>CM060935.1:273043589-277843589 GCA_030765085.1 Allium cepa
TACCCCTAACTGGGTAACTACTGACACGAGCACGCCATTCCCCGATCGTAAACGACCTTTCTCACGGGATCCCGAAAACCAAAAACCACAAAGTAATAAATTCATAGTAACCACATAGGTTAAATATCTGGGCTCCATACCATGATACCACCTCTATCCAGAAGGAAATGTACATACCCTAAAGGGTGCTACCCCTCATAACCTTGCCGCATCTTTCCTGTTTTGACCATTTCCGGGGTGTGAGGTTCGACGAAGTCACGTCCACAAAAACATACTTTATACAAAAGTAATGCTTTGGGTCAACAAATGATCGACACAATGATCACCAAGATAGACGATCAAATAAACGATCCTATCACAATAATCAACACAATGATCATTTACAGCAACACTCAGCATGTCACATTACCACATTGGGAATATATCGCTGATAACTTCAACTATATAACCTCTGAGCTCGTACGTCTCAGAGAAGGGTGTTAAGCTAAAAGAATAAATTCTCCGCCACCAACAGAAATATATTTGAAAGAAATCGGCTTTATATCTCAAATTGTAATGTCAGACATACAATCCATACAAGTCTGTTCCGGGATCGAACAAAACCGAAGGCACTTACAAAGAAGTCCTTGCAATCCGGATATCCACAATCCTGATCGGATTTCCCATCACTTATGGAATCTCTATACCAGGAGCTACCCAGTGCAGAGACAATCGATAGGTCATCCTATCGCTCTCGCAAATACCGTCTTCAACACCGATCTTCAATGCAATTCACAACGACGTATCACATATTCGGAATGGGTTATACGACCCCATGGTCCTTTCCCGGTTAACCCGAATAGTGAGCGCTTATTCAAAAATAAGTGTGGCATTCACATTCAAACAATCACATCAAATACCCATTCAAAGGGAAATATTGATAGTCGGTTATTGAACTATCAATGGATATGCACAACATCACCAGTTTCCAAATAATTTTCCAAATTATTTATTTTCCAAAATATCTTTACAAGATATATAATTTTCACACTTCAAAAATAAATCAATATTTATTTTCAAAACAAATTCTACTTTTCATTTATAAATTCCATAATGAACTTATATTCCAAAATATTCATGCATATACGATTTCAATTATCCATTTTCAATTTATCTTCAAAAAGATAAATTCTAAATATTCATTTCATACTGGAAAATATTTCCATACTTATTAAACATAAGCAATTCACAAATCTTTTTATTTTCAACACTTAGAAAATATTCAATATACTTAAATCGAATTAAGTATATATTTCATTCTATTAAGGAAATCATTCACTTAAACATATTTATTTGGGTCAAAACGAATATTGCGTAAAACATCGTTACGACAACCCAAAATCACTAGTATAGGGATTCGAAATTAAAATAGATATATAAATCCCAATACTACACAAAACATTTCCTTTCGGGAATCATTTACTATAACAACAGTGTTATAGTCCACTATTTCCTTTCATTTCTCGAAAACGTCTATTTCAACAATAAATGTTGAAATCTATGGTTTCGAATCTCAACACATTTTAAAACATCGTTAGATCGTTTTAATTCTATTTAAAACATCACATCTAAAACAATTTCTTTAACATATTATTCACTATTCAAAAACGTGAATATACTTCATTATCCAATTTCATCATTTCTATACCTTTTATTTTAAAGGATTATTCACAGTCAAAAACGTGAATACATTTCATAAATAAATCATAACAATTTTCTTATCAAAATAAGTCGTTTGTGAATTTATAAAACAACGTTTATAAATTCTATTTCTATTTATTTATAACAACTTCCTTTTATAAATTCCTTTATTAACCTATTCGATTTATAACTCAATTATAAAACAAAAGTTCACATTATAAGTTAAACACTTATAATTTATTTGTCTACAAGAATCGTTCTTTTAAACATCTCAATTCATAAATCTTATAACTTATAAGATTTGTTTATTTATCAAAACTCCATTCTTTCAATAATTTTATAAATTTTATGAACCTACTGTTTATAAAATTTCATTTATAACTTCACTGTTTATAATCCTATAAATTTCATTCATTTACTAAATTCATCTTCACTTCATTCAAACACTTATAAAAACTCGTTTTATAATGTCTATATATCAATTTATAAATATCCATTTATAAATCTCTTAATATAAATTAATTTATATTATTCTTTAAAACGTCTTTAAATTCCTTTAAAAACTTCATCATTTTGATTTATAAAATAATCAAATTTTATAAATCCTATATTTAACTTTTTATAATAATTTCAAAAATCCCGATTTTAAACCATTTTATAAAATCATTAATCCATATTTCTCAAAAATCAACTTTTAACTATATTTCACAAAACCATAATTTTTATAACATAAAAAATGATATCGTTATTTATTTAAAATGGATCAATTCCAAAAATATTTAATATTTTCAAAGATCACTTTAAAAACCTTTTAAAATCCCAAAATCTGGGTCCAATGATGCTACACACCAAATAGTCAATCACGACTACAACGATATCATATATCAATATGAAAATCCATCAAATATCAAAATATCTGAAATCAAATAAAAACTGTTGAGGAATCCAGTTGGATCCCTCCAACCTGTTTTCCTGCATCCACAAACATTAGCACAATACCAATTTCTCTCCAGTACGAAATTATCGCGGTACATGTTTTTATTAAATATTATCCGCTTAATAACGGCGCAATAGGGTCTCATCCGCTAGAAAATACGGGAAATCAACAACTACAATATATACATATGCCAATATATATATATTGATATTATTTATAATACCAATTTCACTGTTTATGAAATATTCGCGGTATATGCTTTTATTAAATAACATCCGCTTAATAACGGCGCATAATGTCTATTTTAACAATCAATAGATAACAATCATCATTCAAACATGCATTCAAATATTTTAAATCTAGCTATTTAAAATAAAATCGAAACTGATTCGATTGAGTGAGAAGTTCTCACCTTGATTTCAATTTCCGTTTTAGCGATTTATTTCGAATAAAATTAAACGTGCGTTTAATTTTACCCAAAATTCTCACTAACTCCAAACGACTCCAAACCAACTCCATCGCGTAGTGCTCGTCCATACGATTCCAACGCAACTGGTTTTGCATTTTTTCGACCTCGTATGAAAAAGTTATGTATTTTTAAACTTACACGAATTAATTTATATAATTTTACAACAAACTATTTTAATTTGAACCTAAGCAATCAAGACCGCAGGATCCTTGCCCCCCTCAATCCAACCCGTCCCTGCTTTCTTCCCCATCTCCACGCACGCCTCCTTCTACAGATAATAAACAACACGCACAACCCAACTCCATCCATACTAGGGTTTCATTTTTCGGCTACCTCATGCGACTTGAAGACGATCAATTACCATCACGTGAATGCCCCCGGCCTCCTCTACCCACGGCCTGAGCAATGGTGAACTCGGCCCCCCATTGCTTCTCAAATTTCGTGTGCAAGTATGGCCGAACGCAGGCCATTATCTCCCTCCTCGGTGCATCGTTTTAGATCATAGCCGTTCAACTTGAAGCTCTCACTACACTCTACAATTTCTTAGTTGGAAGTTTCATGAATGGGTTTGTGGATTGAAAGATAATTGAAGATGAAATCAAGACAATTTCGGCCATTCATTTTGTTAGTGGCGGCTGGCTATTATAATTAGGGTTTGGGTTATGATGTTGAAGATAGTGAGGCCATGGTTCCTTTTATAGATTTTTGAATAAAACACTATTCATTCACAATTTTTCAACTCCGATTTTCGCGCCGAAACTGACGTTCCTAGGGTTTATCCCGCGTTCCGGACACAATGGAACAGGTTTCGGAAGCTAATTCGGACATCTGTGCAAGTTATGGCTACAAACGCTCAATTTAAATTAAACCGATTTAAATCGATTTCTAGGCGTTTTAATTCGTACCGGACAAACGGTAAATACAATTGACTTGAAATTTGAAACCTTACAATAATATCACATTACGGATCCGATGAAACTAGTTTCGTCGAAATCCAAGACTTTTTGAAAAATGGCTATTTTCACTCGTCAAATTTAAATTAAAAATAAATCGATGCGTTTCGAGCTGCCACGATCAAACGATAGCTCCGATTGACACGAAATTTGAAATCCGGTAATAACTAACTATTACGGATCCAATGGAACTGGTTTCGTTCAATTCTGAGACAGTTCAAAAATTGGCTATTTTACAGTCGATTATTAAATATTAAAATATTCAATTTTCACAAATTAACTCTTAATTCGATTTTAAAAGTTCTAAAATATCATTCTAACTTCCATATGATAAAATAAAATTTTACAAATCATTTTCAATCATATTTAACTCAATTTTCAATTATTTCCATAATTTAACATATTAAATTATCGATTTAATTATTCAATTAAATCCAAAAATTCAAATAAAAATTTATTCGACTTATTAATTCACTTATTAATATTTATAATTAATTAAATATTCAAATTTTAATTTCTAAAAATTCTGGGTCGTTACAATCTTCCCCCCTTAAAAGAATTTCGTCCTCGAAATTAACTAGTAACAAAAGTTATAGAATCTATTAATTTTCCAAAAATTTATAATTAAACTTCTTACAAATCTTTACTAAGTTTTCAAAATCATACTTAGTTATCTTTTCAAAAACAATTACTATTGTTTAACTTCCAATTCTAAAATCAAAGTTAAAGTTTTCAAAATTTTCCAGATTTTCTCAAATATTTTCTAACGCCTTAAATTTTCGGAAAAATTCGCCATAGTCTCCTTTGCGCGGCTCGATCCGAAAAAAAATGACAGTATATATATCACAAATATACATCTCATCAAGTAATGAGGCATCCCGCAGGGAAAAAAGTGTAAAAGTACGATATTTAATCCGAGATATGTAACTTATATTTTATTAGCGAGCATATACGGCTAATATAGCGCGAAAGCGAGCTCCAAATGCGAAGCAAACGCGATCCGCACCTACTAAACACTCCACAAACAACATGAGAATCTTGCATATAGACAATAATCTCAATATACAACATATAGCAACATAATAACTATATATGCTAACATAGCAAATGCAACTAAACAACAAATGCAATATATATTCAACCATCAACCAACTAACAATCATATAACAACCAAAGTATATTAATTACAACCAAATTCCTTTGCTTCACTTACATTCATTTTGGTTTAACACCTTTAATTAAATTGACTTCCATTCAATTTATTCAACTTCCAATAACATTTGATTTCAATGAATTAACACTTATATTCATTATTTCATATCAACTTAAATTTACATTTAATTGACTTACATTCAATCCATTCATTCAATTCAATTACAAAGTTGAATTTTTATTTATATACTCAAGTTCATATCCATTTAACTTTAAATTCACTTTTATTTACAACTCATATTCATAAATATATTCATATAGTTTCACTTCTTATACATATAAGTTTTATTTCACAATTGTAAATCACTCTAATTATAATTCAATTCTTATAATTCTTTTGTTTATACAATAATTCTTCAATTTAGATTATTCAAACAACTTGTTCAACAACCAAACAATCTACTTATATACACTTTAATAATTCTGAAAAATTATTCCTTCATATACAAAATATATAATCAAGGTAGAATTATTTCATTTACCCCATTTAAAACAATACTGTGCCGAATTGTTCTATTCAAGTGTTTAGAAACCCCTTCGATTCAGTCTTGCGGACCACGCTGACGAAAGTTCATATGCCACTCAATAAACCAATCATCACAATATAAAACAATTTTATATTCACTAACAAATACGCTCTCATAGCTATTATTACACTCAAACTCATTCTAGAGTACTGCTGACTCTATCTCTAATGAGTAATACCCAACAGAACCATGGTTGTCGCTTAACCATAAGCTCTGATACCAAATGTAACAAACGGAAATTTTCGACTTTCGAAAATTCAACATCGATACTCACTTTATCGACTGCCGAGAAATCGAAGGCCAAAAACCCGAAATGTTATGGTTTAAGAAAAGGAATTTTAAGAAAAGAGAAGAGAAAAAGATAGAGATAGAAAAGAAAAGAGAAAATTAGAAATTAGAGAGAATAGAAGATGGAGGGGAAAGAAAAATAGAACATTTTAAAATAGAAGAAAAAGAGAATAGAGAACATAGAATAGGACGGAAAAGAAAACAAACAACAGAACAACATCAGAATCTCACAATTCGCAGCGGAACAACATATAATAATAAATAAATAATCTTTAAACAAAGAACTATATCAGTTATTACATTACATTTCATTACATCATATCATCAGAGTATACAACAACAACAAAAAACAGTGCAGCGGAAAAAGAAATACTATATAAACTAGTAATACGCCATGCCATCCAGCTTGCCTCCAGCAATTCCTGAATATCCAGAATATCCTGATAAACCTAACTCTTGACTGCCCGTGTGAAAATTGGTGGGCACCCAGAGTTTAGGAAGGAAAACAATAAACTCCAAGTCAGTCATGTGACTGGTGTGAGAACTCAAAACAGTTTATTTATCTTTAAAGTCAAAATAGAGGAATATTTTTAAATTCAATTCGCAATGCTTTTAAAAATGAGACTACCATAAGGCCTCCCGCACACACACACATGCAAACGCAGAATCGGAGGAGATTTCTCCTTATGATAGTCAAAGATGCTTGATACGCATTTAAAATAACATTTGATATTATTACTAGTGTATAGTGTAGAAAAAATTCATTTCGAAAGTAGAATATAAATCTTAGCCAACATACGACCATTATCGTATGCCTACTATAGCTACCATCCAAACAGTGTTGCGACACCATAAGTGAATGATAGGTTCTACAACTAAAACCGTACAAGTTTCGTATTGGGAATTGGATTTCCAACAAATGGTCAGGCCAAGGAACTTCCCATTGCCACATGAGAATGCCTCTGGAAAGACATCCCCGAGAACCAAACCGGAACTCTGCCAACACAAGGCCGGGTTACCCCTAACTGGGTAACTACTGACACGAGCACGCCATTCCCCGATCGTAAACGACCTTTCTCACGGGATCTCGAAAACCAACAACCACAAAGTAATAAATTCGTAGTAACCACATAGGTTAAATATCTGGGCTCCATACCATGATACCACCTCTATCCAGAAGGAAATGTACATACCCTAAAGGGTGCTACCCCTCATAACCTTGCCGCATCTTTCCTGTTTTGACCATTTCCGGGGTGTGAGGTTCGACGAAGTCACGTCCACAAAAACATACTTTATACAAAAGCAATGCTTTGGGTCAACAAATGATCAACACAATGATCACCAAGATAGACGATCAAATAAACGATCCTATCACAATAATCAACACAATGATCATTTACAGCAACACTCAGCATGTCACATTACCAAATTGGGAATATATCGCTGATAACTTCAACTATATAACCTCTGAGCTCGTACGTCTCAGAGAAGGGTGTTAAGCTAAAAGAATAAATTCTCCGCCACCAACAGAAATATATTTGAAAGAAATCGGCTTTATATCTCAAATTGTAGTGTCAGACATACAATCCATACAAGTCTGTTCCGGGATCGAACAAAACTGAAGGCACTTACAAAGAAGTCCTTGCAATCCGGATATCCACAATCCTGATCGGATTTCCCATCACTTATGGAATCTCTATACCAGGAGCTACCCAGTGCAGAGACAATCGATAGGTCATCCTATCGCTCTCGCAAATACCGGTCTTCAACACCGATCTTCAATGCAATTCACAACGACGTATCACATATTCGGAATGGGTTATACGACCCCATGGTCCTTTCCCGGTTAACCCGAATAGTGAGCGCTTATTCAAAAATAAGTGTGGCATTCACATTCAAACAATCACATCAAATACCCATTCAAAGGGAAATATTGATAGTCGGTTATTGAACTATCAATGGATATGCACAACATCACCAGTTTCCAAATAATTTTCCAAATTATTTATTTTCCAAAATATCTTTACAAGATATATAATTTTCACACTTCAAAAATAAATCAATATTTATTTTCAAAACAAATTCTACTTTTCATTTATAAATTCCACAATGAATTTATATTCCAAAATATTCATGCATATACGATTTCAATTATCCATTTTCAATTTATCTTCAAAAAGATAAATTCTAAATATTCATTTCATATTGGAAAACATTTCCATACTTATTAAACATAAGCAATTCACAAATCTTTTTATTTTCAACACTTAGAAAATATTCAATATACTTAAATCGAATTAAGTATATATTTCATTCTATTAAGGAAATCATTCACTTAAACATATTTATTTGGGTCAAAACGAATGTTGCGTAAAACATCGTTACGACAACCCAAAATCACTAGTATAGGGATTCGAAATTAAAATAGATATATAAATCCTAATACTACACAAAACATTTCCTTTCGGGAATCATTTACTATAACAACAGTGTTATAGTCCACTATTTCCTTTCATTTCTCGAAAACGTCTATTTCAACAATAAATGTTGAAATCTATGGTTTCGAATCTCAACACATTTTAAAACATCGTTAGATCGTTTTAATTCTATTTAAAACATCACATCTAAAACAATTTCTTTAACATATTATTCACTATTCAAAAACGTGAATATACTTCATTATCCAATTTCATCATTTCTATACCTTTTATTTTAAAGGATTATTCACAGTCAAAAACGTGAATATATTTCATAAATAAATCATAACAATTTTCTTATCAAAATAAGTCGTTTGTGAATTTATAAAACAACGTTTATAAATTCCATTTCTATTTATTTATAACAACTTCCTTTTATAAATTCCTTTATTAACCTATTCGATTTATAACTCAATTATAAAACAAAAGTTCACATTATAAGTTAAACACTTATAATTTATTTGTTTACAAGAATCGTTCTTTTAAACATCTCAATTCATAAATCTTATAACTTATAAGATTTGTTTATTTATCAAAACTCCATTCTTTCAATAATTTTATAAATTTTATGAACCTACTGTTTATAAAATTTCATTTATAACTTCACTTTTTATAATCCTGTAAATTTCATTCATTTACTAAATTCATCTTCACTTCATTCAAACACTTATAAAAACTCGTTTTATAATGTCTATATTTCAATTTATAAATATCCATTTATAAATCTCTTAATATAAATTAATTTATATTATTCTTTAAAACGTCTTTAAATTCCTTTAAAAACTTCATCATTTTGATTTATAAAATAATCAAATTTTATAAATCCTATATTTAACTTTTTATAATAATTTCAAAAATCCCGATTTTAAACCATTTTATAAAATCATTAATCCATATTTCTCAAAAATCAACTTTTAACTATATTTCACAAAACCATAATTTTTATAACATTAAAAATGATATCGTTATTTATTTAAAATGGATCAATTCCAAAAATATTTAATATTTTCAAAGATCACTTTAAAAACCTTTTAAAATCCCAAAATCTGGGTCCAATGATGCTACACACCAAATAGTCAATCACGACTGCAACGATATCATATATCAATATGAAAATCCATCAAATATCAAAATATCTGAAATCAAATAAAAACTGTTGAGGAATCCAGTTGGATCCCTCCAACCTGTTTTCCTGCATCCACAAACATTAGCACAATACCAATTTCGCTCCAGTACGAAATTATCGCGGTACATGTTTTTATTAAATATTATCCGCTTAATAACGGCGCAATAGGGTCTCATCCGTTAAAAAATACGGGAAATCAACAACTGCAATATATACATATGCCAATATATATATTGATATTATTTATAATACCAATTTCACTGTTTATGAAATATTCGCGGTATATGTTTTTATTAAATAACATCCGCTTAATAACGGCGCATAATGTCTATTTTAACAATCAATAGATAACAATCATCATTCAAACATGCATTCAAATATTTTAAATCTAACTATTTAAAATAAAATCGAAACTGATTCGATTGAGTGAGAAGTTCTCACCTTGATTTCAATTTCCGTTTTAGCGATTTATTTCGAATAAAATTAAACGTGCGTTTAATTTTACCCAAAATTCTCACTAACTCCAAACGACTCCAAACCAACTCCATCGCGTAGTGCTTGTCCATACGATTCCAACGCAACTGGTTTTGCATTTTTTCGTCCTCGTATGAAAAAGTTATGTATTTTTAAACTTACATGAATTAATTTATATAATTTTACAACAAACTATTTTAATTTGAACCTAAGCAATCAAGACCGCAGGATCCTTGCCCCCCTCAATCCAACCCGTCCCTGCTTTCTTCCCCATCTCCACGCACGCCTCCTTCTACAGATAATAAACAACACGCACAACCCAACTCCATCCATACGAGGGTTTCATTTTTCGGCTACCTCATGCGACTTGAAGACGATCAATTACCATCACGTAAATGCCCCCGGCCTCCTCTACCCACGGCCTGAGAAATGGTGAACTCGGCCCCCCATTGCTTCTCAAATTTCGTGCGCAAGTATGGCCGAACGCAGGCCATTATCTCCCTCCTCGGTGCATCGTTTTAGATCATAGCCGTTCAACTTGAAGCTCTCACTACACTCTACAATTTCTTAGTTGGAAGTTTCATGAATGGGTTTGTGGATTGAAAGATAATTGAAGATGAAATCAAGACAATTTCGGCCATTCATTTTGTTAGGGGCGGCTGGCTATTATAATTAGGGTTTGGGTTATGATGTTGAAGATAGTGAGGCCATGGTTCCTTTTATAGATTTTTGAATAAAACACTATTCATTCACAATTTTTCAACTCCGATTTTCGCGCCGAAACTGACGTTCCTAGGGTTTATCCCGCGTTCCGGACATAATGGAACAGGTTTCGGAAGCTAATTCGGACATCTGTGCAAGTTATGGCTACAAACGCTCAATTTAAATTAAACCGATTTAAATCGATTTCTAGGCGTTTTAATTCGTACCGGACAAACGGTAAATCCAATTGACTTGAAATTTGAAACCTTACAATAATATCACATTACGGATCCGATGAAACTGGTTTCGTCGAAATCCGAGACTTTTTGAAAAATGGCTATTTTCACTCGTCAAATTTAAATTAAAAATAAATCGATGCGTTTCGAGCTGCCACGATCAAACGATAGCTCCGATTGACACGAAATTTGAAATCCGGTAATAACTAACTATTACGGATCCAATGGAACTGGTTTCGTTCAATTCTAAGACTGTTCAAAAATTGGCTATTTTACAGTCGATTATTAAATATTAAAATATTCAATTTTCACAAATTAACTCTTAATTCGATTTTAAAAGTTCTAAAATATCATTCTAACTTCCATATGATAAAATAAAATTTTACAAATCATTTTCAATCATATTTAACTCAATTTTCAATTATTTCCATAATTTAACATATTAAATTATCGATTTAATTATTCAATTAAATCCAAAAATTCAAATAAAAATTTATTCGACTTATTAATTCACTTATTAATATTTATAATTAATTAAATATTCAAATTTTAATTTCTAAAAATTCTGGGTCGTTACATTAATAATGCATATATATATATATATATATATATATATATATATATATATATCAATATATCCTTATACACAAACCGACACAAAAAAATCATTATTTACGTATACTTACAAGTATAAACATATAGCTTTAAAAAGGAAGTGCCAGTATACATGTACACTTACATATTTTAACAACCGACAAATTATTTCATACAAATTCTATGTACATATATATTGAAAGTCAAAGTGTGTATATATATATACACACACAGCTATTGTATAAAATATATATACAATATGAAGCTTGATAAACTACACCAATCTTACTTTTTCGTACCTAGGTCAGTAGATATATATATATATATCCGACCGAAATATATAAACTAATATATATGACATATATATATATATATATATATATATATATTTAACTTACAAATTAGAACGATAGGGAAAATTTCGGCTGGGATGGAAGCTAGCTTCGGCCTGGGTAAGCACACAGGAGGCGAGAAAAATGAGATAAGGAAACTCGGGTTGGTGGCTTCGGCTCAGGTAGAAGAAGAAGCCATAGTGACGCAGACGAGGGTCAGTTTAATGTGGAGGGTGGAGGAAATTGCTGCGTGAGTTGAAATATGAGGGGGAAGAGGAACATAGAACATAAGGCAAAATTACAAGCAAAATAGTTGAAGTCATGCTCTAAAATGAATTTCAAGATGAACAGAGAGAAAAAGAAATCGAGGAAACGAATGGTAACCAGTAGGAATATAAATAGTCAATGTTGAATACATAGGAATATTAAAAGTTAATGGATGCTTGGTTATACGGTGGAAGGAAAAAGAAAAAAGGAAACAAAAAGGCATGAAACAGATACCTATACGGTTACCGTTTTCACAGATTCTGCTGTGTACAGGACTTCAAAACACAGAACTGAATATACCATAGAGATCTACATGACGAAACGATCAAAAAGGTATGCAGATATTAGTGGCACGATCATCCCATCAGAAGTCGATAATCATTATTGAAAATGCTGCTAAAACGCCGAAAATAAGATGAACGGAGCAGTAGCAGTTCAAATTTGATGAAACATATGACGTCTCACCCAGAAGATGATTTAAAATTTTATTTTATATAAATATTCAAGTTTGGAAAATAATTTATTATCATCAATTTCAACTGATATGAATTGAAATAGAATTACACAAGAAAATAATTTTTTGTATTATCTGATGAAAATTTACTGCTTGCTATGTTTAATTAGATGTATTCTATATACCAAATTCTTATTTCAAAATTTTATTGTTCAAATCTTCACAAAAATTCAGATAAATACGTTATTTAAAACATTTAAAATACACGCGTCGTTACACTCTCCCCCACTCAGAACTTTTTGTAACGACCCGCCTTTTTAGGACAGTTTAAAACCGACGATCCAATACACATGCCGATTCCAAACCATTCAAAAGGGCAGATGGTTATTAGGGTAAATAAGAAAAGAAAAGAAAGGGAAATAAAGGAAATGAAATGACACAGAATCTTGTAGCGGAACGATAAAATATAATAGTCGAATAAATAGTTCATGAAGCAGTTTACAATACTTTGATCATTATTTATAAAAAAATTATCAGAGTTATACATATACAACATAACAAATAAAATAATGCAGCAGACAACATGATGCAAAGATAATAAAAGTAATAGTATACCAAATCTTCGTCTTCGTCCTCTAGAATAGATCTTCAATAAGCTGAAAAACTCAGGCCTGACCCGAGCGTAGTGAAAAGACAAAACACTCGAGTCAGGACTAAAATATCCTCATGTAAGTTAAATCAATCGTAAATAAATATGAGTGTAACGACGTCAGAGATGTTTACGGGGTTTGACATCTCATATCAAGTGTCAACGTGCGTGCGGTAACTCAAGAGATGTTACGGGATTTTCCATCTCTCAAAGATCCATTAAACTATCTACTATGTAGTACAATACACTATTATAATACGTCTATAGTGAAGTAAAAGTATTAAAATAGCGTTAAGGCGTTACAATAATTCCCCTTAACACATTTTTATAATGTCATGGTCTATACAGCACTGTAAACCCCACCGTAAACCCCACCGTAAACTAGTTGTTATCAGAGGGTACCCCATAGGTATAAAACAAAACAAAACGTAGTGGTCGCGAATAGGATAATCAGTATGACAAAGTACATGAGGCGATACCAACTAGGACACTCGTAGTTGCGTGATCCGGACTGATGTTGAGCATGGCCAGCAACTACCTCAACACCGCGAAACAACACTCCCAAATCAAGGGGTGCACCCAAATCGAATCACAAAAGTAATAGATATGGTATCGAAGAAGTATGTCCACTAGAGATGGCGAACCTCAATGGCCCGGCGCGGCTCCTGTTTTAGTCATGTCAGGGGTCATCCAATATCGTTCTCTTTCTTCAATCAACGCTTTCACCAAACCATCCACTTCATTCTGGATCAACACTCCACGTATAATAGTTATTAACGTGGTTTTCGGTATCGACAGAGAGTATGTCCATATCCGATTCCGGTCTCTTTAATAACTACGTATTATTACACCGATGGTTCTTCTACATTTCAAATCGATTCATAATTTATATCAAAATATCATATTCCCTTCAAAAAAATCAAATCCTTTTCAAACATCATCATATCTATTCAAAATGTAAGGTTCCGTTTCAAAATCATTTTTTTCCTCAGTACTTCATTTCGATTCCAAAATCATTTCGAATTTTAATTTAGGTTGCAACTTCATTTAACTCAATTCATATTTACATTCAAGATTTAAACATAAACATTTCACCTTATTGGTCAGCTTGAAATTTAGAAAATAGTTTTAAGTAGTTTTAAAAGTAGTTTTAAATAATTAAAATAGTTAAAGATACATAAAATCTTTAGATGGATTTCAAATAGATAAATTAATTTAATATAGTTAATATAGGTTAAAATAGTTTAAGTATTTAAAGATGGTTTATATAACAGTGTAATTTGGAAAACAAAATGAAACAGCTTCAAAACCAAACCATTTTAATTATAACTTCTCAATTCAAATAATTTTCAATTTCCATTCTACCGATTCAATTTCGATTTCAAATCAAATCAATGTCAACTTTGACTTCAAATCAATTCAGTTCTACATTCACCTTCAATAATTCAATTTCAATTTATATCGATTTGGAGCTTGATTTTTCAAAATATCAATTTATCACACTTAACAAAATTATCCTTCAATATTTAACTTTTAAATCCAAATTTCAAATATGATTCACTTCCAAGCTCAATTTCAAAATATCATTTTTATATCACCTTTACTTAGTAATACTCAAAGCTCGAAATAATGTTCAATCTTTAAAACAAATAGATTTCTGAAATTCAATCATATCCTAATTTATAATCTCAAAGTCTCAACTTAAATTATTTAACAATTTCCTTTAATCAAAATTTATGTCAACATTCCAACTCAAATTTGCAATAAATTCGATTTCTATAAATTGATTTTATTTATAACATTTAAATCAAAACATTTAAATGAATTTCAAATCAACGATTTTAAAATTGATTAATTTAGCCAATCCAGTGTCCGTATATAATTTTCTATCCTATGGCCAAGTGATTAGTTATTTCAATTAAATGTCAGGGATGAATATATCACTTAAATCAAATCACAGTTTCATATGTATGCATAATAGGATATGTAGAAGCAAATAAACATCCAAACATTTAAATATCAATCAATAGTATCCATCGAAATACATCATCCAATAGACAATACAATTCACGGCAATTTCATAGTTATCAATATCATGTAATTTAATCACAATTCAATTTAAATTTAAATTTTTGACTGTCAATTTAATTTTCAACGGTGAATTCAAATGACAATCTATGTGACAATTAAAGTTTATCAAACGACGACAAATAAAATTCATATCACTTCATAATGTCAAATTTAACTACCATAAAGATATTCAGTACGTTGTGAGCGTTATAAACACTCACCTTGATTTCAATGTAATTCCAGCGTTTTATTTCGAATAAAATTAAACGAGCGTTTGATTTTACCCGAAATTTTCTCTAGCTCCAAACGATTCCAATCTAGCTCCATCGCGTAGTATTCGACAAAACGATTGCAACGCAATTCGTTTCGTCCAAAACGGACCTCGTATGAAAAAGATACACAATTTTAAAATTTACCCAATTTATAATCTATAAAATTTACAATTTTAATTTAATTTTTACAAACCTATCTCAATCTGGTCGTCCATCCCCTTTGATGAATCACAGCCGCTACCCTCTCTTCCATCTTCGTTCCAGGTAAACGAACGCGCGCGACATGAAACCCAAACACGCCCAAAACCCTAATACACGCAAGCAATTCAAGTACTTCCACCCCGATCAGGAAGCACCACTTCGAAGAGCATCCTCCACTCCACCACCTCCCCGAGGAGCTTGAAGCTCGGTCCACCCTCCTCCTCAGAAAACGCGCACGAACATGCGAACTTCCAGCCTCAATTGCCACCAATCCTGTAACAACCAGGGGTTTTATAACAATTAATTATCGTCAAATGACGATTAAATTGGTTGTTAATGGCTATTTGGATTTTTAATTGGGTTGTGTTTCTTTTAAAAATCCATTAAGAATATACGAGCTTTAAATAAATCCCTTTTATTTTATTGGCCCATTATCTTTTATTTTGTTGGGCTGTGATAATTATCAAAAAGGGAATGACCGTTCCCCTTTTATTCATTCTCGAACCCTAAAAATAAATCAAACGAACGAAAATTAATGGCGGCTTCATCTCATCTCATTCGTTCCCCTTTCTAAAAGCTAAGGCTTTTCAGATTCGAAGGCTTCGACCGCAAGGAGATCGATCGAATGAGGTTGCTGCTCCGTCAATCGTTCATCTCTTCGAGTTGCACTATGACGACCCGAATTTCCTCTCCCAGAAAATCGCATCATCAATTAAGAAAGAAAGGAATAGAAGAAGAAAAGAAAGAAGATAAAGAAGAAACAACACTAGAATCTCAACAGCGGAACGAATAAATTATATTAAGACATAAGTATTTACATAGTATACAATATCAATCAGAGATACACAACATACACATCACATATACCAGACAGTTATAAACACCTGTCTAGTATTTATAACTCAATACAATCACAACACAGAGAACACACAGCGGAAATATATATCTATAATGCAGAAGCCTCCTGCTCCATTGCTCCTCCATTATACGTCAAAGCTAACCTGAATCCCTTGGCTACTCGTAGAAATTTGAGTACCCAAGAGTTTAAGAAAACAAAGGATAAACTCTGGGTCAGACATGGGTCTGGTGTGAGTAAAAGTTAAGGTTGCTTAACTTTAAAAAACCTTTGAAAATAAAGGTATCACGTAAGACTTCCCACACAGAAACATGGAAAAGTTTTTACCTTACGCTAACCAAAACATTTGATAGGAAATCCGATGATATTATAATAGTGTCTAGGGTTTTCAAGTAAATATGAAACAGCTGGAATTGTTACATGATTAAATTCCAGCTACTAGCCACAAAAGTGGGTAATACAATCAAAACCGTTGGCACTTATTGGATTTTGGATTCCATACAATGGCAGGGCTACTGGGGTACCGCCTGTCATAGTACGTGGCCTAGATCACCGAACCGAGGAGTACGCCCGCTCCCCTGCAACACAAGGCCGGAACCATTCCTTACTAAACAGTTCCAAACAAGACAACCCCGGCAGTTGTTGCAATCAACCGCCCACAAAACCAAATATAAAGAGACTTCTAGACAGGGATCAATCTCGCTCTCCAGTAGGAGCTACCCACGAAGCGTTGCTGCACCTCCCCTGTTTTGGCCATTCCCGGTTGATGAGGCTCGAGGTTACGATTACCTTTAGAGAACACATCTCTTATAATAGTCATCGTCCACCTGATGATGTTCTGAAAGCATTCAATCCATACAAGTTCGTTCCGAGTTCGAACGAAACCGAAGGCATTATCTCGTTACACTCATTTTGGAATCACCCTCAGAGTTAACGACGATAACCCTTGCACTCTAAATCTTCATCTCGAACCTATAAGAACTAATTCCGTCAAACTCATCACGGATTCACCCCAGAGTTATACTGACGTATAGTCCTTACACCTCGAGTCTTCACTCTTCACATAAGATTCACGACCTATCGTTAATTTGGGCCGATATGGTTTTCGGATATCCAAATATGGAAACCTGATCCCGGTTTCATCGAAATCCAAAGCGTGTCTTTTAGGTCCAAGTTGTTTTAAAGTTAAAAACAATTCAATTTAATATTATCTATATACACACAGATAGATAATTTACAACATCATAATAAATAATCAATATTATCATCACAACAGATAATCTATATTATCAACTCAAACAGATAATTCATATTATCAACTCAGTTCACCCATAGCATCCAAATCACACAACATCATTTATCTCATAACTGAGGTCTCAACCATTCAGGTAATAAATATCAATCATCATTCACAAGCAATGTCTTATTAATCATCATTCTATAATTAATTTAAAATGAATTAAACTAATTACTTCTTGCTTAATTAATTTAAAATAAATTAAATTAATTACTCATCCATGTAAATCTTGCTTACACATCAATTAATTACAAATCAATCAATTAATTACCCTCAAATAAATTACCCTAATTAATCATCTTGATTAATTATCTTTAAATTATATTAAAATAATTAACCTCTAATTAATTTCACAAGTTAATTATTCTAAAACAAATTAGTAATTAACCTGTAATTACTTTATTAATTAATTAATTATAATTAATTACATTAATCCTTAATTAATTATATTAATTAATTCCTTCATGGGTTAATTGTTATTAATTAATCGATCTTACTTACACCATTAATTATATAAATTAATGATCTCAAATTATTTTATTTAAAATAACTCCATTAAATTAATTATCAATTATCACTATTGATTAATCAATCTTGATTAATCACATTAAGTAATTACATTAAATTAATTAAATCTATTTATTTTCTTCAAATAATTCAATTATCAAAACCATAAATTATTTACACTAAGTAATTAATTATTAATCACTTACTTAAGTAATTAACACACTAATAATAATTACACAAAGTAATTAATTCCAAAAACTCCTCCATCATTCAAGTATCCTTCAATTAAATTACATCAAGTAATTTATCTTCTTAATTACTTCACTAAGTAATTATTCATTTTTAATTACATTTGTAATTACTTCTCAAATCAACCAGTGATTAAATTAAATCATTTAAACTTAATTAATTAACTTAATTAATCAAACAACTTAGTTAATTATAATCAGTAAATAAAATTTCTTAATTACTTTCATTAAGTAACTATACTTAAATAATTCTCAAATGATTATCTTTAAATAAATTAATACAATTAATCATTAAAATTAAATACATTAATAATATTAAGTTAATGACCTTCATTAACCAATAACAAATCTTTACTTATCTTTCCAAAGTAATTAACTGAATTAACCAATATTAATTCTTAATTTATTTACAGAAACTCCTTAATTAATTTTTAATTATTAAATTAATCAAGTGATAATTAAAAACTTAATTAATTATTAATTACTTGATTAATAATACAATTCATTAATTAAATTAATCGAATCTTATTTAAATAAATTTCTAAATCACACTTTAATCAAGTTCAATTAACTTACTTAATCTTTTTATTAATTAAATAAACCCTTAATTATTTAATTAATTAACTTAATTATTATTTAATTAAATTAATTAATTAAAATCTTAATTATCTTAATCAAGTAATAAATTATTATGTTCAAAACAATTTAATGAAAATCATTAACCTCATTAATGATTTAATTACCATTATCAGAGTAATTTAAAAATAATTTGCTTTTAAATTTTCTCTAAATTCCATTTTAAATTAAAATTAAAATGAAATCAAACTTAAACAAGATTTTAAGTATTTAAAAAAATTATTTAGTTTTCATTGTAAAGGATCATTTATCTCTTAAAGCAATTTTAGAAAAATAATTTAACTTTAGCCTGTACTCAATTTAAATAAATTTAAAATACCTTAAATATTTCAAATGATATTGACACATATAAATTCAAATCTTATTTATATTACAACCCAAAATTTAAACCATGCTTTCAGATTTAGATTCAGAGATTAAAAATTAAAACCCTGTTTTAAATTTCATTTCATATGTCATAAAATTCTAAAATATTCAACTTAATTATAACATTTGAATTTATAACTTATTTTTATTTGAAACCTTCAGATTCAACTTCAAATTTGGATTCAGGTTTAAAATTCAGATTTGACTTAGAAATTTAAATCTTATTTAAATTTTACTTCCAGATTTAAATTCACTTTAAAAAAAACTGTGCAGGTTTCAGTTTTTACATATTTCATTTTCTGCAAATCTTGTTTATCTAAAATCTGGAATTCAAACCTATTTGAATTCATAATATAGTCTTGCTTTAAAACTTGTTTTAAATCAGGCTTTGCTTCTCTTTTTTTTAGAATAAATTTAGTTTTAAATTTTGAAAAACTGAAACAGTTCAGGTTTCAGAAAACAAAACATTGCATAAAAAAAAACTACCCGAGCCAAAACTATCTTACTTCGAGACATAACCTAAATTACTTCGAGTAAAAACTTGAACTACCCGAGACATACTTGAGTATACTTCACCAATGCTAAAACCTATTTTCCCAGAAAACATTAGTGCACGGTGCACATGCACCATGACTTTGATCAACTACGGCATCTCTCTAATCCTCCATCTCATTGGCAACCACCCACTCATCATTTCGCGATCACCAAAATTCCACCATCCACCTAAAATCAAAATCCAGTCTCTACTCCAAAACTTTGAAACACCGAGCTTTCCCAAAGCAAACCTGTCAACGGCCCAAACACCGACCCCTAACCACAGTTAATGTTGAAATTCCGGCCAAACCCTAGTCATTGACCCAACTACCCATTCTCAAAGTCCCATCAGCTAGATCAATCCTAGAGACCGAGGTGATCAACTTCCTTATTTGTTAAAAACTTAGGGTTACATAATAAAAACCCTTATCACTGCTAATTCCAAAAGTCAATTAACAAATTTGATAATTTTTGTAAAGAGCTCGATCACTCTTCTTCATTCAAATAGAAGCACAGCCACCATTACTACTTGAATCACCAGAGACACCCTAAAACCCCTATTTTGCTCTACACACATATGCACAGTCAAAACCCATTTTTAATTTATGAATTTACATTTAAAAATCATGAATTAATCTAATGTTTTGATTAGTATATCTGAATTGCACAATCATCAGTGTTTGAATTTTAACAGTGACATGATTTTTACCTCTAAACTCGATTTATTGAGAAATTATAGTTTCTATTTAAGTAAATCAAAATTTTATAATTTAGTTCATAGCTTAATCAAACAATACTTTCTAAATCCTAAGTTTTAAATATTAATGCCAAGGGAATGATTTAAGTTGAAACCAGGCATGGAATCTTTAGAACAGAAATGTTCTACAGGTAATCCAAATTTTCAGATAACTCTCATCACAAATTCACAAGAGTTTTACCAAATATACTAATACAACTTATATTAAAACATGATTCAATAACCAGATTCGCCTAAGAATTTTTAAAAGTAAAAGTTACTCACCTAAAATTTGAAGAACAGAGCACCCAGATTTTAAAGCGTTGAATCCTGTCTGACTTAATTGTTGCAGGTTCAATGATTCTAGTTTGAAGAATGCTTGCATTTGAAACTTTAACCCAAAATTAAATGCATGCATGTCATTTTGATTTGCTCAAATTTCCAGATATGAAAATGCAAAGAATCTTCATGTTGCAAAATGCAGACTTCATTATGCAGAAATTTTCAGGTTTGATAATTACAGAATGTCTTCAGGTTAAACAAATTTGAAGAGAGTTCAGATATGGTTAGAGGTGTGATTTAGATCTTAAATTTGCTTTTTGAAATGAATTTTGCAGGTTTTGGTTTTAAGGGATTTCAGATTTTTAAGTGAAGTGTTTCTTTGATTTAGAAAAGAGGATGAAGGGAGAAATGAAAATGTTTTAAAAGAGGGCTAAAATAAATTTAACAAAATAAATAAAAGAAAATAGAAATTAAATGACACTTGTCATTTTGTTTGATTTACAACTAACACATGTTGCTTAGATTGTTAAATTGTTAACATTTGTCTTTATTTAATTAAGTTATATATTTAAATGTTTTAGAAGAATTTTTCTTTAATTTATTTTATGTTAGAATGATTACAAATGATTTTCTTATTTTAAGAAAATGTAAATAAAACAATTTATAAATTAAAACTTACACAAATATTTTTAAGAATCAGTTAATTTGAATTTCAAAAACAATTTCAAATCAAATTAAACTTTTGAAATCAAAATTAAAATCAATTTATTCAAATTAGAAATGAAGATTCAATTTTCCTATTTTAATTCTTCTTTATATTTATGAAAAATAGTACATTTACTAATATGGCTTAAAATAACAATTTAACAAATTTTATATGATTTATAAAGAAATTATAAATCACTTTTATTATCAAATGAATTTAAATCATATGCTATTTTATATTTATATAAAATATACTCAAATCATATTACTCAAATAATATATTTTTAAAAAAAATAAAATCAACTTTTATTTAAATTTAAAACAAAAATTAAGCTAAGATGTAATTTTAAACAATATAACTTTATTATTAATATTACAAACCATATAATCACTAATTTAAGTAGATTTTAAAAGCTTAATATTAATTTAAAACATAATTTCCTAACTACTCGATATTTTATTAGAACTTAAAAACAAAACTTCATTTATTTATTAAATTCCAAAACAAAGATAAGCTATAATATATATACAAATACATATATACACACATTATAATTTAAACATTTATTTTAGCTTTTTAAAAGACAAATCACAAATTAAATATTTATTAAATCTGATTATTAAACCAAAACATATCATTTTTAATCAATATTGTCAATATCAATTTAATTTTATATAAAGATTATTAAATTGATATTGTCAAAAATTCCGGGATATCACATTCCTTCCCCCTTAAAAGAATTTCGTCCTCGAAATTTAAAACAAAGGTAATTTAATAACCTATTTTAAGATTTTAAATTTTAAAACACCGCATATATTAATCACATGCTAACAACCAAAGAGTCAATTCATCCAATCAAACAAAATTAACTATCCAGACAAAATTCTGGATAGAATTTCCTAGAGTTTCCCCAGTAAACACCGGGTTACTCGCTCTATAAAACCCAAACAATCAACACTACTAAGCTACAGAACTCCTACTCATCTTGATCTATAACTGAACAAGACATCAGGCTATGGACAAGTCTGACTTAACCACCAAAATCTCCCAAAACAGCTGATTCCAAAACCAGAAATAGATCATTCACGTACTCCCTTGGAGATACGTGAAACATATCGAATTCCGGTTGTCCAAACTAGCAATTCAATCCAGAAAATCAAACACTTATTTATAATAGAACACAGAAGAAATCCAAAACATCTCGGAGCTAGCTTACCAAACCTTAACCTTACCAAAATTTATAGCTCCTAAAAACTGAGAAACTTATCCAAAATCAGATTCCCGACTTCAGATTCACAAGATTCTTCGGACTATCTTGGGCTGCCTACTTCCTACCTGATCAGCTCAATCCTTGCTAATGTCACAAGAAACAAACTAGACCAAATCCAATCCACTAGAATGATCCTCCCCGATCAATCGAGATCAAGAACAAACTCCACTCACCATCATCAGAAGAAAACAAACTTATCCTATCCGGAAAAGAAAAACAAATGCAGTACCAAACTGCTTCCGCTGCACAACTCTGATCTGGAGTAGAAAAGAATGCTGATAAAGAACACAAGCATAACTAGACAGCAAAGCCAAGAAGATCTCAGTTAATCAAGAGAAAACTCAGAAGTTCCTCAAATCCTGAGTTACTTCAACAAACTCCATCTCAAGAAACCAACCTTCAACTAGTTGAACCACGGGTACCACTGGATCTCTAGATGAAGACAAACTCTGACTTCCAGGAAGCATCCAGAAAAATCTCCAACAGTCCAAGAGAATATTCAATCATCGCAAGTCACTTTTGCGATTAATCCAGACTAAAATCCAAAGAAAATTGTCCTCTCTTTACAAATCAGAACAGCTTATGCTGGTCTTACCAATCCATCGAAGCATTGGATTCCACTCTACTGCTTCAGAACTCCTCTTCCAGAAAACTGCTAAGCCAGAAAACTCTACCGACACACCGAACACACGGAGCTGCACTGCTGACAACAATGCCAAAGAATTTCCAATCCAAATCTCTTCGAGAAACTTAGACTTTTCAACCAAACAGAAACATCCTGCTGAATTCAGCCACAACACCTGTTAATTCCTCTTTTCTGGCGACCTAAAGATGGACGACCCAACAGCTTGCCGACTTAACTTCCCTAAGAGAATAGACCGACTCAATACCTTAAGGAAGTTGCCGACTCAGAGTACTTCATGACCTATGACTCAAGGCTTGAGAGGGCTGCCGACCTAAGGCCTAAGAAGGGTACCGACCTAACAGGCTTAACACAGATGCCGACCTAAGGCTGCACAGTATGCCAACCTAATACTTCAACAAGTATGCCGACCTAATACTTTAACAAGTATGCCGACCTAATACTTGAAAAAGGATACCGACCTAACAGGCTAAGGGGTATGCCGACCCAACTGCCTAAAATAGAATGCCGATCCAAGATAGCTACCGACCCAAGATAGCTACCGACCCAAGATAGCTACCGACCTAAGATAGCAACCGACCTAAGTCGCAGCCGACCTATGACTAATGTTAAGTCGTTCACGACCCAAGCAAAGGAAGACAAGTTCAATGCAGCTACTTGGCACAGTGGCTTCTTGACTCGTACATGATCCAGTTGCCAGTTAACTCATTCACGACTCACGGCCTAGCTTGAGTCGTCCACGACCTAAAGCTACTAGATGTAATCCCGATGCCGTATTACTGATGCGAGGTTATGTTGACTCAGGGGCGACCTGGGACTTGTGCAAATGAACCTATGTGAAACCATTGAGGGGCCAGATAAGTTGGCCACGACTTGCCTTAGACCGGTCACGACTTACGACCTAAGGGGGAATTCCCCTATAAATACCAACCTACCTCAAGCATGAAAAGGACTTTTGGCCAATCTCTTTAAGCGCCGATACTCTGCTGAATTCTCGACTAACTCGACACTTCAAGTATGAAAGGCATTTCAACTAACTTCGGGGGAAAATCTAACGCAATCTACATGGATTCAAAGAATTCTTCTGCATCAAAGTTCTAGTTGTTTGTCTCATCAGAATTGTAATTGAAGATAGTTGTAAAGTTGTAATCGATTCAGTAATAAAGAGAATTAAAGTGGACGTAGGCTTACCCTATGCCGAACCACTATAAAAACTGTTATTTTTTTCTGCTTTCTCTGTGACTTCTCTACTTGTTTTTTAGTTCCCGTGTTCACGGGTGGTGCTTTCGCTCAACTTCAATCTACACCGGGGTGTTAGCGTCTGATTTTAACGTTAACATTTTTGGTGCTTTCACTGAGAACCCAACTCAGGAAACTTCCACTATTGCCCCGCCAAGGATTGTTGAAAGGATTTCTTTTAAAACCAGAAGTTTATTGGAAATACTGGCTCCTGGGAGAAAACGTAGTTCTGTAAGATCCGACAATGTTCAAGAGAATACCGCTACCTCTCCTCCCTCAAGCCAAGCAGCTCCAACTGTTGGAGTTACACGAGCAGAATTGGACGCCGTAGTTTTGGGATTGAATCGGCAATTAAATGCTCAGAATGCGCAGTTGGAAGCCCAGAATGCCCAGAATGCCCTGATCTTGAGTAAGTTGAATGATTTACTAGGGGCAAATCGTAAACCAGTTAATAATGATGGGAACCCTACTGCGGGAGTTCAGGATGTTGAAGGGAACATTTCTCAAAGAGCCACAGACCCTGTAGAAAGGACTCCTCCTCAAGCTGGAGGATCAGGACCGCAGCCGACCCTCCGTGAACGACTGTCAAGGCAGAATTCAGAGAGAGTGGCTAGTGTGTGCCCTCCAGAGCCTGTAAATGATGAAGAGTATTTTTCGGGTATGGTTCGTCAAATCATGAAGGAAAGTATGCGAAGAGATGAAGATGAGAAAGAGTGGGTATTCGCTCCGAGCAAACTCCATTTACTGAAAAGATCTTGAAGGCAGAGTACCCAAGGAAATTCGTTCCCCCTACTATTCCATCTTACAAGGGGACAAGTGATCCAAACGAGTTTCTGTATAAGCACGACTGGCATATGACTGGAGCCAGGGCGTCAGATGAAATTAAATGTCGATATTTCCCGGTATATCTCGAAGGTGTGGCTCTATTGTGGTTTACAAAGCTGCCAGTCAGGTCCATTTATCAATTCTCTGATTTGACCAGGAAATTCAAGGAGCAATTTCGATTGTATGCTTCTAAAGCAAAGGATATAATGTCACTATCAAGTCTAGAGAAAAATCCAGGAGAATCCATCAGATCATTTTTGAATCACTTTAACATAGCATTGGCTGAGGTGGATAATGCTGAGCCACGTATGGTCCTGACATACTTGATAAGGGCGATTGACAAATCGAGAGAATTTGAAAAATGGTTGAAAATGAAAGAACTAAACTCACTTGACAAATTCTACAAAAAAGCAGATTAATTCATGCGCTTGGAGAGCCTCCAAACACCGGCTAAGGTGGTATCAGCGGAAGCCGGGAACAATGGTGCTGCTTCGAATAAGAAAGAACCTAACACTCAGAAAAGGGGAAATGATGGTGGAAAGATACAGGGAGACGCTAAGAAAGGCCGTTCTTTCAATTTCACACCCTTGACCGATACCCCTGAAAACATCTTCTTTGCAACCAAAGATGATGTCAATTATCCGACACCACCTAAGATGAGAGTTGCGATTAAGATGGAAAAAAGTGGAAGGTTCTACCAGTTCCACAACCAGCCCGGCCATGACACCAACGAATGCCGTCAGTTGAAAGAGGTAATTGAACAACTTTTGAAAGAGAACAAGCTCCAGCAGTATGTGAAAAGGAACAGAAATGCCCCAGCTTCGTCAACTCAAGGACAACAAGTTCCCGCTCACCGTCCTGCCTCAAGTGAGAAGCCCGTAGAGCATGAATCAGAAAGACCTGTTATCAATATAATAACTGGAGGACCTCACCCAGCAAGCAAAAGCTGGAGCGAGATGGAAAGGTATGCACGGGCCTTGAGGCATGTACCAGCTGAAGAGAATGTTTTTGTTTTAGAGAATGATGCGCCTTTAAAGCAACAAAAGAGTTCCACAGATGATATTGTGTTCAGTGCTAGGGATTCTTTGGGTATCGAGGCTCCGACCATAGATCCTTTGGTCATATCCGCTGGTATTTGGCCGGAAACTGTGAGAAGAGATCTAGTTGATTGTGGAGCTTCATGCAACATCCTCTTCAAGAAGACCTTCGATCAAATGAAAATTCCAATGGCTGACGTTCAAGCTTCATCACTTAAGATTGATGGGTTTGCTGGAGAACCCAAACAGCCGACTGGGACCATAGATATTTTTGTAGAACTTGGAAAGGGACTGAGGAAGGTGGCTCGAAAGCAAACCTTTATAATTGTTGAAGAATTCTCTGCCTACAATGCCTTTTTAGGCCGACCGACTCTTGCTGCGTTCAAAGTTGTTCTTGCCCCATGGTGTTTGACTCTAAAATTCCCCACAGATAATGGAGTTGGTGTGATTAAGGGAGACCAAGATGCGGGGCGAGAAGGTTACTTTGCAGAGTTGCGAGAATCAAGGAAAAGAGAAATGGGAAAAGGTGCGGCAGCTCCGGTCTGCATCAAAGAACCAACCTTGTAGCAATTACAGGGTGGACCATGCACTGGCGAATGTAGTGGTGCATGAAGAGAGATGGATCCAAGGAAAGCCAGTGGAGGGGAGAATAGGGTAGTACCGGTAGAGGTAACAGTGCCGGTGCCCGTTGACCCAAAGGACCCAAACAAAGTGCTTAATGTGGGTTCACAACTCAACACAACAGTTCAGAATGTTTTGATTTCATTTTTGAAGGCTAATTTGGATGTATTCGCTTGGACTCATGCTGACATGTGAGGAATATCTCCAGAGATTGCAGTACACACTCTGAACATTGATCCAAAGTTTACACCTATGAAACAGAAAAGAAGAACCCAGGGTCCTGAGAGGACAGCATCGTTAAAAGAAGAAGTGGATCGGCTCATGGAGAACGGTTTCATCAGAGAATCTACTTATCCAAATTGGGTATCAAATCTAGTGCTGGTGAAAAAGGTTAATGGAAAGTGGAGAGTATGCATTGATTTTTCAGATCTGAACAAAGCCTGCCCCAAAGACTGTTTCCCGCTCCCCAGGATCGATAAGTTGGTGGATGGGACGGCAGGACATGAATTGTTATCTTTTATGGATGCATACTCCAGATATAACCAGATTATGATGCATGAGCCAGATCAAGAGGATACTAGTTTCATCACAGATGTTGGACTCTACTACTACAAGGTCATGCCTTTCGGACTCAAGAATGCAGGGGCAACATACCAAAGGCTTGTTAATGGCATGTTTAAACCACAAATTGGCAAGACAATGGAAGTTTATGTTGATGATATGCTAGTAAAGTCTAAGAAAGCGGTGGACCATATGGATCACTTGGCAGAGATGTTTGCAGTACTCCGCAAGTACAGAATGAAGCTTAATCCCTTGAAATGTTCATTTGGAGTGGAGTCCGGAATGTTTTTGGTTTTCATTGTGAGCGCTGGGGGCATTGAAGCCAATCCAGCTCAGATCACTTCCCTGAGAGAAGTCAAGGCTCCTAGAACGAAGAAGGAATTGCAAAGTCTCAATGGAAAGGTTGCTGCCTTGAGTCGGTTCATTTCCAAAGCTACGGACAAATGCATTTCATTCTTCGATGCTCTGAAGAAAGGAAGGAAAAACATTGAGTGGAATCCTCAATGTCAGAAAGAATTTGATGAGTTGGTTCGTCATATGGAAGTGCCTCCGATACTTTCGAAGCCTGACAGTGGTGAAGATCTCTTCGTATATTTGGCAATTTCGTCTCATGCTCTCAGTGCAGTGTTGGTACGAGAAGACGCAAGGATTCAACGCCCAGTCTATTATATCAGCAAAAGATTCACTGGGGCAGAGATGAACTATTCAAGATTAGAAAAGCTCGCCTATTGTTTGTTGATCGCATCAAGAAAATTGAGGCCGTATTTCCAAGCTTATCCCATCAAAGTCCTCACTGATCAACCTCTAAAGCAAGTCCTATTCCGTCCTGAAACTTCAGGCCGTCTTTTGAAATGGAATATTGAACTCAGCCAATATGACATCACTTACCATCCCCGAAAATCAATCAATGGACAAGCTTTGGCAGATTTCATCGCAGAGTGTACGGATAAGGGCGATAGTGAGGAAGAAGTCACTACTAGCATCCCAATCCAATGGAAATTGTATGTCGATGGCGCGAGGAATGATTACTGTTCCGGAGCAGGGGTTGTCCTTGAAACCCAGAAGGGCGATCGCTATGTTATGCGCTGAGACTAGAATTCCCTTCGACGAACAATGAAGCTGAATATGAAGCTCTCATCTCTGGTTTAAGGATCGCTAAAGAACTAAACATCAAGGCATTACATATCTTCAGTGATTCTCAACTTATTCTTTGCCATGTCAAGAAGGAATTTCAAGCTAAAGGAGGGAATCTACCCGTCTATTTATCAAAATCCTGAGAGCTCCTTCAAGATTTTGACCGTTATTCAATAAACCATATACCCCGTGAAGAGAACATGAAGGCAGATTCTCTCGCAAAGTATTCAAGTACCGGTGAAGCTCAACTATTGGGATTAGTTCCCGTCGAAGTCTTGACAGCTCCAAGCACAGATGAAATGGATGTTGATTGGATTATGAATGTATCCCAAGAACAAGAACCATGGATTACTCCGATACTTGAATATCTACTCAATGGTTCTTTGCCAGAAAGTTCAAAAGAACGACAGAAGCTGATGAGAAAAGCCTCTAGATATATAGTTCAAGATGGTCGTTTGTACAGGCGAGGGTTTTCAATGCCATTACTCCGATGTGTGACAAAGAAAGAAGCTAAGACAATTCTAACTGAAGTACACGGAGGGGAATGTGGGGATCATACAGATGGTCAAACTTTAGCAAAGAAAATCCTCCGTTATGGATACTTTTTGCCGGAAATTAATCAGGATGCTGTTGAGTATTCCCGAAAGTGTGATAAATGCTAGAGATTCGCTAAAATTCCTAGAGCACCTTCCACTGAGCTAACACAAATGGTCAGTCCATGGCCGTTTGCTATCTGGGGAATAGATCTCATTGGGCCCTTGCCGACTGCCAAATCGGGGATTAAATATGCTATCGTTGTTGTTGATTACTTCACTAAATAGGCTGAAGCCAAACCATTGGCTACTATTACCTCTAAGAAAATGATAAGTTTTGTGACTAAAAATATCATTTGCAGGTATGGTGTGCCTCAGAAGATAATCACAGACAATGGTACTCAGTTTGAAAGTGAGGAATTCCAAGATTTCTACAAACGATTCAAGATCCGAAAAAGCTTCTCAGCAGTGGCTCATCCGCAGGCAAACGGGCAAGTGGAAGCAGTAAACAAAATCATCAAATCAACCATAAAAAAGCAGTTGGAAAAAGCAAAAGGTGGTTGGGTCGATAAGTTACCGCTTGCACTATGGGCATACAGGACCACTCACAAAACTGCGACTGGGCATACTCCATTTTCATTGGCATATGGATCAGAAGTGATGATTCCAGTGGAAACTGAAGTCCCCTCACACAGAAGGATCCATTTTGATCAAAATGAGAATGAAAAATTGCAATTGGAAGCACTTGACCTCCTCGATGAAAGAAGAGAAGAGGCAAGGCTTAGAATTGCAGCTCACCAGCAAAGAATAGCCAGGCACTTCAATTCCAAAGTTCGTCAGCGCAGCTTTGAAGTTGGGGACTTAGTCCTGAAGAGGATCATGACAGCCATAGGTGTGTTTGGACCAAACTGGGAAGGGCCATATGTTATTGGCGCAAAACTTCTTGATGGCACATTTAAACTCACAACTGTCGAAGGAGAACCAATCCCAAGAGCTTGGAACAGCAATCATTTGCGTCCCTATTTTACTTGAAAGCATTGCTGAAATGTTGTAAAAAGAATTACGAATATATGATTCTTGTATTGAAAGCAATTGTAAAGCAAGTGAATAATGAAAAGCTATAAAGTGGATGTAGGCCCAGCTTTTGGCAGAACCGCTATAAATCTTGTGTCCTCTACTATTATAAACTTCTTTGTTTTATTTCGACATATAAAATACGTTAACTGTGTTACTAAAATGTCGATTTAATAATGCAGGCCACAAAGACAAAGCTTACCCATCGCAAGACCAAGCGAACTCCGACATCACTCAACAAGCAAACATCTAACCATTCAAAATTTCCATACTCAAATCCTACAAAAGAAGTGCTTCGAACAAAAGTTAGCAATGTGGATGGAAGTGGACCATTTCTAACTAACTGCAAATGTTTGAACAAACAAACAACTAGTTAAATAGCCTGTGTCTACCACCACCAACTCGCTTAACTATGAAGTATATTTCTTTGGATAAGGGAAATTATTGGCCACTAAAAAGTGATGACACTTGCAAAAGACAACGGGGATCGCCAACATGAATAGATGGCAAAGGGACATGGGCGAGCAAGCATCAATCAGCAAAAGTCCTCTTCAGAGGCACAAGCCCTCTTCGGAGGCGCAACTCTTCGGAGGATAAAGACCTCGAGCGGGCCTAGCCAGAAAAAGAGAGATCTTTCTCGATACAAAGTTGCGGAATGATCGGTCGATACACTCCCATGAATCCGTCCAACCGAGAGAAAGAAACTCCAAACTTCCAGGCAAAAGCCCTACTCAGAGCACACGTTTCACCGAGATTGAAATAAAACTTCCAGGTGTTGAAACGTGAAAAGCCCTCTTCGGAGGCCCATTTCACCACAGTTGAAATGCTAAAAGACCTCGAGCGGGCCAAACCAGAAAAAGAGAGATCTTTCTCGATACAAAGTTGCGGACTGATCGGTCGATACACTCCCGTGAATCGGTGATACATTCCTGTGAGACGAAATGTGAAAAGCCCTCTTCGGAGGCCCGCTTCCCAACGAACAGGGAAAAATAAAATCCTCTCCCAAGGGGCAGAAACAAAAAAACCTCTTCCCAGAGGCACAACCAAACAAAAAGACCTCTTCCCAAGGCAGGAATAAAAGACCTCTTCCCAGAGGCGCAATCGAACAGAAAGACCTCTTCGAAGGCACACGTTTCACCGAGATTGAAATAAAACTTCCAGGTGTTGAAACGTGGAAAGCCCTCCTCGGAGGCACAATTCTTCGGAGGCACACGTTTCATCGAGATTGAAATAAAACTTCCAAGTGTTGAAACGTGAAAAAGCCCTCCTCAGAGGTACAACTTTTCAAAGAAGCATTTCGTCAGAAACGCAAAGCAAAGATCAGAAAGCCCTCCACCGAGGCGCAATATAAAAAAGAAAAGAAGGAATAAGCCCTCTTCAAAGGCACATTTTAACTTTTAAAGGAAGATTGATTCTTCTATTCTCGAAAATACTCTTCCTCAAAAAGAAGTTAAAGTGCCCTTCAGAGGCCCGCTTTACCACGTAGAAGAATTCACTCGCTAAAATGTGTGAAAGCGCAAAACAAAAAGTGATATCTTCAAAGGATGAAGCGTAGAAACTCATATGAAGTGAGCTGTACTCTATTTCGAGTAGAATAGTATTCCTCCAAGTATGGAATAGTTATTCTCCAGAAAATAAGAGTACAAATCCCCTCAGAGTATAAAATATTCCAACGAGCTTATGGCATAGGGGCAACATGGTATAGCTACATTGGTAAAAATTACGCTCGAACAACATACCACAAGCTCACTTCAATATCATATAAAGAAACTTGTACAAAAATGAATAGTAAATGCACTCTCAAATACAGACAGAAGTTTGTACAAACAAAAAGAATCATTTTATTCAACACTGTCAAAATTTTATACAGGTACAGGTTTCAAAATAAAAAGAAAAAGAAAAGAGGAGGCCGGTACCCGCACAATCTCCGGTCAGTACATGCAAAAAGCAAAAAGTAAACATAAATCGAAGTAGGGCCCCTTACTTCTTCTTGCCACCACCCTTAGAGCCTTCACCTGACCTAATTGGCAGCTTTTCTGGACGGCTTGGGAGAGTCGGGGATGAAGGAGAAAGGGTTACTGCCGGATCAACTTTCGTTTCCTCTTCATAAACAAGAATGTCTTTCCTTCTCTTCTTGGAAGTGGCACGCTTCCTCCTTCTCCTTGAAGAGGACTCACTTCCCGGAGTAACGAGAGCAGATAATTTTATGTTATCAGAAGTGGTTCGCTCCGGAGACTCATTGCCTTCTCCAAGCCCTTCCCCCCATGTTCTTGAGAAGCAATCATCTAAGCCATGAAGAGCTTCTATTTGCTCCTCTTGCGACCCGGGTTGAGAGGCGGACGAAGGAGTGACCTGGAGAACCGAAGGAGGAATAATTGGAGGAGGGGAAGTTTGAACAATGCTCGATACTTTCTGTACAGAAGAAAAGAAGTTAAAGTCAGTAAAGAGAGTAGATAAAGGCTCATTGAGGTTCAGGAAATAGTCGAGAAGCTCATCGAACTCATAAGAAGCAAATGAGCAGTCTACTTGGGCAAGATTAACAGTAGAGTTACCTGGAGAAGTCAGCTTCCTGATATCAACCTCATAAGCCTATGCTTCGGCGCTCTCTTTGCCTTCATCTCCAACCTGTGTACTTGTAATCTCAGTTTTAACTTTGACCAGGGATGGAGAATGAGAGCTGGAGCCGACGATGTCGATTTTGGCAGAAGGAGAAGGCTGGACTGGAATAGCCAAAGTAGTTTTTCCTAAACGTTCCCCTTCGGCCATCTCGGCTCTTAATTTTGCAAGCTGTTCTTTTCCCTTGGCGAGAGCAGCGCGAGTGTCGTCATCCAAATAATGCTCCTCAAGAGCTGATTCGGCATAGCCAGCGCCTTTACCGCCAAGCATGTCAAGTGCGACCTCCCACACTTCAGCCAGAGTAATTTCATACTTGGGGCCTAGAAAGGCGAGACTACCGCGCCCCAAGACGCTGTGCAGGTAAAAGTCAAATAGTGTCGAGCTGATGCTGGTCTTCGTTGCCTCATGAGATTCTTCAGCTGCAATTTTACCGGCAACAGCCTCATCATGCTCTCTTTCAGCTTTGGAGAGTTGAATCTTTAGCATTTGAATTTCCGCCTCCTGAGAGTTGACTTTCTCCCGTAACCCTGTAACCTCAGCATGATACCTTCCCGTTGTTTTCTGCTCAGCTTCAAGTTGTGCCTCGGCATGTCGCTGAGCGGCGTGAGCATCGCGAACTTGCTTTTGAATTACTTCTTCTTTTTGAGTATATGTGGTAGAAGAAGTAGCAAGCTCTTGTTTAAGTTCTTCAACTTTCGCTTCAAGCTCTTCATTGTAAGTAGTGATGCTCCTCATTTCGGTATCATGCTGCTCAAGAACCTTCTTCCATTCGGCCTTATCATTCTCCATAGTAAGCATGGCCTCTATATTTGCACGGTTGACCCTTTGAAGCTCGTCAACAAGCTTTTGCCAGTTCGACATCCTTTCAATATTAAGCCTGACGGCATCGAGATTTCGCAGCATGGCAGGCTTGTCAATAGGGACCAAGTCAAGATTGAACCATACTCCCTTCAGGCACCAGTGCGGGAACCGGCTTTGCAGAGTAGCCAGGCCTGATCCAACTTGGAATTTAGGCCTGCTGATTATTGTCTGAATGTTTGTCTTCCCGAGAGCAGCAGAGCCAGAAGGGATGTCGAGTGAGACGGGGGCAGTGACTTTTTTAGGAGTTGTAGAAGCATGCCTTTCACTGTGCCGGGCACGCTTGCTTGCGTCCTCAACTATGTGGCTTTTTCCCCGATCATCATGCGACTTTCTCTTGTGAGAATCGTCACCTCTCTGGGAAGAATCATGGTGCTCCTCCCTTTCTTTTCTCTCATAACGCTCTTCTTGAGCCCTCCTCTCCTGAGCTTTTTGGGCGGCTCTCTCTTCATCGGTTTCTCTGTGAACGGGAAGGTAGCGCCTATAATCATATTGACTACGCCTCCCGTAGCATTGAAAGTCGTCATAGTAAGAGCCGCTGCGTCCCATCGGAGAATCTGAAATAAAAAAGAGACAAGTCTTAAAAGTCTTCAAAGAAAAGAAGTGTAACTGTAGAATCCTCAAAGAACAAAGAATTGGGTGTATGAAAATGCCGAAAGATTCTAAGTGTGTGTAATGTGCAAACTACGCGCATCAAACTATGAACCACTCTTTGATTGCGGAGTAGTCATGGGGATAGTAGTTAACGTCAACTCATGGGTCAACGGAGCTTGTTGCAAAGAAGAAGTCGCTTCCACTACTGAAGAAGAAACCCTTGTAGTGACAGGGTCGTCTTTAAAGATCTCCTGTGAAGTGGCAAAGAGATCGCTCAACCCTTCGAAAGTGTCATCCCCGCTCTGCCTGACAGGGCTTGTTTTACCGGCTTCTTCGCCAGACTTCTGCAGACGATGGGGAGATCCCTGAGGGTCTTCTTCGTCAATAACTGGGGCAAGTGTGAATTTGCCAGACAACCCCGCAACATCGACAATAGTAGAGCAGTTCACCAGAGAAGTCTCAGGAGCAGGTTCTTTTGGTGCGGGTGCGTCAAAATAAACCGGGGCATCTAATGCTCTAGCCGGGGAGTCTGGGACCTCATGAGGATGTGTAGAACGAGAAATGTGTAAAATCCCGTACTGATGCAAAAGTTCATCCCTCAACAAAATTTTTATACTTCTCTCTTCCGCGGCCACGGCACTCAATCTTTCAAAAGTTTGCTTATGGCTTGGATCTCTAGAAGGGCGAGGAAGTGCTGAAAAGAGCAAAGAATGAAATTAGCAATTGGTAATTCAGATCTCGAAAAGTTTGGAAATGGAGAAAATAGAAACAGGTAATCTTACTTCCTACTCTCCAGATGGCATAAAACCCTGGGGGGCAGCGAGCAAAGAAAAACTGGTTCAAAAATCCATGAACACTTTCGGTAAGATCAGAAATAAGCTTACGGTTTCTAGTGCTTCTCACGATAATAAGGGGAGGATGGTCTTTACTCTTTGCGAACGAGCATAAGTAGCGAATTTCTTCAAAGCATGGCAAGCGATCAAGAGTCCTCCTAAACAAGACACACAACCCCATCAAGATGGCATAGCCATTAGGATGAAGTTGGAATGGAGAGATTGTCAACCGAAGGAGACGGGTTCGAAGGAAGTCGTTAAAGGGAGGAATCGCCCCGCTTAAACACATTTAACGATTGACTGCGACGAAATCGTGGGGAGGACTGTCGGCAGTATAATTTGGCCCAGGAAGTATGGCATCATTTTCAGCAAAACCAAATTGAGTACGTAGCTGAATAAACGCTCTCGGAGTTAGGATAGTCGAAGTTCTCTATGGAGGGTTCTCTATGGGAATAGCTATCGGAAAGGTCTCTTCAGCTTGAGCTACCCCTTCTTCTTCTTGATGGGAAGTCATTCTACACAAACAACTGGATATTCAAACATAAAGGTGCACGTTTCCTAAAGTGTGTTGAGTGTTGTGTAAAATCAATCAAGCAATAAGCAAATGTAACTGGAATAAAAACTAGCAAGTATCTGTCAGTTATAAAGTCCAGGGTTCATTGTTTTAATATGCAAGTGTAATGTTGATGCAAACAAATCAGTTCAAGTTAGCGATGCTTTGCATTAATATTTCACTTTAGTTGATTGGTTCACAACATTTCATACATTGTATTTAAGTTGATTACTTTATGTCGACTAATCTGTCATTTGATATGGGCAGTCAATGGCAGTATATTCGCCTTGGTTTTTGTGATTATTGTTTTCAGCAGGTTGTTAGCCTATGAGTCAATGTGATCTGAGAAATAAAGCAATAAAGTTAAAGCAATCTAGGATTTAAGCAGCTCAGTACGGTAGTAAGGAGGAAGGCTCTGGCTCAAAATGGTGTGAAATTCCCCAAGGGTTAACTCGGCCACGGTTTAAGGGTTAACTCGGCCACGGTTTAAGGGTTAACTCAGCCATGGTTTAAAGGTTAACTCGGCCACGGTTTAAGGGTTGGATCGGCAGAAGACTAGGTCTGCAGTTTTCCCCCCAAGGGTTAACTCGGCGACGGTTTAAGGGTTGGATCGGCAGAAGATTAGGTTGGCAGTTTTTTCCCAAGGGTTAACTCGGCCACGGTTCAAAGGTTAGGTCACCCAAAATCACTGGGTCGCGTCCAAGGCAGTATCTCACTCAACCCGATGACCCGTTAACTTCTAGTAACAACAGAATCCACCATCTTCTCAAGAAAAACCCAAAAACTGATCCAAATCACCACAGGGCTACCATAAACCTAGCACAATGCTATAATCCTATGAATCACAATGACGACATTGCCAATAACGATTGAAATCGATCGCAACTTAACTCGAGAGCCATGCAAGGCGTGCAAAGGCGATTTGGGGTCAGAAGGTAAAGGTTCGTGTTTCAATAATAGTCGCGATTGAATAAGGGACCAAATTCACTTACGTGGGATAATAGTAAGATGGATTGTTTGTCGATTAACTTGGATTCGCCTTTGGGAACTCGAAAAGTCTCTAATGGCAGAAAAGGATGTGGGAGCAGTAGATGAGGAGGAAGAAAACGAGCTAACGCTTATATAGGGCAGAATAAAATAGATGTGCAGAATAAGCAATCTCTTAGGTCACCCGCGACTTAGTAAAGTTTGGTCGAAGCACACGACCTACAACCTAGGCGTGTACTTCGAGGGGCAAGTGTTAATTCCTCTTTTCTGGCGACCTAAAGATGGACGACCCAATAGCTTGCCGACTTAACTGCCCTAAGAGAATAGACCGACTCAATACCTTAAGGAAGTTGCCGACTCAGAGTACTTCACGACCTACGACTCAAGGCTTGTGTAACATCCCGCCTTTTCGCACACTTTAAACCGACACACGTGCCAATTCAAAGCATACGCAAGGGCGGATTGTTATGGGGTAAATAAGAAAAACAGAGAAGAAATAAAAACAAAACAGAATCTCACAGCGGAAGGATAAAATATAATAATAATAAATATACAGTTCATAAACGGTTACAAAACAGTTAATTCTTCTTTATACAATAAATATCAGAGTTACACATACCAATCCAAACAATGCAGCGGAATAGAAAGAGTGTGGTGCATACTACAAATAATAATAATATGGATTCTTCGTCTTCGTCCTCCAAAGCTAAAATCTTCGATCCTGAAACGCTCGGACTGACCCGAGCGAATTTGAAAAGACAAAAACACTCGAGTCAGACTAAAAGATCTTATGTGAGTTAAATTAACAGAAATAAATATGAGTACAGTAACTCAAGAGATGTTCGGGATTTACATCTCCTAAGGATCCGTTAAACTATTTACTATGTAGTATATTGCGCTATTATAATAGTGTCTATTTATAAAATAAACTTACTTTTTAATAGCGTTAAGGGGTTACCCATATAGCCCTTAACACAAATAATGCCAATAGTCTATACAGTACCGTAATACCTCTTGATCGGGAAGCTACCAGAGGATACTCCATAGGTACGACACAAATAGAAACTCGTAGTAAAGGCTCGGTATGGTAGGTGACACGGCACAACTAGGCAATGCCAGGGTAGATATACCAATTGCTATCCAGGCTGGTGGAAACGCGTAGCCGCAGTTACCGCCCACCTCGGACTAACTCCCCAAAATCAAAATATAGAAGTGGCCACTGAATCAATCCAAAATCAAAGTATAATATCGAAGAGGAGGGTCCGATCAGAGGAATGACCTCATTGGCCTGAGAATCGCTCCTGTTTTAGCCACCTTATGCCAACTCACGGGAGTCGGGTCCACGTATTTACCTTGCAGGAAACGTCGCCACCACCTACTTCATTCTGGAATCTCCACCGCGTACACGGTTAGTCAAAGTGGTTTTCGGTATCGACAGAGAGTATGTCCATATCCGATCCCGGTCTCTTTGCCAACCCATCGTTATTATAACACCGTGGTCATTTAAAAATAGCTCATACTTTAAAACCAGAATAAACATTTCCATTTTAAAATTATGAATACGATATCATTTTAAAACCCAAAAAAATATGATATCCTTTATCCCAAATATAAACCTTTTCAAAAATCCAAATGCTTTAAAATTTACAACGTCTGAAAGCCAAATATCCTTTCAAAGCATAATATTTCGAAATTCATAATTTAAAAACCATAACTTTTAAAACTTGAATGGTTTGGATATTCAACGGTATATGAATTAAAAGGTTTAACTTAAATGTTACTTTGTAAAGAAAATAGTTCTCATGGCTTTACAAATACATTTCTTTATTAAAGTCTAAACCGAAATTTGTATTATCTCTCTCAAGTTCCAAAACCACTTCAATTTATATATATATACGTATATCCATTTTGAGTAACAATATTTCAAACTAAAATTGGATTTTATTCTTTCAACAGATCAATTGTTCTATTAATTAGTCTTGAATATTCACATAAAATCCATAAATAATAAGACTTCAGTTTCTAGTAATAATATATATATTTTCCCAATTCAAATTATACTAGAATATTCATTTCAATTTATTTTGGGAAAAATCCAATTGTAAATCATATCTTAAAATTTCCAAACTTAACATTTAAACATATGATATAAATTATTAAACTCCATTTTCTTAATTTTCTTCCATTTTTAATAAAGATTTTTATACACCTTTTAATTTCAAAATTTTCAACTTCATATGTATATATATATGGAAGAAAATATTTATACAATATAAAATTTAAGATTATTATAAACCGTATTCCATCCAAACCATAAAAATCACATAAAAATAGTTATATATAGACCGCGGTGCCTGTATATAATTTTCTATCCTATGGTCAAGTGATACGGATATTTATCATTTCAATCCGCAATTTAAAAGATATAAAATTTTGCGGTTGTATATCATTTCAAACCACAATCCCGAATGAAAGGAAATATGCATGATAATTTGCAATTTTATGAAATACAATAAAACATCCATCAACATCACCCATCATCCAATCACAATCATCAAGCAATATCAATCAATAACAATTTATATTTGATAATATATAACAGGTAATAACTGGCAATTTTATTCAGATTAAATTTAACAACTATTAATCTAACAGTTTATATTCAGTAATAATCTATATAACTGTTAACTATCAGTTTATAGGCAAACAAATATATTCTAACTATCAATTAATACGCAATAAATAAATTAAATTAACAGTTAAATTTAATAAATGCAATTCAACAAATATGAGTGAAATAAACATGCCAAATACTCATAAATAAATTTCTATTCATTTCTAAAATTAATTTAACAAACATAAAAGCTTCTAGTAGTTGTGAGTGGGTTAAAACACTCACCTTTTGAATTTAAATTGAATTCAAATCCAATTTAAACCCAAAATTTTGACGGTCTCAGAATTTGTCCAAACCAGCATCAAAACATCAGAAATTCCGATACGATCCCATCAAAACAAACCGCGCGCGAATCCGAGCTCGTATGCAAAAGTTATGAAAATTTGAAAAATGAAAAATTCTGGTCCTGGGTCGACTTTGGGTTCCACTTCGGTGCGCCGCCTCAATTCCCCGGTGCTTGCTTGGAGTTTTCGCCAAAACGACCCGAAGCGACCCGAGTCATTTTCTTCCTGACCCGAAGTTGCTCTAGGGTTTTCTCCCCTGAAACCCGAAGCACGACCAGAAGCTGCTGCAGATCCGAATTTTTTTTTTTTTTTTTTTTTTTAAATTTGAAATTTTTTTTTTTTTTTTTGAACTGACTGGATCTAGGGTTAGCCCCCATTGAAGAAGAAGAGAAGCTTCAAGAAAATACGCGCAGATAAATGAAATTAGGCGGAGGCTAGGGCTGAATAGCTGGGTTTATATAGAGGGTTAGAGGTAGCGTAGATAGACCGTAGAATGAACGTGCGGAACAAATTATGGCCCAAAAAGCCCGCTATGTCTCCGGAACGAAATTTCGTAAATCTAAATATCCAAATAGGTAATTTAAAATATTTTGAACGCGATGGAAAAAGTTTCACGTCCAAATTTGATCGTATGAAGAAGTTATGCTGAAAACAAAATTTCCAAATTGATTTCAAATTGATTTTATTAAAATTGATTTCAAGGCGTTTCACGCCCGTACGATCAAACGACAAGTCCGATCGATACGAAACTTGAAACCCTCTAATAATTCACCGATACGGATCCGATGAAACTGGTTTCGTCGAAATCCGAGTCCGTGGCCAAAATGGCTATTTTTAATATTCATTAAATAAATTATAAAAATCCAAATTTTATATTAAATTCTAAAATTAGCCAAATTTTATTTCTTATATGATTCGTAATCAATTGAAAAGATTTAACAGGTTTAGCTGTGAATTGAAAGTTGACAGTATATTAATTGCAATGTTAATTTCTGCACTTTCTTATATTTAAGAATTTTATAAATTATATTCTCAACACCCATACTTTAGATTTTTAATCTTTATATTCTCAACTTTCACCTAAAATAAAGATGCCATAAACATTAGTTCCTGATTCACATCATTATTCTTTAAGTCTAATTTAAATCTCAACAACGTAGTATTTAACGTTAGAATCCATTTTATTATGCATAAATTCCAAATTTTACTGACCCAAATTTTCTTCTTTTCATTCCATATCAATTGTCAATCCTATAAGAAAAATTAACATTAGGTTCATACTTATTACAAATAACTCGAATTTCTTCCAAATAATAATTACATAACTATTAAATATTAAATCCATTTAATTGCAATAAATTCAATTGATTGCAATTAATTTCCAAATAAATTTGGATCTTTGTTTTGTTATACAAAAAAAAATCCGTTATCACTTACCTAACAAAGTTATTATTACTTAAGATCTCATTGCATCCACATTTTCACATTTTCATTTCCTGGTTTCTTTACTTTATTCTACATAAATTATTATAATTGGGATTTTTCTTGGTTACATCTTATTTGTATTTAACATTACTCATTCACCAATTCATTTCACTTTAACTGCGGTAAATTGGCGGATAAATTGAATTTGATTCCCAAAATTTAAATTAACAAGCAACAAGAATAGGTAACACACAATAGTCGTTACGCTAAATTCTAGTCACCTAAATAAGCTTTTATTACTTTACAAAATGGAATAACTTTTAAACTCATAAATGTAATACCAAAACCGTTATAAATCCAATAAATTTCCAAATCGAAGTTTGTACACATTTTACACAACTATTATGATTTCTCACAGAACGTTGAATTTATTAAATGACCATTTATTCAAAATTTAATTCCCTTAATTGAATCAAATGCTTATACTTTTTACATTCTTACCATTCCTTCCCATTATAAATTCATTAACGGATTTACAAATCTCTATCTTCCAAATATTAAATAACCAAACTGATTACAACCACTGTTCTTATCAAATTTTCATAAATTTGTTCAAATCTATACTCTTTTTCCATATAAATAAATTTCATGTTACTACTAGATTTTTTTTTATCCACTACAGCCATTAAATTTTTACTATCTACACTTATTACATCTTTGTATTAATGAATCCCATTCAAGTTAATGTTTATATTAATATTCACAAATTCAACATTTATATGTTTCTTAAAATTAACTTTCAACCAAATGTGCCAATTTACATTTCATTTCTATTCAATATATATTCATTTTATTCCGTTCATTCGGGTACTGCATTGAAATATTTTTATTCTCTAATACTAACGTTATTATCATTAAATTATGATTGGATTCCAAGTTTTTATTCAATATCTTGAACAATAACTTACATATTAACCAAATCCTTCTTCTACTTAATTCAAATTGGATTATGTTCCAATTCCTATAACCTAGGTCTTGAGTCACCATTGACATAATTAAATTTATCGTTTATTTCAATCTTCATTTATAATTTAAAGTTCTACTAAACTAAATTACAAAACTTATGAACTTTAACAAATTTAATCCACAAATTAAAATTTTCTGATGTTTATATATTGCAATTAAATTCAGTTATTATTTCATTAATACTATTTTAATCAACTAATTATGGCTTATAACCACAAACACAAATTTTCGTTATTTCAATCTATGTCATATAAACATTTTAAATTATTTACTTTTAATTACAGTTACTAGCTAACCCCTATATTTACTCCATTAAAAATCCTAAGACTTCTATTTCAATTTAAATTAGATTAGAAAACATATCAAATTGATTCATTTAATATCATTTAATTTAACGGGTCGTTACACTCTCCCCCACTCAAAACTTTTCGTCCCCGAAAAGGAAAAAGAAGGGAGAAGGAAGAATAAACAGTACATCTTATTTCAAATATTATTTATAAACAATAATTCACTAAATTTATTTTCTTAAATAAAATATACCTGTTTATAATCGTTATATTCTTTTATACTTAGATTATTAAAGCTGGAAAACATTTTCACAAAATTCTAAGTCCAAAATTTACGAAAATTTTGGCAGAGTCTCCTTTGTATGGTGAGGCTCGGGAGAAAATATAATATCAAAATATACAAATATATTACATATATTATCAAAATATTATATCCCAACACGGGAAAATAGCGCTTTAAACGTAATCCGAAAACGTACCTATTTGTCGGGCAATATACGCTTATTATTATGGAACCAAAAGCAGTAGCAGTTGCTTCCATCACCTGTATTCACTTATATAATCTAAAAGGTTAAATATTTATATGAAGGTGAAATGTTTAGGTGGTTTCGACCATTAATCAACCAATCAAATGCAACAACCATAGATTTTTTAACAAACAGCACACACCACAAACAAGCAACCATTAATCCATCAACCAATTTGTTGTTTGGGTTCAAACTTGAAATTTGTATGAAATGAAATTAACTATCAAGTGCATCCTTTACTCAACAGTCTTAGATGGAACAAGGATAGATTATTTATTCATCCAACAACTTCAAATTCCTTACCCAACAAACATAAATCAACAATAACAATTCAAACCAACAACCAAATTAACTTATTATACATTTATTTCATGCTTCAGTGGGTTGATTTTCTTTCTTTCATGCATGGAGGGATTTCTTTGTTTCTTACAATTTTATTTTCCATTTATTACAAAATTCATTATATTTGTATTCCAATTTATTGACTAAAGTATATATCATCTATTTATACTACTTACCTTTACTTATCTAGGAAAATTTCCAATTTATCTTAAGCTTATACAATTAATTCTCATTAACAATAGCAAATTAATAGAATACCTTTTACCTCAAGCTTCACTTGTAAGATTTTCCTTTACATTTTCTTACTAACATTGCAACTTTTATTATATGGTAAGTTATGTATGTTTTAAGAATGTAAGTGAAAATTTACAAGTTTCTTCTCAATTCCATTTTATTAATTTTAAACTAGTAGCTTTCATACCGTACTGAAGTTTATAACCCTCCACATCAATCCTTATTTAATAAAGAATTTCATTTTATCTACTTAAGTTCATATCACCTATTTATATTACTTATCTTTAACTTGAGATTTCAATTATAACTTAACTTTATACCAATAATTTCTCATTTATAACAACGATTTATTGAATACTTAACTATTTCCAAAATTTCTACTTGTATAATATTCTAATCCAATTTCTTAATTAACATTTCAACTTTTATATTTGGTAAGTTATTTATGTCAAAGAAAAATGCAATTAAACTTATACAAGCTTTATCTCATCTTTTAATTAAATTTAATGTTAATCAATATTACTCTTTGTAACAAATTTCAAATTTCTCTTTATAACTTTTCATTAATTCTCTTACCTACATTAGAGGTTTCAATTAATTACTTACCTTTTATTTCACTAAAATAATTTAAAACAATTAATTAATGGAAATTTAAGAATTAAATACCAGGTCAAACCTCAAAATTACTTTAAAAATAATAGATAATTAATTTCTTACAACTTTTATATCTCTAATTATCCTTTAAAACAATTAAAATTTTAAATAACTGCAAAACAAATCTGCAGTAGAATTTACTACAGTGGTCTTTCCCCTTCGAAACTTGAAAATGAAAGTCGATGATGCGGCCGCCATCACCGAAATTATTTTCCAGCGACAGAGAGGAAAGTACAAACTTATTTTCTTCAAAATCCTCTTAAACCAATTCTTTCGAATTATACTAAATATTTATATAAGAACATATTTATAAACCAAATCATTATATTTCATAAATCCTTTGAAAGCAGATTTTCAAAATCCCGGACTTAAGTTCTAAAATCTCCAATTTGATTTATTATAATTTCAACTTAGCTTCAATTGTTATAAATATTTTTATTTCCTAACACCCAATCTATAGCAACCAAATATATATATATATATATATATATCTTTATAAAAATATTTTTATATATAGAAAATATAATAGGCAAAATTATTTCATTCACCTATATTAAAAACAAATATTATGTCGGTCTGTCCTATTAAGTGTTTAGAAATTTCTATTGATGTCATAGCGTCCCATGCATCAACCAGAATTTATAAATACAAAGCGGAACAGATTAACACAATATCAAAATCTTTTTATAACACTAACAAGTACACTCTCTCATATATATACGCTCAGTGACTCCCATAGGAAGCTTTGATACCAACTGTAACATCCCGCCTTTTCGCACACTTTAAACCGACACACGTGCCAATTCAAAGCATACGCAAGGGCGGATTGTTATGGGGTAAATAAGAAAAACAGAGAAGAAATAAAAACAAAACAGAATCTCACAGCGGAAGGATAAAATATAATAATAATAAATATACAGTTCATAAACGGTTACAAAACAGTTAATTCTTCTTTATACAATAAATATCAGAGTTACACATACCAATCCAAACAATGCAGCGGAATAGAAAGAGTGTGGTGCATACTACAAATAATAATAATATGGATTCTTCGTCTTCGTCCTCCAAAGCTAAAATCTTCGATCCTGAAACGCTCGGATTGACCCGAGCGAATTTGAAAAGACAAAAACACTCGAGTCAGACTAAAAGATCTTATGTGAGTTAAATTAACAGAAATAAATATGAGTATAGTAACTCAAGAGATGTTCGGGATTTACATCTCCTAATGATCCGTTAAACTATTTACTATGTAGTATATTGCGCTATTATAATAGTGTCTATTTATAAAATAAACTTACTTTTTAATAGCGTTAAGGGGTTACCCATATAGCCCTTAACACAAATAATGCCAATAGTCTATACAGTACCGTAATACCTCCTGATCAGGAAGCTACCAGAGGATACTCCATAGGTACGACACAAATAGAAACTCGTAGTAAAGGCTCGGTATGGTAGGTGACACGGCACAACTAGGCAATGCCAGGGTAGATATACCAATTGCTATCCAGGCTGGTGGAAACGCGTAGCCGCAGTTACCGCCCACCTCAGACTAACTCCCCAAAATCAAAATATAGAAGTGGCCACTGAATCAATCCAAAATCAAAGTATAATATCGAAGAGGAGGGTCCGATCAGAGGAATGACCTCATTGGCCTGAGAATCGCTCCTGTTTTAGCCACCTTATGCCAACTCACGGGAGTCGGGTCCACGTATTTACCTTACAGGAAACGTCGCCACCACCTACTTCATTCTGGAATCTCCACCGCGTACACGGTTAGTCAAAGTGGTTTTCGGTATCGACAGAGAGTATGTCCATATCCGATCCCGGTCTCTTTGCCAACCCATCGTTATTATAACACCGCGGTCATTTAAAAATAGCTCATACTTTAAAACCAGAATAAACATTTCCATTTTAAAATTATAAATACGATATCATTTTAAAACCCAAAAAAATATGATATCCTTTATCCCAAATATAAACCTTTTCAAAAATCCAAATGCTTTAAAATTTACAACGTCTGAAAGCCAAATATACTTTCAAAGCATAATATTTCGAAATTCATAATTTAAAAACCATAACTTTTAAAACTTGAATGGTTTGGATATTCAACGGTATATGAATTAAAAGGTTTAACTTAAATGTTACTTTGTAAAGAAAATAGTTCTCATGGCTTTACAAATACATTTCTTTATTAAAGTCTAAACCAAAATTTGTATTATCTCTCTCAAGTTCCAAAACCACTTCAATTTATATATATATATATACGTATATCCATTTTGAGTAACAATATTTCAAACTAAAATTGGATTTTATTCTTTCAACAGATCAATTGTTCTATTAGTTAGTCTTGAATATTCACATAAAATCCATAAATAATAAGACTTCAGTTTCTAGTAATAATATATATATTTTCCCAATTCAAATTATACTAGAATATTCATTTCAATTTATTTTGGGAAAAATCCAATTGTAAATATCATATCTTAAAATTTCCAAACTTAACATTTAAACATATGATATAAATTATTAAACTCCATTTTCTTAATTTTCTTCCATTTTTAATAAAGATTTTTATACACCTTTTAATTTCAAAATTTTCAACTTCATATGTATATATATATGGAAGAAAATATTTATACAATATAAAATTTAAGATTATTATAAACCGTATTCCATCCAAACCATAAAAATCACATAAAAATAGTTATATATAGACCGCGGTGCCTGTATATAATTTTCTATCCTATGGTCAAGTGATACGGATATTTATCATTTCAATCCGCAATTTAAAAGATATAAAATTTTGCGGTTGTATATCATTTCAAACCACAATCCCGAATGAAAGGAAATATGCATGATAATTTGCAATTTTATGAAATACAATAAAACATCCATCAACATCACCCATCATCCAATCACAATCATCAAGCAATATCAATCAATAACAATTTATATTTGATAATATATAACAGGTAATAACTGGCAATTTTATTCAGATTAAATTTAACAACTATTAATCTAACAGTTTATATTCAGTAATAATCTATATAACTGTTAACTATCAGTTTATAGGCAAACAAATATATTCTAACTATCAATTAATAAGCAATAAATAAATTAAATTAACAGTTAAATTTAATAAATGCAATTCAACAAATATGAGTGAAATAAACATGCCAAATACTCATAAATAAATTTCTATTCATTTCTAAAATTAATTTAACAAACATAAAAGCTTCTAGTAGTTGTGAGTGGGTTAAAACACTCACCTTTTGAATTTAAATTGAATTCAAATCCAATTTAAACCCAAAATTTTGATGGTCTCAGAATTTGTCCAAACCAGCGTCAAAACGTCAGAAATTCCGATACGATCCCATCAAAACAAACCGCGCGCAAATCCGAGCTTGTATGCAAAAGTTATGAAAATTTGAAAAAATGAAAAATTCTGGTCCTGGGTCGACTTCGGGTTCGACTTCGGTGCGCCGCCTCAATTCCCCGGTGCATGCTTGGAGTTTTCGCCAAAACGACCCGGAGCGACCCGAGTCATTTTCTTCCTGACCCGAAGTTGCTCTAGGGTTTTCTCCCCTGAAACCCGAAGCGCGACCAGAAGCTGCTGCAGATCCGAAATCTTTTTTATTTATTTATTTATTTATTTTAAATTTGATTTTTTTTTTTTTGAACTGACTGGATCTAGGGTTAGCCCCCATTGAAGAAGAAGAGAAGCTTGAAGAAAATACGCGCAGATAAATGAAATTAGGCGGAGGCTAGGGCTGAATAGCTGGGTTTATATAGAGGGATAGAGGTAGCGTAGATAGACCGTAGAATGAACGTGCGGAACAAACTATGGCCCAAAAAGCCCGCTATGTCTCCGGAACGAAATTTCGTAAATCTAAATATCCAAATAGGTAATTTAAAATATTCTGAACGCGATGGAAAAAGTTTCACGTCCAAATTTGATCGTATGAAGAAGTTATGCTGAAAACAAAATTTCCAAATTGATTTCAAATTGATTTTATTAAATTGATTTCAAGGCGTTTCACGCCCGTACGATCAAACGATAAGTCCGATCGATACGAAACTTGAAACCCTCTAATAATTCACCGATACGGATCCGATGAAACTGATTTCGTCGAAATCCGAGTCCGTGGCCAAAATGGCTATTTTTAATATTCATTAAATAAATTATAAAAATCCAAATTTTATATTAAATTCTAAAATTAGCCAAATTTTATTTCTTATATGATTCGTAATCAATTGAAAAGATTTAACAGGTTTAGCTGTGAATTAAAAGTTGACAGTATATTAATTGCAATGTTAATTTCTACACTTTCTTATATTTAAGAATTTTATAAATTATATTCTCAAAACCCATACTTTAGATTTTTAATCTTTATATTCTCAACTTTCACCTAAAATAAAGATGCCATAAACATTAGTTCCTGATTCACATCATTATTCTTTAAGTCTAATTTAAATCTCAATAACGTAGTATTTAACGTTAGAATCCATTTTATTATGCATAAATTCCAAATTTTACTGACCCAAATTTTCTTCTTTTCATTCCATATCAATTGTCAATCCTATAAGAAAAATTAACATTAGGTTCATACTTATTACAAATAACTCCAATTTCTTCCAAATAATAATTACATAACTATTAAATATTAAATCCATTTAATTGCAATAAATTCAATTGATTGCAATTAATTTCCAAATAAATTTGGATCTTTATTTGGTTATACAAAAAAAATCCGTTATCACTTACCTAACAAAGTTATTATTACTTAAGATCTCATTGCATCCACATTTTCACATTTTCATTTCCTGGTTTCTTTACTTTATTCTACATAAATTATTATAATTGGGATTTTTCTTGGTTACATCTTATTTGTATTTAACATTACTCATTCACCAATTCATTTCACTTTAACTGCGGTAAATTGGCGGATAAATTGAATTTGATTCCCAAAATTTAAATTAACAAGCAACAAGAATAGGTAACACACAATAGTCGTTACGCTAAATTCTAGTCACCTAAATAAGCTTTTATTACTTTACAAAATGGAATAACTTTTAAACTCATAAATGTAATACCAAAACCGTTATAAATCCAATAAATTTCCAAATCGAAGTTTGTACACATTTTACACAACTATTATGATTTCTCACAGAACGTTGAATTTATTAAATGACCATTTATTCAAAATTTAATTCCCTTAATTGAATCAAATGCTTATAATTTTTACATTCTTACCATTCCTTCCCATTATAAATTCATTAACGGATTTACAAATCTCTATCTTCCAAATATTAAATAACCAAACTGATTACAACCACTGTTCTTATCAAATTTTCATAAATTTGTTCAAATCTATACTCTTTTTCCATATAAATAAATTTCATGTTACTACTAGATTTTTTTTTATCCACTACAGCCATTAAATTTTTACTATCTACACTTATTACATCTTTGTATTAATGGATCCCATTCAAGTTAATATTTATATTAATATTCACAAATTCAACATTTATATGTTTCTTAAAATTAACTTTCAACCAAATGTGCCAATTTACATTTCATTTCTATTCAATATATATTCATTTTATTCCGTTCATTCGGGTACTGCATTGAAATATTTTTATTCTCTAATACTAACGTTATTATCATTAAATTATGATTGGATTCCAAGTTTTTATTCAATATCTTGAACAATAACTTACATATTAACCAAATCCTTCTTCTACTTAATTCAAATTGGATTATGTTCCAATTCCTATAACCTAGGTCTTGAGTCACCATTGACATAATTAAATTTATCGTTTATTTCAATCTTCATTTATAATTTAAAGTTCTACTAAACTAAATTACAAAACTTATGAACTTTAACAAATTTAATCCACAAATTAAATTTTTCTGATGTTTATATATTGCAATTAAATTCAGTTATTATTTCATTAATACTATTTTAATCAACTAATTATGACTTATAACCACAAACACAAATTTTCGTTATTTCAATCTATGTCATATAAACATTTTAAATTATTTACTTTTAATTACAGTTACTAGCTAACCCCTACATTTACTCCATTAAAAATCCTAAGACTTCTATTTCAATTTAAATTAGATTAGAAAACATATCAAATTGATTCATTTAATATCATTGAATTTAACGGGTCGTTACAGCTTGAGAGGGCTGCCGACCTAAGGCCTAAGAAGGGTACCGACCTAACAGGCTTAACACAGATGCCGACCTAAGGCTGCACAGTATGCCGACCTAATACTTCAACAAGTATGCCGACCTAATACTTCAACAAGTATGCCGACCTAATACTTTAAAAAGGATACCGACCTAACAGGCTAAGGGGTATGCCGACCCAACTGCCTAAAACAAAATGCCGATCCAAGATAGCTACCGACCCAAGATAGATACCGACCCAAGATAGCTACCGACCCAAGATAGCTACCGACCTAAGTCGCAGCCGACCTATGACTAATGTTAAGTCGTTCACGACCCAAGCAAAGGAAGACAAGTTCAATGCAGCTACTTGGCACAGTGGCTTCTTGACTCGTACACGATCCAATTGCCAGTTAACTCGTTCACAACTCACGACCTAGCTTGAGTCGTCCACGACCTAAAGCTACTAGATGTAAGCCCGATGCCGTATTACTGATACGAGGTTATGTTGACTCGGGGGCGACCTGGGACTTGTGCAAATGAACCTATGTGAAACCATGGAGGGGCCAGATGAGTCGGCCATGACTTGCCTTAGACCGGTCACGACTTACGACCTAAGGGGGGAATTCCCCTATAAATACCAACCTACCTCAAGCATGAAAAGGACTTTTGGCCAATCTCTTTAAGCGCCGATACTCTGCTGAATTCTCGACTCACTCGACACTTCAAGTACGAAAGGCATTTCAACTAACTTCGGGAGAAAATCTAATGCAATCTACATGGATTCAAAGAATTCTTCTGCATCAAAGTTCTAGTTGTTTGTCTCATCAGAATTGTAATTGAAGATTGTTGTAAAGTTGTAATCGATTCAGTAATAAAGAGTATTAAAGTGGACGTAGGCTTACCCTAAGCCGAACCACTATAAAAACTGTTGTTTTTTTCTGCTTTCTCTGTGATTTCTCTACTTGTTTTTTAGTTCCCGTGTTCACGGGTTGTGCTTTCGCTCAACTTCAATCTACACCGGGTATTAGCGTCTGATTTTTACGTTAACAACACCGAAGCAGACCTACTTCCTTAAACTTGTTCCAAAGAAATTATCTTCGAAAACATCCATAGTCACTGCATCTCATCACACAGCTACTACTTCCCGAGATAACAAGATACTATCACTCGCTTCTGCTCAGCCAACAGATCCAAACTCTACTCATCCAACTTTAAAGATGAACTCCGAACCATAACAGGTTATCTTCAGAGATCAATGAAGTCCTTATACCAAGCAAAACTCAGTCGAGACGGTATTCAGTCTACAGTCTCGACAAATACACTTCCAACCAAACATTCAAATTCCAACCAATCGGTAGTCGCGTTACACACACTTCTACCTCAATCTACCTTTATAACCTATATTGGAAAACCCAAATAGGTAATCCAATAGATAGGTAGAAATATATATATATATATATATATATATATATAAATATATTAAAAATTACAAATACGCTCTCTCAAGATAGATACCACTACAGAGCCTAGGTATTCACTCAACCTAATGCTCTGATACCAGCTGTGACGACCCGACTTTCCACTCCCAGAAAATCGCATCATCAATTAAGAAAGAAAGGGATAGAAGAAGAAAAGAAAGAAGAAAATGAAGAAACAACACTAGAATCTCAATAGCGGAACGAATAATTATATTAATACATAAGTATTTACATAGTGTACAATATCAATCAGAGATAAACAACATACACATCACATATACCAGACAGTTATAAACACCTGTCTAGTATTTACAACTCAATACAATAACAACATAGAGAACACACAGCGGAACTATATATCTACAACGCAGAAGCCTCATGCTCCATTGCTCCTCCATTATACGTCAAAGCTAACCTGAATCCCTTGGCTACTCGTAGAAATTTGAGTACCCAAGAGTTTAAGAAAACAAAAGATAAACTCTAGGTCACACATGGGTCTGGTGTGAGTAACAAGTTAAGGTTGCTTAACTTTAAAAAACCTTTGAAAAGAAAGGTATCACGTAAGACTTCCCACACATAAACATGGAAAAGTTTTTACCTTACGCTAACCAAAACATTTGATAGGAAATCCGATGATATTATAATAGTGTCTAGTGTTTTCAAGTAAATATGAAATTGCCAAAATTGTTACACGATTAAATTCCAGCTACTAGCCCCAAAAGTGGGTAATACAATCAAAACCGTTGGCACTTATTGGATTTTGGAGTCCATACAATGGCAGGGCTACTGGGGTACCGCCCATCACAGTACGTGGCCTAGATCACCGTACCGAGGAGTACGCAAGCTCCTCTGCAACACAAGGCCGAAACCATTCCTTACTGAACAGTTCCAAACAAGACAACCCCGGCAGTTGTTGCAATCAACCGCCCACACAACCGAATATAAAGGTACTTCTAGACAGGGATCAATCTCGCTCTCCAGTGGGAGCTACCCACGAAGTCTTGCTGCACCTCCCCTGTTTTAGCCAATCCCGGTTGGTGAGGCTTGAGGTTACGATTACTTTTAGAGAACACATCTCTTGTAATACTCATCGTCCACCTAACGATGTTCTGAAAGCATTCAACCCATACAAGTTCGTTCCGGGTTTGAACGAAACCGAAGGCATTATCTCGTTGCACTCATTTTGGAATCACCCTCAGAGTTAATGACGGTAACCCTTGCACTCTAAATCTTCATCTCGAACCTATAAGAACTAATTCCGTCAAACTCATCACAGAATCATCCTAGAGTTATACTGACGTATAGCCCTTACACCTCGAGCCTTCACTCTTTACATAAGATTCACGACCTATCGTTAATTGGGATCGATATGGTTTACGAATATCCAAATATTGAAACCCGATCCTGGTCTCATCGAGATCCAAAGCGTGTCTTTTAGGTCCAAGTTGTTTTAAAAATAAAAACAATTCAATTTAATATTATCTATATACACACAGATAGATAATTTACAACATCATAATAGATAATCAATATTATCATCACAACAGATAATCTATATTATCAACTCAAACAGATAATTCATATTATCAACTCAGTGCACCCATAACATCCAAATCACACAACATCATTTATCTCAGAACCGAGATCTCAACCATTCAGGTACTAAATAGCAATCATTATTCATAAGCAATGTCTTATTAATCATCATTCTATAATTAATTTAAAATGAATTAAATTAATTACTTCTTGCTTAATTAATTTAAAATAAATTAAATTAATTACTCATCCATGTAAATCTTGCTTACACATCAATTAATTACAAATCAATTAATTAATTACCCTCAAATAAATTACCCTAATTAATCATCTTGATTGATTATCTTTAAATTATATTCAAATAATTAATCTCTAGTTAATTTCACAATTTAATTATTCTAAAACAAATTAGTAATTAAGCTGTAATTAATTTATTAATTAATTAATTATAATTAATTACATTCATCCTTAATTAATTATATTAATTAATTCCTTCATGGGTTAATTGTTCTTAATTAATCCATCTTACTTACACCATTAATTATGTAAATTAATGATCTCAAATTATTTTATTTAAAATAACTCCATTAAATTAATTATCAATTATCACTATTGATTAATCATTCTTGATTAATCACATTAAGTAATTACATTAAATTAGTTACATCTATTTGTTTTCTTCAAATAATTAAATTATCAAAACCCTAAATTAATTACACTAAGTAATTAATTATTAATTACTTACTTAAGTAATTAACACACTAATAATAATTACACAAAGTAATTAATTCCAAAAACTCCTCCATCATTCAAGTATCCTTCAATTAAATTACATCAAGTAATTAATCTTCTTAATTACTTCACTAAGTAATTATTCATTTTTAATTACATTGGTAATTACTTTTAAATCAACCAGTGATTAAATTAAATCAATTAAACTTAATTAATTAACTTAATTAATCAAACAACTTAGTTAATTATAATCAGTAAATAAAATTTATTAATTACTTTCATTAAGTAATTATACTTAAATAATTCTCAAATGATTATCTTTAAATAAATTAATACAATTAATCATTAAAATTAATTACATTAATAATATTAAGTTAATGACCTTCATTAACTAATAACAAATCTTTACTTATCCTTCCAAAGTAATTAACTAAATCAATCAATATTAATTCTTAATTTATTTAAAGAAACTCCTTAATTAATTTTTAATTATTAAATTAATCAAGTGATAATTAAAAACTTAATTAACTATTAATTATTTGATTAATAATACAATTCATTAATTAAATTAATCAAATCTTATTTAAATTAATTTCTAAATCACACTTTAATCAAGTCAAATTAACTTACTTAATCTTTTTATTAATTAAATAAACCCTTAATTACCTAATTAATTAACTTAATTATTAATTAATTAAATTAATTAATTAAAATCTTAATTACCTTAATCAAGTAATAAATTATTATGTTCAAAACAATTTAATGAAAACCACTAATCTCATTAATGATTTAATTACCATTATCAAAGTAATTTAAAAATAATTTGCTTTTAAATTTTCTCTAAATTCCATTTTAAATTAAAATTAAAATGAAATCAAACTTAAACAAGATTTTAAGTATTTAAAAAAACTCTTTAGTTTTCATTTTAAAGGATCACTTATCTCTTAAAGCAATTTTAGAAAAATAATTTAACTTTAGCCTATACTCAATTTAAATAGATTTAAAATACCTTAAATATTTCTAATGATATTGACACATATAAATTCATATCTTATTTATATTACAACCCAAAATTTAAACCATGCTTTCAGATTTAGATTCAGAGATTAAAATTTAAAACCCTGTTTTAAATTTCATTTCATATGTTATAAAATTCTAAAATATTCAACTTAATTATGACATTTGAATTTATAACTTATTTTTATTGAAACCTTCAGATTCAACTTCAAATTTGGTTTCAGGTTTAAAATTCAGATTTGACATAGAAATATAAATCTTGTTTAAATTATACTTCCAGATTTAAATTCACTTTAAAAAAAAACTGTGCAGGTTTCAGTTTTTACATATTTCATTTTCTGCAAATCTTGTTTATCTAAAATCTGGAATTCAAACCTATTTGAATTCATAATTTAATCTTGCTTTAAAACTTGTTTTAAATCAGGCTATGCTTCTCTTTTTTTAGATAAATTTAGTTTTAAAATTTGAAAACTTGAAACAGTTCAGGTTTCAGAAAACAAAACATTGCATAAAAAAAACTACCCGAGCCAAAACTATCTTACTTCGAGACATAACCTAAATTACTTCGAGTAAAAACTTGAACTACCCGAGACATACTCGAGTATACTTCACCAATGATAAAACCTATTTTCCTAGAAAACATTAGTGCACGGTGCACATGCATCGTGACTTTGATCAACTACGGCATCTCTCTAATCCTCCATCTCATCGGCAACCACCCACTCATCATTTCGCGATCACCAAAATTCCACCATCCACCTAAAATCAAAATCCAGTCTCTACTCCCAAAACTGGAAACACCGAGCCTTCCCAAACGCAAACCTGTCAACGGCCCAAACTCTGACCCCTAACCACGGTTAATGCTGAAATTCCGGCCAAACCCTAGTCATTGACCCAACTACCCATTCTCAAAGTCCCATCACGCTCGATCAATCCTAGAGACCGAGATGATCAACTTTCTTATTTGTTAAAAACTAAGGGTTACAGAATAAAAACCCTTATCACTGCTAATCCCAAAAATCAATTCACAAATTTGATAATTTTTGTAAAGAGCTTGATCACTCTTCTTCATTCAAACAAAAGCACTGCCACCATTACTACTTGAATCACCAGAGACGCCCTAAAACCCCTATTTTGCTCTACACCCATATGCACTGTCAAAACCCATTTTTAATTTATGATTTTACATTTAAAAATCATGAATTAGTCTAAATTTTTTATTAGTATATCTGAATTGCACAATCATCAGTGTTTGAATTTTAACAGTGACATGATTTTTACCTCTAAACTCGATTTACTTTGAAATTACAGTTTCTATTTAAGTAAATCAAAATTTTATAATTTTGTTCATAGCTTAATTAAACAATACTTTCTAAATCCTAAGTTTTAAATATTAATGTCAAGGGAATGATTTAAGTTGAAACCAGGCATGGAATCTTTAGAACAAAAATGTTCTACAGGTAATCCAATTTTTCAGATAACTCTCATCACAAATTCACAAGAGCTTTACGAAATATACCAACACAACTTATATTAAAACATGATTCAATAACCAGATTCACCTTAGAATTTTTAAAAATAAAAGTTACTCACCTAAAATTTGAAGAACAGAGCACCCAGATTTTCAAGCTTTGAATCATGTCTGACTTAGTTGTTGCAGGTTCAATGATTCTAGTTTGAAGAATGCTTGCATTTGAAACTTTAACCCAAAATTAAATGCATGCAGGTCATTTTGATTTTCTCAAATTTCCAGATATGAAAATGCAAAGAATCTTCAGGTTGTAAAATGCAGACTTCATTATGTAGAAATTTCCAGGTTTGATAATTACAGAATGTCTTCAGGTTAAACAAATTTGAAGAGAGTTAAGATAATTGGTTAGAGGAGTGATTTAGATCTTAAATTTGCTTTTTGAAATGAATTTTAAAGGTTTTGTTTTTAAGGGATTTCAAATTTTTAAGTGAAGTGTTTCTTTGATTTAGAAAAGAGGATGAAGGGAGAAATGAAAATGTTTTAAAAGAGGGCTAAAATAAATTTAACAAAATAAATAAAAGAAAATAGAAATTAAATGGCACTTGTCATTTTGTTTGATTTACAACTAACACATGTAGCTTAGATTGTTAAATTATTAACATTTGTATTTATTTAATTAAGTTATATTTTTAAATGTTTAAGAAGAGTTTTTCTTTAATTTATTTTATGTTAGAATGAATATAAATGATTTTCTTATTTTAAGAAAATGTAAATAAAACAATTTATAAATTAAAACCTACACAAATATTTTAAAGAATTAATTAATTTGAATTTCAAAAACAATTTCAAATCAAATAAAACTTTTGAAATCGAAATTAAAATCAATTTATTCAAATTAAAAATGAAGATTCTATTTTCCTATTTTAATTCTTCTTTATATTTATGAAAAATAGTACATTTACTAATATGGTTTAAAATAACAATTTAACAAATTTTATATGATTTATAAAGAAATTATAAATCACTTTTATTATCAAATGAATTTAAATCATATGCTATTTTATATTTAGAATTATATAAAATATACTCAAATCATATTACTCAAATAATATTTTTTTAAAATAAAATCAACTTTTATTTAAATTTAAAACAAAAATTAAGTTAAGATGTAATTTTAAACAATATAACATTTATTATTAATATTACAAACCATATAATCACTAATTTAAATAGATTTTAAAAGCTTAATATTAATTTAAAACATAATTTCCTAACTACTCGATATTTTATTAGAACTTAAAAACAAAACTTCATTTATTTATTAAATTCCAAAACAAAGATAAGCTATAATATATACAAATATATACATACATTATTATTATTTAAACATTTATTTTAGCTTTTTAAAAGACAAATCACAAATTAATTATTTATTAAATCTGATTATTAAACCAAAACATATCATTTTTAATCAATATTGTCAATATCAATTTAATTTTATATAAAGATTATTAAATTGATATTGTCAAAAATTCCGGGATATCACATTCCTTAGCCCTTAAATGAATTTCGTCCCCGAAATTTAAAACAAAGGTAATGTAATAACCTATTTTAAGATTTTAAATTTTAAAACACAGCATATATTAATCATATGCTAACAACCAAAGCAATCAATTCATCCAATTAAACAAAATTAACTATCCCGACAAAATTCTGGATAGAGTTTCTTAGAGTTTCCCCAGTAAACACCGGGTTACTCGCTCTATAAAACCCAAACAATCAACACTACTAAGCTACAGAACTCCTACTCATCTAGATCTATAACTGAACAAGACATCCGACTATAGACAAGTCTGACTTAACCACCAAAATCTCCCAAAATAGCTGATTCCAAAACCAGAAATAGATCATTCACGTACTCCCTTAGAGATACGTGAAACACATCGAATTCTGGTTGTCCAAACTGGCAATTCAATCCAGAAAATCAAACACTTATTCATAACAGAACACAGAAGAAATCCAAAACATCTCGGAGCTAGCTTACCCAACCTTAACCTTACCAAAATTTATAGCTCCTAAAAACTGAGAAACTTATCTAAAATCAGATTCCCGACTTCAGATTCACAAGATCCTTGGGACTATCTTGGGCTGCGTACTTCCTACCTGATCAACTCAATCCTTGTTGATGTCATAAGAGACAAACTAGACCAAATCCAATCCACTAGAGTGATCCTCCCCGATCAATCAAGATCAAGAACAAACTCCACTCACCATCATCAGAAGAAAACAAACTTCTCCTATCCGGAAAAGAAAAACAAATGCACTACCAAACTGCTTCCGCTGCACAACTCTGATCTGGAGTAAAAAAGAATGCTGATAAAGAACACAAGCATAACTAGACAGCAAAACCAAGAAGATCTCAGTTAATCAAGAGAAAACTCAGAAGTTCCTCAAATCCTAAGTTGCTTCAACAAACTCCATCTCAAGAAACCAACCTTTAACTAGTTGAACCACCGGTACCACTGAATCTCTAGATGAAGACAAACTCTGACTTCCCGGAAGCATCCAGAAAAATCTCCAACAATCCAAGAGAATATTTAATCATCGCAAGTCACTTTTGCGATCAATCCAAACTAAAATCCAAATAAAACTGTCCTCTCTTTACAAATCAGAACAGCTTATGCTGGTCTTACCAATCCATCGAAGCATTGGATTCCACTCTACTGCTTCAGAACTCCTCTTCCATAAAACTGCTAAGCTAGAAAACTCTACCGACACACCGAACACTCCGAGCTGCACTGCTGACAACAATGCCAAAGAATTTCCAATCCAAAGCTCTTCGAGAAACACAGACTTTTCAACCAAACAGAAACATCCTGCTGAATTCAGCCACAAAACCGAAGCAGACCTACCTCCTTAAACTTGTTCCAAAGAAATTATCTTCGAAAACATCCATAGTCACTGCATCTCATCACGTAGTTACTACTTCCCGAGATAACAAGATACTATCACTCACTTCTGCTCAGCCAACAGATCCAAACTCTACTCATCCAACTTTAAAGATGAACTCCGAACCTTAACAGGTTATCTTCAGAGATCAATGAAGTCCTTATACCAAGAAAAACTCAGTCAAGACGGTATTCAGTCTACAGTCTCGACAAATACACTTCCAACCAAACATTCAAATTCTAACCAATCGGTAGTCGCATTACACACACTTCTACCTCAATCTACCTTTATAACCTACATTGGAAAACCCAAACATGTAATCCAATAGATAGGTAGAAATAAATAAATATATATAAATATATTAAAAATTACAAATACGCTCTCTCAAGATAGACACCACCACAGAGCCTAGGTATTCACTCAACCTAATGCTCTGATACCAGCTGTGACGACCCGACTTTCCACTCCCAGAAAATCGCATCATCAATTAACAAAGAAAGGGATAAAAGAAGAAAAGAAAGAAGAGAAAGAAGAAACAACACAAGAATCTCAAGAGCGGAACGATTAAATTATATTAATACATAAGTATTTACATAGTATACAATATCAATCAGAGATACACAACATACACATCACATATACCAGACAGTTATAAATACCTGTCTAGTATTTACAACTCAATACAATCATAACACAGAGAACACACAGCGGAACTATATATCTACAACGCAGAAGCCTCCTGCTCCATTGCTCCTCCATTATACGTCAAAGCTAGCCTGAATCCCTTGGCTACTCGTAGAAATTTGAGTACCCAAGAGGCTAAGGAAAAAAAAGATAAACTCTGGGTCAGACATGTGTCTGGTGTGAGTAACAAGTTAAGGTTGCTTAACTTAAAAAAACCTTTGAAAAGAAAGGTATCACGTAAGACTTCCCGCACATAAACATGGAAAAGTTTTTACCTTCGCTAACCAAAACATTTGATAGGAAATCGGATGATATTATAGTGTCTAGGGTTTTCAAGTAAATATGAAATAGCCGAAATTGTTACATGATTAAATTCCAGCTACTAGCTACAAAAGCGGGTAATACAATCAAAACCGTTGGCACTTATTGGATTTTGGATTCCATACAATGGCAGGGCTACTGGGGTACCGCCCGTCATAGTACATGGCTAAGATCACCGTACCTAGGATTACGCCCGCTCCCCTGCAACACAAGGCCGGAACCATTCCTTACTGAACAGTTCCAAACAAGACAACCCCGGCAGTTGTTGCAATCAACCACCCACACAACCGAATATAAAGGGACTTCTAGACAGGGATCAATCTCGCTCTCCAGTGGGAGCTACCCACGAAGCCTTGCTGCACCTCCCCTGTTTTAGCCATTCCCGGTTGATGAGGCTTGAGGTTACGATTACCTTTAGAGAACACATCTCTTATAATATTCATCGTCCACCTGACGATGTTCTGAAAGCATTCAATCCATACAAGTTATTTCCGGGTTCGAACAAAACCGAAGGCATTATCTCGTTACACTCATTTTGGAATCACCCTCAGAGTTAACGACGATAACCATTGCACACTAAATCTTCATCCCGAACCTATAAGAACTAATTCCGTCAAACTCATCACGGAATCACCCCCAGAGTTTTACTGATGTATAGTCCTTACACCTCGAGTCTTCACTCTTCACATAAGATTCACGACCTATCGTTAATTTGGATCGATATGGTTTTCGGATATCCAAATATGGAAACCCGATCCCGGTCTCATCGAAATCCAAAGCGTGTCTTTTAGGCCCAAGTTGTTTTAAAGTTTAAAACAATACTATTATCTATATACACACAGATAGATAATTTACAACATCATAATAGATAATCAATATTATCATCACAACAGATAATCTATATTATCAACTCAAACAGATAATTCATATTATCAACTCAGTGCACCAATAGCATCCAAATCACACAACATCATTTATCTCATAAATGAGATCTCAGCCATTCAGGTAATAAATATCAATCATCGTTCATAAGCAATGTCTTATTAATCATCATTCTATAATTAATTTAAAATGAATTAAATTAATTAATTCTTCCTTAATTAATTTGAAATAAATTAAATTAATTACTCATCCATATAAATCTTACTTACACATCAATTAATTACAAATCAATCAATTAATTACCCTCAAATAAATTACCCTAATTAATCATCTTGATTAATAATCTTTAAATTATATTCAAATAATTAACCTCTAATTAATGTCACAAGTTAATTACTCTAAAACAAATTAGTAATTAACCTGTAATTACTTTATTAATTAATTAATTATAATTAATTACATTAATCCTTAATTAATTATATTAATTAATTCCTTCATGCATTAATTACATTAAATTAAATTACACCTATTTCTTTTCTTCAAATAATTCAATTATCAAAACCCTAAATTAATTACACTAAGTAATTAATTATTAATTACTTACTTAAGTAATTAACACACTAATAATAATTACACAAAGTAATTAATTCCAAAAACTCCTCCATCATTCAAGTATCCTTCAATTAAATTACATCAAGTAATTTATCTTCTTAATTACTTCACTAAGTAATTATTCATTTTTAATTACATTGGTAATTACTTCTCAAATCAACCAGTGATTAAATTAAATCAATTAAACTTAATTAATTAACCTAATTAATCAAACAACTTAGTTAATTATAATCAGTAAATAAAATTTCTTAATTACTTTCATTAAGTAATTATACTTAAATAATTCTCAAATGATTATCTTTAAATAAATTAATATAATTAATCATTAAAATTAATTACATTAATAATATTAAGTTAATGACCTTCATTAACCAATAACAAATCTTTACTTATCTTTCCAAAGTAATTAACTGAATTAATCAATATTAATTCTTAATTTATTTAAAGAAACTCCTTAATTAATTTTTAATTATTAAATGAATCAAGTGATAATTAAAAACTTAATTAATTATTAATTACTTGATTAATAATACAATTCATTAATTAAATTAATCAAATCTTACTTAAATTAATTTCTAAATCACACTTTAATCAAGTTTAATTAACTTACTTAATCTTTTTATTAATTAAATAAACCCTTAATTATTTAATTAATTAACTTAATTATTAATTAATTAAATTAATTAATTAAAATCTTAATTACCTTAATCAAGTAATAAATTATTATGTTCAAAACAATTTAACGAAAATCATTAACCTCATTAATGATTTAATTACCATTATCAAAGTAATTTAAAAATAATTTGCTTTTAAGTTTTCTCTAAATTCCATTCTAAATTAAAATTAAAATGAAATCAAACTTAAACAAGATTTTAAGAATTTAAAAAAACTCTTTAGTTTTCATTTTAAAGGATTACTTATCTCTTAAAGCAATTTTAGAAAAATAATTTAACTTTAGCCTATACTCAATTTCAATAAATTTAAAATACCTTAAATATTTCAAATAATATGGACACATATAAATTCAAATCTTATTTATATTACAACCCAAAATTTAAACCATGCTTTCAGATTTAGATTCAGAGATTAAAATTTAAAACCCTGTTTTAAATTTCATTTCATATGTTATAAAATTATAAAATATTCAACTTAATTATAACATTTGAATTTATAACTTATTTTTATTTGAAACCTTCAGATTCAACTACAAATTTGGATTCAGGTTTAAAATTCAGATTTGACTTAGAAATTTAAATCGTGTTTAAATTTTACTTCCAGATTTAAATTCACTTTAAAAAAAAACTGTGCAGGTTTCAGTTTTTACATATTTCATTTTCTGCAAATCTTGTTTATCTAAAATCTGGAATTCAAACCTATTTGAATTCATAATTTGATCTTGCTTTAAAACGTGTTTAAAATCAGGCTTTGCTTCTCTTTTTTTTTAGATTAAATTTAGTTTTAAATTTTGAAAACCTGAAACAGTTTAGGTTTCAGAAAACAAAACATTGCATAAAAAAACTGCCCGAGCCAAAACTATCTAACTTCGAGACATAACCTAAATTACTTCGAGTAAAAACTTAAACTACCCGAGACATACTCGAGTATACTTCACAATGCTAAAACCTATTTCCAAGAAAACATTACTGCACGGTGCACATGCACCGTGACTTTGATCAACTACGGAATCTCTTTAATCCTCCATCTCATTGGCAACCACCCACTCATCATTTCGCGATCACCAAAATCCACCATCCACCTAAAATCAAAATCCAGTCTCCACTCCCAAACGTGGAAACACCGAGCTTTCCCAAACGCAAACCTGTCAACGGCCCAAACTCCGACCCCTAACCACAGTTAGTGCTGAAATTCCGGCCAAACCCTAGTCATTGACCCAACTACCAATTCTCAAAGTCCCACCATGCTCGATCAATCCTAGAGACCGAGGTGATCAACTTCCTTATTTGTTAAAAACTTAGTGTTATAGAATAAAAACCCTTATCACTGCTAATCCCAAAAATCAATTCACAAATTTGATAACTTTTGTAAAGAGCTTGATCACACTTCGTCATTCAAACAAAAGCACAGCCACCATTACTACTTGAATCACTAGAGACACCCTAAAACCCCTATTTTGCTCAACGCCCATATGCACAGTCAAAACTCATTTTTAATTTATGATTTTACATTTAAAAATCATGAATTAATCTAAAGTTTTGATTTGTATATCTGAATTGCACAATCATCAGTGTTTGAATTTTAACAGTGACATGATTTTTACCTCTAAACTCGATTTACTGAGAAATTACAGTTTTTATTTAAGTAAATCAAAATTTTATAATTTAGTTCATAGCTTAATCAAACAATACTTTCTAAATCCTAAGTTTTAAATATTAATGTCAAGGGAACGATTTAAGTTCAAACCAGCCATGGAATCTTTAGAACAGAAATATTCTACAGGTAATCCAAATTTTCAGATAACTCTCATCACAAATTCACAAGAGTTTTATCAAATATACCAATACAACTTATATTAAAACATGATTCAATAACCAGATTCACCTTAGAATTTTTAAAAATAAAAGTTACTCACCTAAAATTTAAAGAACGAAGCACGCATATTTTAAAGCTTTGAATCATGTCTGACTTAATTGTTGCAGGTTCAATGATTCTAGTTTGAAGAATGCTCGCATTTGAAACTTTAACCCAAAATTAAATGCATGCAGGTCATTTTGATTTGCTCAAATTTCCAGATATGAAAATGCAATGAATCTTCAGGTTGTAAAATGCAGACTTCATTATGCAGAAATTTCCAGGTTTGATAATTACAGAATGTCTTCAGGTTAAACAAATTTGAAGAGAGTTAAGTTAATTGGTTAGAGGAGTGATTTAGATCTTAAATTTGCTTTTTGAAATGAATTTTGCAGGTTTTGTTTTTATGGGATTTCTGATTTTTAAGTGAAGTGTTTCTTTGATTTAGGAAAGTGGATGAAGGGAGAAATGAAAATGTTTTAAAAGAAGGCTAAAATAAATTTAATTAAATAAATAAAAGAAAATAGAAATTAAATGACACTTATCATTTTGTTTGATTTACAACTAACAAATGTAGCTTAGATTGTTAAATTGTTAACATTTGTCTTTATTTAATTAAGTTATATTTTTAAATGTTTAAGAAGAGTTTTTCTTTAATCTATTTTATGTTAGAATGAATATAAATGATTTTCTTATTTTAAGAAAATGTAAATAAAACAGTTTATAAATTAAAACTTACACAAATATTTTAAAGAGTCAATTAATTTGAATTTCAAAAACAATTTCAAATCAAATTAAACTTTTGAAATCAAAATTAAAATCAATTTATTCAAATTAAAAATGAAGATTCTATTTTCCTATTTTAATTCTTCTTTATATTTATGAAAAATAGTACATTTACTAATATTGTTTAAAATAACAATTTAACAAATTTTATATGATTTATAAAGAAATTATAAATCACTTTTATTATCAATTGAATTTAGATCATATGTTATTTTATATTTAGACTTATATAAAATATACTCAAATCATATTACTCAAATAATATATTTTTTAAATAAAATCAAATTTTATTTAAATTTAAAACATAAATTAAGCTAAGATGTAATTTTAAACAATATAACATTTATTATTAATATTACAAACCATATAATCACTAATTTAAATAGATTTTAAAAGCTTAATGTTAATTTAAAACATAATTTCCTAACTACTCAATATTTTATTAGAACTTAAAAACAAAACTTCATTTATTTATTAAATTCCAAAACAAAGGTAAGATATAATATATATACAAATATATATATATACACACACATTATAATTTAAACATTTATTTTAGCTTTTTAAAAGACAAATCACAAATTAAATATTTATTAAATCTGATTATTAAACAAAAACATATCATTTTTAATCAATATTGTCAATATTAATTTAATTTTATATAAAGATTATTAAATTGATATTGTCAAAAATTCCGGGATATCACACGCACCCACGGCCGCTTCTATTTGGTCAAATTCGAGAAACCAGGTGTGTGGTTATTTGTCACTCACATTTAATTCAAACTTTATCGCTTTTGAACTTTGGATTTCGCGATTTCTTGGTTCGTTTGGATTTTGAAGTCGATCTTCGTTCGTCTGGAAATTGATTTGTTCCTGTTGTCTTTGGTTTTGAATTGGTTTAGCCGATGATGATTTGTTATATAGGGTTTGAACCCCTATTTTCTCGTTCGTGTGTATATGCTTGAATTTGTCAATCGATCTCTCTGGCCGAGTGACGTGATTGGATGCTTGAGATTATCTGGCTTTGATTTGTACTAGTTCGAACTTATAAATTCCCATGGTATTGATTTTTGTTTATGTGACTTCGGCATTATTTTGATTTCGTGACGACTTCGGTTTTGAATTCAGATATTTGCACCATGCTTTTGACTTGATGTTTGATCCTTTGTAGTTGCTGTAGTGTAGCAGTCTTCGACTTTCTTTACACTTGAAGCTACTGGGCCGATACTTACAGTTCACTGAACTGTTGTATCACTTATTCACATATTTATGAGCTGTTCATATGTGCATTGTTCTTGTCTTTGTACTTGTTTGCAACTGTAGTTTCATTATGACTATTGCATTGTATTTGTTTGTTGTACATATGAATTTGGAGCATTGCTTCGAGTGGTGTTATTGAACACTTAAGTTTCACTGTGCACAGTGCATATCACTTGTATCTTCATCACTGCACTGTTTATTTGCACACTTGCCACTGATCATATGGTTGAAGTTGTTTGTGTGCTCGACTTTGACCATTTACTACTGCACTATATGTAGTGGCTAATTCATTTATGCATCTCTGACTTGCCCATTGCTATTACATGGATTTATTACACCTCTTCTTCATACAACACACTTGTAGTTGAAGTATTACAACTGTCTTGACCATTTGAGACAGTTTGCCTACCTATTTCATGTAGTCTTTGGTTTCACTGATCACTTATGTACATGCTTGCATCCTTGTCATTTAGAGTCTGCATTGTATTTGGGTGCATGTATGCTTGACCCTTCCATATGTGACTCAGTTCACTGTACATTCATTGTTTGCCATATTGGTTTCACTGCATTTTCATTTATGCATCCCTTACCTATTGCACTTGTCGTGTATTGAATTGCCTGCACTTTGTCCTGTTTACTCAAGTATGTTAGTTGAGTTGATGTACATGTTGTTGTATGGCCTGATTCGCTGTCGAGTTCATTCTCCTTTGCCTATTGTGCTCGAGCGTGCATCTCAGATCACGTCACTATTATTTGGTCTGGCTCGCACTGGCATTTTCTTGATGTTGAGCATTGGTTTGGATTTCTGGTCTTGATGCACTTGAGTCTGTGCATTTATTTGGGCTTAACAGTTCTGGACTTTGTTCACTGTTTGGTCTTGGTGCAGTTGCTATACCATTGTGAATTTCGCTATGTTCATTTGAGTTAGGCATTGTTTTGGTTTCCCTGTTCGCATGTTTGAAGTCGTAACCTGTACGACTTCCCTGTGTTGAACCCAGCTGATGACTCGGATTTGACCTTGTATCAATATAGTGGTTAGTATTTGCAATTTTTTATGCTATGTCACTATTGCATATTGTGCCTTGGTCTTTGAGCATTGTTGAGTATGATTCTTCTTACTGTTGCACATGTTTGGGTATGACTGTCCTTGTGCACTTTGATACCAGAGTTTGTGTAAAGTTTGAGATTTTTCGTTGCCGAAAAACCGAAATGTTAGGGTTAAAAAAGAAAAGAAGAAAAAGATAGAAGAAGACAGAAAAAAATAGAATAGAACAGAAAGAAATAACATAACAACATCATAATCTCACAATTCGCAGCGGATCAACATATAATAATAAATGAATAATCTTTAAACAAAGAACTATATCGGTTATTACATTACATCATTTTACATCACATCATCAGAGTTTACAACAATAAACAACAACAAACAGCGGAAAAGAAATACTATATACTAGTAATACGCCATGCTATCCAGCTTGTCTCCAGCAACTCCTGAATTCCAGAATATCCTGATAAAAATTATTCCTGACTGCCCGTATGGAAATTGGTGGGCACCCAGAGTTTAGGAAGGAAAACAATAAACTCCGAGTCAGTCATGTGACTGGTGTGAGAACTCAAAACAGTTTATCATTAAAAAAAAATAGAGGGATATTTTTAAAGTCAATTCGCAATGCTTTTTAGAAAATGAGACTACCATAAGGCCTCCCGCACACACACACAATGCAAACGCAGAATCAGAAGAGATTTCTCCTTATGATAGTCAAACATGCTTGATACGCATTAAAAAGAAACATTTGATATTATTACTAGTGCATAGTGTAGAAAACAATTTCGAAAGTAGAATATAAATCTTAGCCAGCATAGGCATTTCGCACTTATGCCTACTATAGCTACCATCCAAACAGTGGGGCGCCACCATAAGTGAATGATAGGTTCTACAACTAACACCGTACAAGATCGTATTGTTTCTTTGGATTTCCAACAAATGGTCAGGCCAAGGAACTTCCCATTGCCACATGGAAATGCCTCTGGAATGACGTCCTGAGAACCAAACCGGATCTCTGCCAACACAAGGCTGGGTTACCCCTAACTGGGTAACTACTGACACGAATTTGTCATCCCCCGATCGTAACCGATCTATCCGAGTAACCTCGATTTCCAACAACCACATAAGAATAATAATGCAGTAACCACATAGGCTAAGTATCTGGGATCCATTCCATGATACCACCTCTATCCAGAAGGAATGACATACACTAAAAGGGCGCTACCCTCTAATAACCTTGCTGCATCCTTCCTGTTTTGACCATTTCCGGGGCGTGAGGTCCGACGAAGTCTCGTCCACACAGCCACACTTTATACAAAAGCCGTGCTTTGGGTCAACAAATGATCATAGAAATGATCACCAAGATAAATGATCAAATAAATGATCCTATGACAAATGACCAAACAATGATCATTTCACCGCAACACTCAGCATGCCACACTACCAAATTGGGAGTATATCACTAATAACCTTCAACTCTGTAACCTCTGAGCTCGTACATCTCAAAGAAGGGTGTTAAGCTAAGAGAATAAATTCTCTGCCACCAACAGAAACATATTTGAAAGAAATCAGCTTTATATCTCAATTTGTAATGTCAGACATACAATCCATACAAGTCTGTTCCGGGCTCGAACAGAACCGAAGGCACTTACAAAGAAGTCCTTGCAATCCGGATATTCATTAATCACGACCGGACTTCCCGTCACTAAGGGTGATAAAACCTCTATATCAGAGATCAGCCGATGTAGAGTAACTCGACGGTAATCCTTCCGTTCTCAAAAATATCCGATCTTCAACACCGGTCATCAAATGCAATCCATTACGACGTATCACATACTCGGAATGGGTTATACGACCCCCAAGGTCTTTTCCCGGCTAACCCGAATAGTGAGCGCTTATTCAAAAATAAGTGTGGCATTAAAATTCAAGCAAATCACAACAAATACCTATTTAAAGGTAAATATTGATAGTCGGATATTCAACTATCAATAGGCGTGTTCAACATCACCAAATCCAAATAATTTCACGAATTATTTACTTTCCAAAATATCCTTACTAGATATAAAATTTCCCACACTTCAAACATTTGAAAACAATTTTCAAATCACTTTCCTTAAACGGAAACACTTCCAATTATTTATCCACTTTAAATTTAAAATGGTTCATATTAATAAATCAAATAAATCCTTACTGATTCACTTTTTTATTAACGTTCCAAATCCGTAAATTTATTCCCACAGTTCAAAAATAAATCAATGTTTATTTTTAAACGAATTTCCCTTTCTTTTATAAATTCCATAATGAATTTATAATTCCTAAATATCTATGAATATACAATTTCCCAATCGATTTCTAATATTCATTTTCAATTTATCTTTTAAAAGATAAAGTTCCAAAATATTCAGTTTATATTGGAAAACATTTCCATACTTATTAAATAATAAGTAATTTACAAATCCATTCATTTTCAACACTTGGAAAATATTCAATATACTTAAATCGAAAATTAAGTATATATTTCATTCTTTAAGAAATCATTCTCTTAAACACATTTGTTTGAGTCAGAACGAATGCTGCGTAAAACATAGTTACGACGACCCAAAATCACTAGTATAGGGATTCAAAGTTTAAATAGATATATAAATCCCAATACTATACAAAATATTTCCTTTCGGAAACCATTTACTATAACAACAGGGTTATAGTCCACCATTTCCTTCTACTTCTCGAAAACGTCTATTTCAACAATGAATGTTGAAATCGATGTTTTCGATGTTTACACCCTTTACAACATCGTTAAAACGATTAACTTCAATTTATAATATTCATTTTCCCAAGCATATCCATTTTATTTATAATAATATATTCACTGTCCAAAATCGTAAATATACTTCCTTAACCAATTTCAACTTTCAATTTATCAAATTCCATTGATTTCGAATTTATAAACAATGTCTATAAATTCCATTTCTATTTATAAACTTCGATTTATAAATTTCCTTTATTAACCAATTCTATTTATATTCCATTTACATGTCAAAATACGGTTTATAAATAATTTACTTATAATTCATTGATTCACAAATCCATTCTTTTATATCAACACTAATTTATAAATCAAAAATTCTTATTTACTTATGAATCTAGGTTCAAACTTTATTTTAACACTTATAAAAACTCGGTTTATAATTTCTATATTTTAATTTATACATATCAATTTTATACAACTTTTATATAAATTGTTTATAATAATTCAAAAATCCCAATTTACACCATTTCATAAATTTATTAACTATTTATTTCAAAAATCACTTTTCGCTTACATTCCATAAAAATCATACTTTTATAACATTAAAATTTTTAACGTTTATTTATTTTTAAACAATTCAAAATTTAATAAAACATATACTTTCGAAAATCACTTTAAAATTCCTTTTAAAACCAAAATTCATTATTTTAAAACTTCAAAAATGGATCCGATGATGCAGCAGCACCAAATAGTCAATCACGACATCCAAATATCATATATCGATATGATAATCATGAAATATCAGAATATCTGTAAATAAATCAATACGGTTGAGGAATTCAGTTGGATCCCTCCAACCTGTTTCCCTGCTGTTAACCCCGTTCCAGCCTACAAGTTAAGGGGCCCACGAGTTAAAGGAGTCAACGAGTTAAGGCCTGGGATGAGCCACGACTTAAGGTGTTCAACGGCTCAGGAAGGATCTACGACTCAGAAAGCGCAACGACTCATCGAGTCACCGACTCAATAAGTTAATGACCTAAAGCTCAAAGCGACTTAAAGGGTTACGACTCAAGGTGTTACGGTTCACAAGACAAACCGACTCAATGCATTACCGACTCATCAAAGGTATTGCCTCAGCGACTCAACAGGTCCACGACTCATCATAAGAAACAACTCAAGAGGATTGACGACCTAAGAAATGACTTGACGACTCATAACTCAGGATGACTCGTCCGCGACTTAAAGCCACTGAGTCGTATTCCGTTGCTACAATGCATGTACCAGTGAGAATTGACTCGCCAACGACTCAGGACTTGGCTTAGAATCTAGCAAGAGAATGAGCTTGTGAGAAGACCAAATGCTTAATCAGATAAGCCGGCCACGACTCAACTTGACTCGGCCACGGCTTAGCCTGAGTCGGTCACGACTCAGGACTTGGACGAAAAACTTCTATCCAGATTTGCCTATAAATACATGGCCACCCCCAACATTCAAGGGACTTTGGGCTCATTCATTTCAAGCGCCGTTACTCTGCTGCCTTCTGAACTACTTCAACACCTTCAAGGAACTTCACGAGGAAATCAAACATGTCTAACATGTGTTCAAAGATTTGGATCGACATTGAAGTTTAGGCTACTTGTTCTAAGTCACTTGAAACTCAAAGTGTGTTGTAATCAAAGTGCAACTGCATTGACTTGTAATCAAATCGTCAATAAAGATATTCAAAGTGGACGTAGGCTCTCTCTTAAGCCGAACCACTATAAAATTGCTGTTGTTTACTATTTTTTCACTATTATCTGCCTATAATCTGTTCCCGAGCTATCGGGTGGTGCTTTCACAATCTCACTTCATACACCGAGGTGTTAGCATTCAAATTTTAGCGTTAACATTTTTGGTGCTTTCACTGAGAATTGAACTTAGGTGAACTATCATCATTGCTTCACAGAGGTTTGTAGAGAGAATTTCCTTGAAAACCAGAAGTCTATCCGAGATTATGGCTCCTGGAAGGAAAAGTAGATCTGTCAGATCTTGGAATATTCAAGAGGGAACCTCCGCTTCCCCTATATCAAATCAAGCCAATCCAGCTGTCGGAGTTACAAAGGTAGAGCTGGATGCCGCAATCTTAGGGCTGAACCAACAGATCAATGCCCAAAATGCACAATTCGAGGCTCAGAATGCCCAGAATGCCCTAATTCTGAATAGGTTGAACGATTTGCTTGGGGAAAACCGTCAACTGGCAGGTAATGAAAAGAATTTTGCTAACAACATTCATGAGGCTGAAGAAAGGAATGCTCCTGAAAGGGCTGCTAGCCCCTTTGAACAAACACTTCCTGAGGTTGGTGGATCTAGAACTCGACATGATGAGGAGTATCTTTCTGGAATGGTCTGACAAATCATGAAAGAGAGTATGCAGAGGGTTGAAGACGAGAAAGAATGGGGTTTCGCCCCAAGTAAAACTCCATTTACTGAGAAAATCTTAAAGGCTGAATTCCCAAGGAAGTTTGTCCCTCCAACCATTCCAGCTTACAAGGGGAAAATGATCCGAACGAATTCTTATACAAGTATGATTGGCACATGACAGGTGCCAGAGCCTCTGATGAAATAAAGTGCCGATATTTTCCTGTGTATCTCGAAGGCGTAGCTCTGCTTTGGTTCACCAAGCTGCCAGTCCGATCTATCGATCAGTTTTCTGACTTAACCCGGAAGTTCAAGGAGCAGTTCAGACTATACGCTTTAAAAGCCAAAGATATTATGTCATTGTCAAGTTTAGAACATAATCCGGGTGAAACTATCAGATCTTTCTTGAATCGCTTTAATATAGCGCTGGCCGAGGTAGACAATGCAGAACCACGGATGATCTTGACCTATCTAATGAGGGCCATCGACAAGTCGAGCGAATTTGGAAAATGGCTAAACATGTAGGAACCAAATTCCCTTGAAAAATTCTATAAAAAAGTAGATGAATTCATGCGCTTGGAAAGCCGTCCCGTACCGGTAAAGGCAGTGCTGGAAAAAGCTGAAAATAATACTGTTGCTCCACGCAAGAATGAATCTGTAGGGCAAAAAAGGGAAAATAACAATGGAAAGAAACAGAGTAATCTGAAGAAGCCCCGATCCTTCAAGCCATTAGAATATACTCCTTTATCAGATACGCCGTAGCGTATCTACCTTGCCACTAAAGATTCTATTGACTTTCCTAAACCTCCTCCTCTAAGGACCGGGAAAAAGGCTATACAGAGTGGGAAGTTCTGCCGCTTCCATAATTAACCCAGTCATGAAACCGACGAATGCCGCCAGTTGAAAAATCTGATTGAAGAGTTGCTAAGGGAAAACAAACTGTAGCAATTTATGAAAAAGAATAGCAACAATCCTGCTTCATCTAATCAGGGGCAACAGGCTCCTACTCATCAGCCTAGGACGAGTGAGAAGGCTGCAGGGCATGAATCTGGAAGGCCCATTATCAATGTCATTACAGGAGGACCTCACCCAGCGGGCAGAAGCTGGGGTGAGATGGAAAGGTATACCCGAGCTTTAAAGTATGTACCGGCCGAGGAAGATGTATTCGTTTTGGAAGGTGCTACGCCCTTGAAGCAACGAAGAACTCTTGATGATGATATTGTGTTCAAAGCTAGGGATTCCGCAGGTATTGAAGCTCCTACCTTGGATCCCTTAGTCATCTCGGCTGGTATCGGGCCAACTATTGTCAGAAGAGTTCTCATTGATTGTGGCGCATCCTGCAATATCCTCTTCAAGAAAACATTCGACCAAATGAAGATCCCTATGGCTGATGTGCAAGCCTCATTTTAGAAAATTGCCGGCTTCACTGGGGAGCCAAAGCAGCCGGTAGAAACCAATGATTTGTTTGTGGAACTTGGAGAAGGAGAGAGAAAAATGGTCCGCAAGCAAACTTTTGTAATTGTCGACGAATTTTCTGCTTACAATGCTTTCCTTGGTCGTCCAACTCTGGCAGCGTTCAAAGCTGTTCTTGCCCCGTGGTGCCTCACTATTAAATTCCCTACAGACAGTGGAGTAGGAGTTATAAAAGGGGATCAAAATGCTAGGCGAGAGTGTTATCTGACAGAGCTACGAGAAACCAGAAAAAGAGAAATGGGAAAGAATGCGGCAGCCCCAGTCCGCATCAAAGAAACAGCCTTGTAGCAATTACAGGGCGGACCCTGCACTGGCGAGCACAGCGGAGCAAGGAAAGAGATGGATCCTGGAAAAGTCAGTGCAGGGGAAAATAGAGTGGTACCAGTGGAAACGACAATACCAATACCTGTTGACCCAAAGGACCCAAACAAGGTGTTGAATGTGGGTTCACAACTTAATGCGTCAATTCAGAATATCTTAATATCTTTTTTAAAGGCAAATCTGGATGTTTTTGCTTGGACTCATGCCGATATGTGCGGAATATCCCCAGAAGTTGCAGTACACGCTCTAAATATTGATCCAAAATTTACACCTGTGAAACAGAAAAGGAGAACTCAAGGACCGGAAAGGTCGGCGGCATTAAAAGAGGAAGTTGATCGGCTCATGGAGAATAATTTTATCAAAGAATCTACCTATCCGAATTGGGTTTCAAATCCAGTGCTGGTTAAGAAAGCCAACGGAAAATGGAGAGTATGCATCGATTTTTCAGATCTAAACAAGGCCTGCCCCAAAGACTGCTTCCTATTACCCAGAATCGACCAACTGGTAGACGGAACAGCGGGACACGAATTGTTGTCTTTTATGGATGCTTACTCCGGATATAACCAGATCATGATGCATGAGCCAGATCAGGAGGACACGAGCTTTATCACCGACACTGGTCTTTACTGCTACAGAGTTATGCCCTTCGGGTTGAAGAATGCAGGGGCAACATACCAGAGACTTGTTAATGCTATGTTCAAACCGCAACTGGGCAAGACTATGGAAGTCTACGTCGATGACATGTTAGTAAAGTCTAAGAAAGCAGTGGATCACATAGAACACTTAGCAGACATGTTCGCAGTCCTCCGAAAATACAGAATGAAGCTCAATCCTTTAAAATGTTCGTTTGGAGTGGAATCCGGCAAGTTTTTAGGTTTCATCGTGAGCGCTAGGGGCATTGAGGCCAGTCCAGCTCAAATTACTGCATTGAAAGAAGTCAAAGCCCCTAGAACAAAGAAGGAATTGCAAAGTCTCAATGGAAAGGTCGCCGCCTTGAGTCGGTTCATTTCCAAAGCCACAGATAAATGCATCCCATTCTTTGACGCCCTAAAGAAAGGAAAGAAAAACTTCGATTAGACCCCCGAATGCCAAAAAGCCTTTGATGAATTGATTCGCCATATGGAAACGCCTCCAATACTTTCTAGGCCTGGCGATGGCGAGGATCTTCTTATATACTTGGCAGTATCATCTCATGCTTTAAGTGCAGCGCTGATACGAGAAGACAAAAGGATTCAACATCCAGTTTACTTTATCAGCAAAAGACTCACTGGGGCAGAGATGAATTACTCTAAGTTGGAAAAACTTGCCTATTGCCTACTAATTGCATCTAGGAAGTTGAGGCAATATTTTCAAGCTCATCCTATCAGAGTCCTCACTGATCAACCTTTAATGCAAGTCCTGTTTCGCCCTGAGACTACGGGTCGTCTTCTAAAGTGGAATATTGAACTCAGTCAGTATGACATCACTTATCATCCCCGAAAAGCAATCAATGGACAAGCTTTAGCGGATTTCATCGCAGAATTCACAGATAAGGGTAACAGTGAGGAGGAAACGGTTGACGATTCCCCAATCCAATGGAAGTTATATGTCGATGGTACGAGAAACGACTACTGTTCCGGAACCGGAGTTGTACTTGAGACCCCTAAAGGCCGATCATTATGCTATGCACTAAGATTGGAATTTCCTTCAACAAACAATGAAGCAGAATACGAAGCCCTTATCGCTGGCTTAAGGATGGCTAAAGAATTAAACATCCGAGCGTTACAGATATTCAGTGATTCTCAGCTTATTGTATGCCAAGTCATAAAGGAATTCCAAGCAAAAGGGGGGAATCTGCCCGCCTACTTGTCAAAGGCTTGGGAACACCTGGGTGATTTCGATCGTTACATGATAAGTCACATTCCTCGAGAGGAAAACATGAAAGCAGATTCTCTCGCAAAGTATTCTAGCACAGGCGAAGCTCAATTTCTGGGGTTAACTCCAGTGGAGGTCCTGTCGACTCCTAGCATTGATGAGATGGACATTGATTGGATCATGAGCATGCCTCAAGAGCAAGAATCATGGACGACTCCGATAACAGAATATCTGCTCAATGGATCCTTACCAGGGAACTCAAAAGAACGACAAAAGCTAATGAGAAAAGCCTCTCGATATATAATCCAAGATGGCCGATTATACAGACGGGGATTCTCAATGCCATTACTTCGATGTGTATCCAGGGAAGAGTCCAAAGCAATCCTAGCGGAGGTACACGGAGGAGAATGTGGTGATCATTCAGGTGGCCAAACATTAGTAAAGAAAATTCTCCGATACGGATATTTTTGGCCAGAAATTAATCAAGATGCAGTAGAGTATTCCCGAAAATGTGACAGATGCCAAAGATTCGCCAAAATTCCTAGAGCTCCTTCCACTGAACTCACACAGATGGTCAGTCCATGGCCATTTGCAATATGGGGGATAGACCTTGTAGGACCGTTACCAACTGCCAAATCTGGAATTAAATATGCCTTTGTTGCTGTAGATTATTTTACTAAGTGGGCAGAAGCTGAACCACTGGCTACTATCACCTCAAAGAAGATGATAAGTTTTGTGACTAAAAACATCATTTGCAGATACGGTGTGCCTCAAAAAATAATTACAGACAATGGTACTCAGTTTGAAAGTGAAGAATTCCAAGATTTTTGCAAGCGATTCAAAATCCGAAAAAGCTTCTCAGCAGTGGCTCATCCGCAGGCAAACGGGCAAGTGGAAGCCTTGAATAAAATTATTAAGTCAACCATCAAAAACAACTTGAAAGAGCAAAAGGTGGTTGGGTCGATAAGCTACCACTAGCACTATGGGCATACAGAACCACTCACAAAACTGCGACTGGGCACACCCCGTTTTCATTAGCATACGGGTCAGAGGCAATGATTCCGGTAGAAATAGAGGTCCCTTCACATAGAAGAATCCATTTCAATCAAGCAGAAAACGAAAAGCTACAGCTTGAAGCGCTAGATCTCCTTGATGAAAAAAGAGATGAGGCTAATCTCAGAATTGCAGCTCATCAGCAAAGGATAGCCAGACATTTCAATTCCAAAGTTCGCCAACGCAGCTTTGAGATTGGAGACCTAGTCCTGAAGAGAATTATGACAGCGACAGGTGTGTTTGGGCCAAATTGGGAAGGACCATATGTCATAGGTCAGAAGCTTCTTGATGGCACATTCAAACTCACTACTGTTGAAGGAGATCAAATTCCAAGGGCATGGGACAGCAATCATTTGCGTCCATACTTTACTTGAAAATTTTGTTGAAATATTGTAAAAAGAATTATGAATGTATGATTCTTGTAATTGAAGGCAATTGTAAAACTGATGCAAGTAAATAATGAAAAAATATAAAGTGGATGTAGGCCCAATTTCCTGGCCGAACCACTATAAATCTTGTGTTCCTTATTATAATTACATGTTTGCTTTATTTTCGATATAAAAAGTACATAGAATGTATTGCCGAAATGTCGATTTAAATTTTTGCAGACAATGGAAGTGAAACTTGCACATAATAAGACCAAGTGATTCTCGCCAAATTTCAAGTCACAAAAGCTCTGAATTCAAATCCTGGATAGGAAGTACTTCAATTGAACGGCCTATGATTTCGACAGAAACGGGCCTTTGCTAATAAATTGAGATCGTTTGAACAAACAAACATCCAATTAAGAGGCTGATGCTCGTTCTCACGAACTTGCCTGACAGTGAAGTACACTTCCTTGGATTGTCACTTAAAAAAAAAAAAAAGAGGATCGCTGAAAGGGCATAAGCAAGTGGACAAGGGAACAACCAAAGCCATCATCGGCAGCACAAGTCCTCTTCGGAGGCACAACTCTTCGGAGGATAAAGACCTCTAATGGGTCATACGCCACAAAAAAGAAAGTTCTCTACTCAACAAAAAAGATTGGAGGAGTCATGACCCTCCAACCATGAGAGAGTAACTTCCAGGCGATGAAAACCCTCTCTGAGGCACATTTCACCAGGAGTTGAAGTGTAACAACCGCTCTTCGGAATTTCACTTCACCAGAGTTGAAATGCGAACAAAATAAAAGCCCTCTTCGGAGGCCCATTTCACCAGGAGTTGAAGTGTTACGACCGCTCTTCGGAATTTCACTTCACCAGAGTTGAAATGCAAACAAAATAAAGACCTCTTCGGAGGCACATTTCACCAGGAGTTGAAGTGTGACAACCGCTCTTCGGAATTTCACTTCACCAAAGTTGAAATACAAAACAAAATAAAGACCTTTCTGAAAGTCCACGTTTCACCGAGATTGAAATAAAACTTCCAAGTGTTGAAACATGAAAAGGCTTTCTTCGAAGGCACAACTCTTTGGAGGTACACGTTTCACCAAGATTGAAATAAAACTTCCAAGTGTTGAAACGTGAAAAATCCCTCCTCAGAGGTACAACCCCCTCCCGGGGACACAATCAAAAAGAAAGACCTCTTCGGAAGCCCACGTTTCACCGAGATTGAAATAAAACTTCCAAGTGTTGAAACGTGAAAAGGCTTTCTTCAAAGGCACAACTCTTTGGAGATACACGTTTCACCAAGATTGAAATAAAACTTCCAAGTGTTGAAACGTGAAAAATCCCTCCTCAGAAGTACAAATTTCTATTTTAAAAAAAAAAAATCCTCATCAAGGGCATACTTTAACTTTCAAAGGAAGAGTGATTTACCTATTCTAGAAAATAACCTTCCTCAAAAAAAAAGAAAAAAAAAGAAGAAAGTTAAAGTACCCTTCAGAGGCCCGCTTTACCACATAGAAGAAATCACTTGGCAAAATGCGTACATAGGCAAAAAAAAAATTTCTTCGAAGGAAAAAGCGTAAAAACTTATATGAAGGAAGTTGTACTCTACGAAAAATTTCTTCAAGAATAAAATAATTATTCTTCAGAAAATAAGAGTGCAAGTCCCCTCAAAGTATAAAATATTGCAGCAAGCTTATGGTATGGGGGCAACATGGTATAGTTACATACAAGATGGTATAGCTACATCGGTAAAATATGCTCAAACAACATACCACAAGTTCACCGCAATATCATATAAATAAACTTGTGCAAAAATGAATAATAAATGCATTCTCAAATTCAAAACAAGAGTCTGTACAAATAAAGGATCATTTTATTCAATTGCAGATACAGGTTTCAAAATACAAAAGCAGGGGCCGGTGCCTGCACAACATCCGACCATTACACAAAAAAGGAATCAAAAAGCCCGAAGCCCGACTCTTCACTTCTTCTTACCACCTTTGGACCCTTTGCCCGGCCGAATGATTAGCTTTTCAGGTCTATCTATAGGCATAAGGGAAGAAGGAGAGGGAGGTGCAACCGGTGCAATTTCCGGTTCTTCTTTAGTAGCAAGGATTTTCTTCCCCCTCCTCTTCGATGTTCTGTGCTTCTTTGTTCTCTTCGAAGAAGACTCACTCCCTGGAGTAACAAGAGCGGACAAAACTACGTCATTAGAAGGAGTCCGCTCCGGAGAGATCTCGCCTCCTTCAAGTCCCTCTTCTTTCTGCTCTTGCGAAGCGATAGGGTCATCCAAGCCATGAAGAGCCTCAATTTTCTCCTCTTGCGACCCGGGCTGTGAAGCAGAAAGAGGAGTCACCTGAAGAGACGGAGGAGGGATAACCGGAGGAGGTGAAATCTGCACAGCACTCGGTGTTTCAACTGCAGAAGAAGAGAAATTAAAAATATTAGTATCTCCCCAAAAGAAGGGAGATATGGGTTCGTCGAGATTCAAGAAGTAATCGAGAAGCTCATTAAACTTTTGAGGAGCAAGCAGGCAATCCACCTGAATCGAACCAATGTCAAAATTACCTGAAGATGTTTGCTTCGTTAGTTCATCTCATAATTTTGAGCCCCGATATCCTCCAAAGCCTCATCATCAGTAGGGGTAATTACCCCGGTTCTTGTAGGAGGCAGCGAATGAGCACTGGAACCTGTGATGTCAACTTCAGAAGAAACTAAAGGGCGTTCAGAAGTGGTAGGTGGTATTTCTTTTTTAGAACGTTCCCCTTCCGCCATTCCGGCCCGCACTCTGGCGAGTTGCTCTTTTCCCTTGGCAAGAGCGGCGCGGGCATCATCATCAAGATAAAGCCCTTCAAGAGCTGACTCAGCGTAGCCAGCACCTTTACCACCGAGCATATCGAGTGCTGCCTCCCAAACTTCAGCTAGTGTAATTTCATACTTAGGGCCTAGAAAGGCAAGGCTGCCACGCCCCAAAATGCTATGCAGATAAAAACCAAATAATGTGGAGCTAATGTCAGCTTTGGTTGCTTAATGGGCCTCTTCGGCCGTAAGTTTACCAGCAACAGCCTCGTCACGCTCCTTTTCGGCCATAGCAAGTCGAGCTTTTAACATCTCTATCTCCAAGATTTGAGAGCCGGTCTGTTCTCGCAGCTGTAAAGTTTCAGCGCGATATTCTTCTATGACCTTCTCCTGGTGTGTAAGCTTATCTTCGACTGCCCTTTGACTGGCATGCACATCTCGTACTTGTTGCTGAAGCATGCTCTCCTTTTGAGAATAGAAAGTAGATGAAGTAGCTAACTCTTCCTTAAGCTTTTCTACTTCCGCTTCCAGCTTTTCATTATAGGAAGCAATACTTCTCATTTCGGCGTCATGCTGTTCGAGAGTCTTCTGCCACTCAGCCTTATCGTTCTCCATTGTGAGCATGGCCTCGAGATTGGCTCGGTTAACCCTCTGAAGCTCGTCGACAAGCTTTTGCCAGTTCGACATTCTTTCAATATCGGTCCTGACAGCGTCAAGATTTCGTAGCATAGCCGATTTGTCAAGAGGAACCAACTCGAGATCAAATCGAACCCCTCTCAGGCACCACTGAGGGAATCGACTTTGAAGAGTGGGAGGACCTTGCCTAACTCGGTATGCGGGCCGGTTGATGATTGTTTGAATGTCGGAACGAACGGGGGCAGGAGATTGAGCAGGAACATTTTGAGAAACTGTCGGCATTGTTTCTTCAGTAAGTTTAGCCCCCTTGCTAGAAGAATCGTCCATGTGACCTTTACCTCTCTCATCGTGAGTCTTTCTTTTTTGGGTATCATCATCTCTGTGGGGAGGGTCATGTCTTTCTTGTTCTCTTCGGTGACGTTCTTCATATGCTCGTCTCTCGTCTGCTTTCCTGATGGCCCTCTCTTCATCGGATTCTCTGTAAGAGGGGAGGTGACGCCTATAATCATATTGGCTACGCCTCCCGTAGCGCTGGAAATCATCATAGTATGAACTGCTGCGCCCCATTGGAGAATCTGGAATAAAAATAATAAGCTTTAGAAATCTTTAAAGTATAAGAAGATGAATGCGTAGAAGTGCTGAAAAGTCCTAAGTGTTGTGTAACGTGTAAACTACACGCATCAAGTTACAGACCACTCTGTGGAGTAGAGGTAGTGATAACTTGAGTGGAAGGGGTTGACATTTGTTGTAGAGAGGATGTCGCCTCAATTACAGAAGAGATAGATTTGGAAACATCATCTTTGAAAAGTTCTTGAGAAGTCACAATTAAATCGCTCAACCCCTCGAAAACATCATCACCATCATGTTTTTTGGCACTGGCTTTCTCAACTCCTTCGTCAGCAGATCTTCCGGAAGATCGTGGAGTATCTTCCTCTTCGATAACTGGGGCAAGTGCAGACTTGTCAGACGGCCCCGCAACGTCCTTCGGAATTGAACACTTCACTAGTGGAGTTTCTATAGAGGTTCCTCCCTGCATGTGCTCTTTAGTAGAGACCGAGGCATCAGGAGTTTCCGTCGGAGAATCGGGAATTTCAGTTGGGACTTCACGAAGCTGAGTGAAGCGAGAGGAATGAAGGAGCCCATATTGATGTAAAAATCCATCATTTAACAAAAACTTTATACTCCTCTCTTCTGCCGCCACGGCGTTCAATCTCTCAAAAATTTGTTTATAGCATGGATCTCTAGAGGGAGGAGGAAGTGCTAAAACAAAAAAAAAGAAAAGAAGCCAAGTTAGCATTTAGCAACTCAGATTTCGAAAAGCCCAAGAATGGAGAAATAAAAGTAGGAAAATCTTACTTCCTACTCTCCAGATGGCATAAAACCCTGGAGGACAGCGAACAAAGAAATACTGATTTAGAAATCCATGAACGCTTTCAGGAAGATCGGTGATGAGCTTGCGGTTTCGAGCACTCCTTATAACTACGATAGAGGGATGAGCTTTAATTTTCGTGAATGAGCAGAAGTAGCAGATTTCCTCAAAGCTCGGTAATCGGCCCAGAACTCTACTAAATAGCACACATAACCCCATCAGAATGGCATGGCCATTGGGGTGCAATTGGAATGGAGAGATAGATAATCAAAGCAGGAACTGCTGAAGGAAGTCATTGAAAGGTGGTATGGCACCGCTCAAGCACATTTGGCGATTGACAGCAATAAAGCCAGAAGGGGGCCTATCTGCAGTATCATTTGGCCCCGGCAGTAAGGCATCAGCTTCGGAAATGCCAAACTGGATGAGCAATTGGTTAAACACCCGCTGATTCAGAGTTGTGGGAGTTCTCTTCGGAGGGTTATCCAACAGGTTGGCTACTGGGAAGACATCTTCAGCCTGGCCCATCAGTTCTTCTTGTTGAGATGTCATTCTACACAAGCAACTGGATGTTCAAATGCGAAGGTGCACGTTTCCTAAAAGTGTGAAGTGTTGTGCAGTGAAAATAACAAGTAAATATAACTGGAATTAAACTGGTTGACGATTGATCGACTATGGTAATTTCAGAACTTGTTAATTTAAAGTTCAAGCATAATATTAGTGCAGGCTGGTCAGTTTCAATTGACTGTTTCAGTGTTGCTTTAATATTCTACTTGAAATCGATAGCACTTCGTTCACACGATTTGTTTAAGTTAATTATCTGTTATTAACTAATCTGTCATTTGATATGGGCGGTCGATGACAGTATATTCGTCCCAATTTTCTGTGAATGTTGTATTGAACAGATTGTTAACCTGCAAGTCAAAATAACCTGTGAATGAATGCAATAAAATTCGAAAGTTCAAAGTTTATGCAATGGTTCAAAGTTCGAGCAGAATTCACGCAAGTCCTAACTCGTCAACGGCTCAAAATTTTTGAGTCGGCAGTGCCCTAAGTCGTAAGTCGTAGAAAAAGGGAGAAGCTCTGGTTCAAAGTAATAAGAAAATCTCCAAGTCTTATCTCGGCCACGACTCAAGGCTTAGGTCGTGGAGCATGTTGAGTCGGATCATGGTCAAATCGCAAAGGTTGCTGGATCATACAAAAATAGCCGAGTCATACCTAAAGCAGTATTCGACTCTATCTGACCAACTAATCACCTAACTCCTAACCAGTTTACCTTCTAACTTTTAACCCATAAACCATTTCACTCCTAACCCGTTAATCTTCCAACTTTTAACCCATTAACCCAATAACCCAATAAAACTCTCAATCAACAATATTGGTCTTATCACGCCACTAAATCACCTCAAGACGCAAATCATCAGATCAGACAACCCTACATCCATTGATGTTTAGAATGACCAAACTTGCAAGACTCAAGGGAGTAAATTGGAGGTAGGGACGGAGCGCGTAGGTTAATGATGATCGACAATCAGAAGGGAAGCAAGATTGCTTACGTAATGTGGTGTCAAAGATGATCAGAGGAGAGTCGAGTTGGAATCGCCTGTGAGAACTTGGAGATGCGTTAATGGCGGATGTGGTTTAGAGGATCGCTGATAAGAAGTGGGAGATAGGAGGAACGAGTCAAGCGTTTTATATCTGGAAGAGCTGGAACTCGAATCGGCACGCCCGAGTTATGATAAGTCGAAGCACACGAATTACGACTTAAGCGTGTGCTTCGAGGGGCAAATGTTAACCCCGTTCCAGCCTACAAGTTAAGGGGCCCACGAGTTAAAGGAGTCAACGAGTTAAGGCCTGGGATGAGCCACGACTTAAGGTGTTCAACGGCTCAGGAAGGATCTACGACTCAGGAAGCACAACGACTCATCGAGTCACCGACTCAATAAGTTAATGACCTAAAGCTCAAAGCGACTTAAAGGGTTACGACTCAAGGGGTTACGGTTCACAAGACAAACTGACTCAATGCATTACCGACTCATCAAAGGTATTGCCTCAGCGACTCAACAGGTCCACGACTCATCATAAGAAACGACTCAAGAGGATTGACGACCTAAGAAATGACTCGAAGACTCATAACTCAGGATGACTCGTCCGCTACTTAAAGCCACTGAGTCGTATTCCGTTGCTACAATGCATGTCCCAGTGCGAATTGACTCGCCAACGACTCAGGACTTGGCTTAGAATCCAGCAAGAGAATGAGCTAGTGAGAAGACCAAATGCTTAATCAGATAAGCCGGCCACGACTCAACTTGACTCGCCCACGACTTAGCCTGAGTCGGTCACGACTCAGGACTTGGACGAAAAACTTCTATCCAGATTTGCCTATAAATACATGGCCACCCCCAACATTCAAGGGACTTTGGGCTCATTCATTTCAAGCGCCGTTACTCTGCCGCCTTCTGAACTACTTCAACACCTTCAAGGAACTTCACGAGGAAATCAAACATGTCTAACATGTGTTCAAAGATTTGGATCGACATTGAAGTTTAGGCTACTTGTTCTAAGTCACTTGAAACTCAAAGTGTGTTGTAATCAAAGTGTAACTGCATTGACTTGTAATCAAATCGTCAATAAAGATATTCAAAGTGGACGTAGGCTCTCTCTTAAGCCGAACCACTATAAAATTGCTGTTGTTTACTATTTTTTCACTATTATCTGCCTATAATCTGTTCCCGAGCTATCGGGTGGTGCTTTCACAATCTCACTTCATACACCGAGGTGTTAGCGTTCAAATTTTAGCATTAACACCTGCATCCACAAACATTAGAACAATACCAATTCCATTCCAGTACGGAATTATCGCGGTATATGGGATTTATAAAATATTATCCGCTTAATAGACGACGCAATAGGGTGTCATCTGCTATACAATGCGGGAAATCAACTCCAAGTACATGTATAATACCAATTTCACTGTTTATAAAATATTCGCGGTATATGTTTTTAATAAATGACATCCGCTTACTAACGGCGCATAATGTCTATTTTAACAATCAATAGATAACAATCATCATTCAAACATGCATTCAAGTATTTTAAATATAACCATTTAAAATTAAAATCGAAACCGATTCGATTGAGTGAGAAGTTCTCACCTTGATTTCAATTTCGTTTTCAGCTTTTATTTCGAATAAAATTAAACGCGCGTTTAATTTTATCCAAATTTTTCTCTTGCTCCAATCAACTCCAATCCAATTCCATAGCGTAGTATTCGTCAATACGAACCCAACGCAACTGTTTTCGCGCGTTTTCGACCTCGTATGAAAAAGTTATACATTTTTAAAGTTATACGAAATTTTAATATGAAAATTTACAACATTTCTTTTATAATTTTAAACCTACATCCATATCTGCCGTCCATCCTTCATCGGGAAATCAAGGCCATTTACGTGATTACCTCCTTCTTCCCATTGCGTCCAATTTCAGGAAGCCGAAACCCAAAAACAAGCGAACTCGGGTTCGTCGCCGTCCCCTCCATGTTCACTTGCAACTCAATCAGGAGATGCCACCTCGTAGCCCTTTCCTCGAGGCACCTCCGCCCCAAGACCGGTCAGACCCGGTGCCCCCGTAGCTCTCGAAAAATGTGAAGAATGGCCGGCCATCTCGAGCGATTTCTGGTCGATCCACCGCGAGTTTTCTGATCACAGCCGTTGATTACCTTCGTCTCGTGATGCTCTACATTTTCCATGTTGAAGGTTTGTTGAATCGATGAACGGATTTGAAGATAAAAGGAGGAGAAGAAATGTCATTTTTGGCCATTTATTTTTAGAGAACGGCGGCCGACCATTAAACCCTAGCTCTATTTATTTTTTTAATTTTGTGATAAAATTTGTCTATTTATAGAAAATATCGAACACTATTCATTCCATAATTCCCAAACTCCGATTTACGCATGATGACCGGCGTTTCTAGGGTTTACCCCACGTTCCGGACGCAATGGAATAGGTTTCGGAAGCTAATTTGGTCATCTGTGCAAGTTATGGCAATAAACGTTCGATTTAAAATTAAACCGATTAAACGATTTTCTAGGTGTTTTAGCTTGCGCCAGACAAACGGTCAATCCGATTGACATGAAATTTGAAACCATACAATAATATCACATTACGGATCCGATGAAACTAGTTTCGTTGAAATCCGAGACTGTTTGAAAAATGGCTATTTTAACTCGCCAAATTAATATTAAAACAATTTCGATGCGTTTCGAGCTGCCACGATCAAACGATAACTCCGATTGCTACGAAAATTGAAATCCGATAATAACTAACTATTACGGATCCAATGAAACTAGTTTCGTCCAATTCTGAAACTGTTCAAAAATTGGCTATTTTCACTAGTCGATAATTAAATATTAAAATATTCAATTTTCGCAATTTAACTTTTAATTCGATTTTAAAAGTTCTATAACATCATTCTAACTCCAATATGATAAAATAAAATTTTACAAATCATTTTCAATCATATTTAACCCAATTTTCAATTATTTCTGGAATTTCAATTATTAAATTATCGATTTAATTGTCAAATTAAATCCAATATTCGATAAATAAATTATTCGACTTAAAAATTTCACCTATTAATATTTAAAATTAATTAAATATTCAAATTTTAATTAATAAAAATTCTGGGTCGTTACATACTTCCCCCCTTAAAAGAATTTCGTCCTCGAAATTACCAAGTAAGAAAAAGTTACAGAATCCATTAACTTTCCCAAAATCCATAGTTAAACTTTTTATAATACTTTACTAAGTTTTCAAATCATACTTAGTTATCTTTTCAAAACCAAACTACTATTGTTTAACTTTCAATTTCAAATCAAAACATAGTTTTTCATAAATTTTCCCAATTTTCTCAAAAAAATTCTAACACCTTAAACTTTCGGAATAATTCGCCATAGTGTCCTTTATGCGGCTCGATCCAAAAAAAATATGACAGTATATATATCACAAATATACATCTCATCAAGTGATGAGGCATCCCGCAGGGAAAAAGTGTAAAAGTACGGTATGTAATCCGAGATATGTACCTTATTTATAATTAGCGAGCGTATACGGCTAATATAGCGCTAAAGCGAGCTCCAAATGCGAAGCAACGCCATCCGCACCTACTAAACACTTAAAAACAACATGAGAATCATGCATATATGAAAATAGTATCAATATACAACATATAACAACATCTACATATGCCAGTATAGCAAATGCAACTAAAGCAACAAATGCAACCACCAACCAACTATCATCCATAACCAAATAAATGTTCATTCATATTCTCATTAATATTCAATGAATTGGTTTTCAATTTAAATCACATTTGATTCATTAACATTGGAATTTTACTAACATTCATTCGTATTCAATTTTAATTTGTTTGCATTCACTAATTTAAGTCCAGTTCATATTAGTTCACTTCCAAATCAAATTCAATTCTATTCAAATTTATATATTATCCATTTGAATTCAATCACATAGCTCCCAATTTCGCTAATTCAATTTCATTAACACTTAATGAATTACATACAATCAATTAACAATCAAATAACAACCAATGTTTATTCAATACAACCAAATTTATCCACTTTACATTCAATTTGGTTCAACACTTTTAATTCCAATTGGATCATATTAAATTGACTTCCATTCAACTTATTCAACTTCCAATAACATTAGCTTCTAATGAATTAACACTTATATTCATTGTTTCATACTAATTATTTACATTCAATTGATTAATATTCCATTTATTAATTCAACTGCTAACTCCTTTAACAATATAAAGTTGAATTTCATTTATATAACTCAAGTTCAAATTCTTAATGACTTCATTTCATTAATTCACTTATTAATTTACTTTGACACCAAAATCAACTTTATTCAACTTTACTTAAGTTATATTCCATTCCAAACATCTTATCAAATCCAAATAAATTTATTTAACTTTCCTTTTGTTGAATTTCAAATTACATGTTTTCGATGACAACTCAAATTTATTTCAACTTGGATTTTATTGATTTACTTATACTTCCTTTAATTTAACTCTATCCTTTAAGTTAAATTTATTCTATCAAAACTCAAACTGTATAAATTATCAACTCTTTTATCATTCCCATAAATATTTTAAATAGGATTCCAGAGTCTTTTCAACCTTTCAAAACCATTTTTGAAATCAATTCAAATTACCATCTGAATTTCCCAAACCAAACTCAAAATTTTCCAAACAACTTCATTTAAAATAATTTGGAAGCAATACCTCTTTTGGAAACCCGAAAATGAACACCGATGATGTCATGATCATCATCGGAATTATTTTCCAGCGACCGAAAAGAGTTTAGAGCTTTAATTTCTCCAAAATAATTTTCCTAAAATATCAAATCCTTTCAAAACACTTCTCTGGAATTTCATTCCAGATTATAAATCACATTTATAAATCTTTTACTTATATAATTTCACTTCTTGTATATAAGATTATTTCACAATTGTAAATCACATTAATTATAGTTCCATACTTGTAATTCATTTGCTTATACAATTCATTCTTTTACAGCTGTTGCTTTAATTTAACTTATTCAACAACCAAACAATCAATTCATATACACTTTAATATTTCTGAAAAAATTATTCCTTTATATATAAAATATAATCAAGGTAAAATTATTTCATTTACCCTATTTAAAACAATATCATGTCAAATTGTTCTGTACAAGTGTTTAGAGATCCCTATCAACAACGTTAATTACTCGTGTTGACTAAAATCCATATACCACTCAACAAACTAATCATCACAATATAAAACAATTTATATTCACTAACAAATACGCGCTAGTATCTATTATTACACTCAAACTCATTCTAGAGCACTACTGACTCTATCTCTAATGAGTAATACCCAACAGATAACCATAAGCTCTGATACCAAATGTAACGTTTGAGATTTTTCGTTGCCGAAAAACCGAAATGTTAGGGTTAAAAAAGAAAAGAAGAAAAAGATAGAAGAAGATAGAAAAAAAAGAATAGAACAGAAAGAAATAACAGAACAACATCAGAATCTCACAATTCGCAGCGGATCAACATATAATTATAAACGAATAATCTTTAAACAAAGAACTATATCAGTTATTACATTACATCATTTTACATTACATCATTAGAGTGTACAACAACAAACAAGAACAAACAGCGGAAAAGAAATACTATATACTAGTAATACGCCATGCTATCCAGCTTGCCTCCAGCAACTCCTGAATTCCAGAATATCCTGTTAAACCTTATTCCTGACTGCCCGTGTGGAAATTGGTGGGCACCCAGAGTTTGGGAAGGAAAACAATAAACTCCGAGTCAGTCATGTTACTTGTGTGAGAACTCAAAACAGTTTATCTTTAAAAAAAAATAGAGGGATATTTTTAAAGTCAATTCGCAATGCTTTTTAGAAAATGAGACTACCATAAGGCCTCCTGCACACACACACAATGCAAACGCAGAATCGGAGGAGATTTCTCCTTATGTAGTCAAAGATGCTTGATACGCATTAAAAAGAAACATTTGATATTATTACTAGTGCATAGTGTAGAAAACAATTTCGAAAGTAGAATATAAATCTTAGCCAGCATAGGCATTTCGCACTTATGCCTACTATAGCTACCATCCAAACAGTGGGGCGCCACCATAAGTGAATGATAGGTTCTACAACTAAAACCGTACAAGATCGTATTGTTTCTTTGGATTTCTAACAAATGGCCAGGCCAAGAAACTTCCCATTGCCACATGGAAACGCCTCTGGAATGACGTCCCGAGAACCAAACCGGATCTCTACCAACACAAGGCCGGGTTACCCCTAACTGGGTAACTACTGACACGAATATGTCATCCCCCGATCGTAACCAATCTATCCGAGGATCCTCGATTTCCAACAACCACATAAGAATAATAATGCAGTAACCACATAGGCTAAGTATCTGGGCTCCATTCCATGATACCACCTCTATCCAGAAGGAATGACATACACTAAAGGGGCGCTACCCCCTAATAACCTTGCTGCATCCTTCCTGTTTTGACCATTTCCGGGGTGTGAGCTCCGACGAAGTCTCGTCCACAAAGCCACACTTTATACAAAAGCCGTGCTTTGGGTCAAAAAATGATCACCAAGATAAATGATCAAATAAATGATCCTATCACAAATGATCAAACAATGATCATTTCACCACAACACTCAGCATGCCACACTACCAAATTGGGAGTATATCACTAACAACCTTCAACTATATAACCTCTGAGCTTGTACGTCTCAGAGAAGGGTGTTAAGCTAAGTGAATAAATTCTCCGCCACCAACAGAAATATATTTGAAAGAAATCAGCTTTATATCTCAATTTGTAATGTCAGACATCCAATCCATACAAGTCTGTTTCGGGCTCGAACAGAACCGAAGGAACTTACAAAGAAGTCCTTGCAATCCGGATATTCATTAATCACGACCGGACTTCCCGTCACTAAGGGTGATAAAACCTCCATAACGGAGATCAGCCGATGTAGAGTAACTCGACGGTAATCCTTCCATTTTCACAAATATCCGGTCTTCAACACCGGTCATCAAATGCAATCCATTACGACGTATTCGGAATGGGTTATACGACCCCCAAGGTCTTTTCCCGGCTAACCCGAATAGTGAGCGCTTATTCAAAAATAAGTGTGGCATTCAAATTCAAGCAAATCACAACAAATACCTATTTAAAGGTAAATATTGATAGTCAGATATTTAACTATCAATAGGCGTGTTCAACATCACCAAATCCAAATAATTTCACGAATTATTTACTTTCCAAAATATCTTTACTAGATATAAAATTTCCCACACTTCAAATATTTGAAAACAATTTTCAAATCACTTTCCTTAAACGGAAACACTTCCAATTATTTATCCATTTTAAATTTAAAATGGTTCATTTCAATAAATCAAATAAATCCTTACTGATTCACTTTTTTATCTACGTTCCAAATCCGTAAATTTATTCCCACGGTTCAAAAATAAATCAATGTTTATTTTTAAATGAATTTCCCTTTCTTTTATAAATTCCATAATGAATTTATAATTCCTAAATATCTATGAATATACAATTTCCCAATCGATTTCTAATATTCATTTTCAAATTATCTTTCAAAAGATAAAGTCCCAAAATATTCAGTTCATATTGGAAAACATTTCCATACTTATTAAATAATAAGTAATTTACAAATCCATTCATTTTCAATACTTGGAAAATATTCAATATACTTAAATCGAAAATTAAGTATATATTTCATTCTTTAAGAAATCATTCTCTTAAACACATTTGTTTGAGCCAAAACGAATGTTGCGTAAAACATCGTTACGACGACCCAAAATCACTAGTATAGGGATACAAAGTTTAAATAGATATATAAATCCCAATACTATAAAAAATATTTCCTTTCGGAAACCATTTACTATAACAACAGTGTTATAGTCCACCATTTCCTTCTATTTCTCGAAAACGTCTATTTCAACAATGAATGTTGAAATCTATGTTTTTGATGTTTACACCCTTTACAACATCGTTAAAACGATTAACTTCAATTTATAATATTCATTTTCCCAAGCATATCCATTTTATTTATAATAATATATTCACTGTCCAAAATCGTGAATATACTTCCTTAACCAATTTCAACTTTCAATTTATCAAATTCCATTGATTTCGAATTTATAAACAATGTCTATAAATTCCATTTCTATTTATAAACTTCGATTTATAAATTTCCTTTATTAACCAATTCTATTTATATTCCATTTACATGTCGAAATCCGGTTTATAAGTAATTTACTTATAATTCATTGATTCACAAATCCATTCTTTTATATCAACACTAATTTATAAATCAAAAATTCTTATTTACTTATGAATCTAGGTTCAAACTTTATTTTAACACTTATAAAAACTCGGTTTATAATTTTTATATTTTAATTTATACGTATCAATTTTATACAACTTTTATATAAATTGTTTATAATAATTCAAAAATCCCAATTTACACCATTTCATAAATTTATCAACTATTTATTTCAAAAATCACTTTTCGCTTACATTTCATAAAAATCATACGTTTATAACATTAAATTTTTTAACGTTTATTTATTTTTAAACAATTCAAAATTTAATAAAACGTATACTTTCGAAAATCACTTTAAAATTCCTTTTAAAACCAAAAATCTTTATTTTAAAACTTCAGAAATGGATCCGATGATGCAGCAGCACAAAATTGTCAATCACGACATCCAAATATCATATATCGATATGATAATCAACAAATATCAAAATATCAGTAAATAAATCAATACAGTTGAGGAATCCAGTTGGATCCCTCCAACCTGTTTCTCTGCATCCGCAAACATTAGCACAATACCAATTCCATTCCAGTACGGAATTATCGCGGTATATGGGATTTATGAAATATTATCCGCTTAATAGACGGCGCAATAGGGTCTCATCCGATGTACAATGCGGGAAATCAACTCCAAGTACATAAATAATACCAATTTCACTGTTTATGAAATATTCATGGTATATGTTTTTAATAAATAACATCCGCTTGCTAACGGCACATAATGTCTATTTTAACAATCAATAGATAACAATCATCATTCAAACATGTATTCAAGTATTTTGAATATAACTAATTAAAATTAAAATCGAAACCGATTCGATTGAGTGAGAAGTTCTCACCTTGATTTCAATTTCCTTTTCAGCTTTTATTTCGAATAAAATTAAACGCATGTTTAATTTTATCCAAATTTTTTGCTTGCTCCAATCCAATTCCATAGCGTAGTATTCGTCAATACGAACGCAACGCAACTGGTTTCGCGCGTTTTCGACCTCGTATGAAAAAGTTATACATTTCTAAATTTATACGAAATTTTAATATGAAAATTTACAACATTTCTTTTATATTTTAAACTTACGTCCATATCTGCCGTCCATCCCTCATCAGAAAATCAAGGCCGTTTATGTGATTGCCTCCTTCTTTCCATCGCGTCCAATTTCAGGAAGCCGAAACCCAAAAACACGCGAACTAGGGTTCGTCGCCGTCCCCTCCACGTTCACCTGCAACTCGATCAGGAGATGCCACCTCGTAGCCCTTTCCTCGAGCCACCTCCACCCCAGGACCGGTCAGACTCGGTGCCCCCGTAGCTCTCGAAAAACGTGAAGAACGGCCGGCCATCTCGAGCGATTTCTTATCGATCCACCGTGAGTTTTTCGATCACAGCCGTTGATTACCTTCGTCTCGTGATGCTCTACATTTTCCATGTTGAAGGTTTGTTGAATCGATGAACGGATTGGAAGATAAGAGGAGGAGAAGAACTGTCATTTTCGACCATTTATTTCTAGAGAACGGCGGCCGGCCATTAAACCCTATCTCTATTTTTTTTTAATTTTGTGATAAAATTTGTCTATTTATAGAAAATATCGAACACTATTCATTCCGGAATTCCCAAACTCCGATTTACGTGCGTTGACCATCGTTTCAAGGGTTTACCCCAAGTTCCGGACGCAATGGAACAGGTTTCGGAAGCTAATTCGGTCATCTGTGCAAGTTTTGGCAATAAATGTTCGATTTAAAATTAAACCGATTAAACGATTTTCTAGGTGTTTTAGCTTGCACCGGACAAACGGTAAATCCGATTGACATGAAATTCGAAATCATACAATAACATCACATTACGGGTCCGATGAAACTTTTTTCGTCGAAATCCGAGACTCTTTGAAAAATGGCTATTTTAACTCGCCAAATTAATATTAAAACAATTTCGATGCGTTTCGAGCTGCCACGATCAAACGATAACTCCGATTGCTACGAAAATTGAAATCAGATAATAACTAAGTATTACGGATCCAATGAAACTAGTTTCGTCCAATTCTGAAACTGTACAAAAATTAGCTATTTTCACTAGTCGATAATTAAATATTAAAATATTCAATTTTCGCAATTTAACTTTTAATTCGATTTTAAAAGTTCTATAACATCATTCTAACTCCAATATGATAAAATAAAATTTGACAAATCATTTTCAATCATATTTAACCCAATTTTCATTTATTTCTGGAATTTCAATTATTAAATTATCGATTTAATTGTCAAATTAAATCCAATATTCGATAAATAAATTATTCGACTTAAAAACTTCGCTTATTAATATTTAAAATTAATTAAATATTCAAATTTTAATTAATAAAAATTCTGGGTCGTTACATCTTGGTTTATGATTCACTTGTATGTTCTAACTTGATGGTTATATGCCTGTTACCTGATCATTCATGGCGAGTCTTGTTTACTTGATGGCACTTGGTCTGGTGTAGTTTTACACTTGTGACATCACTTCAGTTCACTGAACTGTTGTATCAATTATGCTTCCAATTATTCATGTAGGGGCTGCACTTGTTCTGTCCATTGGTTCATTGTGGTTTGGTTTTGGGTTGGAGCATTACTGATCTGATATGCAATTGGATTTGTTTTTTTTCTAATTTCACTTGAGTTGAATTCGGTATTCGGGTTTGACCTTGTGTTCGTTTGTGAATTTTTATTGTGTACATATGTGCATATTGTTCATGTCTGTCTACTTTGACCATTGAGGCCGTGGCATTGATATTTGAACCTTCATTGATTTTGGTTCGTTGATCTTTTGTGTACATCATCACTGTAGTGGCAGGGCAGTGCACGCAAGCGTGAACTGCAGCCACATGGTATTGTTTTTATTGATATCCTATTTTGTTTCGATTTATTGATCTTTGGCGTATTCCATATGCTATAGTGGCGAGGCAGTGCATGCGTGCGTGTACTGCAGCCCTATCCGTATAGTTATTTTAATTGATATTTCAATTGTTTGAACTATTTCGTTTATTCAATTCAATATGATTTGAATGGTATTTTGACTTGATTTAAATTGATCATTTTGCTGTTCAACACTATTACGTGTTATATTTACCGTTATCTGATTTCCTTGTTAAAGGATTGGATATACGAGATTTCCATGACTGTCGTCTATTTGATATTTGATTATTATTGCTTCTACGCATTTATAACTGAGTTTGAATTAGACTGACCCTTGTATTATTTTCTTTTGAATGTAATACTCGGGTCAGACCGAGTTATTACAGGTTATAGATATCCTGCTTTGGATTGCAGCTAGAGCTATGAAGTCTTTTCATATCTTTTGGAGTAGTCGTTGTCTTTTTTAGTAGTCAATGTATTAGTGTAGGAAGATATGTATTCATGTATATTATTGATGATAATGTACCTGTATATGTAACTCCAGAGTCGACAGTGTAGTTGTATCATATGTATTGTATCACATGTATTGTAACTGGCATCAGTTATTATATATATGAGACTTTTTGTTTAATCTGTGTTCTGCATTTATATTATCTATGTTATTATTATATTTATTGTCCTAAACTATTATGAACCATCGTAGTTCGTTTTATACTGGGATTGGGTATGTCGATGGGAGTAAATAAATAAGTGAGGAATGTCTAAAATATATACCACTCCTATCGAAATAATCAATACTAGTGTAAGGCCTAACTACGGATGGCCGCTCCTATCCAGCCTTATTCTTTGTGATAACATACAGTATTTTCTTTAATACTCTTTGTTATTATGAGCATAGGGGTGTGGTGTCATAGTTGGTGTTAGAGCTTGAGGTTTATGGACATAATATAAAACATAACTTAGATGGAACATGTGTTACAACCATTAGTCGATGTTTTAATTGTGCTTTGAGTCAAAACCAAATTTTCAAATTTTGATGAAATTTTTAAATATCTTTATTTAAAAGTAAAAGTGGATTTGTGTTTTGAGGATTGATTGATTTGTGTACTGTTTATCAGAGTGCGCAGCGGAAATAGTGGGATTGTCTTTGCTGAGTACGGCTGATTACCTTTTTGATTTGAAAATCAAATTATGAAATTTAAATAAATTTCATTTGTTTTTTGCATAGCTGAGTTTATTTTGTTTTCTTTGAAAATTTCGAATCCGATTTGCGGATCCGAAGCGATAGCAATTATGTGAATTTGTTGAGATTTTGTTGTTTTAAATTATGTTCGTTGAAGATATATTTGAATGATTTCTTTGTTCATATACGTGCAAATTTATGTTGCACGTTACTGCATTATTTTTTTACGTTGAATCGATGTTTGGTTCTGAACGTATTTTGTTGCCATTATTTTTATAACGGGATTATTACATCGATGCTAAATTTTTGAAGCACGGTGTTTTGTTGACATTTTGATGAATGAAAATTCTCTGATATTATATTTTGATGCAAATTATTTTGATGAGATTTTGAAGTTCAAAAATTACCGTCGCTTTGACCTCAGTATCCGTCAATTTTTAAAGTGGATTATTCAGGCGGTTATCCCGCAATGCTGATTTTGATATTCGTTTCTACGGTGTTTTGAGAAGTGCGATTTCCTTGTCGAAATTGTCACTAATATTGCTGTTTTTATCATGGATGTTCAAATTGTTTTAAAAATAAAGTTATTTCCAAAAATTTTATATTTTACGCTTTCAAAAGAATGAGAAAGCAATTTAAACGATTCAGCAAAATCAAGGACTATGAACCTTTTCTTTTACTGATTCGCTTAATTCCGGACTTGTTCATTTGAGAATGTAAATTATTACTTTTATAAAATAAATGAAATTGTTTTTAGAAGTTTTGCAGTTTGCGTTTCAAAAGAATGAGAAAGCGATTTAAACATTTCACTTAAATCGAGGACTATGACCCCTTTCTTTCACTGATTCGCTTAATTCCGGTCTTGTCCGTTTGAGAATGTGAAATGTTATTTTTGAAATACACAATTTTGCACTTTCAAGGAAACGATGAAGAGAATTAAACGATTTAGTAAAACTCGCGGTCATGGGACATGTGCGTTTGCTATTTTGGTTAATTCCGGACTCTTTAATTGAAATATTTGTCGTTTTGATGATTTTCGTGTGCTTTCGAGCCACTTTGTTGGACCTCCGGGTCATTTGTCGAACCTTCGGGTCGATACCAGTTCCAGACCTTCGGGTCATTTGTTGGGCGCCAAAAATTATGTTCGGTACTTGGTAGGCTTCGGCCATTTGTTGATGCAGGTGCGGCGTATCTAAAACTCGCCATTTGTTGGGATCGATCCACCTTTTATGTTGATTTTCGAGATCATCTTAATTGATTTCAAGATATTTGTTGTTTCCCATTATCTGCAGGTAATTGGATATTTATTGATATGAGTTTTGATTATCGCTTGTGATAATTAGATATTTGTTGTTTCTGATTATCGTTTTTGATAATCGGATAATTGTTGATTTTGATTATCGTTTTTGATAATCGAATATTTGTTGTTTCTGATTATCGTTTTTGATAATCGAATAATTGTTGATTTTGATTATCGTTTTTGATAAGAGAATATTTGTTGTTTCTGATTATCGTTTTTGATAATTGGATATTTGTTGATTTTGATTATCGTTTTTGATAATCGGATATTTGCTGATTTTGATTATCGTTTTTGATAATCGAATATTTGTTGTTTCTGATTATCGTTTTTGATAATCGGATATTTGTTGATTTCGATTATCGTTTCTAATAATCGAATATTTGTTGTTTCTCATTATCGTTTTTGATAATCGGATATTTGTTGATTTCAATTATCATTTTTGACAATCGGATATTTGTTGTTTCTGATTATCGTTTTTGATAATCGGATATTTGTTGACTTTGTTTATCGTTTTTGATAATCGGCTATTTGTTGATTTTGATTATCGTTTTTGATTATCAAATATTTGTTGTTTCTGATTATAGTTTTTGATAATCGGATAATTGTTGATTTTGATTATCGTTTTTGATAATCTAATATTTGTTGTTTCTGATTACCATTTTTGATAATCGGATATTTGTTGATTTTGATTATCGTTTTTGATAATCGAATATTTGTTGTTTCTGATTATCGTTTTTGATAATTGAATATTTGTTGATTTGAATTCTGATTATCGTTTTTGATAATTTGACCTTTGTTGTTTTCTGATTACCGATTTGGTAACTAGATATTTGCGGTTTTGCGATTTGCGATTCGTGTTTCCTAATTATCTTTGTTGATAATTAGATTTTGCTGTTTACTAATTATCGTATCGATAATTAGAAATTATTGTTTTGTGATTTCTGAATTCTAATTATCTAATTGATAATTGAATATTGTTGATAATTGCATTTATTCAGTTTTGTGTTTTCCGATTATCTATTTGATAATTGATTTTGTTGAGAATTTGTGAATTTATTTAATGAAATCAAAAGATTTCTTTGGTGTTTGTGTTCCTGACCTTTATTTTTCAAGCTTAACCAGTTTATGTTAGAAAAATAATTGTTATAGACGGCTTTAATTATGAAAATTTACGGGGACGCAATTTTTATAAGGAGGGGAGTCTGTAACAACCCGGGGTTTTATAACAATTAATTATCGTCAAATGACGATTAAATTGGTTGTTAATGGCTATTTGGATTTATATTTGGGTTGTGTTTCTTTCAAAAATCCATTAGGAATATACGGGCTTTAAATAAATCCCTTTTATTTTATTAGCCCGTTCTCTTTTATTTTGTTGGGCTGTGATAATTATCAAAAAGGGAATGACCGTTCCCCTTTTATTCATTCTCGAACCCTAAAAATAAATCAAACGAACGAAAATTAATGGCGGCTTCATCTCGTCTCGTTCGTTCCCCTTTCCGAATGCTAGGGCTTTTCAGATTCGATGGCGCCGACCGCAAGGAGATCGATCGAATGAGGTTGCTACTCTATCAATCGTTCATCTCTTCGAGTTGCACCCACGGCCGCTTCTATTTGGTCAAATTCGAGAAACCAGGTGAGTGATTATTTGTCACTCACATTTAATTCAAACTTTATCGCTTTTGAACTTGGGATTTCGCGATTTCTTAGTTCGTTTGGATTTTGAAGTCGATCTTCATTCATCTGGAAATTGATTTGTTCCTGTTGTCTTTGGTTTTGAATTGGTTTAGGCGATGATGATTTGTTATATAGGGTTTGAACCCCTATTTTCTCGTTCGTGTGTATATGCTTGAATTTGTCAATCGATTTCTCAAGCCGATTGATGTGATTGGATGCTTGAGATTTATCTGGCTTCGATTTGTACTAGTTCGAACTTATAAATTCCGATGGTATTGATTTTTGTTTATGTGACTTCGACATTATTTTGATTTCGTGACGGCTTCGGTTTTGAATTCAGATTTTTGCACCATGCTTTTGACTTAATGTTTGTTACTTTGTAGTTGCTATAGTGTTGCAGTCTTCGACTTGCTTTATACTTGAAGCTACCGGGTCGATACTTACAGTTCACTGAACTGTTGTATCACTTATTCACATATTTATGAGCTGTGTATATGTGCATTGTTCTTGTCTTTGTACTTGTTTGCAACTGTAGTTTCATTTTGACTATTGCTTTGTATTTGTTTGCTGTACATATGAATTTGGTGCATTACTTCGAGTGGTGTTATTGAACACTTGAGTTTCACTGTGCACAGTGCATATCACTTGTATCTTTATCACTGCACTGTTTATTTGCACGCTTGCCACTGATCATATGGTTGAAGTTGTGTGTGTGCTCGACTTTTACCATTTAGTGCTGCACTATATGTAGTGGCTAATTCATTTATGCATCTCTGACTTGCCTACTTCTATTACATGCATTTATTACACCTCTTCTTCATACAACGCACTTATAGTTGAAGTATTACAGCTGTCTTGACCATTTGAGACAGTTTTCCTACCTATTTCATGTAGTCTTTAGTTTCACTGATCACTTATGTACATACTTGCATCCTTGTCATTTAGAGTCTGCATTGTATTTGGGTGCATGTATGCTTGACCCTTCCATATGTGACTCAGTTCACTGTACATTCATTGTTTGCCATATTGGTTTCACTGCATTTTCATTTATGCATCCCTTACCTGTTGCACTTGCAGTGTATTGAATTGTCTGCACTTTGTCCTGTTTACTCAAGTCTGTTAGTCGAGTTGATGTACATGTTGTTGTATGGCCTCATTCACTGTCGAGTTCATTCTCCTTTGCCTATTGTGCTCGAGCCTGCATCTCAGATCACGTCACTATTTTCTGGTCTGGCTCGCACTGGCATTTGCTTGATGTTGAGCATTGGTTTGGATTTCTGGTCTTGACGCACTTGAGTCTGTGCATTTATTTGGGCTTACCAGTTCTGGATGTTGTTCACTGTTTGGTCATGGTGCAGTTGCTATACCTTTGTGCATTTTGCTGTGTTCATTTGAGCTAGGCATTGTTTTGGTTTCCCCGTTCGCATGTTTGAAGTCGTAACCTGTACGACTTCCCTGTGTTGAACCCAGCTGATGACTCGGGTTTGACCTTGTATCACTGTAGTGGTTAGTATTTGCAATTTTTTGTGCTATGCCACTATTGCATATTGTGCCCTGGTCTTTGAGCATTGTTGAGTTTGATTCTTCTTATTGTTGCACTTGTTTGAGTATGAATGCCCTTGTGCACTTTGATACCTGAGTTTGTCTTAGTTTATGATTCACTTGTATGTTCTAACTTGATGGTTATATGCCTGTTACCTGATCATTCATGTCGAGTCTTGTTTACTTGATGGCACTTGGTCTGGTGTAGTTTTACACTTGTGACTTCACTTTAGTTCACTAAACTATTGTATCACTTATGCTTTCCATTATTCATGTAGGGGCTGCACTTGTTATGTCCATTGGTTCATTGTGGTTTGGTTTTGGGTTGGAGCAATACTGATTTGATATGCAATTGGATTTGTTTTTTTCTTAATTTCACTTGAGTTGAATCCGGTATTCGGGTTTGACCTTGTGTTCGTTTGTGAACTTTTATTGTGTACATATGTGCACATTGTCCATGTCTGTCTACTTTGACCATTGAGGCCGTGGCATTGATATTGAACCTTCATTGATTTTGGTTCGTTGATCTTTTGTGTACATCATCACTGTAGTGGCGGGGCAGTGCACGCAAGCATGAACTGCAGCCACACAGTATTGTTTTTATTCATATCCTATTTTGTTTCGATTTATTGATCTTTGGCGTATTCCATATGCTATAGTGGCGAGGCAGTGCACACGTGCGTGTACTGCAGCCCTATCTGTATAGTTATTTTAATCGATATTTCAATTGTTTGAACTATTTCGTTTATTCAATATGATTTGAAGTGTATTTTGACTTGGTTTAAATTGATCATTTTGCTGTTCAACACTATTACGTGTTATATTTACCGTTATCCGATTTCCTTGTCAAACGATTGGATATACGAGATTTCTGTGACTGTCGTCTATTTGATATTTGATTATTATTGCTTCTACGCATTAATAACTGAGTTTGAATTAGACTGACCCGTGTATTATTTTTTGATTGTAGTACTCGGGTCCGACCGAGTTATTACAGGTTGTAGATATCCTGCTTTGGATTGCTGCTAGAGCTATGAAGTCTTTTCATATCTTTTGGAGTAGTCGTTGTCTTTTTTAGTAGTCAGTATATTAGTGTAGGAAGATATATATTCATGTATATTGTTGACGATAATGTACTTGCATATGTAACTCCAGAGTCGACTGTGTAGTTGTATCATATGTATTGTATCACATGTATTGTAACTAACATCAGTTATTATATATATGGGACATTATGTTTAATCTGTATTCCGCATTTATATTATCTGTGTTATTATTATATTTATTGTCCTAAACTATTATGAACCATCGTAGTTCCTTTTATACTGGGATTGGGTATGTCGATGGGAGTAAATAAATAAGTGAGGAAAGTCTAAAATATATACCACTCCTATCGAAATAATCAATACTAGTGTAATGCCTAACTACGGATGGCCGCTCCTATCCAGCCTTATTCTTCGTGATAACAGACAGTATTTTCTTTAATACTCTTTGTTATTATGAGCATAGAGGTGAGGTGTCACAAATCCATCGCTTGTTTCTTGATCATAGCCGTTCACAACGTAGAGCTTGCGAAGCTCTACAGTTTTGCTTTAGAAAGTATTCATAATTATAGAGTGGATTTGAAGAAATTTGAGGGAGTAGATAGGATATTTTCAGCCGTAGAAAATATCACTGGTGGCTCAAGAAGATAGCTAGGGTAGGGTTTAGTTTAGATGCAAATGAAAATAGTTAGGTCCTTTTATAGAAAAAAGCGACGTACACTATTCATCCCAAAATTTCCAAACTCCAAATCTCGCGCGGTGACTAGCGTTTCTAGGGTTAACCCCGCATTCCGGACACAATGGAATAGGTTTCGAAAGCCAATTCGATCATCTGTGCGAGTTAATGCAATAAACGATCGATTTTAAATTAAATCGGTTAACTAAATTTCTAGGCGTTTTGGCTTGCCCTGGACAATCGGTAAATCCGATTGACACAAAATTTGAAACCATACAATTATTTAACATTACGGGTCCGATGAAACTGGTTTCGTCAAAATCCAAGACTGTTTGAAAAATGGCTATTTTAACTCGTCAATTAAATATTAAAATATTCAATTTTCACCAATTTACTTTTAATTCGATTTTAAAAGTTCTACAACATCATTCTAACTTTAATATGATAAAATAAAATTTTACAAATCATTTTTAATCATATTTAACCCGTTATTCAACTATTCAATAAATTCTAAATATTAAATTTAAACAATTTTGATTATCCAATAATTCATTATCCTTGAAATATTTGAAATTGAACTTATAAGATTCAACTTTTAAAACCAATTCACATCTTAGAACACTATTTCCATTTTATAGTTATTCAATTACTCAATAAGTTTTAAATATTTACTTTAAACAATTTACCTGTTCAGTATTCAATTATTTGTTTTAAATAGATTTTACTTATCAATCAATTACTCTATTATACCCAATGAATTCAACATTTATTATCATATCCAACTATTGATTGCATAGGCATTCACTAAGTAGCATTTATTTTTCAATACTTATCATTATCCAAATCTTCGAAACCAATCTATTAAATTTTGTATTTTTACCTAAATAATTCACAATTCTTATTCACTTATTTACATTTGTTTTTCCATATATTCCCGTATAACCAAGTTATAACATTTGAGTCAATTCAATTAGATTGGAACTCCATTCAATCTATAAATAATTACTTGGATAATTATTGTTGCAATTCATTCCATTTATTATTATTCCAAATGATTTACAAATTTTTTTCTAACATTAAATCACGAAATCTTATTAAATTAGCTATTTTAATTATATAAAATTTATGGGTCGTTACACTCTCCCTCACTCAAAGCTTTTCGTCCCCGAAAAGGAAAAAGAAGGGAAAAGGAACTAAGTATAGGATTCAACATTAGATATATTTTATTCAAAGTTACTAACTTATAAAACAATGATATTCCATTTATAAAGTCATAACTACGCTTCCACTAAGTTACTCTGAATGGCTTTCTAACTTTAAAAGTTGGTTATCAAACAAGTTATAAAATTTTAAAACTCGAAAATTTTCTAATACCCGAATTTAAGAAAAAATTCGGCAGAGTCTCCTTCGCGCGGCTCGATCCGAAAAAAAATGACAGTATATATATCACAAATATACATCTCATCAAGTGATGAGGCATCCCGTAGGGAAAAGTGTAGAAGTACGATATGTAATCCGAGATTGTACCTTATATATTATTAGCGAGCATATACCGCTAATATAGCGCGAAAGCGAGCTCCAAATGCGAAGCAAGCGCAATCCTCACCTACTAAACACTCAACAAACCATGAGAAACATGCATATATGAAAATAATATCAATATACACCATATAGCAACATAAAAACTACATGTGCCAACATAGCAAATGCAACAAAACAACAAATGCATTCACCAAATCAATTATCATCCAACTATCATCCAACAAATCCATAACCAATCAATATAAATTCACTTCTCATTAATATTTATTGACTTGGTTTTCAATTTTAATCACAGTTGATTCATTAAGGTTGGATTTTACTAACATTCATTCTCAATTCAATTAGTTAACATTCACTAATTTATATTTACATTAGTTCACTTCCAATTTGAATCAAATTAAATTCTATTTAAATTCATTTAACTTCCAATTTTGTTTCAATGACTTATAGCTTTCAATTTCATTAACACTTAATGAATTATTTACAATCAACTAACAATCATATAACAACCAAATCATACCCAACGTAACCAAATTATTAATTTTACATTCAATTTGGTTTATCTCTTTCAATTCCAATTGATTCTTAGCCATACCAAATTCTTTTGTTTACATTTACTTCATATTCAGTTTCAGTTAATAACCAATTTATTTGCGGAACATTTTATTAATCATCACTTTAATTTATAGTCATTCCATAAAAGTCTAACTTATTATATATGAATTTTCTTAGTTTATAGTTATCTCAAAAGTTACAAATTTATCTTCACATATTTTTCTTTTTGTTGCAAATTTATATTTAATTCTACAACCAGTTTACAAATACATTGCTTGACTCAATGGCCTTTTTCTTAAGTTCACTTACTTGTTTTATTTATCCCTTCATCATTTCATGCTATATTTAAGTATATAACATTTTTATCTCAATCAAAATTTTCCATTTATATACATTGTAATTCCTTTTGAGTTTTCCTTACTTGTATATTTCAATTACTTTCAGGTTCTGTTTATTTGTACAATATCTCATTACATATCCAAAACATCATTTTAACTTTTTTTATATTTGGTAAGTCATATTATATGTTATTAGAATGCAATTTTGGTATTATACAAATTTATAGAATTTCATTTTACTTAATTAGAACGTTCACAAATTTAATTTGTTTAAATCCGCTTTACCCTTCAACTTTAAAGGTACACTTCAACTCTAATGTTTTCCCAAACATAAGCTTAGATATCTAAATCCTCTTATTTTATAAATTCTGGTTATTCACATTTCATTCAAATAATTTGAAAATTACTACTTAACATAACTTAGAAATTTAAATGCCCGGTTCTTTTCAAATCGTTTGAAATAAACATATACACTTATATCTTTAATATATCAAATCATACCATTGGAGTTTAAACCAAAACCCATTTGCCCAAAATAATTTCGAAGAAAAGCAAAGCTTCTCTGAAGTCTTCCCCACTTTGAGACTCCAAAATGAATGTCGATGATGTTGCGCAGTCATCACCGAAATTATTTTCCTACGACAGAACAGAGGAGTACATAATTCATTGCTTCTTAAAAATCCTTTCAAAATATTTCCATAAACATTTTCCAACTAATATTACTATATATTTCTTCAGAGCTTTGAGAACCATTTTCAAAATCCCAGGTCTTAAATTTAATATTTCTCAATTTAAATCTATTTTAATTTATAAGTCACCTTTATAAAATATTCTTATAAGATTTTCTTTCTTAAAACATTCCACTTGTGTTTTATTATTGTTTATTTTTCAATAAACCTTATTTATTAAAACACAATATCCAATTAATGATAACAATCGATATTATCATTTCCAATGACCAAATAAGCTAGATAGATCACAATAATTTTTGAAAATAAATTCTTTATATACAAAATATAATTAGGGCAAAATTATTTCATTTACCAATTTCAAAACAATACTATGTCGAATTGTTCTATTCGAGTGTTTAGAGATCCCTATCAATGACGTTAATTACTTGTATTGACCGGAACCCATAAGCCACTCAACAAATCAACCGACACAATATGAAATATTTTATATCACTAACAAATAGGCTCTCTCATATATATATATACTTAGCGACTCATCATAGGGTATTACTACCCTATTTATAAAGAGTCAGACCCCACAAAGCTAAGGTTATCGCTAAACCAAAGCTCTGATACCAACTGTAAAGACCCGCCTTTTTGGGACAGTTTAAAACCGACGATCCAATACACATGCCGATTCCAAACCATTCAAAAGGGAAGATGGTTATTGGGGTAAATAAGAAAAGAAAAGAAAGGGAAATAAAGGAATTGAAACAACACAGAATCTTACAGCGGAACGATAAGATATAATAGTCAAATAAACAGTTCATGAAGCTGTTTACAATACTTTGATCATTATTTATACAACATTTCTCAGAGTTATATATATACAACATAACAAATAAAATAATGCAGCAGACAAAATGATGCAAAGATAATAAGAGTAATAGTATACCAAATCTTCGTCTTCGTCCTCCATAATAGATCTTCAATAAGCTGAAAAACTCAGGTCTGACCCGAGCGTAATGAAAAGACAAAACACGCGAGTCAGGACTAAAATATCCTCATGTAAGTTAAATCAATCGTAAATAAATATGAGTGTAACGGCGTCAAAGATGTTTACGGGGTTTGACATCTCATATCCAGTGTCAACGTGCGTGCAGTAACTCAAGAGATGTTACGGGATTTTCCATCTCTCAAGGATCCGTTAAACTATCTACTATGTAGTACAATACGCTGTTATAATATGTCTATAGTAAAGTAAAAGTATTAAAATAGCTTTAAGGCGTTACCATAATTCCCCTCAACACATTTTTATATTGTCATAGTCTATACAGCACCGTAAACGCCACCGTAAACTAGTGGTTATCAGAGGGTACCCCATAGGTATAACACAAAACAAAAAGTAGTGATCGCGAATAGGATAATCAGTATGACAAGGTACATGAGGCGATACCAACTAGGATACTAGTAGTTGCGTGATCCGGACTGATGTTGAGCATAGCCAGCAGCTACCTCATCACATCGAAACAACACTCCCAAATCAAGAGGTGCACCCAAATCGAATCACAAAAGCGATAGATATGGTATCGAAGAAGTGTGTCCGCTAGAGATGGCGAACCACAATGGCCCGGTGCGGCTCCTATTTTAGTCATGTCATGGGTCATCCAATATCGTTCTCTTTCTTCAATCAACGCGTTCACCAAACCATCCACTTCATTCTGGATCAACACTCCACGTATAATAGTTATTAAAGTAGTTTTCGATATCGACAGAGAGTATGTCCATATCCGATCCCGGTCTCTTTAATAACTATGTATTATTACACTGATGGCTCTTTTACATTTCAAATCGATTCATAATTTATATCAAAATATCATATTCGCTTCAAAAAAATCAAATCCTTTTCAAACATCATCATATCTATTCAAAATGTAAGGTTCTGTTTCAAAATCATTTTTCGCCTCAGTATCTCATTTCGATTTCAAAATCATTTCGAATTTTAATGTAGGTTGCAACTTCATTTAACCCAATTCGTATTTACATTCAAGATTTAAACATAAATATTTCACCTTATTGATCAGCTTGAAATTTAGAAAATAGTTTTAAGTAGTTTTAAAAGTAGTTTTAAATAATTGAAATAGTTAATGATACTTAAAATATTTAATTGGATTTCAAATAGATAAATTAATTTAATATAGTTAATATATGTTAAAATAGTTTAAGTATTTAAAGATGGTTTATGTAACAGAGTAATTTGGAAAACAAAATGAAACAGCTTCAAAACCAAACCATTTTAGTTATAACTTCTCAATTCAAATCAGTTTCAATTTCCATTCTACCGATTCAATTTCGATTTCAAATCAAATCAATGTCAACTTTGACTTCAAATCAATTCAATTCTACATTCACCTTCAATAAATCAATTTCAATTTATATCGATTTGGAGCTTGATTTTTCAAAATATCAATTTATCACACTTAACAAAATTATCCTTCAATATTCAACTTTTAAATCCAAATTTCAAATATGATTCAATTCCAAGCTCAATTTCAAAATATCATTTTTATATCACCTTTACTTAGTAATACTCAAAGCTCGAAATAATGTTCAATCTTTAAAACAAATAGATTTTCCAAATTCAATCATATCCTAATTTTTAATCTCTAAGTCTCAACTTAAATTATTTAACAATTTCCTTTAACCAAAATTTATGTCAACATTCCAACTCAAATTTGCAACAAATTTGATTTCTATAAATTGATTTTATTTATAACATTTAAATCAAAACATTTAAATGAATTTCAAATCAACGATTTTAAAATTTATTAATTTAGCCAATCCGGTGTCCGTATATAATTTTCTATCCTATGGCCAAGTGATTAGTTATTTAAGTTAAATGTCAGGGATGAATATATATCACTTAAATCAAATCACAGTTTCATATGTATGCATAACAGGATATATATAAGAAAATAAACATCCAAACATTTAAATATCAATCAAAAGCATCCATCGAAATACATCATCCAATAGACAATACAATTCACGGCAATTTCATAGTTATCAATATCAGGTAATTTAATCACAATTCAATTTTAATTTAAATTTTTGACTGTCAATTTAATTTTCAACGGTGAATTAAAATGACAATCTATGTGACAATTAAATTTTATCAAACAATGACAAATAAAATTCATATCACTTCATAATATCAAATTTAACTACCATAAAGATATTCAGTACGTTGTGAGCGTTATAAACACTCACCTTGATTTCAATGTAGTTCCAGCATTTTATTTCGAATAAAATTAAACGAGCGTTTAGTTTTACATGAAATTTTCTCTAGCTCCAAACAATTCCAATCCAGCTCCATTGCGTAGTATTCGACAAAACAATTGCAACGCAATTCGTTTCATCCAAAACGGACCTCGTATGAAAAAGATACACAATTTTAAAATTTACCCAATTTATAATCTATATAAATTTACAATTTTAATTTAGTTTTTATAAACCTATCTCAATCTGGCCGTCCACCCCCTTTGATGAATCACGGCCGCTCCTGTTTCTTCCATCTTCGTTCCAGGTAAACGAACGCATGCAACATGAACCCAAACACGCCCAAAACCCTAATACATGCAAGCAATTCAAGTACTTCCACCCCGATCAGGAAGCACCATTTCGAAGAGCATCCTCCACTCCAACACCGCCCCGAGTAGCTTGAAGCTTGGTCCACCCTCCTCCTCAGAAAACGCGTACAAACGTGCGAACTTCCATCCCCAATTGCCACCAATCCTGTAACAAGCCAGGGTTTTATAACAATTAATTATCGTCAAATGAGGATTAAATTGGTTGTTAATGGCTATTTGGATTTTTATTTGGGTTGTGTTTCTTTCAAAAATCCATTAAGAATATACGGGATTTAAATAAATCCCTTTTACAGTTATTTCCGTTATACAGTTATTCAATTATTCAATAAGTTTTAAATATTTACTTTAAAAAATTTACCTGTTCGATATTCAATTATTTGATTTTAAATAGATTTTACTTATCAATCAATTACTCTATTATACCCAATGAATTTATCATTTATTATCCTATCCAACTATTGATTGCAAAGGCATTCACTAAGTAGCATTTATTTTTCAATGCTTATCACTATCCAAATCTTCGAAACCAATCTATTAAAATTTGTATTTTTACCTAAATAATTCACAATTCTTATTCACTTATTTACATTTGTTTTTCCATATATTCCCTTATAACCAAGTTATAACATTTGAGTTAATTCAATTAGATTGGAACTCCATTCAATCTATAAATAATTACTTGGATAATTATTGTTGCAATTAGTTCCAGTTATTATTATTCCAAATGAATTACAAATTTTTTTCTAACATTAAATCACGAAATCTTACTAAATTAGCTATTTTAATTATCGAAAATTTACGGGTCGTTACACTTTTCATCCTAAAAAGGAAGGAGATAGGAGAATAGAAACAATTAGAAAGAAAATAGATTGGTATACAAAAGAAAACAATTAATTTAAATCATATAAATTTCAATTTAAATTAATTAGTATTCGACAATTGATTTTACATTAAAGGTATTTTAATTAGTTGATCTAATTTCAATTTTTTTCAAAACAAAATTTTATTTTATTTATCCAATTAACTTATTATTATATCTATCTCCATTAACATTTTATAATTAAAATTTAAGTGTACAACATTTATTATAACCACTCAAATTTTATTTATAAAATCATTTTATATTATTTTATATCGTACAAACTCAATTACATAGGTAACTCCAAAATAATTTAGGTAAGTTATATTGGAACGCGATCAAGTATTATACAAGTAAAATTTCTAATTCAAAATTTTTCAAATTTAAATATTTAATTAAAATTTTGGCTTCATTTTAATAATTGAAATCATTCCTTAACAAAAATTTAAAAATTAAATTTCCAATTCACTTCAAACCATTTTAGAGATAAATATGTCGTACTACGTATTTCATATCAAATCTAAAATCATATACCAATATATATAACACATAAATCAAATCATATTTTAGAAATTTAAAACAATTTATTTTCCAAAAAAAAAGTGTAGAAAAGCTACGAATTGCTCTCTCCACTCTGAGGCTCAAAAATGAATGTTGATGATGCGGCCGTCATCACCGAAATTATTTTCCAACGGTAAAAGAGGAGAGCACGGATTTAAAACATTAAAAAATTCTTTGAAAACAATTTCTATTCGAAAATACTTTCAATAATGTATATTTTGAAAATTTAAAACCAAAGTTTGAAATCACCAAAAATTTAACTCTCAAATTATCGATTTAAATTCATTTAAATTCCAAATCAAATTTAAACCAGGTTTATAATTCCATTTATTTATGATGGGATGGTCAATGTTTTACAAAACTATAAATGAAATCAAATATTATCGTTTTGTTAACCAATTATTTTAACAATTATCTTTGAGAAATTTACTTATATATATATATATAATCATACAAAAATTTAAATTTTGAAACCAATTATGTCAGTTTCCTCAATTCAAGTGTTTTGGAATTCCTATCGATAGCGTTGATCATACAAATCGATCGAAAACCCAAATCAACATTAACAACTCAAACAACACAATATATAAACCTTTTAAATATTAATTACAAATATACTCCCTCACTCGATAATTCTAAAATGGATTTCGAAGCGAGGATAGGGATTTAAATTAAGAGGGACCTTGATCAAAAAGAAATCAGACTAAGAAGGTAGGCACGAAATGAAGGTAATATGACTAAATTACAAAAGAGAAAGATGGATACACAAATATAAATCGCGGGAGACCTTAGCTGGGTCAACCATGACTTCAAGAATAAGATTGATACAGAATTTTGAGACAAATCAACATTCAATCGCCAGAGATAGAATTCAGGCATAGCAGGAGATAGATAGCATCGTAAACCGAGGGTACAGAAATCTTTGGTAAATCAAGGTCTATTGTAAAGGATTTTCACCCCTTTATAAATTATTCGAAGATTGGCGAGACCGTCGAGTTATTATAGAGATCATTCGAAGTGGAGTTATGGGGTACTCCAGAATAAAAAGGATTTGGAAGCAGGAAGACAAAAGTGGATTTCAGAACGAATAAGGGAGTTCCCAAAATTCAAAGGAAACAGAATCAAATAGAAATGAATTCAAGCTTGAACGAAAGCGAATCCGTAACTAAATTTACTTTATATGCTAAGTTTTGCCTAAAGCCAAAGCTCTGATACCAAATGTAACATCTTGATATTTTCAACGATTCGCATCCACACATGTCGGATTTGAATTGCTTAAAATACCAGATCGTTAATTTACATTTGGCGAAAACTCAACATATATAGTAAAAAAATAAATCAAAGAGTTACAGATACCGAGTAATATAACGATAATGCAATGGAAACAAAAGACTAGTAGTTCATGAAGCTACTATATATATAACAGAGTTAAATAAGATATAACAAAAGTCTCAAATACAATAGTCAAATACAAGATCAGAATGCATCACCGAAATCAACTGATTAAATGAAAGCAAAATCGATAGATGGATCTCCACGCGAAGCTCCATCTCCAATGGTGAGTCTTAAATGCTGCGACACTCAGTCTGACCTAAGCGTAAAGCAAAACGCAAAACACTCGAGTCAGGATTTACATTCTTATATCAATAAATCCAACTCAAGTGAAATATCAACTGAAATACAAGCAACTCAAAGGATGTTTGGGATAACCATCCTCTGAGGATCCATTAAGCTATCAACTATGTAGTAATATACGTTATTATAATAATGTCTATAGTCAAGTAAACTACTAAAAAAGCGTTAAGGCTTTTCATTTTCCACCTTACCACATTTTATAGTATCAATAGTCTATACAGTAACATCGTACCTCCAGATCGGGAGGCTACCACAAATATTCCATAGGTACGACACAAATCAAACTCGTACAAGGCGTGCTAAGGTAGGTGACACAACACAACTTGGCAATGCCAGGGTAGATATTCCAATTGCACTTTCGGACTGGTGGTAACGCATAGCATCCACTACCACACACCTCGAGCCACACTCCCAAAATCGAAGATCAAAGGGGCGCACCAAATCAAACACAAGGTAATAGAATGGCATACGAAGGAGTGTGTCCGATCAGAGGAGCTACCTCATTGGCCCGTCGATTGCTCCTGTTTCAGCCACCTTATGCGAACTCACGGGAGTCGGGTCCACACATATACCTCACATAGGATCGTCGTCACCACCCTACATCATTCTGGAATCTCCACCGCGTACACAGTTGTTAAAGTGGTTTTTGGAGTTGGCAGAGAGTATGAAAACTTGCGATCCCGATCTTTTTAACAACCAAACGTTATTATAACACCGCGGTCATTTCAAAATAGTATATACATCAAAACCAAAATATCATTGCCATTACAAAAACCATATTAATACGATGTCATTTCCATTTCAAAACCAAATACGACATCATTTCCATTTCAAATATATCCATTTCTAAAATCATAGCATTTCAAAGTTATAACACTTCGAAACCAAAACATTTGAAATTATAGTACTTTGGAAATCATAATACTTTGGAAATCATAGTTTAGAAATCATAATACTTTGAAATCATAGTACTTCCCACTTAACCGGTTAAGGTATTAAAATAGTATATATAATAAAATAGTTTATAAAGTAAAATTGTTTATATAAAATAGACATAAGTTCAAATGGTTTATATTAAAATAGTTAATGTTAAAAATGGTTTATATGAAATAATTTATATGAATTAATTTATAAATAAATATATAAATATTTTTAAATGGAATTTAAAATACCTTATATAATAAAATAGCTTCCTCAAATTTCACAAATCAATTCCAAGTCAATTCGTATTCGAAAATTCAAATTTAATCAACTCTCGAATCATCAATTTCAATTCAATTCAGTTTCTCAATAAATCATTTCAAACTATATCGATTTCAAAACAGATTTGACCCCAAAATGAACCATTTCAATATGCTTCAAAGCTTTCAATATTCAACATTTCAAACTAAATTTGATAATTTCATATATATATAAAATTCACTTTAATATTATTTAGTTTTGAAATATCCACATAATAAAACCCAATATCATTTAAATAAAACCTCAAATTACAAATGAACTAAATATTCCCTTCAATTTATTTAAACTTGAAATACTCATTTATAACACCTTAACCAAAATCAAGTTTTAAGATCATATCCTTTACAAATCTCAAATTCCATAAGTTTCAGATCGATTTAATTAAATAAATTTCCAAATTAAATTTAATTCGAAATCAATTTCAAATCTATCTTCTCAACCTTAATTTTATTTAAATCATTATAAACTCTATATTAAAATATAATTTAAATAAACACCTAACCATATTATATTTTAATAAAATCAAACTTTATTATTAAAATTATTTTATATTAAAACAAATTTATACATAGCTTAAAATCAAGAATTTAACTATACATAAAATAACATTTATTTAACATATAAAATCAATATTTATATAAAACCATAATTTCTTTTTCCAAAACTATAGAAATCGTTTTCAAAATATCTATATATAGACCATCGGTGTCTATATATAATTTTATGTCCTATGGTCAAGTGATACAGATATTTATCATTTCAATTCGAAATTTAAATTTATATATGGATATATATCATTTCAACCCACAATCCGAAATTCAATTCAATGAAAATCGCTTGGGTCTATCCTTTCAACCCATAATGATTTTCTCCTATTCTGCATATCGTTCGGGTATGTATCATTTCAACCCATAGTGAATTCTATACTAAACGGAACTTGCAGAGTGATAACAAATATATTAATATAACAGGCATATATCATGGACATAAATAACAGATAATGGTGTCAGAAGTCACAAGGGAACAGACAGCATATATATAGCAATGTAAATAACTAACAGCAGCATATTACAATTGTCGTTTCAATTGAAATCAAATTTAATAAGTATAAGAACGTTAATCATGAGTGATTTCTCACCTTTCAAGGATAGAGGATAGACGATGAAATTGAGTTACGAAATGCAAGCACGACTTCTAAATCAAAGTAAGATTGGCACGAATTCGATGAACAGATCTGATAACAATTGATGAACTGAATCTGAATCAGTTTGATATAAACAACAATTATATTATTATCTTTGTGAAATAACTTTTTAAATTTGAAAAAATATTCAAATATTATATAAAATTAAAAACCATAGTTTTAAATAATATATTTGAGGCAAATACTCATATAGATATCAACATGTCAAATGTATATATAACATAAAACAACAATCTAATACTTGTATGTATGAACAAATATATACACACACACACACATATGCACACACACACACACACACACACACACACACACATATATATTTAATTTTCCTATATACAAAAAAATTGAAATATTAATATATTATATATATACGTACTTCTTATAAAAAAGCGGCAAATATAATATATTTAAAACAGTATTATATATATATATATCTAACAATATTATATAGCTTAAAACAGTATATACATATGTGTAAATAACAGTAACATATATTTGAGCATAAATACATTTGCTAGTCATATAAAATAAACTATAAAATATGTACATTCAACCAATTATATAAATAAATAAACTTTATATTATATAAAGATTTAACTGGGTATAACTTACACATGTATAAAGAAAACAGAACATATTATAACTTGACAAAATAATATAAAATCAGATTATCTAAACTATGTGTATAAAAATATATAAACTTACTATAAACTAAACATATATAAAGAATATACTTTTATAACATAGAATATATACGCTAAAAACAAACTAGTATTTAAAAATAATTTTTTATATAATAAATACACACACACACATTGATAGTGTATAATTTCAACTAAACGTATATTGCAGACTCCAATTAACATGCACCAGTAAAGTAAGCTTTACGTATTAAAAACTAAATATATAATATTAAAATTGAAATCTATGTAACAACCTGCATATTTATCGATTTTATATTTAAATATTTTATCGTTTGTCGGATTTTAGTCCGAAAAGCTACTTTTTCCAAATGGTAAATTAGGACTCGAGATCACTTCCATTGAGTTCAAAACGCCATTTACAATCATTTTAAGTATAAACTTTGATATGTTTGGAGTTGGTAGAACTTCGCTACTTTTTCGCTTTGGGCTTTGGTTTGAGCTTAACCTATTAGGCCCAACCTTCGCTCCTTCTCTTCATAACTTCATTATGTTTTCTTTTACATTCAAGCTTCATCAAAAATGGAGGAGGGAATGGGAAATTAAAACTCCAAGCCTAGGTTTCAACTTCAAATCCAACATCTAACTCCAAATCCAAAGAGAAGACATTGGATTCAAGCTTGTAGTTGACCCTTGCTTTGCTTTCAAGCTTCATCTTCATTGATTTTTGTGCAAAGATGAGATTTTTATCTCACGTTCTTGTCTATAACTATCTTAGATGGTTGGGAATGAATTCCTATCACTTTAGCATGTACATTTTCATTTTGTTTGGATTGGATCGGCAAAAACTACAATTTTTAGTGTTTTTGGTTAATTACTGGGCTTAGGTCATTCGGCCAGGGGGAAAAGTCGCCCCTGTATGTTTAGCCTGTTCCACCTTAGGTCGTAAGACCTTAGGTCGTTCCTCATTAAGTCGTTAGACCTTAAGTCATTCGCATGAGTTAGGTCGTTAGACCTTAGGTCGTGTCCCATTAGGTCGTTCGGCAGGTAGATCGTTCCACACTGGGCCGTTCACCACTTTAGGCGGCGACCAAGTTAGGTCGTTAACCACGTTAGGACGCAACACCCTTAGGTCGCGCCTCCTTAGGTCGCGCCATGTTGGGCCTCGGCTAGCTCGTTCCTCCTTAGGTCGTTCGACCTATTTAACTCACATCTGCATCGTTAGGTCGCTCGGCAACCTTAGGTCACGCCGTCTCTAGGATGCAAAATCCCTTAGGTCGCGGCATATAGCTCGGCCTTCTCATGTTTGTTCTCTCGGCCAACTTAGGTCGCGTGACCCCTTAGGTCGCGTGACCCCTTAGGTCGCGTGATCCCTTAGGTCGCATGACCCCTAAAATCGCTCGACTTGTCTTCCCCTTAAGTCGCTCGCCTAGTTAGGTCGTTCGGACATTATAGGTCGCGCCACATGCTAAAGTCGCTTACCTAGGTCGCTCGACATGTTATCCTTAGGTCGTTCGACCTATTTTACTTTAAGTCGCTACCTCTTTAAGTCGTTGCACTTTGGCTCGGCCATGATTAGGTCGCGTGGGTATTTCTACTTTGATGGTTTTGAAACTGATTTCCTTGGATTTTATTCACATCTTCGAATGTGAATTTTTATGATTGATTGTTTCTACAATCATTTTTGTTATTTGTCGCTTTAAAAATATAAAGGTTTCAATACTAGTAGTAAATATCAAAACTCTTTCATCAAAGCGATTTCAACATTATTTTATTACAAAGCTCTTTTCTTAAACCGTTTTCCAATCTATTAGTATATACAAACCTTTACCTCACTCGTGTGAGAAATCTAATTAAACGAATTAGTAAAACAAGTGATATGAAACGCTTGTGTTTGCTTTGTCGGTTAATTTTTGGACTTGATCAATTGAACCTCTTGTGACAATTTTCTAGTGAAGATCTACAGTTTGTTCGTAAATATTTAAGTTAAGCAAGTGGTTATGGGACATGAAGCTAAACTCATATATTTACTAGCTTACTGTAACTGACACTTCTTTATGATCAATGACGATCATTTTTGTGATTTGGACTAGCAATTGTGCGATGTCTCTTTGTCTACGAGGGAGACTAAACCCCGTTTGTGTGATGTTTCGACTCACATATATGGGGTAGCGCCCCACGGTCTTCGGGCCATTCTTGTGAAGCCTCGGCTCAAAATTAATGGTTAGCTACCATGAGATAGCGTCTCGTTTTGTGATACATGTGTTGGTGAGTTTTCATGCTCTGTTCTTTTGATAGGCCTCCCATTTTTTGTGATTTCTGGATTTCGTGTGTTGATTTCTGGAATTTGTGCTTCACCAATTTTTGTGATTTTCATTGATAAGCTTTATCAATTTTTGTGCATTAGTGAATTCATGTGTCATTACCTTTTTGTGGATTTGGATCTTTGAGAAGATTCTTGTGATATTGATTAATCTCTTGTTGATTATCATTTACATACTTATAGTAGTATGCCATAATGGTTATTATACGTTTATGCCATATCTCTTATTCTATATCATTTCATCTGATATTTATAGCTAGACTGATCCATTTATTATTTTCTTAAATAATACTCGGGTCAGACTGAGATGTTACAGGTGCTTCTGCTGGACTTCTCCCCAAGGATTTATTACACTGACTTTTGGCTAACTACTTAGATTAGTTGTTTTTGTTGTATACATTTGAGATATAGACTCAGTGATGCGTACTTATTCTTTTGTATAGCACTTATTTTTACTCTTTTGTGTTACTGTGGATCTTTCTGGCCACTACCCTGTTGTACACTTTTATGTGTTATATATTCATATCTTTTTCCGCCATTGTGATATGGATGTCTGTGACTGATTTGTGTTATGTTTGTTTCTATATTTGCTTCCGAAGGTTTTATATAGCCACTGTGTGATAGCTTTGAGTTTGTATTGGTATGTCGGATTTCCTCCTTTAATGAAGTGCATGTTATACTATCTGACATATCGGTGCCCGCACAAAGAAATTACATGAATGGTCGCTCCTCCACAGCCTTATCCTCCGTGTTAGTCGACTGCATTACACTATAGTGTTCTTGTCTAGTGTGGGTATAGAGGTGGGGCGTCACAGCTTGGTATCAAAGCCAAACTTCGGAACAATGTAGAATAACTTAACAAGGATCATCTTCCTAAGTCCATCTTAGGAGCCGTGCTTTAGGATATTATTCAGGTCTTCGTACCGTTCTATCCTACTTTCCTTTATGATTCCTTGCTTCACCTATCAAGAATGTTTGATATTCATTTGGTGAATAATCTTCTTCCCCTTCTTTCTTTCTTAAGGAAGAGAAATGGTTAGACCAAGCCGTCCCAGCGCCAGTCAACCTAAAGCTACTCCCCAAGATGGAGTATTTATGACTGCCCAACAGCTTCTTGATCTCGTTACAAATGCTCAGGCAACCGATTCTAATCCGGAGACTACTCACCCTAAGTCTGGATTTGCACGTTTATGCAACGACTATGCCAATTTGGGTGGGAAACCATTCAAAGGTTCTGAAACCATTATTGAGGTCCAGGCATGGCTGAGAACGTGCGATCGGATCTTTTCTCGCATGGATCTTATTGATCATCATCGTGTTCAGGTGGCCTCTTGTATGCTCCAAGAAAGAGCATTAGATTGGTACGAGCTTCTTGTTTCTGAAATAGTCGAAGCGGATCTCACCTGGGAGCAATTCCGGGGACACTTCGAATTAAAATTTGTGCCAAAAGCAGAAAAGGTGACACTGGCTCGCCGTTTTATTGACCTTGTTCAAGGTGAACCTTCTATGACAGACTATGTCGCATCTTTCGAATCTCTTTCCAAATACGGGGTTGAATACATTAATACCCCATTGAAGAAAAATCAGAGATTCTTCTATGGCTTGAACAAGAATCTCAAGAAGCCATTACTTCTAAAATTAGAAGTTTCTTTTGATCAAATCGTTGATATCGCTCTTCGACTTGAAGAGCCAGATAAAGAAAGTGACGTTGAAGTTATGGGTGCCAAACCGAACTTCAACAACAAGAAAATGCCTAATAAGTTTAAAGGTCCTTATCCCAACAATAAGAAAGGGAAGCAAGTCTCTCCGGCAACTAAGACTTCTACCCCAAGTGGTGGGCAATGCTTCAACTATGGTTCTAAGGACCATTATGCGAACAAGTGTTTAAAGCCCAAATCTTGTCGTTATTGCAAAAGCCCGGATCATTATTTATCTTCTTGTCCCAAACTTTAAGGCAGGAAGGAGGGAAAGCTTAATGTTGCTCAAGCACCTGGCAACACATCTCATGGTAAAGGTATTTCTCATTCTATCCTTGATGGCATTATTATATTTTATGATCAACCTAATCGAGTTCTTTTTGATACGGGTGCATCCCATTCTTTTATTTCAAAAGAACTCGTTGATACTTTTTCTTTAAGTGTTGTTGCTTTAATGACTTCTTTGAGAATTGCGAATCCGGTTGGTGGATCCGCAACTCTTAGTTTGCTTTGTAAAGATGTGGAGATTATTTTATGCGATTTTTCTTTCCTAACCGATTTGCATGGCATGCGTTATTTAGGCTTTGGAATGATTTTGGGTATGGATTGGCTTAACCATTGTGAAGCTTATATCCTATGTCCTGAGCGGACTATTTATCTCCGACATCTGCAATCTGTAAAACAGATTTCAATTATTCTTAAATATTCGGATTCCACTTTGGCTGCATCTTTATATTCTTTAAACCTCGTGATGATGATAATGATGATGAGGAAGATATTATTTCTCTTATTCACGTTGTTCGTGAATTTTCCGACATATTTGACCCCATTTTAGGATTACCACCTAAGCGAGCAATTGAGTTCAAAATTAATCTCATCCCTAGAGCTCAACCTATAACTCGTCCTCCTTATCATATGTCCAATAAAGAAAATGAGGAGATGCGCAAACAATTATCCGAATTGGAGACGAAGCAATTTATTCACTCTAGCTCCTCTCCTTGGGGAGCTTCGGCTATTTTCGTGAAGAAATCCGATGGTACACTTAGGCTTTGCGTTGACTACCGCAAGCTTAATGACCTTACTATCAAGAATAAATATCCTCTACCTCGGATTGATGATCTTTTCGATCAACTTAGTGGTGCTAAAGTCTTTTCTCAATTGGACTTGACTACCAGTTTTCATCAGCTTCGCATTTTAGAGGATAACATTCCTTTGACATCGTTCTGGACTCGATATGGATCTTACGAATGGCTTGTTGTGCCATTTGGTTTAACGAATGCTCCGGATTATTTAGTTGACCTCATGAATCGCGTTTTCAAAGATTTCCTCGATCGATTTGTTCTCTTCTTTATTGATAATATTCTTGTGTATTCAAAAACCGAGGAGGAGCATGAAAGGCATCTTCGGATTGTGCTGGAAACTCTTAGGAGTAATCAATTAAAAGAAAAATGTTCTAAATGCCACTTTCGGCAATCTCGTGTGAAGTTTCATAGTCATATTATTTCCGAATCCTGAATATCGGTCGATCCTTCAAAGATTGAAGCGATTCAAAGTTGGAAGAGACTGGAGAGTGTAACGGAAATCCGTAGCTTTCTTGGATTGGCAGGATATTAATGCCATTTAATAAACGACTTTTCTAAAATTTTCGTGCCTCTTACTGGCTTAACCAAGAAGGGGTTAAATACATCTGGTCGGACAAATGTGAAACTTCTTTCCAGAAATTAAAATAACTCCTTTCCGATGCTCCTATTCTTGTTATTCCCAAAGGGAATCAAGATTTTGTTATTTCGCGTTGGTTTGGGTGTCGTTCTTATGCAAAGGGAACATGTTATTGCCTATGCTTCTAGGCAATTGAAGCCTGCTGAGACTAGATATGCCACTCATGATTTAGAGCTCGCAGCTATTGTTTTCGTCCTTCGTATTTGGCATCATTATCTTTTGGGAGAAAAGTTCACTTTTACACCGACCATAAATCTTTGAAGTATCTATTTTCTCAAAAGGAACTAAATTTGCGTCAACAACGTGGGCTCGAATTTCTTGCAGCATATGATCTTGATATTCTTTATACTCCTGGAAAGGGTAATCGCGTTGCCGATGCACTTAGTCATAAGCAACAAGCGGTTGTTTCTATGATGATATCCGAATGGAATAATCTCGGAATTCAATCCACTTATGAGGTTCGAGATCGTGTTTCCGATTTATGTTCGTCTCTTGCTTTATGTAGCCTTGTAGCTCATCCTTCTCTTTTAGACCGCATTCTTGAGGCTCAAAGGCTAGATCCCGAATTGGCTTTTCTTGGCCAAAATGTTAAGGATAAAATTGATATTGAAGGTTTGAAAGACTTTGATATTGATTCTCGTGGCGGCATTCGAAAATTTGGTAGACTTATCGTACCAAATATTAGTGATCTTCATAAAGATATTTTAGAAGATTCTCATCATTCTAAATTTACCATTCATCCCGAAGTAGTAAAATGTACGCGGATATGAAGCGACTTTATTATTGGGAGGGGATGAAATCTGATATTACTAACTTTGTTAAGTGTTGCATGACTTGCCAGCTCGTCAAGGCCGAACATCAGAGGCCCGGTGGGTTATTGCCACCTTTAGAAATTCCAATTTGGAAGTGGTACCAAATTTCCATGGATTTTATATATGGCCTTCCCCGTTCTCGTTCGGGTCATGATAGCTTATGGGTGATCGTTGATAGACTTACTAAATCCGCCCATTTTATTCCCGTTCGGTCTAATCGAACCGTTCCCCTTTTGGCCAAACTTTTTATCAAAGAAATTGTTAAATTGCATGGTGTTCCTACTTCTATTGTTAGTGATCATGATCCATTGTTTACTAGTGGATTTTGGAAGAGTCTTCAAAAAGCTTTGGGAAAGAAGCTTAATTTTAGCACCGCTTATCACCCTCAGTCCGATGGACAAACCAAGCATGTGAATCAAACTCTTGAAGATCTTCTTCGTGCTTGTGTTCTTGATTTTGGTGGAAGTTGGGAAGATCATATTTCTCTCGTTGAGTTTTCCTATATTAATAGCTTCCAATCTAGTATTGGTATGGCACCTTTTGAGGCACTCTATGGAAGGCCATGCCAATCTCCTTCTTGTTGGCTAGAGGCCGGTGAGAAGCTGGTTTTAGGTCCAGATTTTATTCGTGATTCCACAGAAAAGATTGGACTAATTCGTCATAGGATGAAAGAATCCCGGAATAGATAAAAATCCTACGCCGATAATCGAAGAAGGAAATTAGAATTTTCTGTTGGAGATCTTGTATTTATTCGTGTCTCACCTATGAAAGGTGTTGTACGTTTCAGTCGATCGGGAAAATAAGCGTCTCGATATATTGGGCCATTTCCTATCACCGATCGTATTGGTTCCAAGGCTTATCGCCTTTCATTACCCGCTCAGTTTTCTGCCATTCATGAGGTGTTTCATGTTTCTCAATTACGGAAGTGCCTTCGAGATTCCGATTCTATTCTTGAGCCTGGTGCTGTGGAAGAAATTGAAGTTTCGTAGAATTTAACTTAAGAGCAACATCCTATTCGTATTATTGCTTCGGAAGTCAAACGACTTCGAAATAAAGATGTACTGCTTGTGAAGGTTCAATGGTCCTTAAATCCAAAAGATTGATCTTGGGAATCTAGAGATTTCATCGAGCGGACACATCTGGAATTACTTTCTCATGCTCTTTAAGGTGAACTTCTTATTTCAAATTTCTTTTGTGTTAATATGCTTTTATGGTTGTCACTTTTTATTTCCATCTTATATATTGCGAGGACGCAATTTCTTTAAGGAGGGGAGTCTGTAACAACCCGCATATTTATCGATTTTATATTTAAATATTTTATTTAAATATTTTATCGTTAATCGGATTTTAGTACGAAAAGCTACCTTTTGCAAACGGTCAAATTAGGACTCGAGACCACTTCCATTGAGTTCAAAACACCTTTTATAATCTTTTTAAGTATAAACTTTGATATGTTTGTAGTTAGTGGAATTTCACTACTTTTTCGCTTTGGACTTTGGTTTGAACTTAACCTATTATGCCCAACCTTCACTCCTTCTCTTCATAACTTCATTCTATTTTCTTTTACATTCAAGCTTCATCAAAAATGGAGGAGGGAATGGGAAATTAAAACTATAAGCCTAGGTTTCAACTTCAAATCCAACATCTAACTCCAAATCCAAAGAGAAGACATTGGATTCAAGCTTGTGGTTGACTCTTGCTTTGCTTTCAAGCTTCATATTCATTGATTTTTGTGCAAAGGTGAGATTTTTTCTCACATTCTTGTCTATAACTATCTTGGATGGTTGGGAATGAATTCCTATCACTTTAGCATGTACATTTGCATTTGGTTTGGATTGGATTGGCAAAAAACTCAAATTTTTAGTGTTTTTGGTGAATTACTGGGCTTAGGTCGTTCGGCCAAGGGGGAAAGTCGCCCCTGTATGTTTAGCCCGTTCCACCTTAGGTCGTAACACCTTAGGTCGTTCTTCATTAGGTCGTTGACCTTAAGTCGTTCGCATGAGTTAGGTCGTTAGACCTTAGGTCGTGTCCCATTAGGTCGTTCGGCAGGTAGCTCGTTCCGCACTTGGCCGTTCACCACTTTAGGTCGCGACCGAGTTAGGTCGTTAACCACGTTAGGACGCAACACCCTTAGGTCGCGCCCCCTTAGGTCGCGCCATGTTGGGCCTCGGCTAGCTCGTTCCTTCTTAGGTCGTTCGACCAATTTAACTCACATCTGCACCGTTAGGTCGCTCGGCAACCTTAGGTCGTGCCATCTCTAGGTCGCATAATCCCTTAGGTTGCGGCATATAGCTCGTCCTGCTCACGTTTGTTCTCTCTGCAAACTTAGGTCGCATGACCCCTTAGGTCGCATGACCCCTAAAGTCACTCGACCTATCTTCCCCTTAGGTCGCTCTCCTAGTTAGGTCGCTCGAACATTATAGGTCGCGCCACATGCCTAAGTCGCTTACCTAGGTCGCTCGGCATGCTATCCTTAGGTCGTTCGACTTACTTTACTTTAAGTCTCTACTTCTTTAGGTCGTTGCACTTTAGCTCGGCCATGATTAGGTCGCGTGCGTATTTCTACTTTGATGGTTTTGGAACTGATTTCCTTGGATTTTATTCACGTCTTCGAATGTGAATTTTTAAGACTTTTTGTTTCTACAATCATTTTTGTGATTTGTCACTTTAAAAATATAAAGGTTTCAATACTAGTAGTAAATATCAAAACTCTTTCATCAAAGTGATTTCAACACTATTTTATTACAAAGCTCTTTTCTTAAACCGTTTTCCAATCTATTAGTATATACAAACCTTTACCTCACTCGTATGAGAAATCTAATTAAACGACTTAGTAAAACAAGTGATATGAAACGCTTTCGTTTGCTTCGTCGGTTAATTTTTGGACTTGATCGATTGAACCTCTTGTGACAATTTTCTAGTGAAGATCTACAGTTTGATCGTAAATATTTAAGTTAAGCAAGTGGTTATGGGACATGAAACTAAACTCATATACTTACTAGCTTAGTGTGATTGACACTTCTTTATGATCAATGACGATCATTTTTGTGATTTAGACTAGCAATTGTGCGATGTCACTTTGTGTACGAGGGAGACTAAACCCTGTTTGTGTGATGTTTCGACTCACATATGTGGGGTAGCGCCCCACGGTCTTCGGGCCATTCTTGTGGAGCCACGGCTCAAAATTAATGGTTAGCTACCATAAGATAGCGTCTCGTTTTGTGATACACGTGTTGGTGAGATTTCATGCTCCCGTTCTTGTGATAGGCCTCCCCTTTTTTGAGATTTCTAGATTTCGTGTGTTGATTTTTGGAATTTGTGCTTCACCAATTTTCGTGATTTTCATTGATAAGTTTTATCAATTTTTGTCAATTGGTGAATTCGTGTGTCATTACCTTTTTGTGGATTTGGATCTTCGAGAAGATTCTTGTGATATTGATTAATCTCTTGTTGATTATCATTTACATACTTATAGTAGTATGCCATTATGGTTATTATACGTTTATGCCATATCTCTTATTCCATATCATTTCATCTGATATTTATAGCTAGACTGATCCGTTTATTATTTTCTTATTATACAATTTCGGGTCAAACCGAGATGTTACAGGTGCTTCTGCTTGACTTCTCCCCAAGGATTTATTACACTGACTTTTGGCTAACTTCTTAGATTAGTAGTTTTTGTTGTATACATTTGAGATATAGACTCAGTGATGTATATTTATTCTTTTGTATGGCACTTATTGCTACTCTTTTGTGTTATTGTGGATCTTTCTGGCCACTACTCTGTTGTACACTTTTATGTGTTATATATTCATATCTTTTTCCGCCTTTGTGATATGGATGTCTATGACTGATTTGTGTTATGTTTGTTTCTATATTTGCTTCCAAGGTTTATATATCGACACTGTGTTATAGCTTTGAGTTCGTATCAGTATGTCGGATTTCCTCTTTTAATGAAATGCATGTTATACTATCTGACATATCAGTGCCCGCACAAAGATATTACATGGATGGTTGCTCCTTCACAGCCTTATCCTCCATGCTAGTCGACTGCATTACACTGTAGTGTTCTTGACTAGTGTGGGTAAAGAGGTGGGGCATCATAATTTACTTCAACACATAGAACGAGTACATGCAGATGCTACATATTCACTCATATCATATACATATATATTTGAAATATCAACGTTAAGTAATACATATATACAGATTAATATATCCTCATACACAAAACAGATAAAAAAACATTATTTACGTATACTTACAAGTATAAACATATAGCTTTAAAAAGGAAGTGCCAGTATACTTGTATACTTGTACACTTACATATTTTAACAAATGACAAATTATTTCATACAAATTCTATATACATGTATATTGAAAATCAAAGTATCCATATATATGCAGCTACTATATAAAATATACGTACAAAATCTAAAGCTTTATAAACTACATCCATCTTACTTTTTCATACCCCGGTTATATAGTAGATATGTATATCCTACCAAAATATATAAACTAATATATATGACATATAAATATATTTAACTTACAAAGCAGAAAGATAGGGAAAAGTTCGACGGAGATGAAAGCTGGCTTCGGCTTGGGTATATGCGCACAGGAGGAGAGAAAAATGAGATCAGGAAACCCGGGTTGGTGGCTTCTGCCCAGGTAGAAGAAGAAGCCATGGTGTCGTAGACAAGGGTCAGTTTGATGTGGAGGGCGGAGGAAATTGTTGTGTGAGTTGAAATATGAAGGGGAAGAGGAATAGAGCATGAGAGGCAAATTTACAAGCAAAATAGTTGAAATCTTGTTCTAAAATGAATTTTAAGATGAACAGAGAGAAAAAGAATTTGTGGAAACGAATGGTAACCAGTAGGGGTAGAAATAGTCAATATTGAATACATAGGAATATTAAAAGTTAATGGCTGCTTGCTTATATGGGGGAAGGTAAAAGAAAAAAGGAAACAAAAAGACATGAAACAGATACCTATATGGTTATCGTTTTCACAGATTCCGCTGCGTACCGGACTTCAAAACACAGAATTGAATATACCATAGAGATTAGCACGATGAAATGATTAAAATGTATACAGATTTTAGTGGTACAATCATCTTATCAGAAGTCGATAATCGGTACCAAAAATGCTGCTAAAATGCCGAAAATAAGAAGAACGGAGCAGTAGCAGTTAAAAATTGACGAACGAAATATAACGTCTCAACCAAATGATGAATTAAAAATTTATTGTATTAAAATATGTAGGTTTGGAAAATAATTTATTATCATCAATTTTCAACTGACATGAATTGAAATAGAATTACACAAGAAAATAAACTTTCATATTATCTGATGAAAATTTATCGCTTACTATGTTTAATTAGATATATTCCAAATACCAAATATTTATTTCAAAATTTTATTGTTTAAAATTCCACAAAAATCTTCATAAATACGTTATTTAAAACCTTTAAAATATACAAGTCGTTACAATTGCTTTGTGTGAATACCGATATGCCAGATAAAATATCACATTCATTTCAAGAGGAAATTTGACATACTGTACAAACTCAAGGCTACTACACAGTGGCTATGTGGTCTTCGGAAGCCAATATAAAATAAGCGTAACATAAAATCAGTCATAGATATTCATATCACAAAGGTGGAAATAGGTGTGAATAAAACACATAGAAGTGCACATCAAATAGTGGTCATGCAAGATCCACTACATCACAAAATAATAATTAAAACTGCTAAATAAAAGAATATGTATACATCAAGGAGTCCCTATCTCGAATGTATAAAAAAAACAACTAAACTAGTAGTTAGCCAAAAGTCAGATGACAGACCCATATAAGTGGTCAAGCAGAAGCACCTGAAATACCTCAGTTTGACCCTAGTGTTATTTAAGAAGAAAATAATAAACGGATCAGTCTAGCTATAAATATCAGATAAAATGAGATAGGATAAGAGATATGAAAAAAATGCGTGATAACAATAATGCCATACTGTGACAAGCATACATTTAACAACAACAAAAATCATACAATATCTCAAGAATATCAAACACCAAAAAGAATGTCATATTCTTTATTTATTCACCAAACCATAAATATTGACAAACATATCAATGCCAATCGCTAAAATTGGTGAAACAGAAATTCTAGAAATCATCAATTAGAAACCCAGAAATCGCAAAGGAGGAGGCCTATCATAAACATGAGCATGAAAACTCACTAACACGGGTATCAGAAACGGGTCGCTATCCCATGGTCACTAACCAGAGAGTCGGTGCAACGACATAGTACAATAGTGGTAAGCTCGAGGAACCTAAAACAAGAATAATTCAGAACATCGACGTAGTACAATAGCGGTACGCCCGATGGACCTGGAACTCCAATAATTCAGAACAACGACGTAAACGGTACGCCCGACGTAACAACCACATATGTAGCGATTATATATTTAAATGTTTTATTTTAATATAGCGTCATTAGTCGTATTTAGGTCCGAAATGTTACTTTTTGCAAACTGTCGATTTGGGACTCAAAACCACTTCCATTGAGTTCGAAACCGCCTTTGCGATCTTTTTGAGTGTAGGCTTTGGTATGTTTGGAGTAAGTAGAATTTTGCTATTTTTTATTTGGGTTTGGGTTCAGCCCATTAGCTTAGCTTAATACCCACCTCAGTCCCCTCTCTTCTCCATTCACTCATTTTCATTTCTTAAACTTTGGCTCAACTGAAAATTGGGGAAGGGAAGAAGAATTACAAACTCCAAGCCCTAGTTTACTTTGTAAACTCAAATTCTTGTTCTATAATCCAAGAGAAGCTATTGGTAAGCCCTCTCTTCACCTTCTCCAACTCTTCCTTCCTTCAATTTCAAAGAGTTTCCAAAATCTAACATAGGAAATACTTGTTTTGGTCTTGATTGAGCTTGTAGAGTTAAAGTGGAGAGTGGTTGGACTTTTCTTTGCATTTGAGCTTCTCATCCTTGTTTTGAGTTAAAAGGTGAGACTTTTATCTCACATCTATGTTTATAACTATGTTTGAATGTTATGAATGAGTTCTTATTATATTTGCATGTTCGTTTGCTTTCGATTTGGATAGATTTGGTGAATTTGCCAATTTATGATTTTTGAAGCCAAATCTACGAAATCCTTACATGATTGATGTTTATGTCGTTCCGAGTGTATCGGTGAGTCGCTAAGGTTAGGTAGTCATTTGACATAAGCCCTCGTAATCATCGCTCATCCGATCGCTTTCGATTTGTTTTGGCCATCTATGGCCTAGGTTCAGGAAATGCCTGAACATCAGGTTTTAGACGTCTGAAATCTTATTTCCAGACGTCTGAATATTATACTGGGAATTTTCTTTCCCCAGTATTCAGACGTTTGAATTAAAGCCCCCAGACGTCTAAATTGGTTCGATTGCAACCAGAAAGGAAATAGGCTTAAATTGCCAATTTTAGACGTCTAAATTATATGGGCCAGACGTCTGAATGGGATTCTAGAAAAAATTTAATTTTCCAGATTCAGACTTCTGAACCATATACTCCAGACATCTGAATCTGTAATCTTTTGCCCAATTGGCTTTTGGGATTGAAATTCCAATTTTTATCGGCTTTGGTTGTTCCAATTGTTGTTATCGTTCATCTTTGACCTTGATGATTCCTTTATGACTTCATCCACGGGTTTTTATAAAATAACCTTTTGAATGGTACTAAATGTTCGCTTATCCAATTTATAAATTCAATTTAAAACGCGCACACACAATTTCGCACTTCGAGCGATGTGGAAAGGAGATTAAATGGTTTAGTAAAACACGGACCATGAATCTGTGCGTTAATCTTTCCGATTAATTCCCGACCTATTCGATTGAACGTTTTGACCTTTGGTCTGGTTTACGGATGAGATGAGGTAAACTTTGTACTGCTTTGAGTGTGAAATTGACTAACGGATAGTAAGTCGTTTAGCGAGAATGGGTGGTTATGGGACTCACGTTAACACTTTTTGGATTCCTTTTCGAGAGTTGTGGCACATTCTGCCAGTTAGTGGTGTCCAGTACTGGGCCTCCTAACCTTCACCACTACGGTTTGTTGCCTTTGGTATAATGTCTTCGGAATGTCTCCTTCAGGTTTGTTGCCTTTGGGTATGTTGCCTTCAAGTATGTTGCCTTCATGTTTGTACCTTCGGGTATGTGCCTACGGGTTTGTTGCTCTAGTGTATCGCTTATGGAGTTGGTCATTCGTCACCGCTCGAGTGATATTGGGTTTGGAGCCTTCGAGCTCATGGATCCTTGTTTATACAGTACTAAGCATGTGCAATTTTCTGTTGTTTCATTGATATGTATATTCCCTAGGTATTGCCCTTCGGTGTTGGTCTTTTTGAGCCACACGTTGTATAGTGGTTACCTTGTGGAACTTGTGTTACCTTCATTGGTATTTGTTATTTGCCTTTTTTTCTTGTTTTGGGATATTCATATCCTTTGTTTATTATGTTGCCGATGATATGAGGCTTGTCTTGCTATGATTCATCTTTTGTTAGATGATTGTGTTATCTCTTTTAGAGATATTTGTTATACTTTATGACCTTGCAGGTTTATTGTTGTTCAGTTTATCTAACTTATTTGTTTAGCTAGACTGACCCGTGTATTCTATACTCGAGTCAGACTAAGATGTTTCAGGTTAGGTACTTTTGGACTTAGCCTCTTTTGCTTCCGCATTGACTATTCAGCTAGCTCCTTTTTCTTATAGCTTTTGTGTAGTCCTTTTCAGTTGTAACTCTTATATGTATTCTTTTGGATTCGCCTGTATATTGTGGTTTGCTATACCACTTGACACGTATCAGTTTGTGTACTCTGTTATGTATCTGTATGTGTATATGTTGATCTACTGTTCTGTGATGCATATTACATTTGAGTTCTTATATTCTGTTCCGATAGATCCTCCAGCCACCTATGGTTTTGTTTCAAGTATTCATCGGATATGTCGATTTCCGTGTGACAATTGTTGATGTATTCAATTGATAGTTAAAGCAAGGCTATAGATGGTCGCTCCTAACCAGCCTTATTCTCCGCGTTAGCTGACGGCAATACCCCGTAGTGTCCTTGGCTAGCGTGGGTATAGAGGTGGGGCGTCACAGCTTGGTATCAGAGCTGAGGTTCAGAACAAAATATGATAAACACAGAATAGAAGCACATATTACGGTACATCAAGGTGTATAAGTGTTACAAATCTTTGAATCATCCTGCCTCTACTCCTTCTGTGCCTTTGGTGGTAGATAGAATGTGGGAATACGTCTAGGTATGCGTTTAAATTTCGTAGTATCCCATATTGAATTATCTACCTTGTAAATAATTTTGTTCTTATCATAACATTCAGATTATGGCTGGAAGGGGCAGGGGACGACGTTCGGGTGCTGGGCAATCCAGTGGCTCACATCCGGATGGCTTTTATATGTCTGCCGATTGGTTTTTTGAGTTGTTTAGGAGCACTCAGCCTCCAGCTCCTACTCGAGTATCTCCACCTCACAAGTCTGCCTTTGCACGCCCATGCAGTGATTTTTCTCATCTTGGAGGAGAGCCGTTTAAAGGCTCTGAGTCTGTTCTTGAAGTCCAAGCTTGGATTCACACGTGCAAGCGTATCTTCTCTCGCATGGATCTTTCTGAACATGATAGAGTTCTTGTAACTTCTAGCTTATTGCAAGAGCGTGCCCTTGATTGGTACGGGCTTCTTATTTCCGAAATTGATGAGTCTGATCTTTCTTGGACTCTATTTCGGGAGCGATTCGAACTCAAGTTCGTTCCTGAATCTGAAAAAGTTTTATTGACCTGTCGCTTCCTTGAGTTGAAGCAAGGGAAATCTTCTGTCTCTGAGTATGTTTTATCATTCGAGGCGTTATCTAAGTATGGTCTTGAATTCATCAGTACATCTTATAAGAAGAATCTGAAGTTTGTTTCTAGTCTTAAGAAATATCTTAAGAAGTCTTTATTGATCCAGCTTAAGCTTTCTTTTGAGGAGTTGGTAGATTCTACACTTCATCTCGAATCTATCGAGAAAGAGTGCGATAGTGATGATGTTTTTTGAGTTTCCCAAGAACCCCAACAAGAAGCAGTTTCCATTTCAGAAGTCCAGGTCTTTTCCTTCCAAGAAGAAGAAGGCTGGTGGTTCTAGCTCTTAGTCTCAGTCGGTTGGAACACCTTCCATTTGGAAGTGTTTCAATTGTGGTTCTCCTAATCATATGATTCGAGCTTGTCCTAAGCCTCTCTTCTCCCACTATTGCAAGAAGGAAGGTCATCATGTTTCCACTTGCCCTACTGTTCCTTCTAGTGCCAAGTCTAGCAAGCTTTATGCTTCTAAGGCTTCTAAAGGTTCTTCTCAGCCTAAAGGTATATCTCCATCTATTTTGGAAGGTTCTATTTTATTTCATGACCATAGCATTCGAGTTCTTTTCGATACAGGAGCTTCACATTCTTTCGTATCGAAGAAGCACGTCGATGATTTATCTTTGGATGTTTCTTGTATGGTTACTTCATTGAGGATTGCGAATCATATTAAAGGATCCGTGACCCTTAGTTTGTTCTGTGATGATATTGAGATTGTTTTATGTGGCTTTTCTTTTCATGCGAATCTGCATGTTATTTATTATCTAGGATTTAATATGATTTTGGGTATGGATTGGCTAGTGAGATACGATGCCAGGATTATTTTTTCTAAGAGGATTATATATCTTTGACATCCAGATTCGTTTACCCAGCTATCACTTGTTCTTCGGGATGTGGATAATTCCGAAATGGCTTTATATTCTCTTGACTCGCGAGACGATGATGATATATTTGGTATTCCCATTGCTTGTGACTTTCGTGATGTTTTTGAGCCTGTTTCGGGTTTGCTACCTAAGCGGGCAATTGAGTTCCGCATTGATCTCATTCCAGGCGTGCAGCCAGTTAGTCGTCCTCCCATGAGGATGTCTACAAAGGAAAATGAGGAACTCAAGAAGCAGCTTTTAGAGCTTGAGTCCAAACAGTTGATTCAGTCCAGTTTTTCACCGTGGGGATCCGCGGTCGTCTTCGTGAAGAAGTCCGTTGGAACTCTTAGGCTTTGCATTGACTATCACAAGCTTAATGAGTTAACCATTAGGAATAGGTATCCATTGCCTAGGATCGGTGATATGTTTGATTTATTGTGTGGTGCTAAGGTCGTTTCTCATCTCTACCTTGCCATGGGTTTTCATCAGTTACGAGTCGCGGAGGATAGCATACCTCTTACAGCTTTCCGCACTTGTTATGGTTCTTTTGAGTGGCTCATTATGCCGTTCGGTTTGACGAACGCTCCTGCTTTCTTTGTTGATCTAATGAATCAAGTATTCTGGGAATATCTCGATAAGTTCATGCTTGTGTTCGTCGACGACATCCTTGTTTATTCTAAATCCGAAGCCGAACATGCTAATCACTTGAGAATTGTCTTGAGTACTCTCCGTTACCATCAGCTTAGGGCCAAATTCTCCAAGTGCCATTTTTGGGAGAATAAGGTTAATTTCTTAGGCCATGTTGTATCTTCCGAGGGCATTTCAGTCGATCCTTCAAAGATCATAGCCATCCAAAATTGGAAGAGGCCTGAAAATGTGCATGAAATTCGTAGTTTCTTTGGATTAGCGGATTATTACTGTCGGTTCATTAAGGATTTTTCCCGTGTTGTTCTTCCTCTCACCAGCCTTATTCGGAAAGGCATTCGTTATATTTGGTCCAACAAGTGTGAAGCTTCCTTTCTTACATTAAAGGAACTTCTCACTAATGCTCCTATTCTTGTAGTTCCCGAGGGGAATCATGATCTTGTTGTCTACATCGATGCTTGTGGTAGTGGTCTCGGTGCTGTTCTTTTGTAGAAGGATCGGGTAGTTGCTTATGCTTCTAGGCAACTGCGTCCGAATGAAGTTCGCTATGCCACTCATGATCTTGAGTTAGCTGCCATTATCTTCGCCTTGAAGATTTGGCGACACTATTTATTGGGCAAGCGCTTCATTCCCTATACCGATCATAAATCTTTAAATATGTATTCACTCAGAAGGAACTCAATATGAGACAACAGCGTTGGCTCGAGTTTCTTGCTTCCTATGACTTTGATATCCAATATACCCCTGGTAAGGGTAATCATGTTGCTGATGTGCTTAGTCGCAAACATTCAGCTGTTGATTCCATGATGCTTGCCGAATTGAATATTCTTGAGACTCTATCTTTTTGTGAAATTCGTGATCGAGGTTCATCTTCTGATTCTCCTATTCTATTATTTAGTTTGGGAGCTCAAACCATTTTATTAGATCGTATTGTCGATGCTCAGCGGCGTGATCCAGAGTTGTTGCATCTTATTCAGCTTTGTGAGTCTCGATCCTGTCAAAGGCGTTGCAGGATTTCAGTATTGATTCTCATGGGTGTCTTCGCAAGAAGAACCGTCTTTTTGTGCCCTCTGATTTTGCACTTAGGCATGACATTCTTGATGACTGTCACCATTCTAAGTATACTATTCATCCTGGTAGTAGTAAGATGTATGCCGATATGCGCCGCCTTTACTATTGGGACGGCATGAAGAGCGATGTGGCGAGTAATGTGAGTAATTGCGTAACTTGTCAGCGTATTAAGGCCGAACATCAGCGCCCTTCGGGACTTCTTCAGCCTCTTGAGATTCCATTGTAGAAATGGGATCAGATTTCTATGGATTTCATTGACGGCCTACCTCGTTCGAGATCGGGTCATTCTAGTATTTGGGTTATTGTTGATCACCTCACCAAGTGTGCTCATTTTATTCCTATTAAGTCTAATAGGACTGCTTCTCATCTGGCTAAGTTATATGTCAAGGAAATCGTGATATTTCATGGTGTTCCTAATTCTATTGTGAGTGACCGTGATCCTTTATTCACGAGTCATTTTTGGCAGAGTCTTCATCAAGCTTTGGGAACAAAGCTTAATTTTAGCACAGCTTATCATCCGCAGTCTGACGGACAGACTAAACGGGTGAACGTGTCTTGGAAGATCTCCTCCGTATTTGTATACTTGATTTTGGTGGCAGTTGGGAGGATCACCAACCTCTTGTAGAGTTCTCATATAATAATAGTTTTCAGTCTAGTATCGGTATGGCTCCTTTCGAAGCTTTGTACGGAAGGCCATGTCGATCACCTTCTTGTTGGTTGGAATCTGGGGAGAAGCTTATTCTTTGTCCAGATTTTGTTCGTGATTCTTCTGAAAAGATTGATCTGATTCGCCTGAGAATGAAAGAGGCACAAAGCCGCTAGAAATCCTACGTGGATAACCGTAGGAAGCCTCTCGAGTTCTCGATTGCTGATCTCGTCTTTATTCGTGTTTCTCCTTTGAAAGGGGTTATGTGCTTCCGTACGACTGGGAAATTGGCTCCTCGCTTCATAGGACCATTTTCTATTACTGAACATATTGGCCCTGTGGCTTATAGAGTTTCACTTCCTGCTCATTTATCTGGCATTCACGATGTGGCACACGTCTCTCAACTTCGAAAGTGTCTTCGAGAGTCGAATTCTGTTATCGATTCTTCTGATTTGCAAGAGCTTAAGATCTCACCAAACTTATCTATTGTACAGCGACCTATTCGTGTTCTTGCCACGGAGGTGCGACGCGACACCTTCGAAACAAGGACGTGTCGCTCATTAAAGTTCAATGGTCCGCTAATCCCAATGACTGTACTTGGGAAACCATATCGTTTATCGAGCGATCCTATCCGGATTTTCTATCTTTGCTATGCAACGGTGAGAATATCCCTCCATTCCAAGCTTATTTCCTTTTCCTTTGGGAGAATTGTTGTATGTAGTTGTTACAAATATTGTCTCTAGGAATTGCGTGGACGCAATTTTGTAAGGAGGCGCGATCTGTAGCAACCCGCATATTTAATGATTACATATTTAAATGTTTTATTTAAATATAGCATCGTTAGTCGGATTTAGGTCCGAAATGTTACTTTTTGCAAACTGTCGATTTGGGACTCAAAACCACTTCCATTTAGTTCGAAATAGCATTTGCGATCTTTTTAAGTATAAGCTTTGGTATGTTTAGAGTAGGTACAATTTTGCTACTTTTTCTATTTGGGATTTGGGTTTGGGTTCAGCCCATTAGCTTAGCTTAATACCCAACTCAGTCCCCTCTCTTCTCCATTCACTCATTTTCATTTCTTAAACTCTAGCTCAACTAAAAATAGGGGAAGGGAAGAAGAATTAGAAACTCCAAGCCTTAGTTTACTTTGCAAACTCAAATTCTTGCTTTATAATCCAAGAGAAGCTATTGGTAAGCCCTCTCTTCACCTTCTCCAACTCTTCCTTCCTTCAATTTCAGGGTTTTTCCTAAATCTAACTTAGGAAATACTTGTTTTGGTCTTGATTGAAGCTTGTAGAGTTGAAGTGGAGGGTGGTTTGTCTTTTCTTTGCATTTGAGCTTCTCATCCATGTTTTGAGTTAAAAGGTGAGATTTTTTTCTCACATCTATGTTTATAACTATGTTGGTTTGCTAGGAATGAATTCCTAATATATTTGCATGTTCGTTTGCTTTAGATTTGGATCGATTTGGTGAATTTTTCAATTTATGATTTTTGAAGCCAAATCTATGAAATCCTTACATGGTTGATGTTTATGTTGTTCGGAACGTATCGGTAAGTCGTTAAGGTTGGGTAGTCGTTTGACGTAAGCCTCCGTAATCATCGCACATTCGATCGCTTTCGATTTGTTTTGGCCATCTATGGCCTAGGTTCTGGAAATGCTTGAACATCAGGTTTTAGACGTCTCAAATCTTATTTCCAGACGTTTGAATATTATACTTGGAATTTTCTTTCCCCGGTATTCAGACGTCTGAATTATATCCCCCAAACGCCTTAATTGCTTCGATTGCAACCAGAAAGGAAATAGGCTTAAAATGCCAATTTCCGACGTCTGAATTATATGGGCAAGACGTGTGAATGGGATTTTGGAAAACATTTAATTTTCTAGATTCAGACGTCTGAACTATATACTTCAGACGTCTGAATCTGTAGTCTTTTGCCCTATTTGCTTTTGGGATTGAAATTCCAATTTTTATTGGCTTTGGTTGTTCCGATTGTTGTTATCATTCATCTTTGACCTTGATGATTCCTTTATGACTTCATCCATGGGTTTTTATAAAATAATCTTTAAATGATATTTAAAGTTCGCTTCCCCAATTTATAAATTCTATTTAAAATGCACACACACAATTTCGCACTTCAAGCGAAGTAGAAAGGAGATTAAATGGTTAAGCAAAACACGGACCATGAATCCGTGCGTTTATCTTTCCGATTAATTCCCGACCTATTCGATTGAACGTTTTGATCTTTGGTCTGGTTTACCGATGAGATGAGGTAAACTTTGTACTACTTTGAGTGTGAAATTGACTAATGGATAGTAAACCGTTTAGTGCGAACGAGTGGTTATGGGACTCACGTTAACACTTCTCGGATTCCTTCTCGAGAGTTGTGACACATTCTGCCAGTTAGTGGTGTCCAGTACCGGGCCTCCGGACCTTCACCACTACGGTTTGTTGCCTTTGGGATAGTGTCTTTGGAATGTCTCCTTCAGGTTTGTTGCCTTCGGGTATGTGGCCTTCTGGTATGTTGCCTTCAGGTTTGTACCTTCGGGTTTGTGCCTTCGGGTTTGTTGCCCTATTGTATCGCTTTTGGAGTTGGTCATTCGTCACCACTCGAGTGATATTGGGTTTGGACCTTCGGGCTCATGGATCCTTGTTTATAGAGTACTTAGCACGTGCAATTTTCTGTTGTTTCATTGATATGTGTATTCCCTAGTTATCGCTCTTCGGTGTTGGTCTTTTTGAGCCACGCATTGTATAGCGGTTACCTCGTGTGACTTGTGTTACCTTCATTGGTATTTGTTATTTGCCTTTTTGGCTTGTTTTGGGATATTCATATCCTTTGTTTATCGTGTTGCCGATGATATGAGGCTTGTCTTGCTATGATTCATCTTTTGTTAGATGATTGTGTTGTCTCTTTTAGAGATATTTGTTATACTTTATGACCATGCAGGTTTATTGTTGTTCAGTTTATCTAACTGATTTGTTTAGCTAGACAGACTCGTGTATTCTATAGTCGGATCAGACCGAGATGTTTCAGGTGAGGTACATTTGGACTTAGCCTCTTTTGCTTCCGCATGGACTATTCAGCTAGCTCCTTTTTGTTATAGATTTTGTGTAGTCCTTTTCAGTTGTAACTCTGATATGTATTTTTTTGGATTCGCCTGTATATTGTGGTTTGCTATACCACTTGACATGTTTTAGTTTGTATACTCCGTTATGTATCCGTGTATGTGTATATGTTGATCTTTTGTTCTGTGATGCATATTACATTTGAGTTGTTATATTCTATTCTGATAGATCCTCCAGCCACCTATGGTTTTGTTTTAAGTATTCATCGGATATGTCGATTTGCTTATGACAATTGTCGATGTATTCAATTGATAGTTAAAGAAAGGCTATAGATGGTCGCTCCTAACCAGCCTTATTCTCCATGTTAGTTGACGGCATTACCCCTTAGTGTCCTTGGCTAGCGTGGGTATAGAGGTGGGGCATCAAACATGATAAACCTGATAAGCTGGAACAATGATGTAGTAGAATAATGGTACATCCGATGATCCTGATAAGCCAGAACAACGACATAGTACATAACGTTACATCCGATGATGCTGATAAACTGAAATAACGATGTATTACAATAAATCCGATGAACCGAACTCCAAAAAAGAACATGGGTCGCTAGCCCATAAAAAAAAGAGTCAAAACTCCAAAGAACCCATAGGTCGTTAGCCTATAAGAGAAATGAGACGAAGCTCAATAAAAGAAGGTACAGTCCCTACATGGACAAAGAGGCATCGCATATCACCGATCTAAACCATAAAATAATCACCATTAATTAATAAAAGTGTGAATTACACTAAGCTAGTAAACAAATGTGTTTAGCTTCATGCCCCATAACCACTGGCTTAACATAAATATTTACGAACAAATTGTAGATTTCCACTAAAAATTTGTCACAAGAGTTCAATCGAACAAGTCCATGAACTAGCCGATAAAGAAAACGCAAGAATTTTATACCACTTGTTTTGCTAAGTCGTTTAATTAGATTTCTCATACAAATGAGGTACCGAGCGACTCAAGGGGGCTTACGACTCATAGGAGTTACCGACTCATCAGGGAGCGACTCAATGCTTCCAGCGACCTAAAAATGGGAGCGACTCAATGCTTCCAGCGACCTAAAAATGGGAGCGACTCAATGCTTCCAGCGACTTAAGAAAGGGAGCTACTAAATGGTTTAACGACTTAAGGTGCCTTGTGACTTAACGAGTTAAGATGTTCACGACTCAAGCATATGGAGCGGTTCAACGACTCAGTGGTCTACCGACTCATGGCATACCGACTTAGCGACTCATCATATTAAGCATTGCAAACTGCTTCAACCACAACTCAAAGACGTGATCTACGACTTATCATGAGTCGTTGCCGACATATGCCTCATCCTTCTAAGTCACGTGCGACCTAGCACTTAGGGAAAAAATGGTGCCGCTTCTTATAAGACGCGGGTTGGTACTCGTGGCCCTGGGAGGAGATAAGGGAAATGCTTAAGTCGTGACTCGTTGACCCGTGACTCGCCAGCAACCTAGTACATGAAATGAGTCGCATGCGACTTATAGGGGGCGGCTCAACTCCGAGAATTCCTATAAATAGGCAGCCACCGCCAACATTCAGGGGACTTTTGGCTCATTCTCTTCAAGCGCTGATACTCTGCTGCATTCCAAACCAATTCAACACTTGAAGCTCTCGAGACACTAAGAACGCTACAAACAACTTCAACAAGAGATCGCGTACATCCAACATGGATTCAAAGACTCTCATCTCCTTCGAAGTTTAAAATACTTGTTCTAAGTTTCTTGTAGTTCAAAGTGAATTGTACTTGGGAAGAATTGTATCAACTTGTAACGAGATCATCAATAAAAGTACTTAAAGTGGACGTAGGCTATACCCATAAGCCGAACCACTATAAAATTGCTGTTGTTTACTGCTTTTCCGCTATTATTTGCTTATAATTCTTTCCCGATCTATCGGGTGATGCTTTCACAATTATACTTCACACACCGGGGTGTTAGCGTTCAAATTTAAGCGTTAACATTTTTGGTGCTTTCACTGAGAATTGAACTCAGGACAGCTGTCATCATTGCTTCGCAGAGATTAGAAGAAAGAATTTCCTTAAAAACCAGAAGTATATCTGAGATTATGGCTCCTGGAAGGAAAAGTAGATCTATCAGATCTGGGAACATTCAAGAGGGAACCTCCGCTTCCCCTGTGCCTAATCTACCCACTCCGTCTGTTGGAGTTACAAAAGCGGAATTGGATGCTGTGATTCTAGGGCTAAACCAGCAGATAAACGCCCAAAATGCACAACTAGAGGCTCAAAGTGCCCAGAATGCTATGATTCTGAATAAGTTGAACGACTTACTTGGGGCAAACAATCAACCGGCTGGTAATGAAAGGAACTATGCTGGCAACATTCATGATGTTAATGAAAGGAACTATGCTGGCAACATTCATGATGTTAATGAAAGGAATGCTCCTGAAAGGCCTACTAGTCCCTTTGAGCAGGCAGTACCTGACGCCGCTGGATCTAGAACTCGGCATGAGGAGGAATATCTTTCTGGAATGGTCCGGCAGATCATGAAAGAAAGTATGCAAAGAGTTGAAGATGAGAAGGAATGGGGTTTCGCCCCAAGTAAAACTCCGTTTACCGAAAAAATCTTGAAGGCGGAATTTCCAAGGAAGTTTGTCCCTCCGACTATTCCAGCTTACAAAGGGACAAGTGATCCGAATGAGTTCTTGTATAAGTATGATTGGCACATGACAGGTGCCAGGGCCTCCGATGAAATAAAGTGCCGATATTTCCCCGTATACCTGGAAGGCGTGGCTTTACTGTGGTTCACCAAGTTACCAGTCCGATCTATCGATCAGTTTTCGGACTTGACCAGAAAATTCAAGGAGCAGTTTAGACTATATGCTTCGAAGGCCAAGGATATTATGTCACTATCGAGTTTAGAGCAGAATCCTGGTGAGTCTATCAGATCCTTCTTGAACCGCTTCAATATAGCACTGGCTGAGGTGGACAATGCTGAACCACGAATGATATTGACTTATCTGATGAGGGCTATCGATAAGTCAAGCGAATTTGGGAAATGGTTAAATATGAAGGAGCCAACCTCTCTCGAAAAGTTCTACAAAAAAGCAGATGAATTCATTCGCTTGGAAAGCCGTCCTTTACTAGAAAAGACAGTGGTGGAAAAAGCAGAAGACAACACTGTCGCTCCACGCAAGAATGAATCGGTGGGGCAAAAAAGGGAGAATAGTAATGGGAAGAAACAGGGTAATCTGAAGAAGCCCCGATCCTTCAAGCCATCAGAATATACTCCATTATCACATACACCAGAGCACATCTACCTCGCCACTAAAGATTCCGTCGATTTCCCTAAACCTATCCCTTTGAGAACTGGGAGAAAAGCCATACAAAGTGGGAAATTCTGCCGCTTCCACAATCAACCAGGTCATGAAACTGATGAATGCCGCCAGCTGAAAAATCTGATTGAAGAGTTGCTAAGAGAAAACAAGTTGCAGCAATTCGTAAAAAAGAATAGCAACAATCCTGCATCGTCAAGTCAGGGGCAGCGGACCCCTGTTCATCAGCCTGGGGCAGGAGAGAAAGCTACGGGGCATGAATCTGGAAGGCCCGTTATCAATGTCATTTCAGGAGGACCTCACCCAGCTGGCAAGAGTTGGGGTGAGATGGAGAGATATTCCAGGGCTTTGAAATATGCTCCAGCCGAAGAAAACGTCTTTGTTCTAGAAGACACTACGCCCCTTAAACAACAAAAAACTTTCAGTGATGATATTATTTTCAGAGCCAGAGATTCTACAGGTATTGAAGCTCCTACTTTAGATCCCTTGGTCATCTCGGCTGGTATTGGACCAGCCATTGTCAGAAGAGTCCTCATTGACTGCGGAGCATCATGTAATATCCTCTTCAAAAAGACATTTGACCAGATGAAAATCCCTATGATCGATGTGCAAGCCTCATCACAGAAAATCGTGGGCTTCACTGGGGAGCCAAAGCAACCAGTAGGAACCATCGATCTGTTTGTAGAACTTGGGGAAGGAGAAAGGAAAGTGGTCCGAAAGCAAACCTTTGTGATCGTCGATGAATATTCTGCTTATAATGCTTTTCTTGGCCGTCCAACACTCGCAGCATTCAAAGCTATCCTAGCCCCGTGGTGCCTCACTATTAAATTTCCTACTGACAATGGAGTAGGAGTTATAAAAGGGGATCAAAATGCTGCACGAGAATGTTATTGGACAGAGCTGCGAGAGTCAAGAAAAAGAGAAATGGGAAAGGATGCGGCAACTCCAGTCCGCATCAAGGAACCAACTTTGTAGCAATTACAGAGCGGACCCTGCACTGGCGAACACAGCGGGGCACGGAAAGAAATGGATCCCAGAAAAGCCAGTACAGGGGAGAATAGAGTAGTACCGGTGGAAACAACAATTCCGGTACCTGTTGACCCGAAGGACCCAAATAAGGTGTTGAATGTGGGTTCGCAGCTTAATGTGTCAATTCAGAATGTCTTAATATCTTTCCTGAAAGCAAATCTGGATGTCTTTGCTTGGACTCATGCCGATATGTGTGGGATATCCCCAGAAGTTGCAGTACACGCCCTGAATATTGACCCAAAGTTTACGCCAGTTAAACAGAAAAGAAGAACCCAGGGTCCAGAAAGGTCAGCAGCATTAAAAGAAGAAGTTGATCGACTCATGGAAAATAACTTCATCAAAGAATCTACATATCCGAATTGGGTTTCAAATCCTGTATTGGTCAAGAAAGCTAATGGGAAATGGAGAGTGTGCATCGATTTTTCTGATCTAAACAAGGCTTGCCCCAAAGATTGCTTCCCATTACCCAGGATCGATCAACTGGTAGACGGAACTGCGGGACATGAATTGTTATCCTTCATGGATGCCTATTCCGGTTATAACCAAATCATGATGCATGAGCCGGATCAGGAGGATACAAGCTTTATTACAGATGTTGGGCTTTATTGCTACAGAGTTATGCCCTTCGGATTAAAAAACGCAGGGGCAACCTACCAAAGACTTGTTAATGCTATGTTCAAACCGCAATTGGGCAAAACTATGGAAGTCTACGTCGACGACATGTTAGTGAAGTCCAGGAAAGCAGTGGATCACATTGAACACTTAGCATAAATGTTCGCAGTCCTCCGGAAATACAGAATGAAACTTAACCCTCTGAAATGTACATTTGGGGTCGAATCCGGAAAGGTCTTAGGTTTTATCGTCAGTGCTAGGGGCATTGAGGCCAGTCCAGCGCAAATTACCGCCTTAAAAGAAGTTAAAGCTCCTAGAACGAAGAAGGAATTGCAAAGTCTCAACGGAAAGGTCGCCGCTTTGAGTCGGTTCATTTCCAAAGCTACTGATAAATGCATCCCATTCTTCGATGCCCTGAAAAAAGGAAAGAAGAACTTTGAATGGACTCCCGAATGCCAAAAAGCCTTTGAAGAGTTGATCCGTCATATGGAAACGCCTCCGATACTTTCTAGGCCAGGCAATGGTGAGGATCTTCTTATATACTTGGCAGTATCATCTCATGCTCTAAGTGCAGCGCTGATACGGGAAGACAAAAGGATTCAACATCCAGTTTACTATATCAGCAAAAGACTCACTGGGGCAGAGCTGAATTACTCCAAGTTGGAAAAACTCGCCTATTGCCTACTAGTTGCATCGAGGAAACTGAGGCAATATTTCCAAGCTCATCCTATCAAAGTACTCACTGATCAGCCTCTAAAGCAAGTCCTATTTCGCCCTGAAACTTCAGGTCGTCTTCTAAAATGGAACATTGAACTTAGTCAATATGACATCACCTATCACCCCCGAAAAGCAATCAACGGACAAGCTTTAGCTGATTTCATTACAGAATTCACAGAGAAAGATAATGGTGAGGAAAAAGCGGTCAATGATTCTCCAATCCAGTGGAAGATGTATGTTGATGGCGCAAGAAATGACTACTGTTCTGGAGCCGGAGTGGTACTTGAAACTCCTGAAGGTCGATCATTATGTTATGCACTAAGACTGGAATTTCCTTCAACAAACAATGAAGCAGAATATGAAGCTCTTATTGCAGGTCTGAAAATCGCTAAAGAGCTGAACATTCGAGCATTACAAATTTTCAGTGATTCTCAGCTTATTGTATGCCAAGTCAAGAAGGAATTTCAAGCAAAAGGTGGAAATCTGCCTTCCTACTTGTCAAAGGCTTGGGAACTCCTATGTGAACTCGATCACTATTCAATAAGCCACATTCCTCGGGAAGAAAATATGAAGGCAGATTCCCTCGCAAAATATTCAAGTTCTGGTGAAGCTCAACTATTGGGATTGGTCCCTGTAGAAGTCCTTTCAGCGCCAAGTATAAACGAAATGGATATAAACTGGATTATGAATGTATCTCAAGAACAAGAGTCATGGATGGCTCCAATACTGGATTACCTACTCAGAGGTTCTCTGTCGGAAAACTCGATAGAGAGACGAAAGCTATTAAGGAAGGCCTCTCGCTATGTAATTCAGGATGGCCGATTGTACAGACGGGGATTCTCAATGCCATTGCTTCGATGTGTATCCCGGGAAGAGTCCAAAACAATCCTAGCTGAAGTGCATGGAGGAGAATGTGGTGATCATTCAGGTGGTCAAACATTAGCAAAGAAAATTCTCCGATACGGATATTTTTGGCCAGAAATCAATCGGGATGCCGCAGATTACTCCCGAAAATGTGACAAGTGCCAAAGATATGCCAAAATTCCTAGAGCACCTTCTACCGAACTCACACAGATGGTCAGTCCATGGCCATTTGCAATTTGGGGAATGGATCTCATTGGGCCGCTACCAACTGCTAAATCAGGGGTTAAATATGCTATTGTTGCAGTTGATTATTTTACTAAGTGGGCTGAAGCTGAACCATTGGCTACTATCACTTCTAAGAAAATGATAAGCTTTGTGACCAAGAATATCATTTGCAGATACGGTGTGCCTCAGAAAATAATCACAGACAATGGTACTCAGTTTGAAAGCGAGGAATTCCAGGATTTTTGCAAACGATTCAAAATCCAGAAAAGCTTTTCGGCAGTAGCTCATCCGCAGGCAAACGGGCAAGTGGAAGCAGTGAACAAGATCATCAAATCAACCATCAAAAAGCAACTCGAAAGAGCAAAAGGTGGTTGGGTCGATAAACTACCACTTGCACTATGGGCATACAGAACTACTCACAAAACTGCAACTGGGCATACTCCTTTTTCGTTAGCATACGGATCGGAAGCAATGATCCCGGTTGAAACAGAGGTCCCTTCACACAGAAGAATCCATTTCGATCAAGCAGAAAATGAAAAGTTGCAACTTGAAGCGCTGGATCTCCTTGATGAAAAAAGAGATGAAGCTAACCTCAGAGTTGCAGCTCATCAGCAAAGGATAGCCAGACATTTCAATTCCAAAGTTCGTCAACGCAGCTTTGAAATTGGAGATCTAGTCCTGAAAAGAATTATGACCGCGACAGGTGTGTTTGGGCCAAATTGGGAAGGACCATATGTAATAGGTCAGAAGCTTCTTGACGGCACATTCAAGCTCACCACCGTTGATGGAGATCAAATTCCAAGGGCATGGAACAGCAACCACTTGCGTCCATACTTTACTTGAAAATTTTGTTGAAAAATTGTAAAAAGAATTATGAATGTATGATTCTTGTAATTGAAAGCAATTGTGAAACTGATGCAAGTAAATAATGAAAGAATATAAAGTGGATGTAGGCCCAATTTCATGGCCGAACCACTATAAATCTTGTGTTCCTTATTATCATTATATGTTTGCTTTGTTTTCGATATAAAAATACATAAAATGTATTGCTAAAATGTCGATTTAAATTTTTGCAGACAATGGAAATAAAACTTGCGCATAATAAGACCGAGCGATTCTCACCATCATTCAACAAACAAATTTCAAGTCACAAAGACCCCGAATTCAAATCCTAGATAGGAAATACTTCAATTGAACGGCTAATGATTTCGATAGAAACGAGCCCTTGCTGATAAATTGAGATTGTTTGAACAAACAAACATCCAATTAGGAAGCTAGTGCCCGTTCTCACGAATTTGCCTGGCAATGAAGTACACTTCCTTGGATTAAACAAGCCACTTGTGAGAGAAAGGGGAATGAAAACTTGAAAAGAAAAAAAAAAAAAAAAAAAAAAAAGAGGATCGCTGAAAAGGCATAAGCAAGTGAACAGGGGAACAACCAAAGCTACCATCAGCGGCACAAGTCCTCTTCGGAGGCGCAACTCTTCGGAGAATAAAAGACCTCTAATGGGTCATACGCCACAAAAAAGAAAGTTCTCTACTCAACAAAAAAGATTGGAGGAGTCATGACCCTCCAACCATGAGAGAGTAACTTCCAGGCGATGAAAACCCTCTCTGAGGCACATTTCACCAGGAGTTGAAGTGTTATAACCGCTCTTCGGGATTTCACTTCACCAGAGTTGAAATGCAAACAAAATAAAAGCCCTCTTCGGAGGCCCATTTCACCAGGAGTTGAAGTGTTATAACCGCTCTTCGGGATTTCACTTCACCAGAGTTGAAATGCAAACAAAATAAAAGCCCTCTTCGGAGGCCCATTTCACCAAGAGTTGAAGTGTTTTGACCGCTTTTCGGAATTTCACTTCACCGGAGTTGAAATGTAAACAAAATAAAAGCCCTCTTCGGAGGCACATTTCGCCAGGAGTTGAAGTGTAACAACCGCTCTTCGGAATTTCACTTCACCAAAGTTGAAATGCAAAAACAAAGACCTTCTTGAAAGCACACGTTTCACCGAGATTGAAATAAAACTTCCAAGTGTTGAAACGTGAAAAGGCTTTCTTCGAAGGCACAACTCTTTGGGGGTACACGTTTCACCGAGATTGAAATAAAACTTCCAAGTGTTGAAACGTAAAAAAAAAAAATCCCTCCTTAGAGGTACGACCCCCTCCCGGGGACACAATCAAAAAAAAAAAAAAAAAAAAAAAAAGACCTCTTTGGAAGCACACGTTTCACCGAGATTGAAATAAAACTTCCAAGTGTTGAAACGTGAGAAGGCTTTCTTCGAAGGCACAACTCTTTGGGGGTACACGTTTCACCGAGATTGAAATAAAACTTCCAAGTGTTGAAACGTGAAAAATCCCTCCTCAGAGGTACAATTCTGTATAAAAAAAAAATTCCTCATCAAAAAGCGTACTTTAACTTTCAAATGGAAAATGATTGTAAAAAGAAAAGAAGTTAAAGTACCCTTCAGAGGTCCGCTTTACCACATAGAGGAATTCACTTGGTAAAATATGCACATAAGCAAAAGAGAAAAGTGATTTCTTCGAACGACAAAGCGTAAAAACTTATACGAAGGGAGTTGTACTCAATAAAAATTTTTCTTTAAAAAATAAAATAATTATTCTTTAACAAATAAGAGTGCAAGTCCCCTCAAAGTATAAAATATTGCAACAAGCTTAAGGTATGGGGGCAACATGGTATAGTAGTATAGCTGCCTCAGTAAAGTAATACTCAAGCAACATACCATAAGCCCGCTGCAATACTATATAAACAAACTTGTGCAAAAATAAATAGTAAATGCATTCTCAAATTCAAACAGAAGTTTGTACAAACAAAGAATCATTTTATTCAACTATAATGCAGGTACAGGTTTCAAAATAAAAGCGGGGGCCGGTACCCGCACAACTCTCGGCCAGTCCATACAAAAGGCAAAAAGCTAAAATCTTCACTTCTTCTTCCCTCCTTTGGACCCTTTACTCGGTCGAATAACCAGCTTTTCAGGTCGGCCAGTGGGTATAAGGGAAGTAGGAGAGGCAGGTGTAACCGGTTCAACTTCCGGCTCCTCTTCAGTGGCGGTGATTTTCTTCCCCCTCCTCTTTGATGTCCCACGCTTCTCTCTCCTTTGTGAGGAAGACTCACTCCCCGGAGTGACAAGTTTTGATAGAACAATGTCGTCAGAAGGAGTCCGTTCCGGGGAAATGTCACCTCCCTCAGGTCTCTCATCTTTCTGCTCTTGCGAAGCGATGGGATCATCCAAGCCGTGAAGAGCCTCTATTTGTTCCTCCTGTGATCCAGGTTGCGAGGCAGAAGGAGGCACCTCCTGAGGAGATAAAGGAAGGATGACCGGAGGAGTAGAAGTTTGAGCAGTGCTTGGTACTTTCTCTACAGAAGAAAAAAGGTTAAAGTCAGTAAAAAGAGGAGATGAGGGTTCACCAATGAAGTCAGTAAAGAGAGGAGATGAAGGCTCGTCAAGGTTGAGAAAATAGCCAAGGAGCTCGTGAAACTCATGTGAAATAAACGAGTAATCAGCTTGAGGAGAATTGACAGTAGCGAGATTAACGGTGAAGTTACCTGGAGAAGCTGGTTTCCTGATATCGACTTCATAAGCTTGCGCATCAGCGCTCTCTTCACCCTCGTCTCCACCTTGTGTGCTTGTAATATCAGCGGTAACTTTGGTGGGAGATGCGAGATGGGAACTGGAACCAATAATGTCGACTTCAGACGAAGAAGGTGGCTGGACTAGAGTAGTTGAAGTGGTTTTCCCCAGCTGGTCCCCTTCCGTCACTTCGGTTCTTAGTTTGGCAAGTTGTTCCTTTCCCCTGGCAAGAGCAGCGCGAGCGTCTTCATCAAAATAATGCCTTTCCAGGGCTGGCTCGTCATAACCAGCGCCTTCAGCACCAAGCATATCGAGGGCGGCCTCCCACACTTCAGCTAAAGTGATCTCATACTTGGGACCAAGAAAGGCGAGGCTTCCACGACCCAAGACGCTATGCAAGTAGAAGTCGAATAATGTTGAGCCGAAGCTATTTTTGGTCGCCTCATGAGATTCTTCGGCTGCGATTTTGCCGGCGACAGCCTCATCGCGCTCCCTTTCGGTTTTGGCAAGCTGAAGCTTAAGCATTTGTATCTCCGCCTCCTGGGAGTTTTTTTTCTTTTGAAGCTCAGCAATATCAGAGACATAGCCTTCATTGATTCTTTTTTGTACCTCGAGCCTGTCTTCGGCGTCCCTCTGACTAGCATGAGCATCTCTAACTTGTCTGAGAAGCACTTCTTCTTTTTGAGAGTATGAAGTAGAGGAAGCAGCAAGCTCATCTTTCAACTTCTCAACCTTTGCTTCGAGCTCCTCGTTGTAGGAAGTAATGCTCCTCATTTCGTTGTCGTGTTGCTCAAGGACCTTTTGCCACTCAGCCTTATCATTTTCCATGGTGAGCATAGCCTCTAAGTTGGCGCGGTTAACTCGTTGAAGCTCATCAACAAGCTTCTGCCAGTTTGACATCCTCTCGATATCAAGTTTAACGGCGTCAAGATTTCGTAGCATAGCAGGCTTGTCAATAGGGACTAGGTCGAGATCGAACCTCAAACCCTTTAAACACCACTGCGGAAAACGACTTTGTAAAGTGGCAGGGCCCGGTCCCACTTGAAATTTGGGCCTGCTTATTATTGTCTGGATGTCCTCCTTCCCAAGAGCAGGAGAGTCGGAAGTAATGTCAAGAGGGGCAGGGACAGTAGGCTTTTCGGGAATAGTGGAAACATGTCTCTCACCATGTCGGGCTCGTTTGCCTGAATCTTCAGCTACATGACCTTTTCCTCGGTCGTCGTGAGATTTCCTTTTGTGCGAGTCATCACTCCTCTGCAGAGAATCATGGTGCTCATCCCTATCCCTTCTGTCATGACGCTCTTCTGCATCCCTCCTTTCACGAGCCTTTCGAGCAGCCCTCTCTTCATCAGACTCTCTATAGGAGGGAAAGTAACACCGATAATCATATTGACCACGCCCCCCATAGCGTTGGAAATCTTGGTAATATGATCTGCCGCGTGTCATTGAAGAATCTGAAATAAGAAAAGATAAGCTTTAGAAGTCTTTAAAGTACAAGAAGATAAGTGCATAAATGTGCTGGAAAATCCTAAGTGTTGTGTGATGTGCAAGCTACACGCATTAAGCTACAAACCACTCTTTGGTGCAGAGGTGATGAAAGCTTGGGTATGAGGAGTTGATGTTTGTGTTGGTGTTTGTCGAAGAAGAGACGTCGCCTCAATTACAGGAGAGATAGTTTTAGATACGTCATCTCTAAAAAGCTCCTGCGAAGTCACTATTATGTCGCTCAACCCCTCGTAAACATCGTCACCATCATGCTTGGTGGGACTTGTTTTCTCAATTCCTACATCAGCTAACCCCCCGAGAGGCCGTGAAGGTTCTTCTTCTTCCTCGATCGGGGCAAGGACCGTCTTACTGGATGACCCCATAATGTCGGTAGAAGTGGAACACTTCACCAATGAAGCTTCAATATTAGACTCTTTTGATGCGAGTTGTTCGACAGTAACCGGGGCGTCAGAAGTTTTCGTCGGAGAATCGGGAACTTCTGTTGGAACTTCATGAGCATGCGTAGAACGAGAAGCGTGTAGAAGCCCGTATTGGTGTAAAAATTCATCCTTCAGCAGAAATTTTATGCTCCTTTCTTCCGCAGCCACGGCACTCAACCTCTCGAAAACTTGTTTATGAATCGGATCTCTAGAAGGGAGAGGAAGTGCTGAAAAGAGCAAAGAATGAAATTAGCAGCTGAGAGTTCAGATCTCGAGAAAGTTTCAAAACGGAAAAAGTAGAGACAGGAAATCTTACTTCCCACTCTCCATATGGCATAAAACCCTGGAGGGCAGCGAACGAAGAAAAACTGATTCAAAAATCCGTGAGCGCTTTCGGAGAGATCAGTAATAAGTTTGCGATTTCGAGCGCTTCTTACAACCACGATGGAGGGATGGTCTTTAGTTTTCGTGAATGAGCAAAAATAGCAGATCTCCTCGAAGCTTGGTAACCGATCCAAAACTCTCCTGAATAGAACACATAACCCCATCAGAATGGCGTAGCCATTGGGGTGTAATTGGAATGGAGAGATAGACAACCGAAGCAGGAACTGTTGGAGAAAGTCGTTAAAAGGAGGAATCGCCCCACTTAAGCACATTTGGCGATTGACTGCAACAAAGCCGTAGGGAGGATTGTCAGCAGTGTCATTTGGCCCCGGAAATAAGATGTCAGCATCATCAATGCCAAACTGGACGCGCAGTTGGTTAAATGCCCGCTGATTCAAAGTTGTGGATGTTCTCTCCGGAGGGTTGTCTATAGGGATGGCTACTGGAAAGACATCTTCAGCCTGGCCCATCGGCTCTTCTTGATGAGAGGTCATTCTACACAAGCAACTGGATGTTCAAATGCGAAGGTACACGTTTCCTAAAAGTGTGAAATGTTGTGCTGAACTAATGAAAATAAACAAGTAAATATAACTGAAGTTAAGCTAGTTGGCAGTTGGTTGACTACCAAATTTCAGGACTTATTAACTTAAAAGTTCAGGTGTGGTGTTAGTGCAAACCGGTCAATTTCAGTTGACTGTTTCAATATTGCTTTAGCATTCTACTTGGATTCGTTGATTTAGAGCACTTCTTTCACACAATTTGTTTAAATTGATTGTCTATTATTAACTAATCTGTCATTCGATGTGGGCAGTCAGTGGCAGTATATTCGTCCCGCTTTTTTGCAAAGGTTATGTTTAAACAGGTTATCAATATTAAAGATCGCATAATCCAGTAACAAAGCATAACAGAGTCATTGGAGTTGTCTCAGCAATTCAAACTTCAAGATGGAAATATAAGCAAGTTCTACCAAAATTTTAAAAGTTCTCAAAGTTGCTTAAAACCCAGGATGTTCGGATCGAGTTAAGAAACACAAGGCACGGCATTATGCATCCTAATCTTAAGTCGTTCATGGCCTAACAGGAAGGTCGCTATTACTTAAAGTCGCATTGTATGAGTCAAGGGGCCCCAGTTCAGGGACATGCAAAATTGTCTAAGTCCTATCTCGGCAGCAACTCAGGTTGTCTCGGCCACGACTCATGGTCCCAAGTTGACTCGGCAGCGACTCAAGACCTGATTTGCTAACTCGCAGACTTCCTCTCCACGCCACATCTTACAGCCCCCTTATCTTCCTCAACCCTCTAACCCGCTAACGCTCAAGCAACAAAGGTTCACCATCTTCTCAATGAAACCCATTATTTACCCATACCATCAAAATCGCCCAACACCGATTCGAACCACTTCGAGTCTATCATAAATTCAATGCATTGTTATGCTCTCATTAGCCGCCATAGCAACACAGCCAATGGCAAACGAAAACCGACTGCAACATGGCCCGAAAGTGGGATGTGATGTATGGATTTGAGCTGGGATCAAAAGTTGGATGTTCATGGTTTAATGGTGATCGTGAGTTGGATAAAGGTTGAATTCACTTACGCAATATAATAGCAGGAATGAATCGTCGATTGATTAACTCGAATTCGCCTTTGGGAGTTTGGAGTTTCGCTAATGGCAGAGCTGGATATTGAAGTAGTTAAGTGAGGAAGAAGGGGCGACTTAATAGCTTATATACAGGATGGAGGAGAAGAGGAAGGGACTCGCGAGTCATAAGCCGCTTTGAGTCGTTCACGACTCAAGCAGAAAGTCGAAGCACACGACTCATGATCTAAGCGTATACTTCGAGGGGCAATTGTTAACGCCGAGCGACTCAAGGGGGCTTACGACTCATAGGAGTTACCGACTCATCAGGGAGCGACTCAATGCTTCCAGCGACTTAAAAATGGGAGTGACTCAATGCTTCCAGCGACCTAAAAATGGGAGCGACTCAATGCTTCCAGCGACTTAAGAAAGGGAGCTACTAAATGGTTTAACGACTTAAGGTGCCTTGTGACTTAACGAGTTAAGATGTTCACGACTCAAGCATATGGAGCGGTTCAACGACTCAGTGGTCTACCGACTCATGGCATACCGACTTAGCGACTCATCATATTAAGCATTGCAAACTGCTTCAACCACAACTCAAAGACGTGATCTACGACTTATCATGAGTCGTTGCCGACATATGCCTCATCCTTCTAAGTCGCGTGCGACCTAGCACTTAGGGAAAAAATGGTGCCGCTTCTTATAAGACGCGGGTTGGTACTCGTGGCCCTGGGAGGAGATAAGGGAAATGCTTAAGTCGTGACTCGTTGACCCGTGACTCGCCAGCAACCTAGTACATGAAATGAGTCGCATGCGACTTATAGGGGGCGGCACAACTCCGAGAATTCCTATAAATAGGCAGCCACCGCCAACATTCAGGGGACTTTTGGCTCATTCTCTTCAAGCGCTGATACTCTGCTGCATTCCAAACCAATTCAACACTTGAAGCTCTCGAGACACTAAGAACGCTACAAACAACTTCAACAAGAGATCGCGTACATCCAACATGGATTCAAAGACTCTCATCTCCTTCGAAGTTTAAAATACTTGTTCTAAGTTTCTTGTAGTTCAAAGTGAATTGTACTTGGGAAGAATTGTATCAACTTGTAACGAGATCATCAATAAAAGTACTTAAAGTGGACGTAGGCTATACCCATAAGCCGAACCACTATAAAATTGCTGTTGTTTACTGCTTTTCCGCTATTATTTGCTTATAATTCTTTCCCGATCTATCGGGTGGTGCTTTCACAATTATACTTCACACACCGGGGTGTTAGCGTTCAAATTTAAGCGTTAACAATGGATTTGAAAACGAGCTCTGTATTAAAAGTAACGTTGAAATCATTTTTGTGAAAGAATTTGAATATTTACTACTGGTATAGAAACCTTTGTATTTTAAAGTGAAAAATCATAGAAACGATTGTAAAAATAATCGATCACCAAAAATTCACATTTGAAGACGTGAATTAAATCCAAAGAAATCGATACCAAATCCATCAAAATGGATACCCCAAAAATCCAGAAAAAGAAGTCATACAAGTCGATAAAAGTGATAACAACTAATCAGATCATCAAAAATCGATAAACATTGAAAATTTACTCAAAAATAGGCAAATAGGCAAAACTAAAATGTTCCAAATGTCTGGGGGTTATCCAGACGTCTAGTTAGGGCTCTAGAAATATTCTAGAAAACCTCCTAGGCATTTGAAATTACAAACCAGATGTCTGAACCCTAACCAGACATCTAAACCAACAGATCAAACGTCTGGAATTTGATTCTGTCGATTAATTTTCTATGTTCATCATATAATTTCTCCAGAGACCATAACCAGACGTCTAAAATTACCAACCAGACGTCTGGTTGGTTCAGCTGGGCAGAAATAAGCCTAGGCCAATAATGAACAAATCAATTCGGAAGCGATCGGACGAGTGACGGAGACTAAGGATTCATGCCAAGCGACAACCCAGCTATATAGGCTTTTCGATACACCCCAAATAACATGTCCAAGCATCCAAGATAGTATCTTTCAAGATTTTGAATTCAAAAAACGAAAATTTGGAAAATTCACCAAATCAATTCAAAACGAAAGCAAATGACCATTAATAAATGTTAAGAATTCATACCTAACAACAATGAAAGCTATAGACAAAGCTATGAGTTCAAGAACTCGCCTTTAAACCCAAAGAAACGAATGAGAGGCTTTAAAACAAAGCAAGACGAATTCCTCTTCAGTCCACCTGTAGATTCCTCAATTTATTATCAAAGGTGAAGTTTTTCCTAAGTTAGGTTATATGAATTTCTGGAAATTGAATAAAGAATGAGATGGAGAAGATGAAGAGAATGCTTACCTAAGCTTCTCTTTGATTTTAGAGCTGGAATTTGAATTTCCTAAGAGAGCCAGGGCATAGGAATTTTGATTTCCCTTTATTTCCTCTATTTTTACTTTAGGTTGAAAGTGTTAGGAAATGAAAATGAATAAAGAGAAGAGGGCGTGGAATTAGGGTATTATGTTGGGTTAACGGGCTGAAACCAAAACCCAAAGCCCAATGGAAAAATAGCAAAATTCTAGTCAACTCCAAACAAATCGATGTTTATACTCAAAAATGTAGCAAACGCTGTTTTGGACTCAATGGAAGTGGTATCAAGACCTAATACAACTGCTTACAAAAAGTAGCATTTCAGACTTTAATCCTACTAATGATGCTATATTTAAATAAACCATTTAAATATATAATCGTAAATATGCGGATTGTTACAGACTCCCCTCCTTAAAGAAATTGCGTTCTCGTAATTCTTAAGAAGAAAACAAAGAGTAACAACCATGAAAGAATATCAACACAAAAGAAAATTTGAATTGGGAAGTTCACCTTAAAGAGCACGAGTGAGTAAGTCTGGATGTGTTCGCTCGATGAATTCTCTCGATTCCCAAGAACAGTCCTTAGGATTTGAGGACCATTGAACTTTCACAAGTTGGACATCCTTATTACGAAGACGTTAGTCTTTATAGTAATGATACGAAAAAGAATTGGCTCATAAGTCAAATTAGGTGAAACTTCAATTTCTTCAACAACACCGGGCTCAAAAATAGAATCGGAATCCTAAAGGCATTTCTGTATTTGAGAGACGTGGAAAACGTCATGAATAGCAGAAAATTGAGCCGGTAATAAAAGGCGATAAGCCACGGAACCAATGTGTTCGGTGATGGGAAATGGACCAATATATCGAGGCGCTAATTTTTCCGATCGACTGAAACGCACAACACCCTTCATAAGTGAAACATGAATAAACACTAAATCTCCCACTGAAAATTCTAAATACCTTCTTCGGTTATTGGCATAGGACTTTTGTCTACTTTGAGCTTCATTTATCCTATGAGGAATAAGTCCAATCATTTCTGTGGAATCACGAATAAAATTTAGACCTAAAACCAGCTTCTCACCGGCCTCAAGCAACAAGAAGGAGATCGGCATGGCCTTCCGTAGAGTGCCTCGAAAGGTGCCATACCAATACTAGATTGGAAGCTATTATTATAGTAAAACTCAACAAGAGAAATATGTTCTTCCCAACCTCCACCAAAATCAAGAACACATGCACGAAGGGGATATTCAAGAGTTTGATCCACACGCTCGGGTTTCCCATTAGACTGAGGATGATAAACGGTGCTAAGATTAAGCTTCGTTCCCAAAGCTTTTTGAAAACTCTTCCAAAATCCAATAGTAAAAAATGGATCATGATCGCTATCAATAGAAGTAGGAACTCCATGCAATTTAACAATTTCTGTAACATAGAGTTTAGGTAAAAGGGGTATGGTCCGATTAGACCAAAGAGAATAAAATGGGCGGACTTCGTAAGTTTATCAACAATCACACATAAACTGTCATGACTCGAACAAGAATAGGGAAGATCATCAATAAAGTCCATGGAGACTTGATCTCACTTCCAAACAGGAATGTCTAAACGTTGCAATAACCCACCGGGCCTTTGATGCTCTGCCTTTACGAGTTGGCAAGTCATGCAAAGCTTAATATAGTTAGAACTACCAGATTTCATTTCATCCCAATAATAAAGTCGCTTCATGTCCGCATACATTTTACTACTTCCGGGATGAATGGTAAATTTAGAACGATGAGAATCTTCTAAAATATTTTACGAAGATCACTAATATTTGGCACGATAAGTCTACAAAATTTTCGAATGCCGCAACGAGCATCGATTTCAAAGTCTTTCAATCCATCAATATTACTATCCCGACAACTTTGGCTAAAATGAGCGAATTCGGGATCATGCTTTTGAGCATCAAAAATGCGGTCTAGAAGAGATGGATGAGCCTCAAGGCTATATAAAACAAGAGATGAACATGAATTGGATTCACGATCTTGAATCTCACAAGTATAAAAAGTCTCAAGATCACTCCATTCGGATATCATCATAGAAACAATAGCTTGTAGCTTACGACTAAGGGCATCGGCAACACGATTCCCCCTTCCGGGAGCATAGAGAATATCAAGATCATATGACGCAATCAATTCGAGCCAACGTTGTTGACACAAATTCAGTTCCTTTTGAGAAAATAAATATTTCAAAGATTTATGATCGGTGTAGAGAAAAAATTTCTCTCCTAAAATATAATGATGCCAAATTCTAACGAGGAAAACAATAGCCGTGAGCTCTAAATCATGAGTGGAATATCTACTCTCGACAGGCTTTAATTGCCTAGAAGCATAAGCAATACCACGTTCCCTTTGCATGAGAACGGCTCCCAAACCAACACGACTAGCATTGGTATGAACAATAAAGTCTTGGTTCCCCTCGGGAATCATAAGAATAAGAGCATCAAAGAGGAGTTCTTTTAATTTTTGAAAAGAAGTTTGACATTTGTTTGCCAAAATGTACTTAACTCCCTTCTTTGTCAAACTAGTAAGAGGCACGAAAATTTTAGAAAAGTCTTTTATGAACCGACGCTAATAGCCCGCCAATCCAAGGAAACTACGGATTTCCGTAACACTCTCCGATATCTTCCAATTTTGAATCACTTCAACCTTTGAAGGATCCACGGAAATCCCGGATTCAGAAATAATATACCCAACAAATTTCACACGAGGCTGCCAAAAGTGGCACTTGGAAAATTTTTCTTTCAATTGATTGCTCCTAAGAGTTTCCAATACTATTCGGAGATGTTTTTCATGCTCCTCCTCCGTTTCAGAACAAACAAGAATATCATCTATAAAGATGAGAATGAATCGTCGAGAAAGTCTTTGAAAACTCGATTCATAAGGTCAACGAAATAAGCTGCAGCATTCGCTAAACCAAATGGCATAACAAGCCATTTTATAAGATCCATAACGAGTATGGAATGATGTCAAAGTAATGCTATCCTCTGCAATACGAAGCTGATGAAAACTGGTTGCTAAGTCTAATTGTGAAAAGACTCTAGAACGACTAAGTTGGTCAATTAAATCATCAGTCCGAGGTAAAGGATATTTATTCTTCATGGTGAGATCATTAAGCTTGAGGTAGCCAATGAAAAGCCTATTTATGCCATCAGTTTTCTTCACAAAAATAGCTGAAGCTCTCCAAGGAAAGGAACTAGAATGAATAAATTGTTTCACTTCCAATTCGGATAATTGTTTATGCATTTCCTCATTTTCCTTATTAGACATACGATAAGGAGGACGAGTGATAGGTAGAGCTCCAGGGATTAAATTAATTCTGAACTCAATTGCTCACTTATGGAGTAATCCTAAAACGAGCTCAAATATGTCGAAAAATTCATGAACAACATAAATAAGGGAACTGACATCATCCTCATCATCATTATCGTCATCATGATGGTTTTGAGAATATAAGGATGCCACCGAATTAGAATCTGAATCTTTAGGAACAACAAAAATCTACTTAACAGATTGGGGTTGTCGAAGATGAATATTTCTCTCAAGGCATAGGATATGGGCTTCATAATGGTTATGCCAATCCATTCCCAAAATCATTCCGAAGCCTAAGGAACGCATGACATGCAAATCTCCTCAGAAAGCATAATCACATAAAGTAGTCTCGAAATCTTTACAAAGTAAAATGAGTGCTACAGATCCACCAACCAGATTCGCAATTCTCAATGAAGTCATCAAAGCCATAACATTTAAAGAAAATGTATCAACAAGTTCTTTTGATATAAAAGAGTGGGATGCATCCATATAAAAAAGAACTCGAATAGGACGATTACGAAATATAATAATGCCATCGAGGATAGAATGAGAAGTACCTTGACCAAGAGAAGTTTTCCTAGGAGCTTGCGCAACAACTAGCTTTCCCTCTTTCTTACTTGGAAGTTTGGGACATGAAGATGGAGAAGATGAAGATGGAGATGATGAAGAGAGAATGAGATGAAGAAGATGAAGAGGATGCTTACCTAAGCTTCTCTTTGATTTTAGAGCTAGAACTTGAATCTCCTAAGAGAACTAGGGCTTAGGAATTTTGATTTCCCTTTCTTTCCCCTATTTTTACTTTAGCTTGAAAGTGTTAGGAAATGAAAATGAATGAACAGAAGAGGGGGTGGAGTTAGGGTATTATGTTGGGTTAATGGGCTGAAATCCAAACCCGAAGCCCAATAGAAAAATAGCAAAATTCTAGTCGACTCGAAACATATCGATATTCACACTAAAAAAGGTCACAAATACCGTTTTGGACTCAATGGAAGTGGTCTTAAGACCTAATTCGACTGCTTACAAAAAGTAGCATTTCGGATTTTAATCCGACTAATGATGCTATATTTGAATAAATCATTTAAATATATAATCGTAAAATATGCAGGTTGTTACATTTGAACCATAAAATAAACAGTTTCAATTTCAATATATTTCAAAGCTTTACATATTCCACGTTTCCAAGCTAAATTCGATAATTTCATATTTTGAAATATTCACTTAATAAATACAGTATCGTTTAAATTTAAGCTTGAAATATTCATATATTACCTTAAAGCAAAATCAAGTTATAAAATCATATCCTTTCAAAAATATCAAATTCAATAAGTCTCAGGTTGGTTTAATTAAACAAAATTCTTACTAAATACAATTTCGAATACATTCAAATTTATCTTTCCAAACTTAACTTATAGAAATCATTATAAAATCTATTTTTTAAAAAATATAATTTTAAATAAATACTTAAACATATTGTATTTTACTTAAATCAAACTTTACTAAATTTAAAGCTTATTATTAAATCAATTTTATATTAAAGCTTATTCATATACATAATATTTTCAAATTTAAATAAAACCATATATATTTCCTTTCAAATCATAGAAATCATTCCAAAAATATTTGTATATAGAATTACGGTGTCTGTATATAATCTTCTATCCTACGGTCAAGTGATACGGATATTTACCATTTCAATCTGTACATTAGATATATACGGGTGTTCAACCGAAATCCCAAATTCAATTCAATTTGAAAATCCTTTGTGTTTATCATCTCAACCATAATGATTTTCTCCTATTCTACAGATCATTCAGGTATGTATCATTTCAACCCATAGGGAGTTATATACTAATAGGGGACTTGCATAGTGATAACAAATATGATAATAATAACAACAGGCGTATATCATAAATGTAAATAACAGATAATGGCGTCAGATGTCATAGGTGATCAGATATAGATAACATCATGTATATAGCAATGTAAATAACTAACAACAGCATATTTCAATTGTCGATTCAATTGAAATCAAATTTAATAAATATAAGAATGTTAATCGTGAGTGATTGATCATGTTTCGAGGCAAGAGAGAATAACAATAAATTGAGTTACGAATCCAAGCACGAATTCCAAATCAAAGCTAGATTCACACAAATTCGTCGAAAAAGCCGATAAATAGGAATAGACGAAATCAAATCAAAACTGGATTGATGAAGATGGTTGGTGTAAGTAAACTTATATATGTACTATATAAAAATATAACTATATATATAGTTATATATATATATATAAAGCCATATTCTAAATTCAAACATATAATGAATTAAATAAATAAATATATATATATATATATGGTTTTCAAAAATCATAGTTTTAAATTAAAACACATATTTAAAATCAAACATATATACATTATATATTTTGAAATAAATACATATATAAATTTATTAAAAATACAAAATACTTACATATATAGTGTATGTTCATTACAACATATCAAATACCGCCTATATAAACTTATATATAAATAGTAACTTTGATATACATATATATATATATATACATATATTGTGACGACCAGCCTTATTCTCCACAATAAGACGCATCATATTTAAGAAAGAAAGGGATAGAAAAGAGAAAAGATAGAGAATAAGAAGAAACAACATCAGACTCTCAACACCGGAACAAATAAATTATATTAATAACATAAGTGTTACATAAAATACAACCATTAATCAGAGTTACGCAGATTATACATCACATACTAGACAGTTATGAACACATGTCAAGTTATACAACTCAATACAGAAAAACTAACACAGCGGAACACTATATATATCTACAACGCCGAAGCCTCCTGCTCCATTGCTCCGTCACAATTCGTCAAAGCTAACTTGAATCCCTTGGAAACTCATAAAAATTTGAGTACCCAAGAGTTTAAGAAAAACAGAAATAAACTCCAGGTTAGACATGGCTCTGGTGTGAGTAACATGTTAAGTTTGCTTAACTTTGAAAAACCCTTTGAAAACAAAGGGTATCACGTAAAACTCCCCACACATAAACATGGGTAAGTTTTTACCTTACGCTAACCAAAACATTTGATAGGAAATTCTATGATATTATAATAGTGTGTAGGGTTTTCAAATAAAATACAGAAATAGCTGGAATGCTTACATCTTACATTCCAACATAGTTTGGAGCAATCAATGCGTATGGCACTTATTGGAGATCGGATTCCATACAATGGTAGGGCTACTGAGGTACTTCCCGTCAGAGTACGTGGCCTAGATCAACGTACCGAGGATCCACCCTCAATCCCCCGCAACACATGGCAGGAACCATCCCTTACTGGACAGTCCTGAACAAGACAACCCCGACAGTTGGAGCTCACAACTGCCCACACACCCGAAGAAAAAGGGACCTCTAGACGGGGGAAAATTTCGTCCTACTTGGGCATGACTCACTTAGCCTTGCTGCACCTCCCCTTTTTTAGCCATTCCTGGTTGATGAGACATGAGGCTACGATTACCTTTATAGAACACATCTATCTTAGAATGCTCATCGTCCACCTGACGATGTTCTGAAAGTATTCAATTCATATAAGTTCGTTCCGGGTTCGAACGAAACCGAAGGCATTATCTAGTTACACTCATTTTGGAATCACCCTCAGAGTTAACGAAAATAACACTTGCACTCTGAATTTTCATCTTCACTTGAGATTCACTACCTATCGTTAATTTGGATCGATGTGGATTTCAGATATCCAAATCCGAAAACCCGATCCCAGTCTCACCGAAATCCAAAACGCCATCTTTTAGGTCTAAGTTGTTTTAAAGTTAAAACAATTCATTTTTATTATCTATATACACATAGATAGATAATTCACGTATCACAATAGATAATCAACATTATCATCATAAACAGATAATTAACATTATCATCACAAATAGATAATCCACATCATCATTTCACTTTAAACAAAACATCCATATCACACGGCATCACTTATCTCATTTCTGAGATCTCAAACCATTCAAGGCAAATCATTATCATCCACACATAAGCAATGATCTAATAATCACGCCATTGATAATTAATTTAAAATGAATTAAATTAATTACTTGCATCTCTAATTAATTTAAAGCAATTGAAAATAATTAGTTCATCAATATAAATCTTGCTTACATAACCATTAATTAATTACAAATTAATTAATTAATCATTCTCTAATTATCCACCTTAATTAATCACCCTAGATTAATTATTCTCTAATTACTTTTAAGTAACTATCCTGAATTAATTTCACAAATTAGTTATTCTAAATCAAATACAATAATTAATCTTTAATTACTTCGTAAATTAATTAACTATAATTAATTACATTAATCCTTAATTAATTACATTAATTTATTACTATTAATAACTTATCGTTGATTAATTAGTCTAAATTAATCAACTTTAATAACATCATTAATTATATTAATTAATGATCCCTAATTACATTTTAAATTATTTATCGTATTTAAATTAATTACATTAAGTAATTAATCTTTAATTAAACCACGTTTATTAATCACAGTTGATTAATCTTATTCAGTAATTAACTACCTTAATTACTTCATAAAATAAATTAATTACTCCATAATTAATTATTTTAATTAATCCCTTGATTAATTACACAAAGTAATTTAATCCAAATTACTTCCATTCTTAAATCATCTTCCATTAATTACATCCAACAGTTACCATTAATTACTTCACCAAGTAATTATAATTCATTAATTACATTAAGTAATTATTATCAAATCATCCAGTGATTTAAAGTAAACGTAATTAATTAATTTAAACAAATCATATTAAACACAATTAATTACGTTAAGTAATTAATTCCTTAATTACTTCCATTAAGTAATTACACTTAAACAATTTCACAAATGATTATCAATAATTAATTAATCCAATTAATTATTGAAAATTAATCATATTAGTTAATTATTAAACAATCTTAAGTTAATGACCTTCATTAATAATCCTTTAATTACTTTCTTAAGTAATTAAACTTAGATTGATAATTATTATTTACAAATTAATTAATCTTAATAACCAATTAACTAATCTCTAATTATTTAATTAATTAAGTGTTAACTGTAACTTAATTACTCTTTAATTACCTGTTTAGTTAATTTTTAATCATTAATTAAAATCTAATTAATAATCATTAAGTACAAATTAATTATTCTTAATTAATAAATATTAAACCTTAACTAATTAATTTAATCCTTTAATTACTTACTTAATTAATCCAATCATTAATTAAATAAATTATTTATCCATTTTACATAATTTAATGAATTACAAGTTATTAAATCTTCATTTATTTAAAGATAAAAACATTTTTCTTATTAATGATCAAATTATCATTAACAAAGTATTTAAAAATAATTAATTTCAAATTTACTTTCAAATTTCATTTCAAATTTAAGATTTAAAATGAATACAAATTAACTTAAACAAAGTTTAAAACAATTTAAAAACCCTTTAAAATCTCATGTTAAGGAAACACATACCTTATAAAAGAGGTTTAAAAGAATTTTACCCAATTTATTTTAAATTCAAACCATATTTAAAAGTACACCTTAACATTCAAAATTGTTTAAAACAATTCAAATTTAAAAGCTTCCTTTAATTTCAAAACTAAGATTTCAAACTAAATTTGAATCCAGATAAAAAACTTAGATTTAAAAACTTTACTTACATTTTTAGACTTCATTTTAAAATTCAAACTATTTAAACATTTTAAAGTTGTTAAAACAATTTAAATCTTAAAATTTATCTTATTCTAAACTGAGATTCAAACTAACTTGAATTCCAGATTTAAACTTTGATTTAAAACTTATTCTAGATCTCTACTTTACATTTAAACTCAGCTTTTAGTGCGACAGCTCGCAAAATCTGAACCCCTTGAATCAACACTGTTCTACTTCAATTAACTCAAGTGGAACAGAAATACGAACCATTAGGGTTAAAGAAGAAGGGATAAAAGAAGAAGAAACTAAACAATATCATAATCTCACAGTCGCATCGGATAAAATATATTAGACAATAAATAATCTTTACTCAAAAATCAACTATATCAGTTTTACACAATACATCATCAGAGTCTCATACACAATATTACGAGTCAGACAAACATATAATCATAGCAGCGGATATATATACAAATATGGATAATACGTCTCGGACTCCAGCTCCTCTCCTGCTCTATAGCAACCTGTCTTGAACAAATGATACTCGGTCTGACCTGAGCATTATAATGAAATAACACCTGAGTCAGTCTGGAATACCAACTGATAACAATATACCCAAATTGATTATTAAAGTTTCAAAATCCTTTTGAAAACAAAAGCATCTCGTAAGACCAAGCCACAAATAAACATGTCTGGTTTTTGCCTTACGATAGCTAAAACACTTTTTATAGAAATCCTCTGATATTATAATAGGGTCTATATACAAATACTTATAAAATAGCCGAAATTGTTACATCTATTAAATTCCAGCTACTAGCCACAGAGTGGGTAATACAAACAAAACTCATACAAGGCTCGTAAGGAGAATGGATTTCCAACAATGACTAGGCACTAGGGTACCACCTGTCGCAGTACGGGGCCTAGATCACCGTACCGAGGACAACGCCCGATCCCCTGCAACACAAGGCCGGACCCATCCATTACTGGATAGTTCCGAATAAGATCACCCCACGGTTGGGGTCAGCAACCGCACCACTAAGCCGAATAAAAAGGGACATCTAGACAGGGATGACCTTACTCTCAAGTGGGGGCTACCCACGAAGCCTTGCTGCATATCCCCAGATTTTCAGTCATTCCTATTTGATGAGGCTTGAGGCTAAGCATTACCTTTTAGAACATTTTACTTAGAATGCCCATCGCCCTCCAGACGATGTTCCAAAAGCATTCATCCATACAAGTCCGTTCCGTGTTCGAACAGACCCGAAGGCACTATTCCTACTACATCGATTTTAGAAATATCCTCAGGATTAGTGGCGACTAGCCCTTGCACTTCATTGCTCCATCTTCGACTCCGAACACGTTTTTTTTTTCACGAAACGTACAAACCGGATCGAAGTGGTTTTCGCGAAATAAATCTCGATCCCGGTCTCTTCGAAACGATCAACGCATTTGTCCAATATTGATAGTCGGTGATTTAACTATCAATTTATATTCACAAATATTTCCAAATTTTCAAAGCTCGTTTGAAAACAATTCCCAAAATCTCTTCCTTTTGAAGGAAAATTATCTAACATTTATTCTCGTTGGAAATAACCAAGCTCAAAACAATTTAAGTTTAAAACAGTTAAAACATTTTATACTGAAATATACTTTAAAATATGTAAATTTACTTCTAGTTATTACTCAAAAATATAATTTCAAAAATGTAAATAAAACTATTTATTAAATAAGAGTTTTTCAACTAAACTTAAAAGTAGTGGTTTTAAAGGATAAATACTAGTTTTCAAATAACTTAAATCATCCATTCTTTAAATATATCTGTTTATAAAATATAATTACTAGTAAACCTCTTAAATAATCATACTATAGCTAAATCTATTTCTTATTTTTAAAGGAGAATTTTCTTAAAAACACTTCCTTGAAACAAATTTTACTTAACTTTTAAATCCTGATTTTATTGACGAACTCGGTTTTTCCCAGGGAAACATTTCTATTTAAACAACCCAAAGAATCTTCCATATAGATCCCTCTCGATCTATTCCAACTCGAATTTACGTTAGTTATAGTAACTTTATTCCCAAGCTTACAAACAAACTCCCTTTGAAGTTTAAACACCTTTTCCATTTTCGGAAATTTCCTTTTCAAAGTATAGGTTTAAAACACTTTTAAGCAAAACAACTGAGAGTTTATTAAAGGAAAATAATACTTATGAATTACTTAACTATAATTCCAAGGGTGAAAAATGCATTTCAAAATATTTGATTTACATTTACAATTGTAATTTATATTTAGAAGCTTCGTTGAAACATATTTTAATTTTTCGGAAAACTCTATTCATTATCAAGAATAACCTATCATTATTTTAACACTTTATAACTTCTTATAGATTTTCTCACCCAAATCCTTACTTTGCATTTATCAACTAATAATTTTCCTGCTTTATTTAAAATTCCCATTTAAAAATTTCATTCTTCATCCGAACCAAATCCAAATTTTATTCCTTTAAATTCTTTATATAACAATTTCTTTTATTTCTTAAATCCCAATTAAATCCATTTATTTAAAATTCCGGGTTTATATTTATTTCAACAATATCACAGTACAATTTAATTTCATATTTATCAATCACAACATACAAACAAATTGCATTATCAATTATAAAAATAATCACTATGTTGTGACGAATCCATTTGGATCTTTCTAACCTGTTTTCCCTGCATCCACAAATATTAGCACATCATATATATAAATATCATTTCAGACTGATACAATATCTATATTCAGCCAATCACACAGATATTTAAATATTAACTATTTAAATTAGCTAGCATCCAGATGTGAGTGAGAATAACTCACCTTGAGTTTCGGCGAGCATTTGTAATTTTAAATTAGATCGAAGCGTTCGATTTAATCCAAAATTTCTACTCGCTTAGAACGAATACAGATCTGCGCCACAGCGTGCTTCCCGTCGCTACGATTCCAACGCTTCCTGTTTCGCCGAAATCTGGCATCGTATGATTTAGATACGAATTTATAAATTTTGAATATAATTATAAACAAATTTTCTTTTTATTTTAACCTTATAAAAATCCTAGCCGTTCATCATGTAGAAAAGGAACAGGCCGCATCTTCTTCGTTCCACATGAACGCTCGCGAACCCATCCTCACCCAAACTTCAAATCGTCGTTCCCCCCTCGTCGTCGACCGGAAGTCGATCACAACCCGCCAAACAACGCTCCTACTCCGCCTCAACACTCGGCCCAGGTGCGGCGCATGCAAACGCTACGGCCATCATGAAAATCGAGCTTGAATGCGGCCCCTCTCGTGCCCGATTTCCGACAATCCACTCACCCATTTTCGATCATGGCCGTTCACCTTGAAGAACTCAATGAGCTCTTCATCTTTGCAGTTGGAAGAATCTCTTAAAACTCGACGGATTATGGTAGATAAAAGGTGGAAGCGAACGAATTTCGGCCATGAAATATAATAGAGGCGGCGGCTCACGTTATGCTAGGGTTAGAGAATAATTATGATATATGTATATTATTGTTTTAATATTATTTTATTAATAAAATTCTCTATGTAACATCTTATTTCATACGAACTCCAATTCTCACGCACCAAAAGGCGTTCCTAGGGTTTTACCTACGTTCCGAACACAATGGAACGTGTTTGGGAAGCTAATTTGATCATATGCGCGAGTTACTGAATTAAACGATCAATTTAAAAATTAAATCGGTTAAATCGATTTCTATGCGTTTCGAGCTGCCACGGTCAAACGAAAACTCCGATTGCTACGAAAATTGAAATCCGATAATAACTAACTATTACGGATCCAATGGAACTGGTTTCGTCGAATTCCGAGATTGTGCCCCGAAAGGCTATTTTAACTCGACGATTAAATCAAGCGATTTTAAAAATTGTCGAAATCACTTAAAATTTCACCTTTTTATAAAAATTTATTAACTCAATTATAATTCATATCGAATTTCTAATCGCACTAGAAATCATTCTGATTCGGTTTAAATCAAAATCTGAATATTTGCATTATTAAATCCCATTATTTAATTAATATAAAATTCCAAATCCAATCTATCGATTATTAATTCCATCCAATGGACCAATATTATAATTCAAATCCAATTAGACTTAAAATAACTTATAATCAAACTTTTATATCTATTTATACACAGAATTGCCAATTATCCCAATTCTAATATTAAATTATTATAATTATTCAAACTTCAATTAAATTGCCATATTTGAAATTAAACCAATCTTGTTAATTTAACCAAATTCTTTTATTTCAAAATTCGAATTATAATCCATATTCAACATTTAAAACGAATTAAATGTTCAAATTTGGTGACCCAAAATTCCGGGTTGTTACATTTAAATTCCATTTTAAAATTTAAAAACAGAACAAAACAGGTTTCTGTTAAAACCTTTAATAAATATTAACTCGAGGCAAACCTATTTTTCTTCGAGTCCAACCTATCCTATCTTCGAGCCAAACATTACACTACTTCGAGTCAAACATCAAGTTGCTCGAGTACAAACCAAATCAAAGTTCACCAGAAAATGCAGTGCAACGTGCACATGCACAGTGGCGCTGGTTGACTCAGATCATCAACGATGATCTTCCCACCTCCACAACCACTCGTACACCCTAACTCGAACATCGGATTCGAGATTGCAACCTAAACTTGGAAACAACTAGAACCACACTCCCAAACCTGGAAATGCTTCGCCTACGTTCGTCCGACCACCAGAAAATCTGCAACTACGGCCATGACCTCATCAACACACCACTTCCATCACTCAAAGCCCCATCGCACTCGATCAACCCAAACGGTCGTGGTGATCAAATTACTAAGCCTAGGAAAAACTAGGGTTGTAAACAAAAATCCATAGCTGCTACCTCCTCGATGAACTGCATCACAAACAGACAGTTTTCCCATCAACTACAATCACTGCTCCATCATTACCCGAGATCTCGACCCCTCCAATCACTTGGATCACCAGAAAACCCCAAGTTTCCCTTTTCAGTTCAAACAAGAACTTCACACCATTCACAAACTAAAATCTATGATTTTAGCTTTAAAATTCGTGTTTTTTTTATGTATTCAATTTATAATACTGAATGTATAAATTACAATGCTTGAGTTTTGATTTATATTTACATGCATTGTTGTTTTTATATTTTCAGAGACAATCAGGCTTTTTTTGACTTAACTAAATTTTTAAATATTAATCCATGATAAAACAGACAACTTTTGTTTGATAGTTAAATCCTATCAAAAACCAGATCAAATGGTAAGGAATTTAAATGGAATTTTTGAGCTTGGGAAAACAAAACAGACAGAGCACACATAAAAACAACATGCATATCCAAACATTCATATGTATACACAACATACATCATAATACATATTCATTTCAACACACTAGCATGAAATCAAATTTACTTTAAGTTTTAAAAGTTACTCACCTGATTTTGAAGAAGACAGAGCTTCCTAGATTTATTTTGAAAAGCTTTCGAAAACTAGTTTCCATTTTCTTTAAAACTTTGTTCTTGAATGCTGAAATGTTGCTTGCTTTAAAACGTTAAAACTGGAATGCTAGCTTTAGTTTGAAAAGATGCAGTTGCATGCAAAGATGACCGTTTGAACATGCTTCCAGGTTGAAGAAAATATAATGCAGGCTACGGAAATGCTTTGAAATTGTTACAGGGAATTGATTTTGGTTTGAAGATTTGTTTACAGGTTGATGAAAAGCTTTGCAAACTTGATTTGGAAATGTTTGCAAACTTTGATACAGAGATTTACAGATGGATTTCTAGTTTTGAAATGGTTATGAGGAGGTGAATACTGATTTTGGTTGATTTTAGGTTTTGTTTGAATATTGAGAGATGAATTACAATGTTTGATTTACAGGTTGAAGATGGTTACTGATTTTGTTTTCGGAGTGATCTCAGATTTGTTTTTGATTTGGAAAAATGGTTACAAACTTGGTTATAGAGATTTTATTTCGGTTTTCAACTTAGCTTTTGAAAAAGAAAAAAAAAGACTGAAGGAAAGAACAATAGTTATATAAAGGCTAAAATGTTTTAAAAATAAAAATAAAAGAAAAACTGAATTAAATGACACTTGTCCTATAGATTAACATTTGTCATATTGATATGTTTAACAATTAACACATGTCTTTTAATTAATTAGTTTTTATTTAAATGTTAATAAAGGTTAATATAAACTTACACTTAATTAATTATCTTATGGTTACTTATTTATATGTAGGTAATTTTAAAAGAAATAAATCCATTTATATTTATAAAATAAAATTTTATACAAATATTTTAAAATCCAAAATAATTTAAAATATTTATACTCTCAATTCCAAAACTTTAAATTCAAATTCAATTCAATTCTAATTCAATTTTAAAATTAAGTTATATATATACAAATTAAATTTGAAATAACAATGCTATTTTTATAAAAATCTATTTGTAAAAATAATACGTTATTATTGTTGTTTAAAAGTAACTCATTTATTAATTTAAAATTTTATAAAAGAAATTATCTCTTTATTAATAACTTATTTATTTTATCAAACTGTATTTAAAAAAACAAAACAAACCTTTTTGTTAGTTAATTTAAATTTAAACTTAAGCAAAAATAAATTTAAGCAATTAAACATTTATCTTAATAATTTAAAACCATATACTTATTTATTTAATAGCTTTTGAAAAGCTTAATATTAAAAAAATCAAATTTCCAAATTACCTAAAAATATTAGAATTTGAAAATATGATTCATTTGTTAAATTAAAACAAAGCTTGCCTATTTACAATATATACAAATATATACAATATAAATAGAAAACAATTTAATTAGCTTTTTAAAAAGATAAAATTCACCAATTAAATATTTATTAGAGGAAGATTATTAAATCAATTCAAATTTTATTAACAAAAATTATCAAATCAATTTAATTTTTAATACAGATTATTAAATCGATATTGCCAAAAATTCCAGGATATCACATTCCTCCCCCCTTAAAACAATTTTGTCCCCGAAATTTAAAACAAAGGTAATTTAATAATCTATCTATGATTTTAATTTTAAAACACAAGCATATATTATCAATCATATGCTAACAACCATAGCAACCAATTCATCCAGTCAACCAAATCTAACTATCCAGACAAAATTCTGGATAGAACTTCCTAGAGTTTCCCAGGTATAAATACCGGGACACTCGCTCTACTGTATCCATACAATCTATACTACTAAGCTATAGAGCTCCTACTCATCTAGATCTACAACTGAACAAGGCATGAGAGCATAGACAAGTCCGACTCAACCACTAAATCTCCTGAACTGCTGGTTTCCAAAACCAGATATGGATCATACACGTACTCCCTCAGAGATACGTGAAACTCAACGAATCCCAGTTATCCAAACTAGCAATTCAATCCCGAAGACCAAACACTTATCCTTACAAGAATACAGAAAAGATTCAAAACACCTTGGAGCTAGCTTCCCAATCTTACAAAAACTTATAGCTCCATGATCGAAGAAAACCTTAACCAAATCAAAGTCTCCAACTTTGAAATCCAAATTCCTCCGTCTCTTATCCACAAAACTCTTTGGACGATCTTGGGCTGCTTACATCCTTCCTGATCAGCTCAACCGTCGCTGATGCTTCTAGAAACAAACTAGACCAAAAAAAACCCAACAAAATGATCTCTCCAAGATCAACCAAAATCAAGAACAAACTCTACTCATCAAACATCAGAGTACTGAACTTACATCTCCTATCCAATAAAGACAATACAGATGAACTCCCAACCTGCTTCCGCTGCACAACTCTGATCTGAAGCAGATGAAACTGCTGATGAAGAACACGAGCACAAACTGGACAACACATCCCATAAATAAGGTTCAACAGATCCATAAAGGGAAAACTCATAAATTCCACCAAATTCCGAGCTGCTTCCCCCAAACTCTATCTCTAGGAACCGTCCTTCTGCTAAGCTGAACCACCGGTACCAGTCCTGGAATCCTAGTCGATAAGAATACTCAATCTCCAGATGCAGACAAACCTCTGACTTCCCTGAAGACATCCAGAAAATCTCTGATGACCCAAGAGAACATTCGGCTATAGCAAGTCACTTTTGCGATCAACCCATCCTAATTCCAAAGAAAAATATTCTCTCATTACCAATCAGAACAGCTTACGCTTATCTAGCCAATCCATCGAAGAAATGGATCCACTTTGAAGCTTCTGAACTCCCCTCTAGAAAAACTACTAAGCCAAAAAAACCTTCCTGTCGGCTCACAGAACACACCGAGGTGCACTGCTAACACTGATGCCAAAGACTTCCTAATCCAAAGCTCTACGAGAAACTCGAACCTCAAACTAAACAGAAACACCCTACTGAACTCAGCCACAACACCGAAGTAGACACACTTCCTTAACTTGTTCCATAGAAAGCATCTTCGGAAACATCCATAGTCACTTCATCTCATCACACAGCTACAACTTCCTGAGGCATCAAGATACCATCACTTGCTTCTGCCCAACCGACAGATCCAAATTCTACTAATCCAACTTCAAAGATAGACTCCAAACCTTAACAGGTTTCCTTCAGAGATCGACGAAATCCTTACACCACAACAAAGCTTACTCGAGACAGTATTAGGTCTACAGTCTCGATAGATACACTTCCAACCACAAACATTCAAACTCCAACTAATGGTAGTTGTGTTACATACACCACTACCCCATCTACCTTTATAACTTATATTGGAAAACCCAAACATGTAACCCAACAGATAGGTGTGTGTATATATATACATATACATACATACATACATACATACATACATACATACATACATACATATATATATATATATATATATATATATATCGAAATTACAAGTACGCTCTCTCAAGAAAGAAATCACTCCAAAGCCCAGGTATTCACTCAACCTAGCGCTCTAATACCAAATGTGACGACCCGCCTTATTCTCCAATAAGATGCACCATCTTTAAGAAAGAAAGGGATAGAAAAGAGATGTGACGCCCCACCTCTATACCCATGCTAGCCAAGAACACTACGGAGTAATGCTGTCGACTAGCACGGAGAATAAGGCTGTTGAGGAGCGACCATCCATGTGATTGCTTTGTGCGAGCACCGATATGTCAGATAATAAAACATGCATTTTATTTCAAGAGGAAATCTGACATACCGATACAAACTCAAAACTACTACACCGTGGCTATAAAAATCCTTCGGAAACAAATATAGAAATAAGCATAACATAAATCAGTCACAGATAATTCATATCACAAAGGCAGAAGAAGATATGAATATATAACTAACACATGAAAGTGTATATCAGAGTAGTGGTCAAGAAGATCCACAATAATACAAAAGAATAGCAACACGTGCTATACAAAAGAATACAACTATGAGTCCATATCTCAAGTGTATACAACAAAATAACTACTAATCTAAGTAGTTAGCCAAAAGTCAAAGAAATCAATCCCAAGTGAGAAGTCAAGCTGAAGCACCTGTAACATCTCGATCTGACCCGAGTATTATTTAATAAGAAAATAATAAACGGATCAGTCTTACTATAAATATCAGATGAAACGATATAGAATAAGAGATATGACTAAACACATAATAATCACAATGCCAAGCTGTGATATATATGTAATTGAAAATCAACAAGAGATTAATCAATATCACCAAATCCACACAAGAATCAAAGGAAATGTCATACTCCATATTTCGTTCACCAAACCATAAATATTGACGATTATATCAATGTCAATTCAGAAAAGTCAATGACACACAAATTCACCAATGCACAAATATTGATAAAACTTATAAATGGAAATCACGAAAATTGGTGAAACACAAATTCTAGAAATCATCTCAAGAAATCCAGTCAATGACACACGAATTCACCTATGCACAAAAATTGATAAGTCATGTCAATAGAAATCACAAAAATAGGTGAAGAAGAAATTCCAGAATTCAACACACGAAATCCAGAAATCAAAAGAAAAGGGGGGAGGACTATCACACGAACGAGAGCATTAAAGCTCACCAACATATGTATCGCACGAACGAGAAGCTATCTCATGGTAGCTAGCCATTAATTTTTGACAAACGAATGGCCCGATTGCCATGGGGAGCTACCCCACCAATTTGAGTCGAAACTCCACAAAACGGGGTTTAGTCTCCCTCGCAGACAAAGAGACATCACACAGTGCTAGTCTAAACCACAAAGATGATCATCATGATCGACGAGAAGTGTCAATTACACTAAGCTAGTAAATATATGAGTTTAGCTTCACGTCCCGTAACCACTTGCTTAACTTAAATATTTACGAACAAATTGTAGATCCCCACTATAAAATTGTCACAAGAGATTCAATCGAACAAGTCCAAGAATTAACCGACGAAGTAAACACAAGCATTGCATACCACTCCTTTTACTAAGTCGTTTAATTAGATTTCTCATACGAGTGAGGAAAAGGTTTCTATGTACTAATAGATTGGAAAACGGTTCAAGAAACGAGCTTTGTAATAAAATAGTGTTGAAATCATTTGAAGAAAGAGTTTTGATATTTACTATTAGTATTCAAAACCTTTATATTTTTAAAGTGACAAATCACAATGAAGATTGTAGGAACAATCAATCACTAAAATTCACATACGAAGATGTGAATGAAAATCCAACGAAACCGATAAAGAATCCATCGAAATGGATATTCAAAAATCCCTAAAAAGGAGTCATCAAAGTCATAATAAATGATAACAACAAATAGGAAACAACACGAATCGATTAAAGTTGGAAATTCAAACCATTAGGCGAAGTAGGAAAAAATTGCAACAGGTCGGTCGGTCGGCTACAGAGCTCGGTCGACCGGACCAGAAGAACAGAAATGTTCAGGGTAGCAGGTCGGTCGGCCGAACCCTGTAGTCGGTCGACCGAACCATAAACAGAGAAGTGCTTATGCACTTGGAAGCAGGTCAGTCGGCCGGCAACAGGGCTCGGTCGACCGGACCTGTTGCTAGTCTCTTCCCAGCCCATCCAAATGAGGTCCAACCTCGACCAAATTGCATTCGCTCGAGCAACAGCGCTAAGGGTTTATGCCAATCGACTACCCGGCCATAGAAGCTCTTTGGTTCTTCACCAAAAACACATTTGAACATCAAAGCTATGATTTTTAAGGATTTGAACCCAAAACACTAAAATTGGAATATTCACCAAATCAATTCAAACCAAAAGCAATTGCACACAAACAAGTGTTAGGAATTCATACCTAACAATCGAAGATAAATATAAGCATAGATGTGAGATAAAAATCTCACCTTTGAACCCATACAAATGAAGAAGAAGCTTGAAAGCAAAAGGGGAATCAACCACTCTTCAAATCCAACTCAAGAAGCGTGATTCAAAGCTTTAAAAGAAGAACATTCCCAAAGTTAGGTTTAGGAATTTCTGAAATTGATAAGAGAATGAGTTGGAGAAGAAGAAGAGAAGCTTACCAAAGGTTCTTCAATTAGTTTGGAGCTAGAGTTTGATTTGCAAAAGAAAACTAGGGTTTGGAGTTTTAATTTCCCATCTCTCCCACCATTGATGCTTTAGAACTGAAAAGAGGAGAAAGTGAGGGTAAATGGGGAGGAGTGGCTCAGATTTGAGTATAAGTTAGACATAGGGCTGAACCCAAACCCAAACCCAAAGTGAAAAAGTAGCAATAATCAACTTACTCCAAACATATCGAAGCTTATACTCAAAAAGGTCGCAAACGGCATTTTAAACTCAATGGGAGTGGTCCCGAGTGCTAATTCGACCGTATGCAAAAAGTAGCTTTTCGGACTAAATTCGGAGTATTGATAAAATATTTAAATAAAATATTAAATATAAAATCAACAAATATGCGGGTTGTTACAGACTCCCCTCCTAAAAGAAATTGCGTCCTCGCAATATTTAAGAAGAAGATATATAGTAACAAACATAAAAGCATATTCAACACAAAAGAAGTTTGAAATAAAAAGTTCACCTCAAAGAGCACGAGAAGGTAAGTTCGGATGTGTTTGCTTGATGAACTCTCTAGATTCCCAAGAACAATCCTTAGGATTTGAAGACCATTGAACTTGAACTAGCGGAACATCTTTATTTCGAAGTCGTTTGACTTCCGAAGCAATGATACGAATAGGATGTTGCTCATAAGTTAAATTAGGCGAAACTTCAATCTCTTCCACAACACCGGGCTCAAGAATAGAATCGGAATCTCGAAGGCACTTCCGTAATTAAGGAACGTGAAACACGTCATGCATGGCAAAAAACTGAGCCGGTAATGATAAGCGATAAGCCATGGAACCAATACGTTCAGTGATAGGAAATGGCCCAATATATCGAGGCGCTAACTTTCCCGATCGACTGAAACGTACAACACCTTTCATAGGTGACACACGAATGAACACAAGATCTCCCACATAAAACTCTAACTTCCTTCTTCGGTTTTCAGCATAGGATTTTTCCTACTCTGGGCTTCTTTCATCCTATGTCGAATAAGTTCAATCTTTTCTATGGAATCATGAATAAAATCTGGACCTAAAACCAGCCACTCACCGGCCTCAAGCCAACAAGAAGGAGATCGACATGGCCTTCCATAGAGTGCCTCGAAAGGTGCCATACCAATACTAGATTGGAAGCTATTATTATAGGAAAACTCAACAAGAGAAATATGATCTTCCCAACTTCCACCAAAATCAAGCACACAAGCACGGAGAAGATCTTCAAGGGTTTGATTCACACACTCCGTTTGTCCATCAGACTGGGGATAATAAGCAGTGCTAAAATTAAGCTTCGTTCCTAAAGCTTTTTGAAGACTCTTCCAAAATCCACTAGTAAACAATGGATCACGGTCGCTAACAATAGAAGTAGGAACTCCATGTAATTTAACAATCTCTTTGATAAAGAGTTTGGCCAAAAGAGGAACGGTTCGATTAGACCGAACGGGAATAAAATGGGCGGATTTAGTAAGTCTATCAACAATCATCCATAAGCTATCACGACCCGAACGAGAACGGGGAAGGCGATTTATAAAATCTATGGAAATTTGGTCCCACTTCCAAATTGGAATTTCCAAAGGTTGCAATAACCCACCGGGCCTTTGATGTTCGGCCTTAACGAGTTGGCAAGTCATGCATCACTTAACAAAGTTAGCAATATCAAGTTTCGTTCCCTCCCAATAATAAAGTCGCCTCATATCTGCGTACATTTTGCTACTACCGGGATGAATGGTAAATTTAGAACGATGTGAATCTTCTAAAATATCTTTACAAAGATCACTAATATTTGGCACGATAAGTCTATCAAATTTTCGAATGCCGCCACGAGAATCGATATCAAAGCCTTTCAAACCTTCAATATTAATTTTATCCTTAATATTTTGGCCAAGAAGAGCCAATTCAGGATCTAGCCCTTGAGCTTCAAGAATGCGGTCCAAAAGAGAAGGATGAGCCTCAAGGCTACATAAAGCAAGAGATGAGCATAAATCGGAAACAGGGTCTCGAATTTCGCAAGTGGATAAAATTTCGAGATCGTTCCATTCAGATATCATCATAGAAACAACAGCTTGTTGTTTTCGACTAAGAGCATCGGCAACACGATTACCATTACCGGGAGTATAAAGAATATCAAGATGATATGGTGCGAGAAATTCGAGCCACCGCTATTGACGCAAATTAAGTTCCTTTTGAGAGAATAAATACTTCAAGGATTTATGATCGGTATAAAGAACAAATTTCTCTCCTAAAAGATAAAGACGCCAAATACGAAGGGCGAAAACAATAGCCGCGAGCTCTAAATCATGAGTGGTATATCTAGTCTCAGCAGGCTTTAATTTCCTAGAAGCATAAGCAATAGCACGTTCTTTTTTGCATAGGAACGGCACCCAAACCAACACGACTAGCATCGGTATAAACAACAAAATCTTGATTCCCCTCGGGAATAACAAGAATAGGAGCATCAGAAAGAAGTTCTTTTAATTTCTGGAAGGAAGTTTCACATTTGTCGGACCAAATGTATTTAACACCTTTCTTCGTTAAGCTAGTGAGAGGGACGACAATCTTAGAAAAGTCTTTGATAAAACGCCGGTAATAACCTGCCAATCCAAGAAAACTACGAATCTCCGTCACACTCTCGGGTCTCTTCCAATCTTGAATCGCCTCAATCTTTGAAGGATCCATGGAAATTCCGGATTCGGAAATAATATGACCGAGAAACTTCACACGAGATTTCCAAAAGTGGCACTTAGAAAACTTTGCCTTTAATTGATTACTCCTAAGAGTTTCCAACACAATCCGAAGATGCTTCTCATGTTCCTCCTCGGTTTTTGAATACACAAGAATATCATCAATAAAGATAAGAACAAATCGATCGAGAAAATCTTTGAAAACTCGATTCATAAGGTCAACGAAATAAGCTGGAGCATTCGTTAAACCAAATGGCATAACAAGACATTCATAAGATCCATAACGCGTATGGAACGATGTCAAAGGAATGCTATCCTCTGCGATACGAAGCTGGTGAAAACCAGTAGCTAAGTCTAATAGTGAAAAGACTTTAGCACCACTAAGCTGATCGAATAGATCATCAATACGAGGTAAAGGGTATTTATTTTTGATAGTAAGATCATTAAGCTTGCGGTAGTCAACGCAAAGCCTAAGTGTTCCATCGGATTTCTTCACAAAAATAGCTGAAGCTCCCCAAGGCGAGGAACTAGAGCGAATAAATTGCTTCATCTCCAATTCGGATAATTGTTTACGCATCTCCTCGTTTCCTTCATTGGACATACGATAAGGAGGGCGAGTGATAGGTTGAGCTCCAGGAATGAGATTAATTCTGAACTCAATTGCTCGCTTAGGTGGTAATCCTAAAACGGGCTCGAATATGTCGGAAAATTCACGAACGACGTGAATAAGAGAAATAATATCACCCTCGTCATCATCATCGTCATCACGAGGGTTTAAAGAATATAAAGATGCGACAAAAGCAGAATCCGAATCTTTAAGAATAACAGAAACCTAATTAATAGATTGAGGATGTCGAAGATGAATAGTCCGCTCAGGAGATAGGATATGACCAATTCATTCCCAAAATCATTCCAAAGCCTAAATAACGCATGACATGCAAATCGGCTAGGAAAGGAAAATCACACAAAATAATCTCGACATCTTTACACAATAAACTGATTGTTGCAGATCCACCAACCGGATTCGCAATTCTCAAAGAAGTCATTAAACACAAAACATCCAAAGAAAAAGCATCAACAAGTTCTTTTGATATAAAAGAATGGGACGCACCCGTATCAAAAAGAACTCGAATAGGATGATCGCGAAACACAATAATGCCATCAAGGATAGAATGAAGCGTACCTTGACCACAAGATGTGTTGCCAGGGACTTGGGCAACATTTAACTTTGCCTCCTTCCTGTCCTGAAGCTTGGGGCAAGAAGATAAATAATGATCCAGGCTTTTGCAATAGCGACAAGTGCGAGGCTTTGAACACTTGTTCCCGTAATGGTCTTTCGAACCACAATTATAGCACTTCCCTTGAGTAGAGGAAAAGCTCTTTTCAGCAGGAGTCGCTTGCCACCCTTTCTTATTGGGATAAGGGCCCTTGAATTTGTTTGGCCTCTTCTTGTTTTTGAATTTTGGTTTGGAACCCACTACTTCAACATCATTTTCCCTATCCGGCTCTTCAAGACGAAGAGCGATATCAATGAGTTGGTCGAAAGAAACTTCTAATTTTAGAAGTAATGGCTTCTTGAGATTTTTGTTTAAGCCATAAACGAATCTCTGATTTTTCTTCAATGGGGTGTTGATGTATTCAACACCATATTTGGAGAGAGATTCAAAAGACGCGACATAGTCAGTCACGGAAGATTCACCTTGAACAAGGTCTATAAAACGGCGAGCCAACGTCACCTTCTCAGCTTCTGGTACGAATTTTAACTCGAAGCGCTCTCGGAATTTGTCCCAGGTGAGACCCGCATCATTAATCTCAAAAATAAGAAGTTCATACCAGTCCAATGCCCTTTCTTGGAGCATACTAGAAGCCACCTAAACTCGATGAAGATCAATGAGGTTCATGCGAGAAAAGATTCGATCGCATGTCCTTAACCAAGCCTGGACTTCAATAATAGTTTCAAAACCTTTAAATGGCTTCTCACCCAGGTTGGTGTAATCACTGCACAAACGTGCAAACCCAGAATAGGGTGAGAAGGTTGCGAATTAGAACCAGCTGCTTGAACATTCGTGACAAGGTCAAGAAGTTGTTGGGTAGTCATAAAAACTCCATCTTGGGGTGGAGCACTAGATTGACCGGCGCTGGGACGGCCAGGTCTAACCATTTCTCTTCCTTTAGAAAGAAATAAAGAAGAGGAAAAATGTTATTCACAAAAGAAATATCAAGCAATCTTGATAGACAAAACAAGGAGTCATAAAGAAAATAGGATGAATCGGTACGAAGACTCAAATTAAATCCTAAGGCACGACTCCTAAGAAGGACTTAGGACGATGATCCTTGTTAAATTATTCTACATTGTTCCGAAGTCTGGCTCTGATACCAAGCTGTGACGCCCCACCTCTACACCCACGCAAGCCAAGAACACTACGGAGTAATTCTGTCGACTAGACTGAGAATAAGGCTGTTGAGGAGCGACCATCCATGTAATTGCTTTGTGCGAGCACCGATATGTCAGATAATAGAACATGCATTTTATTTCAAGAGGAAATCTGACATACCGATACAAACTCAAAACTACTACACCGTGGCTATATAAATCCTTCAGAAACAAATATAGAAATAAGCATAACATAAATCAGTCACAGATAATTCATATCACAAAGGCGGAAGAAGGTATGAATATATAACTAACACATGAAAGTGTATATCAGAGTAGTGGTCAAGAAGATCCACAATAATACAAAAGAATACAACTATGAGTCCATATCTCAAGTGTATACAACAAAATAACTACTAATCTAAGTAGTTAGCCAAAAGTCAGAGAAATCAATACCAAGTGAGAAGTCAAGCTGAAGCACCTGTAACATCTCGGTCTGACCCGAGTATTATTTAATAAGAAAATAATAAACGGATCAGTCGAACTATAAATATCAGATGAAACGATATAGAATAAGAGATATGACTAAACACATAATAATCACAATGCCAAGCTATGATATATATAAGTAATTGAAAATCAACAACAGATTAATCAATATCACCAAATCCACACAAGAATCAAAGGAAATGTCGTACTCCATATTTCGTTCACCAAACCATAATTATTGACGATTATATCAATGTCAATTCACAAAAGTCAATGACACACAAATTCACCAATGCATAAATATTGATAAAACTTATCAATGGAAATCACGAAAATTGGTGAAACACAAATTCTAGAAATCATCTCATGAAATCCAGTCAATGACACACGAATTCACCTATGCACAAAAATTGATAAATCAAGTCAATAGAAATCACAAAAATAGGTGAAGAAGAAATTCCAAAATGCGACACACGAAATCCAAAAGTCACAAGAAAAGGGAGGGTGGCCTATCACACAAACGGGAGCATTAAAGCTCACCAAAATATGTATCACACGAACGAGAAGCTATCTCATGGTAGCTATCCATTAATTTTTGACACACGAACGGCCCGAAGGCCATGGGGAGCTACCCCACCAATTTGAGTCGAAACTCCACAAAACGGGGTTTAGTCTCCCTCGCAGACAAAGAAACATCGCACGTTGCTAGTCTAAACCTCAAAGATGATCGTCATGATCAACGAGAAGTGTCAATTACACTAAGCTAGTAAATATATGAATTTAGCTTCATGTCCCATAACCACTTGCTTAACTTAAATATTTACGAACAAACTGTAGATCTCCACTATAAAATTGTCACAAGAGATTCAATCGAACAAGTCCAAGAATTAACCGACGAAGTAAACACAAGCATTTCATACCACTCGTTTTACTGAGTCGTTTAATTAGATTTCTCATACGAGTGAGGTTAAGGTTTGTATATACTAATAGATTGGAAAACGGTTTAAGAAACGAGCTTTGTAATAAAATAGTGTTGAAATAAATTGAAGAAAGAGTTTTGATATTTACTATTAGTATTCAAAACCTTTATATTTTTAAAGTGACAAATCACAAATAAGATTGCAGGAACAATCAATCACTAAAATTCACATACGAAGATGTGAATGAAAATCCAACGAAACCGATAAAGAATCCATCGAAATGGATATTCAAAAATCCCTAAAAAGGAGTCATCAAAGTCATAATAAATGATAACAACAAATAGGAAACAACACGAATCGATTAAAGTTGGAAATTCAAACCATTAGGTGAAGTAGGCAAAAATTGCAACAGGTCGGTCGGCCGGCTACAGAGCTCGGTCGACCGGACCAGAAGAACAGAAATGTTCAGGGTAGCAGGTCAGTCGGCCGAACCTTGTAGTCGGTCGACCGGATCATAAACAGAGAAGTGCTTATGCACTTGGAAGCAGGTCGGTCGGCCGGCACCAGGGCTCGGTCGACCGGACCTGTTGCCAGTCTCTTCCCAGCCCATCCAAATGAGGTCCAACCTCGACCGAATTGCATTCGCTCGAGCAACGACGCTAAGGTTTTATGCCAATCGACTACCCGGCCATAGAAGCTCTTTGGTTCATCACCAAAAACACATTTGAACATCAAAGCTATGATTTTTAAGGATTTGAACCCAAAACACTAAAAATTGGAATATTCACCAAATCAATTCAAACCAAAAGCAATTGCACACGAATAAGTGTTAGGAATTCATACCTAACAATCGAAGATAAATATAAGCATAGATGTGAGATAAAAATCTCACCTTTGAACCCAAACAAATGAAGAAGAAGCTTGAAAGCAAAAGGGGAATCAACCACTCTTCAAATCCAACTCAAGAAGCTTGATTGTAAGCTTTAAAAGAAGAACATTCCCAAAGTTAGGTTTAAAAATTTCTGAAATTGATAAGAGAATGAGTTGGAGAAGAAGAAGAGAAGCTTACCAATGGGTTCTTCAATTAGTTTGGAGCTAGAGTTTGATTTGCAAAAGAAAACTAGGGTTTGGAGTTTTAATTTCCCATCTCTCCCACCATTGATGCTTTAGAACTGAAAAGAGGATAAAGTGAGGGTGAATGGGGAGGAGTGGCTCAGATTTGAGTACAAGTTAAACATAGGGCTGAACCCAAACCCAAACCCAAAGTGAAAAAGTAGCAAAAATCAACTTACTCCAAACATATCGAAGCTTATACTCGAAAAGGTCGCAAACGGCATTTTAAACTCAATGGGAGTGGTCCCGAGTCCTAATTCGACCGTATGCAAAAAGTAGCTTTTCGGACTAAATTCGAAGTATTGATAAAATATTTAAATAAAATATTAAATATAAAATCGACAAATATGCGGGTTGTTACAGACTCCCCTCCTTAAAGAAATTGCGTCCTCCCAATATTTAAGAAAAAGATATATAGTAACAACCATATAAGCATATTCAACACAAAAGAAGTTTGAAATAAGAAGTTCACCCCAAAGATCACGAGAAAGTAAGTCCGGATGTGTTTTCTCGATGAACTCTCTAGATTCCCAAGAACAATCCTTAGGATTTGAAGACCATTGAACTTTAACAAGCGGAACATCTTTATTTCAAAGTCGTTTGATTTCCGAAGCAATGATATGAATAGGATGTTGCTCATAAGTTAAATTAGGCGAAACTTCAATCTCTTCCACAACACCGGGCTCAAGAATAGAATCGGAATCTCGAAGGCACTTCCGTAATTGAGAAACATGAAGCACGTCATGCATGGAAGAAAACTGAGCCGGTAATGATAGGCGATAAGCTATGGAACCAATACGTTCAGTGATAGGAAATGGCCCAATATATCGAGGCGCTAACTTTCCCGATCGACTGAAACGTACAACACCTTTCATAGGTGACACACGAATGAACACAAGATCTCCCACATAAAACTCTAACTTCCTTCTCCGGTTATCGGCATAGGATATTTGTCTACTCTGGGCTTCTTTCATCCTATGTCGAATAAGTTCAATCTTTTCTGTGGAATCATGAATAAAATCTGGACCTAAAACCAGCCTCTCACCGGCCTCAAGCCAACAAGATGGAGATCGGCATGGCCTTCCATAGAGTGCCTCGAAAGGTGCCATACCAATACTAGATTGGAAGCTATTATTATAGGAAAACTCAGCAAGTGAAATATGATCTTCCCAACTTCCACCAAAATCAAGCACACAAGCACGGAGAAGATCTTCAAGAGTTTGATTCACACGTTCCGTTTGTCCATCAGACTGGGGATAATAAACGGTTCTAAAATTAAGCTTCGTTCCTAAAGCTTTTTGAAGACTCTTCCAAAATCCACTAGTAAACAATGGTTCACGGTCGCTAACAATAGAAGTAGGAACTCCATGTAATTTAACAATCTCTTTGATAAAGAGTTTGGCCAAAAGAGGAACGGTTTGATCAGACCGAACGGGAATAAAATGGGCAGATTTAGTAAGTCTATCAACAATCACCCATAAGCTATCATGACCCGAACGAGAACGGGGAAGGCCATCTATAAAATCCATGGAAATTTTGTCCCACTTCCAAATTGGAATTTCCAAAGGTTGCAATAACCCACCGGGCCTTTGATGTTTGGCCTTAACGAGTTGGCAAGTCATGCAATGCTTAACAAAGTTAGCAATATCAAGTTTCATTCCCTCCCAATAATAAAGTCGCCTCATATCTGCGTACATTTTGCTACTACCGGGATGAATGGTAAATTTAGAACGATGTGAATCTTCTAAAATGTCTTTACGAAGATCACTAATATTTGGCACGATAAGTCTACCAAATTTTCGAATGCCGCCACGAGAATCGATATCAAAGCCTTTCAAATCTTCAATATTAATTTTATCCTTAATATTTTGGCCAAGAAGAGCCAATTCAGGATCTAGCCCTTGAGCTTCAAGAATGCGGTCCAAAAGAGAAGGATGAGCCTCAGGCTACATAAAGCAAGAGATGAGCATAAATCGAAAACAGGGTCTCGAATTTTGCAAGTGGATAAAATTTCGAGATCGTTCCATTCAGATATCATCATAGAAACAACAGCTTGTTGTTTTCGGCTAAGAGCAACGGCGACACGATTACCCTTACCGGGAGTATAAAGAATATCAAGATCATATGGTGCAAGAAATTCGAGCCACCGCTGTTGACGCAAATTAAGTTCCTTTTGAGAGAATAAATACTTCAAGGATTTATGATCGGTATAAAGAACAAATTTCTCTCCTAAAAGATAATGATGCCAAATAAGAAGGGCGAAAACAATAGCCGCAAGCTCTAAATCATGAGTGGCATATCTAGTCTCAGCAGGCTTTAATTGCCTAGAAGCATAAGCAATAACACGTTCTTTTTGCATAAGAAGGGCACCCAAACTAACACGACTAGCATTGGTATAAACAACGAAATCTTGATTCCCCTCGGGAATAACAAGAATAGGAGCATCATAAAGAAGTTCTTTTAATTTCTGGAAGGAAGTTTCACATTTGTCCGACCAAATGTATTTAACACCTTTCTTCGTTAAGCTAGTGCGAGGGACGACAATCTTAGAAAAATCTTTGATAAAACGGCGGTAATAACCCGCCAATCCAAGAAAACTACGAATCTCCGTCACACTCTCCGGTCTCTTCCAATCTTGAATCGCCTCAATCTTTGAAGGATCCACGGAAATTCCGGATCTGGAAATAATACGACCGAGAAACTTCACACCAGATTGCCAAAAGTGGCATTTAGAAAACTTTGCCTTTAATTGATTACTCTTAAGAGTTTCCAACACAATCCGAAGATGCTTCTCATGTTCCTCCTCGGTTTTTGAATACACAAGAATATCATCAATAAAGATAAGAACAAATCGATCGAGAAAATCTTTGAAAACTCGATTCATAAGGTCAACGAAATAAGCTAGAACATTCGTTAAACCAAATGGCATAACAAGCCATTCATAAGATCCATAACGCATACAGAACAATGTCAAAGCAATGCTATCCACTGCGATACGAAGCTGGTGAAAACCAGTAGCTTAGTCTAATAGTGAAAAGACTTTAGCACCACTAAGCTGATCGAATAGATCATCAATCCGAGGTAAAGGGTATTTATTTTTGATAGTAAGATCATTAAGCTTGCGGTAGTCAACGCAAAGCCTAAGTGTTCCATCATATTTCTGCACAAAAATAGCTGAAGCTCCCCAAGGCGAGGAACTAGAGCGAATAAATTGCTTCGTCTCCAATTCGGATAATTGTTTACGCATCTCCTCGTTTTCTTCATTGGACATACGATAAGGAGGGCGAGTGATAGGTTGAGCTCCAGGAATGAGATTAATTCTGAACTCAATTGCTCGCTTAGGTGGTAATCCTAAAACGGGCTCGAATATGTCGGAAAATTAACAAATGACGTGAATAAGAGAAATAATATCACCCTCGTCATAATCATCGTCATCACGAGGGTTTATAGAATATAAAGATGAAACCAAAGCAGAATTCGAATCTTTAAGAATAACAGAAACCTAATTAACAGATTGAGGATGTCGAAGATGAATAGTCTGCTCAGGACATAGGATATGAGCTTCATAACGGTTAAGCCAATTCATTCCCAAAATCATTCCAAAGCCTAAATAACGCATGACATGCAAATCGGCTAGGAAAGGAAAATCACACAAAATAATCTCGACATCTTTACACAATAAACTGATTGTTAAGGATCCACCAACCGGATTCGCAATTCTCAAAGAAGTCATTAAACACAAAACATCCAAAGAAAAAGCATCAACAAGTTCTTTTGGTATAAAAGAATGGGACGCACCCGTATCAAAAAGAACTCGAATAGGATGATCACGAAACACAATAATGCCATCAAGGATAGAATGAAGCGTACCTTGACCAAGAGATGTGTTGCCAGGGACTTTGGCAACATTTAACTTTGCCTCCTTCCTGTCCTGAAGCTTGGGGCAAGAAGATAAATAATGATCCAGGCTTTTGCAATAGCGACAAGTGCGAGGCTTTGAACACTTGTTCGCGTAATGGTCTTTCGAACCACAATTATAGCATTTCCCTTGAGTAGAGGAAAAGGCCTTTTCTGCAGGAGTCGCTTGCCTCCCTTTCTTATTGGGATAAGGGCCCTTGAATTTGTTTGGCCTTTTCTTGTTGTTGAAGTTTGGTTTGGAACCCACTACTTCAACATCATTTTCCCTATCCGGCTCTTCAAGACGAAGAGCGATATCATTGAGTTGGTCGAAAGAAACTTCTAATTTTAGAAGTAATGGCTTCTTGAGATTTTTGTTTAAGACATAAACGAATCTCTGATTTTTCTTCAATGGAGTGTTGATGTATTCAACTCCATATTTAGAGAGAGATTCAAAAGACGCGACAAAGTCAGTCACGGAAGATTCTGTAACATCTTGGAATTTTTAACACGGGATTTGTGAACATTTAATGCATTTTAAATGTTTACTATGAGTTTAAGATTTATTTTTAACTAAAAGAATTTGGTTGAATTAATAAACTTTGTTTAAATTTCAAATATGACAATTAAATTGAAATTGGAATAATAACAATTTAATATTAGGATGGGGTTAATTGGTAATTGGAGTGTAAATATATATGGAAATGAGTTTAAAATTTATTTTAAGACTATTTGGTCACCAAATAGTGTGGTTGGATTTTTAGACGAATTTAAAAGTGGATAAATAAATATTTTGAATTTTATATTAATTTAAAAATGAATTTAATATTATTAAAATGCAATTAATCAAATTTTGATTCGAAATGAGTCAAAAAGATTTTAAATGTGATTATAAATTCAATATGAATTATTGTTAAGTGAATAAAATTTTAAAGGTGAAATTTCTAATGATTTCGAACAATTTTGAAAATTGCTCGATTTAATAGACAGTTAAGATAGCCTTCCAGGGCACAGTCTCGGAATTCGATGAAACCAGTTCCATTGGATCCGTAATAGTTAGTTATTATCGGATTTCAATTTTCGTAGCAATCGGAGTTGTCGTTTGACCCCGGCAGCTCGAAACGCATCGAAATCGTTTTAATCGGTTTAATTTAAATTTGATCGTTTAGTTCCGTAACTCGCTCATACGACCGAATTAGCTTACGAAACCTGTTCCATTGTGTTTGGAATGCAGAAAAACCCTAGAATCGCCTGTCGGAACGTGAGAATTGGAGTTTGTTTGCATTTGTGGTTAAATTGAGAAATCTGTTGATTTAAAATATTAATAAATAACAATTATATATATAATATTATCTTCCTAAACCCTAGTTTAAAGCAGCCGCCGCCTTTGTTTTTATTCATGGCCGAAAATGAGCAGTTCTCTTTCCCAAATTGCATTCAATCCATCGCGTATTGGCGAAATTCTTCAACTAAGTAATCGAAGGGCTCGTTGCGTTCTTAAGGATGATCGGCTGCGATAGAGTATAGCATGTTGGATTGGCGGTAAACCAAGGGAACTGCTAGCGTGTTGGAGTTCGAATTCTGGAGCCAAGGTGGCGTCGAGCTCCACCGCGATTGTGTCGAAGGAAGGGGAAGGGCGGAGCTTCCAAATGATGGGGTCTGATGGGGTTCAGGGTGGTCGATGGGCGAGCGACGTTAGGCTAGGGTTAGGCGGTTTTGGGTAGTGAGATGCTGGAGTTCGCGTTCGAAAGGAAGAAGCTGGCTTTGAATTTTACTTTGATCTACGGTCAGATTTTGGGTTGCTAATAAAATTTAAATTTAAAAGAAAACTGTTTAAAATTTCAATTCAAACTTCAAAATTGAATAAATAATTCATACGTGGTCAGATTCAGACGAAACTGGCAACGCCGGAATCGCAGAGTCGAGCACTACGCGATGGTGCAGCTCCGGATCCATTCCGGGCAAGTAGGAATTTGAGTTAAACCGAACGTCCTTCGATTTAATTTAAATTTCGAACGCTCGCCGAAACTCAAGGTGAGTTATTCTCACTCACATCTGGATACTAGTAAAGTTAGACACCTAAAGAGACCTCCCTGAGTGTCACCTGAGCCAAAACGCTGTTTACTTTGAGCCTTCCCCGAGCCATTCTTTTTTTTTTTTGATTTTAAACTTTAAAACTTGTTAAAACATGTTAACCCACACAATTTTTACCCGAGCAATTTCTCGAGCTAGCAGCATAATTTCCCGAAGTCGTCTTTAAGTCAACACCCCTCTTCCTCAACCTAGGCTACTGACACAACCCTAACACCGTGCACATGCGCAGGTGCTCCGACAATCTCTAGTCGACCTCGCCGACTTCTACACATTGACGATCATCCACTCAAAACCTCAATCCACCTGGAACGACGAACTATCATGCAAATCAAAATCAAGCGACCTGGAGCACTACTGAAACAAACCCAGAAACCCATAATCACCTCGTACTTCCACCTCCGACCATCAAAGGTCGCATAATTACGTCCAAAGCTGCGCCGACCAATTACGCAACGATTCCATTTGCACCGCTCACCTCTGGTCGACTGAGGATGAAGCAGCAATACAATTTACGGCCTCGACCAAGCATTGGTTTAAAACCCTAAATCATCAACTTTCACCCACCACGATGATCAGGAATTTTCCTAATCAATTTTCCCGAGCTCGTCCATCACCCGACTACCCTCAGCCACGATCCCGAGATCACCACTTCCACCGATCACAAGATTTTTCCCAAAACAAGTTTTCTGTTCATCCTATGAATGCTCCCCCAAACATAATTAAAATTTTTGATTTTATTTTTAAAATTCATGTTTTTCGAAGTTAAATCTAATGATGTAAGTGAAACAAGAAATTTTAGCACTCGAATTTTCAACATTATTTGAGTTCACTGTATATTCTTGTTCCAGATCAAAATTTACTTCCAAATTTTTCTTAATTTTTTTTTTAAAAACTAGATCTTGATTAAAAAATCATGTTTTGCCTAAATCCTAAGGCCTAAAGAAGATTAGAGAGAGCAGTTATTTTTTTATAGGTTTTGATAACTGGAAACCTGGAACAGAGGGTATTTTCATGTGTACAGACATGCGCAGCCATATCCACTTATATGTATACATATTGGGATACATGCAAACAATTTACAACATTACTTCAAGTATATTTTCAAACAACAAGTTGAAATCTAGACTTCGAAAAGGTTTACTCACCTGATAAAGAAGAAAACAGAGAACTTTTGAAAAGCCTGGAAAATGTTCTTATTCCTGAGTCTGAAAACTGAGATTGATCTTGCTTTAATCTTTTGCTTTGAGATGATTGTACGAGTTGAATTTGTTTGTTATTTGATCTTGTAACTATTCTTGATTTACTGAGTGAAATCTTTGCTTTGATGTTGAACTGCTGGTTGTTTACTTGATTCAAGTTTGAAATGAATTCAGGCTCTAGGTTTTTAAAATTGATAGAGGTTGTTTTGAATTTTGTTTTTTGGTTTTACCTTTCTAAGATTTGTTTGTTATGTTTTTATTTTGAAAATTACTAAAGAAAATGAGAAAGGTAGGAGAGGTGGTGTTTATATAGACTTGAATTTATTTTTGTTCATTATTTCAAAAATAGAAATAGAATGACACTTGTTAATTTTATGTGTTAAAAATTTAACACTAGTCCAATTATATGTTAATATGTTTACACTTGTAATTTTATATGCTCAAATCCTAACACTTGTATATTCATGTTAATAATGTTTTTAAAATAAATTTTATATTAAATTTTCTTATTTTATATAAAGACATTTCCTTTATTTAAATATTTATATAAACATAAAAGGAAGTGATTTAAAACTAAATCATATACTAATAACAAGTCATATATATATTATTTTTAAATTCCATTTATTTTCAAGATATTATTTTTAAATTTCAGATTCAAATTCAAATTATAATCTAGATACATATATATATACACACAATACATATTTTATTTGTTTTTGAAATATTCAAATTAATTTTAAATTAATTCCAGAATTTATATTGATTTCCAAATTAATATTTGGCTTAAAAATGGGATGTTATAAAAACAGTCTATAAATACTTAATAATATACACACCAGCATCTAAACATTTATAAATAAACAAGAAATAGAGGCTACATCATTTACAACCTGAGGTGAATATATATATATACACACACACACATACATATGAAGACTAATATAGATAGAATATTGTAACATATATAACTTTTATATAAAAAAATCAGGATAAAGGCTCCAATAGTTAATAGTATATATCTGTAAAATTATTTAAAGACACATAATATATATGTATATATACTACGGTCCAATGTGACTAAGATATTATACAAATTTTAAATAAATACATTTAACAAATCTATCTATTAATATAATACAAGTGCAGGCAAAGTAAGCCATATCGGATATATATATATATATGTATATATATATAATGTAAATACTAAAATAATTATTGTAGTAAATATAATTAGTACAAATTGTTAGTACCTGATAATATGGTTTTGAGGACACCAAACTTAGAATAAGATTATAAAATAAATACTAACATTATAGTTTAGATACATATGTATATGTAGGATTTAACCATGTAGGTAACAAGGATGAAGACTATACAGTATAGAGATTCAAGATATCAAGATTGAAGACCCATGAGTATCAAGATTATCAAGAGTTCAAGATTTTAATAATAAGTAATTTAATTAGGAATTTTGTTAAAACACCTAGAAAAGCACTGGCATCATAAAATCCAATTTATTTGTGGAATGGAATCCACTTCGAGCCTGTTAAAGGGATGGAACCTTAAGTAGGATGGAACTACGAAAAATCTAGTGGAACATTGTTTTGTATCCACTAACTTTTATTCAAATGTTTTTACAAAATTATATCTTGTTTTCAAAATGATTTTGAAACCTCCATTTTAAAAGAATAAAAAACATCTATCCTGGTTATAAAATACATTTAGCCTCAAAATAATCTTTATCCTCAAAATAAAATTATCCTTGGTTTTAGACTACATTTTAATAAAAATATATTTAACTTTTAATATTTATACTTAGATTTAAATATAAAATTATAATAAAATTTTATATATATCAAAATATTATTCTCTATATTTATTTATGTACGTTAACTATAGTATATTTATAAAGTTTAAAATAGTTTTAATACAAGATTGAAGTTATTTTCAAACAAAAATAAATTACCAAAAACACCATAGGCTTGTCGACCCTAAAGACCCCTGTTGACAAGGTGGTAGTTGATTTCAAAATTTTGAATTTCAAAGGAAGTGTCTATTCGTCATATCCTTTCACGATTGGACATGGTTGTTGTTCTACTATAAATAGAGGCAGTTTTAAACGAATTTATATTTATATTTTCTCTGATTTCACTCCTTTTCTTCTTCTACATTTCTTTATATATACTTTTGCCATTACTCTGCTGAAATCACCATTGAATCTAACTAGATCATCTCTGGTTTGATTCGCTATCACTATCTCAACAAGATGTCAGTGCTATTCAGAGTTATAGACTTCTTTGTAATTAATTTAGCGAGAAAAGGATAGATTGTAGCTTGTGAAATCAATCGAGCGAGAAAAGGTGTGATTATAGCCTGTGAAATCAATTGGGTGAACTTTTACCCGTAAAATCAAGTATCTCTACCCAGAGGATTGTGAATCTGCAGTGGTGTACCTCGTGGCCTTAAAATCGAGGGTGTAATTGTAAAAATTGCTTTTGAAAGGAAACCCGTACTTGTGTGTGGGACTGAATGTAGGGCAACTCCGAACCAGTATAAAATCATGTGTGTTCTTTCCTTTATTGCTTTTACTTTATTTTTGCATCTGTGTTTGATTCTGTGATCATATCTGTGTCTGAATATTGCATACATTTGTGTTCCAATTAACATAAACTCAAAAAGGTTTAGTAATTCCTTAAAACACTATTCACCCCTCCCCTTTAATGTTAATTTTAGCCTTAAGATCCTAATCCGCATTTCTCACATTTGGTATCAGAGCAAAGTTTTCAAAGTTTCATAATATGATTTTTGAAAAAACCTTTAAAATATCTATGCTTAAAAAACTTGTTAATACTAGTTTAGAAATGTTCGGATCATTATTGTCTCTTGAGTCTGCATATAATCAATATTCAAATTCAAGCTATCTACCAAAATTGTATAATGTGCAGGAAACATGCTTTATGGGTGTTGAGGAATCAATTCACAATGGACAAATTGTGCAGATAAAAAGAAGAAATCGATACTCGATAGTGGATGCTTTAGACACATGACTGGTAATCCAAATGTGTTGAATGAAATAATATACAAAGACGGAGGACTGGTTAACTTTGTAGACAACTCAAAAGGATATGTGATTGGCATCAGCAAAGTCGGTAACTTTAAAACTCCTATTATTACTAATGTTTTGCTAGTTAAGAATCTAAAACATAATCTGTTAAGTATTAGTAAAATTTGCGATAAAGGATATAAAATTAAATTTGAAAAAGATAAGTGTTAATTCCTCTTCATTAGCGACCTAAAACCTAAAGACATGGAGCGACCTAACTACAGGAATGGCATGGCAACTTAACTCATCAAGCGACCTAAAAGTATCTGCGACCTAAGGGAAGCACCGACTTACAGAGCTCTGCGACCTAAGGGAAGCACCGACCTATAGAATTCTGCGACCTATAGCACACAAACGACCTAACTGTGTGCTCAGACCTAAGGAAGGCCGCGACCTAGCGAAACCCAGCGACCTAAGAGTAGCTGCGACCCAGAGTGTTGCGACCTAAGATTGTCTCGACCTAATGGCAGCAGCGACCCAAAAAGGCCGCGACTTAAAAGTGAGTGCGACCTGAAGATGGACTCGACCTATGGAACTCCGCGACCTAACTACCCACCGACCTAAGAAGCTCCGCGACCTAAGGAAGGTCGCGACCTAAGGGACTCAGCGACTTAAGATTAACTATGGCTGCAGGAAAGTACTCACGACCTAGGTTAGGTCGCTAACGACCTAAATACCAGAATACAGAAGACTATGCAATGCCACAAGGGGATAGGTCGCTCACGACCTAGGACTTGTGCAAATCGGCATGCGTGAGGAAGGAGGGGCCAATACTCTTCAGGTCGACTACAACCTTACTTAGGTCGGTCACGACCTACGACCTTACTTAGGTCGGTCACGACCTACGACCTTATTCTGAAAAATGCCTATAAATATGATCCTAACTCCAACTAGAGGGGGACTTTTGCTGATTCTCCTGAAGCGCCGTTACTCTGCTGCATTCCAAACCAATCCCGAGTTTAGGCTACAAACAACTTCGAGAAAAGATCACACACATCCAACATGGATTTGAAGACTCTAATCTCCATTGAAGTTTAGGCTACTTGCTCTAAGTGACTTGTAATCTAAAGTGTATTGTACTTGGAAAGAATTGTATCAGCTTGTAACGAAATCATCAATAAAAGTACTTAAAGTGGACGTAGGCTATACCCTTAAGCCGAACCACTATAAAATTGCTGTTGTTTACTGCTTTTCCGCTATTATCTGCTTGTAATCTGTTCCCGAGTTATCGGGTGGTGCTTTCACAACTATAACTCATACACCGGGGTGTTAGCGTTCAAATTTCAGCGTTAACATTTTTGGTGCTTTCACTAAGAATTGAACTCAGGCGAGTTATCATCATTGCTTCACAGAGGTTTGTAGAGAGAATTTCCTTGAAAACCAGAAGTCTATCCGAGATTATGGCTCCTGGAAGGAAGAGTAGATCTGTCAGATCTGGGAATATTCAAGAGGGAACCTCCGCTTCCCCTATATCGAATCAAGCCACTCCAGCTGTCGGAGTTACAAAGGCAGAGCTGGATGCTGCAATTTTAGGGCTGAACCAACAAATCAATGCCCAAAATGCATAATTTGAGGCTCAGAATGCCCAGAATGCCCTAATTCTGAATAGGTTGAACGATTTGCTTAGGGCAAACCGTCGACTGGCAGATAATGAAAGGAATTTTGCTGGCAACATTCGTGATGCTGAAGAAAGAAATGCTCCTGAAAGTGCTGCTAGCCCCTTTGAAAAAACACTCCCAGAGGTTGGTGGATCTAGAACTCGACATGATGAGGAGTATTTTTCTGGAATGGTCCGACAAATTATGAAAGAAAGTATGCAGAGGGTTGAAGACGAGAAAGAATGGGGTTTCGCCCCAAGTAAAACTCCTTTTACCGAGAAAATCTTAAAGGCTGAATTCCCAAGGAATTTGTCCCACCAACCATTCCAGCTTACAAGGGGACGAGTGATCCGAACGAATTCTTATACAAGTACGATTGGCACATGACTGGTGCCAGAGCCTCTGATGAAATAAAGTGCCGATATTTTCCTGTGTATCTCGAAGGTGTAGCTCTGCTTTGGTTCACCAAACTTCCAGTCCGATCTATAGATCAGTTTTCTGACTTAACCCGGAAGTTCAAGGAGCAGTTCACACTATACGCCTCAAAAGCTAAGGATATCATGTCACTTTCAAGTTTGGAACAGAATCCAGGGGAAACTATCAGATCTTTCTTAAACCGCTTTAATATAGCGCTAGCTGAGGTGGACAATGCAGAACCGCGAATGATATTGACTTATCTGATGAAGGGTATTAACAAGTCGAGCGAGTTTGGGAAATGGCTAAACATGAAAGAACCAAATTCTCTTGAAAAGTTCTATAAAAAAGCAGATGAATTCATACGCTTAGAAAGCCATCCCGTACCGGTAAAGGCAGTGTTGGAAAAAGCCGAAGATAACACTGTTGTTCCACGCAAGAATGAATCTGTAGGGCAAAAAAGGGAAAATAACAATGGGAAGAAGCAGAGTAATCTGAAGAAGCCCCGATCCTTCAAGCCCTCAGAATATACTCCTTTATCAGATACGCCGGAGCGCATCTACCTTGCCACTAAAGATTCTATTGACTTTCCTAAACCTCCTCCTCTAAGGACCGGTAAAAAGGCTATACAGAGCGAGAAGTTCTGCCGCTTCCATAATCAACCCGGTCACGAAACCGACGAATGCCGACAGTTGAAAAATCTGATTGAAGAGTTGCTAAGGGAAAACAAACTGCAGCAATTTGTGAAAAAGAATAGCAACAATCCTGCTTCATCTAGTCAGGGGCAGCAGGCTCCTACTCATCAGCCTAGGACGATTGAGAAGGCTTCAGGACATGAATATGGAAGGCCCATTATCAATGTCATTACAGGAGGACCTCACCCAGCGGGCAGAAGCTGGGGTGAGATGGAAAGGTATACCCGAGCTTTAAAGTATGTACCGACCGAGGAAGATGTATTTGTTTTGGAAGGTGCTACGCCCTTGAAGAAACAAAGAACTCTTGATGGTGATATTGTATTCAAAGCTAGGGATTCCGCAGGTATTGAAGCTCCTACCTTGGATCCCTTAGTCATCTCGGCTGGTATCGGGCCAGCTATTGTCAGAAGAGTTCTCATTGATTGTGGCGCATCCTGCAATATCCTCTTCAAGAAAACATTTGACCAAATGAGGATCCCTATGGCTGATGTGCAAGCTTCATCGCATAAAATTGCTGGCTTCACTGGGGAGCCAAAACAGCCAGTAGGAACCATTGATTTGTTTGTGGAACTTGGAGAAGGAGAGAGAAAAATGGTCCGCAAGCAAACTTTTGTGATTGTCGACGAATTTTCTGCTTACAATGCTTTCCTTGGTCGTCCAACTCTGGCAGCGTTCAAAGCTGTTCTTGCCCCGTGGTGCCTCACCATTAAATTCCCTACAGACAATGGAGTAGGAGTTATAAAAGGGGATCAAAATGCTGGGCGAGAGTGTTATCTGACAGAGCTACGAGAAACCAGAAAAAGAGAGATGGGAAAGAATGCGGCAGCCCCAGTCCGCATCAAAGAACCAGCCTTGTAGCAATTACAGGGCGGACCCTGCACTGGCGAGCACAGCGGAGCAAGGAAAGAGATGGACCCTAGAAAAGTCAGTGCAGGGGAAAATAGAGTGGTACCGGTGGAAACGACAATTCCAATACCTGTTGACCCAAAGGACCCAAACAAAGTGTTGAATGTGGGTTCACAACTTAATGCGTCAATTCAGAATATCTTAATATCTTTTTTAAAGGCAAATCCGGATGTTTTTGCTTGGACTCATGCCGATATGTGTGGAATATCCCCAGAAGTTGCAGTGCATGCTCTAAATATTGATCCAAAATTTACACCTGTGAAGCAGAAAAGGAGGACTCTAGGTCCAGAAAGGTCAGCGGCATTAAAAGAAGAAGTTGATCGACTCATGGAGAATAATTTTATCAAAGAATCTACCTATCCGAATTGGGTTTCAAATCCAGTGCTGGTTAAGAAAGCCAACGGAAAATGGAGAGTATGCATCGATTTTTCAGATCTAAACAAGGCCTGCCCCAAAGACTGCTTCCCATTACCCAGAATCGACCAACTGGTAGACGGAACAGCGGGACACGAATTGTTATCTTTTATGGATGCTTACTCCGGATATAACCAGATCATGATGCATGAGCCAGATCAGGAGGACACGAGCTTTGTCACCGACACTGGTCTTTACTGCTACAGAGTTATGCCCTTCGGGTTGAAGAATGCAGGGGCGACATACCAAAGACTCGTTAATGCTATGTTCAAACCACAACTGGGCAAGACTATGGAAGTCTACGTCGATGACTTGTTAGTAAAGTCTAAGAAAGCGGTGGATCACATAGAACACTTAGCAGACATGTTCGCAGTCCTCCGCAGATACGGAATGAAGCTCAATCCTTTAAAATGTTCATTTGGAGTGGAATCCGACAAGTTTTTAGGTTCCATCGTGAGCGCTAGGGGCATTGAGGCCAGTCCAGCTCAAATTACTGCATTGAAAGAAGTCAAAGCCCCTCGAACAAAGAAGGAATTGCAAAGTCTCAATGGAAAAGTCGCCGCCTTGAGTCGGTTCATTTCCAAAGCCACAGATAAATGCATCCCATTCTTTGACGCCCTAAAGAAAGGAAAGAAAAACTTCGATTGGACTCCCGAATGCCAAAAAGCATTCGATGAATTGATTCGCCATATGGAGACGCCTCCAATACTTTCTAGGCCTGGCGATGGCGAGGATCTTCTTATATACTTGGCAGTATCATCTCATGCTTTAAGTGCAGCGCTGATACGGGAAGACAAAAGGATTCAACATCCAGTTTACTATATCAGCAAAAGACTCACTGGGGCAGAGATGAATTACTCTAAGTTGGAAAAACTCGCCTATTGCTTACTAATTGCGTCTAGGAAGTTGAGGCAATATTTTCAAGCTCATCCTATCAGAGTCCTCATTGATCAACCTTTAAAGCAAGTCCTGTTTCGCCCTGAAACTTCGGGTCGTCTTCTAAAATGGAATATTGAACTCAGTCAGTATGACATCACTTATCATCCCCGAAAAGCAATCAATGGACAAGCTTTAGCAGATTTCATTGCAGAATTCACAGATAAGGGTAACAGTGAGGAGGAAACAGTCGACGATTCCCCAATCCAATGGAAGTTATATGTCGATGGTGCGAAAAACGACTATTGTTCTGGAGCTGGAGTCGTACTTGAGACCCTAGAAGGCCGATCATTATGCTATGCACTAAGATTGGAATTTCCTTCAACAAACAACGAAGCAGAATACGAAGCCCTGATCGCTGGTTTAAGGATTGCTAAATAATTAAACATCCGAGCGTTACAGATATTCAGTGATTGTCAGCTTATTGTATGCCAAGTCAAAAAGGAATTCCAAGCGAAAGGGGGGAATCTGCCCGCCTACTTGTCAAAGGCTTGGGAGCTCCTGGGTGATTTCGATCATTACATGATAAGTCACATTCCTCGAGAGGAAAACACGAAAGCAGATTCTCTTGCAAAGTATTCTAGCACAGGTGAAGCTCAATTTCTAGGGCTAACTCCAGTAGAGGTCCTGTCGACTCCTAGCATTGATGAGATGGACAATGATTGGATAATGAGCATGTCTCAAGAGCAAGAATCATGGATGGCTCCGATAACAGAATACCTGCTCGATGGATCCTTACAAGGGAACTCAAAAGAACGACAAAAGCTACTGAGAAAAGCCTCTCGATACATAATCCAGGATGGCCGATTATACAGACGGGGATTTTCAATGCCATTACTTTGATGTGTATCCAGGGAAGAGGCTAAAGCAATCCTAGCAGAGGTACACGGAGGAGAATGTGGTGATCATTCAGGTGGCCAAACATTAGCAAAGAAAATTCTCCGATACGGATATTTTTGGCCAGAAATTAATCGAGATGCAGCAGAATATTCCCGAAAATGTGACAGATGCCAAAGATTCGCCAAAATTCCTAGAGCTCCTTCCACTGAACTCACACAGATGGTCAGTCCATGGCCGTTTGCAATATGGGGAATAGACCTTGTAGGACCGTTGCCAACTGCCAAATCTGGAATTGAATACGCCATTGTTGCTGTAGATTATTTTACTAAGTGGGCAGAAGCTGAACCACTGGCTACTATCACCTCAAAGAAGATGATAAGTTTTGTGACTAAAAACATCATTTGCAGATACGGTGTGCCTTAAAAAATAATTACAGACAATGGAACTCAGTTTGAAAGTGAAGAATTCCAAGATTTTTGCAAGCGATTCAAAATCCGGAAAAGCTTCTCAGCAGTGGCTCATCCGCAGGCAAACGGGCAAGTGGAAGCCGTGAACAAAATTATTAAGTCAACCATCAAGAAGCAACTTGAAGGAGCAAAAGGTGGTTGGGTCGATAAGCTACCACTGGCACTATGGGCATACAGAACCACTCACAAAACTGCGACTGGGCACACCCCGTTTTCATTGGCATACGGGTCAGAGGCAATGATTACGGTAGAAATAGAGGTCCCTTCACACAGAAGACTCCATTTCAATCAAACAGAAAACGAAAAACTACAGCTTGAAGCGCTAGATCTCCTTGATGAAAAAAGAGATGAGGCTAATCTCAGAATTGCGGCTCATCAGCAAAGAGTAGCCAGACATTTCAATTCCAAAGTCCGCCAACGCAGCTTTGAGATTGGAGACCTAGTCCTGAAGAGAATTATGACAGCGACAGGTGTGTTTGGGCCAAATTGGGAAGGACCATATGTCATAGGTCAGAAGCTTCTTGACGGCACATTCAAACTCACCACCGTTGAAGGAGATCAAATTCCAAGGGCATGGAACATCAACCATTTGCGTCCATACTATACTTGAAAATTTTGTTGAAATATTGTAAAAAGAATTATGAATGTATGATTCTTGTAATTGAAGGCAATTGTAAAACTGATGCAAGTAAATAATGAAAGAATATAAAGTGGATGTAGGCCCAATTTCCTGGCCGAACCACTATAAATCTTGTGTTTCTTATTATTATTACATATTTGCTTTATTTTCGATATAAAAAGTACATAGAATGTATTGCTGAAATGTCGATTTAAATTTTTGCAGACAATGGAAGTGAAACTTGCACAAAAAAAAAAGACCAAGTGATTCTCGCCAAATTTCAAAAAGCCCTGAATTCAAATCCTAGATAGGGAGTACTTCAATTGAACGGCCTATGATTTCGACAGAAACGGGTCTTTGCTAATAAATTGAGATCGTTTGAACAAACAAACATCCAATTAAGAAGCTAGTGCTCGTTCTCACGAAATTGCCTGACAATGAAGCACACTTCCTTGGATTAAACAAGTTACTTGTGAGAAAAGGGAATGAAAGCTAAAAAAAAAAAATGCGCAGAGGATCATTGGAAAAGGCATAAGCAAGTGGACAGAGGAACAACCAAAGCCATCATCGGCAGCACAAGTCCTCTTCGGAGGCACAACTCTTCGGAGGATAAAGACCTCTAATGGGTCATACGCCACAAAAAAAGAAAGTTCTCTACTCAACAAAAAAGATTGGAGGAGTCATGACCCTCCAACCATGAGAGAGTAACTTCCAGCGATGAAAACCCTCTCTGAGGCACATTTCACCAGGAGTTGAAGTGTTACGACCGCTCTTCGGAGTTTCGCTTCACCAGAGTTGAAATGCAAACAAAATGAAGACCTCTTCGGAGGCACATTTCACCAGGAGTTGAAGTGTAACAACCGCTCTTCGGAATTTCACTTCACCAAAGTTGAAATGCAAATCAAAATAAAGACCTTCCTGGAAGCCCACGTTTCACCGAGATCGAAATAAAACTTCCAAGTGTTGAAACGTAAAAAGGCTTTCTTCGAAGGCACAACTCTTTGGAGGTACACGTTTCACCGAGATTGAAATAAAACTTCCAAGTGTTGAAACGTGAAAAATCCCTCCTTAGAGGTACAACCCCCTCCCGGGGACACAATTAAAAGGAAAGACCTCTTCAGAAGCCCATGTTTCACCGAGATTGAAATAAAACTTCCAAGTGTTGAAACGTGAAAAGGCTTTCTTCAAAGGCACAACTCTTTGGAGGAACACGTTTCACCAAGATTGAAATAAAACTTCCAAGTGTTGAAACGTGAAAAAAACCCTCCTCAGAGGCACAAATTTCTATTTTAAAAAAAAGAAAAGAAAAAAATCCTCATCAAGGGCATACTTTAACTTTCAAAGGAAGAATTAAAGTTAAAGTACCCTTCAGAGGCCCGCTTCACCACATAGAAGAATTCACTTGGCAAAATGTATACATACGCAAAAGGAAAAAGTGATTTCTTCGAAGGACAAAGCGTAAAAACTTATATGAAGGAAGTTGCACTTTACGAAAATTCTCTTCGAGAATGAAGTAATTATTCTTCAGAAAATGAGAGTGCAAGTCCCCTCAAAGTATACGATATTGCAGTAGGCTCATGGTATGGGGCCAACATGGTATAGTTACATACAAAATGGTATAGCTACATCGGTAAAGTACGCTCAAACAACATACCACAAGCTCACTGCAATGTCATATAAATAAACTTGTGCAAAAATGAATAATAAATGCATTCTCAAATTCAAACAGGAGTTTGTACAAAGAAAGAGGAATCATTTTATTCAACATTACTTTATATACAGGTACAAGTTTTAACAAAAGAAAAGCGGGGGGCCGATACCCGCACAATTCTCGACCAATACATGCAAAAGACGAGAAGCTAAAAGCTGAAGTCTTCATTTCTTCTTGCCACCCTTGGACCCTTTGCCTGGCCGAATGATTAGTTTTTCAGGTCTATCTATAGGCATAAGGGAAGAAGGAGAGGGAGGTGCAACCGGTGCGACTTTCGGTTCCTCTTCAGTAATGATGATTTTCTTCCCCCTCCTCTTCGATGTTCCGTGCTTCTTTCTTCTCTTCGAAGAAGACTCACTCCCTGGAGTAACAAGAGCGGACAAAACTACATCATAAGAGGGAGTCCGCTCCGGAGAGATCTCGCCTCCTTCAAGTCCCTCGTCCTTCTACTCTTGCGAAGCGATAGGGTCATCCAAGCCATGAAGAGCCTCAATCTGTTCCTCTTGTGACCCGGGTTGTGAAGCAGAAGGAGGAGTCACCTGAAGAGACGGAGGAGGGATAACCGGAGGAAGTGAAGTCTGCACAGCACTTGGCGTCTCAACTGCAGAAGAAGAGAAATTAAAAATATTAGTATCTCCCCGAAAGAAGGGAGATATGGGTTCGTCGAGATTCAAGAAGTAATCGAGAAGCTCATCAAACTTTTGAGGAGTAAGCAAGCGATCCACCTGAATCGAACCAAGATCAAAATTACCTGAAGATGTTTGATTTGTAAGTTCAATCTCATAATTCTGAGCCCCGATATCCTCTAAAGCCTCATCATCAGTAGGGTTGATTACCCCGGTTCTTATAGGAGGCGGCGAATGAGCACTAGAGCCTGTAATGTCCACTTCGGGAGAAACTAAAGGACGTTCAGAAGTGGTAGGCAGTATTTCTTTCTCAGAACGTTCCACTTCCGCTATTCCGGCCCGTACCTTGGCGAGTTGCTCTTTTCCCTTGGCAAGAGCGGCGCGGGCATCATCGTCGAGATAATGCTCTTCAAGAGCTGTCTCAGCGTAGCCAGCACCTTTGCCACCTAGCATATCAAGTGCTGCCTCCCAAACTTCAGCTAATGTAATTTCGTATTTAGGGCCTAGAAAGGCAAGGCTGCCACGCCCCAAAATGCTATGCAGATAGAAATCAAATAATGTGGAGCTAATATCAGCTTTGGTTGCTTGATGGGCCTCTTCAGCCGCGAGTTTACCAGCAACAGCCTCGTCACGCTCCGTTTCGGCTATAGCAAGTCGAGCTTTTAGCATCTCTATCTCCAAGCTTTGAGAGCCGGCCTGTTCTCGCAGCTGTAAAGTTTCAGCACGATATTCTTCTATGACCTTCTCTTGGTGTGTAAGCTTATCTTCGACTGCGCTTTGACTGGCATGCGCATCTCGTACTTGTTGCTGAAGCATGCTCTCCTTTTGAGAATGGAAAGTAGATGAAGTAGCTAATTCTTCCTTAAGCTTTTCTACTTCCGCTTCCAGCTTTTCATTATAGGAAGCAATACTTCTCATTTCGGCGTCATGCTGTTCGAGAGTCTTCTGCCACTCAGCCTTATCGTTCTCCATTGTGAGCATGGCCTCGAGATTGGCTCGGTTAACCCTCTGAAGCTCGTCGACAAGTTTTTGCCAGTTCGACATTCTTTCAATATCGGTCCTGACAGTATCCAGATTTCGCAGCATAGCTGGTTTGTCGAGAGGAACCAAGTCGAGATCAAATCGAACCCCTCTCAAGCACCACTGAGGAAATCGACTTTGAAGAGTGGGAGGACCTTGCCCGACTTGGTATGCGGGCCGGTTGATGATTGCTTGAATATCGGAGCGAACGGGAGCAGGAGATTGAGCAGGAACATGTTCAGAAGCTGTCGGCATTGTTTCTTCGGTAAGTCTAGCCCGCTTGCTAGAAGAATCGTCTATGTGACCTTTACCTCTCTCATCGTGAGTTTTTCTCTTTTGAGTATCATCACCTCTGTGGGGAGGGTCATGTCTTTCTTGTTCCCTTCGATGACGTTCTTCATATGCTCGTCTCTCGTCGGCTTTCCTGATGGCCCTCTCTTCATCCGATTCTCTGTAAGAAGGGAGGTAACGCCTGTAATCATACTGGCTACGCCTCCCGTAGCGCTAGAAATCATCATAGTACGAGCCGCCGCGCCCCATAAGAGAATCTGGAATAAAAATACTAAGCTTTAGAAATCTTTAAAGTACAAGAAGATAAGTGCGTAGAGGTGATGAGAAATCCGAAGTGTCGTGTAACGTGTAAACTACACGCATCGAGTTACAAACCACTCTGTGGAATAGAGGTAGTGATAACATGGGTAGGAGGAGTTGACATTTGTTGTAAAGAAGATGTCGCCTCGATTACAGAAGAGATAGTTTTGGAGACATCATCTTTGAAAAGTTCTTGAGAAGTCACAATTAAATCACTCAACCCCCCGAAAACATCATCACCATCATGTTTTTGGGACTTGCTTTCTTGATTCCTTCGTTAGTAGATTTTTCGGAAGATCGTGGAGGTTCTTCCTCCTCGATAATTGGGGCAAGTACGGACTCGTCAGATGGCCCTGCAACATCTTTCGGAATTGAACACTTTACTAGTGAAGTTTCTGTAAAGGTTCCTCCCTGCAAGTGCTCTTTAATGGAGACCGGGGCATCAGGAGTGTTCGTCGGAGAATCAGGGACCTCCGTTGGAACTTCATGAATTTGAGTGGAACGAGAAGGATGTAGATGCTCAAACTGATGAAGAAGTTCTTCTGTCAATAGAAATTTTGCGCTTCTTTCTTCAGCAGCCACAGTGCTTAGCCTTTCAAAAACTGACTTATGACTGGAATCTCTAGAAGGAGGAGGAAGTGCTGTAAAAATAAGGAATGGAATCAGCATCTAGCAATACGAACCAGGTAAAACTTAGAATAAAATTAAAGAAAGAAGACAAAAAAGATCTCACTTCCTACTCTCCAGTCTGCGTAAAATTCTGTGGGGCAACGAATGTAGAAGTATTGATTCAAAAAACCATGTGCACTCTCCGACAAATCCAAAATTAGTTTACGATTTCTCGCACCTCTTACAAGTACAATCGAAGGGTGGTCCTTGTTCTTCGCAAAAGTGCACAGGTAACAGATTTCCTCAAAACTCGGAAGACGGTCAAGAGTTCTCCTAAACAGAACGCACAATCCCATCAAAATGGCATAGCCATTGGGATGCAGTTGGAAAGGAGAGATCGTCAGTCGAAGAAGGATTTGTTGAAGAAATTCATTAAAGGGAGGAATTGCTCCACTTAAGCACATTTGGCGATTAATGGCAACAAAACCGGAAGGTGGTCCATCAGCAAAATCATTTGGTCCAGGGAGTAAAACTTCTGCCTCAGCAATGCCAAATTGAATGCATAATTGATTAAGCACCCGCTGTTTCAGAAGGGTAGGAGTTCTTTCCGGAGGGTTCTCTAGTGGAATAGCAACCGGGAAAGCCCCTTCGACGTGTTCTATCATCTCTTCTTGTTGAGACGTCATTCTACATGAGTAACTGGATGTTCAGGTGTGAAGGTGCACGTTCCCTAAAAGTGTGAAGTGTTGTGCGAAACTAATAAAAATAACAAGCGAAATAACTGAAATTAAACTAATTGACAACTGGTCGATTGTGAGATTTCAGGACTTGTTAATTTAAAACTCAAGCGCAGTGTTAATTCAAACAAAATTTTAGCCTTGCTTTAACACTTCATTTGAGTCGGTTGATTCACAGCATTTCACTCACACAGTTCATTTAAGTTGATTATTCTTTATCGACTAATCTGTCATTCGATGTGGGCGGTCAATGACAGTATATTCGTCCCATTTTTCTGCAAATATTATGTTTAAACAGGTTGTTAGCATTAAAGATAATCTGCAAAGAAATACGACAAAATTCAAGTCCATATAGTTCAAAGTTCAAACAGTTCAATCAAAGTTGTCTCAGGATTTCACAAGTCCTAGGTCGTCCAGCGACCTAGCATAGGTCGGAGCCTTCTTAGGTCGCGCTGTGCAAAGTAAAGGATAAGGCTTTACAAATTCGTCCTAGTGTTAGCTCGGCCGCGACCTAAAGCCTATGTCGCAAGAAAGTTAGGTTGCGCAGTTCTTAGCTCGAGTAACTCTTAACTCATGCAAAGTCTCAGGTCACATGAATATTAGGTCGTTCAGCGACCTAGTATAGGTCGAAACTATTCCTTAGGTCGCAAGGATCATAAGATCGCGAATTATTTTAAGTCGTTCAAATCCGCTAGGTCACTAACTTCCTCTCCACGCAATGCTTCACCAGACCCAATAACCCGCCATCAACTACCCGAAGAGATTCATCATCCTCTCCATGAAATTTACCATCTATTCATACCACCAGATCATTCCAAAAACTAACCAGAAAATCCTCAATCCATCATAAATTCAACGCCTTGCCATGACTTCCTAAATCAACCAAATAACGACCGGAAAAAAAAAATCGATCGCAACAATCACTCGAGATAAAGCGTGATACATGGAGTTGAGCTAAGGTCAGAAAGTGAGAATTCATGATTTAACGGCGATTATGATGGGATGAAGACCAGGTTTACTTACGAGACGTAATGATGAAAGTGAATCGGTGACTGGATGGGTCGAATTCGCCTTTGGAAGCTCAGAGAATTGTTAATGACAATAGGAGGTTAGAGCAATGGAATGAGGAAGAAGTAGCGACCTAACAGTTTTATATGAGGCAAATATGGGAAAACAAATAGACACACGTATTGGCACAAGTGTTAGGTCGCTCATGACCTAGCTAAGTCAAGTCGAAGCACGCGACCTACGACCTAGGCACGTACTTCGAGGGGCAAATGTTAATTCCTCTTCATTAGCGACCTAAAACCTAAAGACATGGAGCGACCTAACTACAGGAATGGCATGGCAACTTAACTCATCAAGCGACCTAAAAGTATCTGCGACCTAAGGGAAGCACCGACTTACAGAACTCTACGACCTAAGGGAAGCACCGACCTATAGAATTCTGCGACCTATAGCACACAAACGACCTAACTGTGTGCTCAGACCTAAGGAAGGCCGCGACCTAGCGAAACCCAGCGACCTAAGAGTAGCTGCGACCTAGAGTGTTGCGACCTAAGATTGTCTCGACCTAAAGGCAGCAGCGACCCAAAAAGGCCGCGACTTAAAAGTGAGTGCGACCTGAAGATGGACTCGACCTATGGAACTCCGCGACCTAACTACCCACCGGCCTAAGAAGCTCCGCGACCTAAGGAAGGTCGCGACCTAAGGGACTCAGCGACTTAAGATTAACTATGGTTGTAGGAAAGTACACATGACCTAGGTTAGGTCGCTAACGACCTAAATACCAGAATACAGAAGACTATGCAATGCCACAAGGGGATAGGTCGCTCACGACCTAGGACTTGTGCAAATCAGCATGCGTGAGGAAGGAGGGGCCAATACTCTTCAGGTCGACTACAACCTTACTTAGGTCGGTCACGACCTACGACCTTACTTAGGTCGGTCACGACCTACGACCTTATTCTGAAAAATGCCTATAAATATGATCCTAACTCCAACTAGAGGGGGACTTTTGCTGATTCTCCTGAAGCGCCGTTACTCTACTGCATTCCAAACCAATCCAACACTTAAAGCTCTCAAGACACGAAGAACGCTACAAACAACTTCGAGAAAAGATCACACACATCCAACATGGATTTGAAGACTCTAATCTCCATTGAAGTTTAGGCTACTTGCTCTAAGTGACTTGTAATCTAAAGTGTATTGTACTTGGAAAGAATTGTATCAGCTTGTAACGAAATCATCAATAAAAGTACTTAAAGTGGACGTAGGCTATACCCTTAAGCCGAACCACTATAAAATTGCTGTTGTTTACTGCTTTTCCGCTATTATCTGCTTGTAATCTGTTCCCGAGTTATCGGGTGGTGCTTTCACAACTATAACTCATACACCGGGGTGTTAACGTTCAAATTTCAGCGTTAACAATAAGTGTCACATTGTAGATAATAATTCAACCACAATATTTGAGGATATTAGGAAAAAGAATATTTGTATTCCTAGTATGAAAGTTTCTGATGATAACCTGTGTCTTTTGGCAAATACAAGTGACCCTTGGATTTGGCATAAGAGATTTTGGCATTTGAATTTCAAACCCTTATCTAGACTATCAAAACATGATCTAGTAAGAGGTCATTCTAAAATGAATTTTAAAGTAGATAGTTTATGTGATGCATGTCAATTAGGAAAACTTAGAAAAAGTTCCTTTAAATTAAAAGATATGATTTCGACCTCAAAACTTCTTGAATTACTTTACCTTGATTTATTTGGTCCATCTCAAATTCTGTCTATAAATCATAGTAAATAGTTTTTATAATTTTAGATGATTATTCAAGATTTACATGGACAATATTCTTGACACATAAAAGTGATAATTTTGAATGTTTTAAGAACTTTATAAAAAGGATTCAAAATCAACTTTCTCTAAAAATTATAACCATCCGTAGTGATCACGGTGGTGAATTTGAAAATGAAAAATTTGAGGAATTCCGTAATAAAAAGCGAATAACTCACAAATTTTCATTTCCAAGAACTCCACAATAAACGGAGTAGCAGAGCGTAAAAATAAGATGATTCAAGAGCGTGTGAGAACTATGCTTTCAAATAGTAAATTACCAAAGTATTTTTTGGAAAGAAGCAGTTGCTACCGCCTGTTATGTTTTAAATAGAATTTTAATTAGACCTTTAACTGATAAAAAAATCTTATGAACTTCTTCACTCAGAGAAACCTAAGGTATCTTATTTTAGAATTTTTGGAAGTAAATGTTTGATTTTAAATACAAAAGATAACTTAGATAAATTTGATCCTAAATCCGACAAAGGAATGTTTATTGGATATTCTAATAGAAGTAAAGCGTACAGAGTGTTTAATTTAAGAACTAACACCATCGAAGTAATAATGCATGTTTCATTTGATGAGAGCTTCAAAAATTTTGAAGATACAAATGATAAAGAGGATTTAATCACTCAAAAACAAGAGTCAACTGAAACTAATAATGAAATTAATCATCCTAATAAAAGGATTAAACTTAAAAGATCATCCTATAGAAAATGTACTTGGAGATATGCAATTTGTTGTTAAAAGTAAAAATCTACTAAGTAAAATGAGTAATGTAGCCTTTATATCAACTATTGAACCCAAAAATCCAAAAGAAGCATCAACTTATGATTCATGGATTTTGGCTATGCAAGAAGAACTAAATCAATTCACTAGAAATGATTTTTGGGAATTTGTTCCTAGACCTGAAAATAAAACTATAATTGGAACTAAATGGGTTTATAAAAAATAAAATGAATGAACAAGGAGCCCGGTTAGTCGCTCAAGGTTATTGTTAAGAAGAAGGAATATATTTTGATGAAACCTTTGCTCCCGTAGCAAGATTAGAAGCCATTAGGATTCTACTTACTTTTGCAAATCGTAATAATTTCAAATTATATCAAATAGATGTTAAAAGCACCTTTTTAAATGGATTTGTAAAAGAGGAAGTATATGTTGAAAACCACCACCTTTTTAAACTGAAAATTACCAAATCATGTTTACAAACTTAAGAAAGCTCTATATGGTATAGAACAAGCTCTTAGAGCCTGGTATGATAGACTAAGATCTTACTTATTACAATCAAACTTTGAAATTAGTAAAGTAGATTGTACTTTTTTCTAAAAGAAATAAAAATGATGTTCAACTAGTACAAGTTTATGTAGATGATATCATTTTCGGATCAACTAATTTTCAAATGAACAAAGAATTTTCTAAAATAATGAAAAAAGAGTTTGAGATGAGTCATATGGCTGAATTCAACTTCTTTCTAGGATTGCAAACAAAACAATTAGATAATGGTATCTTTATTAGTCAAGAAAAATATGCTAAAGACCTAGTTAGTAAATTTGGTTTGACTACTGCAAGTGGAAAACCCACTCCCATGGCAACCAATGAGTACCAAAGTAAAGAAGATCTCTCGAAAGATGTAGATCAAAAATTATATAGAGGAATGATTGGATCACTACTCTATATCACTACTAGTAGACTGATATCATGCATAGTGTTTGTCTCTATGCAAGATATCAATCCCAACCTAAAGAGACCCACTTAAAAGCTGTAAAATGTATCATAAGATATGTTAAAACACCTTTGATTATGGCTTATTTTATCCTAAAAATGATTCTTTTGAATATCATACTGTGATGCTGATTATGCTGGTTGTAAATCAGAACAAAAAAATGCAAGTGGAACTTGTCACTTTTTGGGGCATTCTCTGATTTCCTGGTTTAGCAAAAAGCAAAACATGGTTTCCTTATCAACAACCGAAGCAGAGTATATTTATGCTGCTTTTTCTTGTTCTCAAGTAATATATATGCAACAAACTTTAAAAGATTCTGGTTTAAATATCTCAAAATCACCAATTTATTATGATAATACTAGTGCAATAAATTTATCCAAAAGTACTACTCATCATGCTCGAACTAAACATATTGATATCAAACATTATTTTCTCAGAGATAATATAAGTAAGGAAGTAATTACTCTTGATTATATCATTTTCGAGAACCAAATTGCTAATATCTTAACAAAACCCTTAAATAAATATGTATTTACTAAATTAAGAAGAGAATTAGTTATTTGTTCAATAACTGAAATATAGAATATAGATAACAAAGTAGAGTTAAAAGTTAAATTAAAATAAATCAAATAGCAAAAATATAGGTATCATGTCGGCAACCCCCTCTTAGCCTTGTCGAAATGTAACATATTTTTTATTTTTAAAATTTTCCCACCAAAATTCAAATAAGTGGTTATATATTCTTCTTATTTCTAAATTTTGTTCATTTCTTCTGTCCTTTCTTTGTTCTAACTTCTGAAAATAATAAAACAATGGCCTCCTCTTCCAAGTCAAACAAAAATTCAACCTTTTCATTCCCTTCTCCTTTTACTGGACCATTTCAATGAACTATGCTTGCACGAGTGATGAAAATGGAGGATTTCTTGAAGGATGCACTGCAACTAATGACTAAAATTAAAGTAGTGCAGCTCAAAATGGCCAAAGAACAAGAACGACATGGAAAAATCCTTAGAAATTTGCAAAAAATTTCTAATGGACAATCACGTTAATTCAATCTTGATTGATGAAGAATCTGTAGTAGATCTAGTGCAGCGAGGAATAAGAAGAAGAAGCCTTCATAGAAGATGAGCATGCTGAGAATAACGACAAAGTCGTTTGCGTTGGCCAAGTGTGCTTTGACAAGGATGGAAATCTAATCGAACAACGTGGAAATTTCTGTTTCCACTACCCAAATTGTTTGGTTCATAGATCTCCCATTTTCAAGCACACACATTAGTTTCTTTTCTCTCTTTCCTATTGTTGTATGATCTTACCTTCGTCTTCTACACATATGTAAATAAAAAAATATATAATTAATAAATAATTTGTGTTCCTATATTTTATTTCTCACATTTGATTATCACTATTATAAGTATTATCATATATGGGTTCTTAGTTAGGGTAGTTAGTAATTTTTAGTTTTAGAATTAAGTGATGATTATTTATGATAACACTGTCATTATAATCACATGTCATATAGTATTAGTTAGGATAGTTAGGCATAGATTAAGGGGGAGCTATTAGGATAGAAGTAATATTTTATAAACAAAGGTTGCCATCATCAAAAAGTGGGAGATTGTTAGTCCCTAAGAAGATGGTTTTGATTGCAACAACCTTATAATAAGATTATAAAATAAATACTAATATTATAGTTTAGATATATATGTATATGCAGGATTTAACAATGCAGGTATCAAGAATGAAAAATGTACAATATAGAGATTCAAGATATCAAGATTGAAGAATCATGAGTATCAAGATTATCAAGAGTTCAAGATTTCAATAATAAGTAATTTAATTCGGAATTTTGTTAAAACTCCTAGAAAAGCATTGGCATCTTAAAATTCAATTTATTCATGGAATGGAATCCACTTCGAGCCTGTTAAAGGGCTGGAACCCTAATTAGGATGGAACCTACGAAAAATCTAGCGTAACATTGTTTTGTATGCACTAACTTTTATTCAAATGTTTGTACAAAATTATATCTTAATTTCAAGATGAATTTGAATTAAAAGAATCAAAAATATCTATCCTGGTTTTAAAATACTTTTAGCCTCAAAATAATCTTCATCTTCAAATAAAATTATCCTTGGCTTTAAACTATCTTTTAGTAATAATATATTTAACTTTTAATACTTGTACATGGATTTAAATAAAATTATAGCACAATTTTATATGTACCAAAATATTATTCTCTATACTTATTTATGCATGTTAAAATATACTTAAGTATATTTATAAAGTTAAAATTATTTTAATACAAGATAGAAGTTATTTTCAAAAAAAAATTACCAAAAATACCATAGGCTTCTCGACAACCCCTAGGGACCCTTGTCGACAAGGTGGTAGTTGATTTCAAAAATTCGAATTTCAAAGGAAGTTTCTATTCGTCATATCCTTTCACGAATAGACATGGCTATGGTTCTACTATAAAAAGGGGCAGTTTTAAACAAATTTATATTTATATTTTCTCTAATTTCAATCCTCTTCTTCTTCCACATTTCTTTATATATTTCTACCATTACTCTGCCGAAATCACCATTGGATCTAACTAGATCATCTCTGGTTTGATTATCTATAACTTTCTCAACAATATCTCAGTGCTATTCAGAGTTATAGGCTTCTTTGTAATTAATTAGGCGAGAAAAGGTGTGATTGTAGCCTGTGAAATCAATCAAGCAAGAAAAGGTGTGATTGTAGCCAATGAAATCAATTGGGTGAACATGTTGCCTGCAAAATCAAGTATCTCTACCCAGAGGATTGTGAATCTAGAGTGGTGTACCTCGTCGCCTTGAAATCGATGGTGTAATTGTAAAAATTGCTTTTGAAAGGAAATCCATACTTGTGTGTGGGACTAGATGTAGGGTAACTCCGAAACCAGTTTAAAATCCGGTGTGTTCTTTCCTTTATTACTTTTACTTTATTTTTGCATCCGTGTTTGATTTTGTGATTATACCTGCATCTGAATATTGCATACATTTGTTTTCAAATTAAATAATCTCAAAAAGATTTAGTAATTCCTTAAAACACTATTCACCCCCCCTCTAGTGTTAATTTTAGCCTTAAGATCCGTAATCTGCATTTCTCACACAAACTTATTATATATATTTATTAACCAAAACTTATATATATATATTGTTAACCCTGTTCTGCCACCGAGATGAAACTTGGGCCGACTCATCCACTTAAGGTCTTTAACGACTCATTGGATTTACGACTCAAGGGGCTTCAGCAACTTAAGGAAAGGACCGACTCAACTGGTAGCGACTCAATTGGCTGACAAGCTAAGGCTCAAGGCAACTTAGAGGAATGGAACGACTCATGGAGGATAGCGGTTCATGATACAGGCCGACTCATTGAGTTACCGACTCAACGAAGTTCACGGCTCATACGAGATGACTCAAGGACTGGACCGACTCATCTACTCAAGGTTCGTAACGACTCAGTGGACCAACGACTCAACGAGTTAATGCCTTAGAAGAGCAGAGTGGTTTAACTAGTTAGTTTTGTATGGGGTAGACCGACTCAGGGTTTCCAACGACTCAGGGTTTCCAACGACTCAAGGTGACTAACGACCTATCATAAGTCGCTGGCGACCTAAGCATACGAGGAACAAGCTCAATGCCATTTCATCTATGTCACTGCTTGCTGACTCGTGGTATGTGAGTCGGTCACGGTTCATTCTGAGTCGGTCACGACTCATGACTTAACAATTCCAGCCCAGAAATTTGCCTATAAATACATGGCCACCTCCAACATTCAAAGGACTTTGGGCTCATTCATTTCAAGCGCCGTTACTCTGCTGCATTCTGAACTACTTCAACACCTTCAAGGAACTTCACGAAGAAATCAAACATGTCAAACATGTGTTCAAAGATTTGAATCGACGTTGAAGTTTAGGCTACTTGTTCTAAGTCACTTGAAACTCAAAGTGTGTTGTAATCAAAGTGTAACTGCATTGACTTGTAATCAAATCACCAATAAAGATATTCAAAGTGGACGTAGGCTATCTCTTAAGCCGAACCACTATAAAATTGCTGTTGTTTACTGTTTTTTCACTACTATCTGCTTATAATCTGTTCCCGAGCTATCGGGTGGTGCTTTCACGATCTCACTTCATACATCGGGGTGTTAACGTTCAAATTTTAGCGTTAACATATATACTTCCAATTTTTTTCATATAGTATAGTAGTCCACGCTGTTATATGTACTTAAACAACAATATATACTAACCGTAAAATATAGTACTCCCATATATAACAAATATATAAATTAACTTATATTCATACTTATTATAACAAACACAATGCAAATCAATATGCCTATACACGCTATTGCAAATGAAGAGAGGAAGCAGGCTCAAGAGGGAGTGGCACGAGAGGGTGGCGGGGTAGATGCGGCTGGAGCTCAACTGTGAGAGGTTTGCGTACACTTCCATAAAGCCAAATATATATACAACTTTTTATATACACACACACACACACACACACTTCAATATTTACTTTAAAACCCCCATTCAAAATAAGGTCTTCATATACATATTATACTTTTAAACTCTATACAAAAATATATAATATATATAATAGTTAGAATCATATATAATACATAATAAAACCCATAATATAAATACTTTATATATAATATAACTCATAACAGTTACAATCATATATTATATAACTTATACTAACTACATAAATAAAATACTATAACTTACAAACTAATGTATATATAGATGCATATATATAATTTAGACATGTACTTGTATAGTTGCATAACACATAACTAACCGATAGTTTAAACTAACATATACATAATTTTTAAAATCTAACATATGGTAACCTGTTTTCAAATCTCATATATATATAGTTTACAAACATCATATATATAAACAAATGTATATTTATAATATACTCACTTATATCAACATAGAGGGGATGGGACTGTGGCTCAAGACTAGGAAGAGGTGTGGAGGTGAAGGTGTTGCAGTGGGTGAGGGTGGACGGTGGAGGTACAGTGAGGTCATGGCTATGGTTAAGTTGATAGGTTGGTGTGGTTGTCGTGTATGGCGGTCGATGTGTGAATTATCGATGGTGGAGGGTTCGGTCGTGGGGAGGAAGGTGACGTGGGACAAGGAGATGTGAGATTGGACATGATCTGGAAGGTGGCGGAATGCATGCGCGTGTGGGCTAGCGGGTGATGCGTGGAGTTTTTATTGCCGAGATCTGGAAAGAGAGAAAGGAGGACAGAAGATGGGAAGGGTTCTCAGATGAACGAAGGAGAAAAGAGATGAAGAAAGAAAGAAGAAAAAATGGAACATACCTTTTGCAAAATGAACGGCGATAACGTTGTAAGATAATATAAAAACAAAAAAAGGTAAGAGCAACGGTCACCCTAGGATTAAGCCGAAAAATTAAAGCAATTGATTATTGTGTGGCAGTCAAGGTTCCAATTTTAAAAGGAAGGGAAAATCAAAAGTTCGCAAATTTTTGTACCGTTACGACGGATCGTTATCATCGTTTTCATCGTGTACCGGACCTCAAAACACAGAATTGAATATACCGTAGGGATTAGCACAATGAGACGATCAAAACGCTATACGGATATCGGTGGTACGACCATTTGATCAAAAATCGATATTCGGTACCATCATTGCTACTAATATGCCGAAAATAAGATAAACGGAGCAATAGCATTCCAAATTTAGAGAAACTAGAGATGACATCTCACTCAGAAGATGATTTACAAATTTATTATATAAATATATTCACGTTTGGAAAACATTTTATTATCACCAATTTTTAACTGATTTAAATTTAAATAAAATTACACATTAAAATAAACTTTCATATTAACAGATGAAAATTTACCATTTTCTACGTATTCCAAATATCTAATTTTTATTTCCAAATCAAATATTTAAAAATTCACAAAAAAAATCAGTTAAGTTTATTATTAAAACAAATAAAATCTATTAAAAATTTAAGACTCATTACACTCTCCTCCACTCAAAACTTTTCATCCTCGAAGAGGAAGGAGGTAGGAGAATAGAAAAAAGTAAGAAAAATAGATTGAAAAACGAAGTAAAACAATTGATTTAAAACTATATAAACTACGTTTACTTTAAAATTGGTTTATATTCAATTAGTTAATTCCAATTCATTTTATTTAATCAATCCAATTTATTGAGTTCCCATTTAATTGATTTCATTTCCCTATATTTTTATTCAATTGATTTGTTTCAAATTCATTAACATTTATCGCAAAAACTTCACAACAAAATTTGTTTTATTTTACTCATTTATTAAATCTATTTGATCAGCCATAGTTAATTCCACTTGAGTATTCAACTTCAACTATTAAAAAACATAAAGATTTCAATTTAAATAAATTATTATTCAACAATTTGGTTTAATCCATTTTATTCAACCAATAAATAGTCATTTAATTTAAAATTGATTTTCCTTCATTTAGCAATATTTCTTTGAAGCAAATTCATTTTAAATTAACTCATTTATTTTATCCATTTATCTTGAACTAAGTTGATTTCCACTAAAAAATTCACCATTCTTAAATTCATATTTATCCTTTTTCTTTCTTTAATTTATTTCACTTAACATATTTTGCAACATATATTAGGTGCATACATTTGATGACCATACATTATTCAACAAATAAAATTTGCTTTTTATTATCCAATTTAATAAATTACCTTAACAAAACACCATCTTTTGATATCCTTTTACTCATATCATAGTGTATACTATCCAATTACATTCTAGTTACATTTAAACTTTTCTAGTTAAGTTATATTAATGATTCTGAATATAATTAAACACCACACAAGTTTACCCGTCATTTACAATATTTTTATTAAGCAAAGTTAAATTAGAACAATCCATTACCTAAGTTTTCTCTCATACAACCCTATTATATCGTAACATCTAACTTTTTGAATATTTTAGGCAAGTTATATATATTAGAGTTCAAATTAGTATTATACAAATAAGTTTTATTCAAATTCAACTATTTCAAGTTGATTAAATTCCATTTTCATTTTATATATTCCAGTTATTCAAAATTTCACTTTATTTCAATAATCAAAACCATTTCTTAATATAAGAATTAAGATTCAAATTTCCAATTTCACTTCAAACTATTTGAAATAAATATATACATATAAAATTTTATAAATAAATTTATACACAAGAAATTTTAAATCAAATCCATTTTTCTTTTTCCAGAATAAAAGTGTAGCAAAGCTATTAAGGAGCCTCTCTACTGCGAGACTCGAAAACGAATGTCAATGATGCGGCCGTCATCATCGAAATTATTTTCCTGCGACAAAAGAGAAGTGTACTAATATAAAACCTTTAAAATTGCTTGGAAACCATTTCTATTCGAAAATACCTTTAAATAATGTACTTTAAGATTTAAAACAAAATTTTCTAAAATACCGAAAATTTAATTCCCAAATTCTTAATTTAGATCCATTTCAATTCCAAATCAATTTAATAACCATGTTTTATAATTCATTTATTTATATGTTGGAATAGTCAATGGTATACAAACAATATATAAAATCACATATTATCATTTCCAACAATCCAGTTAACTATTTAATTTCAGAGAATTTGTACTTATATGATTAATAATCATATAAAATTTATTTTCATTACCAAATTTGAAAACAATATTGTGTCAGTTTGCTCAGCTCAAGTATTTTGGAATTCCTATCGATAGCCTTGATCAGACGAATCAATCAAAACCCAAAATTCAAACTTAACAACTCAAATAACACAATATGCAATATTTATATTAATTACAAATGCACTCTATTAACGCTAAAATTTGAACGCTAACACCCCGGTGTGTAAAGTGTAGTTGTGAAAGCACCACCCGATGATTCGGGAACAGAGTATAAGCAGAAAATTGCACAAAAAATAGTAAACAACAGCAGTTTTATAGTGGTTCGGCTTATGATCAATCCTACGTCCACTTCAATCCTTTTTTATTGCTGACTGGATTACAACTTATTACAATCTCTTTCAATTACAATCCAACTCAATTCAAAAAGACAAGTAGCTAGAGAAGACTTCGTCGTGACAGAGTTCTTTGAATCCATGATCGGATATGTCGAATCTTTATGCGAAGTATGGTCTAAAAAATCTTGCGTAAGTTTGAAGTGATGGAGTTTAGATTGTCTTGAAGATAGTAGAGCCTTGATGTCACGAAGAGAATGATCCAAAAGTCCTTTGAACGTTGGAGGTGGTTGCGTATTTATAGGTGTGATCCTGGGCAGTAATTTTTCTTTCAAGTCATGAGTCGTGCACGACTCATGTAGAGTCGTAAGTCGCGCTCGACTCAAGGTCCAAGAGTCAGCAGGCAGTGGGGTAAGCGAAGTGGTTCTGAGCTTTTCTTCGTTCATCTGGATATAAGTCCTAACTCGTTCGCGAGTTAAGAGGTCACGGTTTAAAGTGAGGCAGCACTTAAATCTTGGCTCTGCGGTTTTAGGTCGTAACGTCTTTAAGTCGTGGACTTTCTTAAGTCGTGACATTCCCTAAGTCGCTTAGGTCTTAATCCTATTAGGTCGTTAACTCCTTAACTCGTAAGCTTTCCCTGAGACATGACATATCTTAAGTCGCGGAGGCTTTAAGTCACGGGTTTCTCTGAGATGTGAGTCGCTTTGTTTTCTAAAGTCGTTTACGACTCATGCTAGGTCGTAAGTCATAGACAGCTTTAGGTCGTTAACTTATTTCCTTCTTGAGTCGTGGCATCTCTTAAGCCGTAGACTTCCTTAAGTCGTCTGGACCTTAGCTCGTTAGGTCGTGGAGACCCTAAGTCGTGTACCCTCCTTGATCCATTGAGTCGCTGTCTCCCTTGAGTCGTTGAGTTGGCCATTTCTTTAACACGTTAAACTGTTAGGTCGTACCATTCATAAGTCGTTCATGCTTTGTCTTGTTAAATCGTCACGCATCTTAAGTCGTGAGGTTTGCTAAGCCGTAGATTTCCCTTGATCCGTTTAGTATTTTATGTCGTAAATCGTCCCAGGCCTTAACTCGTTGTCTTAACGGGGTTAACATTTGCCCCTCGAAGCACACGCCTAAGTCGTAGGTCGTGTACTTCGACTTACCTTAACTCGCTTGTGCCGCTTCAAGTTCCGCTGTCTTGGTGTATAAAAGACTTGAGACTTTTCTCTTATTTCTTTCTGCTCATTATCAATCTCCTAAGTCGTATCCGCCATTAGCATATCTCCGAGCTTCCTGCGGCGATCCTGACTTGATTCTCTTTCAACCACCTTTAGCTTCACATCACGTAAGCAATTTTCCCATTTTCTAATTGCTGATCATCATTGTCAATTTTTGAGCTCTGTCTTCCGTCTCCGATTCCCCCCTTTAACCGTGCCAGTATTGTTGCATTGGTCATCGAAGAACTCAAAGTTTGTTTGATGTGACTTAAGACGACTCGTGATTTGTGGCGATTCGGTGGTGTGGCAGAATTGGGGTTGTTGTTGATTGAGAGGTTATTGGGCTAACGGGTCAAGAGGATGAGGAGTTTCTGATTGGATGGGGGGTTTGTCGATTGGGTGAAGTGATATACTAAATTGGATACGACCTAACATTTTTGGGCAAGTTATAACCTTCCGCGACTTAACGAGATAAGACATGAGCTTTGAGTTGCGGCCGATCTAGGACTTAGAGAAATTCCCATTTCTTTGAACCGAATCCCTTCCTCCTTACCATGCTTTACGACTTATAGGACAAATGATTTTATGGAGCCAATGACTTAACTTGCAGGAAATCTTTAAGTCATGGGCGACTTAACCTTTAGGTCGTGGATGACTTATCCCTTAGGTCGTGGACGAGTCAGCACATGGACAATCTTTTACTGCCGAATTGTTTCCTAAGCAAATTTCATACCTCTGTTAGGTTGTGAACGACTTAGGGTTTAATGGATTTTTGGACTGTGACTAAATGGCTTGAACAAAAATTTGTAAACTTCAAGATGTTGACAAAACTTGATTGTACTTACAATTTGAATTGCCAGAATATACTGCTCGAACTTTGTTGCGTTTATTTATAGATTATTCTAACTTTAATTCTATCAACCTGTTGAACACAACACTTGCAAAAAAATGGGATAAATATATTGCCATCGACTGCCCACGTCAAATGACAGATTAGTTAATAACAGATAATTAACTCAAATAAATTGTGTGAATGAAGTGCTTTCATCAATTTCAAGTAAAATATTAAAGCAACACTGAAATAGTCAATTGAAACTGACCAGCCTGCACTAATATTATGCTTGAACTTTATATTAACAAGTTCTGAAATTTTGTAATCGATCAATCATTGACTAATTTAATTCCAGTTATATTTACTTGCTACTTTTATTAGTTTTGCATGACACTTCACACTTTTAGGAAACGTGCACCTTCACATTTGAATATCCAGTTGCTTGTGTAGAATGACTTCTCAGGAAGAAGATACAACGGTTCAGACTGGAGAGGCAACTTTTATTCCGGCTCCACTAGTCAATCCCCCCGAAAGAGCCTCTTCTACTTTATCGTACAGAGTTTTTCGCCAATTGTGCGCTCAGTTCGGCATTGCTGAATCAGATGCCATTCTTCCCGAGAGAAGTAACACTGCTGACATAGCACCCCCTGGCTTTGTAACGGTCAATCAACAAATGTGCCTGAGTGGGGGTGTTCCTCCTTTCAATAATTTTCTCCAACAACTTCTTCGTCAATTGGCCATCGCCCCATCCCAATTACACCCCAATGGTTATGCCATTTTAATGGGGTTGTGTGTACTATTCAGGAGGACGCTTGATCGATTCCCAAGCTTTGACGAGATTTGCTTCCTATGCTCTTTCACCAACTAAAGATCACCCCTCTATTACTGTCGTGAGAAGTGATCGAAATCGTAAATTGATCATCGGTCTTCCAGACAGCGCTCATGGGTTTTTGACTCAATTTTTCTATGTCCGTTGCCCCCCAGGATTTTATGCTGTGTGGAGAGAAGGAAGTAGGATCATCTACCTTTTGCTCTTCTATTTTTTGAAGTTCAAATTGCCAAGTGTTAACTTGATCATTTTTTTTTATTTCAGCGCTCCCCCCTCCTTGTAAAGATCCCAGTCACAAGCCAACTCTGGAGAGGCTTGTAGCTGTTCCGGTTGAAGAGCGGGATATGAAATTTTTGCTGAACGACGAATTCCTTCACCAATTCGGACTTCTTCACCCTTCTCGGTCCACACACCCCTGCGAGGTTCCAGACTCCCCACCTAAAGCATCAGATGCCCTGGTTTCTACAGACACTTCCATACCAAAAGGACCTGCTCCTGAGGCTTCGCTAGTGAAGTGATCCACTTCTATTGATGTTGCGGGGCCATCTGTCGAACTTGCCCCGGTTACTGAGGAGGAAGAGCCCCAGGGATCTCCCCGACTGTCACAGAAATCTGGCGAAGAGGCCGGAAAAACTAGCCTTGCCAAGCAGAGCAGGGACGATACTTTCGAAGGGCTGAGCGACCTCTTTGCCACCTCGCAAGAGATCTTTAAAGATGATCCTATCACTACCGGGGTTTCTTCTTCATTAGTTGAAGCGACTTCTATCCTGCAACAGACTCCGTCGACTCAAGAGTTGACGCTAACTATTACACCCACAATCACTCCTCAATTAAAGAGTGGTTCGTAGTTTGATGCGCGTAGTTTGCACGTCACACACACTTAGAATTTTTTCGGCACTTTTATGCTTGTAACTTTTTGTACTTCGAAGAATTCTAAGATTTAGCTCTTTTTTATTTCAGATCCTCCGATGGGGCGCAACGGATCCTACTATGATGATTTCCAGCGCTACGGGAGGCGTAGCCAGTATGATTACAGGCGTTACCTCCCCTCTTACAGAGAATCTGATGAAGAAAGAGCCGCTCGAAAGGCTCAAGAAAAGAGGGCTCAAGTGGAGCGTTATGAAAGAAGAGAGAGGGAAGAGCGCCACGATTCTTCGCTGAGAGGCGACGATTCCCATAAAAGAAAATCCCATGATGACAGAGGAAAAAGTCATATGGTTGAAGATTCGAGCAAGCGAGCCCGACATGGTGAGAAGCACACCTCTACTACTCCTGAAAAGTTTACTGCCCCTGCCTCGCTTGATATTCCTTCCGGCTCTCCCGCTCTCGGGAAGACAGACATCCAAACAATAATTAGTAGGCCCAAATTCCAAGTCGGACCGGGTCCATCCACTTTGCAGAGTCGGTTTCCACAGTGGTGTCTGAAGGGAGTAAGGTTTGATCTTGACTTGGTCCCCATTGACAAGTCTGCTATGTTACGAAACCTCGATGCCGTCAAGCTTTATATTGAGAGGATGTCGAACTGGAAAAAACTTGTTGACGAGCTCCAAAGGGTTAATCGTGCGAACATAGAGGCCATGCTCACTATGGAAAATGATAAAGCCGAGTGGCAAAAAGTTCTTGAACAACACGACACTGAGATGAGGAGCATTGCTTCTTATAATGAAGAGCTTGAAGCAAAAGTTGAAGAATTGAAACAAGAGCTTGCTGCTTCCTCTACTTCCTATTCTCAAAAAGAAGAAGTGCTCCTAAAACAAGTGAGAGATGCTCATGCCAACCAAAGGGATGCCGAAGACAGGCTTGAAATGCAGAAAAGAATTAGTGAGGGCTATGTCGCTGATATTGAAGAGCTTCGGAAGAAGAATAGCTCCCAAGAAGCGGAGATTCAAATACTTAAGCTTCAACTTTCTAAAGCTGAAATGGAGCGTGATGAGGCCGTTGCCGGCAAAATTGCAGCTGAAGAATCTCACGAGGTAACGAGGGCCAACATCAGCTCAACATTATTTGATTTCTATCTGCATAGCATCTTGGGGCCCGGTAGCCTCGCCTTTCTAGGCCCCAAGTATGAAATTACACTGGCTGAAGTTTGGGAGGCCGCACTCGATATGCTCGGTGGTAGTGGCGCTGGCTATGCTGAGTCAGCTCTTGAGGAGCACTATCTTTTTGATGATGCTCGTGCTGCTCTCGCTATGGGGAGAGAACAGCTTGCAAAATTAAGGGCCGAAACAGCGGCAGGAGAATATTCAGGAAAAATCATCTCAACTGCTCCAATTCAACCTTCTCCTTCAGCCGAAATTGACATTATCGGTTCTAGTTCTCACTCTCCATCTCCTACTAAAGTTACCGCTGATATCACAAGCATACAAGGTGCAGATGAAGGCGGCGAGAGTACCGAGGCACAGGCTTATGAAGTTGACGTCAGGGAACCGACTTCTGCAGGTAACCCTACTGACAATCTTGCCCAAGTATATTGCTCATCTGTTTATTACGAACTTGATGAGCTTTTTGACTACTTCTTGAATCTCAGTGAACCTTTATCTCCGCTTTTTACTGACTTGAACTTTTTTCCTTCTGCAGAGAAAACGTCGGGCATTGTTCAGGCTTCTCCTCCTCCAATTATTCCTTCCCCGCCTCTTAAGGTCACTCCTCCTTCTGCCTCGCAAGTTGGGTCACAAGAGGAGCAAATAGAAGCTCTTCACGGCTTAGATGATCCCGTTGCTTCTCAAGATCCGAAAGGAGAAGAAGCTGAAGGAAGCGAGAGGACTCCAGAACCAACTGGCTCCGACGCTGAACCGTTATCCAAACTTCTTTCTCCAGGGAGTGGGTCTTTCTCCAAGAAGAGAGGAAAGTAGGGAGTTTCCAAGAAGAAGAAGAAGAAGGGATCTTTAACTACGAAGAAGAGACGGAAGAAAGTCCGACCGAGCCCCTTTCTCCTTCATCCCCTACCCTTACAAGCCGGCCTAAAAAGTTGGTCATTCGGCCAGGTGCGGGCTCAAAAGGTGGGCGGAAGAAGAAATGATGGCTCTAGTTCTGTGGCTTTCATATCGCTTTTTGCCTTTTTTGCATGTACTGACCGGAAATTGTGCGGGTACCGGCCCCCCGCTTTTTTTTTTGCTTTTTACTTTGGAACCTGTACCTGTATATAGAATAGTGTTGAATAAAATGATTCTTTTTCTTTGTACAAACTTCTGTCTGTATCTGAGAATGCATCTACTATTCATTTTTGTACAAGTTTCTTTGCACGATATTGCAGTGAGCTTGTGGTATATATTGTTCGAGCGCAATTTTACCGATGTAGTTATGCCATGCTACCCCTATACCATAAGCCCATTGTAATATTTTATTTTATGAGGAAATTGTGCTTTTATTTTTTAGAGAATAATTATTCCACATTTGGAGGAATATTATTTCATTAAAAAATAGAGCACAAATAAGTTTCTACGCTTCATCCTTCGAAGATATCACTTTTATTTTGTGCATATACATATTTTACTGAATGAAATCTTCTATGTGGTAAAGCGGGTATTTGCAAGGTACTTCAACTTCTTTTTGAGGAAGAGAATTTTCTAGAATAAGTAATTCATTCTTCCTTTGAAAGTTAAAGTGTGCTTTTGATGGGGATTTTTTTTTACTTGCCACAGTAAAGGGCTTCTTGATTTTTATTTCTTTGAAAAATTGCACCTTCGGGGAAGACTTTTTCACGTTTCAACGCCTGGAAGTTTTATTTCAATCTTGGTGAAACGTGTGCCTACGAAGAGGTCTTTCTGCTTGATTGTGCCTCCGGGAGGAGGTCTTTTCATTTCTGCCTCTGGGAAGAGGTCTTTCTGTCTTATTGTGCCTCTGGGAAGAGGTCTTTTTGAAATGGGCCTCCGAAGAGGGCTTTTATTTTGTTTTGCATTTCAACTCTTGTGAAGTGAAACTCCGAAGAGCGGCTGTTTCACTTCAACTCCTGGCGAAATGGGCCTCCAAAGAGGGCTTTTATTTTGTTTTGCATTTCAACTCCGGTGAAGTGAAACTCCGAAGAGCGGCTGTTACACTTCAACTCCTGGTGAAATGGGCCTCCGAAGAGGGCTTTTATTTTTGTTTTACGTTTCAACTCTGGTGAAGTGAAACTCCGAAGAGTGGCTGTTACACTTCAACTCCTGGTGAAATGTGCCTCCGAGGATTGCCTGGAAGTTACTCTCTCATGGTTGGAGGGTCATGACTTCTCCAATCTTGTTTGGTTGAGTAGAGAACTTTCTTTTTTGCGGCATATGCCTCGTTAGAGGTCTTTATCCTCCGAAGAATTGTGCCTCTGAAGAGGACTCGTGCCTCCGAAGAGGGCTTTAGTTGTTCCTTGTCCACTTGCTTATGCCTTTTCAGCGATTTTCTATTTTTTCTTTTCAAGCTTGCACTCCCTTCTCTTACAAGTAGTTTGTTTAATCCAAGGAAGCGTACTTCATTGTTAGGCAAGTTCACGAAAACGGGCATAAGCTTCTTAATTGGACGTTTGTTTGTTCAAACGATCTCAATTTACGAGCAATGGCCCGTTTCCGGCGAAATCATTGGCCGTTCAATTGAAGCACTTCCTATCTAGGATTTGAATTCGGGACTTTTGTGCTTTTGTGACTCAAAATTTGTTTGCTGAATGATAACCAGAATCACTTGGTCGTGTAATGTGCAAGTTTTATTTTCGTTGTCTGCAAAAATTCAAATCGACATTTCAGCAATACATTTAGTGTACTTTTCATATCGAAAATAAAGCAAACATGTAATAATAATAAGAAACACAAGTTTTATAGTGGTTCGGCCAAGAATTTGGGCCTACATCCACTTTATAGTCTTTCATTATTCACTTGCATCGGTTTTACAATCGCTTTCAATCATAGGAATCATACATTCATAATTCTTTTTACAATATTTCAACAAACAAGTAAAGTATGGGCGCAAGTGATTGCTGTTCCAAGCTCTTGGAATTTGATCTCCTATAACAGTAATGAGTTTGAATGTGCCGTCAAGAAGCTTCTGACCTATGACATATGGTCCTTCCCAATTTGGCCCAAACACACCTGTCGCTGTCATAATTCTCTTTAGGACTAGATCTCCAATCTCAAAGTTGCGTTGGCGAACTTTGGAATTGAAATGTCTGGCTATCCTTTGCTGATGAGATGCGATTCTGAGCTCAGCCTCTTCTCTTTTTTCATCAAGGAGATCTAGTGCCTCAAGCTGTAGTTTTGCATTCTCCGCTTGATTGAAATGGATTCTTCTATGTGAAGGGACCTCTGTTTCTACCGGAATCATTGCCTCTGATCCGTATGCCAATGAAAATGGAGTATGCCCAGTCGCAGTCTTGTGGGTAGTTCTGTATGCCCATAGTGCTAGCGGTAGCTTATCGACCCAACCACCTTTTGCACTTTCAAGTTGCTTCTTGATGGTTGACTTGATAATTTTATTTACTGCTTCCACCTGCCCGTTTGCCTGTGGATGAGCTACTGCTGAGAAGCTTTTTCGGATTTTGAATCGTTTGCAAAAATCTTGGAATTCTTCACTTTCGAACTGAGTACCATTGTCTGTAATTATCTTTTGAGGCACACCATACCTTCAAATGATATTTTTAGTCACAAAACTTATCATCTTTTTAGAGGTGATAGTAGCCGGTGGTTCAGCTTCTGCCCATTTAGTAAAATAATCTACAGCCACAATGGCATATTTAATTCCAGATTTGACAGTTGGTAACGGTCCTACAAGGTCTATCCCCCATATTGCAAACGACCATGGACTGACCATCTGTGTTAGTTCAGTAGAAGGTGCTCTAGGAATTTTGGCGAATCTTTGACATCTGTCACATTTTCGGGAATAGTCTGCTGCATCTCGATTAATTTCTGGCCAAAAATATCCGTATCGGAGAATCTTCTTTGCTAAAATTTGACCACCTAAATGATCACCACATTCTCCCCCATGTACCTCAGCTAGGATTGTTTTGGACTCTTCCCTGGATACACACCGAAGTAACGGCATTGAGAATCCCCGTCTGTATAATTGGCCATCCTGGACCATATAGCGAGAGGCTTTCCTCAGTAGCTTCTTTCGTTCTTTTGAATTTTCTGGTAAAGAGCCATTGAGCAGATATTCTGTTATTGGAGTCATCCATGATTCTTGCTCTTGAGACACGCTCATGCTCCAATCAAATGCTCCAATCAATATCCATCTCATCAATGCTTGGAGCCGATAGGACCTCCACTGGAGTCAACCCCAGAAATTGAGCTTCGCCTGTGCTCGAGTACTTTGCGAGAGAATCTGCTTTCGTGTTTTCTTCTCAAGGAATATGACTTATCATGTAATGGTCGAAATCACCCAGGAGTTCCCAAGCCTTTAACAAGTAGGCGGGCAGATTTCCCCCTTTCGCTTGGAATTCCTTCTTGACTTGGCACACAATAAGCTAAGAATCACTGAAGATCTGTAATGCTCGGATGTTTAGTTCTTTAGCAATTCTTAAGCCAGCGATAAGAGCCTCGTATTCTGCTTCATTGTTTGTTGAAGGAAATTCCAATCTCAGTGCATAGCATAATGACCGACCTTCAGGGGTCTCAAGTACAATTCCGGCTCCAGAACAGTAGTCATTTCTCGCGCCATCAACATATAACTTCCACTGGATTGGGGAATCATCGATCGTTTCCTCCTTACTGTTACCCTTATCTGTGAATTCTGCGATGAAATCTGCTAAAGCTTGTCCGTTGATTGCTTTTCGGGGATGATAAGTGATGTCATATTGACTGAGTTCAATGTTCCACTTTAGAAAATGACCCGAAGTCTCAGGGCGAAACAGGACTTGCTTTAAAGGTTGATCAGTGAGGACTCTGATAGGATGAGCTTGGAATATTGCCTCAACTTCCTTGATGCAATCAGTAGGCAATAGACGAGTTTTTCCAACTTGGAGTAATTCATCTCTGCCCCAGTGAGTCTTTTGCTGATATAGTAAACTGGATGTTGAATCCTCTTGTCTTCTCGTATCAGCGCTGCACTTAAAGCATGAGATGATACTGCCAAGTATATAAAAAGATCCTCGCCATCGCCAGGCCTAGAAAGTATTGGAGGCGTTTCCATATGGCGAATCAATTCATCAAAGGCTTTTTGGCATTCGGGAGTCCAATCGAAGTTTTTCTTTCCTTTCTTTAGGGCGTCAAAGAATGGGATGCATTTATCAGTGGCTTTGGAAATGAACCGACTCAAGGCTGCGACTTTTCCATTGAGACTCTGCAATTCCTTCTTCGTTCTAGGAGCTTTGACTTCCTTTAAGGCGGTAATTTGAGCTGGACTAGCCTCAATGCCCCTAGCGCTCACGATGAAACCTAAGAACTTTCCGGATTCCACTCCAAATGAACATTTTAAAGGGTTAAGCTTCATTCCGTATTTTCGAAGGACTGCGAACATGTCTGCTAAGTGTTCTATGTGATCCACTGTTTTCTTAGACTTTACTAACATGTCATCGACGTAGACTTCCATAGTCTTGCCCAATTGCGGTTTGAACATAGCATCAACAAGTCTTTGGTAGGTTGTCCCTGCATTCTTCAGCCCGAAGGGCATAACTCTATAGCAGTAATGACCAACATCGGTGATAAAGCTCGTGTCCTCCTGATCTTGCTCATGCATCATGATCTGGTTATATCCGGAGTAGGCATCCATAAAAGATAACAATTTGTGTCCCGCTGTTCCGTCTACCAGTTGATCGATCCTGGGAAACGGGAAGCAGTCTTTGGGGCAGGCCTTGTTTAGATCTGAAAAATCGATGCACACTCTCCATTTTCCGTTGGCTTTCTTGACCAGCACTGGATTTGAAACCCAATTCGGATAGGTGGATTCTTTGATAAAGTTATTCTCCATGAGCCGATCAACTTCTTCTTTTAATGCTGTTGACCTTTCTGGACCTTGAGTCCTCCTTTTCTGTTTCACAGGTGTAAATTTTGGATCAATATTCAGAGCATGTACTGCAACTTCTGGGGATATTCCGCACATATCGGCATGAGTCCAAGAAAAAACATCCAAATTTGCCTTTAAAAAAGATATTAAGATATTCTGAATTGACACATTAAGTTGTGAACCCACATTCAACACCTTGTTTGGGTCCTTTGGGTCAACAGGTACTGGTATTGTCGTTTCCACTGGTACCACTCTATTCTCCCCTGCACTGGCTTTTCTAGGATCCATCTCTTTCCGTGCTCCGCTGTGCTCTCAAGTGCAGGGTCCGCCCTGTAATTGCTACAAGGCTGGTTCTTTGATGCGGACTGGGGTTGCGCATCCTTTCTCATTTCTCTTTTCCTTGTTTCTCGTAGCTCTGTCAGATAACACTCCCGCCCAGCATTTTGATCCCCTTTTATAACTCCCACTCCATTATCTGTGGGAAATTTAATGGTGAGGCACCATGGGGCCAGAACAGCTTTGAATGCTGCCAGAGTTGGATGGCCAAGGAAAGCATTATAAGCAGAAAATTCGTCGACAATCACAAAAGTTTGCTTGCGGACCACTTTTCTTTCTCCCTCTCCAAGTTCTACAAGCAAATCAATGGTTCCTATCGGCTGTTTTGGCTCCCCAGTGAAGCCAGCGATTTTCTACGATGAGGCTTGCACATCAGCCATAGGTATCTTCATTTGGTCGAATGTTTTCTTGAAGAGGATATTGCAGGATGCGCCACAATCAATGAGAACTCTTCTGACAATAGCTGGCCCGATACCAGCCGAGATGACTAAGGGATCCAAGGTAGGAGCTTCAATACCTGTGGAATCCCTGGCTCTGAACACAATATCATCATTGTTCTTTGTTGCTTCATGGGCGTACCACCTTCCAAGACAAAGACATCTTCCTCGGCCGGTACATAATTCAAAGCTTGGGTATACCTTTCCATCTCACCCCATCTCCTGCCTGCTGGGTGAGGTCCTCCCGTAATGACATTGATAACAGGCCTTCCCGATTCATGCCCTGCAGTCTTCTCACTTGTCCTGGGTTGATGAGCAGGAGCTCGTTGCCCCTGACTAGACGAAGCGGGATTGCTGCTATTCTTTTCCACAAATTGCTGCAGCTTGTTTTCCCTTATCAATTCTTCAATCAAAATTTTCAATTGGCGGCATTCATCGGTATCATGACCGGGTTGATTATGGAAGCGGCAAAACTTCCCGCTTTGTACAGCCTTTTTCCCGGTTCTCAAAACGGGAGGTTTAGGATAATCGAAAGAATCTTTAGTGGCAAGGTAAATGCGCTCTGGCGTATCTGATAAAGGGGTATATTCTGATGACTTGAAGGAACGAGGCTTCTTCATATTTTTCTGTTTCTTCCCATCGTTATTTTCCCTTTTCTGTCCTACAGATTCATTCTTGCGTGGAGCAGCAATGTTATCTTCATCTTTTTCCAATACTGCCTTTACCGGTACAAGACGGCTTTCCAGGCGTATGAACTCATCTGCTTTCTTGTAGAATTTTTCAAGGGAATTTGGTTCCTTCATGTTAAGCCATTTTCCAAATTCGCTCGTCTTGTCGATGGCCCTCATCAGATAGGTCAAGATCATCCGTGGTTCTGCATTTTCTACCTCGGCCAGCGCTATATTAAAGCGATTCAAGAAAGATCTGATAGTTTCCCCTGGATTCTGTTCTAAACTTGACAACGACATGATATCTTTGGCTTTTGAAGCATATAGTCTGAACTGCTCCTTGAATTTCCGGGTTAGGTCAGAAAACTGATCTATAGACCGAATTGGTAGCTTGGTGAACCAAAGCAGAGCTACACCTTCCAAATATACAGGAAAATATCGACACTTTATTTCATCAGAAGCTCTGGCACCTGTCATGTGCCAATCATACTTATACAAGAATTCGTTCGGATCACTTGTTCCCTTGTAAGCTGGGATAGTTGGAGGGACGAATTTCCTTGGGAATTCAGCCTTTAAGATCCTTTCGGTAAACGGGGTTTTACTTGGAGCGAAACCCCATTCCTTCTCTTCTTCATTACTTTGCATGCTTTCTTTCATGATTTGTCGAACCATTTCAGAAAGATACCCCTCATCATTTCGAGCTTTAGATCCACCAACTTCAGGAAATGTCCGCTCAAAGGGGCTGGCAGCCCTCTCAGGAATGTTTCTTTCTTCAGCTTCATGAATGTTGCCAGCAAAGTTCCTTTCATTACCCGTTCGTTGACTGTTTACCCCAAGCAAATCATTCAACTTATTCAAAATTAGGGCATTTTGGGCATTCTGAGCCTCCAATTGTGCACTTTGGGCATTTATCTGCTGGTTCAGCCCTAAGATTACAGCATCCAACTCTGCTTTTGTAACCCCAACAGGTGGAGTGGCTTGATTAGGTACTGGGGAAGCGGAGGTTCCCTCTTGAACATTTCCAGATCTAACAGATCTACTCCTTCTCCCCAAAGCCATGATTTCAAATAAACTTCTAGTCTTCAGAGAGATTACTTCAACAAACTTTCGTGGAGCAATGATGATAATTCGCCTGAGTTCGGTTCTCAGTGAAAGCACCAAAAATGTTAACGCTAAAATTTGAACGCTAACACCCCGATGTGTAAAGTGTAGTTGTGAAAGCACCACCCGATGTTTCGCGAACAGAGTATAAGCAGAAAATTGCAGAAAAAACAGTAAACGACATCAGTTTTATAGTGGTTCAGCTTATGATCAAGCCTACGTCCACTTCAATCCTTTTTTATTGCTGACTGGATTACAACTTATTACAATCTCTTTCAATTACAATCCAACTCAATTCAAAAAGACAAGTAGCTAGAGACGACTTCGTCGTGACAGAGTTCTTTGAATCCATGATCGGATATGTCGAATCTTTATGCGAAGTATGGTCTAAAAAATCTTGCGTGAGTTTGAAGTGATGGAGTTTAGATTGTCTTGAAGATAGTAGAGCCTTGATGTCACGAAGAGAATGATCCAAAAGTCCTTTGAACGTTGGAGGTGGTTGCGTATTTATAGGTGTGATCCTGGGCAGTAATTTTTCTTTCAAGTCATGAGTCGTGCACGACTCATGTAGAGTCGTAAGTCACGCTCGACTCAAGGTCCAAGAGTCAGCAAGCAGTGGGGTAAGCGAAGTGGTTCTGAGCTTTTCTTCGTTCATCTGGATATAAGTCCTAACTCGTTCGCGAGTTAAGAGGTCACGGTTTAAAGTGAGGCAGCATTTAAATCTTGGCTCTACGGTTTTAGGTCGTAACTTCTTTAAGTCGTGGACTTTCTTAAGTCGTGACATTCCCTAAGTCGCTTAGGTCTTAATCCTGTTAGGTCGTTAACTCCTTAACTCGTAAGCTTTCCCTGAGACATGACATATCTTAAGTCGCAGAGGCTTTAAGTCACGGGTTTCTCTGAGATGTGAGTCGCTTTGGTTTCCTAAGTCGTTTACGACTCGTGCTAGGTCGTAAGTCATAGACAGCTTTAGGTCGTTAACTTATTTCCTTCTTGAGTCGTGCCATCTCTTAAGCCATAGACTTCCTTAAGTCGTTTGGACCTTAGCTCGTTAGGTCGTGGAGACCCTAAGTCGTGTACCCTCCTTGATCCATTGAGTCGCTGTCTCCCTTGAGTCATTGAGTTGGCCATTTCTTTAACACGTTAAACTGTTAGGTCGTACCATTCATAAGTCGTTCATGCTTTGTCTTGTTAAATCGTCACGCATCTTAAGTCGTGAGGTTTGCTAAGCCGTAGATTTCCCTTGATCCGTTAAGTATTTTATGTCGTAAATCGTCCCAGGCCTTAACTCGTTGTCTTAACAGGGTTAACACACTCCCTCACTTTGTTATTTAAGAATAAATTTCAAAGCAATGATTGGGATTCAAATACAAAGGGTCCTAATTAGGTAGAATTCAAACTAAGAAGATAGATTTGAAATAGAGATAAGATAATTAGTACAAAGGAGAGGGGATGGATAGACCAATATAAATCACGAGCGACCGTAACCGGGTCAACTATGACTTCAAGAATAAGATCGATGTAGAGTCAAGAGACAAAACGACATCCGATCACAAGAGAATAGAATTCGGGCATAGCAAGAGATAGGAGCATCTAAACCAAGGATACAGAATCTCCAGTGAATCAATGCTTATTGTAAAGGAGTTTCACCCCTTACAAAACATTCTAGAACTGGCGAGACCATCGATTCATTATAGAGATCAATCGAAGTGGAATTATGGGATATTCCACAATCAAGAAAAGCATGAACATGAAGAGGCAAGAATGGATTTCAGAACGAAGAGGAAAGTTCCAAATTTGAAGGAAACTGAATCAAAGAGGAAGGAATTCAAGCTCGAGCAAAGGTGATTCTACAATAAAATTTTACTCTATATGCTAAGTTTGCCTAAAACTAGAATTCCGATACCAACTATAAAAGCCCGATATTTCGTGCCATTCGCATCCGCACATGTCAGACTTGAATTGCTCAAAATACCAGATTGTTAATTTATCATTGGTAAAACTCAGCATACACAGTAAATAAAATAATCATAGAATCACAGACACGGAGTAATGTAACAATAAGCGGCAGAATACATAAATAGTAGTGCATGAAGCTACTATATAAACAACAGAGTTTGAAATAAAATACAACAGAATATCTCAAGTACAGTTAAGTTTTGAATACAACAAATGACATCTCTGGACAAATCAACTTGAAAAGCAAAAGGCTGAATGGATGCAGATGGATCTTTAAGTGAAGCTCTAACTCCAAAGGTGAGTCTCGAATGTTGCGACACTAAGTCTAACCCGAGCGTAAATCAAAACACAAAACATTCGAGTCAGGATAAACATTCTTATATCAATAAATCCAACTCAAGTGAAATATCAACTGAAATACAAGTAACTTAAAGGATGTTTGGGATAACCACCTCTAAGGATCCGTGGAACTATCTACTATGTAGTAATGTACGCTATTATAATAATGTCTATAGTAAAGTAAACTATTAAAATAGCATTAAGGCGTTACCCATATCCCACTTAACACATTTTAATAATGCCATAGTCTGTACAGATACTCTAAATTCCACCCGTGGGTGGGCTATCAGGGAGCACTCCATAGGTACGACACAAAAAAACTCGTAGAAGGTGCGATAGGGCAGGGACATGGCTTTCGAGGCAATGCTAGGGTAGATATACCATTTGCACATCCGGACTGGTGGTAATGCATAGCAGCTACTACCGCCCACCTCGTGACACACTCCTATATCAAAGGGTGCACCCAATCGCTTCACAAAAACAATAGAATGGTATCGACGAAATGTGTGAATGACGTCACTTGTCCTGGTATAGCTCCTGTTTTAGCCACACCAAGCTGACTCATGGCTGTAACACCTCGCCTTTTCGTACGCCTTAAATCGACACATGTGCCAATTCAAACCACGGAAGGACGGATTGTTATGGGTAAATAAGAAAAAGTCAAGAAAGGAAAAAACAAAATAGAATCTTGCAGCGGATCGATATAATATAATAATCAAATATATAGTTCATGAAGCTGTTTACAAAACATTTGATTATACTTATACAATACATATTAGAATTACACATACCCGAGAATAATAATTAATGCAGCGGAATTAAATGGTGTAGTGAAGTAATATAGCAGATAATAGTACTACAAATCTTCGCCTTCTTCCTCCAGAATAAAATCTTCAAATCCTGAAACGCACGGACTGACCCAAGCGAATTGAAAGGACAAAACACTCGAGTCAGAACTAAAATATCTTATGTAAGTTAAATCAACAATAAATAGTATGAGTGGAACGACGTCTGAGATGTTTACGGGATTTGACATCTCCTATCCAGTGTCTAACGTGAGTGCAGTAACTCAAGAGATGCTCGGAATTAACATCTCCTAAGGATCCGTTAAACTATTTACTATGTAGTAATATTTCTCTATTATAATAATGTCTACAGTAAAATAAACATACTTTTAAATAGCGTTAAGGAGTGACCCAATATTCCCCTTAACACGTAATATTCCCAGTAGTCCATCCAATATCATAGTCCCTCCTAATCAGGAAGCCACCAGAGGATACCACACAGGCTACGGGAGAAAACCAAATTCGTACAAGGCGCGATAGGGTAGGTGACACGACATAACTAGCCAATGCCAGGGTAGATAAACCAATTACGCTTTCGGGTCATTGGTAACACGTAGCGCGCCGCTACCGCCCACCTCGAGCCACACCCCCAAATAAAAAAAATCAAAAGTGAATCAATCCAAAAGTCAAAGTATAATATCGAAGGGATGTGTCCGATCAAAGGTGCTACCTCATTAACCCGTCAATCGCCCCTTTTTTAGCCACCTTATGCCAGCTCACGGGAGTTGGGTCCACGTATTTACCTCAAAGGAAACGCCGCAACCATCCTACTTCATTCTGGAACCTCCACCGCGTACACGGTTGTTAAAGTGGTTTTCGAGGTTGGCAGAGAGTATGACAACTTCCAATCCCGGTCTCTTCAACAACCAAACGTTACTATAACACCACGGTTTTTTTTTAAATAGTTTATACTTTAAACCCAGACTATAATATCCATTTCAAAACCATATAATTTCGATATCATTTCCCCTTTTAAACAAAAATAAATATGATATCATTTCAAACATATCATTTTATAAAATTTCAAAGTTAAAAAATATTTCGAAACCAAAACTTGAAATATAGCCTTTCAAAACATAAAACGTTGAATTTAATAACTTTGAAACATACTCCACCACTTAAAATGGTTAAAATATTAAATTACTTTATAAAATAAAATAGTTTCTTCACCTTCACAAATCAATTCCAATTATGGATTCAAACTGCCAAATAAACCATTATAATTACCATAGATTTCAAATCTTTAAATATTAGACTATTTCCCATGAATTCTTTGATAGTTTCATATATATCAAATTCCATTACTCTTATTTCGATTTGAAATATTTACTTAATAAATCAAATATCATTTAAGTAAAACCTCTAAACTTCAAATAACAGAATATACTTACAATTCAATTTAACTTGATAATATTCATTTAAATCGACTTGATATTCATTTAAATCCTCTAAACCAAAATCAAGTTATAAAAATCACACCCTTAGAAAATCTCAATTTTTATTTAAATTTCACATCCATTTTTATTCAAGTCAAAATCTTAAATCCTTCAATTCAAGCCAATTTCATATTTATCTTCCAACTATATTTTTATTTAAGTCTTCAAAACTCTATATATCCAATATCTTAGAAAGGTACTTAACCATATAATAATAAACAATACACTTCGTTATTCGACTTATTTTTATTCATAAATTTTATACATAGCTCAAATTCAAGAATTCAATATATATATATATATATATATATATATATATATATATATATATATATCTATGTATGTATGTATGTATGTATGTATGTATAATAGTATTTATATACATCAAAATTAATATTTATTAAATCGTATTTTTCTTTCCAAAACCAAAGAAAATCATTTCAAAGTATTTTATATACATACCACGGTGTTTGTATATAATTTTCTACCCTATGGTCAAGTGATACAGATATTTTTTATCATGACCCAACTTCCTATCTCCAGGAAGTCGCATCGCTAATAAGAAAGAAAGGGATAGAAAAGAGAAAGAAAGAGAAGAAGAAGAAACAAACATCAGAATCTAAACAGCAGAACGAATAAATTTTATTAATAACATATGTATTACATAGATATGCAACAACAATCAGAGTTACACGGTTAATACAACACATACTAGACAGTTATAAACTCCTGTCTAGTTATTACAACTCAATCAGTACAAGAAACAACTCAGAGAAAACACATAGCGGAAAACTATATATATCTACACGCAGAAGCCTCCTGCTCCATTGCTCCTCCACAATTCGTCAAACCTAACCTGAATCCTAACCTGAATCCCTTGGCTACTCGTAAAAATTTGAGTACCTAAGAGTTTATGGAAACAAAAATAAACTCCGGGTCAGACATGGGTCTGGTGTGAGTAACAAGTTAAAGTTGCTTGACTTACAAAAATCCTTTAAAAGAAAGGTATCACGTAAGACTTCCCATACATAAACATGGAAAAGTTTTTACCTTACGCTAACCAAAACATTTGATAGGAAATCCGATGATATTATAATAGTGTCTAGGGTTTTCAAATAAATACGAAAAAGCCGAAATTGTAACATCTATTAAATTCCAGCTACAAGCCACAAAAGTAGGTAATACAATCAAAACCGTTGGCACTTATTGGATTTTGGATTCCGTACAATGGCAGGGCTACTGGGGTACCGCCCGTCACAGTACGTCGCCTAGATCACCGTACCGAGGAGTACTCCGACTCCCCTGCAACACAAGGCCGGAGCCGTTCCTTTCTGAACAGTTCCGAACAAGACAACCCCGGCAGTTGTCGCGAATCAACCGCCCACACAGCCGAATAAAAAGGGACCTCTAGAGAGGGATCAATCTTGCTCTCCAGTGGGGGCTACCCACGAAGCCTTGCTGCACCTCCCCTGTTTTAGCCATTCTCGGTTGATGAGGCTTGAGGCTACGATTACCTTTATAGGACATCAAATCTTAGAATGCACATCGTCCACCTGACGATGTTCTGAAAGCATTCAAACCATACAAGTTCATTTCGGGTTCGAATGAAACCGAAGGCACTATCTCGTTGCACTCAATATTGGAATCACCCTCAGAGTCAATGACCATAGCCCTTGCACTCTGATTCACCATCTAGAATCTATAAGCACTATTTCGTCAAACTCATTACGGAATCACCCATAGCGTTATACTGACGTATAGCCCTTACACCTCGAGTTTTCACTTGCTCCACTTGAATTAACGACCTAACGTTTAATTGGAATCGATGTGGTTTACGGATATCCAAATATGGAAACCCGATCCCGTTCTCGTCGAAATCCAAAGCGTGTCTATTAGGTCCAAGTTGTTTTAAGTTTAAAAATAATTCAATCTAATTATCCATATACACAGATAGATAATTCATATCATCACAATAGAAAATCAATATTAACAAAAACAGGTAATATCACAAATTGATAATCTATATTATCATCATCAATAGATACTTATATCATCACCACAATGCAACCAATGCATCCATAACACACATCACTATTTATCTCATGTCTGAGATTCAAACCACTCAGGGTAAACAATATCATCCATTGATAAGCAAGGATCCACAATCACACCATCTATAATTAATTTAAAATGAATTAAATTAATTACTTCTATCTCTAATTAATTTAAAGTGAATCAAACTAATTACTTATTCTTTAATTAATTTAAAATGAAATAAATTAATTACTTCCTCATTTTAAATCTTGCTTACTTAACCCTTAATTGATTACCAATCAATTAAATAATTATCCTCAAATTAATCACCTTAATTAATCTCTCTCGATTACTTATCCTTTAATTAAATTCAAGTAATTATCTTTAATTAATTTTACAAATTAATTATCCTTAACCAAAATCAGTAATTAACGCTTAATTACTTCATTAATTAATTAATTACATTAATTAATTACTTCCTTAATCACTTATCATTGATTAATTAATCTTAATTAATTAGTCCTTAATTACATCATTAATTATATTAATTAATGATCCTTAATTAAATTTAAATTAATTACTTTATTTAAATTAATTACATTAAGTAATTAAGCTTGCTTAAACCAAAATTATTAAACACTTTTGATTAATCATATTCAGTAATTAACTAACCTTAATTACTTTCTTAATTACTCCTAAATTAATTACATTTAATAATTAATTATATTTATTTATCAATCTTGATTAATCTAATTTGTAATTAATTACCCTTAATTAATTACATCACTTAATTATTTTCAAAAGACTTAATCAACCCATGCTTCAATTAATTACACTAAGTAATTAATTATTAATTACTTCACAAAGAAATTACCTTCCATATTATTTACACAAAGTAATTAATTCCCAAAACTCTTCTCTACTTTAATTAATTACCTCCAGTAATTTACTTATCTTAATTACTTCTTTAAGTAATTATTCATCATTGATTACTTATTAACCCATTCAATGATTATTCTAAATTAATTAAACTTAATAAATTAATTTAACTAATCAAATAAATTTATTAATTGCAATGAGTAATTATTAACTTTAATAATTTCCATAAAGTAATCATACTTAATCAAGTTCCATAATTGATTATCTAAATTAATTAATCCAATTAATTTATCAAAATTAATTACATTAATTAATTAATAAATAATCCCAAGTTAATGACCTTCATTAACTTCTCATTAATTCTTTTAATTACTTTTCTTAAGTAATTAACTTAAATTAATTAATATTAATTACAAATTTAATTAATCTTAATTAATTTATTTCAAATCTTTAATTAATCAAATAAATTAATTAATTATCTAATTTATAAATTTAATGTTTCAAAATTCTTTAAATTCTTCGATTTATTTGAAAACAGAACATCTCTTGTTAATGTTTACATTACGATTAACAAGGTAAATTTAAAACAATTTTACTTAAAATTTGTTTCAAATTACATTTTAAATTTAAAATTTAAAATGAAATTAAACTTAACTTTAGCAAAGTTTTAAAAACATTCAAAACCTTTAAAATCTTATGCTAAAGATTTCTTATTTTATAAAAGAAGTTAAAATAAATTTAAACCCCAAATTCATTTCAAAATACAAATCATATTTAAATATGTTTGAACAACCAATTTGTTTAAACATTTAAATTTCTTTTTAAAACTTCCTTTATTTTCAAAACATTGTTTCAAAATTGAAGTTTGATTCCAGATTTAAACTTATGCTTAAATCTCTACTTAAATTTAAAACTTTGTCTTAAATTCAATATTTAAAACTCTTTTGAAGATGTTTAAACATTTTAATTTATAAAATTTAAAATTACATTTTAAACTGCGATTCAAACTTAGTTTTGAATCCATACTTAGAGTTTAAGCTTTAAAGTTTATTTTAAAACTTGATTCAAATTTTGCTTTTAAATTTTAGAGTTGAAAACATTAAGGTTTCTCTGGAAACCTGTAACCACTAAGATACCCGAGACCACCCTTGTTTTACTTCGAGTAAAATCCTTAACTTCTTCGAGCTAAACATAAAATAACTCGAGAAATACTTGACGCAAAATATTATGCAATCCCCACCTTCACCTGACACTTCTCTTCGTCGTGCACATGCATGGTGGTTCTAGCCACCTCCGGCCACTACCCAAGCAACGAACAAGTCGCCGACCCTCCCTGAATCACATCGCGATCCTCCAAAACCTATCATCTGCTCGAAATCAATTTCGAGCTACCCCAAACCAACCCGTCATCAATAGTATAGAATAACACCCCAACCTGAAAACAGCTCGTCTCCTCAACGCCGACCAACGGAGACGTTGGAACCACGTCCACCTCTTCTTCAACACCCGAGCTACCCTCTCACCCAATATTGTTGCACTCGATCGTCCCTTGACTGCGTGATGATCGAAATTCCCAAACCAGTTAAAATTAGGTTTACAGAACAAAATAACCCACCACCATCACGCCGATGATCTTCCACCTCCACCCCTATTTTTCTTCCACTCTCAGATCATCCCACCATCACCAGAAACAACCCCAACCTTCCAAAAACCCGAGATCCTCTGAATTTTCAAAAATAAAACCCAAAATAGTGCAATCCCTGATATGCACTTCAAATCAGTTTTAAAAATTAAGATTTTGATCTTAAAAATCCTATTTTTGAATCAGTATTAAATTTATAATCCTCAATATAAGAATTACTATATTTGAATTTTTACTAAAAACTTAACTTTCCTGTTGTTCTTGTTTCCAGAGCAAATGACAATTTGTTTTAGCTTGAATAAAATTTTAAAGCTTTCTTTATAATCAATCAAACATATATCGTTTGAATCCTAAATCGTAACATAAACTTTTTAAGAGAAAAATGGATTTTTAACAAAATCCTTGCTTCTGAAACTAAATAAAGGCAAGCAGATTCACAGTACATACATTCAACATTCATATGTATATAAACAGCAATGCATTTAAAATTATATTCACAAATATACTAAGCAACATGCAATCCAGATAACATAAACAACATACTTATTTAAGCAACCAACTTATATTTAAATTTTAAAAAGTGTTACTCACCTGAAAACAGTGATGAAGCAGAGAAAAAATATTGAAAAGCTGCTGTTTGGTTTTAAAAATCCAAAGTGCCTTGCTTTTAAGGACTTCAACCTGAATGCTTTTACTTCTTTGAAATTTTGATAAAACTTGAGTTGCTAGCAGATTTAAACTTGCATGCATGCTTTTTGAAACTTGAACTTGCTGTTAGAAACTTGCATGCATGCATACAAACTTGAACTTGCTTCAGATTCCATTTTTTTTCATTCCCAGGTTTAAAAAAAAAATAGAGTTTACTTGTTTTGATTTTATAGAGGGCTACAAGATTGTATTATGAAGATATTTTCAAGCTTTTGATTGAGGAAGAGTTTCAGATTTTTGGTTTCTTGCTTTCAAGACTCAGATTGAAGAGAAAACCTTGCAGGTGGGTTTGAAATCTTGTTACAGCCTTAAGAACAGATTTGAAAATGCAGGCTTTTCATTTGCTTTTGAAAAGGGTTTTACAGAGGAAAGGAATTTCCGGTTTGATTTTGAAAACAAATTGTAGGATGTGGATTTGGTTAGAGAGGTGTTCAAATGTGAGACAAAAGGTGTACAGGGTTTTAAAGAAATGCAGGTATAAGCTTTTGATTTCCAAATTTTGATTTTCAAGAGTTTGAAAGCAAATTTTGTTTCAGCTAGAAAAATTTTCTTATCTTAGAAAAAAAATGAACATTAGAAAAATGAGAGTGAAGAAACACATGTTTTATATAAGTGTATAAATGATTTATTTAAAAATTAAAAGAAAATCAAAATAAAAGACACTTGTCAAAGTAAGAAGATTAATTGTTTACACTTGTCTCATTAATTGCTTAAGATGCTAACACTTGTTTTATACATATGTTAGTTATTATTTTTAATTTAAAGATAAATAAAATCCTCTTCCTTTATTTAAATACATATAAAGTAGTTTACATAAATGAAATGATATGTATTTCTTCTTAGATGAAGTAAAACAATTTACATAAAAGTGAAAACTTATTTACAAGATTCATATATATTTATTAATTTGAATTTCAAAATTAAATCAATTCAAATGTTATTTATACATTTTAAAAATCCAATTTAAACTATATTATATTATCATATTTTTAATTTTAAAATAATAGTATTGTCTTATTAAAATCTATCTATATTTATACATTTATCATTATTATTTGAAAATAACTCATTTATCAATTTTAAATCATTTATAAAAGAAATCATAAATTACATATCTTATTTATCTTAAATAAAAGAATTAATGTTTAATATATAAAAAGTATCTTAAATTTTCATATAAATTCCAAATTATAATTATTAAGCTATATTTAAAACAAATAAAATAAACTTTTATTTATCTTATTAAAATTTAAACTATATTTAAAATACAATTTAAAACAATTACTTTAAGTATTTTAAACAATTAGTTATTTATTAAATAAAATAACAATCTTCAAATTATCAAATGAATATTTAGAATTTTAAAAACCATATTTTATTTGTTCATTTAACTTCAAATCAAACTTATCCATTCACAATATATATATATATAATATATACACATACATTATAAATAGAAAAACAATTATTAGCTTTTAAAAGATTAATTCATCAATTACGTATTTATTTAATTGGATTATTAAATCAAGTTAAATTTTTATTCATAAAATTTTATCAAATCAATTTAATTTTAAATATAGATTATTAAATTGATATTGCTAAAATTTTCGGAATATCACATTCCTCCCCCCTTAAAAGAATTTCGTCCCCGAAATTTAAAAGTAAAGATAATTTAATAATCTCATTTAAGATTTTAAATTTAAACACAAGCATATATCAATCATATGCTAACAACCAAAGCAACCAATTTATCTAATCAAACAAATTTAATTATCCAGAAAAATTCTGGATAGAAATTTCTCGAGTTTCCCCCAAGAATATATATATATATATATATATATATATATATATATATATATATATATATATATATATATTCCGGGATACTCGCCCTATATAACCTAAACAATCTAAACTACGAAGCTATAGAGCTTCTACTCATCTAGAGCTCTAGAACTAGACAAGATATCAGACTACAAACTAGTCTGACTCAACCACCAAACCCTCCTGAACAGCTGGTTCCATTTCCGGAGATAACTCATACATGTACACCCTCAGAGATACGTGAATCTCATCGAATCCCAGTTATCCAAACTGGTAATTCAATTCTTGAAAACCAAACACCAATCTAACCAAAGCACAGAAGAGATCCAAAACACCCTGGAGCTAGACTTATCAAAACTTCATAGCTCTTTGGATCGGAGGAAAACTTATCCAAAATAAATCTCCTACTCCGGAATCCAAATTCCTTCGTCTCTAATCCACAAAACTCTTCGGATGATCTTGGGCTGCCTATATCCAAACTGATCAGCTTAACCTTGGCTGATGCCTCCAGAAACAAACAGAACCAAAAATAACCCAACACAACGATCTCCTCAAGATCAACCAAGACTAAGATCACCAACTCCACTCTTCAAACATCAGAAGAACAATCTCACTTCTTCTTTCCAGAAAAGGCAAAACAGAAGAATTCCCAAACTGCTTTCGCTGCACAACTCTGATCTGGCACAGAAGACACTGCTGATGAAGAATATGAGCACAAACTGGACATCACTTCCCAAAAATATGGCTCAACATATCCAAGAAAACTCAGAAGTTCTACCAATCCTGAGCTGCCTTACCAAACCAATCTTGAGAAACCATCCTTCTACTAGCTGATCAAACGGTAGCACTCCTAGAATCCGGTCGATAAGAAAACTCAATCTTCAGAAGGGGACAAACCTCCGACTTCTCAAAAGACAACCAAAAATTCTTCAATACCTCAAAAGAACACTCAAACTATCGCAAATCACTTTTGCGATCAATATAGACCAATTCCCAAACAAAACTGTTCTCTCTTTACCAAACAGAACAGCTTACCCTTAATTAGCCAATCCGATAAAGTATTGGGTCCACTCTGCTGCTTCTGAACTCCTCCTTCAGAAACTACTTAGCCAGTCAACTTCTGCCAACAAAGACACTCCGAGTCGCACTGCTGACACCAATGCCAAAATTTCCTTAGTTGAAGTTCTTCGAGAAACTCGGCCCTCTAAACCAACCACCACATCCTGCTGAACTCAGCCACAACACCGAAGTAGACACACTTCCTAACTCATTCCAAAGAAAACATCTTTTGGAAATATCCATATTTACTGCATCTCATCACGCAGCCACTACTTCGTGAGGTATCAAAATACCATCACACACTTCTGCCAACCAACAGATCCAAACTCTACTCATCCATCTTTAAAGATAAACTCTGAACCTTTACAGGTTACCTTTAGAGATCGATTAAATCTCTATACTCTGCACAACTCAGTCGAGACGGTATTAGATCTACAGTCTCGACAAATACACTTTCAACCTTAAACATTCAAACTCCAACCAATGGTAGTAATCGTGTTACACACACTACCTTATCTATCTTTATAACTTATATTGGATAAAAACCCGAACAGGTATCCCAACAGATAGGTAGAAATAATAAATATATATAGATATATATCAAAACTACAAATACTCTCTCTCAAGATAGACATCACCTCAGAGCCTAGGTATTCACTCAACCTAATGCTCTGATACCATTGTCACGACCCAACTTCCTATCTCCAGGAAGTCGCATCGCTAATAAGAAAGAAAAGGATAGAAAAGAGAAAGAAAGAGAAGAAGAAGAAACACACATCAGAATCTAAACAGCGGAACGAATAAATTTTATTAATAACATAAGTATTACATAGATATACAACAACTATCAGAGTTACATAGTTAATACAACACATACTAGACAGTTATAAACTCCTGTCTAGTTATTACAACTCAATCAGTACAAGAAACGACTCAGAGAAAACACACAGCAGAAAACTATATATATCTACATGCAGAAGCCTCCTGCTCCATTGCACCTCCACAATTCGTCAAAGCTAACCTGAATCCTAACCTGAATCCCTTGGCTACTCGTAAAAATATGAGTACCCAAGAGTTTATGGAAACAAAAATAAACTCCAGGTCAGACATGGGTCTGGTGTGAGTAACAGGTTACAGTTGCTTAACTTACTAAAATCCTTTAAAAGAAAGGTATCACGTAAGACTTCCCACACATAAACATGGAAAAGTTTTTACGCTAACCAAAACATTTGATAGGAAATTCGATGATATTATAATAGTGTCTAGGGTTTTCAAATAAATAAGAAATAGCCGAAATTGTTACATCTATTAAATTCCAGCTACTAGCCACAAAAGTGGGTAATACAATCAAAACCGTTGGCACTTATTGGATTTTGGATTCCGTACAATGCAGGGCTACTGGGGTACCGCCCGTCATAGTATGTGGCCTAGATCACCGTACCGAGGAGTACTCCCACTCCCCTGCAACACAAGGTCGGACCCGTTCCTTACTGAACAGTTCTGAACAAGACAACCCCGGTAGTTGTCGCGAATCAACCGCCCACACAGCCGAATAAAATGGGACCTCTAGACAGGGATCAATCTTGCTCTCTAGTGGGGGCTACCCACGAAGCCTTGCTGCACCTTCCCTGTTTTAGCCATTCCCGGTTGATGAGGCTTGAGGCTACGATTACCTTTATAGGACATCAAATCTTAGAATGCTCATCATCCACCTGACGATGTTCTGAAAGCATTCAATCCATACAAGTTCGTTCCTGGTTCGAACGAAACCAAAGGCACTATCTCGTTGCACTCATTATTGGAATCACCCTCAGAGTCAACGACCATAGCCCTTGCACTCTGATTCACCATCTCGAATCTATAAGCACTATTTCGTCAAACTCATTACGGAATCACCCATAGAGTTATACTGACGTATAGCCCTTACACCTCGAGTCTTCACTTGCTCCACTTGAATTAACGACCTAACGTTTAATTGGAATCGATGTGGTTTTCGGATATCCAAATATGGAAACTCGATCCCGGTCTCGTCGAAATCCAAAGCATGTCTATTAAGTCCAAGTTGTTTTAAGTTCAAAAATAATTCAATCTAATTCTCCATATACACAGATAGATAATTCATATCATCACAATAGAAAATCAATATTAACAAAAACAGGTAATATCACAAATTAATAATGTATATTATCATCATCAATAGATACTTATATCATCACCACAATGCAACCAATGCATCCATAACACACATCACTATTTATCTCATGTCTGAGATTCAAACCATTCAGGGTAAACCATATCATCCATTCATAAGCAAGGATCGATAATCACACCATCTATAATTAATTTAAAATGAATTAAATTAATTACTTCTATCTCTAATTAATTTAAAGTGAATCAAATTAATTACTTATTCTTTAATTAATTTAAAATGAATTAAATTAATTACTTCCTCATTTTAAATCTTGCTTACTTAACCCTTAATTGATTACCAATCAATTAAATAATTATCCTCAAATTAATCACCTTAATTAATCTCTCTCGATTACTTATCCCTTAATTACATTCAAGTAATTATCTTTAATTAATTTTACAAATTAATTATCCTTAACCAAAATCAGTAATTAACCCTTAATTACTTCATTATTTAATTAATTACATTAATTAATTACTTCCTTAATCACTTATCATTGATTAATAAATCTTAATTAATTAGTCCTTAATTACATCATTAATTATATTAATTAATGATCCTTAATTAAATTCAAATTAATTACTTTATTTAAATTAATTACATTAAGTAATTAACCTTACTTAAACCAAAATTATTAAACACTTTTGATTAATCATATTCAGTAATTAACTAACCTTAATTACTTTCTTAATTACTCCTAAATTAATTACATTTAATAATTAATTATATTTATTTATCAATCTTGATTAATCTCATTTGTAATTAATTACCCTTAATTAATTACATCACTTAATTATTTTCAAAAGACTTAATCAACCCATGCTTAAATTAATTACACTAAGTAATTAATTATTAATAACTTCACAAAGAAATAACCTTCCATATTATTTACACAAAGTAATTAATTCCCAAAACTCTTCTCTACTTTAATTAATTACCTCTAGTAATTTACTTATCTTAATTACTTCTTTAAGTAATTATTCATCATTGATTACTTATCAACCCATTCAATGATTATTCTAAATTAATTAAACTTATTAAATTAATTTAACTAATCAAATAAATTAATTAATTGCAATGAGTAATTAATAACTTTAATTATTTCCATAAAGTAATCATACTTAATCAAGTCCCATAATTGATTATCTAAATTAATTAATCCAATTAATTTATCCAAATTAATTACATTAATTAATTAATTAATAATCCCAAGTTAATGACCTTCATTAACTTATCATTAATTCTTTTAACTATTTTTCTTAAGTAATTAACTTAAATTAATTACTATTAATTACAAATTTAATTAATCTTAATTTATTTATTTCAAATCTTTAATTAATCAAATAAATTAATTAATTATCTAATTTATAAATTTAATGTTTCAAAATTCATTAAATTCTTTGATTTACTTGAAAACAAAACATCTCTTGTTAATGTTTACATTACCATTAACAAGGTAAATTTAAAACAATTTAACTTAAAATTTGTTTCAAATTTCATTTTAAATTTAAAATTTAAAATGAAATTAAACTTAACTTTAACAAAGTTTTAAAAACATTCAAAACCTTTAAAATCTTATGCTAAAGATTCCCTATTTTATAAAAGAAGTTAAAATAAATTTAAACCCTAAAATTCATTTCAAAATACAAATCATATTTAAATATGTTTGAACAACCAATTTGTTTAAACATTTAAATTTCTTTTTAAAACTTCCTTTATTTTTAAAACATTGTTTCAAAATTGAAGTTTGATTCCAGATTTAAACTTATGTTTAAATCTCTACTTAAATTTTAAACTTTATCTTAAATTCAAATATTTAAAACTCTTTTGAAGATGTTTAAACATTTTAATTTATAAACATTTTAAACTGGGATTCAAACTTAGTTTTGAACCATACTTTGAGTTTAAGCTTTAAAGTTTATTTTAAAACTTGATTCAAATTTTGCTTTTAAATTTTAGAGTTGAAAACATTAAGGTTTCTCTGGAAACCTGTAACCACTAAGATACCCGAGACCACCTTGTTTTACTTCGAATAAAACCCTTAACTTCTTCGAGCTAAACATAAAATCACCCGAGAAATACTTGACACAAAATATTATGCAATTCCCACCTTCACCTGACACTTTTCTTCGCCGTGCACATGCATGGTGGTTCTAGCCACCTCCGGCCACTACCCAACCAACGAACAAGTCGCCGACCCTCCCTGAATCACATCGCGATCCTCCAAAACCTATCATCTGCTCGAAATCAATTTCGATCTACCCCAAACCAACCTGTCGTCAACAGTATAGAATAACACCCCAACCTGAAAATAGCTCGTCTCCTCAACGCTGACCATCGGAGACGTTAGAACCACGTCCACCTCGTCTTCAACACCCGAGCTACCCTCTCACCCAATATTGTTGCACTCGATCGTCCCTTGACTGCGTGATGATCGAAATTCCCGAACCAGTTAAAATTAGGTTTACAGAACAAAATAACCCACCACCGTCACGCCGATGATCTTCCACCTCCACCCTTATTTTTCTTCCACTCTCAGATCATCCCACCATCACCAGAAATAACCCCAACCTTCCAAAAACCCGAGATCCTCTGATTTTTCAAAAAAAAACCCAAAACAATGCAATCCTTGATATGCACTTCAAATCAGTTTTAAAAATTAAGATTTTGATCTTAAAAATCCTATTTTTGAATCAGTATTAAATTTATAATCCTCGATATAAGAATTACTATATTTGAATTTTTACTAAAGACTTAACTTTCCTGTTGTTCTTGTTTCCAGAGCAAATGACAATTTGTTTTAGCTTGAATAAAATTTTAAAGCTTTCTTTATAATCAATCAAACATATATCATTTGAATCCTAAATCTTAACATAAACTTTTTAAGAGAAAAATGGATTTTTAACAAAATCCTTGCTTCTGAAACTAAATACAGGCAAGCAGATTCACAGTACATACATTCAACATTCATATCTATATAAACAGCAATGCATTTAAAATTATATTCACAAAAATACTAATCAACATGCAATCCAGATAACATACACAACATACTTATTTAAGAAACCAACTTATATTTAAATTTTAAAAAGTGTTACTCACCTGAAAACAGTGATGAAGCGGAGCAAAAATTTTGAACAGCTGCTGTTTGGTTTTAAAAATCCAGAGTGCCTTTCTTTTAAAGACTTCAACCTGAATGCTTTTACTTCTTTGAAATTTTGATAAAACTTGAGTTGCTAGCAGATTTAAACTTGCATGCATGCTTTTTGAAACTTGAACTTGCTGTTAGAAACTTGCATGCAGGCATACAAACTTGAACTTGCTTCAGATTACATTTTTTTTCATTCCCAGGTTTTAAAAAAAACATAGTTTACTTGTTTTGATTTTACAGAGGGCTACAAGATTGTATTATGAAGATATTTTCAAGCTTTTGATTGAGGAAGAGTTTCAGATTTTTGGTTTCTTGCTTTAAAGACTCAGATTGAAGAGAAAAACTTGCAGGTGGGTTTGAAATCTGGTTACAGCCTTAAGAACAGATTTGAAAATGCAGGCTTTTCATTTGCTTTTGAAAATGGTTTTACAGAGGAAAGGAATTTCCGGTTTGATTCTGAAAACAAATTGCAGGATGTGGATTTGGTTAGAGAGGTGTTCAAATGTGAGACAAAAGGTGTACAGGGTTTTAAAGAAATGCAGGTATAAGCTTTTGATTTCCAAATTTTGATTTTCAAGAGTTTGAAAGCAAATTTTGTATCAGCTGGAAAAAATTTCTTATCTTAGAAAAAAAAAATGAACATTAGAAAAATTAGAGTGAAGAAATACATGTTTTATATAAGTGTATAAATGATTTATTTAAAAATTAAAAGAAAATCAAAATAAAAGACACTTGTCAAAGTAAGAAGATTAATTGTTTACACTTGTCTCATTAATTGCTTAAGATTCTAACACTTGTTTTATACATATGTTACTTATTATTTTTAATTTAAAGATAAATAAAATCCTCTTCCTTTATTTAAATACATATAAAGTAGTTTACATAAATGAAATGATATGTATTTCTTTTTAGATGAAGTAAAATAATTTACATAAAAGTAAAAACTTATTTACAAGATTCATATATATTTATTAATTTGAATTTCAAAATTAAATCAATTCAAATGTTATTTATACATTTTAAAAATCCAATTTAAACTAGTTTATATTATCATATTTTTAATTTTAAAATAATAGTATTGTCTTATTAAAATCTATCTATATTTATAAATTTGTCATTATTATTTGAAAATAACTCATTTATTAATTTTAAATCATTTATAAAAGAAATCATAAATTACATATCTTATTTGTCTTAAATAAAAGAATTAATGTTTAATATATAAAAAGTATCTTAAATTTTCATATAAATTCCAAATTATAATTATTAAGCTATATTTAAAACAAATAAAATAAACTTTTATTTATCTTATTAAAATTTAAACTATATTTAAAATACAATTATACAATTTAAAACAATTACTTTAAGTATTTTAAACAATTAGTTATTTATTAAATAAAATAATAATCTTCAAATTATCAAATGAATATTTAGAATTTTAAAAACCATATTTTATTTGTTCATTTAACTTCAAATCAAACTTATCCATTCACAATATATATATATATATATATAATATATACATACATTATAAATAGAAAAACAATTATTAGCTTTTAAAAGATTAATTCATCAACTACGCATTCATTTAATTGGATTATTAAATCAAGTTAAATTTTTATTCACAAAATTTTATCAAATCAATTTAATTTTAAATATAGATTATTAAATTTATATAGCTAAAATTTCTGGGATATCACATTTTTCATTTCAATCCATAATTTAAAATAAAAATTACGGTTATATATCATTTCAAACCGCAATCCCGAATGAAATGAAAATGCACAATAACTTGCAGTTTATACAATATAAAATACAGCGTTCATTCATCCAATATCAATCATCAACCATTTATATCAATCATCATCCGATATAATAAATAACATCGCTATAGAATGGATAATAAACAACAAGTATTAACTTGCAGTTTATATGCAATAATAAATTAAAACTTTTTAATTAGCAGTTTATATGCAATAATAAATAAATAAAAATTTAACTGGTAGTTTATATGCTAAAATAAATTAAATAACAATTTAATTTAAATAAATGAAATCTAACTGAGATGATGATTAAATATATTCCCAAACAATTATAGGTAAATTTTGAATCACATCAAATTTAATTTAAAAAACGTAAGAAATCTTAGAAGTTGTGAGTGGGCTAAAACACTCACTTTTTGGATTTAAATTGAATTTAAATTCAATTTAAACCCAAAAATTTCATAGTCTCAGAATTTGTCCAAAACAGCACCAAAACGTTCGGAATTCGGATATGATCCTAACAAAAGAAACCGCGTGTAAAACGGATATCGTATGTAAAAGTTATTGCATTTAAAATGAGTTGAAATGAATTTAAAAAAAACAATAGAATAAACACAAACCTTTCCACGTCACACATCTTTACCTGGCCGAAAAATGCGCATGTACAGGCAAGATCGAACCCAAAAACGCACGCATGAAACCCTCCTACAGCCGACGCCAACCACCAATTCCCCCTGCCAAACCACACGCCATCATCGCAATCGATTGACGCCACTGGCTTCTCCACATGAGGCCGACCCCAGAAGGAAATCGCGACCCCCTGGAGCGTGCAAATATGACGCCGCATCCGCTGCGTGTTCAAAGCCAATCACGACGAATCTTGGCCACTACGAGGTGCATGAAAACATCCCCGAGACCTGCTCGCCGTACTCCACCACCCCACACCTCCCGATCGTTGCCAGGACGCAGATCCACCGTCGAAATGAACCACCACCAACGGACGGCCGAAACAAAATCCTTGATTTTAGGAAAAACAAAAATTCGAAATCAAAAATGAACTACAGATCCGAGATGCGTACATTGAGAGCTTCGATATATATTTTTTCTGAATTTTTTTGAGGAGTTTGAAATTTTAGCTTTAGATTGAAATTTGAATTGGATAGATTAGGGTTTACAACCATTAAGGAAGAGGAGCGCAGAAGTTTCTGTATGTATAGAAATGAGGAATAGAGGCTGCTAGGGTTTATAAAAGGGTATTTATAGAGAAAGTTGAAATAGAATGGATCGGATCTATTAAATATACGCGTTGGACGATATATTGCCCGAAAAGCCCATTCTGACTCCGGAACGAAATTGGATCAACCCATATATCAAAATAGATGTTTTAAAATATTTTAAATGCAATGGAAAAGGTTTCAGGTTTAAATTGCATCGTATGAAGAAGTTATGCTAAAATCAATATTTTTCAAATTGATTTCAATTGATTTCAATTTCATTGATTTCAAGGCCTTCTGAGTCTGTACGATCAAACGACAAGTCCGATCGCTACGAAACTTGAAATCCTACAATAATTCACTGTTATGGATCCCAGAAACTTGTTTCGTCGAAATCCGAGTCAGTGGTCAAAATGGCTATTTTTATATTAACTAAATAAATTAAAAATAAATCAATTAAATCCAATTTTTAATTTCACTTCTATAATCGACAATTTTTAACCCTTTAAATTTTTTAATCATTTACATTAATTGAAACAAATTAATATGTCAATTTATAGTTGATAAATTTATCAAATTCCAGCATTAAATATTCAATTTCATTAAATTCAGAGATTATAAAATAATTTCAGTAATTCCATTGAATTAAATTTTCATTCTATTATTCTACCAATTAGTATCAATGTGACGACCCGCCCTTCTAAGCCCAGAAAGACGTATCCTCTTGAAGAAAGAAAGGGATGAGAAAATAGAAAGATAGAGAAGAAAGAACAACAACATCAGAATCTCACAGCGGAATGGAACAAAATATAATAGATCACATAACTATTACATAATATACAACATCGATCAGGGTTATACAGTCAATACATCACATACTAGACAGTTATAAACACCTATCTAGTTAATACAACACAACTCAAACAAATAATCCCAAAAACACCAACACAGCGGAACACTATATGCAGTCTACAACGTAGAAGCCTCCTGCTCCATTGCTCCTCCAGAATTCGTCAAATCTAACCTGAATCCCTTGGCTACCCGTAAAAATTTGGGTACCCGAGAGTTTATGAAAAACAAAAATAAACTCAGGGTCAGACATGGGTCTGGTATGAGTAATAGGTTAAAGTTGCTTAACTTTGAAAAACATTTGAAAACAAAAGGTATTACGTAAGACTCCCCACAAATAAACATGGGTAAGTTTTTACCTTACGCTAACCAAAACATTTGATAGGAAATTCTGTGACATTATAATAGGTCTAGGGTTTTCAAGTAAATAGAAAATAGCCGAAATTGTTACATTTATTAAATTCCAGCTACTAGCCACAAAAGTGGGTAATACAATCAAAACCGTTGGCATTTATTGGATTTTGGATTCCATACAATGGCAGGGCTACTGGGGTACCGCCCGTCGCAGAACGTGGCCTAGATGAACGTAACGAGGATTACTCCCTTCATCCCCTGTAACACAAGGCCGGAACCATCCCTTACTGAACAGTCCCGAACAAGACAACCCCGACAGTTGGAGCTCACAACCGTCCACACAGCCGAAAAAAAAAGGGACATCTAGACAGGGGAAAATCTTGTCCTGCTTGGGCATGACCCACCTAACCTTGCTGCACCTCCCCTGTTTTAGCCATTCCCGGTTGATGAGGCTTGAGGCTACGATTACCTTTAGGGAACACATTTCTTAGAATGCTCATCGCCCACCTGACGATGTGTTGAAAGCATTCAATCCATACAAGTTCGTTCCGGGTTCGAACGAAACCGAAGGCATTACCTTGTTACACTCATTTTGGAATCACCCTCAGAGTTAACCACGATAACCCTTGCACTCTGAATTTTCATCTTCACTTCAGATTCACGACCTAACGTTAATTTGGAATCGATGTGGTTTTCGGACTTCCAAATATGGAAAATCCAATCCCGGTCTCATCGAAATCCAAAACGTTTCTTTTAGGGCCAAGTTGTCTATTTAGTCTTAACAGTTTAATTCAAAATAATTCAATACACACACAGAGAGATAATTCACAATATCATAATAGATAGTCAACATCAACATAAACAGATAACCAATATTATCACTACAAACAGATAATGCATATCATCATTACAACAGATAATTCATAACATCATCATACTTAAATCAAGCATCCATATCAGATAGCATCAATTTCTCATATCTGAGATTTTAAATTATTCAAAGTAAACAATTCCATCCATCCATATATAAGCCATCATATAAGCTATAATTAATTTAAAATGAATTAAATTAATTATATCATCTCTAATTAATGTAACGTAAATTAAATTAATTACTTCATCATTTAAAACTTGCTTACACAATTATTAATCAATCTCCAATCAATTAATAAATCATTCACTAATTACTCGTTTCAATTAATCATACTAGATTATCATTTAATTATATTCAAGTAATCATTCTTAAATTATTTTCTCAAATTAATTATCTTATCTAAATATATAAATTAACCTTAAATTACAAACATTACATTACTTCTGAATTACACTAATTAATTACTCTTTAATTTCTTATTATTGATTAATTAATCTAAATTTATCATCCCATCATTAATTACATCAATTAACGATTTCTAATTACATTTTGATTAATTCCCTGTTTGAAATTAATTACTTTAAGTAATTAGTCTTCAATTAAACCACATTTATAAATCACCTCTGATTAATATCATTCAGTAATTAACTATCTTTAATTACTCATCAAATAAATTAATTTCTCCTTAATTACTTTCTCTAATTAATCCTCTGATTAATTATACAAAGTAATTATATTCCAATTACTTTCATTATTAAATCACCCTCGGTTAATTAAATCCAGTAATTACCTTTAATTACTTCCCTAAGTAATTATACTTATCACATCATCAAAATGGTTGTCTAAATTAATTAAACCTAATTAATTAACTTAAACAATTCATAGAATTAATTACAATGAGTAATTAATTCCTTAATTACTTCCGTTAAGTAATTGTACTTGACAATTCACAATTTCTTATCTTAAATAAATAATTTCATTAATTATTAAAAATAATCCCATTAATTTATTATTTCTTAATTTTAGTTAATGACCTTGATTAACTAATTAAAATTCTTTAATTACTTTCCTAAAGTAATTAACTACGATTTATTATCAATTACATTTTAAGTAAGTCTTAATAACTCATTAATTAATTTTTTTAATTCCTTAATTGATTACTAATCATTAATTAAACCAAGGATTTCTTAATTACCAATTAATTTACCTTTAACTTATATCTTATTTAAATAAATTTAACTCTTAATTTCTAAGTTAATTAATTCTAGTCATTCATTATCCATTTAGTTAATTTGATAATTACAAGCCTTAAGTTTTTAAAACTCTTTTTCTATTTAATGACCAATTTATCATTTATAAGCTATTTAACCAATTTAATTTAAATTTACTTTTAAATTCATTTTAAATTTAAGATTTAAAATGAAATCAAATTAATTTTATCAATTCCAAACTCCTTTTATTTTACAATTTTAAAGAATACTTATCTTAAAATAGAAGATTGAAAGAATTTAAAATACGATTTCATTTTGAATTTAAATCAAATTTAAAAATTCTCTTTATCATTCAAAGTTGTTTAAAACAAATTTTAAACTTAAAAATCTATATTTATTTAAAAACTGAGATTCAAACTACGCTTTGAATCCAAACTTATCTTGTTTTAAACTTTGTTTTAAAATTACATATATTTTCATTTAAAAGCCCGGTTTTAAAAATTTTATAAAACTAAAAAAAATACCCGAGACCAACAATTATTTCTACGAGCCCAACCCCACTTTTCTTCGAGTCCGACACTCGAATCACTCGAGTGAAACTCGCACAACTAATCCCCCTTTTTAAAGTGTTTTCAAATAATTTAAAATTTTAAACTTTATTTTATTTTAAACTGAGATTCAAATTTCTTTCGAATCCAAACTTTTTTTTATAACTATGTTAAACATTCATATTTCATTTTAAACCCAATTTAAAACATTTTAAACTTTACAGCTTTTTAAAAATAACCTGTACAACTTACCCAGGCTTCCCCTTTCCTACTACTCCGAGTCAATCACGAGCCTGCTCTGAGTTCGCATGCTACTTCCCCCGAGAAAAACCCCCAATAACTCGAGTAAACACTCGAGACCACACCAGCTTGCACAGACCCAACCACCTTCACCAGAACCAACTCACCATGCACGTGCACAATATCATTTTCCACCTCCCACCATCTCCAATGGTTGCTTCACATCGGCAACCTCCTTCTCCCTCACCCACGACCTTCATATCTTCCAAAACTCAAAATCAAAATAGTGACTTCGACCCCAAAACCTGAAACACACAGAGCATCACCACTGGACCTGTCACCGCCTTGCCTGAGGAATCCCGACCACCTGAAGTTCTGTAGCTCCGGCTACGTTTGCTTCCACATCCAAGCTAACTTCCCCCGCAGTTTCGATACACTCGATCCACTATACCCACAGAAATGATCGATTTCTTACTCGAAACCAAAACTAGGGTTCTAAAAGAAAATACTCTACCGCGATCTCTCTGATGAATTTCCCACCACCGCCGCATTTTTCCCAGCATCTTCACTCACCCCTCCATCTCCATGCCTGTTCTCGAACCCTCAAACCCACTTGATCACAAGGGGAACTCAAAAATAAACCTTCAGTTAAAACCCAAACTTCCCCTTCAATTCTAAACTAAAAGTCCTGATTCCTATGTTAAAAATCATCTTTTGTATAGAGTTTTCGATGAGTAATACTGGAAATTTTAGTTTATATGGTCTGAGTTTTAATTATATGTAGTATATTCAGATGTTCTTAATGTTTCCAAAGTCAAACAGACATTATTTTTCTTATTTAGATTTTTAAACATAAATTTAAGTTAATCAAACAATATTAGATTGCCAAACAGGTTCTAACAAGAATCTGGATCATGTGGAAGGGATTTTGAATGAAAACATGAATCTTAGAAATCATGACAGAGCTCAAACATAAGCACAGCATACCCACACATATATGTACAGAACAGACTTATATATGTACAAACATATTATTCCAGAAATGAGTATGCAACATAATTTATAACTTAATTTATTTAAGTTTGTATAGTTACTCACCTGCTTTAGAGTAAATGAACAGAACACTGTTCTTTAAAACTGGAAAAAGCATCCCTTTTTGTTTTTGATTTCCTGCTAACATCATGCTTTAGATTATAGAATTAGTTTAAGTTTGTAAAAATGGAAACTTACTTATGTTTTCTGTTTACCCAGTTTATCTTGCTACAGATTAACTTGAAACATGAGTGCTTGTATTCCAGAAACTTGTAGTATGATGATGTTTAAGTTTGCAAATAAAAACTTTCTTATGTTTTCCGGTTTACTCAGTTTGAACAGTGAGTATTGTATATAGATATAAGTTAGGCAAGCTTATACAGGAAGATGTAGTGATTATATCATATTATTATTTTAATGTCAGAGATATTTTATTTATATTTCGGCTGAAATGATAAGTATATCTTTAGTAGACTAAATGGTGTGCTAATTAAATGAAAAGGTACTTATGTTTTCTTTTGCATATGTGAAGATATTTCTTTTGCTTGCCTGGTTTGTATGTTTCCTTACTTGTCTATTTCTGCCTTAAATCTACCCTACAGGTTACATAATATTTCAAACCTGGTTTTGCTTTGTCAGGTTATACTTTGTTTTATCTTGTTATATAGATATTAGTTTCACTTGTTTCCTTGTCTTGCATTTATTACTTATATATAATTTCCTTTTACTTGTTTTGCATAATCACTTACAGGTTATACATATTTTTCTGACTTGTTTTATACTTTAGGAACAAAATGTGAAGTTGTTTTGGTTATTAGTTATGAATTTTAACTTATGTATTAAGTTTTATGCTTATTTTATTTTCTCTTCTATTTTTAAACTTTAGCTATCAAATACTTAATTTGCTGATTATTAGTTTATATTCATACTTATGCTAATATCATAGATGTTTATGTATTTATACTCATTTTAATACCATATATTTAATTCATGTTTGAGTTTAACATATTTTAAGACTTGTTTTCATTTTAAACATGTTTGAAAGATGCTTTTTCAAATTTACAAATCATTACTTCTCATGTTAATGTATTCAAATAAATTTTTTAAATAGTCATTTCAATCTATATTAAAATCCATTTTGTAAAAATATCACATTATTAATATTGTTAAATATAACTCATGATTAAATTAAAATAATTCACAAATGAATTTGTCTTCTTATTCAATACATTACTTAATTTATTAGCTAAATTAAAAATAAACAAATCCTTTTATTTAAATTTAAACTTAAACTAAAAATCAATTTTAAATGATTATGTTTTTAGTTTGGGTATTAAAATTATATGGTTATTTATTCAATAGCTTATATCAAATTAAATCTAATTTTAATTTATCAAAAATGTTAGAATAATAAAGCAGGCCTATATATATATATTAAATTTAACACAAAGATTTATCTATTTATAATATATACAGATGTATACATTACAAATATAAAACAATTTATTTGCCTTTAAAATAGATTATCAGTTTAAATATTTATTTTAAAGAAGATTATTACATTTATTTCAAAATTATTATTAACAATATGGTCAATTCAATTAAATTTTGACATAAATTATTAAATTGTTATTGTCAAAATTTCCGGGATATCACATTCTTCCCCCCTTAAAAGAATTTCGTCCTCGAAATTTAAAACAAAGGTAATTTAATAATTTAATTAAAGATTTAATACTGAAACACAGACAAATATCAATCATATGCTAGCAATCATAGCAACCAATTCATCCAATCAAACAAATCTAACTATCCCGACAAAATTCTAAATAGAATTTTCTCGAGTTTCCCCAAATATAAAATTGGGATACTCTCTCTACAGAATCCAAACAAAACAATATTACTAACTACCGAGTTTCTATTCATCAGGATCCAAAAAACAGAATATCAGACTACAGATAAGTCCGACTCAACAACCAAAAATCTCTGAACTGCTGATTCTACAATCAAAGATAGCTCTTACACGTACTCCCTCAGAGATACGTGAAACACTCCGAATCTCAGATATCCAAAATACTCTTTTGACAATCCTGGACTGCATATACCCAAACTGATCAGCTCAACACTTGCTGATATCCCCAGAAACAAATTGATCCAAAAACAATCCAAAATGATCTTTCTAAGATTAACTTTAAAAATCAGAACACAACTTCAATTCCAAAATCAGCAGACTGATCTTACTTCTTCTCATATGGAAAGATAATACAGATACGTTCCAATCTGGTCTTAAGATCTCGAAAAATTTCCAGTAGAAACTCTCTAATTCCAAAACACTGCAAATTCTAATTATTCCCACACCAACAGCTGCCACCATGCTTCCACGGCGCTACTCTGATCAGAATAGGTGAGAATGCCGATGATGCTCTCGAGGACAAACTGGACAACACATCTAAGAACTATGGTTCAACGGATCCTTAAAAGAAACTCAGAAGTTCCTCCAAAACTCGAGCTGCCTCACCAACTCATTTTCCAAAAATCATCTTACTGAACCATCGATACCACTCCTGGAATCAAACTCAATCTCTAAACATGGACAAAATTTTGACTTCCTGAAGACATCTAGAAAAATCAAATAGCCCAAGAGAAACTCAAACAATCACAAGTCACTTTTGCGATCAATCTAGCCCACTACCAAAGAAAAACTGTTCTCTCTTTACCAAACAGAACAGCCTATGGTTAATTAGCCAATTCATCAAAGAAACGGAACCACACTACAATTTCTGAACTCCACTGCAGATGCAGAAGTTAAAAACTTCCTTAACTCATTCCAAAGAAACATCTTCAAAGACTTCCATAGTCACTGTGTCTCATCACACAGCTACTACATCCTGAGGTAAGATTTCCGGACTTACTCATGCCAAACCGATGAGTCCAAACTCTAGCTCATCCAAACATACGCTTCAAAAATGAACTCCGAACCTTAACAGGTTTCCTTCGGAGATCAATGAAATACTTACTCCATTCTAAACCCACTCGAGAAGTAATAGGTCTACAGTCTCGACAAATATACTTCCAACCTCAAATATTCAAACTCCAATCATTGGTAGTCATGTTACACACACCACTACCCTATCTACCTTTATAACTTATATTGGATAACCCGGACACGTAACCCAACAAATAGGTAGAAATAAATATAAATATATATTAAAAAATTAAAAATACGCTCTCTCAAGAAAGAAATCACTCAAGAGCCTAGGTATTCACTCAACCTAGCGCTCTGATACCAACTGTGACGACCCTCCCTTCTAAGCCCAGAAAGACGTATCGTCTTGAAGAAAGAAAGGGATGAGAAAATAGAAAGATAGAGAAGAAAGAACAACAACATCAGAATCTCACAGCGGAATGGAACAAAATATAATAGATCACATAACTATTACATAATATACAACATCGATCAGGGTTATACAGTCAATATATCACATACTAGACAGTTATAAACACCTGTCTAGTTAATACAACACAACTCAAACAAATAATCCAAAAGACACCAACACAGCGGAACACTATATGTAGTCTACAACGTAGAAGCCTCCTGCTCCATTGCTCCTCCAGAATTCGTCGAATCTAACCTGAATCCCATGGCTACCCATAAAAATTTGGGTACCCGAGAGTTTATGAAAAACAAAAATAAACTCCGGGTCAGACATGGGTCTGGTATGAGTAACAGGTTAAAGTTGCTTAACTTTGAAAAACATTTGAAAACAAAAGGTATTACGTAAGACTCCCCACAAATAAACATGGGTAAGTTTTTACCTTACGCTAACCAAAACATTTGATAGGAAATTTTGTGATATTATAATAGGTCTAGGGTTTTCAAGTAAATAGAAAATAGCCGAAATTGTTACATTCATTAAATTCCAGCTACTAGCCATAAAAGTGGGTAATACAATCAAAACCGTTGGCACTTATTGGATTTTGGATTCCATACAATGGTAGGGCTACTGGGGTACCGCCCGTCACAGTACATGGCCTAGATCAACGTACCGAGGATTACTCCCTTCATCCCCTGCAACACAAGGCCGGAACCATTCCTTACTGAATAGTCCCGAACAAGACAACCCCGACAGTTGGAGCTCACAACTGTCCACACAGCCGAATAAAAAGGGACATCTAGACAGGGGAAAATCTTGTCCTGCTTCGGCATGACCCACCTAACCTTGCTGCACCTCCCCTGTTTTATCCATTCCCGGTTGATGAGGCTTGAGGCTACGATTACCTTTAGATAACACATTTCTTAGAATGCTCATCGCCCACCTGACGATGTGTTGAAAGCATTCAATCCATACAGGTTCGTTCCGGGTTCGAACGAAACCGAAGGCATTATCTCGTTACACACATTTTGGAATCACCCTCAGAGTTAACGACGATAACCCTTGCACTCTGAATTTTCATCTTCACTTCAGATTCACGACCTAACGTTAATTTGGAATCGATGTGGTTTTCGGACTTCCAAATATGGATAATCCGATCCCGGTCTCATCGAAATCCAAAACGTGTCTTTTAGGGCCAAGTTGTCTATTTAGTCTTAACAGTTTAATTCAAAATAATTCAATACACACACAGAGAGATAATTCACAATATCATAATAGATAGTCAACATCAACATAAACAGATAACCAATATTATCACTACAAACAGATAATGCATATCATCATTACAACAGATAATTCATAACATCATCATACTTAAATCAAGCATCCATATCAGATAGCATCAATTTCTCATATCTGAGATTTTAAATTATTCAAAGTAAACAATTCCATCCATCCATATATAAGCCATCATATAAGCTATAATTAATTTAAAATGAATTAAATTAATTATATCATCTCTAATTAATGTAAAGTAAATTAAATTAATTACTTCATCATTTAAAACTTGCTTACACAATTATTAATCAATCTCCAATCAATTAATAAATCATTCACTAATTACTCGTTTTAATTAATCATACTAGATTATCATTTAATTATATTCAAGTAATCATTCTTAAATTATTTTCTCAAATTAATTATCTTATCTAAATATATAATTTAACCTTAAATTACAAACATTACATTACTTCTGAATTACACTAATTAATTACTCTTTAATTTCTTATTATTGATTAATTAATCTAAATTTATCATCCCATCATTAATTGCATCAATTAACGGTTTCTAATTACATTTTAATTAATTCCCTGTTTGAAATTAATTACTTTAAGTAATTAGTCTTCAATTAAACCACATTTATAAATCACCTCTGATTAATATCATTCAGTAATTAACTATCTTTAATTACTCATCAAATAAATTAATTTCTCCTTAATTACTTTCTCTAATTAATCCTCTGATTAATTATACAAAGTAATTACATTCCAATTACTTTCATTATTAAATCACCCTCAGTTAATTACATCCAGTAATTACCTTTAATTACTTCCCTAAGTAATTATACTTATCACATCATCAAAATGGTTGTCTAAATTAATTAAACCTAATTAATTAACTTAAACAATTCATAGAATTAATTACAATGAGTAATTAATTCCTTAATTACTTCCGTTAAGTAATTATACTTGACAATTCACAATTGTGTATCTTAAATAAATAATTTAATTAATTATTAAAAATAATCCCATGAATTTATTATTTCTTAATTTTAGTTAATGACCTTGATTAACTAATTAAAATTCTTTAATTACTTTCCTAAAGTAATTAACTACGATTTATTATCAATTACATTTTAAGTAAGTCTTAATAACTCATTAATTAATTTTTTTTAATTCCTTAATTGATTACTAATCATTAATTAAACCAAGGATTTCTTAATTACCAATTAATTTACCTTTAACTTATATCTTATTTAAATAAATTTAACTCTTAATTTCTAAGTTAATTAATTCTAGTCATTCATTATCCATTTAGTTAATTTGATAATTACAAGCCTTAAGTTTTTAAAACTCTTTTTCCGTTTAATGACCAATTTATCATTTATAAGCTATTTAATCAATTTAATTTAAATTTACTTTTAAATTCATTTTAAATTTAAGATTTAAAATGAAATCAAATTAATTTTATCAATTCCAAACTCCTTTTATTTTACAAATTTAAAGAATACTTATCTTAAAATAGAAGATTGAAAGAATTTAAAATACGATTTCATTTTGAATTTAAATCAAATTTAAAAATTCTCTTTATCATTCAAAGTTGTTTAAAACAAATTTTAAACTTAAAAATCTATATTTATTTAAAAACTGAGATTCAAACTACGCTTTGAATCCAAACTTATCTTGTTTTAAACTTTGTTTTAAAATTACGTATATTTTCATTTAAAAGCCCGGTTTTAAAATTTTTATAAAACTAAAAAAATACCCGAGACCAACAATTATTTCTACGAGCCAAACCCCACTTTTCTTCGAGTCCGACACTCGAATCACTCGAGTGAAACTCGCACAACAAATCCCCCTTTTTAAAGTGTTTTCAAATAATTTAAAATTTTAAACTTTATTTTATTTTAAACTGAGATTCAAATTTCTTTCGAATCCAAACCTTTTTTTTATAACTATGTTAAACATTCATATTTCATTTTAAACCCAGTTTAAAGCATTTTAAACTTTACAGGTTTTTAAAAATAACCTGTACAACTTACCCAGGCTTCCCCTTTCCTACTACTCCGAGTCAATCACGAGCCTGCTCCGAGTTCGCATGCTACTTCCCCCGAGAAAAACCCCCCAATAACTCGAGTAAACACTCGAGACCACACCAGCTTGCACAGACCCAACCACCTTCACCAGAACCAACTCACCGTGCACGTGCACAGTATCATTTTCCACCTCCCACCATCTCCGATGGTTGCTTCACATCGGCAACCTCCTTCTCCCTCACCCACGACCTTCATATCATCTTCCAAAACTCGAAATCAAAATAGAGACTTCGACCCCAAAACGTGAAACACGCAGAGCATCACCATCTGGACCTGTCACCGCCTTGCCTGAGGAATCCCGACCACCTGAAGTTCTGTAGCTCCGGCTACGTTTGCTTCCACGTCCAAGCTAACTTCCCCCGCAGTTTCGATACACTCGATCCACTATACCACAGAAATGATCGATTTCTTACTCGAAACCAAAACTAGGGTTCTAAAAGAAAATACTCTACCGCGATCTCTCTGATGAATTTCCCACCACCGCCGCATTTTTCCCAGCATCTTCACTCACCCCTCCATCTCCATGCCTGTTCTCGAACTCTCAAACCCACTTGATCACAAGGGGAACTCAAAAATAAACCTTCAGTTAAAACCCAAACTTCCCCTTCAATTCTAAACTAAAAATCCTGATTCCTATGTTAAAAATCATCTTTTGTATAGAGTTTCCGATTAGTAATACTGAAAATTTTAGTTTATATGGTCTGAGTTTTAATTATATGTAGTATACTCAGATGTTCTTAATGTTTCCAAAGTCAAACAGACACTATTTATCTTATTTAGATTTTTAAACATAAATTTAAGTTAATCAAACAATATTAGATTGCCAAACAGGTTCTAACAAGAATCTGGATCATGTGGAAGGGATTTTGAATGAAAACATGAATCTTAGAAATCATGACAGAGCTCAAACATAAGCACAGCATACCCACACATATATGTACAGAACAGACTTATATATGTACAAACATATTATTCCAGAAATGAGTATGCAACATAATTTATAACTTAATTTATTTAAGTTTGTATAGTTACTCACCTGCTTTAGAGTGAATGAACAGAACACTGTTCTTTAAAACTGGAAAAAACATCCCTTTTTGTTTTTGATTTCCTGCTAACATCATGCTTTAGATTATAGAATTAGTTTAAGTTTGTAAAAATGGAAACTTACTTATGTTTTCTGTTTACCCAGTTTATCTTGCTACAGATTAACTTGAAACATGAGTGCTTGTATTCCAGAAACTTGTAGTATGATGATGTTTAAGTTTGCAAATAAAAACATTCTTATTTTTTCCGGTTTACTCAGTTTGAACAGAGAGTATTGTATATAGATATAAGTTAGGCAAGCTTATACAGGAAGATGTAGTGATTATATCATATTATTATTTTAATGTCAGAGATATTTTAATTATATTTCGGCTGAAATGATAAGTATATCTTTAGTAGACCAAATGGTGTGCTAATTAAATGAAAAGGTACTTATGTTTTCTTTTGCATATGTGAAGATATTTCTTTTGCTTGCCTGGTTTGTATGTTTCCTTACTTGTCTATTTCTGCCTTAAATCTACCCTACAGGTTACATAATATTTCAAACCTGGTTTTGCTTTGTCAGGTTTTACTTTGTTTTATCTTGTTATATAGATATTAGTTTCACTTCTTTCCTTGTCTTGCATTTATTACTTATATATAATTTCCTTTTACTTGTTTTGCATAATCACTTACAGGTTATACATATTTTTCTGACTTGTTTTATACTTTAGGAACAAAATGTGAAGATGTTTTGGTTATTAGTTATGAATTTTAACTTATGTATTAAGTTTTATGCTTATTTTATTTTCTCTTCTATTTTTAAACATTAACCATCAAATACTTAATTTGCTGATTATTAAATTATTTTCATACTTATGCTAATATCATAGATGTTTATGTATTTATACTCATTTTAATACCATATATTTAATTTATGTTTGAGTTTAACATATTTTAAGACTTGTTTTCATTTTAAACATGTTTGAAAGATGCTTTTTCAAATTTACAAATCATTACTTCTCATGTTAATGTATTCAAATAAATTTTTGAAATAGTCATTTCTATCTATATTAAAATCCATTTTGTAAGAATATCACATTATTAATATTGTTAAATATAACTCATGATTAAATTAAAATAATTCACAAATGAATTTGTCTTCTTATTCAATACATTACTTAATTTATTAGCTACATTAAAAACGAACAAATCCTTTTATTTAAATTTAAACTTAAACTAAAAATCAATTTTAAATAATTATGTTTTTAGTTTGGGTATTAAAATTATATGGTTATTTATTCAATAGATTATATCAAATTAAATCTAATTTTTATTTATCAAAAATGTTAGAATAAGAAAACAGGCCTATATATATATATTAAATTTAACACAAAGATTTATCTATTTATAATATATACAGATATGTATACATTACAAATATAAAACAATTTATTTGCCTTTAAAATAGATTATCGGTTTAAATATTTATTTTAAAGAAGATTGTTACATTTATTTCAAATTTATTATTAACAATATGGTCATTCAATTAAATTTTGACATAAATTATTAAATTGTTATTGTCAAAATTTTCGGGATATCACAATCAAATAGATGAAACTAACATTGGATTCCAACTTTATTATATAACTATCTTCAAATTTCATCTAAATTTCTATCAACGTAAAACTTAAATGTTAAATTTCATTATTTACAATAAATTCAATTTTTGAATTTTTTTTCAATTATATAAATAAATATTGCTTTCTATTCTTCAAATTAGCCAATTGTCATAATATAAATAGGATTAGCATTAACTACATCTTATAGAATTAACCATTTTCAATGACAAATCACACTTACCCTATCTGCACAAATTAAGTCAAATAATTGTACTTGATTTCACATTAAATGTTATTAATTATAAATTGAAATCTCAATAAATCTGTTTATTGATTTAAAATCTTGTTATTCGATAAATTGACATTTTATGGGTATAATTAACAGTGAATAATATTACATTTCCTTAATGTATTTATTAAATTTGTTACCAAATAACGTACTACCTAATTTCCTTTAATTGCAATTTGATTTCCAAATTTTATGCAACATACTAAAGAAATAAAACATATATTAATTGATACGTTTTAATTCAAATCTTTTTATTAATTTCAATACTACTATATAAACTTAGTTACCTTGTTTTTCCCATTCGTTACTTTAATATAACCATTCTAGCAACTCCTAACCATTGTATTACATTTTACACAAATGTAACATTTATTTACATTTATTACAATTTAGCTCCAATTCCAATTATCCATCTAAATGAATAGGTAACCTACAATAACATTATCGTTACTCTTTAGTCACATAAGTAACCCTCTACTACTTACAAATCCATGTTGGCATTTATTTCTTTACTACTAATTTGCATTCACTTATGTTCTATCCAAACATAGCACTTAGATTTTATTTTCATTAATTAATTCAATATTTACATCCACTTATTAACGATTAACTTCCATTTATACTGTTGCAATTCATTTTAGTTATTATTTCATTAATACTATTTCCAATTTCATTTTTTCAATATTAATTACACAATCATATTTAATAAACAGATTATAATGTTTTTCACTATTTCTTTGTTTGGATTTCATTCCAATTGTCAAGAAAAGTTACCATTGCAACATTTAATTTCTAACATTCGCTCCAATATAAATTATAAGATTTTCATTTCTTTCTACATTAAATTAAAAAATCTTGTAAATTTAACAAATTTAATTATCGAAATTTACGGGTCGTTACACTCCCCTCCACTCAAAACTTTTCGTCCCCGAGAAGGAAAAGAAGGGAAAAGAAGAATTAGGAATCAATATATCTTACTTAAAATATTAAATTTATAAACAAATAAATTTACAAATTTAATTAATTTAAATAAAATATACCAATTTATACCTATTAAATATTTTTATATTCAAATTAATAAGGTTTGGAAACATTTTCAAAATATTTTCTAAGTCCGAAATTTTTAGAAAATTTCGGCAGAGTCTCCTTTGTACGGAGAGGCTCGGGAGAAAATATAATATCAAATATAACAGTATATAACATATATTTTCCAAAATAATATATCCCAACACGGAAAAAACAATATAATAACGCTATAAACCATAGCCCAAAGACGTACCTATTAGTCGGGCAATTAACGCTTAATTATGAAACCAAAAGTAGTAGCAATTGCTTCCATAACCTGTATTTCACTTATATAATCCAAAAGAGTTAAGAATTATATAAATGAAATATTTAAAAAAAAATCAAATAACGACAAACAATCAACATACCAACCATCACTTGCAACAAGCAACAACCATCACATAAATCAACACACATCAATCATTCATTCATATCAAACAACAAATAGTTGTTCGGGCTTTAAAACTTTAAATTGTACAAAATGAAAATAAACTACTAAGTGTATTAATTACTCAACTGTCTCTGATGAAGCTAAATAGATTATTCATACATCCAAACAAATTTAAAGTATCCTTACCCAAACAACCATAAACCAAAACAAACAACAAATGCAACTAATAAATTAAGTTCATTCTTCTTAATTTCATTTTATACTATTTGTTGTTTGATTTCTCTTTTCTATTCATATAATGGTTTATCTTTTTAATTTACATTTATTTCTTACAATTTTATTTTATTTATCCATATCAAATAGTTTTATTTTTATTGCATTCATTCTTTCATTCACTACTTAATTCATTTATTTACAGTACTCATCCTTCTACCTATTTTTATTATAAATAACCTCAACTTTTACTTAAGTTTATTGCCATTCCTTTACAACCTTTCAGTCATACTTAAGTTTACACAATTTCAACATCAAATTATTATATATAAAAGAATTTCACTTAACATTCCTATTACATAAGCTTTACTTGTATAATCTCCATTATGTTTTCTTATTAACATTTCAGCTTTTTACATCTTTTGGTAAGTTATATATATGCCTTTAAGAATGTAATTAAAATCATACAAGTTTATCTTATTTCTTTTAATCATTTAATGTTCACTGACCATATCCATTGCTTTACAGGTTACGAATTTCAAATATCTTTTAACTTCATTTATAACCTTGCATTTAATATTATTATTTTAATTAAAGGTTCCAATTTTTAGTTAACTTCCATTTTACTCCACTAATTGAAACTCTTAAATAACGGAAACTTAAGAATTTAAATATCGGGTTTTATTCAAAATCGTTTTAAAATAATAGATAAATGTATATACTTACACTTCATATATGCAATTATAATTAGAACAATTTAAAATTTATATTTGTTTATCAAAATAAATCTGCAGTAAAACTACTACAGTAACCTTTCCACTTCGAAACTCGAAAATGAATGATGATGATGCGGCCGCCATCACCAAAATTATTTTCCAACGATAGAGAAGGAAGTACATAGCTTAATTTTTCCAAAATATTCTTTAAAACAATTCTTCCAAATTATATTAAAATATTTATATCAAAAAATACTTCTAAATAATATTATTATTATATTCCAAAATCATTGGAAGAATTTTGAAAACCCCGGGACTTAAGTTCTAACATTCCAATTTTCCATTTATTTTATTTAAATCTTATTTTCAACTACTTTTATCTATTTCATTACCCAACAACCAATATATTTCAACCAAATATATATAACATTTATAAAAATTTATTTTATATACAGAAAATATAATAGGCACAATTATTTCATTCATCTATATTAAAAATAAATATTATGTCGGTCTGTCCTATTAAGTGTTTAGAAATCCCTATTGATGTCATAGCGTCCCATGCACCAACCAGAATTTATAAATACAAAACGGAACAAATTAACACAATATTAAAACCTTTTTATAACACTAACAAATACGTTCTCTCATATATACACACTCAGCGACCCGTTATAGGGTATTACTACCCTATTAGTAAAGAGTTAAACCCTACAAAGCTAAGGTTTATCGCTAAACCAAAGCTCTAAAACCAGATGTAACACCCCGCCTTTTCGCACGCTTTAAATCGACACACGTGCCAATTCAAACTGTACGGAAAAACGAATTGTTATGGGGTAAATATGAAAAAGTAGAGAAAGAAAAAAAAAACAAAATAGAATCTTGCAGCAGAACGATAAAGTATAATAATCAAATATACAGTTCATGAAGCTGTTTACAAAACATTTGATTACACTTATACAATATATATTAGAGTTACACATACCCGAGAATAATAAATAATGCAGCGGAATTAAATGGTGTAGTGGAGTAATATAGTAGATAATAGTACTTCAAGTCTTCGTCCTCCAGAATAAAATCTTCAAATCCTGAAACGCTCGGACTGACCCGAGCGAATTGAAAGGACAAAACATTCGAGCCAGAACTAAAATATCTTATGTAAGTTAAACCAACAATAAACAGTATGAGTGGAACGGCGTCAGAGATGTTTACGGGATTTGACATCTCCTATCCAGTGTCTAACGTGAGTGCAGAAACTCATGAGATGCTTGGGATTCACATCTCCCAAGGATACGTTAAACTATTTACTACGTAGTAATATTTCACTATTATAATAATGTCTATAGTAAAATAAACATACTTTTAAATAGCGTTAAGGAGTGACCCAATATTCCCCTTAACACGTAATAGTCCCAGTAGTCCATCCAATATCATATTCCCTCCTGATCGGCATGCCACCAGAGGATACCACACAGGCTACGGGAGAAAACCAAACTCGTACAAGGCGCGATAGGGTAGGTGACACGGCACAACTAGGCAATGCAAGGGTAGATATAACAATTATGCTTCCGGTCGACGGTTACGCGTAGCGCGCAGCTACCGCCCACCTCGAGCCACACCCCCAAATAAATAAATCAAAAATGGCCACCGAATCAATCCAAAAGTTAAAGTATAATATAGAAGGGATGTGTCCGATCAAACGTACTGCCTCATTAACCAATCAATCACTCCTGTTTTAGCCACCTTATGCCAACTCACGGGAGTTGGGTCCACGTATTTACCTCAAAGGAAATGCCGCCACCATCCTACTTCATTCTAGAATCTCCATCGCGTACACGGTTGTTAAAGTGGTTTTCGGGTTTGGCAGAGAGTACGACAACTTCAAATCCCGGTCTCTTCAACAACTAAACGTTATTATAACACCACGGGTTTTTTCAAAATAGTTTATACTTTAAACCCAAACTATAATATCCATTTCAAATCCATATAATTTCGATACCATTTCCCTTTTTAAACCAAAATAAATATGATATCATTTCAAATATATCATTTTTTAAAACCATAGCAATTTCAAAGTTAAAAATTATTTTGAAACCAAAACTTGAAATATAGCCTTTCAAAACATAAAACTTTGAATTTCATAAATTTGAAACGTACTCCACCACATAAAATGGTTTAAATATTAAATTACTTTATAAACTTTCTTCACCTTCACAAATCAATTCCAATTATGGATTTAAATTCCCAAATAAACCATATTAATTACCATATATTTCAAATCTTTAAATATTACACCATTACCCACGAATTCTTTGATAGTTTCACACATATCAAATTCCATTACTCTTATTTTGATTTGAAATATTTACCTAATAAATCAAATATCATTTAAGTAAAACCTCTAAACTTCAAATAACAGGATATACTTACAATTCAATTTAACTTGATAATATTCATTTAAATTGACTTGATATTCATTTAAATCCTCTAAAGCAAAATCAAGTTATAAAAATCACACCCTTTGAAAATCTCAATTTTTGTTTAAATTTCACACCCATTTTTATTCAAGTCAAAATCTTAAATCCTTCAATTCAAACCACTTTCACATTTATCTTCCAACTATATTTTTATTTAAGTCTTCAATACTCTATGTAGCCAATATCTTAAAAAGGTACTTAACCATATAATAATAAACAATCAACTTCGTTATTCAACTTATTTTTATTCATAAATTTTCTACATAGCTTAAATTTAATAATTCAACTATATATATATATAAAATAGTATTTATATATATCAAAATTAATATTTATTAAATCGTATTTTTCTTTCCAAATCCATAGAAAATCATTTCAAAGTATTTTATATATATACCGCAGTGTCTGTATATAATTTTCTACCCTACTGTCAAGTGATACGGATATTGATCATTTCAATCCGTAATTTAAAATAAAAATTATGGTTATTTATCATTTCAAACCACAATCCCGAATGAAATGAAAATGCACAATAACTTGCAGTTTATACAATATAAAATACAGCATTCATTCATCCAATATCAATCATCAATCATTTATAACAATCATCATCCGATATAAACAATAACATCACTATAGAATGAATAATAAACAACAAGTATTAACTAGCAATTTATATGCACAATAAATTAAAACTATTTAACTGGAAGTTTATATGCAATAATAAGTAAATAAAAATTTAACTAGCAGTTTATATGTTAAATAAATTACATAACAATTTAATTTATATAAATGCAATCTAACTGAGATGATGATTAAATTGTTAACGCTAAAATTGAATGCTAACACCCCGGTATAAGTAGAGATTAAGTGAAAGCACCACCCGTCAATACGGGAATTAGAAGTAGGTAGAAAAGTCACAGAAAAAGCAGTAAAAAAACAATAGTTTTATAGTGGTTCGGCTTCAAGTTAAGCCTACGTCCACTTTAGTCTTCTTTATTGCTGAATCGATTACAACTTTACAACAATCTTCGATTACAACACTACTGAGTCAAATAGCTAGAACTTCGATGTAGAAGAACTCTTTGAATCCATGTCGAATGGGTTAGATTCTTCTTGAAGTAAGTTGAAGTGTCTTTCGTGTTTGAAGTGTTGGGTGAGTCGAGAAATCAGCATAGTATAGGCGTTCCTGAAATGAGCGAAAAGATCCTCTCTTCGGTGGTGTAGGCACGGTATTTATAGGAAATTTCTAGAGTAAGTCGTAAGTCGTAGATCGTAGGTCGTCACTGACCTAAGAGATGCGAGCTACGGCTTATCTTGGTTACACTTGGTCTTCTGAACAATCTGATAGGTCGTAGCGACCTAGGATGGAAGCGGCATAAGAAGTTACGGCTTAGTGAGGCCACCCTGAGCGAGCTATGGAGTTACCTTGGTCTATTTAGGTCGTGAGAGACCTAACGAAGAAGCAGTATGTATGCGGCCTCACACTGTCTTAACCCATTAGGTCGCTAGGTCGCCTAGTTCATTAGGTCGCAGCATCCCTCTGTTGAAATATACTGTTGCCCTGTGTTGGTTGCTAGGTCGTTATGGTTCTTTAGGTCGCTAGCTTTGTTAGGTCGAGCATCCATGTTAACTCTCTCATACTTCAGGTTGTTAGGTCGCTGGACCTTCTAACCCGTTAAGTCGCTGAGTCGCTTTATTCCCTAGGTCATCAGGTCGTTCTTCCTTTAGCTTGGTAGGTCGTTGCCTTCATGGAGTCACTAGGCTATATGCTTAGGTCGCTAGATTGCTTATCTCATTAGATCGTTAAGTCGCTATATCATGCTAGGTCGCTAGTTTTCTTCGAGCGCTTTAGTCGCTGCCCAGAATGATATTAACAAAAATATATTCCCAAACAATCATAGATAAATTTTAAATCACACCAAATTTAATTTAACAAACATAAGAAATATTAGAAGTTGTGAGTGGGTTGAAACACTCACCTTTTGGATTTAAATTGAATTTAAAGCCAAAAATTTTACAGTCTCAGAATTTGTCCAAACCGGTGCCAAAACATCGGGAATTCGGATACGATCCAAACAAAAGAAACCACGTGTAAAACGGATATCGTATGTAAAAGTTATTGCATTTAAAACGAGTTGAAATCGAATTTAAAAATAAAACAACAGAATAAACACAAACCATGCCACGTCACTCATCTTTACGTGGCCGAAAAACGTGCATGTACAGGTAAGATCGAACCAAAAACGCATGCTTGAAACACTCTTACGCCACCACCAATTTCCACCGCCAAACCAGACGCCTTCATTACAATCGAATAACGCCACTGGCTTCTCCACGTGAGGCCGACCCCGGAAGGAAATCGCGACCCCCTGGAGCATGCAAATATGCCTCCGCTGCGTGTTCAACACCAATAACGGCGAATCTTGACCACTGCGAGGCGCACAAAAACATCCCCGAGACCTGCTCGCCATACTCCACCACCCCACCCTCTCGATCGTCGCCAAGATGCAGATCCAGCGTCGAAATGGACCACCACCTACGAACAGCCGAAACAAAATTCTTGATTTCAAGACAAACGAAAATTCGAAACCAAAAACGAACTGCAGATCCGAGATGCGTACATCGAGAGCATCGATATAAATTTTTCATGAATTTTTTTGAGGAGTTTGAAATTTTAGCTTTAGATTGAAATTTGAATTGGATAGATTAGGGTTTACAGCCATTGAGGAAGAGGAGCACAGAAGTTTCTATGCGTATAAAAATGAGGAATAGAGGCTGCTAGGGTTTATAACCGGGTATGTAACGACCTAGAATTTTAATTAATTAAAATTTGTATATTTAATTAATTTTAAATATTAATAAGTGAATTTATAAGTCGAATAAATTTTATTTCGAATAATTGGATTTAATTGAATAATTAAATCGATAATTTAATATGTTAAATTATGGAAATAATTGAAAATTGAGTTAAATATGATTGAAAATGATTTGTAAAATTTTATTATATCATATTGAAGTTATAATGATGTTATAGAACTTTTAAAAATCGAATTAAAAGTTTATTTGTGAAAATTGAATATTTTAATATTTAATCGACTAGTGAAATTAGCCAATTTTTGAATAGTCTCAGAATTGGACGAAACTAGTTCCATTGGATCCGTAATAGTTTGTTATTATCGAATTTAAATTTTCGTAGCAATCGGAGTTGTCGTTTGACCGTGGCAGCTCGAAACGCATCGACATTGTTTTTAATATTAAATTGGCGAGCTAAAATAGCCATTTTTCAAAAAGTCTCGGATTTCGACGAAACCAATTTCATCGGATCCGTAATGTAAAATTATTGTATGGTTTCAAATTTCGTCTCAATCGGATTTACCGTTTGTCCGGTGCAAGCTAAAACGCCTAGAAAATCGTTTAATCGGTTTAATTTTAAATTGAACGTTTATTGCGATAACTCGCACAGATGACTGAATTAGCTCCCAGAACACGTTCCATTGTGTTCGGAACGCGGGGTAAACCTTAGAAACGCCAACCGGCGCGCTTCGTTTGGAGTTCGAAAATTCCGGGATGAATAGTCTCGTGCGAATTTTCTATAAAAGCCCTTCCCCTCTTCATAATTTGCAAAAATAAGAAACCCTAGGTCAAAAACTGCAGCCGCACCCCCCTTATTATCAATGGCCAAAATTTTCTTCTCTTCTCCTCTTAATTACTTCCAATCCATAAACAATTAGAGAAAGTGTTCAACATGAAACTTGTAAAGCATGAAGAGAGCTTCGAATCTATACGGAGTTGATCGAAATTGGAGCGACGTGGAGGGAGATATGGAGGGCCGACGCCTGCTAGTTGCGCACGTGTTTCGAGGTGTTGTGGGTGGCCGAGCTTCAGGTGTACATAGGCGTAGGTAGCTCAGGTCACAAGCTTGCTAATGGCGGTAGTTGTTCGTCGTAGAGTTCAACGTGGAGGTCGTTTAATCTAACCCTAGTTTGGAGCTCATGGGTTCTTTTGTGCGTGTATGTTACTGTAAATGGAACGTGAGGAGAAGAGGAAAGGGGATACGGCCTGATGTGGAGATGCAGGAGATCCAACGGCCCGTGTTGATTTAGGTTAATTATAGAAAGAAAATGTTGTAAATTTATAAGTTATAATTCGTGTAACTTTAAAACTACATAACTTTTTCATACGAGGTCGAAAACGCGCGAAACGGAAAGCGTTAGAATCGTACGGAGGAGCACTACGCTATGAAATTGGATTGGAGTCGTTTGGAGTTAGTTAGAATTTTGGGTAAAATTAAAAGTCCGTTTAATTTTATTCGAAATAAATCGCTAAAACGAAATTGAAATCAAGGTGAGAACTTCTCACTCAATCGAATCAGTTTCGATTTTATTTTAAATAGTTAAATTTAAAATATTTGAATGCATGTTTAAATGATGATTGATATCTATTGATTGTTAAAATAGACATTATGCGCCGTTAGTAAGCGGATGTTATTTATTAAAAACATATACCGCGAATATTTCATAAACAGTGAAATTGGTATTATATATAATAGCAATATATATATATCGGCATATGTATATATTGCAGTTGTTGATTTCCCGCATTGTATAGCGGATGAGACCCTATTGCGCCGTCTATTAAGTGGATAATATTATAAATCCCATATACCATGATAATTCCGTACTGGAGCGGAATTGGTATTGTGCTAATGTTTTTGGATGCAGGGAAACAGGTTGGAGGGAACCAACTGGATTCCTCAACCGTATTGATTTATTTACAGATATTTTGATATTTGTTGATTATCATATCGATATATGATATTTGGATGTCGTGATTGACTATTTGGTGCTGCTGCATCATCAGATCCATTTTTGAAGTTTTAAAATAATGATTTTTAGTTTTTAAAGGAATTTTTAAAGTGATTTTTGAAAATATAAGTTTTATTAAATTTGAATTGTTAAAATAAATAAAACGTTAAAATTTTATTTTCATAAAAGTTATGATTTTTGGAAAATAATGCTTAAGTATGATTTTGAAGTATATAAGCTTTAAACAACGATTTTTAAGTTATTAAAAGAATAAATTGGTTTAAATTGGTATTTTTTTGAATTATTAAAAACGATGTGTATAAAAGACTTATAAAATTGATATTTTATAAATTAAAAATATTGGAATATTAAAACAATTTTTATAAGTATTAAAAAATGAAATAAAAATGGATTTCATAAGTGAACTCAATTTATAGATTTATAGATTGTGAAGTTATAAATAGAAGTTTATAAAAATATAAATGGAGTTTATAAACGTTGTTTATAAATCCGAAACCAATTGAATTTGATAAGTTGGATAGGAATATATGAAAGGAATTATATTCACGTTTTTGGATAGTGAATATATTATTAAATGAAATGAATATGTTTTGGGGAAGGAACATTATGAAATGAAGTTAATGATTTTAAAGACGTTTTAAAATGCATTAAGTATCGAATACATAGATTTCAACATTTATTGTTGAAATAGACGTTTTCGAGAAATAGAAGGAAATGATGGACTATAACACTGTTGTTATAGTAAATGGTTTTCCGAAAGGAAATGTTTTGTATAGTATTGGGATTTATATATCTATTTAAACTTTGAACCCCTATACTAGTGATTTTGGGTCATCGTAACGATGTTTTATGTAACATTCGTTTTGGCCCAAACAAATGTGTTTAAGAGAATGATTTCTTAAAGAATGAAATACATACTTAATTTTCGATTTAAGTATATTGAATATTTTCTAAGTATTGAAAATAAATAGATTTGTGATGTACTTATTATTAAATAAGTATGGAAATATTTTTCCAATGTGAAATGAATGTTTAGAATTTATCTTTGTAAGATAAATTGAAAGTGAATATTGAAAATCGATTGAAAATCGTACATCGTAGATATTTTGGGATTATAAATTCACTATGGAATTTATAAAAGAAAGGGGAATTAGTTTAAAAATAAACGTTGATTTATTTTGAAAGTGTGAGAATAAATTTACGGATTTGGAACGTAAATATAAAGTAAATCGGTAGGGATTTATTTTAATTGGTTTAAATAAACCATTTTGAAATGAAAGTATTTTCGAGTAAGGAAAAGTGATTTGAAAAATTGTTTTCAAATGTTTGAAGTGTGGGAAATTTTATATCTAGTAAAGATATTTTGGAAAGTAAATAATTTGTGAAATTATTTGGAATTTGGTGATGTTGAGCATGCCTATTGGTAGTTAAATAATCCGGATATCAATATTTACCTTTAAATAGGTATTTGTTGTGATTTGTTTGAATTTGAATGCCACACTTGTTTTTGAATAAGCGCTCACTATTCGGGTTAGCCGGGAAAGGACCTTGGGGTCGTATAACCCATTCCGAGTATGTGAATACGTCGTTATGCATTGCATTTGATGACCGGTGTTGAAGACCGGATGTTTGTGAAAACGGAAGGATTACCGTCGAGTTACTCTACATCGGCTGATCTCCGATATAGAGGTTTTATCACCCTTAGTAACGGGAAGTCCGGTCGTGATTAGTGAATATCCGGATTGCAAGGACTTCGTTGGAAGTGCCTTCGGTTTTGTTCGATCCCGGAACAGACTTGTATGGATTGTATGTCTGACATTACAAATTGAGATATAAAGCTGATTTCTTTCAAATATATTTCTGTTGGTGGCGGAGAATTTATTCTCTTAGCTTAGAACCCTTCTCTGGGACGTACGAGCTCATAGGTTATATAGTTGAAGGTTATTAGTGATATACTCCCAATTTGGTAGTGTGGCATGCTGAGTGTTGCTGTGAAATGATCATTGTATTGATCATTTGTGATAGGATCATTTATTTGATCATTTATCTTGGTGATCATTTCTATGATCATTTGTTGACCCAAAGCACGACTTTTGTATAAAGTGTGGCTTTGTGGACGAGACTTCGTCGGACCTCACACCCCGGAAATGGTCAAAACAGGAAGGATGCAGCAAGGTTATTAGGGGTAGCGCCCTTTAGTGTATGTCATTCCTTCTGGATAGAGGTGGTATCATGGTATGGATCACAGATATTTAACCTATGTTGTTGCTGCATATTTTGTGGTTGTTGGAAATCGAGGATCCTTGGATAGATCGGTTACGATCGGGGGATGACATATTCATGTCAGTAGTTACCCAGTTAGGGGTAATCCGGCCTTGTGTTGGCAGAGATCCGATTTGGTTCTCGGGGACGTCCTTCCAGAGGCGTTCTCATGTGGCAATGGGAAGTTCCTTGGCCTGACCATTTATTGGAAATCCAAAGAAACAATACGATCTTGTACGGTTTTAGTTGTAGAACCTATCATTCACTTATGGTGGCGCCCCACTGTTTGGATGGTAGCTATAGTAGACATAGTTCGAAATGTCTATGTTGGCTAAGATTTATATTATATTTTCGAAATTGTTTTCTACACTATGCACTAGTAATAATATCAAATGTTTCTTTTTAATGCGTATCAAGCATCTTTGACTATCATAAGGAGAAATCTCCTTTGATCCTACGTTTGCATTGTGTGTGTGTGCGGGAGGCCTTGTGGTAGTCTCATTTTTAAAAGCATTGCGAATTGACTTTAAAAATATTCCTCTATTTTGATTTTAAAGATAAACTATTTTGAGTTCTCACACCAGTCACATGACTAACTCGGAGTTTATTGTTTTCCTTCCTAAACTCTGGGTGCCCACCAATTTCCACACGGGCAATCAAGAGTTAGGTTTATCAGGATATTCTGGAATTCAGGAGTTGCTGGAGGCAAGGTGGATGGCATGGCGTATACTAGTATATAGTATTTCTTTTCCGCTGTTTGATTTGTTGTTGTTGTACACTCTGATGATTTGATGTAATGTAATATAATGTAATGTAATAACTGATATAGTTCTTTGTTTAAAGATTATTCATTTATGTATTATATGTTGTTCCGCTGCGAATTGTGAGATTCTGATGTTGTTCTGTTATTTCTTCTGTTCTGTTCTATCTTTTTCTATCTTCTCCTACTTTTTCTTCTTCTTTAACCCTAACGGTACGGTTTTTCGGCTTTCGATTGCTCGGCAGTTGATACAGTGGACGTATTGATGTCGGTTTTCGTCAACGAAAAATCGCGTTCGTTACATTTGGTATCAGAGCTTATGGTTAAGCGACAACTATGGCTCTGTTGGGTATTACTCATTAGAGATAGAGTCAGCGGTACTCTAGAATGAAGGTGAGTGTAATAATAGTTACGAGCGTGTATTTGTTAGTGAATATAAATTATTTTATATTGTGATGATTGGTTTGTTGAGTGGTATATGGATTTTGGTCAACACGAGTAATTAACGTTGTTGATAGGGATCTCTAAACACTTGAATAGAACAATTCGACAAAGTATTGAATTGAAAATTGGGTAAATGAAATAATTTTACCTTGATTATATTTTATATATAAAGGAATAATTTTTCAGAATTATTAAAGTGTATATGAACTGATTGTTTGGTTGTTGAATAAGTTAAATAGAAACAACAGCTGTAAAAGAATGAATTGTATAAGCAAATGAATTATAAGATGGAATTATAATTAAAATAATTTACACTTGTGAAATAATCTTATATATAAGAAGTGAAATATATAAGTAAAAGACTTGTAAATGTGATTTATAATCTGAAAATAAAATTCCAGAGAAGTGTTTTGAAAGGATTTGATATTTTGGAAAATTATTTTGGAGAAATTAAAGCTCTAAACTCTTTTTGGTCGTTGGAAAATAATTCCGATGATGACCGCGGCATCATTGGTGTTCATTTTCGGGTTTCCAAAAGAGGGATTGCTGCCAAATGGTTCAAAAGAAAGTTGATTGGAAAATAAGGGATTTGGTTTTGGAAATTCAAAAGATAATTGAATTGATTTCAAAAATGGTTTTGAAAGAATGAAAGGACTCTGGAATCCTATTTAAAATATTATGAGAATAATAAATGAGTTGATAACTTATACAAATTGAATTTCGATAGAATAAATTTAACTAAAAGGATGAAGTTAAATTAAAGGAAGTATAAGTAAATCAATAAAAATCCAAGTAGTAATTGTTGAATATAAGTTGTATAACTTATAAGATGATGAATATAAGTGAAATAAGTTTTGAACTTATGATAGGAGTTAATAAATTTAGCTTTGGTAGAAAAGTTAAATAGGATTGGAATTTGAATTGGATTTATAAGTGAAAAACTTAAGTTAAGTTAAACAAAAGGTGTTTGAAATGAAATATAACTTAAGTGATGTTGAATGAAGTTGAATTTTGGTATCGAAGTAAATTAATAAGTGAATTAAATAAGTGAAGTCACTGAGAAATTGAACTTGAGTTATATAAATGAAATTCAACTTTAAATTGTTAAAGGAATTAGCAATTGAATTGATAAATGGATTGAATGTTAATCAATCGAATGTAAACAATTGATATGAAATAATGAATATATAAGTGTTAATTCATTAAAAGCTAGTTGAATAAATTGAATGGAAGTCAATTTAATATGATCCAATTGGAATTAAAAGTGTTGAAACAAATTGAATGCAAAGTGAATAAATTTGGTTGTGTTGAATATACATTGGTTGTTATATGATTATTAGTTGATTGTATATAATTCATTAAGTGTTAATGAAATTGAATTAGCGAAATTGGAAGCTATGTAATTGAATTCAAATTAGAAGTAAATAAATTTGAATACAATTGAATGTGAATTGGATTTAATTAGTGAATGCAAACTAATTAAAATTGAATATGAATGAATGTTAGTAAAATCCAATGCAAATGAATCAAATGTGATTTAAATTGAAAACAATTCATTGAATATTAATGAGAATATGAATGAATATTGATTTGGTTATGAATATTAAGTTGGTTGATGGTTGCATTTGTTGCTTTAGTTGCATTTGCTATATTAGCATATATAAATGTTGCTATATGTTTTATATTGATACTATTTTCATATATGCATGATTCTCATGTTGTTGTTGAGTGTTTAGTAGGTGCGGATGGCGTTTGCTTCGCTTTTGGAGCTCGCTTTCGTGCTATATTAGCCGTATAAGCTCGCTAATAATATAATAAGGTACATATCTCGGATTACATACCGTACTTTTACATTTTTTTCCCTGCGGGATGCCTCATCACTTGATGAGATGTATATTTGTGATATATATACTGTCATTTTTTTGGGATCGAGCCACGCAAAAGAGACTATGGCGAATTTTTCCGAAAATTTAAGGCGTCAGAAAATTTTTGAGAAAATTTGGGAAATTTAGTGAAAACTATAACTTTGATTTTGGAATTGAAAGTTAAACGATGTAATTGGTTTTGAAAGATAACTGAGTATGATTTGGAAACTTAGTAAAGTTATTGTAAGAAGTTTAACTATGGATTTTGGAATGTTAATGAATTCTATAACTCTTTCTTACTTTGTAATTTCGAGGACGAAATTCTTTTAAGGGGGGAAGTATGTAACGACCCAGAATTTTAATTAATTAAAATTTGTATATCTAATTAATTTTAAATATTAATAAGTGAATTTATAAGTCGAATAAATTTTATTTCGAATAATTGGATTTAATTGAATAATTAAATCGATAATTTAATATGTTAAATTATGGAAATAATTGAAAATTGAGTTAAATATGATTAAAAATGATTTGCAAAATTTTATTATATCATATTGAAGTTAGAATGATGTTATAGAACTTTTAAAAATCGAATTAAAAGTTTATTTGTGAAAATTGAATATTTTAATATTTAATCGACTAGTGAAATTAGCCAATTTTTGAACAAACTCAGAATTGGACGAAACCAGTTCCATTGGATCCGTAATAGTTTCTTATTATCGGATTTCAATTTTCGTAGCAATCGGAGTTGTCGTTTGACCGTGGCAGCTCGAAACGCATTGAAATTGTTTTTAATATTAAATTAGCGAGTTAAAATAGCCATTTTTCAAAAAGTCTCGGATTTCGACGAAACTAGTTTCATCGGATCCGTAATGTGATATTATTGTATGGTTTCAAATTTCGTGTCAATCGGATTTATCGTTTGTCCGGTGCAAGCTAAAACGCCTAGAAAATCGTTTAATCGGTTTAATTTTAAATTGAACGTTTATTGCCATAACTCGCACAGATGACCGAATTAGCTCCCGAAATACGTTCCATTGTGTTCGGAACGCGGGGTAAACCTTAGAAACGCCAACCGGCATGCTTCGTTTGGAGTTCGAAAATTCTGGGATGAATAGTGTCGCGCGAATTTTCTATAAAAGCCCCTCCCCTCTTCATAATTTGCAAAAATTAGTAACCCTAGGTCAAAAACTGCAGCTGCCACCCCCCTTATTATCAATGGCCAGAATTTTCTTCTCTTCTCCTCTTAATTACTTCCAATCTATAAACAATTAGAGAAAGTGTTCAACATGAAACTTGTAGAGCATGAAGAGAGCTTCGAATCTATAAGGAGTTGATCGAAATTGGAGCGACGTGGAGGGAGATATGGGGGCCAACGCCTGCTAGTTGCGCACGCGTTTCGAGGTGCTGTGGGTGGCCGAGCTTCAGGTGTACATAGGCGTAGGTAGCTATGGTCACAAGCTTGCTAATGGCGGTAGTTGATCGTCGTAGATTTCAACGTGGAGGTCGTTTAATCTAACCCTAGTTTGGAGCTCATGGGTTCTTTTGTGCATGTATGTTACTGTAAATGGAATGTTAGGAGAAGAGGAAAGGGGGGACGGCCTGATGTGGAGATGCAGGAGATCCAACGGCCCGTGTTGATTTAGGTTAATTATAAAAAGAAAATGTTGTAAATTTATAAGTTATAATTCGTGTAACTTTAAAACTACATAACTTTTTCATACGAGGTCGAAAACGCGCGAAACAGGAAGCGTTAGAATCGTATGGATGAGCACTACGCTATGGAATTGGATTGGAGTCATTTGGAGTTAGCGAGAATTTTGGATAAAATTAAACGTCCGTTTAATTTTATTCGAAATAAATTGCTAAAACGAAATTGAAATCAAGGTGAGAACTTCTTACTCAATCGAATCGGTTTCGATTTTATTTTAAATAGTTATATTTTAAATATTTGAATGCATGTTTGAATGATGATTGATATCTATTGATTGTTAAAATAGACATTATGCGTCGTTAGTAAGCGGATGTTATTTATTAAAAACATATACCGCGAATATTTCATAAACAGTGAAATTGGTATTATATATAATAGCAATATATATATATCTATTTATATATTAGCATATGTATATATTGCAGTTGTTGATTTCCCGCATTGTATAGCGGATGAGACCCTATTGCGCCGTTTATTAAGCGGATAATATTATAAATCCCATATACCGTGATAATTCCGTACTAGAGCGGAATTGGTATTGTGCTAATGTTTTTGGATGCAGGGAAACAGGTTGGAGGGATTCAACTGGATTCCTCAACCGTATTGATTTATTTACAGATATTTTGATATTTGTTGATTATCATATCGATATATGATATTTGGATGTCGTGATTGACTATTTGGTGCTGCTGCATCATCAGATCCATTTTTGAAGTTTTCAAAAAATGATTTTTAGTTTCTAAAGGAATTTTTAAAGTGATTTTTGAAAGTATACGTTTTATTAAATTTGAATTGTTAAAATAAATAAAATGTTAAAATTTTATTTTCATAAAAGTTATGATTTTTGGAAAATAATGCTTAAGTATGATTTTGAAGTATATAAGCTTTAAATAACGATTTTTAAGTTATTAAAAGAATAAATTGGTTTGAATTGGAATTTTTTTTGAATTATTAAAAAACGATGTGTATAAAAGACTTATAAAATTGATATTTTATAAATTATAAATATTGGAATATTAAAACAAGTTTTATAAGTATTAAAAAATGAAATAAAAATGGATTTCATAAGTGTACGCAATTTATAGATTTATAAATTGTGAAGTTATAAATAGAAGTTTATAAAAATATAAATGGAGTTTGTAAACGTTGTTTATAAATCCGAAATCAATTGAATTTGATAAGTTGGATATAGGAATATATGAAAGGAATTATATTCACGTTTTTGGACAGTGAATATATTATTAAATGAAATGAATATGTTTTGGGGAAGGAACATTATGAAATGAAGTTAATGATTTTAAAGACGTTTTAAAATGCATTAAGTATCGAATACATAGATTTCAACATTTATTGTTGAAATAGACGTTTTCGAGAAATAGAAGGAAATGATGGACTATAACACTGTTGTTATAGTAAATGGTTTTCCGAAAGGAAATGTTTTGTATAGTATTGGGATTTATATATCTATTTAAACTTTGAATCCCTATACTAGTGATTTTGGGTCGTCGTAACGATGTTTTACGTAACATTCGTTTTGGCCCAAACAAATGTGTTTAAGAGAATGATATCTTAAAGAATGAAATATATACTTAATTTTCGATTTAAGTATATTGAATATTTTCTACGTATTGAAAATAAATAGATTTGTGATGTACTTATTATTAAATAAGTATGGAAATATTTTTCCAATGTGAAATGAATGTTTAGAATTTATCTTTGTAAGATAAATTGAAAGTGAATATTGAAAATCGATTGAAAATCGTACATCATAGATATTTTGGGATTATAAATTCACTATGGAATTTATAAAAGAAAGGGGAATTAGTTTAAAAATAAACGTTGATTTATTTTTAAAGTGTGAGAATAAATTTACGGATTTGGAACGTAAACATAAAGTAAATCGGTAGGGATTTATTTTAATTGGATTAAATAAACCATTTTGAAATGAAAGTATTTCCGAGTAAGGAAAAGTGATTTGAAAAATTGTTTTCAAATGTTTGAAGGGTGGGAAATTTTATATCTAGTAAAGATATTTTGGAAAGTAAATAATTTGTGATATTATTTGGAATTTGGTGATGTTGAGCATGCCTATTGATAGTTAAATAATCCGGCTATCAATATTTACCTTTAAATAGGTATTTATTGTGATTTGTTTGAATTTGAATGCCCCACTTATTTTTGATTAAGCGCTCACTATTTGGGTTAGCCGGGAAAGGACATTGGGGTCGTATAACCCATTCCGAGTATGTGAATACGTCGTTATGGATTGCATTTGATGACCGGTGTTGAAGTCCGGATGTTTGTGAAAACGGAAGGATTACCGTCGAGTTACTCTACATCGGCTGATCTCCAATATAGAGGTTTTATCACCCTTAGTGACGGGAAGTCCGGTCGTGATTAGTGAATATCCGGATTGCAAGGACTTCGTTGGAAGTGCCTTCGGTTCTGTTCGATCTCGGAACAGACTTGTATGGATTGTATGTCTGACATTACAAATTGAGATATAAAGCTGATTTCTTTCAAATATATTTCTGTTGGTGGCGGAGAATTTATTCTCTTAGCTTAACACCATTCTCTGAGACGTACGAGCTCAGAGGTTATATAGTTGAAGGTTATTAGTGATATACTCCTAATTTGGTAGTGTGGCATGCTGAGTGTTGCTGTGAAATGATCATTGTGTTGATCATTTGTGATAGGATCATTTATTTGATCATTTATCTTGTGATCATTTCTATGATCATTTGTTGACCCAAAGCACGGCTTTTGTATAAAGTGTGGCTTTGTGGACAAGACTTCGTCGGACCTCACACCCCGGAAATGGTCAAAACAGGAAGGATGCAGCAAGGTTATTAGGGGTAGCGCCCTTTAGTGTATGTCAATCCTTCTGGATAGAGGTGATATCATGGTATGGAGCCCAGATTTTTAACCTATGTTGTTGCTGCATATTTTGTGGTTGTTGGAAATCGAGGATCCTCGGATAGATTGGTTACGATCGGGGGATGACATATTTGTGTCAGTAGTTACCCAGTTAGGGGTAACCCGGCCTTGTGTTGGCAGAGATCCGGTTTGGTTCTCGGGGACGTCCTTCCAGAGGCGTTCTCATGTAGCAATGGGAAGTTCCTTGGCCTGACCATTTGTTGGAAATCCAAGGAAACAATACGATCTTGTACGGTTTTAGTTGTAGAACCTATCATTCACTTATGGTGGCACCCACTGTTTGGATGTTTGCTATAGTAGACATAGTTCGAAATGTCTATGTTGGCTAAGATTTATATTCTATTTTCGAAATTGTTTTCTACACTATGCACTAGTCATAATATCAAATGTTTCTTTTTAATGCGTATCAAGCATCATTGACGATCATAAGGAGAAATCTCCTCCGATTCTGCGTTAGCATTGTGTGTGCGTGCGGGAGGCCTTATGGTAGTCTCATTTTTAAAAGCATTGCGAATTGAATTTAAAAATACTCCTCTATTTTGATTTTAAAGATAAACTGTTTTGAGTTCTCACAGCAGTCACATGAATGACTCGGAGTTTATTGTATTCCTTCCTAAACTCTGGGTGCCCACCAATTTCCACACGGGCAGTCAAGAGTTAGGTTTATCAGGATATTCTGGAATTCAGGAGTTGCTGGAGGCAAGATGGATGGCATGGCGTGTACTGGTATATAGTATTTCTTTTCCGCTGTTGATGTTGTTGTTGTTGTACACTCTGATGATTTGATGTAATGTAATATAATGTAATGTAATAACTGATATAGTTCTTTGTTTAAAGATTATTCATTTATGTATTATATGTTGTTCCGCTGCGAATTGTGAGATTCTGATGTTGTTCTGTTATTTCTTCTGTTCTGTTCTATCTTTTTCTATCTTCTCCTACTTTTTCTTCTTCTTTAACCCTAACGGTACGGTTTTTCGGCTTTCGATTGCTCGGCATTTGATACAGTGGACGTATTGATGTCGGTTTTCGTCAGCGAAAAATCGCGTTCGTTACAGGGTATTTATAGAGAAAGTTGAAATAAAATGGATCGGATCTATTAGATATACGCGCTAGACGACATAAGCCTCGGAAAGCCCGTTCTGACTCTGGAACGAAATTGGGTCAACCCACATATCCAAATAGATGTTTTAAAATATTTTAAACGCAATGGAAAAGGTTTCAGGTTCAAATTGCATCGTATGAAGAAGTTATGCTAAAATCAATATTTTTCAAATTAATTTCAATTTCATTGATTTCAAGGCCTTCCGAGTCCGTACGATCAAATGACAAGTCTGATCGCTACAAAACTTGAAATACTACAATAATTCGCCGTTACGGATCCGATGAAATTTGTTTTGTCGAATCCGAATCAGCGGCCAAAATGGCTATTTTTGTATTAATTAAATAAATTAAAAATAAGTTAATTAAATCCAATTTTTAATTTCACTTCTATAATCGACAATTTTTACCCCTTTAAATGTTTTAATCATTTACACTAATTTAAAAAAATTTATATGTCAATTTATAGTTGATAAATTTATCAAAGTCCAGCGTTAAATTTTCAATTTCATTAAACTCATAGATTATAAAATAATTTCAATAATTCCACTGAATTAAATTTTCATTCTATTATTCTACCTGTTACTATCAAATAGATGAAACTAACATTGGATTCCTACTTTATTATATAACTATCTCCAAATTTCATCTAAATTTCTATCAGCGTAAAATTTAAATGTTAAATTTCATTTATTGGCAATAAATTCAATTATTGAATTTTTCTTCAATTAAATAAATAAATCTTGCTTTCTATTCTTTAAATCAGCCAATTGTCTTATTATAAATAGGATTAACATTAACTACATCTTATAAAATTAACCATTTTCAATGAAAAATAACACCTACCCTATCTGCACAAATTAAGTCAATTAATTGTACTTGATTTCACATTAAATGTTATTTATTATAAATTGAAATCTCAATAAACCCTTTTATTGATTTAAAATCTTGTTATTCAATAAATTGACATTTTATGGGTATAATTAACAGTGATTTATATTATATTTCCTTAATGTATTTATTAAATTTATTTCCAAATAACGTACTACCTAATTTCCTTTAATTGCAATTTGATTTCCAAATTCTATGCAACATACTAAAGAAATAAAACATATATTAATTTTTTTTTTGAAAGCGGGTTCTAACTTTACTATAAAAACTATAAGAAGAGATTACAAATGCCAAAAGGCAAGTTCACAACAACACTAAGCCAAATACAAAAAAATTCACAACAGGCCCAACATCTTATACGATTTAATTCCGAAACAAAAGCCCAATTACCAGAAGCTTCGAGAGAACGCTCCAAGCATATTAGGTAAAACGACACTTCCATCTACTTCATTTACTCCTCTCCGAAATAAAATCATAGAATAGCAATAATGGCGGCTTGAGAGTAGTAATGAAAATCTTTTCATGTTACACTTCGTAATCAACTGAACCCCTACTCTTCAACTTTTACTTCCAGATTGAGACCAATTACAGATAAGGATACAACCAGAGTAAGAAATACTAAAAGCCAGTACTTTCTTCAAGTCAAGCAATGCAGATCCTATCAGGATAAGTCACTGACACCCAAAAGATAAAGAATTTAAGCTTTATTTGAGAAAGCTAACTAAGTTTCTTTGCAGTTTTGTTTCTCGGGGCTACAACAGAGCAGCTGAGGAGTATCGCTTCAGAATATTCAATGTTACAACTTCTTCTTCCAGATCTAAACTAATTCCATACCTTAGGAAGCAAAGACGGCAGCAGATCGAATGTCTAATATCCAGAAAGATGAAAGGTCTTAGAGCTGTTATCTCTTCAAGTAGAGCAAGCATGGATATTGGCTAGATAAGTCTCTTATACCCAAAAAGACGATGTCTTTATATTTTATGTAGGTTCTAATTAAGTTATTTGCTATTAGGGTGCTCGAGACTACTCCAGAGCAGTGGAGAAACTCTTCAAAGTCAAATAAACTCAAAGCTCCACCTTCTACTACCAGTTTTGGACAAATATCGTATCCAAAACCAGAAACCATAACCTCCTCAGGAAAAAGAAAAAACCTTCGCAAGATAAGTCTCTTACACCCAGAACAATAATCTGGATTTGAGAAACTAACTAAATTTCTATGTGTTTAGATTGTTCGAGACAGCAACAAGGAAGCAGAAACAGCAACAAGAAGCCAGCATAGATCCAGAAGAATCTGTAATTTAAGCTTTAATCTGCAACTTATCAAACTAGATCAATAAGTATTGTATGTTGTAATTATAATGTAATTTATAAGAGAGAAGGTGAGGACAATGTAAATAATACAGGTACAGGATAACCTAAACCAAGAAAACGAGAAGCAAGAAGTTTGGAGAAGAACGAAACATATGATAATGCAGATGATGCCCCAATTCAGCGTTGGGAGGCATATCCCCATTTCTTTGCTATTATTTCATTCATGCCAGTAATGTTCTTAAACTGCTTAGATTTGACCGTTCTTATATTCATAGTCTGATAATTTATTTTACAAATCTGTGTGTTTACTGTAAAACGATTCTGAAAAATCCTATCGTTTCTTTCTCTCCATATATGCCAAACACAAACTGATAGTGAAAGTTGAAACAAATCTAAATTGAGACTTTTAACTCTAGAGTAAGAAACGATGTTCTGTAAATCTTCGTTCAGAGTAAATGAGAACAAACTTTTTGGTGATGTAAAAAAAATTACAGTTCCAAAGCCATACGTTTTCTGTATAATTACATTGAAAAAATAGGTGGTCTATAGTTTCATTGAGATTTTTACAAAAAACACAGAAGGGATCCACAACTATCTGCTTCTGAAGTAGTCTTTCCTTAGTCAGTAGATAGTCATTGATGGCTTTAAAAAGGCATACCGCCATTTCTGGAACGTGTATTTTATTCCAGACCAAAGACGACCAAGATTTGATTTCAAAACTGGTTCTAATAGAGTTCCAAACTTTTTTAAACTGGTATAAACCATCCTTAGTACACTTCCAAGACCAAAAGTCCCTTTCTTTATCATTGTGAATCTTGATGCCTTCTATTTCTGCATGAATTTGAAATAAAAAACTATACGAGTCCCACTTCCACTCACTATTCTTTAAAATCCTGTTGAGAGATAAATTTTCCGTACCAATTCTAAAAGCAGTGTTTCTGCCAATACGTTCCATGATCGAACTTCCGTTCAACCATGGATCATACCATAAAGAAGTAGTTTTACCATCGGAAATGTTGAGAGAGAAGCATTTCAAAGCCTCCTGCCTATTTTTCAAAATAAATTTCCACACTCCCGAGTCATACGATCGCTGGTTAATTTCCCAGAAACTTTTATGACTAATATATTTACAATGCATGAGATCCGCCCAAATTCCTTCAACATTAATTATTTTCCATATCAATTTAGTAGATAACGCTCGATTCCACTCTTCAAGATTTCTCAATCCCATTCCACCTTCTTCTTTTTGTTTACACAAAATTTCCCAGGGAATCTTACTACTACGACTTTTCCAAATAAAGTAAGAATCAAAAGTTTAATTTTCTGAACAGTGGAGACTGGGAGACAAAAGCATTGCATCCAGAATTGGATTATGGGGTAAATGGTAGATTTTATGAGTTCAAGTCTTCCAACTAAGCTAAGCATTCTAGTTTCCCATCCTCCAAATCTTAGCTTGATCTTCTCAATCAAAAGAGAACAATCCTTATCCCTCAAATTAGCACTAGACAAGGGTATGCCCAAATACCTTATTGGGAGATCTGATTGCTGAATTTTGAGGGTAGTACTAATATCAGTGCAATGATCTACGCCTTTTCCAAAGAAAACATTGGATTTCTCACAACTTAGTTACAAGCCGGTAACTCTCTTCACGGTTTGAAAGACATCACTAACAAAAATTGCAGTTTGTGCATTAGATTTAGTAAAAACAATAATATCATCGGCATAAATAAGGTGGGTTATCTTATTATCATAGTCTGTGATTGGAGAATTAGACCATCCCTGACTTTTCCTTCCATCAATAGTGTAAAGTATTCCATGACCAAAGTAAATAAAATAGGGGAAAGTGGGTTGCCTTGTCTAAGGCCATTAGAACTCTTGAAATAGCCGTGCGATTCCCCATTTGCAATGATAGAAAACACTAGAGTCGTTATGATGTTTTCAATAATTTTCACCCATTTGTCTGGGAAACCCAGGTTTATTAACATGTGTGTAACAAAAGCTCGATTAATCGAATTATATGCTTTCTTTAAATCAACTTTTATACACATGTATTTATTATCCTTTCTTCCCAGGCCTCTGATAATTTCATGAGCAAACAAAATTCCGTCCCCTATTGATCTTCCTTTAATAAATGCTGTCTGATTTGGGGACACCAACTTATCCAAAAAAGGGACCAGTCTGTTACAAAGAATTTTGGTGAAAACCTTATATAAAGTGTTACAGCAGGCTATGGGTCTAAAATCTTGAATATTAGTGGAATAGACTTTTTTAGGGATCAAGTGCAAGAAAGTATGATTCCTAGTTTAGATATGATGTGGTTTTCTTGTCTATAGCCCTAGTTTAGCTAGGTTAGATTGATCGATCTTTCTTGCCTTCTTCTGTAGACCGAGTGCAGTGGAATTTTGGGAGGTGGAAGAATGGTAATAGATGTGATTGTGACCAGCGTTTCAGGACTTCTAGTGATCGGGGATGATTGTGTTAACGCTAAAATTTGAACGCTAACACCCCGGTGTATGAAGTGAGATTGTGAAAGCACCACCCGATAGCTGGGGAACAGATTATAAGCAGATAATAGTGAAAAAGCAGTAAACAACAGCAATCTTATAGTGGTTCGGCTTAAGAGAGAGCCTACGTCCACTTTGAATATTTTTATTGACGATTTGATTACAAGTCAATGCAGTTACACTTTGATTACAACACACTTTGAGTTACAAGTGACTTAGAACCAGTAGCCTAAACTTCAATATCGATCCAAATCTTTGAACTCATATTGGACATGTTTGATTTCTTCGTGTAGCTCCTTGAAGGTGTTAAAGTAGTTCAGAATGCAGCAGAGTAATGGCGCTTGAAATGAATGAGCCAAAAAAGTCCCCTCCTAGTTGGAACTCGGGGTGTATTTATAGGCTTTGCTCGGAGTTAGGTCGTAGGTTGAGACCGACCTATCTAAGGTCGCAGGTCGTCCCTGACCTAAGATGCATTGTCCTCCCTCTGCAAGAATACACATGCTGATTTGTACAAGTCCTAGGTCGCGAGCGACCTAGCCCCTTGCGGCACAGTATAGGTAACTTCTTTACTCAGGCATTTAGGTCGTTAGCGACCTATCCTAGGTCGTGAGTATTTTTCTTATAGTTATAACTGGAGTCTTTAGGTCGCGACTTCCCTTAGGTCGCGAAGTATTCCTAGGTCGCGGAGTTCCATAGGTCGAGACCGTTTTTAGGTCGCATTCACTCTTAGGTCGTCCTACTTCTTAGGTCGCAGCTCTCTATTAGGTCGCGAAGCTTGATAGGTCGAAACATCTTCTGAGTCGCAGCCTTCCTTAAGTCGCAGCTCTCTGTTAGGTCGCGGAGCTTCATAGGTCGCGGCCTCCTTTAGGTCGCGAAGCATTTTTAGGTCGTTCTCCTTTTTAGGTCGAGCCATTTTTAAGTCGCAGCCTTTTAGGTCGCTAGGTTCTCGAATTGGCTAGGTCGTTACATTTTCCTTAAGTCTCTTACAGAAGGGAGTTAACATTTGCCCGTCAAAGTATATGACTTAGCCATAGGTCGTGTGCTTCGACTTTCTTAACTCGCGTTCTGAAGGATTGTTAGGTCGCAAACGACCTAAGGAGAAAGTTAGGTCGCGTAGTGTTGGTTCGTGTTCTATTACCCTGGAATATAAATAACTTAGGTCGTCCCTTCTTCTCCTTATCTACTTCAGCCTCCATTCCGCCATTAACAAGCTTTTGAGCCCTCAAAGACAACTCCAACAACTTAACCATCAATTATCCCATCATCAGACTACGTAAGTGAACTTTACCGACATTTGATTACATCTATTATCAAATCGCAAATGTTTCACTTGTTGCCCCTAATGTAATTTCATGTGCTATGTTCGCTCAACAAGTCACGATTCAATTAACTTTTGACTGAGTCTTTGTCGCGATTCCTGTGAACATGGCAGTATATCAGATTTGTGATGAATTTGAGACGATTTGGATTGGATTCTTGGGTAATTCGTGACGATGTAGGAGGAAGATGGTGAATTATGGTGCTTCGAACTAGTTGGCTTGCAAATTTGGAGGAGACGAGGAGGGTTCCGATGGGTTAACGGGTTAATGGATCTTAGCTACACGGGTAATGGAGGAGATGATGTGGCAGCGTGTGAGTGGAGGATCGACCTTAGGGCTGTCTGCTTGAATACTAACCATGTGAGCTAACTTCTTAGCGATCTAACTTTGTAATGACCTAAGTTCTTGCGGCATTGATTTTAGGTCGCGGCCGACCTTAGACTTAAATTCCTGTGGCATAGAAGTTAGGTCGCTGCCGACCTAGTACTTGGATGGTTTGCACATGAACTTTGAACCGAACGACCTAACAGCTTAGCAACTTATCACCTTTGAATGACTGCATAGGGACTTAACACATCAATGACCTATCTTTTGCGACATAAGCTTTAGGTCGCGGCCGAGTCAGGACATGAACAGATTTGCATTGAGCGACTTAAGTTAACCCCGACCTAGGTTAGGTCACCAGACGACCTAGGACTTGACAAATTTGCACATGAATTCCAAGCAGCACGACTTAACAAATTAACGACCTAACTCTTTTGCGGCATAGGCTTTAGGTCGTGGCCGAGCTAGGACTTGAACAAATCTGCATTGCTTTGAACCCCTTTAACTTGCACAGTGCGACCTAATATAGTCTTGACCTATGCTAAGTCGCAGGGGACAGTCTGGATGACCTATGACTTGTAAAATTTTGAGAGAATTTGATTGAACTGCTTGGACTTGAATCATTTGAAATTCATTACATTCCTTTGCAGATTGCTCTAACTTTTAATTTAACAACCTGTTTAAACATAACATTTGCAGAAAAATGGGACGAATATACTGTCATTGACCGCCCACATCGAATGACAGATTAGTCGATAAAGAATAGTCAACTTAAATGAACTGTGTGAGTGAAATGCTATGAATCAACCGACTCAAATGAAGTGTTAAAGCAAAGCTAAAATTTTGTTTGAATTAACACTGCACTCGAGTTTTAAATTAACAAGTCCTGAAATCTCACAATCGATCAGTTTTCAATTAGTTTAATTTCAGTTATTTTGCTTGTTATTTTTATTAGTTTTGCACAACACTTCACACTTTTAGGAAACGTGCACCTTCACATCTGAACATCCAGTTGCTTGTATAGAATGACATCTCAACAAGAAGAGATGATAGAACACGTCGAAGGGGCTCTTCCGATTGCTATTCCACTAGAGAACCCTCCGGAAAGAACTCCTACCCTTCTGAAACAGCGGGTGCTTAATCAATTATGCGTTCAATTTGGCATTGCCGAGGCAGAAGTTTTACTCCGTGGACCAAATGATTTTGCTGATAGACCACCTTCCGGTTTTGTTGCCATTAATCGCCAAATGTGCTTAAGTGGAGTAATTCCTCCCTTTAATGAATTTCTTCAACAAATCCTTCTTCGACTGACGATCTCTCCTTTCCAACTGCATCCCAATGGCTATGCCATTTTGATGGGATTGTGCGTTCTGTTCAGGAGAACTCTTGACCGTCTTCCGAGTTTTGAGGAAATCTGTTACCTGTGCACTTTTGCGAAGAACAAGGACCACCCTTCAATTGTACTTGTAAGAGGTGCGAGGAACCGTAAACTAATTTTGGATTTGCCGGAGAGTGCACATGGTTTTTTGAATCAATTCTTCTATATTCGTTGCCCCGCAGGATTTTATGCAGACTGGAGAATAGGAAGTGAGATCTTCTTTCCCTTCTTTCTTCAATTTCATTCTAAGTTTTTCATGGTTCGTATTGCTAGATGCTGATTCCAATCCTTATTTTTACAGCACTTCCTCCTCCTTCTAGAGATTCCAGTCATAAGCCAGTTTTTGAAAGGCTAAGCATTGTGGCTGCTGAAGAGAGGAGCACAAAATTTCTATTGACAGATGAACTTCTTCATCGGTTTGAGCTTTTACATTCTTCTCGTTCTACTCAACTTCATGAAGTTCCGACTGAAGTTCCCGATTCTCCGATGAAAACTCCTGATGCCCCGGTCTCTATTAAAGAGCACATGCGGGGAGGAACCTCTATAGAAACTTCACTAGTAAAATGTTCCACTCCAAGGGATGATGCGGAGCCGTCCGAAAAGCCTGCACTTGCCCCCATAACTGAAGAAGAGGGGCCCCTTCCTCATATTGATAAGAACGTTGATCTTGGAGTTGATATTTTTGGGAGTTTAAGTGACATAATAGTCACTTCTCAAGAACTTTTTAGGGATGATCCTGCCATTACCAAAGTCACATCTCCAGCTATTGAAGCAACTTCTACTCTCAAGCACACTTCCACCGCCCCGGAAGTGCAATTTTCCACAATAACTACCACTACCCCTCAGTCGATGACTGGTTTGTAGTCTAGTTTGCCGCGAGTAGTTTTACACGTCACACGCACTTAGGATGCACTTGACCTTCTTATTCCTGGTAGATTCTCAAACCTTGTTTTTAATTTCAGGTTCTCCAATGGGGCGGAGCGGCTCTTATTATGACGACTTTAAACAATACGGGAGACGCAGCCAATTCGACTATAGACGTCATCTCCCCCCTCGAAGAGAAACCGATGAAGAGAGGGCCATCAGAAAAGCAAATGAGAGACGAGCATATGAAGAACGTCACCGAAGAGAACAAGAAAGACATGACCCTCCTCACAGAGATGATGATATCCAAAAACGAAAGACTCATGATGAGAGAGGTAAAGGTCACATGGACGATTCTTCTAGCAAGCGGGCTAAACTTACTGAAGAAACAATGCCGACAGTTTCTGAAAATGTTCCTGCTCAATCTCCTGCCCCCGTTCGTTCCGACATTCAAACAATCATCAACCGGCCCGCATACCAAGTTGGGCAAGGTCCTCCCACTCTTCAAAGTCGATTCCCTCAGTGGTGCCTGAAAGGGGTTCGATTTGATCTCGACTTGGTTCCTCTCGACAAAAACAGGCCATGTTGAGAAATCTTGATGCCGTCAAGCTTGATATCGAAAGAATGTCGAACTGGCAAAAACTTGTCGACGAACTTCAGAGGGTTAACCGAGCCAATCTCGAGGCCATGCTCACAATGGAGAACGATAAGACTGAGTGGCAGAAGACTCTCGAGCAGCATGACGCCGAAATGAGAAGTATTGCTTCCTATAATGAAAAGCTGGAAGCAGAAGTAGAAAACTTAAGGAAGAATTAGCTACTTCATCTACTTCCTATTCTCAAAAGGAGAGCATGCTTCAGCAACAAGTACGAGATGCGCATGCCAGTCAAAGGGCAGTCGAAGGTAAGCTTGCATACAAAGAGAAGGTCATAGAAGAATATCGCGCTAAAACTTTACAGCTGCGAGAACAGACCGGCTCTCAAAGTTTGGAGATAGAGTTGTTAAAAACTCGACTTGCTATGGCCGAAAAGGAGCGTGACGAGGCTGTTGCCGGTAAACTCGCGGCCGAAGAGGCCCATCAAGCAACCAAAGCTGACATTGGCTCCACATTATTTGATTTTTATCTTCAATGTATCTTGGGGCGCGGCAGCCTTTCATTTCTGGGTTCCAAATATGAGATTACATTGGCTGAAGTATGGGAGGCTGCCGTAGATATGCTTGGAGGCGCTAGTTACTCCGAAGACCATCTTCAAGAATATTATTTTGATGAGGCAACTCGGGAAGCACTAGCTAGGGGAAAAGAGCAGCTTGCTAAATTTCGAGCTGAAACGACAGGGGAGGGGTGCTCAGAGAAGGAAGCGCTTGTAAATGCCCCTGTTCCTCCTTCGGTGTCAGCTGATGTTGATGCAGCTGGCCCTAGCTCATCTTCTATTCCTCAAGATAAAACCGATCTCGGAGTTACAACTCCCCGTTTTGTAGAGAAGCCTCAGGAGAGCACCGAAGCCCAGGATTATGAGATTGAAATGATAAAGATAACCGTCGCAGGTAACTTTGACATTGGTCCGATTCAGGTGGATTTCCTGCTTGTTCCTCAAAAGTTTGATGAGCTTCTCGATTACTTCTTGAATCTTGATGAACCCATATCTCCCCTCTTTTCGGGAGATACTAATATTTTTAATTTCTCTTCTTCTGCAGTTGAAACACCGAGTGCTGTGCAAACTTCGCCTCCTCCGGTTATCCTTCCACCGTCTCTTCAGGTGGCTCCTCCTTCTGCTTCACAACCCGGGTCACAAGAGGAGCAAATAGAGGCTCGTCATGGCTTAGATGACCCTATCGCTTCGCAAGAGCAGAAAGACGAGGGACTTGAGGGAGGTGAGATATCTCCGGAGTGGACTCCTTCTGATGACATAATTTTGTCTGCTCTTGCTACTCCAGGGAGTGAGTCTTCTTCGAAGAGGAGAAAGAAGCACGGAACGTCGAAGAGGAGGGGGAAGAAAATCATTGTTACTGAAGAGGAACCAGAAGTTGCACCGGTTGCACCTCCCTCTCCTTCTTCCCTTATGCCTATAGATAGACCTGAAAAGCTAATCATTCGGCCGGGCAAAGGGTCCAAAGGTGGTAAGAAGAAGTGAAGAGTCGGGCTTCGGGCTTTTTGATTCCTTTTTTGTGTAATGGTCGGATGTTGTGCAGGCACCGGCCCCTGCTTTTTTATTTTGAAACCTGTATCTGCAATTGAATAAAATGATCCTTTATTTGTACAGACTCTTGTTTGAATTTGAGAATGCATTTATTATTCATTTTTGCACAAGTTTATTTATATGATATTGCGGTGAGCTTGTGGTATGTTGTTTGAGCGTACTTTACCGATGTAGCTATACCATTTTGTATGTAACTATACCATGTTGCCCCCATATCATAAGCTTGCTGCAATATTTTATACTTTGAGGGGACTTGCACTCTTATTTTTCTGAAGAATAATTACTTCATTCTTGAAGAAATTTTTCGTAGAGTACAACTCCCTTCATATAAGTTTTTACGCTTCGTCCTTCGAAGAAATCACTTTTTTTTTTTTGCTTATGTACGTATTTTGCCAAGTGAATTCTTCTATGTGGTAAAGCGGGCCTCTGAAGGGTACTTTAACTTTCTTCTTTTTTTTTTAAATAGAAATTTGTACCTCTGAGGAGGGATTTTTCACGTTTCAACACTTGGAAGTTTTATTTCAATCTTGGTGAAACGTGTACCTCCAAAGAGTTGTGCCTTTGAAGAAAGCCTTTTCACGTTTCAACACTTGGAAGTTTTATTTCAATCTCGGTGAAACGTAGGCTTCCGAAGAGGTCTTTCTTCTTGATTGTGTCTCCGGGAGGAGGTTGTACCTCTGAGGAGGGATTTTTCACGTTCCAACACTTGGAAGTTTTATTTCAATCTTGGCGAAACGTGTATCTCCAAAGAGTTATGCCTTTGAAGAAAGCCTTTTCACGTTTCAACACTTGGAAGTTTTATTTCAATCTCGGTGAAACGTGGACTTTCAGAAAGGTCTTTATTTTGTTCTGCATTTCAACTTTGGTGAAGTGAAATTCCAAAGAGCGGCTGTAACACTTCAACTCCTGGCGAAATGTGCCTCTGAAGAGGTCTTTATTTTGTTTGCATTTCAACTCTGGTGAAGTGAAATTCCGAAGAGCGGTCATAACACTTCAACTCCTGGTGAAATGGGCCTCCGAAGAGGGCTTTTATTTTGTTTTACATTTCATCTCTGGTGAAGTGAAATTCCGAAGAGCGGTCGTTACACTTCAACTCCTGGTGAAATGTGCCTCAGAGAGGGTTTTCATCGCCTGGAAGTTACTCTCTCATGGTTGGAGGGTCATGACTCCTCCAATCTTTTTTGTTGAGTAGAGTACTTTCTTTTTTGTGGTGTATGACCCGTTAGAGGTCTTTATCCTCCGTAGAGTTGTGCCTCCGAAGAGGACTTGTGCTGCCGATGATGGCTTTGGTTGTTCCCTTGTCCACTTGCTTATGCCTTTTCAGCGATCCTTTGTTTTTTTTTTTAAGCTTTAATTCCCTTTTCTTACAAGTAATTTGTTTAATCCAAGGAAGTGTACTTCATTGTCAGGCAAGTTCGTGAGAACGGGCATTAGCTTCTTAATTGGATGTTTGTTTGTTCAGACGATCTCAATTTATTAGCAAAGGCCCGTTTCTGTCGAAATCATAGGCCGTTCAATTGAAGTACTTCCTATCTAGGATTTGAATTCGGGGCTTTTGTGACTCGAAATTTGGTGAGAATCGCTTGGTCTTATTATGTACAAGTTTCACTTCCATTGTCTGCAAAAATTTAAATTGACATTTCAGCAATACATTCTATGTACTTTTTATATCGAAAATAAAGCAAACATGTAATAATAATAAGGAACACAAGATTTATAGTGTTTCGGCCAGGAAATTGGGCCTACGTCCACTTTATATTCTTTCATTATTTACTTGCATCAGTTTTACAATTGCCTTTAATTACAAGAATCATACATTCATAATTCTTTTTACAATATTTCAACAAAATTTTCAAGTAAAGTATGGACGCAAGTGATTGCTGTTCCATGCCCTTGGAATTTGATCTCCTTCAACAATAGTGAGTTTGAATGTGCCGTCAAGAAGCTTCTGACCTATGACATATGGTCCTTCCCAATTTGGCCCAAACACACCTGTGGCTGTCATATCAGGACTAGGTCTCCAATCTCAAAGCTGCGTTGGCGAACTTTGGAATTGAAATGTCTGGCTATCCTTTGCTGATGAGCTGCAATTCTGAGATTAGCCTCATCTCTTTTTTCATCAAGGAGATCTAGCGCTTCAAGCTGTAGCTTTTCGTTTTCTGCTTGATTGAAATGGATTCTTTTATGTGAAGGGACCTCTATTTCTACCGGAATCATTGCCTCTGACCCGTATGCCAATGAAAACGGGGTGTGTCCAGTCGCAGTTTTGTGAGTGGTTCTGTATGCCCATAGTGCCAGTGGTAGCTTATCGACCCAACCACCATTTGCTCTTTCAAGTTGCTTTTTGATGGTTGACTTAATAATTTTGTTCACGGCTTCCACTTGCCCGTTTGCCTGCGGATGAGCCACTGCTGAGAAGCTTTTCCGGATTTTGAATCGCTTGCAAAAATCTTGGAATTCTTCACTTTCAAATTGAGTACCATTATCTGTAATTATTTTTTTGAGGCACACCGTATCTGCAAATGATGTTTTTAGTCACAAAACTTATCATCTTCTTTGAGGTGATAGTAGCCAGTGGTTCAGCTTCTTCCCACTTAGTAAAATAATCTACAGCAACAATGGCACATTTAATTCCAGATTTGGCAATTGGTAGCGGCCCAATGAGATCCATTCCCCAAATTGCAAATGGCCATGGACTGACCACCTGTGTGAGTTCAGTAGAAGGTGCTCTAGGAATTTTAGCGAATCTTTGGCATCTGTCACACTTTCGGGAATAGCTTGCAGCATCTCGATTAATTTCTGGCCAAAAATATCCGTATCGGAGAATTTTCTTTGCTAATGTTTGGCCTCCTGAATGATCACCACATTCTCCTCCATGTACCTCCGCTAGGATTGTCTTGGACTCTTCCCTGGATACACATCGAAGTAATGGCATTGAGAATCCCCGTCTGTATAATCGGCCATCTAGGATTATATATCGAGAGGCTTTTCTCAGTAGCTTTTGTCGTTCTTTTGAGTTCCCTGGTAGAGAGCCATTAAGCAGATATTCTGTTATTGGAGTCATCCATGATTCTTGCTCTTGAGACATACACATGATCTAATCAATGTCCATCTCATTAATGCTTGGTGTCGACAGAACTTCTACTGGGACTAACCCAGAAATTGAGCTTCGCCTGTGCTAGAGTACTTTGTGAGAGAATCTGCTTTCATGTTTTGTTCTCGAGGAATATGGTTTATCGTGTGGTGATCGAAGTCACACAGAAGTTCCCAAGCCTTTGACAAGTAGGCAGGCAGATTTCCCCCTTTCGCTTGGAATTCCTTTTTGACTTGGCATACAATAAGCTGAGAATCACTGAAATCTGTAACGCTCGGATGTTTAATTCTTTAGCGATCCTTAAGCCAGCGATAAGGGCTTCGTATTCTGCTTCATTGTTTGTTGAAGGAAATTCCAATCTTAGTGCATAGCATAATGATCGACCTTCAGGAGTCTCAAGTACAACTCCGGCTCCAGAACAGTAGTCGTTTCTCGCGCCATCGACATATAACTTCCATTGTATTGGGGAATCGTCGATCGTTTCCTCCTCACTGTTACCCTTATCCGTGAATTCTGCGATGAAATCCACTAAAGCCTGTCCATTGATTGCTTTTCGGGGATGATAAGTGATGTCATATTGACTGAGTTCAATATTCCACTTTAGAAGACGACCCGAAGCCTCAGGGCGAAACAGGACTTGCTTTAAAGGTTGATCAGTGAGGACTCTGATAGGATGAGTTTGGAAATATTGCCTCAACTTTCTAGATGCAATTAGTAGGCAATAGGCGAGTTTTTCCAACTTAGAGTAATTCATCTCTGCCCAGTGAGTCTTTTGCTGATATAGTAAACTGGATGTTGAATCCTCTTGTCTTCCCGTATCAGCGCTGCACTTAAAGCATGAGATGATACCGCTAAGTATATAAGAAGATCCTCGCCATCGCAAGGCCTAGAAAGTATTGGGGGCGTTTCCATACGGCGAATCAATTCATCAAAGGCTTTTTGGCATTCGGGAGTCCAATCGAAGTTTTTCTTTCCTTTCTTTAGGGCATCAAAGAATGGGATGCATTTATCTATGGCTTTGGAAATGAACCGACTCAAGGCGGCGACTTTTCCATTGAGACTTTGCAATTCCTTCTTTGTTCTAGGAGCTTTGATTTCCTTTAAGGCGGTAATTTGAGCTGGACTAGCCTCGATGCCCCTTGTGCTCACAATGAAACCTAAAAACTTGCCGAATTCCACTCCAAATGAACATTTTAGAGGATTGAGCTTCATTCCGTATTTTCGGAGGACTGCGAACATGTCCGCTAAGTGTTCTATGTGATCCACTGCTTTCTTAGACTTTACTAACATGTCATCGACGTAGACTTCCATAGCCTTGCCTAATTGCGGTTTGAACATAGCACTAACAAGTCTTTGGTATGTTGCCCCTGCATTCTTCAACCCGAAGGGCATAACTCTGTAGCAGTAAAGACCAATGTCAGTGATAAAGCTTGTGTCTTCCTGATCTGGCTCATGCATCATGATCTGGTTGTATCCGGAGTAGGCATCCATGAAAGATAACAATTCGTGTCCCGCTGTTCCGTCTACCAGTTGATCGATTCTGGGTAATGGGAAGCAGTCTTTGGGGCAGGCCTTGTTTAGATCTGAAAAATCGATGCATACTCTCCGTTTTCCGTTGTCTTTCTTAACCAGCACTGGATTCGAAACCCAATTCGGATAGGTAGATTCTTTGATAAAATTATTCTCCATGAGCCGATCAACTTCTTCTTTTAATGCTGCCGACCTTTCTGGACCTTGAGTTCTCCTTTTCTGCTTCACAGGTGTAAATTTTGGATCAATATTTAGAGCGTGTACTGCAACTTCTGGGGATATTCCGCACATATCGGCATGAGTCCAAGCAAAAACATCCAAATTTGCCTTTAAAAAAGATATTAAGATATTCTGAATTGACGCATTAAGTTGTGAACCCACATTCAACACCTTGTTTGGGTCCTTTGGATCAACAGGTATTGGTTTTGTCGTTTCCACTGGTACCAATCTATTTTCCCCTGCACTGACTTTTCTAGGATCCATCTCTATCCTTGCTCCGCTGTGCTCGCCAGTGCAGGGTCCGCCCCGTAATTGCTACAAGGTCGGTTCTTTGATGCGGACTGGGGATGCCGCATTCTTTCCCATTTCTCTTTTTCTGGTCTCTCGTAGCTCTGTTAGATAACATTCCCGCCCCGCATTTTGATCCCCTTTTATAACTCCCACTCCATTATCTGTGGGAAATTTAATGGTGAGGCACCATGGGGCCAGAACAACTTTGAATGCTGCGAGAGTTGGACGACCAAGGAAAGCATTATAAGCAGAAAATTCGTCGACAATCACAAAAGTTTGCTTGCGGACCACTTTTCTCTCTCCTTCTCCAAGTTCCATAAACAAATCAATGGTTCCTACCAGCTGCTTTGGCTCCCCAGTGAAGTCAGCGATTTTCTGCGATGAGGCTTGCACATCAGCCATAGGGATCTTCATTTGGTCGAATGTTTTCTTGAAGAGGATATTGCAGGATGCGCCACAATCAATGAGAACTCTTCTGACAATAGCTGGCCCAATACCAGCCGAGATGACTAAAGGATCCAAGGTAGGAGCTTCAATACCTGCGGAATCTCTAGCTTTGAACACAATATCATCATCGAAAGTTTTTTGTTGCTTCAGGGGCATAGCACCTTCCAAAATGAATACATCTTCCTCAGTCGGTACATACTTCAAAGCTCGGGTATACCTTTCCATCTCACCCCAGCTTCTGCCTGCTGGTTGAGGTCCTCCTGTAATGACATTGATAATGGGCCTTCCAGATTCATGCCCTGCAACCTTCTCACTTGTCCTAGGCTGATGAGCCGGAGCTTGTTGCCCCTGACTAGATGAAGCAGGATTGTTGCTATTCTTTTTAACAAATTGCTGCAGCTTGTTTTCCCTTAGTAACTCTTCAATCAGATTTTTCAACTGGCGGCATTCGTCGGTCTCGTGACCGGGTTGATTATGGAAGCGGCAGAACTTCCCACTCTGTATAGCCTTTTTCCCGGTCCTTAGAGGAGGAGGTTTAGGAAAGTCAACAGAATCTTTAGTGACAAGGTAGATACGCTCCGGCGTATCTGATAAAGGAGTATACTCTGATGGCTTGAAGGATCGGGGCTTCTTCAGATTATTCTGCTTCTTCCCATTGTTATTTTCCCTTTTTTGCCCTACAGATTCATTCTTGCGTGGAGCACTAGTGTTATCTTCAGCTCTTTCCAACACTGCCTTTACGGGTACGGGACGGCTTTCCAAGCGTATGAATTCATCTGCTTTTTTATAGAATTTTTCAAGGGAATTTGGTTCCTTCATGTTTAGCCATTTCCCAAATTCGCTCGACTTGTCGATGACCCTCATCAGATAGGTCAAGATCATCCGTGGTTCTACATTGTCACCTCGGCCAGCGCTATATTAAAGCGATTCAAGAAAGATCTGATAGTTTCACCCGGATTCTGTTCTAAATTTGACAACGACATAATATCTTTGGCTTTTGAAGCGTATAGTCTGAACTGCTCCTTGAACTTCCGGGTTAAGTCAGAAAATTGATCGATAGATCGGACTGGCAGTTTGGTGAACCAAAGCAGAGCTACACCTTCTAGTATACAGGAAAATATCGGCACTTTATTTCATCAGAAGCCCTGGCACCTGTCATGTGCCAATCATACTTATACAAGAATTCGTTCGGATCACTTGTTCCTTTGTAAGCTGGAATGGTTGGAGGGAGAAACTTCCTTGGGAATTCAGCCTTTAAGATTTTCTCAGTAAATGGAGTTTTACTTGGGGCAAAACCCCATTCTTTCTCGTCTTCAACCCTCTGCATACTCTCTTTCATGATTTGTCTTACCATCCCAGAAAGATACTCCTCATCATGTCGAGTTCTAGATCCACCAACCTCAGGAAGTGTTTGTTCAAAGGGGCTAGCAGCCCTTTCAGGAGCATTCCTTTCTTCAGCATCATGAATGTTGCCAGCAAAGTTCCTTTCATTACCTGCCGGTTGACAGTTTGCCCCAAGCAAATCGTTCAACCTATTCAGAATTAGGGCATTTTGGGCCTCGAATTGTGCATTTTGGGCATTTATTTGCTGGTTCAGCCCTGAGATTGCAGCATCCAGCTCTTCCTTTGTAACTCCGACAGCTGGAGTGGCTTGATTCGATATAGGGGAAGCGGAGGTTCCCTCTTGAATATTCCCAGATCTGACAGATCTACTTTTCCTTCCAGGAGCCATAATCTCGGATAGACTTCTGGTTTTCAAGAAAATTCTCTCTACAAACCTCTGTGAAGCAATGATGATAATTCACCTGAGTTCGATTCTCAGTGAAAGCACCAAAAATGTTAACTCTAAAATTTGAACGCTAACACCCCGGTGTATGAAGTGAGATTGTGAAAGCACCACCCGATAGCTCGGGAACAGATTATAAGCAGATAATAGTGAAAAAGCAGTAAACAACAGCAATCTTATAGTGGTTCGGCTTAAGAGAGAGCCTACGTCCACTTTTGAATATCTTTATTGACGATTTGATTACAAGTCAATGCAGTTACACTTTGATTACAACACACTTTGAGTTACAAGTGACTTAGAACCAGTAGCCTAAACTTCAATATCGATCCAAATCTTTGAACTCATATTGGACATGTTTGATTTCTTCGTGTAGCTCCTTGAAGGTGTTAAAGTAGTTCAGAATGCAGCAGAGTAACGGCGCTTGAAATGAATGAGCCAAAAAAGTCCCCTCCTAGTTGGAACTCGGGGTGTATTTATAGGCTTTGCTCGGAGTTAGGTCGTAGGTTGAGACCGACCTATCTTAGGTCGCAGGTCGTCCCTGACCTAAGATGCATTGTCCTCCCTCTGCAAGAATACACATGCTGATTTGTACAAGTCCTAGGTCGCGAGCGACCTAGCCCCTTGCGGCACATTATAGGTAACTTCTTTACTCAGGCATTTAGGTCGTTAGCGACCTATCCTAGGTCGTGAGTACTTTTCTTATAGTTATAACTGGAGTCTTTAGGTCGCGACTTCCCTTAGGTCGCGAAGTATTCCTAGGTCGCGGAGTTCCATAGGTCGAGACCGTTTTTAGGTCGCATTCACTCTTAGGTCGTCCTACTTCTTAGGTCGCAGCTCTCTATTAGGTCGCGAAGCTTGATAGGTCGAAACATCTTCTGAGTCGCAGCCTTCCTTAAGTCGCAGCTCTCTGTTAGGTCGCGGAGCTTCATAGGTCGCGGCCTCCTTTAGGTCGCGAAGCATTTTTAGGTCGTTCTCCTTTTTAGGTCGAGCCATTTTTAAGTCGCAGCCTTTTAGGTCGCTAGGTTCTCGAATTGGCTAGGTCGTTACATTTTCCTTAAGTCTCTTACAGAAGGGAGTTAACAGATTGGATGAGGCGAAGACAGATTTTGGGGGAGTTTTGACTGTCTGGTTCCAGGTTTTGAAATTTAACTCGAAATTCGATTAGGGGTTGTGGAGTGAAGAACGGATGATGGTGGTTGTAACGACCCGCCTTTTTAGGAAGTTTAAACCGACGATCAAATACACATGTCGATTCCAAACCATTCAAAAGGGCAAATGGTTATTGGAGTAAATAAGAAAAGAAAAGAAAGAGAAATAAAGTAAAATGAAACAACACAGAATCTCGCAGCGGAACGATAAAATATAATAGTCAAATAAACAGTTCATGAAGCTATTTGCTATACTTTGACAATTATTTATACAACATTTATCAGAGTTATACATATACAACAGAACAAATAAAATAATGCAGCAGACAACATGATGCAAAGATAATAATAGCAATAGTATACCAAATCTTCGTCTTCGTCCTTCAGAATAGATCTTCAATAAGCTGAAAAACTCAGGTTTGACCCGAGCGTAATGAAAAGACAAAACACCCAAGTCAGGACTAAAATATCCTTATGAAAGTTAAATCAATCGTAAATAAATACGAGTGTAACGGCATTAGAGATGTTTACAGGGTTTAACATCCCATATCCAGTGTCAACGTCCGTGCAATAACTTAAGAGATGTTGCGGGATTTTCCATCTCTTAAGGATCCGTTAAACTGTCTACTATGTAGTACAATAAGAAGTAGATAATGCATATTAGTAATATAAAGTATCAAAATAGCGTTAAAGCGTTACCATAATCCACCTTAACACATTTTTATAATGCCATAGTCTATACAGCATCGTAAGCCCCACCGTAAACTGGTGGTTATCATAGGGTACCCCATAGGTATAACACAAAACATAACGTAGTGGTCGCGAATAGGATAATCAGTATGACAAGGTACATGATGCGGTACCAACTAAGATACTAGTAGTTGCGTGATCCGGACTGATGTTGAGCATAGCCAGCAGCTACCCCAACACCGCGAAACACACTCCCAAATCAAGGGGTGCACCCAAATCAAATCACAAATGTAATAGATATGGTATCAAAGAAGGGTGTCCGCTAGAGATGGCGAACCTCAATGGCCTGGCGCGGCTCCTGTTTTAGTCATGTCAGGGGTCATCCAATATTGTTCTCTTTCTTCAGTCAACGCATTCACCAAACCACCCACTTCATTCTGGATCAACACTCCACGTATAATAGTTATTAAAGTGGTTTTCGGTATCGACAGAGGGTATGTCCATATCCGATCCCGGTCTCTTTATTAACTACGTATTATTACACCGGTGGATCTTTTATATTTCAAATCGATTCATAGTTGATATCAAAATATCATATTCGCTTCAAAATCAAATCCATTTCAAATATCATCATATCTATTCAAAATGTAAGATTTCGTTTCAAAATCATTTTTCGCATCAATATCTCATTTCGATTTCAAAATCATTTCGAATTTCAATTTAGGTTGCAACTTCATTTAAACCAATTCGTATTTACATTCGAGATTTAAGCATAAACATTTCACCTTATTTACCTATTTGAAATTTTAGAAAATAGTTTTAAGTAGTTTAAAAAAAGTTTAAATAATTAAAATAGTTAAAAATACTTAAAATCTTTAAAATGGATTTGAAATAGATAAATTAGTTTAAAATAATTTAAATTGTGTTAAGTAGATTAAAAATAGATTAAAATAGTTTAAGTATTCGAAAATGGTTTATATAACTAAGTAATTTGGAAAATAAAATAAAACAGCTTCAAAACCAAACCATTTCAATTATAACTTCCCAATTCAAAACAATTTCAATTTCCCTTCTACCTATTCAATTTCGATTTCGATTCCATCAATGTCAACATTGACTTCAAATTTATTAAATTTTATATTCACTTTCAATTAATTCAACTTCAAATTATATCGATTTGGTGCTTGATTTTTCAAAAATATCCATTTATAACATTTAACAAAATTATCCATCAATATTCAAGTTTAAATCCAAATTTCAAATATGATTCAATTCCAAGCTCGATTTCAAAATATCATTTTTATATCACTTTTACTTAGTAATATTCAAAGCTCGAATTAAGATTAAATCTTTAAACAAATCAATTTTCGAAATTCAATCATATCCCGATTTTAAATTCCAAAGTCTCCACTTTAATTATTTAACAATTTCTTTTAACCAAAATTTATTTCAACATTCCAAACCCAATTTTCCGATGAATTTGATTTCTATAAATTGATTTCTATTTATAACTTTTAAATCAAACATTTAAATAAATTTCAAATCGACGATTTTAAAAATTATGAATTTAGCCAATTCGGTGTCTGTATATAATTTTCTATCCTTTGGCCAAGTAATTATTTATTTCAATTAAATGTCAGAGATGAATATATATATCACTTAAATCAAATCATAGTTTCATATGTATGCATAACAGGATATATATAAGAAAATAAACATCCAAACATTTAAATATCAACCAATAGCGTCCATCGAAATACATCATCCAATAGGCAATACAATTCATGGCAATTTCATAGTTATCAATGTCAGGTTTTCAATTTTAATTTCAATTTAACTGTCAATTTAAATTCCAACGATTAATTCAAATGACGATCTATATGACAATTAAATTTTATCAAATAGCGACAAGTAAAAATCATAACACTTCATAATGTCAAATTTAACTAGCGTAAAGATATTCAGTACGTTGTGAGCGTTATAAAAACTCACCTTGATTTCAATGTAGTTCCAGCGTTTTATTTCGAATAAAATTAAAGGAGCGTTTAATTTTACCCAAAATTTTCACTTATTCCAAACGATTCCAATCCAGTATCATCGCGTAGTACTCGACGAAATGAAGACAACGCAACTTGTTTCGTAATTTTCCGACCTCGTATGAAAAAGTTACATCATTATAAAGTTTATACGAATTTAAATATACATTAATTCACATTTCTTTTTTTATTTTAAACCTTCATCCATTCTGGGCCGCACGATTTCGAATTGCAGATCAGGGCTATTGCCCCCCCTTCTTCCTCAACGTGATATTCACGTACATGAACCCAACAGCCAGCCTTCTACGGTTTAATTTTACTCCCTCCACGATCGCTTCCAAGTCGATCAACCAACGACAAACGAACGAGCATCTCATGAGCCACCCACGCCTTCCACCACTTGAAGCACGGCCACCCCCTCGTCTCGAGTTCCGTGCACGAAATGGTGATGAACGCGCCCCGATTTATCTTCGTATATAACTCGAAACCCCATCATCTCCATATAGATGGATAGCCCTCGACGCGTTCTAGAAGTTCCATGTTGAAAGTTTCTGGAATTGTTGCTTTGGAATCGAAGAAATTGAGGGAGGAAGGAGATTGATTTTCGGCCATTAATAGTATAAGTTGCGGCTGGCTTTAGTTTTAGGGTTAGGTTTCTTTTTCTTTTTTTTCTTTTTGAAAAAGAAAATAATGAAGTGCTTTTATAGAAAAACGACGAACACTATTCATCCCGGGTTTTCCGATCTTCGATTTACGCGCGGTGACCGGCGTTTATAGGGTTTATCCTGCGTTCCGGACACAATGGAACAGGTTTCGGAAGCTAATTCGATCGTCTGTGCAAGTTACGGAAATAAACGATCGATTTTAAATTAAACCGATTAAACAAATTTCTATGCGTTTTGGCTTGCCCCGGACAAACGGTAAATCCGATTGACAAGAAATTTGAAAACTTACAATAATATGATATTACGGATCCGATGAAACTGGTTTCGTCGAAATCTGAGACTGTTTGAAAAATGGCTATTTTAGCTCGTCAATTAAATATTAAAATATTCAATTTTCACAAATTTACTTTTAATTCGCTTTTAAAAGTTCTACAACATCATTCTAACTTTAATATGATAAAATAAAATTTTACAAATCATTTTTAATCATACTAGACCCGTTATTCAATTATCCAATAAATTCCAATTTTAAAATCTTATTAATTCTATTATAATCCTAATGTAACTTACATTCCCTTTGGAAACCAATTCGAATCATATTAAATAAAATTTTAATTATTCACTCTATTTTCATATATTAAATTTCAATATCAAATTAATCATATCAAATTCGAAATTTAATTATTCAAACATTTGTAATATTAAACTTAAACAAATTTGATTATTCTTAAATCACTATCTTTTGAAATATTCAAAATGAACTTAAAATTTTAACTTTTGAAACGAATTAAAATTTATAGAACAACCATCTCCATTATACGGTTATTCAATTCCCATTATTAAATTATTCAATAAATTCCAAGTATTAAATTTAAACAATTTCGATTATCCAAGAATTCATTATCTTTTGAAATATTCAAATTGAACTTATAAGATTCAACTTTTAAAACCAATTCACAGTTTAGAACACTATTTTCATTTTACAGTTATTCAATTATTCAATAAGTTTTAAATATCTAATTTAAACAATTTACCTGTTCAATATTCAATATTTGATTTTAAATAGATTTTACTTATCAATCAATTACTCTATTATACCCAATGAATTCAACATTTATTATCCTATCCATCTATTGATTTCAAAGGCATTCACTAAGTAGCATTTATCTTTCAATACTTAGTACTATTCAAATCTTCGAAACCAATCTATTAAAATTTGTACTTCTACCTAAATCATTCACAATTCTTATTTACCTATTTACATTTGTTTTTCCATATATTCCCTTATAACCAAGTTATAACATTTGAGTCAATTCTATTAGATTGGAACTCCATTCAATCTATAAATAATTATTTGGATAATTATTGTTGCAATTCATTCCAGTTATTATTATTCCAAACGAATTAATAAATTTTTTTCTAACATTAAATCACGAAATCTTATTAAATTAGCTATTTTAATTATCGGGAATTTACGGGTCGTTACACTCTCCCCCACTCAAAACTTTTCGTCCCCGAAAAGAAAAAAGAAGGGAAAAGGAACTAAGTATAGAATTCAACATTAGATATATTTCATTCAAAGTTACCAACTTATAAAACAATGAAATTCCACTTATAAAGTCATAACTACGCTTCCACTAAGTTACTCCGAACGGCTTTCTAACTTTAAAAGTTAGTTATCAAAACAAGTTATAAAAAATTTTAAAACTTGAAAAATTTTCTAACACCTGGATTTACGGAAAATTTCGGCAGAGTCTCCTTTGCGCGGCTCGATCGGTAAATAAAATTGACAGTATATATATCACAAATACACATCTCATCAAGTGATGAGGCATCCCGCAGGGAAAAAGTGTAAAAATACGGTATGTAATCCGAGATATGTACCTTATATATTATTAATCCGAGATATGTAAAAATTCGGTATGTAATCCGAAAAGGAAAAAGAAGGGAAAAGGAAATAAGTATAGAATTCAACATTAGATATATTTCATTCAAAGTTACCAACTTATAAAACAATGAAATTCCACTTATAAAGTCATAACTACGCTTCCACTAAGTTACTCTGAACGGCTTTCTAACTTTAAAAGTTAGTTATCAAAACAAGTTATAAAAAATTTTAAAACTTGAAAAAATTTCTAACACCTGGATTTACGGAAAATTTCGGCAGAGTCTCCTTTGCGCGGCTCGATCGGTAAAAAAAAATGACAGTATATATATCACAAATACACATCTCATCAAGTGATGAGGCATCCCGCAGGGAAAAAGTGTAAAAATACGGTATGTAATCCGAGATATGTACCTTATATATTATTAGCGAGCATATACGGCTAATGTAGCGTGAAAGCGAGCTCCAAATGCGAAGCAAGCACAATCCGCACCTACTAAATACTCAACAAACTATGAGAAACATGCATATATGAAAATAATATCAATATACACAATATAGCAACATAACAACTTCATGTGCCAACATAGCCAATGCAACAAAACAACAAATGCATCCACCAAACCAATTATCATCCAACTATCATCCAACAAATCCATAACCAATCAATATAAATTCACTTCTCATTAATAATTATTGACTTTGTTTTCAATTTTTAATCACAGTTGATTCATTAACGTTGGATTTTACTAGCATTGATTCTCAATTCAATTAGTTAACATTCACTAATTTATATTTACATTAGTTTACTTCCAATTTGAATCAAATTAAATTCTTTTTAAATTCATTTAACTTCCAATTTGATTTTAATGATTCATAGCTTTCAATTTCATTAACACTTAATGAATTATATACAATCAACTAAAAATCATATAACAACGAAATCATTCCCAACATAACCAAATTAATAATTTTACATTCAATTTGGTTTATCTCTTATATATATATATATATATATATATATATCCTGTTATATAATTTTAAAAGAATCATTTTATATTCGGCATCTTAAATTTCCAATATTAACTTTAATTAAGTCCGTAAGCCGTACATATATCGTCCGTGAGTAATGTCAATCTAATCGCTTATTCGATCACACAGTTTCACTTCCAACTAGTATCGTTCACCCGACTCTCTAGTGCGGACTCAGATTTGGTTCCTTGATTGGAAACTGTTACTCTCCTTGCATAGCCATATACTATGATCGAGAATTCCAAAATCAAATTAAAATCCATATCCAGGGTTCACCGTCGAGAATCGAGTGAAAAATCCTAACTTGGATCGATATAAATCATCTCGAAATTTTGTGCTCGAATTTTGATCAAATCGTTTTGCGAATAAAATAATATACGTCCAATCTCACGTATTACCTTCCAATGGATTTCTATCCAATTTATCTATACTAAATTATTTTATTGGCTTTAATATGATTTTACAATTAATTATTCACAATCCATTATTCAGTTAGTATATATATTTCTTTACATAGCATATTATTTAACATTTATCTTTACTTAAACATCATATCATAGAATTTGCTTACTCAAGTTCATTTTAAACATTCTATATAATTTAATTAAATTCAAATTCAATTTTCCAATTGATTCTTAGCTATACCAAATTCTTTTGTTTACATTTACTTCAATTTCATAATTTTAGTTAATAACAAATTTATTTGTGGAACATTGTATTAATCATCGCTTTAGTTTGTTGTCATTCCATAAAAGTCTAACTTCTCATATATGACTTTTCTTAGTTTATAGTTATCTCAAAAGTTGCAAATTTATCTTTACATATTTTCTCTTTTTTTTTGTTGCAAATTTATATTTAAGTTTACAACCATTTTACTAAGACATTGCTTGGCTCAATGGCCTTTTCTTAAGTTCACTTACTTGTTCCATTTATCCATTCATCATTTCATGTTATATTTAAGTATATAATATTTTTATCACAACAAAATTTTCCATTTATATACATTTTAATTCCTTTTGAGTTTTCCTTACTTGTATATTTCAATTACTTTCAGGTTCTGTTTATCTATACAATATCTCATTACATATCCAAAACATCATTTTAAATTTTAACATTTGGTAAGTCTTGTTATATGTTATCAGAATGTAAATTTGGTATTATAGAAATTTATAGAATTTCATTTTACTTAATTAGAATGTTCACAAATTTAATTTGTTTAAATCCTCTTTACCTTTCAACTTTAAAGGTACACTACAACTCTAAAGTTTTCCCAAAACATAAGCTTAGATATCTTAATCCTCTTATTTTATAAATTCTGATTGTTCACATTTCATTCAAATAATTTGAAAATTATTAATTAACAGAACTTAGGAATTTAAATGCCCGGTTCTTTTCAAATCATTTGAAATAAATATATACACTTATATCTTTAATATATTAAATCATACCTTTGGAGTTTAAACCAAAACCCATTTACCCAAAATAATTTCGAAGAAAAGCAAAGCTTCTTAGAAGTCCTCGACACATTGAGACTCGAAAATGAACGTCGATGATGCTGCGCAGTCATCACCGAAATTATTTTGCAGCGACATAAGAGAGGAGTACTGTTTTCATTCCTTCCCTTAAAATCCTTTCAAAATATTTCCATAACAATTTCCAACTAATATTACTATATATTTCTTCAAAGCCTTGAGAACCATTTTTCAAAATCTCTGGGTCTTAAGTTCAGTATTTCTCAATTTAATTCTATTTTAAATTTATAAGTCGCCTTTATAAAATATTCTTATAGGCATTTTTTTTCTTAAAACAATCCACAAGTTGTTTCATCATTGTTCATTTTGTAATTCACCTTATTTATTAAATTACAATATTCAATTAATGATAATAACCAATATTTTCATTCCTAACAACCACGTAAGCTAGATAAGTCACAATAATTTCTGAAATTTTTTCTTTATATACAAAATATAATTAGAGCAAAATTATTTCATTTACCCAATTTCAAAACAATACTATGTCGAATTGTTCTGTTTAAGTGTTTAGAGATCCCTATCAATGGCGTTAATTACTCGTATTGACCAGAATCCATAAGTCACTCAACAAATCAACCCACACAATATAAACATTTTATATCACTAACAAATACGCTCTCTCATATATATACACTCAGTGACTCATCATAGGGTATTGCTACCCTATCTATAAAGAGTCAGACCCCACAAAGCTAAGGTTATCGCTAAACCAAAGATCTGATACCAACTGTAACGACCCGCTTTTTGGACAGTTTAAACCGACGATCAAATACACATGTCGATTCCAAACCATTCAAAAGGGAAGATGATTATTAGGATAAATAAGAAAAGAAAAGAAAGAGAAATAAAGGAAATGAAACAACACAGAATCTCGCAGCGGAACGATAAAATATAATAGTCAAATAAACAGTTCATGAAGCTGTTTACTGTACTTTGACAATTATTTATACAACATTTATCAGAGTTATACATATACAACAGAACAAATAAAATAATGCAGAAGACAACATGATGCAAAGATAATAATAGCAATAGTATACCAAATCTTCGTCTTCGTCCTCCAGAATAGATCTTTAATAAGCTGAAAAACTCAGGTCTGACCCTAGCGTAATAAAAAGACAAAACACCCGAGTCAGGACTAAAATATCCTTATGAAAGTTAAATCAATCGTAAATAAATATGAGTGTAACGGCGTCAGAGATGTTTACGGGGTTTGACATCCTTTATCCAGTGTCAACGTGCGTGCAATAGCTTAAGAGATGTTGCAGGATTTTCCATCTCTTAAGGATCCGTTAAACTATCTACTATGTTGTACAATACGCTAAGTAGATAATGCCTATCAGTAATATAAAGTATCAAAATAGCGTTAAGGCGTTACCATAATCCCCCTTAACACATTTTTATAATGCCATAGTCTATACAGCACCGTAAGCCCCACCGTAAACTGGTGGTTATCATAGGGTACCCCATAGGTATAACACAAAACATAACGTAGTGGTCACGAATAGGATAATCAGTATGACAAGGTACATGAGGCGATACCAACTAGGATACTAGTAGTTGCGTGATCCGGACTGATGTTGAGCATAGCCAGAAGCTACCCCAACACCGCGAAACAACACCCCCAAACCAAGGGGTGCACCCAAATCGAATCACAAATGTAATAGATATGGTATCGAAGAATTGTGTCCGCTAGAGATGGCGAACCTCAATGGCCTGGCGCGACTCATGTTTTAGTCATGTCAGGGGTCATCAAATATCGTTCTCTTTCTTCAGTTAACGCATTCACCAAACCACCCACTTCATTCTGGATCAACACTCCACTTATAATAGTTAATAAAGTGGTTTTCGGTATCGACAGAGAGTATGTCCAAATCCGATCCCGGTCTCTTTAATAACTACGTATTATTACACCGGTGGCTCTTTTATATTTCAAATCGATTCATAGTTAATATCAAAATATCATATTCGCTTCAAATCAAATCCATTTCGAATATCATCATATCTATTCAAAATGTAAGATTCCGTTTCAAAATCATTTTTCGCATCAATATCTCATTTCAATTTCAAAATCATTTCGAATTTCAATTTAGGTTGCAACTTCATTTAAACCAATTCGTATTTACATTCAAGATTTAAAAATAAATATTTCACCTTATTTACCTATTTGAAATTTTAGAAAATAGTTTTAAGTAGTTTAAAAATAGTTTAAATAATTAAAATAGTTAAAAATACTTAAAATCTTTAAAATGGATTTAAAATAGATAAATTAGTTTAAAATAATTTAAATTGGGTTAAGTAGATAAAAATAGATTAAAATAGTTTAAGTATTCAAAAATGGTTTATATAACTGAGTAATTTTGAAAACAAAATAAAACAGCTTCAAAACCAAACCATTTCAATTATAACTTCCCAATTCAAAACAATTTCAATTTCCCTTCTACCTATTCAATTTCGATTTCGATTCCATCAATGTCAACTTTGACTTCAAATTTAATAAATTTTATATTCACTTTCAATTAATTCAATTTCAATTAATTCAATTTCAATTTATATCGATTTGGAGCTTGATTTTTCAAAAATATCCATTTATAACACTTAACAAAATTATCCATCAATATTCAAGTTTAAATCCAAATTTCAAATATGATTCAATTCTAAGCTCGATTTCAAAATATCATTTTTATATCACTTTTACTTAGTAATATTCAATGCTCAAATTAAGGTTAAATCTTTAAACAAATCAATTTTCGAAATTCAATCATATCTCCATTTTAAATTCCAAAGTCTCCACTTTAATTAACAATTTCTTTTAACCAAAATTTATTTCAACATTCCAAAAAATTTTTTTCGATAAATTCGATTTCTATAAATTGATTTCTATTTATGACTTTTAAATCAAACATTTAAATAAATTTCAAATCGACGATTTTAAAAATTATGAATTTAGCCAATTCAGTGTCCGTATATAATTTTCTATCCTATGGCCAAATAATTATTTATTTCAATTAAATGTCAGAGATGAATATATATATCACTTAAATCAAATCACAGTTTCATATGTATGCATAACAGGATATATATAAGAAAATAAACATCCAAACATTTAAATATCAACTAATAGCATCCATCGAAATACATCATCCAATAGGCAATACAATTCATGGCAATTTCATAGTTATCAATGTCAGGTAATTTAATCACAATTCAATTTTAATTTCAATTTAACTATCAATTTAAATTTCAACGGTTAATTCAAATGACGATCTATATGACAATTAAATTTTATCAAACAACGATAAATAAAAATCATAACACTTCACAATGTCAAATTTAACTAGCATAAAGATATTCAGTACATTGTGAGCGTTATACACACTCACCTTGATTTCAATGTAGTTCCAGCGTTTTATTTCGAATAAAATTAAACGAGCGTTTAATTTTACCCAAAATTTTCACTAGCTCCAAACGATTCCAATCCAACTCCATCGCGTAGTGCTCGACGAAATGAAGACAACGCAACTTGTTTCGTAATTTTTCGACCTCGTATGAAAAAGTTACATCATTGTAAAGTTTATACGAATTTAAATATACATTAATTCACATTTCTTTTTTTGTTTTAAACCTTCATCCATTCTGGGCCACCCAATTTCGAATTGCAGATCAGGGCTGTTACCCCCCCCCCCCATTCTTCCTCAACGTGATATTCACGTACATGAACCCAACAGCCGCCCTTCTAGGGTTTAATTTTACTCCCTCCACGATCGCTTCCAAGTCCATCGACCAACGCCAAACGAACGAGCATCTCATGAGCCACCCACGCCTGCCACCACTTGAAGCTCGGCCACACCCTCGTCTCGAGTTCCGCGCATGAAATAGTTACGAACGTGCCCCGATTTATCTTCATATATAACTCGAAACCTCATCATCTCCATATAGATGGATAGCCCTCGATGCATTCTAGAAGTTCCATGTTGAAAGTTTCTGGAATTGTTGCTTGGATTCGAAGAAATTGAGGGAGGAAGGAGATTGATTTTCGGCCATTAATAGTATAAGTGGCGGCTGGCTTTAGTTTTAGGGTTAGGTTTCTTTCTTTATTTTTTTTTGAAAAAGAAAATAATGAAGTGCTTTTATAGAAAAACGACGAACACTATTCATCCCGGGTTTTCCAAACTCCGATTTACGCACGGTGACCGGCATTTCTAGGGTTTATCCCGCATTCTGGACACAATGGAATAGGTTTCGAAAGCTAATTCGATCTTCTGTGCGAGTTACGGAAATAAACGATCGATTTTAAATTAAACCGATTAAACAAATTTCTATGCGTTTTGGCTTGCCCCAGACAAACGATAAATCCAATTGACACGAAATTTGAAAACTTACAATAATATGACATTACGGATCCGATGAAACTAGTTTCGTCGAAATCTGAGACTGTTTGAAAAATGGCCATTTTAACTCGTCAATTAAATATGAAAATATTCAATTTTCACAAATTTACTTTTAATTCGATTTTAAAAGTTCTACAACATCATTCTAACATTAATATGATAAAATAAAATTTTACAAATCATTTTTAATCATATTAAACCCGTTATTCAATTATCAAATAAATTCCAATTTTAAAATCTTATTAATTCAATTATAATCCCAATATAACTTACATTCACTTTGGAAACCAATTCGAATCATATTAAATCAAATTTCAATTATTCACTCTATTTTCATATATTAAATTTCAATATCAAATTAATCATATCAAATTCGGAATTTAATTATTCAAACATTTGTAGTATTAAATTTAAACAAATTTGATTATTCTTAAATCACTATCCTTTGAAATATTCAAAACGAACTTAAAATTTTAACTTTTGAAACGAATTAAAATTTATAGAACAACCATTTCCATTATACCGTTATTCAATTCCCATTATTAAATTATTCAATAAATTCCAAGTATTAAATTTAAACAATTTCGATTATCCAATAATTCATTATCTTTTGAAATATTGAAATTGAACTTATAAGATTCAACTTTTAAAACCAATTCACAATTTAGAACACTATTTTCATTTTACAGTTATTCAATTATTCAATAAGTTTTAAATATTTAATTTAAACAATTTACCTGTTTAATATTCAATATTTGATTTTAAATAGATTTTAATTATCAATCAATTACACTATTATAATTACACTATTATACCCAATGAATTCAACATTTATTATCCTATCCAACTATTGATTTCAAAGGCATTCACTAAGTAGCATTTATCTTTCAATACTTAGTACTATTCAAATCTTCGAAACCAATCTATTAAAATTTGTACTTCTACCTAAATCATTCACAATTCTTATTTACCTATTTACATTTGTTTTTCCATATATTCCCTTATAACCAAGTCATAACATTTGAGTCAATTCTATTAGATTGGAACTCCATTCAGTGTATAAATAATTATTTGGATAATTATTGTTGGAATTCATTCCAGTTATTATTATTCCAAACGAATTAATAAATTTTTTTCTAACATTAAATCATGAAATCTTATTAAATTAGCTATTTTAATTATCGGAAATTTACGGGTCGTTACAGTGGTTGATTGTGGGTTTGGTCGTTGATGATTGGAGGTCGCCGGAGGTGGGTGATGATGGCCGGTGGAACGGTGCACGTGCATCGTGCACTTTTTGGTCTGATGATTTTTTACTTGGTGTTGCAGAGTTTTGAACTCGAGTATTATTCGAGTGATGACTAGGTTTTTCTCAAAGTTTATGGACGGAAGACTTAAAGCATATATTAGGTTACCTCGGGTGTATGTAGTATTACGGTTTTTTTTTAAAAACTGTCTGTAGTTTTTTTTTAAATCAAAATTTAAAATGAATAAGCTCTATTGATAAGATTTAAACAAATTCAAATCTGTAGGATAAATTGTAGTTTCAAAGAGTTTGAATCTTATAAGATTTTAAATTTGAAAGTGGTTTCAGTTTTAAAAAAAATATGAAACCTGGCAGTTTTTTGAAAAATTAATTTCATTTTAAATCTGAAGATAATTTTAAACTAGCAGTTTGAATTTAAATTTAAGTCTAGTTTTCTTAAGGGTTTTGGATCTTCAGTTTCTTTTTAAAATGGAATTTAAATTTTGAATAAAGAGTTTTAGGATCATGGTTTAAATCAAAAGTTTATTTCAAGTTTAAATTCAAATAATTTAAATAAGGAATGGTTCAAGTGTATTGAATTTAAAAACTGGATATTTAAATAAGTTTCAAATTTTTAAATGTTTTCAAATAAGTTTAATTTAAATTGTTACTAGAAGTAAATTTGTTTTCAAACAAATAATTAAATTTGATTTACCTTTTTGAATAAAGTTATTTATAAAGGTTTATAAAAGAAGTCAAATGATTTGTTAACTTGAATTTATAATTTAAATAGTAATGTACTTAAAACTAAATTTTTAAATTAAATTAAGTAAATTAAGACTCATCTTATATAAGTTTTAATTATAAGTAATAAATGTTATTCACATTTATTTAGGAAAGAATATAAATAGAATTTAAATTGGTTAATACTTTAACGAATAACATTTTGAATTTTAGATTCAAAATGAAATTTGAATTTAAATTTGAAAATTCAATGTTCTAAGTACACTTAATATTAATAAAATTATTACTAAGAAATGACTTATCTTGGAAATTATTAAGATATTTAAATAATTAAATAAATAAGATAATTAAGGGTTGACTTATTTATTTAATTTATATTAAATAATTTGAATTAATTTATATTAGAGATTAATTAAGAAGTAATCAAAGAAAAAGTAATTAATAATAGTTAATGATAGTCATTTACTAAGGTTTATTTAGTAATTAATTAATATGATAAATTTTTAATAATTAATTAGATTAATTTATTAATGATAATAAATTATGAAATTTATTTAAGTTAATTACTTAAAAAAAAGTAATTAAGAAACTAATTACTTAGTGTAATTAATGGGGTTTATTTAGATTGGTTTAAATTAATTAATTAAGTTTTAAGTAATTTCAAACATTGGATTTGATAATTATTACTTGATGTAATTAATGAAGTAAAATTACACAGTGAAGTAATTAAAGATAATTACTGGATGTAATTAATGAACGATGTTTGGATTTTGAAAATAATTTAGATTAAATTGTTTTGTATAATTAATCAAAGGATTAATTAAAGAAATTAATTAAGGAATAATTAATTGAATGAAGTGGTTAAGGTAGTTAATTATAGATTGAGATTAATCAAAGGTGATTACTAATTATGGTTTAAATAAGATTAATTACTGAAAGTAATTAATTTAATTGAGTAATTAATTAAATATTAATGATCATTAATTAATATAATTAATGATGTAATTAAGATTGATTAATTAATATTAATTAATCAATAATAAGTGATTAAGTGTAATTAATTAATTGTAATTAATTAAATTTTAATGTAATTAATTATAGTTAACTAATTAATGAAGAAATTAAAGGTTAATTACTGTATTAGGTTTAGAGTAATTAATTTTGTCAAATTAATTAAAGTATAATTAATCAGGGTTGATTAATTAAGATGATAAATTAGAGGTTAGTTAATTAATTAATTTGTAATTAATTAATAGTGATGTAAGCAAGATTTATATTGTGTAAGTAATTAATTTAATTCATTTTAAATTAAGTAAAGATGATGTAATTAATTTAATTCATTTTAAATTAATTATAGATAATATGATTATAAGTCATTGCTTATAAATGGATGATATTGATTGTCTTGAATGGTTTGGAATCTCAACTATGAGATTAGAATGTTGTGTGATATGGATGCATTGGTTGCATTATGATATGAATTTTCTTTGATAATGATAGTGTGGATTATCTGTGGTTATGGTAATTATAATTATCTGTTGTGAATGTATAAATTATCTATCTGTGTGTGTATAGATAATGCTATCGAATTGTTTTAAACTCTAAAACAACTTGGAACTAAAAGACACGCTTTGGATTTCGATGAGACCGGGATCGGGTTTCCATATTTGGATATCCGAAAACCACATTGATCCAAATTAACGATAGTCGTGAATATTATGTGAAGAGTGAAGACTCGAGGTGTAAGGACTTTTAGTCGGTACAACTCTAGGGGTGGTTCCGTGATGAGTTTGACAGAAATAGTACTTATAGGCTCGAGATGGAGATTCAGAGTGTAAGGGTTATCATCGTTAACTCTGAGGGTGATTCCAAAATGAGTGTAACGTGATAATGCCTTCGGTTTCGTTCGAACCCAGAATAAACTTGTATGGATTTAATGCTTTCAGAACATCGTCAGGTGGACGATGAGCATTCTAAGAGATATGTTCTCTAAAGGTAATCGTAGCCTCAAGCCTCATCAATCGGGAATGGCTAAAACAGGGGAGGTGCAGCAAGGCTTCATGGGTAGCTCCCACTGGAGAGAAAGATTTTCCCCTATCTAGAAGTCCCTTTTTATTCGACTGTGCGGGCAGTTGGAATCGCGCACCAACTGCAGGGTTGTCTTGTTCGGATCTTCTCAGTAAGGAATGGGTCCGGCCTTGTGTTGTAGGGGAGCGGGCGTACTCCTCGGTACGTTGATCTAGGCCACGTACCGTGACGGGCGGTACCCCAGTAGCCCAGCCATTGATGGAATCCAAAATCCAATAAGTGCCGTACGTATTAGTTGTGCCCAACTATGTTGGAACGTGAGATGTAAGCATTCCAGCTATTTCTGTATTTTACCTGAAAACCCTAGACCTATTTTAATATCACTGGATTTCCTACCAAATGTTTTGGTTAGCGTAAGGTAAAAACTTTTCCATATTTATGTGTGGGAAGTCATACGTGATACTTTTCTTTCTAAGGGGTTTTGAAAGTTAAGCAACTTTAACCTGTTACTCACACCAGACCCATGTCTGACCCGTAGTTTATATTTGTTTTTCATAAACTCTTTGGTACTCAAATTTTTACGAGTAGCCAAGGGATTGAGGTTAGCTTTGACAATTATTGGAGGAGCAATGGAGCAGGAGGCTTCTGCGTTAGATATATAGTATTCCGCTGTTTGTTCTGTGTTGTCCTTAAGTTGTATTATGTTGTAAATAATAGGCAGGTGTTTATAACTGTCTAGTATGTGTTGTATTATCTGTGTACTCTGATAGTGGTTGTAAACTATGTAATATTTTATGTTATTAATATAATTTATTCGTTCCGCTGTTTAGATTCTGATATGTTGTTTCTTCTTTCTTCTCTTTCTTTCTCTTTTCTATCCCTTTCTTTCTTATTAGCGATGCGACTTCCTGGTGTTTGGAAGTTGGGTCGTCACAAGTGGTATCAAAGCATTAGGTTGAGTGAATACCTAGGCTCTGGAGTGGTGTCTATCTTGAGAGAGCGTATGTGTAACTTTAAATATATTTATATATATTTATCTATTTCTATCTATCTGTTGGGTTACCTATTCAGGTTTTCCAATATAGGCTATAAAGGTAGATGAGGTAGTGGTGTATGTAACACGATTACTACCATTGATTGGAGTCTGATGTTTGAGGTTGGAAGTATATTTTTCGAGACTGTAGACCTAATACCGTCTCGAGTAAGCTTTGTTGTGTTGAAGTATTTCATCGATCTCTGAAAGAAACCTGTTAAGGTTCGGAGACATCTTTGAAGTACAGAGTTTGCTGAGTTGAGTTTGATCTTTTCGATTGAGGTGGAGCAAGTAATGGTATTTTGGTACCTCAGGAAGTTGTAACTGCGTGATGAGATGCAGTAACTATGGATTGTTTCCGAAGATGTTTTCTTTGGAACAAGTTTTGGAAAGTGTGACTGTTTCGATGTTGTGGCTGAAGTCAGCAGGATGTTGTGGTGTTTCTGTCTGCTTTGAAGTCCGAATTTCTCAAAGAGGTTTGGATTAGGAAGTGTTGGCTTTGGTAGCTCGGAGTGTTCTATGAGCCGAAAGAGAGGTCTTAGTTGAGTAGTTTTTCTAAAGATGGAATTCAGAAGCTACAGAGTGAATCTGTTTCTTCAATAGATTGACTAGATCAGTGTAAGCTGTTCTGTTTGGTAAAGAGAGGACAGTTTTATTTGGAAATTTATCTGGGTTGATCGAAAAAGTGACTTGCGATTGTTTGAGTGTTCTTTTGGATTGTTACAAATTTTTCTAGATGTCATCTGGGAAGACAGAGGTTCGTCAGCATCTGCAGATTGGGTTTTCTAATCAATTAGGATTCCAGGAGTGGAAACGGTGGTTCTGTTTAGTTGGAGAATGATTCCTAGAGATGTAGTTTGATGAAGCAACTCAAGTTTCAAGGGAATTTCTAAGTTTTCTTTATGGATCTGTAGAACCATATTTCTGGAAGGAGATGTCCAGTTGGTGTTTGTATTCTTCGTCAGCATTTTCTTGCCTACTTCGGATCAGGGTTGTGCAGCGGAAGTAGTTGGGAGTGTTTCTGATTGTCTTTTTCGGATTAGGAGAAGTTTGTTGTCTTCTGTTGGCTATGGAGTACAGTTGTGTTTGGTTTTGGATTGATCTTGAGGTGATCATTGTGTAGGGTTGTTTTTGGTTTCTGATTGTTCTAGAGGAATCAGCAAGGTATTGAGCTGATCAGTTTGGATGTTAGCAGCCAGAATTTGTCTGAAGACTTTTGTGGATAAGGGACGAAGAAATTTGGAATTCGAAGTTGGAGACTTCGTTGTTGTTGGAGCTTTCTCTGTTTCAGGAACTATAAGTTTTGGTAAGACAGGAAAGCTAGCTCAACGATGTTTGGATCTTTTCTCTGTGTTTTGGTTGGATCACTATTTGGTTTCAGGATCGAATTGTCGGTTTGGATAACTGGGATTCGATGAGTTTCACGTATCTCTGAGGGAGTACATATATGGTCTATCTCTGGTTTTAGAACCAGCAGTTATAGAGGTTGGTTGCTGAATCAGACTCGTCTGTAGTCTGATATGCTGTCTAGTTCTGTAAATATAGATGAGTGGGAGCTCTGTAGCTAAATAGTATTGATTATTTGGAATCTATAGAGCGAGTATCCCGATATTTAAACCGAGCAAAATCGTAGGAGTTCTATCCAGAATTTTTCTGGATAATTAGATTTGATTGATTGGGTGAATTGATTGCTATAGTTGTTTGCATATCATTGGTATATGCTTGTGTTTTAAAATTTAATCTTTTAAATAGATTATTAAATTACCTTTGTTTTAAATTTCGGGGACGAAATTCTTTTAATGGGGGAGGAATGTGATGACCGGGAATTTTAAAGCATTATCAATTTAATATCTGAAATAAAAATTAAATTGATTTGATAATCTTTGTAATGAGATTTGAATTAATTTATAATTCAATAAAATAAATAGTAAATTGATAGATTTTATTTTTTTAAATCTAATAAATTGTTTACTATTTATAATATATATGGAATATTGTATACATTGTAAATAGTTATTGTTTTAAATTCAATTAATAAATAAATCATGTTTCTGTAAAAATTACATATCTTTAGTAAATTTTGAATTATGATTTTATTTAAAGGTTAAACTTTTAAAAGGTTATTTAATAAATAAATATGGTTTCAAATACATAAGATAAATATTGAACTGATTTAAAATATGCTTAGCTCAAGTTTAAAACTTAAATAAATAACAATAAGAGTTATTTTGGTATAATTGAATAAAATAAATAATTATATAATTTCTTTTAATAAGTTATTTATGGTTATCAAATGTTGTTATTTTTATATAATAATACATTGTTTTAACAAATAAAATTTTAATAAAAATAACTGTTTTCAAAATTTAAATTGTGTAGTTATATTTGTAAATAAACTGGATTTCAAAATTTAATTTGAACTTGAATTCAAGCTTTGAAATCTAAAGTATAAATGTTTTTAATTTGTTTTGATTTTGAATCATTTGTATAAGTTTCATTTTATAAGTTAAATTTGATTTATTTCATTTTAAAATTTATATACATGTAAATAAATACATGTTAACTAATTTATTTAAACATGGATTTTCATATATCTTATATTAAACATCTAATTAAAATATAAGTTAACATAATTATAACAAATTAACATTAAATACAAATGTAAACATTATACTAATTAGAAGAACAAGTGTTAATCCATAAACTTAACAAAGTGACAAATGTTGCATTGTGAAACAAGTGTCAAAAACTAAATTTATCATTTTCTTTGTTTTTATTTTTAATAATTTCAGTTTACATAAAATTCTTTCCCTCATCTCCTTTCTTCTGCCAAAAAATTTTGAAGACGAGCAAATCTAAAATAAAATAAAACACTTCTATTCAAAAACATAAAGCTATAAACATCTTCAACAAAATTTCTAAAATCATCTTCAAATCCACTTCTCAAACCAAAAGCAAAGCAAGGAACTTTGCATTTCTTATTCAATTAAGTCTGCATGCAAGTTCTTTTTACAAATCAAAACAAAATCATCTTCAAAAGCCTCAGTTCAAACATGCAATCAAACCTGCACATTGTAAATCATTATCCCTGTACAATTGCAAAGCATATCTGTCACCATTCTGAAATCTGGAACCTGCAATTTCAATTTATTTGAAGCCTGCATATTTTTCATTTGCATCATCTTCTATCTGGAATGTCTGCATGCAAGTGAAATCAGGAGCAAGTGCAGATTTTAAATCAAGCTTTAAGCATCAGTAATTCAAGTCTTCAAAGCAATTCAAGTTGTTAAAAGAATTCAGAGTTTTTCAACCTTTTCAAACGAAAAATAGAGGCTCTGCTGATATTTAAACAGGTGAATAACGTCATAATATACATGGTTTAAGGTATAATTATGTTGAATGTTTTATCATTGAAACAAAACATGTTTGAGAATGCAATTATAAGTTTACCTCTGAATATTTATATGGATGTGTGGATATGTATGAAATGTTTCTGTTCAATCTCTGTTACTAGTTTCAAGTCCAAAAATTGATTCCAAAATTTACATTCTCCTAAATCCATTGGGTTAGTACTTAGCTTTTGAATAAATTTGTAGTTATGTCATAAAAGAGTTTTAAAGATGTGTTAAGTTAAATTCAAATTGAAAGGTTCATTGGGAATATAAAAACATCAGTGGATATTAAATTATGTGTAAATCCAAACTGAATAATTTATAAGTTCATTATTAAAATCAAAGACAATAATCAAAACTTGGTTTTTAGAATAAAAATCAGCATTTTAGTTAAGAAATTTGAGTATTGTTCTATGTTGAACTGTAAAGGGGATTTTTGAGTTTTTGGGGGATCTAGGAAAATTTAAGGGTCTGGGTTCATCAAGTAGATAGAGGAGTAACCATTGATAATTGGAAAAATGTGTGGAGTTGATGCAAATCAACATGGAAGCTGTGATGTAGTTTTCTTGTCTGTAGCCCTAGTTTAACTAGGTTAGCTTGATCGATCTTTCTTTCCTTCTTCTGCGGATCGAGTGCAGTGGAAATTTGGAAGGTGGAAGAATGGTAGTAGACGTGACTGTGATTGGCGTTTCAGAACTTTTGGTGATCGGGGATGATTGGTTGAGGCGATGACAAGTTTTGGGCGAGTTTTGACTGTCTAGTTACAGGTTTTGAAATTTAACTCAAAATTCGATTAGGGGTTGTGGAGTGAAGAACTGATGATGGTGGTTGATTGTGGGTTTGGTCTTTGATTATTGGAGGTCGCCGGAGGTGGGTGATGATAGCCGGAGGCACAGTGCACGTGCATCATGCACTTTTTGGCCTGATGATTTTTTTCTTGGTGTTGCAGAGTTTTGGACTCGAGTATTACTCGAGTGATGACTAGGTTTTACTCATGTTTATGGACGGAATGCTCAAAGTTTATATTAGGTTAGCTCGGGTGTATGTAGCATTATAGTTTTTTTTTTTGAAAAACTATCTGTAGTTTTGTTTTTAAATGAAAATTTAAAATGAATAAGCTGTATTGATAAGATTTAAATAAATTCAAATATGTAGGATGAATTATAGTTTCAAAGAGTTTGAATCTTATAATTTTTCAAATTTGAAAGTGGTTTCAGTTTTAAAAAAATATGAAACCGGGCAGTTTTCTGAAAATTTAATTCCATTTTAAATCTGAAGCTAATTTTAAACTAGTAGTTTGAATTTAAATTTAAGTCTAGTTTTCTTAAGGGTTTTGAATCTTCAGTTTCTTTTTAAAATGGAATTTGAATTTTGGATAAAGAGTTTTAGAATCAAGGTTTAAATTAAAAGTTTATTTCAAGTTTAAATTCAAATAATTTAAATAAGGAATGGTTCAAGTGTATTGGATTTAAAAACAGGATATTTAAATAAGTTTCAAAATTTTAAATGTTTTCAAATAGGTTTAATTTAAATTGTTATTAAAAGTAAATTTGTTTTCAAACAAATAATTAAATTTGATTTACCTTTTTGAATAAAGTCATTTATGAAGGTTTATAAAAGAAGTCAAATGATTTGTTAACTTGAATTTATAATTTAAATAGTAATGTAATTAAAACTTAATTTTTAAATTAAATTAAGTAAATTAAGACTCATCTTATATAAGTTTTAATTATAAGTAATAAATGTTATTTACATTTATTTTGGAAAGAATATAAATGGAATTTAAATTGGTTAATGCTTTAATGAATATCATTTTGAATTTTAGATTCAAAATGAAATTTGAACTTAAATTTAAAAATGCAATGTTCTAAGTACACTTAATATTAGTAAAATTATTAATAAGAAATGAGTTATCTTATAAATTATTAAGACATTAAAATAATTAAATAAATAAGATAATTAAGGGTTGACTTCTTTATTTAATTTATATTAAATAATTTGAATTAATTAAAATTAGAGAATAATTAAGAAGTAATTAAAGAAAAAGTAATTAATAATAGTTAACGATAGTCATTTACTAAGGTTTATTTAATTAAGAAGTAATTAAAGAAAAATAATTAATAATAGTTAATGATAGTCATTTACTAAGGTTTATTTAGTAATTAATTAATACGATTAAATTTTAATAATTAATTAGATTAATTTATTAATGATAATAAATTGTGAAATTTATTTAAGTTAATTACTAAAATAAAAGTAAGTAAGAAATTAATTACTTAATGTAATTAATGCGGTTTATTGAGGTTAGTTTAAATTAATTAATTAAGTTTTAATTAATTTTAAACATTGGATTTGATAATAATTACTTGATGTAATTAATGAAGTAAAATTACTCAGTAAAGTAATTAAAGATAATCAATGTATGTAATTAATGAATGATGTTTGGATTTTGAAAATAATTTAGATTAAATTATTTTGTATAATTAATCAAAGGATTAATTAAAGAAATTAATTAAGGAATAATTAATTGAATGAAGTGATTAAGGTAGTTAATTACAGATTGAGATTAACAAAGGTGATTAATAATTATGGTTTATGTAAGATTAATTACTGAAAGTAATTAATTTAATTGAGTAATTAATTAAATGTAATTAAGGATCATTAATTAATATAATTAATGATGTAATTAAGATTGATTAATTAATATTAATTAATCAATAATAAGTGATTAAGTGTAATTAATTAATTGTGATTAATTAGAGTTTAATGTAATTAATTATAGTTAACTAATTAATGAAGTAATTAGAGGTTAATTACTGTATTAGGTTTAGAGTAATTAATTTTGTGAAATTAATTAAAGTATAATTAATCAGGGTTGATTAATTAAGAAGATAAATTAGAGGTTAGTTAATTAATTAATATGTAAATAATTAATAGTGATGTAATCAAGATTTATATTGTGTAAGTAATTAATTTAATTCATTTTAAATTAATTAAAGATGATGTAATTAATTTAATTCATTTTAAAATAATTATAGGTAATATGATTATAGGTCATTGCTTCTAAATGGATGATATTGATTGTCTTGAATGGTTTGGAATCTCAGCTATAAGATTAGAATGTTGTGTGAGATGGATGCATTGGTTGCATTATGACATGAATTTTCTTTGATATTGATAGCGTGGATTATCTGTGGTTATGATAATGATAATTATCTGTTGTGAATCTATGAATTATCTATCTGTGTGTATATAGATAATGTTATTGAATTGTTTTAAACTCTATAACAACTTGGACCTAAAAGACACACTTTGGATTTCGATGAGACCGAGATTGGGTTTCCATATTTGGATATCCGAAAACCACATCGATCCAAATTAACGATAGGTCGTGAATCTTATGTGAAGAGTGAAGACTCGAGGTGTAAGGACTATTAGTCAGTATAACTCTGGGGGTGATTACGTGATGAGTTTGACAGAAATAGTACTTATAGGATCGAGATGGAGATTCAGAGTGCAAGGGTTATCGTCGTTAACTCTGAGGGTGATTCCAAAACGAGTTTAACGAGATAGTGCCTTCGGTTTCGTTCGAACCCGGAACAAACTTGTATGGATTGAATGCTTTCAGAACATCGTCATGTGGACGATGAGCATTCTAAGAGATATGTTCTCTAAAGGTAATCGTAGCCTCAAGCCTCATCAACCGGGAATGGCTAAAACAGGGGAGGTACAGCAAGGCTTCGTGGGTAGTTCCCACTGGAGAGCAAGATTTCCCCCTGTCTAGAAGTCCCTTTTTATTCGGCTGTGTGGGCAGTTGGAATCGCGCGCCAACTGCAGGGTTGTCTTGTTCGAAACTGTTCAGTAAGGAATGGGTCTGGCCTTATGTTGCAGGGGAGCGGGCGTACTCCTCGGTACGTTGATCTAGGCCACGCACTGTGACGGGCGGTACCCCGGTAGCCCAGCAATTGATGGAATCCAAAATCCAATAAGTGTCGTACGTATTAGTTAAGCCCAACTAGGTTGGAACGTGAGATGTAAGCATTCCAGATATTTCTGTATTTTACTTGAACACCGTAGACCTATTATAATATCACTGGATTTCCTATCAAATGTTTTGGTTAGTGTAAGGTAAAAACTTTTCCATGTTTATGTGTGGGAAGTCTTACGTGATACTTTTCATTCCAAGGGTTTTTGAATGTTAAGCAACTTTAACCTGTTACTCACACCAGACCCATGTCTGACCCAGAGTTTATTTTTGTTTTTCATAAACTCTTGGGTACTCAAATTTTTAGGAGTATCCAAGGGATTCAGGTTAGCTTTGACGTTTATTGGAGGAGCAATGAAGAAGACGGCTTCTGCCTTAGATATATAGTATTTCGCTATGTGTTCTGTGTTGTCCTTAAGTTGTATTATGTTGTAAATACTAGGCAGGTGTTTATAACTGTCTAGTATGTGTTGTATTATCTGTGTACTCTGATAGTGGTTGTAAACTATGTAATATTTTATGTTATTAATATAATTTATTCGTTCCGCTGTTTAGATTCTAATGTGTTGTTTCTTCTTTCTTCTCTTTCTTTTTCTTTTATATCCCTTTCTTTCTTATTAGAGATGCGACTTCCTGGTGTTTGGAAGTTGGGTCGTCACAATTACATTTCACACAAATGTAACATTTATTTACATTTATTACGATTTATCTCTAATTCCAGTTATCCATCTAAATGAATAGGTAACCTATTGTAACATTATCGTTACTCTTTAGTCACATAAGTAAGCCTCTACTACTTACAAATCCATGTTGGCATTTATTTCCATATTACAAATTTGCATTCACTTATGTTCTATCCAAACATAATATTTAGATTTTATTTTCATTAATTAATTTAATATTTACATCCACTTATTAACAATTAACTTCCATTTATACTATTGCAATTCATTTTAGTTATTATTTCATTAATACTATTTCCAATTTCATTTCTTTCAGTATTAATTACATAATCATATTTAATTAACAAATTATAATGTTTTCCACTATTTCTTTATTTGGATTTCATTCTAATCGTCAAGAATTGATTTTATTTACCATTGCAACATTTAATTTCAAACATTCGCTCCAATATAAATTATAAGATTTTCATTTCTTTCTACATTAATTTACAAAATCTTATAAATTTAACAAATTTAATTATCGAAATTTACAGGTCGTTACAATGGGAGTCAGGGCTACGTAAATACCATATAGAATCGTCACCAAAGTATCCTAATGCATTTTGGAATCTCCACCACGTATATAGTTGTTAAAGTGGTTTTCGGTATTAGCAGAGTGTATGACAACATCCGATCCTGGTCTCCTAAACAACCCAACATTATAATAACACCGAGGTCATTTCAAAATAGTTTACACTTCAAAACCAAAATATCATATCCATTTCAAACCATATCGATATGATATCATTTCCATTTCAAATATATCCATTTCAAAAACCACTGTACTTTTAGAGTTGTAACACTTTCGAAACCAAAACATTTCAAATTTTAACTCTTTGGAAATCAAAATACTTTCCTTAAACAGTTTAGATATTAATTGAAACGACCCGCAAATCCGTACCCCTTGAGCCAACACTATTCTACATCAATCAACTCAAGTTGAACAGAAATACGAACCATTTTGGTTAAACAATAAGAGGTAGAGGAAGAAAATAGAAAAACAACATCAGAATCTAAACATCGCAGCGGAATAAAATATAATAGATAACTACAGATCTTTACAGCAAAAACAAAAACTATATCAGTTTATACATACATTATCAGAGTACATCATCAAAGTTCAACATCAATAACATACAACTGGATACACAGTGGAACAATATCAAATACGGAAGTACGTATCGCCATCTAGCTCATCTTCTGAGCTCCACAACATCATATAATGTATTCTATAATACTTGGTCTGACGCGAGCATATAGTTAATAACACCCGAGTCGGTCTAGAATACCAGCGTGAGAAATCACACTCAAATTTATTATTAAAGTTTCAAAAATATTTTGAAAACAAAAGTATCTCGTAGGACCATGCCACAAATAAACATGTCGGGTTTTTACCTTACGATAGTTAAAACATTTTCTTATAAAATCCTCTGATACTATAATCGGAACTATATACTAATACTTATTAAAATAGCCGAAATTGTTACATCCATTAAATTCCAGCTACTAGCCACAAATTGGGTAATACAAACAAAACTCGTAAAGCCGCGTAGGGAGAATGAATTTCCAAATAATGACTAGGGACTGGGGTACCACCTGTCAGTTACGTGGCCTAGATCACAGTACCGAGGATCACTCCTAACCCCCTGCAACACAAGACTCAGACTATCCCTTACTGGATAATCTCGAGTAAGATCACCCCACGGTTTAGATCAGCAACCGCACCACTAAGCCAAAATAAAAGGACATCTAGATATGGATGACCTTACTCGAAAATGGGTGCTGCCCACCAAGCCTTGCTGCGAAACCCCTGATTTTCAGTCATTCCTGGTTGATGAGGCTTGAGGCTAAGCGTTACCTTTTAGAACATATCCCTTAGAATGCACATCGTCCACCTGACGATGTTCCGAAAGCATTCATCCATACAGGTCCTTCCCAGGTTCGAATGGAACCGAAGGCACTACTCCTACTACATCCATTTTGGAAATATCCTCAGGATTAGTAGCGACTAGCCCTTGCACTTCACTGCTCCATCTTTGAATCCAGACTCATTTTCCACGAATACGTATAAACCAGATCGAAGTGGTTTTCGAGAAATAAATCTCGATCGCCGTCTCTTCGAAACGGTCAGCGCATTTGACCAATATTGATAGTCGGTTATTTAAATATCAATTAACATTCACAACAACCATCAAACAATAAACAATATTCCCAAATTATTTATTAATTCCAAAATATCTTCACAAGATATATTTTCACTTTCAAACCCTTTTGAAAATATTTTCCAACTATCTTCCTTTCTTAGGATGAAATTTCCCAAATATTTCTATTTCTACCGAAATCACCAAGCACAAAACTTTAGGTTTTTAAAATAATTTAAAACGCTTTAGTTTGAAATATACTTTAAAACATGTAAGTTGAACTACTTCGATAACTTGTTAAAAATACATACTATATGAATATTTGAAAATAAGATTACTTTATAAAATATAAAACTAGGTTTTCACTTTTTAAAACAAAATACTAAGTCACCTTTTAAATAATTACTACGATAATAGATTAAAAAAATATTTACTTTAGAATTAAGATATTTAGAAATAATAAATTCCTAAAACATGCTTTTTAAAACAACATTAAACTTTTTATCTTATATTTAAAAATTTATTTTGAACCAACTTGGCTATCCAGAGAAATATACTCCTCTTCACATTCTTCTTTAAACATCCAAATTCAAACACTGGAATCAATTTCCAAATTGATTTCCAAGTTACTCCCTTTTATTCCAAAATCCATTAATTTCGGATTTTATTCCTTAATTATGATTTAAAATACTTTTAACTGAAAATACCAATTTTAGATTTCTCAAATTACTTCTTAATCCTTTTAAATAAATTTAAACTTTAAATTTTAAAATAATTCTTTATTCCTTTAAAATAAAATCACTTAATTTTACATTCATTAATTTCTGTTTATTAAAAAAAAAATCTTTTCATACTTGAAGTTATTTATTAGTATTTTAATATCACTTCCATTTCTTTTCAATTCATTCTTAATTTATTCAAATTTTCTACAATTATTTCGCTTACAAATTCACTTCTTTTATTTTCTTTCCAAAATCCAGTTTATATATTTTTGGTAACTCATTATACCCAAATGTATTCAATCAAACCATAGCATTCAATATTCCAATATAATTCATCATAGAATATCAAGTAATTACAATATAGAATATTAAATAATTTAAATAAGTGTTGAGGAATCCTGTCGGATCCCTCCAACCTGTTTTCCCTGCATCCATAGATGTTAGCACAATAAAATACCAATTCCAATTCGAGGTGGAATAACGTGGTATATGAGATTAAATATAATATCATCCACTATTATGCGGCGCATAGGGTCTCGTCCTCTATAAAATGCCTGAAATCGAACATTCTAAGATATACTATATACTATAAGATAACACATCAATCAATCCAATTATTCAACCAATTATTTAAATTCAGCCATTTAAATTTCTAAATTAAAATTCAGCCGAGTGAGATTAACTCACCTTTTATTGTTGTTTGCAATTCAATCCAAACTAGCTTGTTCTTCATTAATTTTGACCTTGTATAAACATTATATGATTTTTTTACTAATATCCGAATAGTTTGAATGATTAAATTTCCATTTATAAATTTAATTACCAATAGTTTTATTTTAACCTAGAATTCATTTTTAAATTGATTCCCTTTTTAAATAAAAATATGTTTAGCAATTAAAATAGTTAAATAAGTTAATTTACGAGTTAATTACATAATTCATTATTTTTGAAATATAAACTGGTAAGTTTAAAATGTATATTTATTTCCTTCCGAACTACATATATTAAAGCAAAATTATTTTATTATAAAATATCATTTTCTGTTTATATATATATATATCTATGTATGTATGTATATGTATATATATCTATATATGTATATATAAAAGTCTGCATCTATAATTTACTGTATACATAAATACCTATATATAAACTTAAATTCTGCAAATTAAAAACTAACAATAACAGTAAACATTCTTTACTGAAAATGATATACCAGGTTATATATGTATATTCTGATGATTAACAAATGAAAAATTTGAATTCAAAAAGTTTTAAACTTCCTCAACAAAAATAAAATTTTTAATTACCTTACCGTTAAAATAACCAATATATTAAATTAGAATCTAAACTAGCTTAAAATAAATTTTAAATGTATTAATATTTAATTACCTGAAAATGTACATGAATTCGAAATCGCGGGCTCAATCTCACGAGATATGCCCATACGAAACCATAGCTCATCGTCGAACACCACCAGACGCCGCACCCATCGAAGACATCGCGCTCGACATCGGCCACGACCTACTGCCCTTCTCTGACCTATCTCGACCCCAAATCCAGCTCACGCGACTGCCAACCCCCAACGCACTCGAACGCGATTACCCGTTGTGACGCTCCACCTCTATACCCACGCTAGCCAAGAACACTACGGAGTAATGCTGTCGACTAGCACGGAGAATAAGGCTGTTGAGGAGCGACCTTCCGTGTAATTGCTTTGTGCGAGCATCGATATGTCAGATAGTATAGCATGCAATTCTTTTCAAGTGGAAATCCGACATGCCGACACAAACTCAAAGCTACTACACAGCGGCTATAATGTCTTCAGAAACAAATATAGAAGTAAACATAACATAAATCAGTCACAGGCAATTCATATCACAAAGGCGGAAATTGATATGAATATAACACATGAAAGTGTTCATCCGAGTAGTGGTCTAAAGGGATCCACAATATCACAAAAGAATAGTTACATGAACTACACAAAAGAATAAGTATACATTATGGAGTCTGTATCTCAAATGTATACAACAAAAACTACTAATCTAAGTAGTAAGCAAAAGGTCAGAGTAATGGATCCCCGGAGAGAAGTCAAATCGAAGCACCTGCAACATCTCGGTCTGACCCGGGTATTATTTATAAGAAAATAATAAACGGATCAATCTAACTATAAATATCAGATAACACGATATAGAATAGGAGATATGACCAAACACATAATAATCACAATGCCAAGTTGTGATATATATAAGTATTTGAAAACCAACAAGAGATTAATCAATATCACGATAATCTACTCAAGATAAAAAGGAATGTCATACACCTAATTTCATTCACCAAGCCACAATAAATGACATATAAGATATGGCATAGAGGTATAATATCCATAATGACATACTACTATAAGTATGTAAATGATAATCAACAAACGATTAATCAATATCAAAGAATCTTCTCAAAGATCCAAAAAGGGTATCATACCCAAAACTTGTATTCACAACAAGTTAATGACACACGAATTCACCTATGCACAAGAATTGATAAATCATATCAATAGAAATCACAAAGTTGGTGAAACATAAATTCCAGAAATCAACACAAGAAATCCAGTCAATGACACACAAATTCACCTATGCACAAGAATTGATAAATCATATCAATAGAAATCACAAAAATAGGTGAAGTATAAACTCCAGAATTCGACACACGAAATCCAGAAATTTCACAAAATAAAGGGGGGAGGCCTATCACATGAACGGGAGCATGAAAACTCACCAACAGCTGTAACACATGAACGAGAAGCTATCTCATGGTAGCTAGCCATTAATTTGACACACGAATGGTCCGAAGACCTGACACACGAATGGTCCGAAGACAGTGGGTTGCTACCCCTCCAAATTTGAGTCGAAACTCCACAAAGCAGACAAAGAGACATCGCACAACTGCTAGTCTAAATCACAAAAATGATCGTCATGATCATCGAGAAGTGTCAATTACACTAAGCTAGTAAATATATGAGTTTAGCTTCATGTCCCATAACCACTTGCTTAACTTAAATATTTACGAACAAATTGTAGATCTCCACTAGAAAATTGTCACAAGAGTTTCAATCGAACAAGTCCAAGAATTAACCAACAAAGAAAACGCAAGCGTTTCATACCACTCATTTTACTAAGTCGTTTAATTAGATTTCTCATACGAGTGAGATAAAGGTTTGTATATACTAATAGATTGGAAAACTGTTTTATAAACGAATTTGGTATTAAAGTAGAGTTGAAATCATTTGAAGAAAGAGTTTTGATATTTACTACTAGTATAGAAAACCTTTGTATTTTTAAAGTGACAAATCACAAAGAAGATTGTAAGAACAATCGATCACTAAAATTCACATACGAAGATGTGAATAAAATCCAAAGAAACCGATAAAGAATCCATCAAAATGGATATTCAAAAATCCCTAAAAAGGAGTCATCAAGGTCATAATAAATGATAACAACAAATAGGATCATCACGAACCGATTTAAATTGGAAATTCAATCCAAAAAGGCAAAATGGACTCAAACAGCAAGTTCAGTCGACTGAACAGAGTTTTCAGTCGACTGACCCTGTGCCTGGAAATTTTTCAGGTTCAGGAAACTTTCTGTTTCCGGTTTCAGTCGACTGAACAGAGTTTTCAGTCGACTGAACAGAGTTTTCAGTCGACTGAATCATGCCTGGAAACTTTCAGGTTGCAGGTTCAGTCGACTGAACAGAGTATTCAGTCGACTGAATCATGCCTGGGCTGTTTTTCAGCCTTATTCAAATGAAGAGCAAACTTTTCCAAAATGCAACCGGACGAACATTGGCTCTAAGGGTTTATGCCAATCGACAACCCGGCCCTATATGCTCCCCAATGCATCACCAAAAGCATGATCACACATCCATAAAAGGATTTTCACACAAATTGACTTAAAAACTCAAAAATTGGAATATTCACAAAACCAATCCAAATCAAGAGCAAATTCTCATGAAGAAGTGTTAGGAATTCAAACCTAACAACCAAATATAATTATAGTCATAGATGTGAGATAAAAATCTCACCTTTTCACAAAATCTAACAAGAAGAAGCTTGAAAGCAAATGGAGAATCAACCTCTCTTCAACACAACCCAATTAAGCTTGAATCTAAGCTCAAAAACAAGAACATTCCCAAAATTAGTTTAGGAATTTCTGAAATTGGTAAGAGAATAAGTTGGAGAAGAAGAAGAGAAGCTTACCATGGGTTCCTCTTGAGTTTGGAGCTAGGAATTTGATTTGCAAGAGATACTAGGGTTTTGGGGTTTTAATTTCCAATCTCTCCCACCATTAATGTTATAAAAACTGAAAAGAGAAGAGAATGAGGGTGAGTGGGGGAGAGTGGCTTAGATTTGAGCATAAGTTAACATAGGGCTGAGCCCAAAAACCTAACCCAAAGTGAAAAGTAGCAAAAATAAACTTTCTCCAAACATATCGAAGCTTATACTCAAAAAGGTCGCAAACGGCATTTTAAACTCAATGGGAGTGGTCCCGAGTCCTAATTCGACCGTATGCAAAAAGTAGCTTTTCGGACTAAAATCCGACTAACGATAAAATATTTAAATATAAAATCGATAAATATGCCGGTTGTTACAGAATCTCCTCCTTAAAGAAATTGCGTCCTCGCAATATACAAGAAGAGAATATAAAGTAACAACCATAAAAGCATACTCAACACAAAAGAAATTTGAAATAAGAAGTTCACCTCAAAGAGCACGAGAAAGTAAGTCCGGATGTGTTCGCTCGATGTACTCTCTAGATTCCCAAGAACAATCCTTAGGATTTGAAGACCATTGAACTTTAACAATCGGAACATCTTTATTTCGAAGTCTCTTGACCTCCGAAGCAATAATACGAATAGGACGTTGCTCATAAGTTAAATTAGGTGAAACTTCAATCTCTTCCACAACACCGGGCTCAAGAGCAGAATCGAAATCTCGAAGACATTTCCGAAGTTGAGAAACGTGAAACACGTCATGAATAGCAGAAAATTGAGCTGGCAATAAAAGGCGATAAGCCATGGAACCAATACGTTCAATGATAGGAAATGGCCCAATACATCGAGGTGCTAGTTTTCCCGATCGACTGAAACGTACAACACCTTTCATAGGTGACACACGAATGAACACAAGATCTCCCACAGAAAATTCTAACTTCCTTCTCCGGTTATTGGCATAGGATTTTTGTCTACTCTGGGCTTCTTTCATCCTATGTCGAATAATTTCAATTTTCTCTGTGGAATCACGAATAAAATCTGGACCTAAAACCAGCTTCTCACCGGCCTCAAGCCAACAAGAAGGAGATCGGCATGGCCTTCCGTAGAGTGCCTCAAAAGGTGCCATACCAATACTAGATTGGAAGCTATTATTCTAAGAAAATTCAACAAGAGAAATATGATCTTTCCAACTTCCACCGAAATCAAGCACACAAGCACGAAGAAGATCTTCAAGAGTTTGATTAACACGCTCGGTTTGTCCATCGGACTGGGGATGATAAGCGGTGCTAAAATTAAGCTTCGTTCCTAAAGCTTTTTGAAGACTCTTCTAAAATCCACTAGTAAACAATGGATCACGATCACTAACTATAGAAGTAGGAACTCCATGTAATTTAACAATCTCTTTGACAAAGAGTTTGGCCAAAAGAGGAACGGTTCGGTTAGACCGAACGGGAATAAAATGGGTAGATTTAGTAAGCCTATCTACAATCACCCATAAGCTATCATGACCCGAACGAGAACGGGGAAGGCCATCTATAAAATCCATGGAAATTTGATCCCACTTCCAAACTGGAATTTCTAAAGGTTGCAATAACCCACCGGGCCTTTGATGTTCGGCCTTAACGAGTTGGCAAGTCATGCAACACTTAACAAAGTTAGCAATATCGAGTTTCATTCCCTCCCAATAATAAAGCCGCTTCATATCCGCGTACATTTTACTACTACCGGGATGAATGGTAAATTTTGAACGATGGGAATCTTCTAAAATGTCTCTACGAAGATCAACAGTATTTGGTACGATAAGTCTACCAAATTTTCGAATGCCGCCACGAGGATCGATATCAAAGTCTTTCAAACCTTCAATATCAATTTTATCCTTAATATTTTGGTCAAGAAGAGCCAATTCAGGATCTAGCCTTTGAGCTTCAAGAATGCGGTCTAAAAGAGAAGGATGAGCCTCAAGGCTACATAAAGCAAGAGATGAACATAAATCGGGAACACGGTCTCGAATCTCACTAGTGGATAAGATCTCGAGATCGTTCCATTCGGATATCATCATAGAAACAACAGCTTGTTGTTTACGGCTAAGAGCATCGGCGACACGATTACCCTTACCGGGTGTATAAAGAATATCAAGATCATAAGGAGCAAGAAATTCGAGCCAACGTTGTTGACGCAAATTAAGTTCCTTTTGAGAGAACAAATACTTCAATGACTTATGATCGGTATAAAGAACAAATTTCTCTCCTAAAAGATAATGACGCCAAACCCGAAGAGCGAAAATAATAGCCGCGAGTTCTAAATCATGAGTGGCATATCTAGTCTCGGCCGGCTTCAATTGCCTAGAAGCATAAGCAATAACACGTTCTTTTTGCATAAGAACGGCACCCAAACCAATGCGACTAGCATCGGTATAAACAACGAAATCTTGATTCCCCTCGAGAATAACAAGAATAGGAGCATTAGATAGGAGTTCTTTTAATTTCTGAAAAGAAGCTTCACATTTGTCTGACCAAATGTATTTAACACCTTTCTTCGTCAAGCTAGTAAGAGGCACGACAATCTTAGAAAAGTCTTTAATAAAACGACGGTAATAGCCCACCAATCCGAGAAAACTACGAATCTCTGTCACACTCTCCGGTCTCTTCCAATCTTGAATCGCTTCAATCTTTGAAGGATCCACAGAAATTCCGGATTCGGAAATAATATGACCGAGAAACTTCACACGAGATTGCCAAAAATGGCATTTAGAAATTTTTTCCTTTAATTGATTACTCCTAAGAGTTTCCAACACAATCCGAAGATGTTTTTCATGCTCCTCCTCGGTTTTAGAATACACAAGAATATCATCGATAAAGATGAGAACAAACCGGTCGAGAAAGTCTTTGAAAACTCGATTCATTAAGTCAACGAAATAAGCCGGGGCATTCGTTAACCCAAATGGCATAACAAGCCATTCATAAGATCCATACCGAGTACGGAACGATGTCAAAGGAATGCTATCCTCTGCAATACGAAGCTGATGAAAACCGGTAGCCAAGTCCAATTGTGAAAAGACTCTAGCACCACAAAGTTGATCGAATAGATCATCAATCCGAGGTAAAGGATATTTATTTTTGATAGAAAGATCATTAAGCTTGCGGTAGTCAATGCAAAGCCTAAGTGTTCCATCGGATTTCTTCACGAAGATAGCCGAAGCTCCCCAAGGCGAGGAACTAGTGCGAATAAATTGCTTCGTTTCCAATTCAGATAATTGTTTACGCATCTCCTCATTTTCTTTATTAGACATACGATAAGGAGGACGAGTGATAGGTTGAGCTCCAGGAATAAGGTTAATTCTGAACTCAATTGCTCGCTTAGGTGGAAATCCTAAAACGGGCTTGAATATGTCGAAAAATTCACAAACGACGTGAATAAGAGAAATAATATCACCCTCATCATCATCATCGTCATCACGAGGATTTAAAGAATATAAAGATGCAACCAAAGCAGAATCTGAATCTTTAAGAATAACAGAAACCTGATTAACAGATTGAGGATGTCGATGATGAATAGTCCGCTCAGAACATAGGATATGAGCTTCATAACGGTTAAGACAATCCATTCCCAAAATCATTCCAAAGCCTAAATAACGCATGATATGCAAATCGGCTCGGAAAGAAAAATCACACAAAATAATCTCGACATCTTTACACAATAAACTGATTGTTGCGGATCCACCAACCAGATTCGCAATTCTCAAAGAAGTCATTAAACACAAAACATCCAAAGAAAAGGTATCAACAAGTTCTTTTGATATAAAAGAATGGGATGCACCCGTATCAAAAAGAACTCGAATAGGACGATCACGAAATAAAATAATTCCATCCAGAATAGAATGAGAAATACCTTGGCCACGAGATGTGTTGCCAGGGGCTTGAGCAACATTAAGCTTTCCCTCCCTCCTATTTTGAAGTTTGGGACATACATGCATAAAATGGTCCGGGCTTTTGCAATAGCGACAAGTACGAGGCTTTGAACACTTGTTCGCAAAATGGTCTTTCGAACCATAATTATAGCATTTCCCTTGAGTAGAGGAAAAGGACTTTTCAGCAGGAGTTGCTTGCCTCCCTTTCTTATTGGGATAAGGACCTTTGAATTTGTTTGTCCTCTTCTTGTTGTTGAAGTTTGGTTTGGAACCCACCACTTCAACATCATTCTCCCTATCCGCCTCTTCAAGACGAAGAGCGATATCAACGAGTTGGTCGAAAGAAACTACTAATTTTAGAAGTAATGGCTTCTTGAGACTTTTGTTTAAGCCATAGACGAATCTCTGGTTCTTCTGTAAAGGGGTGTTGATGTATTCAACCCCGTATTTAGAAAGCGACTCGAAGGAGGCGACGTAATCAGTCACGGAGGACTCACCTTGAACAAGGTCTATAAATCGTCGAGCCAATGTCACTTTTTCAGCTTCCGGTACGAATTTCAACTCGAAGCGTTCTCGGAATTTCTCCCAGATGAGACCCGCTTCATTAATTTCAGGAATAAGAAGCTCGTACCAGTCCAATGCTCTTTCTCGGAGCATACTTGAGGCCACCTGAACTCGGTGAAGGTCAATAAGATTCATGCGAGAAAAGATTCGATCGCATGACCTTAGCCAAGCCTGTACCTCGATAACAGTTTCGAAACCTTTGAATGGCTCCCCACCCAAATTAGTGTAATCGCTACACAAGCTTGCAAATCCCGACTTAGGGTGAGTAGGTTCCGGGTTAGCTCCAGCTGCTTGAGCATTTGTCACTAAATCAAGAAGCTGTTGAGCAGTCATAAAAACTCCTTCTTGGGGTGGAGTGCTAGACGGTACGGCTCTAGGACGGCTTGGTCTAGACATTTCTCTTCCTTTAGAAAGAAAGAAGAAGAAGAAAAAGGTTATTCACCAAATTGAATATCAAGCAATCTTGCTAGACAAAACAAGGAATCATAAGGAAAATAGGATGAATCGGTACGAAGACTCGAATTAAATCCTAAAGAACGACTCCTAAGAAAGACTTAGGACGATGATCCTTGTTATAATATTCCATATTGTTCCGAAGTTTGGCTCCGATACCAAACTGTGACGCCCCACCTCTATACCCACGCTAGCCAAGAACACTACGGAGTAATGCTGTCGACTAGCATGGAGAATAAGGCTGTTGAGGAGCGACCTTCCGTGTAATTGCTTTGTGCGAGCATCGATATGTCAGATAGTATAGCATGCAATTCTTTTCAAGTGGAAATCCGACATGCCGACACAAACTCAAAGCTACTACACAGTGGCTATAATATCTTCGGAAACAAATATAGAAGTAAACATAACATAAATCAGTCACAGACAATTCATATCACAAAGGCGGAAATAGATATGAATATAACACATGAAAGTGTTCATCAGAGTAGTGGTCTAAAGAGATCCACAATATAACAAAAGAATAGTTACATGAACTACACAAAAGAATAAGTATACATTATGCAGTCTGTATCTCAAATGTATACAACAAAAACTACTAATCTAAGTAGTAAGCAAAAGGTCAGAGTAATGGATCCCTGAGAGAAGTCAAGTCGAAGCACCTGCAACATCTCGGTCTGACCCGAGTATTATTTATAAGAAAATAATAAACGGATCAGTCTAACTATAAATATCAGATAACATGATATAGAATAGGAGATATGACCAAACACATAATAATCACAATGCCAAGCTGTGATATATATAAGTAATTGAAAACCAACAAGAGATTAATCAATATCACGATAATCAACTCAAGATAAAAAGGAATGTCATACTCCTAATTTCATTCACCAAGCCATAATAAATGACATATAAGATATGGCATAGACGTATAATATCCATAATGGCATACTACTATAAGTATGTAAATGATAATCAACAAACGATTAATCAATATCAAAGAATCTTCTCAAAGATCCAAAAAGGGTATCATAACCAAAACTTGTATTCACAACAAGTTAATGACACACGAATTCACCTATGCACAAGAATTGATAAATCATATCAATAGAAATCACAAAGTTGGCGAAACATAAATTCCAGAAATCAACACAAGAAATCCAGTCAATGACACACAAATTCACCTATGCACAAGAATTGATAAATCATATCAATAGAAATCACAAAAATAGGTGAAGTATAAACTCCAGAATTCGACACACGAAATCCAGAAATTTCACAAAATAAAGGGGGGGAGGCCTATCACATGAACGGGAGCATGAAAACTCACCAACAGCTGTAACACATGAACGAGAAGCTATCTCATGGTAGCTAGCCATTAATTTGACACACGAATGGTCCGAAGACCTGACACACGAATGGTCCGAAGACCGTCGGTTGCTACCCCACCAAATTTGAATCGAAACTCCACAAAGCAGACAAAGAGACATCGCACAACTGCTAGTCTAAATCACAAAAATGATCGTCATGATCATCGAGAAGTGTCAATTACACTAAGCTAGTAAATATATGAGTTTAGCTTCATGTCCCATAACCACTTGCTTAACTTAAATATTTACGAACAAATTGTAGATCTCCACTAGAAAATTGTCACAAGAGTTTCAATCGAACAAGTCCAAGAATTAACCAACAAAGTAAACGCAAGCGTTTCATACCACTCGTTTTACTAAGTTGTTTAATTAGATTTCTCATACGAGTGAGGTAAAGGTTTGTATATACTAATAGATTGGAAAACTGTTTTATAAACGAATTTGGTATTAAAGTAGAGTTGAAATCATTTGAAGAAAGAGTTTTGATATTTACTACTAGTATTGAAAACCTTTATATTTTTAAAGTGATAAATCACAAAGAAGATTGTAAGAACAACCGATCACTTTAAAGTGATAAATCACAAAGAAGATTGTAAGAACAACCGATCACTAAAATTCACATACGAAGATGTGAATAAAATCCAAAGAAACCGATAAAGAATCCATCGAAATGGATATTCATAAATCCCTGAAAAGGAGTCATCAAGGTCATAATAAATGATGACAACAAATAGGATCATCACGAATCGATTTAAATTGGAAATTCAATCCAAAAAGGCAAAATGGACTCAAACAGCAGGTTCAGACGACTGAACAGAGTTTCCAGTCGACTGATCCTGTGCTTGGAAATTTTCCAGGTTCAGGAAACTTTCTGTTTCCGGTTTCAGTCGACTGAACAGAGTTTTCAGTCGACTGAATCATGCCTGGAAACTTTCGGGTTGCAGGTTCAGTCGACTGAACAGAGTATTCAGTCGACTGAATCATGCCTGGGCTGTTTTTCAGCCTTATTCAAATGAAGAGCAAACTCTTCCAAAATACAACCGGATGAACATTGGCTCTAAGGGTTTATGCCAATCGACAACCCGGCCCTATATGCTCCCCGATGCATCACCAAAAGCATGATCAAACATCCATAAAAGGATTTTCACACAAATTGACTTAAAAACTGGAATATTCACAAAACCAATCCAAATCAAGAGCAAATTCTCATGAAGAAGTGTTAGGAATTCAAACCTAACAACCAAAGATAATTATAGTCATAGATGTGAGATAAAAATCTCACCTTTTCACAAAATCGAACAAGAAGAAGCTTGAAAGCAAATGGAGAATCAACCTCTCTTCAACACAACCCAATTGAGCTTGAATCTAAGCTCAAAAACAAGAACATTCCCAAAATTAGGTTTAGGAATTTCTGAAATTGGTAAGAGAATAAGTTGGAGAAGAAGAAGAGAAGCTTACCAATGGGTTCTTCTTGAGTTTGGAGCCAGGAATTTGATTTGCAAGAGAAACTAGGGTTTTGGAGTTTTAATTTCCAATCTCTCCCACCATTAATGTTATAAAACTGAAAAGAGAAGAGAATGAGGGTGAGTGGGGGAGATTGGCTCAGATTTGAGCATAAGTTAGCATAGGGCTGAGCCCAAAAACCAAACCCAAAGTGAAAAGTAGCAAAAATCAACTTTCTCCAAACATATCGAAGCTTATACTCAAAAAGGTCACAAACGGCATTTTAAACTCAATGGGAGTGGTCCCGAGTCCTAATTCGACCGTATGCAAAAAGTAGCTTTTCGGACTAAAATCTGACTAACGATAAAATATTTAAATAAAATAACTAAATATAAAATCGACAAATATGCGGGTTGTTACACCCGTCCTCTCACTGCCACGCGCGAGCGTCTCGACCAAACCATAATCTTCGCCCTGCTTGATTTCGAAGGCGAGAGGCTCGACTTTGGTTTGAGACAAAAAGGAGAAGAAGAGCGGCCATCATATTTCATTAATTTCGAACGAAATCAATTTCGTTCTGTTGATTTTTTTGCGAGGCCATTATTTCTTTCTTTGTTTGAAATTTTTTTTTAGACGAGAAGGGGCGTCAGAATTTATAAAAAGGGGAAGAAAATGGCTTCGGCAAGAAGATGGGTGATTTCTCTAGCACGTGAACGGCGAAAGAGGAAAGAAGCTTGTGTAAAAAGCTGGAAGGGTGTGGCTTATATGAGAAGGTTTGACTATTTAAATTAATTTCCAATAGATTATTTTAGGCATTTCAGATCATATGACCAAACGGTAACTCCAAATACTGTGAAAATTGAAATCCAATAATAATATAATATTACGGATCCAATGGAACTGGTTTCGTCGAAATCCGAGACTGTGCATTGGAAGGCTATTTTTAAATTCAATTTAAACGATACATTTCTGAAACTGAAGAATCACTTCCAATTTCAATTTAAAAGCCCTTATTGTCCTCAAAACTATCAATATAAATTTTACAAGCCTTTAAATTATTTTTAACAGGCTTAAAATTCCAGGTTGAACATTTTATCCAACTTAAAATTATTTAATTCAAAATTTTAATTACCCAATAAATAGTGATATTTGAATTCAAGTTAAAATTGATCCTTTCAAATATTAAAATTAATTGAAATATTTCCATTTCAACTTCTCAAAAATTCCGGGTCGTCACATTCCTCCCCCTTAAAAGAATTTCATCCCCGAAATTACTAGTTAGGAAAAATGGTCCAATACCTGTTTATCTTTCCCAAAACTAAACAATTTCTAACAATTTTCCAAAACAACCTTTTATTAAGAACACCCTACTACTGTTCCTAACTTTCCAAACATCTCCCATTAGGTTCCCACTAATATCATATACCCAACCATTCAAATTTCAATTTGAAACCAAATTTTGAATTTTTCAAAATTTCTCAAAAAACTTTCTAACTCCATAAATTTTTGAATTTTTTTTCCAGCGTCTCCTTTGTGCGGCTAGCTCGGTACAACTACAAAATGCCTCTGTAGGCCCCCAGATTTCAAAAGAAAATAAAAGGCCACGTGGCTAGATCAAAAACCCGATCAAATTTCATACAGAAATTTAAATACATACCTTTTTGTCGAGCAATTCAAATTTATCTTCTGAAATCAAAACCAAATTTTCCCTTTCTTGTATAATACCTATACATCGCACATAGCAATAATTTCCAATCACAACATTCAAAAACATTTTATCGACTTTCGTACAAAATGTCAATATTTATTCATTCAAATATTAACTTAGAATATATTAATATTAACTTAGAATATATTTGTAATATCAATTTCCAATTAAGAATTCACCATTCCTTTCTTAAGTTTAGTAAAGCATTTAATATGCTTCTTTATTTATTTTCATTTCACTATTGGAGTTTATATCCATTCCTATTTAATATGCCTTTACAATCCCATTTGAATTCAATTAGCTTCAATTTACTAATTGCTTTCCAATCTAAATACTTTTTCCAAATTTTCATTCAGATTTCCATCTTCCAATTCTACTTGAATTCAATTTTGTCTTCAAACTTTGAATATTGAATTGTATTCGCCTTATCTCAACCCATATGTAATTAACCATTTCCTTCTATTAGTTCCACTTACTAATTTATTTAAATATCAAATAAAAGTTTACTTGCAAACTTTTTCTTCCTTTAGTTTCTTCAAACAATTTCTTCAATTCCACCTTACTTTACATTCACACTTTTAAATTAAATTTCAATATTCAATTTTTAAATCTATTTGCTTATTAATTTTAAATCCTTTTCCGTTAGTGAAAATTTTTAAAAAAAATTCTAACTCCCAAAATTTTCGAAATTTTTCGGCAGAGTCTCCTTTGTACGGAGGAGCTTTTGCAATTTGACAAGAGATATAAATATATATACATCGACCCATACGATCGGAAAAACAAAAAACAGTTCATATTTCCTATTTTTATTACGTAGGCGTACCTTTATTTAGCATTTTAAGCAAAGGGCATATTATTTAGCAATTTGCGCGATCAAATCCAGCAAAACGGCTTCCCGGTACATGTACTTAATTCAAACATATAAGTAATAAATATATGAAATTTATTAACATTTCACTAACTTTCAGTAGCTAACACATAAATTTCATTTATAATGCACGGTATAGAATTTCCATAAGCACATATATGGTTCCGACACTTATTACAATTGCTTACAACCAATTCTCAGACCATTCCATTCAGTTTAAGTGATTTACAACTTACTCGCTTATATTTAATTCATTCTAAGCAAGACAACTTATATCCATCCCCTATGATTTCAAAATCATCTTATTTCACTTCTAATAACTCATAGAGTCTTATATAATCCGTTTACATCAAACGACTCATTTTCTTATGCAATACGACAGTATTAATGGGAATAAATATTACGTAAGCTTTATAACCATTTAAATTGATTCCAACTCAATGTATATAAATTCCATTCCAATCTAACTTATTTACAAACCGTATAGTTGCATTCCATCTCGTTTCACTTTGGTTTTGTTCAAAGCCATTTTGTTATACCCGACATCATCCTATGCTTCTATTAATTTTAAACTTAAGTTAATTTACTTCAATTAACTACTATTTCATAACTTAAGTTCATTCCCATTTTAATTTATTCATATCGAATTGGATTTATTTTCATCTCAAGTCATTTTATTTTAATCCAATTTCATACAACTTCAATTCATATTTAATTCACTCACAATTCTAAGCTGAATTTCTATTTATAACTCAAGCTTCATTTCCAAACTCAATTATGTATTCATAATTTAATTCTAAGTTAGTAATTTCGAGTTCCATTTCCATATTTCATCAACTAATTTATTATCTAACTAGTTCTTCCCTGGTTTAAATTCAATACTTGATTTTTAATCTCAGAATCTCTTTATTAAATTTCTTAAGTGCAATTTATTTTATAATTCAAGTTTTGATTTTTCGTTTTATTTTCCAATTCATCAAAAAAAAATTATTTTGGGCTTTCGATCCCACTTTTCAAGTTTATAAGTCAGAACATATTATTTTACACATTTCAATTCATTCTAGGCTTGAATATATTCATCTTTTATTTTTAACTCAAGATTTACGCTTAGTTATAGACCAAGTATATCTTATTCTAAGGATTTTTAATTCTTTTATAAGTTATTCTAATTTATTCATTCCAACTTATTTCTTATCCAACTTACTTCCATTTATTCAGATAAGAATCTAATTCCATTCAATAACACCCATAACTCAATTGAATTTTACTCCAATTCAATTCTATTTAACTTAACCCCAGTTAAATCTTGTTACATACCATTCCTTTGAATCTTGTTCACGAAGGACTTAATTCATTTAATATCATTAAAACATCCAATTTCAGTTCATTCACTTACAATTATAAATTCATTAATTCATTCACAAATTCATATCATATTAATTAATCAGTTACTTATTAATTCTAATCTTAAAACTTTGTTCATTTAGTCCAACTTTACTATTTTTTTTTCTCATTCAAACTTAAGTTCAATATTCAGTTTAAATTTCCCTTTTGCTTACACATTTAAACTCATTACTAAAATGTTCAAAATTCAGTTTTGAAAATATATATATCTAAATCAATCTATTCCTTTGCATTTCAAAATCAACCAAATTTCACAAACAAAAATTAATCCCAAAACATCCAGGTAGCAAATCCAATCTTGGAAACTGGAAAATGAACACCAATGATGCCGCAATCATCATCGGAATTATTTTCCAGCGACCGTATAGAGTTCTATGCTTTTATCTTTCTAAAATCCCTTCAAACATTTTTAAATTCCAAATCTCTCTAGATTTCAAATTCGGTTCAAAAATATTTCTCGGTATATATTATCTTCCCAACTTTTTGAGAATCATTTTCAAATTCAAAGGAATCTAAATTTCCAAATTCTGGATCCACTAAATTTATATTCAAACATTACTTTGGAATTTTATCTTATTTTAATTATTAATCACACTATAATTCACATTTATAGTTTATATTTACAAATCTCATTTGTATATGAATTTGTTTCTTGTTTTTAATTATGGTTTCAATTCCATATTCAATTATAAATCACATTTACAAATTCCATTTATTTTTTTATTTATTCCCTAAATTTTGGTAATTATTTAAATTTCTTATTCAATTCTCATACAATAATGACAATAATTTACTATTGTCACTTCTTAATAACGAAGCATCCATATATAACTATAACAATTTACAAAAAAATCATTTCTTTTATATACAAAAATAATTTGGGTAAAATTATATCATTTACCCTATTTAAAACAATACTGTGTCGATTTAACTTGTTTAAGTGTTTAGAAATCCTGATCGATAATATGGCGCCCCACACATCGACCAGAATCCATAAACACTCAACCGGTAAATCGACACAATATAAAACAATTTTATATTCACTAACAAATACGCGCTCATATCTATTAATACGCTCAAGCTCATTCTAGAGTACTACGCACTCTATTTAATGAGTAATTCCTACCAGAGCCAAGGTTATCACCAACCTAAGCTCTGATACCAAGTGTAACAACCCACAAATCCGTACCCCTTGAGCCAACACTATTCTACATCAATCAACTCAAGTTGAACATAAATACGAACCATTTAGGTTAAAGAAGAAGAGGTAGAGGAAGAAAATAGAAAAACAACATCAAAATCTAATCATCGCAGTGGAATAAAATATAGTAGATAATTACAGATCTTTACAGCAAAAACAAATACTATATCAGTATATACATACATTATCAAAGTACATCATCAGAGTTTAACATCAATAACATACAACTAGATACATGGCGGAACAAATATCAAATATGAAAGTACATATCGTCATCCAGCTCGTCTCCTTAGCTGCACAACATCATATCCTGTTTTTTATAATACTCGATTTGACCCAAGCATTATAGTTAAATAACACTCGAGTCAGTCTGGAATACCAGCGTGAGAAATCACACTCAAATTTATTATTAAAATTTCAAAAATCTTTTGAAAACAAAAGCATCTCGTAAGACCACGCCACAAATAAACATGTCGGGTTTTACCTTACGGTAGATAAAAAATTTCTTATAAAATCCTCTCATATTATAATAGGGTCTATATACAAATACTGATTGAACTAGCCGAAATTATTACATCTATTAAATTCCAGCTACTAGCCACAAAGTGGGTAATACAATCAAAACTCGTAAAGGCGCGTAGGGAGAATGAATTTCCAAATAATGACTAGGCACTGGGGTACCACCTGTCACGGTACATGGCCTAGATCACAGTACCAAGGATCACTCCCGACCCCCTGCCACAAAAGACCCGGACTATCCCTTACTGGATAATCCCGAGTAAGATCACCCCACGGGTTGGATCAGCAATAACACCACTAAGCCGAAATAAAAAGGGACATCTAGACGGGGATGACCTTACTCGGAAATGGGTGCTGCCCACAAGCCTTACTGCATAACCCCTGATTTTCAGTCATTCCCGGTTGATGAGGCTTGAGACTAAGCGTTACCTTTTAGAACATATCCCTTAGAATGCCCATCTTACATCTGACGATGTTCCGAAAGCATTCATCCATACAAGTCCGTCCTGGGTTCGAACGGAACCTAAGGCACTACTCCTACTACATCCATTTTGGAAATATCCTCAGGATTAGTAGCGACTAGCCCTTGCACTTCACTGCTCCATCTTTGAATCCAAACTCGTTTTCCACGAAAACGTACAAACCAGATCGAAGTGGTTTTCGAGAAATAAATCTCGATCCCGGTCTCTTCGAAACGATCAACGCATTTGGCCAATATTGATAGTCGGTCATTTAACTATCAATTAACATTCACAACAACCATCAAACAATAAATAATTTTCCCAAATTATTTATTAATTCCAAAAATATCTTCACAAGATATATTTTCACTTTCAAACCCTTTTGAATACAGTTTCCAATATCTTCCTTTCTTAGGATAAATTTTCCCAAATGTTTCTATTTCTACTGAAATCACGAAGAACAAAACTTTAGATTTTTAAAATAATTTAAAACGCTTTACTTTGAAATATACTTTAAAACATGTAAGTTAAACTACTTCGATAACTTGTTAAAAATACATACTATATGAATATTTGAAAATAAGGTTACTTTATAAAATATAAAACTAGGTTTTCACTTTTTAAAACAAAATACTAAGTCACCTTTTAAATAATTACTACGATAATAGATTAAAAAAAATATTTACTATAGAATTAAGATATTTAGAAATAATAAATTCCTAAAACATGCTTTTTAAAACAACATTAATTTTTTTATCTTATATTTAAAAATTTATTTTGAACGCACTTGGCTATCCAGAGAAATATACTCCTCTTCACATTCTTCTTTAAATTTCCAATTTCAAACACTAGAATCAATTTCAAAATTGATTTCCAATTTACTCCCTTTAATTCCAAAATCCATTAACTTCAGATTTTATTCCTTAATTATGATTTAAAATACTTTTAACTGAAAATACCAATTTTAGATTTCTCAAATTACTTCTTAATCCTTTTAAATCAATTTAAATTTTAAATTTTAAAATAGTTCTTTATTCCTTTAAAATAATATCACTTAATTTTAAAATTCAAAATTTTTTGTTTATTCAAACAAAAAATTCTTTTCATACTTGAAGTTATTTACTAGTATTTTAATATCACTTCTATTTCTTTTCAATTCATTCTAAATTATTCAAAATTCTATAATTATTTCGCTTACAAATTCACTCCTTTTATTTTCTTTCCAAAATCCAATTTATATATTTTTGGTAACTCATTATACCCAAATATATTCAATCAAACAATAGCATTCAATATTCCAATATAATTCATTATGGAATATAAAGTAATCACAACAGAGAATATAAAATAATTTAAATAAATATTGAGGAATCCAGTTGGATCCCTCCAACCTGTTTTCCCTACATCCATAGATGTTAGCACAATAAAATACCAATTCCACTTCGAGGTGGAATAACGTGGTGTATGGGATTAAATATAATATCATCCACTATTATGCGGCTCATAGGGTCTCATCTGCTATAAAATGCGGGAAATCAAACATTCCAAGATATACTATATACCATAAGATAACACATCAATCAATCCAATTGTTCAACCATTTATCTAAATTCAACCATTTAAATTAAAATTAAAATTCAGCTGAGTGTGATTAACTCACCTTTTATTGCTGTGTGCAATCCAATCCAAATCAGCTTGTTCTTCAATATTTTTGACCTTGTATAACATTAGATGATTTTTTTATTAATATCCGAATAGTTTGAATGATTAAATTTCCATTTATAAATTTAATTACCACTAGTTTTATTTTAACCTAGAATTCAATTTTAATCTGATTCCCTTTTTAAATAAAAATATTTTTAGCAACTAAAATAGTTAAATAAGTTAATTTATGGGTTAATTACACAATTCATTTTTTTTAAAATATAAACCGGTATGTTTAAAATGTATATTTATTTCCTTCCGAGCTACATATATTAGAGAGAAATTATTTTATTATAAAATAACGTTTTCTATTTATATATAAATATATATATATATAGTCTACATCTATAATTTACTGTATACATAAATACCTATATATAAACCTAAATTCTGCAAATTAAAAACTAACAATAACAATAAACATTCTTTACTGAAAACGGTATACCAGGTTATATATGTATATTCTGATAATTAAAAAATGAACAATTTGTATTCAAAAAGTTTTAAAATTCCTTAACTAAAATAAAAATTTCAATTACCTTACTGTTAAAATAACCAATACATTAAATTAGAATCTAAACTATCTTAAAATAAATTTTAAATGTATTAATTTTTAATTAACTGAAAACGTATAGGAATTCGAAATCGCGAGCTCCATCTCACGAGATATGCCCATACAAAACTCTAGCTCTTCGTCGAACACCACCAGAAGCCGTACCCTTCGAAGACATCGCGTTCGACATCGTCCACGACCTACTGCCCCTCTCCGACCTATCTCGATCCCAAATCCAGCTCACGCGACTGCTAACCCCTAGCACAGACGAACACGATTACCCATCCTATCAAAGCCACGCGCGAGCGTCTCTACAGAACCCTAATCTTCGCCCTGCTCGATTCCGAAGACGAGAGGCTCGACTTTAGTTTGAGACAAAAAGAAGAAGAAGAGCGGCCATCATATTTCATTAATTTTGAACGAAAACAATTTCGTTCTGTTGATTTTTTTTGCTCGGCCATTATTTCTTTCTTTGTTTGATTTTTTTTTACGAGAAGGGACGTCAAAATTTATAAAAAGGGGAAGAAAATTGCTTTGGCAAGAAGATGGGCTGGATTCGATTTCTCTAGCACCTAAAAGGCGAAAGAGGAAAGAAGCTTGCATGAAAAGCTGTAAGGGTGTGGCTTATATGAGTAGTTTTTACTATTTAAATTAAATTCCAATAGATTATTCTAGGCATTTCAGATCATACGACCAAACGGTAACTCCAAATACTGCAAAAATTGAAATCCGATAATAATATAATATTACGGATCCAATGGAACTGGTTTCGTCGAAATCCGAGACTGTGCCTCGGAAGGCTATTTTTAAATTCAATTTGAACGATACATTTTTGAAACTGAACGAATCACTTCCAATTTCAATTTAAAAGCTCTTATTGTCCTTAGAACTATCAATATAAATTTTACAAGCCTTCAAATTATTTGTAACAGGCTTATTCTAGATTCAACATTTTATCAAACTTCGAATTATTTAATTCAAAAATTAAATTACCCAATAAATAGTGATATTTGAATTGAAGTTAAAATTAATCCTTTCAAATATTAAAATTAATTAAAATATTTCCATTTCAATTGCTCAAAAATTACGGATCGTCACATTAATAATAGTATATAAAATAAAATTGTTTAAAAAACAAAATAGTTTATTTAAAATAGTTATAGGTAAAAATAGTTTATTTTAAAATAACTTGTATATTAAAACAGTTTATCTTAAAATAGTTTATATTAAAATCATTTACAAAGTAAAATATATAAAAAGTTTAAATATAATTTTAAAATCCTTTATCTAATAAACTAGCTTTCTCAAACTTCACAAATCGATTCAAATCAACTCGAATTCAAATTTTCAATTTAATTAAATCTCAATTCATCTATTTCAATTCAATTCAATTTCAAAATAAACCATTTCAAATTATATCGATTTCAAGCACAACTTTGAACCACGAAATAAACCATTTCAATTTCAATATATTTCAAAGCTTTAGGTATTCCACATTTCCAAACTAAATTTTATTATTTTATATATATATCTAAATTTAACTTCATTATTATTTAGTTTTGAAATATTCAATTAATAAATCCAGCATCGTTTAAATTTAAACTTGAAATATTCATAAATCGCCTTAAACCAAAATCAAATTATAAAATCATATCCTTTCAAAAATCCCAAATTCAATGAGTTTCAAATTGATTTAATTAAACAAAATTCTTAATTAAATACAGTTTCGAATAAATTCAAATTTATCTTTCCATAGTGAATTCTATACTAATAGGGGACTTGCAGAGTGATAACAGATATGATAATCATAATAACAACAGGCATATATCATGAATGTTAATAACAAATAATGGTGTCAGATGTCATAGGTGAATAGATACAGATAACATCATATATATAGCAACGTAAATAACTAACAAAAACATATTTCAACTATTATTTCAATTGAAATAAAATTAAATAAATATAAGAACATTAATCATGAGTGATTGTTCACCTTTTGAGGATAAAGAGAATAACAATGAATGGAGTTACGGATCCAAGCACAAATTCCAAATCAAAGCTAGATTGGCACGAATTTGACGAACAAAGCTGATAAATTGGAATAGACGAAATCAAATCAAAACTGGATCGATGAAGATAATTGGTGTAAGTGAACTTACATATTTAATTATATATCTAAAGCCATATTCTGAATTCAAACATATAATAAATTATATATATATATATATATGGTTTTCAAAAATCATAGTTTTAAATTAAAACACATATTTAAAATCAAACATATATACATTATATATTTTGAAATAAGTACATATATATTTAGTAAAAATATAAAATACTTACATATATAGTCTATGTTCATTACAACATATCAAGTACCGCCTATATAAACTTATATATATACGGTAACTTTGATATATATATATATATAAAACATAAATGACGACTTGTATAACTTAAGACAAACCTGTTATGAACTTATATTTCAACTTATCAAATCATATGACTAACATATTTAAAATTTATATGAGTTAACATAATCAACAAAATTTTAAATATATAAGTTTGACTGTAAAACAGACTATAAATAATTAAATAATATACAAACCAACATCTAAACATTTATATATAAACATGAAATAGAGGCTTCATCATTTACAACCTGAAGTGAAAAAATATATATATGAAGACTCATATTGATAGAATATTGTAACATATATAGCTTTCATATAAAAAAATCAAGATAGAGGCTGCAACAATTAATAGTATATATCAATAAAATAATTTATAGATACATAATATATATATACACGGTCTAATATATCTAAAATATTATTTAAATTTTTAATAAATACTTATAACAAATCTATATATTAATATAATACAAAAGCAGGTATAGTAAGCCATATCGAATATATATATATATATATATATATATATATATATATATATATATATATATATAAACAGGTGTATATATACAACTAATGTATATACTATAATAAATACTGCAGCAAATATAACTAGTACAAAATTATTATAAGAATATATATATATTAACCAAAACTTGTATATATACTTCCTTTTTTCATACAGTATAATAGTCTACGCTGTTATATATACTTGAACAACATTATATACTAACCGTAAAATATAATACTCATATATATATATAACCAATATATATTAACTTATATTTATACTTATTATAACAAACACAATGCAAATCCATATTCCTGCACACGCTATTGCAAATGAAGAGAGGAAGCAGGCTCAAGAGGGAGTGGCAGGAGAGGGTGGCGGGGTAGATGCGGCTGGAGCTCGGCTGTGAGAGGTTTGCAGTACACTTCCATAAATTTAAATATATATAAACTTTATATGTGTACATCAATATTTACTTTAAAACACCCATTCAAAATAAGGCCTTTATATACATATTATATTCTTAAACTCTATACAAAAATATATAATATATATAGCAGTTGGAATCATATATAATGCATAATAAAACCCATAATATAAATACTTTATGTATAATATAACTCATAACAGTTAGAACCATGTATTATATAACTTATACTGATAGCATAAGTAAAATACTATAACTTACAAACTAATGTATATATAGATGTGTGTGTGTATAATTTAAACTTATACTAGTATAGTTGCACAACACATAACTAGCCGATTGTTTAAAGTAACATATACATAATTTATAAAATCTAACATACGGTAACCTATTTTCAAAAATCATATATGTATATATATATATATATATATAGTTTACAAACATCATATATATAAACAAATGTGTATATATATATAATATACTCACCTATATCAACATACAGGGGATGGGACCATGGCTCAAGGCTAGGAAGAGGTGCGGAGGTGAAGTTGCTGCGGTAGGTGAGGGTGGCTGTTGGAGGTACGGTGAGGTCATGGCCAGGGTGAAGGTGATTGGCTGGTGTGGTTCCCGTGCATGGCGGTTGATGTGTGAAATCTTGATGGTGGACGGTTCGATCGTGAGGAGAAAGGTGAAGTGGGCTGAGGAGATGTGAGAGCGGACATGATCTAGAATATGATCGAATGCATGCACGCGTGGGCTAGAGGGTGATGCATGGAGTTTTTTTTATTACTGAGATCTGGGAAGAGAGGAAGAAGGATGGAAGAGGGGAAGGGTTCTTAGATGGACAGAGGAGAAAAGAGAAGAAGAAAGAAAGAAGAAAAAATGGAATATACCTTTGCCAAATGAACGGCGATAACATGGAAAGGTAATATAAAAACAAAAAGAAGTAAGAGCAACGATCACCATGGGATTAAGCTTAATAATTAAAGCAATTGATTGTTGCGTGGCAGTCACGGTTTAGATTTTAAAAGCAAGGGAAAATCAAAAGTTCACAAATTTTCGTACTGTTACGATGAATCGTTATCATCGTTTCTGTCGCATACCAGACCTCAAAACACAGAATTGAATATGCCGCAGAGATCGGCAAGACGAGACGATCAAAATGATATACGAAAATCAGTGGTACGACATCCGATCAAAAATTGATATTCCGTACCAGAAATGCTGCTAACTGGTCGAAAATAAGATAAACGGAGCAATAGCAGTCCATATTTGGAGAAACTAAAGACGACGCCTCACTCAGAAGATGATTTACAAATTTATTATATAAAGATATTCAGGTTTGGAAAACATTTGATTATCATCAATTTTTAAATGATTTAAATTTAAATAAAATTGCACGATAAAATAAACTTTCATATTAACAGATGAAAAATTACTATTTGCTATGTTTAAGTATACGATTCAAAATATCAAATTTTATTTCTATATCAAATATTCAAAAATTCACGAAAAAATTCAGTTAAATATATTATTAAAACAAATAAAAGTATTAAAAATTTATGGGTCATTACAATTTTTGTTATGTTTGGTTGTTGTTTATGTGAGAGAAAACCTGTTCCACGTTAGTGGCATGGTCCCTCATATTATTGTTTAAAAACACCCTATTTGTTTCATAGTTTTACTCATATATACATTTTGTCTGACCCAAGTTGTTTATTTTGCCTAAACTCTCGGGTATTCAATTATATTTGGTAGTCCAAGAATAGTAGGTTTTCTTTGGAGCTCTTTGAATACGATGATCGAGCAGGCGGCTCCTTAGTTATCTAGTTATTTTTTCTGCTGTATGATTACATAGGTGTATTTTGTATCCTAAAAATGTAAATTTAGAATATATAGCTGCAAATTTGTTAGATGTAGTACTATTTTTATAACTCTAATAAATCCTTATAAAGAGTTACCTTTTGTACTATATCATTTTATATTATATGTAGCCATTTCGCTTTGATGCTTATCTATCCTGTCTTCTTCTATTCTTTATTTTACCTTAAGACAACTTATCTCAAATGCTTGGACAACGACACATAGATACCGAGGATGTATTAAGTGTCGTTCCCAGGGATCAAAAAGGTAGGTCATCACAAATAGTATATCTCATTAAATAGTAAAATCCATTTGTGAACCATTTCATAAAACATCACTTTTATTTATGAAACATGTCATAAAATCATAACTCAAGTGTATACCTATATAATACATACTACATCCAAAGAGTATACACAAAGCATCATATTCATTTTACCTTTTAAAATTCATATGAAGGCTCAAAATAAATCTAGATCTTATAACTGAGTCAACCTTTTGGACTCCTTTACCCATCGGGTGAGGCAAGTAGCCAGGGAGAGCAGGACTCTAGTACCCAAAATCATGACAAGAGTTTACTTTCCTTAGAGTACACTCATATAATAAAGATATTGCCCACTAACATCAAATGATTTACTTAACATAGATGTTTAAACCAATTTAAAAGTTATGTTAACTTGATACCTTCAGAATTCAAGAGTTACATAAACTCATCTTTATATTTTCAAAAACACATAGCTTCAAATTCTATAATGATCATGGTGCTTTTCATACTGTTAAAAAAATCATCAAAAAATCCATTTCATTCTAACTAATGAAAATCACTAAACAAACACATCAAACATGGTAAATATACCACAATAACCTAATGTATAGTATACTTGCATCGATAAAACAACTAATCTATGTTTCACTTATTATTTAAGGCCCTTTACTCTGAAGGGAAAACATTAAAAAGTTTTATACTCATTTGGGTTATTCCACTATCACTCGCGCTTCCTACATAACATGCATCCAAGTCTTTTCTATAAAGCATGCTCATATCAAAATCTGTTTTACTAAAACTACTCTATATTTTTATATCAAATTTCTTCGAAGAAATCTTTAGAACCAAACATTTAGGTTTTATTTCAAATTATTTGAAATAATAATATATATTATATATATCAAATCATAGTTTCGATATAACTAAAATTTATTTTCAAAATTGCATCGAATACTTCGTATAATATTACTAAGTATCATGATCTCAATTTATAAACTATTTCCCTATTATTTAGTTTAAAATCCATGCAAAATATATGTACTTATTGGGTAACTTGAAAATGATAGCAAGAAAATGGGTGTTATCATGTCATAAAATACACTTCTTACTACAAAAAGAAATGATCTTGAGAAGTGCTTACCAAACAAACACATCTCATGCCTGCGTTTAGTCATTTTTGATCACTCAATCTGGCTAGCATAAAAATACTTTGTTACTAAATTGACTTGTTGAACCCAATAGGAACCTCAAACTGAGAAAACCCTAAAACTTTATTCAAACCATTGATATTAATAAATACCTTCAAATAGTACTGTTATTATTTTCTCCAAAATCTTATAAACCATTTACAAAAACATCGGGATTTAAGTTCTCAAAATATCAACTTAAATCCTATTCATTTATATTTTATTACCCATACTTATAAAAATAGCTTTCATTTAGGAAAATTTATATTAATTTTCTTTCATTAAAGTGAACTTCCAACTCAATATTATTACTGACGCCTTATAATCAAACTGTGAAATTTTAATTGCAGCGTGTTTGTTTCAATGCACCTACAAATTCTATCTACCTAACTCCTATAGTAAAAAGGTAAACTACTAATAAACTGATCGAACATAAATCAAAAATCCATAAGCGATAATAAATTCTCATAAATTAGCAAGCATGAAAAATAATCCTATAGAGGATAGAAATGCTCGTAAACTGGCCAGCACGGCTAAACCAACCAATGAGGGATAATGAATGACCATTATCAACCCAACATTAATTAAACTACATCGAAAATCAGATTTGTAAAAATTACCTTAAAGGCATACGTTTATAACAAATATGGATGTGCTCCCGTATTTATTACACACTCAACTCAATCTAGAGCATCGCTTACTTTATCTCTAATGAGATATACATAAACATAGCCAACATTCTCGCTTTTCCTTTAGCTTTGATACCAACTGTAACAACCGAGCATTTTAGACCTTTAAATGTCGAAACTAATACATCCATGGTATTCAAGTGCCAAAATTCATATTTTTAGAGTGAAAAGAATATGCAGAAAGAAACAGAACAAAAAAGAAAAAGAATAAAATATCTGAATCTCTCAATGGGAAGATAATATATAATATCATAAAGACAGCTAATGTATCACTATAAGATATGTACCATTTCGTATTTACAATCCTAAGTGCTATCATCAGTCTAGACAGTTATAATAGCATATCCTCACAAGTGCTAATATATATAGGAATAGTGTGACAGAATTAAGAATACCGTGGCAGGTGAAAGCATCCACTTTGTCTCCTCGAGCTCCAAAGAATATCATAGAAAACCTATCTTTCTAAGACTACTGGAATGTGGGCTTGAAGAATTAAAGGAAAGATAAAACCACAAGTCATAAGTCTTGTGTGAGAAACTAAGGAAAGACAAGGCCAAATATAACAGCATTCTCTGAGACCATTCAAATCACTATAATGGTTTTCCCTTCAAAAGAACCAAAACCACAAAATAAGTAAAGTGATATAATAGATAGTGTCTAGGGTATAGAATATAAATTGGAAAATAGCCATGCTGCTTGCATTTCACAACATAATAATATTAGAATTACAACTAAAACTGCTAAGGTATGTTCGTATATGGATTACGATAATGGTCTCCTCAATACAGTTAGACCGACCTACTAACAAGTTTCAGAAACTACCTTATGGAACTGTGCATATCTCTATATAAAATATGTCACAAAGGAAAATATAACTTGTCCACCCCTGAACATATGGTATCGAATAAGATCAACTCCCATATCTATCAACTAAAAGCATCTCTCGATATTTGGACTTGATGTACCCTTGTGTTAGCTAAACCCACTACTTTGAACCTACTCTATTTTTTATCATTTTTGATGGCAATGTCACGTTCAGCAACTCTTATGCATGTCTTCATCACCCGAATAGATCTTGAATCTCTCAATGGATTCTGATATAAGCGTCTGATTAACGTTAATGCTGACCTCTCCTTAGGTAAACTTAGGATAGTCAGTTCAAATCTATAGAATATGTCAAAAATATAAAGGCTGACCTCTCCATGGGACTTATCCTTAGGATAGATGGTTCAACTCTTTAACATTCAACTTCTCAACCAGTTCCAAAATATAGAACTAGCATATCGGTTTTGAAATAGTTTTCAGTAAGTAATAAATAAGTATCTTATTTGATCCCACACCCTACAAAACTAAATCAGCGAATTTTTGATTGACACAATTCCACTTCTTTTAGAATTAAGGGAACCATATAAAAGATTCCTCTATAGGGGATCTCATATATATATATATATATCATAAAGTGGGAGACATTTCATGCTAATGAGTCCTCTCAAGGAATTCAAACCATATGAAGCAACAAAGCTTTTATGTTCCTTCTGAGTTAACTTTAGTTAAATTCAGTAGGAAGATCGCATATGGAAATCAAGCCACTTATACTTATCACCCTTTTTCTCCTTCTTAACTTACATTATCCCTCGGTCAAGAGTAAAGCAAGGTAGGTTGGAGCATTGGTTGGATAAAGCCCATACATTGACACCTTTTTTTTAACAGTCACAAATAGAACACGTCTACTTTTTGACTTTAAGTGCTAAATAGAATTAAATACTTTCAGAAGATGAATAAGCATACAAACAAAATATAATCGCATAAGCCACTGTTAATCCCCGTATTCGGTACTTGTTTGTCAATACTTATATAAATTTTTAACATACCTTTGTAAAATTATACATGTATTCTACTATTTCACTATTCATTTCGACTCTTTTCACTCCTGAAAATATGTAACATTACTGTTTTTAAATCAAATTCAAATTGGTGATTAATTTAATTTTTGAAATTAAATTGTGAAGTAATTTGGTATTTTCCAAATTAAATAGATATTCGTTTGTTTATTAATATAAATGTATATAAAAAATGATTTTTAAATAGAATTTCTAATTGGAAATCTCGAAAAAATATTTTGAATAATACATTAATTATAAATTTTATTGTGGATTAATTTGATTTTTTTGAATAAATATATTTATGAATATATATATAGATTTGAATGTTAAATTGTAAATAAAATTTTTATTTTGGAAAATTCAAAATGTAAATATTTATAAATAAATTGGATTTAATGTAGAAATAATGTATTAAAACATTTTTTTAAAAAAATTTATATTTTGAAATTAATATAATAATTTTCTAAAAGATTAAAATTTGAACATTTTCAACACTAGTATTCTTTATATAAATTTGAGTATAATAACTTAAGTTAAAATTTAAAATTTATACATCACTAAACGTAATTTGTATGTATATATACGTATACATTTAAAAGTATAATAAATTAAGTTTAAAATAGTATTGGAGGTAAAGATTAGAAAATTTTCTTTTAAAATTCATAGTTTGTAAATGTTTAAAAGTATAAAAGAGAAAACATAACTTGAAAATTAAATAAAGAGAGGGTTTAAAACAAAGTTTTAAATTTATTTAAACAAGGGTTAAAAACATGTTTCATATTAAATAAAATTTAAGAAATGGGTTTAAACACAAATGTTCACATTTAAACATCTGTAAAATTGAGATTATAAGATAAAACAAGTGTAAAAATCTTAATGATATAACTTAACAAGTGTAATGTTTTAAACTATGTGTTTACAAGTGTAAATATACAAATTGCAAGTGGCATTTATCTTTTGATTAAACTTTATAAACATACATAAGAAGGAAAAAATTAAAAATCAGGCTGTTTTTAGTTTCAAAATCTTAGAAACCAAGTTAAAGCAAAACAAACCTGAAATAAAATAAAGAAATTCAAAAACTGAATCAAAACTTCAGGAATCAAGACTAAAACATAGAAATGAAACCAGGAAATCAAAGCGGAAATTAAACTTGAGAAAAATCATCTCTAAGCAAAATGGATTCAAACATCAAAAGTGAAACAAGAGCAATTTAAAGATTCTCAGATTAAAACAAACCTGGGAAAAAAATTCAATATCCTGAAGCATCTCAAAGATCTTCAAACCTGAGCAAGTTTCAGAAGATCAAAAACCAGGTTCAGTTGAGAAAAAATAACAAATATCAAGCTCCAGACCAAAATCTACTTCTACATTTAAGAACCAAATCAAATTCAAGGCAAAAATTTAAGTTTTATCAACCTGGAAAAATTTAACAAATCAGATTCAAAAGCGGAACTCAACTTCAGCAACTTAGTTCCAGATCAGGAAACTATTCTCTGCCTTCAAATATCAAATTCAGGTGAGCAAACTCTTCAACCAATATATATATTTATTTGATTTGTTTGTGATATGAAAATGGTTTGATTATAAATATAAATGCATGAATATAAATGATTAAAGAGTGCATGTGCATGTCTGTATCAATAGACATATTATCATTCTGTTGATATAAGTTCCACTCCCTCCAAATTAAATTCAAATTGCTCCTTTTATAATCAAAAATTTGGCTTTGATGTCTGAATAGGAAATGTTATTAACATTGTAGTTTAAATAAAAAAATAGTTCCGAGACTTTATATTTAGAAATTTTTCAGAAATATATAAAATGCAGCAAGGATCTGAAAATGAGGAAAAGTCAAACATGGTAATTTTGATTTTTGATTATAGAATCAGATTTGCAATGTTAAATGATTAATTTTGATATAATAATCTCGATTTTTATGTTTAAATTCAGTGGGACAATCTGAGTTGATCAATTTCGTTATTTTTATCGTTTTCCAAAGATCGACAAGGTTGAGTTCATCGTAGTTAATCTCGAAGCTAGATTGGAGGATGTAGGTCGTCGGAAAAATAATGGCTGGGTTTTCATGTGACTGTGGTGGCTTGGCATCGGCGAACTAGGGTTTAAAACTAGGACTTGGTCGATGTTGAAATTCGGCCTGTTATGTCATCATTAATTCATCGGAATAGACCGGACCATGGGGAAAAGGAGAATGGGTCAGTGGTGCAAGTGTGGCCAAGGTGACGGCGGCTCTGATGGTCGGAATGGTGGTGGCGAATGGTTTTGGTGGAGCAAGTCGGGTTCAAATTTTTGGTCGAGAAGCTAAATGTCGATCTACGGCGAGATTGTAGAGATCTGGGCGGTCGTGGTGAGTCGTGGTTGGCGATAACATGCTGATGGTGTCGTTGTTGATTAGAGGCGGCCAATTTAAGTGTACACGTGCATGCATATTTACGTTTATCTGTGGATTGAGGGGAGAAAGATAAAGCTCGTGTGCATGCAATAGAGTGTTTGGCTCGAAGTAGATTTAAGAATGAGTTTGCTTGGGGAAAATGTTGAGTTGACTCGGGTAATTGACGTTATGGCTCGGGTTTGTCTAACCTGTTGCCAGATTTCAAATTTAGAAGGAAAAAAATATATATATTGTTTCATGTTTTAAAATACAACAGTTTTTTTATGTTACAAAGTAAATCTTCATTTAAACAAAGTTTCAAAGCATATTTAAACTAAACAAGTTTCCAAAGGAAAATAAATGAAGTTTCAAATTTTAAACAAGTTTTGAAATAAGGTTTTAAGAAATATAAATTAAGTTTTCAAAAGTAAAGCATTAAGCAAGTTTCATGGATTTAATTAAATTTTATAAGTTTAATTATTTTAAAACTTGTTTGGTTTATATAATTTTGTATTAAGTTAATTATCTTATTAAAATTTTGATTGTTTTCAAATATAATTAAATGAAATTACTTAATGTATTAAAGGATGGATAATTAAGGTTAACTTGTCAAGGGATTAATATTTGATTACTTAAAGATCCATTTAATGTGATTAATTAAGTTAATTAAATATTACTTAAGGTAATTAATTTGAATTAATTAATGGATAAAATTGATCAAGTTATCAGGATAATCGCTTATTATAATTAATTAAGGAAAATTAATTAAGTGGTAATTAATTACTTAAACATAATTACATTGTTAAAAGTAATTAATGAATGGTTAAGGTTAATTAAGTAATTAGGGAGAATTACTAATTATAATTAAAAAAGGATAACTAATTTACGTGATTATTAATTTGAGGATAATTAATTAATTAAAATTTTTATTTAATGAAAGTATCTAGGGATAAGAACTTATTGTAATTAATTAAGGATAATTAATTAAACAATAATTAATTAAGGGTTAATTAATTATGTAATTAACTTAAAGGTTAGTTTAATTTATGAAAATAATTAAGGACTAATTAATTAATTGAAGGTAACTAAAATGGATAATTAAGGATTAATTTACTAATTAATTAATATTAAATGATTTGTAATTTATGAATCAAGATTGAGTTATTAATTCATGAGTAATTAATTAAATTGAAATAATTTAGGATTAAACAATTAATAATCCTGTTTATAAATAATTATTGAATGCTTGGATTGCTTGTGAATGTTTGCATTGTATGAAATGCCTTGAATTGATTGTGATCTTTCGATTGTAATATTTTGTTCTGTCAATTGAGCTGTGCGTAATTAATTTATTTATTCATTGTATCTGTGATACATTTATTTGTAAATCTATGAATAAAGGTAAGCGTTATAGGAATATACCGCTTATCAACATTGATATGATTGAATCTGTGATGATTGATGTTGTTGCACTATTGTGTAAAACCCCAAGGCTACACTATACACACACAAATATGGATTGCACGAGGAAATTGGTTAAGTCACAAATTTTTGAAACAAGTTTAAAGTTGAATTTTGAATCCAAATGGTTTTGGAAATGGAATTGGGATAAATATGAAAAGCTTTTGAAAAGATGTTTTAAAGATAAAAGTTATTTTTAATAACTTGATAAGGTTTTGAAATTTAAATAGTTTGATTTGAATTTAAATCCAAAATTTGAAATTGAATTCTATATTTGGAAATTATGGTTTAAAAAAATTATATAAGTTATAAATGTGTTTATATGGGTTTTTAAATCATTTTAAAAGTAATGTTTTGGGAAATTGAATTTAATCCAAGTATTATACTTGAAGGGCTTTAGCTTGTATAAATGTAATCAGATTTTTCCCAAAACGGAAATTGTTTGTTTTCAAATAATGATAGCTTTCACATAACGAAAGAACTTCCGGTTTGTATTATAAAGATTTCAAATTTGAAAGTGAATTGTTTAGAAAGCTATGAATAAATCTTTGTGAAAGATAATTGAATCTTGTTTGAAACTGAAGAAGATTTAAAAGGTGTATCATTTTTATAGAAGATTTGAAATGAAAATTGTTTCTGAAAGCTATAAATCTTTGGAAATGGTTTGGAAAGATATGAATTGAGTCTTTGATTTAAATGATTAGATGAGTTTATCCAATATGAAATGGAAATTTGACGCAGCGGATAACTTCAAATGCAAGTAACAACAACAAAACAACGATGGAATGAATCAAATATGGATTGATGGATTAATGATACTCAAGATAAATGCACAAATACATTGATCTCGCGAGATACCGGATTCTAGCTATCTTTAACACGTTGATCGCGCACGATACCATGTTAGAAGATCTACGATTCCTCGACGTTGATCCCGCGCACGAGATTCCGTGAATCGGCTTCAAATCCGTTGATTCGAGCGCACTCGAATAACCGAAAATGGAGAAAGGAGATAACACTCAACTTCTAATTTTAAAGAGGCACAAAGCACTCAAACAAAAGTTTATTCAAAATCAACCATCTCGTACAATGACACAACAAGCCTATTTATAGAGTTTTACAACACAGCAGCACACGACCTAACAAACTTCAACGACCTAACACAGACAAAGCACAACACGATACAGGTCGTTCACGGCCTTACAATCTCGACACACGACTTAACATTTTATAACATCACGCGACTTACAACACAACAATATACGACTTAAAAGAATACAAAACATCACGAATTACAACACATCACACGACACAACAATATGCGACTCAACAATATCTTCAACACAATAGCTTTAGGAATTTGAGGGGCATAAACTGGAGCGATTTAAAACAAGACGGCTTACGAATTCAGCGACCTAAGGACATAAGGAAGTAGCGACTTAAGAGATGAGCAACTTAGCTTTACGCAACTTAACTAGGTCGTAGCTCGTTGGCTGAAATAAACGCGGTAGTAGTAGTTTGGTTGAACGACTTAACTTGCTATGCCGTTTAATTCATTGTGCCTTAAGTCGCGCCTTACTGGTTGTACTTTGCTAGATCGCTCGCGACGTATATTAGGTCGCTGGTAACAATAAGATTGTGAACCATGAGGCGCTGCATCACTAGGTCGTTCGTGACATATCTTAGGTCGCTGGCGACCATAAGAATGTGACACCTGATGCGCTGCATCATCCTTCCTAGGTTGACAAGAATTCGACCTCGAATTCACACATTCCTCCTCTTCGACAAGATTATTTTCATGATACGGAATCAAATGTTTGACATTGAAAACATCAGAAGTATGAACATTTTCCGATAGCTTTAACTGATACACATTATCATCGATCTTTTTCAAAATTTCTACTGGACCAATCTTTCGAGCTTTCAACTTGTTGTATGTTCTCACTGGAAAAAGATCTTTCGTCAATACTACGTAAACAAAATCACCCTCTTTGAAGTCCATACTCCTTCGCTTCTTATCTGCTAGTTGCTTATACTTCTCATTTGACTTAAGCAATCATTCATGAACAATCCTGTGACACTCCTGCAACTCATTCATGAAATCACAAGCTCGTTTAACAACATCTTTCTGACATGGAAATATTGATAAATCCGACGGTCCCTTCGGAATTGCTGAATATACTATTTGAAATGGACTGAATCCTGTACTTCGATTAGCAGCATGATTATGTGCGAATTCTGCTTGACACAACTTCACATCCCACCACTTCAAATTATCCTTCATAAGACATCTCAACAAATTTCCCAATGATCTGTTCACCACTTCCATTTGCCCATCCGTTTATGGATGATAGGCGCTACTAAAATTCAGCTTAGTCCCAACCATCTTCCACAGACTAAACCAAAAATGACTTAGAAATCGAGTATGCCGGTCAGAAACAATGGTCTCAGGTAGCCCATGTAGTCGATAAATCTCTTTAAAGAACAATTGAGCAACACGGACGCCATCGGCGGTCTTTTTACAAGCTATGAAATATGCAATCTTCGAAAATCTATCCACCACAACATATATATAATCATTCCCTCGTTGATTTCTTGGAAAACCCAAAACAAAGTCCATGCTAATATCAACCTATGGTCTAGTAGGCACGGGCAATGACATATACAATCCTGCATTCGTGGCTTTCCCTTTGGAAACTTGACATATGTGACATCTTTGCACAAATCTTTCAACTTATTTTCTCATGGAAGGCCAAAAATATGATTGGGAAATCAACTACAAGCTACGATCTCTTCCCACATGTCCTTCTTCATTAAATTCTTTCACAATCTTCATTCGCAAACTGCACTCTGGTATACACAACCGATTTCCCTTAAATAGAAAACCATCCACCAACACATACTCATCTGTCTTCCTTTTGTTGACTTCATCTACAATCTTCGCAAAGTAAGGTTCCTCAACAAACAATTCTGAAAATACTTCAAAACCCGTCACTTCAACTTTCATCGTAGTCAATAAATGATTTCTTCTACTCAATGCATCTGCCACACGATTTGTAACTCCCGACTTATGCTTTAAAACAAATGTTAAATGTTGCAAGTATGCGATCCATGAAGCATGCCTGGCTGCAATCTTATCATGTCCCTGTAAATGCTTCAACGCTTCATGATCAGTATACAACACAAACTCCTTATAGAACAAATAGTGTCTCCAATGCTTTATGGCTTGGACAATAGCATAGAACTACAAGTCATAGGTACTGTATCTTGTCTTGGCTCTAGAAAGTTTCTTGCTAAAATAAGCAATTGGATGACCCTCCTGACTTAATACTCCACCAATTCCAACCTTAGACGCATCAATATCTAGCTCAAAGAGCAACTGAAAATCTAGGTATCTAAGGATCGGTGTCGTAGTCAAGAGTGTCTTGATCTGTTGGAAAGTAGAATCAGCCTCTTCAGTCCAAATAAACTGATTTCCTTTCATACAATCTATCATCGGTGCCATCATGCTACTGAAATGTGGAATAAACCTTCGGTAGAATGATGCTAACCCGTGGAAACTTCTCACTTCAGTTACAGTCCTGGGTTGTGGCCAATCCTTGATTGCTTCGACTTTACCTTGATCCACCTGGATACCTTCCTTGGACAACACATGCCCTAAAAACAAAACACTATGTGTCATGAACATGTACTTCTTTGTTGCCGCCTAAAATTGCTCCTGACGAAGTATCATCCAAACTTCCCGCAAGTGTTGTAGATGTTCTTCTGTGCTTCCATTGTATATCAATATATCATCAAAGTATACCACCACGAACGTTCCAATAAACGGTCGAAAGATCTGATTCATCACTCGCATAAAAGTACTAGGTGCATTCGAAAGACCAAACGGCATGACCGGCCACTCATACAATCCTTCCCGTGTCTTGAATGCTGTCTTCCATTCATCACCTGGTCGAATTTGAATCTGATGATACCCACTCTTCAGATCAATCTTTGAAAAAATAGCAGCTCCACTCAGCTGATCTAACAAATCATCCAACCTTGGCATCGGAAATCTGTACCTTACTGTAATCTTGTTTAGTGCTCGACTATCTGTACACATTCTCCAAGTTCCATCCTTCTTCGGCACTAACAATGCTGGTACTGCACAAGGACTTAAACTTTCTTGTACGCGCCCTTGTTCAAGTAACTCCTCCAACTGCCTTCTCATCTCTTCGTGCTCCTTCGGACTCATTCTATAATGTGGTCTATGTGGAAACACAGCTCCTGGCACAAGATCTATCTGGTGTTGTATGTCTCTCAACGGTGGTAACTCTTTTGGCAATTCTTTAGGAAAAACATCTTTAAATTCCTTCAATACTGGCTTAACTTCCTCTAGAATTCAACTGTTTCACTACTTTCACGACCAATCAACAGAAATACTTCAGGCCCATCCTCTACTTCTTTGATAAACTCCTTCAAAGATAACAAAGTCTTAAGTTCCTTGATTTCCTCCAATTTTCTTTCACTTTGTTGTCGCTGTTTAGGAACCAAAGTGATTTTAGTGCCATTGAACATGAAACTGTAGCAGTTAGTCCATCCATCGTGTTGCATGGCTCTATCGTATTTCCACGGTCTTCCCAACAACAAATGGCATACATCCATATCTACCACATCACACCAAATATCATCCTTATACTTCGTTCGGATGGAAAAAGTTACACAAGCCCTTCGATTAATCTTCACTTCCCCACCTTTCCTCAACCAAGCTAATTTGTAGGGTTTGGGATGCTTCTCTGTCTTTAATGCTAACTTCTTTACAGCTTCTGTAGAGATAATGTAATCACAACTTCCCGCATCGATAACAAACTTACAAACCCTTCCCAAAATAGTGCACGTTGACTGAAAAATGTTGCTCCTCAACCAGCTAGTCTCCTCTTCCTGCTTTGGTGTCAAGCAAGATCTCCTCATCATTAAAGAATATCCTTCATCTCCCGACAATTCTTCTTCCTCCTCAACTTGTGGTGAATTGGTACATTCTACTTTTGCATCCTCATCCTCAACCTCAGCAACCATCACTCGCTTCTTAGGCTTCGGACATTCATTGCTCTTGTGACCAAACTCCTGACAGTTATAACACTTGAAATTGTTGTTGACCATGGTCTTATCAACTTCATTGACAGCCAGTTTTCCAACAGCCTTGGAAACATTCGTATTGCTACTAGCCCCTTTCACTTGATTGTTGGAATTTGTAAACACACCACCTCCTCTTCTACCTTGCCTTTCCCAAGCTAGAGCCTTCTGGTGTGCTTCAGCAACGGTTCTTGGATCAAACATATTCACCGTATCTTGAATTTGTATTCACAATCCTCCAACAAATCTACCTGTCAACTGTTCCTCCGTCTCCTGATATCATTTCTAGTGATCAGTTGATAAAACTCATCTGCATAATCATTTACCGACTTTGTCCCTTGTCTCAAATTCTGTAAGCGCTGATACATAAGAGACTGATAATTATAAGGCGAGAAAGTAGCCTTCATCAACTTCTTTATCTTTTCCTATGAAACAATCTTCGATTTTCCCATTCTCTCCCGTGTATGTTTAGTTTGTTGCCACCATGCCATAGCTCTTTCCCTCAATCGTGTAGCAACCAACTTAACTCTACGATGCTCGGGTACTTCCTTGAAGTCAAAAATTTCCTTAACATTTGATAACCAACCCAGGAACTCTTCCGCTATCATTTCTCCTTTGAATTCTGGAATCTCTGTTTTCATCCCCGACTCCCATTTACGATCATTCTCTGAATCAATTTATCGATTTCACACATGGCCTCGGTCTCGATCCTGAATACTTCCTCTAACACCATATTGCTCAAAATCAAATGTATGTCGATATCGATCTCGTCCATCTACATATCTATGATAATGCATGTCCCTACTATCATGACTTTCAGCATCACGATACGGATCATCTTCAAATCCATAATAAGTTCTTCTCTCTTCACCTCAATAATCATGATGTTCTTGCCTCATAGAAACTGATGATTCTCTTCGATCTCGATGGGATTGTGGTGACACCCTCCTCTCCTCCGAAACCGATGGCGAAACCCTGTTTCCTCCATTGTTCGATATTGGTGACCTTCTCCTTTGACTTTGATTCAAGTCATTCATCAATTTCTCTAACTTTCCAATACCTTCGTCAAACTATTCATTGATATGTTGTTCCATTTGCTTAGCTTCTTGCCTTCTATACACATCTTCAATATTTTGAAATCGATTAGCACGTCTCGGAGGCATTGTCGAATCTTTAACAAATCCAAACATACTTCAACTCGGATTCAACTTACAAATTGATGCACGGCTCCAACTTCTAGCTCTCGGCTTTAACTCGGCTTGAACTAACTTTTACTCGGCTTTGATCAAACTTATAAACAAGAAATCTCCAATACTTCAACTCGGCTCCCAATAGGCTCGGCTTAGCTATGATTGGCTAAGTCTAGCTCCGATACCAATTTGACGCAGCGGATAACTTCAAATGCAAGTAACAACCACAAAACAATACTGGAATGAATCAAATATGGATTTATGGATTAATGATACCCAAGATAAATGCACAAATCCGTTGATCTCACGAGATACCGGATTCTAGCTATCTTTAACACGTTGATCACGCACGATATCGTGTTAGAAGATCTATGATTCTTCTACGTTGATCTCGCGCACGAGATTCCGTGAACCGGCTTCAAATCCGTTGATTCGAGCGCACTCGAATAGCCGAAAATGAAGAAAGGAGATAACACACAACTTCCAATTTTAAAGAGGCATAAAGCACTCAAACAAAAGTTTATTCAAAATCAACTATCTCGTACAATGACACAACATGCCTATTTATAGAGTTTTACAACACAGCAGCACACGACCTAACAGACTTCAACGACCTAACACAGACAAAGCACAACACGATACAGGTCATTCATGACCTAACAATCTCGACACACGACTTAACATTTTATAACATCACGCGACTTACAACACAACAATATATGACTTAAAAGAATACAAAACATCACGAATTACAACACATCACACGACACAATAATATGCGACTCAACAATATCTTCAACACAATAGCTTCAGGAATTTGAGCGACATAAACTGGAGCGACTTAAAACAAGACAACTTATGAATTTAGCGGCCTAAGGACATAAGGAAGTAGTGACTTAAGAGATGAGCAACTTCGGTTTACGCGAATTAACTAGGTCGTAGCTCGTTGGCTGAAATAAATGCGGCAGTAGTAGTTTGGTTGAACTACTTAACTTGCTATGCCGTTTAACTCAATGTGCCTTAAGTCGCGCCTTACTGGTTGTACTTTGCTAGGTCGCTCGCGACGTATATTAGGTCGCTGCTAACAATAAGATTGTGAACCATGAGGCGCTGCATCACTAGGTCGTTCGCGACATATCTTAGGTCGCTGGCGATCAAAAAAATGCGACACCTGATGCGCTGCATCAAAATTGTTTTGAAAAGCCGTAAATGAATCTTTGCGAAAATTCGGTGTACTTTGTGAAGTAAATCTTTTTGTTTAAAGATTTGTAAATGGTGATTTGTTTAAACCATTTGAAAGAAAAGTTTTGGACTTTAAGTTGTGACTTAACTGAAATTCCAATATCCATATGTTTTTAAATATTGAGCTTATTGTTCTGTTTAGCCGGGAGAGGACCTTGTGTCATATAACCCATTTCGAATAATGATACGACGTTATGGATAGCATTTGAAGACCGATGGTGAAGACCGGGTATTTTGAGAATGAAAGGATAACCCGTCGAATGACTCTGCATCGATTAGCGCCCGGTATAGAGATCTCCATATGTGATGGGGAGTCCGATCGAGATTGGGAATTCTTGGAATGCAAGGGCTTCTTTGGAAGTGCCTTCGGTTCTATTCGAACCCGGAACAAACTTGAATGGATGTGTGTCTGACATTATACTTTGAGATGTAAAGCTGGTTTCTATCAAATACATTTCTGTTTGGTGGCAGAGATTTATTATATTATCTTAACACCCTTCTCTGAGACGTACGAGCTCAGATGTTATGTAGTTGATGGTTACTAGTGATATATTCCCAATTTGGTAATGTGGCATACGAAGTTCTACTAATCATTGGTTGATCGAAGCATGGCTTTGTGAAAAAGCATAGCTTTGTGGACGACACTACATCAGGACCTCACTCCTTGAAAATGGTCGAAACAGGAAATATGCGGCAAGGTTGTAGGGGTCGCGCCCCTAGGGTATGTCCATTCCTTCTGGAAAAGGATGGTATCATGGTATGGAGCCCATATACTTTAATCATGTGGATATTGTATATTTATTACTGTGTGATGTTGTTTTGTGGTTGAGGATCCTCGGATAAAGGTCGCAAACGACCGGGGGTGGCGTATCTTAGGTTTTACTCTTGGAAAGGGAGTAAACTAGCCCTGTGTTGGCACAGAGCTGTGTAAGTTCTCGGGGCGTCCCTCCAGAGGCGTACCCATGTGGCAATGGGAAGTTCCTTGGTCAGACCATTTGTTGGAAAATCCAAAGAAACAATACGCGCCTTGTACGTTTTAGTTGTGTAACCTACCATGGAATGTGGCGGTAACCTGCTATTGAACATGGTAGCTATAGTAGGCATACGACGAAATGTTGTATGCTAGCTAAGATTAATATTATACTTTTGAAATGTTTTCCACTATGCACTAATAATAATATCAAAATGGTTTTCGCCTATCAAGCATTTTTGACTATCATAAAGAGAAATCTCCTCCATTTCTGGGTTTGCATGGTGCGTGTGGTGGGAGGCCTTATGGTAGTTTCATTTTTAAAAAACCATTGCAGATTTCAATGTTTTAAATTCTTTTGTTGTTTTTTTTAAAGATAAATTGTTTTTATTTGCTCATACCAGTCCCATGACTGACATTGAGTTTATTGTTCCCTTCCTATACTCTAGGTGCCCACAATTTTCCACACGGGCAGTCTAGAGTTGGGTTTTTCAGATAATCAAATAGTAGGTGCAGATACGGTAGCATTTAGTCTTTGGGAATCTTCCTCAATCCTTGGATGACCGACCTTGCTTAAGTCATCGATGATGGTCGTTCGAGTTTATTTGATTGGTGTCCTTGTAGCTTTTGGGACAAACTTTTGGTTTGGAGTTGCAGATTTTGGATTCACTCTTCATCGAAGATCATATTTGAGTTATTACTTCTGCTGTTATCATATTCCGCTGTTATCATATTCCGTTGTTGTATATTTGTCTCTGATATTGTTATATCATATTGTATCAGATATTGTATCAATGTTGTATATATTGATATTCATTTTCTTCCTCTGTGTTGTTATACTTAATGTGTTATAAGCTCTGACGAATCAGATCCGACGTTTGAATATGCGGCATATGAATATAGGTGATATATTCAGTGTCGATTTTCGAAGTTCGAGTCAGGGCCGTTAGAATTGGTGTCAGAGCTGAAGGTTGAAATTTTAGCTCAGGAGTATAACATGTTAGGTAACTCACTAGAGATAGGGTGAAGTATACCCTAGAATGAGTATATCCCTAAGATATCCATTTGTGTGCCTCAGTAAATTCTCTTACTATCCACTGATAGTGAGTATGAGTGCAAAAAGAGGACGAAATTGGAGACAGGGGAGTACCACTACAAATGGTCAATACCTGTAACAACAACAGAAATATCTCTCTCTATCAATCTCCTTTGATCCAATTTCAAATTCTTTGATGGCTTCATGGTAGCTCGAGAGAGAAGTTTTGGTGAAAGATCTTTAACGAATTGGCTTAGGAAATAAACTCCAGATGGGTCAAAATTGTATGTTCGGATAAATTGGTTGCTTTGGTTGTTATGGTTGATAGGTATACTTTGGTTTCTAAACTAAATTTTTTTGGGATTATATCCATATATCTGTCTATTCTTTGGATCCAAATATGTTCTATGAGTGGTTAGTTATCCCTTCGAACTAACTAATGCCCTTGCATGCTTCATAGATCTGGATAACCCGAGTATCTTGTGAAGAGTTAAATAGATTTGTTCTTGTATCTATTGTTGATATTCTTATTTGGTAAGCCAAATGCAAAATAGATATTCAGCTTGATCTGGTGATTCACCTCTCTATCTTTCTATATTCTTTGTTCTCTCCCAGCCTAGCAAATTTCGGGGACGAAATTTTGTTAAGGGGGAATCTGTAACATTCCTATTTTTAAATCAAATTCAAATAGGTAATTAATTTAATTTTTGAAATTAAATTGTGAACTAATTTGGTATTTTTCAAATTAAATAGATATTTGTTTGTTTATTAATATAAATGTATATAAAAAATGATTTTATATAGAATTTCAATTGGAAATTTAGAAAAAATATTTTCAATAATATATTAATTATAAATTTGATTGTGGAATAATTTGAAAAATTTTGTATAAATATATTTATGAATATATATAGATTTGAAACTTAAATTATAAATAAAAATTTGATTTTGGAAAATTCAAAATGTAAATATTTATAAATAAATTGGATTTATTATAGAAATAAAGTTGTAAAACATTTTCTTTAAAAAAGTTATATTTTGAAATTAGTATAATAATTTTCTAAAAGAATAGAATTTGAACATTTTCAACACTGGTTTTATTTATATAAATTTGAGTATAATAACTTCAGTTAAAATTTAAAATTTAGACATAATTAAATGTAATTTTATGTATATATATGCATGTATATATTTAAAAGTATAATAAATTAATTTTAAAATAGTATTGGATGTAAAGATTAGGAAATTTTCTTTTAAAATTTATAGTTTGTAAATGTTTAAAAGTATAAAAGAGAAAACATAACTTGAAAATGAAAATAAAGAGAGGGTTTAAAACAAAGTTTTAAATTTATTTAAACAAGGATTAAAAACGTAAAACATGTTTTATATTAAATAAAACTTAAGAAATGGGTTTAAACACAAATGTTCACATTTGAACATTTGTAAAATTGAGATTATAGGATAAAACAAGTGTAAAAATCATAATGATATAACTTAACAAGTGTAAGGTTTTAAATTATGTGTTTTCAAGTGTAAATATACAAATTGCAAGCGGCGCTTATCTTTTGACTAAAATTTATAAACATACATAAGAAAAAAATTAAAAATCAGGCTGTTTTTAGTTTCAAGATCTGAGAAACCAAGCTAAAGCAAAACAGACCTGAAACAAAATAAAGAAAATCAAAAATCTGAATCAAAACTTTAGGAATCAAGACTAAAACTTGGAAATAAAACCAGGAAATCAAAGCTGAAATTAAACTTGAGAAAAATCGTCTCTAAGCAAAACAGATTCAAACATCACAAGTGAAACCAGAGCAATTTAAAGATTCTCATATTAAAATAAACCTGGGAAAAAATTCAATATCCTGAAGCATTTCAAAGATCTTCAAAACTGAGCAAGTTTCAGAAGATCAAAACTAAGTTCAATTGAGAGAAAAATCAAATATCCAGCGCTAGACCAAAATCTACTTCCAGATTTAAGAACCAAATCAAATTCAAGGCAAAAATTGAAGTTTTATTAACCTCGAACAATTTAAAAAATCAGATTCAATAGGGGAACTCAACTTCAGCAACATAGTTCCAGATCAGGAACCTGTTCTCTACCTTCGAATATCAAATTCAGGTGAGAAAACTCTTCAACCTATATATATATATATATATATATATATTAATTGTCTATGATTTGAAAATGGTTTGATTATAAAAATAAATGCATGAATATAAATGATTAAAGAATGCCTGTGCATGTTTGTGTCAATAGACATATTATCATTCCGTTAATATAAGTTCCGGTCCCTCCAAATCAAATTCAAATTGCTCCTTTTACAATCAAAAATTTGGCTTTGATTTCTAAATAGGAAATGTTATTAACATTGTAGTTTAAATAAAAAAATAGTTTCGAAATTTTATATTTATAAATTTTTCATAAATATATAAAATACAGTAATGATCTGACAATAAGGAAAAATCAAACATGGTAATTTCGAATTTTGATTATAGAATCAGATTTGCAATGCTAAATGATTAATTTTGATATAATAATCTCGATTTTTAAGTTTAAATTTAGTGAGACAATCTGAGTTGATCAGTTTCGTCATTTTTATCGTTTGCCGATGATCGGCAAGGTTGAGTTAATCGTAGTTAATGTTGAAGGTAGACTGGAAGATGTTGGTCGTCGGAAAATAGTGGCTTGATTTTCAGGTGACTGTGGTGGTTTGGCATCGGCGAACTAGGGTTTAAAACCAAGACTTGGTCGACATTGAAATTCAGCCTGTTGTGTCATAACCAATGCATCGGAATAGACTGGACCATAGGGAAAAGGAGAATGGGTTAGTGGTGCAACTATGGCTGGGATGACGATGGCCCTAATGGTCGGAATCGTGGCGGCGAATGGTTTTTGTGGAGCAGGTCTGATTCAAATTTTTGGTCGAGAAGCTAAATATCGATCTACGACAAGATTGTAAGGAACTGGGTGGTCGATGGTGTAGTGGTGGTCAGCGATGACGTGCTGAGGTGTCGTAGTTGATTATAGGCGGCCAATTTGAGTATACACGTGCATGCATATTTACATTTATCTGTGGATTTAGGGGAGAAAGATAAAGTCGGGTTCGTGTGCGTGCAATAGAGTGTTTGGCTCGAAGCAGATTTAAGAATGAGTTTGCATGGGGAAAATGTTGAGTTGACTCGGGCAATTGACGTTATGGCTCGGGTTTGTCTAACCTGTTGCCATATTTCAAATTTAAAGGAAAAATATATATTGTTTCAGGCTTTAAAATACAATAGTTTTTTTTAAGTTACAAAGTAAATCTTTATTTAAACAAATTTCAAAGCATATTTAAACAAAATAAGTTTCCAAGGGAAAATAAATTAAGTTTCAAATTTTAAACAAGTTTTAAAATAAGGTTTTAAGAAATATAAATTAAGTTTTCAAAAGTAAAGTATTAAGCGAGTTTCATGGATTTAATTAAATTTTAAAAGTTTAATTGTTTTAAAACTTATTTGGTTTATATAATTTGGTATTAAGTTAATTATCTTATTAAATTTTTGATTGTTTTCAAACATAATTAAATGAAATTGCTTAATGTATTAAAAGATGGATAATTAAGACTAATTTGTCAAGGGATTAATATTTGATTACTTAAAGATCTATTTAATGTGATTAAATAAGTAAATTAATGATTACCTAAAATAATTAATTTAATATAATTAATGGTTAAAATTGATTAAGTGATTAGGATAATCACTTATTATAATTAATGAAGGAAAATTAATTAAGTGGCAATTAATAACTTAAAGATAATTACTTAGTTAAAAGTAATTAATGAATGGTTAAGGTTAATTAAGTAATTAGGGATAATTACTTATTATAATTAAACAAGAATAATTAATTTGTGTGATTGATTAATTAATTTAAGGATAATTAATTAAATAAATTTTTTATTTAACGAAAGTAATTAGGGATAATCACTTATTGTAATTAATTAAGGATAATTAATTAAATAACAATTAATTAGGGGTTAATTAATTATGTAGTTAACTTAAAAGTTAGTTTAATTTATGAGATTAATTAAGGACTAATTAATTAATCAATCAATCAATTAAAGGTAATTAATATGGATAATTAAGGATTAATTAATTATTTGATATTAAATGATTTGTAATTAATGAATCAGGATTGAGTAATTAATTGATGAGTAATTAATTAAATTGAATTAATTTACGATTAAACAATTAATTAATCCTGTTTATAAATAACTATTGAATGCTTGGATTGCTTATGAACGATTGCATTGTATGAAATGCCTTGAATTGATTGTGATCTCTGGATTGTAATATTCTATTCTGTGAATTGAGCTGTGTGTAATTTATTTATTCATTTTATCTGTGATACATTTATCTGTGAATCTGTGAATAAAGGTAAGCATTATAGGAATATACCGCCTATCGATATTGATATGATTGAATCTGTGATGATTGATGTTGTTGCACTATTGTGTAAAACCCCTAGACTACACAATGCACACACAAATATGGATTGCACGAGGAAATTGGTAAAGTCACAAATTTTTGAAATAATTTTAAAGTGGAATTTTGAATCCAAATGGTTTTGGAAATGGAATTGGGATAAATATGAAAAGCTTTTGAAAAGAAGTTTTAAAGAAAAAAGTTATTTTTAATAACTTGATAAGGTTTTGAAATTTAAATAGTTTGATTTGAATTTAAATTCAAAATTTAAAATTGAATTCTATATTTGGAAATTGTGGTTTAAAAAAGATAATATAAGTTATAAATGTTTTTATATGGGTTTTTAAAACATTTTAAAAGTAGTGTTTTGGGAATTTGAATTTAATCCAAGTATTATACCTGAAGGGCTTTAACTTGTATAAATGTAATCGGATTTTTCCCGAAACGAAAACTATTTATTTTCAAATAATGATAGCTTTCACGTAACGAAAGAACTTCCAGTTTGTGTTATAAAGGTTTCAAATTTAGAAGTGAATTGTTTTGAAAGCTATGAATAAATCTTTGTGAAAGATAATTGAGTCTTGTTTGAAATTGAAGAAGATTTAAAAGGTGTATCTTTTGTATAGAAGATTCGAAGTGAAAATTGTTTTTGAAAGCCATGAATCTTTGAAAATGGTTTGGAAAGATATGAATTGAGTCTTTGATTTAAGTGATTGGATGAGTTAATCCAATTTGAAAAGGAAATTGTTTTGAAAAGCCGTAAATGAATCTTTGTGAAAAATGGGTGAACTTTGTGAAGTAAATCTTTTTGTTTAAAGATTTGTAAAGGGTGATTTGTTTAAACCATTTGAAAGAAAAGTTTTGGACTTTAAGTTGAGACTTAACTGAAATCCCAATATCCATATGTTTTTTAAATATTGCGCTCATTATTCGGATTAGCCGGGAGAGGACCTTTTGTCATATAACCCATTTCGAATAATGACACGACGTTATGGATAACATTTGAAGACTGGGTATATTCGAGAACAAAAGGATAACCCGTCGAATGACTCTGCATCGATTAGTGCCTGGTATAGAGATATATTAATGTGATGGGGAGTCCAATCGGGATTGGAAATTCCCGGAATGCAAGGGCTACTTTGGAAGTACCTTCGGTTCTATTCGAACCAAAAAAAACTTGAATGGATGTGTGTCTAACATTATACTTTGAGACGTAAAGCTGGTTTCTATCAAATACATTTCTGTTTGGTGGCGGAGAATTATTCTCTTAGCTTAACACCATTATCTGAGACGTACGAGCTCAGAGGTTACGTAGTTGATGGTTACTAGTGATACATTCCCAATTTGGTAACGTGGCATACGAAGTGCTGCTGATCATTTGTTGATCGAAGCATGGCTTTGTTAAAAAGCGTAGCATTGTGGACGAGGCTGCATTAGGACCCCACTCCCCGAAAATGGTCGAAATAGGAAAGATTCGGCAAGGTTGCAGGGGTCACGCCCCAAGGGTATGTCCATTCCTTCTGGGAAAGGATGGTATCATGGTATGGTGCCCAGATACTTTACTCATGTGGACACTGTATATTTATTACTGTGTGACGTTGCTTTGTGGTTGAGGATCCTTGGATAAAGGTCGCAAACGACCAGGGGTGGCATATCTTAGGTTTACTCCTGGGAAGGGAGTAAATCGGCCTTGTGTTTACAGAGAGCTGGGTAAGCTCTCAGGGCGTCCCTCCAGAGGCATACCCATGTGGCAATGTGAATTTCCTTGGCCTGACCATTTATTGGAAAATCGAAAGAAACAATACGCACCCTGTACGGCTTTAGTTATATAACCTGCCATGGAAGGTGCCGGTAACCTGCTATTGAATGTGGTAGCTATAGTAGGCATACGATGAAATGAGGTATGCTGGCTAAGATTAATATTATACTTTCGAAATGTTTTCAACTATGCACTAATAATAATATCGAAATGGTTTTCGCGTATCAAGCATTTTTTACTATCATAAGGAAAATTTCCTCCAATTCTGCGTTTGCATGGTTTGTGTGGTGGGAGGCCTTATGGTAGTTTCATTTTCCAAAAAGCATTGCGGATTTCAATGTTTCAAATTCTTTTGTTGTTTGTTTTAAAGATAAATTGTTTTTATTTGCTCATACCAGTCCCATGACTGACCCGGAGTTTATTATTCCCTTCCTAAACTCTAAGTGCCCACAATTTTCCACACAGGCAGTCTAGAGTTGGGTTTTTCAGATAATCAAATAGTAGGTGTAGATTCGGTAGCTTTCAGTCTTTAGGAATCTTCTTCAATCTTTGGATGATTGACCTTGCTTAAGTCATCGATGATGGTGGTTCGAGCTTATTGATTGGAGTCCTCGTAGCTTTTGGGATGAGCTTTTGGTTCGGAGTTGCAAATTTTGGATTCACTCTTCATCGAAAATCATACTTGAGTTATCACTTCCGTTGTAATCATATTCCGCTGTTATCATATTCCACTGCTGTATATTTGTCTCTGATATTGTTGTATCATGTTGTATCAGATATTGTATCAATGTTGTGTATATTGATATTCATTTTCTACCGTTGTGTTGTTATACTTAATGTGTTATAAGCTCCGGCGAACTAGATTCGACGTTTGAATCTGTGGCATTTGAATATAGGTGATATATTCAGTGCCGATTTTCGAAGGTTGAGTCAGGGTCGTTAGAAAATATGTTCATATACTTATCTAAAAGCTATCTGAATACTCATAAATCAGTTAACAAGATTTTCCATTTTAAAATATATTCAAAGGGGTTAAAAAGGACTATTGCTAAAATATTATTATTATAAACCCCTTGTATGTTACTAGTTGAACCTTTTACTTTGTATTACCTTTTCCAAAACATTTCATACTTCTCATTAACTTTAAAATACACCTTTTATAGAATACATTTAACAAGATAAATATACTTTTAAATAACTTCGCAGAACCATTTATTATACATAAGTGTTACGACCAAAACCACCTTTTATTCCTTTATAAAATGTTATACTAATATCCTACACTTATACACACACACTATAATACTTATGATTATATTTTAAACATCTATACAAAATATTTGTAAAAAGATAAATAACGTCGAATTTAACAAAAAATATGTTCATATATAAAACCCATCAATTTAAAACTTCAAAAATAAATAATAAAATTATATTTATAATTTAAAACATTTTAATAACACTATAATACATGTTATTAATGTGACGCCCTACCCCAAGACCCACATTAAAAAAGAGTATTGCTGCGTAATATCGTCTGCTAATGTGGAGAATAGGGCTGTTTAGGAGCGACCATCTATAACTTTGTCTTAAATATCTATTGAATGCATCGGTAAATGCTTGATATTTTTATTTCTAACTTAAGTGGATGGACATATCCAATAAATACTTAACATAAAGCCGTAGGTGCCTATAGGATCTATCAGAACAAAATACAACTTGAATGTAGAACACATCATAGAATACCAGATCATCACTTATATATACGTATATAGATACATCAGAGATTATACAAAATGATACATATCAAATGGTATAGCGACCATAATATTCAAGCGAGTCAAAAGAATATGCATATTAGAGTAGCAAACAAAAAGTACTACACAAAAAGCTATAACAAAAAGAGCTAGCGGAATAGAGTCCATGCGAAAGCAGAATTCGCTATGTCCAATGTACCTAACCTGAAACACCTCGGTCTGACCCAAGTATAAATATACAGGTCAGTCTAGCTAAACAAATTAGTTTAAGAGAACATACAATAACCGAAGCATAGGATACAGGTGATGTTCTTGCAAGAAGATACAATACTAAGTAAGCATGAGCATAAGTATGGTATGTATGGTTACTTCATGTGATAAATGGTATCACTACACAACAAATGATCTCAAAAGAGGTAGAATAATCCATAAAATGCTAATTGTAGCTAGCCTCGTATAATCGGCGTTTCATAAAACATCAAATGTGGTTTAGGGGAAAACCTAAACCTGCCATCTTGGCAAACCCAAAACATGCACAAAGAGATCCCATCTCAAACACGCTATAAGGCAAATATATCTCCAAAGAGGAGAATAAAATCTCAAGTATACGACAAAAGGAAAACCGCATATAATGTTTCCAAAAGGCAAATCTCAAATAACGCCAATGTAGGCAATTCAAATGTAAAAAATAGAACTCTCAAGAGTTCAAATTCCCGAAAGGTAGTCGCCATAGATATACATCGAACGGTTCAAAGGACCAATTCCGAAAAGGGGCGATACACTAAGGAAAAATAGTCAAAGAAATTATCTCAAAAGTGTTTGCACGTGCATGTGGCCGAAGCCTTGCCAAGTACTGCTATCTCAAATAGGTACCTCACCCGAAGGCAATACACCGCAATGGCAAATACTCTACAAAGGCATATACGCCACAATGGCAAATGCCACAATGGCAAACGTCTCGAAGTCAAATATGCCGCAATGGAAAACGTCGCAATGGCAATGACCTAAAGGTCCAGTACTAGCATGCGCGCAATGGCAAATGTGTCACAAACATTCAAATAGGAATTCGAACAGTGTTGACGTGTGTCCCATACCACACATTTGAATTAAACGGTTTACTAACCACTAGTAAATTTCACACTCAAAGTTGTAAATAGTTTACCTCGTTTCATCGGTAAACTCGAGCTGAAGGTGAAAATGATCAAACGGACAAGTCGGGAATTAATCGATAAGATAAACGCATGTGCCTCATACAATGATTTTTATCAAATCGTTCAATTCTCCTTCTCATTTTCTTGAATAGTGCAAAAACGTGTATTTTATATATAAAATAATTTACTTTGAAAAACAAGCTCTGAAAACCAATTTTGGAAATCAATTTGAAAACCCATATTTGAAAATTCCCTTATTATAGAGAATAAATAGATTTTATGCACGAAAATACTTTAAAACGTTATATAATAATTATTTTGAAATTCCCATTAATTTTAAACATCATTTCAAAAAGATTTGAAGAAAACCGTGCTCGAAAAACACAAGGAAATTTCACCCAAACCGATATTCGAATTTAAATGCAAATTAAATTTAAATAATTCAAAATTTGAATTTCAAATATCCACAATTTTGCTAGTCTACTGATAGACATTATGGCCTTTAATTTCAATAAAAAAACTCGAAATATGGCAAGGGATAGCAGGAAAAACGAGTCGAAAACACACGAATACTAGCAAACAAGACAACCCATTGGGTTGTAGCCAGGTCGACCTGAAGGTCAACCACCTTAGTCACTAGGTAAACCACTAAGTCGACTACTAAGTCACCTAGGAGCCTCTGTGTGGACAGGCAGGATGACCTAGGGAGAGGGGCTGTCGACCTATTTTACGAATTTTTCAGCAGTTGTTTTTCTGGTCGTAAACTGAATTTCCAGCAAGATTTTGACATTGCAAATGACAATAATATTCAACCAAAATTTACAAAGATGGAGCTCAACATGAAAGCTCCCTACTGCGAGAAATCCGACAGCATTTCATTGCCCGAATCATGATTTATAAGGTTCCAAAGTAGCTGCCGAAATCATGTTATCAACACAGAAAAACAAGCATAGAAAACTTTTTACAGAGAGCAATTTTGCACAGTTTGAAGCGATTTGAGCTTTGCGCAACTAGCATTTGTGAGTTTTAGGAACTCACTTTGGTGATGGATGATAAAAGCTCGGAATTTGTAGCAAAGTTGAAGCCTTTTTGCAAGATTGAAGCTTCTAAATACCTGTACAAGGGATAGGAAGAACATGCAAAACAATATTCATAGTAAATTAGTTTTCATTCAATGTAAAAGAATTTTGTAATGAAATTTAAGTGATTTGGAGTTGTTTACATTTATTTATCACTAGTTTGCAAAAAGCCTTGAATTTGTTGAATTAAAATGAAGAAATTGCTTGAATTTTGAGAAATTGGTAGAGAGGAGTTTATTTTCTTTTGTTTCAACCGAAGGAAAAAGAAGGAGGTATGAATTGAACATTCAACAACTCCTCTTTCCCACTTCTTACTAGGCTATGTGATATTGGGATGAATTGGACCCAAAATAAAAAATAAAATAAGGTGGCTTAAGATTAAAATGAACACTTAACCAAAATATATGTGCATATCACATATACACAAAAATAAAATTCATTTTCTTCTTATTTACACACAAGAAAAATGTGAAAACTTGTAAACATGCAAAATTAACAAATTTCCATCATATAAAAAGATTAATTTACATTTCTAAAACACTTTTATTATTAAAATCCTTAATTTAACATAAATAAACCATTTACTCAAATAAATGAATAAAATATTGTTTTTAACTTATAAAATTCCACAAATTTATTTTCTCACTTAGAAAAATATTTCAAACCATTACACAACATTATTTATAGTCCAAACTTATTTTTAAACCAATTTCTACCTTTTATTTCAATCAACCACCTTTAAAAATTACGTACTTCTTTTAAAAATTATTAAAAGAAGTAAATGGGCAATAATTAATATAATCATTGCATTTTCTCTAAAATGAAATCATTTTCATTATTTGAAGCCCATGTTCCATTTATTATCACTCCAAACAAAATAAAATAAAGCTTGAAATTTTATTTTCTCATTTTAAATTCCAAAATTTATTGCTTATTCCAAATAAACAATTAATTTCTCCAATTTCAATTTAATTTACCACATTAAATTATAATTATCATTATAATTCAAAATTGACAAGTAATCTCCAAACTAGGATTATTACAAACTCCCCCCTTAACAAAATTGCATCCTCGCAATTTCTAGAGGAGAATTTGTATTCAACCTATTAATTTCATTAGTTAAAGGAAAAAGAAATAAGCTTGAGATAAAAAGTATTCTCACCATTGCTATGCTAAGATAGAAAATTAGGAAAGGATCGCTCGATAAGCTCTCTAGTTTCCCGAGTGCAGTCGTAAGGATTAGCGGACCATTGAACTTTAACGAGCGACACGTCCTTGTTTCGAATATGTCTAACCTCCGAAGCAAGTACAAAAATAGGTTGTTGCACAACAGATAGCTCTGGCGAGATCTCAAGTTCTTGCAAATTAGGAAAATTGATGACAGAATTTGACTCTTGAAGACACTTTCGAAGTTGGGAGATGTGAAACACGTCATGAATGCTAAAATTATGAGCTGGAAGTGAAACTCTATAAGCCATAGGGCCAATACGTTCAGTAATAGGATATGGTCCTATAAATGTGGAGCCAATTTTCCAGTCGTACTGATGCGTATAACCCCATTCAAAGACACGAATAAAGACGAGATAACCAACAGATAACTTGAGAGGCTTCCTATGGTTGTCCGCGTATGGTTTCTCCCACTTTGTGCCTCTTTCATTCTCTGTCGAATAAGAACAATCTTCTCAGAAGAATCACAAATAGAATCTGGGCTAATAATATGCTTCTCTTAAGATTCCAACCAACATGAAGGAGATCGACATGGACTTTCATAAATGGGTTCGAAAGGATCCATACTGATACTAGACTAAGAAATATTATTGTAGGAGAATTCCACAACAGGTAAATAATCCTCCCAATAACCATCGAAATCTAGAATGCAAGCACAGAGAAGATCCTGTAGAATATGATTCACCCATTTAGTTTTTCCGTCAGACAGTGGATGACATGTTGTGCTGAAGTTAAGCATTTTCCCAAAGCTTCCTGAATACTCTGCCAGAAATGACTCGTGAATAGTGGATCACGTTCACAAACAATCGAACTAGGAACACCATGAATTCTCACGATTTCCTCTATATATAACCTGGCCAAATGAGAAGCACTATTAGACTTAACAGGAATGAAATGAGCTTATTTGGTGAGGCGATCAACAATAACCCAAATGCTAGAATGGTTCGATCTTGAACGAGGTGGTCCGTCAAAGAAATCCATCGAAATCTGATCCCATTTCCACAATGGAATTTCTATAGGCTGAAGGAGGCTAGAAGAGCGCGATGCTTGGCTTTTGATGAGTGATAAGTCATGTAATTACTCACATAACTCACCACATCGCACTTCATGCCTTCCCAATAAAAAAGGTGATACATATCGGCATACAACTTGCTACTGCCGAGATGAATGGTATACTTAGAACAGTGACAGTCATCGAGAATGTCACGCCTAAGGGTAGAACCAGAAGGCACAACAAGACAGTTCTTCTTATGAAGACACCGACGAGAATCAATGCTGAAATCCCACAACTCCTCATCATGGGATTCAGACTCACAAATTTGGATAAGGTGCACAAGATCGGGATAATGACGCTGAGCATCAGCAATACGATCCAATAAGCTGGGTCGAGCTTCCAAACTGAATAATAAAATAAGAGAATCAGAAGGTGGAGCTCAATCATGAGTATCACAAAGGGATAAGGTCTCAAGAACATCCCACTCGGCTAGCAACATAGAAATAATAGCCAAATTTTGCGACTAAGTGCATTAGCAACACAATTACCCTTACCGGAGGTATACTGAATATCGAAGTCAAAGGAGGCTAGGAACTCGAGCCAACACTGTTGCCTCATATTGAGCTACTTCTGAGTGAATAGATATTTCAAGGACTTATGATCGGTATAGAGAATGAGGTGCTCGCCTAATAGTTAATGTCGCCAAATCTTCAAGGCGAAGACGATGGCGGCTAACTCGAAGTCATGAGTAGTATAGCGAAATTCATTCGGTCGCAGTATCCTCAAAGCATAAGCAACTAACCGATCCTTCTACATAAGCAGGCACCGAGGCCACATCTACTAGCATTTGTGTAGACAACAAGGTCATGATTCGCTTCGGGAACCACTAGAATAGGAGCGCTAGTGACAAGCTTCTTCAACCGTTGAAAGGAAGCTTCACACTTGTTTGACCAAATAAATCGAATGCCTTTTGTAACGATCCCGATTTTTAATTAAATTGAAAATTAATTTGAATTTTTTAAATTAAAAAGGATATTTGTTTATTCGGGCATTGATTTTACAATTTAATTGGGGCTTTGAAATTCTATATTTAAAATCTTATAAATAATAAAAAGTAACATCCTAAAATTTGTCAACATAAATTAATAATATATTTTAAACTTAAGAAAATTTAATTTAAACCTAAATTGAGAAAAATCTCAAAACAAATAAAATAAGTAATAAACTATATATAAATAAATTCCAATTTCTTTTGGGTTTAAAAAATCTTGAAATAATAAATATTTTAAAAGAAAAAATCATTTGAATTCTAATTATATATATATAATACATACCTTCTTTTGAAAAGAATTTTTTTTACTTATTAATAAAATTAGTTTTTAAAATCATTTCTTTCTTTAAATTGGTATAAGTAGAAGTAATAGGCATAAATGAATTTTTATTCAAGTGAATTGGAGTTTGGATTTAAATTTAAAATAAATATTTTTAAAAATAAGTGACATTTAGAAAATCATTAAGATGTAATGTATATAATATAAATATTGGTTAAATGCTTTTAACATTGTATATGTATATACACACATACGAATGAATAAAGAGGTATATTCATTTACAAAGTAAATATAATATAAAATTTATTTTAAAAAAATTCTTTTGTCTTTGAAAACTTCAAATGATAAACATACACAAGGAGGTGGAGTAAAGAAGTAAACATTACATGGGAATATCATGATGATTTCTTACAAATGGCCTTCAATGCAATTGGTTAAATAAAATAATTGAATAAAAAATTACAAAAAAAACTCTACACTTCCGCATATACAATTATTTAACTTTTCAGAAATCTAAACAAAACAGTAAAAAAGAGATTTGGGTATCACCCACTCCAACACCCAAAGGAAAAGAAAAAATATGGCCACTTTATTTATCAGCTCATAAACAACCCATGCTCAATTCATTTAAAAAACAAAGTAAATCAAAACCATTTTCAACCTGAAACCAAAGTTACAAATCAAAGAAAGCAATCAAACCAAAGTATGAAAGTTTAAAAACAAATTCAGATGAATGCAAAGGATCAAGCAAAATAGATTTGGAAAAGAAATCTGGAATAAAAATGAAAACCTGGAAATAAATAGATAAAGGCAAGTAATTTTCTTTAAAAGTTTGAATTTATTGTTGTTGATCAATAACAAAGGAAAGGAATTAATCAATTGAATCAATCAGTGCAAGAGAAAAAACAAGATCAAAGACTTAAACCATTTTCAGATTTCAACTGCAGAAATAAAAAGAGCTTCTCTGTGTATAACAGAGATTCATACTGTAAGTAATGGAAAATTGTTTGTATTTAGTGAATTAAGTACAACAAAGAGTAAATAAACATCTGTATTTACAATTTACAAATCTAAACTCCAAAATTAAAGAAGAAGCAAAAAAATTCAGGCAGGCTAAACAAAAAAGTAAAAGTTTCCAGTGTCCTCTTCGCTTCTCTGTTCCTTCCTGAAAAACCTTCATGTGAGCAAACTTTTAATCTTAAACCTTAGATTTGTTCGAATATCTGTTGCACTGGATGATCTGGGAAATTATGGATTAGTATGATGATGGGTTATACCTGTGTGTCTATATATATTCTTTATGCGTAAATCTGGAAAACATATATTAAGGCCTCTGGTAAAAAAAAAAAAGATTTACAGGCTTAAATTTTAAAGTCCAAAATCCAATTCTAATTATTCTGATCATTATTAGCCAATAATGTAAAAATAAAATATAATCAAAATCGTCAGAATGTAATGTTAAAAATATAATTTTGATATGACATGACATAGTTTTATCTGGATGTGGAGATACAGTGAAAAATTCAAGTTCTACCCAATTTTCGATTTGCGTGGAATTAAATTTGGATTATATCATCTAAAAATACTTCGAAAATGATGATTTTTAAAATGGAAATTGGATTTTTTCTAGTTGCAAATTATAGACGTATTGGTGAGATGAACGAGAAATGGGTTCTCACGATTTCCTGGTGATCGATCAAGTGTTGGACTTCGGGATCGAGGTGGTAGGTGCTGGAATGATTATAGATCGTAGGAAAAATGCAAGAATTTTTTAAAATTCATTTTAGTTTGAGATTTGAATTAAACTAGGGTTTAAGCCTTGTATTTGGGTAGTTGAAGTCGCGAGGGAATGTCGCCATCGTCACCGCGTTTCTAATGTTCGGACCGGGGGCGTTGGATTCGTGGAGGGTAGGGGTATCTTTGGTCGAGAGCATGTGGGTCCATGTGGTCAGTAGCGGCGTTGCAAGGTGATTACCAATGATCAGAATTGATTCCAGTTCGAGTGAAATGCTCAATTTCGAACCACGGCGATGTAGTGGGTTCTGGAGGTTCAGCTAGCTTGCGATGGTCATGGTCGACTTGTAGGTGGTGGTGAGATTGATCGAGGGGGGCCAGATTCGTGTGCATTGTGCACGCGTAAGAATTCGTGTATCAGTGGGTTTCATGTTTGGGGAAGAAGATAGTAGGCTCGAAGCGTGTCTCGGGATTTACATGTTAACTTGAGTTATAACTCGAAGTAGGACTTTTGTTGCGAGAGTAAAAATACTTAGGAGAATTTTTAAATTGAAATTTGGGGCACTCGAGTTAAATTATGGGAATAAACCAAAGCTGTGGGGAAATTCGCTCGGGTTCGACTCGAAGCAAGTCTCGAGTCAGCGGGTAGACAGTTTTGAAGTTTAAGGAAATTCATGTTTTTGAAAATTAAATTTCTTTTCAATGTTTAAACGTTTCCTAAGTTTTTAAAATAGTCGAGGAGGGTTTTAAATAAATTGTTTTTAATTAACCTAAATTTAAATGGTTTAAAATAAATTAACTTTAATTTGAAGGTGGTCTTCTTAATAATGTATAAAGAAATAATTATCATAAAGGATGTTTTAAAATGGTTAATAAATTTTCAAAGTTTAATTTAACATTGTTGTTAAAGGGAAATTATTATTATTAGAAGTGAATTACTTAATGAAGGTAATTAAAGTAATTAAAGAAATTAATTAATAATTCAAGTTAATTAATCAAGTAATTAATGAATGATCAAATAAAAATAATAATTACTTAGTGAAAGTAGTTAAGAGTAGATAATTAAAGATTAAAGATTGATTAATCAAATATTAAGGGTTAATTACTTTAAATCATAATAAATTAATGTGGTTAATTAATTAGGGTAATTAAGTTAAGAATAATCATTTTAGGATAATTAATTATAATTAAGATTTAATTAATAATTAAGGATTTATTAATTAAAGTAATTAATTAAAGGTAAATTAATAAAAATAATTAAGGTTTAATTAATTACAATTAAGGGTTAATTAATTAAGATAATTAATTAAAGGAATGATTAATTAATAAAGGTGGTTAAGACTTAATCAATTGTAGTTAATGATAATTAATCATTGATTAAAGATTACTAATGAGGGTAATTATGTGAGTAATAAATTTAAAACCACACGATTTATTCACCTTAATCAAAGATGTTTGATTGTTATCGAATGCTTTATGACGAATTGATATATTTGATATGTGATGCTACGTGATGCTTTGTGCTGAGCTGCTATATTTGCGATGAATATACTGTTGTATGAATATGAAAAACCCTTGACCCATAAAACAACATTTGAATTTCGTTGCGACACGGACTCGGATTCCAGTTGGTTATTCGAAACCCACATCGAAACATAACGATGAATCTTTGTGATTGATAAATTTATTTTATCTATGAATCTGTGAATAAAGATAAGCGTTATGAGTTATACTGCTTATCGATATTGATATGATTGAATCTGAGGTGATTGATGTTGTGCACTATTGTGTAAAACCCCTGGACCACACTTATGCACACACAAATATGGATTGCACGTGGAAATTGGTTAAGTCACAGATTTTTTTGAAATTGTTTTAAAATTGAATTTTGAATCCAAATGGTTTTGGAAATAGATTGGGTTTAAAATAAAAAGCTTTTGGAAGGGAATTACAAAGGTTTAAGTTATTTTGAATAACTTGATTAAGTTTTGAAATTTAAATAATTTGATTTAAATTTGAATTCAATATTTGAAATTGAATTCTATGATTTGGGAGCTAGGCTTTAAAAAAGGTTATTCAACTTATAAATGGTTTTATATGGGTTTTAAACCATTTTAAAGTGTTGTTCTGGGGTTTAAAATTTGACCCAAGATTTTAACTTGTATAAATTTAATTAGATTTTTCCGTAACGTAAACTATTTGTTTCAAATAATAAAAGCTTTCACATAAGAAATGAACTTCCAATTTGTGTTAAAAGGATTTCAAGTCTAAAATGAAAATAGTTTTCCAAGTTATAGATAAATCTTTGGAAACGCGATTTGAAAGCTATAAGTTAAATCTTTAGTTTAAAGATTTAAATGAGTTAATCCAATCGAAATGGAAATTGTTTTGGAAATCTATGAATAAATCTTTGTGAAACTGGGTGAACTGTGTGAAACGAATTTTTTTGTTAAAGATTTGGGATGGTAATTTGTTTGAACATTTGAAAGAAAAGCTTTGGATTTTAAAAGTTGTGACTTAACTGAAATCCCATATCCATATATTTTTAAATATTGCGCTCACTATTCGGTTTAGCCGAGAGAGGACCTTGTGTCATATAGACCATTCCGAATAGTGATACGAAGCTATGGATTACGTTTGAAGACCGGTGTTGAAGACCGGGTGTTTTCAAGAACGTTAGGATAAACTATCGATTGTATCTACACCGAGTAGATACGGTAAAGAGATTCCCTAAGTGATGGGAAGTCCGATCGGGATTGTGGTTACCTGGATTGCAAGGGCTTCTTCGGAAGTGCCTTCGATTCTGTTCGAACCCGGAACAGACTTGTATGGTTGTATGTCTGACATTACACTTTGAGATATTAAACTGATCTCTATCAAATACATTTCTGCTTGGTGGCAGAGAATTTATTTTCTTAGCTTAACACCCTTCTCTGAGATGTACGAGCTCATAGGTTATGTAGTTGATATTTATCAGTGATATATTCCCAATTTAGTAGTTTGACATGCTGAGTGCTGCCGTGTATCATTCGTTGATCAAAGCATGGCTTTGTATAAAGCGTAGCTTTGTGGACGAGACTACATCAGGACCTCATACCCCGGAAATGGTCGAAACAGCAAAGATGGGGCATGGTTATGATGGTCGCTCCCTTTAGGGTGTGTCATTCCCTTTTGGAAAAGGGTGGTATCATGGTATGAAGCCCAGATGCTTACTCATGTAGCTACTACAGATCTATTACTTTGTGATTGCTTTGTGGTTTAGAGGCACCTCGGATCCAAAGGACCGGGGGTGGCATGCTCGAGTAGTAGTTACCTAGTTACACAGGTAACCTGGCCTTGTATTGGCAGAGATCAGTTTAGGTTCTCGGGATGTCCCGCCATAGGCGATCCCATATGGCAGTAGGAAGTTCCTTAGCCTGACCATTTGTTGGAAATCCAATCAAAACAATACAAGCCCTTTACGATTGCAATTGTATTACCTGTCACCTCAGGTGGCAGCTATAGTAGGCAAAGTATCATGGTACCTATGCTGGATAGGGTTAATATTATACTTTCAAAAGGTTTTCCACTATGTAGTAGTAATAATATCAAAGAAATTTTCGCGTATCAAGCATATTTGACTATCATAAGGAGAAATCTCCTCTAAGTCTGTGTTTGCATTGTGTGTGTGGCAGTGGCCTTATGGTAGTTTCATTTTCCAAAAAGCATTACGGATTTATTTAAATTCTCTTGTTGTATGTTTTAAAGACCAAATGTTTTTGTTTGCTCATACCGGTCCCACGACTGACCTGGAGTTTATTGTTCCTATCCTTACACTGGGTGCCCACTATTTTCCCACACGGGCAGTCTAGAGTTGGGTTTTTTAGACAATCAATAGTAGGTGTAGATCCGATAGCTTTCAGCCTTAGGATTTGGAAATCACATTTGGATCGAGTTGCATCACTTTATCTAGATTGGGAGTTCGAGCTATTTCTGTATTAGTGCCTTGGAGATGGAGATTACCGATGCTGGAGTTCTTCCTTGATGATCACCTTGGAGATATCATTCCGCTATTGGTGTTATCTTTTCTTTTTCGCTGCTATTATCTTGTATCATTTCTCTGATGTATATTGATATTCATTGTACCATTCTATTGTATCAGATATTGTATCAAATGTCGTATATTGATATATTCTTTTCTTCCGCTGTGTTGTTGTACTTAATGTGTTATAAGCTCCGGCGAACCAGATTCAACGTCTGGATCTGCGGCATTTGAATGTGAGTGTCGTATTCGGTGCCGATTTTCGAAGGCCGAGTCAGGGTCGTTTCATTTGGTATCAGGTCCGAGGGTTAAAAATTTAGCTCAGGAATATAACACGTTAAGTAGCTCATTAGAGATAGGGTGAAGTTTACCCTAGAATGAGTATATCCCTAAAATATCCGTTCGAATGCCTGGGTAAATTCTATTACTATCCACTAATAGTGAGTGTGAGTGCAAGAGGAGGATGAGATAGGGGACAGGGAAATACCAGTGCAAATGGTCAATGCCCTGCAATAGTGGAAATAACTTTCTCTATCAATATCCTTTGATTCGATTCCAATTTCTTTTGATTCTTTGTGACAGCTCCAGAAAGAAGTTTCGGTGTGATGGTGGCGTTATGAATCGTTGTAGAAAATCCTTACTACGTATCTTCATCGATTTCTTATCAGCTTTTGATCTAAACTTTAATGAATTTGAATTTGAAATTGAAAATTATAAATAAATTGAGATAAATTGGTTAACAAATATAAGGATAAATTTGAATTGTATCGATAAAACGATATCGGTTAAAAAAACAAATTGAAATTTTATTGTAATTTCTTATGTTGGTTGAAGTCCGAAGAGGGACAAATTGGTATATACTTTGGGTATTCCGACTTGAATTTGGAATCGATACCTAGTGTTTGAGAATTGTAGAAGATTGAATCCATCTATCTATTCTATGGGTCCCAATATGTTCTACGAACGATTAGTTATCCCTTCGAACTAATCAATGCCCTTGCATATTCGTAGACCGATGGACCCAAATAACTTGTGTAATAATTGTATAAGTTTGTTCTCATATTATTAATATTCTGATTTGGTAAGCCCAATGCAGAATAGAGAAAATTATTTCTCTATCTTTCATCTTTTCCTCGTTGTCTTCCTTTGCAAATTTCGAGGACGAAATTTTTTTAAGGTGGAATCTGTAATGATCCCGATTTTTAATTAAATTTAAATTGATAATTAAAAATAATTCTGGAATAAAATTGTAAATTAATTTGAATTTTTCAAATTAAAAAGGATATTTGTTTACTCGGGCATTTATTTTACAATTTAATTGGGGCTTTGAAATTCTATATTTAAAATCTTATAAATAGTTAAAAGTAACATCCTAAAATTTATCAATATAAATTAATAATATATTTTAAACTTTTGAAAATTTAATTTAAAAATATATTGAGAAAAATCTCAAAACAAATGAAATAAGTAATAAACTATATATAAATAAATTCCAATTTCTTTTGGGTTTAAAAAATCTTGAAATAATAAATATTTTAAAAGAAAAAAATCAATTGAATTCAAATTATATATATATATATAATACATACCTTCTTTTGAAAAGAAAAAATTCACTTATTAATAAAATTAGTTTTTAAAATCATTTCTTCATTTAAATTGTTATAAGTAGAAGTAATAGGCATAAATGAATTTTTATTCAAGTGAATTGGAGTTTGGATTTAAATTTAAAATAAATATTTTTTATAAATAAGTGACATTAGAAAATCATTAAGATGTAATGTATATAATATAAATATTGGTTAAATGCTTTTAACATTGTATATGTATGCACACACATACGAATGAATAAAGAGGTATATTCATTTACAAAGTAAATATGATATAAAATTTATTAAAAAAATACTTTTGGCTTTGAAAACTTCATATGATATACATACACAAGGAGGTGGAGTAAAGAAGTAAACATTACATGGGAATATCATGATGATTTATTACAAATGGCCTTCAATGCAATTAGTTAAATAAAATAATTGAATAAAAAATTACAAAAAAACTCTTCACTTCCCCATATACAATTATTTAATTTTTTAGAAATATGAACAAAACGGTAAAAAAATAGATTTGGGTATCACCAATTCCAACACCCAAAGGAAAAGAAAAAATCTGGCCACTTCATTTACCAGCTCATAAACAACCCCTGCTCAACTCATTTCAAAAACAAAGTAAATCAAATCAAAACCATTTTCAACCTAAAACCAAAGTTACAAATCAAAGAAAGCAATCAAACCAAAGCATGCAAGTTCAAAAACAAATTCAGATGAATGCAAAGGATCTAGCAAAACAGATTTGGAAAACAGGAAAAGAAATCTTGGAGGAAAATGGAAACCTGGAAATAAATAGATAAATGCAAGTAATTTTCTGTAAAAGTTTGAATTTAATGTTGTTGATCAATAACAAAGTAAAGGAATTATTCAATTGAATCAATCTGTGCAGGAGAAAAATCAAGATCAAAGACTTAAACCATTTCTGGATTTCAACTGCAGAAATAAAAAGAGCTTCTCTCTATATAGCAGAGATTCATACTGTAAGTAATGGAAAATTGTTTGTATTTAGCGAATTAAGTATCAACAAAGAGTAAATAAAGATCTGTATTTACAATTTACAAATCTAAACTACAAGATTAAAGAAGAAGCAAAAAAATTCAGGCAGGCTAAAAATAAAATAAAAGTTTCCAGTGTCTCTATGCTTCTCTGTTTCTTCCTGAAAAACCTTCATGTGAGAAAACTTTTAATCTTAAACCTTAGATTTTTTTGAATATCTGTTGCATATGATGATCTGGGAAATTATGGATTGGTATGATGATGGGTTTTGCCCCTGTGTATATATCTTCTTTATGCATAAATCTGGAAAACAGATATTAAGGCCTCTGGTAAAAAAAAAGATTTGCAGGCTTATATTTTATGGTTCAAAATCCAACTCTAATTTTTCTGATCATTATTAGCCAATAATATAAAAATAAAGTATGATCAAAATCATCAGAATGTAATGTTAAAAATATAATTTTGATATAACATTAAATAGTTTTATCTAGATGTGGAGATACAGTGAAAATTCAAGTTCTACCCAATTTTCGATTTGCATGGAAATAAATTTGGATTATATCATCTAAAACTACTTCGAAAATGATGATTTTTTAAATGGAAATCAGATTTTTTTTTAGTTGCGAATTGTAGGCATATTGGTGGAATGAACGGGAAATGGGTTCTCACGATTTCCTGGTGATCGATCAAGTGTTGGATTTCGGGGTTGAGGTGGTGGGTGCTGGAATGATTGGAGATCATAGGAAAAATACAAGAAATTTTTTTAAATTCATTTTAGTTTGAGATTAGAATCAAACTAGGGTTTAAGCCCTGTATTTGGGTGGTTGAAGTCACGAGGGAATGTCGTCGTCGTCACCGTGTTTCAAATGATCAGACCGGGAGAGATGGATTCGGGGAGGGTCGGGGTATCTTTGATCGAGAGCACGTGGGTCCAAGTGGTCAGTAGCGGCGTTGGAAGGTGATAACTGATGATCAGAATTGTTTCCAGTTCGAGTGAAATGCTCAATTTTGAATGACGGCGATGTAGTGGGTTCCGAAGGGTCAGCTAGCTTGCGTTGGTCATGGTCGACTTGTAGGTGGTGGTGAGATTGATCTGAGGGGACCAGATTCGTGTGCATCGTGCACGTGTAAGGATTCATGTATCAATGGGTTTCGTGTTTGGGGAAGAAGATAGTAGGCTCAAAGCGTGTCTTGGGGAATTTACATGTTAACTCAAGTTATAACTCGAAGTAGGATTTCTGTTGCGAGAGTAAAAATACTTAGGAGAATTATTAAATTGAAATTTGGGGTGCTCGAGGTAAATTATGGGAAAAATCGAAGCAGTGGGGCAACTCGCTCGGGTTCGTCTCGAAGCAAGCCTCGAGACAGTGGGTAGACAGTTTTGAATTTAAGGAAATTCAAGTTTTTGAAAATAAAATTCATTAAATTAAATTTCTTTTCAATGTTTAAACGTTTCCTAAGTTTTTAAAATAGTTAAGGAGGGTTTTAAATAAATTGTTTTAATTAACCTAAATTTAAATGGTTTAAAATAAATTAACTTTAATTTGAAGGTTATCTTCTTAATACTATATAAAGAAATAATTATCATAAAGATGTTTTAGAATGGTTAATAAATTTTCATAGTTTATATTAACATAGTTGTTAAAGGGAAATTATTATTATTAGAAGTGAATTACTTAATGAAGGTAATTAAAGTAATTAAAGAAATTAATTAATAATTCAAGTTAATTAATCAAGTAATTAATGAATGATCAAATAAAAATAATAATTACTTAGTGAAAGTAATTAAGAGTAGACAATTAAAGATTAAAGATTGATTAATCAAATATTATGGGTTAACTACTTTAAAGCATAATAAATTAATGTGGTTAATTAATTAGGGTAATTAAATTAAGAATAATCAGTTTAGGATAATTAATTATAATTAAGATTTAATTAATAATTAAGGATTTATTAATTAAAGAAATTAATTAAAGGTTAATTAATAAAAGTAATTAAGGTTTAATTAATTACAATTAAGGGTTAATTAATTACAATTAAGGATTAATTAATTAAAGGAATGATTAATTAATAAAGGTGGTTAAGATTTAATCAATTGTAATTAATGATAATTAATCATTGATTAAAGATTACTAATGAGGTTAAATGTGTGAGTAATAAATTTAAAACCACACGATTTATTCACCTTAATCAAAGATGTTTGATTGTTATCGAACGCTTTGTGATGAATTGATATATTTGATATGTGATGCTATGTGATGCTTTGTGCCGAGCTGCTATATTTGTGATGAATATATTGTTGTATGAATATGAAAAACCCTTGACCCGTAAAACAACATTTGAATTTCGATGCGACAGGGACTCGGATTCCATTTGGTTACTCGAAACCCACATCGAATCATAATGATGAATCTTTATGATTGATAAATTTATTTTATCTATGAATCTGTGAATAAAGAAGAGCGTTAAGGGTTACACCGCTTATCGATATTGATATGATTGAATCTGTGATGATTGATGTTGTGCGCTATTGTGTAAAACCCCTAGACCACACTTATGCACACACAAATATGGATTGCACGTGGAAATGGGTTAAGTCATAGATTTTTTTGAAATTGTTTTAAAATTGAGTTTTGAATCCAAATTGTTTTGGAGATGGATTGGGTTTAAAATAAAAGGCTTTTGGAAGGGAATTACAAAGATTTAAGTTATTTTGAATAACTTGATTAAGTTTTAAAATTTAAATAATTTGATTTAAATTTGAATTCAATATTTGAAATTGAATTCTATGATTTGGGAACTAGGGTTTAAAAAAGGTTATTCAACTTATAAATGGGTTCATATGGGTTTTAAACCATTTTAAAGTGTTGTTTTGGGGTTTTAGAATTTAACCCAAGATTTTAATTTGTATAAATATAATTGGATTTTAATTTGTATAAATATAATTGGATTTTTCCAGAACGAAAACTATTTGTTTCAAATAGTAAAAGCTTTCACATAAGAAATGAACTTCGAATTTGTGTTAAAACGATTTCTAGTCTAAAATGAAAATAGTTTTCCAAGTTAATAATAAATATTTGGAAATGAGATTTGAAAGCTATAGGTTAAATCTTTAATTTAAAGATTTAAATGAGTTAATCCAATCGAAATGGAAATTGTTTTGGAAATCTACGAATATATCTTTGTGAAACTGGGTGAACTATGTGAAACGAATCTTTTTGTTAAAGATTTGGAATGGTAATTTGTTTAACCATTTGAAAGAAAAGCTTTGGATTTTAAAAGTTGTGACTTAACTTAAATCCCATATCCATATATTTTTAAATATTGCGCTAACTATTAGGTTTAGCCGGGAGAGGACCTTGTGTCATATAGCCCATTCCGAATAGTGATACGACGTTATGGATTGCATTTGAAGACCGGTGTTGAAGACTCGGTGTCTTCAAGAACGTTAGGATAACCTATCGATTGTCTCTGCACCGAGTAGCTATGGTATAGAGATTCCCTTAGTGATGGGAAGTCCGATCATGATTGTGGATACCAGAATTGCAAGGGCTTCTTTGGAAGTGCCTTCGGTTCTGTTCGTACCCGAAACAGACTTGTATTGTTGTATGTCTGACATTACACTTTGAGATATTAAACTGATCTCTATCAAATACATTTCTGCTTGGTGGCGGAGAATTTATTCTCTTAGCTTAACACCCTTCTTTGAGACGTACGAGCTTAGAGGTTATGTAGTTGATATTTACTAGTGATATATTCCCAATTTAGTAGTGTGGCATGATGTTTTGTATAAATCGTAGCTTTGTGGACGAGACTACATCAGGACCTCACACCCCGGAAATTGTCGAAATAGGAAAGATACGGCAAGGTTATGAGGGTCGCTCCCTTTAGGGTGTGTCATTCTGTTAACGCAAAAAGTTAGACGCTAACACCCCGATGCAAATAGAGATTGAATGAAAGCACCACCCGTTAACACGGGAAACAGAAAAAGCAGTAATCCACTGAAAAACAGCAGTAAGAGAAACAGATTTTATAGTGGTTCGGCTTATGATCAAGCCTACGTCCACTTCAATCCTTCTTTATTGCTAATATGATTACAATCCTTTACTATTTCCTTCAATTACAATTCACTTCAAAAGACAAGTAGCTAGAAAAAACTTCGATGCAAGAGAATTCTCCGAATCCATGGTTGAATGTGTTGAATACCTATTTGAAGTTGATTGAAGCTTCTTGTCAGTTTCAAGTGTTGGAGTAAGGCTTGGTTTTAAGATGGTAGGTTCTCGATGCTTTGGAGAAAATGATCGAAAAGTCCCTCTCATGTTGGAGATAGTGCCGTATTTATAGAGGAACTTCTATGTCAAGTTGAAAGTAGTGACCGACCTAAAGTAAGTCGTGGATTGTGACCGACCCAAGACAAGTCGTAAGTCGCGTTCCATCTCTTAAGCACGGCTCACGGCTTAACTGGGATAATCATGTTCTTCTGAGTACAAGTCCTAAGTTGTGAACGAGTTAAGAGGCCCTGGCTCAAGTAACGCTATATTGGATTTCCCTTTGTTTGCCTAGGTCGCGAGCGACCTACCATAGGTCGTAAGTCGGCCGTGACTTAAGTGAAGTTGTTCTGAGCTTTTCCTGTCTTGAGTCGTTAGGTCGGCAGTCCCTTGGGTCGTTAGGTCTGCAGTCTCTTGAGTCGTTAAGTCGGCAATCTCTTGAGTCGTTAAGTCGACACTCTCTTGAGTCGTTAAGTCATGGCTTCCCTAAGTCGGTAGGTCGTGCTATCAGTTAAGTCGCTAAGCTGTTATACTCTTAAGTCGTTTGCCTATTGAGTCGCTGGCCACCTTAAGTCGTTTTCCTATTGAGTCGCTGCGCATAGGAGTTAACATTTGCCCCTCGAAGTACACGCCTAATGGTTAGGTCGTGTGCTTCGATATCTTTTAACCCGTCCCCCTCTAGGTCGCTAAGTCGCGCGCGACCTAAATGTTAGGTCGTATGAGCCGCTTCAGGTTTCTCCACTATAAGTCGTCCATCCCCTTCTTTCTTCTCATTACTTACCTCCTCATCTGTTTCTGCCATTAACACTTTCCTGAACTTCCAAAGGCGATCTTGACCCGATCAGTCACCGATTAACTTGATATTATATCACGCAAGTGAACTTGCTTCTTTCTTGATCCTTTACCATCTCTGATTTGTGAATTCCATTTCCTCAATCGTATACCACCCCTTCATGCAATGTTTCATCGCGAATTTCATTATTTCGATAGTTGACGAACTTGAGCTAGCTCGATTTAGGTTTAAACATTTGATCGATGGGCTTCAATGCTTCAAGCTAATTGATCTTTGATTTGCGTTAGAGTGACAAGGCATTGAATTTGGGGTGATTTAGTTTTTTGGATGATTCGACATCATGAGCAAATGAGGGCTTCTATTGATGGAGAGGCTAACGAGTTAACGGGTTAAGAGGATGAGGATTTTCTAATTAGATGGGGGGTTTGTTGATTGGATGAAGTGAGATACCAACTTGGACACAACCCAGCAATTTTGGGCGACCTATAACCCTTCGCGACTTAACAAGATACGACATAAGCTTTGAGTCGCGGCCGACTTAACTTTTGACCGACTTAAATAGATGCGACATAAGCCTTGAGTCGCGGCCGAGCTAGGATGGTTTAAAGAACCAACGACTCACAGGAAATCTTTTAAGTCATGGACGAGTTAGCACTTGGTTAATTTTTCACTGCCGAACTGTTTCCCTCAGCCTAAGCCAATTTCATCTCATCCTGTTAGGTCGTGAAGGACTTAGGACTTAGAGAACTTTTGGACTGTGACTACATGGCTTGAACAAAACTTGAAAACTTCGAGACGTTGATAGAACTTGATTGTACTCCCAACTCGAACTTTGAACTGCCGAAATAACTTGCATGACTTTGCTATGCTTCTTAACAGATTATATCAAATTTGATGCTAATAACCTGTTAAATACAACGTTTGCAGAAAACTAGGGCGAATATACTGCCACTTATTGCCCACATCAAATGACAGATTAGTCGATAAAGGATAATTAACTTAAAGAAATTGTATGAAATGCTGTGAATCAACAAACTTAAGTGAAGCATTAAAACAATGTTAATCAACTAAAGTCGATTTGTTTGTGTTAATATTGCACTTGTATTTGGACTTAAAGCGACAAGTCTTGAAATATTGCAATTGACACATGTTTAATTTCAATTATATTTGCTTGTTGCTTTGTTAGCTCTACACAGTACTTCACACATTTAGGAAACATGCACCTTCATGTTTGAATATCCAGTTGTTTATGTAGAATGGCTTCACATCAAGAAGAAGTGGTAGCTCAAGCTGAAGAGATCTTTCCGATAGCTATTCCCGTAGTGAATCCTCCAGAAAGGTCTCCGACTACCTTAACTCGGAGAACATTTAACTAGCTACGCATTCAATTTGGCCTTCCTGAGAGTGATGCTCTACTTCCCGGGCCGAATGATACTGCCGATAATCCACCTCACGGTTTTGTCGCAGTCAATCGCCAGATGTGCCTAAGTGGAGCAATTCCTCCTTTTAACGACTTTCTTCGAACGCTTCTCCTTCAGTTGACCATCTCTCCGTTTCAACTACATCCCAATGGCTATGCTATCCTGATAGGGTTATGTGTTTTATTTAGGAGAACTATTGATCTTTTGCCGAGCTTTGAAGAAATTTGCTACTTATGCTCATTTGCTAAGAATAAAGATCATCCCTCCATTACTTTTGTAAGAAGCGCTAGGAATCGCAAACTCATTACCAATCTTTCCGAAAGCGCACATGGCTTCTTGAATCAGTTTTTCTTTGTTCGCTGCCCCCCAGGGTTTTATGCTATCTGGAGAGTGGGAAGTAAGATTACCTGCTTATTATTTTTTTCCATTCCTGATCTTTTCGATATATGAGTTGCTAAGTGCTAATTTTACTCTTTTCGTTTTCAGCACTTCCTCCCACCTCTAGAGATCCAGGCCATAAGCAAATTTTTGAAAGACTGAATGTCGTGGCTGTTGAGGAGCGGAGTATAAAATTTCTGTTGAAGGATGAGTTTCTACATCAGTTTGGACTTCTACATTCTTCCCGCTCTACACAACCTCACGAAGTCCCTAATTCCCCAGCTCAGGCATTAGATGCCCCAGTTTCTATTGACGAACCTGTACCGAAGGAACTTACAACTGAGGCTTCGTTGGTAAAATGTTCTATTCCAACTGACATTGCGGGGCCATCTTGTAAACTTGCTCTTACTCCAGTTATCGAAGAAGAAGAAGATCTTCAACAAACCGGGAAGACTACTGATGAAGGAGTTGAGGTGAAGAGCCCTGTTGAACACAGTGGTAATGACACTTTCGAAGGGTTGAGCGACTTTATAGTTACGTCTCAAGAACTCTTTAAGGATGATCTTTCCGCTGCTAAAATTGTATCTCCAGTGGTTGAAGCGACATCTGCTCTTCAACAGACTCCTTCAGCTCAAGAATCGACATTGGCTATAAAATCTATCACCACAACCAACTAAGGAGCGGTTCGTAGTTCGGCACGTGTAGTTTGCACACACCACACACACTTAGGATTTATTGGCACTAATATGCACTTAACTCCTTGCAATTTGAAGATTCTCAAGTTATACTTTTTTTTTAATTTCAGGTTCTTCAATGGGGTGAAGTGGCTCGTATTATGATGACTTTAAGCAGCATGGCAGGCGCAGTCAATATGATTACAGGCGCTATCTTCCCCCTCATAGGGAAATTGATGAGGAGAGGGCTGCTCGAAAAGCTCAGGAGAGGATAGCATACGAAGAACGGTACGGGAGAGGGGATGAACATCGTGACTCTTCCCACAGAGATGATGATTCCCTTAAACGAAAATCCCATGATGACAAAGGAAAGACCCATGCCGCCGAAGGTTCGAGCAAACGGACCAAGCACGGTGAAAAGTCATCATCTGACATTCTTAAAGAGTCAATTGCTTCGGTGCCTCCTCAATATCCTGCTCTTGCTCGTACCGACATCCAGACGATCATTGGTAGGCCCTCATATCAGGTCAGACCAGGCCCAGCTACTCTTCAAAGCCGATTTCCAAACTGGTGCTTGAAGGGAGTTCGCTTTGATCTTGATCTGGTTCCAATCGACAAACCAGCCATGTTGCGAAATCTTGATGCTGTCAAGCTTGATATTGAGAGGATGTCGAATTGGCAGAAACATGTTGACGAACTCCAGAGAGTGAACCGCGCAAACCTTGAGGCTATGTTGACCATGGAGAATGATAAATCCGAATGGCAAAAGACTCCTGATCAACATGACGCAGAGATGAGGAGCATCGCCGCTTATAATGAAAAGCTTGAAGCGGAAGTTGGAAAACTTAAAGAAGAGCTTGCTACTTCCTCCACTTCCTACTCTCAAAGGGAAAGTGTGCTTCAGCAACAAGTGCGGGATGCTCATGCTAGCCAACGAGAGGCCGAAGATAAACTCAAGTGGCAGGAAAAGGTTGTAGAAGATTATCGCGTCGACGTTGCACAGTTGCGACAACAAACCAGCTCCCAGAACCTCGAAATTGAGATATTAAAAACTCGACTTGCTACAGTTGAGAAAGAGCGCGATGAGGCTGTTGCCGGTAAAATTGCAGCTGAAGAAGCTCATCAAGCCACCAAAGCTGATGTCAGTTCGACATTGTTTGACTTCTACTTGCAAAGTGTCCTAGGGCGTGGCAGTCTCGCCTTTTTGGGCCCCAAATACGAAATCACTTTGGCTGAATTATGGGAAGCTGCGCTTGATATGCTTAAAGATGCTGGGTATGCCGAAGAAGAACTCAAGGCACATTATCTGGATGATGGAGCTCATGCAGCCCTTGCCAGAGGAAAAGAGCAACTCGCTAGAGAGCGTGCTGGGATGATGAGAGAGGAGCATCAAGAGAAAGAAGCACCATCAATTGCCCATGTCCCTCCTTCACTTTCGGCCGACATTGACATCACAGGCTCCGGGTTCCTATTCTCCGTCCCCTGCTAAAATTATAACTGAGATTACAAGTGCACAGTGTGGAGATGAAGGCGAAGAGAGCACCAAAGCACAAGCTTATGAAGTTGACATTAGGAAGCCCACTTCTCCAGGTAATATTAACGTCGAACCAGGTTAAGCGGATTACTCATTTGCTTCGACCGAGCTTGATGAACTTGTTGCTTATTACTTAAGACTCGATGAGCCATTATCTCCTCTCTTCACGGGAGATACTAATATTTTTTGCTTTTCTTCTGTAGCGAGAACGCCCAGTGTCATAGAAACTTCTCCTCCTCCAGCTGTTCCTCCTCCTACCTTTCAAATTACTCCTACTTCCCAGCCGGGATCGCAGGAAGAATTAATAGGAGCCCTTCAAGACTTGGACGATCCAGCCGCTTCGCAGGAGCAGAAGGTCGAAGGACTTGAAGGATGCGAAGTATCTCCAGAGCGAACCCTTTCTGATGATGTAAAATTGTCTGCTCTTATCACTCCGGGGAGTGAGTCTTCTTCAAGGAGGAGGAGGAAGCGTACAACTTCAAAGAAGAAAGGGAGAAGCATTTCTGTTACTGGAAAGGAAACAGAAGTTGATCCAGCACTAGCTCTCTCTCATTCTCCCCCAACTCTCCCAAGTCGGCCGGAAAAATTTCCTATTAAACCAGGTGAAGGCTCTAAAGGTGGTGGGAGAAAGAAGTGATGAGCCCCTCTTTCGCTACTTTGCTTTACTTTTTGCTTTTTACATGTACTGGCCGAAGATTGTGCGGGTACCGGCCCCCGCTTTACTTTATCTTGAAACCTGTACCTGTATAAAATTTTCGTAGTATTGAATAGAATGTTCCTTTTACCTATACAAACTTCTGTATGTATTTGAGAATACATTTATTCTTTATTTTATACAAGTTCCTTGTTTCCTTTGTGTGATATTGCAATGAGCCTATGGTATGTTGTTTGAGCATTGTTTCCATTCTTGTACTTATAGTGTGATGCCCCCATACCATGGCTTATTGCAATCTCTTTCACATTAGCAAAGTTTTTTAGAGAACAATTCCTCTATTTCGAGAAGACTTGTACTCTTTCTTTAGAGAACAATTTTTCTGTTTGAAGGAGGTTTGCATTTGTACTTTATAGGATAATATTTCCATTTCAAGGAAATATTTTTCGTATTTAGTAGGATGCACCTCATTTTGGAGGAGTTTTTTCTTTTTTTTTGGTGCAAAGTTTTTACACTCCACTTTTTTGAAAAAAGTCACTTTTGCTTTGGCAAGTGGGTTTCACTTCATAGTGCAGTGGGCCTTTCGAAAAAAGGGTTTTCAACCTGCTTGAGCCTCTGACGAGAGTTTTTGATTGTGCCTCTGGGAAGAAGTCTTTTTGTTTGATTGTGCCTCTGGGAAGAGGTCTTTTTGTTTCTGCCTCTTGGGAGAGGCTTTTATCTTTTCCCTGTTCGTTGGGAAGCGGGCCTCCGAAGAGGGCTTTTCACATTTCGACTCGTGTGAAGTTTTATTTCAGATCACGGTGAAATGTGTGCCTCTGAGTAGGGCTTTTGCCTGAAAGTTTGGAGGTTCTTTCTCTTAGTTGGATAGATTCACGGGGCTGTGCGACCGATCAGTCCGCAGCTTTATGTCGAGAAAGAACTCTCTTTTTCTGGCAAGGCCCGCTCGAGGTCTTTTAGCATTTCAACTATGGTGAAATGGGCCTCCAAAGAGGGCTTTTCACATTCCAACACTTGTGAAGTTTTATTTCAGATCTCGGTGGAATGCGTGCCTCCGAGACTACCTGGAAGTTTCTTCCTCATGGTTGGCCGGATTCACGGGTCGGACACAAGTTACTTGGATGCTTATTTATGCAGATTGTCTCAACTAGTGAACAAGCGCCTTGCCTTCCACTTGGAAAGGTGCCTCCGATCATCGTATGGATTCACGGGGCGGACGCAAGTTACTTGGACGCTTGTCTGTGCAAACTGTCTCATCTAGTAAACAAGTGCGTTGCCTTCCAGTCGGGAAGGTGCTCCCGGTCATTCCGTACCAATCTTTTTTGTTGAGAAAGTCTTCTGGCATGCCTCATTTAAGGTCTTTATCCTCCGAAGAGTTGTGCCTCCGAAGTGGGCTTGTGCCTCTAAAGAGATCTTTTGCTGTTTGATGCTTGCTCGCCCATGTCTCTTTGCCATATATTCATGTCGGCGATCCCCATTATCTTTTCCAAATATCATCCCCTTTTAATTGCCAACAATTTTCCTTATCCAAAGAAATATACTTCATAGTTAAGCAAGTTGGTGGTGGTAGACACAGGCTATTTAACTGGATGCTCATTTGTACAAACATTTGCAGTTAGTTAGAAATGGTCCTCTTCCAGCCACATCGCTAACTTTTGTTCGAAGCACTTCTTTCGTAAGATTTGAGTATGGAAATTTTGAATGGTTTAGCGTTTGGTTGCTGGGTGATGTCGGAGATCGCTTGGTCTTGCGATGGGTAAGCTTTGTTTTTATGGCCTGCATTATTAAATCGACATTTTAGTAACCCAATTAACGTATATTATATGTAGAAATAAAACAAAGCAGTCTATAATAATAAAGAACACAAGATTTATAGTGGTTCGGCCAAGAACTGGGCCTGCATCCACTTTATAGCTCTTATTATTCACTTGCACTGACTTTACAACGGCTTTCATTACAAGAATCATACATTCATCATTCTTTTACAATATTTCATTAAAGCCTTTAAGTAAAATATAGGCGCAAATGATTGCTATTCCAAGCTCTTGGAATTGGGTCTCCTTTGACAGTTACAAGTTTGAATGTGCCATCAAGAAGTTTTTGGCCTATCACAAATGGCCCTTCCCAGTTTGGTCCAAGCGCGCCTATAGGTGTCATAATTCTTTTTAAGATTAGGTCCCCCACTTCAAAGCTACGCCGGCGAACTTTGGAATTGAAGTCCCTGGCTATTCTTTGCTGGTGAGCTGCAGTTCTGAGCTCAGCTTCTTCCCTTTTCTCATCAAGGAAGTCAAGGGCTTCAAGCTGAAGTTTTTCATTCTCGCCTTGACTGAAATTGATTCTTCTGTGTGAAGTGACCTCTATTTCTACCGGAATCATCGCCTCTGATCCATATGCCAATGAAAATGCAGTGTGCCCCGTCGTAGTTTTATGTGTAGTTCTATATGCCCATAGTGCTAGCGGAAGTTTATCGACCCAACCACCTTTTGATTTTTCCAGCTGTTTTTTGATTGTTGATTTGATTATTTTTTTTACTGCTTCCACTTGCCTGTTTGCCTGCGGATGAGCCACTGCTGAGAAACTTTTCTGGATCTTGAATTTTTTGCAAAAATCTTGGAACTCTTCACTTTCAAATTGGGTTCCATTGTCCGTGATTATCTTTTGAGGCACTCCATACCTGCAAATGATATTCTTAGTTACAAAGTTTATCATTTTCTTAGAGGTAATAGTAGCTAAAGGCTCAGATTAAGCCCATTTAGTAAAATAATCCATGGCAACAATAGCATATCTGATTTCGGATTTTGCAGTTGGCAAAGGCCCGATGAGATCCATTCCCCAAATAGCAAATGGCCACGGACTGACCATCTGTGTTATCTCAGTGGAAGGTGCTCTTGGGATTTTTGCAAATCTCTGGCATCGGTCACATTTTCGGGTGTAACTCGCGGCATCACGATTAATATCCGACCAAAAATATCCATAACAGAGAATTTTCTTTGCTAAAGTTTGACCTCCTGAATGGTCTTCACACTCTCCTCCGTGTACCTCAGTTAGAATTGTTTCAGTTTCTTCCTTGGTCATGCATCGGAGTAATTGCATTGAGAATCCCCACCTATACAATCGGCCATCCTGAATTACAAATCTGGACGCTTTTCTTAACAACTTCTGCCATTCTCTTTGGTTCTCTGGTAGAGAGCCGCCGCGCAGGTATTTCAATATCGGAGTCATCCATGACTCACGCTCCTGTGATACAGTCATGATCCAGTCAATATCCATTTCATCCATGCTTGAAGTTGACAGGACCTCTACGGGAACTAATCCCAATAATTGAGCTTCACCGGTGCTTGCATATTTTACGAGGGAATCTGCCTTCACATTCTCTTCCCGGGGAATATGGCTTATTGTGTAATGGTCGAAATCATCAAGAAGCTCCCAGGCCTTGGACAAATATGTGGGTAGGTTCACCCCTTCGGCTTGAAACTCTTTCTTGACTTGACACACGATAAGTTGTGAATTACTGAAGATCTGTAATGCCTTGATGTTCAGTTCTTTAGCAATTCTTAAACCGGCAATAAGAGCTTCATACTCTGCTTCATTGTTTGTCGAAGGGAATTCCAATCTTAAAGCATAACACAGTGACCGTCCTTTAGGGGTTTCAAGTACAACCCCGGCCCCAGAACAGTAATCGTTTCTTGCGCCATCAACATACAACTTCCACCGGATTGAAGGATTATCGGTCACCACATCCTCACTATCGCCTTTGTCTGTACATTCTGCAATGAAGTCTGCCAAAGCTTGTCCATTGATTGCTCGATGATAAGTGATGTCATATTGGCTGAGTTCAATATTCCATTTCAAAAGGCGACCCAAAGTCTCAGGACGGAACAAGACTTGCTTCAAGGGATGATCGGTAAGGACCTTGATGGGATGAGATTGGAAATATGGCCTCAGTTTTCTTGATGCAATCAATAGACAATAGGCGAGCTTTTCCAACTTTGAATAGTTTAATTCTACCCCAGTGAATCTCTTGCTGATGTAGTAGACCGGGGGCTGAATTCTTGCATCCTCCCGTACCAAAGCTGCGCTGAGGGCATGAGACGAGATTGCAAAATACACAAAAAGATCTTCACCACTGTCAGGCTTAGAAAGTATAGGAGGCGTTTCCATATGACGAACCAGCTCATCGAAAGCTTTCTGGCATTCAGGAGTCCAGTCAAAGTTTTTTCTTCCTTTCTTTAGAGCATCGAAGAATGGAATGCATTTATCAGTAGCTTTGGAAATGAACTGACTCAAGGCAACAACTTTTCCATTGAGACTTTGCAATTCCTTCTTCGTTCTAGGAGCTTTGACTTCTCTTAAGGCAGTTATCTGAGCCGAATTAGCTTCAATGCCCCTTGCACTCACAATGAAACCCATAAATTTTCCAGATTCTATCCCAAATGAACACTTCAAAGGATTCAGCTTCATACCGTACTTTCGGAGGATTGAGTACATTTCTGCCAAGTGATCCATGTGGTCCGCTGCTTTCTTTGACTTTACCAGCATATCATCGACATAAACTTCCATAGTCTTGCCAATCTGTGGCTTGAACATTGCATTAACCAGTCTCTGGTAAGTTGCCCCTGCATTATTCAGGTCGAAGGGCTTGACTTTGTAACAGTACAGACCAACATCGGTTATAAAACTCGTGTCCTACTGATCTGGCTCATACATCATGATCTGGTTGTATCCGGAGTAAGCATCCATAAAAGATAACAATTCATGCCCCGCAGTTCCATCAACTAACTGGTCAATCCTGGGAAGCGGAAAGCAGTCTTTGGGGCAATCCTTGTTTAAATCTGAAAATTCGATGCATACTCTCCATTTTCCGTTAGCTTTCTTAACCAGTACTGGATTCGAAACCCAATTTGGATAAGTAGATTCTCTGATAAAGTCATTCTCCATGAGCCGATCCACCTCTTCCTTCAATGCTGCTGACCTTTCGGGACCCTGGGTTCTTCTTTACTGCTTCACAGGTGTAAACTTTGGATCAATATTCAAGGTATGTACTACAATTTCTAGAGATATTCCACACATATCGGCATGAGTCCAGGTGAATACATCCAGATTTTCTTTCAGAAATGATATCAAAACATTTTGAACCATTGCATTAAGCTGCGAACCCACATTCAACACTTTGTTCGGGTCTTTAGGGTCAACAGGTACCGACACTATCACTTCAACTGGTACCACTCTATTTTCCCCTACACAGGCTTTTCTGGGATTCATCTCTCTTCGTGCATCACTATGTTCGCCTGTGCGGGGTCCACCCTGTAATTTCTACAAGGTTGATTCTTTGATGCGGACTGGGGCCGTTGCATCTTTTCCCATATCTCTCTTCCTTGCTTCGCGCAACTCTGTAAGATAACATTCCCGTCCAGCATTCTGATACCCTTTCACCACACCGACTCCATTGTCTATGGGGAATTTTATGGTCAGACACCATGGGGCGAGAATTGCTTTAAATGTTGCCAGAGTTGGTCGGCCTAGAAAGGCATTGTAGGCAGAAAATTCTTCAACAATAACAAAGGTCTGTTTTCGAGCCACTTTTCTCTGCCCCTCTCCAAGCTCTACGAACAAATCAATAGTCCCAATTGTCTGTTTCGGCTCACCAGTAAAACCATCAATCTTTAGTGATGAAGCTTGAACATCAGCGATAGGAATCTTCATTTGATCAAAATTTTCTTGAAGAGAATGTTGCACGAAGCTCCACAATCAACCAGAACCCTTTTCAAAGTAGCTGGCCCAATGCCAGCAGAGATGACCAAAGGATCAATGGTAGGAGCTTCAAAACCCATCGAATCCCTAGCACTGAATATAATGTCGTCATTAAAAGTTTTCTGCTGCTTCAGGGGTGCAGCATCTTCTAACATAAAGACACTTTCATCCGCCGGTGAATACTTCAAAGCACGGGCGTATCTTTCCATCTCACCCCAACTCCTACCAACTGGGTGAGGGCTTCCTATAACCACATTTATAACAGGCCTCTCTGATTCATGAGCTGTCGCCTTTTCACTTGAGCTAGGACGATGAACAGGAACCTGTTATCCTTGAGTTGACGAAGTTGGGCTGGAGCTTGTTTTCCTTCAATAGTTCCTCAATTACCTCCTTCAAGTGACGGCACTCGTTAGTATCATGCCCGGGTTGGTTATGGAACCGGCGAAACCTTCCATTCTTCTCAGCTTTCCTATTAACTATTTGCTTAGTGGGTTTGGGGAATTCGACCGTGTTCTTGTTTGCAAAGTAGATGTTCTTCAGGGTATCAGTCAAAGGGGTGAAGTTGAAGGGACCACCTTTATTTGCATCTTCCTGCCTCTTCCGACCATCGTTCCCCCTCTTCTGATTGCCAGATTCCTTCTTATTCGGAGCAGCATTGCCATTTCCAGCCCCTGTCGATACCACCTTAGTCGGTTCTTGGAGGCTTTCCAGACGCATGAATTCAACGAATTTTTTATAAAATTTGTCATGTGAATTTGGTTCTTTCATTTTCAACCACTTTCCAAATTCACTTGATTTATCAATCGCCCTCATCAAGTATGTCAGAATCATGCGTGGCTCTGCATTATCCACCTCGGCCAAAGCTATATTGAAGCAATTCAAGAAAGCTCTAATGGATTCTCCAGGATTTTGATCCAAGCTGGATAACGACATTATATCCTTTGCCTTTGACGCATACAATCGAAACTGTTCCTTGAACTTCCGAGTCAAATCAGAAAACTGGTCTATCAACCGGATCGGCAGCTTTGTGAACCAAAGTAAAGCAAATCCTTCCAGGTATACTAAAAAATACCGGCATTTAATTTCATCAGAAGCTCTGGCACCCTTCATGTGCCAATCATACTTATACAAAAACTCATTAGGATCGCTCATTCCCTTGTAAGCTGGAATAGTTGGTGGGACAAACTTCCTTGGGAATTCTGCTTTCAAAATCTTTTCAGTGAATGGAGTTTTGCTCAGAGCAAAACCCCACTCTTTCTCATCTTCGCCTCTCTGCATACTTTCCTCCATAATCTGGTGAACCATGCCTGAGAAATACTCTTCATCATTTTGAGGCTCAACGGGACAAACATCATCCATCTCTCCTAATTCTATCTTGACAATCGCTCACGGAGAGTCGGTTGCGGCCCCTATCCTCCGGCTTGGGGAGGTGTCCTTTCCACTGGATCAGCCGCCCTTTGAGGGGTATTTCTTCCTTCCACATTCTGCACTTCATCAGCAAGATTTCCCTCGTTAGACACCGGCTGACAGTTTGCCTCAAATAAAGCATTCAACCATTCCATCATTAGGTTATTCTGAGCTTCCATTTGCCGATGTAACCCGGATACAACGGCATCTAGCTCTGCTCGTGTAACTCCAATAGTTGGAGTTGTTTGACTTAAAGGAGGAGAGGTTGTAGTAGTCTCGTGAACATCGTCAGATCTAACTAACTTGCGCTTCCTTCCTGGAGCCATTATTTCAGATAAACTTTTGGTTTTTAGAGAAATCCTTTCTACAAACTTCTGTGAAGCTATGATGACAGGTCCTGAGTTGGGTTCTCAGTGAAAGCACAAAAAATGTTAACGCAAAAAGTTAGACGCTAACACCCTGATGCAAATAGAGATTGAACGAAAGAACCACCCGTTAACACGGGAAACAGAAAAAGCAGTAATCCACTGAAAAAATGCAATAAGAGACACAGATTTTATAGTGGTTCGGCTTATGATCAAGCCTACGTCCACTTCAATCCTTCTTTATTGCTAATATGATTACAATCCTTTACAATTTCCTTTAATTACAATTCACTTCAAAAGACAAGTAGCTAGAAAAATCTTCGATGCAATAGAATTCTCCGAATCCACGGTTGAATGTGTCGAATCCCTATTTGAAGTTGATTGAAGCTTCTTGTCAGTTTCAAGTGTTGGAGTAAGGCTTGGTTTTAAGATGGCAGAGTCTCGATGCTTTGGAGAAAATGATCGAAAAGTCCCCCTCATGTTGGATATAGTGTCGTATTTATAGAGGAACTTCCATGTCAAGTTGTAAGTAGTGACCGACCTAAAGTAAGTCATGGATCGTGACCGACCCAAGACAAGTCGTAAGTCGTGTTCCATCTCTTAAGCACGGCTCACGTCTTAACTGGGATAAGCATGTTCTTCTAAGTGCAAGTCCTAAGTCGTGAACGAGTTAACAGGCCCTGGCTCAAGTAACGCTATATTGGATTTCCCTTTGTTAGCCTAGGTCGCGAGCGACCTAACATAAGTCGTAAGTCGGTCGTGACTTAAGTGAAGTTGTTCTGAGCTTTTCCTGTCTTGAATCGTTAGGTCGGCAGTCCCTTGAGTCGTTAGGTCGGCAGTCTCTTGAGTCGTTAAGTCGGCAATCTCTTGAGTCGTTACGTCGGCAATCTCTTGAGTCGTTAAGTCGGCAATCTCTTGAGTCGTTAAGTCATGGCTTCCTTAAGTCGGTAGGTCGTGCTATCAGTTAAGTCGCTAAGCTGTTATACTCTCAAGTCGTTTGCCTATTGAGTCGCTGGCCACCTTAAGTCGTTTTCCTATTGAGTCGCTGAGCATAGGAGTTAACACATTCCCTTCTGGAAAAGGGTGGTATCATGGTATGGAGCCCAGATGCTTACTCATGTGGATACTGTAGATCTATTACTCTGTGATTGCTTTGTGGTTTAGAGGTGCCTCGGATAAAGGTTCCAAAGGACCGGGGGATGGCATGCTCGAGTAGTAGTTACCTAGTTACAGAGGTAACCCGGCATTGTGTTGGTAGATATATGGTTAGGTTCTCTGGACGTCCCGCCAGAGGCGATCCCATGTGGTAGTATTAAGTTCCTTAGCCTGACCGTTTGTTGGAAATTCAATCAAAACAATGAGAGCCATTTACGATTGCAATTGTATTACCTGTCACCTCAGGTGGCAGCTATAGTAGGCATAGTATCATGGTACCTATGCTGGCTAGGATTAATTTTATACTTTCGAAAGGTTTTCCACTATGCACTAGTAATAATATCAAAGAAATTTTCTCGTATCAAGCATATTTGACTATCATAAGGAGAAATATCCTCCAAGTCTGCGTTTGCATTGTGTGTGTGGCGGGAGGCCTTATGGTAGTTTCATTTTCCAAAAATCATTGCGGATTTATTAAAATTCTCTTGTTGTCTGTTTTAAAGACCAAATGTTTTTGTTTGCTCATTCCAGTCCCACGACTGACCTAGAGTTTATTGTTCCTATCCTAAACTCTGGGTGCCCACAATTTTCCCACACGAGCAGTCTAGAGTTGGGTTTTTCAGATAATCAATAGTAGGTGTAGATATGATAGCTTTCCGCCTTAGGATTTGGCAATCGCATTTGGATCGAGTTGCTTCACTTCATCTAGATTAGGAGTTCGAGCTATTTCTACATTGGTGCCTTGGGATGAAGATTACCGATGCTGGAGTTCTTCCTTGAAGACCACCTTAGAAATATTGTTCCGCAGTTGGTATTATCTTTTCTTTTCTGTTGCTATTATCTTGTATCATATCTCTGATGTATATTGGTATTCATTGTACAATTCTATTGTATCAGATATTGTATCAAATATTGTATATTGATATATTCTTTTCTTCCGCTATGTTGTTGTACTTAATGTGTTATAAGCTCCGGCGAACCAGATTCGACGTTTGGATCTGCGGCATTTGAATACGAGTGTTGTATTCGGTGCTGATTTTCGAAGGCCGAGTCAAGGTCGTTTCACCTTTCCAAGTAAGGCAAGTGAGAGTAATCACAATACGAGAGAAATTCTTATGAATCAATGTTAATAACCACCAATCCAAGGAAGCTGCAAATCTTATAAACATTGTTAGGCCTCTTCCAATTCTGGATGGCTTCGATCTTCAAAGGATCGACTGAAATGCCTTCGGAAGAAATAACGTGGCCTAAGAACTTAACCTTATTCTCCTGAAAATGGCACTTGAAGAATTTGGCTTTAAGCAGATGATGATAAAGAGTACTCAAGATAATTCTCAAGTGATTAGCATGCTCGGCTTTAGACTTCGGATAAATAAGGATGTCATCGATGAACACAAGGGCAAACTTATCGAGATATTCCCGAAACAATCGATTCATAAGATCAACAAAGAAAGCAAGAGCATTCGTCAAACCGAATGGCATAACAAGCCACTTATAAAATCTATATCGAGTGCGGAAATCTGTAAAAGGAATGATATCTTCTGTAATTCAAAGCTGATGAAAACCTGTGGCCAGGTCTAGCAGAGAGATGACTTTAGCATCACTCAATTGATCAAACATATCGTCGGTCCTAGGCAACAGATGCCTATTCTTGGTGGTCAATTATTAAGCTTGCGATAACTAATGTAAAGCCTAAGAGTTCCATCGGACTTCTTCACGAAGACCACCGCAACACCCCACAGTGAAAAACTAGACTAAATCAATTACTTATCTTCAAGCTTCAATAACTACTCCTTGAGTTCCTCATTTTCCTTTGTAGACATCCTCTAGGGAGGACGACTAACTGGCTGAGCACTTGGAATGAGATCAATGTGGAATTCAATTGCCCGCTTGGGTAGCAAATCTGAAACAGGCTCGGATACTTCAGAGAAATCCCAAACAACAGGTATACGGGATATATCATCATTATCTCGTGAGTTTGGAGAATAAAAAGCCGGTTCGAAATTATCCATATTCCAAAGAATAAGTGATAGCTGAGCAGACGAATATGGACGTCGAAGATATAAAACTCTCTAAGAAAAAATAATTCTTGCATTGTTTCACACTAGCCAGTCCATACAAAAATCATATCAAAACCTAAATAAGAAATAAAATGCAGATTCGCACGGAAAGAAAAGCCACATAAAACAATGTTAACATCATCACAAAGCATGCTAAGGAATACGGATCCTTCGATAGGATTTGCAATCCTCGGTGAAGTAACCATACATGAATCATCCAAAGAAATAGAACAACAAGCTCCTTCAATACAAATGAATGTGATGCACTCGTATCAAAGAGAACTGGAATAGAATGACCATGCAATAAAATACAGCCTTCAAGGTAGAAGGAGAGGGGGTCGTCAACCTATGTTATGAAATTTTCTGTAGTTGTTTTTCTGGTCATGAACTGAATTTCCAGCAGATTATGATGCCCCACCTCTATAATCATACTAGCCAAGGACACTACGGAGTAATGCCGTCCACTAGCACGAAGAATAAGGCTGTTGAGGAGCGACCATCCGTAGAATTGCTTTGCGCGAGTACCGATATGTCAGATAATATAACATGCATTTTTTTCAAGAGGAAATCCGACATACCGATACAAATTCAAAGCAACTAAACAGTGACTTTGTAGTCTTCGGAAGCAAATATAGAAATAAACATAACACAAATCAGTCACAGATATCCATATCACAAAGGCGGAAATAGATATGAATATAACACATAGAAGTGTACATCAGAGTAGTGGTGAAACAAGATCCACAATATCACAGAAGAATAGATACAAGTGCTACAAAAAGGAATATGTATACATCAAGGAGTCTCTATCTCGAATGTATATTGAAAAAACTACTAAACTAAGTAGTTGACAAAAGTCAGATGATGGTCCCAGATAAGAAGTCAAGCAGAAGCACCTGTAACATCTCGGTCTGACCCGAGTATTATTTAATAACAAAATAATAAACAGATCAGTCTAGCTATAAATATTAGATAAAATGAGATAGGATAAGAGATATGATAAAAACGTATGATAACAATAATGCCATACTGCGACAAGTATGCATTAAACAACAAAAAAATCATACAATATCTCAAGAAATCTCAAAGCACTAAAAAGAATGTCATATTCTTTATTTTATTCACCAAAACACAAATATTGACAAATATACATCAAGGCCAATCACAAAATTGGTGAAACACAAATTCTAGAAATCATTAACTAGAAATCCAGAAATCACAAAAGGGGGACGCCTATCACAAAACGGGAATATGAAAACCCACCAACATGTGTATCACAAACGAAACGATATTCCATGGTTGTTAACCATCAATTTTTTAGCCAAGGCTCCAAGAACGGCCTGAAGACCATGGGTCGCTACTCCACCAATTTTCGAGCCAAAGCTCTACAGAAAAGGGGTTTAGTCTCCCTCGCAAATAAAGAACATCGACGTTGCTAGTCTAGACCACAAAAATGACCGTCATCGATCATCACAAAGTGTCGATTACACTAAGCTAGTAAATAAATGAGTTTAGCTTCATGTCCTATAACCACTGGCTTAACTTAAATATTTACGAACAAATTGTAGATTTCCATTCGAAAATTGTCACAAGAGTTTCATTCGAACAAGTCCAAAAATTAACCGACGAAGTAAACGCAAGCGTTTCATATAACTTGTTTTGCTAAGCCGTTTAATTAGATTTTCTCGTACGAACGAGGTAAAGGTTTGTATATACTAATAGGTTGGAAAACGGTTTTGTAAATGAGCTTTGTATTAAAAATAGAGTTGAAATCATCCTTATGAAAGAGTGTGATTATTTACTACTAGTATAGAAACCTTTGTATTTCGAAGTGACAAATCATCATAAATGATTGTAAAAGCAATCATTCACTAAAAATTCACATTCGAAGACGTGAATCGAATCCATAGAAATCGATATCAAATCCATCGAAATGGATATTCTCAAAAATCCCAAAAAGAAGTTATCAAAGTCAACAAAGCTGATAATAATAAACTGGATCAACATGAATCGATTAAAATTAGAAACCCAAGAAAAATAGAAAAATTTGGCTGAAACAGCAGATTCAATCGATTAGACCAGGGTGGTCAGTCGACTGACACAATTCCTGGAAACTTCTGTTTCCAGGTTCAGTCGATTGAACCAGGGTGGTCAGTCGACTGAATCATGCCTAGAAACTTTCGGTTTGCAGGCTCAATCGACTGACCCAGAATGGTCAGTCGACTGATATTGGCCGAGGAAATTTCCTGGGTCCGGTTCAGTCGACCGACTTCCTGGTTCAGTCGACTGAACTGGAATTTCCAGTATTTTCAGCCTAGCCTACATGTGGGGCAAAAATCCAACAAATTGCGATCGGACGAGCGATGGGCGCTAGGGGCAACCCATCCCTTTAGGCTCTTCGATACACCACCAAAAACATGTTCAGACATCAAAGCTAGGATTTTTGAAGATTTGACCTTAAAACACCAAAAATTGGAATACTCATAAAACCAATTCAATCCAGAGCAAATGGACAAGTAATAGATGTTAGGAATCACTACCTAATAACTAACAGAGATATAGACATAGATGTGGGTTCAAAAACTCACCTTTTACTCAAAAAAAAGGAAGGAGAAGCTTGAAAACAAAGGAAGATCAACCACTCTTCAATCTCAACTCTAAAAGCTCCAATCTAAGATCATAAGCAAATATTTCCTAAGTTAGGTTATAGGAAATTTCTAAAATTGGAGAGAGATTGAGATGGAGAAGAAGAAGAGGATGCTTACCTAAGCTTCTCTTTGATTTCGGAGCTAGAACTTGAATTTGCAAAAGAAACTATGGCTTAGGATTTTGAGTTTCCAATCTCTTCCCTCATTTTTGCTAAAGCTTGAAGTGTTAGGAAAATAATAAAATGAATGAAAAGGAGTGGGTTGGAGTTAGGATATAAGGTGAGTTGGAATAGTGGGCTGAAACCCAAACCCAAAGCCCAAAGTGAAGAAATCAAAATTCTACTCAACTCCAAACATATCAATGTTTATACTCAAAAAGATCGCAAACACCATTTTGAACTCAATTGAAGTAGCCTCGAGTCCTAATTTGGCTGTTTGCAAAAAGTAGCTTTACGGACTTTAATCCGACTAACGATGCTATATTTAAATAAAATATTTAAATGTACAACCGTAAAATATGGGGGTCGTTACAGACTCCCCTCCTTAAATAAATTGCATCCTCGCAATATTTAAGAAGAATATATGGAGTAACAACCATAAAAGCATATCAACGCAAAAGAAATTTGAAGTAAGAAGTTCATCTCTAAGGAGCATGAGAGAGTAAGTCTAGATGTGATCGCTCGATGAATTCTCTAGATTCCCAAGAGAAATCTTTAGGATTAGAGGACCATTGGACTTTCACAAGGGGGACATCTTTATCACAAAGACGTTTAACCTCTGTAGCAATGATACGAATAGGATGTTGCTCATAAGTCAAAAGAGGCGAAACTTCAACTTCTTCAATAACACCAAGCTCAAGAATGGAATCTGAATCTCGAAGACATTTTCATAATTGAGAAACGTGAAACACGTCATGAATAGTAGAAAATTGAGCCGGTAATAAAAGGCGATAAGCCACGGAACCAATGCATTCGGTGATGAGAAACAAACCAATATATCGAGGAGCAAAATTTCTCGATCCATTAAAACGCACAACACCCTTCATAGGTGAAACATGAATAAACACCAAATCTCCCACAAAAAATTCTAATTTCCTTCTTCGATTATCGACATAGGATTTTTTCTACTTTGAGCTTCTTTCATCCTATGGCGAATACGGTCAATCTTTTCTTTGGAATCACGAATAAAGTCTGGACTTAAAACAAGCTTCTTGCCGGTCTCAAGCCAGCAAGAAGGAGATCGACGTGGCCTTCCATAGAGTGCCTCAAAAGGTGGTATACCAATGCTAGATTGGAAGCTATTATTATAGGAAAACTCAACAAGAGAAATATTATCTTCCTAACTTCCACCAAAATCAAGAACACATGCACGAAAAAGATGTTCAAGAGTTTGATTTACACAATCAGTTTGTCCATCGGACTGAGGATGATAAGCGGTGCGAAAATTAAGCTTAGTTCCCAAAGCTTTTTGAAGACTCTTCCAAAATCCACTAGTAAACAATGGATCACGATCGCTAACAATAGAAGAAGGAACTCCATGCAATTTAACAATTTCTTTAACAAAGAGTTTGGCCAAGAGAGGTATGGTCCGTTTGGACCGAACGAGTATAAATGGGCGGATTTAGTAAGTCTATCAACTATCACCCATAGGCTATCATGACTTGAACGAGAACAGGGAAGACCGTCAATAAAATTCATGGAAATTTGGTCCCACTTTCAAATTGGAATGTCCAAAGGTTGCAATAACCCACCGGGCCTTTGATGCTCGGCCTTAACAAGTTGGCAAGTCATGCAACGTTTAATGAAGTTAGAAATATCAGATTTCATTCCATCCCAATAATAAAGTCGCTTCATATCTGCATACATTTTACTACTAACGGGGTGAATGGTAAATTTAGAACGATGAGAATCTTCTAAAATGTCTTTACGAAGATTATAATATTTGGCACGATTAGTCTACCAAATTTTCAAATGCCGTCGCGAGCATCGATGTCAAAGTCTTTCAAACCTTCAATATTAAGTTTATCCCTACAACTTTGGCTAAGAAGAGCCAATTCGGGATCTAGCTTTTGAGCTTCAAGAATACGGTCTAAAAGAGAAGGATGAGCCTCAAGGCTACATAGAACAAGAGATTAACGTAAATCGGATTCACGATCTCGAATCTCGCAAGTGGACAAAATCCTAAGATCATTCCATTTGGATATCATCATAGAAACAACCGCTTGTTGCTTACGACTAAGGGCATCGGCAACACAATTTCTCTTACCGGGAGTATAAGGAATAGCAAGATCATAAGATGCAAGGAACTCGAGCCAAAGTTGTTGACGCAAATTAAGTTTATTTTGATAAAATAATTACTTCAATGATTTATGATCGGTATAGAGAACAAATTTCTCCCCCAAAAGATAATGACGCCAAATTCTAACGACGAAAACAATAGCCACGAGCTTTAAATCATGAGTGGCATATCTAGTCTCGGCAGGCTTTAATTTCCTAGAAGCATAAGCAATAACATGTTCCCTTTGCATGAGAATGGCTCCCAATCTAACACGACTAGCATCGGTATAAACTATAAAGTCTTGGTTCCCTTCGGTAATCACAAGAATAAGAGCATCGGAAAGGAGTTATTTTAATTTCTGAAAAGAAGCTTCCCATTTGTCTGACCAAATATACTTAACTCCCTTCTTTGCCAAACTAGTAAGAGGCACGGAAATTTTAGGAAAGTATTTTATAAAACTATGGTAATAACCCACCAATCCAAGAAAACTACGGATTTCCATCACACTCTCCGGTCTCTTTCAATTTTGAATTGCTTCGATCTTTGAAGGATCCATGGAATTTCCATATTCGAAAATAATATGGTCGAGAAATTTCACACGAGATTGCCAAAACTGGCATTTAGAAAAAAATTCTTTCAATTGATTGCCCCTAAGAGTTTCCAACAAAATACGAAGATGCTTTTCATGCTCTTCCTTGGTTTTAGAATAAAAAGAATATCATCTATAAAGATAAGAATAAATCGATCGAGGAAATCTTTGAAAACTCGATTCATAAGGTCAATGAAATAAGATGGGGAATTCATTAAACGAGTATGGAACGATGTCAAAGGAATATTATCCTCTACAATTCAAAGCTGATGAAAACCGGTTGCTAAGTCTAACTGTGAAAAAACTCGAGCACCACTAAGTTGATCAAATAAATCATCAATCCGGGGTAAAGGATATTTATTCTTGATAGTAAGATCATTAAGCTTGTGGTTGTCAATGCAAAGCCTAAGTGTGCTGTGATGACCCGACTTTTTCTCCATAAAAAGTCGTATCATCTTAAAGAAAGAAAGGGATAGAAAAGAGAAAAGAAAGAGAAGGAAGAAAGAACAATATCAGAATCTCAACAACGGAACGAATAAATTATATTAATAATATAAGTATTACATACTATACAACAATTATCAGAGTTACATAGATTATACATCACATACTAGGCGGTTATAAACACCTGTCTAGTTATTACAACTCAACACAATACAGAGACACCAACACACTGGAACATATATATATATATATATATATATATATATATATATATATATATATATATCTACAATGCTGAAGCCTCCTACTTCATTGTTCATCCATAATTCGTCAAAGCTAACTTTAATCCCTTACCTACCCGTAAAAATTTAAGTACCCAAGAGTTTAAGAAAACGGAAATAAACTCCAGGTTAGACATGGGTCTGGTGTGAGTAACAAGTTAAGGTTGCTTAACTTTGAAAAGCCTTTAAAAACAAAAGGTATCACGTAAGACTCCCCGCACATAAATATGGGTAAGCTTTTCCCTTATGCTAACCAAAACATTTTTATAGAAAATCTAGTGATATTATAATAGGGTCTAGGGTTTTCAAATAAAATACAGAAATAGCTGGAATGCTTACATCTCACGTTCCAACATAGTTGGGCACATCTAAAATGTACGGCATTTATTGGAGGTTGGATTCCACACAATGGCGGGGCTACTGGGTACCCCCATCACAGTACGTGGCCAAGATCAACATACCGAGGATCCACCCTAAATCCACTACAACACAAGGCCGGAACCATCCCTTACTGGACAATCCCGAAAAAGACAACCCTACGGTTGGGATCAGAAACCGCACCTTACAGCCGATATAAAAAGGGACTCTAGACAGGGGTACATCTCATCCTACTTGGGTGCTACCTACTTAGCATTGATGCACCTCCCCTGGTTTAGCCATACCCGTTTGATTAGGCTTGAGGCTACGATTACCTTTATTAGAACACATCACTTAGAATGCTCATCGTCCACCTAACAATGTTCTGAAAGCATTCAATCCACACAAGTTCGTTCCGGGTTCGAACGAAACCGAAGGCATTATCTCATTACATTAATTTTGGAATCACCCTTAGAGTTAATGACAATAACCCTTGCACTCTGAATCTCCATCTTCACTTCAGATTCACGAACTAACGTTTAATTTAGATCGATGTAGTTTTCATGTAGCCAAATTCGAGAACCCGATCCCGGTCTCATCGAAATCCAAACACCATCATTTAGGTCCAAGTTGTTTTAAAGTTAAAACCATTCAATTCTATTATCTATATACACACAGATAGATAATTCACAATATCACAATAGATAATCTACATTATCATCACGAATAGATAATTCACATTATCATCATACACAACCAAAGCATCCATATCACACAGCATCACTTATCTCATATCTGAGATCTCAAACCATTCAAGGCAATCAATATCATCCATCCATACATAAGAAAGGATTAATAAATCACACTATAATTAATTTAAAATGAGTTAAATTAATTACTTCATCTCCAATTAATTTAAAGTAAATTAAATTAATTACCTCCATTATATAAATCCTGCTTACCTTATCATTAATTAATTACAAATCCAATTAATTAATCATTCTCTAATTATTCATCTTAATTAATCACCTTTGATTAATCATTCTCTAATTACTTTAAGAAATTAGTCTTTAAATTAATTCACAAATTAATTATCTTTAACCACTTACAGTGATTAACCTTTATTTACGACATTAATTAATTAAATATAATTAATTACATCCAGTAATTTCCATTAATTACTTTACTTCATTAATTAAATTAAGTAACTATGCCAACAAATCACCTAGTGATTATCTTAAAGTAATTAAACTTAATAAGTTAACTTAAACTAATCACATTAAACTCAATTAATTACATTGAGTAATTACTTCCATTAAGTAATTACACTAAAACAATATCACAATTTATTATCTTTAATAATTAATCTAATTAATTATTAAAATTAATCACATTAATTAATTGTTGAATAATCCCAAGTTTATGAACTTCATTAACTACTAACAATTCTTTAATTACTTTTCTTAAGTAATTATACTTACATAAATCAATATTAATTACAAATTATTTATTCTTTAATAACCTATTAATTAATTCTAATTAGTTAATTCTAATTATTTAATTAATTAAGTTTTAACTACAACTTAATTAATCTTTAATTACTTGATTAATTAATCTTTAGCCATTAATTTAAAATATATTCTTATCAAATTAATGATTCTTAATTACCAATAAAATATTCTTAATTAATTTACTTAAACCTTAATTAATTAATTAAAATCCTTAATTACTAAATTAATTAATTCAAATCATTAACAAATTAAATAAATTAAATCAATTAATTATCTATTTTAATTACCTTAACAATTTTAATCAATCACAAATCATTAAATTCTTAATTATCTTTAAGATAAAACATTTATTGCTTAATCAAAGCATTAAAAAACAATTTACTTTTAATTTTACTTTTAAATTTCATTTTAAATTTAAGATTTAAAATGAATTCAAATTTAGCTTAAACATAGTTTAAAACAATTCAAAAACCTTTTAAAATCTCATGTTAAAGAAATACTTATTTTATAAAAGAAATTTAAGAGAAATTTAAAACCAATTTCATTTTAAATTCAAATCAATTTAAAATACACTTTAAACATTCAAAGTTGTTTAAAATATTTTAAATTTAAAAACTTTCTTTATTTCAAAACTATGATACAAACTAAATTTGATTACAGATCAAGATTTGATTTAAAACTTTACTTACATTTTAAAACTTCATTTTTAAATTCAATCTATTTAAAAATATACATTAAACATTTTAAGGTTGTTAAATCTATTTAAAATTTCAAAAACTTAAATTATTTCAAAACCAAGATTCAAACTAAACTTAAGTCCAGATTTAAACTTAGGTTTAAAAATTAGTTTAAAACATTGATTTACATTTTAAAATTCATTTAAATTTTTTAAAATTGAACAGCTTTTCTTTAAAACTTGGAATCATCAAATGACCCGAGCCACTCTAAAATCACTTCGAGTCCAAACCTAAAAATCTTCGAGCAAAACCATCCAATTACTCGAAAAAACTCAAGTACACTACTCCTATGATCAACCAATCTTCATCAGAAAATAACAATGCGCCGTGCACATGCACGGTGGCTCTGACCGTCACCGGTCAACCACAAAAGCTTCATCACATCATAAATCAGCCTCATACACCATCCGACCATCAGATCATCACCATCAACTCAAAATCGAATTCGAGCTGTTAAAATCAAACCTAAAACAAAGCCTAGAACTACACCACAAACATGGATATGCCTCGTCTTCGCAACTCCGACCACCAAAGGGTCTGAAACTGCGGCCTCACCTTCGTCAACACTCCAGCTTCCATTCTCCCAAGCCTTGTTGCACTCGATCAACTAGGGAAGATGAGATGATCAAAATTCCAATCCTAGTTAAAACTAGGGTTACAGACTTCAAACATCAACCACAACCTCCACTGTACTTAGATCATCTCCCAGACAATTTTCCTTAAATCCCTGATCACTCTTGCAACTCCCATGGAAATCCCATCCCCTCCGATCACTTGGCTCATCAGAGGCAATCCAAAATTCACAATCCAAACAAACTAGAACTTCCCCTTAACTCTAACATTAAAAATTATGATTTTACTTTTAAAATCATAATTTTGTATGAGAGTTTAGATCATATGCCAGAATCCCTGAACTATGGAGTTTGAATTTTCACTTTTATTTAGACTTGCTCAGTTATTTTGATTTCCAGAGTCATATCAATATTACTTTGACTTAAGTATAATTTTAAGATAGGATTCGAAATGAAACAAACTAGTTTTATTTAAAAATTAAGTTGAAATAGAGATTAAATCCAGAGATATTGAATTTACATCAAAACAAGAAGATTGGAAACTACAAACAAAGAGTATTCATATGGAAACACGCTTGCATGCCCAAACATGAATATATACACAGTAGATTTCACACAACATATATTCATTTCAAAAAAAAAAAAACTTGCATGGACCCAAATTTATATACTTAAAACTTTTAAAGGTGATGTTACTCATAGATTTGAGAATGAAGACAGAGCATTCCTTTTTGTTTTGAAAAGCCTTTAAACTGGGTTGAAACTTGTTTTTGCAGAAATGCCTTTTGATTTACAAACTCGGTTGCTTGCTTTTGAAATTTGAAAACTGAGTTGTTGGTTTTAAGAAATGCGGGCCTGATTCCAGATTGAAGATGATATCTGCAAGTTTGCTTTGAACTTGAAAATAGTTTGCATGCTCTTGATTTTGATATTGCATTACACGTTTGAGGAAGATGTTTAATTTTGCAAATGAGCTACAAATTTTTGATTTACATTTCTACTTTTGAGGGAGTGTTCTCAAATTTGTATTTGATCTTTGTTAATGCACAGATTTTTGAGTTATTGTTCAGCTGAAATTTTCTTTAATTTTCATTAAAGAAGAAAGAAATGAAAAAGGGGAAAACATATGTACTTAAAATGACTAAAATGATTAATTCAAAAATTAAAAGGAAAAAACAAAATGTTGACATTTGTCATGTTAAGTTGATTATTAGTTTACACTCGTTACACGAGGCCTTAATATATTTACATTTGTCTTTTTCATTAATCTTTATTTATTTTAAATGTTAATAAAAGCTTATATTTAATTAATTGGTTTATAAGTACTTATTTATATATATATATAGATAATTTTTAAAGAAATAAAACCAATCATATTCATAAATAAAATCTTATACAAATAGCTATAAAATCCAAAACATTTTTAAATATTTATTCTTTTTAAATTCTAAAACAATAAATTCAAATCATATTCTAAAATCCAATTTTAAAATCAAGTTATCTATATACATATATAACTACATAAATTTAATTTGAAATAATAATTCCATTTATATTAAAATCCATATATATTTATATATAAGCAATACATTATTAATATTGTTTTAAAATAACAATATTGTAACTCTCATGGAAATCCTATCCGCTCCGATGACTTGGATCATCAGAGGCAACCCAAAATGCACAATCCAAACAAACTAGAGCTACTCCTTAACTCTAACATTTAAAAATTATGGTTTTACTTTTAAAAATCATAATTTTGTATGAGAGTTCAGATCATATGCCTGAATCCCTGAACTATGGAGTTTGAATTTTCACTTTTATTTAGACTTACTCAGTTATTTTGATTTCCAAAGTCATATCAATATTACTTTAACTTAAGTATAATTTTAAGATAGAATTTGAAATGAAACAAACCAGTTTTATTTAAAACTTAAGTTTAAACAGGGACTAAATCCAGAGATATTGAATTTACATCAAAACAAGAAGACTGGAAACTACAAAAGAGTATTCATATGGAAACAAACATGAATACCCAAACATGAATATATGCATAGAAGATTTCATATAATATATATTAATTTAAAAAAAAACTAGCATGCAACCAAATTTATATACTTAAACTTTTAAAGGTGAAGTTACTCAGAGATTTCAGAATGAAGACAGAGCATTCCTTTTTGCTTTGAAAAGCCATTAAACTGGGTTGAAACTTGTTTTTACAGAAATGCCATTTGATTTTTTTAACTCGAATGCTTGCTTTTGAAATTTGAAAAATTAGTTGCTGGTTTTAAGAAATGCAGGCCTGATTCTAGATTGAAGATGATATCTACAAGTTTGCTTTGAACTTGAAAATAGTTTGCATGCTCTTGATTTTGATATTGCATTACAAGTTTGAGGAATATGTTTAATTTTGCAAATGAGCTATGGATTTTTGATTTACATTTCTGGTTTTGAGGGAGTGTTCTCAAATTCGTATTTGACCTTTGTTAACGTATAGGTTTTTGAGTTATTGTTCAGTTGAAATTTTCTTTAGTTTTGATTAAAGAAGAAAGAAATGAAGAAGGGGAAAACATATGAATTTAAAATGACTAAAATAATTAATTCAAAAATTAAAAGAAAAAAAAATCTTGACAATTGTCATCTTAAGTTGATTATTAGTTTACAATTGTTACATGAGGCCTTAATATATTTACATTTGTCTTTTTAAGTAATCTTTATTTATTTTAAATATTAATATAAACTTATATTTAATTAATTGGTTTATAAGTACTTATTTATATATATATAAATAATTTTAAAAGAAATAAAACCAATCATATTCATAAATAAAAGCTCATACAAATATCTATAAAATCCAAAACATTTTTAAACATTTATTCTTTATAAATTTCAAAACTATAAATTCAAATTCAAATCATATTCTAAAATCCAATTTTAAAATCAAGTTATCTATATACAAATATAACTACTGTTAACGCTAAAATTTGAACGCTAACACCCCGGTGTGTAAAGTGTAGTTGTGAAAGCACCACCCGATGATTCGGGAACAGAGTATAAGCAGAAAACTGCAGGAAAAAAACAGTAAACAACAGCAGTTTTATAGTGGTTCGGCTTATGATCAAGCCTACGTCCACTTCAATCCTTTTCATTGCTGACTGAATTACAACTTATTACAATCTCTTTCAATTACAATCCAACTCAATTCAAAAAAGACAAGTAGCTAGAAAGAACATCAATGCCACAGAGTTCTTTGAATCCATGATTGGATATGTCGAATCATTGAGTCTGGTCTAAAAATCTTGCGTGAGTTTGAAGTGATGGAGTGTAGATTGTCTTGAAGGTAGTAGAGCCTTGATGTCACGAAGAAAATGATCCCAAAAGTCCCCCCACATGTTGGAGATTGTCACGTATTTATCGGCAATCTGGATAATAATTTTTCACCCAAGTCCTGAGTCGTGACCGACTCAAGGAGAGTCGTAGGTCGTGCTCGACTCAAGGGTCAAGGGTCAGCGGACCATGGAGTAGGTGAAGTGGTACTCAGCTCTTCACCCAAGTCCTAACTCGTTCGCGAGTTAAGAAGACGCAGCACTAAAATTTTGGTTCTGTGGTTTTAGGTCGTGTTCGACTTATACTAGGTCGTAAGTCGGTCACGACTCAAATGCAGCCGCTCTCGCCCTCCTTTGTCTTGAGTCAATAGGTCGTTCTACCTCTAGGTCTTTTAGGTCGTACCCCCTTGAGTCGTGACCTATCTTAAGTCGCAGAGGCCGTAAGTCGCAGATTTCTCTGAGTCGCGAGTCGTTCATTCTGTCAACTCATTAAGTCGTTTAATCCTTAAGCCGTAAACCGTTCACCTCCTTAATCGTAAGTCGCACAATTCTTCAACCCGTGCAACTCCTCAATTGTTGAGTCGGTATCTTGTTGAGTCGTGAAGTACCTTGAGTCGGCCAACGCCTTTAAGGCATTAAGGTTATAACCCGATGAGTCGCTGTCCCTCCTAAGTCATTAAGTCGGCAACCAGTTAAGTTGTCGTTCATTTTAGGTTGGCAACGAGTTAAGGCTGTTGAGTCGGTAATCATTGTGAGTCGCGAGCCTGGTTTGAGTCGCTTGAGCAGAGGAATTAACAATTGCGCCTCGAAGTACACGCTTAAACCGTAAGTCGTGTGCTTCGACCTAGTGCATGAGTCGTAAACGACTCAAAGAGGCTCATGACTCATGACTCGTTAGTCCTTTCATCTCCCCCCTGTTTCGCATATAAGCCGTTGAGTCGGTTCTTCCTCCTCACTTTACTGCTTATCTGTTTTATTTGATCCTACCATTAACGATCCTTCAAGCTTCCAGAGATCCAAGCTAATCAGACATCAACTCATCTTCATCTTTATATCGCGTAAGTGAATTCACCTTCTGTTCAATCCATGATCACCATTGACTCACGAATCTGGACTCCCCATTTTTTGACTCCAATTCATTTCTATGCCGTGTTCCACCGCGAACAACGTTTCTGATTGATATGCGACTGCCATTGATCGTATTGTTGTTATCATTCACGATAACATAGTAGTGCACCAGATTTGCTGCAAACTTAAAGCGATTAGAGTTGGTTTTTGGGTGATTTCTAACCATGTGAGGAGAAGATGATGAGTTACAGTGCCTCGAGTTAACTGGTTTGTGATTTTGGAGGAGGTGTGAAGGTCCTTAGCGGGTTAATGGGTTAGAGAGGAGTTAATTGGTTGAGGAGGTGACTTAGAATTCTCACGACTTAGTTGGTTTTTTGGATCTACCGACTTAGGAATGCCTTGCAATCTCATCCGTCCACGACCTAATTTTTGGGTCGTATTGATTTCCTGGTAATTTAGGACTTAGGTCGTACGAGTGATTCAGCCCTTTAGATCCTTACCACAACTTATTCTTTAGACCGCGATGTCTCAAGCCATAAGTCGTGAACGACTCAGCACTTAGGCTATTTTCCATTCCGAGTTGTTTCTTGTGGCTTAACCCTTGACCGACTCAAGTAGGAGGAACCTAGGCTTTGAGTCGCGGCCGAGAAAGGACTTTGAGAAATTTGCTTTGTTCTGATTTGAGGCTTTTTCCTTCATGCGCATTGCGACTTACAGAACTTAACTTAACTCACCGCACACCCCTTAGGTCGTGAATGAGTTGTCACTTAAAAGTTTAATCCTAACTTGATTATTCAACTTGTATTACCGGATTGAATTGCCTAAACTTTGAATTGCCCAAACTTTAAATTGTTTGAACTTTGTTGCATTATTCCACAGATCCTGTTAGCTCATAATCTAATTACCTGTTGAAAATAACAACTACAGAAAACCAAGGTGAATATACTGTCATTGACTGCCCACATCAAATGACAGATTAGTTGACAGAAGGCAATTAACTTAAACAGATTATGTGAATGAAGTGCTTCAATTCAACGAATTCAAGTAAAGTATTAGAGCAATATTGAGACAGTCGATTGAAACCGACCGGTTTGCACGAATATTGCACTTGAATCTTTTTTGAAATTAACAAGTCCTGAAGTTTAGTAATCGATCAATTGTCGATTAGTTTAACTTCAGTTATATTTACTTGTCATTATTAGTTTTGCACAACACTTCACACTTTTTAGGAAACGTGCACCTTCACATTTGAATATCCAGTTGCTTGTGTAGAATGACTTCTCAGGAAGAAGATACAACAGTTCAGGCTGGAGAGGCAACTGTTATTCCGGCTTCACTAGTCAATCCTCCCGAAAGAGACCCTACCACGCTATCATACAAAGTTTTTCGCCAGTTGTGCACTCAGTTTGGCATTGCTGAATCAGATGCCATTATCCCCGAGAGAAGTAACACTGCTGACATAGCACCCCTGGCTTTGTGACAGTTAACTAACAAATGTGTCTGAGCGGGGCAATCCCTCCTTTCAACAACTTTCTCCAGCATCTTCTTCGTCAACTGGCCATCGCTCCATCCCAGCTACATCCCAACGGTTATGCCATTCTAATGGGGTTGGGTGTGCTATTTAGGAGAACTCTTGATCGACTTCCGAGCTTTGATGAAATCTGTTACTTATGTTCCTTTACCCGGACCAAAGATCATCCTTCCATTACTGTCGTGAGAAGTGCTCGAAATCGTAAATTGATCATCGGTCTTCCTGACAGTGCTCATGGGTTTTTGACTCAATTTTTCTATGTCCGTTGCCCCCCGGGGTTTTATGCTGTGTGGAGAGAAGGAAGTAAGATCATCTACCTTTCCCTCCTCTATACTCTGAGTTTTTTGAAGTTCGAATTGCCAAGTATTAACTTCATCATCATTTATTATTATTATTTTTTCTTTCAGCGCTTCCCCCTCCTTGTAGAGATCCCAGTCACAAGCCAACTCTGGAGAGGCTTGTAGCTATACCGGTTGAAGAGCGGGATATGAAATTTTTGCTGAATGACGAATTCCTTCACCATTTCGGACTTCTTCACCCTTCTCGCTCCACACACCCCTGCAAGGTTCCAGACTCCCCACCTAAAGCATCAGATGCCCCGGTTTCTTCTGACGTACCTGTACCAAAAGATCCCGCTCCCGAAGCTTCTTTAGTGAAGTGCTCCACTTCCGTTGATGTTGCGAGGTCATCTAGCAAACTTGCCCCGGTCACCGAAGAAGAAGAGCCTCGGGATTCTCCTCCGCATTCAAAGAAGTCTGGTGACGAAGAAGTCGAGAAAACCAGCCCTGTTAAGCAGAGCAGGGACGACACTTTCGAAGGACTGAGTGACCTCTTTGCTACCTCGCAAGAGATCTTTAAAGAGATCCTATTACTACCGGGGTTTCTTCTTCAGTAGTCGAGGCGACTTCTGTTCTGCAACAGACTCCGTCAACTCAAGAGTTGATGTTACCTTCTACTCCCATAACTACTCCACAATTAAAGAGTGGTTCGTAGTTCGATGCGCGTAGTTTGCACATTACACACACTTAGAATCTTTCGGCACTTTTATGCTTTTGACTTTTTGCATTTTGAAGAATTCTAAAATTTAGCTCTTTTATTTCAGATTCTCCGATGGGACGCAGCGGATCCTACTATGATGACTTCCAGCGCTACGGGAGGCGTAGCCAATATGATTATAGGCGTTACCTCCCCTCATACAGAGAATCCGATGAAGAAAGAGCCGCTCGAAAGACTCAAGAGAAGAGGGCTCAAGAGGAGCGTTATAAAAGAAGAGAGAGGGAGGAGCGCCACGATTCTTCGCAGAGAGGCGACGATTCCCATAAAAGAAAATCCCATGATGACCGAGGAAAGAGTCATATGGTTGAAGATTCGAGCAAGCGAGACCGACATGGTGAGAAGCACACCTCTACAACTCCTGAGAAGGTTACTGCCCCCGCCTCGCTTGACATTCCTTCCAGCTCTCCCGCTCTCGGGAAGACAGACATCCAAACAATAATTAGCAGGCCTAAATTCCAAGTCGGACCGGGCCCGGCCACTTTGCAAAGTCGGTTTCCACAGTGGTGTCTGAAGGGAGTAAGGTTCGACCTTGACTTGGTCCCCATTGACAAGTCTGCCATGTTACGAAACCTCGATGCCGTCAAGCTTGATATTGAGAGGATGTCGAACTGGCAAAAACTTGTTGACGAGCTTCAAAGGGTTAATCGTGCAAACATAGAGGCCATGCTCACTATGGAAAATGATAAAGCCGAATGGCAAAAGGTTCTTGAGCAACATGACACTGAAATGAGGAGCATCGCTTCTTACAATGAAAAGCTTGAAGCAAAAGTTGAGGAACTGAAACTAGAGCTTGCTTCTTCCTCTACTTCCTATTCTCAAAAAGAAGAAGTGCTCCTAAAACAAGTGAGAGATGCTCATGCCAGCCAAAGAGATGCCGAAGACAGGCTTGAAGTGCTGAAAAGAATTAGTGAGGGCTATGTTGCTGATATTGAAGAGCTTCGGAAGAAGAACAGCTCCCAAGAGGCGGAGATTCAAATGCTTAAGCTTCAACTTTCTAAAGCTGAAATGGAGCGTGATGAGGCCGTTGCCGGCAAAATTACAGCTGAAGAATCTCACGAGGCAACGAGGACCAATATCAGCCCAACATTATTTGATTTCTACCTGCATAGCATCTTGGGGCGCGGTAGCCTCGCCTTTCTAGGCCCCAAGTATGAAATAACTCTGGCAGAAGTTTGGGAGGCCGCACTCGATATCCTTGGCGGTAAAGGCACCGGTTATGCTGAGTCAGCTCTTGAGGAGCATTATCTTGATGATGACGCTCGCACCGCTCTCTCCAGGGGGAGAGAACAGCTTGCAAAATTAAGGGCCGAAACAGCGGCAGGAGAATACTCAGGAAAAATTATCTCAACTGCTCCGATTCAACCTTCTCCTTCAGCCGAAGTTGATATCATCGGTTCCAGTTCCCACTCCCCATCTCCTACTAAAGTTACCACCGAAGCCATAATTACACGAGCCGTAGTTGAACCACAAGAGAATGCTGAAGCTGTAGACTACGAAATTGATGTGATACCACCAACTTCTCCAGGTAATCCCTAATAATGCTCAGGGGGACAACTTTCCAGTTTCTTCCGGATTTGGCGAGCTTCTTGATTATCTCTTGAATCTCGGCGAGCCATTTTCTCCTCTTTTTGCGGGAAATACTGACACTTTTATCTTTTCCTTTGTAGAGAAAGCGCCGAGCGCCACTCAATCTTCTCCACCTCCAGTTACTGTTTCTCTGCCTCCCCCAATCACTCCTTCCACTCATCTGGGATCGTAGGAAGAAACAATAGGTGCCCTTCGGGGCTTAGATGACCCAGCTGCTTCGCAAGAGCAAAAAGACGAAGGACTTGAGGGAGGTGAGATATCTCCGGAGCGGACTCCTTCTGACGACATAATTTTGTCTAAACTTGTTACTCCCGGAAGTGAATCTTCTTTAAAGAGGAGAAAGAAGCGCGGAACATCAAAGAGGAGAAGGAAGAGCATCATTGCTACTGAAGAGGAACCGGAAGTTGAACCAGTTGTACCTCCCTCTCCTTCTTCCCGCATGCCTATAGATCGGCCCCAAAAGCTAACCATCCGGCCGGGTGAAGGTTCCAAAGGTGGCAAGAAGAAATGAAGCTTCCAGTTTTTAGCTTCTTTTTTTTTATCTTGAAACTTGTATCTGTAAGAAATTGTAATAGAATTGAATAAAATGATCTTTTATTTGTACAAACTCTTGTTTGAATTTGAGAATGCATTTTTATTTTTTATTTTTGTACAAGTTTCTTTACATGATATTGCAGTGAACTTGTGGTATACTGTTCGAGCGTAATTTTACCGATGTAGTTATACCATGTTGCCCCTGTGCCATAAGCTCGTTGCAATATGTTATATTTTGAGGGGACTTGTACTTTTATTTTCCAGAGAATAATTATTCCATGCTTGGAGGAATATTATTTTGTTAAAAATCAGAGCACAACTCCCTCCAAGTAGATTTTTACACTTCATCTTTAGAAGATATCACCTTTTCTTTTGTGCATATACACATTACAAAGTGAATTCTTCTATGTGGTGAAGTGGGCCTCTGAAGGATACTTTAACTTCTTTTTGAGGAAGAGTACTTTCCAGAATAGGTGAATTATTCTTCCTTTGGAAGTTAAAGTGTGCCTTTGATGAGGGCTTCTTTTTTGTTACGCCACAGTAAAGGGCTTTTTGATTTTTGTTTCTTTGAAAAGTTGCGCTCCTGAGGAAGGCTTTTTCACGTTTCATCACTTGGAAGTTTTATTTCAATCTCGGTGAAACGTGTGCCTCCGAAGAGGTCTTTCTGCTTGACTGTGCCTCCGGGAGGGGGTCTTTTCATTTCTGCCTCTGGGAAGAGGCCTTTTTATTTTGTTTTGCATTTCAACTCTGGTGAAGTGAAACTCCGAAGAGCGGCTGTTGCACTTCAACTCCTGGTGAAATGTGCCTCCAAAGTGGGCTTTTATTGCCTGGAAGTTACTCTCTCATGGTTGGAGGGTCATGACTCCTCCAATCTTTTTTGTTGAGTAGAGAACTTTCTTTTTTGCTGCATATGCCTCGTTAGAGGTCTTTATCCTCCGAAGAGTTGTGCCTCCGAAGAGGGCTTGTGCCTCTGAAGAGGGCTTTGGTCTCTAAGGAGAAGCATTTTTTCTCCGTAGAGAAGCATTTTGCCTTCGAAGAGTAGCGTTGGACTCCAAAGAGTAGCACTGGACTCTGAAGAGTAGCGTTGGACTCCAAAGAGTAACATTGGACTCTAAAGAGTAGCGTTGGACTCCAAAGAGTAGCATTGGACTCTGTAGAGTAGCGTTGGACTCCAAAGAGTAGCATTGGACTCCAAAGAGTAGCATTGGACTCTGAAGAGTAGCGTTGGACTCCAAAGAGTAGCATTGGACTCTAAAGAGTAGCGTTGGACTCCAAAGAGTAGCATTGGACTCTAAAGAGTAGCGTTGGCACTTGTGTTTTTAATTTCCTGCGCTTTTTAGCAATCCCTCACCATAACATCAAGCACATGCCCCATTCTTTTCATTTGTTCTCTGTTAGAGAAAGGTGCCTTGTTACTGTGTGGGTCCATGGGGCAGAAGCATGTTACTCCACCAGATGTTCGTTTACACAAACGATCGTGGTCGGTTAGAAAAGGCTCAAAATCTCCCTATTAGGAAGGTGCCCTCTTTGGTGGAATCCGCAAAAGTTTGCAAATTGCACTCCTTTCGAAATACTTGAATTCGGAACATTTGTCACTTGTCATTTATTTACTCTGTGATTTGTAGGGATCACTTCGCTCTGTGATATGTTGGATGAGCAAGCTTTATCCTGATAACCTGCAATACTAAATCGATATTTTTTAGTAATATTTGCATATCAAAATGATACGGGCATTTCAATGGTATTAAAGAATACAAGGTTTATAATTACTCATTATTGATTCACATCAATTTCACAGTGGTTAACAGCACAGGAGTTATACTTCCATGATCATTTTACAAAGTTAAGCAATGCTATTAAGTAAAATATGGATGTAAATGAATGCTATTCCATGATTTTGTGATTCATATGTTAGTCAATGACCAGCTTCTCGGATTCCTGCTCTGTAGTTCCGTTGCCTGAGCTGGATCGATAAGCAAGACATGGCTGCCCCTGAGTGGACGAGGTTGGGTCAATTCCGTCTTTCTTCGCATACTGTTGAAGTTTATTCTGTTTCAGCAATTCTTCAATCACAATCCTTAACTGGCGACATTGATCAGTATCGTGACCGGGTTGGTTGTGAAATCGACAGAATTTCCCATTTTGTACTGCACCTCTCCCCATTTCAGGTGGTTTAGGGTATTTGACAACGTCTTTTGTTGCCAAGAAGATCTTTTCCAGTGTATCAGTTAAGGGGGTGAAATTTGAAGGGTTAAAACGTCGAGGTTTTTTCTTATCTCCCTGCCATTCCCTTTCATCACTCTCCCTTTTCTGGTTTCTAGATCCTTTCTTGTTAGTGATGTCATCGTTATTCTTGATTTCGGCTACCACTGCTTTTACTGGCATCGAGAGGCTTTCTAGGCGTATGAATTCGTCGGCCTTTTTATAAAACTTTTCGAGTGAGTTTGGTTCCTTCATTTTGAGCCACATCCCAAATTCACTCGACTTGTCGATGGCCCGGACTAAGTATGTTAAGATCATTCAGGGTTCCGCGTTGTCCACCTCAGCTAAAGCTATATTAAAACGGTTCAAGAAAGACTTGATGGGTTCTCCGGGTGCTTGTTCTAGGCTAGACAATGACATTATATCTTTTGCCTTTGATGCATACAATCTGAATTATTCTTTAAATTTCCGGGTTAAATCGGAGAATTGATCTATGGATCGATCCGGTAGCTTGGTGAACCAAAGCAAAGCCACCCCTTCTAAATATACTGGAAAATACGGACATTTAATCTCATCCGATGCTCGTGCCCCGGTCATATGCCAATCGTATCTGTATAGAAATTGGTTAGGGTCACTTGTCCCTCGATAAGCCGGGATAGTAGGAGGTACAAATTTCCTGGGAAATTCCGCCTTTAAAATCCTTTCAGTGAACGGAGTTTTACTCAGAGCGAATCCCCAATTGCTTTCATCCTCATGCCTCCGCATGCTTTCTCTCATGATTGACCGAACCATCCTTGATAGATACTCCTCGTCGTTTTGAGACTTTGCCCGTAAGAAGTTAGCTGCCCTTTCAAAAGTTTGAAAGGTAGGTTGTGGCCTTGACCTTCAGCTTGGGAAGGTGCCCCTGCAGCGGTGTTGCCTGGACTTTGAGGAATATCTTTCTCTTGGGGGTCATGGGCATCTTCAGCACGGATTGTTTCATTATCCTGTCGTTGGTGACTTGCCTCAAGCAGGGCGTTTAACCTATCCATAATCAAGGCATTCTGGGCATTCTGGGCCTCTAATTGTGCATTTTGAGAACTTAACTATTGGTTCAATCCCAAAACCACAGCATATAATTCCGCCCATGTAACTCCCACATTTGGAGTTGTCTGACTCAGGGGAGGAGAAGTGGCGATGTTCTCTTGAAAATCTTCAGATCTGACAGATCTACGTTTCCTTCCGGGAGCCATAATTTCTGTTAAACTTCTGGTCCTAACGGAGATTCTTTCCTCACAGTTCGGTGAAGCAATGATGTCAATATTCCTGAGTTCAGTTCTCAGTGAAAGCACCAAAAATGTTAACGCTAAAATTTGAACGCTAACACCCTGGTGTGTAAAGTGTAGTTGTGAAAGCACCACCCGATGATTCGGGAACAGAGTATAAGCAGAAAACTGCAGGAAAAAAACAGTAAACAACAGCAGTTTTATAGTGGTTCGGCTTATGATCAAGCCTACGTCCACTTCAATCCTTTTCATTGCTGACTGAATTACAACTTATTACAATCTCTTTCAATTACAATCCAACTCAATTCAAAAAAGACAAGTGGCTAGAAAGAACATCAATGCCACAGAGTTCTTTGAATCCATGATTGGATATGTCGAATCATTGTGTGAAGTCTGGTCTAAAAATCTTGCGTGAGTTTGAAGTGATGGAGTGTAGATTGTCTTGAAGGTAGTAGAGCCTTGATGTCACGAAGAGAATGATCCCAAAAGTCCCCCCACGTGTTGGAGATTGTCACGTATTTATCGGCAATCTGGATAATAATTTTTCACCCAAGTCTAGAGTCGTGACCGACTCAAGGAGAGTCGTAGGTCGTGCTCGACTCAAGGGTCAATGGTCAGCAGGCCATGGAGTAGGTGAAGTGGTACTCAGCTCTTCACCCAAGTCCTAACTCGTTCGCGAGTTAAGAAGACGCAGCACTAAAATTTTGGTTATGTGGTTTTAGGTCGTGTTCGACTTATACTAGGTCGTAAGTCGGTCACGACTCAAATGCAGCCGCTCTCGCCCTCCTTTGTCTTGAGTCAATAGGTCGTTCTGCCTCTAGGTCTTTTAGGTCGTACCCCCTTGAGTCGTGACCTATCTTAAGTCGCGGAGGCCGTAAGTCGCAGATTTTTCTGAGTCGCGAGTCGTCCATTCTGTCAACTCATTAAGTCGTTTAATCCTTAAGCCGTAAACTGTTCACCTCCTTAAGTCGTAAGTCGCACAATTCTTCAACCCGTGCAACTCCTCAATTGTTGAGTCGATATCTTGTTGAGTCGTGAAGTACCTTGAGTCGGCCAACGCCTTTAAGGCATTAAGGTTCTAACTCGGTGAGTCGCTGTCCCTCCTAAGTCATTAAGTCGGCACCAGTTGAGTCGTCGTTCATTTTAGGTTGGCAACGAGTTAAGGCTGTTGAGTCGGTAATCATTGTGAGTCGCGAGCCTGGTTTGAGTCGCTTGAGCAGAGGAGTTAACAACTACAAAGATTCAATTTGAAATAACAATTTAATTTATATTAAAATCCATAAATATTTATATATAAACAATACATTATTAATATTGTTTTAAAATAACAAATTATCAATTTTAAATAAGTCATAAAATAAATTATCTCTTTATTATAAATTACTTATCTTCTTATATGAATTAATGTTCATTTGTAAAATTGTAATTTAAACTTATGTATATTTCGAACTTCTATATATAATTTCAAATCATATTTATCAAGCTATATTTAAAAATAAAATAAAACAAACCTTTTATCCAAATTTATACTTAAGCTAAAATAAATTTTAAACAATTAACACTTACCTTAAGTATTTAAAACCATATAGTTTATTCATTAAATAGCTTTGAAAAGCTTAATATTAAATTAAATCCAATTTCCAAATTACCAAAAATATTAGAATTAGAAAATATGCTTTATTTATATTTAATAAAACAAGCTTATCTATTTACAATATATACAAATATATATACATTATAAATAGAAAACAATTTATTAGCTTTTAAAAGATAAAATTCATTAATTAAATATTTATTAAAAGAAGATTATTAAATCAATTCAAATCTTATCAACAAAGATTATCAAATCGATTTAATTTTTTAAATAGATTATTAAATTGATATTACCCAAAATTCTGGGTCATCACATTCCTTCCCCCTTAAAACAATTCCGTCCCTGAAATTTAAAGCAAAGATAATTTAATAATCTTATTAAAGATTTTAATTTTAAACCACAAGCATATATTATTAATCATATGTTAGAAACCATAGCAACCAATTCACTCAAACAAACAAATTTAACTTTCCAGACAAAATCCTGGATAGAATTTCCTAGATTTTCCACACATAAACATGGGTAAGTTTTTCCCTTACGCTAACCAAAACATTTTTATAGGAAATCCAGTGATATTATAATAGGGTCTAGGGTTTTCAAATAAAATACAGAAATAGATGGAATGCTTACATCTTACGTTCCAACATAGTTGGGCACATCTAAAACGTACGACACTTATTGGAGATTGGATTCCATACAATGGCAGGGCTACTGGAGTACCGCCCGTCACAGTACGTGGCCTAGATCAACGTACCGGAATCCACCCTAAATCCCCTACAACACAAGGCCGGGACCATCCCTTACTGGACAATCCCGAACAAGACAACCCCGTGGTTGGGATCAGCAACCGCACCACACAGCCGAAATAAAAAGGGATTCTAGATAGGGGTACGTCCCATCCTACTTGGGTGCTACCCACTTAGCCTTGCTGCACCTCCCCTGTTTTAGCCATTCTCGGTTGATGAGGCTTTAGGCTATGATTACATTTATCAGAACACATCACTTAGAATGCTCGTCGTCCACCTGACGATGTTTTGAAAGCGTTCAATCCATACAAGTTCGTTCCGAGTTCGAATGAAACCGAAGGCATTATCTCATTATACTCATTTTGGAATCACCTTCAGAGTTAACGACAATAACCCTTGCACTCTGAATCTTCATCTTCACTTTAGATACACAACCTAACGTTTAATTTTGACCGATGTGGTCTTCGGATTTCCAAATCTGGAAACCTGGTCTCAACGACATCCAAACTCCATCTTTTAGGTCCAAGTTGTTTTAAAGTTAAATCAATTCAATTCTATTACCGACATACACACAGATAGATAATTCACAATATCACAATAGATAATCTACATTATCATCACAAACAGATAATTCACATTATTATCACAAATAGATAATTCACAATATCATCATACTCAACCAAAGCATCCATATCACACAGCATCACTTATCTCATATCTGAGATCTCAAACCATTCAACGCAATCAATATCATCCATCCATACATAAGAAAGGATTAATAAATCATACTATAATTAATTTAAAATGAATAAAATTAATTACTTCATCTCAATTAATTTAAAGTAAATTAAATAATTACCTCTATTATATAAATCATACTTACCTTATCGTTAATTAATTACAAATCCAATTAATTAATCATTCTCTAAGTATTCATCTTAATTAATCACCCATGATTAATCATTCTCTAATTACTTTAAGTAAATAGTCTTTAAATTAATTACACAAAATAATTATTCTTAACCACTTACAGTAATTAACCTTTAATTACTTCATTAATTAATTCACCATAATTAATTTCGTTAATCCTTAATTAATTACATTAATTAATTACTTCTTTAATCACTTATCATTGATTAATTAATCATAAATAATCTAACTTAATTACATCATTAATTATATACTTTAATGATTCCTAATTACATTTTTAATTAATTATTCTATTTAAATTAATTACATTGAGTATTAATCTTTAATTAAACCACATTTATTAATCACTCTTGATTAATCTTATCCAGTAACTAACTACCCTTAATTACTTCATTAAACAAATTAATTACTCCTTAATTAATTATCTTTAATTAATCCCTTAATTACTTACACAAAGTAATTAAACCCAAATTACTTTCATTCTTCAATTAATTACATCCAGTAATTACCATTAATTACTTTACTTCATTAATTACATTAAGTAATTATGCCAACAAATCACCTAGTGATTATCTTAATTAATTAAACTTAATTAATTAACTTAAACTAATCAAATTAAACTCAATTAATTACATTGAGTACTTAATTCCTTAATTACTTAAATTAAGTAATTACAGTACAAAAATATCACGATTTATTATCTTTAATTAATTAATCTAATTAATTATTAAAATTAATCACATTAATTAATTGTTAAATAATCTCAAGTTAATGACCTTCATTAACTACTAACAATTCTTTAATTACTTTTCTTAAGTAATTATACATACATAAATCAATATTAATTGCAAATTAATTAATCTTTAATAACCGATTAATTAATTCTAATTATTTAATTAATTCAATTTTAACTGTAACATAATTAATCATTAATTACTTGATTAATTAATCTTTAGCCATTAATTTAAAACATATTCTAATCAAATTAATGATTCTCAATTACCAATTAAATATTCTTAATTAATTAACTTAAATCTTAATTAATTAATTAAAATCCTTAATTACTAAATTAATTAATTCAAATCATTAATAATTAAATCAATTAATTATCTATTTTAATTACCTTAACAATTTTAATGAATCATAAATCGTTAAATTCTTTATTATCTTTAAGATAAAACATATCTTGCTTAATCAAAGCATCAAAAAATTAATTTACATTTAAATTTACATTTAAATTTCATTTTAAATATAAGATTTAAAATGAATACAAATTTAACTTTAACATAGTTTAAAACAATTCAGAAAACTTTCAAAATCTCATGTTAAAGGAATACTTATTTTATAAAAGAAATTTAAAACCAAATTCATTTTAAATTCAAATCAAATTAAAATACACTTTAAACATTCAAAGTTGTTTAAAACATTTTAAATTGAAAAACTTTCTTTATTTCAAAACTATGATACATACTAAATTTGATTCCAGATTAAACTTTGATCTGAAACTTTACTCACATTTTAAAATTTCATTGTTAAATTCGAACTATTTAAAAATATACATTAAAAATTTTAAGGTTGTTAAAATAATTTAAAATTTAAAAAATTTAAATTATTTCAAAACCCAGATTCAAACTAAACTTAAGTCCAGATGTAAACTTAGGTTTAAAACTTAGTTTAAAACTTTGATTTAAATTTTAAACTTCATTTAAAATTTTTAAAACAGAACATGTTTTCTTTAAAACCTGGAATTCTCAAATAACCCGAGCCACTCTACAATTGCTTTGAGTCCAAACCTAAAAAACTTCAAGCAAAACCATCCAATTACTCGAGAAAATTCAAGTACACTACTCCCCAGCCCAACCAATCTTCACCAGAAAATAACAGTGCACCGTGCACATGCACGGTGGCTCTGACCATCACCGGTCAACCACAAAAGCTTCACCACATTAGAAATCAGCCTCATACACCATCACGACCATCAGATCATCACCATCAACTCGAAATCGAATTCGAGCTATTAAAACCAAACCTGGAACAAAGCCTAGAACCACACCACAAACCTGGAAACGCCTTGTCTTCGCAACTCCGACCACTAGAGGGCCTGAACTCCGACTACGCCTTCATCAACGCTCTAGCTTCCATTCATCTTAGCCTTATTGCACTCGATCAACTAGGGAAGTCGAGATGATCAAAATTCCAAACCTAGTTAAAACTAGGGCTACAGACTTCAAACGTTAACCAACACCTCCACCGTACTTAGATCATCTCCCAGACAATTTTCCTTAAATCCCCGATCACTCTTGCAAATCCCATGGAAATCGCATCCTCTCTGATCACTTGGATCATCAGAGGTAACCCAAAATGCACAATCCGAACAAACTAGAAATGCTCCTTAACTCTAACATTTAAAAATTATGATTTTAATTTTGAAAATCATAATTTTGTATGGGAGTTCAGACATTATACCTGAATCCCTGAACTATGGAGTTTGAATTTTCACTTTTATTTAGACTTGGTCGGTTATTTTGATTTCCAAAGTCATATCAATATTACTTTAACTTAAATATAATTTTTTAAGATAGAATTTGAAATGAAACAAACAAGTTTTATTTAAAACTTAAGTTTAAACAGAGATTAAATCCAAAGATATTGAATTTACATCAAAACAAGAAGACTGGAAACTACAAAAGAGAGTATTCATATGGAAACAAACATGAATACCCAAAAATGAATATATACACAGCAGATTTCACACAATATATATTCATTTCAAAAAAGCATGCAACCAAATTTTTATACTTAAACTTTTAAAGGTGAAGTTACTCAGAGATTTAAGAATGAAGACAGAGCATTCCTTTTTGTTTTGAAAATCCTTTAAACTAGGTTGAAACTTTTTTTTACAGAAATGCCTTTTGATTTATAAACTCGAGTGCTTGCTTTTGAAATTTGAAAACCGAGTTGCTGGTTTTAAGAAATGCAGGCCGGTCCAGATTGAAGATGATACCTACAAGTTTGCTTTGAACTTGAAAATACTTTGCATGCTTTTGATTTTGATATTGTATTACAAGTTTGAGGAAGATGTTTAATTTTGCAAACGAGCTATGGATTTTTTATTTACATTTCTGGTTTTGAGGGACTGTTCTCAAATTTGTATTTGATCATTGTTAATGTACAGTTGTTGAGTTATTGTTCAGCTAAAATTTTCTTTAGTTTTGATTAAATAAGAAACAAATGAAGAAGGGGAAAACATATGAATTTAAAATGACTAAAATGATTAATTCAAAAATTAAAAGAAAAAAACAAAATCTTGACATTTGTCATCTTAAGTTGATTATTAGTTTACACTTGTTACATGAGGCCTTAATATATTTACATTTGTCTTTTTAAGTAATCTTTTATTTATTTTAAATGTTAATATAAGCTTATATTCAATTGATTGGTTTATAAGTACTTATTTATATATATATAATTTTAAAAGAAATAAAACCAATCATATTAATAAATAATAGCTTATACAAATATCTATAAAATCCAAAACATTTTTAAATAATTATTCTTTTTAAATTTCAAAACTATAAATTCAAATTCAAATCGTATTATAAAATCTAATTTTAAAATCAAGTTATCTATAAACATATATAACTACACAAATTCAATTTGAAATAACAATTCTACTTATATTAAAATCCATAAATATTTATATATAAACAATAAATTATTAATATTGTTTTAAAATAACAAATTATCAATTTTAAATAAGTCATAAAAGAAATTATCTCTTTATTATAAATTACTTATCTTCTTATATGAATTAATGTTTCATTTGTAAAATTGTAATTTAAACTTATGTATATTTCGAACTTCTATATATAATTTCAAATCATATTTATCAAGCTATATTTAAAAATAAAATAAGACAAACCTTTTATCCAAATTTATACTTAAGTTAAAATAAATTTTAAACAATTAACACTTACCTTAAGTATTTAAAACCATATAGTTTATTTATTAAATAGCTTTGAAAAGCTTAATATTAAATTAAATCCAATTTCCAAATTTCCAAAAGTATTAGATTTAGAAAATAAGCTTTATTTATTAAATTTAAAAAAGGCTTATCTATTTACAATATATACAAATATATATACATTATAAATAGAAAACAATTTATTAGCTTTTAAAAGATAAAATTCATTAATTGAATATTTACTAAAAGAATTATTAAATCAATTCAAATCTTATTAACAAAGATTATCAAATCAATTTTATTTTTAATACAAATTATCAAATTGATATTGCCCAAAATTCCAGTTCATCACATGTACTATCGGATTTCTTCACAAAAATGGCCGAAGCTCCCCAAGGAGAGGAACTAGAATGAATAAATTGCTTCTCTGCCAATTCGGATAATTGTTTACGCATCTCCTCGTTTTCTTTATTGGACACACGATAAGGAGGAGTATAGGTAGATCTCCAGGGATTAGATGAATTCTGAACTCAATTGCTCGCTTAGGTGGTAATCCTAAAACAGGCTTAAATATATTGGAAAATTCACGAACAATATTAATGATAGAAATGACATCTTCTTCATCATCATTATCGTCATCATGAGGGTTTAGAGAATACAAGGATGCTTCCAATTTAGAATCCGAATCTTTATGAATAATAGAATTCTGTTTAATAGATTGAGGGTGTCGAAAATGAATAGTCCGCTCAGGACATAGGATATGGGCTTCATAACAATTAAGCAAATCCATTCCCATAATCATTCTGAAGCCTAAGTAATGCATGACATGCAAATCAGCTTGGAAAGAATGATCACATAAAATAATATCGACATCTTTACAAAGTAAACTGAGTGTTGTGGATCCACCGACCGGATTCGCAACTCTTAAAGAAGTCATCAAAGCCATAACACTTAAAGAAAAAGTATCAACAAGTTCTTTTGATATGAAAGAATGGGATGCACCCGTATCAAAAAGAAGTCGAATAGGTTGGTCACGAAACATAATAATGCCATCAAGGATAGATGAGAAATACCTTGACCACCAGAAGTGTTACTAAGGGCTTGCACAACATTTAGCATTCCTCCATTCTTGCTTTGAAGTTTGGGACATGCAGATATATAATGACCCGAACTTTTGCAATTGTGACAAGCAGGGGGCTTTGAACACTTATTTGCATAATGGTCCTTAGAACCACATTATAGCATTGCCCACCACTAGAGGTAGAAGTCTTTGCTACCGAAGTTGCTTATTTTCCTTTCTTGTTGGGGTAAGGACCTTTGAACATATTAGGCCTATTCTTGTTGTTGTTGAAGTTCGATTTAGCACTTCCAACTTCAACATCACTCTCTTTATCTGCCTCTTCAAGTCGAAGAGCGATATCATCAAGTTGGTCGAAAAAACTTCCAATTTCCGAAGTAAAGGGTTTTTTAGATTCTTATTCAAGCCATAGATAAACCTCTGATTTTTCTTCAATGGGTTATTTATATACTCAACCCCATATTTAGAGAGGGATTCAAAAGATGCGACATAATCCGCCACAGAAGATTCACCTTGAACAAGGTCAATAAAACGATGGACCAGAGTCACTTTTTCAGCTTTTGGTACAAACTTCGATTCAAATCTTTCCCAGAATTGCGCCCAAGTATCATCCGCTTCAATAATTTCAGTAATCAGAAGCTCATACCAAACTAATGCTCTTTCTTGGAGCATACTAGAAGCCACTTGGACTCGATGAAGATCAATAAGATTCATGCGAGAAAAGATGTGATCGCATGTTCTAAGCCAAGCTTGGACTTCTATAATGCTTTCGGAACCCTTGAATGGCTTTCCACCCAAATTAGTATAATCACTGCACAAGCGTGCAAACCTAGATTTAGGGTGAGTAGGCTCTGGAATGGGTCCGATAGCTTGAGCATTCTTTACAAGATCTAGAAGCTGTTGGCAGACATTAATACTCCATCCTGAGGAGTAGCACTAGATTGGCCGGCGCTAGGATGGCCTGGTCTAACAATTTCTCTTCTTTAAGGAAGAAAGAAAGAAGAAGAAAAAGGTTATTCACAAAATGAATGTCAAACAATCATGATTGATAAAACAAGGCATCATAAAAGAAAATAGGATAGAATGGGTCCCATGACTCGGATAAATCCTAAAGCACGATTCCTAAGAAGGACTTAGGACAATGATCCTTGCAAGATTATTCTACATTGTTCTGAAGTTTGGCTCTGATACCAAGATGTGACGCCCCACCTCTATACTCACGCTAGCCAAGGATACTACGGGGTAATGCCGTCAACTAGCATGAAGAATAAGGCTGTTGATTAGCGACCATCCGTGGATGCTTTGCGCAAGTAGCGATATGTCAGATAATATAACATGCATTTCTTTTCAAGAGGAAATCCGACATACTGATACAACTCAAAGCTACTACACAGTGGCTTTGTGGTTTTTGAAAGCAAATATAGAAACAAACATAACACAAATCAGTCATAGATATCCATATCACAAAGGTGGAAATAGATTTGAATATAACACATAGAATTGCACATCAAAGTAGTGGTCAAACAAGATCCACAATATCACAAAAGAATAGATATAAGTTCTACAAAAAAGAATATGTATACATCAAGGAATCTCTTTCTCGAATGTATAATGGAAAAGCTACTAAACTAAGTAGTTAGACAAAAGTCAGATGATGGTCCCAGATAAGGAGTCAAGCAGAAGCACCTCCAACATCTCGGTCTGACCTGAGTATTATTTAATAAGAAAATAATAAATGGATCACTCTAGCTATAAATATCAGATAAAATGAGATAGGATAAGTGATATGATAAAAATGTGTGATAACAATAATGCCATACTGCGACAAGTATACATTAAACAACGACAAAAATCATACAATATCTCAAGAAATCTCAAAGCACTAAAAAAGAATGTCATATTCTTTATTTTATTCACCAAACCACAAATATTGACAAATATACATCAATGCCAATCAAAAAATTGGTGAAACACAATTCTAGAAATCATCAACTTGAAATCCAGAAATCACAAAAGGGGGAGGCCTATCACATGATGGGAGCATGAAAACTCACCAACATGTGTATCACAAACGGAACGCTGTTTCATGGTTGTTAACCATCAATTTTAAGTCGCGGATCCACAAACGGCCCAAAGAAGATGGGCCGCTACCCCACCAATTTTTGACCCGAAGCTCCACAAAAACGGGGTTTAGTCTCCCATGCAGAAAAAGAGACATCACACATTGCTAGTCTAAACCACAAAAATGATCGTCATCGATCATAAAAAAATGTCGATTACACTAAGCTAGTTAATAAATGAGTTTAGCTTCATGTCCCATAACAACTGGCTTAACTTAAATATTTACGAACAAATTGTAGATTTCCACTCGAAAATTGTCAAAAGAATTTCATTCGAACAAGTCCAAAAATTAACCGATGAAGTAAACGCAAGCGTTTCATACTACTTGTCTTGCTATGCCATTTAATTAGATTGTCTCATACGAATGAGGTAAAGGTTTGTATATGCTAATAGGTTGGAAAATGGTTTTATAAACGAGCTTTGTATTAAAAATAGAGCTGTAATCATCCTTACGAAAGAGTTTGATTATTTACTACCAGTATAGAAACCTTTGTATTTAGAAGTGACAAATCACCAAAAATGATTGCAAAAGCAATCATTCACCAAAAATTAACATTCGAAGACGTGAATCAAATCAAAAAAAAATCGATACCAAATCCATCAAAATGGATATTCCCAAAAATCCCGAAAAAGAAGTTATCAAAGTCAACAAAGGCGATAGCAACAAATTGGATCAACACAAATCGATCAAAATGGGAAACCCAAGCAAAATAGTCAAATTTGGCTGAAACGGCAGATTTAATCGACTAGACCAGGGTGGTCAGTTGACTGACACAATTCCTAGAAACGTTCTTTTTCTAGGTTTAGTCGATTGAACCATGGTGGTCAGTCGACTGAATCATGCCTGGAAACTTTCGGTTTCTAGGATCAGCGACTGACCCAGAGTGGTCAGTCGACTGATTGCCCAGGAAATTTCTTGGGTTCGGTTCAGTCGACTGACTTCCTGGTTCACTCGAGTGAGCTGGAATTTCTAGTATTTTCAGCTTAGCCCCCAAGTGGGGAAAAAATCCAACAAATTGCGATCGAACGAGCGATGGGCGCTAGGGGTTTATGCCAATCGACAACCCAGCCCTATAGGCTTTTCGATACACCACCAAAAACATGTTCAAACATCAAAGCTAGGATTTTTAAAGATTTGACCTCAAAACACCAAAAATTGGAATATTCATAAAACCAATTCAATCCAAAGCAAATGGACAAGAAATAGATGTTAGGAATCACTACCTAACAACTATCAAAGATATAGACTTAGATGTGAGTTCAAAAACTCACCTTATACTCAAAAAAATGAAGGAGAAGCTTGAAAAAAAAGAAAAATCAACCACTCTTCAATCTCAACTCTAAAAGCTCTAATCTAAGATAATAAGCAAATATTTCCCAAGTTAGGTTATAGGAAATTTTTGAAATTGAAGTGAGATTGAAATGGAGAAGAAGAAGAGGATGCATACCTAAGCTTCTCTTTGATTTTGGAGCTAAAACTTGAATTTGCAAAGGAAACTAGGGCTTAGGATTTTGAATTCCGATCTCTTCCCCCATTTTTGCCAAAGCTTAAAATGTTAGGAAAATAATAGAATGAATGAAGAGGAGAGGGGGTGGAGTTAGGATATAAGATGAGTTGGGTTAGTGGGCTGAAACCCAAACCCAAATCCAAAGCCCTAAATGAAAACATCAAAATTCTTCTCAACTTCAAACCTATCAATCTTTATACTCAAAAAGGTTGCAAACACCATTTTGAACTCAATGGAAGTGGCCTTGAGTTCTAATTTGGCTATTTGCAAAAAGTAGCTTTTCGGACTTTATTCCGGCCAACGATGCTATATCTAAATAAAATATTTAAATATACAACCGTAAAATATGCTGGTTGTTACAACGATTTTGACATAGCAAATAACCATAAAATTCAACCAAAATTTACAGAGATGGAGCTCAACATGCAAGCCACCGAATTCAAGAAATCCGATAGCATTTCATTATCGGAATCACAAATTATAAGGTTCCAAAGTAGCAACAGAAATAAGGTTATTAACATAGAAAAACAAGCATAGAAAACTTTTTACAAAGAGCAATTTTGCATAGTTTTAAGCAATGTGAGCTTTGCTCAGCTAGCATTTGTGAATTTTAGAAACTCACCTTGCTGATAGATGATAAAGCTCGAATTTTGCAGCAAAGTTAAAGCCTTTTTGCAAGATTGAAGCTTTTAGATACCTGTACAGGAGATAGGAACGTGCAAAACAATATTTACAGTAAAATTAGAAATCATTCGCTGTAAAAGAATTTTGTCATGAAATTTAAGTGATTTGGAGTTGTTTACCTTATGTTTATCACTAGATTGTAAAAAACCTTGAATTTGTTGAATTGAAATGAAGTAATTGCTTGATTTTTGAGAAATTGGTAGAGAGGAGTTTATTTTCTTTTGTTTCGGCTGAAGGAAGAAAGAGGTACGAATTGAACGTACAATAACTCCTCTTTCTCACTTCATACCAGGCTATGTGATATTGGGCTGGATTGGACCCAAAATTAAAAGGAAAATAAGGTGGCTTAAGATTAAAATCAACACATGTCCCAAATATGTGTGATTGTCACATATACACACAAATAAAATTCATTTTCTTCATATTTACACATAAGAAAAATGTGAAAACATGTATACATGCAAAATAAAACATTTTCCATCATATAAAAAGATTAATTTACATTTTAAAACATTTTTATTATTAAAATCCTTAATTTAACAAAAATACACCATTTACTCAAATAAATGAATAAAACATTGTTTTTAAAATCTAAAATTCCACAAAATTTATTTTCTCACTTAGAAAAACATTTTAAACCATTACACGGTATTATTTATAGCCAAAACTTATATTTAAACAAATTTCGACCTTTTATTTCGATAAACCGCCTTAAAAATTACATACTTCTTTTAAAAATTATTAAAAGAAACAAATGGTCAATAATTAATATAATTATTGCATTTTCTCTAAAATGAAATCAATTTCGTTTTTTAAAGCCCATATTCCATTTATTATCACCCTAAACAAATTAAAATAACGCTTGGAATTTTATTTTCTCATTTTAATTTCTAAAATTCATTTTTTATTCCAAATAAACAATTTAATTTCTCCAATTTTAATTTAATTTACAATATGAAATTATAATTATCATTATAATTTAATATTGAAAGATAATCTCCAAACCAGGGTTATACAGTTAAACACCTCTAAAAATATCTCAAAAAAACACTTTATCAAAATATCATTCAAAATAATTTAAAATCATCAAAATTACTTAAAACAACAAAATAAAAACAATGCTGTAAAAGGGCAATGAAATGATGTTGTAGGTCAAAGCTACCATTTATAAGTGCGGTGAAAATCTGGACAACGATCATTTTAGAAAAAGAATGAAATTTGTGACCGGTTTTCTCCACTAAAAAAATGTTTTAATACGTAAATTTTTTATAGTAAGAAGTATACTTAGAGAACTTAAAAATGCAGATGTAATGACCTGGTATTTCGTGCCATTCGCATCCGCACATTTCGGACTTGAATTGCTCAAAATATCAGATTGTTAATTTATATTTGGCGAAACTCAGCATATACATTAAATAAATAAATCGCAGAATCACAGACACAGAGTAATATGATAATAAGCAGCGGAAACAAATGAATAGTAGTTCATAAAGCTACTATATGTATGTAATAGAGTTAAAACAAGATACAACAGAAGTCTCGAATACAATTGTCAAATGCAAGATCAAAATATCATCGGAGTCAACTGAATAACTGCAAGTTGAATAGATACAAATGGTTCTCCAAGAGAAGCTCCAACTCTAAAGGTGAGTCTCAGATGCTGTGGCACTCAGTCTGACCCGAGCATAAAGCAAAACACAAAACACTCGAGTCAAGATAAACATTCTTATATCAACAAATTCAATTCAAGTGAAATGTCAACTGAAATACAAGTCATTCAAAGGATGTTTAGGATAACCATCCTCTAAGGATCCATGGAACTATCTACTATGTAGTTACATACGCTATTATAATATGTCTATAGTAAAGTAAACTATTAAAATAGCTTTAGGGCATTACCCATATCCCCCTTAACACATTTTTAAAATGCCATAGTCTATATAGATACTATAAATTCCACTCGCGAGTGGGCTATCAGGGAGCATTCCATAGGTACGACACAAAACAAACTCGTAGAAGGCGCGATAGGGCATGCGACTAGGTACTCGTGGCAATGCCAGGGTAGATATACCATTTGCGGATCGGACTGGTGGTAATGCATAGCAGCTGCTACCCCTCACTTCATAACACACTCCCAAATCAAATGGTGCAACCGATCACATCACAAAAGAAATAGAATGGTATCGAAGAAATGTGTCTAATAGGAGGAATGACCTCACTTGGCCCAGCCTGACTCCTGTTTTAGCCGCATCAAGCTGACCCATAGGAGTCAGGGCGACATAAATACCATATAGAATCTTCACTACACCATCCTACTTTATTCTGGAATCTCCACCACGTACACAGTTGTTAAGGTGGTTTTGGGTATTGGCAGAGAGTATGACAATATCCGATCCTGGTCTCTTTAACAACCAAACGCCTATTTCACACCATGGTCATTTCAATTCAAGTAGTTCATACTTCAAAATAAAAATATAATATTCATTTCAAAACCATATTCATTTCAAAACCATTTTAATTCGTTATCATATGCACTTCAAATTTTTTTTATTCATTTCCAGAATCGTAGCACATTAAAAATTATAACGCTTTCAAAACCATAGCACTTTTGAAATCATAACACTTCGGAAATTTTAAAACTTTTAAAATCATAGCATTCTTATACATTGAAAATAATATATATATATATATATATATATATATATATATATATTAAAAACATTTTTTATATATATTAAAATACTATATGTGATAAAAATAGTTTCCTCTAATTTCACAAATCGATTCAAATCATTTTAAATCTCGAAAATTTAATTTAAATCAATTCCAGTTTAACCATTTCAATTTAAAGTTCAATGATTCATGTTTAAATATTCAAATATTAATAATATATAAAATCCATTTATATTTCAAGATTTAACTTCAATTTTTATTCAAATTGGAAATTATTCACTTAATCATTTGATAACAGTTTATAAAGTCCCAATTTATAAATTCAAATCGATATCAGATATTCAATCTCAATGTTATTTAACAAATTGAGAATATTCATTAAATCACCTTTTTATCAAATCAAGTTATAATGAAGCTAAACTCATATCTTTTGAAATGTCAAAACTAACAAGTTTAAAACAATTCTTTCTTAAATTCAGTTATTAACCAATTTAAATTCCAAGCCAACGTTGATTTATCTTTCCAACCCCTATTTATTAAAGTTATAAATCTATTTTAAATATTAATATAAAATTCAAATAAATATTTAATAACATATTATATGCGAATTAAATTAATTTCTATTAAATTAGATCTTATTATAAATATTTCAAGAAAATAGAATTATAAGAAAAATCTAAAATTTAAGATTTCAAAACTAACTTATAAATTTAAAATTTCCAAAGCATATAATTTTTAAAACATACAATTTAGACATATATAAAAATAAAATTTATATATATATTGTATTTAAACCCATATATCTCCTTTCAAAACCTTGGAAATCAATTTCAAAATATTTATATATAGACCAACATTGTATGTATATAATTTTCTATCCTATGGTCAAGTGATATGGATATTTATCATTTTATTCCATAATTTAAATATATACGGGTATATATATAACATTTCAACCAGCAATTCCAAAATTCAAATCATTGAAAAATCGCTTGGGCTTATCATTTCAACCCATAATGATTTTCTCCTATTCTACAAGATCGTCTAGGTATGTATCATTTCAACCCATATGGAATCCTATACCAATAGGGAAATTGTAGAGTGAGAACATATATGATAATAATTTAATAATCAGTAGTAGGCATGTATCATTAGTGGTAAAATAAATTACAGATCATGGTGTCAGATGTCATAAGTGAACAGATATAGATAATAACATATATACATAGCAATTTAAATAACTAAAAGCATATTTCAATTGTCATTTAAGTTGAAATCAAATTTAATAACTATAAGAACGTTAATCGTGAGTGATTGCTCACGTATCGAGGCTTGGGGAGAATAGATAACATGACAAGCCACGATTTGAATCCCGATCTAGAATATTGACCGATCCAACAACAAATCTCAAAGCGAAGAAAGCTGAACACGATTTGACGGACAAAGCAGATAGATAAGGAATAGACGAAATCAAATCAGAACTGGATCGATGAAGATAATTGATATAGATGAACTTATATATAAATATATATATATATATATATATATATAAAGTCATATTTTCATTTTAAACACATACCAAAAATAAAATCTATATATGTTTTCCAAAAAGCATTGTTTAATTAAAAACACATCAAATAAAATCAAAATATATATACAAAATTTAAAATCAATATTTAAACATTTATATTAAAATCAAACATTTATATATATATATAAACAAATATACCTATCAAGCCAAAACCTGAGATGCTTCCAAATTAAAATACACAACTTATAATTAATATAACCAAACACTTACTTATACAGAGAAAACTGCAGCAGCTTCTATACAAATTTGTATATAATCGAAAGTCATATAAAATGAAATGAAAACATTTATACATTAGAAAACTGTCTTATATAAGCTATATATATATATATATATATTTAAACTTACATATAAATATATATGTACTTAAAATTTAACTTTCATAAAAATACATATAAATATACAACTATATAACAATATCTCAAAATTTACATATATAGCAGATGCAGACTAACAACAGGATCTATACTAGATGTAAACAAATATATATATATATATATATAAAACTTACATATATATATAACTTACTTTATATAATATATATATATATAGACACACTAACTAGAGTAGATCATATATGAAGTAAACTAACAGAAATAATATACTGTACACACATCATATATGAATATTAATATATATAGCTTCTGACATAGTATATATATAACAACCCATATATAACAGGCTTATATGTAGTCAATATGCCAATTGTAAAACAAATATCTTAAGTTGTACACATATCATATTTCAAAGATAATCTATATATCAAACCAGCACTGATACATCAAGTCATCACGTACACACAAGCAAGTACACACACACACACATAACAAAGTGAACCAACATATATTATAAACTATCATATAATATATTTTTAACCAAAATGTATAACTTGTATATTACAAAATTGCGGGATATAAACTTAGATATAATACATATTTATGTTGACAGTGTATAAATTTTATAAACTTACACATATGAGATAGTATATATAAATCTAAAAAAAAATCAGATCGAACATTATTTTAATACTAACATAAACTATATATAAACTAAACCAAACAAACATATGTACTAACTGACATAAATTTAGCATATACATACATACATACATACATATATATATATATATATATTTTACCTAAAAAAATGTAGATGGAAGCTTGGCTGTTGGCGAGACTAAATGAGCTTGAGGTTGAGTTTGAGGAGAACGTGAGGGAAGCTCGGTTGGGGGCTAGCTGGTTCGCTTGAGGAAGAAGTGATGGAAGCTAGAGAGGGGGGAAACGGAAAAAGGAGCTGGCTCGGCTAGGCTGTTTGGGTTTGGATTATTTCAAGGTTGGAGGGTGAGCACATGGGTGCCTCGGCCATGTAGAGGAGAGATGGAAGGCCATGGTGATCTAGGCTGCGGTAGAGGGTTCGGTTGTGTTCGATGGACGACTCAGGCAGGAGGAGAGGCTGATGGGGTGTTGCTTGGATGGGAAAGGAGGTCGAAGCAGTGGGTTTGGACTTGATTGTTGGGTCGGGTGTTCGCTTCGTGCACACAAGGTAAGGAGAAGAAAAGAAAAATAAATACATAAATAAATATAGGATGGGTTCTGATTTAAGAAGATAAGAAAGAAAAAAAGGCTACAAGGATAAGGAGAGGAAGAGAAGAATGTACCTCTTTGATAGTAAACGAAGGCAGAAAGTAAAACAAATATATAAAGGGGAATGAATGGCAACGGTCACGAGCTACATTTCAGCTGAAAAAGTGTTTGGGCAACGTGTTTAAATTTTGAAACCGAAGGAAGAAGTAAAGTCACAATTTACGGTACCATTACATGAACCGTTTTATCCCTTCCGTCGCGTACCGGACCTCAAAATACAGAAATAAATTTGCTATGCAGATCAGCATGACTGGATGAACATAATGGTACATAGATTTCAACGTTGCGATCATTCTACCCAAAGTCAGATATCCGGTATTGACAATGCTGCTAAAATGCCGGAAATAAGATAAACAGGGCTAGAGAGGTTCAAATTTGAAGAAACGAATTATGACGTCTCACTTAGAAAATGATAAAGATTTTTATTATAAAAAATATTCAGACTTCGAAAATATTTTGTTGACATCGAATTGGCTGATTCAGATTTAAATAAAACTACACAATAAAATAAACTTCCATATTATCAGGTGAAAATATTCCATTTTCTATGTTTAAATAAGCGCATTTCAAATATCAAATTTTTATTTCTAAATTTTATACTTTAAAATTTCACAAAAATTCAGTTAAATTACGTTATTAAAACTATTAAAATTTACAAGTCGTTACATTCTCCCATGCTCAACACTTTTCGTCCCCGAAAAGGAACAAGGTAGGAGAATAGAAATGACCAGAAAGAAAATAAATTTGAAATATAAAATACCATATACAAAAATTAATTCCAAACCATAGCTTCATTTATTTTAAAATTTGTTTATATTCAATTAATTGATTCCAATTCATTTGTTCAATCAATCAACTATATTACGTTCACAATTGTTTGGTTCGATTTCCATATTTTTTCAACTGATTTGTTTCCCATTTATCAACATTTGTTACAAAAAATTGCACAACAATTTTTTTATTTTACTCATCTATTAAATCTATTTGATCGACCATGGATAATTCCATTCTAATATTCAACTTCAACTATTAAAAACCATATAGATTTCAATTTTATATAAATTAATATTCAACAATTTTCTTTAATACATTTTATTCAACTAATAAATAGTCATTCAATTTAAAATTGATTTTCTTTCATTTTACCAACATTTCTTTCAAACAAATTCATTTTTAAATTTATTTGTTTATTTTATCCATTTATCCACTAAAATTCAAGTTCACTATTCTTAAGTTCATAGTCTTCTTTTTATTTTTTTAATTTATTCCACTTAACATATTTTGCAACATATATTAGGTGTATGATTTTGATAAACATGTATTATTGAACAAATAAATTTTCCCTTTTTTATTATAAAATTTATTATCCAATTTATTATTAGTAAATTCACTTAACAAAATATCATTTTTGGACATATCTTTACTTACATCATATTGTATATTATTCAATTACCTATTCATTAACATTTAAACTTTCCTAGGTAAGTTATATTAATGTTTCTGAGTTATAATTAAATACTATACAAATTTACCTTTTTATTTACAACATTTATATTATGCCAAAATTTAGTTTGAACAAATTATTACTTTTATTTCTCTGATATAACCTCTAATTATATATTCACTCTAACATTTTAACTTTTTGAATATTTTAGGTAAGTTATATAAATTAGAATGCAATTAGTATTTACAAATAAGTTTTATTCAAATTCAACTATTTCAAGTTGGTTAAATTTCATTTATCATTTAGATATTCCATTTATTTAACATTTTCACTTTATTTCAATAATTGAAACCATTACTTAATTTAAAGCTTAAGATTCAAATTTTCGGTTTCACTTCAAACTATTTTGAAACAATTATATACATACATATTATATAAATCAAATCATATTCAAGAATTTCAAATCAAATCCATTTTCCAACAAAAGTGTAGCAAAGCTACTAACTCATTTCTCCACTTTGAAACTTGAACATGAATGTCGATAATGCTGCAGTCATCACCGGAATTATATTCCAACGACAATAGAGGAGAGTACAGGTTTTAAACTTTAAAATTATTTTTTTGGAGTAATTTCTATTCGAAAATACTATCCAAAACTTTAAAAAAAATTCTAGAAAATTCCCAAAATTTAAATCCTTAAATTCTAAGTTTAAATTCATTCCAATTCCAAATTAAATTTTTAAACCATGTTTTATAATTTAAACTTCTTATAACATACAACAGTAGATAATGGTTGATAAACAATAAATGAAAATCTTGTATTACCATTCCCAATAACCAACTTTTATTAACTATCTAATTTCAAAAATGTATACTTTTATACATATAAAATATAACTATACATGAAATTATTTGATTTACAAATTTTGAAAAAAATATTGTGTCAGCTTGCTCTATTCAAGTGTTTTGAAATTCCTATCGATAGCGTTCGCTAGACGAATCGATCGAAACCCAAAATTCAAACTTGACATCTCAAACAACATAATATATAAAATATTTTTATATTAATTACAAATACACTCCGTCACTTGATGATTCAAGAATAAATTTCAAAGAAAGGATAGAGTTTCAAATACAAGGGAACTCTTATTCAAAAGAATTCTAACTACAAGATAGGCTCGAAATGAAGATAAGATGATTAAATAACAAAAGAGAAAAGGTGGATAGACTTATATAAATCGCGGGCGACCTTAACAGGGTCAACCGTGACTTCAAGAATAAGATTGATGTAGAATTCTAAGTCAATCGACATCCGATCACAAGAGATACAATCCGGGCATGGCAAGAGATAGTAGCATCTAAACCGAGGAAATAGAATCTCTGGTGAATCAATGTTGATTGTAAAGGAGTTTCACCCTTTTACAAACCATTCTAAGATTGGTGGGACCGCCGATTCATTATAGAGATCTATCGAAGTGGAGTTATTGAATGATACAGAATCAAGAAAAGCACGAACAGGAAGAGGAAAGAATGGATTTCAGAATGAATGGGCAAGTTCCAAAATTCGAAGGAAATCGAATCAAAGAGGAAGGAATTCAAGCTCGAACAAAGGTGATTCTATAATTAAATTTTACTCTATATGCTAAGTTTTGCCTAAACCAGAGTACTGATACCAACTGTAACGGACTACCTGCCAGTGGGGTAACGCCCACCGTAGCATACAGTTGTGCCTATGTACTACCTTTATGGCCAGCCTCTCGACTGCACCAATCCCACAGGGACATGTAGGGGTAAGAGTCATATGCTGGCTACCATACCCAAATGCGAGCAACCCCTATCATGCTGCACCCGCTAAGTGCATAGGCATACACACACGTCGGACTTGAATTGATCAAAATATCAGATTGTTAATTTATATTTGGCAAAACTTAGCATATATAGTAAATGAATAAATCACAAGATCACAGACACAAAGTAATATAACAAAAGGTAGTGGAAACAAACGAATAGTAGTTCATGAAGCTACTATATATATAACAGAATTAAAACAAATACAACAGAAGTCTTAAATACAATAATCAAATACAAGATCAGAATATCACTGGATTCAACTGAATAACTGCAAGCAGAAAAGATATAGATGGATCTCCAAGTAAAGCTCCAACTCCAAAGGTGAGTCTCAAATGCTGTGACACTCAGTCTGACCCGAGCGTAAAGCAAAACACAAAACACTCAAGTCAGGATTAACATTCTTATATCAATAAATTCAACTCAAGTGAAATATCAACTGAAATACAACTAACTTAAAGGATGTTTGGGATAACCAACCTTTAAGGATTAGTGGAACTATCTACTATGTAGTAATATACGCTATTATAATATGTCTATAGTAAAGTAAACTATTAAAATAGCGTTAACGCGTTACCCATATCCCCTTAACACATTTTTATAATGTCGTAGTCTATATAGATACTATAAATTCCACTCGTGAGTGGGCTATCAGGGAGCACTCCATTAGTGCGACACAAAAAAAACTCGTAGGGGGCGCGTGCCAATGCGACAAGGCACTCGAGGCATTGCTATGGTAGATATACCGTTTACGGATTCAGAATGGTGGTAACGTACAGCAGCTACTACCGCCTACCTCGTAACATACTCCCAAATCAATGGGTGCACCCAATCACATCACAAAAGCAATAGAATGGTATCGAAGAAATGTGTACGATATAAAGAACGACCTCACTTGGCCCGACATGGCTCTTGTTTTAGCTGCATCAAGCCGACTCACGAGAGTCAAGGCCATGTAAATACCATATACAATCGTCACCAAACCATCCTACTTCATTTTGGAATCTCCGCCACGTAAAAGGTTTTTAAAGTGGTTTTTGCTATTGGCAAAGGGTATGACATTATCCAATCCTGGTCTTTAACAAACAAACGCTTATTTCACACCGTGGTCATTTCAATTCAAATTGTTCATACTTCAAAATCAAAATATTATATTCAATTGAAAACCATATCAATTCGATATCATATTCACTTTAAAAATTATTCATTTCAAGATCATAACACTTTCAAAATTATAGCGCTTTCAAAACCATAGCACTTTTGAAATCATAAAACTTTGGAAATATTAACACTTTTAAAATCATAACAGTCTTAGACATTGAAATCAATATATATTAAAAACAGTTTATATATATATTAAAATACTATATATGATAAAAATATTTTCCTCTAATTTCAAAAATCGATTCAAATCATTTTAAATCCTGAAAATTCAATTTAAATCAATTCCAATTTAACCATTTCAATTTAAAGTTCAAAGGTTAAAGTTTAAATATTCAAACATTGACAATATATAAATTCCATTTATATTTCAACATTTAAAATCAATTTTTATTCAAATTGGAATTATTCACTTAATATATAACGACGCATCAATTTCAATTTAAATTTGTTAAGTTTATAAGTTTTAGTAATTTAATATGGAAGAAAAAAATTTGTAATTTAATAATGAAAGGAATGTTAAAATGAAATGTAAACATGAATTCAAACGTATGATTTAAAGTTATAGTAACGGTGGTAAATTGCTGTTTAATTGGTCTATTAATCCAGTTGTAAATGTTACATTTGGGTATAAAATGGAATATAAGGAAACAAGGTTAAGTGTTGTATAAATAAATGAATTCGTATATAATTTAGGGTAATTGAATGAATTCAACAGTATGTAAGCAATTATGATAATTAGTGGAAATAAACTTGAGCGTAATACAAAAATAATGATAACATTTATTGCAAGTTACCTTTTTATTTTGGCTGCTTAATTTAAGATTGGAAATCGGTTTTGTTTAATTGTGAGTAAATGTTCATTAATGTGAGTTAGGATATTGTAAAGTGTGAATGCAAGAAAATAAAGGGAAATGTATATTTTGTTCATAAGATAAAATAAAGGATTGAAACCTAGTTAAATAGATTAATTGAGATTTTAATTATAATAAATATATGTTTGACAAATTTAATATAATTGAAAATAATGGTTAATACACAGGAAAGATGTAAATTTGAATATATGAATGTAATGAAAGACAAGAAAATATTAACTAGGTTATAGAGTAATAATAGACTTAATAAAAAGGTTAGAATTGGATCAAATCGGTTTATTGGGAATTTATCAATTGGAATTCAATCTGCAACAAATGGATTAATGGTAAGTAAATGAAATTAAATACTATGTTAACTGAAATTAGGATAAAATGGGAAATATTAATGTAATAAAAATAAACCAAAGGTAATTATACCCATAAGATAATAATTGGCTGAATAACAAGATTTAAAATCAAATAAATGGATTTGTTGGAATTTCAATTGATAATTAATGATCTTACTGAAATTGAAATTTGATATTGTAATTGGTTAATAAAATAACATTAAATTGATATAGAAATTTGTTATAAAGGATTATAAATTGCTACAGTAATCCAAGATGATAAAAATTATAAATTTTAAAATTTGAATGAAAAGCGATTTAATTTAATTTAATATTTATTTATTTAATTGACTGAAAAATAGCCATTTTGGCCACTGACTCGGATTTCGATGAAACTAGTTTCGTCGGATCCGTAACAATGAATAATTATAGGATTTCAAGTTTCATAATGATCGGACTTATCGTTTGATCGTACGGACTCGAAACGTCTATAAATCAATTTAATTGAAATCAACTGAAATCAATTTGAAATAGGCAGATTTTAACATAACTTCCTCATACGATGGAACTAAGATTTGAAACATGTTCCATTGAATTTAAAATACTTAAAGGCATCTATTTTGATATACAGGTTGATCGATTTTCATTCCGGAGACAGAACGGGCTTTACGGGCTTTTCGGGTCGTTTGTTGTTCAATCAAATCTTGTCCGTTCATTCTATTTTCAGCTTTGCCTATAAATAACCCGTTATAAACCCTAGCCACTCCTTATTTTCATTTGTCAGTACGTACATATCCTTATCAACTCATCATTCCAATGGCAGACAAAACCTAATTCCCCAATTCCAAAAATTAATTTCAATTTAAAAAAGAATTGCGGATTTGCAGCAACTTTGGGTCGCGCTTCGGGTTTCAGAGGCAAAAATCCTACAACAACTTCAGGTCAGAAAGAAAATGACTCGAGTCAATTTGGGTCGTTTTGGAAAAAACTCAGAGCAAGCACTAGGGATTTGAGGCGGCGGACCAAAGTTGAACTTGAAGTCGACCTAGGACCAAAATTTTTCAATCTTCTAATTTTCATAACTTTTTTATACAAACTCAGATTCATGCGTGGCTTGTTTTGCAAGGATCATATCGGATTCATGCATGGCTTGTTTGGACGAATTCTAAGACCGTTTAAATTTTAGGCTTATTCTGAAGTTAAATTCAATTTAAATTCAAAGGCGAGTGTTTTAACTCACTCACAAATTATAAAATTTCTTATGTTTGTTAAATTTTATTCATGATGCGATTAGGAATTTATTTATGATTGTTTGCTATATTTTTAATCATCATCTCAGCTAAATTGAATTTATTCGAATTAAATTTTTATTTAAATTATTATTGCATATAAACTGCCAGTTAAAAACCCATTATTTATTTTCAGTTTCTATATTGATATTTATGGACTATTCTGGATGATGATTGTAATGGATGTTGATTGTTGATATTGGTTGGACGGATGTTTAGTTTATATCGTTATAAACTACAAGTTCGTTATGGGTTATTATTCATTCAGGATTGCGGTTTGAAATGATATACAACCGCAAAATATTAAATTGTAGATTAAAATGATAAATATCTGTATAACATGACATAGGATAGAAAATTATATACAGACACTGTGGTCTATATATAAAATATTTTGAAATGATTTCAATGGTTTTGTAAATAAATATATGGTTTTGTATAAATATTGATTTTAGATATTATATAAATGTTATTTATTCCTCATTTTAAGCTATGTATAAATTTGTTTTAATATAGAATAAGTTTAATAATAAAGTTTGATTTTATTGAAGATGACATGGTTAAGCATTTAAACTATATTATAATATAGAGTCTATAATAATTTAAATAAATTAAAGTTGGAAGATAAAATTTGAAATTTATTTGAAATTGAATTTATTTAAGTAAATTCAAAAAAGTTTGATTTGAAATTTATTAAATTTGAAATTTTAAAAGATATGATTTTTATAATTTGATTTTGTTTAAGATATTTAAAATGAATATTTCAAGTTTAAATTGACTTAAAGAACATTTAGTGATTTGGAATTTGGGGTTTATTTAAAAGATATTGGACTTGTTAAGTAAATATCTCAAAACTGTAATGTTAATGGTAAAATTGAGATGCCCTACACCAGTAACCACATTGTTAGGAACTTTTGGAGCATTTATGACACTAGCTTCTATGAAACATATGACCATGGCACTGTCTTGTGGAATGGTCAGGAGCATTCATTAAGAAGGTTTATGCAGCCTTGAATGGCTTGGACTCTTTGCCAGAATGTAAGTGGAGAAAGGTTACGTGGACAATGGCATCTTGTAGCACTTACAATCTAATGTTCTGGAAGGTTACTTCTGATGCTCTGTTGACTAGAGATAAGCTGTTGAAGTATGGTATGTCTCTCCTTCCTGAATGTGAGCTCTGTAATTTGCAGGCAGAAAGTGTTTTACATATCTTTTTTGACTGTCCATTCGTTCGTTTCATCTGGTCTAGAATGATAAGTTGTTTCCTGAATATTTATAATCTTCCTATTTATAATAATATGTGGAACCTTATGGAAAGTGCCATTTTATGGAGGGAAGACAATAGGCAGTTCTTTTTCTTCATCTTGAAAAAACTTATGGTGGTTACTTGGAAGGAAAGAAACAAGAGATGTTTTGATGGTATTTGTAGAAGTAATGAAAAAGTTTGGACTGTCTTAATGCATGACATTATGTTGGGGTTGAGGGTTAGCCCTTACAAGTTTCAAGTCATACATTTGGAACCTTGGATTCCTTAACTTCTCCCTGATGATCCTCTTCTCTTCTATTTTGATGTGTTTGTTTTTCCTTTTGTATGTTTTCCTTTTCCTTGTTTCTCTTTAGTGTTATCTTGTTGTATTTTCCTGTTCTTTGTCTAATAAATCTGGTAGGGGACCAGTTTTAACCACGCTTTGTGACGCCCCACCTCTATACCCACGCTAGCCAACGACACTACGGGGTAATTCCATCAACTAGCACGGAGAATAAGGCTGTTGAGGAGCGACCATCCGTGCAATTTTTTTGTGCGAGCACCGCTATGTCGGATAGTATAACATGCATTTGAGTTCGAGAGGAAATCCGACACACCGATACAAACTCAAAGCTACTACACTGTGACTATAATAATCTTCGGAAACAAATATAGAAATAAACATAACACAAATCAGTCACAGATAATTCATATCACAAAGGCGGAAAAAGATATGAATATATATAACCAACACATGAAAGTGTATATCAGAGTAGTGGTCAAAAGATCCATAATAATACAAAAGAATAACAGCACGTGCTATACAAAAAAAGACAACTATTTGTCCATATCTCAAGTGTATACAAAAAAATAAACTACTAATCTAACTAGTTAGCCAAAAGTCAGAGAAATCAATCCCATGTGAGAAGTCAAGCTGAAGCAACTGTAACATCTCGGTCTGACCCGAGTATTATTTAATAAGAAAATAATAAACGGATCAGTCTAGCTATAAATATCGGATGAGACGATATAGAATAAGAGGTACGACTAAACACATAATAATCACAATGCCAAGTTGTGACATATATAAGTAATTGAAAATCAACAAGAGATTAATCAATATCACAAAAATCTACTCAAGGATCAAAGGAAAATTTCATACTCTTTATTTCGTTGACCAAACCATAAATATTGACGATTATATCAACATAAATCACAAAAGTCAATGACACACAAATCACCAATGCACAAATATTGATAAAACTTATCAATGAAAATCACGAAAATTGGTGAAGCACAAATTCTAGAAATCATCTCAAGAAATCCAGAAATCACAAAAAGGGGGGAGACCTATCATAAACGGAAGCATAAAAACTCCCTACACGTGTATCACAAATGGAACGCTAATTCCATGGTTGCTAACCATCACAAATTGAGCCGAAGCTCCACAAATGGCCCGAAGACCATGGGTTGCTACCCCACCAATTTGAGTCGAAACTACACAAAACGGGGTTTAGTCTCCCTCGCAGACAAAGCGACATCGCACATTGCTAGTCTAAATCACACAAATGATCGTCATGGTCATCAAGAAGTGTCAATTACAGTAAGCTAGTAAATATATGAGCTTGGCTTCATGTCCCATAAATGTTGGGGATGCGGATTAAGGATCTTAAGGAAGAAATAACACTAGAGTGGGGGTGAATAGTGTTTTAAATAATATATGAACTATATGACTAAATTAAAACTTTCAACACAAATTGTTAACTCCTATGGTCAACAACTGAATATGGGCGGCGACTCAATGGACAAGCGACTCAGTGGGTGTTAACGTGAAATTCTGACGCTAACACCTCGATGTGTGTAGAAACAGTGTGAAAGCACCACCTGTGAGTGCGGGAATCAAGAAATAATAGTAAGTAACAGAAAATGCAGTAAATGAACACAGAGTTTATAGTAGTTCGGCTTATGATCAAGCCTACGTCCACTTCAATCCTTTTATTGCTGATTGGATTACAACTTATTACAATCTCTTCCACTTGTAATTCAATTCCATTCAAAAGACAAGTAGCCAGAGAAAACTTCGATGCAACAAAGTTCTTCGAATCCATGATTGGATGTGTTGAATCTTTGAGTGAAGTTTTATCTATGCGTCTTGCGTGAGCTTGAAGTGATGGAGTGTAGCTTGCTTTGAAGATAGTAAAGTTCCAATGCCTTGAAGAAAAATGATCCCCCCCAAAAGTCCCTTGAATGTTGGAGGTGGTCACGTATTTATAGGGGTTTTCCTCCTTAAGTCGTAAGCCGTGCTTGACTCATGGTTAACTCGTGGCCGAGTCAAGTTGGGTCGTGGACGACTTAACTGGCTGAGTCCAAGCTTGGTATCAGAGCGCCCTCGGTCTCCTGGATATAGCACAAGTCCTAAGTCATCCACGATTCAATCCTCTTTGACACAAGTATTGTGACAGCGGGCTACGACTCAGTGGTTTTAGGTTGTAGGTGAGTCATACTGAGTCGTGAGTCGTGAGTCGTGGCCTATGTGCAACTCTAACTTCTTACTGTCTCGAGTCCTTAAGTTGTGAACTTGTTGAGTCGGTAACTAATTAGGTCGTTGAGTCGATAGTCTTGATGAGTCGCGTATCAGTTAAGTCGTAATACTTTTTAAATCGTGTACCCACTGAATCGCTGACCTCTTCAAGTTGCTTGGGGCTTCAAGTCTTTAACTCGTTAAGTCGGTGATTCACTGAGTCGGCCTGTCTCATGAACCGTTCCCCCCTTGAGTCGTTTTGTTCCTCTAAGTTGCCTTAAGCCTTAGCTCGTCAGCTAATTGAGTCGCAACTAGTTGAGTCGGTCCATTCTTTAAGTTGCTGAGGCTTATTGAGTTGCAGGTCCACTGAGTCGTTAAGGACCTTAAGTGGATGAGTCGGCCCAGATTTCAACTCGTTGGCAGAACGGGGTTAACATTTGCCCCTCGAAGTACACGCCTAAGTCGTAGGTCGTGTGCTTCGACTCATCTTAGCTCGTGTGCCGACTCAAGCTCTACTGCCCAAAGCTATAAAAACCTGAGTCGCTCCCCTTTTCTTCTCATTCCCTAACCTTTAAACCGTTCTGCCATTAACGCACCTTCAAGCTCCCAAAGGCGATTTCGATCAGATTCATCTCCGATCATCTCTAACATCATACTGCGTAAGCGATCTCACTTTCCCTATGATTGTCGATCATCTCTAACTTATGCGCCCCATCTTCATCTTCGATTTGCCCCTTTGAGCCATGCGAACTTGGTTTTTTTGGTCATCCATGGACTTAGGGTTATCTATTCTGATGATCCACGATTCGAAGCGATTCATTGGTGTGATAGAGCTAGGATTGTTGATCGAGATTTTATTGGGTTAACGGGTTAGGAATTAGAAGGTTCATGGGATAGGAGGGAGACGGTTCATGGGTTAACAGTTAGAAGGTAGACGGGTTTAGGAATTGTATGGTAAGTAGGCCAATCAGAGTGGAGCATTGCCTCGGATGCGACTCAATAATTCTGGGCGACCTGATATCCTTCGCGGCTCTACTCTGGACCGGCTTACTAATCCTCACGACACAAGTCTTGAGTCGTGGCCGAGATAGGACTTGGAGAATTTTCTCATAACTTTGAACCGAAATCTTTTCTCCCTTCTATGCCTTACGACTTAAGCATTGCCGACTCAAAGGGTTGACGACTTATAGCATAAATGACCTAAGCCGCCTCATAACCTTTAAATCATGGGCGAGTTAATATATCGAACTGTCTCGGAGCATAATCCTGACTTGAACTTTAACTTGGATTGCTGAAATAAACTGCCTGAATATTGATTTGTTTGGACTTTAACCTGTTAAACTTTGTTGCATATTTTAGTTTTATAGATTGCTTCAATTTGCGAGTCTACCACCTGCTTAATACGATAGTCACAGAAAATTGGGACGAATATACTGCCACTGATTGCCCTCATTAAATGATAGATTAGTTAATAGAAGATAATTAACTTAAATAGATTGTGTGAACGAAGTGCTTCAATTTCAAGTAGAGTATTAAAGCAACATTGAGATAGTCAATTGAAATCGACCGGTTTGCACCAATACTGCACTTGAACTTTTTAAATTAACAAGTCCTGAAATTTAGTAATCGATCAATTGTCGACTAGTTTAACTTCAGTTATATTTACTTGTCATTATTATTAGTTCTGCACAACTATTCACACTTTTAGGAAACGTGCACCTTCACGTTTGAACATCCAGTTAATTATGTAGAATGGCTTCACATCAAGGAGAAGAAGAAATGGAAGCTCAAATGAGAGAGACCTTTCAGGTAGCTGTTCCCGTGGCAAATCCCCCAGAGAGAGTTTCGACTAGCCTTACCCCGAGAGCGTTTATTCAGATACGCACTCATTTTGGTTTTGCTGAAAATGAAGTACTTTTTCCCGGGCCAAATGATACTGCTAACAGTCCTCCCCGTGGTTTTGTCGCAGTCAACCGTCAAATGTGCTTAAGCGGGGCGATTCCCCCCTTCAATGACTTCCTTCGAACCTTCCTCTTTCGGCTGACAATTTCTCCGTTCCAACTCCATCCTAACGGCAACGCTATCTTGATGGGGTTGTGTGTTCTGTTTAGGAGAACTCTTGACCGCTTGCCAAGCTTCGAAGAAATCTGTTATTTATGCTCTTTCACAAAAATTAAAGATCATCCTTCTATCGTAGTTATAAGGAGCACTAGGAATCGCAAACTCATCACTGATCTCTCTGACAGCGCTCATGGATTCTTAAGTCAGTATTTCTTTGCTCGCTGCCCACCTGGGTTTTACGCCATTTGGAGAGTAGGAAGTAAGATTAGATGCTTTAATTTTTCCATTCCTGAGCTTTTTTGAGATCAGAGTTGCTAAGTGCTAATTTCGCTCTTTCCTTTTTCAGCACTTCCTCCTCCTTCTAAAGATCCAAGTCTCAAACAAATTTTTGAAAGACTAAGTGCCGTGGCCAAAGAGGAGAGGAGTATAAAGTTTTTGTTGAGGGATGAACTTTTGCATCAATATGGGCTTCTACATACTTCTCGCTCTACGCAGCCTCATGAAGCTCCGGATTCTCCAGCTAAAACTCCAGATGCCCCGCCTCCTGCTAAAGATCCTGTGCAGGGAGAAACTACCATTGAAGCCTCACTAGTGAAATGTTCGACTCCGAAAGATGCTGCGAGGCCGTCTGATAAGTCTGCACTTGCCCCAATTATTGAAGAAGAGGAGCCCTTTCATCAAACCGGGGAGCATGTTGAGGAAGGAATCGATGGAGGGAGCCTTGTTAGGCACGATGGTGATGACATCTTTGGGAGTTTAAGCGACATAATGACCACTTCTCAAGAACTCCTTAAAGATGACTCTGCCAGTGTTAAGGTTATATCTCCGGCGGTTGAAGCGACATCCGCCTTTAAATAGACTCCTTTATCCCAAGAACTGTCACCGGTGGTGAAATCAATTGCTCTCCCTCAACCGAGGAGCGGTTCGTTAGTTCAGCGCGCGTAGTTTGCACATTACACACGACTAGGATTCTTTGACATCTTATACGCTTAGCTCTTCATACTTTCCAAAAAATTCTAAAGTTGTGTTTTTTCCAATTTCAGGTTCTTCAATGAAGCGAGGTGGCTCGTATTATGATGACTTCCAGCGATACGGGAGACGCGGCCAGTATGACTATAAGCGCTATCTTCCTGTTCTCAGAGAGACTGATGAAGAGAGGGCCGCTCGAAAGGCTCGGGAGAGACGTGCTCATGAAGAACGTTATGGAAGACCGGATGACCGATACGATTCTTCCCACAAAGAGGGTGACTCCCACAAACGCAAATCTCACGATGACAGAGGGAAGAGTCACATAACTGATGACCCAAGTAAACGGACTAAAGTCAGTGAGAAACCAATGCCTGCAACTTCTGAAAAGATTACCACTCCTATTCCTTCTCAGTCTCCTGCCCCTTCCCGTAATGATATCCAGGCAATCATCAACAGGCCTTCTTACCAAGTTGGACCAGGTCCAGCCACTCTCCAAAGTCGATTTCCAAATTGGTGCTTAAAAGGAGTTCGCTTTGACCTTGACCTGGTTCCCATAGATAAAAATGCCATGTTACGGAACCTTGATGCCGTTAGAATTGACATTGAGAGGATGTCAAATTGGCAAAAACTTGTTGATGAGCTCCAAAGGGTGAATCGGGCCAATCTCGAAGCTATGCTGACCATGGAGAATGAAAAAACCGAATGACAAAAGACCCTTAAGCAGCATGATGTAGAAATGAGGAGTATTGCCGATTATAATGAAAAATTTGAAGCGAAAGTTGGGAAACTCAAAGAGGAGCTTGCCACTTCCTCCACTTCTTATTCTCAAAGGGAGAGTGTGCTCCAGCAGCAGGTGTGCGATGCTCATGCTGCGCAAAGGGATGCCGAGGCCAAGGCTGATGGGCTGGAGCAAATTGTAGAGGGCTACCGTACTGATATTACTCAGTTACGAGGGCAAACTAACTTTCAGGTTGCGGAAATTGAAAAATTGAAAGCTCAACTATCTAAAGTCGAAAGAGAGCGAGATGAGGCTATTGCTGGTAGAATTGCAGCTGAAGAAGCTCATGAAGCTACCAAAGCTGACATCGGCTCGACATTATTTGAATTCTATTTGCAAAGTGTGTTAGGGCGTGGCAGTCTTGCATTTCTGGGTCCCAAATACGAGGTTACCCTAGCTGAAGTATGGGAAGCCGCGCTTGATATGTTTAAAGGCACCGGGTATACTGAAGAGGAGCTAGAGGCGCGCTATTTAGACTTCGAAGCTCGCGCAGCTCTTGCTAGAGGGAAGGAGCAACTTGCTAGATCGCGAGTTGAAATGATGGGGGAAGAGCATCAAGAAAAAGAAACAACTTTGACTGCCCCTGTCCCTCCTTCAACTTCAGTCGATGTTGACATTGCTGGTTTTAGCTCTCATACACCGATTCCTACTAAAGCTGATACCGGAGCCATAATTACACAAGCCGTAGATGAGTCACAAGAGAGTGCTGTAGCTCTAGACTACGAAATTGATGTGATACCACCAACTTCTCCAGGTAACCCTAATAATGCTCAGGGGGACAACTTGCTAGTTTCTTACGGATTTGACGAGCTTCTTGATTATTTCTTGAATCTCGACGAGCCATTGTCTCCTCTCTTTGCGGGAAATACTGACACTTTTAACTTTTCCTTTGTAGAGAAAGCGCCGAGCGTCATTCAAATTTCTCCACCTCTAGTTACTGTTCCTCTGCCTCCCCCAATCACTCCTACTCCTCATCTGGGATCACAGGAAGAAATAATAGGTGCCCTTCGAGGCTTGGATGACCCAATTGCTTCGCAAGAGCAAAAGGACGAAGGACTTGAGGGAGGTGAGATATCTCCGGAGCGGACTCCTTCTGATGACATAACTTTGTCTAAACTTGTTAATCCAGGAAGTGAATCTTCTTCAAAGAAGAAAAAGAAGCGCGGAACATCAAAGAAGAGGAGGAAGAGCATCATTGCTACTGAAGAGGAACCGGAAGTTGAACCAGTTGTACCTCCCTCTCCTTCTTCCCTCATGCCTACAGATCGACCCAAAAAGCTAATCATCCGGCCAGGTGAAGGGTCCAAAGGTGGCAAGAAGAAATGAAGATTCCAGTTTTTAGCTTTTTGTTTTTTGCACGTACTGGTCGGGGATTGTGCGGGTACCGGCCCCCGCTTTCTTTATCTCGAAACTTGTATCTGTAAGAAATTGTAATAGAATTGAATAAAATGATCCTTTATTTGTACAAACTTCTTGTTTGTATTTGAGAATGCATTTATTTTTTATTTTTGTACAAGTTTCTTTATATAATATTGCAGTGGGATTATGGTATGTTGTTTGAGCATTACTTTTGCCAATGTAGCTATACCATGTTGCCCCCATACCATAAGCTCGTTGCAATACTTTCAATTTCGAGGGGACTTGTACTCTTTTCTCTTTTTGGAGAATACTTATTCCGTTCTTGGAGGAATACTATTCTACTTGAAATAGAGTTCTCCTCGTTTCGTATGAGTTCTCACGCCCTACCCTTCGGAAATATCACTTTTTCTTTACATATATATATATATATATTTATTTATTTATTTTTACAAAGTGAATTCTCCTATGCAGTAGAGCGGGCCTCCGAAGTACACTCTAGTCTTTGTAGGAAGGGTCTCTCTCTTTTCTTTTTTTTTGTTTCGCATTTCTGATGAAATGCTTCTTTAGAAAGTTGTACCTCTGAGGAGGGATTTTCACGTTTCAACACTTGGAAGTTTTATTTCAATCTTGGTGAAACGTGTACCTCCAAAGAGTTGTGCCTTTGAGGAGAGCCTTTTCACGTTTCAACACTTGAAGTTTTATTTCAATCTCGGTGAAACGTGGGCTTCCGAAGAGGTCTTTTTATCATTTCAGCTCCTGGTGAAGTGGACCTCCGAAGAGCGACTCTTACACTTCAGCTCCTGGTGAAATGGGCCTCCGAAGAGGGCTTTCCACGTTCCAGCACTTGGAAGTTTCATTTCAATCTCGGTGAAACGTGTGCCTCCGAAGAGGTCTTTTTATCATTTCAGCTCCTGGTGAAGTGGACCTCCGAAGAGCGACTCTTACGCTTCAGCTCCTGGTGAAATGGGCCTCCGAAGAGGGCTTTTTCATGCTTCAACACTTGGAAGTTTTATTTCAATCTCGGTGAAACGTGTGCCTCTGAGTGGGGCTACTGCCTGGGAGTTACTCTCTCATGGTTGAATGGATTTACGGGGCAGTCACTAGTTACTTCGACGTTCGTTGTGCAAACTGTCTCAACTAGTGAAGAAGTGCCTTGCCTCCCCACGGGGAAGAAGGTGCCTCTGGTCGTCTTATGGACTCCCAGGGCAAACACAAGTTACTTGGACGTTCGTTACACAAACTGTCTCAGCTAGTAAACAAGCGCCTCGCCTTCCCATAGGGAAGGTGCCTTCGATCGTCTCACCCATAGAGGAAGAAAACTCTCATTTTGCGGCTTGAGCCGTCAGGGGTCTTTATCCTCCGAAGAGTTGTGCCTCCGAGGAGGGCTTTTCCATGTTTCAACACTTGGAAGTTTTATTTCAATCTTGGTGAAATGTGGGCCTCCGAAGAGGTCTTTTGTTGGTGCTGGTCAGCTTGCCCATTTCTTTTTGCTGGTTGTCCATATTGGTAATCTCTTGGTACCATCTTTAAGCATGCGTCATTTTATTATTGGGTTGCTTTATCCAAAGGAATGTATTCCAGCGGAACTATGGTTTGCTTAAAGTACTTTTCAAAGGAATGTACTCCAGCGGAACCATTGTTTGCTTAAAGTACTTCCTATATAGGACTTCGGCCCTAGAGTCTTTTGCTGCTTAAAGTTTGCTTGCTTTTGAGTGATGCCAAGGATTGCAATTGCTTGGTACTGCGATGGGTAAGTCTACCTTTTTTTTTTAAATTGCCTGCGATTTTAAATCGATATTTCAGCAATATATTCGAAGTACTTTACCTATCGAAATTAAATAAGCGACTTGTAATAGTAAAGAACACAAGATTTATAGTGGTTCGGCCAAAAGTCAGGCCTACATCCACTTTATAATTCTCATTATTCACTCGCACTGGTTTTACATGAGCTTTCAATACAAGAATCATACATTCATAATTCTTTTACAACATTTCAGTAAAGCTTTTAAGTAAAATATGGACGCAAGTGATTGCTGTTCCAGGCTCTCGGGATTGAATCTCCTTCAACAGTTATGAGTTTGAATGTGCCATTAAGAAGTTTGCTGCCTATGACATATGGCCCTTCCCAGTTTGGCCCGAACACTCCTGTTGCTGTCATAATTCTTTTCAAGACTAAATCCCCAATTTCAAAGCTGCGATGGCGGACTTTGGAGTTGAAATGCCTGGCTATTTTTTGCCGATGAGATGCTACTCTGAGCTTAACCTCTTCTCTTTTTTCATCAAGGAGGTCAAGTGCCTCAAGTTGAAGTTTTTCATTTTCAGGTTGATCGAAGTGAATTCTTCTATGTGAAGGGACTTTCGTCTCTACTAGAATCATTGCTTCTGATCCATATGCCAATGAGAATGGAGTGTGCCCAGTTGCAGTTTTATGAGTGGTTCTGTATGCCCATAGTGCCAGTGGTAGCTTATCGACCCAACCACCTTTTGCTTTTTCCAATTGCTTTTTGATGGTTGACTTGATGATTTTGTTTACTGCTTCCACTTGCCCGTTTGCCTGCGGATGAGCCGCTGCTGAAAAACTTTTCTGGATTTTGAATCGTTTGCAGAAGTCCTGGAATTCCTCGCTTTCAAATTGAGTACCATTGTCTGTGTTTATTTTCTGTGGCACACCATACCTGCAAATGATATTTTTAGTCACAAAATTTATCATTTTCTTAGAGGTAATAGTAGCCAAAGGTTCAGCTTCAGCCCATTTAGTAAAATAATCAACTACAACAATAGCATATCTAAGCCCTGATTTGGCAGTCGGTAATGTCCCAGTGAGATCCATTCCCCAAATGGCAAATGGCCACGGACTGACCATCTGTGTTAGCTCAGTGGAAGGTGCTCTAGGAATTTTGGCGAATCTCTGGCACTTGTCACATTTCCGAGAATATGCAGCAGCATCTCGATTAATTTCCGGCCAAAAATATCCATAACGGAGAATTTTCTTTGCTAATGTCTGACCACCCGTGTGATCTCCACATTCCCCTCCGTGCACTTCAGCTAAAATTGTCTTGGCTTCATCTTTAGTTACACATCGGAGTAATGGCATTGAAAAACCCCGCCTGTACAATCGGCCGTCTTGGACTATATATCTGGAGGCTTTCCTTAGAAGCTTCTGTCTTTCTCTCAAATTTTCTGACAAAGAACCTCTGAGTAGATAGTCCAGTATTGGAGTCATCCAAGATTATTGTTCCTGAGATTCATTCATAATCCAGTCAACATCCATCTCGTCTGTACTTGGTGCTAACAGGACTTCTACGGGAACTAATCCCAATAGTTGAGCTTCACCAGTGCTTGAATACTTTGCGAGGGAATCTGCCATTATATTCTCTTCCCGGGGAATATGGCTTATTGAATAATGATCGAAATCCTCAAGAAGCTCCCAGGCCTTTGACAAATAAGCGGGTAGATTTCCTCCTTTAGCTTGGAATTCCTTCTTGACTTGGCATACGATAAGCTGAGAGTCACTGAAGATCTGTAATATTCTGATATTTAGCTCTTTAGCGATTCTCAAACCTGCAATGAGAGCTTCATATTCTGCCTCATTATTCATCGAAGGAAATTCCAGCCTCAGTGCATAACACAATGATCGTCCTTCAGGGGTTTCAAGGACAACCCCTGCCCCAAAACAGTAGTCATTCCTTGCGCCATCAACGTATAATTTCCATCTCACCGGGACGTCATTAGTTTCCTCTTCCTCACCATCACCTTTATCTGTGCATTCTGCAATGAAGTCTGCTAAAGCTTGTCCGTTGAGAGCTCTTAGGGGATGGTAAGTGATGTCATATTGACTGAGTTCAATATTCCACTTTAAAAGACGGCCCGAAGTCTCAGGGCGAAACAGGACTTGCTTCAGAGGTTGATCAGTGAGGACTTTGATGGGATGAGCTTGAAAATACGGCCTCAATTTCCGTGATGCAATCAATAGGCAATAGGCGAGTTTCTCCAGCTTCGAGTAATTCATCTCTGCCCCAGTGAATCTTTTACTAATGTAATAGACTGGTCGCTGGATTCTTGTATCTACTCGAACCAATGCTGCACCCAGAGCGTGGGATGATATTGCCAGATATATGTAGAGATCTTCACCATTGTCGGGCTTTGAGAGTATTGGAGGCACTTCCATATGACGAACCAGCTCATCAAATGCGTTCTGGCACTCGAGAGTCCAATCAAAGTTTTTTCTTCCTTTCTTTAGAGCGTCAAAGAATGGAATGCATTTATCAGTAGCATTAGAAATGAATCGGCTTAAAGCAGCAACTTTTCCGTTAAGACTCTGCAGTTCCTTCTTTGTTCAAGGAGCTTTGACCTCCTTCAAGGCAGTGATTTGAGCAGGATTAGCCTCAATGCCCCTAGCGCCCACAATAAATCCCAAAAACCTTCCGGACACCACTCCGAATGAACATTTCAACGGGTTAAGCTTCATTCCGTATCTCCGAAGGACCGCGAACATTTCCGCCAAGTGATCCATGTGGTCCACTGCTTTCTTTGACTTTACCAACATATCATCGACATAGACTTCCATTGTCTTTCCGATCTGCGGTTTAAACATGGTGTTAACAAGCCTTTGGTAAGTTGCCCCTGCATTCTTGAGTCCGAAGGGCATGACTTTGTAGCAGTAAAGACCAACATCTGTTATGAAGATCGTGTCCTCCTGATCTGGCTCATGCATCATGATCTGATTGTACCCGGAGTAAGCATCCATAAAAGACAACAATTCTTGTCCCGCCGTTCCGTCCACCAACTGATCTATTCTAGGCAGCGGGAAACAATCTTTGGGGCAAGCTTTATTCAGATCTGAGAAGTCAATGCATACTCTCCACTTCCCATTAGCCTTTTTAACTAAGACAGGATTTGAGATCCAATCCGGGTAAACAGATTCTCTGATGAAACCTTTCTCCATGAGTCGGTCGACTTCTTCTTTCAGCGCTGCTGACCTCTCTGGACCCTGAGTTCTTCTTTTCTGTTTTACTGGCGTGAACTTTGGATCAATGTTGAGAGCGTGTACCGCAATCTCTAGTGATATTCCGCACATGTCAGCATGATTCCATGGGAATACATCTAAATTTGCCTTCAAGAACGAGATCAGAATATTCTGAGCTGTAGTGTTGAGTTGTGAACCCACATTCAGCACCTTGTTTGGGACCTTTAAGTCAACAGGTACCGGCACAGTCACCTCTATCGGCACTACTCTATTCTCCCCTGCACTAGCTTTTCTTGGATCCATCTCTATCCGGGCGCCGCTATGTTCGCCAGTTCAGGGACCAACCTGTAGTTGCTACAAGGTTCGTTCTTTGATGCGGACTGAAGGCGCCGCATCTTTTCCCATTTCTCTCTTCTTTGTTTCTCGTAGATCTGCAAGATAGCACTCCCGTCCCACGTTCTGATCCCCTTTAATTATCCCAATTCCGTTATTAGTGGGAAATTTTATAGTTAGACACCATGGGGCGAGAACAGCTTTGAATGCAGCCAGGGTCGGTCGGCCCAAGAAAGCATTATAAGCAGAAAATTCTTCAACAACTATAAAGGTCTGCTTTCGGGCTACCTTTCTCGGCCCCTTTCCGAGCTCTACAATCAAGTCTATAGTCCGATTCGGCTGCTTTGGCTCCCCAGCGAAGCCAACAATTTTCAATGACGAAGCCTAAACGTCAGCCATTGGTATTTTCATCTGGTCAAAAGTTTTCTTGAAGAGAATATTACACGAAGCCACGCAATCGACCAGAATTCTTCTCACAGTGGCCGGGCCAATACCGGCAGAAATGACCATAGGATCTATCGTAGGTGCTTCAATACCCATAGAGTCCCTGGCGCTAAATATGATGTTATCAGGGAAAGCTTTCTGTTGTTTCAATGGCGCAGCATCCTCTAACACAAAATCACTTTCCTCTGTGGGTGCATGCTTCAGTGCACGATTATACCTTTCCATCTCACCCCAGCTCCTGCCTGCTGGGTGAGGACCTCCCGTTATCACATTAATGACAGGCCTGTCTGACTCATGCTCTACGGCCTTCTCACTCGAGCTTGGATGGTGAGCGGGGACTTGTTGCCTTTGGACTGATGAGGTTGTTGTGTCCCTACCCCTTTTAACATACTGTTGGAGCTTGTTCTCTTTCAACAGTTGCTCAATTACTTCCTTCAAGTGTCGGCATTCGTTAGTGTCATGACCAGGCTGATTGTGAAACTGACAGAATCTTCCACTTTTCTCCATTTTACCTCCAACCCTCATCTTAGGTGGCGTAGGATAACTGATATTATCTTTGGTTGCAAAGAAGATATTTTCAGGGGTATCAGTCAAGGGTGTGAAGTTGAAAGCTCGACCCTTCTTTGCATCCCCTTGTTTCTTTCCGCCATCATTCCACCTTTTCTGAGCATTGGATTCCTTTTTGTTTGGTGCGTTACTATCATTCTTAGTTTCTGCTGACGCCACCTTAGCCAATGCTTGAAGGCTTTCCAAGCGCATAAACTCATCGGCTTTTTTTATAGAATTTATCGAGCGAATTTGGTTCTTTCATTTTCAACCATTCTCCAAACTTGCTCGATGTATCAATTGCTCTCATCAAGTATGTTAAGACCATGCGTGGCTCAGCATTATCAACCTCGGCCAAAGCTATGTTGAATCGATCAAAAACGATTTGATGGATTCTCCTTGGTTTTGCTCCAGACTTGACAATGACACTATATCCTTTGCTTTAGAGGCGTACAACCGAAACTGCTCCTTGAACTTCTTAGTTAAATCCGAGAACTGATCAATGGATCTAACTGCCAGCTTGGTAAACCATAATAAAGCTACTCCTTCCAAATACACCGGGAAGTACCGGCACTTAATCTCATCGGATGCCCTGGCGCCAGTCATATGCCAGTCATACTTATACAGAAATTCGTTAGGATCACTTGTTCCTTTGTAAGTTGGAATAGTGGGCGGAACAAATTTTCTCGGGAATTCAGCTTTCAGAATCCTCTCGGTGAATGGAGTTTTGCTTGGAGCAAAGCCCCACTCTTTCTCATCCTTGTCCTTTCGCATACTTTCTTTCATGATTTGGCGGATCATCCCTGAAAAATACTCTTCATTATCCACAAGCCCTGCGGGGAAAACGTCATTCATTCTTTCAGAGTTTTGCCTTGACAGTCGTTCACGAAGGGTCGGTTGAGGCCCCGATCCTCCAGCCTGAGGAAGTGGCCTTTCAACGGGGCTTACCGCCCTTTGAGAAGTATTCCTTCTAACATCCTGAGCTATATCAGCAGAGTTTCCTTCTTTATTTGTTGGCTGACGATTAGCCTCGAGAAAATCATTTAGCTTATTCAATATCAAGGTATTCTGAGCATTCTGAGCCTCTAATTGGGCATTCTGAGCATTTAACTGTTGATTCAATCCCAAAACCACATCGTCCAATTCCGCTCGCGTAACTCCCACAATTGGAGTTGTCTGACTCAAAGGAGGAGAAGTGGCGGTGTTCTCTTGAACATCATCAGATCTGGCAGATCTACGTTTCCTTCCAGGAGCCATAATTTCTGTTAGACTTCTGGTCTTATCGGAGATTCTTTCGTCAAAGTTTGGTGAAGCAATGATGTAAATACCCTGAGTTCAATCTTCTCAGTGAAAGCACCAAAAATGTTAACGTGAAATTCTGACGCTAACACCTCGGTGTGTGTAGAAACAGTGTGAAAGCACCACCCGTGAGTGCGGGAATCAAGAAATAGCACTAAGTAACAGAAAATGCAGTAAATGAACACAGAGTTTATAGTGGTTCGGCTTATGATCAAGCCTACGTCCACTTCGATCCTTTTATTGCCGATTGGATTACAACTTATTACAATCTCTTCCAATTACAATTCAATTCCATTCAAAGACAAGTAGCTAGAGAAAACTTCGATGCTACAAAGTTCTTCGAATCCATGATTGAATGTGTTGAATCTTTGAGTAAAGTTTTATCTAAGCGTCTTGCGTGAGCTTGAAGTGATGGAGTGTAGCTTGCTTTAAAGATAGTAAAGTTCCAATGCCTTGAAGAAAAATGATCCCCCCCAAAAGTCCCTTGAATGTTGGAGGTGGTCACGTATTTATAGGGGTTTTCCTCCTTAAGTCGTAAGCCGTGCTTGACTCATGGTTAACTCGTGGCCGAGTCAAGTTGGGTCGTGGATGACTTAACTGGCTGAGTCCAAGCTTGATATCAGAGCGCCCTCGGTCTCCTGGATATAGCACAAGTCCTAAGTCGTCCACGAGTCAATCCTCTTTGATACAAGTATTGTGACAGCGGGCTACGACTCAGTAGTTTTAGGTTGTAGGCGAGTCATACTGAGTCGTGAGTCGTGAGTCGTGGCCTATGTGCAACTCTAACTTCTTACTGTCTCGAGTCATTAAGTTGTGAACTTGTTGAGTCGGTAACTAATTAGGTCGTTGAGTCGATAGTCTTGATGAGTCGCGTATCAGTTAAGTCGCAATACTTTTTAAATCGTGTACCCACTGAATCGCTGACCTCTTCAAGTTGCTTGGGGCTTCAAGTCTCTAACTCGTTAAGTCGGTGATTCACTGAGTCGGCCTGTCTCATGAACCGTTCCCCCCTTGAGTCATTTTGTTCCTCTAAGTTGCCTTAAGCCTTAGCTCGTCGGCTAATTGAGTCGCAACCAGTTGAGTCGGTCCATTCTTTAAGTTGCTGAGGCTTATTGAGTTGCAGGTCCACTGAGTCGTTAAGGACCTTAAGTGGATGAGTCGGCCCAGATTTCAACTCGTTGGCAGAACGGGGTTAACAGTGGGTTATCAACCCAACGAGTTAAAAGATGCATGAATCAACGAGTCAAGAGGTTGGACGACTTAAAGGACTGACGACATAACAGTTTAAGGGGGCAGACGACTTAACGGTTTAAGAGCTTAACAACCTAAAAAGTATAACGACTTAGCGACTTAGCTGGTGTCACGACCTACCAACTTAAGGAAACTCAGCGACTTAAAAGGATGCCGACCCAACAGCTTGCCGACTTAACTGCCCTAAGAGAATAGACCGACTCAATACCTTAAGGAAGTTGCCGACTCAGAGTACTTCACGACCTACGACTCAAGGTATGGACAACCTAATGGTTTAACGAGTTGAAGGACTTGGTGACTTTTCTACTTGTTTTTAGCTCCCGTGTTCACAGGTGGTGCTTTCACTCAACTTCAATCTACACCGGGGTGTTAGCGTTCGATTTTCAGCGTTAACATTTTTGGTGCTTTCATTGAGAGACCAACTGAGGAAACTTCCAGCATTGCTCTGCAAAGGTCTGTTGAAAGGATTTCTTTCAAAACCAGAAGTTTATTGGAAATAATGGCTCCTGGGAGAAAACGAAGTTCTGTAAGATCTGACAATGTTCAAGAGAATACCGCTACCTCTCCTCCTTCAAGTCAAGCAGCTCCAACTGTTGGAGTTACACGAGCAGAATTGGACGCCGTAGTTTTGGGATTGAATCAGCAATTGAATGCTCAGAATGCGCAGTTGGAAGCCCAGAATGCCCAGAATGCCTCGATCTTAAGTAAGTTGAATGACCTACTTGGGGCAAACCGTCAACCGGGTAATAATGATGGAAACCCTACTGTGGGAGTTCAGGATATTGAAGGAAACATTTCTCAAAGAGCCGCAGACCCTGTAGAAAGGACTCCTCCTCAAGCTGGAGGATCAGGGCCGCAGCCGACCCACCGTGAACGATTGTCAAGGCAGAATTCAGAGAGAGTGGATGATGTGTGCCCTCCATAGCCTCTAAATGATGAAGAGTATTTTTCGGGTATGGTTCGTCAAATCATGAAGGAAAATATGCGAAGAGATGAAGATGAGAAAGAGTAGGGTTTTGCTCCAAGCAAAACTCCATTTACTGAAAAGATCTTGAAGGCAGAGTTCCTAAGGAAATTCATTCCCCCTACTATTCCAGCTTACAAGGCGACGAGTGATCCTAACGAGTTTCTGTATAAGTACGACTGGCATATGACTGGTGCCAGGGCGTCTGATGAAATTAAATGTCGATATTTCCCGGTATATCTCGAAGGTGTGGCTCTATTGTGGTTTACAAAGCTGCCAGTCAGGTCCATTGATCAATTCTCCGATTTGACCAGGAAATTCAAGAAGCAATTTCGATTGTATGCTTCTAAAGCAAAGGATATAATGTCACTGTCAAGTCAAGAGAAAAATCTGGGAGAATCCATCAGGTCATTTTTAAATCGTTTTAACATAGCATTGGCCGAGGTAGATAATGTTGAGCCACGCATGGTCCTAACATACTTGATGAGGGCAATTGACAAATCGAGTGAATTTGGAAAATGGTTGAAAATTAAAGAACCAAACTCGCTCGACAAATTCTACAAGAAAGCGGATGAATTCATGCGCTTGGAGAGCCTCCAAACACCGGCTAAGGTGGTATCAGCAGAAGCCGGAAACAATGGTCCTCCTTTGAACAAGAAAGAACCTAACACTCAAAAAAGGGGAAATGATGGTGGAAAGAAACAGGGAGACGCTAAGAAAGGCCGTTCTTTCAATTTCACACCCTTGACCGATACCCCTAAAAACATCTTCTTTGCAACCAAAGATGATGTCAATTATCCGACACCACCTAAAATGAGAGTTGGGATTAGGATGGAAAAAAGTGGAAGGTTCTGCCGGTTCCACAACCAACCCAGCCATGATACCAACGAATGTCGTCAGTTGAAAGAGGTAACTGAACAACTTTTGAAAGAGAACAAGCTCCAGCAGTATGTGAAAAGGACAGAAATGCCCCAGCTTCGTCAACTCAAGGACAACAAGTTCCTGCTCACCGTCCTGGTTCAAGTGAGAAGGCCGTGGAGCATAAATCGGAAAGGCCTGTCATCAATATAACAACTGGAGACCTCACCCAGCAGGCAAAAGCTGGGGCGAGATGGAAAGGTATGCTCGGGCCTTGAGGCATGTACCAGCTGAAGAGAATGTTTTTGTTTTAGAAAATGATGCGCCTTTAAAGCAACAAAAGACTTCCACAGATGATATTGTGTTCAGTGCCAGGGATTCTTTGGGTATCGAGGCTCCGACCATAGATCCTTTGGTCATATCCGCTGGTATTGGGCCGCTAACTGTGAGAAGAGTTCTAGTTGATTGTGGAGCTTCATGCAACATCCTCTTCAAGAAGACCTTCGATCAAATGAAAATTCCAATGGCTGACGTTCAAGCTTCGTCACTTAAGATTGCTGGGTTTGTTGGAGAACCCAAACAACCGATTGGGACCATTGATTTGTTTGTAGAACTCGGGAAGGGACTGAGGAAGGTAGGTCGAAAGCAAACCTTTATAATTGTTGAAGAATTCTCTGCCTACAATACCTTTTTAGGCCGACCAACTCTTGCTGCGTTCAAAGCTGTTCTTGCCCTATGGTGTCTGACTGTAAAATTCCCCACAGATAACGGAGTTGGTGTGATTAAGGGAGACCAAGATGCGGGGCGAGAATGTTACTTTGTAGAGTTGCGAGAATCAAGGAAAAGGGAAATGGGAAAAGGTGCGGCGGCTCCGGTCCGCATCAAGGAAACAACCTTGTAGCAATTACAAGATGGACCCTGCACTGGCGAATGTAGTGGGGCACGAATAGAGATGGATCCAAGGAAAACCAGTGCAGGGGAGAACAGGGTAGTACCGGTAGAGGTTACAGTGCCGGTGCCCGTTGACCCAAAGGACTCAAAAAAAGTAGTGGGTTCGCAGTTCAACACAACAGTTCAGAATGTTCTGATTTCATTTTTGAAGGCTAATTTGGATGTATTCGCTTGGACTCATGCTGACATGTGCGGAATATCCCTAGAGATTGCCATACATATTCTGAACATTGATCCAAAGTTTACACTTGTGAAACAGAAAAGAAGAACCCAGGGTCCTGAGAAGACAACAACGTTAAAAGAAGAAGTGGATCGGCTCATGGAGAACGGTTTCATCAGAGAATCTACTTATCCAAATTGGGTATCAAATCCAGTGCTGGTTAAAAAAGCTAACGGAAAGTGGAGAGTGCGCATTGACTTTTCAGATCTGGACAAAGCCTTCCCCAAAGACTGTTTCCCGCTGCCCAGGATCGATCAGTTAGTAGATGGGACGACAGGACATGAATTGTTATCTTTTATGGATGCATACTCCAGATATAACCAGATTATGATGCATGAGCCAGATCAAGAGGATACGAGCTTCATCACAGATGTTGGTCTCTACTGCTACAAGGTCATGCCTTTCGGACTCAAGAATGCAGGGGCGACTTACCAAAGGCATGTTAATGCCATGTTTAAACCACAGATTGGCAAGACAATGGAAGTTTATGTTGATGATATGCTAGTAAAGCCTAAGAAAGCAGTGGACCACATGGATCACTTGGCAGAGATGTTTGCAGTACTCCGTAAGTACCGAATGAAGCTTAATCCCCTGAAATGTTCATTTGAAGTGGAGTCCGGAAAATTTTTGGGTTTCATTGTGAGCGCTAGGGGTATTGAAGCCAATCCAGCTCAGATCACTGCTCTGAGAGAGGTCAAGGCTCCTAGAACGAAGAAGGAATTGCAAAGTCTCAATGGAAAGGTTGCTGCTTTGAGTCGGTTCATTTCCAAATCTACTGACAAATGCATTCCATTCTTTGATGCTCTGAAGAAAGGTAGAAAAAACTTTGAGTGGACTCCTGAATGTCAGAAAGCATTTGATGAGCTGGTTCGTCATATGGAAGTGCCTCCAATACTTTCAAAGCCTGACAGTGGTGAAGATCTCTTCATATATTTGGCAATTTCGTTTCATGCTCTCAGTGCAGTGTTGGTACGGGAAGATGCAAGGATTCAACGCCCAGTCTATTATATCAGCAAAAGATTCACTGAGTCAGAGATGAACTATTCAAGATTAGAAAAGCTCGCCTATTGTTTGTTGATCGCATCAAGAAAATTAAGGCCGTATTTCCAAGCTCATCCCATCAAAGTCCTCACTGATCAACCTCTAAAGCAAGTCCTATTCCGTCCTGAGACTTCGGGCCGTCTTTTGAAATGGAATATTGAACTCAGCCAATATGACATCACTTACCATCCCCGAAAAGCAATCAATGGACAAGCTTTGGCAGATTTCATCGCAGAATGTACGGATAAGGGTGATAGTGAGGAAGAAGTCACTGATAGCGTCCCAATCCAATGGAAATTGTACGTTGATGGCGCAAGAAATGATTACTGTTCCGGAGCAGGGGTTGTCCTTGAAACCCCAGAAAGGCGATCGCTATGTTATGCGCTGAGGCTAGAATTCCCTTCGACAAACAATGAAGCCGAATATGAAGCTCTCATCGTTGGTTTAAGGATCGCTAAAGAACTAAACATCAAGGCATTGCAGATCTTCAGTGATTCTCAACTTATTGTTTGCCAAGTCAAGAAGGAATTTCAAGCTAAAGGAGGGAATCTACCCGCCTATTTATCAAAAGCTTGGGAGCTCCTTAAAGATTTCGACCGTTACTCAATAAACCATATATCCCGCAAAGAGAACATGAAAGCGGATTCTCTTGCAAAGTATTCGAGTACTGGTGAAGCTCAACTATTGGGATTATTTCCCGTCGAAGTCTTGTCAGCTCCAAGCACAGATGAAATGGATGTTGATTGGATTATGAATGTATCCCAAGAACAAGAATCATGGATGACTCCGATACTTGAATATTTACTCAATGGTTCTTTGCCAGAAAGTTCAAATGAACGACAGAAGCTGATGAGGAAAGCCTCCAGATATATAGTTCAAGATGGTCGTTTGTACAGACGAGGATTTTCAATGCCATTACTCCGATGTTTGACAAAGGAAGAAGCTAAGACAATTCTGACTGAAGTACATGGAGGCGAATGTGGGGATCATACAGGTGGTCATACTTTAGCAAAGAAAATCCTCCGTTATGGATACTTTTGGCCAGAAATTAATCAGGATGCTGCTGACTATTCCCGAAAGTGTGATAAATGCCAGAGATTCGCTAAAATTCCTAGAGCACCTTCCACTGAGTTAACACAAATGGTCAGTCCATGGCCATTTGCCATCTGGGGAATAGATCTCATTGAGCCTTTGCCGACTGCCAAATCGGGAATTAAATATGCTATCGTTGCTGTTGATTATTTCACTAAATGGGCTGAAGCCGAACCATTGGCTACTATTACCTCTAAGAAAATGATAAGTTTTGTGACTAAAAATATAATTTGCAAGTATGGTGTGCCTCAGAAGATAATCACAGACAATGGTACTCAGTTTGAAAGTGAGGAGTTCCAAGATTTCTGCAAACGATTCAAGATCCGAAAAAGCTTCTCAACAGTGGCTCATCCGCAGGCAAACGGGCAAGTGGAAGCAGTAAACAAAATCATCAAATCAACTACCAAAAAGCAGCTGGAAAAAGCAAAAGGTGGTTGGGTCGATAAGTTACCGCTTGCACTATGGGCATACAGAACCACCCATAAAACTACGACTGGGCATACTCCATTTTCATTGGCATACGGATCAGAAGCTATGATCCCAGTGGAAACTGAAGTCCCCTCACACAGAAGGATCCATTTTGATCAAAATGAGAATGAAAAATTGCAATTGGAAGCACTTGACCTCCTCGATGAAAGAAGAGAAGAGGCTAGACTTAGAATTGCAGCTCACCAGCAAAAAATATCCAGGACTTCAATTCCAAAATTCGTCAGCGCAGCTTTGAAGTTGGGGACTTAGTCCTGAAGAGAATTATGACAGCCATATGTGTGTTTGGGCCAAACTGGGAAGGGCCATATGTTATAGGCGCGAAACTCCTTGATGGCACATTCAAACTCACAACTGTCGAAGGAGAACCAATCCCAAGAGCTTGGAACAGCAATCATTTGCGTCCCTATTTTACTTGAAAGCTTTGCTGAAATGTTGTAAAAGAATTATGAATATATGATTCTTGTATTGAAAGCAATTGTAAAGCATGTGAATAATGAAAAGCTATAAAGTGGATGTAGGCCCAGTTTTTGGCCGAACCACTATAAATCTTGTGTTCTCTACAATTATAAACTGCTTTGTTTTATTTCGACATATAAAATACGTTAATTGTGTTACTAAAATGTCGATTTAATAATGCAGGCCATAAAAACAAAGCCTGCCTCGCAAGACCAAGCGATTTTCGACATCACCCAGCAAGCAAATGCTAAACCATCCAAAATTTCCATACTCAAATCCTACAAAAGAAGTGCTTCGAACAAAAGTTAGTGATGTGGATGGAAGTGGACCATTTCTAACTAACTGCAAATGTTTGAACAAACAAACAACCAGTTAAATAGCCTGTGTCCACCACCAACTCGCTTAACCATGAAGTATATTTCTTTGGATAAGGAAAATTATTGGCAACTAAAAAAGGAAGACACTTGCAAAAGATAACGGGGATCGCCGACATGAATAGATGGCAAAGAGACATGGGCGAGCAAGCATCAAACAGCAAAAGACCTCTTCGGAGGCACAAGCCCTCTTCAGAGGCAAAACTCTTCGGAGGATAAAGACCTCGAGCGGGCTTAGCCAAAAAAAGAGAGATCTTTCTCGATACAAAGTTGCGGACTAATCGGTCGATACACTCCCATGAATCCGTCCAACCGAGAGAAAGAAACTCCAAACTTCCAGGCAAAAGCCCTACTCAGAGGCACACGTTTCACCGAGATTGAAATAAAACTTCCAAGTGTTGAAACGTGAAAAGCCCTCTTCGGAGGCCCATTTCACCACAGTTGAAATGCTAAAAGACCTCGAGTGGGCTAAATAAGAAAAAGGGAGATCTTTCTCGATACAAAGTTGCGGACTGATCGGTCGATACACTCCCGTGAATCCGTCCAACCGAGAGAAAGAAACTCAAACTTCCAGGCAAAAACCCTACTCAGAGGCACACATTTCACCGTGATCGGTGATACACTCCCGTGAGATGAAATGTGAAAAGCCCTCTTCGGAGGACCGCTTCCCAGCGAACAGGGAAAAATAAAAGCCTCTCCCAAGGGGCAGAAACAAAAGACCTCTTCCCAGAGGCACAATCACACAAAAAAGACCCCTTCCCAGGGGCACAATCAAACAGAAAAACCTCTCCCTAGAGGTGCAATCAAACAGAAAGACCTCTTCGGAGGCATACGTTTCACTGAGATTGAAATAAAACTTCTAAGTGTTGAAGCGTGGAAAGCCCTCCTCGGAGGCACAACTCTTCGGAGTCACACGTTTCACCGAGATTGAAATAAAACTTCCAAGTGTTGAAACGAGGAAAAGCTCTCCTCAGAGATACAACTTTTCAAAGAAGCATTTCACCAGAAATGCAAAGCAAAGATCAAAAGCCCTCCACCGAGGCGCAATAAAAAAGAGAGAGAGAAGAAGCCCTCTTCAAAGGCACACTTTAGCTTTCAAAGGAAGACTGGTTCTTCTATTCTTGAAAATACTCTTCCTCAAAAAGAATTTAAAGTGCCCTTCAGAGGCCCGCTTTACCCCATAGGAGAATTCACTTGGTAAAAATGTGTGAAAGCACAAAAGAAAAAGTGATATCTTCGAAGGATGAAGCGTAGAAACTCATATGGAGTGAACTGCACTCTATTTTGAGTAGAATAGTATTCCTCCAAGTACGGAATAATTATTCTCTAGAAAATAAGAGTGCAAGTTCCCTCAAAGTATAAAATATTGCAACGAGCTTATGGTATAGGGGCAACATGGAATAGCTACATTGGTAAAAATTACGCTCAAACAACATACCACAAGCTCACTGCAATATCATATAAAGAAACTTGTACAAAAATAAATAGTAAATGCATTCTCAAATACAGACAGAAGTTTATACAAACAAAAAGAATCATTTTACTCAATAATGTCAAAATTTTGTACAGGTACAGGTTTCAAAATAAAAAGGAAAAGAAAAGCGGAGGCTGGTACCCGCACAATCTCCGGCCAGTACATGCAAAAAGCAAAAAGTAATAATAAATCGAAGTAGGACCCTTTACTTCTTCCTGCCACCAACCTTAGAGCCTTCACCCGACCTAATAGGCAGCTTTTCATGACGGCTTGGGAGAGTCGGGGATGAAGGAGAGAGGGTTACTGCCGGATCAACTTTCATGTCCTCTTCAGAAACAAGAATGTCTTTCCTTCTCTTCTTGAAAGTGGCATGCTTCCTCCTTCTCCTTGAAGAAGACTCACTTCCCGGAGTAACAAGAGCAGATAATTTTATGTTATCAGAAGTGGTCCGCTCCGGGGACTCATCGCCTTCTCCAAGCCCTTCTCCCCCGTCTTATTGGGAAGCAATAGGATCATCTAAGCCATGAAGAGCCTCTATTTGCTCCTCTTGCGACCCGGGTTGAGAGGCGGATGGAGGAGTGACCTAGAGAGGCGGAGGAGGAATAATTGAAGGAGGAGGAGTCTGAACGATGCTCGACACTTTCTCTACAGAATAAAAGAGTTTAAAGTCAGTAAAGAGAGGAGATAAAGGCTCATTGATGCTCAGCAAATAGTCAAGAAGCTCATCGAACTCATAAGAAGTAAATGAGCAGTCTACTTGGGCAAGATTTACAGTAGAGTTACCTAGAGAAGTCGGCTTCCTGATATCAACCGCATAAGCCTGTGCTTCGGCACTCTCTTCGCCTTCATCTCCAACCTGTGTGCTTGTAATCTCAGTTGTAACTTTGACCAGGGATGGAGAATGAGAACTGGAGCCGACAATGTCGATTTCGGCCGAAGATGAAGGCTGGACTGGAATAGTTGAAGTAGTTTTTCCTAACCGTTCCATTTCTGCCATTTCAGCTCTTAATTTTGCAAGTTGTTCTTTTCCCTTGGCGAGAGTGGCGTGGGCATCGTCATCCAAGTAATGCTCCTCAAGAGCTAATTCGGCATAGCCAGCACCTTCACCACCAAGCATGTCAAGTGCGGCCTCCCACACTTCAGCCAGAGTAATTTCATATTTGGGGCCTAGAAAGGCGAGACTACCATGCCCCAAGATGCTGTGCAGGTAGAAGTCAAATAATGTCGAGCTGATGTTGGTTTTCGTTGCCTCATGAGATTCTTCAGCTGCAATTTTACCGGCAACGGCCTCATCACGCTCTCTTTCAGCTTTGGAGAGTTGAAGCTTAAGCATTTCGATCTCTGCCTCTTGAGATTCAGTTTTCTTCCGAAGCTCTGCAATATCAGCAATATAGCCCTCATTGATTCTTTTTTGCACTTCAAGCCTGTCTTCGGCGTCTCTTTGGCCGGCATGAGCATCTCTCACTTGTTTCTGAAGCACCTCTTCTTTTTGAGTGTAAGAAGTAGAAGAAGTGGCGAGTTCTTCTTTAAGTTTCTCGACCTTCGCCTCAAGCTCTTCATTATAAGTAGTGATGCTCCTCATCTCGGTATCATGCTGCTCAAGAACCTTCTGCCATTCAGCTTTGTCATTCTCCATAGTAAGCATGGCCTTGAGATTCACATGGTTTACCCTTTGAAGCTCGTCAACAAGCTTTTGCCAGTTCGACATCCTTTCAATATCAAGCCTGACGGCATCGAGATTTCGCAGCATGGCAGGCTTGTTAATAGGGACCAAGTCAAGATCGAACCGCACTCCCTTTAGGCACCAGTGCGGAAACCGGCTTTGCAGAGTAGCCGGGCCTGATCCAACTTGGAATTTAGGTCTGCTGATTATTGTCTGAATGTCTGTCTTCCCGAGAGCAGGAGAGCCAGAAGGAATGTCAAGTGAGACGGGGGCAGTGACCTTTTCTGGAGTTTCAGAAGCATGCTTTTCACTGTGCCGGGCACGCTTGCTTGGGTCCTTAACTATATGGCTTTTTCCCCGATCATCATGCGATTTTCTCTTGTGAGAATCGTCACCTCCCTCGGAAGAATCGTGGTGCTCCTCCCTTTCTTTTCTCTCATAACGCTCTTCTTGAGCCCTTCTCTCCTGAGCCTTTCGAGTGGCTCTCTCTTCGTCGGTTTCTCTGTGAATGGGAAGGTAGCGCCTATAATCATATTGACTACGCCTCCCATAGCGCTGAAAGGCGTCATAGTAAGAGCCGCTGCGTCCCATCGGAGAATCTGAAATAAAAAAAACACAAGTCTTAAAGGTCTTTAGAGAAAAGAAGCATAACTTTAGAATCTTCAAAGTACAAAGAGTTAGGAGTATAGAAGTGCCGAAAGATTCTAAGTGTGTGATGTGCAAACTACGCGCATCAAACTACGAACCACTCTTTGATTGCGGAGTAATCGTGGGGGCAGTAGTTAACGTCAACTCTTGGGTCGACGGAGCTTGTTGCAAAGAAGAAGTCGCTTCCACTACTGAAGAAGAAACCCTAGTAGTTGTAGGGTCGTCTTTAAAGATCTCCTGTGAGGTAGCAAAGAGGTCGCTCAACCCTTCGAAAATGTCATCCCCGCTCTGCCTGACAGGACTTGTTTTCCCGGCTTCTTCGCCAGACTTCTGTGAATGTCGGGGAGATCCCTGAGGATCCTCTTCCTCAATGACTGGGGCAAGTACGGATTTGCCAGACGACCCTACAACATCGACAGTAGTAGAGCACTTCACCAGAGAAGCCTCGGAGGCAGGTTCTTTTGGTATGGGTTCGTCAGAAGAAACTGGGGCATCTAATGCTTTAGGTGGGGAGTCTGGAACCTCATGAGGGTGTGTGGAGCGAGAAGGGTGAAGAAGTCCGAACTGGTAAAGGAATTCGTCGTTCAACAAAAATTTCATATCCCGCTCTTCAACCGGTACAGCTACGAGCCTCTCCAGAGTTAGCTTGTGGCTGGGATCTCTAGAAGGAGAGGGAAGCGCTGAAATGAAAAAATGAAGTTAACACTTGGCAATTCGGACTTCACAAAACTCAAAGTATAGAAGAGGTAGAGGTAGATGATCTAACTTCCTTCTCTCCACACAGCATAAAACCCCGGGGGGCAGCGGACATAGAAGAATTGAGTTAAGAACCCATGGGCAGTGTCAGGGAGGCCAACGATCAATTTTCGATTTCGGGCGCTTCTCACGACGGTGATAGAAGGATGATCCTTAGTCCTAGTAAAGGAACATAGGAAGCAAATCTCGTCAAAGCTTGGAAGTCGGTCTAATGTTCTCCTAAATAGCACGCACAACCCCATCAGAATGGCATAGCCATTGGGGTGTGGCTGGAATGGGGAGATAGCTAGTCGACGAAGAAGATTCAGGAGAAAGTCGTTGAAAGGGGGAATGGCCCCGTTTAGGCACATTTGCCGGTTAACCGCTACAAAGCCAGTAGGCGCCACATCAGCAGTGTCACTTTTCTCAGGAAGAATGACATCTGCTTCAGCAATGCCCAACTGACCACACAACTGACAAAAAGCTTTGTACGATAAGGTTGTAGGAGCTCTTTCTAGAGGATTGACTAATGGAGCTGGAATAAGAGTGGCCTATCCAGCCTGGGCTGTTATATCTTCTTGCTGAGAAGTCATTCTACACAAGCAACTGGATATTCAAATATGAAGGTGCACGTTTCCTAAAATGTGTGAAGTGTTGTGTAAAATCAACAAAGCAATAAGCGAATAAAAATGGAATGAAAAACTAGCAAGCATTTGTCAGTTATGAAGTCCAGGGTTTGTTGTTTTAAAATATGAAAGAGAAATGTAGATGCAAACAAATCAGTTCAAGATAGCAATGCTTCGCATTAATATTTCACTTTAGTTGATTGGTTCACAGCATTTCATATAGTATGTTTAAGTTGATTACTCTATGTTGACTAATCTGTCATTTGACGTGGGCAGTCAGTGGCAATATATTCGTCCCAATTTTCTGTAAATGGTGTATTAAACAGACTGTTAGCTTGCAAGTCAAAAGTGGTCTGTGAATGAATGCAGCAAAGTTTAACAGTTCAAAGTTCAAGTAACAGTTCAAAGTTCAAGATGTTTATCCTGGCAACTCAAATTGGAAATACAATCAAGTTCTATCAACATCTCTAAGTTTTCAAATTTTGTCAGGTCATTGAGTCACAGTCTAAAAGTTCTCAAAGTCATGAGTCGTTCACGACTTATCCTGCAAGTTGACATTGGTCTTTCACGACTTATCATGACTCGGCTGCGACTCAGAGCCTATGTCGCATCCATTTGAGTCGGTCAAGAATTAAGTCGTAAGGTCTCTAAAGTCGCCCAAAAGTGCTGGGTCGTATCCAAGCTAATGCTCCACTCAACCAGCAAACCCCTCATCTAATCAGTAACCCCTCTCAACCCGTTAACCCGTTAGCCTCTCCATCAACAAAAGTCCTTATTTCCTCATGATACCGAATCATTCAAAATCATCCAAATTCAATGTTTAGCCACCCTGACGCAAATTAAAGATCAATTGGCCCGAAGTATTGCAACCCGTCGGTGTCATCTTGCTAATCATTTAAAGCCAAATCAGACTAATTCAGGTTTAACAACTATCAGGGTAACAAGATTCACGACGAGGCATTGCGCGAGGGGGTGATTTAAGATTCAAAGGTGGAACTCACGGATCAGTGATAATAAAGGATCGGGGAAAGAGCAGGATCACTTACGCAATATAATGAGAAAGATGGATTGTCGATCAACTAGCTTGGATTCGCCTTCAGAAAGGTGAGAAGTCGTTAATGGCAGAAAGGGATGATAAAACAGTAAAGTGAGCAGGAAGAGGCGACTGGATGACTTATATAAAGATAAGGGAGGAGGTTGAAAGACGAGCGAGTTAACGAGCCTCTTTGAGTCGTTCACGACTCAGGAACTAGATCGAAGCACACGACTCATGACTTAAGCGTGTACTTCGAGGGGCAAATGTTAACTCCTATGGTCAACAACTCAATATGGGCGGCGACTCAATGGACAAGCGACTCAGTGGGTTATCAACCTAACGAGTTAAAAGATGCACGACTCAACAAGTCAAGAGGTTGGACGACTTAAAGGACTGACGACTTAACAGTTTAAGGGGGCAGACGACTTAACGGTTTAAGAGCTTAACAACCTAAAAAGTATAATGACTTAGCGACTTAGCTGGTGGCACGACCTACCGACTTAAGGAAACTTAGCGACTTAAAAGGTTGCCGACCCAACAGCTTGCTGACTTAACTCCCTAAGAGAATAGACCGACTCAATACCTTAAGGAAGTTGCCGACTCAGAGTACTTCACGACCTACGACTCAAGGTATGGACAACCTAACGGTTCAACGAGTTGATGGACTTGGTGACTTTTCTACTTGTTTTTAGTTCCCGTGTTCACGGGTGGTGCTTTCGGTCAACTTCAATCTACACCGGGGTGTTAGCGTTCAATTTTCAGCGTTAACACAAATCTAAATAGAATTCTAACACAAAATGATCACAGAACATATAACAAATGCAAATAGTAAAGTAAAGCAAGTAAAAGGAAAGAACACACCGGATTTTATACTGGTTCGGAATGCTCCTACATCCAGTCCTGCACCAAGGCAATATCCTTGTACAGATTTTTATAAGTCAATATCCAAATTACAACCCTCAGTTTCTATGGCCTTGAGGAACCCTCCTATCTCCAAGTCTGGGGTAAACTCTCTTGATTTACGGGACATAAGATCACCCTAATACTTTATAATAACAATCCTTTTGAATGGATAGACTCTATGGACTTTTTGAATACAAATTGATCATATAAATCTTAATAGCACTTTGATATTTAGTAGAATGATGGAGAATCAAATAGAGAGAGTATCTAAATGATTTCCTATTGAGAGTTTGGCAGAATGATGGCACGATCTTGAAAATATGAAGTTTTATGGATATGGAATGGGGAAGAAGAAAGAGTGAAGAAAATAAGAAAGTAGGTATTTAAAAAATTAGTTTTGGAAGCCTTTATATAGATGCACAACAGTCATAACCATTGGCGAAAGGTTTTTGAACGAATGGACACTTCTTTTGAAAATTGAATTTTGAATCCAACTTTCACCATGTCGACATGGGGTATCCCCATATGTCGACATCCCTCAGTTAAAAATTGTAGAAATGTTGTTTTGTAAAAGCATTTGAATTTAAAACAAGTTGAAACATCTCTGAAGCAAAATAAAGTGTTTAAACAATATTTTGAGATAGAGAATGAATATAAAACATTGTTTTAAATATATATATATATAATTGATATAGACCGTCAATTATATAAGTAATATTTAAAATCAGAATAAGTTTTGATGTTTTAAAAATAGAAGTTTTTAAAATCAGAATGGAGGAATATTTCAAGGCTAAAACAATGTTTGAAAACATTTTTGAAAACATAATTTTGAAAGCTAAAACATTTCGAAAACAAATTTAAAAACATTTTGAAAAATCTATTCAAACTGAAATTGCAAGAACCTTCCTACATAGCTCCTCCATAGGACTCGAGAACTTGTACAAAGTAGTTTAAATGATTTTGATTTTCATGAGTTTTGTAAGCCACTTTTCATAGGTTTGTAAGCTACCTGTCGTGGGTTTGTAAGCCACTGGTTTCGATAGAAATTGGGTTCCATCCCAAAAGAAAATTGGAAGAAAGATGAGAGTGCTATTATGAAGTTTTAACAGAATACTAGACACTTATCTTGAGAATTTGAAATCTTGATTCTCTAGAGTCTTGACTCTTGAATCTCTAGTCTTCATCTCGATGCTTGAGTCATTATACTGATCAGTCTTCGATAATACCTACATATGCTTCCAATATACATATATGTATCTATCTATATAGAAATGTTAGTATAAATTTTATAAAGTAAAGTATAATAACTATATAAGGTTGTTGTCATCAAAACATCATCAATTCAGTTCCTAACAATCTCCCCCTTTTTGATGATGACAACCTTTGTTTATAAAATATTCTTACCATACCATAACTCCCCCTTACTCCTGATTTCTTCTTAAAACTACAACTCACCCTTACTCCATGACTCCCCCTTACACCAAGCACATATATTTTTATAACTTTCTCGCCCTTTGTCATCAACAAAAACTATTAACTACATTGTCGACGCCAACCACATATCCTTTAGAGTTGTCACCAAAATTGACTAATCCACCATCTTGATAAGTAATGTCCTTGAGTATCTCGGGATTTCCAGTCATGTGCCTCGAACAGCCACTATCAAGTATCCATTTATCTTTCTCAATTTGAACAGTTTGTCTATTGGGTGTTGATTCGTCAAAAGCCATATAACATGTTTGTCCCTGCATAACACACCAATTCGGTAGATAACTTGATTTTTCAAAATAACTATATGCAGACTTAGGATACTTTGATGAAATGCATAGATTCAAAACAGTTTTAACACATTTTTTCAAAAATGCCATTTTTATATTTTTCAAGTTTCAGATTATGAAAACAATGAAAACCAATGCTCTGATACAAATTGTTGGGGATGCGGATTAAGGATCTTAAGGCAGAAATAACACTAGAGGGGGGTGAATAGTGTTCTAAAGAATATATGAACTATATGACTAAATTAAAACTTTCAACACAAATCTAAACAGAATTCTAACACAGAATGATCACAGAACATATAACAAATGCAAATAGTAAAGTAAAGCAAGTAAAAGGAAAGAACACACCGGATTTTATACTGGTTCCGAATCCTCCTACATTCAGTCCTGCACCAAGGTAATATCCTTGTACAGATTTTTATAATCCAATATCCAAATTACAACCCTCAATTTCTAAGGCCTTCTGGAGTAAATACCCTAATACTTTCTAATAACAACCCTTTTGAATGGATAGACTCTATGGACTTTTTGAATACAAATTGATCCTATAACTCTCAATAGCACTTTGATCTTTAGTAGAATGATGGAGAATCAAATAGAGAGAGTATCTAAATGATTTCCTATTGAGAGTTTGGCAGAATGATGGCACGATCTTGAAAATATGAAGTTTTATGGATATGGAATGGTGGAGAAGAAAGAGTGAAAAAAATAAGAAAGTAGTTATATAAAAAATTTGTTTTGGAAGCCTTTATATAGATGCACAACAATCATAACTATTGGCGAAAGGTTTTTGAACGAATGGACACTTCTTTTGAAAACTGAATTTTGAATCCAACTGTCATCATGTCGACATGGGGTATCCCCATATGTCGACATCCCTCAGTTCAAAATTGTAGTGATGTTGTTTTGTAAAAGCATTTGAATTTAAAACAAGTTGAAACATCTCTGAAGCAAAATAAAGTGTTTAAACAATATTTTGAGATAGAGAATGAATATAAAACATTATTTTAAATATAAATATATATATATATATAATTGATATAGACCGTCAATTATATTAGTAATATTTATAATCAGAATAAGTTTTGATGTTTTAAAATAGAAGTTTTTAAAATCAGAATGGAGGAATATTTCAAGGCTAAAAAAAAGTTTGAAAACATTTTTGAAAACATAATTTTGAAAGCTAAAACATTTTGAAAACAGATTTAAAAACATTTTGAAGAATCTATTCAAACTTAAATTGCAAGAACCTTCCTACAGAGCTCCTCCATAGGACTAGAGAACTTGTACAAAGTAGTTTAAATGATTTTGATTTTCATGGGTTTGTAAGCCACTTGTCGTAGGTTTGTAAGCTACTTGTCATGGGTTTGTAAGCCACTGGTTTCGATAGAAATTGGGTTCCATCCCAAAAGAAAATTGGAAGAAAGATGAGAGTGCTATTATGAAGTTTTAACAAAATACTAGACACTTATCTTGAGATCTTGAAATGTTGATTCTCTAAAGTCTTGAATCTTGAATCTCTAATCTTCATCTTGATGCTTGAGTCTTTATACTGATCAGTCTTCGATAATACCTGCATATACTTCCTATATATATATATATATATATATATATATATATAGAAATGTTAGTATATATTTTATAAAGTAAAGTACAATAACTATATAAGGTTTTTGTCATCAAAACATCATCAACTCAGTTCCTAACAATAACCACTAGCTTAACTTAAATATTTACGAACAAATTGTAGATCTCCACTAGAAAATTGTCACAAGAGATTCAATCGAACAAGTCCAAGAATTAACCGATGAAGTAAACGCAAGCGTTTCATACCACTCATTTTACTAGGTCGTTTAATTAGATTTCTCATACGAGTGAGGTAAAGGCTTGTATATACTAGTAGATTGGAAAACGGTTTTAAGAAACGAGCTTTGTAATAAAATAGTGTGGAAATCGTTTTGATGAAAGAATTTTGATATCTACTACTAGTATTGAAACCTTTATATTTTTAAAGTGACAAATCACAAAGAAGATTGTAGGAACAATCAATCACTAAAATTCACATTCGAAGACGTGAATAAAATCCAAAGAAATCGATACCGAATCCATCAAAATGGATATTCCCAAAAATCACGAAGAAAATGTCATCAAAGTCGATAATAAGTGATAATAATAAAAGGGAATCAACACTAATCGATTAACGTTGGAAATTCAATCCAAAAAGGCAAAATGGACTGAAACAACAGGTTCAGTCGACTGAACAGAGTTTTCAGTCGACTGACCCTATACCTGGAAATTTTCCAGGTTCAGGAAACTTTCTGTTTCTAGGTTCAGTCGACTGAACAGAGGACTCAGTCGACTGAATCATGCCTGGAAACTTTCGGGTTTCAGATTCAATCGACTGAACAGACTTTTCAGTCGACTGAATCTTGCCTGGGCTGTTTTTCAGCCTATCCAAATGAAGAGCAAACTCTTCCAAAATGCAACCGGACGAACATTGGCTCTAAGGGTTTATGCCAATCGGCAACCCGGCCCTATATGCTCCTCGATGCATCACCAAAAGCACGAACGAACATCCATAAAAGGATTTTCACACAAATTTGACTTAAAAACCCAAAAATTGGAATATTCACAAAACCAATCCAAATCAAGAGCAAATTCACATGAAGAAGTGTTAGGAATTTACACCTGACAACCAAAGATAATTATAGTCATAGATGTGAGATAAAAATCTCACCTTTGAACCCAAACGATTGAAGAAGAAGCTTGAAAGCAAAGGAGAATCAACCACTCTTCAAATCCAACACAAGAAGCTTGATTCTAAGCTTTAAAAGAAGAACATTCCCAAAGTTAGGTTTAGGAATTTCTGAAATTGATAAGAGAATGAGTTGGAGAAGAAGAAGAGAAGCTTACCAATGGTTTTTTCTATTAGTTTGGAGCTAGAGTTTGATTTGCAAAAGAAAACTAGGGTTTTGGAGTTTTAATTTCCCATCTCTCCCACCATTGATGCTTTAGAACTGAAAAGAGGAGGAAGTGAGAGTGAATGGGGGAAAGTGGTTCAGATTTGAGTATAAGTTAAACATAGGGCTAAACCCAAACCCAAACCTAAAGTGTAAAAGTAGCAAAACTTGACTATCTCCAAACATATCGAAGCTTATACTCAAAAAGGTTGCAGACGACATTTTAAACTCAATGGAAGTGGTACCGAGTCCTAATTCAACCGTATGCAAAAAGTAGCTTTTCGGACTAAACTCCGAGTATCGAGAAAATATTTAAATAAAATTTTTAAATATAAAAATCGATAAATATGCGGGTTGTTACACGCTTAGTCTGCAAAAAATATACATCTCAAAACTGAATAATAATTAAGTTAGATTAAGGTATATAGGAAGTTATCAAATTTAGTTTTGAAATGGTGGAATATTTAAAGCTTTGAAGTATACTTAAATTGAAATGGTTTATTTGAGGCTCAAATCTGTATTTGAAATCGATATAAATTGAAATGGTTTATTAAAAACTGAATTGAATTGAAATTTATGAATTGAGATTTGATATAAATTGAATTTTTCGATTCGAGTTGATTTGAATCAATTTGCGAAGTTGAGGAAATTATTTTATTTTATAAAATAATTTTAAATTTAAACTATTTTATTTTATATACCATTTGAATATCTAAACTGTTTAAGTGGTGAAATTTATGGTTTTAAAGCTATGAATTTCAAAGAATTATGTTTTGAAAATGTTATATTTTCAAGTGTTTGGTTCTGAAAGTGTTATATCCTTGAAAATGCTATGATTCTGAAAATGGATATATTTGAAACGGAAATGATATCGTATTTGGTTTGAAAAGGAAATCATATCGTATTGATATGGTTTCGAAATGGCAATGATATTTTGGTTTTGAAGTATAAACTATTTTGAAATGACCGCGGTGTAATAATAACGTTTGGTTGTTAAAGAGACCGGGATCGGAAGTTGTCATACTCTCTGCCAACTTCGAAAACCACTTTAACAACTGTGTAAGCGGTGGAGATTTCAGAATGAAGTAGGATGGTGGCGACATCCTGTTGAGGCATATACGTGGACCCAACTCCAGTGAGTTGGCATAGGGGGCTAAAACAAGAGCGATTCTCGGGCCAATGAGGTAGCTCCTCTGATCAGACACACTCCTTTAATACTATATTCTTACTTTTTGATTGATTTGGTAGCTACTTTTGATTTTTGTAGGGTGTGGCTCGAGGTGGGCGGTAGCTGCGGCTATGCGTTACCACCAGCCCGGATGCGTAATTGGTATATCTACCCTGGCATTGCCTAATTGTGCAGTGTCACCTATCCTAGCAAGCCTTGTATGAGTTTTGATTTATGTCAAACTGGCGTATTTGTGGTAGCCTCCCGATCTGGAGGTACGACGGTACTGTATAGACTATTTGCATTATATATGTGTTAAGGTGGAAAATTTAAAGTCTTAGCGCTATTTTTAAGTAAGTTTACTTTACTATTAGACACTATTATAATAGCGCATATTACTACATAGTAGATAGTTTAACAGATCCTTAGGAGATCTGAATCCCGAACATCTCTTAAGTTACTACACTCACGTTGGACACTGGATAGAAGATGTCAAACCCCATAAACATCTCCGACGCTGTTTACACTCATATTTGTTCCGTTTATTTAACTTACATAAGATCTTTTAGTTCTGACTCGAGTGTTTTGTCTTTTTAATTCGCTCGGGTAAGCCTGAGCATTACAGGATTTTGAAGACCTTATTTCTAGAGGACAAAGACGAATATTGTATTACTATTATTTACTATATTATTCCACTGCATCATGTATCCCATTGCATTTACTATTCTTTGGTATGTGCAACTCTGATCTGTGTTGTATGAGTACAATCAAATGTGTTTGTAAAACAGCTTCATGAAATGTTATTTGACCATTATATTTTGTCATTCCGCTGCGAGATTATTTTTTTTCCTCTGCTTTTTCTTATTCACCCCAATAACAATCTGCCCTTCTGTATGGTTTGAGTTGGCATGTGTGTGCGCCTAAAACATACGAAAAGGCGGGATGTTACATAATCATTTTATAACAATTTATAAAGTCCCAATTTATAAATTCAAATCAATATCAAATATTCAACCTCAATGGTATTTAAAAAATTAAGAATATTAATTAAATCACCTTTTTATAAAATCATGTTGTAATAAAGTTAAAATCATATCTTTCATAATCTCAAAACTAATAAGTTTAAAATGATCTTTCTTAAATTCAATTATTAACCAATTTAAATTCCAAGCCAATGTTGATTTATCTTTCCAACCCCCATTTATTGAAGTTATAAATCAATTTTAAAATATTAATACAAAATTTAAATAAATATTTTGAAACATATTATATAATAATTAAATTAAATTTTATAAAATTAGATCTTATTATAATTTTTTAAGAAAATAAAATTATAAGAAAAATCTAAAATCTAAGATTTAAAAACTAACTTATACATTTAAAATTTCCAAAACATATCATTTTTAAAATCTACAATTTAGTCATATATAAAAATAACTTTTATATATATATATATTATATTTTTTAAAAATAATATATATTTAAACCTATATATCTTCTTTCAAAACCATGGAAATCAATTTCAAAATATTTATATATAGACCAATGGTGCCTGTATATAATTTTCTATCCTATGGTCAAGTTATACGGATATTTATCATTTCAGTCCGCAATTTAAATATATATGGGTGTGTGTGTGTGTGTGTGTATATATATCAATTTAACCCGCAATCCCAAAATTCAATTCACTGAAAAATCGCTTGGGTTTATTTTTTCAACCCATAACGATTTTCACCTATCCTACAAGATTGTTTGGGTATGTATCATTTCAACCTATAGGGAATCCTATACTAACACGAAACTTGTAGAGTGAGAACATATATGATAATGATTTCATAATCAGCAACATGCATATATCATAAGTGATAAAATAAAAACAGATCATGGTGTCAGATATAATAGGTGAACATATACAGAGAATAACATATATACATAGAAATTTAAATACCCAACAACAGCATATTTCAATTGTCATTTCAATTGAAATCAAATTTAATAAATATAAGAACGTTAATCGTGAGTGATTACTCACCTATCGAGGCAAGGGGAGAATATATAACAGACAAGCTATGATTTGAATCTCGATCCAGACTACTGACCGATCCAATAAAAAATCTTAAAGTGAAGTAAGCTGAAGACGGATTTGACGGACAAAGTTGATAGATAAGGAATAGACGAAATCGAATCAGAACTGGATCGATGAAGATAATTGATATAGGTTAACTTATATATAACTATATATATATATAGAGTCACATTTTAATTTTAAACACATATCAAAAATAAAGTCTATATATATTTTCCAAAAATATTTGTTTAATTAAAAACACATCAAATATAATCAAAATATCTATATAAAATTTAAAATCTATTTTTAAAACACCTATATTAAAATTAAACATATATATAAACAAATATACATATCAAGCCATAACCTGAGATGCTTCCGAATTAAAATATACACCTTATAATTAATATAACCAAACATTTACTTGTATATAGAAAATCGCAGCCTCTTGTATATATGTGTGTGTGTGTGTGTGTGATCTGAAGTCATATAAACTGAAATGAAAACATTTATACATTAGAAAACTATCATATATAACCTATATATATATATGTATATATATTTAAACATACATATAAATATATGTGTACTTAAAACATAACTTTCAAATAAATACATAAAAATATACAACTATATAACAATATCTCAAAATTTACCTACATAGCAGACGCAGACTAACAACAGGATCTATACTAGATGTAAAAAAATATAAATATATATAGCTTACTTTATATAATATATACATATATACACTAACTAAGCGGATCATATATGAAGTAAACTAATAGAAATAATATACAGTACACACGTCATATATGACTATTAATATTTATAGCTTGTGACATAGTATATATATAACAACATATATATAACATGCTTATATGTAGTCAATATACCAATTATAAACAAATATCTTAAATTGTATACATATCATATTTTAAAGATAACATATATATCAAACCAGCACTGATACATCAAGTCATCACGTACATACTACCAAGTATATAAACACAACAGACTGAACCTACACATATTATAAACTATCATGTAATATATTTTTAACCAAAATGTATAACTTTTATATTATAAAGTAGCACGTTATAAAATTAGATATACTACTTATTTTTGTTGATAGTGCATAAATTTTATAAACTTACACATATGAACTAATATATATATAAATCAAAAATAAAAAAATTAGATCGAACACTAATTTAATATTAACATAAACTATATATAAACTAAACCAAATAAACATATATACTAACAGACATAAATTTAATATACATGTATTACGTAAAAAAATACAGTTGGAAGCTTGGACGTTGGCGAGAGTAAGTGACCTTGAGGGGGTATTTGAGGCGAACGTGAGGGGAGCTCGGTTAGAGGCTAGCGGGTTCGCTTGAGGAACGAAGTGATGGAAGCTAGAGAGGGGGAAACGGCAAAAGGAGCGGGCTTGGCTAGGCTGTTTGGGTTTGGTTTATTTCAAAGTGGGAGGGTGAGAACATGGGTGCCTCGGCCATGTAGAGGGGTGATGCAGCTCAGACCAAGGTCGAACAATTGCAAGCCATTAGCATGAGTCGTTCACGACTTAAGATGGAACCTATAAGTCATTTCCGACCTAAGGAGTCACGGGGGGGGTAGGCGTACGAGTTAATGAAGAAGTCCTAAGTCATTTTCGACCTAGCATGGGTTTAAGTCGTTCGGGGCTTTTAAGTCGTGTACGGTCTAACGCTACAGGAGGAGCATCACGGGTTAACAACACCTTAAGTCATGTGGAGGAAGCATCGGATTTAAGTCGGCCACGAGTTAACAACGAGTTAAATAACCCGGAGCATGTTTTGGGTCGGCCGCGACCTAAGGAGCCAAGTGAAAATGCGCCACGACTTAATGAAGCCTCAAGTCACTCGGAGGAGTTAAGGCGCTAGGAGTTGAGTCGCTTGGAAGATAAGTCGTATACGGGTTAAGTGTGTATTCTGTTAAGTCGTATGTCGGGGGTTTTCTTAAGTCGGTATGTAGTTGAGTCGGGTGAGTCGCTGTGTGATGTAGTTGCTGTGAGTCGTGAATGTTGTGGTATGTTAGGTCGGTAACGACCTTGCCTAAGTCGTTTGCATTGTGTTCTGTTGTAAAGGGGTTGAGTCGCTTGTGTTAAGTCGGTGCCGACTTAAGATGGGTCGTAAGTCGTATACGACTTAAGGGACAGTTGTGAAAAACACTATAAATAGGGAGTGTGTTGTAACATTTGAGGTGGTTGGTTTTGAATAAAAATTTCTTGTTGATTGCTTTGTGCTTTCTTCTCCAATTGGTAGTTGAGTGTAATCTCCTATCTCCACTTACGTCATTCGAGTGCGCTCGAATCCACGTTTGTTGAAGCCGATTCACGGTATCTAGTGCGCTAGATCAACGTACGAAGAATCATAGATCTTTGAACACGGTATAGTGCGCTATCAACGTGTTTGAGATAAGCTAGAATTCGGTATCTTCGGATCAACGAATTTGGGCATTTTGGTATTCATCAATCCACCGATTGCTACTTTCACCGATTGAAGTTTATTTTGATTAATCCGCTGCGTCAGTTTGGTATCGAAGCCATACTTAGCCAATCATAGCTAAGTTGATTCTTGGAGCTAAGATTTGGAGTTGAAGTTGGAGTTCATCGTGTTCATCTTGAAGTTGCAACAAATTTGAAGATTTTGATCCATAGCATTTTGGATCAAAGTGTTGGAGAGTGTTTGAATTTGGACTTGTTGGAAGTTTGCGCGCCAAGTATTGAAGTTAGAGGCCGAGCCAAGTTCAAGACCGAGCCAAGCAAGTTAAGTCGTGAGGATTTGTGGCCGAGCTAAGGAGTTGTGCCGAGCGACTTAAGCCTTAAGTCGTTCACCTTGTGTAAGTTTGAAGCCGTGACTTGTTGTTTGAGAAGTTTTGAAGTATTTGTGAAGAGTTTTCAATCATGCCACCAAGGAGAGCTAATCGTCATCAAAACGTTGAAGCTTTGTATCGAAGAGAAGAAGCCGAGCTTATGGAACAACATATTAATGAGAAATTTGATGAAGGCATTGAAAAGTTAGAGAAGTTGATGAATGATTTGAATCAAACTCAAAGGAGGAGATCACCAAACTCGAACCATGGAGGAAACAGAGTTTCGCCATTGGTTACGGAAGCGAGGAGGGTATCACCGCATTCTTTTAGAGAGAGAAGAGAGACATCAATTTAATCACGAAGAGATCACCATGAGTATAGACATGAAGAGAGAAGAAGTCCACGAGAATTTGAGAATGAGCCATATAGAGATGAAGAGAGACAAAATAGAAGAAGCATGCGTGATCAAAGGTATGTTGATGGTCGAGATCGATATAGACGAACTTTTGATTTTGATGAAGAGGGTGATAGAGCTATTATTCATTATCGAGATCGAGACCAGGTTCGAAATTCATACCGGGATGTTGAAGATGATCGTGAAGATGGAAATTCCAGAGTTTAAGGGTGGAATGGTAGCTGAAGAATCTCTTGATTGGGTGTCAATTGTTGAAGAGATCTTTGATTTTAAGGAGGTTCCTGAGCATAGAAGAGTGAAGTTGGTTGCTACTAGGTTGAGGGGGAGAGCTTTGGCATGGTGGCAGCAAACTAAACTTACTTGTGAATGAATGGGAATGTCAAAGATAGAATCTTGGGAGATGATGAAGAAGTTGATGAGTGCTACATTCTTACCATACAACTATCAATCGCTTATGTACTAGAGGTTGCAGAATCTGAGGCAAGGGACGAAGTCTGTTAGTGATTATGCTGATGAATTTTACCAACTCATTGCCAGGAATGATATTATGGAAACAGAAGAACAACTAACTGCTAGATTCATTGGGTGATTGAGAATGCAGATCCAGGATATGGTTAATATGTTCGATCCTAGATCAGTTGCAGAGGCACATTAGAAAGCGTTGGCTTGGGAGAAACAAGGAAGGCGTGGAGGTGGTGTGTTTACTAATTCCAATAATCAAGCGAGGAGTGTTAGTGGAAGTTCTAATGTTCCTAAACCTGTTACAAAGCCAGTAGTGAAAGAGGCTGAGAAGGCGAAGGTTAGCAGTGGTTTCAAATGTTATAATTGTCAGGAGTTGGGTCACAAAAGCAATGAATGTCCGAAGCCGAAGAAGAGAGCAATGGTTGCTGAGATTGAGGATGATGGTGAGGAGGCAGAATGTTCAAATGCACCTTATGTTGAGGAGGAAGAAGAATTGTCTGGAGATGAAGGTTGTAATCTTATGATGAGGAGGTCATGTCTTACACCAAAGCAAGAAGAGGATTCTAGTTGGTTAAGAAGCAATATTTTTCAGTCGACATGCACTATTCTGGGGAAAGTTTGCAAGTTCGTTATTGATGCTGGAAGTTGCGACAATATTATTTCTACAGAGGCTGTGAAGAAGTTGAACTTGAAAACTGAGAAGCATCCTAAACCGTACAAGTTAGCATGGTTAAGGAAGGGTGGTGAAGTGAAGGTGTGTCGAAGGACTTGTGTTAATTTTTCTATTGGGAAGAAGTACAAAGATGAAATTTGGTGTGACGTTGTAGACATGGATGTGTGTCATCTGTTGTTGGGCAGACCATGGCAGTTTGATAGAGCAGTACAACACGATGGTCGTGCTAATAGTTACAGTTTCATGTTCGAAGGTACTAAAATCACTTTAGTTCCTAAGAAGCAACAACAGAAGGAAAGCAAGTTAGAGGAGATTGAAGAGCTGAAAACTTTATTATCTTTGAAGGAGTTTGTTAAAGAAGTTGAAGAGGAGCCTGAAGTGTATTTGTTGATTGGGCAAGAATGCAGTGAAGCGGTTGAAATTCCAGAAGAAGCAAAGCCGGTTTTGAAAGAATTTGAAGATGTGTTTCCAGAAGAGTTGCCTAAGGAGTTACCGCCACTGAGAGACATTCAACATCAAATCGATCTTGTTCCGGGGGCAGTGTTACCACATCGACCACATTACCGTATGAGTCCGAAGGAACATGAGGAGTTGCGAGGGCAGGTGGAAGAGTTACTTGAGCAGGGACGTGTTCAGGAAAGCTTGAGTCCTTGTGCAGTACCAGCTTTGTTGGTGCCGAAGAAGGATGGAACATGGGGGATGTGCACAGATAATAGAGCTTTGAACAAGATTACTGTACGTTACAGATTTCCTATGCCAAGGTTGGATGACTTGCTGGATCAGTTGAGTGGGGCAACTATCTTTTCGAAGATTGACTTGAAGAGTGGTTATCATCAAATTCGAATTAGACCAGGGGACGAATGGAAAACAGCTTTCAAGACAAGAGAGGGGTTATACGAATGGTTGGTTATGCCATTTGGTTTATCAAATGCATCGAGTACATTCATGAGGGTGATGAATCAAATTTTCAGACCGTACATTGGGAAGTTTGTTGTTGCTCATTTCGATGATATTCTGATATACATCAGGAGTACGGAGGAGCATGTTCAACATTTGAGGGAAGTATTGATTATTCTTCGCGAGGAACAATTTTATGCTGCTACAAAGAAATGTGTGTTTATGACGCACAGTGTTTTATTTCTGGGTTATGTTGTTTCAGGAGAAGGTATTCAAGTTGATCAGAATAAAGTTAAAGCAGTCAGAAATTGGCCACAGCCAAAGACAATTACAGAAGTGAGAAGTTTTCATGGGCTAGCGTCATTCTACCGGAGATTCATTCCACACTTCAGTAGCGCGATGGCTCCAGTTACTGATTGCATGAAAGGGAAACAGTTTGTATGGTCAAAGGAGGTGGGAGTTGCTTTTGAGAAGATCAAGGAACTATTGACGACAACACCGATTCTTTTTTTACCTGATTTTCAGTTATTGTTTGAACTACATACTAATGCATCAAAGGTTGGGATTGGAGGAGTATTGAGTCAGTGTGGAAGACCTATTGCATATTTCAGTGAGAAGTTGTCAGGGGCAAAGATGAGATATAGTACCTACGATGTTGAGTTTTATGCTGTTGTGCAAGCTGTTAAACATTGGAGGCATTATCTATTTCAGAAAGAGTTTGTTCTTTACACTGATCATGAAGCGTTGAAGCATTTGCAGGGGCAGGATAAAATTTCAGCGAGACATGCATCATGGATTGCTTATTTACAGCAGTTTACTTTTGTGGTCAAACATAAGTCAGGGGTGACGAACCGTGTGGCTGATGCTTTGAGTAGGAGGAGTCATTTGTTGACAACATTAAAGGTTGAAGTGACGGGGTTTGAATTATTGCCAGAATTGTTTGAGGAGGATCCGTACTTTGCAAAGTTTGTTGAGAAAGTTAAGGATGGAAGTACTGATGAATTTATGATAGTTGATGGTTTCTTATTCAAGGGGAATCGGTTATGTGTTCCTGAGAGCAGTTTGAGAATGAAGATTATCAAGGAGTTGCACGAGGAAGGACATGTGGGCCGTGATCGTACTTTGCAGTTGATTTCTCAATCTTATTTTTGGTCGTCGATGAGAAAACAGGTAGAGAGATTTGTGGAGCGATGTCATATATGTCAGGTTTCGAAGGGAACAGCGACAAATGCAGGATTGTATATGCCATTACCTATACCGTCCAAACCATGGGTTGATATCAGCATGGATTTTATTTTGGGTTTGCCTAGAACTCAAAGGGGAAATGATTCTATATTTGTTTTGGTGGACAGATTTTCGAAGATGGCACATTTTATTGCCTGCAAGAAGACAGCGGATGCAGTTCGAGTGGCACAATTATTCTTTAAGGAGGTGTATCGATTGCATGGTTTACCAGAATCTATTGTTTCTAATCGGGATACTAGATTTTTAAGCCATTTTTGGTTGAGTTTGTGGAAGATGGTGGGAACGAAGTTGAACTTTAGCAGCGCCTATCATCCGCAAACAGATGGACAGACCGAAGTTGTTAACAGATCATTGGGAAATTTGTTACGATGTTTGGTGAAAGATAATCTGAGAAGTTGGGACATGAAGTTATGCCAGGCAGAATTTGCACATAATCATGCAGTGAATCGTAGTACAGGATTCAGTCCATTTCAGATTGTATATTCAAGTTTGCCAAGGGGACCGTTGGATTTGGCAGTAGTACCACAACCGAAGGGGACAGTTAAACGAGCTGTTGATTTTGTTGATGAGTTAACTGAATGTCATAAGGTCGTTCAGGAACGATTGGAAAAGTCAAATGAGAAATATAAGAAATTTGCAGACTTGAAGCAACGAAATGTTGAATTTAACGAAGGAGATTTGGTGTATGCTGTGTTAACGAAGGATCGCTTTCCAGTAGGCGCTTATAACAAGTTGAAAGCCAGAAAAATTGGTCCAGTAGAAGTTGTGAAACGAATTAATGACAATGCTTATAAGTTGAAGCTACCGAAAGATGTATACACTTCTGACGTGTTCAATGTTAAGCATATTGTGCCATATTATGGAGATGAACAAGCTGATGGGGAAGAGCTTACAAATTCGAGGGTGAATTTTTCTCAACCCAGGGGGGATGATGCAGCTCAGACCAAGGTCGAACAATTGCAAGCCATTAGCATGAGTCGTTCACGACTTAAGATGGAACCTATAAGTCATTTCCGACCTAAGGAGTCACGGGGGGAAGGCGTACGAGTTATTTAAGAAGTCCTAAGTCATTTCCGACCTAGCATGGGTTTAAGTCGTTCGGGGCTTTTAAGTCGTGTACGGTCTAACGCTACAGGAGGAGCATCACGGGTTAACAACACCTTAAGTGGTGTGGAGGAAGCCTCGGATTTAAGTCGGCCACGAGTTAACAACGAGTTAAATAACCCGAAGCATGTTTTGGGTCGGTCGCGACCTAAGGAGCCAAGTGAAAATGCGCCACGACTTAATGAAGCCTCAAGTCACTCGGAGGAGTTAAGGCGCTAAGAGTTGAGTCGCTTGGAAGATAAGTCGTATACGGGTTAAGTGTGTATTCTGTTAAGTCGTATGTCGTGGGTTTTCTTAAGTCGGTATGTAGTTGAGTCGGGTGAGTCGCTGTGTGATGTAGTTGTTGTGAGTCGTGAATGTTGTGGTATGTTAGGTCGGTAACGACCTTGCCTAAGTCGTTTGCATTGTGTTCTGTTGTAAAGGGGTTGAGTCGCTTGTGTTAAGTCGGTGCCGACTTAAGATGAGTCGTAAGTCGTATACGACTTAAGGGACAGTTGTGAAAAACACTATAAATAGGGTGTGTGTTGTAACATTTGAGGTGGTTGGTTTTGAATAAAAATTTCTTGTTGATTGCTTTGTGCTTTCTTCTCCAATTGGTAGTTGAGTGTAATCTCCTATCTCCATTTACGTCATTCGAGTGCGCTCGAATCCACGTTTGTTGAAGCCGATTCATGGTATCTAGTGTGCTAGATCAACGTACGAAGAATCGTAGATCTTTGAACACGGTATAGTGCTCTATCAACGTGTTTGAGATAAGCTAGAATTCGGTATCTTCGGATCAACGAATTTGGGCATTTTGGTATTCATCAATCCACCGATTGCTACTTTCACCGATTAAAGTTTATTTTGATTAATCCGCTGCGTGAAGGGGAGATGGAAGGCCATGGTAATCTAGGATGTGGTGGAGGGTGCAGATGCATCCGATGGTCGAGTCAGGCGGAAGGAGAGGCTAATGGGGTGTTGCTTGGATGGGGAAGTAGGTCGAAGCAGTGGGTTTGGATGTGGTTGTTAGGTCGGGTATTCGCTTCATGCACACGAGGTAAGGAGAAGAAAAGAAAAGAAAATATAAATTTAAATAAATGTAGGATGGGTTCTAATTTGGGAAGAGAAGAAAGAAAAATAGGCACAGGTATAAAGAGAGGAAGAGAAGAACGTACCACTTTGATAGCGAACGAAGGCAGAAAGTAAAATAAATGTATAAAGGGGAATGAATGGCAACGGTCACGAGCTACATTTCAGTTGAAAGATTTAAAGCAATAAATTTTTGTTTGGGCAGCGCATTTAAATTTTGAAACCGAAGAAAGGAGTAAAGTCAAAATTTACGGTACCGTTACACGAACCGTTTTATCGCTTCCATTGCGTACCCGACCTCAAAATATAGAAATAAATATACTTCAGAGATTCGCACGACTAGACGAACATAATGGTACATAGATTTCAACGAGGCGAACATTCTATCAAAAGTCGATATCCGGTACAAAAAATGCTGCTAAAACACCGGAAATAAGATAAACGGGGCTAGAGACGTCTAAATTTGAAGAAACGAATTATGACATCTCACTCAAAAAAAGGATAAACATTTTTATTATACAAAAAATGTTCAGGCTTCGAAAACATTTTATTTCCATCAAATTAGCTGATTCAAATTTAAATAACATTACATAATAAAATAAACTTCCATATTATCAGGTGAAAAATTTCCATTTGTTATGTTTAAATATGCACATTTCAAATAAAAAAATTATTACCAAATTTTATATTTTAAAATTTCACGAAAATTTAGTTAAATTGCATTATTAGTACCATTAAAATTTACGGGATGTTATAGCAGAGATGCCCATAAGGATATCATTCAAAATAATATTAAAAATTCCGAAAATAAGGCATATAAAAGTGTCCATATAGCAACATTCCTTGCCTTCTAGCTATTTAAACCTTTTTCTATCATTCCTTTAAAATTTCAAAATTTTTCCTTGCTATCTCATACATTATGATAAGTGTAAAGCACAACCAAAATATACTGCAGAAATATATTCTTTCACGATATATTTACATATCACCAATTTGAAGCAAGTTAAAACATAAGGGATTCAATGTGCTTCTATAACAACTCTTTCACCTTAAACATTCACACACACTTCTATGTCACTCACAATCTGTGACATCTAAGATTTTTTACCCTCGATTTTCGAATAATCTTGCAATTAGTATTTTCAAAGCTTATTTGATTAAAACAGTTTTTCGATCATTTAGATATCCATTTTTATAACTCAAATCTATTTTAAAACTTTTTGAAGGATATATAGAATTTATTCCATATTTTATATATTATAAATATATATATTTAGAACATTTGCTACTTTGGCCAACGAATTGAAAAAGTGTGATTTTATCGAAAAATTTATTAGTTTATATTTTAATATCTATTAAATGAAATCTCGATCCTTTTCTTTTGATTTAAAAATATAGTCATAAGAGTTTGGAAAATTCTTGTTGCAAAGAAATCTGACTCTGGTTCCATCCTATAGAAGTATTTCACTTTAACGGTGCAAATTACGAGCTACTGTTACGTGACGGGCCTATTTTTGACGCTAAATTCGTTATTTTTCAAAACTTCTCCAAATTGAATTCTAGTGTTTATAAAATATTTATAAATCATTTTCAAACAGTTAAACCAATATTTTCCATATTAAATCTCTTTTTCACTTTTAAATCATTTCACAACATTATATTATTATAATATTCAGTTTCAATTTTTTTATATTTTAAAACTAATAAGGAGCTCAATAAACTCCATACACATATTATATGAAATCATTTTCTATTAATTAACTATTTTTAATACGATTTCTTATAGTTTATCACAACTAAGTTATCAACCATAACACAACCATATAATTACATATATAATCAACCAAGTTATCAAACATTCATACAAATCATTAAGAAATTAAATGGTCATATTATCATACTTAAAAATAGTTGTAGAGGTTATTTATCACCTAGTAAACATTGAGTATTCACCATAAATCAAACCAAATCTTCCTACTAACATTCATATCAAACATAATACTTTACTAATACAATTCTACCATCACCTAAACAATTCATTTCCCCTGCTCAAGTGATCCGCCATTCTTCCCATTTCACCTTACTCTCGGCCATGCTCTTAATACCCCGTACAACTCTTGATCATAACCCTTCCTTCCACAATGCTTTCGGCCAAGCACCTTAAAGAAGAGTAGAACAAGAAGCAGATTAGAAGAGGTTGGAGAGTAATTAGTGGATTGGTGCTTAAGCACTCCACGATTTTTAACGCTCCTACCTCTCTTAAAGAGTAGAAGCCATTAAAGAGCATTATGGAGCTTAAGATTGGTGAAGAAGAATGAATTTATGAAACATAAGAGAGGGTATGTCTCCCTATTTATAGCATTTTCAAGCACGTAAGCCTCCACCACATCCACCTCCACTTCCATCATTATTTACACACGTTGGTACCCCCCTCCTATGTGCCACCATATGCTAGCATCACTTCATCCACTTCAAAGCACGTGCATTTGACTTTTGGATGCTTAAAGAATAAGTAAATGGAAAATATCTTTGATATTTTAAATTTTACTTATATACTATTATATTAAGGTGTTATGTGTATATGGGTGTATGTGTGGATCTACATTTGTGTTAAGGTGTGTATGACTAGGTTAAATATATGTCTTTAAGTCATATAAACAATGTTATACAGCATATATACATTAAACCGTTACGTATTCTGATTCTGATTCCTGGTTATAATTTCACTTATTAGTTAACGTACATATATTTTTAAACAAAGTTTGAAAATAAATTTCTAGATATTTTTAATTAATAAAAATGATCTCATTCAAACTATAAAATCGTATAAATCAATATTAACAATGACTTGCAAAAATTGTAACTATACGGATAAAGCAATATATCAATTTTTCTTATATTTTCAAACCGATTATATATATATATATATATATATGAAACCATTCTAAATTATTTATTATCACTTTATAAATTTTTATAATGAATTATAATCATTTAAAAACAATTATTAGAATAATTATACTAATTATTAAGTCATTACATCTCAATTTAAATTCATATGTCAATTATTAAATATAAGGGCATCACTTATGATGTCATTGAAAGTCTATATATATGCAAGTATAAGTGACTAACTATATGATGTATCTAATATAAAATTAATCTAGTAAAATATAAACTAAGCACACCAGGATTTTATACCGATTCGGACCTCCTATCCCACGTCCGGTCCCGAAGCTCCTCTTTGGAATTCGAATATCAAACACCCTCACTTCGCCCAGAGGAATAGGCTGGGTTACAAAAGCTTATTCTTGTCAAGTGTGTGTTCTGTAACACGAATATTGACTATTAAGTAGAATGCTTCCAATATATATATCTAGAGGATATAATTTGAAGAATTATGTATATATGGAAGAGTGGAATACAAATGTATGATTGCTAGAGATCAAGAATATATCAGAGTAAAAGACTAAAGAGCACAAGTAAGTAAGGTAAGATCTTCTCTTGCATTCTTGTTGCTATTTGTAATGGTAGAGAGATTCCTTGAGTAGTTGCATCCACTAATAAGTGTTCTATGATCACTTCTGATGGTGATGAAGAGTTGCGGCGAAGAGAAGCGAAAGTGTCTTTTCAGTTGTGGCTGTTGTAATTTAAATATCAATACTCGAGTTCAATTTCAGACGTCTGGAATAAGTCTCAGACATCTGGCTCAACATATTTTTGTATATCGTAGCTTTTCAGACGTTTGAGTACATTAACCAGACGTTTGATTCTGTCTAGTTTGTGAACCAGAGGATTCAATCAGACGTCTGGCTAGTGCATCCAGACGTCTGATCTTGTGCATGTTCCTTTTCTTGTGTTTGTATAGTCATTGCTCTTCTGATTCTATCAACTTGTAGCCTCTTGATACGTTCTTTAAGTCTTTTTCTTGTCTCATTAGTGATGTTACTTTAGCAATTACCTATGAATAGAAATATATACACATATTTGATTTCCATTGTGTAGTTGTCATCATCAAAACCATAGAATTGATTTCCTAACAATCTCCTCCTTTTTTATGATGATAACTATTCAATGTACTTATATATAAATTATAAATCTCCCTATGAATATGTACTTATTCTTAATGTTTTATAATTATACTTATATTTCTCCCCCTTTGGCATTATCAAAAAAAAATATTAACCAACCGTCAAACACAAAAGGAAAATTTCACTAATAATTCGAAATTGATTGCATATATTTATTTTGTCGATTTTACAAAAGTTGAAATCCCAAAAATCTATGATTCCTAAAATCTATGATTCCTTTGGAGAAGCTTTATCATGATCATCGTCCTTTGTTTCTTCTTTGTCAGAAGCGCTAGCCTTTGTAGGAGATGTCAAGGCTTGCTTGAGAGGTTTGCCCTCAGAAAGTTTGTAATGTTTTGCTAGAGGAGAAGGTACTGGGGTTAGCCAATCTTCATAAGGTGGTGTTGGACCGCGAACCCGTTGTAGTACTTCTTTGAGAACCGATAAGACAGTCGAAAGAGATTCTTCAACTGTGGCTAGGCATGTAGCAAATGATGTTTCGAAGTTGTCAATCCGCTTAGCCAAAAGTTTTTGATTTTGAGATAACATATGTTGATTTCTAAGGGTGAGATCTCGGACACTTTAATTTGGATTTGTATCCATTCATGTCTCCATAATCTAATCATGTCCTAGATAATCAAACGGTGCAATAGTAGGTGGAGTTTCTTCTTGATGTTGTTCCTCCTCTTGAGATGGTTCGATCTGTGGTTGAGGTGGAGGCTCAACTCATCTAGATTGACGATTGTGCGTCCAATCTTCGAAAGATAGAAATTCTGGGGGAATCTCAGGTAGGTGCATAAGTGCTAAAAATTTGGTGGAAGCATATTTTGGTGAGATTTCTTCAAAGGTTGATAGGTAGGGCGGCAAGTTATGTGCACGAAGAAGTCTCATAATATATGTTAGGTAAATAATCGATGTCCGGGATCGAGTCCAAAAATGTTTGAGCTTGTCAAAGATGAATTTGGCCTAATTTACCCTAGTTCCACTAAATAGAGCATATAGGGCTTTGTGCTCTAACTCGGTTATTTGCTCATGGCTTCCCATACGTGGAACGATGGTATTGATTATCATTGGAGTAAGGAGTCCAGCTTTTGGATGTAGATATTTAGAGGCAAACTTTGGCATTTCATCATCCCAAATTTGATATGTTACTATTTCTTGGCTTAAAGCGCATACCGGGAATGTTGCTTAAATCCTCGCCTGTGTCAAAGCATCCTAAGGTTCTACATATGACGCCAGGAGTTAGTCTAATCATGTTGCCATAAATTAGACCAGAGCCAGTTATCTTCATCTTCAATGTTCCACATTGAAGTGCTATCCAAATTCGCATAGAAGAGAAATATCGCCAATTGATCGATTTGGATGTCACTAGGGGAATCGGAGTTTCGAAAATTTTGAGATGAAAAGAAAAAATGGCATTATCTTGGCTAATTTACGGGGTCGATTGAATTTCAGACGTCTGAAATCCAAACCAGACGTATTGTTTGCCCTAAATTGAGTACAACAGATAAATTCATATGTCTGGTTTTTTGGTTAGACGTCTGGTTTGATCGAATTAGTAAAATTTGATAGGCAGAGAGTTTTACCAGACATCTGGATTAAAAATCAGACATCTGGAATAGGTCAATTTTGTAAAACTTTGTGGTAGAGTGCTAATTCAGACGACTGGATCGAATTTCAAACGTCTGAAATTTTTTGATTTTTATTTCGAGGAGGCAAAGCAAATTTTCAGACATTTTGGGGGGTATATCAGACGTCAGACATACGTACATTGCTTAATAATTAGACGTATATCAGAGTGTCAGACGTCTGAGGTCCATATCCAAATGTCTGAAATTGGCAGATTTTCTAGAAATAGCCTAAAATTTGATGGTTTTGCTTATTTTTCAATTATCTATTTTATGAATAAAGAATATTATTATTTGTGTGAAATAACAAATAAACATAGATACATATAATAACAAGTATAATTTATTTAGAAGGCAATGGAGTTTTATGATCTCCTGACTTCTTATCCTTCCATGGTTTAAGTGGAGACCATGTATTTACACGTTCGTGAGTTCTCGGGGAGCCAGAAAATCATCTTGGTGAAGGGTCCAAAGGAGTACGATATGAAGACGAGGGATCCAAAGAACTATAAGGTTTTGGAAGTGGTTCATGGACATCTTTCTTCCTTGACGTACAAAACTTCATCGCTACTTGCTTCAAAAAGCTTAGCCATCATGTTGTAACTTTTTGTTCAAAATATTGTTCTCGTTGTAGATCTATCTATTATTTCTGATAGTGATGAATTTAATCAATTTTCTCCTTTGTGTTAGGAGAAACAAAAAGAGATCTTTTGGTCTTCTTGCTATCGGGGGTAAATCCCGTGTGATATGAGGACCACCTATACGTCGGTACCTGCTTTGGTGTAGGTGAAGGAAGCCATTGTGGTGTATCAGCCGAGCTATCCGTTGTTGGTGACGAGATGAACATATAAGAGTTCTCAAAAGACATGGTTATATTTTGTTTCTCGAAGAGAATATGAATTGTGTGTATATCAGTTTTCTTATTGTATAACTGTTTATATAAAAGTTGAAATAATTATTTATAGAAAAACCAACTATCTAAAAAATTAAAGGTTCATAAATTATTAATTATAATTTGTGGATAGTAAAATATAGCCTAAATGAAGCAGTGATTTTTTAAGGGAGAAGATCATGAAGTGAGAAGATCCCTAAATTCCGTCGAAGTTTAATATAAGTTTGTTCATTTAGTGGTTTTGTAAAGATGTCTGCAATTTGATTTTTGGTAATTTCGTATTCTAATGAAATAGTTCCTTTTTCAACATTGTCTCATAAAAAATGATGTCTTATATCTATATGCTTAGTTCGTGAATGATTGATAGGGTTTTTTGATAAATTTATGGCACTTGTGTTATCGCAATATATTGGAGATTTGTTGATAATTTTGCCAAAATAGATAAGTGTTTGTTTCATGTATATCACTTATGCACACGCTAGAGCTGCGGAGATATATTCGGCTTTGCAAGTAGATAAAGAAACACAATTTTTCTTTTTGCTAAACCATGAAACTAATGATTGTCCAATAAAGTGACATGTTCCACTAGATCTCTTACGATATGTTCTACATCCATCGAAATCTGCATCGCTATATGAAACTAGTTCAAACGATGATTTTTTAGGGTGAAACAAACCATAATCTCTAGTACTAGATAGATAACGTAAAATACGCTTAACAGCCCTTTGATGAGATTCTTTTGGTTTTGCTTGAAATCGAGCACAAAGACATATACTCATCATAATATCGGTCGACTAGCCGTCAAATGAAGTAAAGAACCAACCATGCTACTGTATAATTTTTCATCAAAATCTTTTCCGTTGTCATCCTTTTCTAAGTGAACAGTGGTACTCATTGGTGTTGGTTTGCTTGAAGTTTTATCCATTTCAAAACGATGTAATAGATCGTTACAATATTTTTCTTGATAAATAAAAATTCCATTTTCAAGTTGTTTTATTTGTAAACCTAAGAAGAAATTTAATTCTCCCACATGTGGCATTTCAAATTCATTTTTCATAATATTTGAAAATTCATTACATAGATTTTCGTTGGTTGAACCAAAAACGATATCGTCAACATAAATTTGTAAAACTAAAATATCATTATTTTCTCTTTTAATAAATACATTTGTATATATTTTGCCTATTTGAAAACCAGATGTAATAAAATGATTTTTAAGATGTTCGTACCTTGCTCGTGGAGCTTGTTTTAATCCATATAATGCTTTGTTTAATTAAAAACATGATCGGGATATTTTTTGTGAATAAATAATAGGGGTTGTTCTACATATACATTTTCTTTAATACAACCATTTAAAAAGGTCCTTTTTACATCCATTTGAAATAGTTTAAAATTATGATAAGTTGCAAAGGCGAGTAATGTATGAATGGCCTTTAATCTAGCTACTGAAGCAAATGTTTCGTCATAATCGATACCTTCTTCTTGATTATAGCCTTAAGCAACTATTTATTTCTAACAATATTTCCATTCTCGTCTGCTTTGTTTTTAAATATCCATTTTGTTCCTATAACCGATTGTTCTTTAGGTCTTGGTACTAATTCCCAAACATTATTACGTTCAAATCGATTTAATTCTTCTTGCATAGCGATTATCCAAAAATTATCATTTGAAGCTTCTTTATAATTTTTTGGTTCAAAATTTAACACGAATGCAATATGGCTTATTTGATTAAGTTGATTTCTTGTTACTCTAGAATTGAGATCTCCAATGATATTATCTTTTGGATGATTCATAAGAATTCTTGGGGATGATATCAAAGTGTTATTTTGCTCATTTGTTTCATTATTAATTGAATCTGCTAGTGGAATAATTTCTTCTTCATCATTAATATGATGATTAAAAACATTTTTGTCGACCGAAACATGTAAACTTTCTTCAGTTGTACTATTTTATTTATTAAAAATTCTATATGCTTTGCTACGATCCTAATATCCAAAAAAGATACCTTCATCGGCCTGTGGGTCAAATTTTCCTAAGTTATCTTTTGTATTTAATATAAAATATTTTGAAACAAAAGTTTTAAAATATGATACTTTAAGTTTTCTTCCAAAAAATATTTCAAAACAAGTTCGTTTAGTCATAGGACGTATAGTTAGTCGAGTCAACACATAACAAGCTGTAGCAATAGCTTCAGCCCAAAAGCGTTTTGGTAGACCACTGCTATTTAATAATGTTCGTGCGCATTCTTGTAGCGTTCAATTTTTTCTTTCTACGACACCATTTTGTTGAGGTGTGCGAGGAAAAGAAAAATTATTACTTATTTATTAAAAAATTAGTAAAAAGATCGTTTTCGAATTTTCCTTCGTGATCACTTCGAATATTTTTAATTTTCAAGTCCGTTTGTGTTATAATTCTTTTAGCAAATATCTTAAACATACCTTTCGCTTTTATGTTTTAAAACAAAGTTTATGTACATCTCGAAAAATCATCAACTATTACGAAAACATATTTGTTGAGATTTATAGATCGTATTTGTGTCGGACCAAATAAATCTAATTGTAATAATTCTAATGGTTGTTTTGTGGAAATATTATTTTTAGATTCAAAAGAGCTTTTCTTTAGTTTTCCAATTTGACAATCGTCACATAAATTTTATACTTTGTAATTTATTTTAGGTTGACCTCTAACTAGCTCATACTTTGCCAATTTATTAATATTTTTAAAATTGATATGACAAAATCGTTTATGCCATAACCATGGATCATCATGTTTGGCAGTTAAATATAAATTTGAATTTTTATTTATATTCATGTTTAATACATAAATATTTTTATTTCTAAAACCTTCAAATAAAAGTTGTTTGTTATTTTAAAAAATATCACATCTATCTTTTTCGAAATTTATTTAAAAACGTTTATCACATTATTGGCTAATACTCAGTAGGTTTTGTTTTATAATTCTACTAATAAAACATTTGAAATAATAGGAGAGTTAGAAGTACCAGAGTTGATGAGTTCTCCAATCCCCACGACATATCCTTTTGAGTTATCTCCAAAGGTTACCGTTCCACCATCGATGTATTTTATATTTGATAACATTTTTGAATTTTCGGTCATATGCTTCGAACATCCGCTATTAGTATCCATTTTTCCTTATTTTTTATTTTGGGTACCTGCAAAATAAAAGATGTTTTAATTGGTACCCACATGTTTTGTTAGGGCCCTAATTGTTAGGCGAAGGTAGCCATACCCAAGACGGTTTGGTACCTTTGTAAATATAATTTTTATTATAGACTGCATTTTCTAAGAAATTATTAATATGTTTTTGTCTAATCAAATTATTATTTGTCTTAGGAATCCAAATTTCCATATTTTTGGTATTCATATTAGACATAGGCAATCTTTTAGATTTTTTATAAAAAAATTTAGCATCATTTCCTTTTTGTTTAGAATTATTTTTAAATCCTATTCCATTTCTATTGTTCGATGCTTTGAAGTTTTGATAAAATTTTCCAAATGTTTTTTCCTTTATCAAACATTGACACATTATTTGTAATTTTATCCAATTTTTCTTTTAATTCTAAATTTTCAATTTTCAATAATTCAATATTGCTTTTCAAATTGACACTTACTTTTAACAAATTATCCTTTACTATTTTAGAGTTTTCAAAATCAATACACTACAAGAAATTTTATTTTTGGTGGCGCACAAAAAACGCTACCAAAACTTATGGCAGCGTTTTGATAAGTGTGACGCCCCACCTCTATACCCATGCTAGCCAAGAACACTACGGTGTAATGCTGTCAACTAGCACGGAGAATAAGGCTGTTGAGGAGCGGCCATCAATAGTTGGCCTTACACTAGTATTGGTTATCTCGATGGGAGTGATATAAATATATATATCCTTTCATTTTTCATCTCTGATTTATTTTCTCCCATCGACTTACCCCAATTCCAGTATAAAACGAACTACGATGGTTCGTAATAGTTTAGAACAGGTCATTGCAAAGTATCATTTTATATGATTTTAATTAAATCAAAGAAAACAACACATCTAAGCAACAGCGAAGAACTCGAGTAGGAATTAGAAACGTGAGTGAACAGAATCACTCACCTCGTTTTTGAGCTCGAATTGAAGCAGACGAACAAAATAGGAGGCCAACGATTGACCCAAAAGGAGCGCTGAACCATCTCGCGAGACGCCAATTCGAAACCATCACGAAGCCCTAATTTTTGCCGATGAAGGACAAACGATACGAGGCCGCCATTTTTGTTCTTTTGAGGGTTTAAGGGTTACGAACGAAAAATAGAGAGAAAGAAAGAGGGGATCGGGTCGAATTGGATAAAAAAGGAACGGCAACGAAATAAACATGGGCCTATATTAAAACGTTAAAGCCCGAAATTTCTTTTAACAATTTATAAAAGAAATTTAAAAAATTCAAAATTTAAAACTTCAAATGGAAATTTGTGTCAATATTAATCGTTTAAATTATTGATTATAATTGATGCAAAATACCGGGTTGTTACAATAAGCGCGTTGATAAAGCCCGTAACAAAAAATCCATGGTTTTTAGTTGCATTTTTTTCAACGCCATTATAAATCCTTTTATTGTAGCGTTTCTTAAACGCCACCAAAAATCTTTCTGTAACATTTTAAAAATGCCACCAAAAGGTTTTTTGGCGCTACCAATAGAGTTTCAAACTTTACCCCTACTTTACGGTTGCGTTTACTCAACGCCACTATATGTATTTCAGTGGTGTTTTTGAAACGCTGCTAAAAGTTGTTGATCATTTTGCACCATTTTTTCATGCTATTATTTCATGTTCATGGTCTATTTTGTTTCAACTACGTCAATCAATAATCATTCATATAATCATCATATTTAAACAATTAAAAAACATATTAATCATATAATCAAATAAGATATCCATAACCATTCTAGTACAATAGTTTTTTTGATAAAATGGCTAAACACACATACAATAACCATTCATATACAAATTTACACACCTAGTACTAATAAAATGTTATACTAAACTAGTGCTAACAAAACATTTGATTACCCATAATTCTTTATCGCATGCACAAGAGCTAGCACCATAAAAGTTTAACTTTGCTCTCTTTGGAAATCCAAAGCCTGCACAAGTGAAACCACAACATATAGTCAAACAATTATGTTAATTCGTAGGACTTCAAATCTAATAAAAAACATCTACAACATTGCACGAGTATATCATATTATAAATAATGTCATATAAATAATCAAAGTTATAAACGAAATGAAATAAATAAAGTCCAATCTTATAGTTATATATAAAATGTTGTTAAATTAATTATATTATTATTATTATTATTTATAAAATTTAGTTAACTTAAACTTAGTTAATTTTATAAAACTTGTTAATTTTAACAAAACGTAGTTAATTTTTATTAACTCAATTAACTTGGTTAATTTTTTTTTTTTATTATTATTATTATTATTATTATTATTATTATTATTATTATTATTAAAACTTAGCTTAATTGTGTTACTATTATTAATATTATAAACTTAGTTAATTTTTATAAACTTAGTTAATTCTTCATCATCGTCATTATTATTACTTAAAACTTTTTTAAACTAGTTATTATTATTATTTATAAAATTTAGTTATCTTAAATTTTGTTAATTTTATAAAACTTATTTAACTTTAACAAAACTTAGTTAATTTTTATTAACTTGGTTAACTTAGTTAATTTATTATTATTATTATAAACTTAGTTAATTCGTTATCATCGTCTTTATTTTTAAAACTTTGTTAAACCAGTTATAATATTACTATTTATAAAATTTAGTTAACTTAAACTTAGTTAATTTTATAAAACTTGTTTAATTTTAATAATTAATTTTTATTACCTTAGTTAACTTAATTGACTTATTATTACTATTATTATTATTAAAACTTAGTTAACTTAATTATACTATTATTATTGATTAACTTAGTGGAATAATCAAATTATTTCCACTAGTTGTGCATGCTAGGTTCCTTAATTTACATGCATAACTAAGTTAGTAATTATTAATTAATCCTAGCAAGTAAATCATTAACCAAGCTAAGTTAAGGATATGAATGTGCACTTATTACCTAAAAGCTATATAGATCTCTTTGGAAAATTTTCCATTAACCCCAACCACCTCGACCAAAGACTTGACCCCTTCAAAATGATCAGCGACTCTTCCATAATGACTTTAGAAACTGCATTAGAATCGACTTCCAAACCCGTCTACAAAAATACAGTTGAGACCAAAACCATGCATATCAAAAACTAGTAGCTAAATAAATAGAATTCAAAAATTAATAAACATTGCCTAAACATCGATTAGTCCCTCAACAACTCACCATAACATAGATCATACATTGCTGCAAACACTCCTGCATAAAAACTTCAAACTTCCGCAACCCATCCTGACACATACTTCACTTCCATCAACATCTACCACAAAACTACAAAACTTCACTTCCAGCAACATACTCTACGAAATCTACCACTCTACAACATCTACCACAACCACATACATCTACACCTGATCACAAACTTCACCACATTTCCTCTTGACCACCACATTTCCACTTTCTACTCCTCTGCCACTCTAGTCATTCATTATCTACTGTGTGCATCCCAGCACTGCCATACATACATACAATCACCACTGCTCCCCTTTGAACCATCCCCTACAACCCTTCAATTCGATACAAACTGCTCATATATCTCATATCTCAAATTGATCATACAGCTACCTGCCATGAATTACATAGAAAATTCAAGCATCAGTTGATCGATGCACTTTCATGTAATCCAGATAAGACATTGCGCCATCTTTTCATTATATGTTCCTGAAGATTGAAAGTAAACCATAACTTTATTTGATGTTTACATTACTGCAGACAAAGGTGTATCAACGTCACTTTCAAAAAAAAATTGAGAATCTAGCCAATTAGTGATAAAAAGAGAAAATTTGAGTTATGTGATACCAGCAAAGACGTATGCACATTAATGCCGATTGTATTTTTTTTTTAAAAAAAAGAGAGACACTAACGGAGATGAATTTTTTTTGTTATTATTAGAAGGGAGTAGAGATGTGATATATGCTTGCCACATTAAAGGCTCGTAATATTTGCAAGCCAAGTTATATTAAATTAAAGGCTGGCAATGTTTGTTCGGATGATGTATTGAATGGAATTATGAAAAGCAAAACATTTCTTAGAAAAGAACAATTCTAAAAATGAATAGAAATTAACAAGGTTTAGGGAAGCATCCTTAAGCATAGACTTTTAGATGTATGTATACATGGAAATATTTGCCTTGGTAGATAGAGATGGGAAAGAAGCTCGGTGCATACTTTTTCCATGCCGGGTTATTTTCCCAATCAGGCATCCTACCTCTGACCAATTACACTTCAGCATACATCTCTACCCATCAACATTTCTTCCCATCAACATCTTGTTCACATTCTCTGCCCCTTCCAATTCCCTGTCACTTCGCCAGAAGTTCTGGCATCTCCACCCTGCAACCAGAACACCCACACTGCTGCCATCACTTCAGAGAAACCATCAACTTCAACCTCTGACTTCAACAAATAGTAAGTTAACAGGGTCTATTGCACTGATAACTGAATAGAGTAATTTATGTTATAATCAAGAATAGAACTTCTTTTAACATGTCTATTGCACTGGTAACTGAAAAGAACTTCTAAGTACATTGATTCTTTAAGTTTGTTTTGCTATGCACGAAGACATAGAAACATATGTTACCAGCTAACAGGGTTAGTGTACCATCCAATTTTAAGGTCTTACACGAGGAATATGCATGGAAATAATTTATTTGTATTCATTGCCATGCTTTTGGTCATGCTGCTATAAACTACAGTGTAATCTTTTATAGGCAATATGGGAATAATATAATATACCTCAGACAGTACAGTGTAATATTGTCTAAGGAATAAGAGAGGACTGAATTCCATAATCTGTCAATGAGCCTTAAAGGCGAGTTTGCTGAAACAAAAGAAATAACATTACTAAATCTAATTTGGATGAGTAACATAGTGCATTATTTTTTACCAGCTCCTTATACCTTCAACCAGGTTCACCAATTCATAAATAACATCAGAAATTTATAGTTCTAATATCCATCATTTTCATGGTTAGGTGCATGTGCTTGGGAGTGATGCCTAAAAAATTTTTTACTTTCTCAATTATGACTCAATGGTTAAAAAAGTATAACAGCCAACACGCTTACTCCCATTCTCAATACGGCTGTTACAGAGCAGGATGTTTCCAGCGAAGTGGAATTGAATTATTAAAGAATCATATAACAACTACATTCTCAATTAGTAACCAAGCAGGGGCTTATGGCTATTTTGATAATTCTAATGGACTATGTAGGGATGGACTGCGTAGATACATTATGGCCTTAATAGCGAGGTTAGTACAGAAACGTCTATAATGGACATTACGAGTCAACTTTCTAGAGCTAAAATCATAAAATTTTAAGATAATAGCCCATGAATTGATTGTAACATGCATTACATATCAGTATTCTCAAAAGAAGTTGGTTAGTAGGGTCTGTGGGTGTTGACGAAATGCAAAAGGCTAACGATGCACATCTCACATCTGGATATGGGTACGGAGGTAGACGTTCACACTACATGAATTGGTTTAAATCATAATTCAACTCAACAGTAATTATCTAATCAAGTTCATACACAAGTCATTCTCATGAAAATAGCTTCTACTATAAGACTTAGCGTAAACTGTGCATATCTTGAATTATAATGTATAATTAAGCATACATACCATAAATATATCGATTATAACTACAAATTACAAAATTTAAATAGTCATTTCTCATCATTATAAAGTTATAATTTGAACATGATTACATTATAGTATCATATGTATGCTATAAATGGGTCCCTACCTATTCTTGTGTTAGCTAATCCAAGGTCGAGTCATCTAATCAACCCGACACCAAACACCTAAAAAAATAAAAAAACAAATCAAAACTGCAACACCAAAAGCAGTACTCAAACGGCATAGCACAGAACAACCTAATTAGAAATTAATACAAGTAGGTTAATAATTAATTAAGAGGGCATGCCCATCCAAGAGGAGGGTCCTTGCCACAAGTGACAGACATTCAAAATCAAAGGAATGAAAACATCAAGATTAAGAACCCACAACTTGATTGCAGTGCACAAGCAAACTGTAGCTTCATTCTCCAGCAACCCTTGTCATGAATGCACCATTTCAAATTGAAAAACAAAAAACAATTTACGTATTTTGAATCAGCTGTACAAAGCAAATCCTCAGAGCAAAATGTATCGACGATGCGGAGATGCGGATCTGTAGATCTAATTTGTTAAGGAGCGAAGGCGGAAATTTAGTCAGAGCTAAGGGTATCGACGATGCAAAGATGTGGAGCTGAGACCTGAAAAAGGAGCGTTAATGGAAATTTGTTTCTGAGCGAGGCGGAATTTTTTTTGAGGAGCAAAGGCGAAGGAAATTGAAGCGAGGAAGGGCAATTTTGATGAAACTGGAAAAATTAAGTTAGTAGAGGGAAGGCTTAAAAAATAAATGTAAGGAGCGACAATGTTTCAGAAAAATTAGAATAGAACGTAACCAACCCCCCCCAAAGAAAAAGTAAAGACAAAATTTGTTGCATTCACATCGCAAACGCTACTAATAAATGCAACTAAATGTAGGATTTCTTGTAGTGATTCAATAGCCTCACTTTCTATCAAATTATTTTTAACTTTCTCTTGAGATAATTCTAGTTCTTTTTCTAAAATAATTTTTTCATCTTTTAACATTCCTACTTCAAGTTCTAATCTATTTATTTTGACTATATTCTTTGTTCAATTTTTTAATTTGTCTAAATTATCATCTAGTTCCATGCTAAGTTCTAATAATTTGTCATAGCTAGGTTTCGGACATACCTCATCAGTTTGTGCCATAAAGCACACATTAGCTTGTTCTCCGTCACTATCGCTATCACTTTCAGATGATGAAGAATCCGAGCCATCCCATGTTACTTTGAAAGCCTTCTTCTTTTTGAATTTTTCAAATTTGTTTTTCTTTTTATCATTATTGAGTTTGGGCAATCCTTCTTCATATGTCTGTATTGATCACATTCATAGCACTTGATTTGAGATAGGTTTGTTGTGTTGGACTTCCCTTCGTTTTGGATTTTGGTCATCTTTCTAAATTTCTTGAATCTATTGTAATTCTTGGCAATAAATACTATCTCTTCTTCATCTAAATCAGAGTCATCATTTTTTGTTGCTGGGAATGTTATGTTCTTCTTCTTTGAATTTAGTTCTTTCCTTTCCTGCAAATTAGCTTCGTAGGACATTAAATTTCCTATACACTCTTCAACTTTGAGAGTAGAGAGATCATTAGCTTCTTCAATAGCTAATACCTTCCTTTCCCAAATCGATGTTAAAGAGTTAAGTATTCGAGAAACTAAATCAAAATCAGTAAACTTAACTCCTAATGCGATAAGATCATGTTGGATAGTTTGAAATCTTTAATACATGTCAACAATAGTTTCATTTTGCCTCATTTTGAATGATTAGAATTGGTTTTGCAAATTTGAAATCTTAGTTTTCTTGTCCTTTGTTGTACCTTCGTGTGTAATTTGTAAGGTACGCCAAATGTCAAATGCAGTTGTGTATAACATGACATGCGAAAATTCATTTTTTTTTGAACTGGTACTTTATGTACAACAAATCATTAGGACAACATATCCCATGTCAAATAAACGTTCGAAAGCAAGTTTCGAACTTGTGACATCCTGCACCAAAGCCGAATCAGTTAACCACTTTGACAAGTTTCGAACTTGTGAAAATTCATTTTTATCTAGAGAGCAAAATAAAATGTTCATAGATTTAGCATTGTTTGATGCTAAGATCTTTTGTACATTGGTCCATGTGTTCATAGCAATAGTAGGTGCTTCGTATTTATCTTGTATGGCTGACCAAATTTCTAGACCATTAGCTTCCATGAAAATTCTCATACGTGTTGACCAATATGCATAGTTAGAGCCATTAAAAAGTGGAGGTCATGCTGTGTATTGTCCTTCTTGTAAAATACTTTCCATATTAAAGTGATTCAAAAACGTGTTACTATTCTTTGATCAAATCTTGCTCCGATACCAATTGAAAGTATATATGATGGATCGTGTAGTGTGTATATATGCAAGTACAGGTGACTAACAATACGATGTATCTAGTATAAAATTAATCTAGTAAAATATAAACTAAGCACACCAGGATTTTATACTGGTTCAGACCTTCCGTCCTACGTCCAGTCCCAAAGCTCCTCTTCGGAATTCGTCTATCAAACACCCTCACTTTGCCCAGAGGAATAGGCTTGGTTACAAAAGCTTGTTATTGTCAAGTATGTGTTCTATAACACGAATATTGACTATTAAGTACAAATGCTTCCAATATATATATATCTAGAGGATATAAATTGAAGAATTATGTATATATGGAAGAGTGCAATATAAATGTATTATTGCTGGAGATCAAGAATATATCAGAGTAAAAGAGTAAAGAGCACAAGTAAGGTAAGGTCTTCTCCTAGATTCTTGATGCTATTTATAATAGTATAGAGATTCCTTGCGTAGTTGAATCCAGTAACTAGTGTTCTATGATCGCTTCTGATGATGATAAAGAGTTGCAGCGAAGAGAAGCGAAAGTGTCTTTTCAGTTGTGACAGTTGTAATTTAAATATAAAGACCCGAGTTCAATTTCAGACGTCTGGAATAAGTCTTAGACATCTGGCTTTATATAGTTTTTGTGTATAGTAGCTTTTCAGACATCTGAGTACATTAACCATACGTCTGACTCTGTCTGGTTTGTGAACCAGAGGATTCAATCAGACGTCTGGCTAGTACACCCAGATGTCTGATATTGTGCATGTTGCTTTCTTGTGTCTGTGTCATTGCTCTTCTGATTCTATCGACTTGTAGCCTCTTGATACGTTCTTTAAGTATTGCTTTTGTCTCCTTAGTGATGTTACTTTAGCAATTACCTGTGAATAGAAATATATATGCATATTCAATTTCCATTGTATAGTTGTCGTCATAGAAACCATATAATTGATTTCCTAACAGTCATATATTCATTTGATTTCCAAAAATAAATTAAATTATTTTAAATATATTATATTTCATATTCTTGTTCAGTTATAAAAATAAGTGTACATATCTAGCTCCATGCATGATGTTTTATGAATATGGAACTGATTATCGATATAACGGTTTTGAGTCATTTTATCAATATTTCATCAAAGTTTATATTTTTGTAAGTACTTATTCAAAATATGATTACCATTATTATTTATTGTTCAAAATATCATAATATATGTTTTTAAAAAACTTATATTTGAATACTTTTAAAAATAAATATAAGTTATCAAATCGGTAAACTTGCGGGTTGTTGTAGACTGACCCCCTTAAAAGAATTTCATCACAAAAATTACACCACAACAAAACCCCAAAATATTTGCCCAAAGGGTTGGGACGAAACTAATTAATTGTTCGGTTAATTAACCATTTAATGGATATATAAATGAGGAAGGAAATTTTACTATGAATTAATTGAAATGGTCCACATGGAGATATTACTAGTAAGGAATATCGATGGTGAGAAATTAATATTTGTATATTAAATTGATTCTCGATTAGTTAAGGTGGCGTTTATTTCTAATTAAAATTAAGTTACACAAATAAAGGTTACTTCTCTTTGAGAAACATTCATACATATTTATAAGCGTAGTCGTGGCCTTCATTTTATTTATCCACTTATTCTCGTTTTATGCACTCTTTACATAATATAAAATAAACGATAGTTGTTTGGTTTAGGCAATCGGGTAAATCCATATTAACTCTCTACTTTTCTTTTCATTCTAGTGATTGATCCTTTGCATAGCTTCCATGGTTGTTACGATAGTAAAAAAAAATCACAATAGTATGTTCACCGTCTTCTTATTGTTATTTAGTTTGATTAACTATTAAGTTCACGGATCCGAATTTAATGATAATTTTTCTATTACTTTACAAAAAGCATTGAATAAAAGTGAGAAACTTGTATAATTCATACGATATGTTTATCTCATTATGAAATAAGGTTCAATTTCATTGATGTATATGGACTATGGGAGAGAAATATATCATTGCATAGTGAATAGCAATCAAATTACCAGTATGTACCATAGGTTCCTATATGTTCCTAACTAACACGAAAGATATCAATAAGGTTTAATAATGAAGAATATTTGTTAAAGGGTAGTAAGTTTGTTACTTTTAATTTAGTCTAAAGTTGAATTGCAATTTTTGTTTCAAATTTCTAATTTAAAATCTTAGAGAATGTAAGATTTACGCGTATGTGAAAACTACATAATCTTATATTGATTTGTAGAAACTATTATAAATAAGGTTGATTTATTTATTTTATTATCAGGTTTTCAATCAAAATTGACTTTCATTTGATTTTTGTTCGTTATATATGATACATTTGTATTTTTTTTAGTTTATTTATTTTGCAGGCATAATTGGTTTATTGCTACAAGGATATCACTTCGGTTTTGAATGATATATTGAAGGTAAAGATTATCTTTTTCCCATTCCAACTATGTGTAAGTATGCAAGAAAATAATTTTGTGGACAAATGTTATATGAGGTAAAAGAATGTTAAAACAATAAATTTATGTGTTGCACTTTGGACGAAAATGGCACTTTTGATCTTGTTATCGCATACAACTTTGAATTTTTATAAAAAAAATTATTCTAAGCATGTTTTCTTTAAAACTTTTTTATTTTAATAATTTATGTTGTCTTACATGACTTGGTCTTATTTTTTCTATAAATCATATGAAACATCATTATCAAATTTGGCTTTAATGCATTTTTAAATGCTTAGCTTCAATTGCCCGTGAAATGTTCATAATTAACTAGCGTTTTTTCATTTAATGAACGGTTAACATTAATTTCAAAGCGATTTCATAAAATAGCGAGGTAATTATTAAGATCCTCTACAATGTTAGATCAAAATTATATTGTTCAAATTTTTTTTATAATTCCAAGACATATTTAAATAATTATGGTTTAAAGGTAGATATTCTTAACGTTTATAAGTGAATTAACTTCAAAGTTAAAAGTATCTATTCAAATAATATTGCAATGCAACTAATAAATGGTAGTATTTGGTACTACATAATTTAATTTGAGTTCTAGATATTTATATTTTGAGTTCAAGATATTTAGATAATTATGGTTAATTCACCTACATTGAAATTCATTTCAGTTGAAATGACCAAAGATTTAATTTTGAAAATTTATGTGTGAAAACTTGATTTTTTTTTTAAAGAAATTTGAATTTTTTAAATATTAAAAATGTTCAATTGGAATACATTCTTAAGAAAAGATAAAATATCTAATGGAATATGAAATTATGGTACTTTTAGTTTCAATATTTGGAAAGTTAACATTTTAAATTTTAAATTCTAAATTTCAAATGTTGGAAACATGAAGTTTTGAAACTTATATTTTTGAATTTGAAGTTTTACGTTAAGAAGTGTTTGTTTAGAATTTAATTTGAATTTTATTGAAACTATAAAATACAAAACTAGAGAAGTGTGAGAATGCAAATTTACGACATTAGTCGAAAGAATAAATTAAATAGTATTAGAGAGATTTAAGAAGATATTTATAAACAACATTGTTATTGTTCATTGTTTGCAGGTGTTACCGTTTACACCTACCTCATTTTCTCTCATCCATTTATCCTCTTACTCAATCAAATGCTTCACTAACCCATCTACACCCATTTTATTTTCTCAAAACCATATCTTAACTTCTCTTCTCACTTCAAGTTGTAGAACCAAAATTTCTCCAACCAGTATCTCCACAGTTAATTTATTTAACGATTTATCAATTCATATGAATTAAACTAATCTTAGTTGTTATAGACGTTAATTAAGAACATTTTTCGTTTTTTGTAAATTATGTAATATCAAAATTAACAAGTAAAGAGTAGTTTACAGGTAAATTTGATATTATGGTAGAACAAAGAAAAGAACCTTCATTACTACTTAAATCCGAGTTATCAAATCCTTATACTTTTGTTGTCATTTCAGCAAGAAAGGAAAAAAAGAAAAACGAGGCCAATTATAATAGAATACAATACGGTATTGTTGAATATAGCTATTTATCATTATCCTTCACCTACAAAATTTATGGGATTATAAAATATTTATTTATATGGATATTCCATATATAATTAATATCTTAGCTCATTAACTCTTTAAATGGAATTGAAATTTTATTTTTAGGTACGTTCCTCAACTGATATTATTTTAGTATTGATAGGATTGAAAATATTAGTTCCGAGTGTCAGATTTCATTCTACTTCTACGTTGTTAGGTTATGCATGTCTATTTGCTTTTACCTTTACTTCCGCTTTAAGATCAACGTTGATTTTTTAAGTAGTATTATGATTTAATTTTAATTAATATTTGAGTGGTAGTGGTACTTGATTAGATGGATGTAAATAGTACAACCTTTGTTTTTTTGGGCTTTACACTATTTGATTTTGCAAGCCCGTATAGACAAACCACCCGAACTTCAATTTGAATATTTTCCTTAAATGTGCAGCGTGTCAATCAGTTACTTCATTTATGTCAAAAACATGTAGAATATTTATGAAAGTTAATATTTTTTGTTTTAAATTTTGTTGCAATAATTTATAGTCACATTCAGATCAAAAATGAGAAGAAGAAAAGAGATCAACTATATTTAGTGTGTGTATATAATGTTTTATGTATATTTCATAGTTGAGTATTTATTAAAAATGCATTCAAGTTTTCCATACATGATTATAAAGAAGTGGATGTTCATTTGATTTCATCAATTCCTTGAATGCAAAAATAATACAAAAAACTAAAAAACACACTTTTGAGCCTAAATCCTATCTATAAATAAAAATATTTGGCAAACATAGAAGATTAAGTAAAACTACCTTGGCTATGTTGAAATTATTTCTTGAAGTTGGAATAATCATTAAATGTAGATGAAAACATACAAATAATTAGTAAACACAAATGGACAAGCCTTGGCTATATTACATGTTAACCCAGTTTCCTCTACGAGTTAAGGAGTCTACGAGATAAGGATCTACGACTTAAGGCCTCTACGAGTTAAGGAGTCTACGAGATAAGGATCTACGACTTAAGGCCTCTACGAGTTAAGGAGTCTACGAGATAAGGATCTATGACTTAAGGCCTCCACGAGTTAAGGAGGTTACGAGATAAGGATCTATGACTTAAGGCCTTCACAACCTAAGAACATTACGGCCTAACGACCTAAGGTCTGCACAATCTTACTAGTTAAGGGTGGCACGACTTAAAGAAGTTTACGACTCAAAAGATAAGTCGTTCACGACTTATGACGACCTACGACTTATAATGAGATACGACATACGACTCATACTAACATCAAGGAAGGTTGTACTGGTTAACTCGTTGACGACATACGACATACGACTTATGACGACATACGACTTATAATGAGATAACCCTACGACTCATACTAACATCAAGGAAGGTTGCACTGGTTAACTCGTGAACGGCTCAGGACTTGTGTTATTCATCTAAATGGAAGCCTATCTTTGGACCAAGCAGTGAGCTAATCCAGTAGGTCGGCCACAACCTACTATGAGTCGTGAACGGGTTATGGCTCATCATGAGTCGTGTACGAGTCATGACCTAATTCCGAGAAATGCCTATAAATACGATCCTAGCTCCAACCAGAAAAGGACTTTTGGCTCATTTCCTTCAAACGCCGTTACTCTGCTGCATTCCAAACCAATCCAATCCAACACTTGAAGCTCTCAAGACATTAAGAACGCTACAAACAACTTCAAGAAGAGATCACATACATCCAACATGGATTCGAAAACTCTCATTTTCGTCGAAGTTTAAGCTACTTGTTCTAAGTCTCTTGTAATTCAAAGTGTATTGTATTTGGGAAGAATTGTATCAGCTTGTAACGAGATTATTAATAAAACTACTTAAAGTGGACGTAGGCTATACCCTTAAGCCGAACCACTATAAAATTGTTGTTGTTTACCGCTTTTCTGCTATTATCTACTTGTAATCTGTTCCCGAGTCGTCGGGTGGTGCTTTCACAACTACAACTCATACACCGGGGTGTTAGCGTTCAAATTTTAGCGTTAACATTTTTGGTGCTTTCACTGAGAACTCGAACTCAGGCAAGTTATCATCATTGCTTCACAGAGGTTTGTAGAGAGAATTTCCCTGAAAACTAGAAGTCTATCCGAGATAATGGCTCCTGGAAGGAAGAATAGATCTGTCAGATCTGGGAAGATTCAAGAGGGAACCTCCGCTTCTCCTGTACCTAATCAACCCACTCCATCTGCTGGGGTTACGAAAGCGGAGTTGGATGCTGTAATATTAGGGCTGAACCAGCAGATAAACGCCCAGAATGCACAATTAGAGGCTCAGAGTGCCCAAAATGCTCTAATTCTGAATAAGTTGAATGATTTGCTCGGGGCAAACAATCAGCCGGCTGGTAATGGAAGGAATTATGCTGGCAACATTCATGATGCTAATGAAAGGAATGCTCCAGAAAGGGCTGCCAGTCCCTTTGAGCAAACGCTTCCTGAGGTTGGTGGATCTGGAACTCGACATGATGAGGAGTATCTTTCTGGAATGGTCCGGCAAATCATGAGAGAAAGTATGCAAAGGGTTGAAGATGAGAAAGAATGGGGTTTCGCCCCAAGTAAAACTCCATTTACTGAGAAAATCTTAAAGGCGGAATTTCCAAGGAAGTTTGTCCCTCCAACTATCCCAGCTTACAAAGGGACAAGTGATCCATATGAATTCTTGTATAAATATGATTGGCATATGACAGGTGCCAGAGCCTCAGACGAGATAAAGTGCCGATATTTCCCCGTATACCTTGAAGGTGTGGCTCTACTGTGGTTCACCAAGTTGCCAGTCCGATCTATTGATCAGTTTTCAGACTTGACCCGAAAGTTCAAGGAACAGTTTAGACTATATGCTTCAAAGGCCAAGGACATCATGTCGTTGTCAAGTATAGAACAGAATCCTGGTGAATCTATCAGATCTTTCTTGAACCGCTTTAATATAGCGCTGGCAGAGGTGGACAATGCTGAACCGCGAATGATATTGACTTATCTGATGAGGGCTATTGATAAGTCGAGCGAATTTGGGAAATGGCTAAACATGAAGGAGCCAACCTCCCTCGAAAAGTTCTACAAAAAGGCAGATGAATTCATACGCCTGGAAAGCCGTCCTGTACCGGTGAAGGCAGTGTCGGAAAAAGCCGAAGATAACACTGTTGCTCCACGCAAGAATGAATCTGTAGGGCAAAAAAGGGAAAATAACAATGGGAAGAAACAGAGTAATCTGAAGAAGCCCCGATCCTTCAAGCCATCAGAGTATACTCCTTTATCAGACACGCCGGAGCATATCTACCTTGCCATTAAAGATTCTGTTGACCTCCCTAAACCTATCCCTTTGAGGACCGAAAAAAGGCTATACAAAGTGGGAAGTTCTGCCGCTTCCATAATCAACCCAGTCATGAGACCGATGAATGCCGCCAGTTGAAAAATCTGATTGAAGAATTGCTAAGAGAAAACAAGCTGCAGCAATTCGTGAAAAAGAATAGCAACAATCCTGCATCGTCAAGTCAGGGGCAACAGGCTCCTGTTCATCAGCCTAGGATAGGTGAGAAAGCTACGGGGCATGAATCTGGAAGGCCCATTATCAATGTCATTACAGGAGGGCCTCACCCAGCTGGCAAGAGCTGGGGAGAGATGGAGAGATATACCAGGGCTTTGAAATATGTTCCAGCCGAAGAAGACGTCTTTGTTTTAGAAGACACTACGCCCCTGAAACAACAGAAAACTTTCAGTGATGATATTATTTTCAGAGCCAGAGATTCCTCAGGTATCGAAGCTCCAACCCTAGATCCCTTGGTCATCTCAGCTGGTATCGGACCGGCCATTGTCAGAAGAGTTCTCATTGACTGCGGAGCATCATGTAATATCCTCTTCAAGAAGACATTCGACCAAATGAAAATCCCTATGGTCGATGTACAAGCCTCATCGCAGAAGATCGCTGGCTTCACCGGGGAGCCAAAGCAACCAATAGGAACCATCGATCTGCTAGTAGAACTTGGGGAAGGAGAAAGGAAAGTAGTCCGCAAGCAAACATTTGTGATTGTCGATGAATTTTCTGCTTATAATGCTTTCCTTGGCCGTCCAACGCTCGCAGCGTTCAAAGCTATCCTAGCCCCGTGGTGCCTCACTATTAAATTCCCTACAGACAATGGAGTAGGAGTTATAAAAGGGGATCAAAATGCTGCGCGAGAGTGCTATCTGACAGAGTTGCGAGAGTCAAGAAAAAGGGAAATGGGAAAGGATGCGGCTACCCCGGTCCGCATCAAAGAGCCAGCCTTGTAGCAATTACGGGGCGGACCCTGCGTTGGCGAGCATAGCGGGGCACGGAAAGAGATGGATCCCAGAAAAGCCAGTGCAGGGGAGAATAGAGTAGTGCCGGTTGAAACGACGGTACTGGTACCTGTTGACCCGAAGGACCCAAATAAGGTGTTGAATGTGGGTTCACAACTTAATGTGTCAATTCAGAATATCTTGATATCATTCCTGAAAGCAAATCTGGATGTCTTCGCTTGGACTCATGCTGATATGTGTGGAATATCTCCAGAAGTTGCAGTACACGCTCTGAATATTGACTCAAAGTTTACACCAGTAAAATTGAAAAGAAGAACCCAAGGTCCAGAAAGGTCAGCAGCATTAAAAGAGGAAATTGATCGACTCATGGAAAATAACTTCATCAAAGAATCTACATATCCGAATTGGGTTTCATATCCTGTGTTGGTTAAGAAAGCTAATGGAAAATGGAGAGTGTGCATCGATTTTTCAGATCTGAACAAGGCCTGCCCCAAAGATTGCTTTCCTTTACCCAGGATCGATCAACTGGTAGATGGAACAGCGGGACATGAATTGTTATCTTTCATGGATGCCTACTCCGGATATAACCAGATCGTGATGCATGAACCGAATCAGGAGGACACGAGCTTTATCACCGATGTTGGTCTTTATTGCTACAGAGTTATGCCCTTCGGATTGAAGAATGCAGGGGCAACCTACCAAAGACTTGTTAATGCTATGTTCAAACCGCAATTGGGCAAAACTATGGAAGTCTACGTCGACGACATGTTAGTAAAGTCTAAGAAAGCAGCGGATCACATTGAACACTTGGCAGAAATGTTCGCAGTCCTCCGGAAATAAAGAATGAAGCTTAACCCTCTGAAATGCACGTTTGGGGTCGAGTCCGGAAAGTTCTTAGGGTTTATCGTCAGCGCTAGGGGCATTGAGGCTTGTCCAGCTCAAATTACTGCCTTGAAAGAAGTCAAAGCTCCTAGAACAAAGAAGGAATTGCAAAGTCTCAATGGAAAAGTTGCCGCCTTGAGTCGGTTCATTTCCAAAGCCACAGATAAATGCATCCCATTCTTTGACGCCCTAAAGAAAGGAAAGAAAAACTTCAATTGGACTCCCGAATGCCAAAAAGCCTTTGATGAATTGATTCGCCATATGGAGACGCCTCCAATACTTTCTAGGCCTGGCGATGGTGAGGATCTTCTTATATACTTGGCAGTATCATCACACGCTTTAAGTGCAGCGCTGATACGAGAAGACAAAAGGATTCAACATCCAGTTTACTATATCAGCAAAAGACTCACTGGAGCAGAGATGAATTACTCTAAGTTGGAAAAACTCGCCTATTGCTTACTAATTGCGTCTAGGAAATTGAGGCAATATTTTCAAGCTCATCCTATCAGAGTCCTCACTGATCAACCTTTAAAGCAAGTCCTGTTTCGTCCTGAAACTTCGGGTCGTCTTCTAAAGTGGAATATTGAACTCAGTCAGTATGACATCACTTATCATCCCCGGAAAGCAATCAATGGACAAGCTTTAGCGGATTTCATTGCAGAATTTACAGATAAGGGTAACAGTGAGGAAGAAACGTTCGACAGTTCCCCTATCCAATGGAAGTTATATGTCGATGGTGCAAGAAATGATTACTGTTCTGGAGCCGGAGTTGTACTTGAGACTCCTGAAGGTCGGTCATTATGCTATGCACTAAGATTGGAATTTCCTTCAACAAACAATGAAGCCGAATATGAAGCTCCTATCGCAGGACTGAAAATCGCTAAAGAACTAAACATACGAGCATTACAGATCTTTAGCGATTCTCAGCTTATTGTATGCCAAGTCAAGAAGGAATTTTAAACGAAAGGGGGAAACCTGCCCGCTTACTTGTCAAAGGCTTGGGAACTTCTGTGTGAGCTCGATCACTATTCAATAAGCCACATTCCTCGGGAAGAGAATATGAAGGCAGATTCCCTCGCAAAGTATTCAAGTTCTGGAGAAGCTCAACTATTGGGATTGGTCCCCGTAGAAGTCCTTTCAGCACCAAGTATAGACGAGATGGATATTGACTGGATTATGAATGTATCTCAAGAACAAGAGTCATGGATGACTCCAATACTGGACTACCTACTCAGAGGTTCTCTGGCAGAAAATTCGATAGAGAGACGGAAGCTACTAAGGAAAGCCTCTCGCTATGTAATTCAGGATGGCCGATTATATAGACGGGGTTATCAATGCCATTGCTTCGATGTGTATCCAGGGAAGAGTCCAAAACAATCCTAGCTGAGGTACATGGAGGAGAATGTGGTGATCATTCAGGTGGCCAAACATTAGCAAAGAAAATTCTCCGATACGGATATTTTTGGCCAGAAATTAATCATGATGCAGCAAGCTATTCCCGAAAGTGTGACAGATGCCAAAGATTTGCCAAAATTCCTAGAGCGCCTTCAACTGAACTCACACAAATGGTCAGCCCATGGCCATTTGCAATTTGGGGAATGGATCTCATTGGGCCGCTACCGACTGCTAAATCAGGGATTAAATATGCTATTGTTGCAGTTGATTATTTTACTAAATGGGCTGAAGCTGAACCATTGGCTACTATCACCTCTAAGAAGATGATAAGTTTCGTGACCAAGAATATCATTTGCAGGTATGGTGTGCCTCAGAAAATAATCACAGACAATGGTACTCAGTTTGAAAGCGAGGAATTCCAAGATTTTTGCAGGCAATTCAAAATCCAGAAAAGCTTTTCAGCAGTTGCTCATCCGCAGGCAAACGGGCAAGTGGAAGCAGTAAACAAGATCATCAAATCAACCATCAAAAAGCAACTTGAAAGAGAAAAAGGTGGTTGGGTCGATAAGCTACCACTTGCACTATGGGCATACAGAACCACTCACAAAACTGCGACTGGACACACTCCTTTCTCATTAGCATACGGGTCGGAAGCAATGATCCTGGTAGAAACAGAGGTTCCTTCACACAGAAGGATCCATTTCAACCAAGCAGAGAACGAAAGGCTACAGCTTGAAGCGCTGGACTTCCTTGATGAAAAACGAGATGAGGCTAATCTCAGAATTGCAGCTCATCAGCAAAGAATAGCCAGACATTTTAATTCCAAAGTTCGCCAACGCAGCTTTGAGATTGGAGACCTAGTCCTGAAGAGAATTATGACAGCGACAGGTGTGTTTGGGCCAAATTGGGAAGGACCGTATGTAATAGGTCAGAAGCTTCTTGACGGCACATTCAAACTCACCACTATTGATGGAGATCAAATTCCAAGGGCATGGAACAGCAACCATTTGCGTCCATACTTTACTTGAAAATTTTGTTGAAATATTGTAAAAAGAGTTATGAATGTATGATTCTTGTAATTGAAAGCAATTGTAAAACTGATGCAAGTAAATAATGAAAGAATATAAAGTGGATGTAGGCCCAATTTCCTGGGCGAACCACTATAAATCTTGTGTTCCTTATTATTATTACATGTTTGCTTTATTTGCGATATGAAAAGTACATAGAATGTATTGCTGAAATGTCGATTTAAATTTTTGCAGACAGTGGAAGTGAAACTTGCACATAAAAAGACCGAGTGATTCTCGCCAAATTTCAAATCACAAAAGCCCCGAATTCAAATCCTAGATAGGAAGTACTTCAATTGAACGGACTATGATTTCGACAGAAACGGGTCTTTGCTAATAAATTGAGATCGTTTGAACAAACAAACGTCCAATTAAGAAGCTAGTGCTCGTTCTCACGAAATTGCCTGACAATGAAGCGCACTTCCTTGGATTAAACAAGTTACTTAAAAAAGAAAGAGGAGGCAGAGGATCATTGAAAAGGCATAAGCAAGTGAACAGAGGAACAACCAAAGCCATCATCGGCAGCACAAGTCCTCTTCGGAGACACAACTCTTCGGAGGATAAAGACCTCTAATGGGTCATACGCCACAAAAAAGAAAGTTCTCTACTCAACAAAAAAAGATTGGAGGAGTCATGACCCTCCAACCATGAGAGAGTAACTTCCAGGCAATGAAAACCCTCTCTGAGGCACATTTCACCAGGAGTTGAAGTGTTATGACCCCTCTTCGGGATTTCATTTCACCAGAGTTGAAATGCAAACGAAATAAAAGCCCTCTTCGGAGGCCCATTTCACCAGGAGTTGAAGTGTTATGACCGCTCTTCGAGATTTCACTTCACCAGAGTTGAAATGCAAACGAAATAAAAGCCCTCTTCGGAGGCCCATTTCACCAGGAGTTGAAGTGTTATGACCGCTCTTCGAGATTTCACTTCACCAGAGTTGAAATGTAAACAAAATAAAAGCCCTTTTCGGAGGCACATTTCGCCAGGAGTTGAAGTGTAACAACCGCTCTTCGGAATTTCACTTCACCAAAGTTGAAATGCAAAGACAAAATAAAGACCTTCCTGAAAGCCCACGTTTCACCGAGATTGAAATAAAACTTCCAAGTGTTGAAACGTGAAAAGGCTTTCTTCGAAGGCACAACTCTTTGGAGGTACACGCTTCACCAAGATTGAAATAAAACTTTCAGGTGTTGAAACGTGAAAAATCCCTCCTTAGAGGTACAACCCCCTCCCGGGGACACAGTTCAAAGGAAAGACCTCTTCAAGGGCACAATCAAGAAGAAAGACCTCTTCGGAAGCCCACGTTTCACCAAGATTGAAATAAAACTTCCAAGTGTTGAAACGTGAAAAGGCTTTCTTCAAAGGCACAACTCTTTGGAGGTACACGTTTCACCGAGATTGAAATAAAACTTCCAAGTGTTGAAACGTGAAAAATCCCTCCTTAGAGGTACAACTTTGTATATAAAAAAAAAGAAGTTAAAGTGCCCTTCAGAGGTCCGCTTTACCACATAGAAGAATTCACTTGGTAAAATATGCACGTAAGCAAAAGGAAAAAGTGATTTCTTCGAACGACAAAGCGTAGAAACTTATACGAAGGGAGTTGTACTCTACAAAAAATTTCTTTAAAAAGAATAAAATAATTATTCTTTAGCAAACAAGAGTGCAAGTCCCCTCGAAGTATAAAATATTGCAGCAAGCTTAAGGTATGGGGGCAACATGGTATAATGGTATAGCTGCATCAGTAAAGTAATACTCAAACAACATACCATAAGCCCGCTGCACTATCATATAAATAAACTTGTGCAAAAATGAATAATAAATGCATTCTCAAATTCAAACAGGAGTCTGTACGAACAAAGGATCATTTTATTCAATTGAAATGCAGGTACAGGTTTCAAAATAAAGAAAAGCGGGGGCCGGTACCCGCACAATTCTCGACCAGTACATACAAAAGGCAAAAAACTAAAATGTTCACTTCTTTTTACTACCTTTGGACCCTTTTCCCGGCCGAATGATTAGCTTTTCAGGCCGGACTACAGCGGTTGTGGATGCAGGAAAAGGGACTAGGGTTGTGGAACCCAATGGAGGACAGGATACAGAGTCAGAGGGCAATCAACAAGGGATTGGGGGCAGGCCCGCATGATCCAACACAGGAGGACCTTTGGAAGGAGTTCAGCAGGCTAGAGCCAACGTTGCTGCTAATGAGCCACATGAAGAATATGTGCCGGAGTTCCCTCGGGGGCAACCCATGACAGACAATACTGGATTAGTGGAGATCATCAGGAAAACCATGCATGAAGGCTTAACCAATAAAGACTTGGAAGGGGTGAACAGGAGTCGTTCGTTCGGGAAATAAGGATGGCTCATAATCCACCTAAGTTTAAGTTACCTAGCTTGGAGGTATACGATGGCAAAGCAGACCCAACTGATCACTTGATGAGGTACACCAGACACATGGAGGTGCTGGGGGCATCGGAGGAAGTGATGGCCCGATGTTTCCCTTTGTACTTGACAGACTTAGCTGCGATGTGGTTTAGGCAGCTGGGGGAAGGATCTATCAGGACTCGGAGGGAATTGGTGGATAGGTTTTTGGGACAATTTCGGGTTCATATCAAGAGTCCAATGAACGTAATGACATTGACATCGGTAAAGAAAAGGACGGATGAATCACTTATGGCATTTCTAACCCGATTCAATGCGATGGTTGCTTCGGTGGATCGGCCGGATCCATCGATGGTTTTGATGGCGGCAATATTAGGAATCAGAGAGGATTCGGACTTTAAAGTATCTTTGATACGAGATCCCCCACGGGATCTCGAGGAATTCTTTCACGAAGCCAAAAGGTTCCTTCGACAAGAAGATGCAAGTATGGATTAAAGTTGAAGGAGGTAAATGCAACTAATGGTGGAGGGCCTTCTAGCAAAGGTTCGAATAAGGAAAAAGGAAAAAGGAAGTTGGACGATGATTCTGGAAAAAATAGGAAGCGATGGAAGGATCCAAAGTTTTCTACCTACACAGGATTGAACGAGACGCTGGAGCGGATATACCTGGATACTCGGAATCGCCTTCCCTACCGAAGGCCGGTTGGGAGAGAACCATCAGAACGGGAGAGGACCTCGGGAAGGCGCTGTCTCTTCCATGATTTAGATGGACATGATACCAACAACTGCAGGCACTTAAAGGATATAATCAAGGAGCATGTAAGAAATGGATAGTTGCAGCAATATGTCGGAACGTGGAATGCAACGATGGAATAGGAGCAGCCACCATCTACCTCACGCCATGACGATGTGAGGCCCAGGAATGACGGTCGATTGATTATCCATTTACCAGGGTAATATGAAATAAGTGACAAGCTACTGGCAAATGGCAAAGTCATTTACTCATGTACGGGGACGGAGATAGCCCCTAGTCATGCTCTGAATGATGATAAACCGCAGTGCTATGGTTTGTGAAATTTTTCTTTTGCTTTTAGATTGGAGACTGATTCTTTTTCTAGTTTGGTTTTGGAGTTTGGATTGAACTCCTGGTTTTGTTTGCTTTCTGATTTGGATTTTCCTTTGGATGATTGTTTTCGGTTTTGGATGCTGGTTTGGATTCCTGATTTTCTGCTTTTGATTCGGATTTTGGATTGGATTTTGGATTGGATCTTGATTGGATTTTTATCTGGTTTTTGATAAAAGGTCATCGGGCATGGATTATGCCTGGTAAGGGATGAGTCACTTTGCTCGAATGTGGTAAATTGACTCATTCAGGTCGTTGAGTATGGACGATGCTCGGCAAGGGTCCGAAATGACCAGGATTCGGCGTAGGACTTAGGCCCTGTATTATTAATTGTTATTTTCAGGTCGTTGGGTATGGACTATGCTCAGCAAGGGTCCAGAGTGACCAGGATTCGGCCTAGGACTTAGGCCACATATTACTGATTATCGCTTCAGGTCGTTGAATATGGACTATGCTCAACAAAGGTCCGAAGAGACCAGGATTCGGCATAGGACTTAAGCCATGGCATTGTTCAAAGTCTAGGGACACTGGACCACGGTCATCAAGTGTGGATTGCGCTTGGTAAGAACCCGGAGAGGTTAGCTCAACGTCCAGGGACACTGGACCATGGTTGTCAGGTGTGGACTTCGCTTGGCAAGAGTCCAGAGAGGTTATGGATTCGGATATTGACCCGGAGAGGTCCTGGATTCGGTTATTGGCTATTGGATAAGGATGGATTACGACTCGGTTGTCGAGTTCGGATGGATACGGAATTGGCTAAGGCTTTGGTTATTGGATTTGGAATTGGGCATCAACTCGAAGTAGTCCAAGATGACATACTTTGGCTATGGACTATGGATATCGAATTCGGAACTATTCAAAACACGCCTTCTTACCACAAGGCATGTTTTGGGGGGCAAATGTTATCCCACCTTTTGGTCAAGGCTGGAATATCAACAAAAAGGCAAGGAACGGTGGATATCGGGATTGGAGATCGATTGGAATCAAGGCTGCAATCGATGTCGTCAAAATTAGGTTGACCTCCGATCGGGATGAAGTTGATTGGAGATGATGATAAGGACTAGGAAAGTCTATGTTTCAAATTTCAGATTAATCGGAGTTCGTATGAAGGAGATATGGATGGATTATGATGTGCAAGGAACGGTTCGTATCGATGCATTTCGCATCGATCAGGATGGTGTTCGCATCGATGCATTTCGCATCGATCGAAGATAGGTTTGTATCAATGCATTTCGCATCGATCAGGAAGATGATGTTTCGAATCGATGATTCATATCGATCAAAGGCAAGGCATAGTGGTGAACTTCAAATCGATGCTTTTCGTATCGATCGGCATGGGTACAGGTGGTGTAGTTCGACTCCCTCAACTTTACAGGTCTCCTTCGTACCATCAGGTAAGAGCCTTGTTCGTATCCATTAAGTGAGGTCTCGTTCGTATCCATCCTTCACGACCATTTCGAATCGATGCCCACATGTTCATTTCAAATCGATCGGCACATGGAATCAATGCGGGATGAACTCCTGGAGTCGATGCGAAAAGAGGCACGAGTTGATGGATGCGAGCATGACCGTTGTGAAGTTATGGGTATGGACGAAGCATAAAATATGGATGCGTACGTGAATCAAGAAAAGAATCATTCAAAACGGCTAAGGATAAGCATGTTTCGAAGGAAGAAGCCTTCAACTCAGCACGAATTCAGGATCTGGCCAAGGAAGTAGTGCCACGTCATCGATGCGCACGCGCTTTGGATCAAGTCGAAGGTGATGGATGCGAAAGCATGGATTCGAACAGGACAGCATACACGGAACCGTGATTTCGTATTGATCATATCTCCCAAACCGCTGATCCAAATGCAACGAAATTTTCACAACAGCTTGCATACAAGGTAAGGAATGTTCCTGCCAAGTTTCAGCTCGATTGGATCATTTTTTGATGGATACGAAGTTACTTTGTATCGATCACAGATCGAGTCGAAACTTGGTGGGGTCGGTCGCGTAGGCACACTCACGTGCTAGAAAAAGTCTTCCAAAGTTTGAGCACGATCTCAGCCTCCTACGCCTATAAATAGAGCCCTAGAGCCTACAGAAAAAGGATCTTTTAGCGATTAGACGTCCAGACTCTGCCGAATTCATTTCTATACTTCAATACATCTATTTTACTCGAAATTCTTCATTATTACTGTTGTAATCATATATAACTAGCAAGGATAATCAATAAAAGGTAAAACATTGGAGTGGACGCAGGCCAGAGATAGCCAAACCACTATAAATCTTGTGTCCTTGTTCATTATTTCTGAATTGTTGTTTGATATTTGCCGAGATCTGATATTTGTGCTTGAATATCCTTGGTTTGTGTTTTTATACTGGTGCTTTCACGGTATTTGGGGTTTGTGACCAATTTTGGCGCAAACATTCTAGTCACTTTCCATATATAGTATGTTTGAAACCAAGCTAATATGCCAAAGATAGAAAAAAGAAAATAAGAGAGAAAAATATAAGCAGGTCGACCGAGGCACCTGGCGGTCGACTGCCCGGTCGACCCACCTTCACTACTTACTAGCGAACGAACGTTCATTCAAATGTTCCGGAGCGAATTTTGCCGACTTAATGGCATGTTTTGCAGTCTCATGACCAATCTGGTCCATCTACTTTTGCATCCGATGGCTCCTATTCAGCTTATGAAGTGGTTGCATCATATTCAATCCCCAAATCCAAAGGTTCGAGATCCACTTCTACCCCTGTAAATAGACCCTTAGACCTAACACTTTTTCTCATTTTAGGTTTTCTCCAATTGGGTTCACCTTCCTAGAAAGAACCTTAAATGGAATAATTTTTCAAGGAGAAAATTGTTATAAATTAAATTATCTTACAACTCCAAGTGGATATGGGAAGACCAAAGGAAGAGCTTAGTTCTGGAAGTGAGTGACTGTATTTATTTTTAGATTTCTTTTAGGTAATTTAAAATAAAAGGGTTTCCAGTAGCTGTAGTTTTACTACGATTTTGGAATAGCCTTTTTACCATTTTTAGATCTATTTTTCAGTCTATTCCCTTTTAGTTATTCTTTTTCAGTTAATTATAATTTATTATTGTTAAGCATGGATTTTTATTTATTTATAGTTTATTTACAATATTGAAGTTTGTTTACCGTTATTTGTTCCTTATTTGCATCTTTTTCTGTTTTTTGGATTTTATGCAAGTGTCTATTCTCTTCCTCCTATTTTTCTTCGTGTATGGATTAGAATGAATGAAATGCGAATATGGATTATATAAGTAAGAACATTGAATGAAGAAAATAAGATGTAAATTATAAAGATAATAATAAATAATGGAATTGGACTGTAATATAAATGGAATTGGATTGAAATTATGCCTAATTATGATAAGAATTGGACTAATTAATTGGCTTAGTTATAACATAGAATTATAACTAAAAAAGAGTAAAAGATGAAAGAAGCTTATTTTCACACTTAGACCTTGGGTTAAGTGATAAGCATGATTATAACGCAGGTTATAATAATAAAATGAACAGAATAAGGCTTATTTTAAGACTTATGATAAATTAATAAGCACAGATAGTAGAGAAAAGTGTAAAGGCTTATTTAAATAATTTATCTAAGTTAATAAGCAAAGATGAAAGTAGAACCTATACCATATAGCATATCCGATCAGACAAAATTGTGTCTCACACTAGCCTAAAGTGAGATGAGGGCACGGTTATGCTCTATGGTATAGGTTCTACCTTAATTTTTGCTTATTAACTTAGATAAATTATTTAAATAAGACTTTACACTTTTCTCTACAATCTGTGCTTATTAATTTATCATAAGTCTTATTTTAAGACTTATGATAAATTAATAAGCACAGATAGTAGAGAAAAGTGTAAAGGCTTATTTAAATAATTTATCTAAGTTAATAAGCAAAGATGAAAGTAGAACCTATACCATATAGCATATCCGATCAGACAAAACGGTGTCTCACACTAGCCTAAAGTGAGATGAGGGCACGGTTATGCTAACAATCGTATTAATTGGTTAAATAGAAGTCTAAAACATAGGGGATTTGAATAAGGGGTGCAACTAGATATTGTTTGGATGACGAGCCAGTACCAACAGCATTTCCCTTGTAGTTTCTATGGACACAATGTGATCTCACATTAGCCTGAAGTGGGACGAGAAGCATGCTTATGTTGGAGTTTGGGCTAACAAGAAGACACTATAAGTGGAGAAAAAGGTCGCATGGGCATGGTGGCAGTTACATGTGCGACTTCCAATCCGGTGCTCAGTAATCGCCATGAGTTTCAAGCGCTTGGTATGGGTGTCTTTCATAGACATCATTGCCTTCTGTGTTGGGAGCTATATATGTCATCTGGATCCATAGTGGGTGCAAGATTACATGAGAATAAAAATGGCTAAGTAGCCATGAAAAAAGAAAGATAAGAGCTTTGTTTATTTTGATCCTAAAACTAATTAAAGAAATACTAAGCGAAGAGAGCAAGATTACATGAAACATATGGGTATTTATACATGTATGAAACCCTAATTCATATTTTTGGGGAATGCCCAAAATGCCCTTGAGGTAGTGTGGCCACCAAGTAATCATTAGCATGTCATAATCCACATTTAAGTGTACATGAAGCCATTAATTCCATAAGCATGTGCATTAGCCTCTAGTTTGTACATTAAGGTAGTGGGTAGGTGGGGTCCTCCATTGTGACGACCCGGAATTTTTGATCATTTAAAATTGGAATATTTAATTAATTTTAAATACTCAATAGAGCAATTTTAACTTGAATTACGAATATCACAATTTATTTGCTGATTAAATTATTGAATTTAAATAATTTGAAATTGGATAAAATATGAAATCTAAGATTTTAAGCCTATTAAAAATAATTTGAAGGCTTATAAAAGTTATATTGATATTACTGAAGAGAATAGAAGTGTCGAAATCAAATTTAAGGATGGTTTGTTAAGTTTTGGAATTTATTATCGTTTAAATTGAATTTAAAAATAGCCTTCCGAGGCACAGTCTCGGAATTCGACCAAACTAGTTCCATTGGGTCCGTAATATTGAATCATTACCGGATTTCAATTTTCGTAGTTTTGGGGTTTGTTGTGTGAGCATACGAGATAAAAACGCCTAGACGCTGATTATCGATTTAATTTAAATAATATATTCATATGTACCAATTATCCTTCAGTCGAATTCTATTCAATATCACTGCAATTCCCCTCAAATCTTGTCCCCTTTCTCAGCTTTAGGTACGATCGCGTCTATTCTTGTTCCCTCGTCCCTTCTTCAACACGCCAATTTTACTCATTTCTTTAAGCCGAGATTCAGAAGATAAAAAAAATATACTTTATGCTATTTGTTAACGCTAAAATGTGAACGCTAACACCCCGGTGAAGTGTAGTTGTGAAAGCACCACCCGATAGATCGGGAAAGAATTACAAGCAAGTAATAGCGGAAAAGCAGTAAACAACAACAATTTTATAGTGGTTCGGCTTAAGGGTATAGCCTACGTCCACTCTAAGTACTTTTATTAATAATCCCGTTACAAACTGATACAATTCTTCTCAAGTACAATATACTTCAAGTTACAAGTGATTTGGAACAAGTAGCTTAAGCTTCAATGTCGATTAAAGTCCTTAAATTCATGTTGAAGATGTGTGGTTTCTTCGTGAAGTTCTTTGATGTATTCCTCTAATCTTGAAAGCTCTAAGTGTTGATGAAGTTCTCAATGCAGCAAGGTAACGGTGTATGAAGAGAATGTGCCCAAAAGTCCCCTGAAAGTTGGAGGTGGCTATGTATTTATAGGCAAGCCTGGATAGAAGTTTTTTCGCCCAAGTCCGGAGTCGTGACCGACTCAGGCTAAGTCGTGGCCGACTTAACATAAGTCGTAGTCGACTTACCGAGTTAACATGCGCGTGTCTGAACTCATATCACAAGTCTTAGGTCGTTGCCGAGTTAACATGCGCGTGTCAAGTAGCTGTATAGGATTTGCCTTCATTTGCCTGGGTCGTGAACGGCTTAGCATACGTCTTAAGTCGGTTGCGACTTAAGTATAGGTCGTGCACCTTTCCATGTCCTGATCAGTTAGGTCGGCAACTCCCTTAGGTAATTAGATCGGTACTTAAGTTAGGTCAGTAGACTTCCTAAGTCGGCATCCTTTAAGGCATTAGGTCGTTATCCATTTAGGGCCTTAGGTCGGGAACTTTGTAAGGGCATTGAGTTGTGAAGTACCTTGAGTCGCTGTCCCTTCTGAGTCATTAAGTCGGTAACCATTGAGTCGTCATTCATTTTAGGTCGGCAATGAGCTAAGGCTGTTGGGTCGGTATTTATGTTGAGTCGGTAGCCTCGTTGAAGTGTTAAGTCGGCATACCCTTAGGCCTTAGGTCGGCACCCCCTGTTGAGCTTTAGGTCGGCACGCTTCTAACTGTTAGGTCGGAACCTCTTTATGCACTAGATCGGTGAGTCATGGTCAAGGCGGAGTTAACATTTGCCCCTCGAAGTATACGCCTACTGGTTAGGTCGTGTGCTTCGATAGTCCTTAACCCGTCCCCTCTTAGGTCGGTAGGTCGTACGCGAGCTAATAGTTAAGTCGCATGTGTCGCTCCAGATCCCTTCATTGCAAGATATAAATCACAACCCCTCCGTCTCTCTCATTACTTGCTCTCTCGATCCCGCCATTAAAAAATTTCTCCAAGCTTAAAAAAGGCGATTTTGCTCCATCAACCACCGATAATTGTTACGTAAGTGAATTTTCTTCAATCATAGGTTATTGTTGGTCCACGAACTCCATTATTCACACCTAAACCACCACCTCGCATAATGCTTCATCATGAATTCCATTGCACCCATGGCTTATGGAGTTTATGTTGCTTGGTTCGATTTTAACTGACCGATGATGAAGATGATTCAAGCTAGTTGAATTTGATTCGTGCTAGGGTTGTAAGGAGTTGAACTCGCGGCAGTTTCGAACTACTTGGTGGGACGATCCGATAGCTTGAATGAAATGAAGACTGTGGTTGATGGAACAGTTATTGGGTTATCGGGTCGATGGCCGTGGGATGTTAATTCGGGAACGAGTCAGTGAAATTGGATGAACTAGTCTTTGGCCGACCTAGCCCTTAAGTGAAGTGGTCTAAACTCTAAGTCGCGGCCGAGTTAACCCTTGAAGAAAATTGCCAACTTCTGCTAACCCAACCTTTAAACCGCAGCCGAGTTGACCCTTGGGGGAATTTTACCCCCCCCCCCCTTTTTGAATCGTAGCCGAGTTAATTCTTGGGGAAATCTGCCGATTTAACCTTCTACTGATTTAACCTTGAACCGCGGCCAAATTAACCCCTAAGTCGCGGCCGAGTTAAGCCCTTAAACCGTGACCGAGTTGGCTCTTAAACCGCTGCCGAGTTAACACTTAAGCTTTGGGCATGCTGACTTTTTGAGAGCATAGATCCACTTTGAGTTTCAGACTTGAACTGCCAAACTAAGTTGCCTAAATTTTGAACTGCGCCAACTTTTAAATTTGCTTGAATCTCATTGTATTATTTCACAGATCGCATTAACTTATAAGCTGCTAACCTGCTGAAAATAACAAACAAAGAAAACCAAGGCGAAAATACTGCCATTGACTGCCCACGTCAGATGACAGATTAGTCAAAACAAGACAGGCAACTTAATTATATTGCATGAAATGTTTGTGAATCAATCAATTAGAGTTAAACATTAATGCAAAGTATCAATAATCTGAACTGATTTATCTGCATCAACATCTTACTTGCATATTTAGGCTTAAAACAATAGTCCCTGAATTTCATAACTAACAAATGCTTGCTAGTTTTCATTCCAGTTATATTTGTTTACTGCTTGATTGATTTTACACAACACTTCACACACTTTAGGAAACGTGCACCTTCATGTTTGAATACCCAGTTGTTTATGTAGAATGACTTCCCACCGAGAAGAAGAAGTGGTGACTCAAGAGGAAGAAACTTTCCCGATAGCTGTTCCCATAGAGAATCCTCCGGAGAGAACCTCGACTATTCTATCTTTGAGAGCGTTTATTCAGCTGCGCACTCAATTTGGCTTTGCTGAAAGTGATGTCCAACTCCCTGGGCCAAGTGATACTGCTGACAATCCTCCCCATGGTTTTGTTGCAGTCAACCGCCAAATGTGCTTAAGTGGGGCAATTCCTCCTTTTAACGACTTCCTTCGAATTCTTCTCCTTCGGTTGACGATCTCTCCATTCCAACTTCATCCTAATGGCTATGCCATCTTGATGGGGTTGTGTGTTTTGTTCAGAAGAACTCTTGATCGCCTACCGAGTTTTGAAGAAATCCGTTATCTGTGCTCGTTTGCAAAGAGTAAAGATCATCCTTCCCTTATTATTGTGAGAAGTGCTAGAAACCGCAAGCTCATCTCCGATCTTACTGAAAGCATTCATGGATTTTTGAACCAGTTTTTCTTCGCCCGCTGTCCCCCAGGGTTTTACGCCATCTGGAGAGTAGGAAGTAAGATTAGTGTTTTATTTCTTCCGTTTTGAAACTTTTTTCGAGATCCGAACTTTCAGTTGCTAATTTCATTCATTGTTCCTTTCAGCACTTCCTCTCCCTTCTAGAGATCCAATTCATAAGCAAGTTTTTGAGAGGTTGAGTGCCGTGGCCGCAGAAGAGAGGAGCATAAAATTTCTGTTGAGGGATGAATTTTTACATCAACATGGGCTTCTACACACTTCTCGCTCTATGCATGCTCATGAAGTTCCAACGGAAGTCCCCGATTCTCCGATAAAGACTCCTGAATCTTCGCTGGTGAAGTGCTCCACTTTTGTTGATGTTGCGGGGCCATCTGATAAACTTGCCCCGGTTATCGAGGAAGAAGAGCCTCAGGGATCCTCTCACCATTCACAAGAATTTGGTAAAGAAGCTGAGAAATCCAGTCCTGTTAAGCAAAGCAGGGACGATACTTTCGAAGGACTGAGCGACCTTTTTGCTACTTCACAAGAGATCTTTAAAGAAGATCCTATCACTGCCGGGATTTCTTCTTCAGTAGTTGAAGCTACTTCTACTTTGCAATAGTTGCCGTCGACTCAAGAGTTGACGCTATCTATTACACCCACAGCTACTCCCCAATTAAAGAGTGGTTCGTAGACTGAAGCGCGTAGTTTACACGTTACACGACACTTTGGATTTCTCATCACTTCTATGCACTTATCTTCTTGTACTTTAAAGATTTCTAAAGCTTATTATTTTAATTCCAGATTCTTCTATGGGGCGCAGCGGCTCGTACTATGATGATTTCCAGCGCTACGGGAGGCGTAGCCAGTATGATTACAGGCGTTACCTTCCTTCTTACAGAGAGTCGGATGAAGAGAGGGCCATCAGGAAAGCTGACGAGAGACGAGCATATGAAGAACGTCGCCGAAGGGAACAAGAAAGACATGATCTTCCCCACAGAGATGATGATACCCAAAAGAGAAAAGCTCATGATGAGAGAGGAAAGAGTCACATAGACGATTCTTCTAGCAAGCGGGCTAGACTTACTGAAGAAACAACTCCTTCAGCTTCTGAACATGTCCCTGCTCAATCTCCTGTTCCCGTTCGCTCCGATATTCAAGCAATCATCAACCGGCCTGCATACCAAGTCGGGCAAGGTCCTCCCACTCTTCAAAGTCGATTTCCTCAGTGGTGCCTGAGAGGGGTTCGATTTGATCTCGACTTGGTTCCTCTCGACATACCGGCTATGCTGCGAAATCTTGATATTGTCAGGACCGATATCGAAAGAATGTCGAACTGGCAAAAACTCGTCGACGAACTTCAGAGGGTTAACCGAGCCAATCTCGAGGCCATGCTAACAATGGAGAATGATAAGGCTGAGTGGCAGAAGACTCTCGAACAGCATGACGCCGAAATGAGAAGTATTGCTTCCTACAATGAAAAGCTGGAAGCGGAAGTAGAAAAACTTAAGGAAGAATTAGCTACTTCATCTACTTTCCATTCACAAAAGGAGAGCATGCTTCAGCAACAAGTACGAGATGCGCATGCCAGCCAAAGAGCAGTCGAAGATAAGCTTGCATACAAAGAAAAGGTCATAGAAGAATATCGTGCTGAAACTGTACAACTGCGAGAACAGACCGGCTCTCAAAGCTTGGAGATAGAGTTGTTAAAAACTCGACTTGCTATGGCCGAAAAGGAGCGCGACGAGGCTGTTGCTGGTAAACTTGCGGCCGAAGAGGCTCATCAAGCAACCAAAGCTGACATTAGCTCCACATTATTCGAATTTTATCTGCACAGCATTTTGGGACGTGGCAGCCTTGCCTTTCTAGGCCCCAAGTATGAAATCACACTGGCTGAAGTTTGGGAGGCAGCACTTGATATGCTCGGTGGTAAAGGTGCTGGATATGCTGAGTCAGCCCTTGAAGAGCATTATCTTGATGATGAAGCCCGTGCCGCTCTTGCCAAGGGAAAGGAGCAGCTTGCCAGAGTGCGGGCCGGGGTGGCGGAAGAGGAGCGTTCTGAAAAAGAAGTACCGCCTACTACCTCTAAACGTCCTCTAGTTTCTCCCGAGGTGGACATTGCAGGCTCTAGTGCTCATCCGCCGCCTCCTACAAGAACCGGGGTAATTACCCCTACTGATGAAGAGGCTTTGGAGGACATTGGGGCTCAGAATTATGAGATTGAACTGACGAAGCCAACATCTTTAGGTAATTTCGACATTGGTCCGATTCAGGTGGATTACCTGCTTATTCCTCAAAAATTTGATGAGCTTCTCGATTACCTCTTGAATCTCGATGAACCCATATCTCCCTTCTTTCGGGAAGATACTAACATTTTCAATTTTTCTTCTTCTGCAGTTGAAACAACAAGTGCCGTGCAGACTTCGCCTTCTCTGGTTATTCCTCCTCCATCTCTTCAGGTGACTCCTCCTTCTGCTTCACAACCTGGGTCACAAGAGGAGAAAATTGAGGCTCTTCATGGTTTGGATGACCCTATCGCTTCGCAGGAGCAAAAAGATGAGGGACTCGAAGGAGGCGAGATCTCTCCGGAGCGGACTCCTTCTGACGACATAGTTTTGTCCGCTCTCGTTACTCCGGGGAGTGAGTCTTCTTCGAAGAAAAGGAAGAAGCATGGGACATCGAAGAGGAGGGGGAAGAAAATTATCACCACAGAAGAGGAACCGGAAATTGCACCAGTTGCACCTCCCTCCCCTTCTTCCCTTATGCCTTCAGACCAACCTGAAAGACCTGAAAAGCTAACCACTCGGCCGGGTAAAGGGTCTAAAGGCGGCAAGAAGAAATGAAGAGTTGAGCTTTTTGATTCCTTTTTTGTGTAATGGTCGGATGTTGTGCAGGCACCGGCCCCTGCTTTTTTATTTTGAAACCTGTATCTGCAATATCTGCAATTGAATAAAATGATTCTTTATTTGTACAGACTTTTGTTTGAATTTGAGAATGCATTTATTATTCATTTTTGCACAAGTTTATTTATACGATGTTGCGGTGAGCTTGTGGTATGTTGTTTGAGCGTACTTTACCGACATAGTTATACCGCTTTGTATGTAACTATACCATGTTGCCCCTATACCATGAGCTTACTGCAATATCGTATACTTTGAGGGGACTTGCACTCTCGTTTTCTAAAGAATAATTACTTCATTCTCGAAGAGAATTTTCGTAGAGTGCAACTTCCTTCATATAAGTTTCTACGCTTTGCCCTTCGAAGAAATCACTTTTTCCTTTTGCGTATGTATACATTTTGCCAAGTGAATTCTTCTATGTGGTAAAGCGGACCTCTGAATGTACTTTAACTTTCTTTCCCCCTTCTTTTTTTTTTTTTTTTTTTAGAATAGGTAAATCGCTCTTCCTTTGAAAGTTAAAGTACGCTCTTGATGAGGATTTTTTTTTTTTCTTTTTTTTTCTAATAAAAATTTGTGCCTCTGAGGAGATATTTTTTCACGTTTCAACACTTGGAAGTTTTATTTCAATCTCGGTGAAACGTGGGCTTCTGAAGAGGTCTTTCTTTTTAATTGTGTCCCCGGGAGGGGGTTGTACCTCTGAGGAGGGATTTCTCACGTTTCAACATTTGGAAGTTTTATTTCAATCTTGGTGAAACGTGTACCTCCAAAGAGTTGTGCCTTCGAGGAAAGCCTTTTCACGTTTCGACACTTGGAAGTTTTATTTCAATCTCGGTGAAACATGGGCTTCCAGGAAGGTCTTTATCTTGTTTTGCATTTCAACTTTGGTGAAGTGAAATTCCGAAGAGCGGTTGTTACACTTCAACTCCTGGCGAAATGTGCCTCCGAAGAGGGCTTTTATTTTGTTTGCATTTCAACTTTGGTGAAGTGAAATCCCGAAGAGCGGTCATAACACTTCAACTCCTGGTGAAATGGGCCTCCGAAGAGGGCTTTTATTTTGTTTGCATTTCAACTCTGGTGAAGTGAAATCCCGAAGAGCGGTCATAACACTTCAACTCCTGGTGAAATGGGCCTCCGAAGAGGGCTTTTATTTTGTTTGCATTTCAACTCTGGTGAAGTGAAATTCCGAAGAGCGGTTATAACACTTCAACTCCTGGTGAAATGTGCCTCAGAGAGGGTTTTCATCGCCTGGAAGTTACTCTCTCATGGTTGGAGGGTCATGACTCCTCCAATCTTTTTTGTTGAGCAGAGAACTTTCTTTTTTGTGGCGTATGACCCATTAGAGGTCTTTATCCTCCGAAGAGTTGTGCCTCCGAAGAGGACTTGTGCTGCCGATGATGGCTTTGGTTGTTCCTCTGTTCACTTGCTCATGCCTTTTCAATGATCCTCTGCCCCCCCTTTTTTTCTTTTCTTTCTTTTTTTTTTTTTTACAAGTAACTTGTTTAATCCAAGGAAGTGTGCTTCATTGCCAGGCAATTTCGTGAGAACGAGCACTAGCTTTTTAATTGGATGTTTGTTTGTTCAAACGATCTCAATTTATTAGCAAAGACCCGTTTCTGTCGAAATCATAGGCTGTTCAATTGAAGTACTTCCTATCTAGGATTTGAATTCGGGGCTCTTGTGACTTGAAATTTGGCGAGAATCACTTGGTCTTTTTATGTGCAAGTTTCACTTCCATTGTCTGCAAAAATTCAAATCGACATTTCAGCAATACATTCTATGTACCTTTTATATCGAGAATAAAGCAAACATGTAATAATAATAAGGAACACAAGATTTATAGTGGTTCGGCCATGAAATTGGGCCTACATCCACTTTATATTCTTTCATTATTTACTTGCATCAGTTTTACAATTGCTTTCAATTACAAGAATCATACATTCATAATTCTTTTTACAATGTTTCAACAAAATTTTCAAGTAAAGTATGGACGCAAATGGTTGCTGTTCCATGCCCTTGGAATTTGATCTCCATCAACAGTGGTGAGTTTGAATGTGCCGTCAAGAAGCTTCTGACCTATTACATACGGTCCTTCCCAATTTGGCCCAAACACACCTGTCGCTGTCATAATTCTCTTCAGGACTAAGTCTCCAATCTCAAAGCTGCGTTGGCGAACTTTGGAATTAAAATGTCTGGCTATTCTTTGCTGATTAGCTGCAATTCTGAGATTGGCCTCATCTCTTTTTTCATCAAGGAAATCTAGCGCTTCAAGCTGTAGCCTTTCATTTTCTGCTTGGTTGAAATGGATCCTTCTGTGTGAAGGAACCTCTGTTTCTATCGGGATCATTGCTTCCGACCCATATGCTAATGAGAAAGGAGTGTGCCCAGTCGCAGTTTTGTGAGTGGTTCTGTATGCCCATAGTGCAAGTGGTAGCTTATCGACCCAACCACCTTTTGCTCTTTCGAGTTGCTTTTTGATGGTTGATTTGATGATCTTATTTACTGCTTCCACTTGCCCGTTTGCCTGCGGATGAGCAACTGCTGAAAAGCTTTTCTGGATTTTGAATCGCCTGCAAAAATCTTGGAATTCCTCGCTTTCAAACTGAGTACCATTGTCTGTGATTATTTTCTGAGGCACACCATACCTGCAAATGATATTCTTGGTTACGAAACTTATCATCTTCTTAGAGGTGATAGTAGCCAATGGTTCAGCTTCAGCCCATTTCGTAAAATAATCAACTGCAACAATAGCATATCTAATCCCTGATTTGGCAGTCGGTAGCGGCCCAATGAGATCCATTCCCCAAATTGCAAATGGCCATGGACTGACCATTTGTGTGAGTTAAGTTGAAGGTGCTCTAGGAATTTTGGCAAATCTTTGGCGTTTGTCACACTTTCGGGAATAGCTTGCAGCATCATGATTAACTTCTGGCCAAAAATATCTGTATCGGAGAATTTTCTTTGCTAATGTTTGACCACCTGAATGATCACCACATTCTCCTCCATGCACCTCAGCTAGGATTGTTTTGGACTCTTCCCGGGATACACATCGAAGCAATGGCATTGAGAATCCCCGTCTGTATAATCGGCCATCCTGAATTACATAGCGAGAGGCTTTCCTTAGTAGCTTTCGTCTTTCTATCGAATTTTCTGGCAGAGAACCTCTGAGTAGGTAGTCCAGTATTGGAGTCATCCATGACTCTTGTTCTTGAGATACATTCATAATCCAGTCAATATCCATCTCGTCTATACTTGGTGCTAAAAGGACTTCTACAGGGACCAATCCCAATAGTTGAGCTTCACCAGAACTTGAATACTTTGCGAGGGAATCTGCCTTCATATTCTCTTCCCGAGGAATGTGGCTTATTGAATAGTGATCGAGCTCACACAGAAGTTCCCAAGCCTTCGACAAGTAAGCGGGCAGGTTTCCCCCTTTCGTTTGAAATTCCTTCTTAACTTGACATACAATAAGCTGAGAATCGCTAAAGATTTGTAATGCTCGTATGTTTAGTTCTTTAGCGATTTTCAGTCCTACGATAAGAGCTTCATATTCGGCTTCATTGTTTGTTGAAGGAAATTCCAATCTTAGTGCATAGCATAATGACCGGCCTTCAGGAGTCTCAAGTACGACTCCGGCTCCAGAACAGTAATCATTTCTTGCACCATCGACATATAACCTTCACTGGATAGGGGAATTGTCGAACGTTTCTTCCTCACTGTTTCCTTTATCTGTAAACTCTGCAATGAAATCTGCTAAAGCTTGTCCATTGACCGCTTTCCGGGGATGATAAGTGATGTCATACTGACTGAGTTCAATATTCCACTTTAGAAGACGACCCGAAGTTTCAGGGCGAAACAGGACTTGCTTTAAAGGTTGATCAGTGAGGACTCTGATAGGATGAGCTTGAAAATATTGCCTCAATTTCTTAGACGCAATTAGTAAGCAATAGGCGAGTTTTTCCAACTTAGAGTAATTCATCTCTGCCCCAGTGAGTCTTTTGCTGATATAGTAAACTGGATGTTGAATCCTTTTGTCTTCCCGTATCAGCACTGCACTTAAAGCGTGTGATGATACTGCTAAGTATATAAGAAGATCCTCGCCATCGCCAGGCCTAGAAAGTATTGGAGGCGTCTCCATATGGCGAATCAACTCATCAAAGGCTTTTTGGCATTCGGGAGTCCAATTGAAGTTTTTCTTTCCTTTCTTTAGGGCGTCAAAGAATGGGATACATTTATCTGTGGCTTTGGAAATGAACCGACTTAAGGCGGCAACTTTTCCATTGAGACTTTGCAATTCCTTCTTTGTTCTAGGAGCTTTGACTTCTTTCAAGGCAGTAATTTGAGCTGGACTAGCCTCAATGCCCCTAGCGCTGACGATAAACCCTAAGAATTTTCCGGACTCGACCCCAAACGTGCATTTCAGAGGGTTAAGCTTCATTCTGTATTTCCGGAGGACTGCGAACATTTCTGCCAAGTGTTCAATGTGATCCGCTGCTTTCTTAGACTTTACTAACATGTCATCAACGTAGACTTCCATAGTTTTGCCCAATTGCGGTTTGAACATAGCATTAACAAGTCTTTGGTAGGTTGCCCCTGCATTCTTCAAACCGAAGGGCATAACTCTGTAGCAATAAAGACCAACATCGGTGATAAAGCTCGTGTCCTCCTGATCCGGTTCATGCATCATGATCTGGTTATATCCGGAGTAGGCATCCATGAAAGTTAACAATTCATGTCCCGCTGTTCCATCTACCAGTTGATCGATCCTGGGTAAAGGAAAGCAATCTTTGGGGCAGGCCTTGTTCAGATCTGAAAAATCGATGCACACTCTCCATTTTCCATTAGCTTTCTTAACCAACACAGGATTTGAAACCCAGTTCGGATATGTAGATTCTCTGATGAAGTTATTTTCCATGAGTCGATCAATTTCTTCTTTTAATGCTGCTGACCTTTCTGGACCTTGGGTTCTCCTTTTCTGTTTTACTGGTGTAAATTTTGGGTCAATATTCAGAGCGTGTACTGCAACTTCTGGAGATATTCCACACATATTAGCATGAGTCCAAGTGAAGACATCCAGATTTGCTTTCAGGAATGATATCAAGATATTCTGAATTGACACATTAAGTTGCGAACCCACATTCAACACCTTATTTGGGTCCTTCGGGTCAACAGGTACCGGTACCGTCATTTCAACCGGCACTACTCTATTCTCCCCTGTACTGGCTTTTCTGGGATCCATCTCTTTCCGTGCCCCGCTATGCTCGCCAGTGCAGGGTCCGCCCCGTAATTGCTACAAGGCTGGCTCTTTGATGCAGACCGGAGTGGCCGCATCCTTTCCCATTTCCCTCTTTCTTGACTCTCGCAACTCTGTCAAATAGCACTCTCGCGTAGCATTTTGATCCCCTTTTATAACTCCTACTCCATTGTCTGTAGGGAATTTAATAGTGAGGCACCACAGGGCTAGAATAGCTTTGAATGCTGCGAGCGTTGGACGGCCAAGGAAAGCATTATAAGCAGAAAATTCATCGACAATCACAAATGTTTGCTTGCGGACCACTTTCCTTTCTCCTTCCCCAAGTTCTACTAGCAGATCGATGGTTCCTATTGGTTGCTTTGGCTCCCCGGTGAAGCCAGCGATCTTCTGCGATGAGGCTTGTACATCGACCATAGGGATTTTCATTTGGTCGAATGTCTTCTTGAAGAGGATATTACATGATGCTCCGCAGTCAATGAGAACTCTTCTGACAATGGCCGGTCCAATACCAGCAGAGATGACCAAGGGATCTAGGGTAGGAGCTTCGATACCTGAGGAATCTCTGGCTCTGAAAATAATATCATCACTGAAAGTTTTCTGTTGTTTCAGGGGCGTAGTGTCTTCTAAAACAAAGACGTCTTCTTCGGCTGGAACATATTTCAAAGCTCTGGCATATCTCTCCATCTCTCCCCAGCTCTTGCCAGCTGGGTGAGGCCCTCCTGTAATGACATTGATAATGGGCCTTCCAGATTCATGCCCCGTAGCTTTCTCTCCTATCCTAGGCTGATGAACAGGAGCCTGTTGCCCCTGACTTGACGATGCAGGATTGTTGCTATTCTTTTTCACAAATTGCTGCAGCTTGTTTTCTCTTAGCAATTCTTCAATCAGATTTTTCAACTGGCGGCACTCATCATTCTCATGACCGGGTTGATTATGGAAGCGGCAGAACTTCCCACTTTGTATAGCCTTTTTTCCGGTCCTCAAAGGGATAGGTTTAGGGAGGTCAACAGAATCTTTAATGGCAAGGAAGATATGCTCCGGCGTGTCTGATAAAGGAGTATACTCTGATGGCTTGAAGGATCGGGGCTTCTTCAGATTACTCTGTTTCTTCCCATTGTTATTTTCCCTTTTTTGCCCTACAGATTCAATCTTGCGTGGTGCAACAGTGTTATCTTCAGCTTTTTCTGACACTGCCTTCACCGGTACAGGACGGCTTTCCAGGCGTATGAATTCGTCTGCCTTTTTGTAGAACTTTTCGAGGGAGGTTGGCTCCTTCATGTTTAACCATTTCCCAAATTCGCTTGACTTATCAATAGCCCTCATCAGATAAGTCAATATCATTCGCGGTTCAGCATTGTCCACCTCTGCCAGCGCTATATTAAAGCGGTTCAAGAAAGATCTGATAGATTCACCAGGATTCTGTTCTATACTTGACAATGACATAATGTCTTTGGCCTTTGAAGCATATAGTCTAAACTGTTCCTTGAACTTTCGGGTCAATCTGAAAACTGATCAATAGATCGGACTGGCAACTTGGTGAACCACAGTAGAGCCACACCTTCAAGGTATACGGGGAAATATCGGCACTTTATCTCGTCTGAGGCTCTGGCACCTGTCATGTGCCAATCATATTTATACAAGAACTCATTCGGATCACTTGTCCCTTTGTAAGCTGGGATAGTTGGAGGGAAAAACTTCCTTGGAAACTCCGCCTTTAAGATTTTCTCAGTAAATGGAGTTTTACTTGGGGCGAAACCCCATTCTTTCTCATCTTCAACCCTTTGCATACTTTCTCTCATGATTTGCCGGACCATTCCAGAAAGATACTCCTCATCATGTCGAGTTCCAGATCCACCAACCTCAGGAAGCGTTTGCTCAAAGGGACTGGCAGCCCTTTCTGGAGCATTCCTCTCATTAGCATCATGAATGTTGCCAGTATAATTCCTTCCATTACCAGCCGGTTGATTATTTGCCCCGAGCAAATCATTCAACTTATTCAGAATTAGAGCATTTTGGGCACTCTGAGCTTCTAATTGTGCATTCTGGGCGTTTATCTGCTGGTTCAGTCCTAATATTACAGCATCCAACTCTGCGTTCGTAACCCCAGCAGACGGAATGGGTTGATTAGGTACAGGGGAAGCGGAGGTTCCCTCTTGAATATTCCCAGATCTGACAGATCTACTCTTCCTTCCAGGAGCCATTATCTCGGATAGACTTCTGGTTTTCAGGGAAATTCTCTCTACAAACCTCTGTGAAGCAACGATGATAACTTGCCTGAGTTCAATTCTCAGTGAAAGCACCAAAAATGTTAACGCTAAAATGTGAACGCTAACACCCCGGTGAAGTGTAGTTGTGAAAGCACCACCCGATAGATCGGGAAAGAATTACAAGCAAGTAATAGCGGAAAAGCAGTAAACAACAACAATTTTATAGTGGTTCGGCTTAAGGGTATAGCCTACGTCCACTCTAAGTACTTTTATTAATAATCCCGTTACAAGCTGATACAATTCTTCTCAAGTACAATATACTTCAAGTTACAAGTGATTTGGAACAAGTAGCTTAAGCTTCAATGTCGATTAAAGTCCTTAAATTCATGTTGAAGATGTGTGGTTTCTTCATGAAGTTCTTTGATGTATTCCTCTAATCTTGAAAGCTCTAAGTGTTGATGAAGTTCTCAATGCAGCAAGGTAACGGTGTATGAAGAGAATGTGCCCAAAAGTCCCCTGAAAGTTGGAGGTGGCTATGTATTTATAGGCAAGCCTGGATAGAAGTTTTTTCGCCCAAGTCCTGAGTCATGACCGACTCAGGCTAAGTCGTGGCCGACTTAACATAAGTCGTGGTCGACTTACCGAGTTAACATGCGCGTGTCTGAACTCATATCACAAGTCTTAGGTCGTTGCCGAGTTAACATGCGCGTGTCAAGTAGCTGTATAGGATTTGCCTTCATTTGCCTGGGTCGTGAACGGCTTAGCATACGTCTTAAGTCGGTTGCGACTTAAGTATAGGTCGTGCACCTTTCCATGTCCTGATCAGTTAGGTCGGCAACTCCCTTAGGTAATTAGATCGGTACTTAAGTTAGGTCAGTAGACTTCCTAAGTCGGCATCCTTTAAGGCATTAGGTCGTTATCCATTTAGGGCCTTAGGTCGGGAACTTTGTAAGGGCATTGAGTTGTGAAGTACCTTGAGTCGCTGTCCCTTCTGAGTCATTAAGTCGGTAACCATTGAGTCGTCATTCATTTTAGGTCAGCAATGAGCTAAGGCTGTTGGGTCGGTATTTATGTTGAGTCGGTAGCCTCGTTGAAGTGTTAAGTCGGCATACCCTTAGGCCTTAGGTCGGCACACCCTGTTGAGCTTTAGGTCGGCACGCTTCTAACTGTTAGGTCGGAACCTCTTTATGCACTAGATCGGTGAGTCATGGTCAAGGCGGAGTTAACACTATTTAAAAAAAATCAAATCATGGCCTTTCGAAACGTATTCTTTCTTCCCCTTCCAATTTCACGAAACCGGAAATAAATAAAATGGATTTCGGTAGCGAATTTCTCCTCCTCTCTTTCCAGTTGGTTCGAGAGGAAGCTGGGTAGCTCGAGTAGCCTTCATCCGAGATTGAGGCTTCTCGAACGAGCTTCGGAAATAGTGATGGCTGCAAATCCCTTCGAGAGAGTAAGGACAAACAAGTGATTGCTGTGATTCAGTGGTCTCGTCCTTGGAGTGTATTCATAGCCGCTCGTGAAGAGAAAGCGGCATCGCGAGCACAAGCTAGGGTTTTGAGTCGAGCATGAAGGCGACGACACGTCTTCGATCTGAAGTGTCGAGCAGTGAGGTCAGGTTTTTAATTTGTTATTTATACATAAGGTTTAAGACAGAATAATAATAATATGGGATTCGCATAAAATTTTTATTTCATGTTAATTTAGAATTTTGTTATATATATATATATGTGTGTGTGTGTGTGTGTTCAAAAGCAGGAAAGTAAGATAGTTCTATTTTAATTTAAAAACAGTATATTCTAAAGATATTTGCAGTAAAGAAAAGAGTTTACAGGAAAATAATAATAATAATAATCTGTTAAATAGTTCTTTAAAAAAAATGTGTGAAAGTTTATATAAATTAGTTTCTATGAAATCTATTTAAGTTATTTTATAAATATACATTTGATTTCAAAACTAAACCTAAAACAAATGTACATATACATATTTTAGTTACCAAATTATTAAAAATAGTTATGGAAGGAAAATTTTGTTTAAAACTAAAATATTAGTTGATTAAATTTAAATAAAATTGGCTAGTCGATTAATTCAAATATTTTAATAAACTGTGTAATTGTTATCCAAGGTCTGAAGTAATGAAAAAAAATCAGGTCGGGCAGGAGGGATGGCAAAATAAAATTTATGGTGAGTTAATCTCACTCAGTTAAGTTTAAAATTTAAATGATTAAATTTAAATAATTGTTTGAATGGTTGAATTGATTGTTGTGTTATATAGTAGCATATACTACACCTTGAAATGATTAATTTCTCTCATTTTATAGTGAAGATATTATATATATTGTGCTAACGTCTATGGATGCAGGGAAAACGGGTTGGAGAGATCCAACTGGATCCCTCAACATTTATTCAAATTATTTAATTCCCCTGTTGAGATGATTTGATATTCTATGATGAATTATGTTGAAATATTGAATGTTATGGTTTGACTGGATATAAGTGGGTATAATGAATTTCCAAAAAATATACAATTTGGATTTTGGAAAGAAAATATAAGAAATGGATTTGTAAGTAAAATAATTATGGGAAATTTAAATAAAATTAAGAATTGAACTGAAAAGAAATAGAAGTAATATGAAAATAATAATAATAAGTAACTTCGAGTATGTGAGGAATTTTGAATAAACCGAGTTTAATGAATTGCAAACTTAAGTTATATAAATTAAAGGAATAAAGAATTATTTTAAAATTCAAGTTTAAATTTATGTAAAGGGATTAAGAAGTAATTTGGGAAATCAAAAATTGGTATTCTCAGTTAAAATATTTTATATCATAATTAAGAAATAAAATCTGAAGTTAATAGATTTTGAAGTAAGAAAGGGAGTAAATTGGAAATCAATGTGGAAATTGATTCAAGTGTTTGAAATTGAAATTTAAAGAAGATTGTGAAGAGAAGTATATTTCTCTGGATAGCCAAGTACGTTCAAAGTTAATTTTTAAATATAAGTAAAAGCTTTAATGTTGTTTCGAAAAGCATGTTTAGAAAATTTATTATTTTAATCTTTTAAATTCTAAAAGTAAATATTTTCAAATCTATTATCGTAGTAATTATTTAAAATGGTAACTAAGAGTTTTGTTTTAAAAAGAGTGAGAACCTAATTTATATTTTTTAAGGTAACCTTATTTTTAACTATTCATATAGTATGTATTTTTAGCCAATATCGAAGTAGTCTTAACTTAAATATTTTAAAGTATATTCCAGAGTAGGTGTTTTGTTTAATCTATTATCGTAATAATTATTTAAAGGATGATTTGGAATCTTGTTTAAAAAAGAAAATCTGATGTATGGTTATAAGGTAAACGTATTTTAATTATTTCTAAAGTATTATTTTAAATTAAGTACTAAAGTAAAATTTTATAAATTAAATGTTAAACATATTTTACAATAAAGTAATTTAAAATTATTTTAAAAATCTAAAGTTTTGTTCTTGATGATTCCAGTGGAAATAGAAATACTTGGAATTTATTCTGAGAAAGGCAGATAGTTTTGAAAACTGTTTTCAAGGAGTTTGAAAAGTGAAATTATATCTTGTGAAGATATTTGAGATAATAAATAATTTGAAAAATTATTTATTGGCCGGTGGTTGTTTGTGAATATTAATTGATAGTTAAATAACCGACTATCAATATTGGCCAAATGCGTTGATCGTTTCGAAGAGACCGGGATCGAGATTTATTTCTCGAAAACCACTTCGATCCGGTTCGTACGTTTTCATGAAAAACGATTTTGGATTCGAAGATGGAATAGTGAAGTGCAAGGGCTAGTCGCAACTAATCCTGAGGATATTTCCAAAATGGATGTAGTAGGAATAGTGCCTTCGGTTCCATTCAAACCCGGGACGGACTTGTATGGATGAATGCTTGTGAAACATCATCAGGTGGACGATGGGCATTCTAAGGGACATATTCTAAAAAGGTAACGCTTAGCCTCAAGCCTCATCAAATGGGAATGACTGAAAATCAGGGGTTATGCAGCAAGGCTAGGTGGGTAGCACCCAAGTAGGGTGAGGTCATTCCTGTCTAGATGTCCCTTTTTATTTCGGCTTAGTGGATGGTTGTTGATCCCAACCCCGGGTGATCTCACTCGGGATTATCCAGTAATGGGTAGTCCTGGTCTTGTGTTGTAGGGGAGCGGGCGTACTCCTTGGTACCGTGATCTAGGCCCCGTACTGTGACAGGTGGTACCCAGTGCCTAGTCATTAGTTGGAAATCCATTCTCCCTACGAGCCTTGTACGAGTTTTTTTTGTATTACCGACTCTGTGGCTAGTAGCTGTAATTTAATGAATGTAAAAATTTCGGCTATTTTATAAGTATTTGTATATAGACCCTATTATAATATCAGAGGGTTTCTGTAAAAAAATTGTTTTAGCTATCATAAGGTAAAAACCCGACATGTTTATTTGTGGCGTGGTCTTACGAGATGCTTTTGTTTTCAAAAGATTTTTGAAACGTTAATAATCAATTGAGTGTGATTTACTCACGCTGGTATTCCAGACTGACTCGGGTGTTATTTAACTGTAATGCTCGGGTCAGACCGGGTATTATAGGATACAGGATATGATGCTGTGGAGCTCAGGAGACGAGCTGGATGACGACACGTACTCTCATACTTGTTTATGTATATGTATATAAATATATATATATATATATATACATACTCCGATGTGTTGAGTTGTTGTGTATTCATTTGTATGGTATTGATGTTGAGTTGTGATTGCTGTACTCTGATGATGTAATACATAAATAGAGATATTTGATTTAGAGTAAAAATCATTTATTATCTATTATATTTTACTCCGCTGCGATGGTTAGATTCTGTTGTTATTTTCTATTTTCTTCTTCTACCTCTTCTTCTTTAACCCAAATGGTTTGTATTTCTGTACAACTTGAGTTGATTGTTATAGAATAGTGTTGGCTCAAGGTGTACGGATTTGCGGGCTGTTACAGTGGTACCAGAGCCAGGTTAGTGATAACCTTGGCTCTGGTGGGAATTACTCTTTTAAATTAGAGCCTATAGTACTCTAAATGAGTTTGAGCTATTAATAGATATGAGCGCGTATTTGTTAGTGAATATAATTGTTTTAATATTGCGTTGATTGATTTATTGAGTGGCATATGAACCTTCGTCGACATAGTATGCGCAACTGTATCGAAGGGGTTTCTAAACACTTGAATAGAACAATCGACACGGTATTGTTTTAAATGTGGGTAAATGAAATAATTTTACCCCAAAAATATATTTTGATATAAAGAAAGTTTTTGAAAACTACTTTGCTAATATATGGTTAATTGGATGTTAGAAAAGATAATATTAAAGTATTATCATGTTAAGTGAAAATTTAACTAGAAATTGAAATATAACTAAAGGTTAAGGGAATAAATTCAATATAAAATGAAATTTATAAATATGGATTATGAATGTAATTTATAAATTGAAATACAATCAAATTAGAATTTGTATAAGCATAAAGAGTACAAATGAATTATTGTTAGAATTTATTTAAGCAGGGTTTGGAAATTTAAAATCCTGGAGATTTGGAAGTATTTGAAGATAAATGATAGTATTATTGTTTTGGAGATATTTTTGAATGGAAATCTGTTTAAATGGATTTTGAAAGTGAAATAGCATTGAAATCACTTGGATTATTGGAAAATAATTCTGATGATGATGGCCGCATCATCAGTATTCATTTTCGAATTTCTATGTGATGGATTGCTGCCAAAAAATTGATTTGTTCAGAAAAGTTAGTTGTTTTTGAAAATTTCAAAGGAAATTTGTTGGGAATAAAACCAGGATTGGTTTAATTTTTGAGAAATGTGATTTGAGATGTTGGAGATTTCAAAACAATTTGAAACCAAAGTCGGGTGTTTAAAAATCCTAATGAGATAGTTGTAAGTTTATAAATTGAGATGATTTTTAAGTCAGGAAGGAAACATAAGCTTTGAATGTAGGAAATTTAAATTTAAAGGGAAAAGTTAAAAATGAAATTAACTTGGATTGGAGAATAAAATTTAACTGGATTGAAATTGATTGAATAGGCTAAAAATAATATCCAGTTGTTTTCGAATTAAGTTGAAATTGAATTGAGATTAAATAAATCTGAGTTTAAAATAAATTGAGCTGGAAAATAAGTTGGTTAAGGATTGGATTGGAGTAAATAAATTAGAATAACTTATAAAAGAATCAGAATTAAAATTCCATAGAATAAAATATGCTTGGATTATAAATAAGTGTAAAACTCGAATTAAAAATAAAAGATGGATGCATTCAAGCTTGGAATGAATGTGATTGTATAAAATAGTAAGTTGTGACTTATAAAATTGAAAATGGAATACAAAGCCCAAAATTAATATTTTGATGAATTGGAAAATGAAAAGAAAATCCAAACTTGAATTATATAATAAAATTGAACTAAGAAAATAAAATGAAGTGGTATTTGGAATTAAAAATCAAGTATTGAACTATAAATAGGGAAGAACTAATTTGTTAATAAGTTATTTAATGAAATGAGTAAATGGAACCTATTGTAGTTAAATAAAGCTGAATTGTGAGTTAATAATGAAGTTTGAAAATAAAACTCAAGTTATAAATCAAATTCAACTTGAATCATTAGTGAAGAAATATAATTGAAAGTGGCCTTGCAATTAATTAAATGAACTGAGAATATAATTGAATTGTGAGTTCATGAAATTTGGTGGAAAACTGAAAATGGACAATGGATTCGGAACTTGAGTTATAAATTAAAATTCAACTTGAAGTGTTAACGGATTAAATATAGTTGGGAATGTGTCGAACAAATAAAAATGTAAATGGATTAAAATAGTAATGGTTTGAATGTGCAAATGAAATCCAATAAGTGGAAATAAATTGGATATGGCCTTGTAATCAATTGAGTGAAGTTGAGTATAAAAGAGAAAAATTTACTTGTAAAATGAAAACGAGCTTAGGTATAAAATTTGAATAAATTGAAGTAAATTGACTTAAGTTGAATAGATGGAAGAGAGTTGATTTTAGTTCAACTTTAACTAAGTTTAATGATTTTGGGTTGGGTTTAAATCAAGTGAAAATAAATTCAAATCGAAATAGAATTCGGTGAGTTACAGATAATATTTAATGGAATGAAATTCTTAAATAAATAATTGTAAACCATTTAAATTGTTAAGGATTTGAAATAACTTGGGGTCTATAGGAAAAATTGAAATGGTTATTGAATGAAATAGCTTAGATTGTTTTTGAGCTAAATAAAATTGTTTGGAATAAACAAATATGGAATGGAATGTAAATGAATGGATTGTGAATAAAATTAAAATGAAATGTGCCGAGCTAAATAAATGGTTGTGAATGAATTAAAATAAAAAGGAAATTTAATTGATAATTAAGATGAATCTAAGTTGGTAATGGTTTTAAATGAACTGGTTTGGTTAAGTAAAATGAAGTGCAAGTGAATAGATTCAAATTTAAAATGCAATGAAAATGAGAATATATGGATCGTGAATAAGTTTAAAAATGGAATAGAATTAAGTATAAATTGAGTTGAAATCCATTTAAATTGGTTATACTTGTTTATTCACGTAGATCTCGTCAAACTGCATAGAATAAATTGTCATTGGATGCAAATAGGAGTAATTAAAATCCAATGAATTGATAGAAGTAAAATGAATTGATTTTGAGAGCAATTGAATTAAATATGAGCTCGGTTTGCTTAAAATAAATTAAATGTAAGCTATTGTGTTTTAAACCATTCAAATTGATGAAGTTGTATACGAATGGATTAAAAACCATTCAAATTGAATGAAAATAGGTTGTAAATTAAATGGGACAGTGGAATTGGTATGAAAATTGTATAAGTTGCTTACGGAGAAATGTTTGGAATTCATATGTTTAACTGTTGCAAATAAGTGAAATGCTGTTAAACTTCGTATATATCGTACTTACATGTTTAAATTGAGTAAGTACAGCTACCTGGAAGCCGTGTGGCTGGATTTGGTTGCGCTAGTTGCTAAAAATTATAAGTCGCTTGCTTAAAATGTTAAATAAGGTACGCCTACGTAATAAAAATAGGAAATACGAACTGTTTTTGGTTTTTCCGACCGTGTGGGTCGATGTATATATATTTATATCTTTTGTCAAATCGCAAAAGCTCCTCCGTACAAAAGGGACTCTGCCAAAAAAATTCAGAAATTTTAGGAGTTAGAAAGTTTTTGAAATTTTTTGGAAAATTTAGTTAACAGCAAAACGATTTCAAACTGGAAATTGAAATAAGTTAGTAAATGAAACAAATTAAAATAATGATATGAATTAGTAATAAATGACAAATAAAATTTATATATTCGGAGTTGAAGATAAATTGAATTCATATGGAAATGAAAGAATCGTTTTGAATAGAAATAAATATAAACTAAAGTGGGAGATGAAAATAAATATAAGAAACATATAAAATGTTTATACTAACTTAAGAAGGGAATGGTGAATTCTTGATTGGGAATTGATACTACAAATATAATCTAAGTTAATATTTGAATGAATAAATACCGACAGTTTGTAAGAAAGTTGATATGATGTTTTGGGAATATTGTGATTGGATATTAGTGCTAACCAGGATATGCAGGTAATCTAAAGGGAAAGAGAATTGATTTTGATTTCAGAAGATAAATTTGAAATGCTCGACAAAAAGGTATGTATTTAAATTTGGTGTAAAATTTGATTGGGATTTGGATTTAGCCACTTGGCTTTTTGTTTTCTTTTTGGATTCGGGAGGCCGTAGAGCAATTTTGTAGTTGTACCGAGTCAGCCGCGCAAAGGAGACGCTGGCGAAATTTTTCGGAAATTTAGGGAGTTAGAAAAATTGTAAGAAATTTTTTGATATTTCAAAATATGGTTTTAAATTAAAACTTGAATGGTTAAACGAATAATATAGTTTGAAACTCTGGGAGAGTTGAGAAGTTAATAAGAATGATAATGGGTCTTTTATAAAAAGATGGCTGGTTAGATGTTGGATTGTTTGGTTTTGAGGAAAAATAAACGGGTATTGTACATTCTTCCTAATAATAATTTCAGGGACGAAATTCTTTTAAGAGGGGAGGAATGTGACGACCCGGAATTTTTAGGCATTTAAAATTAGAATATTTAATTAATTTTAAATATTCAATAGAGAAATTTTAACTTGAATTACGAATATCACAATTTATTTGCTGATTAAATTGTTGAATTTAAACAATTTGAAATTGGATAAAATATGAAATCTAAGATTTTAAGCCTATTAAAAATAATTGAAAGGCATATAAAAGTTATATTGATATTGCTGAAGAGAATAGAAGTGTCGAAATCAAATTTAAGGATGGTTTGTTAAGTTTTGGAATTTATTATCGTTTAAATTGAATTTAAAATTAGCCTTCCGAGGCACAGTCCCGGAATACGACGAAACCAGTTCCATTGGGTCCGTAATATTGAATTATTATCGGGTTTCAATTTTCATAGTTTTGGGGTTTGTTGTGTGAGCATACGAGATAAAAACGCCTAGACAATGATCATCGATTTAATTTAAATAATATATTCATATGTACCAATTATCCTACAGCCGAATTCTATTCACCGTCACTGCAATTCCCCTCAAATCTTGTCCCCTTTCTCAGCTTTAGGTACGATCGCGTCTATTCTTGTTCCCTCATCCCTTCTTCAACACGCCAATTTTACTCATTTCTTTACGCCGAGATTCAGAAGAGATAAACAATATACTCGATGCTATTTAAAAAAAAGAAATTAAATCATGGCCGCATTCGAAACGTATTCTTTCTTCCCCTTCCAATTTCACGAAATCGGATATAAATAAAATGGATTTCGATAGCGAATTTCTCCTCCTCTCTTTTCAGTTGGTTCGAGAGGAAGTTGGGTAGCTCGAGTAGCCTTCATCCGAGATCGAGGCTTCTCGAATGAGCTTCGAAAATAGTGATGGATGCAAATCCCTTCGAGATAGTAAGGCCGAACAAGTGATTGCTGTGATTCAGTGGTCTCGTCCTTGGAGTGTATTCGTAGCCGCTCGTGAAGAGAAAGCGGCATCGCGAGCACGAGCTAGGGTTTTGAGTCGAGCATGAAGGCGACGACACGTCTTCGATCTGAAGTATCGAGCAGTGAGGTCAGGTTTTTAATTTGTTATTTATACATAAGGTTTAAGACAGAATAATAATAATATGGGATTCGCATAAAAAATTTATTTCATGTTAATTTAGAATTTCGTTATGTGTGTATGTGTGTGTGTGTGTGTTCAAAAGCAGGAAAGTAAGATAGTTCTATTTTAATTTAAAAACAGTATATTCTAAAGATATTTGCAGTAAAGAAAAGAGTTTACAGGAAAATAATAGTATATTAGTAATCATCTGTTAAATAGTTCTTTTAAAAAAAATGTGTGAAAGTTTATATAAATTAGTTTCTATGAAATCTATTTAAGTTATTTTATAAATATACATTTGATTTCAAAACTATACCTAAAACAAATGTACATATACATATTTTAGTTACCAAATTATTAAAAATAGTTATGGAAGGAAAATTTGTTTAAAACTGAAATATTAGTCGATTAAATTTAAATAAAATTGGCTGGTCGATTAATTCAAATATTAATAAACTGTGTAATTGTTATCCAAGGTCTGAAGTCATGAAAAAAAATCAAGTCGGGCAGGAGGGATGGCAAAATAAAATTTAAGGTGAGTTAATCTCACTTAGTTAAGTTCAAAATTTAAATGATTAAATTTAAATTATTGTTTGAATGGTTTAATTGATTGTTGTGTCATATAGTAGCATATACTACACCTTGAATGATTAATTTCTCTCATTTTATAGTGAAGATATTATATATGTTGTGCTAACGTCTGTGGATGCAAGGAAAACAGGTTGGAGGGAACCAACTAGATCCCTCAACATTTATTTAAATTATTTAGTTCTCCTGTTGAGATGATTTGATATTCTACGATGAATTATGTTGAAATATTGAATGCTATGGTTTGATTGGATATAAGTTGGTATAGTGAATTTCCAAAAATATACAATTTGGATTTTGGAAAGAAAATACAAGAAATGGATTTGTAAGTAAAATAATTATAGGAAATTTGAATAAAATTAAGAATTGAATTGAAAAGAAATAGAAGTAATATGAAAATAATAATAATAAATAACTTTGAGTATGGAAGGAATTTTGAATAAACCGAGTTTAATGAATTGTAAACTTAAGTTATATAAATTAAAGGAATAAAGAATTATTTTAAAATTCAGGTTTAAATTTATTTAAAGGGATTAAGAAGTAATTTGGGAAATCAAAAATTGGTATTCTCAGTTAAAATATTTTATATCATAATTAAGAAATAAAATCTGAAGTTAATAGATTTTGAAGTAAGAAAGGGAGTAAATTGGAAATCAATGTGGAAATTGATTCAAGTGTTTGAAATTGAAATTTAAAGAAGATTGTGAAGAGCAGTATATTTCTCCGGATAGCCAAGTACGTTCAACGTTAATTTTTAAATATAAGTAAAAGCTTTAATGTTGTTTTGAAAAGCATGTTTAGAAAAATTATTATTTTAATCTTTTAAATTCTAAAAGTAAATATTTTCAAATCTATTATCGTAGTAATTATTTATAATGGTAACTAAGAGTTTTGTTTTAAAAAGAGTGAGAACCTAATTTATATTTTTTAAGGTAACCTTATTTTTAACTATTCATATAGTATGTGTTTTTAGCCAATTATCGAAGTAGTCTTAAATTAAATATTTTAAAGTATATTTCAGAGTGGGTGTTTTGTTTAATCTATTATCGTAATAGTTATTTAAAGGATGATTTGGAATCTTGTTTAAAGAAGAAAATCTAATGTATGGTTATAAGGTAAACGTATTTTAATTATTTCTGAAGTATTATTTTAAATTAAGTGCTAAAGTAAAATTTTCTAAATTAAATGTTAAACATATTTTACAATAAAGTAATTTAAAAATATTTTAAAAATATAAAGTTTTGTGTTTGGTGATTCCAATGGAAATAGAAATACTTGTAATTTATTCTGAGAAAGGTAGATGGTTTTGAAAACTGTTATCAAGGAGTTTGAAAAGTGAAATTATATCTTGTGAAGATATTTTGAGATAAATAAATAATTTGAAAAATTATTTATTGGCTGATGGTTGTTTGTGAATATTAATTGATAGTTAAATAACCGACTATCAATATTGGCTAAATGCATTGATCGTTTCAAAGAGACCGGGATCGAGATTTATTTCTCGAAAACTACTTCGATCCGGTTTGTACGTTTTCATGAAAAACGATTTTGGATTCGAAGATGGAATAGTGATGTGCAAGGGCTAGTCACTACTAATCCTGAGGATATTTCCAAAATGGATGTAGTAGAAATAGTGCCTTCGGTTCCGTTCGAACCCGGGACGGACTTGTATGGATGAATGCTTGTGAAACATCGTTAGGTGGACGATGGGCATTCTAAGGGATATATTCTAAAAAGGTAACGCTTACCCTCAAGCCTCATCAAATGGGATTGACTGAAAATCAGGGGTTATGCAGCAAGACTAGGTGGGTAGCACCCAAGAAGGGTGAGGTCATTCCTATCTTAATGTCCCTTTTTATTTCGGCTTAGTGGGCGGTTGTTGATCCCAACCGTGGGGTGATCTCACTCGGGATTATCCAGTAAGGGGTAATCCCGGTCTTGTGTTGCAGGGGAGCGGGCGTACTCCTCGGTACGGTGATCTAGGCCCCGTACCGTGACAGGTGGTACCCCAGTGCCTAGTCATTAGTTGGAAATCCATTCTCCCTAAGAGCCTTGTACGAGTTTTGTTTGTATTACCCACTATGTGGCTAGTATCTAGAATTTAATGAATGTAACAATTTCGGCTATTTTATAAGTATTTGTATATAGACCCTATTATAATATCAGAGGATTTCCATAAGAAAATTGTTTTAGCTATCGTAAGGTATAAACCCGACATGTTTATTTGTGGCGTGGTCTTACGAGATGCTTTTGTTTTCAAAAGATTTTTGAAATGTTAATAATCAATTCTGTGTGATTTACTCACACTGGTAGTCCACACTGACTCGGGTGTTATTTAACTGTTATGCTCGGGTCAGACCGAGTATTATACGATACATGATATGAAGCTGTGGAGCTCAGGAGACGAGCTGGATGACGACACGTACTCTCGTAGTTGTTTATATATATATATATATATATATATATATATATATATATATATATATATATATATATATATATATATATATATATTCCGCTGTGTTGTGTTGCTATGTATCCATTTGTATGGTATTGATGTTGAGCTGTGATTGTTGTACTCGGATGATGTAATATATAAACAGAGATATTTGATTTAGAGTAAAAATCATTTATTATCTATTATATTTTACTCCGCTGCGATGGTTAGATTCTTTTGTTATTTTCTATTTTCTTCTTCTACCTCTTCTTCTTTGACCCAAATGGTTCGTATTTCTGTACAACTTGAGTTGATTGTTTTCGAATAGTGTTGACTCAAGGTGTATGGATTTGCGGGTTGTTACATCCATGATTTTCACTTTGAATTATTTCCATCTTCATTCCTTTATATTCATGTTGTGCATGCATGTCCCTTCATGAAACCACTCATATTTGAGATCATATTCCTACACAAATATATATAAATTTTCAATTAATTTTTCTCAAAGAAATATATGCACACAAATGACTGTTTTGCCCCTATATAAAGATGGATATGTAACAGTTTGGAATTAATATGGATTTTGGTTAAAACGTGTTAAAATACCCAATATGATCATTTATTTAATTTAAATAAATTAAATATGGCGGTAAAAATATGCACATTTACGTGCGCATCAAATACCCTTACACTTATCTTTTTATTCGTCCTCGAATAAAGAAAAACTAAGATAAAACCGTTTTCGTAGGGAGCACAATTGCATTAAGCGTATGCAACAAGCCGTTAAACCTCTGGGTTTCCCCAGTAGGACGAGTGTTGTCTCGTGAGGGTTTTCAGCGGATACTACCCACAAAATCCAAATGCAGGATGTAAATATTTACAAAATTCAATATTTATTTACAAAGAGATGAATGCAAATTTTTGAAAATATTTAAAAATGAAGGATTTATGTTTAAATCGACACGAATAAGTTAAATATAGGTTTTGGCTATTATCATGAAAATTTATGTTACTTACTCATCAAAATTTCCAACAAAAATCAAGTTATCATAGCAAATAGATTATAGTTTAACTCGCTATTTCGGTTGATAACAAAGTGTAATTATGAAAAGGATCCTTAGTTGATTATCAAAATTTATCAAAGTGGTATTTTTATTGTAGGATCGATTTCACCCTAGAGGGGGGGTGAATAGGGTGATAGTGTTAATTATAAAAATTAATCGCGGAAGCTTATAAAATATTCAATTCAGATCACAGAATAGCAGCACAGATATCGCAGAATATAAATAACAGAAAAAAACAGAACAGCACAGAATTCACCCAGCTTCGGCAAAACCCTTCCTACGTGCTGCCCCCAAGGTTTCTACTAGAAATTAGATAGTCCCTCGCTTATACACGTAAACTCGCTATACCCGCTATTGACTAATCTAACTCTACGCTCAAAACCTTGCCACAACTCAACCACCGAGTTGCGAATTCTCAAGCTACGCCACGTAGCTTGTCCCCTAGTCACACGACTAGAAAATTAAACGGTTTAAAATTTAAAACAAAATTTAAAAGCAATAGAAAATAAAAACCCTAATTAAAACACCCTTAAATAAAAAACAGGCCGGCCCAATTATTCTTTCTCTATGTTTTTATCGGCCCCGTTCCTTTGTTTGTAATGGCGGCTCTTGTTTCTTCGTTCGTTCTTCTACGCAACTGAAATAGTGCTTGCGTCCTTGATCCAAATTAGGGCTTTTCCAAATTGAAGCGCCGACCTTTGATACTGTTCGACTTCGATGCACTTTGTGGCTGCTTCGTTGATTGAATTCCTTCTTTGGTATGTAATTGAATGCTTTTGCTTTTACTGATTTTATGCTTTCTGGAATTCGATTTGATTCGAAATGAATGATTATTATTCTCAGTTTAGCTTGAACTCGAATTCTTCAATTGCCGATGATGTTAATCACTTTTATAGGGTTCGACCCCCCTGTATTTTCGTCGTATAATAATATTTGAATTTGCCAAATTCTTTTGATCGGTCGTTTGATTATGCTTGGATGCTTGGGATTGATTTGTGACTTGTTCAAATTGCTTGAATAACACGGTTTCAAAACTTGGTCATCACGGCATTGATTTGATTTGAAATTGCGATATATTTGGTCAAAACAAAAATTTGATTTCTTTGTGATGGCCACGGCTTTGACTTGACTGCATCTCACGGCTTTGATTTTGGGACTTGAGTCTTTACTGCATTGCTTCTGATCATGTTGCACAATTTCTGTTGTTTCCAGTTGCACTTGGTCATTTTGTATCTGCATTTGTTATTTCTGAAGCTCGAGTTGCACTATTTAACGGTTACATGGTTCATGTCATGTAGTTTTTGAGTTGCACTTGCTCACTGCTTGATGGTCTTGTGACTCTTGCTATGCCTTTGTGCATTTTTCTGTACTCAGTTGAGTTGATTGATGCATTTGTTTACTTCTGCACTTGTGTATATTTGGACTGATCATTTGTATACATACATTCTTGTATGTATATAAGTGTATGGTCACTTGTGTATTGCCTTTCTGAACTGTGCACATTGTTGCATGGTTCTCTGACCTTGTTGCCTCTGTTCATTTGCCGGTTAGCTTGCATCTGCTTGCTGTTGTTTGGATATTGTGGCATGTGGTCTTTGCTGTGTTCCCATTTGGGCTTGTAGTTGATTCTTTGAGTTTTTCTGAATATTGTTGTATTTGGACTTGTTCATTGTAGAATGGCACTGAAGTCTTGTGCTTTGTGTTTTGATGCTCGGCTTATTGTGCATTTGTGGTTCCCACTGTATTGCATTTGTATCACTCTATCATGCTTGGCTTTCATGTTCATGTGTATCTTCGTAAACTTGTTGCATTCATGTTCTTCACTTGGTTGTTGACACTGGTCTGGTTCATCTCAAAAATTTCTGTGCCACTTTCCATGTGTTCATGTTGCTGGACTTGTTGTTGGTATGTGCATGTTACCTTATTCACTGTGTCACTTAGGTGCATATGTTTGCACTGCGCATTACCACTGTAACACGTGTTCATCAATGCATGCTGTGTACTTTGATGGAGTTTTGATTTGTCGAAGCTTTGCATTTATCAAGTTGCCTTGTGTTGAATCCAGTTTCAAAACTCGGATTTGACCTTGTGCTCGTGTCGTGATTTAATTTATGTTGCACCTGAGTTGAATCTTGTATTTGGGTTTGACCTGTGCTCACCTGTCCTTGTAGCATTATCAATTGTATATATCGGTGTGCACGGCCTTGTGGCATATACAGTGATACACTGTGTATGTCATAAGTTGTTCGTGTATGATGAATTCAAATGTAAATTATGACGAACAACCCAAATAACTGAGGCAAATATTATTTTCAAAATTCATCTTTTATTTTATATTGCAAAAAATATTTTATTTTCAATTTTACTGCGTTAGTGAATATTTTTGCAGATTGCTCAGATGCTGGATTCAAACCGGAATGAAGTTGAAGATAAATATACGAGTGTGAGTGATATGTAGTGAGGTGAAAATGTAAAAATGAATTGTGATGTAATCAGAAATGTATTGTAATAGAAAATGTATATTTATAGTGAGAGCTTGAAGTTGTACTATCAAAAATTGTAATAAATATTTATTTGAATAAAATATTCGTTTGAATTCAAATTCTGTGTTATTTAATTTTATTCAGCAAATATTTATTTAACCTGTGAAAAATAAAATAGTACATTAACAAATACATTTAAACGAATGTATATATGTTTATTATCATCAAACCAAAATCATATAAGCGTATATTCAACAATCTCCCCCTTTTGATGATAACAAACATATATTTAAGATTTTGAATATGTTAAATGTATTTGATCATTGATATGCTCTAATTTGCTCCCCCTATTTAAATGCTTCCTCTCTGCACAAAACTCTCCCTACATATATGCATACAAATAAAAATATGCAAATGAGCTTAGATGCAAATATAAAATTATTTGACCTTTGCTTGATTTTATTAGACAAAATCTTAACTTTTCTCTCCCCCTTTTGTTATCAGCAAAAGAATAATAGTGTTAGAGAAAATAGAGATATAGTGATCGATATTAATCCAACATTAAAACTCAATTGAATATAAATATTAAATTTCAATAAAAAATCAAACAAAAATCATAAATATTTTGTTAGGCGCATATTACACTTTTAGAATGATAGAAATGATGTCATCATATAAAACCATACAGTTGTGTCTGTTTGTGGTATATTTATATCAGGAATTTGAATATCTACTAACCATGCATAACCGTTAGGACTTTTAAATGAGATTAGTAGAATTCCAATTTTATTTTAAAAAAAATGAATTCAAGTATCTCCACGCATAACCGTGAGGACTTTTAAATGGGATTAGAATCAACTTGTTTATTTAAAAAAAATCAACTTTTGATATGAGTTCCATACATGCATAACCGTGAGGACTTTTAAATGAGCATGGAAGCACATAACAAATTCCAAGTAATTCACCCATGCATAACCGTGAGGACTTTTAAATGAGAGTGAATACTTTGGTATTTATTATTATTATTATTATTACCCTTTTTTTTCAAAAAAAATGTGAAAAATGAAAAACGAATGATTCATGTTTAAAGTACCACATATTGACAAACTATACAGAATTTTGATGAGTGATGGTCGTTAGAAATATGATAGATGTAGAAATGGTCATGGAATTTTTGCCAACAAACAGTTTTATAACTCTTGTTTAAATTTCTAAAGGATTTTATTAATTATACCGTCTCAAGTCATAATATTTGATCAATATTAACACTCATCACTTTTTCAATCACTATTTTTCTTTTCGATAAACATTAGGGAGTCAGATTAGTCAAAATAGTCATTTAAACTCAAACTCAAAAATAATTATGAAATTAATTTTTCAAAATGACTAATCCGAAAATATGGTCAAAAATGATTTTCTCCAGGGGGGTTTTAAAAGAAAATTTTCTGCTATTTGAAAATTATTTGAAATGAAGAATATGCAGATATTTTCTTTGAAAAAACGATGCAGTTACTAAATGTCTCAACAAAAATCACGTTTCACTAGTAATTTTTCTATCAACTAGATTACCAGTGTAATCTGCATCTGAATTTCTCTTTCACTCAAAAATTATCATCAATCGAATTTTATAGACCAAAAACATAAAGTGAGCGCCAAAAATTTTAAACTCAATTTTTTCAGCAATTTCAATGACATTCTTTTGAAATTGAATTGAAGCCGTGTAAATAATCAGAAAACCGTGAATAAAGAGTTAGCCAAATATATTATCAACAATTAATGAATTTCCTAATACCAAAACACCATCATTTTTCCAATTTAATCTGTATGAAGTATTTCAAGAATTTGTAGTGTTTTTGGCATATAAAATATAATTGGCCAACTATGTTGAATAAGTCAAAGTCAAAATCACCATCTTTTCATCATCTTATTATTGGCTGATTTTAATTCAGAATATGGTGCAGATTATCAAATTTAATATATCATTTAAAAACATACCATTACCTGTTTTACCTTTACGATATTTTTCGCTGTTGTCTGTTGTGATTCTGTCACTTTTATACTAGGCTAAGGAACTTTGCTTCGTCGTCCGTTGTGTTTCTGGAACAGCCAAAAATCCAGAGTACACTATTGTTGTTCCTTAGCCTGCCACCACACCTACACGGGAAAAGATTTATGTGACCTATTTGTTTTTATAGGTCCATGGTTGTTAGTGGCAGAAAATTTTGAAAAATAATTTTGTGTAGACCCAAAACTATTTATAATTGTTCCCTTCGGCACCCAAATTTGTTTAACTTTGAGAGATTTTATATTTGTGCCTTTTGGAACCCAAATCGGTATAGTTTTCACATGTTTGGGTCTATACCAACAATTGTTGTGATCGTGTCCAAATTTTCTACAAATTGTGCACATAGAATTAGCTTGATTAATATTGCTTTCAACAATTTTCGAATTATTACATCCAAGTCCTTGACTAACCGTATTAACAGTTTGCTTTCCTAATAGCATATTCAACGATTTTTCACTTTTTGAAAATTTATCTAAAGTCGTTGACAATTGTTGGACTTGTGTTTTGAGAGATTCATTTTCGTTTAACAACTGTGTGCACTTTTTAATAGAATTCTCTCTCCTAGTATTTTCATTCTCCTTTAAAATCAGAATTTCATTTTCAAGTTATTTTATATTGATTTCTGATTTTTGAATTTCTTCTTCGAATGTTGGACACTTATCACACTTAGGGATCCTACTTTGATAGGTTTTAACTAATTGGTCAAGTTGTTTATTTAAATCTATCAAAGTATCTTTTTGTGATTCAAGTTTGGCGTATTTTTCCCTAAGTCGTTCAAAACAGCCATTTACTTCGTGGAAATAAATAAGTAATTCAGAGTGAGTAAGTTTTGATACCACGCTTGGCTCGTCATCGTCGCTATCAGTTATATTCCCTCGAAGGCACAAATCTGCTTTCTCACTCTCACTGCTAGAACTTTGATTATCTTCATCACTTGTATTCCACATGGCTGCAAAACTTTTCCTTTTTGATTTCTTTTTAAAGTCGCGTTGATTTTGAGGACAATTGGGCTTGATGTGTCTGGGTTGGTTGCACTTGTGACAGATGATCTTCTGTTCTTCAGAGTAGTCTAGTGCTTTGGCTATTCTGCTTTTCGCTTTTTGAATTCGAGCTGAATTTCCATATTTGCAATTCCACTTTTTGAATTTCTTTATTAATAGCTCCAATTCTGCTACTGCATCGTCATCGTCATCGTCATCACTTTCACTTGTTCCTTTGAGAGCTATTGATTTCTTTCGAGTGTCTCCTCCTTCATGTACTTCCTTGAATTTCATTTCTAGTTCATAAGTGGTGAGATTTCCGATGAGTTCTTCAACTTTGAGTTGTTTTAAATCTTTCGATTCTTGAATGGCAGTTACTTTCGCTTCAAAGCTTCGTGGAAGGACTCTGAGGATTTTCCGGACTATTTCCAATTCGGTGTATGTTTTTCCGAGAGCTTTTGATTTGTATACGATATTGCAAAGTCGTCCGTACATCTCTTTGACATTTTCTTCCTTCGCCATTGTAAAGTTCTCGTATTCACTGCTTAGCATGGCAAGGCGAGATTCTTTGACTTGAGATGTTCCTTCGTGAGTCACTTCTAGTATGTGCCATATTTCCTGCGCAGTTAGACAATGTGAGACACGATTAAATTCAAATTGATCTAATGAACAGATAATAGAATTCATAGCTTTGGCATTAGTATTCTGTAATTTATTTTCTAGTTCTGTCCATTGTTCCTTTGGTTTCTCTATTTCCTGATTTTCTATAGTTATAGTTCGAGTTCTATAACCTGTCTCGACAATATCCCAAGCGTCAATGGTTTTCAGAAAAAATTTCATCCTATTTTTCCAAAAAGTATATTCACCATTGAACATTGGTGGTCTAACTATCGACTGACCCTCTGCAAAAGCATTATTAAAAGAAGCCATTTAAAAATTCAAATTTTTAAAACAAAAATTGGTTTGTAAAAAACAAAATCAAATTTTTAAAACAAAAACGGCTTTTGTTCCTAGCTCTGATACCACTTGTAGGATCGATTTCACCCTAGAGGGGGGTGAATAGGGTGTAGTGTTAATTATAAAAATTAATCGCGGAAGCTTATAAAATATTCAATTCAGATCACAGAATAGAAACACAAATATCGCAGAATATAAATAATAGAAAAAAACAGAACAACACAGAATTTACCCAGCTTCGGCAAAACCCTGCCTACGTGCTGCCCCCAAGGTTTCTACTAGAAATTAGATAGTCCCTCGCTTACACACATAAACTCGCTATACCCGCTATTGACTAATCTAACTCTACGCTCAAAACCTTGCCACAACTCAACCACCGAGTTGCGAATTCTCAAGCTACGCCACGTAGCTTGTCCCCTAGTCACACGACTAGAAAATTAAACGGTTTAAAATTTAAAACAAAATTAAAAAGCAATAGAAAATAAAAACCCTAATTAAAACACCCTTAAATAAAAAAACAGGCCAGCCCAATTATTCTTTCTCAATGTTTTTATCGGCCCCGTTCCTTTGTTTGTGATGGCGGCTCTTGTTTCTTCGTTCGTTCTTTTACGCAACTGAAATAGGGCTTGCGTCCTTGATCCAAATTAGGGCTTTTCCAAATTGAAGCGCCGACCTTTGATACTGTTCGACTTCGATGCTCTTTGCGGCTGCTTCGTTGATCGAATTCCTTCTTCGGTATGTAATTGAATGCTTTTGCTTTTACTGATTTTATGCTTTCTGGAATTCGATTTGATTCGAGATGAATGATTATTATTCTCAGTTTAGCTTGAACTCGAATTCTTCAATTGCGATGATGTTAATCACTTTTATAGGGTTCGACCCCCCTGTATTTTCGTCGTATAATAATATTTGAATTTGTCAAATTCTTTTGATCGGTCGTTTGATTATGCTTGCATGCTTGGGATTGATTTGTGACTTGTTCAAATTGCTTGAATAACACGGTTTCAAAACTTGGTCATCACGGCATTGATTTGATTTGAAATTGCGATACATTTGGTCAAAACAAAATTTTGATTTCTTTGTGATGGCCACGGCTTTGACTTGACTGCATCTCACGGCTTTGATTTTGTGACTTGAGTCTTTAATGCATTACTTCTGATCATGTTGCACAATTTCTGTTGTTTCCAGTTGCACTTGGTCATTTTGTATCTGCATTTGTTATTTCTGAAGCTCGAGTTGCACTGTCCAACAGTTACATGGTTCATGTCATGTAGTTTTTGAGTTGCACTTGCTCACTGCTTGATGGTCTTGTGACTCTTGCTATGCCTTTGTGCATTTTTCTGTATTCAGTTGAGTTGATTGTTGCATTTATTTACTTCTGCACTTGTGTATATTTGGGCTGATCATTTGTATACATACATTCTTGTATGTATATATGTGTATGGTCACTTGTGTATTGCCTTTCTGAACTGTGCACATTGTTGCATGGTTCTCTGATCTTGTTGCCTCTGTTCATTTGCCGGTTAGCTTGCATCTGCTTGCTGTTGTTTGGATATTGTGGCATGTGGTCTTTGCTGTGTTCCCATTTGGGCTTGTAGTTGATTCTTTGAGTTTTTTTGAATATTGTTGTATTTGGACTTGTTCATTGTAGAATGTCACTGAAGTCTTGTGCTTTGTGTTTTGATGCTCGGCCTATTGTGCATTTGTGGTTCCCACTGTATTGCATTTGTATCACTGTATTATGCTTGGCTTTCATGTTCATGTGTATCTTCGTAAACTTGTTGCATTCATGTTCTTTACTTGGTTGTTGACACTGGTCTGGTTCATCTCAAAAATTTCTGTGCCACTTTCCATGTGTTCATGTTGCTGGACTTGTTGTTGGCATGTGCATGTTAGCTTGTTCACTGTGTCACTTAGGTGCATATGTTTGCACTGCGCATTACCACTATAACACATGTTCATCAATGCATGCTGTGTACTTTGATGGAGTTTTGATTTGTCGAAGCTTTGCATTCATCAAGTTGCCTTTGTGTTGAATCCAGTTTCAAAACTCGGATTTGACCTTGTGCTCGTGTCGTGATTTAATTTATGTTGCACCTGAGTTGAATCCTGTATTTGGGTTTGACCTGTGCTCACCTGTCCCTGTAGCATTATCAAGTGTATATATCGGTGTGCACGGCCTTGTGGCATATACAGTGATACACTGTGTATGTCACAAGTTGTTTGTGTATGATGAATTCAAATGTAAATTATGACGAACAACCCAAATAACTGAGGCAAATATTATTTTCAAAATTCATCTTTTATTTTATATTGCAAAAAATATTTTATTTTCAATTTTACTGCGTTAGTGAATATTTTTGCAGATTGTTCAGATGCTGGATTCAAACCGGAATGAAGTTGAAGATAAATATACGAGTGTGAGTGATATGTAGTGAGGTGAAAATGTAAAAATGAATTGTGATGTAATCAGAAATGTATTGTAATAGAAAATGTATATTTATAGTGAGAGCTTGAAGTTGTACTATCAAAAATTGTAATAAATATTTATTTGAATAAAATATTCGTTCGAATTCAAATTCTGTGTTATTTAATTTTATTCAGCAAATATTTATTTAACCTGTGAAAAATAATAAAATAGTACATTAACAAATACATTTAAACGAATGTATATATGTTTATTATCATCGAACAAAAATCATATAAGCGTATATTCAACATTTATTTCTTTTCAATAACAAATAAAATCAACTAAGTGAAAATAGTGCTAGGATTTCAATTGCTTGCTCTCTCATTATTTGCAAGAAAAATTACACACCTAGCTTAGGTAAACTGAGGCCCGATATACCACCCATGCACTGCCTTGCGGGCTTAAGTGAGGGGAGTAAAAAGCATGGCAAGTGCACGCACTTTCGTGCATACACCTGTTGACCGTAGGTGGTTTTTATTAAGTCTGGTTTTTTTTACATGTGTTCCATACATGCATAACCGTGAGGACTTTTTAATGAGTATGAAAGCACATAATCAAAGATTCCAAGTAATTCATCCATGCATAACCGGGAGGACTTTTAAATGAGAGTGAACACTTGGATGTTATTATTTTTTATTTTTATATTTTTTTAATAGGGAGAGAGAGTTTTGCAAAATCATCTTAGCACCATTTAACTTAGAAGACAAAAAATGTTATATCCTTTACTTTAAATCAACCACTTTTTAAAATATAGATTTTCAATTAGGATGTATTTCATAATTAACACAAATGAATCTTCCTATATACTAGTTAAACCATTACTATTTGTAATCAAACTTCATTTTTATTTTTGTTAAGACAAATAAAATTTTCAAAAATTTCAGTTTAATAAACTAAAACCATATATTTATCTTATCATGTTTCCTTTAAAAATAAATCAAAAGAAAATTTGTTTTTGGGATTTTTTAATTTTTTTTTGAGATTTTAAATCAAAAATAAACCATGAAAAATAGAAAAAATGAAGATGAGTCTCCCCCCACCCCACACTTGATTTTGGCTGTGTCCCCACAGTCAACACAAGTGGAAGGAGAAAAATAAAATAAAAATCCTATATTAACATGAAAGATTATTATTTACAAGAGATGAGAAAGTATACTGTGACGACCCGGAAATCTTCAAGCATTTAAAATCGGAATATTTAATTAATTTTAAATTATTTAAAGGTTAATTATCAACTTAAATTACGAATATCATGATTTATTTGACAATTAAATTATTGAATTAAATAATTTGAAGTTGGGTAAAATACTGAATCTGGAATTTTAAGCCGGTTAAAAATAATTTGGAGGCTTATAAAATTTATATTGATAACACTGAAGACGATAGAAGCGTTAAAATTGAAATTAACGGTGATATGTTCAATCTTGAAATTTATATCGTTTAAATTGAATTTAAAAATAGCATTCTGAGGCACAGTCTCGGAATTCAACGAAAACAGTTCCATTGAGTCCGTAATATTGAATTATTATCAGATTTCAATTTTCGTGGCTTTTGGAGTTATTGTGTGAGCGTAAGATATAAAACACGCTGAAAATTTAATTGGTAATAATTTGATGAAATTTAATTTAGTTAATCAAGCTTCTGGTATACGCCATCTTCCTGTCATTTAATCACATACTTATCCAATTCTAAGCCGTTCAATCAACAATCAAAATGCTCGAAAAAAATAATAAACAAATAGTAGTAATAATAATAATGATAATAATAAGAATAATAAAGAAATAAAAGGAGAATCTTCAAGGGGAAGCTTTAAGTCACCTTAAAAAAAAAGAGGGCAACTCAATAGGGCCGAACCCCTTTTTCTTCTTTCCAACCCTGAAAACTCGGTGATAAAAAAAATGGTATCCGACCCCTCTTTTCTCCTCTTCAGTTTCAAACCCAAATCCCCAATCCCGTTTCTAATAAAAAAAACAAGAAGAAAAGGCGATTGAAATCGCGAGACTCGAAAGGGGCAAGCTCGTTCGAGAAACGACAGTCGACTGAAGGGGGTAAAGGTCGTGAATAAGTATAGGGGATCGCGACGCGTTCGAGTTGGCATCGAGCTAGGAGGGGGAAACTCGTGCGAGGCGGCAGACCGATGGGAGCTTCAGGCGAGCAACTCGCGTTTAGGGATTCGCGAGATACATGGCGATTGATTGGGGAACCGTGGAACTCGAGGTGGCAGGGTCTCTGGAGAGATGCTATTAAGGTATTCTTGATTTTTTTTAATTCTCCTATTAAACGTAATTTATAAAAAAATCTATAGTAAAGCAGATAAATTTTTACAGTAAAGGTTTTAGATTTACAGTTTGATTGTGGGCAGAAATTTCTATTTAATTCACGTATGTGAAAGAAAAATGTGTATACAGTGAAATTATATTACAAGAAATGTGTATATATATATATATATATATATATAAATTATTTTTAAAGGTAAAATTTCAAAGAAGATAAATATACATATTCACATGTTAAAGCTACTAGGTTATTTTTAAATATGGGTTTAGGATAATTAATGTACTTAATAAACTTATCTAATTTATCTTCGTACTGAAAATAATTTGTTATAGGGAATCAGTTTAAGTAAATTTTAGATTGTGTTGGAATTTATTAAATGGTAAAATAAGAATAAAAAAAAATATATGAATTGTTCAATCAATTCAAATATTAATAAATCATATAAATTGTTTATTTAAGGTCAAAAATTGGGAAAACCAAATCCATATTTGAAGTGGATTGCAAATGGAACGGGACAAGGTGAGTTAATCTCACTCAGTTTAAAATTTAAATTTAAAATGATTAAATTCAAATAATTGTTTGAATTGTTGAATGAATTGATGTGATATAGTATGATATTTTGGAATTGATATATTATATTGTGCTGACGTTCGTGGATGCAGGGAAAGGCAGGTTGGGGGATCCAACTGGATCCCTGAATATTTATTTAAAACCCTCTGTTGTGATTTATTTGATATCCTATGATGATCTTTATTGAAATATTAAATGCCATGGTTAGATTGAATATCATTGAGTATGATAAATTACCAAAAATATATAAATTGGATTTTGGTAAGACAATAAAAGAAGCGAAATTGTAAGTGAAATAATTATAGAAATTTGAATAAATTTTTAAATGAACTGGAAAGAAATAAAGCGACCTTAAAATTATACTAAATAGATCCTGGTATAGAATGAAAATTTGAATAAACAGGAAGTTAATGAATTTTAATCTTCAGATAATAATTAAAAGAATAAAACATTTGTTTAACATTTAAGATTTAAACTTTTGAGAAAAAAATAAAATAAAGAAGAATTTGGGAAAAGCTGAAAATTGTATATTTCAGTTAAAGGATTTAAAATCAAATGGAAAATAATAATAAAAAAAATTAAGTGCATAATTAATGAAATGTGAAATGAATTGAGTAATTAAAGAAACTTATTTCAAATGGAATAATTCGGGAATCAATTTGGAAAATTGATTTAAGTGATTGGAGTTGGAATTCTCCCTGGATAACTAAGTACGTTTTCAAGTAAATTTTTGAATATAAGTTAATAGTTTTAAAATTGTTTTAAAGGGTATGTTTTGGAAAAAATTATTATTTCTAATATTTAAATTCTAAAGTAAGTATTTTCTCAAATCTATTATAGTAGTGATTATTTTAAAAAAGTGAAAATCTAGTTTTATATTTTATTAAGTAACTTTAATTTCAAATATTCATATAAGATGTATGTTTAACAATTTATTAAGGTAGTTTTAATTTAAATGTTTTAAAATATATATTTCAAAGTAAAGTGTTTTAAACTATTTTAAAATCTAGTTTTGTGCTTGGTGATTTCAGAGGAGATAGAAAATATTTGGGGAAGTTTATTCTGGAAGGAAAGATGGTTTTGAAACTGTTTTCAAAGGATTGAAAATAGAGATATATCTTGTAAAGATATTTTGAGGTTAATAAATAATTTGGGAAATTATTTACTATTGGATGGTTGTTCGTGAATATTAATTGATAGTTAAATAACCGACTATCAATATGGGCCAAATGCGTTGATCGTTTCGAAGAGTCCAGGATCGAGATTTTTTTCTCGAAAACCACTTCGATCCGGTTTGTACGTTTCGTGAAAACGATTTTGGATTCGAAGATAGAGCAGTGAAGTGCAAGGGCTAGTCGCTACTAATCCTGAGGATATTTCCAAAATGGATGTAGTAGGAATAGTGCCTTCGGTTCCGTTCGAACCCGGGACGGACTTGTATGGATGAATGCTTGCGAAACATCGTCAGGTGGACGATGGGCGTTCTAAGGGATATTGTTCTAAAAGGTAACGCTTAGCCTCAAGCCTCATCAAATGGGAATGACTGAAAATCAGGGGTTATGCAGCAAGGCTAGGTGGGTAGCACCCAAGCAGGGTGAGGTCATCCCAGTCTAGATGTTCCTTTTTATTTCGGCTTAGTGGGCGGTTGCTGATCCCAACCACTGGGTGATCTCACTCGGGATTATCCAGTAAGGGGTAGTCCCGGCCTTGTGTTGCAGGGGATCGGGCGTACTCCTCGGTACGGTGATCTAGGCCTCGTACTGTGACAGGTAGTACCCCAGTGCCTAGTCATTAGTTGGAAATCCATTCTCCCTACGAGCCTTGTACGAGTTTTGTTTGTATTACCCACTATGTGGCTAGTATCTAGAATTTAATGAATGTAACAATTTCGGCTATTTTATAAGTATTTGTATATAGACCCTATTATAATATCAGAGGATTTCCATAAGAAAATTGTTTTAGCTATCGTAAGGTATAAACCCGACATGTTTATTTGTGGCGTGGTCTTACGAGATGCTTTTGTTTTCAAAGGAATGTTGGAACTTTATTAATCAATTGGGTGTGATTTTCTCACGCTGGTATTCCAGACTGACTCGGGTGTTATTTAACTGTAATGCTCGGGTCAGACTGAGTATTATAAGATACAGGTTATGATGCTGTGGAGCTCAAGAGACGAGCTGGATGACGATACGTACTCTCGTACTTGTTATATATATATATATATATATATATATATATATATATATATATATATATATATATATATATATTCCGCTGTGTTGAGTTGTTGTGTATCCGTTTGTATGATATTGTTGTTGAGCTATGATTGATGTACTCTGATGATGTAATATATATAAACAGACATATATGATTTGAGTAAAGATCATTTATTTTCTATTATATTTTATTCCGCTACGAATAATTAGATTCTGATGTTGTTTCTATTTTCTTCTTCTACCTCTTCTTCTTTAAAACCGAATGGTTCGTATTTCTGTACAACTTGAATTAATTTAGATAGAATAGTTTTGACTCAAGTGGTACGGATTTGCGGTTCGTTACAGTTGGTATCAGAGCGTAGGTTGGTGATAACCTTGGCTCTGGTGGGAATTACTCATAATATAGAGTCTATAGTACTCTAGAATGAGTTTGAGCGTATTAGTAGCTATGAGTGCGTATTTATTAATGAATATAAATTTTTTTAATATTGTTTTGATTGATTTATTGAGTGGCATATGAACCTTTGTTGACACAGTCTGCGCAACTGTATTGAAGGGGTTTCTAAACACTTGAATAGAACAATCGACACGGTATTGTTTGAAATGTGGGTAAACGAAATAATTTTACCCAAAAATATATTTTCGATATAAAGAAAGTTTTTGTAAACTATTTTAGCTAATATATGGTTGTGTGGATGTTAGGAAGAATAATATTAGAGTATTATCATTGTTAAGTGAAAATTTAACTAGAAATTGAAATATAACTAGAATTTAAGGGAATAAATTCATTATAGAATGAAATTTATAAATATGAATTATAAATGTAAATTATAAATTGAAATATAATCAAATGAGAATTTGTATGAGCATAAGCTGTGCAAATGAATTATAGTTAGAATTTGATTGAAGAAGGATTGGGAAATTTAAATCCTGGAGATTTTTGAAAGTGTTTCTCGAAGTGCTTTGGAGATAACTAATAGCATTATTGTTTTGAAGGTATTTGTGAAAGGAAATGGTTTTAAATGGATTTTGAAAGGGATATAGCATTGGAATCACTTGGGTTATTGGAAAATAATTCTGATGATGATGCCGCATCATCAGTATTCGTTTCGAATTTCTAAGTGACGAATTGCTGCCAAAATTTGATTTGTTCAGAAAAGAGAGTTGTTTTTGAAAATTTCAAAGGAAATTTGTTGGAAATAAAACCAGGATTGGTTTAACTTTTGAGAAATGTGATTTGTGATGTTGGACATTTCAAGATAATTTAACACAAAAGTCGGGTATTTGAAAATCCTGATGTGATAGGTTGTAAGCTTATAAATTGAGATGATTTTAAATCGGGAAGAAATATAAGCTTTGAATAATGGAATGTAAATTTTAAATGAAAGGTTAAAAGTGAAATTAACTTGGATTGGGAAATAAAATTTAACTGGGTTGAAATTTATTGGATAGGCTGAAATAATATCCAGTTGTATTCGAATCTAGTTGGAATCGAATTGAGTTAAAGAAAACCGAGTTAAAATAAAATTGAATTAGAATAAGAATTCAATTGAATTAATGAATGGAATTAAATTCTTATCTGAACAAATGGGAAATAAATTGAATAAGGATTGGAATTGAAGTGAATAAATTTGAATAATTTATAAAAGAATCAGAATTAAATTGCGTGGAATAAAAATATGCTTGGGTTGTAAATAAGCATAAGGCATGAGTTAAAAATAAAAGAATAATATATTCAAACCTAGAATGAATGGAAGTGTGTAAAATAATAAGTTATGAATTATAAATTGGAAAATGGGATAGAAAATCCAAAATAAATAGTATGGATGAATTGGAGAATAGAAATAAAATCAAAACTTGAATATAAACTAAATTGAACAAAGGAAATTAAATGGAGTAATATGTGGGATTAAAATTCAAGTGCTGGATTATAAGTAAGGGAAGAATTGATTGATAATAAAGGAGTTAATGAAATATGTAAACGGAGTTCAATGTAATTAAATAGAAGCTGAATTGGTGGGTTAATAATGAGGTTTGGAAATAAAACTCAAGCTATAAATTAAATTCGACTTAAATTGTCGATGAAGTAAATATAATTGAAGAAGTGTTAACAAATTAAATATAATTGGGAATGTATAGAATAAAAATGAATTTGGATTGACATAGTAATGATTTGAATTGCAAATAAAATCCAAATAAGTGAAGATAAATTGGAAATGGCCATGTAATAAATTGATGAACTCAATCTGGAAAGTTAAATTTTATAATAATTAATCAAATGAAATTGTAAATTTTAAAATGAGATTTAACTGCAATAGAATTAAGTTGAATGGAAGAGAAAGATTTACTTGAAACAAAATGAGCTTAAGTATAAATTGGAGTGAATAAACTTAAGCTAAAAGATGAAAAGGAGTTGAATTAAATTCAGCTTAAAATTAAGTTTAATAATAGTGGATTGGATTTAAATCAAGTAAAAATGGATTTTAATTGAAGTAAAATTCGGTGAGTTGCCGATAATATTTAATGGAATGAAAATTCTTAAATAAATAATTGTAAACCATTTAAAATGTTAAGGAATTGAAATAACTTGGAGACAATATTAACAATTGAATGTTTACAAGTTTAATAGAATAGTTTTAAATGAAATGCTAATGATTGGGTTGAGAATAAAATTTAATTAGAATGTGTCAAGCTAAATAAATAATTGTGAATGAATTAAAATAGAAGGGAAATTAAATTGGTAATGAAGACGAACCTAAAATGTTAATAGTTTGTATGAACTAGTTTGGTTAATAGAAGGAAATGTAAGTGAATGGATTCAACTTTAAATGCAATGAAAATGAGAATATACAGATTGTGAATAAATCCGTAATGGAATAGAATTAAGTATAAATTGAGTTGAAATCAATTTAAATTGGTATAAAACATAAGTACTTATTTATTCACATAAATCTCGTTGACTTGCATAGAATAACTTGTCATTTGGTGTAAATATGAGTAATTAAAATTCTATAAGTTGATAGAAGTAAAATAAATTGATTTTGAAAGCAATTGAATTAAATATGAGTTCAATTTGCTTAAGAATAAATTAAAAGTAAGCAATTGAGTTCTAAACCATTCAAATTGATGGAGTTGTATACGAATGAATTGAAAATCATCTGAATTGAATGAAAATGGTTATAAATTAATTGGAACAGTTGAATTAGCATGGAAACTATATAAATTGCTTACGGAAAAATGTTTGGTATGTGTTTCTTTTAGGATTCATATGTTTTAATCATTGTAACTAAGTGAAATATAGTTAAACTGCATATATTTGGCACTTACATGTTTAAATTGAGTAAGTACAGGTACCTGGAAGCCGTGTGGCTGGATTGGGTTGCGCTATTTGCTAAAAATAATAAGCCGCTTGCTTAAAATGCTAAATAAGGTACGTCTACGCAATAAAAATAGGAAATATGAACTGTTTTTGATATTTTCGACCGTGTGGGTCGATGTATATATATTTATCTCTTTTTTCAAATTGCACAAGCTCCTCCGTACAAAGGAGACTGTGCCAAAAAATTTCAAAAATTTTGGGAGTTAGAAAAATTTTGAAAATTTTTGGAAAATTTATTAACGACAAATCAATTTCAAACTAGAAATTGAAATAAGTTAGTGAATGAAACTAATTAAAATAATGACATGAATTAGTGATAAATGAAAAATAAAATTTAAAGTTTGGAGTTGAAAATAAATTGAATTCGTATGGAAATGAAAGAATTAATTTGAATAGGAATGGATATAAACTAAAGTGGTAAGATGAAAATAAATATACGAAACACATAAATGCTTATACTAGCTTAAGTAAGGAATGAGACACAATTGGAAATTGATATTTCAAATATAATCTAAGTTAGCATTTGAGTTAATGGATATTGACATCTGTAAGTGAGTCGATAAAATGTTTTGGGATATTGTGATTGGATATTAGTGCTAAGCAGGGTATGCAGGTACTATAAAGGGAAAAGAAAATTGGATTTTGATTTCAAGAGATAAAAAATTTGAAATGCTCGACAAAAAGGTATGTATTCAAATTTGGTACAAATTTTGATTGGGATTTGGATTGAGCCACTTGGCCTTTTGTTTTCTTTTTGGATTTGGGAGGCCGTAGAACCATTTTGTAGTTGTACCGAGCTAGCCGCACAAAGGAGACGTTGGAGAAATTTTTCTGAAATTTACGGAGTTAGAAAAATTTTGGGAAATTTTGATAATTCAAAATTTTAGTTTGAATTATAATTTGAGTAGCTGAACAAGTAAGTTATTTGAAAACTATAGAAGGTTTTGGAAAGGTTTGGAAAGTTAATAAGAATGATAATGAGTCTGTTATAAATAGGTAGTTGGGAAGATGTTGTATTGTTAGAAACTGTTTGATTTTGGGAAAGGTAAATGGGTTTTGGGCCATTCTTCCTAGTTAGTAATTTCGGGGACGAATTTCTTTTAAGGGGGGAGGAATGCGACGACCCGGAAATCTTCAAGCAAAAAATCAGAATATTTAATTAATTTTAAATTATTTAAAGGTTAATTATCAACTTAAATTACAAATATCATGATTTATTTGACAATTAAATTATTGAATTAAATAATTTGAAGTTGGGTAAAATACTGAATCTGGAATTTTAAGCCGGTTAAAAATAATTTGATGGCTTATAAAATTTATATTGATAACACTGAAGACGATAGAAGCGTTAAAATTGAAATTAACAGTGATATGTTCAATCTTGAAATTTATATCGTTTAAATTGAATTTAAAAATAGCATTCCGAGGCACAGTCTCGGAATTCAACGAAACCAGTTCCATTGAGTCCGTATTATTGAATTATTATCGGATTTCAATTTTCGTGGCTTTTGGAGTTGTTGTGTGAGCGTAAGATATAAAACACGCTGAAAATTTGATTGGTAATAATTTGATGAAATTTAATTTAGTTAATCAAGCTTCTGGGCCATCTTCCTGTCATTTAATCACATACTTTTCCAATTCTAAGCCGTTCAATCAACAATCAAAATGCTCAAAAAAAAAATAATAAAAATAATAATAATAATAATAAAGAAACAAAAGGAGAAGCTTCAAGGGGAAGCTTTAAGTCACGTTAAAAAAAAAAGAGGGCAACTCAATAGGGCCGAACCCCTTTTTCTTCTTTCCAACCCCGAAACCTCAGTGATAAAAAAAATGGTAGCCGACCCCTCTTTTCTCCACTTCAGTTTCAAACCCAAATCCCTAATCCTGTTTCTAATAAAAAAAGGCGATTGAAATCATGAGACCCGAAAGGGGCAAGCTCGTTCGAGAAACGACAGTGGGCTGAAGGGGGGAAAGATCGCGAATAAGTATAGGGGATCGCGACGCATTCGAGTTGGCATCGATCTAGGAGGGGAAACTCGTGCGAGGCGGCAGGCCGATGAGAGCTTCAGGCGAGCAACTCGCGTTTAGGGTTTCGTGAGATACATGGCGATTGATTGGGGAACCGTGGAACTTGAGGCGGCAGGGTCTCTAGAGAGATGCTATTAAGGTATTCTTAATTTTTTTTAATTCTCCTATTAAACGTAATTTATAAAAAAAATCTACAGTAAAGCAGATAAATTTTTACAGTAAAGGTTTTAGATTTACAGTTTGATTGTGGGCAGAAATTTCTATTTAATTCACATATGTGAAAGAAAAATGTGTATACAGTGAAATTATATTACAAGAAATGTATATATATAGATTATTTTTATAGGTAAAATTTCAAAGAAGATAAATATACATATTCACATGTTAAAGCTACTAGGTTATTTTTAAATATGGGTTTAGGGTAATTAATGTACTTAATAAACTTATCTAATTTATCTTCGTACTGAAAATAATTTGTTATAGGGAATCAGTTTAAGTAAATTTTAGATTGTGTTGGAATTTATTAAATGGTAAAATAAGAATAAAAAAATATATGAATTGTTCGATCTATTCAAATATTAATAAATCATATAAATTGTTTATTTAAGGTCAAAAATTGGGAAAACCAAAGCCATATTTGAATTGGATTGCAAATGGAACGGGACAAGGTGAGTTAATCTCACTCAGGTTGAAATTTAAATTTAGAATGATTAAATTTAAATAATTGTTTGAATGGTTGAATGAATTGATGTGATATAGTATGATATTTTGGAATTGATATATTATATTGTGTTGACGTTTGTGGATGCAGGGACAGGCAGGTTGGAGGGATCCAACTGGATCCCTCAATATTTATTTAAATTATTTAAAACTCTCTGTTGTGATTTATTTGATATCATATGATGATCTTTATTGAGATATTGAATTCCATGGTTAGATTGAATATCATTGAGTATGATGAATTACCAAAAATATATAAATTGGATTTTGGTAAGACAATAAAAGAAGCGAAATTGTAAGTGAAATAATTATAGAAATTTGAATAAATTTTTAAATGAACTGGAAAGAAATAAAGCGACCTTAAAATTATACTAAATAGATCTTGGTATAGAATGGAAATTTGAATAAACAGGAAGTTTATGAATTTTAATCTTCAATGATATTAATTAAAAGAATAAAACATTTGTTTAACATTTAAGATTTAAAATTTTGAGAAAAAACAAAATAAAGAAGAATTTGGGAAAAGCTGAAATTTGTTTATTTCAGTTAAAGGATTTAAAATCAAATGGAAGATAATAACAAAAATAATTAAGTGCATAATTAATGAAATGTGAAAAGAATTGAGTAATTAAAGAAACTTATTTCAAATGGAATAATTTGGGAATCAATTTGGAAAATTGATTTAAGTGATTGAAGTTGGAATTCTCCCTGGATAACTAAGTACGTTTTCAAGTAAATTTTTAAATATAAGTTAATAGTTTTAAAATTGTTTTAAAGGGTATGTTTTGAAAAAAATTATTATTTCTAATATTTAAATTCTAAAGTAAGTATTTTATCAAATCTATTATAGTAGTAATTATTTTAAAAAGTGAAAATCTAGTTTTATATTTTATTAAGTAACTTTAATTTCAAATATTCATATAAGATGTATGTTCAACAATTTATTAAGGTAGTTTTAATTTAAATGTTTTAAAATATATATTTCAAAGTAAAGTGTTTTAAATTAGTTTACAATCTAGTTTTGTGCTTGGTGATTTCAGAGGAGATAGAAAATATTTGGGGAAGTTTATTCTGGAAGGAAAGATGGTTTTGAAACTGTTTTCAAAGGATTGAAAATAGAGATATATCTTGTAAAGATATTTTGAGGTTAATAAATAATTTGGGAAATTATTTACTGTTGGATGGTTGTTCGTGAATATTAATTGATAGTTCAATAACCGACTATCAATATGGGCCAAATGCGTTGATCGTTTCGAAGAGTCCGGGATCGAGATTTATTTCTCGAAAACCACTTCGATCCGGTTTGTATGTTTCGTGAAAATGATTTTGGATTCGAAGATGGAGCAGTGAAGTGCAAGGGCTGGTCGCTACTAATCCTGAGGACATTTCCAAAATGGATGCAGTAGGAATAGTGCCTTCGGTTCCGTTCGAACCCGGGATGGACTTGTATGGATGAATGCTTGCGAAACATCGTCAGGTGGACGATGGATATTCTAAGGGATATTGTTCTAAAAGGTAACACTTAGCCTCAAGCCTCATCAAATGGGAATGACTGAAAATCAGGGGTTATGCAGCAAGGCTAGGTGGGTAGGACCCAAGTAGGGTGAGGTCATCCCAGTCTAGATGTCCCTTTTTATTTCGGCTTAGTGGCCGGTTGCTGATCCCAACCGCGGGGTAATCTCACTCGGGATTATCCAGTAAGGGGTAGTCCCGGCCTTGTGTTGCAGGGGATCGGGCGTACTCCTCGGTACGGTGATCTAGGCCCCGTACTGTGACAGGTGGTACCCCAGTGCCTAGTCATTAGTTGGAAATCCATTCTCCCTACGAGCGTTGTACGAGTTTGTTTGTATTACCCACTCTGTGGCTAGTAGCTGGAATTTAATAATGTAACAATTTCGGCTATTTTATAAGTATTTGTATATAGACCCTATTATAATATCAGAGGATTTCTATAAAAATTGTTTTAGCTATCGTAAGGGAAAAACCCGACATGTTTATTTGTGGCGTGGTCTTACGAGATGCTTTTGTTTTCAAAGGATTTTGAAACTTTATTAATCAATTGGGTGTGATTTTCTCACGCTGGTATTCCAGACTGACTCGGGTGTTATTTAACAGTAATGCTCGGGTCAGACCGAGTATTATAGGATACAGGTTATGATGTTGTGGAGCTCAGGAGACGAGATGGATGACGATACGTACTCTCGTACTTGTTATGTGTATATATATATATATTCCGCTGTGTTGAGTTGTTGTGTATCTGTTTGTATGATATTGTTGTTGAGCTATGATTAATGTACTCTGATGATGTAATATATATAAACAGACATATATGATTTGAGTAAAGATCATTTATTTTCTATTATATTTTATTCCGCTACGAATTATTGATTCTGAAGTTGTTTCTATTTTCTTCTTCTACCTCTTCTTCTTTAAAACCAAATGGTTTGTATTTCTGTACAACTTGGGTTAATTTAGATAGAATAGTGTTGACTCAAGGGGTACGGATTTTTGGGTCGTTACATATACAGTAAAAAAGTAAATGAAACGGTCTTCTAAAAACCGATTCATTTGTCTCGTCAAGTATGCGAGACACAGCTTTAGCTCGAAAAACCAAATTGTAAAAGATTTCGAATTTGATTGTCGATTTGGAAAAACGAATTTTGTTTTATTAAAAATTGAACGAGTTTGTTAACTCCTATGGTCAATGACTAAATAAGCAAACGACTCAAGGTGGGCGGCGACTCAATGGACAAGCGACTCAGTGAGTTATCAACCTAACGAGTTAAAAGATGCACGACTCAACGAGTCAAGAGGTTGGACGACTTAACAGGGCAAACGACTTAACAGTTTAAGGGCTTAACAACCTAAGAAGTATAACGTCTTAGCGACTTAGCTGGTGGCACGACCTACCGACTCAAGGTTTCTACGACTTAAGGAAGTCCACGGCTCAAGGACGGGATGACTTAATGATTCAAGAGATGGCACGACTTAAGAAGGAAATGAGTTAACGACTTCAAGCTATCCGTGATTTACGACCTAGCATGTGTCGTGGACGACTTAGCGAATGAAGCGCTGCTCCTTACTTAACATGGTGGCCTCTTAACTCATACACGATTCAGGACTTGGGTTATTATCTGAAATAAACAAGCTTACCAGTTAAGCCACGACTCACGACCAAGCTTGAGTCGTCCACGACCTAAAGCTACTAAGTAAAAGTCCGATGCCGCAATATTGACTCGTGGGCGGCTTAGGACTTATACAAGTGAACCTTTGTGAGACCATGGGGCCTAAGCCAGATAAGTCGGCCACGACCTACCATAAGTCGATCACGACTTACGACCCAAGGGGGAAATTTCCCTATAAATACCAACCTACCTCAAGCATGAATGGGACTTTTGGACAATCTCTTCAAGCGCCGATACTCTGCCAGTTTCTAAACCAACTTTACACTTGAAGTTTCGAAGAACACTACATACTACTTTGAACGACTTTCACACATCCGACATGGATTTGAAGACTTTCATCTACATCGAAGCTTAGGCTACTTGCTCGAAGTGTTTTGTAACTAAAGAGATTTGTACTTGAAGAGCATTGTATCGTCTTGTAACAAGATCAGTAATAAAGAAACTTAAAGTGGACGTAGGCTACTCCTTAAGCCGAACCACTATAAAATCGTTGTTTCTTGCTATGTTTTATGTTATTTTAGCCGATATTCTGTTCCCGAACCATCGGGTGGTGCTTTCACATTCACACTTCACACACCGAGTGTTAGCGTTCGATTTTAGCGTTAACATTTTTGGTGCTTTCACTGAGAATTGAACTCAAGATACTTCCACCATTGCTCCGCAAAGGTTTGTTGAAAGGATTTCTTTTAAAACCAGAAGTTTATTGGAAATAATGGCTCCTGGGAGAAAACGAAGTTCCGTAAGATCCGACAATGTTCGAGAGAATACTGCTACCTCTCCTCCTTCAAGTCAAGCATCTCCAACTGTTGGAGTTACGCGAGCAGAATTGGACGCCGTAGTTTTGGGGTTGAATCAACAATTGAATGCTCAGAATGCACAGTTGGAAGCCCAGAATGCCCAGAACGCCCCAATCTTAAGTAAGTCGAATGATCTACTTGGGGCAGACCGTCAACCGGTTAATAATGATGGAAACCCTACTGTGGGAGTTCAGGATGTTGAAGGGAACATTTCTCAAAAAGAGCCACAGACCCTGTGGAAAGGACACCTCCCCAAGCTGGAGGATCAGGGCCGCAGCCGACCCTCCGTGAACGGTTGTCAAGACAGAATTCAGAGAGAGTGGCTGATGTTTGCCCTCCAGAGCCTCTAAATGATTAAGAGTATTTTTCGGGTATGGTTCGTCAAATCATGAAGGAAAATATGCGAAGAGACGACGATGAGAAAGAGTGGGGTTTTGCTCCAAGAAAAACTCCATTTACTGAAAAGATCTTGAAGGCAGAGTTCCCAAGTAAATTCGTTCCCCCTACTATTCCGGCTTACAAGGGAACGAGTGATCCTAACGATATAAATACGACTGGCATATGACGGGTGCCAGAGCGTCTGATGAAATCAAATGTCGATATTTCCCGGTATATCTGGAAGGTGTGGCTCTATTGTGGTTTACAAAGCTGCCGGTCAGGTCCATTGATTAGTTCTCACTACAAGAAAAATGGTCATTAACAGCTCTTAATCTCAGCGTTTGACTATAATCCGCTGTCTTTTCTGTATTTTACAACTTAATTAGTGTAAAACAATTTGTTAAACCGCTGTCTAAAACCTAGTTCCATTCCCTCCCTTCGTTTCGTTTCCCTCCCTTCATTTCGTTTCCCTCCCTTCATTTCGTTTCATAAAAACCTAATTCCTCTATTACAATAAAAACACTCAGCCGACCCATCCCATTAAATCGCCACAGTCCCAATTGTCGCTTCCGCACCATCCTCCTCCCACCCCATCAAATCATTGCCGCCTGGCTCCTTCTTTTTCATCTGACCCTGACGCCACCAACAACACCGAATGACAAGCCTTTCTAGTAATCTCTAACGTCGTTGCCGTGCTTTTTTTAAGGTATTTTTAATTTTAAATGTTCAATATTTTAAAGTTATTTTTATTGCTGTAACTAAGATTTGCTACACCAGATTTGCTTCACATTAAGCGAATTAGAAAAATATGATTAATATTAAGGCAGAGGTAATGCAGTTGAATGTGAAGTAGTAAACTTGTTGTATAATGGTTGGTTAGTAGTTGCTGTTGGGGATGGATGTGCAGGCTGGTGGTGACCAGCGAGGAGGCTGGAGGCAGTTAAGGCAGAGGAAGGATTGGTGAATTTTTTATGGGATGAGGCAGTGGTTTGGGATGTATGTGTGGGATGGAAAGAAATGGGTAGATGTTATAAGAGGTGGTTTGATGCAGAATGGTATGTAGCAAGTGAGGATGTCAAGGGGTTGTTGTTATAGTTACAGTATAGAAGTATGATGAATTATGATGGTTAACCGAGGGTGGAAGATTGCGATAATACTAAATAATTGTTCCTGTATTTGTAGTGTGTGCTAGCTGGTTTTAATATATTTTCTCTTCATTTAATAAAGGCTAAAGTACTCATGCTCCCAGTCAAAAAAACAAAAACAATAATGATTTCCTCCGATCGTCCATCACCGTTTCATTCCAATATGTGTCCATTCTTTGTTATTCAGACGATTTTATCAATAGATATTTGATCAGTGGTTATAGTGCTAACAGCATACATATCCTATCCCATCTGTGTCTTCATATGTTAATAGCTTTAGCTTCAACAAAAAACAGAATACTTCTAACACCAAACATTAAAGTGTAATGATTCTAAATAGGCTTAGTACAGTATATGTTTTTGGTTTTTGTTTACAGTCCTTCATATAATGTTGTCCAGGTTAAATAAATTTAACCATTTCTACTGTAGCTAGATTATGTCAAAGTTTGTTTACCTGACAGTTTATAATTTTTTTTAACATGATTTAGTACTTTGATTATAGGTCATAAGAAAGCTGGAGTTTGTTTTCCAATTAATGCCAATACAAATCGAGTGAAGGAATAATAAGAGGAGCAAAATTATACCCTCACATTCTTTGTGTGATTAAAAGAAGCTTTATGCTAACTAGATTACAATAATCTTTCATAGAAACTAAATATACCAATGAACCTCTGTTTATATTTTTTTCCTTGCTGCAAATATGTTACTCTTACAAATAATAAATTTATAAATTTGTGCATAGTAGAAACTAACTTGCATATAGGCGTCACAATCAGGGTAGATTTGATCAAAAAAGTGAAAACACTTGCTTTTTTCTTGAAATTTAATATAGCAAAGCAACCAAAAAACCATATGTTATATATGCTCATAAAAAGATTTATTTAAATAAAACAAAAAATAATGTTAAAAGTATTTATTTTCTGATTTCCAAATTTATAATAATTTATGCCAAAGGTGTTTTCTTAAATTGAATCATTACACTTTGAACTTTGGGTATTATTCACAAACATGTTTGCTTCAATATCAAACCACACAATCTTCCATAATATATAAATGAATCAATCACTAGATTCTTCTAATAGTTTATTTTTGTAATATATAGAATTTTTTGTGTCACAATCTTCCATAGTATCAGTATCTGTTTTAATTTATTTCTAAATCTTGGTCATTATGGTCATCTTGAAAATTCTTTTCAGTTTAATGAGCGTGACATTTATACATGTGTAATTTATACAGTTTGGGTTCAGCCAGAGCAGTCAACAGGATGATATAGATGTTGTCACTATCGTATAAGGTCTAAATGATATTGATGAGGCATAGTTGAATAGCATAAAAATTGGGAAGATTCCTAAATTTTATGCTATTTAGCTCTTGCCTTATCAATATCATAGGTAATCTGAAGATTCTGGACTTTGGTTAAGCTCCTTTACTGGGCTGGATGTGTTGCTTCACCCTATGTGTGGGACTCCGGTTCATGCTGTGATGGCACAAAGGTAACCTAAATTCTCATCACGCAAAGGTAACTAATAATATTATTTAGTTATTTTCAGCAAGTAATTTCCTTTATGTTATATACCTGATTATTTCTGAAGCATACTATTCCTAATCTAATGGTGAGATCATTTGGTTAACAGTGAGTCTAACAAACCTCTCTTTTTTGATTTAATTTAAGCATACTTTGGCTTGCAAATACAGCAGTGGAAAAAGCAGCACATTGAATATTATCAATTTGTTGGTTAATAGTGAATATTATCAATTTAAACATCTCCCCAAACAATAAGTTTGCACTATCTTAAAGAACTGCTAACTGCCAACATCATGTTAAAGTTTGCACTATTTTCTATAAGTTGGCATTGTAAGTTTGTCTCCTGAAACAAACTCTAACAAACATAGAATTGATATCGAATCAGAACTCTATAAAGCTTCTATAAAATTCTAGTTGGAATTTTGGTCAAATTGGAACTCTACAGATTCAAATCTTTTTTTTTTCAATTTATGTTGTAAAAAAACTTGAATTAAAAAAATAGTAAGTGATAATCAAATCTGATATCAGTAGAGTTAGAGTGGAGTTGATAGGAATGCAATCACAGTAAAGCACAGTGGATGGAATCGTAATAATATTTTGAGCATCTGTATGATCAAAATAATTAAGCCTTTTAAGTGATTTGATCATTCAAATTGTTCAAGTTGTTGAATTAACATCCTTTTGCATGTACAGTCATGCTAGATTCATATTCTTTTATTATATACACACGTGTGCGCACATTTTGTGTGTATTTATAAATTTATACAAGGACATAAAATGGAAGTACAACTCTTTCCGGTCTCACATATTTTTAGTTGCTCTAGCTGCAGTACCATTTCATTTAGTCTATGTATGATAAAATATGCGGATTATCAACTTATCAACTTGCTGTTTTTTCATGATATTCATTTAGTCTAAGTACAAAGGTGTCTATGCTGTTTGCATTCATGATAACTTTGTTGTTTAATTCAGCTATGCAGGTATGGTGGCTGCTCTAACAAACGAGAGTGCCACAAGCAAATCAGTGTACTTTGCGCATTGCACTTCAGAAATGATATTCATCACACACTTGTTGACAGAAGAGCCAGAGAAACTAGCAGGACCACTGCTAGCAGACACTTATGTTACCTTGCTTAAAGGGCGTAATGCATGGTACCTGGAACTTTCCTGTTTGTCTTTCCTTTTCTGCTTGAATGTTTTTTCTATTTGAGGTTATTTTGATTTATAAAAACAGACCTGATGTTTGACATATGGATTTGCATTTCTTATAGCTTGAACATGATATTGCTGCTTTCTTGATTGCAAGAATCAATTGAATTATTGTCCTCTTGCTGCATGTGCTTGGCAGAAAGTGGTCTTCCTATTGACCGTTTCATGACTTCAAAGGCACTAGGGTTTACTAAACCTTTGAGAAACAGGTAAATTATTATTATTTGGGTGAAATTTGAAACTAAACTAATGGATGTTAAGCTGATAACTGTAAAACTATTTACACCATCAATTTTGTTTAGCGAACCCTATGCATAGGAAACCTGTAAAATCATAAGGAAAAAAATGATAGGAAACCTGTAAACTTGATAACAGTTATTGGTTGTATTCTCTCTCTCTCTTTTCCCTTTAAAATATCCAACCAAAACAGGTGGTGGCATAAGTCGCCTGTTTGAAATATTTATTATACTATTTCCCGTTATTTCCCAGAAAGTAGTTCAACAATAATTAACTCTTGTATGTAGTAATTAGCATATACTTGATACTTGATAGTTGGTTAATTGATTTACTACTTGATAAATATGGGCCAGTCTTGTTACATATAGTACAGATCTAATGGTTAGTTGGTATTTCACTTTCCATTTGGTTACAACGCATGATTTGTAAGCACATATTGGCCATACTTCTTTTTACAGCTCAACTACTCTCTCCGTAGATTTTATTCTCACTTATTAGTACTCATCCAAATATGTTTTTACTGATAGAAATGGAAACTAAGTCAACAATTGGACTTTCTTGGGCTCCAAAATTACCTCCCATGCTAACTGATGCAGAAAAGAGCTCAGAGAAAGGGAAAGATAAGGTTGATTCTTTTGCATTTGCATCTTTTTGTTATGTGATGCAAATTATTTTGTACACAGGTTTGACATGCCTGCTCCGACTATGACTCCTGAGTTGAAGAAGGATCTTGAAGTTCTCCAGGTATATCATCTAAGTGTTTATATTTTATTTCAATGAAGTATGCAGGTGCAGTAAACAAAGAGATAGAGGATGAGTTTGTTGGTGGTGGGGGTATTGCAGTGTAACATAAGGTTGGGTGTTTGTGGTTTGGTGGTGGATGATGTAGTAATGGCAGCAGAAGGGAAGTGACGTGGAAGTTTGCAAAATGCAGAAGGCAGTTTGAATGTGAAGAAGTCTGGTAGATTGTTGAAGGGCAGCCTATGTGCAGTGGTAACAAAGGCTATGGTGGAATATGCAGAACAAGGCACTGTTCTGTGATTCAGTGAGGAGTGTTCGACAGTGCAATATGGTTGAAGGAGAATGAAGGAACTGTAGAGATTTAATAATGGTTGTAATTGTTTGGTGAGTAGGCTATTTGAATGGTTGTAATTGTTTGGTGAGTAGGCTATTTGAACTGTAGAGATTTGATAATGGTTGTAATTGCAAAATGCAGAAGGCTCATTTATGTAATTATTGTGACCAATAACCGATTTTGATTGAATGGACGTTTTTTTTCCAGATGTGGACTAATCTGATTCAAAAGGCAAAAGATGGTGGTTTGGATGTTATACAAAAAGTGGAAGACAATATTGGTATGCATCTTTATTTATGCACTATTCTTTATTGTTTAATTGGATTTGTTTCATTGGTATTTTCTTAATTTGGTTAAGAATAAGTGTGATGTATATAACTACATGCATATTAATTTGTCATTCAATTCATCACAGGTTGAGAAGACTTTTTGGACAAAAGTTTAATTGGAAAGGTTGCTAAAATAAGCAGATCTTGACATCTAGTTGCTAGGGGAGAATATATATTTACAGGTTTCTTCCACTCTTCATGATGATTTAAAGAATTCAATTTATTTGAATTGCAAAATTTTAATTGATTATTGCTGGCAGGTCACTTTCTAGGAATCGTCTTTATGGAAGAATACCAGATGAAATAGGAAACATATCAACTCTACAATCTCTGTAATTCTCTTATACCAAAGTTTTATTCAGTCCATTACGCTGCTTGTACTTTTCCTTATTCCTTATTGAGAAATGAGGGTGACAACTATTCACACACTCTTATAATTGTATCCTTGTCTATATTCATTTCACTTCACTTCACTTCTTGCATTTCATTTAAAAAAATAGTCACGGTGCCTTTTCATTTTGTTAAACTTTCTTTAGTTTCTTTTTCTTAGTAATACCACTTGATTATGACAGTGTGATCAAAGAAAACCAATTAGAAGGTCCAATTCCCGTAACTCTGGGCAAACTTACCAAGTTAACTCGACTGTCAATATACCGTAAAGAAAATTTTATTCCAATAATGTGAAATATTATTGATTGTGGTTGCATTCAGGCTTTTATCATACTATTCATATAGGTATATTGCTTCCAATAATTTCTCTGGTGAGTTACCAGAGTCACTGGGGAATCTTAAGAAATTGTCCACCTTGTAAGTTAACAAGTATATTGTATTTTTGGTATTTTTATTTATTTATGGATTCACTATTTATACATTGCATCATTGATCCACTGGTTGGTATTGCTGATACGCATGTTAAAATGGTTGTCCAAGGCATAGTTTGGTGTTCAGTATTTTTAATATAGCTTAAAATATCCACGAGTGGGTGTGCTTAGGATTTAAATTCACAACTGGTGGAAACCTACTAATTTGTTTTCATCTCGTTTCAAGCCTTTCCAAATATATGCATATTGATATTATATATAAAACTTGTATGTAATGGAAAATGCTGTTATGTGCTTACACCTTTCTTATTAATGTAATAATGTTGTTGCTACATGTTAATAACTTTATTTAACTTTATTTATTTATAAATTAATCTGCAGTATTATGGATGGAAATCCAATCTCTGGAAAAATTCCTGATTTTATCGGTAATTGGACCCAACTCAAGCGATTGTGAGTGTAAATCGTTACTTCATGTAGACTTTCTCCATTATAATTAATTTCATTCTAGAAGACTATAATTCTCAACTTATACTTTAACTTTTGCAACCTATTTACAGAGATATGCAAGGAACATCCTTGGAAGGCCCATTTCCTCCTATTTTTGCTAACTTGAGCTCAGTCGATGAACTGTAAGACCGTTCGTTTGAAAATGACTTGAATTCTGTAGTTATAACAAACTGTCCTTTTTATACTACCTTTTCTTCTTCTTTTTATTTTTGTTTTATGTTTTTTTTGATGAAATATAGGAGAGTCAGTGATATGAGAGGGTTCACAAATTTTCCACCACTTCAGAAAATGAAAGAGATGCACCATTTGTAAGTTTCATCAGGTGTTAAACCAAAAATTGCAGGCACATGTCTTTATTCTGGGTTTCTATAATGCATGATATGATATAGGGTTTTGAGAAATTTGTTAATATCTGATCGGATCCATGAGTATATAGGTGGATTTTCTAATTGGTATTTTCTTAATTTGGTTAAGAATAAGTGTGATGTATATAACTACATACATATTAATTTGTCATTCAATTCATCACAGGTTGAGAAGACTTTGTGGACAAAAGTTTAATTGGAAAACTCCATCAAACTGGAAAGTGCAGTTTTGCTATATCAGTGGAGATCGCGGCAATGAGTTGGAGGATGACGTGGTTCGTGCTAGGAGGAGTTCGAGGTGGTTTCGAATTAAAGGTTTGATTTTTGCGGTAGGGAAATGAAGTCGATGAGGTCACGGGTGAATTGCAGTGAAGTACAACAGTGGATAGGGTGTGTACTAGATTGTAAGGCAAGTTTCTGGTGAATAGGAGAAGAACTGCTGTGGTTGTTTGATGAAGGGGTTGTGGGTATTGGATGTCGTAGAGCAGCAGTGAGAGAAGTTGGACTGTGTGAAGTAGACTGGTGGTTGGATTGGTTTTCAAGTGGTGCGGAGTGGATGTAGGAGTGGATGATGATGTTTGTTGCTGTGAATATGGGTTTGACAGTGGAGGTGTTGATATTGATGACAGTGGAGTTATGGAGTTCAGGTGGAATGAATGGGCAGAGATGTATATGGATATTTGCAGAGTAGATCAGTTGGATAAGGAAGAAGATGGTTTAGTGATATTGATGAACTGTGTTGTATGTATGGCTGGTGGTAGCAAGTTGGAGGAGGGGTGAGAATGAAGTTGAACTACAGTTGTGAGTGTGAAGTTGAACAAGGTTATGTGAGGATGGTGGCAGATGCGTTGGAAAAGTCAGTGGCAGGTGGGTGGTTGTTGTTCAGGCTGATGGCAGCGGTTTGTTGGGCAGTTGTATGGTGATGGAGATGCACACAGTTGTGTGGACAGTTGAAGGTGATATGTGTTGTCGGATATGTGTTGTCTGATATGCTTATATGCGAACAGTTGAAGGTGATATGTTTGAAGGGTTGTTATACTGAATGTATATATTTGTAATTGTAATATACTGAACGTATATATCATGTAAACGTTTATGTATCTGATTAATAGTTATTAGAACATGTTATATATGCTAGTTGCTTCAATATACTCAAAATATAATTCTGGAATATTCAAAAATAGAGTGGAATATTAAAGCTGTTATATAAATAGAAGACAGCGTTTGATTAATGTTGTCAATGAAGAAACAACAGCGTTTAATTTGTGTTGTAATTATCTTGAAATTGTCAATAACAGCGTTTTTACATGCTGTCGAAAATAGTTGATGATTTAATAACAGCGTTTAGAAAACATAATACAGCACGTTATAAACGCTGTTGAAAACATTATTGACAGCTCGTAATAAACGCTGTCACAGAGATATTTCAACAGCGTTTATAGAAACGCTGTTGTAAGTTATGTATATACGACAGCATGTCGTTATACAGCGTTTCTAATAACGCTGTTGTATCATATTACAGCGTTTATCAAACGCTGTTAAAAGCCTTTTGTTGTGTAGTGTCTCCGATTTGACCAGGAAATTCAAGGAGAAATTTCGATTGTATGCTTCAAAAGCAAAGGATATAATGTCGCTGTCAAGTCTAGAGCAAAATCCGGGAGAATCCATCAGATCATTTTTGAATCGTTTTAACATAGCATTGGCTGAGGTAGATAATGCTGAGCCACGCATGGTCCTAACATACTTGATGAGGGCGATTGACAAATCGAGTGAATTTGGGAAATGGTTGAAAATGAAAGAACCAAACTCACTTGACAAATTCTATAAGAAAGCGGATGAATTCATGCGTTTGGAGAGCCTCCAAACACCAGCTAAGGTGGTATCAGTAGAAGCTGGGACTAGTGGTGCTGCTTCGAACAAGAAAGAGCCCAACACTCAGAAAAGGGGAAATGATGGTGGAAAGAAACAAAAAAAACGCTAAGAAAGGCCATCCTTTCAATTTCACACCCTTGACCGATACTCTTGAGAACATCTTCTTTGTGACCAAGGATGATGTCAGTTATCCGACGCCACCTATAATGAGAGTTGGGAGTAAGATGGAAAAAAAGTGGAAGGTTCTGCCGGTTCCACAACCAACCCGGTCATGACACCAACGAATGCCGTCAGTTGAAAGAGGTAATTGAACAACTCTTGAAGGAACACAAGCTCCAGCTGTATGTGAAAAGGAATAGAAATGCCCCAGCCTCGTCGACTCAAGGACAACAAGTTCCCGCTCACCGTCCTGGCTCAAGTGAGAAGGCCGTAGAACATGAATCGGAAAGACCTGTCATCAATATAATAACTGGAGGGCCTCACCCAGCAGGAAAAAGCTTGGGCGAGATGGAAAGGTATGCCCAGGCCTTAAGGCATGTACCGGTTGAAGAGAATGTTTTTTTTTTAGAAAATGATACGCCTTTAAAGCAACAAAAGACTTCCACGGATGATATTGTATTCAGTGCCAGAGATTCTTTAGGTATCGAGGCTCCTACCATAGATCCTTTGGTCATATCCGCTGGTATTGGGCCGGCTACTGTGAGAAGAGTTCTAGTTGATTGTGGAGCTTCATGCAACATTCTCTTCAAAAAGACCTTTGATCAAATGAAAATTCCAATGGCTGATTTTCAAGCTTCATCACCTAATTTGCTGGGTTTGCTGGGGAACCCAAACAGCCGATTGGGACCATAGATTTGTTTGTGGAACTTGGAAAAGGGCTGAGGAAGGTGGCTCGAAAGCAAACCTTTATAATTGTTGAAGAATTCTCTACCTACAATGCCTTTTTAGGCCGACCAACTCTTGCTGCATTCAAAGTTGTTCTTGCCCCATGGTGTCTGACTATAAAATTCCCCACAGATAATGGAATTGGTGTGATTAAAGGAGACCAAGATGCGGGGCGAGAATGTTATCTTACGGAGTTGCGTGAATCAAGGAAAAGAGAGATGGGAAAAGGTGCGGCGGCTCCAGTCCGCATCAAAGAACCAACCTTGTAGCAATTACAGGGTGGACCCTGCACTGGTGAATGTAGCGGTGCACGAAGAGAGATGGATCCAAGGAAAGCCAATGAAGGGGAGAATAGGGTAGTACCGGTAGAGGTGACAGTGCCGGTACCCGTTGACCCAAAGGACCCAAACAAAGTGCTGAATGTGGGTTCACAACTCAACATGACGGTTCAGAATGTTCTGATTTCATTTATGATGGCAAATTTGGATGTATTCGCTTGGACTCATGCTGACATGTGTGGAATATCCCCAGAGATTGCAGTACACACTCTGAACATTGATCCAAAGTTTACACCTGCGAAACAAAAAAGAAGAACGCAGGGTCCTGAGAGGACGGCAGCGTTGAAGGAAGAAGTGGATCGGCTCGTGGAGAACGGTTTCATCAGAGAATCTACTTATCCAAATTGGGTATCAAATCCAGTGCTGGTTAAAAAAGCTAACGGAAAATGGAGAGTATGCATTGACTTTTCAGATCTGAACAAAGCCTGCCCCAAAGACTGTTTCCCGCTGCCCAGGATTGATCAGTTGGTGGATGGAACGGCAGGAAATGAATTATTATCTTTTATGGACGCATACTCCAGATATAACCAGATTATGATGCATGAGCCAGATCAAGAGGACAAGCTTCATCACAGATGTTGGACTCTACTGCTACAAGGTCATGTATTTCGGACTCAAGAATGCAGGGGCAACTTACCAAAGGCTTGTTAATGCCATGTTTAAACCGCAGATTGGCAAGACAATGGAAGTTTATGTTGATGATATGCTAGTGTCTAAGAAAGCAGTGGACCACATGGATCACTTGGCAGAGATGTTCGCAGTACTCCGAAAGTACAGAATGAAGCTTAATCGCTTGAAATGTTCATTTGGAGTGGAGTCCGGAAAGTTTTTGGGTTTCATTGTGAGCGCTAGGGGCATTGAAGCTAATCCTGCCTAGATTACTGCCCTGAGAGAGGTCAAAGCTCCTAGAACGAGGAAGGAGTTGCAAAGTCTCAATGGAAAGGTTGTTGCCTTGAGTCGGTTCATTTCAAAAGCTACTGACAAATGCATTCCATTCTTTGATGCTTTGAAGAAAGGAAGAAAAAACTTTGAGTGGACTCCTGAATGTCAGAAAGCATTTGATGAGTTGGTTCGTCATATGGAAGTGCCTCCGATACTTTCAAAGCCTGACAATGGTGAAGATCTCTTCTTGTATTTGGAAATTTCATCTCATGCTCTCAGTGCAGTGTTGGTACGGGAAGATGCAAGGATTCAACGCCCAGTCTATTATACCAGCAAAAGATTCACTGGGGCAGAGATGAACTATTCAAGGTTAGAAAAGCTCGCCTATTGTTTGTTGATCGCATCAAGAAAATTGAGGCCGTATTTCCAAGCTCATCCCATCAAAGTCCTCACTGATCAACCTCTAAAGCAAGTTCTATTCCGTCCTGAGACTTCGGGCCGTCTTTTGAAATGGAATATTGAACTCAGCCAATATGACATCGCTTATCATCCCCGAAAAGCAAGTCCTAATCAAGATGCTGCTAACTATTCCCGAAAGTGTGATAAATGCAATAGATTCGCCAAAATTGCTAGAGCACCTTCCACTGAGCTAGCACAAATGGTCAGTCCATGGCCGTTTGCCATCTGGGGAATAGATCTCATTGGACCTTTGTCGACTGCCAAATCGGGGATTAAATATGCTATCATTGCTGTTGATTATTTCACTAAATGGGCTGAAGCCGAACCATTGGCTACTATTACCTCTAAGAAAATGATAAGTTTTATGACTAAAAATATCATTTGCAGGTATGGTGTGCCTCATAAGATAATCACAGATAATGGTACCCAGTTTGAAAGTGAGGAGTTCCAAGATTTCTGCAAACGATTCAAGATCCGAAAAAGCTTCTCAGCAGTGGCTCATCCGTAGGCAAACGGGCAAGTGGAAGCAGTAAACAAAATCATCAAATCAACCATCAAAAAGCAGCTGGAAAAGGCAAAAGGTGGTTGGGTCGATAAGTTACCGCTTGCACTATGGGTATACAGAACTACCCACAAAACTGCGACTGGGCATACTCCATTTTCATTGGCATACGGATCAGAAGCGATGATTCCAGTGGAAACTGAAGTCCCCTCACACAGAAGGATCCATTTTGATCAAGATGAGAATGAAAAACTGCAACTGGAAGCGCTTGACCTCCTTGATGAAAGAAGAGAAGAGGCTAGGCTTAGAATTGCAGCTCATCAGCAAAGGATAGCCAGGCACTTCAATTCCATAGTTCGTCAGCGCAGCTTTGAAGTTGGGGACCTAGTCCTGAAGAGAATTATGACAGCCACAGGGGTGTTTGGGCCAAACTGGGAAGGGCCATATGTCATAGGCACGAAACTTCTTGATGGCACATTCAAACTCACGGCTGTCGGAGGAGAACCAATTCCAAGAGCTTGGAACAGCAATCATTTGCGTCCATATTTTACTTAAAAGCTTTGCTGAAATGTTGTAAAAGAATTACAAATATATGATTCTTATACTGAAAGCAATTGTAAAGCAAGTGAATAATGAAAAGGTATAAAGTGGATGTAGGCCCAGCTTTTGGGCGAACCACTATAAATCTTGTGTTCTCTACTACTATAAACTGCTTTGTTTTATTTCGACATATAAAATACGTTAATTGTGTTACTAAAATGTCGATTTAATAATGCATGTTTGCGCCAAAATTGGCCACAAACCCCAAATACCGTGAAAGCACCAGTGTATGAATACAAATCAGCGATATTCAAACACAAATCACAGATCTCAGCAAATAACCCAAATATGTTTGCACAAAAAATGGGAAAACACCTCCAAGTCGTATCATTTAGTTGATTTTATGTTGTTCGTAGTGATTTGGGTGGTTTATGCAAATATGTAAAAAACAGGGACTAAACTATAAAAGACGCACAGATTTATAGTGGTTCGGCCAGAATGTGCTTACGTCCACTTTATATGTTATTCTCCTTTTCCGATCCGATTACAATTACAAATCTTTGATTACAAGTGTATCAAAGTTGTTTGAAAGTTCCTTTCAGGCTTGAGCTCTCAAACTTGTCCCAAACCATCCTTATCAAAGTTGTTTGAAAGTTCCTTTCAGGCTTGAGCCAATTCCATATCTATTCGAACTCGACAACCGAGTCCCAAACCATCCTTATCCAATAGCCAATAACTGAATCCAGGACCTCTCCCGGTCGATATCCAAATTCATAACCTCTCCGGGCTCTTGCCAAGCGCAATCTACACCTGACGGTCATGATCCAGTGTCCCTGGATGTTAAGCTAGCCTCATCGTGTTCTTGTTGAGCGTAATCCACACTTGATGGCCTTGGTCCAGTGTCCCTGGACGTTGAGCTAACCTCTCCGGGTTCTTGCCAAGCGTAATCCACACTTGACGACCTTGGTCCAGTGTCTCTGGACGCTGTACAATGCCATGGTTTAAGTCCTAAGCCGAATCCTGGTCTCTCCGGACCCTTGTTGAGCATAGTCCATACTCAATGACCTGAAAATAACAATTGATAATACAGGGCCTAAGTCCTAGGCCGAATCCTGGTCACTCCGGACCCTTGTCGAGCATATTCCATACTCGACGACCTGAATGAGTCAATTTACCACATTCGGGCAAAGCGACTCACCCCTTGCCAGGCATAATCCATACCCGACGACCATTTATCAAAAATCAGATAAAAATCCAATCAAAATCCAATCCAAAATCAACTTCCAAAATCCAAATCAAAACCAATAATCCAAACCAGCATCCAAAACTGAAAACAATCATCCAAAGGAAAATCCAAATCAAAAGGCAAGCAAAATCAGGAGCTCAATCCAAGCTCCAAAACCGAAAACCAAAAAGAAAAGCAGTGTCCAATCCAAAAGCAAAAGACAAATTTCACAAACCATAGCATTGCAGTTTATCATCATTCAGAGCATGCCTAGGGGCTATCTCCGTCCCCGTACATGTGTAAATGACTTGGTTGCTTGCCAAAAGTTCGCTACTTATTTCATATTAACCTGGTCAATGGATGATCAACCGACCATCATTCCTGGGCCTCCCACCATCGTAGCTTGAGGTAGGCGGCGGTTGCTCCTACCCCTCTATTGCATTCCGAGGTCCAACATATTGTGGCAGTTGTCCATTCCTTACATGCTCCTCAATTATGTCCTTTAGGTACCTGCAGCTGTTGGTGTCGTGTCCATCCAAATCATGAAAGAGACAGTTCCTTCGTGATGTCCTTTCCCGTTCTGTTGGTTATCTCCTAGCCGGCCTCCGGTAGGGAAGGCGATTTCGAGTATCCAGGTATATCCGCTCCAACGTCTCGTTCAATCCTGTGTACGTGGAAAACTTTGGATCCTTCCATTGCTTCCTAGCATTTCCAGAACCATCGTCCAACTTCCTTTTTCCTTTGTCTTTATCCAAACCTTTGCTGGATGGTCCTCCAACCTCCACTGCATTAACCTTTTTTAACTTTAAATCCGTACTCGCATCTTCTTGCCGAAGGAACCTTTCTGCCTCGTGAAAGAATTCGTCGAGATCCCGTGGGGATCTCGTATCAGAGATACCTTGAAATCCGAGTTCTCCCTGACTCCTGATACTGCTGCCATTAAAACCATCGATGGATCGGGCCGATCCACCGAAGCAACTACGGCACTGAATCGAGTTAGAAAGGCTCTAAGCCATTCATCGATCCTTTGCTTTACCGATGTCAATGTCATCAGTTCTTCGGTCTCTTGACATGAACCCGAAACTGTCCCAAAAACCTTTCCACCAATTCCCTCCAAGTCCTGATAGATCCTTCTCCTAGCTGCCTAAGCCACATCGCAGCTAAGTCCGTCAAGTACAAAGGGAAGCATCGGGCCATCACTTCCTCCGATGCCCCTAGCACCTCCATGTGTCTGGTGTACCTCATCAAGTGATCCGTAGGGTCTGTCTTGCCATCGTATACCTCCACGCTAGGTAGCTTGAACTTAGGTGGATTCTGAGCCATCCTTATTTCCCGAACAAACGGACTCCTGTTCACTCCTTCCAAGTCTCCGTTGGTCGAACCACCTCACACAGTCTTCCTGATTATATCCACCAATCCAGCGTTGTCTGTCGAGGGATGCCCCCGAGGGAATTCCGGTACATACTCTTCATGTGGCTCGCTAGCAGCAACGTTAGTTCTAGCCTGTTGAACTCCTTCCAAAGGTCCTCCTATGTTGGATCCTGCGGGCCTGCCCCCAAGTCCTTGACGATTGCCCTCTGGCTCTGCATCCTGTCCTCCATTGGGTTCCATAACCCTAGCTCCTTGTCCTGCATCCACGGCTGTTGTATCCATTCCTAAGTTCTGGGTCCCTGCAGCTCTCATTTGCTCCAAGAAAGTCTGCATCATCTCTTGTTGACTCTTCAACAACCTCTCTTACAGTGAATTTGTTATGGCTTCCATTTCATCCCGGGTTATGTAGATCGAAGCTGGTACTTCCTCACCTCCGGAGGATGCTTGTTGACTTACTCCCTGTTGGCTTCTCTCAGCCCTTAGCCTTCTACTATTTTGCCTAGCCATTGTCTTCCAAATCCAAACTTTTATCCGATGCAGCGGGTGCTAGTCCTTCTCAGTGAAAGCACCAAAGTGTTTGCGCCAAAATTGGCCACAAACCCCAAATACCGTGAAAGCACTAGTGGATGAATACAAATCAGCGATATTCAAACACAAATCACAGATCTTAGCAAATAACCCAAATATGTTTGCACAAAAAATGGGCAAACACCTCCAAGTCGTATCATTTAGTTGATTTTATGTTGTTCGTAGTGATTTGGGTGGTTTATTCAAATATGTAAAAAAAATAGGGACTAAACTGTAAAAGACACACAGATTTATAGTGTTTCGGCCAGAATGTGCCTACGTCCACTTTATATGTTATTCTCCTTTTCCGATCCGATTACAAGTACAAAGCTTTGATTACAAGTATATCAAAGTTGTTTGAAAGTTCCTTTCAGGGTTGAGCTCTCAAACTTGTCCCCCATTGTTGTACCCCTGCCCCTCTATTTATAGAGTGAGGCTGGGGGCAGAGGTCTTGGATGTATATAGCTGCTGGTGGGCCTGGGCTGATGCAATCTGGCCTGACAAAGTTGGTTCGGTAGCTCCTTGGTTCGGCGGTGAGTGGAGTGTTGACTGGACCGGTAGTGTGTGGAGCGTGGCTTGGTTCGGTAGCCCCAGTCCGGTAGTGGTTGGTTTGACTCGGTGGTGAGTTGGTTCGGCGAGGCCTTGGACCGGTGGAGCTTGGTTCGGTGGGAAGGGAAGTGGAGTTGGTTCGGTGGGAAGGGAAAATGGCTGGTTCGGCTATGCTTTGGACCGGCATTGTTTGAAGATGGAGCTTGGACCGGCATTGTTTTGGACCGGTAATAGGTAAAAACGTGCCCAGCAGATCATATCTCCTTCATACGAACTCCGATTATCCTGAAAATTGAAACATAGCCTTTCCTAGTCCTTATCATCATTTCCAATCAATTTCGTCCCGATCGAAACTCAACCAAATTTTAATAATATCGACCGTAGCCTTGATCCCAATCGATTTCCAATCCCGACATCCATCATTCCTTGCGAATTTGTTGATATTCCAGTTTTTACCCAAAAAGTGGGATAACAATGCAGGCCATAAAAACAATGCTTACCCATCGCAAGACCAAGCGATCTCCGACATCACCCAACAAGAAAACGCTAAATCATTCAAAATTTCCATACTCAAATCCTACGAAAGAAGTGTTTCAAACAAAAGTTAGCGATGTGGATGGAAGTGGACTATTTCTAACTAACTGCAAATGTTTGTACAAACGAGAATCCAGTTAAATAGCCTGTGTCTACCACCACCAACTCGCTTAACTATGAAGTATATTTCTTTGGATCAGGAAAATTGTTGGCAACTAAAAAGGGATGATATTTGGAAAAGATAACGGGGATCGCCGACGTGAACAGATGGCAAAGAGACATGGGCGAGCAAGCACCAAACAGTAAAAGACCTCTTCGGAGGCACAAACCCTCTTCAGAGGCACAACTCTTCGGAGGATAAAGACCTCGAGCGGCCTCGCCAGAAAAAGAGAGTTCTTTCTCGACATAAAGTTGTGGACTGATCGGTGATACACTCCCGTGAATCCATCCAACTAAGAGAAAGAAACTCCAAACTTCCAGGCAAAAGCCCTACTTAGAGGCACACGTTTCACCGAGATTGAAATAAAACTTCCAAGTGTTGAAACGTGAAAAGCCCTCTTCGGAGGCCCATTTCACCATAGTTGAAATGATAAAAGACCTCGAGCGGGCCTCGCCAGAAAAAGAGAGTTCTTTCTCGACATAAAGTTGCGGACTAATCGGTGATACACTCCCGTGAATCCGTCCAACTAAGAGAAAGAAACTCCAAACTTCCAGGCAAAAGCCCTACTCAGAGGCACACATTTCACCATGATCTGAAATAAAACTTCACACGAGTCGAAATGTGAAAAGCCCTCTTCGGAGGCCCGCTTCCCAGCGAACAGGGAAAAAATAAAAGCCTCTCCCAGGAGGCAGAAACAAAAAGACCTCTTCCCAGAGGCACAATCAAACAAAAGACCTCTTCCCAGATGCACAATCAAACAAAAGACCTCTTCCCAGAGGCACAATCAAACAAAAAGACCTCTTCGGAGGCACACGTTTCACCGAGATCGAAATAAAACTTCCGAGTGTTGAAACATGGAAAGCCCTCTTCGGAGGCACAACTCTTCGGAGGCACACGTTTCACCGAGATTGAAATAAAACTTCCAAGTGTTGAAATGTGAAAAAGCCCTCCTCAGAGGTACAACTTTTCAAAGAAGCATTTCATCAGAAATGCAAAACAAAGATCAAAAATCCCTCCACCGAGGCGCAATATAAAAAAAAGAAGCCCTCTTTAAAGGCACATTTTAGCTTTCAAATGAAGATTGGTTCATCTATTCTTGAAAATACTCTTCCTCAAAAAAGTTAAAGTGCCCTTCGAAGGTCCGCTCTACCACATAAGAGAATTCGCTTTGTAAAAATGCATATATGCAAAAGAAAAAGTGATATCTCCAAAGGGTGGAGCATGAAAACTCATATGAAACGAGCTGTACTCTATTTTGAGCGGAATAATATTCCTCCAAGTATGGAATAATTATTCTCCAGAAAATAAGAGTACAAGTCCCCTCAAAGTTGAAAATATTGCAACGAGCTTATGGTATAGGGGCAACATGGTATAGCTACATTGGTAAGAATTACACTCGAACAACATACCACAAGCTCACTACAATATCATATAAAGAAACTTGTACAAAAATGAATAGTAAATTCATTCTCAAATACAGACAGAAGTTTGTACAAACAAAAAGAATCATTTTATTCAATACTGTCAAAATTTTGTACTGGTACAGGTTTCAAAATAAAAAGAAAAAGTAAAGCGGAGGCCGGTACCCGCACAATCTCCGGTCAGTACATGCAAAAAGCAAAAAGTAAAAATAAAGAGAAGCAGGGCCCGTTACTTTTTCTTGCCACCACCTTTAGAGCCTTCATCTGACCTAATAGGCAGCTTTTCAGGACGGCTTGGGAGAGTCGGGGATGAAGGAGAGAGGGTTACTACCGGATCAACCTTCGCTTCCTCTTTAGAAACAAGAATGCTTTTCCTTTTCTTCTTGGAAGTGGTACGCTTCCTCCTCCTCCTTGAAGAAGACTCACTTCCCGGGGTAATAAGAGCAGCTAGTTTTACGTCATCAGAAATAGTACGCTCCGGGGATTTGTCGCCTCCTTCAAGTCCTTCGTCCTTCTGCTCTTGCGAAGCGATTGGATCATCCAAGCCTTGAAGGGCTCCTATTAATTCTTCCTGTGATCTTGGTTGGGATATAGGAGTGATTTGAGGGAATGGAGGAGGGACAGTTGGAGGAGGAGAAGTCTGCGTGGCACTTGGCGTTTTTGCTACAGAAGAAGAAAAGCCAAAAATATTAGTATCTCCCGTGAAGAAAGGAGATAGCGGCTCATTGAGATTTAAGAAATAATCAAAAATTTCTTCGAACTCATGTGGAGCAAACAGTCCACTTGGGCAAGATTAACAGTAGAGTTACCTGGAGAAGTCGGCTTCCTAATATCAACCTCATAAGCCTGTGCTTCGGCGCTCTCTTCGCCTTCATCTCCACCCTGCATGCTTGTGATCTCAGTTGTAACTTTAACAAGGGATGGAGAATGAGAACCAGAGCCTGTGATGTCAACATCGGCCGAAACCGAAGGAGGGATGGGGGCAGTTAATGGTGCTTCTTTCACAAAGTGCTGCTCCGCTACCTCAGCTCGCGCTTTGGCAAGATGCTCTTTTCCCCGGGCAAGGGAAGCTCTGACGACATCATCTAGAAAGTGTTCTGCAAGAGATGCTTCAGCATAGCCTGCGCCTGTACCTCCAAGCATGTCAAGAATTGACTCCCAAATCTCGGCCAGGGTAATCTCATACTTCGGTCCTAAGAATGAATGGCTCCCACGCCCCATAACGCTATGCATGTAGAAGTCAAATAAAGTGGAGTTGACATTGGCTTTAGTAACCTCGTGCGACTGTTCGGCAGCCCGCCTTCCAGCGATAGCTTCATCACGTTCCTTCTCCGTCTTTGATAATTAGGCCTTTAGCCTCATAATCTCCATATCCTGGGAGTTGACCTTCTTCCGTAACTCTGCAACATCAGCACGATACCTTCCCGTTGTTTTCTGCTCAGCCTCAAGTTGTGCCTCGGCATGTCGCTGAGCAGCGTGAGCATCGCGAACTTGCTTTTGAAGTACTTCTTTTTTTGAGTATATGAAGTAGAAGAAGTAGCAAGATCTTGTTTAAGTTTATCAACTTCTGCTTCAAGCTTCTCGTTGTAATCAGCAATGTTCCTCATCTCAGTATCATGCTGGCTTAAAGTTTTTTGCCACTCGGCCTTATCATTTTCCATGGTCAGCATGGCCTCTATATTCACGCGGTTGAACCTTTGAAGCTCATCAACAAGCTTTTGCCACCCTGACATCCGCTCGATATCAAGTCTAACAGCATCAATATTTTGCAGCATTGCTTGTTTGTCAATAGGGACCAAGTCAAGATCGAACCGCACTCCCTTTAGGCACCAGTGCGCGAATCGGCTTTGCAGAGTAGCCGGGCCTGGTCCAATTTGGAATTTAGGCCTGTTGACTATTGTCTGAATGTCTGTCTTCCCGAGAGCAGGAGAGCCGGAAGGGTTGTCAAGTGAGACGGGAGCAGCGGCCTTTTCAGGAGTTGTAGATGCACGCTTTTGACCGTGCCTGGCACGCTTGCTTGGGTCCTCAACTATATGACTTTTCCCCCGGTCGTCATGCGACTTTCTTTTGTGAGAGTCGTCACCTCTCTGGGAAGAATCATGGTGCTCCTCCCTTTCTCACCTCTCATAATGCTCTTCTTGTGCCCTCCTCTCCTGAGCCTTTCGAGCGGCTCTCTCTTCGTCGGTTTCTCTGTAAACGGGAAGGTAGCGCCTATAGTCATATTGACTACGCCTCCCGTAGCGCTGAAAATCGTCATAATAAGAGCCGCTGCGTCCCATCGGAGAATCTGAAATAAAAAAAGACAAGTCTTAAAAATCTTCAGAGAAAATAAGTTAAGTACGAATAAGTGCTGAAAATCCTATGTGCGTGTGGTGTGCAAACTACACGCGTCAAGCTACGAACCACTCTTCGGCACAGGGTTGGTAGTGACTTGAGTGGAAGGCGTCAAAATTTGCTGAAAAGTTGATGTCGCCTCGACAATAGGAGAAGGAGCTTTAGGGACATCATCTTTAAAAAGTTCCTGTGAAGTTATGATCAGGTCGCTTAGCCCCTCAAAAGTATCATCACCGCCATGCTCGACGGGAGTTTCTTTTTCGGCTTCCAAATCGGCGGCATCTTCAAAGCAACGAAGAGTTTCTTCCTCCTCAATAACTGGGGAAAGTGCCGATTACTGGATGGACCCCCAACATCGATAAGTGTGGGGCACTTAACCAGTGAAGTTTCAGTAGAGGGCTCCTTCAGTATAAGCTTTTCGGCAGGGGTTGAAACATCTGGTGCCTCCGCTGGAGAATTAGGGATTTCATGAGGCTGAGTGGATCGAGAAGGGTGAAGAAGTCCGAACTGGTGAAGGAATTGGTCGTTCAACAAAAATTTCATGTCCCGCTCTTCAACCAGTACAGCCACAAGCCTCTCTAGAGTTGGCTTGTGGCTGGGATCTCTAGAAGGAGGGGGGAGCGCTGAAATGAAAAAAACGAATTTAACACTTGGCAATTAGGACTTCGCAAAACTCAGAGAATAGAAGAAGTAAAGGTAATTGATCTTAGTTCCTTCCCTCCACACAACATAAAACCCCGGGGGGCAGCGAACAAAAAAGAACTGAGTTAAGAACCCATGAGCAGTGTCGGGAAGGCCAACGATCAATTTGCGATTTCGGGCGCTTCTCACGATAGTAATTGAAGGGTGATCCTTAGTCCTAGTAAAGGAGCATAGGAAGCAAATCTCATCGAAGCTCGGAAGTTGATCAAATGTTTTCCTAAATAGCACACACAGCCCCATCAGAATGGCGTAGCCATTAGGGTGTAGCTGGAATGGGGAGATGGCTAGTCGACGAAGAAGATTCTGGAGAAAGTCGTTGAAAGGGGGAATGGCCCCGCTCAGGCACATTTGCCTGTTAACCGCTACGAAGCCAGGAGGCACCACATCAGTAGTGTCAGTTTTCTCAGGAAGAATGGCATCTGCTTCAGCAACGCCAAACTGAGTGCATAACTGACGAAAAACTTTGTATGATAAAGAGGTAGAGGCTCTCTCTGGAGGATTAACTAGCGGAGCCGGAATAAGAGTGGCTTCTCCCGTCTGGACTGTTATTTCTTCTTGTCGAGAAGTCATTCTACACAAGCAACTGGATATTCAAATGTGAAGGTGCACGTTTCCTAAAAGTGTGAAGAGTTGTGCAGAACTAATAAAAATAACGAGTAAATATAACTGGAATTAAACAAGTCAACGATTGATCGATAACAAAATTTCAGGACTTGTTAATTTAAAGTTCAGGTATAGTATTAGTGCAAACTGGGTAGTTTCAGTTGACTATTTCAATGTTGCTTTAATACTTTACTTGAATTTGATGATTTAAAAAGCACTTCGTTCACACAATCTATTTAAGTTGATTATCTGTTGTTAACTAATCTGCCATTTAACGTGGGCAGTCAGTGGCAGTATATTCGTCCCAATTTTCTGTAAATGATGTATTGAACAGATTGTTAGCTTGCAAGTCAAAAGTGATCTGTGAATAAATGCAGCAAAGTTTAACAGTTCAAAGTTCAAGTAACAGTTCAAAGTTCAACTAACAGTTCAAAGTTCAAGCAGTTTATCCTGGCAACTCAAATTGGAAATACAATCAAGTTCTGTCAACATCTCTAAGTTTTCAAATTTTGTTCAGGTCATTGAATCACAGTCCAAAAAGTTCTCAAAGTCATGAGTCGTTCATGACTTATCCGGTGAGTTGACATTGTCTTTCACGACTTATCCTAACTCGGCTGCGACTCAGAGCCTATGTCGCATCCATTTGAGTCGGTCAAGAGTTAAGTCGTAAGGCCTCTAAAGCCGCCCAAAAGTGTTGGGTCGTGTCCAAGCTAATGCTCCACTCAACCAGCAAACCCCTCATCTAATCAGTAACCCCTCTTAACCCGTTAACCCGTTAGCCTCTCCATCAACAAAAGTCCTTACTTCCTCATGATACCGAATCATTCAAAATCTTTCGAATTCAATGTTTAGCAATCCTGACACAAATCAAAAATCAATTGGCCTGAAGTGTTGCAACCCATCGGTGTCATCTTGTTAATCATTTAAAGTCGAATAAGACTAATTCAGGTTCAACAACTATCAGGATAACAAGATTCACAACGAGGTGCTGCGCGAGGAGGTGATTTAAGATTCAAAGGTGGAACTCACGAATCAGTGCTAGTAAAGGATCGGGAAAAGAGCAGGATCACTTACGCAATATAATGGAAAAGATGGATTGTCGATCAACTAGCTTGGATTCGCCTTCAGAGAGGTGAGAAGTCGTTAATGGCAGAAAGGGATGATAAAATAGTAAAGTGAGAAAATAGAGAAGCGACTTAACGGCTTATATAGGAGACAGAGAAGAAGATGGATGGTCAAACGAGTTAACCAGCTCCCTCAGTCGTCCACGACTTAGGGATTAGATCGAAGTACACGACCTACGACTTAAGCGTGTACTTCGAGGGGCAAATGTTAGCTCCTATGGTCAATGACTCAATAAGCAAACGACTCAAGGTGGGCGGCAACTCAATGGACAAGCGACTTAGTGAGTTATCAACCTAAAGAGTTAAAAGATGCACGACTCAACGAGTCAAGAGGTTGGACGACTTAACAGGGCAAACGGCTTAACGGTTTAAGGGCTTAACAACCTAAGAAGTATAACGGCTTAGCGACTTAGCTGGTGGCACGACCTACCGACTTAAGGTTTCTACGACTTAAGGAAGTCCACGGCTCAAGGACAGGATGACTTAACGATTCAAGAGATGGCACGACTTAAGAAGGAAATGAGTTAACAACTTAAAGCTATCCGCGATTTACGACCTAGCATGTGTCGTGGACGAATTAGCGAATGAAACCCTGCTCCTTACTTAACACGGTGGCCTCTTAACTCATACACGATTCAAGACTTGGGTTATTATCTAAAATAAACAAGCTTACTAGTTAAGCCATGACTCACGACCTAGCTTGAGTCGTCCACGACCTAAAGCTACTAAGTAAAAGTCCGATGCCACGATATTGACTCATGGGCGACTTAGGACTTATACAAGTGAACCTTTGTGAGACCATGGGGCCTAAGCCAGATAAGTCGGCCACGACCTACCATAAGTCGATCACGACTTACGAACCAAGGGGGAAATTTCCCTATAAATACCAACCTACCTCAAGCATGAATGGGACTTTTGGACAATCTCTTCAAGCGCCGATACTCTGCCAGTTTCTCAACCAACTTTACACTTGAAGTTTCGAAGACCACTACAAGCACTTTGAAAGACTTTCACGCATCTGACATGGATTTGAAGACTTTCATCTACATCGAAGCTTAGGCTACTTGCTCGAAGTGTTTTGTAACTAAAGAGATTTGTACTTGAAGATCATTGTATCGTTTTGTAACAAGATCAGTAATAAAGAAACTTAAAGTGGACGTAGGCTACTCCTTAAGCCGAACCACTATAAAATCGTTGTTTCTTGCTGTGTTTTATGTTATTTTAGCTGATATTCTGTTCCCGAACCATCGGGTGGTGCTTTCACATTCACACTTCACACACCGAGGTGTTAGCGTTCGATTTTAAGCGTTAACAGAGTTGTTTTGTTTTCAATGTTTTTTGGAGTTGATAAAACAATTGATTGAAATTCACATTTATTTCCACCAAATTGAAATTCAAGTTTATCATTAAAAACTTCTTCTAAATTATCGATTTCAAAGTCAAAACGGTGATCGAAATCTTCCCCATCAAAATTTAATGACTCATTTTCATAAATTCCATAAAATTCTTGTTCGTTAAATTCATCTTCCTTTGTTGGATTATCAACAACTTCGTCGCATATATCCATTTCAAAATCCAAAGTTGTTGTATTCAATTTTTCAGAAAAAGGAAGATCGAAATTTAAATCGAGTTTCTCACCGTCAAAAGAATTGAAATCCAACTCAATTACCGTGTTTTCAACAACTTCATTAAGATTGTTATTTTTCAGTTTCAAAAGTTGTTGTTTGGAAACGATCAATTTGGGTAAAATATGGATTATCGTTTGACTCGTCACCCAATGAAATTTGATTTTGTTTCTCACGAAAATTTTCCATTGTTTTAATCCACAAATTCGTGTGATCATCGTAAATTTCATTCATTTTCTCAACAAAGTCAAATTTGTAATTATTGACTTGAAAATTTTCGATTTGGATTTGTTGAGAACAAGAATTGTCAATTTCGATAAACGGTAGATTATTATTTGATTTTTCGCAAGTTGAGATTTGATTATGATTTTCATGAAAAATTTTGTATTTTTCAAGTAATAAATACCCATTATCTTTTTCCATTTGGTCAACAAAATCAAATTCATGATTATTAATTTGAAAACTTTCACTTTGAATGTGTTGATAACCAAAGTTTTCAATCGTATCGTTATTGAAACTATTTCCATTGCCAAAATTATTTAAAATTGGTTCACATTTTTGTCTTTAATTTGAAATTCATTTTGAAGCTCAAATTGAATTGGCATAGGTTACACTCGAAATCATTTGAATTTTGAAGTGAATTCAAATTTTGATTATTTTGACTTAAACTGTTGCACAAATGCACACAAATCATTTATGCTTTGATTTTGTTGTGTAGAGAGTTCAAGTAAAGTTGACATGCTATTTTCGAGATTTGAGGGTTGATCATCGTTTTGAAAACTTTGTAGTTCAAAATTTGAATTATTTAAAAAATAGTGTCATTAAATATTTATAAGAATTTTGAGTGAAATTATATGGATTATATTGATTTTCACAACTATTGTAAAATTCAAGTGAATATGGAAATTCGGACATTTTCAAGGATGTGTTTGGGTTTTTTTTCTATATAAAGGAAAATATTTACAAATAAAATTTATTCTTCAAAAGGGAAATTGATTTTTATTTTGTTTTCTTTTTCAAGTTTTTCTTTGTTTTTGAAAATGTTTTTTAATTTTTTTTTGGATTGTAGTTTTTCTAAATTTTGTTTTTTGGATTTTTGAAATTTCAAAGGAAAAGGATTTAAAAATTTCAATGGAAAAGGGATATTTACAATTTTTTTGTTTTGGATTTTGAAATTTTTTTTGTTATTTTTTTTAAAATATGCATTAACTAATGCAACTAAATGAATGCAGTGGTTAATTACAAATGATTTATCCCAAGTTAACCCAAAATTGTATAATCACACATTGTCTTAAATCAACAAGATAGTTCTCAGCTAGGTAACGGGCAGAGGCTATCGGTGCACCACGAATCGCCGTAGCAATGCAACCGAAGGTTTAAGTCCCTTTAGAGAAACAATTCAGTATTTACGAATCACCATAATATTTATAACTAATTATTGCTCCGCCGTAGCCTAGACACCGAGAAATTAAATTGTTCAAAGAAGACAAATTGTCAATATACAATTAAGAGTTATCTAACAGTTGTTAAAAAAAATTCTAAGATGAAATGCAAAACAGAAATTAAACGTGTATTAACAATGCAACTAGAATGAATTTTTTTTTATTTGAATTTTTTTAATGCAAGCAAACAACAATGCAAGGCAAATAAAAATAATTAATATAGCAAGCAAGCAGTCTATTTTATTTTGGCAAGCTCAGCAACGCAAGCAACTCTTCATATCTACTTGGGCAACATGAAAATAAAAACAAGATATATATACAAATTTTGTTTTTTTGTTTTTTTTTTGAAAAACAAAATTAACAATTTTTTTTAAAATACAAAGCAAACTACAAGTTAAGAATCAAAACAATTCCTTTCTCCTTTTTTCTGACAAAACCAAACAATCATGCCCGCTAAAGGCCACCGCAAGCCCACTATCGAACAAGTCAACTCCCCAAGCAAACGTAAACCAGATGCTTTAATTTTTTTTAAGAGACAAAAAAAAACCAGTTTCCTTTATTCTTTATAACTAAGACGAGGCCCGGCCCAAATTAAAAGTAATTCACAAAGCCAAAACACTTCTCCTTTTCAAATACGTGAAAATCAATTGAATTGGAAATCTCAAAAAAAATCAAAATCAACCAAGCAAGAAACTCAGTGGAACTTCTCTTGCTCAAATCCCAAATTAAAAGTCCATCAAATTGGGTTGCGGAGATTGTATTTGGGTCGATGCACGGCGAATGGGTCGTGAACTGATGATGCAGGCGATTAGTGAAGTATGGCCGCTCAGTTATGGGTATGTATGATGGATAGATGGTGACTGCTCTTGTTGGTGGTGCTCGCGGGTTCCAGAAAATGGGGGAGTTCGATAGTGTATTGAAGTGTGGATCATGGTTGAATGACATGGGTTGTCGAAGTATGGTGGAGAAGTGAGGGGCAGTGTAGTTGATTGCTTTGGTGGAAGGAGATGTTATGCAGTGGCTGTTGGAGGGTGGATGTAAGTATGTGGGGTTTCTTGGAAGAGGATTGTGAGTGGAAGTGGAAGTTTGTACGGCGGAAAATTGATGTGGCGAAGCAAGAAGGCAGAGGTTGTTGAAGAAGTTTGGGAGATTTTGCATGTATGTTTGTGATATGGTGGGATGGAGTGGTAGGAAAGAAACGATGAGTTTGTATGCATTGGTCAAGTAGCAGTTTGAGTTGATATACGTGATCTAGATGGCTTGTATGTGTGGCACTCGCTTGTATGTGAAATGGAATGGTAGTTATGAGGTTGTAGTTTGGTGGATGTAGCAGTGAATGGTAGTTAGAGTTGTTGATGTGTAGAAATGGGGATTGCTATGATTGAATAATATAGGATGGAAGTTGTATGGAAATTAGAAGAAATGTAATGGATTTTCTAGTGAGATTGTAGGGTTGTTTGATAATGAAGTGGTGGATGTTTTGGATGGGAAGAAGGTGATATGTGGAGGCTGTTGTTGTGGTGGAAAGGTTTGTGAGTGGTGGTTCAGGTGCAGTTGAATGTGTGTGGGGTTGATGAGGTTGTTGAAGTGGAGGAGGGGTAGTTAATAATGGAGTTGCTGTGATTTGGTAGTGTTTCTTTGTGGTGGTCTTTGAAACGGGTGATGAATTGTAATTGGAGGAAGGCGATGGAATGATGGATGTATATGACTGTAGAGGAAGTTTTGATGTTGGCAGAGCAGGTTAAGGGAAAGAAGTGATTGGTTCGATCAGGAGGTGATGCTTGTAGTGGCACTGGTGTGTGGCTACAGAAGAGGATGTGCAGTTTTTGTGATGTTGTAGGGAGTCTGGAGGTTGTCAGTAGTGTTGAATGAGTATTGGGGTTGTGGATGTTGCAGTTTATGTTGTAAAGGGTGAAGGGATGGTGAATGGAATTGTAGGCAGTTAGAGGAGATGGTCTAAAGTGGGAAGTTTTGAAAAGTGGCAGAGGAGGGTGGTCCGAGATTCATGCAGAAGTGATGATGGTGGAAAATGGTTGTACTATGGTGAATGAAGTTTGTGGAACTTGATGATGGTCGGTAGTTGCATGCAGATCCGATAGGAAGGGATGGTGGATTTGAGGTAATGACAGAATTGTATGTTGGCAGTGGGGTAAGAGGAGATGAATGACATGGTTGTATGAAGATTTAGTAGAAGAGCGGGTGGATATGACTGGGAGGAGTGTAGTTGATTGATGTCTGTTTGCAGTGATGTTGTTTGTGGGGCTAGTTGTGGAGTTGGTAGTGGAATATGCACAGGGTAGTGATGTTGAATATGAAAGTGGAGTGACTGGATGATGGTTGAAGCAAGCAGTTTGGGGTTTGTGATGTGGTAGAATTATGGCTTGTATAATGGACAGTGGTAGATGAATGGGTGGCAGGCAGTGTGTATTGAATGGTGTGGTGGGTTTGATCTACTACAGAGGGGGATGACAAAGATGAGGTATTGAAAAGGAAGAGAGGATTGAAGTGAATTGAAGGAACAGATAAGTAGAAATGAACAAAGAAAGAAATGCAATGGTGAAGGCAAATTTCTTTTTTTGAATGCAATGTAAAAAAATTCCAGTAGATAAGAAACCCCATGTGTAGATAATTGGAGAAATTATAATTGTCTCAGACAAGTGGATTTGACAGCAATGCCTTAGAATAAATACGATTATACAAGAGGAATAGCAGTAAAAGCTTTTAATTTAGAAGAAACATTCCGAGGATAGCAAGTAGGAAAATCCACTTTACATACCCTAATAAAATGAAATTATTAGAATAAAAAAAATGGTCAATATTTTGAAAGAAAGTGCTGGATTTTTGGAAATGTGGTAAGAAATTTAAATTTGTTTTTATACGATGAAAATTTCATTAAAAATAAATTCTTCTTGAAAAAAAATATTATAGAGCACATATAACTCACTAGTTTCTTTGTAAATAAACAAAGATCTTAAATATTAAAATATAGAGTCTATTAAGTATTAAAAAAAATATGTTACCACATTTATAGTTGTAGTAGATTTTTTCTTGAAAAATAAGAGAGCATAGACTATAACCCTATTGTTATAGTAAGTTACTCCTAAGAGAAATGTTTTTATATTTTATATGAGATTTATTAGTATTTATTAAATTCATACACTAGTTCTTTTGGGTTGTAGTAACGGTGTTTTACGCAACATCTGTTTTAAACCCAAATAAAAATGCATTTTTAAAGATTTCTAAGAATAGAAATTAAAGTGATTAATGAATATATTTATTATTTAAATAAGCATAAGAAAATGTATTCTGGTTATGGATACATTAAAACAGTTTTAAAGATGAGTTTTTTTAAAAAGAAAATGTGTAATATAGATATTAGAAAATATTTATCATGGAAGAATATAAATTAAACATACTTTATTCTATTGGAATGAAGAAAATAATGGTATAATTCTCTATGAAACCAATAAAAATGTTTTATGTAAGTCACAAGCAATACATGAAAGAAATTGCAAGATATGGGAAGCATCATAATTTGTATAGCCTATTTCGAAAATATAGGATAAATTCCTTGTAACTTCGCAAAAACATGAAGTCCTCTTTTATAAGGTTCATAGAAGGTTTTAGCATTAATAACTTCTCATAAGAGAAAGTTTTTCTAATATTTTAAGATATGCGACTGTTAGTTGTATTAAGAAGTTGTTTTGAAAACACAAAAAGGATATTTTAAAGATATTTTAAAAGAAAATCATTTGGTGAGAAGGTAAATAGGTTTTTGAAATGAAAAACTTAATAAAAGTAAAGTTTGAAAATTCAAATTTTTATAGAAAACTCTAAAAGTCTTTAAAAGAAAGGGAGTATAAGTTTAGACTTAAAAATTTGGAAGTTTTTCTCTCTAGGTTTGGGAAATAATATTTAGTGACCAAGTATTTTTGTAATTAATAGAAACTGAAAAGATAACACTTTTAAAGACAAATATTTTGGGATTTGATGTTTAAAATTTTGTAGAAACCTTAGTTTTTAAAACAAGGTGATAAATACCGAACCAAATTCTTAAATGTGGAGTAGATAAGAATCATTTCCTAGGAATAAAGTGTAAGGCTTTGAAAGGGACAGTAGGAATTACTTAAGTAATAGTGAATATTCCCGTAAAGAGCATAGGACACTTGTAAGGACCTAGGAATGTTGATTCATGAGCAGTAAAGCGGCATCAGTAAGATAATAAGGCACGCATAGTTAAGAGTGGATATTTTTTATTTTAGAGCAACTTGGAAGAAGCATGTTTCTCAAGTGAAATTCACATGTGATAGTAGTTCTCAAGCTAGCATTGGAGTGTCATCTTTCGAAGCTTTTTATGGAAGACCGTGCTAGTCACCTTCATGTTGATTAGAGTCTCTGTAAAGATTGCTGCTTTGTATTGACATGGTTAAAAAGACTTCGGAGAAGATTGGTCTGATTAGGAGAAAATTATTATCTCATATCCATATCTCTTTGACAATAAGCTTTCGAATTTCCTTTTTCCATCTTTAGTTTTGAATAGGTTCTTTCCTTTATTATCCATCGGGAGGGTAGAACATAGGATTTAACCTATAGGTGGTAGGATTTAATGTAAACATGTGATTAGAACATGTTATGAACAATGTATGCTAGTGCTTGCAAGTGTTTTCTAGTGGATGCTATGGACGGATATAGGTATACTAGGCACTATTATTCTTTAGAGATCGGCCTAACTAGGACACTAGAGCATATGCATATGGATGTATGCGCATCTTTACTTTATTTCCATGGTTGCCATAAATGGATGTTTATCACATGATTGTATATTTGGATGATGGTTGTAACACGCATACAGAACTATCAGTTATCATTTAGTATTTTTTACATTTGTTTGGATACATGTCACGGACATGATTGCCTAAAAGGAGGTCAACTGAATCAGTGAACCACCTAATCTTTTGCATTAGTTAGGAACATTTACACTACACTAATTGCATAAATATCATAAATTGCATTAGAAATTTTTAAGGAAAATGGATGAGTGGTTGATGATTAAGTAGTTGGTTGAGAATTGGACGAAAACATTTAGTACATTATTTTATCCTTAGAGATTTCGTGGACGAAATCCCTTAAGGAGGGGAGAATGTAACAACCCAAAATTTAACCCATAATAATTAATTCGTTAATTAATTAAATAACTTTGTTAAATTATCAAAATTGAGCCATGGGGTTGCACCATTACGTCCGTAGTAATTTTCTGGTCAGTTTCCACATATAGAATGTCAGAAACCGAGATAATATGACCAAGATAGAAATAAACAAAGAAGAGAATATATATATATATATATATATATATGAAGGGAAGGTCGACTGACCAGTCGACATGGGCACCGGCCGATCGACTTGCCTCTGCTAATTACGAATGAAAGAACGTTCGTCCGTTCGAACGAATTTTACAGACTTAATGACGTATTTTGCATTCTTTTGACTAATCCGGTCCATCTATTTTTGCATCTGCTGGCTCCTATTCAGCCTATGACGTGATTGCATCCTATTCAATCCCCAAATCCAACGGTCTGAGATCCACTTCTACCCCTCTAAATAGACCCCATTTTTTCTCATTCTAGGTTTTCTCCAATTGGGTTCATCTTTCTATAAAGGACCCTAAACAGAATAATTTTTCCAAGGAGAAAATCGTTGTAAATTAAATTATTTTACAACTCCAAGTGTATCTGAGAAGACCAAAGGAAGTGCTTAGGACCGAAAGTAAGTGATTATAATTATTTTAAGATTTCTTTAATTGATTTAAAATAATAGGGTTTCCAATAGTTGTAGTTTTACTATTGTTTTGAAATAGCCTTTTTATTAGTTTTAGATCTACTTTTCTATCTATTCCCTTTTAGTTATTCCTTTTTAGTTTGTTATAATTTATTACTGTTAAGCATAGCTTTTTATTTATTTACAGTTTACTTACAGTATTTAAGTTTATTACTGTTATTTATTCCTAATTTACATTTTTCTACGTTTTGGATTTTATGCAAGCGCATATTCTCTTCTTTCTCCTTTCTTCGCATATGGATTAGAATAAATTAACCACCAATATGGATTATATAAGTAAGAATATTGAATAAAGAAAATAAGATGTAAATTGTAAAGACTGTAATAAATAATGGAATTGGACTATAATATAAATGGAATTGGACAGAAATTATGTCTAATTATGATTAGAATTGGACTAATTAATTGGCCTAGTTACAACATAAAATTATAACTAAAAAAGAGTAAAAGATGAAAGAAGCTTATTTTCACACTTTGACCTTGGATCAAGTAATAAGCATGATTATAACGTAGGTCATTATAAAAAAAGAACAGTATAAGGCATATTTTAAGACATAGGATAAATTAATGAGCACACATAGTAGAGAAAATTGTAAAGGCTTATTTAAATAATTTATCTAAGTTAATAAGCAAAGATGAAAGTAAAACCTGTATCATATAACATTCCCTATTAGTCAAAATTGTGTCCCACATTAGCCTAAAGTAAGATGAGGGCATGCTTTTGCTAAGAAAGGAAGTATTGGTTAAATGGAAGTCCAAATCATGGGGGATTTAGTAAGGGGAGCAACTAAATATTTTCTGGATGACGGGCCAGTACCAATAGCATTTCCTATATAGTTTCTATGGACGTGCGATGATCTCACATTAGCCTAAAGTGAGATGAGGGGAATGTTGGAGTTTGAGGTAATAAGAAGACCCAATAGGTGGAGCAAAAGGTAGCATGGGCATGGTGGCAGTTACGCGTGCGACTTCCAGTTTTGTGCTCTGTAATCACTATGATTTCCAAGCACTTAGTATGGGTGTCTTTCATAGACACCATTGCCTTCTGTGTATGGGGCTATATATGTCATCCAGATCCACAGTGGGTGCTTTGTGCATCTTTCGTAGATACCATTGGCTACAGTGTAGGGAGTTATATAGCGTTTGGTCCACAGTAAGGTCCGTGGAGTAGCAGGCCAATCAAAAAAGGTTTAATTAGGGTTGCATCCTAATTATAAGACTAGGAATTCAATCTAATCAAAAGCAGAAATCAAGGACAAGTGCAAGCAAATCGAAGTTAACCAATTGTATAAATTGAGCAATATTTAATCATATTTATCTCCAGTTTATCTCTTTCCTATTTCCCTCGTTTCCTCTTTATACTACAACTTTTGTAGAGTCTATTACTTTTGCTTAAAAATTCTAGTAATTACTATCATTCACCAGACTTTTAATCTGACCCATTCCTCTATTTTACACTGTTACCCCCCTTAGGCAATCAAGAGAGAGGACAGTAGATTGCTGTTGCTTGGAGATTTCTTGGAGGATTTTTCTACCATGTATTTCTTTTATTTCAGCTTTTGTTCTTTCTATGTATTGGCTTATTATAAGGGATATTGTGTACTCTGAATTTTAAGACTACGAGTTTTTGTTCCATGAGATAAATTGGATTTTTAGACATTTATGTGGTATTTGGTATTTAACTTATTTATGAAGCAATCATGAAGTTTTGTTTTAATTAATTTATTATTTTAAGTTTCCGCTGTTTTCATCTATTTTTGTTTTGTGAATTTTAATCTGTTGACTTTAGTTATACCTACAATGCACAACACCTTTTAGTGCACCCTTTTTGGTATATTAAGGGGTGTGAGGTGTTTCAAAGCTATGTTCGAATTGGAGAAAGAACATGTACGAGTTGAAGAGTCGTTGATGAGTTGGATCGTGTCGCGTGACGTAAGTCGTTCGTGATCGTATCGGGTTATCATCATTTGAGGTTTGTGTTTATACATTCACATCTTACTAATATTGGTATGCAAGTTACTAAAGATTGAAATTGGCACTTCTACATGTTCATTGTTAATTTAAATTGATATATATTTGTTGGATGAATTATCGAATGCTATGTTTACATGTTGACACGATATACATGTCATATATATGTACACAAGTGTACAAAAAATTAAATTTAAAATGACCCTGACTCGACCTTCGAAAATCGACACCGAATACATCACCTATATTCAAATACTGCAGATTCAAACGTCGAATCTGGCTCGTCGGAGCTTATAACACAATAAGTACAACAAAACAGCGGAAGAAATGAATATTATCACTGATACAACAATGAATACAATATCCAATAATATACAACAATGATCATAAATACATATCAGCGATCTACAACAACACAGCGGAAACACAAAGGCACCAGCAGCGGAAATAAATTGAACTCCAATATCTACAACCCCATCGCAAATCTCTAATCCGAAGATAGCTCGAACAACCATCATAATGACTTAAGCAAGGTCAGTCACCCAAAGACTGAGAAGATTTCCAAAGGATGTAGCCTACCGAATCTACACCTACTATTTGATTATCTGAAAAACCCAACTATAGACTGCCTGTGTGGAGAATTGTGGGCACCCAGAGTTTAGGAAAGGAACAATAAACTCTGGGTCAGTTATGGGACTTGTGTGAGCAAACAACAACAGTTTATCATGAAAAACAAGCAAAAGAATTTAAAAGTTGAAATCCGCAATGCTTTTTGGAAAATGAAACTACCATAAAGCCTCCCTCCACACACACAATGCAAGCGCACACTTGGAGGAGATTTCTCCTTATGACAGTCAAAAATGCTTGATACGCGAAAATCATTTGATATTCTTATTAGTGAATATTGCAGAAAACATTTCGAAAGTATAATATTAATCTTAGTCAGCATACAACCATTATTGTATGCCTACTATAGCTACCATCTAAACAGTGGTGACCACCATAAGTAAATGACAGGTTATTCAACTAAAACCGTATAAGGCATGTATTGGATGATTTGATTTCCAACAAATGGTCAGGCAAAGGAACTTCCCACACAAAATGGAACGCCTCGGGAGGTACGTCCCCGAGAACCTAATCGGATCTCTGCTACACAAGGCCGGGTTACGCCTACCCGGAAGTAACTACTGACACGAGTATGCCATCCCCCGGTCGTTACCGACCTTCGTCCGAGGGCCCTCAATCCAACAACCACATAGTAAAGTATTTGGGCTCCATACCATGATACCACTTTCAAAATCAACATAAGTAAATATCTTGGCTCCATAGCATGATATCACTTTTTATCCAGGATGGAATGGTCATACCCTTGGGGGGCCCTACCCCCAAATAACCTTGCTACCACGATTCCTGTTTCGACCATTACCGGGTTGTGAGGCTCGACGAAGTCATGTCCACAAAGCTATGCTTTTAATAAAGCCATGCTATGATCAACAAATGATCAGCAGCACTTCGTATGCCACACTATCAAATTGGGAATGTATCACTAGTAACAATCAACTACATAACATCTAAGCTCGTACGTCTCAGAGAAGGGTGTTAAGCTAAGAGAATAAATCTCCGCCACCAAGCATAAATCTGGGAGTTCGAACAGAAATCCGGGAGTACGAACAGAACCGAAGGCACTTCAAAAGAAGCCCTTGCAAATCCGAGAATTCCCAATCCCGATCGGACTCCCTACACATGGAGATCGCTATACCGGCGCGACTCGGTGCAGAGACATTCGACAGTTTATCCTTTCGTTCTCGAAGATACCCGGTCTTCACCACCGGTCTTCAAATGCTATCCATAACGTCGTATCATTATTCAGAATGGGTTATATGAGACAAGGCCCTCTCCCGGCTAAACCGAATAATGGGCGCAATATTTAAAAACGATATGGATAAATGGAACTCAGTTAAGTCACGACTTTAACCCAAAACCTTTCTTTCAAATGCTTTAAACAAATTACCATTTCAAATCTTTAAACAAAAAGATTCACTTCACAAAGTTCACCCATTTCTCATAAAGATTCATTCACATATTTCAAACAATTTCCGTTTCAAAATTGGATTAACTCTTCTAATCATTAAATCTAAGATTCAATTCATAGCTTTTAAAACAATACACAATTTCTTTTCAAACTTAAAACTTTTCATCCCAAATTGGAAATCCTTTCCTTTTATGAAAGCTACTATTATTTGAAGACAAATAGTTTTTGTTTTGGAAAAATCCAAATACATTTATACAAGTTAAAGCCCTTCAAGTGTAAAGCTTGGTTTAAATTCAAATTCCCAAAACAATACTTTTTAAATGGTTTAAAACCCATAAAAACACCTTTATAACTTATATAATATTTTTAAACCATAATTTCCAAATATGGAATTCAATTTTGAATTTTGAATTTAAATTCAAATCAAACTATTTAAATTTCAAAACCTTATCAAGTTATTCAAAATAACTTTTATCCTTAGAACTCCTTTTCAAAAGCTTCTTACATTTTAACCCAATTCCATTTCCAAAACCATTTGGATTCAAAATTCAATTTTTTTAAAGCCATTTCAAAAATCTGTGCCTTAACCAATTTCCTCGTGCAATCCATATTTGTGTGTGTAAGGTGTAGTCCAGGGTTTTACAATATAGTGCAAACATCATCAATCATCACATCACATATTCAAGCACATCGATATTGATAAGCGGTATAATCTATAACGCTTATCGTTCATTCACAAATTCGCAGATAAATAATATTAATCCATCGCAGATAAATAAATTACATCCGTCATAGATAAATAAATTACATTCATCACAGCTTGAATTTAAAACAATCCATATCACAAAGCACCACACAGCCGAGAAATCAAACCATTCAAAGCATTCAATAAAATACAGTCATATATAATAAGGTTAATTGATTATCCGATTAATTGAAATCAAATAAATCACTAATCCAGGTTAATTAATCAATAATTAAAAATTATTTTAATTAATTAAACTTTGAATCATTGATTAATTAACCTTCAATATTAAATTACTAATAAATCAAACTTAATTAATCAATCAACCTTTAATCATTGAATAATTAACCTTTAATTATCTAATATCCTTTAATTAATTATCCTTAATTAATTACATTAATTAATTAACCTTAAGTTAATTACATAATTAATTAACCCTTAATAAATTACCATTTAATTAATAGTTTATAATAAGTGATTATTCCTAATCACTTTCATAAATAAATCTTTAATTGATTAATTATCCTCAAATTAAATTACTTAATTAATTAATCACATAGATTAGTTTTTTCTTTAATCACTTGATAAATCCACCTTAATCATTAATCAAGTACTTTTAATTAAGTAATTATCTTTAAGTAATTAACTACACTTTAATTACTTATTACAAATTAGTCAATCTTTAATTAAAGTAAATAAACTCTTAAGAAATTACATTAAGTAATTAACCTTTAATCACTTTCATTAATAAATCTCTTAAAGTTTTAATTAATTAAAAGACAACTCTTTTATCTTAACTAATTAATTTAATTATCTTTTTTTAAAATCTTGTTAATGACCTTTGGAAAATAAATCATCATTAATACATTAATCTACTCAAGATTTTTAAGATTTGAAAACATTTCACTTTTCTTATTTACTTAATTACAAAAATCAGGTTTAATTAAAATAAGTTTTAAAATAAGGTTATATATATAAACTAAACATTTTAAACTTAAAATAATTAATCTCATCCTAAAACCAACATTTATTATTCAAACAAGAAATGGATTAAAACTGTTCAAACTATTCCAGATTTTAAAGTTTAAAAACATATTTTTACCATAAATTTCTAGACCCGAGACAACCCCGGGTAAGACCCGATAATACACTCGAGTAACCCACGTTTTCCTTTGCTTCGAGAAAATCGATCAACTTCTCGTGCCTGGACCAAGTCTCCTACCTTCTTCCCCAACATCCCAAAAAACACAGACACGAACGAATGCACGTGTACGTGCACAAACTCCACGACCATCTCTGACCGGCGTTGAAGCCACCCAAACATCATCGACGATCACCAAAAGAGATTCGAACAACCATAATCACGAAATCGTCATTAATACAAAATTGTGCCAATCTTCGAACTACCTAGAACCAAACACTCGCCTGAAAAACCCTCCGCCTCGTCGCCACAAGCCGCCAGAAAATGTGTGATTGCTTCCAAAGCTTCGCCATAGTCCAATACTTCATTTCCCTAGGGTGCTATAGCACTCGATCCATCCATGATGATGGAATCACCTCCGAAACATCCTCGTCTCAACTAACTAACAATACCCTAATTCGACCCCATCTTCTTTCTAAGATTGATTATAAAAATTTTAAACATTTTTCCCATGCTCCGCTGCGCATCAACTTCCTTCACCATGAATTTCGATGCCCAGATCGACATGCATCACCAGAATTCGATCGTTTTGCATTTTCCGTTCAACTTGAAATTGCCACCTCAATAAAAAGCTAAAAGTTCTAATTTTCATCTTAAAAATCATAGTTTTCAAACACAAATCCATTTATATAACCAAAACTCGATAATAAAATTTTTGAATTTTCAAGTTGAAAATATCTTACCGTGATTTCCAAATTTTGAAATATTTCCAAGATATTTTCTGCTTAGAATTATTTTTAAAATTTGAATCAGATCATTACAAATACTTTTCCTTTAAAGATTATTACTTAAATACTTCTAGATTTTGAGATATAGAATTTTTTTCTTGAATTTTGATTATCCTGTTACTAAACAGAACATATATTTATACACGTACAAGCATGCACACCCATTACATATATATACACCACATGCAAGCCTATTTAACCACTCAAATAACATTTTTCATAATAGGTCCAAGCATCAACCACAGACATCAAGATATAAGGGGAGATTAAATGAGTTTGCGCACCTGAAGCTTATGTTGACAGAGAACCTAAATTTAAAACTGGAATTTGAATTTGGTCTTTGGTTCATTGAATCTGCAGTTTTGATTTGATTGCTTAATCCATACTTTACTTTCCAGGCTTCAAAACTTGAAGACTAAAGTTTGTTTTTGCTTTATCTTAAGATTCCAGGTTTGAATACTCTATGATCTGGAATTGAAACTGCAATTTCTTTTCTTTGATGTTAAACTACACTTTGCATTTGATCTAGAAATGATGATCTAAGGCCAAAACTTGGATTTGATTTGTAAGTTGTTGATCTAGTTCGTTTGATCTATAGATTTTTAATTTTTCCCCTCTGTTTTGAAACTGAAGCCTGTATTTATTTCCAGCTGTTGATTTTTCTTTGTTTGCTTTTGTTTAATTTTCTTTGATCTTTAAATTTCCTTTTGATCTTTCTTTTGATTTCCATTTTTGTTTTCAGTTTTAAGAAAACTGATAATAGCTTGGTTTTCTCCACATAACATGTTATTATGTTAAATTTTTGAAACAAAAACCAAATTGCCATTTGTCAAAAAGGCTTACACTTGTTAACTTTGTATGTTAAATTGATCATATATATTTTCAATATATTTTTGTATACTTACACTTGTTAAAACAATACAAATTATGTTTATATCCTTTCTTCAATTTATTTTATCAATTTTTTTTAAACCTTTAAGCATTTATATTTTCATATCCTAACATATGTTTATATTCACATGGGTGTATGCATTTTATACTTTATACTTTCAAAATATACATTCATATCAAAGCTTTGTATTTATTTATCAACTATATTTATGAACTATGATTTTATAAATATTTATCTCATGTATATATACAAACCATTTTCTTTTTCATTTCAAAAGATATATATATATATGTAAGTTTAAAGCTTTTATTAATTCTTGCTTTACATTGCATTCATACATTTTAATTACTTATATTTATATCAATTTAAAGAAAATTGATTTTAAAACTAACTACATTTTAATAAATAAACACACATATTCATTATTAGTACTTATATAACTTTATAAAATAAAGATGATCTAGAAATCAATTATACACAAATATATAATCTTAAACAAGTTTTCCAAATCAATATATATACACACACTAAAATTAGAAAACAAATGTTCATTACGTCTAAAATATAGAGTTTCCAAATTCAATTTATTTTCAAAACATCTACATTTGAATTCCTAAATGAAATTCTTTATTTACTGTCTATTCAAACACATCTTTTATATTTGTTTTCGAAATACTTACAAATCGTTTCACAATTTTATCCAAAAATTGTATTGAATTATAAAATAAATTTTGGCTAAAATCCGAGAATATTACAGATTCCCTCCTTAAGAAATTTCATCCTCGGAATTTGCAAGACAGGGAGACAAACAAAGGACGGATACACAAAGATAGAGAAATAATTTTCCAGGTCAAACTGGATATATATTATGCATTTGGCTTACCAAATCAGAATATCAACTATACGAGAACAAACTCATTTAATACTACACAAGATATTCGAGTCACCAAATCTACAAAATAAGTAGGGCACTGGTTAGCCCGAAGGGATAACTAACCATTCGTAGAATATATCGGACCCAAAAGAACAAATGAATGGATTCAATCTTCCATAATTCTCAAATGGATTCCAAACTCAGGTCGGAGTACCCTAAAGTTTACACCAGCTTGTCCCTCTTCGAACTTAGACCCACACCAAAAATTACAATAGAATTTCAAATTTGGTTTTAATCGAAATCGTTTTATCGATACTAATTAATATAACTTCATATTTAATTTACCAATTTTATTCCAATAGAATTTTAAATTCATTAATGTTTAAAAGGAAAAGCTGATAGAAATCTGATGGAGAAAATACAATTTAGGAATCTATCCATAACGATTCGCAGAGCCACCACACCGAAGCTTCTTCCTCGAGCTGCCACGAACCATCAAAGAAATTGAAATCGGATCTAGGGAGATTGATAAGAAAGTTGTTTCCACTGTTGCAGGGTATAGACCATTTATAGTGGTACTCCCATGTCCCCTATCTCGTCCTCTTCTTGCACTCATACTTACTATTAGTGGATAGCAAGAGAATTTACTAAGGCACACGAACTGATATCTTAGAGATATACTCATTCTAGGGTATACTTCACCCTATCTTTAAAGAGTTACCTAATGTGTTATAATCCTGAGCTAAAGTTCAATCTTCTGCTCTGATACCAATTATAACGACCCTGACTCGACCTTCGAAAATCGGCACCGAATACATCACCTATATTCAAATGTCGCAGATTCAAATGTCGAATCTGGCTCGTCGGTGCTTATAACACATTAAGTATAACAACATCACGGAAGAAATGAATATTACCATTGATACAACAATGAATACAATATCCAATAATATACAACAATGATCATAGATACATATCAGAGATCTACAACAACACAGCGGAAACATAAAGGCACCAGCAGGGGAAATAACTTGAACTCCAAAGGGGACTCCAATATCTACAACCCCGTCACAAATCTATAATCCAATGATAGCTCGAACCACCATCACAATTACTTAAGCAAGGTCAGTCACTCAAAGACTGAAGAAGATTTCCAAAGGCTGAAGCCTACCGAATCTACACATACTATTTGATTATTTGAAAAACCCAACTCTAGACTGCCCGTGTGGAAAATTGTAGGCACCCAGAGTTAGGAAAGAAACAATAAACTGCGGATCAGTCATGGGACCGGTGTGAGCAAACAAAAACAGTTTATCTTGAATAACAAGCAATAGAATTTAAAAGTTGAAATCCGCAATGCTTTTTGAAAAATGAAACTACCATAAAGCCACCCTCCACATACACAATGCAAGCGCACACATGGAGGAGATTTGTCCTTATGACAGTCAAAAATGCTTGATACGAGAAAATCATTTGATATTATTATTAGTGCATAGTGCAGAAAACATTTCGAAAGTATAATATTAATCTTAGCTAGCATACAGCCATTATTGTATGCCTACTATAGCTACCATCTAAACTGTGGTGACCACCATAATTAAATGGCAGGTTATACAACTAAAACCGTACAAGGCGCGCATTGGATGATTGGATTTCCAACAAATGGTCAGGCAAAGGAACTTCCCACACAAAATGGAACGCCTCTGGAGGGACGTCCCGAGAACCTAACCGGACCTCTGTAACACAAGGCCGGGTTACCCCTGCCCGAAAGTAACTATTAACACGAGTATGCCATCCTCTAGTCGCTACCGACCTTTATCCAAGGGCCCTCAATCCAACACCACACAGTATAGTATCTGGGCTCCATACCATGATACCACTTTCAAAATCAACATAAGTAAATATCTAGGCTCCATACCATGATATCACTTTTTATCCAGAAGGGAATGGTCATACCCTTAGGGGGAGCTACCCCTAAATAACCTTGCTGCCACGATTCCTGTTTCGACCATTACCGGGTTGTGAGGCTCGACGAAGTCACATCCACAAAGCTACGCTTTTCACAAAGCCATGCTTTGATCAACAAATGATCAGCAGCACTTCTTATACCACATCACAAAATTGGGAATATATCACTAGTAAACATCAACTACATAACCTCTGAGCTCATACATCTCAGAGAAGGATGTTAAGCTAAGAAAATAAATCTCCGCCACCAAGTATAAATGTGTTTGATAGAAACCAGCTTTACATCTCAAAGTGTAATGTCAAACACACAACCATACAAGTCTATTCCGGGTTCGAACAGAACCAAAGGCACCTCCAAAGAAGCCCTTGCAAATTCGAGAATTCCCAATCCCGATCGGACTCCCCATCACATATGGAGATGTCTATACCGGCACGACTCAGTTAAGTCACAACTTTAAAACCCAAAACCTTTCTTTTAAATGCTTTAAACAAATTATCATTTCAAATCTTTAAACAAAAAGATTCACTTCGCAAAGTTCACCCATTTCTCACAAAGATTCATTAACAGATTTCAAAACAATTTCCATTTCAAAATTGGATTAACTCTTCTAATCATTAAATCAAAGATTCAATTCATAGCTTTCAAAACAATTCACAATTTCTTTTCAAACTTGAAACTTTTCAACCCAAATAGGAAATCCTTTCCTTATATGAAAGCTTTTATTATTTGAAAACCAATAGTTTTTGTTTCGTAAAAATCCGATTACATTTATACAAGTAAAAGCCCTTGAAGTATAAACCTTGGTTTAAATTCAAATTCCCAAAACAATACTTTTTAAATTGTTTAAAACCCATAAAAACACATTTATAACTTGTATAATATTTTTAAACCATAATTTCCAAATATGGAATTCAATTTCATATTTTGAATTTAAATTCAAATCAAACTATTTAAATTTCAAAACGTTATCAAGTTATTCAAAATAACTTTTATATTTAAAACTCCTTTTCAAAAGCTTTTCACATTTTAACCCAATTCCATTTCCAAAACCATTTGGATTCAAAATTCAATTTTTTAAAGCCATTTCAAAAATCTGTGACTTAACCAATTTCCTCATGCAATCCATATTTTTGTGTGTAAGGTGTAGTCCAGGGGTTTTAGACAATAGTGCAAACATCATCAATCATCACATCACATATTCAAGCACATCGATATTGATAAGCGGTATAATCTATGACGCTTATCGTTCATTCACAAATTCACAGATAAATAATATTAATCCATCTTAGATAAATAAATTACATCTGTCATAGATAAATAAATTGCATTCATCACGGCTTGAATTTAAAACAATCAATATCACAAAGCATCACACAGCAGAGAAATCAAACCATTCAAAGCATTCAATAAAATACAGTCATCCATAAATAAGGTTAATTGATCATCTGATTAATTGAAATCAGATATATCACTAATCCAGGTTCATTAATCATTAATTACAAATTATTTTAATTAAATAACTTTAAATCATTGATTAATTCTTGCTTTACATTTGCATTCATACATTTTAATTACTTATATTTATATCAATTTAAAGAAAATCGATTTTAAAACTAATTACATTTTAATAAATAAAGACACATATTCATTATTAATACTTATATAACTTTAAAAAAGAAAGATGATTTAGAAATCAATCATACACAAATATATAATCTTACACAGGTTTTCCAGATCAATATATCATATATACACACTAAAATTAGAAAACAAATGTTCAATACTTCTAAAATATAGAGTTTCCAAATTCAATTTATTTTCAAAACATCTACATTTGAATTCCTAAATTAAATTCTTTATTTACTGTCTATTCAAACACATCTTTTATATTTGTTTTGGAAATACTTACAAATAGTTTCATAATTTTATCCAAAAATTGTACTGAATTACAAAATAAATTTTGGCTAAAATTCGGGAATATTACAAAATTGGACATGTCACGTTTCACCATGTTATTGATATCTAGTATGTTATGTTTTTGTAAAAAAGTATTCTCGTCGATATATGGACATGACTATATATATTGAACTTGTTATATTGGAAAGGTTTGAAATTTATTGATAAGTTTAACTGACATTTAAATTGACAACTAAATTAATTAATTGAATCTTAGTTGATGCTAAATTGAATTGGAATTTAATTGCCAGTAAAATACCTGATATTTATGACTATGAAATTGTTGTGAATTTTATTGAGTGTTTGGATGATTTGTTATGATGGATCCTATTGATTGATATTTTGGACGTTACTTATATTGATATATCATGTTATCATCATGTATATTATTTTCAATATATAAAACTGTAAATTGAATCATTTCGAATAAATAGGTTGAAATGATATATACCTATATTGAAATTATATATATCCATTCCTGAATTAAATGAAAATAATTGATTCACTTGCCATAGGATAGAGAATTGTATACGGATGCCAGATTGGTTAAATTAATGATTTTAAAAAAAAAATTGAAATTATTTAAATGATTTGGTTTTAAGAAATAAAATTTAATTTATGAAAATCGAACTATGTTTGAATTGAAACTCAGAATGTTGAAATTTAAAATCTAAAACGGGAATTGTTTAATAAATCAAATTTGAGATTTTTAAGTTATAATCAGAATACGATGTGTGTAACGATCCCGGTTTTAAGTCATATTAAATTTAGTATTTAATTTAAATTTTTGTGATTAATTGGTGAATTAATTTGAATTTTTTCAAATTTACTAAGATATGCGTTTGTTTGTTTATATATATGTATATAAGTAGATTGTAAATAGAATTTGGGTTTGAAATTCAAAAATAAATATATTGAAAATAAATTGGATTTAAAAAATTTATATTTCAAAATTAATAGAAATTTGTTTTGTAATTATAATATGTGCATACCTTGTGATTTGAAAATGATATTTTGAATTTGATCTAATAAATTTTCAAAAGTTATTCAAGGATTAAATTCTAATACATACATATATATATTAATTATTTATTAAGGTATAATTAGATTTTAAAATCATTTCCTTTAAAATTGATATAAGTATAAATAATAAATGAAATGTATGAATACAAAAATATAAACATATGGATATGTAAATATATTACATAATTTATAAAATATAAGTAATTGATAAATCAAGGATTTAAACATAAAAATACTTGTATTTAACAAGTGTAAAATTATAATAACATGTATCAACATGTGTACTTATGCATGCATTAAGATTAACAAATGGCACTATAGTTTTCTTTTAAATTTAAAAATAAATAACATGTATTAGAGAGAAAAAATTTGGTTATTCATTTCAGTTCAAAGTTTTCAAACTCTTCACTTCTCAATTTCTTCATATTCAAAAAAACAAAGAAAAAGAAAAACTAAAAGCCTGAAAACAAATTGAATTCGGAGATTAAAGAAAATTGGAAGCAAATTCAAATAACAAACAAGCAAAGTTCAAAAATCAAAAGCCTGGAAACAAATCCTCTACAAATTACAAACCTGGAAATCAAAACCAGATCAAATAACATCTTCAACCTGAGAAAACAAATGTAAGATCAACTCAGCAATAAAAAAATGATTCAACAAAATAAAAATCCAATAACAGATCAACATTAAGAATACAAGTTCCAGACCAAAACACAAAACTGTCATCTGTTCTTCAATTAAGGTGAGCAAACTCCCTTAAATTTGCTTCTATGTCTTGATGTTTATGGTTAACATTTGAATATGTTATAAAAATATTGTTAAATATGCCTGCATGTTATGTGCGTGTGTGTGTGTGTATACGTGTGTGTGTATGGATGTGCATGCCTGTATGCCTCTATTTATAGGTAATAGGTTTCAAATCTGTTTAAAAAGAAAATTCAAAATCTCACCTCTCAAATCCTTTAAAGTTATGATCTCTAAAGAAGAAATGAACGTAACAATGTAGTACAAATTTTAAAAATAGTTTCACATATTTATATTGAGTAATTATTTTAAAAATAAAGATTTACAGTAATAACCAAATATAAGTCGCAAATCAAAGGTCTGGGATTGATGATTTGAACTTATAATTTGATTCGTATTGCAAATTTATGAATTTTAATAATCGAATCTAGATTTTTAAGCTTGGGATTTGTTAGAAATTGAGAGTTGATTTGATTTTATATTTTCGTTGATTGCCGATGAACTACGATGAATTGTTCGTCGGGCTTGAAGGTGGAGGTAGCTGGAGGTCCGGTGGTCGCAGAAAAAATAATCACATGGGTTTCAGATCATCGTGGAGGTTGTGCGAAGTCGATTCAGGGTTTAACGGTTAGTTTAGATAGGCGATGTTTTTTGGGTTCGTACGTCATCGTCGAGGCACTAGAAGGGACTGACCAGGGGGGTAGAAGCTGGAAGTCGAAACGAAGCTATGGTATGGTTGGTGTCGATGATTGAGGTCGGAATCGTCGTTGGCGAGGCAATTTTGGTTGATCAGGATTTGGTTCCTATAGGTGTGGATAGCTCGATTACAAATCCTGTCGAATTCATCAAAGCTGGGTGGTCGAAGCACTCATGAACGTCGTCAATAATGTGTTGGAGGCGGCATGGTAGATCAGAGATGGTCGGAACAGTAGTGCACATGCAGGAGTGCATATGTATGTATCTGGGTATGTGGTTGTATCGAAGAACAAAGTGTTTACTCGAGATTGACTCGAAGCATTTCATGAATTGACTCGGAGAAACGAATAAATGTGAGTTGCTCGGGTTGTTGTTTGGGAAAATGGGTTTGAGTCTCGGGTCGATACCCGAAGTCGACTCGAGTTCATGTTGGAACAGTTTTAAAATTTAAAATAAATCAAGTTCAAATTATTTTCTCTATATAAATAATGTTTTAGAATGTTAGGTTAAAAAAATTGTATAATTTGATTAACCTAAATTAATTAGGATAATTTTAAGTTTAATTAAACTTAAAATTTAAATGTTGAAGATAAAATGTTTTAATTCATTTGTTGATACTTTACAGTCAAACAAGTTTCCAAAATATAGACATGGAACAAGTTTTTTAAGAAAAATTTCGAAGGATGAAATTTTAAAGTATACTGTTTTTAAATTTGTTTTGATTTAAAATAATTTTATATTAGGTCAATTATTTGATTTAAATCCTTGAGTGTTTCCAAGTATAGTTTGATAATGAAACGAAGTAATTGATTAAGATAAACTGTTTATCTAAATTAATTATGGGATAATTATTTATATAATAATTAACGGCTAATTAATGTAAGTAATTAAGGGTAAATAATTACTTAAAGATATTTACTTCATGAAAGTAATTCAGGATAATTAATAAATGATTAAACAATGATTAATCAAGTGATTAAAGAATAATTACTCAATGTAATTAATTTTTAGATTTATTAATATAAATGATTAGGGATAATCACTTATTGTAATTAATTAAGGATAATTTATTTAAATGATAATTAATTAAATGTTAATTAATTAATGTAATTTATTAAGGATTTAATTAAAGGAGAATTAAATATTTAAAGGTTAATTATTTAATGATTAAAGGTTGATTGATTTATTAATTAAGAATGATTAATTGGTAATTAAAGGTTAATTAATTTATGTCATTAATTAAGGGTTAATTAATTATGTAATTAACTTAAGGATAATTTATTTATGTGATTAACTAAAGGATAATTAATTAATTAAGGATAATTAATTAAGATGGATAATTAAGATTGATTAATTAATTTCATCAATTAATATCAAATGGTTTGCAATTAATTAATGTTAATTAACCAGGATTAGTAAACTATTCATAAGTAATTAATTTGATTTAAATTAATTATAATCAGGTGATTAATTCAATCTTACTTATGAATGATGGGATTCTATTGAATGCTTTGAATTGTTTGACATCTCTGATATGTGATGTTCTATGATATGATTGCTTTGAATTGAGCTGTGAACTGTGAATTATTTATCTGTGATGAATTTACATATTTATCTATGAATGAAAGATAAGCGTTATAGGATTATAAAGCTTATCGATATTGTTATGCTTGAATTGACGATGGTTGTAATATGTTATTATTGTGTGCAAAACCCCCAAACTACACCAGACACACGCAAATATGGATTTCATGGGAAATCCGTTAAGTCACAGATATTTTGAATTTAAATATTATTTTGTTTAAAAATTGAATTTTGAATCCAAATGGTTTGGAAATGGAATTGGGTTGAATATGAAAAGCTTTTGAAACGGAAGTTTTGATATTGAAATTTAGTTTGAATATAATATATCTTGTTTAAGTTCTGAAATTATTATGGAAATTATGGTTTGAATGGGGTATATAATATATTTGGATTTGAAACTATTTTTAAATAAATTATTTTGGAAATTTTAATTTAATTAAAATAGAACTTGCCAGGAATACGGCAGTTCACTAATTTTCCAACGTATACTTTGAAAGGCTATAACTTGAGTAAATATAATCGAATTTCCCAAAATGAAAAGCATTTTTTTTCAAATGAAAATGGCTTTCATATAAAGAAAGAATTTCCAATTTTGTTAAAAGAATTTCGAGTTATGGGTGAATAAAATTGAAAATTGTTTTGAAAGTTATGAATGAATCTTTGTTAAAGATTGTTGAATCTTATTTTCAAATTGAAGAGGATCTTCAGGGGTGAATCTTTGATTTAAAAGGTTAAAAGTAGAAATTGGTTTAAACCATTCAAAAGGAAAGGTTTTGGGCTAAAGGTTATGACTTAACTAAGATCCCAATATATCCATATGTTTTGAAATAAGCGCTCATTATTCGGTTTAACCGGAAGAGGACTTTATGTCATCAAACCCATTCCGAATAATGATACAACGAAATGGATAGCATTTAAAGACGGTGGTGAAGACCGGGTATTTTCGAGAAGAAAAGGATAACCTGTCGAATGACTCTGCACTGAGTTGCACCGGTATAGAGATCTCCATATGTGATGAGGAGTCCGATCGGGATTGTGAATACCCGGATTTGCAAGGGCTTCTTTGAAGTTCCTTCGGTTCCATTTAGACCCAGGATGGACTTGTATAGATGTATGTATGACATTGCACTTTGAGATGTAAAGCTGGTTTCTGCCATATACATTTATGTTTGGTGGCAGAGAATTTATTCTCTTAGCTTAACACCCTTCCCTGAGACATACAAGCTCGGAGGTTATGTAATTGATGGTTACTAGTGATATATTCCCAACTTGGTAATGTGGCATGCTAAGTGCTGCAGATCATTTGTTAATCGGAGCATGACTTTTGTGAAAAGCGTAGCTTTATGGGCGAGACTTCGTCGAACCTCACAACCCGAAAATGGTCGAAACAGGAAGGATGAGACTTAGGTTATGATGGTCGTGCCCTTTAGGGTATGTGCATTTCCTTCTGGATAAAAAGTGGTATCAAGGTATGGAGCCCAGATACTTAACTTATATGGTTGTTGGAATTTTTCGGTGTCGAAGATCCTTGGATAAAGGTCGGTGACGACCGAGGGATGGCATACTCATGTCAGTAGTTACCTAGTTATAGAGGTAACCCAGCCTTGGTTGGCAGGGAGCCGGTTAGGTTCTCATGGCGTCCCTCTAGAGGCGTACCCATTCGTTAAGGAAGTCCCATAGCCAAACCGTTTGTTGGAAATCCAATCACCCTATACGCGCCCTGCATGTTTTTAGTTATATAACCTGCCATCTAACATGGTAGCTATAGTAGGCATACTATAATGGTACGTATGCTGGCTAAGATTAATATTATACTTACAAATGTTTTCTGCACTATGCACTAATAATAATATCAAAAGGATTTTTCTTATCAAGCATGTTTGACTATCACAAGGAGAAATCTTCCCCAAGTGTGTGATTGCATTGTGTGTGTGTGCCGGAAGGCCTTTTGGTAGTTTCATATTCCAAAAAGCATTGCGGATTTCTTTTTACTTCTTTTTTTCTTCTGTTTTCAAACAACTGTTTCTGTTTGCTCACACCAGTCCCATGACAGATCCGGAGTTTATTGTTTTCTTTCTAAACTCGGGGTGCCCCCAATTTTCCACACGGGCAGCCTAGGGTCGGATTATCAGATAATCAGCCAGTAGGTGTAGCTTTTGGAAATTTTCGGAATCTTTGGTTTGGAAATCGCACTGTGTTTCACATCAGCATAATGGGGGTTCGATCTTGTGGTTTGGAGTTTGGAATTTAAGATATTATCTTTCCGCTGTTGTTGCCATTGTTGTCTTATTATTCTACTATTGTATCTATCTTCGATAATATTGATCATTTCATTTGTATCATTGTTGTATCAAATGTTATGTATCAATAAAATTATTCTTCCTATTTCCGCTGTGTTGTTATCATCTAATGTTGTTATAAGCTCTGGCGAACCAAACTTAACATTTTAATCTGTGGCACTCGAATACAAGTGATGTATTTGGGTGTCGATTTTCGAAGGTCGAGTCAGGGTCGTTACAGTGGTATCATAGCTAAAGGTTGAGTAATAACTTTAGCTTTGGAGTATAACGCATTAGGTGCCTTATTAGAGATAGGGTTATAAATAACCTAGAATGGGTATCCCTAATATATCTTGTCTGTATGCCTCAGTAAATTCTTTTACTATTCACTGATAGTGAGTATGAGTGCAAGAAGAGGACGAGGTATGGGATAGGAAAGTACCGCTACAAATGGTCGATGCCCTGCAACAATAAGGAAACAACTTTTTCCATCAATCTCTTTTGATCATCATCCGATATCAATTCTTTGGCGGTTTTCTGGCAGCTCCCAAAAGAAGCTTTGGTATGATGGTGGCCCTGCGAATCTTTGTTTACATTGAAGGAAAATTCCCATTTCGTATTCTCTTCATCAGTTCTCTATCAACTTTTCGACTTTTAGCTTTAATGAATTTGAAACTTTAATTGAAATAAATTGATTAACAAAATATGAAGTTAAATTGGATTGTATCCATTTATCTATTCTTTTGGGTCACGATACATTCTACGAATGGTTAGCTGCCCTTCAGACTAACCAGTGCCCCTGCATATTTCATAGACCTGATGACCCGAGTATTTTGTAAAGTGTTGAATGAGTTTGTTCTCGTATTTTTGGATGGTATTCTGATTTGGTAAGCCAAATGCAGAATAAATATTTAATTTGATCTGATAAACCATTTCTCTATCTTTGTGTGATCATCTGTTCTTTAGTTGTCTCCCTGTCTAGCAAATTCCACAGGCAAAATTTTCTTAAGGGGGAATCTGTAACGATCCATGTTTTAAGTCAAATTAAATTTAGTAATTAGTTTAAGTTTTTGAGATTAATTGGTGAATTAATTTGATATTTTCCAAATTTAATAAGATATGTGCTTATTTATTTATATATATGTGTATAGATAGATTGTAAATAGAATTTGGATTTGAAATTCAAAAATAAATATATTGAAAATAAATTGGATTTAAAAATTCTATATTTCAAAATTAATAAAAAAAAATTGTAATTATAATATGTGTATACCCGGTGATTTGAAAATGATATTTTGAATTTGATATAATAAATTTTCAGAAGCTATTCAAGGACTAAATTCCAAAAAATATATATATATTATTTATTAAGGTATTATTAGATTTTAAAATCATATTCTTTAAAATTGATATAAGTATAAATAATAAATGAAACGTATGAATGCAAAGATATAAATATAATACATATGTAAATATATTACGTGATTTATAAATTATAATTGATAAATCAAGGGTTTAAACATAAAAATACTTGTATTTAACAAGTGTAAAATTATAATAACATGTATCAACGTGTGTAGCTTATGCGTGCCTTAAGATTAACAAATGGCACTATAGTTTTCTTCTAATTTAAAAATAAATAAAATGTATTAGAGAAAAAATTTGGTTATTCATTTCAGTTCAAAATTTTCAGACTCCTAACTTCTCGATTTCTTCATATTCAAAAAAACAAAGAAAAATAAAAACTAAAAACCTAAAAATAAATTGAATTCAGAGATTAAAGAAAATTTGATGCAAATTCAAAAACAAGCAAGAAAAATTCAAAAATCAAAAGTCTGGAAACAAATCCTCTACAAATTACAAACCTGGAAATCAAAACCAGATCAAACAATGTTTGCACAAAAAATGGACAAACACCTCCAAGTCGTATTATTTAGTTGATTATATGTGATTTTCAATGATTTTAGATGAGTATGTAAATATAAAAGAAGTAGGGGCTGAAATGTAAAAGACACGCGGATTTATAGTGGTTCGGCCAGAATGTGCCTACGTCCACTTTATATGTTATTATCTTCTTTCTTTCAGATTACAAGTACAATGCTTCGTGTATAAGTATATGAAAGTAGTTTGAAAGTTCCTTTCTTGCTTGAGCTCTCAAACTTGTCTGCCATTGTTGAACCCCTGCCCCTCTATTTATAGAATGAGGTAGGGGGCAGGGGTCTTGGAAGTATATAGCTGCTGGTGGGCCCGGGCTGGAGCAATCTGGATTGGCCATCTTCTGGTTCGGCAAAGTTACATTCGGCTATGAGCTTGGACCGGTGGTAGTCGCGCATGTGGACCGGTGGCAGTGAGGTGGTCCGGTATTGGAGTTGTAGAGGTGGTTCGGTAGTGGGGGAGATCCGGCAGGTCATTTGGTCCGGTGGTGGCATGGGCTTTGGTCCGGTTGTGGTTGGACCGGATGGAGGGCCGACCGAATGGCTTTGGCTCGGTCATGGATTGGAGACGCCGAATGAACTCATGCCGAATGGACCTTCATGCTAGAGTGTCGAATGAGGTCATAGGCTTGTATAGCCGGATGAACGTGTACTCCGGATGGACCTCACTGTTGAATGAGCTTGTTCCTTCGAATCGCCGAATGGACATAGGAGCTGGTGGAATGGAGGTTGCAAACCCGGGTGAAACTGTGACTTCCTGGTCTCGAGATCTTCTGGGTGAGAATTCGCCCAACATTTGCCCCCCAAAGTGGGGCACGTGCTTGCATGTGTCGCGCTTTGTTTCTTTGTGGTAGGAAGTCTAGCTTGTTTTGTAATGCCATGGGCTGGATGTTCATATCCTGTTGATGTCCTGCAAAGGAATTTACAGTTTTAGTGTGATTTCAAATAACGATCGTTCATGATCGAAATATTTGAGATGAAGTGAACTGTGCCATTCGGGACGAGAGAGTGAGCCCCGAGGGGGCTTAGTATCATCGATGCCAGGTTTATGTCAGAGTGGGTCCCTGGATTGTTTGTCAAGACGGTTTATCGCCAGCTCAGAGCATGCCTAGGGATCGTTCGCGATCCCGTGCATGTGTAAGTAGCTTAGCCATTTCGTAACTATTAGAATCAAATATCCGTTTCACCTATGAGTTTAAAAAGGCGTGTCAAAGTGTAAATCCCCACGACGATAGGGTTAATAACCATTCAGAGCGTGCCTGTGGACCATTCGTGGTCTCGTACACGTGTAAACGATTAATCCATGTTAGTGAGAGTTTCACGACTTATTCATCGCTACCATAATCCTTACTTTATTAGTTAGTTCTAGAGTTCGGTACTTATCTGAGTGAGGCGCCCGGCATGCCCTTAGTCCCTGGTTGTTGTTGGTAGAGAGAGAGTTCATTCGGTTTTGTGTTGGTCCGGTCGTGCACATCCGGCTTTTGGTTTCATTCGGCATTTTGTTGGTTCGGCGTGTTTATTCTTATCCGGTAGACCGAACCAGTTGGTTCGGCGGCCCTGAGTTCGCCTATATATAGAGGCCGTACCCCCCTGGTTTTCCCTTACCGAACCAAAGAGAACCGAATCAATTCTTAGCCGAGCGAACCTTCTGCCGAACCAAGCTTATACCGAACCAGGTATGTATCCTTTTGCCGAATGGTTTGTTATTACCGGATGAACTCAATTGCCGAATGCACACGAAGGGTATTGTCGTACCGAACGAGACTTGGGCCTAAATGCCAAATGATATGTATGCCGGATGTGCTTTCAGTGCCGAATGGACTCATGACTCTAGTGCCGAATGAGACTTATGGCTCTAGTGCCGAATGAGACTTATGGCTCTAGTGCCGAATGAGACTTCATACTTGAACCTTGAGCGGAATCTTAGACTTTTTTACACGCTTGCCTTATATACTTGCTTGTTTGTGTTTCTATACTTCTTATTCTAATCTCAAGTCTTTCTTGTGCTGCAGAAAATGTCTCGCAAAGCGGAAACACGATCAGACAGAAAGAAGTCTAGAGGCACAGGAGAGCCTTCTTCTTCCTTGCCCCCAGTCCAACCAGGATCCGGGCAACACCGACCTATTCCGAGGTCTCTAGTGGACGGATATGGTCCACAGGAACTTTTGATCTCTCCCCCGGATTGCTTTCCTAGCTCCCTAAAGGAGGAGCAACTTGACGTCATATCCCGTTCCTTCGGGATAGATAGGGCCCTTATGCTGCTGCCGGGAGATGGAGTGATGCCATATAATCCTCCCGAGGGCTACTTCGCTTTTAGCAGATACCATTGTATGTGCGGTGCTATCCCCCCTATCAACGCTTGGATAATTAGCTTCACCACATATTTGAAGGTGGCTCCCTTCCAGCTTCAGCCTAATTCTTATGCCATCCTGGTGAGCCTTTTTGTTATCTTCCAGAGGAGGTACGGGCGTCCTCCTTCTAACCGGGAAATTCGATACTTGTACAACCTGAGAGGCTATAAGAAGGGGTCTCCGTACATTAGTCTGGAAGCGGCCGTGCCCTTCAAACCAGTCATGGACTTATATTCCAAGTTTACCATGTTCAAGAAAGAGTGGTTCTTCATCAAGGACGATGCTGTTTCTTTCCGCCTTTTCACTTCCGGCTGTAAGATGGATTTCATTTATATTTTCCATGTTTTGACTGTAGTGTTTTTTCTGACATGCTTCTATTTCTGGCTAGCGACAGGTGGTATTGCAGTTGTGGAGGATGATTCCTTGGTGCGAATGGCTGCTGAACTAAAGGCTATTCCGGCACGGGACCGGTCGGCCTCTTTCTTGATCAGGAACGCAACCCTCTTGGAGTATAATTTGATCTTACCGCACCAGTCCGTGGTTAAGCAAAGAGACACGGCTGAGGAGAAGGCTGCTAAAGCTAAGGAGGGGGATAAGGTAAAGAGCGGTAAGAGGGAGCCTTTCGCAGAGCGTCCCGTGGTCGGGGGGAAGAAACTGAAGAAGTCCGATGGCCCTTCTCCAAGTACTTGCCCGACTGTCCCGGAGGAGGAAGGTGTAGAAGAGGAGGAAGGAGGCGAAGTTGGAGAAGGGTCGGAGGGTGGAGGAGATGGCGACGGTCAAGGTGGTAGTGGTGTTGCTGCTCTAACCTCTGAATAAGACCTCGAACTGGATGAGGCTCTCCGTCGGGCCTTCGGGGAGTCGGAGGGAGAGTCGGAAACGGAGAAGGGAACGGAGAAGGCAAAGGAAACCGGCAAAGCTGTGGCTGGCACTGACCCATCCTCTAAGGGTTCCTCAGCTAGGGTGATTCCGGCGATGCAAGGTGAACTTTTGTCTTCTGCCGATTCTACTTTCGATAGGGACTTAGAAATTTTTTACGGTTCACTTCCGTCCTGGGGTGAGATCTAGGACTTATTGCAGTATCCCACTCCTCCGCCGGGTTTGTATAATAGATGTGTCTTCCCACTTTTCTTTCTTTTTAACTTAGCACATTTTTTTGAACTGTGGATTATTGTATGTTCATAACACTTATTCTTTATTCCAGGGGCAGGCCAGGCAGTTAAAACGTCGGATGTTCGACATCGCCTTGAATAATTTAAGTCGAGGAGAGCTTCCGCGAAACCTTCTACTGATCGCACTGGGGACGTAGTCAGTTACCGCCCTCTTCTTGGGGTCATCGAAGAGGGCATTCATAAAAGGAAGCGGAGCCGTTCCTTATTTGAGTCGTCCCCTGGTTCGCAGCCTCCTACTCAGCCTCCTCGTGATACTACGGAGGAGAGCACGGAGCCCGGCCCCCCTCCTCCTCCTTCCAAGAGTCCTACTGTCATTCATATAAGGCGTCCCGATGTGCCTCGCCCCGTGCCTCGTGACCCTTTTGCCGGTCATCCTGATTTAGACCCAAGCTTTCGGGACATTTCATTCGATGAGACCACGGGCGAGCACCTCCTTCCCCGCAACCCCATGGTAAGAGTGCTGGACGAGGCCAAATCTTTAGATCTTGATTTACTTACTACACGGGTAGTCACCATGGGGGATGAGGCCAAGGCTAATATCGACCGGGTGGCCGCAGAGACCAAGAAGTTAATGGAGCATCATGCTAAGTTGGTCAAGGCCGGGGAAGAGATCGGGAGTGCTAACATTCGGTTGAGGTTAAAGGTTGCCGATCAGGCCAAGCAGCTCGCCGACCAAGCCATCCAGATTTCCCAGCATGAGGAGGCCTCCAAGCGGCTGAAAGAGACCATGGAGAAGGCCAGTAGGGCGGAATTGCGGAAGATGGAGGTCGCTTGCAGGGAACGGATTAACATAGCTATCGCAACGGTGGATGAGGTTCGAAATGCGGATCTCGAGCGGGTGGAGGAGTTGTCAGGGAGGCTCGAGGCTGGGGAGATGGCTCAGGCCGAGTTGAAGGAGGAGATGGAGGAGATGAGGAGGTCCCTCAAGTTGAAGGAAGAGGAAATGAGGAGGTCACTCCAGGCTGACTGCTTGAGATACCAATCAGAGAGGGACGTCGCCGTCGCCAAGTTGCAAGCTTCCGAGGCCCGGGTGAGGGAGTTTGAGGAAAACGAGGGGATGATGGATGAGATGCTGCAGGATATGTACTTCCACACTTGGAAGGAGGGCGGCTTGTCTTGGATGGACGATTACCCTCGGGTCATGGCCAAGGTGTATCTCCAGGCTTTAGAGGAGGCCAGGGTGAACGCGGGTAAGGAAGGCGGAGAGGCTTTCAACTTGAATGCGGTTACTGCTCAGTTCTCAAAGGAGGAGCAAGCGACGGTGAAAGAGGGGATGCGGCTGCTTACTGCAGAGGAAGCGGGCGTGCAGTTGGATGATGAGGATCAAGCGGCGGATGCTGGTGAGTTATCCTTCTTCCCTTTCTTTTCTTCCCGTGTTTCCATAACTTGGTTGTTCGTTTAATGAATTCCTCTTCCGAATTGGACAGGCGGGACTTCTGATCCGCATGCTGGGGGCTCTGATCCTGCGGCTAAGTAGACTGGGGGAGTTGGTGATGGAGTGTGGATGCATCTGCCATCTTTTTGTTTCTTTTTTATCACTGTTTATGTTAGTCTTTGATATGCAACTGTAATAAAATTATTTGCAAAGAATAACTTCGTGTGACCTTATAATATAAGCTGATTTTGCCATGTTTAAATGTTGTTGCTATCTTTATGTGCCGTGTGAGAAGTATAATTATGTATATGCCTGTGATTCTAGTTGTGTTTGATGTTAAGTTTTTGCTTGAAATATAATTTCACGTTCTGCAATGTCAGTGTATGAATAGGCTATAGTTACGCATTTATGTACAAGAGAAGAGAGTACCGCCCTTTATGTTTTATTCGCAGGCGGTAGCTTTGAGTGTCTTGTGTAACTGTTCACGGGTATAGCTGAGCGCCCTGCCACCCAGTACGCAGGCTTAGAGTCTCATGAGTGAATGCTTCCTATTCGGTTTCCTGTACTTTAGAGTTTGTTATACAGGATAGGGGAAAAAATATTTAAATGGAATGGAAATATAGTAAAAGTAAAACTTCCAGTCACGGAAGGCCGTCGATGTGCTTAAGTTCGTGGCAAACGGGTTTTGTAGTCACTTTCCCTAGCTGTGGGTCTTGGAGACATTTGTCACCCATCTTACGCCTCTGCGGGGAGTTTTCTTTTTTACCACAGCCGCACTTAAGACACATCGGAGCCGAGATCGCGCACGGTAACTACCCGAACCATTATGGTCCGTAATCGTGGGTATTATTCGATTTACCGTGGCCGGCTAGCGTGGGTGCCGTTGGCCGTGAACTACCCCTGGCTGGCCACACCTTATGTTGGGGCTTAAAGTAGGTTCACAGTTGCCGGCGAGCCGAACGCCGTAATGAGCTGCCATCGGCTATAGTCGGCCTTTATGATGACTTATAATCGGCTCATTACAGTTGGCTTTGAGGGCAGGCGCGCAATGAGTTAACCCGCAGCAGAGGGATGCTGGAGCAAAAGTGTCTCATTGGCGAGTGCATAGAATCGTAGCGTACCTGTTAGGCCTAGTCCAGATGAGGCCGTGGTGCGTCTTGAGTGGAGATGCCATAGGATTTTGTTCAACAGAAAGGGATAAAACTTAACGAGCAGCCAAGACATAAAGGAACAAGTTAAAAAGAGACAAGATTTTTTAAAGTGGTTCGGCACGGAAATGCCTACGTCCACTGATTCTCTTTGTTAATTCACTTCATATGGGCAGTACAAGTTAAGAAAAGTATCGACGGAGGTGTCGGATGTTCCATGCCCTCTGGAACACCTCTCCGTCCACTGTTGACAAAATGTAAGCTCCGTTGTGGAGATCTTTATGAATTACATATGGTCCGTCCCAGATGGGGTCCAGTGCCCCGGGGCGCGGAAAGATTCGCCTGAGGACAAGATCTCCTTCTTGTAAGCTGCGATGCTTGACTTTGGAATTGTATTGTGCTGCCACTTTTTGTTTGTGAGCTGCTGCTTTGAGTGCTGCATCGTTTCTCCTTTCCTCGATCAGATCCAAAGACATGAGGAGGAGTTCTTCGTTTTCCTCTGGGTTGTAGTGGATCCTACGGTGGGAAGGCACAATAGTCTCAACTGGGAGCATTGCCTCCGATCCATATGCCAAAGAGAAAGGAGTATGTCCCGTTGATGTTCTGAAAGATGTGCGGTATGCCCATAGTGCCGTAGGAAGTTCGTCCACCCAAGCGCCTTTTGACTTTTCAAGTTTCTTCTTGATTAGGGTTTTGAGAATTTTGTTGACAGCTTCAACTTGTCCGTTTGCCTGAGGGTAAGCTACTGATGAGAAGCTTTTATGAATCCCATGCTCTTGGCACCAGCCGGCAAATTCTTCGCTGTCAAACTGGAGTCCGTTGTCGGATACGATCTTGAGTGGGACTCCATACCTGCACAGAATGTTTTTGATCAAGAAGTTGATAACTTTTGCTGAAGATATTTTATTTAAAGGTTCCGCTTCCACCCATTTGGTGAAATAATCGACTGCCACTATAGCATATCTGGCTCCGCCTCGGCCCGTTGGCAGTTCGCCAACTAAGTCAATTCCCCATACAGCAAAGGGCCAAGGGCTAGTCATTTGAGTAATTTCGTTTGTGGGCAGTCGAGGAATCTTGGCGAACATCTGACATCTGTCGCATTTCTTAACGAAGTCTAGGGCATCTTTGTTTAGTGTGGGCCAGTAATATCCATATCGGAGTATCTTTCTTGCCAAAGTCTGTCCTCCAGTGTGATCTCCGCATCCTCCCTGATGGATGTTTGTTAATATCTCCTTGGCTTCCCTTCCGGCGACGCATCTTAATGAGGGGCTAGAGAAGCCACGCCGGTAGAGGATGCCTTCTTGTATTGTGTAGTGGGGAACTTTCCTCAAGATCTTCTTGGCTTCGTCACGCCTGTCGGGTAGCACGCCATCTTGCAAATATTTCCGGATAGGAGTCATCCAGGTTCCTTCTTCGATTGCTGTTATCAGATTCACTTGTTTGAAACTTGGGGCTAGCTGCCTTGAGATTGCTAGTGCTCCGGAAATGGTGCTGTTCTTCATACTAGCTTGCTTTGCAAGTTCATCTGCCTCTTGGTTTTCTTCTCGAGGAATGTGTTTGATTAGATAATGGTCCAATCGATCGAGCAGCAATCTGGTTTTCTTTAGGTATGCTGTGAGTCGTTCTCCTCGAGTCTGGAATTCTCCTAGTACCTGGTTTACGATAAGCTGAGAATCACTATGAATACATAAGGAATTGACTCCAATTTCTAGGGCCAGTTCCAATCCCGCTATTACTGCTTCATATTCAGCATCGTTGTTAGTGGCCGTGAACTCCAATCTTAATGCATAGTACAACTTTCTTCCCCTGGGGGTGATGATCACAATACCTGCCCCCGAGCCTTGTTCATTCGATGCTCCGTCTACAAAGAGGTTCCACTTGATGTTTTCTGCTACTTCGGATTGTTCCTTGCCTTCGTTGGTAGTGAATTCGGCAATGAAATCAGCCATGGCTTGTCCTTTGATAGCGGTGCGAGGATGGTAGGTGATATCATACTGACTTAGTTCGATGCACCATTTGAGGAGTCGCCCAGAAGTGTCAGGACGATGGAGCACTTGTCTTAGTGGTTGATCGGTTAGAACCCTGATGGAGTGAGACTGGAAGTAGTGTCGCAGTTTTCGTGACGCGATCAATAAACAATATGCTAATTTCTCAAGTTTAGGATATCTGGCTTCTGCCCCTGTAAATCTCTTACTTACAAAGTAAACCGGGCGTTGTGTGCGGTCTTCTTCTCTTACCAAGGCGGCGCTTAGAGCATGAGATGATACAGCGAGGTATATGTATAACACTTCACCTTCATTTGGAGTTGAGAGTACTGGTGGTCTCTGAAGGTGTTCGATTAGGTTGAGGAAGGCTTTTAAGCATTCGTCGGTCCACTCGAACCTCCCTTTGTCTTTCTTGAGTGCTTCGAAGAAAGGGACACACTTGTCGGTTGCCTTGGAAATGAATCTGCTTAGGGCGGCCACCTTTCCGTTTAGGCTCTGCATTTCTTTTCGAGTGGAAGGTATCCTTATGTCTTTTAAAGCCCGGATTTGTTCAGGGTTTGCTTCGATTCCTCTGGCGTGGACGATGAATCCTAAGAATTTTCCCGATGATACTCCGAAGGAGCACTTTAGAGGATTCAGCTTCATTCCATACCGGCGAAGTACCTGAAACATATCGTCCAGATGGCTTACATGGTCGTTGGCTTTCCTGGTCTTTACCAACATGTCATCCACATATACTTCCATAGTTCGTCCTATCAGTCCTGCGAACATTTTGTTGACGAGGCGTTGATAGGTAGCTCCAGCATTTTTGAGTCCAAAAGGCATGACTTTGTAACAATATAATCCGCGGTCGGTGATGAAGCTAGTGTGGTCCTGATCGGGAGCGTGCATGGGGATCTGGTTATATCCGGAGTATGCATCCATAAAAGATAGGAGTTCATGCCCAGCTGTGCTGTCTACGAGTTGGTCAATTCGGGGAAGTGGGAAGCAGTCTTTCGGGCAAGCGTCATTCAGATTGGAGAAGTCAATACATGTTCGCCACTTTCCATTGGCCTTTTTTACTAGCACTGGGTTAGCGATCCATTCTGGGTAGATGGCTTCCCGTATGAAGCCATTAGCAAGTAGATTCTTTACTTCCTCATCAAGGGCTGCTGATCGCTCTGCCCCCATGCTCCTCTTTTTCTGCTTTACTGGTACCTTGGTGGGATCGATGTTCAACATGTGGCATGCTATGTCTGGGGAGATTCCTGTCATATCGGCATGGGTCCACGCAAATACATCTAAGTTGTGGCGGAGAAAGTCAATGAGTTGATCCTTCAATTCCGTTTTCAGCTGAGATCCGATTTTTAATAGTCTACTTGAATCATGCTTATCTACCGATACGAATTCCATAGCCTCTGCAGGCTCGGCGGTAGCCTCCTCCTCTTTATCCCTGGGGTCTAGTTCATTGAAGGGATCGCTTGTGTATCGAAGAGGAGGGGCTTTCTTTAGTTGCTATGCCTCCAAGCTTTTCATGCAGAGAGTAGTCTCTGCATCTTTTCCTTTATTCTTCCTGCGGTTATTGCGAAGTTCAGTTACGTAGCAGTCTCGGGCAGCATCTTGATCTCCTTCTACTTCTCCTACTCCGTTGTCTGTTGGAAATTTCATTTTCAGGCACCAGGGGGCTAATACAATCTGGAAGTCAGACAAGGCTGGTCTTCCCAAGAAGGCGTTGTAAGCCGAGTGGTTTTCTATTAGTACGAACGTTTGTTTTCGCACAACGGAGCGGGGATGACTTCCTATTTCGACGAAGAGGTCAAGTTGCCCGAGGGGCATTTTTGCATCTCCAGTGAAACCGTGCAGTGGTTTGTCACAGGGGGATACATCCTTCATTGATAACTTCATTTTGTCGAAAGCATGTTTGAACAGGATATTTACGGAGCTTCCCGTGTCTATTAGAATCCGAAAAACTTTAGCTGGACCGAACCAGGCAGAGATGACCATGGGATCCATATGTGGGTACTGTCTTCCTTCCAAATCACGCCTACTGAATACAATGTCATCGTTTTCTTTTCGTTTCGGGTGGCGTTCCTCCGTAATGGAGTTAACATATCCTTCGGCATTTCTAAGCGACTTGCCGTACCTTTCCATCTCTGCCCAACTTCTGTCGGCGATGTGTGGTCCTCCTGAGATGGTAAGGACCACTATCTTCTCTTGACTAGAGCCACTGGTGTTGTGATTGTTGCCATTCCCTCCGCCTACTTCTGGGAGGGGTTGCTTTGAGTTCTCATTGGCAGGAGTTGGAGTCCTGTTCTGACCTTTCACATAACGTTCCAGTCTTCTTCTTCTAATGTGTTCTTCGATCAAGTCCCGAAGATGGTGGCATTCATTGGTGTCATGTCCGTGGGATTCGTGGAAGCGACAGAACTTTCCGGACTTGAGTGCGTTATCTGATTCTTTCTTGTGCGGGGGGCGCTTGTATCCGAGTTCGCCCTGAGTGGCTAGGTAGATGTTTTCGATTGTTTCATTCAAAGGAGTGTAGGAGTCAAATCTTGGCCCTGGTCGATATTGGCGCTTTTCAACCTTTCTGCCCCCAGCATTGTCCCTAGATTCATTTCTTCGAGCGTCCTTAGCTGCAGCGGGAACCTTGTCCTGAACTGTCTTACCTTGTTGTCCTGATTGCCTTTCTGTAGCAGCGTCTTCAAGTCTCATATACTTTCCAGCTTCATGGAAGAAATCAGGCAAGGTAGCTGGTTTTTCCTTAGTTAACCTTCTGGCGAACTTGGTGTCTGGATGTACACCACTACAGAGGGCCATTAGAGTGAGTTTTTCATCGGCATCTTGAACTGCTGCCGCTGCGGCGTTGAACCGCGTTAGATATTGTTGCAGCGTCTCTCCGGATTTCTGTTTGACATTGGATAGAGAATAAGCATCCTTGGGTTGTTCCACATGGATGCGGAACTGGCTAATAAACCTTTCTTTCAACATCACCCATGAGCTGATGGATCCCTGGGGTAGATGGCAGAACCAGGAGGTAGCTAGATCTGCTAGGAACAGCGGAAAGCACTTGCATAATACTCCTTCTGTTGCTCCACTCATGAGCATATGCTGGGTGTATCTCTGTAAATGTACGATGGGGTCGGAAGTTCCTTTGTAAGGCTCCATGGTTGGCATTTTCCATTCCCGGGGAGTAATGGCAGTTTCGATATTTCGGGTAAAGGGGCTGGTGACCCTAGCGCCTATTCCCCGGTCCCTTTGCTCCCGTTGGACACATTCTCTGAATAATCGTGCCATTCGTTCGTCGGAGTTTGGAGCGGACAAAAATGAGCTTGGCTCTTCCCTGCGGGATCTATCGCGTCCAGATGACCTGTAGGGATGGTACAGTCTATCATTTCTAGTATTATCCAGTGGTTGTCTTTGGCTGCCTGGACGCATGCTAGGACCAGCTACAGTTGCCCCCTGCCTTGATCTTCCCCTGTGGGGTTCCGTCTCGAGCACATCCATGGGGTCAACTTCGGGCTGGGTTCTAGCTCGGCTCCGTTCAGCGGGGTTTCTATGATTAGGTGGCATGACTGGCTCAGCTACATCCGACCCTCGCCTGGTGCCTACCCCGCTGGGTTCGGTTCCAAGGGCTTCCTCGAGTCGGAATTCGAGCTGAGTCCGGGCGCGGCCCCTATCATTGTTGTTCCTGTTGATTGCTTCTTCGAAGAGTGAAGACCTTTGTTGCCTCCGGGACCCTCCGGATTGGGACTCACCCCATGATTCAGTGTTGCGGTTGGACTCTTCAGCATCCCTTAAGCGTGACATGAGTTGGTCCACCAAAGTTTCTTGTTGGGATATGAAGCGGTTGGTTACTTCAGCCACAACCCTGTCCAGATCTGCCGTAGTGATTGGTTGTTCCGTTGCGGGACCAGTTGGATTTTCCTGATTTTCATCTGGTACTGCTGTTGAAGTGGGCTGATCTGTGATTGCTGGATCTGGAAGGCTGCTAGTTGCGATGTTCTTTCCTTTGTTAATATCCCTTCTCTGTTTGGAAGGCATGATTTCTAAGCAACGGGTGATGTTGTTAGGAAGAAGGTTGAGTGGGAGAAGATGAAGCCTGAGTTCAACTCTCAATGAAAGCACCAAAAATGTTTGCACAAAAAATGGACAAACACCTCCAAGTCGTATTATTTAGTTGATTATATGTGATTTTCAATGATTTTAGATGAGTATGTAAATATAAAAGAAGTAAGGGCTGAAATGTAAAAGACACGCGGATTTATAGTGGTTCGGCCAGAATGTGCCTACGTCCACTTTATATGTTATTATCTTCTTTCTTTCAGATTACAAGTACAATGCTTCGTGTATAAGTATATGAAAGTAGTTTGAAAGTTCCTTTCTTGCTTGAGCTCTCAAACTTGTCTGCCATTGTTGAACCCCTGCCCTCTGTTTATAGAATGAGGTAGGGGGCAGGGGTCTTGGAAGTATATAGCTGCTGGTGGGCCCGGGCTGGAGCAATCTGGATTGGCCATCTTCTGGTTCGGCAAAGTTACATTCGGCTATGAGCTTGGACCGGTGGTAGTCGCGCATGTGGACCGGTGGCAGTGAGGTGGTCCGGTATTGGAGTTGTAGAGGTGGTTCGGTAGTGGGGGAGATTCGGCAGGTCATTTGGTCCGGTGGTGGCATGGGCTTTGGTCCGGTTGTGGTTGGACCGGATGGAGGGCCGACCGAATGGCTTTGGCTCGGTCATGGATTGGAGACGCCGAATGAACTCATGCCGAATGGACCTTCATGCTAGAGTGCCGAATGAGGTCATAGGCTTGTATAGCCGGATGAACGTGTACTCCGGATGGACCTCACTGTTGAATGAGCTTGTTCCTTCGAATCGCCGAATGGACATAGGAGCTGGTGGAATGGAGGTTGCAAACCCGGGTGAAACTGTGACTTCCTGGTCTCGAGATCTTCTGGGTGAGAATTCGCCCAACAAACAACATCTTCAATCTGAGAAAACAAATGCAAGATCAACTCTGCAATCAAAAACAAATTCAACGAGATGAAAATCCAGCAACACAAAACTGTTCTCTGTTCTTCAATTAAGGTGAGCAAACTCCCTTAAATTTGCTCCTATATCCTGATGTTCATGGTTTTCATTAGAATATGTCATGAAAATATTATTAAATATGCCTACATGTTGTGTGTGTGTGTGTATATATGGGTGTGCATATCTGTATGCCTCTGTTTATAGGTAACAGGTTTCAAACCTGTTTAAAAAGAAAATTCAAAATCTCACTTCTCAAATCTTTTTAAGTTACGTTCCCTAAAGAAGAAATGGCTGTAACAATGTAATACAAATTTTAAAAATAGTTTCAGATATTTATATTGAGTAATTATTTTAAAAGTAAGATTTACAGTAATAACCAAATATAAGTCGAAAATCAAAGGTCTGGAATTCATGATTTGAGCTAATAATTTGATTTGTATTGCAAATTTATGAATTTTAATAATCGAATCTAGATTTTTTAGCTTGGTATTTGTTAGAAATTGCGAGTTGATCAGATTTTATATTTTTATCGATTGCCGATGAACGGTGATGAATTGTTCGTCGGGCTTGAAGGTGGAGGTAGCTGGAGATCTAGTGGTCATAGGAAAAATAATCGCAGGGGTTCCAGATCATCGTGGAAGTGGTGCAGTCGATTTAGGGTTTAACGGTTAGTTTTGATCGGCGATGTTTTTATGGGTTCATACGTCATCGTCGAGGACCCGGAAGGGACCGGTCCAGGGGGATAGAAGCTCTAAGTTGAGATGAAGCTATGGTATGTTCGGCATGGATGCTTGTGGTCGGAATCATCATCGGCGATCATTTTGGTTGATCAGGATTTGGTTCCTGTAGGTGTGGATAGCTCGATTTCGATTCTTATCGAATTCATCAAAGCTGGACGGTCGGAGCACTCATAAAGGTCGTCGATAATGTGTTGGAGGCGGCGTGGTTGGTCAGAGATGGTCGGAACAATAGTGCACGAGTGCACATTTATGTGTCTGGGTATATGGTTGTATTGGAGAAGAAAGTGTTTACTCGGGATTGACTCGAAGCATTTCATGAATTGACTCAGAGAAACGAATAAATGTGAGTTGCTCGGGTTGTTGCTCGGGAAAATGGGTTTAAGAAGGTCAATACCGAAGTCGACGAGGGTTCATGTTGGAACAGTTTTAAAATTTAAAATAAATCAAGTTCAAATTATTTTCTCTATAATGTTTTTGAATGTGGGGTTAAAAAAATTGTATAATTTGATTAACCTAAATTAATTAATATAATTTTAGACTTAAAATTTAAATGTTGAAGATAAAATGTTTTAATTCATTTGTTGACATTTTATTATCAAACAAGTTTCCAAAATATAAACATGGAACAAGTTTTTCAAGCAAAATTTCAAAGGATGAAATTTTAAACTATAATGTTTTTAAATTTGTTTTGATTTAAAATAATTTTATATTAGGTTAATTATTTGATTTAAATCCCTGAGTGTTTCCAAATATAGTTTGATAATGAAACGAAGCAATTGATTAAGATAAATGGTTTATCTCAATTAATTTTTGGATAATTATATACTTAATAATTAAAAGTTAATTAATGTAAGTAATTAAGGGTAATTAATTACTTAAAGGTAATTACTTAATGAAAGTAATTTAGGAGCATTAATTAATGATTAAAGGTTAATTGATCAAGTGATTAAAGAATAATTACTCAATGCAATTAATTTGTGATTTATCAATATAAGTGATTAGGGATAATCACTTATTGTAATTAATTAAGGATAATTTATTTAAATGATAATTAATAAAAGGTTAATTAATTAATGTAATTAATTAAGGATAATTAATTAAAGAATAATTAGATAATTAAAGGTTAATTATTTAATAATTAATGGTTGATTTATTAATTAAGGATGATTAATTAATAATTAAAGTTTAATTAATTTATGTAATTAATTAAGGGTTAATTAATAATGTAATCTTAAGGATAATTAATTTATGTGATTAATTAAAGGATAATTAATTAATTAAGGATAATTAATTAAGATGGATAATTAAGGTTGATTAATTAATTTCATTAGTTAATATCAAATGGTTTGTAATTAATTAATGTTAATTAACCAGGATTAGTAAATTATTCATAAGTATGGTTTAAATTAATTATAATCAGGTGATTAATTCAATTTTGCTTATGGATAATTGGATTCTATTGAATGTTTTGAATTGTTTGACATCTCTGATATGTGATGTTTTGTGATATGATTGCTTTGAATTGAGCTGTGAATTGTGAATTATTTATCTTTGATGAATTTACACATTTATCTGTGAATGAAAGATAAGCGTCATAGGATTATACCAATTATCGATATTGTTGTGCTTGAATTGATGATGGTTGTAATATGTTATTTTTCTGTGTAAAACCTGTGGACTACACCCCACACACACAAATATGGATTTCATGGAAAATCGGTTAAGTCAGAGATATTTTGAATTTAAATATTATTTTGTCTAAATGTTGAATTTTGAATCCAAATGGTTTAGAAATGGAATTGGGTTGAATATGAAAAGCTTTTGAAAGGGAAGTTAACTTGAAATTTAGTCTAAATATAATATATCTTGTTTAAGTTTTGAAATTATTTTGGAAATTATGGTTTGAAAGGGGTATACAATATATATATGGATTTAAAACTATTTTTAAATAAATTATTTTGGAAACTTTAATTTATTTAAATAAAACTTGCCGGGAATACGGCAGTTCGTTAATTTTCCAATGTATACTTTGAAAGGCTATAACTGGAGTAAATATAATTGGGCTTTCCGAAAATGAAAAGCATTTGTTTTCAAATGATAATGGTTCTCATATAAAGAAAGAATTTCCAGTTTTGTTGAAAGGATTTCAAGTTATGGGTGAATCAAATTGGAAAATAGTTTTGAAAGATATGAATGAATCTTTATTAAAGATTGGTGAACCATGTTTTCAAATTGAAGAGGATCTTAAAGGTGTATCTTTTGTATAAAAGATTTAAAAGTGGAAAATCGTTTAAACCATTCAAAAAAGAAAGGTTTTGGATTAAAGTTATGACTTAACTAAGATCCCAATATATCCATATGCTTTTTAAAATAAGCAATCATTATTTGGTTTAGCCGGGAGAGGACTTTATGTCATAAACCCATTTCGAATAATGATACGATGAAATGGATAGCATTTGAAGACACTGGTGAAGACTGGGTATTTTCGAGAACGAAAGAATTACATGTTGAATGACTCTGCACTAAGTTGCTCTGGTATAGAGATCTCCATATGTGATGGGGATTCCGATCGAGATTGTTGAATGCCCGGATTTGCAAGGGCTTCTTTGAAGTGCCTTCGGTTCCGTTCGACCCCAGAACGGACTTGTATTGATGTATGTCTGACGTTACACTTTGAGATGTAAAGCTGGTTTCTATCAAATACATTTCTGTTTGGTGGCGGAGAATTTATCATCTTAGCTTAACACCCTTCTTTGAGACGTACTAGCTCAGATGTTATGTAGTTGATGGTTACTAGTGACATATTCCCAATTTGGTAATGTGGCATATTAAGTGCTACAGATCATTTGTTGATCAAAGCATGGCTTTTGTGAAAAGCGTAGCTTTGTGGACGAGACTTCATCGAACCTCACAACTTAGAAATGGTCAAAACAAGAAGGATGCAGCAAGGTTATAAGGGTCGCGCCCTCTAGGGTATGTGCATTTCCTTTTGGATAAAAAGTGGTATCATGGTATGGAGCCTAGATATTTAACTTATGTGGTTGTTGCAATTTGTTGGTGAATCCCGTGATAAAGGTCGACGGCGATCGGGGGATGGCATAGTCGTGACAGTTAGTTTCCTAGTTATAGATGTAACCCGGCCTTGTGTTAGCAGAGAGTTGGTTAAGTTCTCGAGGCGTCCCTCCAGAGGCGTACCCATTCGGTGAAGGAAGTTCCTTAGCCTTGACCATTTGTTGGAAATCCAATCACCCACTACGCGCCTTGTACGGTTTTAATTGTAGAACCTTCCATCTAACTTGGTAGCTATAGTAGGCATACTATAATGGTACGTATGCTGGCTAAGATTAATATTATACTTTCGATGTTTTCTGCACTATGCACTAATAATAATAATGTCAAAAGGATTTTTCATATCAAGCCTGTTTGACTATCATAAGGAGAAATCTCCTCCAATTGTGCATTTGCATTGTGTGTGTGGTAGGAGGCCTTATGGTAGTTTCATTTTCCAAAAAGCATAGCGAATTTCTTTTTATTTCTTTTTGTTTGTTTTTGTTCAAATAAACGATTTTTGTTTGCTCACACCAGTCCCATGACAGACCTGGAGTTTATTGTTCCCTTTCTAAACTCTTGGTGCCCACAATTTTCCACACGGACAGCCTAGAGTCAGGTTATCAAATTGTCGGCTAGTAGGTGAAGCTTTTGGCAATCTTCGAAATCTTTGGATTTTGGTGATCGCATTGTGTTTCACTACAGCATGAGGGGGTTCTCGCTTCGTGTTTGGTGGCGAGCAGGAGATTCGTACCCCTACATGTCCCCGGGAAGGGGCTGGCTAACCAGGTTGGTTGAGAGTCAAGAGGCTGGCCGTAAAAACCAATGCAAGGTACCAATTTATCCCATGGCGGGGCTGGGATGATTGAAAATCCTATCAGTTGAGAATGGCCGCTGTCGATAGTTGAAAATCCTAGACCGTCACATTTGGTATCAGAGCTGAAGGTTGAGTAAGAACTTAAGCTCAGGAGTATAACACATTAGGTAACTCATTAAAGATAGGGATATAAATGCCCTAGAATAAGTATCCCTAAGACATCCATCCGTATGCCTCTGTAAATTCTCTTACTATTCACTGATAGTGAGAATGAGTGCAAGAAGAGGACGAGGTAGGGGACAGGAGATTACCACTACAAATGGTCAATACCCTGTAACATAAAGGAATAGCTTTTTCCCTCAATCTCTTTTGATCATCGTCCGATTTCAATTCTTTGATGGCTTTCTGGCAGCTACAAGAAGAAGCTTTGGTGGGTGGTGGCTCTGCGAACTCTATTTACATTGTAGATAAGTTTCTATTTTGTATTCTCTTCATCAGTTTTCTAATAGCTTTTCGATTTTCACTTTAATGAATTTGAAATTGTAATTGGAATAAATTGGTTAATAAGTTAACTTTTAAAGATAACTTTCTTTTGTTCTGAATCGAGCACCATGTAATCTATTCTTTTCTACAATGAATCTAGCCCAAAGGTTCCATCAGTTGAGAATTACGGAAAATTGTATTCATTTTTCTATTCTTTGGGTCCCGATACATTCTACGAATGGTTAGTTATCCTTCGAACTAACCAGTGCCCCTGCATATTTCGTGGACCCGATGACCCGAGTGTTTCGTGAAATATTGAATAAGTTCGTTCTCATATTTATTGATGATATTTTGATTCGGTAAGCCAAATGCAGAATAAATATTTTAGTTTGATCTGGTAATTCATTTCTCTATCTTTGTGTGGCTATCATTTTTTGTCTCCCTGTCCAGCAAATTTTGCGAACGAAATTTTCTTAAGGGGTGAGTCTGTAACGATCCCGTTTTTGAGCCAAATTTAATTTGGTAATTAATATAAATTTTTTGATTTAATTGTGAATTAATTTTATTTTTTCCAAATTAAATAATATATTTTTTAATTTATTTATATATATTGATAGAATTTTGGAATTGAAATTCGAAAATGAATATTTTCAAACAAAAAGATATAAATTGGATTTTGAAACTATATATTTTAAAATTAATAAAATAATTTCTAATTATAATATATATATTATATATATATTTAATGTATATTTTGGAAGTATGATTTGAATTAAATATAAATAAATTTTCAAAAGCTATTTAAGGATTAAATTCTAATACATATACATATATATTAATTTTTTTATTAAGGTATAATTAGATTGTAAATCAATTTCTTTAAAATTATAAATATTATGTAAAAGGTAATGGATTTATTTAAATTGAAAAAAAAATTGCAAGAAGTTAATTAAAGTTAAATTGAATATTTTTAACACTAATATTTATTTATAGTTACCTATTTAAGTATGATAACTTAAGTTTGATTTTAAATAAGATTAATGCAAGGTTTAGTGATTCTTTCTTTTAAAATTTTAGTTTGTATATATGTTATAATTTATTAAACAAGGGTTTAAAACATTAAAAATACATTGTTATGACATATGTAAAATAAGGATTTCATACTTTAACATTTGTAAACATAACAAGTATTATGACATAAGGATTAACAAGTGTAGATAATTTTGCATGACATTTTACAAGTGTAAAAGATTAAAGCATGTTTTAAAACATTTGTCAAATTTATATCATGCATAAAATACAAGTGTCATATTTTTATATTTCTTTTCATTTTTAAAATTCAATAAATAGAAGGAATTCAAGTGCGTGTGTATATATAAACTTCTCTTCTCAATTTTCTTTCATACGTTAAAAAATTATAATTTTCAAATCCAAAACCTGGAAAAAAAATTCAAAAGCAAAACCAGGAATTAAAATCTAAGCAAAAAATCAGTTTTCAAAAAAACAACCTTCCTGAAACAAAAGTGGATTCCAGGTTTCCAAAATCAAACCTGATGCAAATCAAAAACAAATCAGATCAAGCTCAGATTCAAATGAATCTCAAACAACAAGTACCTTTAGATCAGATCCAAACATCAAACATTCAAAACTAAACCATGCAAATTCATCTTAATAAATCTTCAACCTGAGATAATTCAGAGGATTCAACTCAAAACTGAAAGCAAGTACAAATTCAAAACATGGAAGCTTTAAACCTGAAACCAGCAAACTTGGACCTAAAACATAATCAAAGCAATCAGGAAAATTTGTTCTATGTTCAATCAAATTCCAGATTTTTCGAAACACTCTGTTCTTCAATTCTAGGTGAGCAAACCTCTTGAATTTGCCATTATATCTTGATATTTGGATAATTTTTGAAACTGTGATAGTGAAAATGGTTTGCATGAATGTTTTTGTCTAAAAAATGGTTGAACTTCTATATATATATGGTGTGCAAACCTGTATATGAATATATATGTCTTTGTTAAAACTACAGGCACAAATCCACTTAATAAATTCAATTTCTCATTATCTAATCGATTTTAAGCTATGATTTCTAAATGAAAATTGTTTGTAAAAATGAAATATCATTTTTTAAAATAAATTATAGTGTTTAAATTAAGTGATTATCTCGAAAATAATAAATTATAGTATTGATTATATATATATGTCAGAAATCAAATGTTTGGATTTCAAGTTTGATTATAGGATCAGATTCCTTTTACAAAATAATGATTTTTAAAAGTAATTCCACCATTTTTGAGTTTGTAAATATTGAGAAATTTTGAGTTGAACAAATAATGGTTTTTCACCGATTGCCGATGATCGGTGAAGAAAGGTGGGTAGTGGTTGATGTTGGAGATGGTTGGAAGGTTAAGTCAATCGGGAAAAATAGCGAGAAGATTTATAGATCGTCGATGTGGTGGGTTATCTACGATTTAGGGTTTTTAGGAGATGTTTGGTCATCGTTGTTTCTCGTGTTCGTGCTTCGTTGTGGGTGGATCGAAAGCGATCGGAAGTGGCTGTGTTGATGCATTGTGTCATGGAGCAGCTCTGGGCGGATGGGCGAGAATTCTAATGGCTGGAATCATCGGGACGTAATGATTTTATCGATCGGGATTGGTTCTAGTTAAGTGCTCGTGTGCTCGATTTTGAACGATAGTGAAAACATCGAACCTAGGCGGTCATAAGGCCTGAGTGGGTTGTCGGTGACTTGGCGACATGGTCATAGGTGATTGCCATGGCTCCGGCACCTCATGCACGTACATGTTTAGGTGTGTGTATCTGGGTAATATTAGATTGGGGATGATGATGAATTCCTCAGGTTTGATCTCGAGGAATAGATGAATTGGCTTGAGTTTCATATCATGTTGTTCGCGTGTGTACAGCAATTTCAACCGTTTTAAAATTAAAACCCAAACCAAGTTTTAAAAGAAAAGGAAAAGGGAAGAAGAAGGAGGGTGCTCGAGGTGGTTCTCGGGAAGAATTGGATGTGGCTTGAGTCCCTGGTCGTGATTTTTAGGCTTGGGCCAAGTATATTTTGAAATGTTTAAATAAGTTTCAAAGTAAAGTTGTTAAACAAATTTCCAAAATAAATATTGACCAAGTTTTCGAACAAAAACTATAAACAAGTTTTTAAAACAAGTTTCAAAGCTTTAATTTTAAAGTTGAAATGTTTTCGAAATTGTTTTGATGATTAATAATTTTATATTAGTTAGTTAATTAAATAAATTAACAAGTGTTTTTGTAACAACCCGATATTTTCAACCATTCGCATCCACACATGTTGGACTTGAATTGCTCAAAATACCGTATTGTAAATAAATTTGGAGCAAATAAAATACAACCACAGAATCACAGACACGGAAATATAAGGATAAGTCGCAGCAGAAATTAAAATACCATAGTAGTTCATGAAGCTATTATAACAAAATCTCAAAACAAAATACATAATATCAGTCCGAAACATATACAATAGAAATCCGAAATACATATAAGGTCACTAATACAAGATCTGAAATAGATGAACTGAAACAGAAATAGATGAATAACGAGATAAACAGAATCTCCAACGATTCCTAGCACCAGAAAGAGAAATCCAAAGCTAAGCTGTGAACACTCAGGCTGACCCGAGCGTAAAGTAAAACATAAAACTGTAACAGCCCGCAAATCCGTACCCCATGAGTCAACACTATTCTACAACAATCAACTCAGGTTGCACAGAAATACGAACCATTTGGGTTTAAGAAGAAGAGGTAGAAGAAGAGAAAAACAAATTCAACATCAGAATCTAACCATCGCAGCAGAATAAAATATAATAGACAATTAATAATATTTACTCAAAATCAAATATATCAGTTTACATATATTACATCATCAGAGTACATCAGTCACGGCTCACATTAATAACATACAATGGATACACAATAACTCAACACAGCGGAAATATATATATATATATATACAAGTACGAGAATACGTATCGTCATCCAGCTCGTCTCTTGAGCTCCACAGCATCATATCCTGTATCCTATAATACTCGGTCTGACCCGAGCATTACAGTTAAATAACACCGGAGTCAGTCTGGATTACCAACGTGAGAAAAATCACACCCAATTGATTATTAAAGTTTCAAAAATCCTTTGAAAACAAAAGCATCTCGTAAGACCACGCCACAAATAAACATGTCGGGTTTTTACCTTACGATAGCTAAAACATTTTTATAGAAATCCTCTGATATTATAATAGGGTCTATATACAAATACTTATAAAATAGCCGAAATTGTTACATCTATTAAATTCCAGCTACTAGCCACAGAGTGGGTAATACAAACAAAACTCGTACAAGGCTCGTAGGGAGAATGGATTCCCAACTAATGACTAGGCACTAGGGTACCACCTGTCACAGTACGGGGCCTAGATCACCGTACCGAGGATTACTCCCTTCATCCCCTGCAACACAAGGCTGAAACCATTCCTTACTGAACAGTCCCGAACAAGATAAACCCCGTGGTTGGCGCGACCAACCACCCACTAAGCCGAAATAAAAAAAGGACATCTAGACAGGGGAAATATCTTGTCCTGCTTGGGCATGACCCAACTAACCTTGCTGCATATCCCCTGATTTTCAGTCATTCCCGGTTGATGAGGCTTGAGGCTAAGCGTTACCTTTTTAAGAACGTTTCACTTAGAATGCCCATCGTCCACCTGACGATGTTTCGCAAGCAATCGTCCATACAAGTCCGTCCCGGGTTCGAACGGAACCGAAGGCACTACTCCTACTACATCCATTTTGGAAATATCCTCAGGATTAGTAGCGACTAGCCCTTGCACTTCACTGCTCCATCTTCGACTCCGAACACATTTTTCGCACGAAACGTACAAATCGGATCGAAGTGGTTTTCGAGAAATAAATCTCGATCCCGGTCTCTTCGAAATGATCAACGCATTGTCCAATATTGATAGTCGGTTATTTAACTATCAATTAATATACACAAACATCCATCCAACAATAAATAATTTCCCAAATTATTTATTTATCTCAAAATATCTTCACAAGATATATTTCTATTTTCAACCCTTTGAACACAGTTTTCAAACCATCATTCTTTCATTCCAGTATAAACTTTCCCAAGTATTTTTTTCTTATCTCCTCTAAAATAACCAAGCACAAAATAGATTTTTAAAATAATTTAAAACACTTTACTTTGAAAATATATACTTTTAAACATTTAAGTTAAATTACTTCAATATTTTGTAAAAATACATACTATATGAGTATTTGAAAATAAAGTTACTTAATAGAATATAAACTAGATTTTCACTTTTGAAAACAAAATACTAGGTCACTTTTAAGTAAAAACTACTATAATAGATTTGAGAAAATACTTACTTTTGAATTTAAATATTTGACATAATAAATTTTCTAAAACTTGCTTTTTTTAACAACTTTAAAACCCTTTAAATTTATTTAAGAATTTATTTTAAACATGTGCTTGGTTATCCAGAGAAAAATCCCAGCTTCAATCACTTAAATCAATTTCCCAAATTGATTTCCAATTTATTCCCTTTTAATTCAGAATCTATTAATTTCAGATCTCATTTCCTGATTATGATTTTAAAAAAACACCTTAACTAAAATTTCAATTTTTAGATTTCTCAGTTACTTCTTTATTCTTTTAAATAAATTTAAATTTTGAATTTAAACTAATTCTTTATTTCTTTAATTGATATAACTTAAGTTTACAATTCATCAATTTCATTTTATTCAAAATTCCATTTCTCTTTATACTCAAAGTTATTTATTATTATTTCCATATTACTTCTATTTCTTTTCAATTCATTCTTAATTTATTCAAACTCTCTATAATTATTTCACTTACAAATTTACTCCCTTTTAATTTCTTTTCAACAATCCAATTCATATATTTTAGTAATTCATTATACCCGAATATCCAATCAAACCATAAGATTCAATATTCCAATATAACTCATCATAGGATATCAAATAATCACAACAGAGAATATTGAATAATTTAAATAAATATGAGGGGTCCAGTTGGATCCCTCTAACCCGTTTTTCCTGCATCCACAAATGTTAGCACAATATAATATGCCAATCCCAAAACATCATACTATATCACATCAATCAATTCAGCCATTCAAACAATTATTTAAATTTAATCATTTAAATTTAAACTTAACTAAGTGAGATTAACTCACCTTTGCTTTTTATTTGCAATCCACCTCAATATTGCCTTGGTTCTCTCGATGTTTAACCTTATACAAACCAATTTACGATTTATTAATATTGGAAATATAAATCGAACCCTTAATCACCATTCAATTTAATTCTGAACTAATTTTCTTTTATTAAATCTTTTAGTAGCAAAAATGGTTTAAATAGGTCGATTTACACAATTTAATTCCTATAATATGTTATTGTAAAATAAATCAGTGAAATTATATTTATTTTACTTATGAACTATACATTAGAGAAATACCCTATATAGGCATTAAATTTAAATAAAACAAATTTTAGTTTCCTAACCAAGATACATGTATTACATTAAAAAGAAACAGATCTATTATTATTATTATTATTTTATCTGCGTACATACAAATCCATATATATTAGGTTTAATTAAATAAATCTGATCGATACCTTACTGCTTGTTGAAATCGCGAGGCACAAACTCCACGCACGCATCTCTAGCGCACCTATCTCCACCGAATCGAACACCCCACGCGAGCCCTAAGTTAAGCGCGACGTCGCCACAAATCGATATGAGAGGCCCTCCCACCCTGTCGACGACGAAGCTTCCCATCATATCATGAGTACGATACGTTAGTTAATTCTCTTCCGGTCGAGAGCATTTGAGGTTCGATTGAAAGTCGAAGAGAGAGAGAGGAGCGATTCGAATTGGCTGAGGCATTTCTTCGGCCATTAAGGAGGACAAACTCGAGATTTGTTTTGAGATCTCGATTCTTTTTCTTCAAACGAACGATTTGAGGAAGAGGGAAGTGAAGATCCCCGATTTTGTTCAGTTCCGCCATTACTTTGATTACGAACGAATTCAATTTGAATTTGTGTTTTGCCATTTTGTTTTCTTTCCTGTTGAAGTTAAAGAGGAAAGCAAGGCCACGGCTTCCCTTTTATTTTTATAAACGAGAAGAATGGAGGTAGCGTGCTGAGGAATGGATAAAGGATGGCGTACAGAAGAAGCTTGATTAATTAAATTAAATTAAATTATTATCAACTAAATTTTCAACGCGTTTATATACCGTACGCTCACATAACTGCTCCAATTACTACGAAAATTGAAATCCGATAATAATTTAATATTACGGATCCAATGGAACTGGTTTTGTTGAATTCCGAGACTGTGCCTCGGAAGGCTATTTTTAAATTCAATTTAAATTATAAAATTTCAAAACTGAACAAATCGGTGTTCAATTCAATTTTGACACTTCTATTATTCTCAGTACTATCAATACAAATTCTATAAGCCTTCAAATTATTTTTAACAGGCTTAAAATTTCAGATTCAATATTTTACTCAACTTCAAATTGTTTAATTCAATCATTTACTTATCAAATAAATTGTGATATTCGTAAATCAAGTTAAAATTACCTTTTAAATATTTAAAATCAATTAAATATCCAAATTTTAAACGCTCAAAAATTCTGGGTCGTCGCATTCCTTCCCCCTTAAAAGAATTTCGTCCCCGAAATTACTAACTAGGAAGAATGGTCCAAAACCTGTTTCCAACAATTTAACACCTTCCCAACTATCTTTTATAAAAGACCATTATCATTCTTATTAACTTCCAAACCTTTCCCTAGTTTCAAACTATACCATTTGTTTAACCATTCAAGTTATAATTCAAAACTAAATTTTGAATTATCAAAATTTTCTCAAAATTTTTCTAACTCCCTAAATTTCCGAAAAATTTTGCCAGCATCTCCTTTGCGCGGCTAGCTCGGTACAACTACAAAATGGCTCTACGGCCTCCTAAATCCAAAAAGAAAACAAAAAGCCAAGTGGCTCAATCCAAATCCAAATCCAAATCCCATACCCTACATACCTTTTGTCGAGCATTTCACATTTTATCTTTTCATATCAAACCCAATTTTCTTTTTCCCTTTATACTACCTCCATATCCTGCTTAGCACTAATATCCAAACACAATATTCCCAAAACATTTTATCGACTCTCTTACCAAATGCCAAAATTCATCCAAACATCAACTTAGAATGTATTTGTAATATTCCATTTCCAATTAAGAATGCACCATTTCTTACTTAAGTTAACATAAGCAGTTTACATGTTTCGTTATTTATTTCCATCTTACCACTTCAATTTACATCCATTTCTATCCATATTGGTTTATCTCCATTTCTATATGAATTCAATTTATCTTTAACTCTAAATATTGAATTTTATTTTTCATTTATAACTAATCCATGTCATTATTTTAAATTGGTTTCATTTACTAATTCATTTCAATTTGAAATTTGAAATTCTTTTGTCGTTAACAAATTTTTCCAAAATTTCCAAAAATTTTCTAACTCCCAAAATTTCCGGAAAATTTTGGCAGAGTCTCCTTTGTACGGAGGAGCTTTTGCAGTTTGAAAAAAGAGATAAATATATATACATCGACCCACACGGTCAGAAAAACCAAAAACAGTTCATATTTCCTATTTTTATTGCGTAGGCGTACCTTATTTAGCATTTTTAAGCAAGCAGCTTATTATTTTAGCAAATAGCACAACCCGATTCAGCCACATGGCTTCCAGGTACCTGTACTTACTCAATTTTAAACATGTAAGTGCCAAATATATGCAGTTTAACTATATTTCACTTAGTTGCAATGGTTAAACATATGACTTCCAAAAGAAATTCACACCAAACATTTTTCCATAAGCAACTTATACAATTTTCATACGAATTCCACTATGCCAATTAATTTATAACCATTTTCATTCAATTTGAATGGTTTCAATCCATTCGTATACAGTTTCATCAATTTGAATGGTTTAAAACTCAATCGCTTACATTTTATTTATTCTTAAGCAAACTAAACTCATATTTTATTCAATTGCTTTCAAAATCAATTTATTTTACTCCTATCAGTTCATAGAATTTTAATTACTTCCATTTACACCTAATAACAATTTATTTTATGCAATTTGACGAAATCTATGTAAATAAATAAGCACTTGAGTTTTATAATCAATTTAAATTGACTCCAACTCAACTTACGCTTAGTTCTACTCCATTTCGGATTTACTCACAATCCATATATTCTCAGTTTCATTGCATTTCAATTTCATTAACCCAACTAGTCCATTCAAAACCATTAACAACTTAGGTTCCATCTCCATTACCAATTAAATTTCCCTTTTTATCTTAATCCATTCACAATCATTTATTTAGCTCGACACATTCCATTTAAATTTCATTCACAATCCATTCACTTACAATTCATTCCTTAAATTGTTTATTCCAAACTAATTTATTTAGCTTGAAGACAATCCAATCTATTTCATTCAACAACCATTTCTCAACTTATTTAAACCATATTTCATTTGGTTCTTATTTATCCCATCCATTTCTTCATTCAATATAATTAGTTTATCCACTCAATCCATTTTGAATTTACATTTCCTTAAATATTATCTATAACTCACCGAATTCTATTTCGATTCAAATTTATTTTCACTTGATTTAAAACCAATCCAATATTATTAAACTTTGTTTAAGTTGAATTCAATTCAACTCTCCTTTATTCATTTAGCTTAAGTCGATTTACTTCAATTTATTCAAATTTTATACTTAAGCTCATTCTCATTTTGCAAACAAATTCTCTTTTCAATTTAACTTGATTAGTTATTATAAATTTCAAATTTCCAAGCTCGATTCATTCTCAGTTCGCTTAATAAATTACAAGGTCATATCCAATTTATTTCCACATATTTGGACTTTATTCACAATACAAACTATCCTACTACTATTTTAATCAAATCACATTTTTATTCGATATATTCCCAATTATATTTAATTTGCTAACACTCCAAGTTAAATTTTAATCTATAGCTCAAGTTCTGGATTCATTATCCATTTTCAAATTACCATCCACTTGTAAATTACCATCCAATTTTATTAACTTACATTGAAATTTCATTCACAAATCAATTAATTAATTTCAAGGCCACTTTTAATTATATTTTCTTCATCGACAATGCAAGTCGAATTTTATTATAACTTGAGTTTTATTTTCAAACCTCATCATAAACTCACAATTCAATTTCATTAACTAATTTATTAACAAATTACTTCTCTCCTTTTTATAGTACAATACTTGATTTTATTTCCAAATACCACTTCATTTAATTTTTCTTAGTTCACATTATTTTATAATTCAAGTTTGGATTTTTACTTATTTTTCAATTCACCAAAAAATATTTATTTCTGGGTTTTCTATCTCACCTTCAAATTTAACAAGTCACAACTTATATTTCATACAATCACACTCATTCTAGTCTTGAATATATTCATCTTTTATTTTTTAATCCAAGCCTTATGCTTATTTATAACCCAAGCATATTTTTATTTCATGGATTTTTAATTCTTTTACAAGTCATTCTGTTTTATTTAACTCAATCTAATTCTTATCCAACTTATTTCCCAGTTATCCAGGTAAAAATTTAATTTCATTTAATAACTTAATTGAATCCTTATTCCAATTCAATTTTATTTTAACTCAGTTTTAGTTTATTCAATTCGATTGCAACTAAATTCGAATACAACTGGATATTATTTCAGCTTATTCAATTTATTTTAATCCAGTTAAATTTTATTCTCCAATCCAAGTTAATTTCATTTTAACTTTTCACTTTAGACTTATATTCCATTATCCAAAGCTTAAATTTCTTCTTGATTTACAAACCATTTCTATTTATAAGCTTACAACTTATCTTATCCAGATTTTTTTTTTTTTTAAACACCCAGCTTTGGTTTCAAATTGTTTTGAAATCTCCAACATCTCAAATCATATTTCCCACAAATTAAACCAATCCTGGTTTTATTCCCAACAAATTTCCTTTGAGATTTCCAAAAACAACTAACTTTTCTGAACAAATCAATTTGGCAGCAATCCATCACTTAGAAACTCGAAAATGAACATCGATGATGCTGCAGTCATCACCGAAGTTATTTTCCAGTGACTGAAGTGAATTCAATGCTATCTCACTTCCCAAAATTTATTTGAAACAATATCCTTTGAGAAATACCCCAAAAACAACAATATTACTATTTATCTTTAAAATATTTCCAAAATCTCCGGGGTTTTAACGTTTCAAATTTTATTTTAATTCCAATTTTAACTATAATGCATTTGTACAATTTATGCTTATACAAATTCCCATTTTATTTTAATTCAATTTATAAATTACATTTACAATTCATATTTATAAATTTCATTTCATAATTGGATTTATCTTCTCAATCTTTGATTATATTTACAATTTCTAATTAAATATTTCACTTAACAATGATAATACTTTAATATTATCATTTCTAACATCCAAGCAACCATATAATAGCTATATAGTTTACCAAAAACTTTCTTTATATCAAAAATATATTTTTGGGTAAAATTATTTCAGTTACCCACATTTTAAACAATACCGTGTCAATTGTTCTATTCAAGTGTTTAGAAACCCTTTCGATACAGTTGCGCAGACTGTGTCGACGAAGGTTCATATACCACTCAATAAACCAATCAACACAATATTAAAACAATTTATATTCACTAACAAATACGCGCTCATATCTATTAATACGCTCAAACTCATTTTAGAGTACTTCGGACTCTAACTTAAATGAGTAATTTTCCCACCAGAGCCAAGGTTATCACCAACCTAAGCTCTGATACCAACTGTAACAGCCCGCAAATCCGTACCCCTTGAGTCAACACTATTCTACAACAATCAACTCAGGTTGCACAGAAATACGAACCATTTGGGTTTAAGAAGAAGAGGTAGAAGAAGAGAAAAACAAAATCAACATCAGAATCTAACCATCGCAGCGGAATAAAATATAATAGAGAATTAATAATCTTTACTCAAAATCAAATATATCAGTTTACATATATTACATCATCAGAGTACATCAGTCACGGCTCACATCAATAACATACAATGGATACACAACAACTCAACACAGCGGAAATATATATATACAAGTACGAGAATACGTATCGTCATCCAGCTCGTCTCCTGAGCTCCACAGCATCATATCCTGTATCCTATAATACTCGATCTGACCCGAGCATTACAGTTAAATAACACCTGAGTCAGTCTGGATTATCAGCGTGAGAAAAATCACACCCAATTGATTATTAAAGTTTCAAAAATCCTTTGAAAACAAAGGCATCTCGTAAGACCACGCCACAAATAAACATGTCGGGTTTTTACCTTACGATAGCTAAAACATTTTTATAGAAATCCTCTGATATTATAATAGGGTCTATATACAAATACTTATAAAATAGCCGAAATTGTTACATCTATTAAATTCCAGCTACTAGCCACAGAGTGGGTAATACAAACAAAACTCGTACAAGGCTCGTAGGGAGAATGGATTCCCAACTAATGACTAGGCACTGGGGTACCACCTATCACAGTAAGGGGCCTAGATCACCGTACCGAGGATTACTCCCTTTATCCCCTACAACACAAGGCCGGAACCATTTCTTACTGAACAGTCCTGGACAAGATAAACCCCGTGGTTGGCGCGACCAACCACCCACTAAGCCGAAATAAAAAAAGGGACATCTAGACAGGGGAAATACCTTGTCCTGCTTGGGCATGACCCACCTAACCTTGCTGCATATCCCCTGATTTTCAGTCATTCCCGGTTGATGAGGCTTGAGGCTAAGCGTTACCTTTTTAAGAACGTTTCACTTAGAATGCCCATCGTCCACCTGAAGATGTTTCGCAAGCAATCGTCCATACAAGTCCGTCCCGGGTTCGAACGGAACCGAAGGCACTACTCCTACTACATCCATTTTGGAAATATCCTCAGGATTAGTAGCGACTGGCCCTTGCACTTCACTGCTCCATCTTCGACTTCAAACACGTTTTTCGCACGAAACATACAAATCGGATCGAAGTGGTTTTCAAGAAATAAATCTCGATCCCGGTCTCTTCGAAACGATCAACGCATTGTCCAATATTGATAGTCGGTTATTTAACTATCAGTTAATATACACAAACATCCATCCAACAATAAATAATTTCCCAAATTATTTATTTATCTCAAAATATCTTCACAAGATATATTTCTATTTTCAACCCTTTGAACACAATTTTCAAACCATCATTCTTTCTTTCCAGTATAAACTTTCCCAAGTATTTTTTTTATCTCCTCTGAAATCACCAAGCACAAAATAGATTTTTAAAATAATTTAAAACACTTTACTTTGAAAATATATACTTTTAAACATTTAAGTTAAATTACTTCAATATTTTGTAAAAATACATACTATATGAGTATTTGAAAATAAAGTTACTTAATAGAATATAAACTAGATTTTCACTTTTGAAAACAAAATACTAGGTCACTTTTAAGTAATTACTACTATAATAGATTTGAGAAAATACTTACTTTTGAATTTAAATATTTGAAGTAATAAATTTTTTAAAACTTGCTTTTTTTAACAACTTTAAAACCCTTTAAATTTATTTAAGAATTTATTTTAAACATGTGCTTGGTTATCCAGAGAAAAATCCTAGCTTCAATCACTTAAATCAATTTCCCAAATTGATTTCCAATTTATTCCCTTTTAATTCAGAATCTATTAATTTCAGATCTCATTTCCTGATTATGATTTTTAAAAAAACACCTTAACTAAAATTTCAATTTTTAGATTTCTCAATTACTTCTTTATTCTTTTAAATAAATTTAAATTTTGAATTTAAAATAATTCTTTATTTCTTTAATTGATATAACTTAAGTTTACAATTCATCAATTTCATTTTATTCAAAATTCCATTTCTCTTCATACTCGAAGTTATTTATTATTATTTCCATATTACTTCTATTTCTTTTCAATTCATTCTTAATTTATTCAAACTCTCTATAATTATTTCACTTACAAATTTAATCCCTTTTAATTTCTTTTCAACATTCCAATTCATATATTTTGGTAATTCATTATACCCGAATATCCAATCAAACCATAACATTCAATATTCTAATATAACTCATCATAGGATATCAAATAATCACAACAGAGAATATTGAATAATTTAAATAAATATGAGGGGTCCAGTTGGATCCCTCCAACCTGTTTTTCCTGCATCCACAAATGTTAGCACAATATAATATGCCAATCCCAAAACATCATACTATATCACATCAATCAATTCAGCCATTCAAACAATTATTTAAATTTAATCATTTAAATTTAAACTTAACTGAGTGAGATTAACTCACCTTTGATTTTTATTTGCAATCCACCTCAATATTGCCTTGGTTCTCTCGATGTTTAACCTTATACAAACCAATTTACGATTTATTAATATTGGAAATATAAATCGAACCCTTAATCACCATTCAATTTAATTCTGAACTAATTTTCTTTCATTAAATCTTTTAGTAGCAAAAATGGTTTAAATAGGTCGATTTACACAATTTAATTCCTATAATATGTTATTGTAAAATAAATCAGTGAAATTATATTTATTTTACTTATGAACTATACATTAGAGAAATACCCTATATAGACATTAAATTTGAATAAAACAAATTTTATTTTCCTAACCAAGATACATGTATTACATTAAAAAGAAACAGATCTATTAATATATATATATATATATATATATATATTATCTGCGTACATACAAATCCATATATATTAGGTTTAATTAAATAAATCTGATCGATACCTTACTGCTTGTTGAAATCGCGAGGCCCAAACTCCACGCACGCATCTCTAGCGCACCTATCTTCACCGAATCGAACACCCCACGCAAGCCCTAAGTTTAGCGCGACGTCGCCACAAATCGATATGACAGGCCCTCCCACCCTGTCGACGACGAAGCTTCCCATCATATCATGAGTACGATACGCGAGTTAATTCTCTTCCGGTCGAGAGCATTTGAGGTTCGACTGAAAGTCGAAGAGAGAGAGAGAGGAGCGATTCGAATTGGCTGAGGCATTTCTTCGGCCATTAAGGAGGACAAACTCGAGATTTGTTTCGAGATCTCGATTCTTTTTCTTCAAACAAACGATTTGAGGAAGAGGGAAGTCAAGATCCCCCATTTTGTTCAGTTCCGCCGTTACTTTGATTACGAACGAATTCAATTTGAATTTGTGTTTTGCCATTTTGTTTTCTTTCCTGTTGAAGTTAAAGAGGAAAGCAAGGCCACGGCTTCCCTTTTATTTTTATAAACGAGAAGAATGGAGGTAGCGTGCTGAGGAATGGATAAAGGATGGCGTATAGAAGAAGCTTGATTAATTAAATTAAATTAGATTATTATCAACTAAATTTTCAACGCGTTTATATACCGTACGCTCACATAACTGCTCCAATTACTACGAAAATTGAAATCCGATAATAATTTAATATTACGGATCCAATGGAACTGGTTTCGTTGAATTCCGAAACTGTGCCTCGGAAGGCTATTTTTAAATTCAATTTAAATTATAAAATTTCAAAACTGAACAAATCAGTGTTAAATTCAATTTTGACACTTCTATTATTCTCAGTACTATCAATACAAATTCTATAAGCCTTCAAATTATTTTTAACAGGCTTAAAATTTCAGATTCAATATTTTACTCAACTTCAAATTGTTTAATTCAATCATTTACTTATCAAATAAATTGTGATATTCGTAAATCAAGTTAAAATTACCTTTTAAATATTTAAAATCAATTAAATATCCAAATTTTAAACACTCAAAAATTCCGGGTCGTCACATAAAACACTCGAGTCAGGATATACATACTTATATAATATAAACCAACTCAAGTGAAATGTAGTAGTAATGTACAATAACTTAAAGAATGCTTGGGATCGCCCATCCTCTAAGGATCAGTTAAACCATCAACTTAACGGAAATGAATGCTATCATGGAAATGTCTATATTAAAGTAAACTATGCAAATAACAGTGTTAATGTGGCTAGGGTAGCGCAGAGCTGCAGCAATCGCTCACCTCTAGTCACACTCTCAAATTGAAGGATTACATCCAAAATCACAAGGCATACAGAGAAGTGTACCCATAGTTAGAATTTCAAAATGGTATTTTATACTTCAAAAATCAAATATCATTTAAAAATTCAATATCATTTCAAATTCTTTTAAAATATCAAAATATCATATCCTTTCAAAACCTCATTCATTTTTATTTAATTTAAATACCATTCCAAATCACATTTCCAAATGGCTTATATTTCAAACCAAAATACTCCGTTTAAACCATTTAAAAATGAAGTTATTACACTTAATAATCAAACATAAAATTCCCAAAAATTTATTCTTTTCAGAATTTATTTATTCACATGATTTATTAAAATGGTGAAATTTCAGCTTTGTTGAAAAGATTTCAAGTTAAGGGTGAATCAAATTGAAAATTGTTTTGAGGGCTATGAATGAATATTTGTTAAAGATTGGTGAATCTTGTTTTCGAATTGAAGAGGATCTTCAAGGGTGAATCTTTTATATAAAAGACTAAAAGTATAAATTTGTTTAAACCATTCAAAAGGAAAGGTTTTGGGCTAAAGGTTGCGACTTAATTAAGATCCCAATATATCCATATGTTTTGAAAATAAGCGCTCACTATTCGGTATAGTCGGAAGAGGACTTTATGTCATAAAACCCATTATGAATAATGATACGATGAAAAGGATAGCTTTTGAAGACCATGGTGAAGACCAAGTATTTTCGAGAAAGAAAGGATAATCTGTCGAATGACTATGCACAAAGTTGCTTTGGTATAGAGATCTTCATATGTGATGGGGAGTCCGATGGGGATGGTGAATACACGGATTTGCAAGGGATTCTTTGAAGTGCCTTCAGTTCCATTCAGACCGAGGATGTATTTGTATGGATGTATGTCTGACATTACACTTTGAGATGTAAAGCTGGTTTCTATCAAATACATTTCTATTTGGTGGTGGAGAATTTATTCTCTTAGCTTAACACCCTTCTCTGAGGCATACGAGCTCAGAGGTTATGTAGTTGACGGGTACTAGTGATATATCCCCAACTTGGTAATGTGGCATGCTAAGTGTTGTTGATCATTTGTTGATCGAAGCATGGATGTTGTGAAAAGCATAGCTCTGTGGATGAGACTTCGTCGAACCTCACAACCCGAAAATGGTCGAAACAGAAAGGATGCGGCAAGCTTATGAGGGTCGCGCCCTTTAGGGTATGTGCATTTCCTTCTGGATAAAAAGTTGTATTGTAACAACCCGCATATTTATCGATTTTATATTTAAATATTTTATTTAAATATTTCATCGTTAGTCGGATTTTAGTCCGAAAAGCTACTTTTTGCATACGGTCGAATTAAGACTCGGGACTACTCCCATTGAGTTTAAAATGCCGTTTGCGACCTTTTTTAGTATAAGCTTCGATATGTTTGGAGAAAGTTGATTTTTGCTACTTTTCACTTTGGGTTTGAGTTTGGGTTCAGCCATTAGCCAACTAATACTTAAAAACTGAACCCCTCCTCCCCATTCTCCCTCACTTCTTCCTCTTTTCAGTTTTTATTGCATTAATGGTGGGAGAGATTGGAAATCAAAACTCCAAAACCCTAGTTCCTTTTGCAACTTCAAATTCCTAGCTCCAAACTCAAGAAGAACCCATTGGTAAGCTTCTCTTCTTCTTCCCCAACTTATTCTCTTACCAATTTCAGAAATCGCTAAACCTAATTTTTGGAATGTTCTTGTTTTTGAGCTTAGATCCAAGCTCAATTGGGTTGTGTTGAAGGGAGGTTGATTCTCCATTTGCTTTCAAGCTTCTTCTTGTTTGATTTTGTGAAAAGGTGAGATTTTTATCTCACATCTATGCTTATATTTACCTATGATTGTTAGGTATGAATTCCTAACACTTATTCGTGTGCATTTGCTTTTGGTTTGGATTGAATTGGTGTATATTACAATTTTTAGTGTTTTGAGTTCAATTCGTTAAAAATGCTAACTTCTATGTTTGAACATGTTTTTTTGGAGATGCATCGAAGAGCTTATAGGGCCGGGTAGTCGATTGGCATAATCCCTTAGCGCCGTTGCTCGAGAGAATGCAATTTGGACAAGATTGAACCTAATTTGCAATAGGCAGGGAAGAGGCTAGAAACAGGTCCGGCCGACCGACCCCTCTGGTCCGGTTGACCGACCTGCTTCCAAATGTGCAGTTGCACTTCTGTTTCTGGTTCGGCCGACTGACCCCTCTGGTCCGGTCGACCGACCTGCTTCCAAGTGCCTAAGCACTTTCTGTTTTAAGGTTCGGTCGACCGACTCAGGGAGTCCGGCCGACCGACCTGATGATTTTTGCCTGGTTTGCCTTGTTGCTTAAATATCCAACTCTAATCGATTTGTGTTGTTTCCCTAATTGTTGTTATCAGTTGTTGTTGACTTTGATGACTTATTTTCTTTGGGAATTCTGTGAATATCTGTTTCGATGGATTCAGTATCGATTTCTTTGGATTTTTATTCACATCTTCGTATGTGAATTTTAGTGATTGATTGTTCCTACAATCTTCTTTGCGTTTTGTCACTTTAAAAATATAAAGGTTTTCTATACTAGTAGTAAATATTAAAACTCTTTTCTCAAACGATTTCAATACTATTTTAATACCAAATTCGTTTATAAAACCGTTTTCCAATCTATTAGTATATATATAAACCTTTACCTCACTCGTATGAGAAATCTAATTAAACGACTTAGTAAAACAAGTGGTATAAAGCGCTTGCGTTCACTTTGTCGGTTAATTCTTGGACTTGTTCGATTGAATCTCTTGTGACAATTTTATAGTGGAGATCTACAGTTTGTTCGTAAATATTTAAGTTAAGCAAGTGGTTATGGGACATGAAGCTAAACTTTTATACTTACTAGCTTAGTGTAATTGACACTTCTCGATGATCATGACGATCACTTTTGTGATTTAGACTAGCAATGTGCGATGTCTCTTTGACTGCGCGGGAGACTAAACCCCGTTTTGTGTAGTTTCGACTCAAATTGGTGGGGTAGCAACCCACGATCTTCGGACCATTCGTGTGTCAGGTCTTCGGACCATTCGTGTGTCAAATTAATGGCTAGCTACCATGAGATAGCTTCTCGTTCATGTGTTACAGCTGTTGGTGAGTTTTCATGCTCCCGTTCTTGTGATAGGCCTCCCCCCCAATTTGTGTGTCATTAATTTTTGTGATTTCTGGATTTCGTGTGTCGAATTCTCAGATTTTCTTCTTCACCTATTATTGTGATTTCTATTGATATGATTTATCAATTTTTGTGCATAGGTGAATTTGTGTGTCATTTACTGGATTTCTTGAGATGATTTCTAGAATTTGTGCTTCACCAATTTTTGTGATTTCCATTGATAAGTTTTATCAATATTTGTGCATAGGTGAATTTGTGTGTCATTTACTGGATTTCTTGAGATGATTTCTAGAATTTGTGCTTCACCAATTTTCGTGATTTCCATTGATAAGTTTTATCAATATTTGTGCATAGGTGAATTTGTGTGTCATTGACTTTTGTGATTGACATTGATAAAATCGTAAATATTTGTGGTTTGATGAACGAAATAAGGAGTATGGCATTTCTTTGATTCTTGTGTAGATTTGGTGATATTGATTAATCTCTCATAGATTTTCAATTACCTATGTATATCACAGCTTGAAATTGTGATTATTATGTGTTTAGTCATATCTCTTATTCTATATCGTTTCACCTGATATCTATAGTTAGACTGATCCGTTGATTATTTTCTTATTAAATAATACTCGGGTCAGACCGAGATGTTACAGGTGCTTCTGCTTGACCTCTCTCTTGGGATCGATTTCTCATACTTTTGGTTAACTACTTAGATTAGTAGTTTTTGTTGTATACATTCGAGATATTGACTCCATAATGTATACTTATTCTTTTGTGTAGTTCTTGTAACTATTCTTTTGTGATATTGTGGATCTTTTTATACCACTACTCTGATGTACACTTCCTAGTGTAATATTCATATCTATTTCCGCCTTTGTGATATGAATTGTCTGTGACTGATTCATGTTATGCTTATTTCTATATTCGTTTCCGAAGATTATTATAGCCACTGTGTATGTAATAGCCCAATTTTTTTTACAAGTATTTTTCACTTGTATTTTAAAAAAAAAAACCTTGGGGTTTATTTAAAGTGAAAAATAAATTTTAGGATTAACTAATAAGATCTCTGGAAAAATCAAGTTTTAATTAAGAAAACATTTATAGCTTAGGTGGTTAAGACATCTGGGCTATTCACGACAGGTCACGAGTTCGAGTCTCGGCATGGTCAGAATTTCTAATTTTTTTGTATATAAATGAACTGGGTAATTACGCGTTAAAAAGGGCGCGTAAAATTTAGGGAATAAGTACCGTATATATATATATAAGATATGAAGAATGTAAACCAATTTGAATTTTAGTTAAGTATTAATTTTGAAGAATTTAGTGTATTTATAAACTGTTAAATATCGCGTTTAAAAGGACGCGTAAAATTTATGGTAAGTAATGTAATAAAACGTATAAAATTTAAAACGTTATTTTATATATATATTTTTGATGTTTTGTATTACGTCAGTTTGACGTACTTTTAAAATCATATATAAACACCTTTATGGATTAAAACATCAGTTAGTGATTTTTAAGACGAACGTTACTTTTGGTTGTAACTGACAGTTTTGGTTTTAAATAAAAGGTGTATATACGTTTCCATTTCCAAAAGCTTTGAAAAATTCTTGCCGTCATTTAATTAATCAAACTAAAAATATATATATATATATATCAATTCTCATATAATTGGAACGGTTCATATTTTGCCATTCCTCTGATCACGAAACCTTATCTGCCTAAATCTTCAATCACACATATAAAGAAGCTGGAAGGGATATCAACGCATGCTTTGAAATGTCCAAAGAGATTTAATACTTGTTGCATGTTCAGTTCAAAGCCAATTTATTTGTTTACCGTTATTCCTAAAATCACGCAACTGTTTATTGGTAACAAATGTTGAAATCAAAAGTTTTGTATGTCTGGAAATAAAGCATGCATCTATGAAACATTCAATCAAATTTCTTGCCGTTCTTTGGTTCAATCAACATTTAATGCTTGCCAACATTTACGTAAGAAACTCCCTGCTTTTATCAATCAATTGGGCAAGTTTGAAATCTTAACATACCTGACCGTGAGAAATATTTTATCCACCTCATTTATAACTGTGTATTTCTTTTCGCCATTCAAATAAAAAGATTTATTTCCCACTTCTCATTTTCATTTGCGTTTAAAAATAAATTATATATAAGTTTTCTCTCTCCTTAATTCTTACTTTTTATTTGCCTAGCCTCTTTATTATTTTCCTATGTCTATCTCTTGACATTTATTTCTTTATTTTCTAGATCTTATTTTATCTATTAAATATTTCTTATGTACATCTTTATTTAATAGCTTGTGTAACAACCCTAGTTTTAACAATTTATTTTATTTTAATTATTCAAATTTGAAATAATATTCTTATAGATTAGGTTTAACAATATGGTTAAATATTTGATTTGGAGATATATTTTATAAAATTTTGTATGCCAATAAAATTAAATAATAACTGTAAAATTTTAAGCTATTTTTGAACTGTTAAATTTCGCGTTTGGAAGACGCGTCAATTATAGGGTATAAGTGACGTAATAAAACGTGTGTTTTCAAAACGATATTTTCACACAAATTTTTGATGTTTTAGTTTGCGTCTGTTTAACGTAGTGTAAAAATCATATTTTCATATATTTTTGAAGAAAAATATCAGTCAGTGTTTTAAAAAGCAAATGTTACCTTGTTTTAATTGACAATTTGACTTTACACATATTGTATACGTTTCCATTTCAACTGCCTACATAAATTTGCCTTTTCATTTTGATATCAAACTAGAAAAATATCAAATCAAAATACATAAAACTGAAATAAATTCAACAAGTAGTAACGTACAAAATTTAAGCTAGACGTGTGAAACCTAACTGTCACTTTAAAGAAATCAACATGCACATCAATTCCTTTCCTCTGCCTCTATCTCATCAATTATCAACCTATAATCACGCAAGTTTTAATTTATAAGAATGTGTGTATTAACCCTGCCTTCATCACACAAACTTAATTATAGGGTAACATTAAAAACCTTATTCTCTCTGATGATTTCCTTTTTACTTAAATGCATGCAATTAAAGCTTGAAACCATACACACCATTTCTCTTCCTTTAGCCTCTGTTCTCATCAGTTATATATCAATTCAAATCCTTGAATCAAGTACGTAACTCACGCAGGAAATAAAATCTAGTTTATAAACATCAACAAGTTTTCAAAAAAAAAAAAAAAACCTCTCGGCCTTCTCTTTATGCCTGCCTTCCATTAATCATGCCAGAAGATCAATGCTTGCAATATTCTTTTGTAACTGATGGGAAGAATTCTCGTCCATATCAATAGCATTTATATCAATAGAAACTGACACGTTATTTTTCTCATCTGCCTATAAACTCATTCCCCTCTACCCATTTGTTCTCTGCATCGATCCAATTCTCTGCTCCTTCTCGTGAATCTATCAGGTAAATAGTTATAGTATTGTTCTTTTCTTTCGGTTCAGATATTTTTTCTCCCTTTCTCTTTCTCGAAATTTTGTCCTACCTGTGCCTTGCTCGGCCATTTCCATTGTTATGCCATGCATAAGATGTCTGTACATTCATCCCTATGCTGAGATATAGGCTAGTCTTGTGCATATCAGAGGGTGAAGCAGTAGATTGGTGGGAGAAACTGTGTGTTATGAGGAATGGTTGAAATTTTATACAATAGTGATAAGTTGCATTTAGGAAGTTTAGATTCAGTGACAATATAAGAAATAGCCTTGTATTGAACCTGTTGATTTTCAAACTGCATATAGTGATCAGTAGGCCTTTTTCATGTTGAGGGATGTGGGGTGAAGTAACACTGATATAAAGATGAGTGTAGATATAGGTTGAGTTTTGCATGCATTTTGTAGTTGTAGGCTAGTGAGTTTTAGCCAAGAACCTGGATATGATATTTAATGTATGGGAAGGACTTTGGTTGATTTGTTTAAGATTTTCCAGGATTTGATTTAGTTAGTAGTGGAAAAAAAAATTACATTTTTTTATATTTTATTATATATATTATATTCTTTAAGGGAGTTAACTTGCATTTGTGTTGAGTAGTCTGCATACATTTATGTTGGGTTTAGGGGAGTCTTTCAGTTGCCTTTATATAAGAAAGGGGTTGTCTGTTTGTAGGGGAGAGGAGTCATGTTCTTTATTTTATTTTTTTCTTTTCTGAGATTGAAGATCTGGACAGGAGTATTGATGCATAACTGAAGTGAAATGTTGATGCTACTAGGAAATAGGGGTCAGTGAGTGTGAGATTTGTGTTTTCAATAAATTTTGAAAAAGGGATGGCTGGAAGTTTCTTTGCATTTTTTTTTTTTCGAAGAAATTTCAGTATTGGCTCGAAGCATGTGAGCTTGAGACGTGGGGAAGACTCGAAGTAGGTGGGTTTTGGCTCGGGTAAATGAGTTTAGTGGATACCTGTTACAGAGGAGTTGGGAGGTACTTGAAATTGAATAAGTGCGAAGCTTTGAAGAAAAAAAAAAAAGAAAAAAAAAAGAAGAAAAGAAAAAGAAAACTGAAAAGATGGGAAGGGAAGGCTGCACAAAATTTTGGCCGTGTGCATGAATATAGAGTGGTGCACGTACGTGCATATATCCATATCACGTTCATGAAGAAAATTTGGTGCACGTGTATTCGTGTTCAACTTTTGCCGTAGTTGTTTAGGAAAAATTTTGGTCGTAAAATTTTAGCACGGTTCACAGTTTTGGGTATGTTTTGGTCACGTTACACGGTGAAGTGGTCGAGCAAAGCAAACATATTCTTGTTCTATTCTTAATTTTCCTTGACCATAAATTCTTAAGTCGCGTTTCAATATTTGAATTTTTCTAGATTTGAATCTAGGCGACGTCCGAGAATCTTTATCGTTACCCTCTGTCGGTCTGTACCGGTGAACTGTCATTTTTGAAATTCAAAATTTTCTGCAAAAATTCAGGTGAGTATTTCTCACCAGACATACGTATTTATATTTGGTAAATTATTGCAAGTGTATGGGTAAAATTGTATTTCACTATTATCTGTCTGTAATGTAATATAGAATGATGGACCCCATTTAAATTGACACCTCATCAGTATTATCTGTTATATTATTTCTGCAGTTATGTTATTGTTTATTTACTGCTTAAATCACCACTGCAAGTTCCCTGTTATTATAGATGGTATGGGCTGAAATGATAGGCCTAATTGATTATTATTGTTCACTTGTTCTGTTAACTGCTGTAAATTGTCTTGGGATTGCGGGTTCGAAATGATAGAACCCGGAGTTGTGTAAATATCGGATTGAAATGATATAAATCCGTTTCACTTGACCTAGGCTAGAAAATCTTATACAGGCCCGTGGTTTATATATTATTTTCTGAAATTATTTTAAATTATTTAAATTTAGAAATTTGATGATATTCTAATTTAAATTATATAAAGGATTTTTATGAGATTTACAATGATTTAAAAGGGGTTAAATAAATAAATGTTGAGTTAAAATTTTGGAATATAACTTGTTTAGAAATTCTATATTTTTGGAAAGGTAAAGATTTCAATACAGAAATAATAAATAATAAGTTATATTTGAAATTTGATGTTTAGCTAAAAGTCTACTACAGCATTTAATTGCTGTCTTTTGAAACTTGACTATTTTAAACCCATACTTTAGATAGCATTTCCTAGATGCTGTAGAAGTGAAATTGATTTAAAATTTATTTATTTAAAATTTCATCTCTATTTTAGGAATACGTTAAGATTTGGAATTTAAATATGAAATTGCTAATAAAGTAAGAAGTTGAGTTTGGAAAGTTTTAAAAGGAGAAAATTGATTTCTATTCTTTTGATAAAAGCAATAAATTCCAAATTTAATTGAATAAATTGAAATGGTATATTTTCAAATGAAATGTTTTAAATCAAGGATTTGAAATTAAAGGTATTTGAAATATATATATTGATTTGAAAAATATAAATACCATTTTTCAAACTATAACCACGGGTTATAATAACGTTTGGTTGGCAAAGAGACCGGGATCGGATATCTGGCATACTCTCTGTCGATACCGAAAACCACTTTGACTAACCGTGTACGCGGTGGAGATTCCAGAATGAAGTAGGATGGTGGTGACGGTTTTTTTAAGGTAAATACGTGGACCCGACTCCCGTGAGTTGGCATAAGGTGGCTAAAACAGGAGCGATTCTCGGATTAATGAGGTAGCACCTCTGATCGAACGCACTTCTTCGTATGCCATTCTATTACTCTTGTGATTGTTTTGGTGCGCACCTTTGATTTGGGAGTGTTGTTCGAGGTGGGCGGTAACTGCGGCTACGCGTTTCCACCGGTCCGGATAGCAATTGGTATATCTACCCTGGCATTGCCTAGTTGTGCCGTGTCACCTACCCTAGCGAGCCTACTACGAGTTTCTATTTGTGTCGTACCTATGGAGTATCCTCTGGTAGCTTCCCGATCAGGAGGTATTACGGTACTGTATAGACTATTGGCATTTTACGTGTTAAGGTGGAAAATGTAAAGCCTTAACGCTATTTAAAAGTAAGTTTATTTTAATATAGACACTATTATAATAGCGCAATATACTACATAGTAAATAGTTTAACGGATCCTTAGAGGATGGGCGATCCCAAGCATCCTTTAAGTTACTTGCTTTATATTACAGTACACTTGATTTAGCTTACATTATATAAGTATGTATGTCCTGACTCGAGTGTTTATGTTTTATGTTACGCTCGGGTCAGCCTGAGTTGCAGCTACAGCTTTCTTTCCGGAGCTAGGACCACTCATAGATCACTCTTGCTAGTTGGAAGCTTTTTCATCTTTATCTATTTTGTAATTCAAAGCATTAAAGACTTTATATTTGCTTATGGCTTAAAATTGTATCGAAGTTTATAAACAATGTATTTCTGTTTGGTAAAAGTTTCAGTGGATTCATGAACCACTGTGTTACTTTATGTTCCGCTGTGAGATTCTGATATCTGTGTCTGTGATTCTGTGTATTTGGTTTCATTTGTTCCTTAGCTATATTTACAACCTATTGTTTTGAACTATTCCAGCTCGACAATTTTTAAGTTTTGTCGAATTCGAATGGTACAAAATATTGGGTCGTTACAGTTGGTATCAGAGCCAGGTTTAAACCACAGCCTAAGGAACGAAAACTCATTAGAGATAGAGTAGCAATACTCTAGAATGAGTGAAGTCAAATTCCAGAATCTTTTCCTTATGAGAGAACGTATTTTAAAGTATAAAATGATTTTCAAAGGGTTTTTAAGAAGTATTTTGATAAAAATAAAACTTCCTGTTTTTTTTTTTAATATATTTTCCAGCTATTTCTTCTTTCTCTCCATCGTTATATTCAAGCCTTTGTTAAAAGCTTGTCCAAGTTAAGCTGTATCTTATCCTAGAATATCTTGACCTCTATGTCTGGGATTCGACGCTTTCGATCTTCTACTCGGAGGCGATTGGTTAAATAGGCATGGTGCAGAAATCTCTTGTAGTTCTTGTACTGTAGCTCTTAAAGATGATTTAGGGAATCCATTAGAGATCCAGTGTGACTTACCTCAGGAGTTCGCTGGTAGTTTCATCTATCCTCTCGACACTTTTCCGGATGATATCCATTCGACCCCTGTAGTCAAACTTTTCCCGACATATTTGGTGAAGTCACTTCTTTACCAAAGCGGGAAATTTATTCCGTATCAATCTTATCCCTGGAGCAACGGTTTTCTCTCAGCTTGATCTAGCCACAGGTTTCCATCAGCTTAGAAATTGCTAAGGAAACCATACCCAAACTACTTTCCGAACTGAGAATGGTTTCTTTGAATGGCTAGTTATGCCTTTTGGCTTGACTAATGCCCCTGCTTTCTTTATAGACTTGATGAATCGCGTTTTTCGCGGTGAGCTCAATAAATTTGTCCTAGTCTTTATTGATGACATCCTCGTTGAAAATTTATTCCTATACTCGAAAGAAAATCTAATATTATATATATAAGTATAATTTTCAGAATTTAACTAGTTGTTTAGAGATAATAATGTTTGATTTTATAGTTTTGTAAACCATTGGTTTTGTCTTAATGAATAATTGAACTATAAAACATGGTTATAAATTTATTTGGAAACAGAAATGGATTTAAAACAAGAATTTAAGAATTTAATTTCTGATAGTTTCAAACCTTGTGTTTAAAGTCTTAAAAGGATATATTATTATTTAAATTATTTTCGAATATAAATTTGTTTCCAAAGAATTTTAAAAGTTTTAAAAAATTAGTGCCCTTCTCTTTGTCGCTGGAAAATAATTTCGGTGATGACTACAACATCATCGACATTCATTTTCGAGTATCGAAGTAAAAAGACCACGTTGTAGTTTTGTTTCAAAAATTTAATTGATTTGAATTTCTAAATATGACTTAATTTATAATATATATAGATATATGATTTAAATTTGATTTGACATATACTATATGTATGTATTTATTTATCTCTAAAGGGTTTGAAGTTAATTGGAAATTTAATTCATAAATTTATGTTAAAAGGGTGATTCTAATGATAAAATAAAGTCAAATTTTGAATGAATATTTAAACTTGAATAATAAAATTGGAAAAATTTTACTTGTATAATTGCATGCCAATATAACTTACCTAAATCATTCAGAAATTAACTATGTAATTGGAAAATGTATAATATAAAAGGATTTTATAAATAAAAATTTGAGTGGTTATAATAAATGTTATACACTTAAAGTTTCAGTTACAACAAGACAAATAGAGGTAAATAGAAATAAAATAATAATTGAAAAATATACAATATCAAATGGTGTTAAAGGAAATTTAGAAATATATTGGAATAGTTATATTAAATATAATCTACTTAATATGTGCGATAAGATATATTAAGCAGAATATATTTAATAATAATCTGGAATAAAGAAAATTAAATTTGTTGAATAAGATAATTAATTTGGAAATAGTTAAGATTGATTTAACTTCTGTAAAAAATCAAATGAATTAAATCAATTATTGAATATTAATTAATTGAATTTATATGGTTTAGATATTGAGAAAAATATTTGACATAGATGAGAAAAATATCGAGAAAAATAAATTTAATTATAGTTTGGAATAAAGAAGAAACTAAATGGGGAATTTAGCTTATTTTGGGAAATGGTAAATTTACTTTAATTAAGTTAAATTATCATTTCAAATTTGGACTAAAATTAAACATTTTAAATTAGAATGTTATAATACCTTGTGAAAAAATTGGAGAAAGAAAAAAAAATGAATGATTTTTTCTTTTTTTTTAGTGTAGGGATATTATACAAGTAAATATGTAAATAAATAAATGTTAAAATTTTAAGTATAAATAGATGAAATCAAAGATTAATTTAAAATTGAATTTTATTGTTTAGATTAATGATTCTAAATTTAGGTTTCAATTTAGTTTTCTTTCAGGTTGTTTCTATTCCCCTACCTTCTTCCTTTTCGAGGACGAAAAGTTCTGAGTGGGGGAGAGTGTAATAGCCCAATTTTTTTTTACAAGTATTTTTCACTTGTATTTTAAAAAAAAAAACCTTGGGGTTTATTTAAAGTGAAAAATAAATTTTAGGATTAACTAATAAGATCTCTGGAAAAATCAAGTTTTAATTAAGAAAACATTTATAGCTTAGGTGGTTAAGACATCTGGGCTATTCACGACAGGTCACGAGTTCGAGTCTCGGCATGGTCAGAATTTCTAATTTTTTTGTATATAAATGAACTGGGTAATTACGCGTTAAAAAGGGCGCGTAAAATTTAGGGAATAAGTACCGTATATATATATAAGATATGAAGAATGTAAACCAATTTGAATTTTAGTTAAGTATTAATTTTGAAGAATTTAGTGTATTTATAAACTGTTAAATATCGCGTTTAAAAGGACGCGTAAAATTTATGGTAAGTAATGTAATAAAACGTATAAAATTTAAAACGTTATTTTATATATATATTTTTGATGTTTTGTATTACGTCAGTTTGACGTACTTTTAAAATCATATATAAACACCTTTATGGATTAAAACATCAGTTAGTGATTTTTAAGACGAACGTTACTTTTGGTTGTAACTGACAGTTTTGGTTTTAAATAAAAGGTGTATATACGTTTCCATTTCCAAAAGCTTTGAAAAATTCTTGCCGTCATTTAATTAATCAAACTAAAAATATATATATATATATATCAATTCTCATATAATTGGAACGGTTCATATTTTGCCATTCCTCTGATCACGAAACCTTATCTGCCTAAATCTTCAATCACACATATAAAGAAGCTGGAAGGGATATCAACGCATGCTTTGAAATGTCCAAAGAGATTTAATACTTGTTGCATGTTCAGTTCAAAGCCAATTTATTTGTTTACCGTTATTCCTAAAATCACGCAACTGTTTATTGGTAACAAATGTTGAAATCAAAAGTTTTGTATGTCTGGAAATAAAGCATGCATCTATGAAACATTCAATCAAATTTCTTGCCGTTCTTTGGTTCAATCAACATTTAATGCTTGCCAACATTTACGTAAGAAACTCCCTGCTTTTATCAATCAATTGGGCAAGTTTGAAATCTTAACATACCTGACCGTGAGAAATATTTTATCCACCTCATTTATAACTGTGTATTTCTTTTCGCCATTCAAATAAAAAGATTTATTTCCCACTTCTCATTTTCATTTGCGTTTAAAAATAAATTATATATAAGTTTTCTCTCTCCTTAATTCTTACTTTTTATTTGCCTAGCCTCTTTATTATTTTCCTATGTCTATCTCTTGACATTTATTTCTTTATTTTCTAGATCTTATTTTATCTATTAAATATTTCTTATGTACATCTTTATTTAATAGCTTGTGTAACAACCCTAGTTTTAACAATTTATTTTATTTTAATTATTCAAATTTGAAATAATATTCTTATAGATTAGGTTTAACAATATGGTTAAATATTTGATTTGGAGATATATTTTATAAAATTTTGTATGCCAATAAAATTAAATAATAACTGTAAAATTTTAAGCTATTTTTGAACTGTTAAATTTCGCGTTTGGAAGACGCGTCAATTATAGGGTATAAGTGACGTAATAAAACGTGTGTTTTCAAAACGATATTTTCACACAAATTTTTGATGTTTTAGTTTGCGTCTGTTTAACGTAGTGTAAAAATCATATTTTCATATATTTTTGAAGAAAAATATCAGTCAGTGTTTTAAAAAGCAAATGTTACCTTGTTTTAATTGACAATTTGACTTTACACATATTGTATACGTTTCCATTTCAACTGCCTACATAAATTTGCCTTTTCATTTTGATATCAAACTAGAAAAATATCAAATCAAAATACATAAAACTGAAATAAATTCAACAAGTAGTAACGTACAAAATTTAAGCTAGACGTGTGAAACCTAACTGTCACTTTAAAGAAATCAACATGCACATCAATTCCTTTCCTCTGCCTCTATCTCATCAATTATCAACCTATAATCACGCAAGTTTTAATTTATAAGAATGTGTGTATTAACCCTGCCTTCATCACACAAACTTAATTATAGGGTAACATTAAAAACCTTATTCTCTCTGATGATTTCCTTTTTACTTAAATGCATGCAATTAAAGCTTGAAACCATACACACCATTTCTCTTCCTTTAGCCTCTGTTCTCATCAGTTATATATCAATTCAAATCCTTGAATCAAGTACGTAACTCACGCAGGAAATAAAATCTAGTTTATAAACATCAACAAGTTTTCAAAAAAAAAAAAAAAAAACCTCTCGGCCTTCTCTTTATGCCTGCCTTCCATTAATCATGCCATAAGATCAATGCTTGCAATATTCTTTTGTAACTGATGGGAAGAATTCTCGTCCATATCAATAGCATTTATATCAATAGAAACTGACACGTTATTTTTCTCATCTGCCTATAAACTCATTCCCCTCTACCCATTTGTTCTCTGCATCGATCCAATTCTCTGCTCCTTCTCGTGAATCTATCAGGTAAATAGTTATAGTATTGTTCTTTTCTTTCGGTTCAGATATTTTTTCTCCCTTTCTCTTTCTCGAAATTTTGTCCTACCTGTGCCTTGCTCGGCCATTTCCATTGTTATGCCATGCATAAGATGTCTGTACATTCATCCCTATGCTGAGATATAGGCTAGTCTTGTGCATATCAGAGGGTGAAGCAGTAGATTGGTGGGAGAAACTGTGTGTTATGAGGAATGGTTGAAATTTTATACAATAGTGATAAGTTGCATTTAGGAAGTTTAGATTCAGTGACAATATAAGAAATAGCCTTGTATTGAACCTGTTGATTTTCAAACTGCATATAGTGATCAGTAGGCCTTTTTCATGTTGAGGGATGTGGGGTGAAGTAACACTGATATAAAGATGAGTGTAGATATAGGTTGAGTTTTGCATGCATTTTGTAGTTGTAGGCTAGTGAGTTTTAGCCAAGAACCTGGATATGATATTTAATGTATGGGAAGGACTTTGGTTGATTTGTTTAAGATTTTCCAGGATTTGATTTAGTTAGTAGTGGAAAAAAAAATTACATTTTTTTATATTTTATTATATATATTATATTCTTTAAGGGAGTTAACTTGCATTTGTGTTGAGTAGTCTGCATACATTTATGTTGGGTTTAGGGGAGTCTTTCAGTTGCCTTTATATAAGAAAGGGGTTGTCTGTTTGTAGGGGAGAGGAGTCATGTTCTTTATTTTATTTTTTTCTTTTCTGAGATTGAAGATCTGGACAGGAGTATTGATGCATAACTGAAGTGAAATGTTGATGCTACTAGGAAATAGGGGTCAGTGAGTGTGAGATTTGTGTTTTCAATAAATTTTGAAAAAGGGATGGCTGGAAGTTTCTTTGCATTTTTTTTTTTTCGAAGAAATTTCAGTATTGGCTCGAAGCATGTGAGCTTGAGACGTGGGGAAGACTCGAAGTAGGTGGGTTTTGGCTCGGGTAAATGAGTTTAGTGGATACCTGTTACAGAGGAGTTGGGAGGTACTTGAAATTGAATAAGTGCGAAGCTTTGAAGAAAAAAAAAAAAAGAAAAAAAAAAGAAGAAAAGAAAAAGAAAACTGAAAAGATGGGAAGGGAAGGCTGCACAAAATTTTGGCCGTGTGCATGAATATAGAGTGGTGCACGTACGTGCATATATCCATATCACGTTCATGAAGAAAATTTGGTGCACGTGTATTCGTGTTCAACTTTTGCCGTAGTTGTTTAGGAAAAATTTTGGTCGTAAAATTTTAGCACGGTTCACAGTTTTGGGTATGTTTTGGTCACGTTACACGGTGAAGTGGTCGAGCAAAGCAAACATATTCTTGTTCTATTCTTAATTTTCCTTGACCATAAATTCTTAAGTCGCGTTTCAATATTTGAATTTTTCTAGATTTGAATCTAGGCGACGTCCGAGAATCTTTATCGTTACCCTCTGTCGGTCTGTACCGGTGAACTGTCATTTTTGAAATTCAAAATTTTCTGCAAAAATTCAGGTGAGTATTTCTCACCAGACATACGTATTTATATTTGGTAAATTATTGCAAGTGTATGGGTAAAATTGTATTTCACTATTATCTGTCTGTAATGTAATATAGAATGATGGACCCCATTTAAATTGACACCTCATCAGTATTATCTGTTATATTATTTCTGCAGTTATGTTATTGTTTATTTACTGCTTAAATCACCACTGCAAGTTCCCTGTTATTATAGATGGTATGGGCTGAAATGATAGGCCTAATTGATTATTATTGTTCACTTGTTCTGTTAACTGCTGTAAATTGTCTTGGGATTGCGGGTTCGAAATGATAGAACCCGGAGTTGTGTAAATATCGGATTGAAATGATATAAATCCGTTTCACTTGACCTAGGCTAGAAAATCTTATACAGGCCCGTGGTTTATATATTATTTTCTGAAATTATTTTAAATTATTTAAATTTAGAAATTTGATGATATTCTAATTTAAATTATATAAAGGATTTTTATGAGATTTACAATGATTTAAAAGGGGTTAAATAAATAAATGTTGAGTTAAAATTTTGGAATATAACTTGTTTAGAAATTCTATATTTTTGGAAAGGTAAAGATTTCAATACAGAAATAATAAATAATAAGTTATATTTGAAATTTGATGTTTAGCTAAAAGTCTACTACAGCATTTAATTGCTGTCTTTTGAAACTTGACTATTTTAAACCCATACTTTAGATAGCATTTCCTAGATGCTGTAGAAGTGAAATTGATTTAAAATTTATTTATTTAAAATTTCATCTCTATTTTAGGAATACGTTAAGATTTGGAATTTAAATATGAAATTGCTAATAAAGTAAGAAGTTGAGTTTGGAAAGTTTTAAAAGGAGAAAATTGATTTCTATTCTTTTGATAAAAGCAATAAATTCCAAATTTAATTGAATAAATTGAAATGGTATATTTTCAAATGAAATGTTTTAAATCAAGGATTTGAAATTAAAGGTATTTGAAATATATATATTGATTTGAAAAATATAAATACCATTTTTCAAACTATAACCACGGGTTATAATAACGTTTGGTTGGCAAAGAGACCGGGATCGGATATCTGGCATACTCTCTGTCGATACCGAAAACCACTTTGACTAACCGTGTACGCGGTGGAGATTCCAGAATGAAGTAGGATGGTGGTGACGGTTTCTTTAAGGTAAATACGTGGACCCGACTCCCGTGAGTTGGCATAAGGTGGCTAAAACAGGAGCGATTCTCGGATTAATGAGGTAGCACCTCTGATCGAACGCACTTCTTCGTATGCCATTCTATTACTCTTGTGATTGTTTTGGTGCGCACCTTTGATTTGGGAGTGTTGTTCGAGGTGGGCGGTAACTGCGGCTACGCGTTTCCACCGGTCCGGATAGCAATTGGTATATCTACCCTGGCATTGCCTAGTTGTGCCATGTCACCTACCCTAGCGAGCCTACTACGAGTTTCTATTTGTGTCGTACCTATGGAGTATCCTCTGGTAGCTTTCCGATCAGGAGGTATTACGGTACTGTATAGACTATTGGCATTTTACGTGTTAAGGTGGAAAATGTAAAGCCTTAACGCTATTTAAAAGTAAGTTTATTTTAGTATAGACACTATTATAATAGCGCAATATACTACATAGTAAATAGTTTAACGGATCCTTAGAGGATGGGCGATCCCAAGCATCCTTTAAGTTACTTGCTTTATATTACAGTACACTTGATTTAGCTTACATTATATAAGTATGTATGTCCTGACTCGAGTGTTTATGTTTTATGTTACGCTCGGGTCAGCCTGAGTTGCAGCTACAGCTTTCTTTCCGGAGCTAGGACCACTCATAGATCACTCTTGCTAGTTGGAAGCTTTTTCATCTTTATCTATTTTGTAATTCAAAGCATTAAAGACTTTATATTTGCTTATGGCTTAAAATTGTATCGAAGTTTATAAACAATGTATTTCTGTTTGGTAAAAGTTTCAGTGGATTCATGAACCACTGTGTTATTTTATGTTCCGCTGTGAGATTCTGATATCTGTGTCTGTGATTCTGTGTATTTGGTTTCATTTGTTCCTTAGCTATATTTACAACCTATTGTTTTGAACTATTCCAGCTCGACAATTTTTAAGTTTTGTCGAATTCGAATGGTACAAAATATTGGGTCGTTACAGTGTAGTAGCTTTGTGTTTGTATCAGAATGTCGGATTTCCTCTTGAAATAAAATGCATGTTATACTATCTGACATATCGGTGCTCGCACAAAGCAATTACATGGATGGTCGCTCCTCAACAGCCTTATTCTCCGTGCTAGTTGACAGCATTCACCGTAATATTCTTGGCTAGCGTGGGTATAGAGGTGGGGGGTCACAGCATGGTATCAGAGCCAAACTTCGAAACAATATGGAATATTATAACAAGGATCATCGTCCTAAGTCTTTCTTAGGAGTCGTGCTTTAGGATTTAATTCGAGTCTTCGTACCGATTCATCCTATTTTCCTTATGATTCCTTGTTTTGTCTATCAAGATTGCTTGATATTCAATTTGGTGAATAACCTTTTTCTTCTTCTTCTTTCTTTCTAAAGGAAGAGAAATATCTAGACCAGGCCGTCCTAGAGCCGTACCGTCTAGCACTCCACCCCAAGATGGAGTTTTTATAACTGCTCAACAGCTTCTTGATTTAGTGACCAATGCTCAAGCAGCCGGAGCTAACCCGGAACCTACTCACCCAAAGTCGGGATTTGCACGCTTGTGTAGCGATTACACTAATTTGGGTGGGGAGCCATTCAAAGGTTCTGAAACTGTTATTGATGTACAGGCTTGGCTAAGGTCATGCGATCGAATCTTTTCTCGCATGAATCTTATTGACCTTCACCGAGTTCAGGTGGCCTCAAGTATGCTCCGAGAAAGAGCATTGGACTGGTACGAGCTTCTTATTTCTTAAACTAATGAAGCGGATCTCACCTGGGAGAAATTCCGAGAACGCTTCGAGTTGAAATTCGTACCGGAAGCTGAAAAAGTGACATTGGCTCGACGATTTATAGACCTTGTTCAAGGTGAGTCCTCCATGACTGATTACGTCGCCTCCTTCGAGTCGCTTTCCAAATATGGGGTTGAATACATCAACACCCCTTTAAAGAAGAACCAGAGATTCGTCTATGGCTTAAACAAAAGTCTCAAGAAGCCATTACTTCTAAAATTAGAAGTTTCTTTCGACCAACTCGTTGATATCTCTCTTCGTCTTGAAGAGGCGGATAGGAAGAATGATGTTGAAGTGGTGGGTTCCAAACCAAACTTCAACAACAAGAAGAGGCCAAGCAAATTCAAAGGTCCTTATCCCAATAAGAAAGGGAGGCAAGCAACTCCTGCTGAAAAGACCTTTTCCTCTACTCAAGGTTAATGCTATAATTGTGGTTCGAAAGACCATTTTGCGAACAAGTGTTCGAAGCCTCGTACTTGTCGCTATTGCAAGAGCCCGGACCATTTTATGCATGCATGTCCCAAACTTCAAAATAGGAAGGAGGGAAAGCTTAATGTTGCTCAAGCCCCTGGCAATACATCTCGTGGCCAAGGTATTTCTCATTCTATTCTGGATGGAATTATTTTATTTCGTGATCATCCTATTCGAGTTCTTTTTGATACGGGTGCGTCCCGTTCTTTTATATCAAAAGAGCTTGTTGATACTTTTTCCTTGGATGTTTTGTGTTTAATGACTTCTTTGAGAATTGCGAATCCGGTTGGTGGATCCGCAACAATCAGTTTATTGTGTAAAGATGTCGAGATTATTTTGTGTGATTTTTCTTTCCTTGCCGACTTGCATGTCATGCGTTATTTAGGCTTTGGAATGATTTTGGGAATGGGTTGGCTTAACCGTTTTGAAGCCCATATCCTATTACTGAGCGGACTATTCATCTTCGACATCCTCAATCTGTTAAGCAGATTTCTATTAATCTTAAAGATTCAGATTCCAGCTTGGTTGCATCTTTGTATTCTTTAAATCCTCGTGATGACGATGATGATGACGAGGGTGATATTATTTCTCTTATTCACGTCGTTTGTGAATTTTTCGACATATTTGAGCCCGTTTTAGGATTACCACCTAAGCGAGCAATTGAGTTCAGAATTAATCTCATTCCTGGAGCTCAACCTATCACTCTCCCTCCGTATCGTATGTCCAATAAAGAAAACGAGGAGATGCGTAAACAATTATCTGAATTGGAAACGAAGCAATTTATTCGCTCTAGTTCCTAGCCTTGGGGAGCTTCGGCTATTTTTGTGAAGAAATCCGATGGTATGCTTTGGCTTTGCGTTGACTACCGCAAGCTTAATGATCTTACTATCAAAAATAAATATCCTTTACCTCGGATTGATGATCTATCCGATCAGCTTAGTGGTGCTAAGGTCTTTTCACAATTAGACTTAGCTACTGGATTTCATCAGCTTCGTGTTGCAGAGGATAGTATTCCTTTGACATCGTTCCGTACTCGGTATGGATCTTATGAATGGCTTGTTATGCCATTTGGTCTAACGAATGCTCCGGCGTATTTCGTCGACCTTATGAATAGAGTTTTCAATAACTTCCTCGACCGGTTTGTTCTCATCTTTATCGATGATATTCTTGTGTATTCTAGAACCGAGGAGGAGCATGAAAAACATCTTCGGATTGTGTTGGAAACTCTTAGGAGTAATCAATTAAAGGCAAAATTTTCTAAATGCCACTTTTGGCAATCTCGTGTGAAGTTTCTCGGTCATATTATTTCCGAATCCGGAATTTCCGTGGATCCTTCAAAGATTGAAGCGATTCAAGATTGGAAGAGACCGGAGAGTGTGACGGAGATTCGTAGTTTTCTTGGATTGGCGGGTTATTACTGCCGTTTTATCAAAGACTTTTCTAAGATTGCCGTGCCTCTCACTAGCTTAACGAAGAAAGGTATTAAATACATTTGGTCGGACAAATGTGAAGTTTCTTTTCAGAAATTAAAAGAACTCCTTTATGATGCTCCTATTCTTGTTATTCCCGAGGGGAATCAGGATTTCATTGTTTATACCGATGCTAGTCGCGTTGGTTTGGGTGTCATTCTTATGCAAAGGAACGTGTTATTTCTTATGCTTCTAGGCAATTGAAGCCTGCCGAGACTAGATATGCCACTCATGATTTAGAGCTCGCGGCTATTGTTTTCGCCCTTCGTATTTGGCGTCATTATCTATTAGGAGAGAAATTTGTTCTTTATACCGACCATAAGTCTTTGAAATATTTATTTTCTCAAAAGGAACTTAATTTGCGTCAACAACGTTGGCTCGAGTTCCTTGCTCCTTATGATCTTGATATTCTTTATACACCCGGTAAGGGTAATCGTGCCGCCGATGCTCTTAGCCGTAAACAACAAGCTGTTGTTTCTATGATGATATCCGAATGGAACGATCTCAAGATCTTAAACACTTGTGAGATTCGAGACCGCATATCCGATTTGTGTTCATCACTTGTTTTATGTAGCCTTGAGGCTCATCCTTCTCTTTTAGACCGCATTCTTGAAGCTCAAGGGCTAGATCCCGACTTGGCTCTTCTTGGCCAAAATATTAGGGATAAAATTGATATTGAAGGTTTGAAAGACTTTGATATCGATTCTCGTGGCGGCATTCGGAGATTTGGTAGACTTATCGTACCAAATATTAGTGATCTTCGTAAAGATATTTTAGAAGATTCTCATCGTTCTAAATTTACCATTCATCCCGGAAGTAGTAAAATGTACGCGGATATGAAGCGACTTTATTATTGGGAGGGAATGAAACTTGACATCGCTAACTTCGTTAAGCGTTGCATGACTTGCCAACTCGTTAAGGCCGAACATCAAAGGCCCGGTGGGTTATTGCAACCTTTAGAAATTCCAATTTGGAAGTGGGACAGTATTTCCATGGATTTTATAGATGGCCTTCCCCGTTCTCGTTCGGGTCATGATAGCTTATGGGTGATTGTAGATAGACTTACTAAATCCGCCCATTTTATTCCCGTTCGGTCTAACCGAACCGTTCCTCTTTTGGCCAAGCTCTTTATCAAAGAGATTGTTAAATTGCATGGAGTTCCTACTTCTATTGTTAGTGATCGTGGTCCATTGTTTACTAGTGGATTTTGGAAGAGTCTTCAAAAAGCTTTGGGAACGAAGCTTAATTTTAGCACCGCTTATCATCCCCAGTCCGATGGACAAACTGAGCGTGTGAATCAAACTCTTGAAGATCTTCTTCGTTCTTGTGTGCTTGATTTTGGTGGAAGTTGGGAAGATCATATTTCACTTGTTTAATTTTCCTATAATAATAGCTTCCAATCTAGTATTGGTATGGCACCTTTCGAGGCACTCTATGGAAGGCCATGCCGATCTCCTTCTTGTTGGCTTGAGGCCGGTGAGAAACTGGTTTTAGGTCCAGATTTTATTCGGGATTCCACAGAAAAAATTGATCTTATTCGTCATAGGATGAAAGAAGCCCAGAGTAGACAAAAATCCTATGTCGATAATCGAAGAAGGAAGTTAGAATTTTCTGTGGGAGATCTTGTGTTCATTCGTGTTTCACCTATGAAAGGTGTTGTACGTTTCAGTCGATTGGGAAAGTTAGCGCCTCGATATATTGGGCCATTTCCTATCACCGAACGTATTGGTTCCATGGCTTATCGCCTTTTATTACCGGCTCAATTTTCTGCTGTCCATGGCGTGTTTCACGTTTCTCAATTACGGAAGTGCCTTCGAGATTCCGATTCTATTCTTGAGCCCGGTGTTGTGCAAGAGATTGAAGTTTCGCCTAATTTAACTTATGAGCAACATCCCATTCGTATCATTGCTTCGGAGGTCAAACGACTTCGAAATAAAGATGTTCCGCTTGTTAAAGTTCAATGGTCTTCAAATCCTAAGGATTGTTCTTGGGAAACTAGAGAGTACATCGAGCGAACACATCCAGACTTACTTTCTCGTGCTCTTTGAGGTGAACTTCTTATTTCAAATTTCTTTTGTGTTGAATATGCTTTTATGGTTGTTACTACATATCCTCTTCTTAAATATTGCGAGGACGCAATTTCTTTAAGGAGGGGAGTCTGTAACAACCCGCATATTTATCGATTTTATATTTGAATATTTTATTTAAATATTTCATCGTTAGTCGGATTTTAGTCCGAAAAGCTACTTTTTGCATACGGTCGAATTAAGACTCGAGACTACTCCCATTGAGTTTAAAATGCCATTTGCGACCTTTTTGAGTATAAGCTTCGATATGTTTGGAGAAAGTTGATTTTTGCTACTTTTCACTTTGGGTTTGAGTTTGGGTTCAGCCATTAGCCAACTAATACTTAAAAACTGAACCCCTCCTCCCCATTCTCCCTCACTTCTTCCTCTTTTCAGTTTTTATAGCATTAATGGTGGGAGAGATTGGAAATCAAAACTCCAAAATCCTAGTTCCTTTTGCAACTTCAAATTCCTAGCTCCAAACTCAAGAAGAACCCATTGGTAAGCTTCTCTTCTTCTTCCCCAACTTATTCTCTTACCAATTTCAGAAATTGCTAAACCTAATTTTTGGAATGTTCTTGTTTTTGAGCTTAGATCCAAGCTCAATTGGGTTGTGTTGAAGAGAGGTTGATTCTCCATTTGCTTTCAAGCTTCTTCTTGTTTGATTTTGTGAAAAGGTGAGATTTTTATCTCACATCTATGCTTATATTTATCTTTGATTGTTAGGTATGAATTCCTAACACTTATTCGTGTGCATTTGCTTTTGGTTTGGATTGAATTGGTGTATATTCCAATTTTTAGTGTTTTGAGTTCAATTCGTTAAAAATCCTAACTTCTATGTTTGAACATGTTTTTTTGGAGATGCATCGAAGAGCTTATAGGGCCGGGTAGTCGATTGGCATAATCCCTTAGCGCCGTTGCTCGAGAGAATGCAATTTGGACAAGATTGAACCTCATTTGCAATAGGCAGGGAAGAGGCTGGAAAAAGGTCCCGCCGACCGACCCCTCTGGTCCGGTCGACCGACCTGCTTCCAAATGCGCAGTTGCACTTCTGTTTCTGGTTTGGCCGACCGACCCCTCTGGTCCGGTCGACCGACCTGCTTCCAAGTGCCTAAGCACTTTCTGTTTTAAGGTTCGGTCGACCGACTCAGGGAGTCCGGCCGACCGACCTGATGATTTTTGCCTGCTTTTCCTTGTTGCTTAAATATCCAACTCTAATCGATTTGTGTTGTTTCCCAAATTGTTGTTATCAGTTGTTGTTGACTTTGATGACTTATTTTCTTTGGGACTGTGAATATCCGTTTCGATAGATTCAGTATCGATTTCTTTGGATTTTTATTCACATCTTCGTATGTGAATTTTAGTGATTGATTGTATCTACAATCTTCTTTGTGTTTTGTCACTTTAAAAATATAAAGGTTTTCTATAGTAGTAGTAAATATTAAAACTCTTTTCTCAAACGATTTCAATACTATTTTAATACCAAATTCGTTTATAAAACCGTTTTCCAATCTATTAGTATATATATAAACCTTTACCTCACTCGTATGAGAAATATAATTAAACGACTTAGTAAAACAAGTGGTATGAAGCGCTTGCATTCACTTTGTCGGTTAATTCTTGGACTTTTTCGATTGAATCTCTTGTGACAATTATATAGTGGAGATCTACAGTTTGTTCGTAAATATTTAAGTTAAGCAAGTGGTTATGGGACATGAAGCTAAACTTATATACTTACTAGCTTAGTGTAATTGACACTTCTCGATGATCATGACGATCATTTTTGTGATTTAGACTAGCAATGTACGATGTCTCTTTGACTGCGCGGGAGATTAAACCCTGTTTTGTGGAGTTTCGACTCAAATTGGTGGGGTAGCAACCCACGGTCTTCGGACCATTCGTGTGTCAGGTCTTCGGACCATTCGTGTGTCAAATTAATGGCTAGCTACCATAAGATAGCTTCTCGTTCATGTGTTATAGCTGTTGGTGAGTTTTCATGCTCCCGTTCTTGTGATAGGCCTCCCCCCTAATTTGTGTGTCATTGATTTTTGTGATTTCTGGATTTCGTGTGTCGAATTCTCTGATTTTCTTCTTCACCTATTGTTGTGATTTCTCTTGATATGATTTATCAATTTTTGTGCATAGGTGAATTTGTGTGTCATTTACTGGATTTCTTGAGATGATTTCTAGAATTTGTGCTTCACCAATTTTCGTGATTTCCATTGATAAGTTTTATCAATATTTGTGCATAGGTGAATTTGTGTGTCATTTACTGGATTTCTTGAGATGATTTCTACAATTTGTGCTTCACCAATTTTCGTGATTTCCATTGATAAGTTTTATCAATATTTGTGCATAGGTGAATTTGTGTGTCATTGACTTTTGTGATTGACATTGATAAAATCGTCAATATTTGTGGTTTGATGAACGAAATAAGGAGTATGGCATTTCTTTGATTCTTGTGTAGATTTGGTGATATTGATTAATCTCTCGTAGATTTTCAATTACCTATGTATATCACAGCTTGAAATTGTGATTATTATGTGTTTAGTCATATCTCTTATTCTATATCGTTTCATCTGATATATATAGTTAGACTGATCCGTTTATTATTTTCTTATTAAATAATACTCGGGTCAGACCGAGATGTTACAGGTGCTTCTGCTTGACCTCTCTCTTGGGATCGATTTCTCAAACTTTTGGTTAACTACATAGATTAGTAGTTTTTGTTGTATACATTCGAGATATTGACTCCATAATGTATACTTATTCTTTTGTGTAGTTCTTGTAACTATTCTTTTGTAATATTGTGGATCTTTTTAGACCACTACTCTGATGTACACTTCCTAGTGTAATATTCATATCTATTTCCGCCTTTGTGATATGAATTGTCTGCGACTGATTTATGTTATGCTTATTTCTATATTCGTTTCCGAAGATTATTATAGCCACTGTGTAGTAGCTTTGTGTTTGTATCGGTATGTCGGATTTCCTCTTGAAATAAAATGCATGTTATACTTTCTGACATATTGGTGCTCGCACAAAGCAATTACATGGATGGTCGCTCCTCAACAGCCTTATTCTCCGTGCTAGTTGACAGCATTCACCGTAATGTTCTTGGCTAGCGTAGGTATAGAGGTGGGGCGTCACATGTATCATGGTATGAAACCCAGATTCTTAACTTATGTGGTTGTTGGAGTTTGTTGGAGTTTGTTGGTTTTGAGGATCCTCGGATAAAGGTCGGTGACGACCGGGGGATGGCATACTCGTGTCAGTAGTTACCTATTTACAGAGGTAAGCCGGCCTTGTGTTGGCAGAGAGCCGGTTAGGTTCTAAGGCTTCCCTCTAGAGGCATACCCATTCGGTGAGGAAGTTCCTTAGCCTGATCATTTGTTGGAAATCCAATCACCCAATACGCGCCATGTACGATTTTTGTTGTAGAACCCGCCATCTAACATGGTAGCTATAATAGGCATGCTATAATAGTACGTATGCGGGCTAAGATTAATATTATACTTGCAAATGTTTTCTGCACTATGCACTAATAGTAATATCAAAAGGATTTTGCATATCAAGTATGTTTGACTATCATAAGGAGAAATCTCCCCCAAGTGTGTGATTGCATTGTGTGTGCCGGGAGGCCTTATGGTACTTTAATTTTCCAAAAAGCATTGCAGATTTCTTTTTACTTCTTTTGTTTTCAAACAATTGTTTTTGTTTGCTCACATCAGTCCCATGACTGACCTGGAGTTTATTGTTCCCTTTCTAACCTCTGGGTACCCACAATTTTCCACATGGACAGCCTAGAGTCAGGTCATCAGATAGTCAGCTAGTAGGCGTAGCTTTTGGAAATCTTCAGAGTCTTTGGTTTGGCGATCGCGTTGTGTTTCACATCAGCATGATGGGGGTTCGAGCTTGTGGTTTGGAGTTTGGCATTGAAGATATTATCTTTCTGCTGTTATTGCTGCCTTATTATTTCCATTTTTGTATCTATCTTCGATGATGTTGATCATTTCTCTTGAATCATTGTTGTATCAAATGTTGTGTATCAATAAAATTGTTCTTTCTGTACCCGTTGTGTTGTTATCATCTAATGTTGTTATAAGCTCCGACGAACCAGACTCAACGTTTGAATCTGCGGCATTCGAATACAGGTGATATATATGGATGCCGATTTTCGAAGGTCGAGTCAGCGTCGCTACAATGTGAATTTCAAAAATTGATATTTTCTAAAGATTGGACTTTTATTTGAAATTGGAATATTTATTTATAAAGGGTGATATAAAATTATATTTTAAAACTGATCTTGGAATTTAATTATAACTTAAGATTGGGATTTTAAATTTTTAAAGAAAAATTTGATTTAAGTGCTTTGAGTCGATATTTTGGAAATCGAACTCGTAATCTCCATAAATTGAAATGGTTTAAATTTGGAATTGGAGTAGAAATTTGTTTGAAATTAGAATTTAAATCAATTTGGAATTTGAATTTAAATTAATTTGGTATCGAAGAAAAATTCGACTTGAAATTATAATTGAATCAATTTAATCGAAATGGAAATTGGATTTGTTTGAATTGGAAAATTTGGAAAGTGGACCGGTTTGACTTTGAAACTAATTTATATGGATTATTTTAGTGTAAATGGTTTAAGATCTATGTTCCTTAAATATTTAAATTATTTTGATTTTCTAAACTATTTTATTATACAAACCATTTTTAACACTCAAACTATTTCTATGAAACTATTTTAACAATTTAATTATTTAATATATTTTCTAAAAACTCATATTGGTAAAAGGGTGGAATGTTTATATTTAAATATTGGATTTAAAGGCAAACTGGGTTAAAGTGACTTATATCCAAAATTGTAATTCAAATCAAATTTTGAAGTAGAATAGATATATCGAATTAAATTAATATTTGAAGTAAAATGTGATTTGTAAAGTGAATATGATGATTTCGAAATGGATTTGATTTTTAAAGAAAATATGATATTTTGATTTCAAGTATGGATTGTTTTCGAAATATAAAAGAACCAACAGGTGTGTAAAATGATGTTTGGTTATTAAAGAGATCAGGGCCTCTTATTTGCACACTCTATGTCAATATTGGAACCACTTTGACAATTGTGTACGCGATGGATGACATGCAGAATGTAATGGTTGACTTGGTGACATTTACTAAAATGAAGTAAGAGAACAATGATGGATAGCCTGACACTTGTGTCATAATTAAAATAACTAAAACAGGAGCCTATGTCAGGCCAATGAGGTTAGCTACCTCTAGCGACGTTGATCACTCGTATTGCTATTGTGGTTTTTGACTCGATGGTGCACCTTTTGTTCGGATGAATTGTGGCGGTCGGCCATGGATGGGTTACGACCAGCTAGAAAGGATAATTTAGTAGAATCCTACCTTTGGCATTGCCTCATGTGTCTTATCGTATTTATCCTTATGCGAGCCCATTATGACTTTGGTTTTGTACCTATAAAGATGTGTTAAGGTGGATCAATATAAAGCCTTAACGCTATTTTGATATTTGTTTTACAGATAGACATTATCTATTATAGCGTATACTATTATATATTAATAGTTTAATAGATCCTTAAGAGCTGGAAAACCATGTAACATCTCCTAAGTTACTTTGCATTGATTTATTGATTTACATGAGGATGTGTAACAACCCGCATATTTATCGATTTTATATTTAAATATTTTATTTAAATATTTTATCGTTCGTCGGATTTTGGTCCGAAAAGCTACTTTTTGCAAACAGTCGAATTGGGACTCGAGACCAACCCCATTGAGTCCAAACGACGTTTGCGAACTTTTTGAGTATAAACTTCAATATGTTTGGAGAGAGTAGAATTTTGCTACTTTTTCACTTAGGGCTTTGGTTTGTTGTCTCAGCCCATTGACCCCAGCTGAGCCCTAGCTCCACCCCCACTTATCTTCATTTCGTTTCTAATTCCTAACCCTTCAAGCTTTAGCAACAATGGCAGAAAAGAGTGGAAATTAAAACTCCAAGCCCTAGTTCCATAGCAAAATCCAATTTCTAGCTCCAAATTCAAGAAGAAGCTTTGGTAAGCCTCCTCTTTTTCTTCCCCAACTCATTCTCTCTTTTGATTTCAGAAAATTCCTAAACCTAATTTGGGAAATATTTCTCTTTTAAGCTTAGATTCAAGCTTCTAGTGTTGAGATTGAAGTGTGGTTGGTCTTCCTTTGCTTTCGAGCTTCTTCTTCAATCGTTTGGGTTCAAAGGTGAGATTTTTATCTCACATCTGTTTCTATATCTATCTTTGTGGTTAGGTATGAATTCCTAACATTTGTGTATATTCATTTGCTTTTGATTTGAATTGATTTGGTGAATTTTCCTAATTTGGGTGTTTGGGTCCAAGTTTATGAAAATCCTATTATGAATATTTGGACAATGATATTCGGGGTGTATTGAGGAGCCGTTAAGGCTGGGCTGTCGCTAGGCATAAATCCTTAGTCGTCGTTGCTCGTCCGATCGCTCCCGACACGTTTTGGCCACTTTGGCCTAGGCAAATTGTTGCCCAGACCAGGTAACCAGACGTCTGGTGACCAAGTCCAGACGTCTGGTTTGGACCTGGAGAGAAAAAATATAACCACGCAAAATATTAAAAAAAAAAGGCAGAGACTAATTCCAGACGTCTGAAATTTAGGATCAGACATCTGGATAAGCCTCAGACGTCTGACTTGAAGTTTCAGACGTCTTGGTGTTCTCTGGATTATTCCCAGAGAACAAATCCAGACGTCTGGATTCTAAACCAGACGTCTGATTAGTTTTCAGACGCCTGGATTGGACCTTCAGACGCCCAGAATCATGCATAGTGCCTATTTGCTTATGTTTTAGAGTGGATTCACTATTTTAATCGATTTTTGTGGATCCGAATAGTGGTTATCACTTTCTATCGACTTTGATGACTTCTTTTTATGGATTTTTGGGAATATCCATTTTGATGGATTCGGTAGCGATTTCTTTGGATTTTATTCACGTCTTCGAATGTGAATTTTTATGATTGATTGTTTCTACAGTCAATTCTATGATTTGTCACTTTAAAATATAAAGGTTTTCTATACTAGTAGTAAATATCAAAACTCTTTCCTCAAAACAATTTCAACTCTATTTTCAATACCAAACTCGTTTATAAAACCGTTTTCCAATCTACTAGTATATACAAACCTTTACCTCACTCGTATGAGAAATCTAATTAAACGGCTTAGTAAGGCAAGTGGTATGAAACGCTTGCGTTTACTTCGTTGGTTAATTCTTGGACTTGTTCGATTGAATCTCTTGTGACAATTTTCTAGTGGAGATCTACAATTTGTTCGCAAATACTTAAGTTAAGCTAGTGGTTATGGGACTTGATGCTAAACTCATATATTTACTAGCTTATTGTAATTGACACTTCTTGATGATCAATGATGATCATTTTATGGTTTAGATTAGCAATGTGTGATGTCTCTTTGTCCATGAGGAGGACTATACCTCAATTTTATTGAGCTCCGGCTCACCGGGAGGAGCTTTGGCTCAGTGTCCGCAATGGGGGACTATACCCTGTCAGGAGGAGTTTCGACTCACCAGGAGGAGCTTCGGCTCAATGTCCGCAATGGGGGACTATACCCTGTCAGGAGGAGTTTCGACTCACCAGGAGGAGCTTCGGCTCAATGTCGGCAATGGGGGACTATACCCTGTCAGGTGGAGCTCCGGCTCATTTTTATGGGATTGGCCATCCTTTTATTTTGATTTCTGGATTTCTTGAGATGGTTTCTAGAATTTGTGTTTCACCAATTTTGTGATTTCCATTAATAAGTTTTATCAATATTTGTGCATTGGTGAATTTGTGTGTCATTGACTTTTGTGATTGACATTGATATAATCGTCAATATTTATGGTTTGGTGAACAAAATAAGAAGTATGACATTTTTTTGATTCTTGTGTAGATCTTGTGATATTGATTAATCTCTTGTTGATTTTCAATCACTTATATATATATCACAGCTTGGCATTGTGATTATTATGTGTTTAGTCATATCTCTTATTCTATATCGTTTCATCTGATATTTATAGTTAGACTAATCCGTTTATTATTTTCTTATTAAATAATACTGGGGTTAGACCGAGATGTTACAGGTGCTTCAGCTTGACTTCTCACTTGGGATTGATTTCTCTGACTTTTGGCTAACTACTTAGATTAGTAGTTTATTTCGTTGTATACACTTGAGATATGGACTCATGGTTGTATTCTTTTGTATGGCACATGTTGCTATTCTTTTGTATTATTGTGGATCTTTTTGACCACTACTCTGATATACACTTTCATGTGTTAGTTATATATTCATATCTTCTTCCACCTTTGTGATATGAATTATCTGTGACTAATTTGTGTTATGCTTATTCCTATATTTGTTTCCGAAGATTATTATAGCCACTGTGTAGTAGCTTTGTGTTTGTATCGGCATGTCGGATTTCCTCTTGAAATAAAATGCATGTTATACTATATGAAATATCGGTGCTCACGCAAAGCAATTACACGGATGGTCTCTCCTCAACAGCCTTATTCTCCGTGCTAGTTGACAGCATTACACCGTAGTGTTCTTGGCTAGCGTGGGTATAGAGGTGGGGCGTCACAGGATGTTAGTTTCGACTCGAGTATTATGTTTTCATTATGCTCAGGTCAGCCTGAGGGGTTCCAATTTGAAGAGCTTGTATGGATACGAAGGCATTGTTGGAGCTCCGTTCTATTTATGTTGTTTCCATCAATTTGGTTTGTTTAGCTATGTTAATCAGACTTATTTCATTCCCAGTAGTTTAGTGTGAGAACAAATGTAAACTTGTTTGGAGATTCATGGTTTATTTAAGTACTTATTTAATTTCCACTGTGATATTTTGAGTTGTATTTATTTTTGTGTCAGTATTCTATGATTGATTCTATTATTACTCTAAATAACTATCTATCATTTAAGCAAATGTCTCTGTTTAAATGTTGGGTCATTATATTTGGTATCAAAGCTTATGGTTGAGCGAACACCTAAGTCTGTGGGGGTAAACTCATTATAGATAGGGTAAGTAATTGCCCTAAAATGAGTAGAATATTTCTTGAGAGAGCATACATATATGTATGTATGTATGTATGTATGTATGTATGTGTGTATGTGTGTATGTATGTATGTATGTATGTGTGTGTATGTATGTATAATTCTTAAGAATTTTAGAATTTAAAATCTTTTTATATTCACAATTGTCTTCGAAGCCTTCGATTAATATTAATACTATTTGAAAGAGTTTTGACTGGAATAATATTTGAAAATATTTTTTGAGAAAATAAAAGCATTAAACTCGCTTTGGTCATTGGGAAAAAATTCTGGGGTTGACTACAGCATTGCCGGTAATCATTTTCGAGTTTCTAAGTGGGAATTGCTACCAAAAAAATCTGTTTTTGAAAAATATGTTTTGCTATGAAAAATGTTATAAGTATGATTTGATAAATATATGAAAATAGTTTTGGACTTATAATTGAAATAGTATGGAAAAGAAATAAATTTGTAACTTATAAATTTATATAGGAAAATAAAACCAAATATAAATGGCCAAATTTTTTGTTTAGCAAAGAAAAGAAATTTTGAATTTGAGAAATAAAATAAAATAAAATGAGGTTGAACTCAAAAGCTTAGATAAAGGAGAATTGTAGTTGAAATGAATTAAATAAAATAATAAAATGATATTTTAAGTGAATAAGTCTGTATAACTTATAGATTTGATAAATAATAAGCTAAAGCAAAATTTTAATTGATTGAATATGAATGATAACAAAAGAAAAAAAGTTTAGCTTAAATAAAATTTAATAAACCGAAAAATGGATAAAGATAAAATAAAGTTTAATTTAATAAAGGTTGAATGGATTGAATTGGATTTGAAGTTAACTACATAAATTTATGGAATGAATTAATTTCACTTGAACTATACAATGAATTAATGGAATGAATGCAACTTGAATTATAATTGGACACACAATTTGAATTGTGAAATAAACTGAATAAAAATAAATGAGTGCAAAGAAGAAAATAAATTATAGGAGCAACTGAATTTAATTTAAATTGGATGTAAATAAACTGAACGCAAATAGAATGAGTTTCAATAAAATTGAATGGTAATTAACTGAATATGAAATAAGTTAATGGAATATACTATAAGATTAAGTTAATTTAATAAGTTGAATGAAATTGATTATGGGAAAAGAAAAATTATTAATGTAAATTGGAATTATAAAATAAAACTTACATAAATAAAATTATTAATATGAGTTTAAATTTATAAATAAACTAATGAAGTGAATCAATGGATTAATATGAATTTAAGCTATGGAATAATAATAAAAAAAATGATTTGCAATTTTGTAAAATGTTTATATATTAAATGTTTAGAAATAATATTAATATTAAAATACTAAGTGAAAATGCTATAAATTTAACTTAATAGAGTTAAATGAAATGATTTTATAAAATGGTTCATAAATTATGTTGATATGAAAAGAAATATTAACATTTTAATTTAAGCTTTTTGCGAAGCATAAAAGCTGAAGCTTTATAACTTATTGATTTGATAAATATGAATGATGCGAAAAAGAAAAAAATGGAATTTAGTATGGTATCAAATTTCTTAAATGTAATTAATTGTATACTGAAATGAAATAATGGAAGTGAAGAAAAATGAATCTGACTATAAACGAATGTAAATTAATAGAATGTGAATTCATCGATGTTGATAAGTGCATGTCAATCAATTTGAAGTAAATAAATTGAAATGAGTTTATTAAATGTTTATAAAAATTAGATGTTAGGAGAAATGGTAGTGTATAAATTAAATATTGGCATTGAATTGCAAATGGAGGAAGTTTGGATTAATTTGATGAATATCTATGGTTGAATGGTTTCTTTTATTGCAAATTATTGTTTTAACTATTTTGACTGCATATGATTGTTGTATGTTGTGTGTTTGTGTTTGCGTGTATGATTTGGATTCAAAGTCACACTATATGGTTCTATTTAACTCGTACATGTTTTATATCTTATGATAAGTAACTAATATTCTAAATCGAGTTGAGACAGGCACAAACGAAGACCGTTTGGATGTATAATCGGATTTATATGTTTTTGCTTCCTTAATATGAGCGAACTCGCTCGTATTATTAATAATAACTTATATATCTCAGATTACATACTGAGATTTTGTATGTTTTCCCTTCGGGATGCCTCACCATTGAGATGAGATGTATACTTGATATATATTGGTTAATTTTGTGCTACATATTATATTGTAAAAAAAATTCGATTGAGCCGTGTAAAGGAAACACTACCAAAAATTTTCGTAATTCCGGGCATTAGAGAAAATTTTGAAGTTTCGAATTTTTTTTATAACTTTTTTATATATATAAGTTATATTTTATGCAAAACCGATATCAGAGTAGCGTAGTAGAAGCGTAGTAGTAGTTTTTTTTCAAATAAGAAGGTTATGTTTTCCATGATGATTATTTTGAATAAAATATATTCTTTACCTAACGCCTTTTCGAGGATGAAAAGTTTTGAGTAGGGCGAAATTAAAATTTTCGAAATTTACCGTTCTTTTGAAAAGTTATTCGAATTAAAATTAGCCTATATTTAAGTTGAGAATTTAAAATTTAAATTTAAATTATTTGCATATGTGTCGTTGAATGAATAAAATTTGAATTAAATTTTAAGATGGAAATATTAAACAGTTTAAAATTTAATGTAAAATCGGTCGTAAATAAAACACTGAAAATTTTGGTTTCAAAACTTTAAATATTTTAAATGAAAACATTTTAGAAAACTTTTTAAAAAAACATCGACATTTGTTTTGTCAAATTACGATTTCGCTAGCTTAGTTTAAATCGATTTATACGATCGATTTACGGTAGTGACAACCGATATTGCATGAATATCAAATTTCACCGGAGCATTAAATAACCAGTTTTCTTTGTGCTAACGTGTTCATATCGACATGTTGAGTAGAATGGTGGTTTGTTCTATATGTCCGAACGTTCGGTTTGTTTGATGCAGTGTTGTGGGTCGTTTTAACATTGGTTGCTATTTTATATAGAGAATGGCGCTCTTGCAATTTTCTATATAGGCTCAAAATTAAACAACGGAAAAAAAAAGAGAAGACGTAATATCTAAAGGAACACGTATACAATAATTAAAGATAACACATTAAAAATGTTTGAACCGATCATTATAGGAAGATCTCACATTTTTGAATTGGCAACAATAGGATTGTTCACATGCCTAATCACACGACCATGTGGCCCACTACCCTTTTTCTTCTTCTAATCTAATTTATATTGTTGCTATATATATTTCAAACTAAAACAACTGAGTATTCGAAACTCATTCCTCCAAATTACCTTCTTCTTCATCGAGCTTTCTCTCGTCCGTCCACTTCTTGACCGCCGCCCCTGCCAAGCAGTGCAATACTGAGCATACTTCTCCCCTCTCCTTCAACAGCCACTACTACGGTTAATAAAAAAGTTTGCACAGCCGAGCTCACACACCTCCCCTCCTCTTCCTCCACTCGCTGCACCACCCACTTCCACCGCCGCGTCTCCTCCAATAGCCACCGCTGCCATGCCAGCTTTCCCCTCCAACAACCGCCGCCACTATTTAGAAAAAAAGTTTTAAACCCTGTACAAGCCGAGCCCTTTCCTGTCACAGTGCCTTCCACCTCCTCCTTGTCTCTACTACTGCCCGATACCCCGACCAGTGACTGCGTCACAACCGCCCAGCCGAGCTCAACCACCCTCCTTCCCCCTTCTTTCCTAAGTTTGGCCGTGACTATATATATAGTTATATATAAGATAAAAAGGAGAGAGAGTTTTTTTAAAAAAAAAAAAGAGATGGGGTTGAGTAGATGCTACTATCCGGATTGGAGAAATAATGTGTACGATTTGAAGAATAGCCGTTGTGTTCGATCATGTCACGTGTCGTAAGCCGTTTATGATCGTATCGAGTTATCGTCATTTGAGGTGAGTGTTTACACATTCACATCTATCTAATATCTTTATGCAAGTTAATAAAGATTGAATTGTCAATTTTATATGTTCATTGTTAATTTAAATTGATATATATTTGTTGGACGAATTATCGAATGATATGTGCACATGTTGGCATGATATACACGTCATATGTTTGTACACAAGTGTAGAAAAAAATAAATTGGACACGTCATGTTTGACAATGTTATTGACACCTAGTATGTTATATTTTTTTGAAAACTTTTCCCATCGATACTTGGACGTGACTGCATATACCGAACTTGTGATATTGGAAAAGTTTGAAATTTATTGATAAGTTTAATTAACATTTAAATTGACATCTGAATTACATGATAGAATTTTAATTGACAGTTAAATTGAATTGGAATTTAATTGCTAGTAAAAATAGCCAATATTTATAATTATAAAATTGTTGTGAATTTTATTAAGTGTCTGGATGATTTGTTCTATTGAACGCTATTGGTTGATATCATGGATGTTATTTATTTTGATATATCATGTTATCATCATGTATATTATTTACAGTATATAAAAATGTAAATTGAATTATTTCAAATAAATTAAGAAATAGGTTGAAATGATATATACCTATGGCATTTATTTTGGATTGAAATGATATATATCCATCCTCGGAATTAAATTGAAATAATTGATTCACTTGGCCATAGGATAGAGAATTATATACGGACACTAGATTGGTTAAACTAAATGATTGTAAAAAAAATTGAAATTATTTAAATGATTTGGTTTTAAGAAATAAAATCGAATTTATGGAAATCGAATTATGTTCGAATTGAAATTCAGAATGTTGAAATTTAAAATTTGAAATGGGATTTGTTTAATTAATCGAAGTAGAGATTTTTGAGCTATAATCGGAATATGATGTGAATTTCAGAAATTGATTCGTTTTAAAAGATTGGACTATTTATTCGAACAGTGAATATTTCTAAGTAAAAGGTGATATAAAATGATATCTCGAAATAGAGCTTGGAATTTAATTACATTTTAAGATTGGGATTTTAAATTTAATGTTGAAGAAAAATTTGATTTAAGTGTTTTGAATCGATATTTTGGAAATCGAACTCGTAATTGATATAAATCGAATAAGTTTAAATTTGGAATTGGAGTTGAAATTAATTTGAATGGGGATTTAAATTAATTTGGAATTGGAATTTAAATGAATTAGGAATCGTTGAAAAATTAGACTTGAAATTGGAATTGAATCAATTTATCAAAATGGAAATTGGAGCTGATTTGAATTGAAAATTTTGAAAAGTGAGCCTTTTTGACTTTAAACCTATTTTTAAATAAATTATTTTAGTATAAATGTTTTAAAATCTCAATATTTAAATAATTTTGGTTTACTAAACTATTTTATTATATGAACCATTTTTAATACTCAAACTAATTGTATTAAACTATTTTAACTATTTAATTATTATAAACTATTTAAAATATTTTTTGAAAACTAAAACTTGTAAAAGGGTGGAATGTTTATATTTAAATCTTGGATTTAAAGGAGAATTATGTTAAAGGGAATTATATCCAAAATTGTAATTCAAATCAAGTTTTGAAGTAAAATAGATATATCGAATTGAATTAATATTTTGAAGTAAAATTTGATCTGTGAAGCGAATATGATGATTTCGACATGGATTTGATTTTGGAAGTGAATATGATATTTTGATATCAAGTACGAATTGTTTTCAGAATATAAAAGAACCAATCAGTGTGTAAAATGACGTTTGGTTATTAAAGAGACCGGGACCTCTTATTGTCATACTCTCTGTTACTATTGGAACCACTTTGACAACTGTGTACGCAGTGGATGATATCCGGAATGTAGTGGTTGAATTGGTGAAGTTGACTGGAATGATGTAAGAGAACGATGATAGATAAACTTGACACCTATGTCATAATTAAAATGACTAAAATAGGAGCCTTTCTCTGGCCAATGAGGTTAGCTATCTCTAGCGACGTTGATCACTCGTATTACTATTATGGTTTTGACTCGATGGGTGCACCTTTTTTCGGATTGATTGTCGCGGTCGGCCATGCATGGGTTACGAACCGCCAGAAAGGGTAAACTGGTAGAATCCTACCTTGGGCATTGCCTTACGTGCCTTATCATATTTATCCTTATGCGACCCTATGAATATGGTTAAGGTGGATCAATGTAAAGCCTTAAAGCTATTTTGATATTTATTTTACTGATAGACATTGTCTATTATAGCATATGCAATTATGTATAATAGTTTAACGGATCCTCAGGAGGTGGAAAATCCCATAACATCTCCTAAGTTGCTTTGCATTGGTTTATTGATTTACATGAGGATATTAGTTTTGACTCGAGTATTGTGTTTCCATTATGCTCAGGTCAGCCTGAGTTGTTTCAATTTGAAGACCTTGTGTGGAGATGAAGGCGTTACTGAAGACTCTGTTCTTTTTCTGTTGTTTCCATCAGTTTAGTTTGTTTAACTATGTTAGTCAGACTTATTTCATTCCCAGTTGTTTAATGTGAGAATAAATGTAAACTTATTTGGAGATTCTTGATTTATTTATTTACTTATTTAATTTCTGCTGTGAGTTTCTGAATTGTATTTATTTTTATGTCTTTGTTCTGTGATTGATTCTATATTACCCTAAATAACTGTCTGTAACATTCCTGGGTTTTAGGCAAAATGAAAATCAGCAATTAATATAATTTTTGGGATAATTTGTGAATTAACTGAGAATTAATTTGAAAATTTAGGAATAAATATATGCAAGTAGATTGTGAAAGTAAATTTTGATTTGAAATTCAAGGATAAGTATTTTATAAATAAAATTGGATTTTATTGACTTTATATTTCAAAGGAACAAATATATATATATATATATATATGTATGTATGTATGTATGTATGTATGTATGTATGTATATATATATATTTGTGTATAATTAAATTTTAAATCATTTTCTTTAAAAGTTTTATAAGTACAAATAATATAAAATGTATGAATATAAATATAATAGCTAAGTTTAATATTGATTTGATAAAAAGATTTAAAACACATTTTCGTTTAAAATGAACAAATATAGTTGATAAATAAATATAAAGGCTTTGATATGAATATACCTTTTGGGAATATAAAACATATTATAAAAACTTGTTTCATAATTTAAATAAAGTAAGGTTTAAAACATGCATTATAAATAAATTTAACAAGAAGGACTTAAAAACAATTTAAGCAAAAATGACATTTGTAACAAGATTATATAAGTAAATAACAAGTGTAAACATATTAAACAATTGGAAAGCAAAAATATTCTTAGAATTTAAAAGACATAAATAATATGAAGCAAAGAAATAACCAGGCTAATGTATCCAATCTCTCTTCATCTTCATTACTAAGTTCGAAACCTGAAATCAGAAAAAAAATCATCTCAATATCAAAATAAAAACAAAGTTCCAAACCTAGAAAAGAAAATCTCAAAACAAAATCAAATTTCAACCTGGAAAGCAAAAGGATTCAGCCTGGAATTAAGCCTAAAATCAAGTAAAGATCAAGCAAAGCAAATTCAAAAAAATCAGAAGCAATCATCAACAGGCAAAAGAAATTTAAATTAAAGATGAAGCTTCAAAAAAACACATCAACACTCCTAGATTAAAGAAAAAAAATACTGCTCCGTTCAAAGTCAGGCGAGCAAACCCTTAAAACCACATATTTATTCTGTTTTGCATGTGATCAATATGGGGTATATGTTGTGAAACATGTTTGTATGGATGTGTATATATAAACATAGAATGATTAATGCATGCATGTATGTATGTTTATAACCTCTGTTCTTAGCTACAGGTTTAGGAATCAAGTTTTAAAAAATTCAAATTCACCTTATATAATCACTAATAGCTAAGGTTTTTGAACATGAAATGTGCATCAGGGAATGGCATTATTTTTAAAAATAATTTTAGGTGAAAATATTTAGTATTTAATATAAAAATATAAAATTTACAGAGATAATTAAAATAAGTCCAAAAATCAAATATCTGAATTTCAATTTCTGATCATATGGATGAATTCGTAGCAGGAAATGATGAATTTAGATAGAGAAATCATAATTTATAAATAAGTACATGGCGAGAATTTTTAGGATCAACGGGAAATGAATTATTCTCAAATTTCAACGATGGACGAATTTTGGTAGAACGGGATTGAGCACAGAGGAGGTTGAGTAGGTGGCGGACCTGAGAAAAATGCAAAAAAAGAAATTAATTTGTATTGTAGTGGCCAGGCGACCAAGGATTAGGGTTTAGGTCAGTTTTTTTGTCAATGTCGGGAAATAGATCGCGGTGTCGCCGTCGTTGAACTGGAGTGGACCGATCCAAGGAAAATAATTGCGTAAGATTCTGGCGAACGTTTGATTGAAAGGGCTCGTGTTTAGTTGGCCGGAGGTGGCCGCGCGGGAAGTTTTTAGGTGATCGGTCTGTTCAGATGGGTGTTGAGGTAGCTCATTTCCAATCCTCTGGTGATCGCGCAATTCTGGGTGATCGGGAAGTGTAGGAGCCTCGTCGATGACTTGTTAAGGCTTTTACGAGTGTCAGAAGTCGATCTAGCGTCAGTGCACGTGCACCATGTATTCGTCATATCAGTTTTTAAGAGGAGGAAGGAGAAGAAGGTTTTGCCTCAGGTTTAACTCGTGGGTTTCATTCGATCGACATGAAGTATATTAGAAATTTTAATTAAGAAATGATTTTGAATAAATTTATTTCAATTTAAATAAGTTGTGATAATATAATTAAGTGAGTAATTAAGGTATATGGGTTATCTTAATTAATTCAAGTATAATTACCTAATATAAGTAATTAAAAGTTATTTGATGGAATTAATTAAGGAATGATTAAGTACTTAATTACTTAGAAGGATTTAATTTATGTGATTCACTAATTAAGTGATTGATTTAAAGATTAATTAAGTGATTAAAGGTTAATTACTTAATAAATAAAGATTAATTAATTTGTGATTAAAGTTGAATTAATTGATGATTAAAAGTTAATTAATTTATGAGTAAAAGGTAATTACTTAATGTAATTAAGGGATAATTAATTTTGTAATTTACTTAAGGTTAATTTAATTAATGTGATTAATTAAAGGATAATTAATCCAGATGATTAATTTATGTGAGTAATTAAAGGTTGATTAATTAAGGTAATTAATTAAAGAATAATTAATTAAGGGTTAATTACTTAATGAGATTAATTAAGGAATAATTAATTAATTAATGGCAATTGATTAAGATGAGTAATCAAGGTTGATTAAGTTAATTTCATTAATTAATGTCAAATGGTTTATAATTAATTAATCAGGATTGGGTAATTAATTCATAAGTAATTAATTTAATTAAAAAATTAAATTAAGTTAATTAGGGATTACAAATTTATCTTGTTTATGGATGTATGAATTGTATTGAATGTTTGAATGGATGATTGCCTTTGCTCTGTGATATTCTATTCTATGAATTGCTTTAATTTAAGCTGTGTGTAATTTATTTATCTGTGAATCTGTGAACGAAGATAAGCGTTATAGGATTATACCGCTTATCGGTATTGCTGCGTTTGGATTGTGATGATTGATGATGTTGCACTATTGTGTAAAACCGCTGGACTACACTATACACACAAATATGGATTTCGTGTGGAAATCGGTTAAGTCACCGATATATGAATTTAATGAAATAGTTTTAAAAGTTGAATTTTGAATAACTTGTTCAAATGTTGAAATTAAGCAATTTGATTTGAATTTGAACTCAAGATCATGAAATTGAGTTATATATATATATATATATATATATATATATATATATATAATTTGAAATTGTTATGGAAACTATGGTTTGAAAAGTGGTGAAACAAGTTATATAATATGTATATGGATTTCCAAACCATCTTTAAAGTATTTTAAAAGCATTATTTTAGAATTTAAATTTAACCCCAATTTATACTTTAAAGGATATAACTTGTGCATATTTGATCGGATTTTTTCGAAACGGAAACTCTTTGTTTCCAAATGATAATAGCTTTCAAATAAAGAAAGGATTTTCGGCTTTGTTAGAAAGATTTCAAATTTGAAATGGAATTGTTTTGAAAGCTATGAATGAATCTTTATGAAAGGTTGGTAAACTTTGTTTTCAAATTGAAAAGGATCTTAAGGGTGTATCTTTTGTATAAAAGATTTGAAATGAAAATTGTTATGAAAAGTTATGAATGAATTTTTGTGAAAGATTGGTGAACTTTGTTTCCAAAGTAAAGAGGATCTTAAAAGTGAATCTTTTGTTTAAAAGATTAAAAGTGGAAATTGGTTTAAATCATTTGAAAGAAAGGTTTTGGGTAATAAATTGTGACTTAACTAAGATCCCAATATCCATATGGTTTTAAAATTAAGCGCTCTTTATTCGGTTTAGCCGGGAGAGGACCTTGTGTCATATAACCCATTCCGAATAATAATATGATGTTATGGATTGCATATGAAGACCGGTGGTGAAGACCAGATATTTTCGAAAGCAAAAGGATGACATGTCGAATGTCACTGCACCGAATGGCCCCGGTATAGAGATTTGATCACCCTTTGTAATGGGGAGTCCGGACGTTGTTAGGAATTATCCGGATTGCAAGGGCTTCTTTGGAAGTGCCTTTGGTATTGTTCGAACCCGAAACAGACTTGTATGGTTGTATGTCTAACGTTACACTTTGAGATGTAAATCTGGTTTCTATCAAATACATTTCTATTTGGTGGCGGAGAATTTATTCTCTTAGCTTAACAACCTTATTTGAGACGTACGAGCTCAGAGGTTATGTAGTTGATGGTTATTAGTAAAACATTCCCAATTTGGTAATGTGGTATACGAAGTGTTGCTGATCATATTTTGATCGAAGCATGGCTTTTGTGAAAAGCATAGCTTTGTGGACGACACCTCATCAGGACCTCACAAACCGAAATGGTCGAAACATGAAAGATGCGGCAAGGTTATTTAGGGGTAGCACCCCCTGAGGGTAAGTCCATTTCCTTCTGGATAAAAGGTGGTATCATGGTATGGAGCCCAGATATTTAACCTATGTGGTTGCTGAAAACTTATTGCTTTGTGGTTGTTGGTGTTGAGAGCTCTCGGATAAAGGTTGGTAACGATCGGGAGATGGCATACTCATGTAACCAGTTACCTAGTTACAGAGGTAACCCAGCCTTGTGTTGGCAGAGATCCGGTTAGGTTCTCGGGGCACCCTCCAAAGGCATACCCATGTGGCCCAGGAAGTTCCTTTGCCTGACCATTGTAGGAAATTCAATCATCAATACACGCCTTGTACGGTTTTAGTTGTAGAACCTGCCATCTAATATGGTAGCTATAGTAGGCATGCTATAATGGTAGTACAATGGCTAAGATTAATATTATACTTTCGAAAGGTTTTCTGCACTATGCACTAACAATAATATCGAAGGGGTTTTCGCGTATCAAGCATTTTTGACTGTCATAAGGAGAAATCCCCTCCAAGTGTGTGTTTGCATCATGTTTGTGGCAGGAGGCCTTATGGCAGTTTCATTTTCCAAAAAGCATTGAGGATTTTTTTTATTTTCTTTCGTTAAAGATAAACTGTTTTCATTTTCTCACGGCAGTCCCATGACTGACCTGGAGTTTATTGTTCCCTTTTTAAACTCTAGGTGCCTACAATTTTCCACACGAAAAATCTACTGTTAGATTTTTCAGATTGTCAAATAGTAGATGTAGATTTGATATCTTTGGAGCCTTTGGATTTGGCAATTGCATTTGGTTCATCAGTTGCCTAGTTTGCTTGAGTTCAGCTTGATGGTGGTTCGAGCTTTCGATATGGAGCTTGGAGATCTTTGGAGCATTGGATTGGAATGCAGTTTTGGATTCTATCTCCTTTCTATTCTTTGGAAGATTAAGTTAGTGATATTGTTCCGTTGTTGGTGTTTTCTTTCCACTGTATCTTGTATCTCTGATAATATTGATCAATTTTTGTTGCACCACTATTGTGATCAACTATTGTGTATCAATGACATATTCATTTTCTTCCGCTGTGTTGTTTACTTAAGGTATTATAAGCTTCGACAATTCGGATTTCGACGTTTGAATCTGCGGCATTCGAATACGAGTGAAGTATGAATGTCGATTTTCGAGCTCCAAAATTGGTTCGTCACACTATCTGTCATTTAAGAAAATGTCTTTGTTTAGATGGTGGGTCGTTATAGTACTCACTTAACCAATCCATCCCAGAATGATTCTGAACACCACAAAATCAAACACATGAAAACTGCAAATAAAAGCTTGACCTAACAAGTGAAACTCTAATTGATCACTCTCAACCCTAGAGTTGTATACTCTCCTATTAGATTTACAACCAATAAGTAACTAAATATGCAAGTTCTAGGTTAAGCTTATCTATCATACATCTAGATATAACAGAATGCGATGCACCAGTATCAAATAGAACGTTGGCAGATATACCATGAATCTGAAGCGTTCTTTTCCAAAAATGCCTTTCCCTTTTCCTAAGCTATTGGCTTTGAAGTAGCAGGCTCCAATACATAAACTTTGCCCTTTCCATCCTTAGCGAGCTCCTTGCACTAGGCTCTTATAGTGGCCTATCTAGTTACAGTTGTAGCACCTGACATTCACTTCCTTAGCCTTTCCAACACGACACTCATTGGAAAAGTACCTCTTCTTGTCGCACTTAAGACAAACAATCTCAGACTTTCCTTTATTAGTTGCTCCACCCTTCTGAGCACCTTTCATAGGAAAGAACTTCCTCTTCTGACCATGCCTAACCGCGACTTCTTTAGCCTTTTTAACGACCCGATTTTTCGACTCCCGAAAATTGACATTAATACGTCCACTACATTAAATGTCAAACAATTGAATGCCGGAAAAGCGGTCTGTTAGGGTTAAAGAAGAAAAAGGTAGGAGAAGAAATAGAAAACAATATCAGAATCTTACTATCATAGCGGAACAATATATAATAGATAAATGACTAATCTTTAAAATAAAAAGAATTATACCAGTTTATACATTACATCATCAGAGTACAACAAAATTCATAACACACAACTGGATAGTTATCATAACCTGTCCTCAAAAAATTGACTATAAATCAAACACAGCGGAATATTCACCAAACATGTGTGATAGTCTCGCCATCATGCTCGTCTCTTGAGCTCCACAGCATCCTTTCCTGTACTCTATAATACTCGGTATGTCTGGAGCATTATAGTTAAATAACACCCGAGTCAGTCTAGAAAACCACCGTGAGAAAATACACTCAGTTGGATTATTAAAATTTCAAAAATCCTTTAAAAATCGAAGGTATCTCATAAGACCATGCCACAAATAAACATGTTGGGTTTTTACCTTACGACAACAAAGACATTTTCATATCAAATCCTCTGATATTATAGTAGTGTCTATATACAAATACTTATTGAAATAGTCGAAATTGTTACCATTATTAAATTCTAGCAATACTAGGTTCTACAATCAAAACCGTAAAGGCACATAGGGTGAATGGATTTCCAACTAATAACTAGGCACTGGGGTACCACCTATCACAGTATCTGGTCTAGATTAGCATACCAAGGATCCACCCTGATCCCCTACAACACAAGACCGAAGCTACTCCTTACTGGATAGTCCGAATAAGATCACCCCACGATTTGGATCAGTAACCGTCCACATAGCCGAATATAAAGGGACCTCAAGACAGGGATGACCTTACCCTAATTGGGTGCTACCCACTTAGCCTTGCTGCATATCCCCTGATTTTTAGCCATTCTCGGTTAATGAGGTTCGAGGCTTAGCATTACCTTTTTAGAACATTTTCACTTAGAATGCTCACTGTCCTCCTGATGATGTTTTGAAAGCATTCATCCATACAAGTCCATTCGGCGTTCGAACGGAACCGAAGGCACTACTCCTACTACATCCATTTTGGAATCACCCTCAGGATTAGTAGCGATTAGCCCTTGCACTTCACTGCTCCATCTTCGACTCAAGCTCTTGTCATCCTCACGAAAACATTCAAACCGGATCGAAGTAGTTTTCGGAAAATTAATCCCTATCCCGGTCTCTTCAAAACGATCAACGCATTGGCCAATATTGATAGTCGGTTATTTAACTATCAAATAACATTCACAAACAACCATCCAACTTTAAATAAATTTTCAAATTGTTTATCTAAAAATATCTTCACAAACTATTTTCCATACTTCAATCCTTTGAAAACAGTTTTCAAATCACTTTCCTCTCGCAGAGTAAATTCCCAAATATTGTTTATTTCAACTGAAAATTTCCAAGTCTAAATACTTTAGATATAAAAATAATTTAAAATCGCTTTACCCAAAAATATATATACTTTAAAAAATTTAAAATAAAAACCTTTAAAAGACTTTATTTAAATTACTAGTTATGAAATTTTATAATAACTTCTCATGTAAAACTTAAGCCAAAACAAATTTTAAAATAAAAGTTACGGAAATCCATACAAGTTTTCAAATAAATTTTAACCACACTATCTTTAATATAAAGCTACTTTATAAAATATAAATATTAATGATTATCTTTTTAAATCATAATACCAATTAACATTTAAAAATAATTACTACTATAACTAATTTAATAAATATATACTTTTAAAATTTTAAACAACTTAAATAATAATTTTTCAAAAACAATATTTAAAACAACTTTAAATTTTTAACCTATGCTTAAAATTCTTCTTTGAAAACGTACTTGTCTTTTTAGAGAAATACACTTTTCTTTTCACACCTTTAAAAATAAACCACTATTTATTTTTAAAACCAATTACCCATTCCTTTATAAATTCCCATCTTGAACTTATACTTCCAAATATCAACTGATATCTTATTTCACTTTATAAATCCAGTTTGTAAATTCCATAGTCTTATTCTCCTTTAAAACACAGTTTCAAACACTAAATCAATTTCCAATATTTACTCCATTCAAAAATTACTCCTTTACTTATCCAGATTTATTTCAAAATCTATTAATTTCAAACTCACTTCTTTATTTATGATTCAAAATCTGATTTTAAACTAAAAATATCCATTTCATTCTTTATTCAAGATTCTCCCTTTTAATTCTTCCCAATCATTTTAAATCTTAAAATTTAAAATAAAATCCTTTAATTCTTAAACAATATCACCTAAGTCTCCCAAACTCCTTTAATTTCATTTATTTAAAATCTCTATATTTTTCTTTACCGTACCCAAGATTTATCTAATAGAATTTAAATCAAACCTTTATTCTACCCGAATTCATTTTTCAATTTGTCTAAAATTATTTTACTTAATATTTGTCTCTTATATCTCTTTTCAAAATCAAATCTTCTATATTTTCCATATCTTCAAAATATTCAAATACTATTCGGCCGAACCATAGCATTCCACAATTTCAATTACCAATATATAATCAATATAATCATCACAGATTATCACATAAATCACGTCCTTGAATATAAAATAAATTTAACGTTTTGAGGAATCTAGTTGGATCCCTCCAACCTATTTCCCTGCATTCACAGATGTTAGCACAATATAAAATACTCATTCCACTTCGAGGTGGAATATCGCGGTATATGGGGTCATCTGCTATTATGCAGGGCACATAGGGTCTCGTCCGCTATATAATGCGGGAATCGATCATTCCAATATATACTATATATACTACTATATACACTATCACATCTAGACAGATAATAATTATCGGTGCAATTAAACAACCAATAATTTAAATTTAACTATTAAATTTAAATGTTATCCAAATGAGTGAGATTAACTCACCTTTGCCTTAGTTTTGCCATCCACTTCAATCTCGACTTGATTTCACCATAATCTTATACCTTGTACAACATTATATTATTTATTAATATTCATCAAATAATTAATTTCCTTTTTAAATAAATTTGTTTAACTAATAATTAAATTTTAAAGCCAAATTTCCTCTAATAAATTATTTTAGTAACTAGATAAATTAAATAGATTAATAAAACAAATTGCTGCCAAAACCATTATTTTTTTAAATAAAGTAGAAAATTAAAATATATAAATGTATATTTATTTTATTTTTGAAACTTTATATATACGTATAAGAAATAATCTATATAGATTAAAAATCAAATCTTTATATAAATTCCTATATTAATGTTCCGTTTCTATAAAATAAAAAAACTGTATATATTTAAATTAAATTAAGATTAGTTTAACATTTTAAAAGGACTTCTAAAAAAATCCTCTTTACTGTAAACCTTTTTCTACATATATATACATATATTTATTAAATAAAGTCTTATTAGAAATCCCTTTCTCTGCCCACAAATAAAAATTTGCAGTCTATGTATATATTTAAATTAAAATGGTATGTGTATATATATTTATATTTTAAACCAGACGGTAAGTTCCAATATAAATTACCTTATACATTTTTTTTTTAAAACAAACTTAGTCTCAATGAAAAGTATGTTATTAGATTTAAATTGAAAGTAATTTCATATATACCTCACGAAAGGTTTTCGAACCCAAGAATGCCAAATCCCAAAGCAACGCTTGCCCACTCAGATCGACCCACCATGTCGACCCAAGCCAATCCAAGACCGCACTTCGCCACTACGACCTTCCACCTTCCCGTGCGATACCACTCACATGCTCGACTGATTCTAGCCTTCCCCCTCTACATGCACGCGCCACCCAGACTGCAGCTCCAAGGTTCACACGCGACCCCATGCGCCTGCTCTTCGTCAATCTTCGAATGCCAGCCCTATAATCTTCCCATAGCTCGAGATCGAGCTATCCCTGCCTCGGCCCAATCGATACTGAGGATTAGTTTAAGGAAAAAGCGATTTTCTCACGTTATTTTAAGTTGAAATAAAATGAAACGGGAAACTCGACTTTGAAAAAAAAAAGGCTCGGCCTTGATCTATCTGAATTAAATGATCAATTTCGGTGTCGAGATTTATATTTTTTTTTTGAAAATGCTGTAATGACTTGAAGATGAAAAAGGGGAAAGTATTATTATACGGCCATCTAACTTTAGAGAAGACGCGTGTAAAATCAGGGAGAACATGTGTCTAAAATTTCTTTATGTGTTTAAATTGTCTATTGCATGAGAATATATATGTATTTTAATTTAAATTCAAATTCAAATCGTCTTGATTACACGGTCTAAAATTTTGAACCCCTATCGAAGCGTGCCGCTACGCGTTCATAATGTTATACCCCTATTTCGAACGTGATGGAAAAGGTTTCAAGGCCAAACTCAATCGTACGTAAAAGATAGCTTTTTGGACCCGGTTATTATATTAAATTTTCGATATAGATTTCAGTGCGTTTATCTACTGTACAATCACAAGATAATTCTTAAAGACACGAAAATTGAAATCCAACAATAGTACACTATTACAGATTCAATGGAGCTGGTTTCATCGAATTTCGAGACTGTGCCTCGGAAAGCTATTTTTAAACGTCAACTTAAACTATATATTTTTAAAACTGAACAAACTACTTTTAAATTCGATTTTAAAATTTCAATTACCTTCAGTTTTGTAAATATAAATTTTATAAACCTTTGAAATATTTTTAACCAGCTTAAAATCCAAGATCCACTATTTTAACCAATTTCCAATTATTAAATTCCATAATTTAATTGCCAAGTAAATAGTGATATTTGATATTCAAGTTAAACTAACTTTCAAATATTTAAAATCAATTAAATATTTCAATTTCAAATATTCAAAAATTTCGGGTCGTAGCACTCTTCTCAAAAGAATCAAGCAGCTCCTCATGCCTTAAGGCCATCTATGCTACAAAATCATAAGGATCCCTAATATGAGGCAATGTAGCCCTGCCTAACTTAGGCTTCAACCCCATGATAAACTTCTTGTTTCTCTTCATGACATTGTCTACTGAAGCATACCCATACCCAACCAACTGCTTAAACTTTCTAGCATACTCCAGAACTGACATCCCTCCTGCTCTAATTCAATAAACTTTCTGATCAAAGCTGATTGTGCCATTGCAGACACGAACCTCTCTTGGAACCCTTCTTTGAAATTTTCCCAGGTCATAGTATCTTCATCAACTGCCATAGTCACACTACTCCGCCATAACAAAGTAGCTTCCTGAAGCTTCCTAGATGCTAACCGCCTCTTCTGCTCATCATTGAGCCACAAATCTGCAAAAATCTTTTCACGGTGCAACAACCAATTCTCTACCTCAATGGCATCCTCCATTCCAACAAATGGCTTCCCTCCAAGATTAATGTAGTCCCCACTCAACTTAGCGTAGTCATTGACAATTGGAGATCTCCCCCTTACCTTACTCCAACAACAACACCTGCCTACACCATATTCACGAAGAACTGATACATGGCTTCCATTCAAACTTGCGAGACTCCAGCACCCACATTCTCTGCTTGTGCTTTACCTTGGTTTCTCCTGGCATTATGTCCGACATTCCCTTCAAAGCTTACCCTCTTGGGTTAACTCTTCCTCTTCTTCCTTCGATATCTGTAATCAAACCACATGAGATACAGAATATAACCTAACAAAGATAGGAGACTAGAGATAAAGCGTATACTTATAGATAGCAAATACAAGAACATTGCTATAGCGTTATCCGGTACCCCTAAACTTACTCTACTTCCTTAGGATTATGTTTTAAAAAGAATTTTTAGTAAATGTTTTCATAAACCTATGCTATGATACCAATTTGTAACATCCCATATCTAGAGGCCAAAAGCTAAGCGCTATAGATGCTGCAGTCAACTGTAGTATTAACTTTGGTGACAAATTACGGCTATGTTAATGATATCCATAATATCGGAAGCACTTGAATATGAACAACATCATAGATTTTCAACATGAACATTTTTACTGACTGTATTTCAAAACAATATCATATCCAAGCTACAAAATCCCAAAACATTTCCTAAGCATTGGTCAAATATAATTTACAACAATATGTGAAGAGCGACGTATGACGATGCCCCCTTGGATGGTCAAAGTAATATAGTCATATCTGACATAGTATACACAGTGGAAAAAATATCAAAATAATATGTATTCCGAATTAGCTATCTGCCAGCAACCTGCTCATCTTCGGAGGCTTATTTGCCAAAAGACTAAAATCTGAAAACCTCAACCCTCAGCCTACTCGGATCAATTTTGAGCATCCGAGATTTTAAGGAAAACACAAACATCGAGTCGGATATAAAGCCTGGTGTGAATATTTTATTACATCTCGGTTTACTGATATTAAGCGAGACCACGCTGCTTAGCGGAACGGGTTTCCTTCACTAATATCATTTTCAAAACATGTATACTTTGTAAATCCTTTCTTGCAACCTAACTGGTTAATCAAATTGATTATATTAAAATAGCAGTATCCTTTATGCTAGTAAATGGACTATATATCCATAAAACAAGTAATATGTGAGTTATCTGCATACACATAATAACAAAGAACATTATGCTAACCCAATGGACTAACTGTCCAGAAAAACAATAGCAAGGTCCATTGCACTAACAAAATGGAATAACTGTCCGAAAAACAATAGCAAGGTCCGTTATGCTGAAATGGACTAACTGTCCACAAAACTGGGTTGACTGCCACTAAGTGGACTAACTGTCTGGATTAAATTGGACTAACTATCTGAATCATTTTCTTAGGGTTAACTATCCATCAAATTTTCCTTGAAAACCTTTTTCGAAATGATTTAGTCCTTGAAATTATATATATAACGAAAATATATCTTTAGCTTTACTCTAAGCCATTTTGCCTTGATATATATACTTTACTCAAAACAATGTTGAAGAATTTCAATGAGTGTTAGCTATCCTTCCAAAATAAGTTAAATTACATTTTAACTTGAAACATTAGGCTATATTTCCTATTCAATACATTCGAAACCTACATTTAAAACCTTTAACCACCTTTCCGAAACACTTGAATGTAACCCCTTCGAAACCATTAAAAGCAACTCTTTCAATATCAATAAATATCTTTCCTTCGAAAGCTTTAAAACATTATACATCCTCATTTTAAACATTTTAAACCTTGCCTTTTGAATTCATAGAAAAAACCTTCCTTTTAAACTCTATTAAAACCCTAGGGAATAACCCCTTTCGAAACCATTCACTAAAAACCTTTCAAAAGCTTCAAAACTCAATCCATTTGAAAGCACTTTAGGTTCAATTTAAAACATATGGAAACTTTTCAAAACCATTCAAAGTTAAATCCTTTGAAACCCTTCGAAAATGACTCGATCGAAACCATTTGAATTCTGCCTTCAAGTAGAGCAAAAGGATCGAAAATCCTTCAAAGTTGAAAGGATATACTTCGAAACCATTTAAAACTATCTCTTTCGAAACCATTTAGGGTTTTACTTCAGACATAGAAAAAGGGTATTAAATACATTTAAGTTGAAAGCATCTATTTTGAAACCATTCCCTACGTAATGTAGTGATGGAGTCAAAACCGTCCCAACGAAAGCATTGGAGAGGTGGGTAGACTTTCTAAAACAAAACAACCCCTTTGAAACCTACTAGGCTGAAAGGTAAAAAGGCGGCAGCTAGGTATTTCGACTTAGTCAAAAGTATCATTTTAAACAAAGGTGTAACCAAATCGAAACAATTTCCTTTCAAACCATTTGACCCAGTCGAAACTGGACCAAGTCGAAAGCATCTTAGTCTAGAGCAAGCAGGCACATTTTTCTTTAAAATCAAAGCAAAGATTAAACCCTTTTGGAACCACCTGGTTTCGACCCTATATCTTTCACCCATATCCAATTCATACGTTCCAGTTGTCTGATAAGATATGCATTGGTTTCGACTGTGTCGAAGGTGATAGTATGAAGTCCCAACTTGGTGCTGAAGGAGACAAAACCATGAAAAACCTATTTATTTATACTTTTAAACTATTTCTTTTTTACTTAACCTGCCTTTTTTGTCTACATTTGATTGGTTTCCATATTACATTTTCAAAAGTGCTACCATTTTCTAGAACTAACAAATTCAAATTACTTACAAAAAGCTCCTTCTCCATTTTAAAATATATAAAACATTTAATTCTCGTCTCATACCTTAAATAATTTTATATACCTATCAAAACTCTTAGGAAGAATCTAAAAAATTCTGAAAAATCATTTTATATATGTTTTCTAGCATATAAAAATTTCAAATCCGAACAATTAATTACTTGCCCGTAAATAATTTATAACCTAAAATACCATTTTCTTTACTAGAAAATTCATATTAATTCCATGAAAATCTTGAAAAATCTGAAAGTTGAAATACACCTCCAAAATATTATTTATGGTCTTTATAAAAATTCGCAATTCACTTGAATGTCATTTAATAAGGTTTTCATCTTAAAACATATCATAAAGTCATTATAAAAAACCATTATTCATTAACAAGTATATATATTCATTCATCATTCAAAAATATGGTAAATCATTGCAAAATATTCAACAATCATCTTAAAACCAAAAGCACAGTCAAAAAATGAGTTGCAAACATTATTTACCTTAGCCTTTATGATTAAAGCGATTAAGATAAGAATAGATTTGATTTTTTTAGCTTCTTCCTAGGTTTTCTTCTTTCCTTTTCCCTTTTCCTTATTAATGGTGGCCAGCCTTGAGTTTTCAAAATTGTGAAATGAAATGAACGTGTAAATTAACACGGCTAAGGTTTGGAGGATATAGGAATGGCATCTTTCCTATTTTACCCCCCATCTGTTTAATTATATCTCTTATTTTAATTCATTGTTAAATGGCACTTCTACATGTTAATTAAAATCAAATTTCAATCCCCTAATTGACACATTATTTTATTTAATTTAACTAATTAAATATTCCAAACAATGTTACAAAAATCTGGAGTGTCACACACTCTGTGCTTGTGGCCACCACCACCGCCACTTCCCTCGCAAACAACTGTTGCCTTGATAAGAACCCCTTCATACGCATGCACACGAATGCGGAAATCATCACACACAAAAACCCTAAATCAACGTCAAACGAATCTCCATCCACGACCAGGCACTCTCTCGCTTGCGCCTCTCCCAAGGCTGAAGTCGCGACCTTCCTTTCTTTCTCTTTTTTTCCTCTTTATTACTTTGAAAAATCGAAAGAAAGGGAGGGTATGGTGTAGGGAAGATAGAAAGATAGGCAGAGCATACGAAATGTCAAGGAGGGTAAATATATATGATTATAATCAGAAAATATCTAGCTTCTTAATGTCTGAAATTCTTGAACTCCAAATGAGGCATGCCGCTTGGCACTTTATATGTTGTGTCCCTATTACAAACACAGTGGAATTAGTCTCGTGGCCTAATTTGATCATATGCAGAAGATAGTTTTTCAAATGAAAATATTTTAATTAAAATCCTGAAAATAAATTCTGTGCGTTTCAACCTCTCACGATCAAACGATAAGTCCGACCGCTACGATACTTGAAATCCTATAATAATTCAATATATGGATCTGATGCAACTAGTTTCATCGAAATCCAAGGCAGTGCCTAGAAAGACTATTTTTACTCGTTAATTAAAACAAGTAATATCCAAAAACAATTTAATCACTTTGAAATTCAATTTTAGAAGTTAAGAAATTTCATTCTTGTTCAAATAAATTTTAAATCAGCTTTTGAAATTATTTTCATTCACATTAAATTCATGATTCAATTATTTAAACAATTTCCAATATTAAATTTAAACATTTAATTATCTAATAAATAGCTATGTTTTAATATAAGTTATTAAATTTATAACATTCAACCTTTAAAATGAATTCAAATAATAAAACAACTACTTTCATGTAGTTCCACTTCCTTATTTAAAGTATGTCAATAATCCAATTTTATTAAGTCCTAATATTAGAATTTCAAATTAATTTCAGTTATCAAACAATTATTTTATTTTCATCTAAATAATTCGGCATTTATTGTTCAGTTCAAGCTATTGATTACAATAAATTAAATATATTGAACTTCATTCTAAAACGAATAATTTCCTTAAATATTATCAAAATTGTTATTTCAAAAATTTATTCAAGTTAATATTTAATAAATCATAGTGATAAATCAATAAACTTTTATTTCAAACCATTTTTATTCAATAATCATGTTAAATTTAATAATTTAAAATAAGTAATAATATGGGTCGTTGCATTCTTCCCCACTCAAAACTTTTCATCCTCGAAAAGGGGTTTAGTAAGGAATTTAACATTTGATACATTTTATTAAAAATAATCAACTTGTAAAACATAAAATCTAATTTGAAACCTTTACCATGCTTCCACCACGCCACTCCGACATCAGCTTTAAGAAAATTACAAATTATTTTGTAAAACGAGTATAAGATTTTAAAATTTCGAAATTTCCTAACATCAGCATTTACGAAAAAATTCGGCAGAGTTTCCTTTGCGCGGCTCGATCGAAATTTTTTTACAGTACAATATATATGATAAATATACCAAATATACATCTCATCTCAACGATGAGGCATCCTGTAGGGAAAAAATATAAAAGTGCGCCATGTAATCCGAGGTACGTACCTTATTATTATTAATACGAGGGAGTTTGCTCATATTAAGCAAGCAAAAGCAAATCAAATCCACGCTTACGTCCAAACCGTCTTCTATGTACCTATCTCAACTCAGATTAGAATATTAGTTGCATATAAAGATATAAAAGCGTGTATAAGTTTAATAGAGCTATATAACATGAATTTTGAATCCGAATCACAAGAACGAGCATAGATACACAACCATAACAATCATATGCAACCAAAAGCAGTAATAGCAACGATTTATAATAAATGAAACCATTCAACAATTAATATACATCCAACTAATTCAAACTATATAAATTTACGGTTTTAATATTAATATTTAATTTATACACTTAATTTCTTATTATCATCCAATTTTATTAACATTTAATTGGTATACTTTTAATTTATTTACATCTATTTCATTTACATTTAATTTATTCAAATCAATTTTTTGAATGTCAATTGTTTCATTTTATGTTTAACATCTCATATCAATTCATTTATTTACTTCACTAGTTCATTTCATTAATTCATTTTATTAACTTTACCTAAGTAAATTTTATTTTGTACTCAAATTCATATAAATAAATTTTCTTTTTATCACATTAATTCTTACTTAACCTTTCTTAAGTTGACTTTCATCTTATAATTCATTTCATTAACTTATTTCATATTTAGTTAGTTACCATTCAATTTATTAAAACTAACTCCACTTGCATTTAATTTACATCCACTTTAAATAAAAATCAATTACTACACCAATTTTACTTATACTCATTTATTCACATTCAATTTCATTCACACCTAGATTGCATTTCATTTTATAATTCAGGTTTGTATTCGTTCTATTAGTTCATTTCATAGCTAACACGGAATTACTTTGCTTTACTAATTCATCTGGTTTCATTCAAATCAAATTCAGTTCATTTAATCTTTATTAAGTTAAACTTTATTTCATTTAATCCACTATTCGGTCTACTTAACTTTATTCTTTTCATATTATTCACATTCAACAAATTTTAAATTTGTTTTTAGCTTAATATTTCTCAAATCTATAAGTTGTATAAACAAATTCACTTAAAATTTCATATCATTATTTTATTAAATTCGTTTCTAATAAAATTCACATTCATTGAACCTTTTGAGTTAAACATCATTTTATTTACTTCACTTCAGTAACTTAATTTATTTAATATTTCTTAGTTTAATTATTTTATTTTGTATCTCAAATTCAAATTTTCCTTTGTTTTCTTAACCAAAATATTCAACTGTTTTAAAATTCTATCTTACTTTCCTATTCAAATTCGTAAGTTATAAACTTACCTCTTATATGTTCTATTTTCACTTTATAAATTCAAAAGCTATTTTCTTACATTTATCAAATCATCTTGGAATATACTTTTTGCAATCAACTTGTTTTAGCTGGAAATAAATTTCATTTCGGCAGTAATTCTCACTCAGAATCTCGAAAATAGATAACAGCGATGTTGTAGTCATCCTCGGAATTATTTCCCAACAACTAAGCGAGTTTAGTGCTTTTATTTCTTTCAAAAATCTTTTTAAAATAAATTTTTATTCAAAACAGTTTCAAATAATATTATTATTAATTTTGAAGACTTCGAAAACAAATTTGGAAATTAACGTGATTTTAATTTTTAAATTCTCAACTTTTAAATCTTTTCTATTTATAAGCTATATTAGAAATGCACTTATACAATTCCATTACCTTATTATGATAAAAAAAATTAATTTACATTTTGTTTATTTCAAACAATTCTTATCATAGATTTCAATTCAATTTAATTATCGAATGTTTCGCAAAATAGAGTTCACAAATTATTCTTTTTTAGTTTAATTCACTTAATAATCGATGATAACTAAATATCATCTCCTAACAATTAACATTCACTAATAATCATTTGGGTATATGGAAGTTACGCTTTTATATTTAAAATATAATCTTAAGTAAATTATCTTATTTATTTGATTTTAAAATAATATTATGTCGACTTGAATCGTTTAAGTGTTCAGAATCCCCTATCGATGACATGGCATCCGAAGCACCGACCAGAATTCATAAACAACTAAACGGATAAGTAAACACAATATAAAACATTTTATAACACTAACCAGTATGTGCTCTCATATATATATATATATATATATATATATATATATATATATATGCTCAAATAAACTCATTCTAGGGTATTACTACCTTATCTCCAATGAGTCAAACCCCACAAAGCTGTAGTTATCGCTAAACCAAAGCATTGACACCAACTGTGATAACCCATATTTCGAAAGGTTTAAAATCGATAATAATTCACGCATGTCCAACTCAAAAAATATGAAGCACAGATAATCAATGGGGTTATTTAAGAAAAATAAGAAAAGAAGGAAGCAAATAATGAATCTCGCAGTAAAATAACAAAATATAATAATCAAATGAACAGTTCATGAAGATGTTTATACTGTATATTTGACTACAATTAATATAAAATTTACCAGAGTTGTATATACAACGGAACAAAATAAATGATGCAATAGACAGCACGATGTAGCGAATAATACTAGTAGTAATAACATAGAAAATCTTCGTTTTTGTCCTCTGGAAATGATCTTCAATACGTTGAAAACTCTGGGCTTACCCTAGAGTAATGAAAAGAAAAAACATTCGAGTTCGGACTAAAATATCCTTATATGAGTCAAATCAATATCACATATAATAGAAGTGTAATAGCGTCACAGATGTTTATGGGATTTCACATCTCCTATCAAGTGCATAACGTGTATGCAATAACTCGAGAGATGTTATGGGACTTTCCATCACTTAAGGATCCGTCAAAATATTTATATATAGTAGAATAATCTATATATGTAATGTTTTATCAGTAAAATAAATATTTTTCTTAGCGTTAAGGCTTTACACTAATCCATCTTCACGCATTTATAAGCAATGTCGTACAATTTTCATATAACACCCAGTAGCACTTTGGGGGTTAGGGATGCGCCATAATACGACAACACTAAACCAAAATCGTAGTGGTATCGTATAAGGACAAAACTAAGACAAGGCACATGAAGCAATGCCCAAGGTTTGATATTACCAGTTCAAGTCGCAGGGCTAGTGGTAACGCATCGTAGCTATGACTGCCCACCGCGTCCATCCATCCCATACCGTGTCAAAGAGACATCATCCCAAAAATCAAGGTGCACCTATCGAAACCAACATCAAAAGTAATAGTATGGACCAAGTCTGGAAAGAAAATCGAAGAATGGATGTCCGCTACGGATAGCTAGCCCGCTTGGCCCTGTTAAGCCATCTTGTTTCGGTCATTTCAAATTGGCAAAAGTGACAGAGTCTATCCATCATTGTTTTTTTTTCTTCACTTCCAACAAATGAACACCAAATCTAACCACTTCATTTTCAAGTCCCCGTCACATACACAGTTGTTAAAATGGTTTCGATATTGACAAAGAGTGTGCCAATAAGATGCCATGGTCTCTTTAACAACCAAATGTCATTTTACACACCGGTTGGTTCTTTTACATTTTAGTAACAGTTCATACTTGATATCAAAATATCATATTCATTTCAAAAATCTTTTCACTTCAAAATATCATATTCACTTAAAAATATCATATTTATTTCAAAATATCATATTCACCTCGATATGTCATTTTCAATTGAAAATATCATTTCAATAAATTTCTCAATTTTACTTCCAAAATCATTTCGAATTTCAGTTTAGGTTATAACTTCATTTTAATCCAATTCACATTTTTTAGCAAAGCCAACCAACTATATACTGGATTGTGCCACTGTATATATATGAAGAAAAGATGTTCTACACATGCATAGAAATAGCAATATGGTTTTATAATGGCCATACCACTTGGAGTACATACCAATTTCCATTTAAATCCACGATTTAATTATAACAATTCCCATTTTGACCAGTTTGAATTTAATAAAATAGTTTGAATAGTTTTTAAAACAGTTTAAACGGTTAAAATAGTTTAATACAAAGCAATTTAAGTATTGAAATGGTTTATATAGTAAAATAGCCTGGAAAATCAAAATAATTTGAACATTCAAAAGATAGGTTTTAACCAACCTATATTAAAATAATTTATGTGAAAATAGTTTCAATGTCAAACTGATTCAATTTTAAATCTTCCAATTCAAATCGATTTTCAATTTCCAATTCAATTTAACTCGGTTAAATTCCGAATTCAATTCGAATAAATTTCCATTTCAATTTAATCCAATTCTCGATCTTAAAGCTTTTTAGTTTACATAAATTTCGAGTTTCAATTTTCGAATATTGATTTAAATCACTTAATTTAAATTATTGTTTTAATATAATGTTCAAATCTTTAAAATAATTCAAATTTAAGCTAAATTTTGAAATATCCATTTAAATTATTTTAACTTGGCATCAAAGTTCAAGTAAAAGTTCCCATCTTTTAAAACAAATCAATTTTCATAATTCAAATTACACTTTAATTATAACTTCAAACTTCAAATTCAATTCTTTAAACAATTTCTATTAACTAATTTCATTTTCAATATTTCAAGCTCGAGCTCGAAACTAATTAAATTTCCATAATTCAATTCAATTTTATTTTTATTAAAAAAATCATTTGAATAAATTCAATCCAAGAATTTAAAATCATTTAACTTAATTAATTCGGTGTCCGTATATAATTTTCTATCATATGGCCAAGTGAATAGTTATTTTAATATAATTTCAATGATGGATATATATCAATTCAATCCAAATAAAAGCATCATATGTATATATCATTTCAACCTATTTCTTAATTTATTGAAAATAATTCAATTAACAATATATATACTGTCAAATAAATAACAGGATGATAACAAGATATATCAAAATAGATAAACATCCAATCATCTAAAATATCAACCAATAACGATCCATCACAATCAATATCCAAACAATTAATAAATCACAATAATTAACCAGTGATCAATAATTGGAATTTCACTAGCAGTTTAATTCTAATTTAAATTTAACTATTAATTCAAAATTCTTAACATATAAATTTCTATGTCGATTTCCATGTTAATCAAAATAACCAAACAATAATCAAAAAAATTAAATCACTTCCTGATTTATTTTACTAACATAAAAATATTTAGTCATTCTGAGCGTTTAAAACACTCATCTTTATTTGAAACTAAAAATATTTCAGCTTTAAATAATCCCACATCAATCCCCTTTCGTAGCCTTTGTCGATACAATCCCGACGAGACACGTTTTACTTGAATCTGACCTCATATGCAAACAATATCGATTATATCGATTAATTATCATTTGAATGTAATTAAACTTAATTAAAAAAATAATTAACAAATAAAAATAGAAACCTTTATTAATTCCCGCTCATTCCAGGCGCATGCTTAACCCATCTTCCCAGGCTTGAACGTGTTTCTTCTTTTCTCTTTTTTTTTAATATTTATACAAATGAACGATCGCGTCTAGGAACCGCTCCATGCCTGCGGCCGCCACCACAATCGCTCTCCTCGCAAATAGCCGCCACCTTGCCACGAACGCCTTTGTGCGCAAGCACACGAATGTGCAAATCATCATACACAAAAACCTTAAAATCGATGCCGAACGAATCGTCGTACATGACCTACCACTCTCTCACTCGTGCATCTCTCCCTAGGCCGAAGTCACGACCTTTCATTCTTTCTTTTATTTCCTCTTTATTGCTCTGAAAAATTGAAAATGAAAGAGAGGGTACGATATGGGAAGACAGAAAGGTAGGCAGAGCGTACGAAATGTCGAGGAGAGGAAATAAATGCGATTATAATTTGAAAATATCTAGCTTCTTAATGTCCAAAATTTTCGAGCTCTAAATGAGATGTGCCGCCTGGTATTCTATGCGTTATAACCCTCCAAACACAGTGAAATTAGTCTCGATGTCTAATTCGATCATATGCAAAAGATAATTTTTGAAATCAAATTATTTTAATTAAAATCCTAAAAAAAATTCTGCACATTTCAAGCTCGCATGGCCAAACGGTAAGTCCGATCACTATGAAACTTGAAATCCTTTAATAATTCACTAGTACAGATCTGGCGAAATTGATTTTTTCAAAATCCGAGAGAGTGCCCAAAATGACTATTTTTCACTCATTAATTAAAACAAGTAATCTCGAAAATCTGTTTAACTTTTAAATTAAATTTTTGAAGTTAACAATTTTCATTCTTGTTTAAACAAATTTTAGATCAACTTTTAAAATCATTTTCATTTACATAAATTCATGATTCAATTATTTAAACAATTTAAAATATTAAATTTAAATAATTTAATTATCCAATAAATCAATATATTTTTAATATAAGTTATTTAACATATTAAATTTGACTTTTAAAATGAATTCAAACAATAAAACAACTTTTATTTAGTTCCACTTCTTTATTTAAAGTATTTCAATAATCCAATTTCAATAAATCCTAATATTAGAATTTCAAATGAATTTATTTATCAAACAGTTATTTTATTTTCATCATATAATTCAACATTCATATTTAATTCAAGCTATTGATTACAACACAATAAATATATTGAACTTTATACTAATATAAATAATTTTCTAAAACCTTATCGAAATTGTTATTTCAAAATTTTATTCAATTTCATATTCAATAAAATACATTAATAAATCATATAATTTTTATTTCTAACCATTTTTATTCAATAATCATATTAAATTTAATAATTTAAAATAGTTAAAAATATGAGTCATTACATTTCCAAGGCATCACATATTGAAGGTAAGGAACCATCAGATGTTAAGATATTCAAGTTATCGTATACTAAAGGCAAGAGCCATCGCATGTTGAGATTATCAAGCTGTCACATTTAAAGGTGGATAGGGATGTTATGGTAATGTTTACCATTACCATTTCACAAATATCGTTACCGTACCATTTTTACTGGTAAACGAAAATAGCTTATCGTTACCGTTATCGATAGGCTGGTATACCGAAGACTGGTATACCGATAATCTGGTAACCATTACACTGGTAATGGTAAATTACCGTTTTCCTAAAAAAGGTTAGTAACATAACACGTATTCATACCATAACGGTGCTTTCATTATACAAATTATAGTGTTACTTAATAAAAGACATAAATGAGAAAGAAGTCAAGTGTATTTAACATTATTTCACCTGATTAATAAACTAAATTTAATCATTTGTTTGGTTCTAAATGACTATAATAAAGCATATTACATGAATATACATGTATTATAAATTGACTGGTAAAATTACCGTTACCACTGGTATTGAAGAAACGTTACCGATGATTTACCATAGAAAATGATAAATTTACCATTACCATACCGATTAAACTGTATACCGATTTCACTCGAAAATGGTAACCGATTGGCTGGTGATGGTATGGTAATGGTAAATTTACCGTTATCATAACAGCCCTAGGTGAAGAGCCATCGCATCTTGAGATTATCAAGTATTCACATATTGAAGGTTGTCTGCGTGAAGCCATCAAAATTTGACATGGAACTTTCCATATATGGCAGGATTAAAAAGGGAATCTATCACAGACTAATGTTTCAGAGTTATCGCAGCTTACTACTTAAGCTATCGAAGGATCATATCTCCCAAGCTATCGCACGTTCACCAAATGAGCTATCGAAGGATCGAGTTTCAAAGCTATTCCACATTGATGAACATTCAATCCATCACATATTAGTAACTAAAGGAAGCTATTTCCTAATAAGAACTAAGGGACTTTCGTGTGTTTACAGATAGATATATCAGATGTTGAGGAATATAATGCCAAAATCAATGCCAACTAACCACATGGCATTCATCTATTGGATTGACAACATCATGCCATTATGAAAGAGTTATAGAAGGATGGTGCCATATGTCATCTCGAGCATATGCTACATTAATAAATCATAATCGTTACTTTTACACATGTCATAATTCTAAAGGCTGGAGTCTTCTGTAAATAATACCAGAGGTGAATTCTAAATTGATCTCCTTCTTCTAGCATAATAAAGAATGCTTTAATTGTGAATTTAATAGCCGTTTAAATTTATACGACTTTGTTACTTTCCATTCAAGGACTTTGATAACGAATAGTTTACATAATGACTTGGGGTTTTTAAGTACAGGGAAGAAGTTGCAAAAAAAATTAGTCTCAGGGACAGCAAGTTTGTTTTTTAGTCCGAAGGACACTTTGTAGTGTAAATCACAGAATGATAGATGTAGCTATCATTTTCTGTTTATACTATAAAGTGTCCTTCAAACTAAAAAACAAACTTACCGTCTCTGAGACTAAAAATTTTTGTAATTTTTTCCTTGTGCCTATTTTCCTGTAATGACTTCATATAGACTCAACAATTGCATACTTGAATAAGAATTCAAAATTACTCAAGTGTCTTTGACTCCTCATAACTAGAACATATCAAGCTAAACTAAATTTCAACCTAACACCAGCTACCAAAATGTTAGATTTTTTTTCATGGTTAATAATAAGACTAATGGCCTATTGCAAGGTAGATAACCTTTGTAGAATAGATTGAATTAAACTTCTGTCTGGCATCAAGAAGATGATGAGATCATCAATGAAATGGAGATAGCGATTTGTAGGATTCTGCACTTGGAATGTGGTTGCTCTCATTTACACTTCTTCATTAAGCAAACTAGCAACGATAAATAGGTAAGAATGGAGCTGAAAATCCTACCATCTAGTTATTGAGAACAATAGAGCATCGTAGGGGTAGAAATGCATGTATAAATCCAAGTAATGGAAGGTCCTTGCAAGTTCATTTTAATAAGTACAGTAATTATGGAGTTCAACTGTAGAGGGTTAAAAACTTTTTTGATGTCTAGCTTCATCATACTTCTAGGAGATATATTTTTATTGATGTAGCGTCTAAGGAGCTCATAAGTGATTAGGATATTATCAGTTCTATTTCTTTTTCATGGAAAATAGGTTTGATTAGGAGAGATAATTCTAGCAAGTATGTGCATCATTCAGGTGGACATAATTTTGGCAACAATTTATTATATAAAAGAGCAGCACAAGATAGGCCTAAAGTGGGTGATTGAAGATGGCTGATCAACCTTTAGGAATCGTGGCTAACTTGGTAATATTAACTCTTCAAAGTATAGTACTAGTGTTAAAGATGTGGTATTTAGCTTCATGAAAAACAAGAGCAATGACGTCCTAGCAGTTTTTGAAGAAGTGCGCATTGTAACAATTTGGGCCGCCAGTGCAAGAGGATTTAAGACTTAAAATGACATCTTTGATTTCGTCATTAGTGATCTTGATAGTAAAAGAACCAGCCTGAGATTGTAGAATGTTTGGATACTTAGATTTAGTGATGTATGTGAGAGTATGGTGATCCATTGAGGCTTTATTGAAGGTGCGATTAAAGTATTGGATAAAAGAATTTCGTATATCCTATTGATCTGTACGTTACTAATTGAGAATTAGAGATATTACCTATGCGAGCTCGAGCATGCTTTAGTTTAAGGGTCCGTCTATTGCCCGTTATTTGCTCTTCATGCCCCCACTAATTAGAAAATAAAATGCACATCCCATTATTTTCTCTCTGCGCCCCGTTTATTCCAAAAATGGCCTTACTGCTTTCTTATTCACAATACATTTTTTCTTTTATTCTTTTTCTTTCTAACTTTACCTAGGCAAATTCTATTCCAACCCATGTTTTTGCTTAGTAGCCCTTCTTTGAAAAAACAATTTTTTGAAGACAAAAATACCCTTAAGAAAGTGGTTGTCAAACGTGTATGGTAAGGTAACCACGTTGGCGCTTTACGTGATTATGTGCTGAACCACGCACTGCCTCTACGTGGTTTTCTATCTAACCTCGTCTTACCTATACGTGGTTTTCTATCTAACGTCGTCCTGTCAGTGCGTGGTAACCACGTAAGGAAGAAATCACGTGAGGGGCAATTGTGGAAGAAGTTTGAGGCTACTGAGCATTTTTAGGGGTTTACAGGATTTTTTAAAAAAATGGAGGGCTACTAAGTGAAAACCTGGGTGGGAATAGAATTTGCCCTTTACCTATTTGTATCGCTCTCTCTCCCTCAAAAGCAAACCCCTGCAATTTCAAAATAGCAAAAAGAAGCAACGGAAAGAAGCAAGCCACGAGATCGACATTTAGAAAAAAGAACAAAATAGCCCCACGGTAAATCCGTTCTATGATTTCATGTTTTTATTGCTTAGTTGGGTCTTCTATTTTTGACTTAAACCATTAGTTTGCATCTTGCGTCCTGCAGGTAGATAGTAGCGAAGCGCTAATCGAACCAATTAATGCTCCATCAAAGCGTTGATTTATTTGAAATAATGTCCAATAGAGTTGTTGGTTATTTTTAATCATCGTCCCCATCATTTGTTGCAATTCATGTCCTTGCAATTCCCGTCTTTAAAGTTCTTAAATCATGTACACTGCTTATCGTATTACTGATTGAAAGTGTTATAAAATACTGTTCACGTGTTATAAAATATTAATTAAAAGTGTTATAAACTCTACTCTACTGGTTACTTATCTTATTTTGTTGTAACTTGAAATGTTATTTAGTCGTTGTTAAATACTCTGTTGATTGAAAGTGTTATTGTGGTGCGATTCATCTGGTGCAAAGTGTAGCTTCTATTTCAACAAGCATGTAAGCTACGTGTATTAAATAATTCAAAGCGCATGGTAAATGCGCTTACAGAATTTCCACGCCACCTAGGAGCGTATTTTCAACACCTACACTGGGTATGGATTACAACGGCTGGGTCAGGAGTGGATTTACAACTTTCAAAGCTTATTCCCTAGTTTTTTTTCTCCACCGTTTGCTTCAACTTGTTTGCATTGTATTATGAGAATTAGCTTCTGTTTATTAGATCCCTAACAACTACGCTATTTGAATTGTAATAGCGTTAGCCGATTAGGACATTTTACCTATCCCAAACCAAAGACGGGTGTTGTTTACTTATTTTCAATGCTATATTAAAGCAATGTTACATATGTTTCAATAGGTAAAGAAGAGAGATGATGATGTGAGATCAATAGACACATTGAACAAGATATCTAATTAATTGTTAAAGGGTATAGGCTGGCCCTTAGTTTAATAGATCTACAAAAAAATTCCATGTTCCTATCACTCGAGAAGAGGAAGCCATTTCCTAGCTTTTGTTTGAGCATATGGATTTCATCCTGAAGTGATCATTGGAAAAGCTTATATAAATCATTCCTTTTACCATAAGTGTGGTGTTACTAGAGTTAGCCATTATATCATTTTGGATGTACTATAGTTGATTCCGTAACTTAATCTATAATGTATTGCTATTTCCATACCTATTCATGGTCCATCACTTGAAATCGAATTTAGTGTTTTTGAATTTAGTTTGAAAAAATGAACATCGGATTATCAAATTCATGTTTATTCTAGTTTTGTAAAACAACATTATAAAAATCAAGGTGGTTAGTCCTAGTGTTAAAAAAATTTAAAGTAGGAAAACTCTTTAATGGTTTCCCAGACAAGGAGATGGTTAAGGGGCTATTGTAAGGTAGAATTCGAGAAGGAATGTTGGTGTCTATTTATGTACCGATAATAATCTAGGGGAGAATGAAACCTATTTTTTGATAAATAAGGAACAATGAAATGAATGTGGTAAAAATACTTTTTTTAAATAAGATATGTACAAGGTGATAGAGTTAGGGGTATAACCTAGGGCCAGTTATGAAATTTGTTATATATATATATATATATATATATATATATCTAACTCGATAGCCAATCTTGTCCATAATAAAAGTGTTCTACATTGTACCATATTAAATTGTGGTATATTTAATTAAGTAATTTATATGGAGTGTATGAAATAGGCAATCCTAATGATATGTTATGTATTATTAATTACATTGTGTTGTAATCATAAAAAAATTATCACATAAAAATAACATATTATTTCAAATATTCCTAGTCAAGATGTTTCAAGATAGGAAGATAGGATATCGATATATCCATTGAGACCAGAGTACGTTACACTCTCCTAATGTTGGTAGTAGATTAATCATGACTAGTGAGGGTATCAAAGGATTACATACTAATAGTTAATGGACAACTAGAAAATGAGTCACTTGAGAGGTTCCTATTGATTAATTATAACCAAGGTCAAATAGGAGATCTTGAAGTGACGATGTAATATAACTCTCTTGATTTAGGGAATACTATGGAACGTTGAAGTGGATACCTCACTTTCATCATAGTTAAATAACGACATGGCGATCCTCCAAGTGCCTATGATAGGGTTTGAGTTAAAGCGTTGGAACTGAAACATATTCAATAGAGACTTAATCTCTTTGGATATAGGAGGCTAATTAGTAGCACGGTAAACTATAGTCTACTCAAAGTCTAAGTCTTAGACTAGAGAAGTATGATAAATAAAAATTGTTATTATTAAACTAAGAATTTTGTGTTTGGACTAACCATATTGAACGTGGAAGATATTTGATTTTTGACCAAAATTAAATTTCATAAGTCATAAATTGATACGGTTTTGATGAAGATGGTTGGTATAAATGATCAGTACTATCAAGTGCCACTTAAGAAGATATAAAATGTGATTGTACTAAAGATATATGTAAGCGATGAATTTAGCCAAACTATTACATCGCTAGCTAATTTTGATGTATGAGTATTAAATTTGAGTTATTCAGAATTAATTGCCAACCAAATTCACACCTTTATATCGTACAACCGCATTTGTGAATTCTGGGGAAAACCACATCATTTAATTAATTTGTAAAGTGTAGCAAATTAATTAGATTAATTAGAATTAGAGAAATGTTAATTAATTTTTAAATAATTTGATGTTTTGGAATTGTTTGTAATTATTTGAATGTATTTTAAAAGCTATATTTTCATGCATTGATATATGATATCGATATTACTTTAAAAGGTTTAAATAAAAGATAGTAGCATTAGAGATATGTGGAAATTTAAGGTTGGACATGAAATGAAGTGGAAGGGTGGCGACAGGGAGGGAAGTTTCCGTCTAAATAAAGGCACGGTTTCCTATTTCAATTAGAACAAATCCTTTAATTCATTTCATGTGTCCTATTCTTTTTATTCACTTTTCTCCCCTCCATATTATAGTTGTGGGCAAATTTTATCCATTCATCCCAAAACAAAATTGACTCCAAAATAAAATGAAAACATTAGATAATATAAACATAGGTTGTTCAACCATCTCTTAAAAGGACTACGTGTGGACCTTGGGATCTAAGGGGAAATCTAAAATTAAAGTGTAAATCACAAGCTACCTCTTTAGGTAATCTTTTAATTTTATTATCATTTATATATTCATCATTTGATTAGATTGTGTACATGTTATAACGCAATTTTATTAACTTGTGTTGTCTGATTCGTTCTATAAAACTAACATAAATTTCTTTTGAATTATTGGATCTTTGATTTTGAAAATTTTTCAAAGGATAAGGATTTAAAAAATTTCAAAGTGAAAAAGGAAAAGGAATATGTACATTTTTTTAGGTTTTGATTTTGAATTTTTTTTATAAATATGCATAAATGAATGCAAGTTAATTACAAATTAATTATGCTAAGTAGCTCCTAACCAAAAATTGTATAATTACACATTGTCTTAATCCAACAAGATAGTTCTCAACCAAGTAACAGATATGATTTATCGATACACCACGAATAACCATAGCAATACAACCAAAGATTTAAATACTTTTAGAGAAACAACCACTATAATATTTACAAATTGTTATTGCTCTGCCGTAGCCCAGACACCAAGAAAATAAATTTTTCAAAAAAGGCAACTTGCAATGTGCAATTAAGCGTTATTAATTTTTAACCGTTATTATTAATTAAAATTCTATGATGAAATGCAATACTGAAATTAAACGTGTATTAACAATGCAACTACAAATGGATTTTTGTTTTTGTTTTTTTTTGAATATTTTTGGATTAGTGAATATGCATATATATATATATATATATATATATATATATATATATGTATGTATGTATGTATGTATGTATGTATGTATGCATGCATGCATGCATGTATGTATATGTTTGTGTGTGCACACACAAATGCAAATGCAAGCAACCAACAATGCAAAACAAATAAAAACAAGAGCTAAGGGCACGATGCCAGAACATGCAAAATTATTAGCAATTTATTTTTAAAAGCGGCAATATTTTTTTAGCAAGCAATTCTTACTTTTATTTCCTACAACCTGAAAATAGAAACAATACACACACACACACACACATTTTTTTAAAGACTAAAACAAATGGAAAATAAAAATAAACAAAATAATTGAACAAGATATATACCGATATTTTTTTAATGTCCAAGGCTAGAAGATGAAACAAAACAATATTTTTTTAAGGAGAAAACAAAAACAAAAACTAAAAGAAAGCAGAAAAAATTTAAGTGAGAAAAAGAAATTAAAAGAAATCATTTACAACTCAAAGCAAAACAACATACACAAAATCTCAAAGCAATACTCAAAGCAACATCTAGAAAACTCAAAGCAAGAATTTCTTTTTTTTGTTTTGTTTTTTATATAAAGGAAGAAGATACTTAAACAAAAGAAAAGAAAAAAAAATGGTTTGAAATAAAACAAAACTAAATAAACAGCCCACCAGGCCCACTACCTAAACCAAACCAAACACGACAATTAAACAAAGATAAATAAACGAAGATTTTCGCCCCTTTTTTTCGTGCAAACAAAAGGAATACCAGATAATTAAAAAAATTCGTTTTCAATCCTCAACAAAATTCCACCGCACACACTAATTTCAAATAAGAGCTTGCTGTTGTGAATATTGTGACTACGGTTGGAGTTTAGCGACTTGAACGTTGATTGGGGCAGTGGTTCGATTAGGTTTAGAAATGACGATTGCATGAGGTCGAATTGAGGGAGATGGGAATTTTGTGTTTTGCCGAATGTAGAAGGTGGCTGCGCAGGAGTGGGTGGAATTTGAATTGATGTGGTGGGAGATATAAATGTATGGGTTGCGGGTTGGGGTTTTGGGGGGTGGGGGTGTTATGGTCAGGGGTGAGTGTTGTATCAGAAATTTGAACATGGCCAAAGAATGGTGGTTTCTGGTACAATATTTCAATCCACAGTAAGCAAGTTAGTGCAGTATGTATTGATGTTTAACAGGCAATATTGATGTTTAACAGGCAAGTTAGGCAACAGGCAATTGGAACTTGGTGATGTTGGTGGAAGATGCTGCTGATGGTGGTTTCGTGATATGGTTGTGATATGTATGGGAAGTTGAATGATATGAGGCAGTTTGAATGATTTTAGAGAGGTAGGGTCTGAAGTTTGGTGGTGTTGATAGAATGATGTTAATTGAATGTAAGTAGGCAATAAGTATGATGTAGTTGTTGATCAGGGAGAAGTGTGGTTACAGTGGACAGAACTGGTGGTATGTATTGATGTTTGATTTGGTTGTAGTTGTTTGATGTAGAGAATGTTGTTTGTTGAAGGGGGCGTTGAGATGGCTGTATGGTTGTCTTGTAGCAGCAGTTTGGTGGTGAATGCAGTAAGCTGGTGGTGGAAATGCAGCAGCTTGGTGAGTTTTGATATGGGGACAGCAGTAAGTTGAAGTTGATACTGGTGATGGAGTGTTGATGAGAAGAGGCAAGAATGGTTAGGGGTTTGTTGTAGATGATGGGTTTGTAGAGTAGTGAGCAGACGTTTAGTGGTTGAATGTTGCACAGAGGAGAGGTGCACAATGTTGTGCACAGTGTTATGGAAGTGTTGTGTAAACAGCAGGAGTAATTTGTGTTAAATTTGAATGCAATGCAATTTGAAATGTAAAATGCAATTTTTATTATAAAATAAGCGAAACTGTTGCAATTGCAATGAAAACAATGTTCAACAGAAATGCAAAGTGGGACAACTACAATAAGTACAAGTACAAGGTGAAACAATGCAACTACAAGGTAAAACAATGCAATGCAACTACAACACAAAAGAAATGAAAAACAACAAATGCACAATAATTTTTGGTTTTTTTTTTAAAAATGAAAAGATGCAATTGCAAAATGAAAATACACTAGAAACAAGCACGCAACAGAATGCATATAAAAATCAAACAAACATACTATTTTTTTAAATGCAAACACAAACAAAATCAAAACACAAAAATCAAATGAAAATAATTCAAAGAATAAAAAATCAAAATCAAAGCAATTCCCAAGCAATGACATCAAAAACTTGTTCATCGATGGAAATTCTATCGGTTTAGAAAATCATCGAATGAATTTATAATAAAAATAACCGCAAACGCACGGCGGACAATTTTAGTACATGGCGAGTACGGGTCGACCTGTAGGGAATTGTTAGACTTTAAATTTCAATTCAATTAAATTGACCAAAGATTTAGAGAGTGTTAAGCTAGAAAATGAGAAGTCTAATAAATTAACAACTACAAAAGTGAATGAAAACTATGAGAATAAAATGACAATTTAGAAATAAATCCACTCTCTAGATCACATACTTCAATAAAATATGAAATTATAATCTCATTTTTTTAGTCATTACTGAAATTAATTGATGTGTTTATCATAAGTATGGTATATTTGTGCTATTAATTTGTAACGATCCCGGTTTTGAGTTAAATTTAATTTGGTAATTAATATAATTTTTTTGATTTAATTGTGAATTAATTTGATTTTTTTTCAAATTAAATAAGATATTTGTTAATTTATATATATATATTGATTGAATTTAGGAATTGAAATTCAAAAATGAATATTTTGAAAGAAAAATATGAATTGGATTTTGAAACTATATATTTTAAAATTAGTAAAATTTGTTTTCTAATTAAGATATATATATATATATATATATATATATTAATGTATATTTTGGAAGTTATGAATTGAATTGAATATAAATAAATTTTCAGAAGCTATTTAAGGATTAAATTCTAATACATATATATATAATTTGTTATTAACGTATAATTAGATTTTAAATCAATTTCTTTAAAATTATAAATATATATGTAAAAGGAAATGGATTTATTTAAATTGAAAAAATATATAATAATTTTCTAAAAGTTAATTAAAGTTAAATTGAACATTTTTAACACGAATATTTATTTATAGTTTTCCGTTTAAGTATAATAATTTAATTTTAATTTTAAATAAGATTAATACAAGGTTTAATGATTCTTTCTTTTAAAATTTTAGTTTGTATATATGTTATAATTTATTAAACAAGGGTTTAAAACATAAAAATTACATTGTTATGACATTTCTAAAATAAGGATTTCATGCTTTGAACATTTGTAAACATTTTAACAAGTAATATGACATAAGGATTAACAAGTGTAGATAATTTAGCATGACATTTTAAAAGTGTAAAAGATTGAAGCATGTTTTAAAACATTTGTAAAATTTATATCATGCATAAAATACAAGTGTCATTCTTTTATATTTTCTTTTCATTTTTAAAATTAAATAAATAGAAAAGAAATTTAAGTGTGTGTGTGTGTGTGTGTGTGTATAAACTTCTGTTCTCAAATTTTCTTTCATACATTCAAAAAAATTTATACTTTTCCAATCCAAAACCTGGAAACAAAATTCAAAAGAAAAATCAAGAATTAAATTCAACAGTTTAAAAAAAACAATCTTCCTGGAAACAAAAGTGGATTCTAGGTTTTAAAAATCAAACCAGATGCAAATCAAAAACAAATCAGATCAAGCTCAGATTCAAATGCATCTCAAACAACAAGTAGCTTCAGGTCAGATCCAAACATCAAACATTCAAAACCTGAAGCATGCAAATTCATCTTAATAAATCTTTAACCTGAGATAATTCAGAGGATTCAACTCAAAACTAAAAGCAAGCACAAATTCAAAACTTGAAAGCTTTAAAACTGAAACCAGCAAACTTCAACCTGAAACATAATCAAAGCAATCAGGCAAACTTGTTCTTTGTTCATACAAATTCCAGGTTTTTTAAAATACTCTGTTCTTCAATTCTAGGTGAGCAAACCTCTTGAACCTGTCATTATATCTTGATATTTGGATAATACTTGAAAGTGTGATGGTAAAAATGGTTTGCATGAATGTTTTTATCTGAAAAATGGTTAAACTTCTCTGTATATATGGTGTGCATTCCCGTATATGAATATATAAATATATATATATATATATATATATATATATATATATATATCTGTTAAAACTACAGGCACAAATCCACTTAATAAATTCAACTGTTCATTATCCAATCGACTTTAAGCTATGATTTCTAAATGAAAATTGTTTGTAACAATGAAACATCATTTTAAAAAAAATTTAAGTGTTTAAATTAAGTGATTATCTTGGAAATAATAAATTATAGTATTGATTATATGTGTGTGTGTGTGTGTATATATATGTCAGAAATCAAATGTTTGGATTTCAAGTTTTGATCATAGGATCAGATTTGTTTTACAAAATAATGATTTTTAAAAGTAATTTCACTATTTTTAAGTTTGTAAATATTGAGAAATTTTGAGTTGAACGAATAATGGTTTTTCGTCGATTGCTGACGATCGGCGAAGGAAGGTGGGTAGTGGTTAATGCTCGAAATGGCTGGAAGGTTGAGTCACTCGGGAAAAATAGTGAGAAGATTTATAGATCATCGATGTAGTGGGTTATCGATGATTTAGGATTTTTGGGAGATGTTTGGTCGTCGTTATTTCTCGTGTTCGTGCTTCATTTTGAGTGGATCGGAAGCGATAGGAAGTGGCTGTATTGATGCATCGTGTGGTGGAGCGGCTCTGGGCCGATGGGCGAGATTTCTAGTGGTCGGAATCATCAGGGAGTGACAATTTTATCGATCGAGGTTGGTTCCAGTAAGGTGCTCGTGTGCTAGATTTTGAATGATGATGAAAATATCGAACCTAGGTGGTCGTGAGGCTCGAGTGGGTTGTCGACGACTTGGCGACATGGTCACAGGTGATTGTCGTGGCTCCGACACCTCGTGCACGTACACATGTAGGTGTGTGTATCTAGGTAATATTGGATTAGGGATGATGATGGATTCCTTGGGTTCGATCTCGAGGAAATAATGAATTGGCTCGAGTTTCATATCCTATTGTTCGCGTGTGTACAGCAATTTCAGCAGTTTTAAAATTAAAACCAAAACCAAGTTTAAAAGAAAAGGAAAAGGTAAGAAGAAGGAGGGTGCTCGAGGTGGTTCTCGGGAAGAAATGGATGTTGCTCGTGTCCCTGGTCGTGATTTCTAGGCTTGGGCCGAGTATATTTTGAATTGTTTAAATAAGTTTCAAAGAAAATTTGTTAAACAAATTTCCAAAAGAAATATTGACCAAGTTTTCGAATTAAAATTATAAACAAGTTTTTAAAACAAGTTTCAAAGATTTAATTTGAAAGTTGAAATGTTTTCAAAATTGTTTTGGTAATTAATAATTTTATATTAGTTAGTTAATTAAATAAATTAACAAGTTTTTTCAAAAAATATAATGTTGTGATGGAAAAAGTAATTAAGGAAGGGTATTAATCCTTAATTAATCAAGAGGGTCTTAAATGATTTTGTATGTTAATAATTTCAAGTATTTATAAGATTTAAAGGATGTAATTAGGTAATTAATTAAGGATAATTGCTTAATGAAATTAATTACGTATAATTACTTAATGAATAATTCATGAATGTGATTAATTAAAGGTCAGTTACTTAATAGTGATTAAGTAATATATTAAGATAATGAATTATCTTTAATTAATAAAGGTCTTAATTAATTAAAGGATCATTAATTTGTAATTTAATGGTAATCACTTAATTAAAGGTTAACTAAATAATAATTAATGATTAATTAATTTGTAATTAAAGGTTAATTAATTAATATAATTAATTACTTAAAGATAATTACTTAATGAATGTAATTAAGGACAATTAATTAATGATTAAAGGTTGATTAATCAAGTGATTAAAGAATAATTACTTAATTTTAGTAATTAAAGATAATTTGTAATTAAGGGTTAATCACTTAATAATTAAAGGTTAATTAATTAATTAGAGGGTAATTAATTAGTGTAATTAATTGAGGGTTAATTAACTATGTAATTAACTTAAGGTGAATTTATTTATGTGATTATTTAAGGGATAATTGATTAATTAAGGATAATTAACTGAGATATGTAATTAAGTTTGTTTTCATTAATTTATTTATATAATAACCAATGTTTAAAATTAATGAATGGGTTGGGTAATTATTTGATAAGTAATTAATTTGATTGAAGGTTAAATAGAATTAATTAGGGATTGAAAAACTAATTGATCTTGCTTATGGTTGATTAGATTATATTGAATGCTTTGATTTAGTTGATATCTTTGATAAATGATACTTTGTGATAAGAATTGTTTTGAATTGAGCTGTGAGCTGTGATTTATTTATCTGTGATAAACTTATTTGTGTATCCGTGAATGAAAGATAAGCGTTATAGGATTATACCGCTTATCGATATTGTTGTGCTTGAATTAACGATGATTGTAATAAGTTATTATTGTGTGTAAAACCCCTAGACTATACCACACACAAATATGAATTTCATGAGGGATTGGTTAAGTCATAGATATTTGAATTTAATATTATTTTATTCAAATCGGTAAAAGAATTTCAGAGTTGAATTTTGAATCCAAAATGGTTTGGAAGAGAAATTGGGTTTAATGTGAAAGGAGTTTTCAAGTTAAAATTATTTTGAATGGTTTGTTAAAGTTTTGAAATTAAAATAATTAGTTTCAATTTGTATTCAAAGTTTTGAAGTTGAATTCTATATACATACATTTATATATATATATATATATATATATATATATATATTTGAAAACTATAGTTTAAAGGGTATACAGGTTATAAATTGTATAGATATGGATTTCTAACCATTTTAAAGTATTGAATTATTTGGGGAATTTGAATTTAACCCAAATAGAACTTGCCGAGTATACGACAGTTCACTGACCCGCCAATATATACTTTGAAAGGCTATAACTTGAGTAAAAATAATCGGGTTTTCCCGAAATGAAAAGTATTTGTTTTCAAATGATAATGGCTCTCATATAAACAAAGAATTTCCAGTTTTGTTGGAAGGATTTCAAGTTATGGGTGAATCAAATTGAAAAATAGTTTTGAAAGATATGAATGAATCTTTGTTAAAGATTGGTGAAACTTTTTTTCAAATTGAAGAGGATCTTAAAGGTGTATCTTTTGTAGAAAACATTTAAAAGTGGAAAATTGTTTAAACCATTCAAAAAAGAAAGGTCTTGGATTAAAGTTGTGACTTAACTAAGATCCTAATATATCCATATACTTTTTAAAATAAGCGCTCATTATTCGGTTTAGCCGGGAGAGGACTTTATGTCATAAACCCATTTTGAATAATGATATGACGAAATGGATAGCATTTGAAGACAGTGGTGAAGACCGGGTATTTTCGAGAACGAAAGAGTTATCTATCGAATGACTCTACACTAAATTGCTTTGGTATAGAGATCTCCATATGTGATGGGGATTCCGATCAGGATTGTGAATGCCCGGATTTGCAAGGGTTTCTTTGAAGTGCCTTCGGTTACGTTCGAACCCGGAACGAACTTGTATTGATGTACGTCTAACATTACACTTTGAGATGTAAAGCTTGTTTCTATCAAATACATTTCTATTTGGTGGCGGAGAATTTATTCTCTTAGCATAACACCCTTCTTTGAGACGTACGAGCTCAGAGGTTATGTTGTTGATGGTTACTAGTGATATATTCCCAAATTGGTAATGTGGCATACTAAGTGCTACAGATCATTTGTTGATCAAAGCATGGCTTTTGTGAAAAGCATGGCTTTGTGGACGAGACTTCGTCGAACCTCACAACTCGGAAATGGTCGAAACAGGAAGGATGCAGCAAGGTTATGAGGGTCGTACCCTTTAGTGTATGTGCATTTCCTTTTGGATAAAAAGTGGTATTATGGTATGGAGCCCATATATTTAACTTATGTGGTTGTCGCAATCTTTTGGTGAATCCCGGGATAAAGGTCGGTGGTGACCGGGGGATGGCATACTCGTGACAGTTAGCTACCTAGTTACAGAGGTAACCCGACCGTGTGTTGGCAGAGAGCTGGTTAAGTTCTCAGGGCGTCCTTCCAGAGGCGTACCCATTCGGTGAAGGAAGTTCCTTAGCCTTGACCATTTGTTGGAAATCCAATCACCCACTACGCGCCTTGTACAGTTTTAATTGTAGAACTTTCCATCTAACATAGTAGCTATAGTAGGCATACTATAATGGTACGTATGTTGGCTAAGATTAATATTGTACTTTCGAAACATTTTCTGCACTATGCACTAATAATAATAATAATATCAAAAGGATTTCGCATATCAAGCATGTTTGATTTATCATAAGGAGAAATCTCCTCGAATTATGCGTTTGCATTGTGTGTGTTGCAAGAGGCCTTATGGTAGTTTCATTTTGCAAAAAGCATAGTGAATTTCTTTTTATTTCTTTTTGTTTGTTTTTGTTTAAATAAACCGTTTTTGTTTGCTTACACCAGTCCCATGACTGATCTGGAGTTTATTGTTCCCTTTCTAAACTCTTGGTGCCAACAATTTTCCACACGGACAGCCTAGAGTCAGGTTATCAAATAGTCATCTAGTAGGGGTAGCTTTTGGCAACCTTTGAAGTCTTTGGATTTTGGTGATCGCATTGTGTTTCACTACAGCATGATAGGGGGTTCTTGCTTCGTGTTTGCGGGCGAGCAGGAGATTCTTACCCGTACATGTCCCCGGGGAGGGGTTGGCTAACCAGGTTGGTTGAGAGTCGAGAGGCTGGCCGTAAAAACCAATGCGAGGTACCAGTTTATGACATGGCGGGGCTGTGATGGTTGAAAAGCCTACCAGTCAAGAATGGCCGCTGTCGATGGTTGAAAAGCTTAGACCGTCACATTTGCTATCAGAGCTGAAGGTTGAGCAAGAATTTTAGCTCAGGAGTATGACACATTAGGTAACTCATTAGAGATAGGGATATAAATGCCTTAGAATGAGTATCCCTAAGATATTCGTCCGTATGCTCCAGTAAATTCTCTTACTATTCATTGATAGTGAGAATAAGTGCAAGAAGAGGACGAGGTAGGGGATAGAGGAGTACCACTACAAATGGTCAATACCCTATAACATAAAGGAATAGCATCTTCCCTCAATCTCTTTTGATCATCATCCGATTTCAATTCTTTGATGGATTCCTGGCTGCTACAAGAAGAAGCTTTGGTTGGTGGTGGCTCTGCGAATCTATATTTACGTTGTAGATAAGTTTCTATTTCGTATTCTCTTCATCAGTTTTCTAATAGCTTTTAGATCTTAACTTTAATGAATCTGAAATTTTAATTGGAATAAATTGTTTAATAAGTTAACTTTTAAAGATACATTTCTTTTGTTCCGAATCGAGCACCATGTAATTGATTCTTTTCTACAACGGATCTAGCCCAAAGGTTCCATCAGCTGAGAATTTCAAAAAATTGTATTCATTTTTCCATTCTTTGGGTCCTGATATATTCTACGAATGGTTAGTTATCCTTCGAGCTAACCAGTGCCCCTGCATATTTCGTAGACCCGCTGACCTGAGTGTTTCATGAAATATTGAATAAGTTCGTTCTCATATTTATTGATGATATTCTCATTCGGTAAGCCAAATGCAGAATAAATAATTCAGTTTGATCTGGTGATTCATTTCTCTGTCTTTGTGTGTCTATCATCTTTTTGTTGTCTCCCTGTCTAGCAAATTTCGCAGACGAAATTTTCTTAAGGGGTGAATTTGTAACGATCCCGGTTTTGAGCCAAATTTAATTTGGTAATTAATATAAATCTTTTGATCTAACTATGAATTAATTTGATTTTTTCCAAATTAAATAAGATATTTTTTAATTTATTTAAATATGTTGATTGAATTTTGGAATTGAAATTCAAAAAAGAATATTTTGAAAGAAAAAATATAAATTGGATTTTGAAACTATATATTTTAAAACTAATAAAATATGTTTTCTAATTGTAATATATATATATATATATATATATATATATATATTTTGGAAGTTATGATTTGAATTAAATATAAATAAATTTTCAAAAGCTATTTAAGGATTAAATTCTAATACATACATATGTATATCTTAATTTTTTTTATTATTAAGGTATAATTAGATTGTCAATCAATTTCTTTAAAACTATAAATATTATGTAAAAGGTAATGGATTTATTTAAATTGAAATTTTTTTTTTGCTAAAAGTTAATTAAAGTTAAATTGAATATTTTTAACACTAATATTTATTTATAGTTATCCATTTAAGTATAATAATTAAGTTTAATTTTAAATAAGACTAATGCAAGGTTTAGTGATTCTTTCTTTTAAAATTTTAGTTTGTATATATATTATAATTTATTAAACAAGGGTTTAAAACATAAAAAATACATTGTTATGACATATGTAAAATAAGGATTTCATGCTATGAACAATTGTAAATTTTTTAACAAGTATTATGACATAAGGATTAACAAGTGTAGATAATTTAGCATGGCATTTTACAAGTGTAAAAGATTGAAGCAAGTTTTAAAACATATGTAAAATTTATATCATGCATAAAATACAAGTGTCATACTTTTATATTTTCTTTTTATTTTTAAAATTCAATAAATAGAAGGAAATTCAAGTGGGTGTATAGATATATAAAATCTCTTCTTAATTTTCTTTCATACGTTTAAGAAAAATTTATACTTTTCAAATCCAAAACCTGGAAAAAAAAATTCAAAAGCAAAACCAGGAATTAAAATCAAAGCAAAAAAATTCAGTTCTTTTTAAAAAAACTATCTTCCTAAAAACAAAAGTGGATTCTAGGTTTCAAAAATCAAACCTGATGCAAATAAAAAGCAAATCAGATCAAGCTCAGATTTAAATGAATCTCAAACAACAAGTAGATTCAGATCAGATCCAAACATCAAACATTCAAAACCTAAAGCATGCAAATTCATCTTAATAAATCTTCAACCTCAGATAATTCAGTGGATTCAACTCATAACTGAAAGCAAGTTCAAATTTAAAACATGGAAGCTTTAAACCTGAAACCAGCAAACTTCAACCTAAAACATAATCAAAGCAATCAGGCAAACTTGTTCTTTGTTCAATCAAATTCCAAGTTTTTCAAAATACTCTGTTCTTCAATTCCAGGTGAGCAAACCTCTTGAATCTGTCATTATATCTTGATATTTGGATAATGCTTGAAAGTATGATAGTGAAAATGGTTTGCATGAATGTTTTTATCTGAAAAATGGTTGAACTTCTCTATATATATATGGTGTGTATGCCTGTATACGAATATATATATGTCTTTGTTAAAACTACAGGCACAAATCCACTTAATAAATTCAACTGCTCATTTTCTAATCGACTTTAAGCTATGATTTCTAAATGAAAATTGTTTGTAACAATGAAGCATCATTTTAAAAAATAAATTTAAGTGTTTAAATTAATTATTATCTCGAAAATAATAAATTATAGCATTGATTATGTATATATGTCAGAAATCAAATGTTTGGATTTCAATTTTGATCATAGGATCAGATTCGTTTTACAAAACAATGATTTTTAAAAGTAATCTCACGATTTTTAAGTTTGTAAATATTGAGAAATTTTGAGTTGAACGAATAATGGTTTTTCATCGATTTCCGATGATCGGCGAAGTATGGTGGGTAGTGATTGATGCTGGAGATGGCTGGAAGGTTAAGTCACTCGGGAAAAATAGCGAGAAGATTTATAGATCATCGATGTAATGGGTTGTCTACGATTTAGGGTTTTTGGGAGCTGTTTGGTCTTTGTTGTTTCTCGTGTTCGTGATTCGTTGTGGGTGGATCGAAAGCGATCAGTAGTAGCTGTATTGATGCGTCATGTCACGGAGCAGCTCTGGGTGGATGGGCGAGATTTCTGGTGGTCGGAATCATCGGGACGTAATGATTTTATCGATTAGGGTTGGTTCTAGTTAGGTGCTCGTGTGCTTGATTTTGAAAGACAACGAAAACATCGAACCTAGGTGGTCATGAGGCCTGAGTGGGTTGTCGGCGACTTGGCGACAAGGTCATAAGTGATTGTCGTGGCTCCGGTGCTCGTGCACATACACGTGTAGGTGTGTGTATCTGGGTAATATTAGATTGGGGATGATGATGGATTCCTCGGGTTTGATCTCGAGGAACTGATGAATTGGCTCGAGTTTCATATCATGTTGTTCGCGTGTGTACAGCAATTTCAGCCATTTTAAAATTAAAACCAGAACAAAGTTTTAAAAGGAAAGGAAAAGGGAAGAAGAAGGAGGGTGCTCGGGGTGGTTCTCGGGAAGAATTGGATGTGGTTCGCGTCCCTGGTCGTGATTTTTGGGCTTGGGCCAAGTATATTTTGAAATGTTTAAATAAGTTTCAAAGTAAAGTTGTTAAGCAAATTTCCAAAAGAAATATTGTCCAAGTTTTCGAATTCAAATTATAAACAAGTTTTTAAAAAAAGTTTCAAAGATTTAATTTTTCAAGTTGAAATGTTTTCAAAATTGTTCTGGTGATTAATAATTTTATATTAGTTAGTTAATTAAATAAATTAAAAAGTATTTTTGTAACAAACCGATATTTTCCACCATTCGCATCCACACATGTCGGACTTGAATTGCTAAAAATAACATATTGTAAATAAATTTGGAGCAAATAAAATACAATCACAGAATCACAGACATAGAAATATAAGAATAACTCGCAACAGAAATTAAAATACCATAGTAGTTCATAAAGCTACAATAACAAAATCTCAAAACAAAATACATAATAACAGTCCGAAACATATACAATAGGAAACCCAAATACATATAAGGTCACTAATACAAGATCTGAAATAGATGAACGAAGACCGAAATAGATGAATAACTAGATAAGCAGAATCTCCAGCGATTCCTAGCTCCAGAAAGAGAAATCCAAAGCTAAACTGTGAATACTCAGGCTGACCCGAGCGTAAAGTAAAACACAAAACACTCGAGTCAGGACATACATACTTATATAATGTAAACCAACTCAAGTGAGCTGTAGTAGTAGTGCACAATAACTTAAAGGATGCTCGGGATCGCCCATCCTCTAAGGATCAGTTTAATCCAATTTAACGGAAATGAATGTTATCATGGAAATGTCTACATTAAAGTAAACTATGCAAATAACAGTGTTAATGTGGCTAAGGTAGCGCAGAGCTGCAGCAATTATCACCTCTAGTCACACTTTCAAATTGAAGGTGTACATCCAAAATCACAAGGCATACAGAGAAGTGTACCCGTGGTTAAAATTTCAAAATGGTATTTTATACTTCGAAAATCAAATATCATTTAAAAATTCAATATCATTTCAAAATCATTTTAAAATATCAAAATATCATATCCTTTCAAAACCTCATTCATTTTTATTTAATTTAAATACCATTCCAAATCACATTTCAAAATGGTTTATATTTCAAATCAAAATACCCCGTTTAAACCATTTAAAAATGAAGTTATTACACTTACTAATCTAATATAAAATTCCCAAAAATTTATTCTTTTCAGAATTTATTTATTCACTTAAATTTATTAAAAGGTGAAATTTCAGCTTTCGTAGCATTTAGAAAATGCTACGAAAAATTACATTTGAAAACAATTTAATATAGCAACGATAGCATTTATAGAAATGCTGTAATAGTTCAGGTTTCAAATAAAAGCTTTAGTTCAATTCTTTTACTACAACACTTACAAAGTGTTGTAATAGCACTTAGTTCATTATTTCCTTTTAGTTTATTTGTATCAACTACATCACTTAGAAATGCTGTAATATCCTGTACTTCATAAATGATAGCATTTCTAAAATGCTGTTAATTAAATTCCAAATTTTCAATACAATTTCACAAACAATTAAACTTTAAGTTAAACCATTTTTACCTTATAAAATTTAATATTTTTCACTTTAGAAACAATCATTTAAATACCCTTTAATTTATGATTTTTATAAAGTGAAATTCCTATACATAAAATCAAATTTAATAATATTCACTCATTAAATTCGAGCATTAAATTTTCTATTCTTTATATTTTTCAAATATTAACTTTACACTTAAATTTAAATTGCCATTTCAAAATATAACTTTGTTTCTCATTTTTATTTACTTAATCTAAAATTCACTATTAAACAAAATTCTCAAATTTCAAATTTAAGTTATATTTCAAATTTCAACTTAACTATTTATTTATTTCACATTTTTAACTTGTACAAAAATCATTAACACTTTATAAAAATCATTTTTAATTAAATTTAAATAAAATATCGTAATATTTACATTTTAAAAATACTTCAAAATTTCAGAAAAAATATATAAAACCATGGGTTTGTATAATATTTTCTAACCTAGGTCAAGTGAAATGGATAATATATCATTTCAATCCGTAATTTACAAAGAAAATCCGAGTTCTATCATTTCAAACCCGCAATCCCTAGTAAAATAAAATAAATAAAAATCGTTCAGGCCAATCATTTTAGCCCATAACGATTTTTCCTTGTTCTAAAATCCATTCGGGTATGTATCATTTCAACCCATAGTGATTCTATTCTACAGGGAACTTGCAGTGTGGGAACAGATATAAATAAAAAGTATAGCATCATATAGCAGTAGCAGATGATATGACAGGTTTATTAACAGGGTGATCATCACATAAATCATATCACAGGCAGGTATAACATGATATAGCAATTTTACAAATTCACTTGGTGTCACTTCACAGTTTATATAAGTAAATATGTCAAGTGTGATTACTCACTTGTTTCAAGCCGGAGATAGCAAGACAAATCACACAAACGAATCCCGAAAGCATGATAACATGAATTTTGACTTGAGTGGAAAGAGAACAAAGCTAGTGATATTATGAACAACACATAAAACAAGACACATATAAATACAATTTCGACACCGAATACGTATTGAAACAATTTAAACATAAAAGCAACAACTAACAAATTGATTTGGCCATTGCCTCAACCTTCATGTGCTCGGCCAAGGGGTCATGTTTGTTCGACCATAGTTTTTATTTGGGCTAGGATATGCATGCATGTGCACGACTATAAGGAATTGAAGTGGTATAAGTTACAACATGAAGGAAGATCAAGGGGTAGGCAAAAGAAGTGGGTTTTTGGTGCCACTTTGGGTTCGGCTTGAAGTGATGTGGGCTCGGCCATGCAAGGGGGTGGTCAGGTGGTGGCTGGAGCTGCGGCTAGAGGTGGTGGAGGAGCAGGCGGCGGCGGCTATGGAGGTGGCCAAAGTGAAAAATGAAGGCTATGTTGACAACAAGCTCGGCTTGGCAATTGTTCAAGGGGATTTTGCAACTTCTAGTGGTGATTGCTTCATGGGTCCTCACGGCCAGGTCAAGACAAGTGGAGAGGTGGGTGGTGTGGCCATGGATGTGGTGGAGGTGCTAAGGCCGATCAATACAAGGAGTGGCAATGCACAATTTTAATGAAAAATTCAATAAAATGATAAGAAAACGTAGATTTTTTTTTAAGAAACCATTACCTTTTCTTCAAAACTGAAAACATGCATGAAAAATGATATGAGAGAAGTGTTTTTACGTGAAATGCAAAAAAAAAGCACACGGCTATGAGCTTGGGAATGGACGGCCCAAAAATGAAGAGGTGGAAAATGAAAAGTCAAAAGTTTAAAAGGCTAAGTCTCTTGAAATTTCCACTTTTCTTTATGCAAGTAAACTAAAATACAAATCATGTAAATAAAATAAAAATGAATAAAAAATAAATTGAAAATGAAATAAATATTTAGGAAAATAAAAAAATATAAGAAAATAGTTAATTATATGTAAACTAGTATTGAAAATTAAAAAAAACAAAATATAACTAGTTTTGGAAAAATAACTACAACACTTTAAAAATGTTTTTAAAAATAAAATATATACATAACATGTCATATTACACCCATATACACAAATTAGAACAAGACAGGACAAACAAAAAATATTATTTATATAAATTAAAATAAACAATATTGTTAAATAAATCAATTTACACATAATATTGTTAAAAGCAAAGCTTTCACATTATAAATCGGATTTCAACGAAACGAAAAGCAATATTCTTGAAATTTAATTTATTTCTCATAATAAAAGTTAAAATTCACAAATTCAAATATTTAAAATTTAAATTTCAAAGTCAAAGTTTGACCATTTTGACCAAAATTCACATTTTCTAGAAAATATTCAATTTATTCATGTTTGAAATGATAATTCACATAAAAATCAAAATTTATATTTAAAATAACAAAATTTATCCATTTTAATAAATAAAATAAAGTTTTTAAATCAGAAATTCAAATTAAAATATTTAAAATATACATTTAAAATAATCACAAAATACAGGGTTGTTACACTCTCCCCCACTCAAATCTTTTCGTCCTCGAAAAGAACGAACAAGGAAAATAAGAAAAAGCAAGATGAAAAAAGCAAATTGTACTTGAAAAAAAAATTCCAGATTCGAAGCACGAATGCTCCGTCTCCCAAGTACAATCTCGATCATCAGTACACCACTGTACTTTGATCAGACTAATAGATTTCCTTCTTAGTTGATTCGTCCCTCTGTCGACAATACGAAGTGGCTTCCTCTCGATAGTCAGATTAGGCTCAATATCCAAACTATCAAGAGCAAAAGGCTGAACAAAAGAAGATGGGCCATGAAGATACCAGCGAAATGTGAGACATGGAATACATCATTCACTCCAGAAAGCTTCTCGGGCAAATCCAAACGATAGGCCATAGAACCAACCCTTTCCATAATGTAGAAAAGACACTCGAAGAGGAAGAAGGTAGGAATAGATAGAAGGGAAAATAGATTGAAAGACAAGGGTGAACCATTATTTTAAAACCATTATATATTTTTATAACATTTTATAATATGATGAATAGTCATTTGATTCAAATTTGTTAGTTCGAAGTAAACAATATTTAAAACATTTTTAAATTATTTAGAAAAGTAAAATAAATGATCAAAATATCCTTTATATAATACTTTATCAAAATACTTTTAAAACTCGATGTCTTAACAAGTTTACTCTCGTTCCTGCAGACTCTGGCCATGCATTGATCAGGCGCAAAGCTAGAATTTCTCCATGTACTTAGTAGACTTGTTTCAACACCCAGTGAAAATATTGAAAACTTTTAAAAAAACAGATATGGAAAGTACAATCCAAACAAAACAACCAAACCAAAACATTTGTCTAACCAAGGATCGCAGATATACAATGATTACGCCTGGATCCCCCAGGAAACTTCCGTACCTGTAAGCTATCTCAGCCTGCGAATTATGCCATGATGACTAGTAGACCGTAGATACACAATGGTTACGCCTGGATCCCCTAGGAAACATCCGTACCCTTAAGCTATCTCAGCCAGTGGATTTCGCTACTAATACGGCTTACATAGATCGCATGATACACATTGGTTACGCCTGGATCCCCAGGAAACATCCGTACCCCTAGGCCATCTCAACTAGGCGAATTGCGCTATGCAGTCGCGCTCATAAGGCTATGGAGATCGCCATGGAAATTGATGGAAACTCGAGTATCATATCCGAAAAAGCCAAATCAGAGAGAATAATATCGATAGAATGAATCCACGGTGTGGCCACAAAGTGGATATCAAGCGGAAGGCACTTTCCATATCTTTACTTCGAAAATATGAATCATATAGTAACTTTCAATCACTTTCAAATAATCATACTTATATAAAGTCCATCATATATAAGATTTTATTTTCAAACGAAATACTTTCCAAAATCAATAGTATATCAAATCACACTTATGTAGACTTCGATTATATAAGATTTCTCTTTCCAAATTGAGTACCTTTTCAAATAAAAAATTTTCAAATCAACTTCATACTTATACAAATCAATTTTTTATAAGTTCAGTAACTCCCAAATCAAGTATTTAATAAAACAAAGTTCTCAGTTTCAATTCCTTTCAATAACGTTTCAATTTCACAATCATATATGATTTTGCCAAATCATTTCTTCCATATTACATATATTCAGTTTCAAAGTTTCTCAAAATAATAGGTTTAGAAAATAATCATGGTTTCCAAATCAAAAAAATTTAAGTCAAACAAATTCATTTCCAAAGCCATCATATAAATAATGGGTTTTACTGTCCAATCTATTTTCAAAACAAATATCTTTCTCAAAATAAATGGTTCCCAAAATGATTTCCAAGTTTAATCCCTTTAAAACTGTTAACCCAGAAATTTGAACGCTAACACCCCGGTGTGTAAAGTGTAGTTGTGAAAGCACCACCCGATGACTCGGGAACAGAGTATAAGCAGAAAACTGCAGAAAAAGCAATAAACAACAGCAGTTTTATAGTGGTTCGGCTTATGATCAAGCCTACGTCCACTTCAATTCCTTTTGTTGCTAACTGAATTACAACTTATTACAGTCTCTTTCAATTACAATCCAACTCAATTCAAAAAGACAAGTAGCTAGACAGGACTTCAATGCTGCAGAGTTCTTAGAATCCATGATTGGATATGTCGAATCTTTGTGCGAAGTTTGGTCTAAATGTCTTGCGTGAGTTTGAAGTGATGGAATTTAGATTGTCTTGAAGATAGTAGAGCCTTCATGTCACGAAGAGAATGATCCAAAAGTCCCCTGAATGTTGGAGATGGCCATGTATTTATAAGCAAATTTCTGGGCTGAATTGTTGCCGAAGTCATAGGTCGTGACCGACTAAGGATGAGTCGTAAGTCGTGACCGACTTAAATATCATGAGTCAGCAGGAAGCGACATAAGTGAAGTGGCATTGAGTTTTCTTATTGTTTGCTTAGGTCGCCAGCGACTTATAATAGGTCATTAGACATCTTAAGTTACTTGAGTCGTTGGAAAACTTAGGTCGGTCTGCCTCATGAGTTGTTAACTCCATGAGTCGTTAACCCGTTGAGTCGGCCGGCACCTTTAAGTCGCTAAGGTTATAACCCGGTGAGTCGCTGTCCCTCCTGAGTCGTTGAGTCATAACCCTTCAAGGCCGTTGAGTCGGTAACTCCTTAAGGCTGTTGAGTCGGGCTATTCTCTTAAGCCGCTAAGGTTACTAAGTCGTTAGCCTGTTGAGTCGTAACTATATAGGTCGTTGATTCGCTCCATATGTTAGGTCGGTAATCAGTTGAGTCGGTAACTATTGTGAGTCGTGAGCCTTTCTTGAGTCGCTTGAGCAGAGGGGTTAACAATTGCCCCTCGAAGTACACGCTTAAGTCATGAGTCGTGTGCTTCGACCCAGTGCCTGAGTCTTAAACGACTCAAAGAGACTCATGACTCATTAGTCCTTCCATCTTCCCCCCGCATTGTATATAAGCCGTTGAGTCGGTCCTTCCTCCTCACTTTATTGCTTATCTGTTTTATTTGATCCTGCCATTAACGATCCTTCAAGTTTCCAGAAACGCATCCAAGCTAATCAGTCGTCAACTCATCTTTACCTTTTTATTGCGTAAGTGAATTCACTTTTGTGCCGTGTTCCATTGCGAGCCATGTTTTTGATCGATTTGCAACTGCCATCAATCATATTGTTATTATCGTTCGTGAATCATAGTAGTGCATCAGATTCGTCACATGCTTGAAGTGATTCGAATTGGTTTTTTGGGTGATTTTCGATGATGTGAGGAGAAGATAATGAATTACAGTGTCTCGAATTAGCTGGTCTGTGGGTTTGGAGGAGATGAGAAAGTTCTTAGCGGGTTAATGGGTTAGAAAGGAGTTAACTGGTTGTGGAGACGACCTAAAATTCTCACGATATAGTTGGTTTTTGGATCTACCGACTTAGGAAGGCCTTGCAATCTCATCCGTCCATGACCTAATTTTTGGGTTGTGTTGACTTCCTGATGATTTAGGACTTAGGTCGTACGAGCGACTCAACCCTTTAGATCCTTACCACAACTTATCCTTTAGACCGTGAACGTCTCAAGTCATAAGTCATGAACGACTCAGCACTTAGGCTACTTTCCATACCGAGTTGCTTCTTGGGGCTTAACCCCTGACCGACTCAAGTAGATGGGACCTAGGCTTTGAATCGTTGGCGAGTCAGGACTTGTGTGAATTTTGTTCGTGCTTTGAACCGTTGCATGGACTTTGAACTGTTGAACTTTATTGCATTCATTCAAAGGTTGCTTTAACTTGCAAGCTAACAATCTGTCCAATACAACATTTACAGAAAATTGGGACGAATATACTGCCATCGACTGCCTACATCAAATGACAAATTAGTTAATAACAGATAATTAACTCAAATAAATTGTGTGAACGAAGTGCTTTCAACTCATCAATTTCAAGTAAAATATTAAAGCAACACTGAAATAGTCAATTGAAACTGACCAGCCTACACTAATATTATGCTTTAACTTTATATTAACAAGTTCTGAAATTTTGTAATCGATCAATCATCGACTAGCTTAATTCCAGTCATATTTACTTGCTATTTTTATTAGTTTTCCATGACACTTCACACTTATAGGAAACGTGCACCTTCACATTTGAATGTCCAGTTGCTTGTGTAGAATGACTTCTCAGGAAGAAGATACAACGGTTCAGACTGGAGAGGCAACTGTTATTTCGGCTCCACTGGTCAATCCTCCCGAAAGAGCCTCTTCTCCTTTATCGTACAGAGTTTTTCTCCAATTGTGCGCTCAGTTTGGCATTGCTGAATCAGATGCCATTCTTCCCGAGAGAAGTAATACTACTGACATAGCACCCCCTGGCTTTGTAACGGTCAATCGAAAAATGTGCCTGAGTGGGTGCGTTCCTCCTTTCAATGACTTCTTCCAACAACTTCTTCGCCATCTGGCCATCGCCCCATCCCAATTACACCCCAATGGTTATGCCATTTTAATGGGGTTGTGTGTACTGTGTAGGAGGACGCTTGATCGATTCCTAAGCTTTGACGAGATTTGCTTCCTATGCTCTTTCACCAGGACTAAAGATCACCCCTCTATTACTGTCGTGAGAAGTGCCCGAAATCGTAAATTGATCATCGGTCTTCCTGACAGCGCTCATGGGTTTCTAACTCAATTTTTCTATGTCCGCTGTCCCTCGGGGTTTTACGCTGTATGGAGGGAAGGAAGTAAGCTTAACCATTCTTACTATGTTTGTTACCCGACTTTTGTGAGACTGAATTGTTAAGTGTTAACTCCGCTTCTCTTTTTTTTATTTTCAGCGCTCCCCCCTCCTTCTAGGGATCCCAGTCATAAGCCAACTTTCGAAAGGCTCAAGGCCGTGCCAGTTGAGGAGAGAGACATTCAATTTCTGTTGAAAGACGAGTTTTTGCATCAGTACGGACTTCTTCATATTTCTCGTTCTACTCACCCCTGCGAGGTTCCAGACTCCCCACCTAAAGCATCATATGCCCCGATTTCTACAGACACATCCATACCAAAAGGACCTGCTCCCGAGGCTTCGCTAGTGAAGTGCTCCACTTCTGTTGATGTTGCGGGTCCATCTGTCGAACTTGCCCCGGTTATTGAGGAAGAAGAGCCTCAGGGATCTCCCCGACATTCACAGAAATCTGGCGAAGAAGCCGAGAAAACTAGCCTTGTCAAGCAGAGCAGGGACGATACTTTCGAAGGGCTGGGCGACCTCTTTGCCACCTCGCAAGTGATATTTAAAGATGATCCTATCACTACCGGGGTTTCTTCTTCAGTAGTCGAAGCAACTTCTATCCTGCAACAGACTCCGTCAACTTAAGAGTTGACGCTAATTATTACACCCACAACTACTCCTCAATTAAAGAGTGGTTCGTAGTTTGATGCGCGTAGCTTGCACATCACACACACTTAGAATCTTTTCGGCACTTTTATGCTTTTGACTTTTTGTACTTTGAAGAATTCTAAAATTTAGCTCTTTTTTTATTTCAGATCCTCCGATGGGGCGCAGCGGATCCTACTATGATGATTTTCAGCGCTATGGGAGGCGTAGCCAATATGATTACAGGCGTTACCTCCCTTCTTATAGAGAATCTGATGAAGAAAGAGCCGTCCGCAAGGCTCAAGAGAAGAGGGCTCAAGATGAGCGTTATGAAAGAAGAGAGAGGGAGGAGCGCCACGATTCTTCGCAGAGAGGCGACGATTCTCATAAAAGAAAATCCCATGATGACAGAGGAAAAAGTCATATGGTTGAAGATTCGAGCAAGCGAGCCCGACATGGTGAGAAGCACACCTCTACAACTCCTGAAAAGGTTTCTGCCCCCGCCTCGCTTGACATTCCTTCCGGCTCTCACGCTCTCGGGAAGACGGATATCCAAACAATAATTAGCAGACCCAAATTCCAAGTTGGACCGGGCCCGGCCACTTTGCAAAGTCGGTTTCCACAGTGGTGTCTAAAGGGAGTGAGGTTCGACCTTGACTTGGTTCCTATTGACAAGTCTTCCATGTTACGAAATCTCGACGCCGTCAAGCTTGATATTGAGAGGATGTCAAACTGGCAAAAACTTGTCGACGAGCTTCAAAGGGTTAATCGTGCAAACATAGAGGCCATGCTCACTATGGAAAATGATAAAGCCGAATGGCAATAGGTTCTTGAGCAACATGACACTGAAATGAGGAGCATTGCTTCTTACAACGAAGAGCTTGAAGCAAAAGTTGCGGAGCTGAAACAAGAGCTTGCTGCTTCCTCTACTTCTTATTCTCAAAAAGAAGAAGTGCTCCTAAAACAAGTGAGAGACGCTCATGCCAGCCAAAGAGATGCCGAAGACAGGCTTGAAGTGCAGAAAAGAATTAGTGAGGGCTATGTTGCCGACATTGAAGAGCTTCGGAAGAAAAACAGCTCCCAAGAGGCGGACATTCAAATGCTTAAGCTTCAACTTTCTAAAGCTGAAATGGAGCGTGATGAGGCCGTTGCCGGCAAAATTGTAGCTGAAGAATCTCACGGGGCAACGAGGACCAACATCAGCTCAACGTTATTTGATTTCTACCTGCATAGCATCTTGGGACGCGGTAGCCTCGCCTTTCTAGGCCCCAAGTATGAAATTACTCTGACTGAAGTTTGGGAGGCCGCACTCGATATGCTTGGTGGTAACGGCGCTGGCTATGCTGAGTCAGCTCTTGAGGAGCATTATCTTGATGATGATGCTCGTGTCTCTCTCGCCAGGGGGAGAGAACAGCTTGCGAATTTAAGGGCCGAGACAGCGGTGGGAGAATATTCAGGAAAAATCATCTCAACTGCTCCAATTCAACCTTCTCCTTCAGCCGAAATTGACATTACTAGTTCTAGTTTTCATACACCGATTCCTACTAAAGTTGATACCGGAGCTGCAATCACGCAAGCTGTTCATGAGCCACAAGAGAGTGCTGAAGCTGTAGACTACGAAATTGATGTGATACCACCAACTTCTCCAGGTAACCCTAATAATGCTCAGGTGGACAACTTGCCAATTATCTACAGATTTGACGAGATTCTTGATTATTTCTTGAATCTCGACGAGCCATTGTCTCCTCTTTTTGCGGGAAATACTGACACTTTTATCTTTTCCTTTGTAGAGAAAGAACCGAGCACCATTCAAACTTTTCCACCTCCAGTTACTGTTCCTCTGCCTTCCCCAATCGCTCCTACTCCTCATCTGGGATCACAGGAAGAAATAATAGGTGCCCTTCGGGGCTTGGATGACCCAACTGCTTCACAAGAGCAAAAAGACGAAGGACTTGAGGGAGGTGAGATACCTCCGGAGCGGACTCCTTCTGATGACATAATTTTGTCTAAACTTGTTACTCCAGGAAGTGAATCTTCTTCAAAGAGAAGAAAGAAGCACGGAACATCAAAGAGGAGGGGGAAGAGCATTGTTGCTACTGAAGAGGAACTGGAAGTTGAACCAGTTATGCCTCCCTCTCCTTCTTCCCTCATGCCTATAGATCGACCCGAAAAGCTAACCATCCGGCCGGGTAAAGGGTCCAAAGGTGGCAAGAGGAAATGAAGATTCTAGTTTTTAGCTTTCTGTTTTTTGCTTGTATTGGTCGAGGATTGTGCGGGTACCGGCCCCCGCTTTCTTTATTTCGAAACTTGTATCTGCAATATAATTGAATAAAATGATCCTTTATTGGTACAAACTCTTGTTTGAATTTGAGAATGCATTTATTATTCATTTTTATACAAGTTTATTTATATAATATTACAGTGAGCTTGTGGTATATTGTTTTGAGCGTAATTTCGCTAATGTAGTTATACCATGTTGTCCCTATACCATAAGCCTGTTGCAATATTTTACATTTTGAGGGGACTTATACTTTTATTTTCTAGAGAATAATTATTCCATACTTGGAGGAATATTATTTCGTTAAAAAGTACAACTTTCTCCATACAAGTTTTTACACTTCAACCTTCGAAGATACCACTTTTTCTTTTGTGCAAATACACATTTTATCAAGTGAATTCTTCTATGTGGTAAAGCGGGCCTCTGAAGGGTACTTTAATTTCTTTTTTGAGGAAGAGTATTTTCCAGAATAGGTGAATTATTCTTCCTTTGAAAGTTGGAGTGTGCTTTTGATGAGGGCTTCTTCACGTTTCAACACTTGGAAGTTTTATTTCAATCTTGGTGAAATGTGTGCCTCTAAGTAGGGCCTTTGCCTAGAAGTTTGGGGTTTCTTTCTCTCGGTTGGACGGATTCATGGGAGTGTATCGACCGATCATTCCGCAACTTTGTATCGAGAAAGATCTCTCTTTTTCTGGTTAGGCCCGCTCGAGGTTTTTGACTTGGACTCTAAAGAGTAGCATTGAACCCTGAAGAGCAGCGTCTGGACTCTAAAGAGTAGCGTTAGACTTTGAAGAGTAGCATTGGGTCTCCGAAGAGAAGCATTTGGACTCTGAAGAGTAGCGTTGGACTCTGAAGAGTAGTTTGAACTCTAAAGAGTGGCATTGGGTCTCCGAAGAGAAGCATTTGGACTCTGAAGAGTAGCGTTGGACTCTGAAGAGTAGTTTGAACTCTAAAGAGTGGCATTGGGTCTCCGAAGAGAAGCATTTGGACTCTGAAGAGTAGTTTGAACTCTAAAGAGTGGCATTGGGTCTCCGAAGAGAAGCATTTGGACTCTGAAGAGTAGCGTTGGACTCTGAAGAGTCGTTTGAACTCTAAAGAGTGGCATTGGGTCTCCGAAGAGAAGCATTTGAACTTTGAAGAGTAGCGTTGGACTCTGAAGAGTAGTTTGAACTCTAAAGAGTGGAATTGGGTCTCCGAAGAGAAGCATTTGGACTCTGAAGAGTAGCGTTGGACTCTAAAGAGTCGTTTGAACTCTAAAGAGTGGCATTGGGTCTCCGAAGAGAAGCATTTGGACTCTGAAGAGTAGCGTTGGATTCTATGATTTGTAGGAATCGCTTCGCTTTGTGATGTGTTGGATGAGCAAGCATTATTCCGATAACCTGCAATACTAAATCGAGATTTTTAGTAATATTTGCTTATTGAAATGATACAGGCATTTTAACGGCATCAAAGAATACAAGATTTATAATTGCTCATTACTGATTCACATCACATTTGCAGTGGTTAACAGCACAAGAATTATTCATTCATCATCATTTTACAAAGTTAAGCAACACTATTAAGTAAAATATGGGTGTAAATGAATGTCATCCCATGATTTTACGATTCACGTGTCAGTCAATGACCAGCTTCTCGGATTCTTGCTCCGTAGTTCTGTTGCTTGAACCAGGTCGGTAAGGAGGACACGGTTGCCCCTGAGCGGACGAGGTTGGGTCAATTTTGTCTTTCTTCACATATTGTAGAAGTTTATTCTGTTTTAGCAATTCTTCAATCACACTTTTTAGCTGGCGACATTGATCAGTATCGTGACCAGGTTGGTTGTGAAATCGACAGAATTTCCCATTTTGCACTGCCCCTCTTCCCATCTCAGGTGGTTTAGGGTACTTGATAACATCCTTTGTTGCCAAGAAGATTCTTTCTGGTGTATCAGTTAAGGGGGTGAAGTCTGAAGGATTAAAACGTCGAGGTTTCTTCTTGTTTCCCTGCTTCTTTCCTTCATCACTTTCCCTTTTCTGGTTCCCAAATCCTCTCTTGTTAGAGAAGACATCGTTATTCTTAATTTCGGCCACCACTGCTTTTTCTGACATCGAGAGATTTTCTAGGCGTATGAATTCGTCGGCCTTTTTATAAAACTTTTCGAGTGAGTTTGGTTCCTTCATTTTAAGCCACATCCCAAATTCACTTGACTTATCGATGGCCCGCATTAAGTATGTGAGGATCATTCGGGGCTCTGCATTGTCTACCTCGGCTAAAGCTATATTAAAACGGTTCAAAAAAGACTTGATGGGCTCTCCGGGCGATTGTTCTATACTGGATAGTGACATTATATCTTTTGCCTTTGACGCATACAACCTGAATTGTTCTTTAAATTTTCGGGTTAAATCGGAGAATTGGTCTATGGATCGAACCGGTAGCTTGGTGAACCAAAGTAAAGCCACCCCTTCTAAATATACTGGAAAATATCGGCATTTAATCTCATCCGATGCTCGTGCCCCAGTCATATGCCAATCGTATCTGTATAGAAATTGGTTAGGGTCACTTGTCCCTCGATAGGCTGGGATGGTAGGAGGTACAAATTTCCTGGGAAACTCCGCCTTTAAAATCCTTTCGGTAAACGGGGTTTTACTTGGAGCGAAACCCCATTCTCTCTCGTCTTCATCCCTTTGCATGCTCTCTTTCATGATTTGTCGAACCATTTCAGAAAGATACCTCTCATCATTTCGAGCTTTAGATCCACCACCTTCAAGAAGTGTCTGCTCAAGTGGGCTGCCAGCCCACTCAGGAACGTTCCTTTCTTCAGCATCATGAACGTTGCCAGCAAAGTTCCTTTCATTACCCGTTGGTTGATGGTTTGCCCCAAGCAAATCGTTCAACTTATTCAAAATTAGGGCATTTTGGGCATTCTGAGCCTCCAATTGTGCACTTTGGGCCTTTATCTGCTGGTTCAACCCTAAGATTACAACATCCAACTCCGCTTTTGTAACCCCAACAGGTGGAGTGGCTTGATTAGGTACTGGGGAAGCGGAGGTTCCCTCTTGAACATTTCCAGATCTAACAGAGCTACTCCTTCTCCCCGGAGCCATGATTTTAGATAAACTCCTAGTCTTCAGAGAGATTACTTCAACAAACTTTCGTGGAGCAATGATGATAATTCGCCTGAGTTCATTTCTCAGTGAAAGCACCAAAAATGTTAACACAGAAATTTGAACGCTAACACCCCGGTGTGTAAAGTGTAGTTGTGAAAGCACCAACCGATGACTCGAGAACAGAGTATAAGCAGAAAACTGCAGAAAAAGCAATAAACAACAGCAGTTTTATAGTGGTTCGGCTTATGATCAAGCCTACGTCCACTTCAATTCCTTTTATTGCTAACTGAATTACAACTTATTACAATCTCTTTCAATTACAATCCAACTCAATTCAAAAAGACAAGTAGCTAGACAGGACTTCAATGCTGCAGAGTTCTTAGAATCCATGATTGGATATGTCGAATCTTTGTGCGAAGTTTGGTCTAAATGTCTTGCGTGAGTTTGAAGTGATGGAATTTAGATTGTCTTGAAGATAGTAGAGCCTTCATGTCACGAAGAGAATGATCCAAAAGTCCCCTGAATGTTGGAGATGGCCATGTATTTATAGGCAAATTTCTGGGCTGAATTGTTGCCGAAGTCATAGGTCACGACCGACTCAGGATGAGTCGTAAGTCGTGACCGACTTAAATATCACGAGTCAGCAGGCAGCGACATAAGTGAAGTGGCATTGAGTTTGCTTATTGTTTGCTTAGGTCGCCAGCGACTTATAATAGGTCATTAGACATCTTAAGTTACTTGAGTCGTTGGAAAACTTAGGTCGGTCTGCCTCATGAGTTGTTAACTCCATGAGTCGTTAACCCGTTGAGTCGGCCGACACCTTTAAGTCGCTAAGGTTATAACCCGGTGAGTCGCTGTCCCTCCTGAGTCGTTGAGTCGTAACCCTTCAAGGCCGTTGAGTTGGTAACTCCTTAAGGCTGTTGAGTCGGGCTATTCTCTTAAGCCGCTAAGGTTACTAAGTCGTTAGCCTGTTGAGTCGTAACTAGATAGGTCGTTGATTCGGTCCATATGTTAGGTCGGTAATCAGTTGAGTCGGTAACTATTGTGAGTCGTGAGCCTTTCTTGAGTCGCTTGAGCAGAGGGGTTAACAAAAACCTTTAAACTATTTATTTCCATATATAGAAGATGCAATTTACCTTTTGAAAATTACATAGCTTCAAAAATTTAAACCTTGATTTGGAAGTGTTCGAACTTTAAAATAGTCGAAGAAATTATATTTAAAATCCAAAAGTTGGAAATCACCAACAAATTAGTAAATCAATTTCAACGGATAAGGTTATACCAAAACAAATCTGAATCTCGAGGACTGAGCACCGACTTACTTTATATTATTTCAAATATATATATATATATATAGACACACACACACACACACACACACACATACACATATGTCCTCCTAATATGAAACCATACTTCGAAATCTAAAATCAAAATTTGGTTTCACAAAAGTCACTCGCATAGCAAAGCTACTAGAGTGGCATCTTCCCCACTCTGAAACTCAAAAATCAATGTCGATGATGCATGCACTCTCACCTAGATTATTTTCCAACGAAATAAGCTGGTTCTGGACTTCTATTTTCTTGAAAACTTCTTTGAAATCTCTTTGAAATCATTGGAATTCATTAGAATATATTTGAAACATTTCTTATTTGTAAAATATCTTTAAATCATATTATTATTATATATTTTCCAAAATCTTAAAACTGATTTCAAAACACCGGAGTCCGATTCCTCGAAATTCAAATTTAAAACCCTTCAGTTATAAATCATTTTATATAAATCAAATTCCTTATAAATTTTTCAAAATTTCAAATCCTTTCAAAGCTTCAAATTTTCATTTTTGAAAGGTATATATAATCCTTATCGAAAACATTTCACTCTTATATATAAAATGTGGTCATCGTTATCAAACTAATAATTTCGATGTACGCACAATTTCGAAATACAACCAAACACAAATTTTCCAAGGGATTATTCAAGAATGGATTTTAAAACAAACTGAGACTCAGATGTAGAGGAACTCTAATCCAAATTCTGGTTCGAAGATAAGCTCGAACGAAGATGAGATAATTTAATTACCAAATAGAAGATGGATAAGCCTTTATAGATCGCGGGTGACCTTAACCGGTCAACCGTGACTTCAGGAATATAATCAATGTGGCAATCTAAGGTAAATCGACATTCGATCGCCAGAGATAGAATCCAGATATAACATAAGGTAGATAGCATCGTAAACTGAGGATACAGATATCTCCAGTGAATCAATGCCAATTGTAAAGGAGTTTCACCCCTTTACAAATCATTCAAAGATTTGCGAAATCACCAATCTTTATAGAGGTCATTCAAAGTGGAGTTATGGAATGCCCCAAAATCAAAAGGATAAAATAGGGAAGATAAGACTGGAATTCAGAACAAGTGGGAGTGTTCCAAAGTTCAAGGAATCCTAATCGATCAGAATTCTAACCAAGAGATTACTAACAAGGTGGATACAAAAGGGATGAAGTTTAGAAAATCTTGATTTCAAAATAAGAAAATTTATGCCAATATAATCTTTCAAAATCCTTGAAAATCATTTGGAAATCATTTTATACTTTGAAAATATGTTCTCTCACAAAGAAATGATTCTAAGATTGATTTCACTCATTTTAGGGTATTTCTACCGTATCTCTAATGAGTTTTTGCTCCGCAGGCTATGGATTGCCTAAAACCAAAGCACTGATACCAACTGTAACAACCCGATATTTTCAGTCATTCGCATCCACACATGTCGGACTTGAATTTCTTAAAATGCATTGTAAAAAAAATTGGAGCAAATAAAATACAATCATAGAATCACAGACACAGAAATATCAGAATAACTCACAGCGGAAATTAAAATACCATAGTAGTTCATGAAGCTACTTTAACAAAATCTCAAAACAAAATACATAATATTAGTCCGAAACATATATAATAGAAATCCCAAATACATATAAGGTCACTAATACAAGATCTGAAATAGATGAACTGAAACAGAAATAGACGATTAACTAGATAAACAGAATCTCCAGTGATTCCTAGCTCCAGAAAGAGAAATCCAAAGCTAAGCTCTGAATACTTAGGCTGACCCGAGCGTAAAGTGAAACACAAAACACTCGAGTCAGGACATACATACTTATATAATGTAAACCAACTCAAGTCAACTGTAGTTATAATGCACAATAACTTAAAGGATGCTTGGGATCACTCATCCTCTAAGGATCAGTTAAACCATCAATTTAACGGAAATGAATGCTACCATGGAAATGTCTATATTAAAGTAAACTATGCAAATAACAGTGTTAATGTGGCTAGGGTAGCGCAGAGCTGCAGTAATCACTCACCTCTAGTCACACTCTCAAATTGAAGGTGTACATCCAAAATCACAAGGCATACAGAGAAGTGTACCCGTGGCTAAAATTTCAAAATGGTATTTTATACTTCGAAAATCAAATATCATTTAAAAATTCAACATCATTTCAAATTCATTTTAAAATATCAAAATATCACATCCTTTCAAAACCTCATTCATTTTTATTTAATTTAAATAACATTCCAAATCACATTTCAAAATGGTTTATATTTCAAATCAAAATATTCCGTTTAAACTATTTAAAAATGAAGTTATTATACTTAATAATCAAATATAAAATTCCCAAAAGTTTATTCTTTTCAGAATTTATTTATTCACTTAAATTTATTAAAATGGTAAAATTTCATCTTTCGTAGCATTTAGAAAATGCTACGAAAAATTACATTTAGAAACAATTTAGTTTAGCAACGACAACATTTACAGAAATGTTGTAATAGTTCAGGTTTCAAATAAAAGCTTTAGTTCAATTCTTTAACTACAACACCTACAAAGTGCTGTAATAGCCCTTAGTTCATTTTTGCCTTTTAGTTCATTTGTATCAACTACAGCACTTAGAAATGATGTAATATCTTTTACATCAGAAATGATAGCATTTCTGAAATGCCGTTAATTAAATTCCAAATTTTTAATACAATTTCATAAACAATTAAACTTTAATTTAAACCATTTTTAACTTATAAAATTTAATATTTTTCACTTTGGAAACAATCATTTAAATACCCTTTAATTTACGATTTTTATAAAGTGAAATTCTTATACACAAAATCAAATTTAATAATATTCACTCATTAAATTCAAGCAATAAATTTTCTATTCTTTATATTTTTCAAATATTAACTTTACACATAAATTTAAATTACCATTTCAAAATATAACTTTTTCCTCATTTTTATTTACTTAATCTAAAATTCACTTTTAAACCAAATTCTCAAATTTCAAATTTAAATTATATTTCAAATTTCAACTTAACTATTCATTTATTTCACATTTTTAACTTGTACAAAAATCATTAAAACTTTATAAAAATCATTTTTAATTAAATTTAAATAAAATATCATAATATTTACATTTTTAAAATACTTTAAAATTTCAGAAAATATTTACAAAACCATGGGTCTGTATAATATTTTCTAACCTAGGTCAAGTGATACGGATAATATATCATTTCAATCCGTAATTTACAAAGAAAATCTGGGTTCTATCATTTCAAACCCGCTATCCCAAGTAAAATAAAATAAATAAAAATCATTAAGGCCTATCATTTTAGCCCATAACAATTTTTCCTTATTCTAAAGTCCATTCGGGTATGTATCATTTCAACCCATAGTGATTCTATTCTACAGGGAACTTGCAATGTGAGAACAGATATAAATAAATAGTATAGCATCACATGGCCATAACAGATGATATGGCAGGTTTACTAACAGGGTGATCATCACATAAATCATATCACAGGCAAGTATAACATGATATAGCAGTTTACAAATTCACTTGGTGTCACTTCACAGTTTATATAAGTAAATATGTCAAGTGTGATTACTCACTTGTTTCAAGATGGAGATAGCAAGATAAAGCACACCAAGGAATCTCGAAAGCACGATAACACAACTTCTGACTTGAGTGGGAAGAGAACCAAGCTAATGATCTTATGAACAACACATAAAACAAGACACATATAAATACAATTTCAACACAAATACATATCGATACAATTTAAAAATAAAAGCAACAACGAACAAATTGATTTGACCATTGCCTCAACCTTCATATGCTCGGCCAAGGGGTCATGTGTGTTCGGCCATAGTGGTAATCTGGGCTAGAACATGCATGCATGTGCATGACTACAAGGAGTTGAAGTGGTATAAGTTACAACATGAAGGAAGATCAAGGGGTAGGCAAAAGAAGTGGGTTTTTTGTGCCACTTTGGGCCTGGCCTGAAGTGATGTGGGCTAGGCCATGAAAGGGGGTGGTTAGGTGGTGGCTGGAACTGTGGCCAGACATAGTGGAGGAGCAGGTGGTGGCGGCTATGGAGGGGGCCAAAGTGAAAAATGAAGGCTATGCTGACAACAAGCTCTGCTAGGAAATTGTTCAAGGGGATTTTGCAACTTTTCATGGTGATTGCTTCAGGGGTGCTCACGGCTAGGTCAAGACAAGTGGAGAGGAGGGTGATATGGCCGTGGATGTGGTGGTGTTAGACAGCGGAGGTGGTGGATGGGCTAAGGCCGATCAAGATAAGGAGAGGCAATGCACAATTTCAATGAAAAATTCAATAAAATGATAAGAATAAGTAGAATTTTTTTTAACAAACCATTACCTTTTCTTCAGATCTGAAAACATGCGTGAAAAACGATATTAGAGAAGTGTTTTTACATGAAATGCCAAAAAGAAACACACGGCTATGAGCTTGGGAAAGGACGACCCAAAAATGAAGAGGTGGAAAATGGAAAGTCAAAAGTTTAAAAGGCTAAGTCTCTTGAAATTTCCACTTTTTTTTATGCAAGTAAACTAAAATAAAAAACATATAAATAAAATAAAAATGAATACAAAATAAAGTGAAAATGAAATAAATAAATAAATTTTTGGAAAATACAACAATATAAGAAAATAGTTAATTACATGTAAACTAGTATTGAAAATTAAAAAAACAAAATATAACTAGTTTTGGAAAACTAACTACAACACTTTAAAAATGTTTTTTAAAAATAAAATATGTACATAACATGTAATATTTCACCCATATACACAAATTAGAACAAGATATGACAAACTAAAATATTATTTATATAAATTAAAATAAACAATATTGTTAAATAAATCAATTTACACACAATGTTGTTAAAAGCATAACTTTCACAATATAAATCGGATTTCAACGAAACGAAAAGCAGTATTATTGAAATATAATTTATTTCTCATAATAAAAGATAAATTTCATGAATTAAAATATTTAAATTTTAAATTTAAAAGTCAAAGTTTGACTATTTTGACCAAAATTCACATTTTTTAGAAAATATTCAATTTATTCATGTTTGAAATTATAATTCATATAAAAATCAAAATTTATATTTAAAATAACAAAATTTATCCATTTTAATAAATAAAATAAAGTTTTTAAAACAGAAATTCAAATTAAAATAATTAAAATATAAATTAAAAATAATCACAAAATACAGGGTTGTTATAGTTTTCAAAAAATATAATGTTGTTATGGAAAAAGTAATTAAGGAAGGGTATTAATCCTTAATTAATCAAGAAGATCTTAAATGATTTTGTGTGTTAAAAATTTCAAGTATTTATAAGATTTAAAGGATGTAATTAAGTAATTAAGTAAGGATAATTACTAAATAAAATTAATTAAGTATAATTACTTAATGAATAATTCATGAATGTGATTAATTAAAGGTCAATTACTTAATAGTGATTAAGTAGTTAATTAAGATAAATGAATTATCTTTAATTAATAAAGGTCTTAATTACCTAAAGGATCATTAATTTTTAATTTAATGATAATCACTTAATTAAAGGTTAATTAAGTAATAATTAAAGATTAATTAATTTGTAATTAAAGGTTGATTAATTAATATAATTAATTACTTAAAGATAATTACTTAATGAAAGTAATTAAGGATAACTAATTAATGATTAAAGGTTGATTAATCAAGCGATTAAAGAATAATTACTTAATGTAAGTAACTAAAAGATAATTTGTAATTAAGGGTTAATTAATAATTAAGGGTTAATCACTTAATAATTAAAGGTTAATTAATTAATTAGGGGATAATTAATTAGTGTAATTATTGAGGGTTAATTAACTATGTAATTACCTTAAGGTGAATTTATTTATGTGATTATTTAAGGGATATTTGATTAATTAAGGATAATTAATTTAATTACGTAATTAAGGTTGTTTTCATTAATTTATTTATGTAATAACCAATGGTTTGAAATTAATGAATGGGTTGGGTAATTATTTCGTAAGTAATTAATTTGATTAAAGATTAAATTGAATTAGTTAAGGATTGAAAAACTAATTGATCTTGCTTATGGTTGATTAGATTATGTCGAATGCTTTGATTTGGTTGATATCTCTGATATGTGGTACTTTGTGATATGAATTGTTTTGAATTGAGCTGTGTTAACACTTAAAATCGAACGCTAACACCCCGGTGTATATAGAGATTGAGTGAAAGCACCACCCGTGAACACGGGAACTTAAAACAAGTAGAAAAGCCACAGAGAAAGCAGAAAAGACAACAGTTTTTATAGTGGTTCGGCTTCAGGTAAGCCTACATCCACTTTAATCCTCTTTATTACTGAATCAATTACAACTTTACAATAATCTTCAATTACAATACTGATGAGACAAACAACTAAAACTCCGATGTAGAAGAATTCTTTGAATCCATGTTGATTGCGTTAGATTTCCTCTTGAAGTTTGTTGAGATGCCTTTCGTATTAGAAGTGTCGGGTGAGTCGAAAATTCAGCAGATTATCGGCGCTTAAAGAGATCGGCCAAAAAAAAGTCCTTTGAAAGTTGGAGATGGCAATGTATTTATAGAGGGTTCTAGGCAGAAAACATTACCAAGTCCTAAACCGTAACCGACCTAAGTTGGGTCGTGGACGACTCAAACTAAGGCGTGGGTCGGTTGCGACTTAACTGCTAGGTCGAGACTTCGGAAAGGCATCCTTGCTGAACTCTGGATATATCACAAGTCCTAAGCCGTGTACGGGTTAAGAGGCCACGTGCTAAGTAGCTGTATCGGACTTGCCTTCCTTTGCCTGGGTCGTGTACGACTTAGCATAGGCCGTAAGTCTGTCGCGACTCAAGTATAGTTCGTGATCTTATCCCTGTCCTGAGCAGTTAGAGCGGCAACCTCCTTGGATAGTTAGATCGGCATCTATCTTAGGCTAGCATCCATGTTAGATCGGTAACCTACCTAAGCCTTGAGTCGGCATCCCCTTAAATCTTAAGTCGGCATTCATTAAGTCGGTAACCGTTAAGGCATTAGGCCGGTACCCATGTTAGGTCGGTAGCTATCTTAGGTCGTATCCTGCAGGTCTTAGGTCGGCATTCCTGTTTTAGGCAGTTAGGTCGGTATCCATGTTAGGGCTTAGGCAGTTAGATCGGCATCCATGCTAGGTCGGCAACCTTTTGGGTCGGTAACTTTTAAGTCGCTGAGTCATGGCCGGGGCGGAGTTAACATTTTCCCCTCGAAGTATATGCTTAATGGTTAGGTCGTATGCTTCGATATCCTCTAACCCGTCCTCCTTTAGGTCGGTAGGTCGTACGTGACCTAACAGTTAGATCGTATGTGCCACTTCAAGTCCCTCCACTGCAAGGTATAAGTCACACATCTTCTTCTTCCTTTTCATTACTTACTCTCTTGCTTGATTCTGCCATTAAAAATTTTCCCAATCTCCAAAAGGCGATTTCATTCCATTCAATCACCGATAATCTTTGCTACTCATTGCGTAAGTGAACCTGCTCTTTTCTTGATCCCTTATTGTCATTGATTCACGAATTCCATTCAAACCTAACCCACCTCCTTGCGCACTGCTTCATTGCGAATCTCATTACACCTGTAGTTGATGAAGCTTAGGTTATTCGGTTTGGCTTTAAATGATCGGTGAGACGATGAAGATGGTTTACTGCTTCAGGAAAGTTGATTTTGATTTGCATTAGGATTGCAAGGTGTTGAACTTGTAGTGGTTTCGAACCGGTTTTATGGATGATTCGATAACATGGAACAGTATGAATGGAATGAGGGTTTTTTGTGGATGGAGCAGCTATCGGGCTAACGGGTCGAGTGAATTGAGATATCGGCCTGAATTTGACCCAGCAATTTTTTGGGCGACCTATCTTTTGGCCGACCTAATTCGAGACGATCTAAACCTTAGTTCGTGGCCGAACTAGCACGCGGGGAAATTTGCCGACCTAATCCATAAATCGCGGCCGAACTAGCACTTGGGGAATCTTGCACCACCTTTTGAACCGGAGCCTTTTTCCTTACCACTCCTCACGACCTAAAGAACCACCGATTTAAGGAATCAGAGACTTAATCTTAACTCGCGAGAGATTCCTTGGGTCGCAGCCGAGTTAACACTTGGATGCCCAACTTGAATTCTCACTTAAAAACATAATTCCAACTTGAATACTCAACTTGATCTGCTGGACTGAATTGCTTAAATCCTACATTGTTTTAACTTTGTTGCCTTATTTCACAGATCACATTAACTTATAGGCTAACAACCTGCTGAAAACAACAACCACAGAAAACCAAGGCGAATATACTGCCATTGACTGCCCACATCAAATGATAGATTAGTCGACATAGAGTAATCAAATTAAACACACTGTATGAAATGCTGTGAACCAATCAACTAAAGTGAAATATCAATGCAAAGCATCACTGTCTTGAACTGATTTGTTTGCATCTACATTTCACTTTCATATTTAAAACAACAAACCCTGGACTTTATAACTGAAAATGCTTACTAGTTTTATTCCAGTTATATTCGCTTATTGCTTTGTTGATTTTACACAACAGTCCACACATTTTAGGAAACGTGCACCTTCATGTTTGAATATCCAGTTGTTTGTCTAGAATGACTTCCCTCCAAGAAGAAGAAGTGGTAGCTCAAGCGGGAGAGACATTTCAGACAGCTGTTCCCATAGGGAATCCTCCAGAGAGGACTTCGACTATCCTAACTTTGAGAGCGTTTATTCAGCTACGTACTCAATTTGGTTTTGCTGAAAATGATGCCCTACTTCCCGGGCCAAATGATACTGCCGACAGTCCTCCCCCCGGTTTTGTCGCAGTCAATCGTCAAATGTGCCTAAGCGGGGCGATTCCTCCCTTTAACGACTTCCTTCTAACCCTTCTCCTTCGGTTGATAATCTCTCCATTCCAACTTCATCCTAATGGCTACGCCATCTTGATGGGGTTGTGTGTATTGTTTAGGAGAACTCTTGATCGCTTGCCAAGTTTTGAAGAAATTCGCTACTTATGCTCGTTTGCAAAGAGTAAAGACCATCCTTCCCTTATTATTGTGAGAAGCGCTAGAAACCGCAAGCTTATTCCTGATCTTACCGAAAGTGTTCATGAATTTCTGAACCAGTTTTTCTTTGCTCGCTGCCCCCCAGGGTTTTATGCCATCTGGAGAGTAGGAAGTAAGATTACCTGTTTCTATTTTCTCCATTTTCCAAACTTTTTCGAGATCCGAATTACCGATTGCTAATTTCGTTCTTTGCTCTTTTCAGCACTTCCTCTCCCCTCTAGAGATCCAAGCCACAAGCAAGTTTTTGAAAGATTAAGTGCTGTGACTGCTATAGAGAGAAGTATAAAGTTTTTGTTGAGGGATGAATTTTTGCATCAGTATGAACTTTTACACGCTTCTCGCTCTACACACCCCCATGAGGTTCCAGACTCTCCGCCCAAAGCATTAGATGCCCCAGTTTCCACTAACGAACCCATACCAAAAGAACCTGCCTCTGAGGCTTCTCTGGTGAAGTGCTCTACTACTGTCGATGTTGCGGGGCCATCCAGCAAATCGGCACTTGCCCCAGTTATTGAAGAGGAAGAATCTCTTCGTTGTTCTGAAGATGCGGCTGGTCTGGAAGCCGAAAAAGATGCTCCCGTCGAACTTGGCGGTGATGATACTTTCGAGGGGCTAAGTGACCTGATGATAACTTCACAAGAACTATTTAAAGATGATATCCCTAAATCTTCTTCTCCTGTTGTTGAGGCGACATCAACTTTTCAACAAATTTTGACGCCTACTACTCAAGTCACTACCACCGCTGCGTCGAAGAGCGGTTTGTAGCCAGATGCATGTAGTTTGCACACCACACACACATAGGTCTTTTTGGCACTTTCATGCACCTAATTCTTTGTACTTTGAAGATTCTAAAGTCACGCTTCTTTTCTCTGAAGACTTTTAAGACTTGTTTTTTTTTAAATTTCAGATTCTCCGATGGGACGCAGCGGCTCTTACTATGATGACTTTCAACGCTACGGGAGGCGTAGTCAATATGACTATAGGCGCTACCTTCCCGTTCACAGAGAAACCGACGAAGAGAGAGCCGCTCGAAAGGCTCATGAGAGGAGGGCTCAAGAAGAGCGTTATGAGAGAAAAGAAAGGGAGGAGCACCATGATTCTTCCCAGAGAGGTGACGACTCTCACAAAAGAAAGTCGCATGATGATCGGGGAAAAAGCCATATAGTTGAGGACCCAAGCAAGCGTGCCCGGTACGGTGAGAAGCATGCATCTACAACTCTTGAAAAGGCTACTGCCCCCGTTTCACTCGACGTCCCTTCCGGCTCTCCTGCTCTCGGGAAGACAGACATTCAGGCAATAGTTAACAGGCCTAAATTTCAAATTGGACCAGGCCCAGCCACTCTGCAAAGCCGGTTTCCACAATGGTGCTTGAAGGGGGTTCGTTTCGATCTCGACTTAGTTCCAATTGACAAGCCTGCCATGCTGCGAAATCTCGATGCTGTCAAACTTGATATTGAAAGAATGTCGAGCTAGCAAAAGCTTGTTGACGAGCTTCAAAGGGTAAACGTGCGAATCTCGAGGCCATGCTTACTATGGAAAATGACAAAGATGAATGGCAGAAGGTTCTTGAGCAGCATGATACCGAGATGAGGAGCATCACTACTTATAATGAGCTTGAAGCGAAGGTCGAAAAGCTTAAAGAAGAGCTCGCCACTTCTTCTACTTCCTACACTCAAAAAGAAGAAGTGCTTCAGAAACAAGTGAGAGATGCTCATGCCGGCCAAAGAGACGCCGAAGACAGGCTTGACGTGCAAAAAAGAATCAATGAGGGCTATATTGTTGATATTGCATAGCTTCGGAAGAAAACCTACTCTCAAGAGGCGGAGATCGAAATGCTCAAGCTTCAACTCTCCAAAGCTGAAAGAGAGCGTGATGAGGCCGTTGCCGGTAAAATTGCAGCTGAAGAATCTCATGAGGCAACGAAGACAAGCATCAGCTCGACATTATTTGACTTCTACCTGCATAGCGTCTTGGGGCGCGGTAGTCTCGCCTTTCTAGGTCCCAAATATGAAATTACTCTGGCTGAGGTGTGGGAGGCTGCACTTGATATTCTTGGTGCTAAAGGTGGTGGCTACGTCGAATCAGCTCTTGAGGAGCATTACTTGGATGACGAAGCTCGCGCCTCTCTCGTCAGGGGAAAAGAACAACTTGCGAAATTAAGAGCCGAAATGGCAGAAGGGGAACGTTTAGGAAAAACTACTTCAACTGATCCAGTTCAGCCTTCACCTTCGGCCGAAATCGACATTGTCGGCTCCAGTTCTCATTCTCCATCCCTGGTTAAAGTTACAACTGAGATCATAAGCACACAGGGTGGAGATGAAGGCGAAGAGAGCGCCGAAGAACAGGCTTATGAGGTTGATATCAGGAAGCCGACTTCTCCAGGTAACTCTAGTGTTAGTCTTGCCCAAGTAGACTGCTCATTTGCTTCTTATGAGTTTGATGAGCTTCTTGACTATTTCCTGAACCTCAACGAGCCTTTATCTCCTCTCTTTACTGACTTTAACTTCTTTTCTTCTGTAGAGAAAGTGTCGAGCATCGTTCAGACTCCCCCTCCTCCAATTATTCCTCCTCCGCCTCTCCACGTCACTCCTCTATCCGCCTCTCAACCCGGGTCGTAAGAGGAGCAAATAGAGGCTCTCCGAGACTTAGATGATCCTAATGCTTCACAGGAACACGGGGGAGAAGGGCTTGGAGAAGGCAATGAGTCCCCGGAGCGAACCATTTCTGATAACATAAAATTGTCTGCTCTTGTTACTCCGGGAAGTGAGTGTTCTTCAAGGAGGAGGAGGAAGCGTGTCACTTCCAAGAAGAAAAGGAAAGACATTCTTGTTTCTGAAAAGGAAGCGAAGGTTGATCCGGCAGTAACCCTCTCTCCTTCATCCCCGATTCTCCCAAGCCGTCCTGAAAAGCTGCCTATTAGGTCAGGTGAAGGCTCTAAAGGTGGTGGCAAGAAGAAGTAACGGGCCCTGCTTCCCTTTATTTTTACTTTTTGCTTTTTGCATGTACTGACCGGAGATTGTGCGGGTACCGGCCTCCGCTTTTCTTTTTCTTTTTATTTTGAAACCTGCACCTGTACAAAATTTTGACAGTATTGAATAAAATGATTCTTTTTGTTTGTACAAACTTCTGTCTGTATTTGAGAATGCATTTACTATTTATTTTTGTACAAGTTTCTTTATATGATATTGTAGTGAGCTTGTGGTATGTTGTTCGAGCGTAATTTTTACCAATGTAGTTATACCATGTTGCCCCTATACCATAAGCTCGTTGCAATATTTTATACTTTGAGGGGACTTGTACTCTTATTTTCTGGAGAATAACTATTCCATACTTGGAGGAATATTATTCTGCTCAAAAAAGAGTACAGCTCACTCCATATGAGTTTCTACGCTTCAACCTTCGAAGATATCACTTTTTCTTTTGTGCATACACACATTTTTACCAAGTGAATTCTCCTATGTGGTAAAGCGGGCCTCTGAAGGGCACTTTAACTTCTTTTTGAGGAAGAGTATTTTCAAGAATAGATGAACCAGTCTTCCTTTGAAAGCTAAAGTGTGCCTTTGAAGAGGGCTTCTTTTTTTTATTGCGCCTCGGTGGAGGGCCTTTGATCTTTGTTTTGCATTTCTGATGAAATGCTTCTTTGAAAAGTTGTACCTCTGAGGAGGGATTTTTCACGTTTCAACACTTGGAAGTTTTATTTCAATCTCGGTGAAACGTGTGCCTCCGAAGAGTTGTGCCTCCGAGGAGGTCTTTTCATGTTTCAACACTTAGAAGTTTTATTTCGATCTCAGTGAAACGTGTGCCTCCGAAGAGGTCTTCCTGTTCGATTGCGCCTCTGGGAAGAGGTCTTTTTGTTTGATTATGCCTCTGGGAAGAGGTCTTTTTGTTTGATTGTGCCTCCGGGAAGAGGTCTTTTTGTTTGATTGTGCCTCTGGGAAGAGGTCTTTTTGTTTCTGCCTTTTGGAAGAGGCTTTTATTTTTTCCCTGTTCGCTGGGAAGCGGGCCTCCGAAGAGGGCTTTTCACATTTCGACTCACGGGAGTGTATCACCGATCATGGTGAAATGTGTGCCTCTGAGTAGGGCTTTTGCTTGGAAGTTTGGAGTTTCTTTCTCTCAGTTGGACGGATTCACGGGAGTGTATCACCGATCAGTCCGCAACTTTATGTCGAGAAAGAACTCTCTTTTTCTGGATAGGCCCGCTCGAGGTCTTTTAGCATTTCAACTGTGGTGAAATGGGCCTCCGAAGAGGGATTTTCACGTTTCAACACTTGGAAGTTTTATTTTAATCTCGGTGAAACGTGTGCCTCTGAGTAGGGCATTTGCATGGAAGTTTGGAGTTTCTTTCTCTTAGTTGGATGGATTCACGGGAGTGTATCACCGATCAGTCCACAACTTTATGTCGAGAAAAAACTCTCTTTTTCTGGCGAGGCCCGCTCGAGGTCTTTATCCTCCGAAGAGTTGTGCCTTTGAAGAGGGCTTGTGCCTCCAAAGAGGTCTTTTGCTGTTTGATGCTTGCTTGCCTATGTCTTTTTGCCATCTATTAATGTCGGCAATCCCCGTTATCTTTTGCAAGTGTCATCCCTTTTTAGTTGCCAATAATTTTCCTTATCCAAAGAAATATACTTCATAGTTAAGCGAGCTGGTGGTGGTACACAGGCTATTTAACTGGATGCTTGTTTGTAAAAACATTCGCAGTTAGTTAGAAATGGTCCACTTCCATCCACATCGCTAACTTTTGTTCGAAGCACTTCTTTTGTAGGATTCGAGTATGGAAATTTTTAATGGTTTAGCGTTTGCTTGCTGGGTGATGTCGGAGATCGCTTGGTCTTGCGATGAGTAAGCTTTGTTTTTATAGCCTGCATTATTAAATCGACATTTTAATAACACAATTAACGTATTTTATATGTCGAAATAAAATAAAGCAGTTTATAGTAGTAGAGAACACAAGATTTATAGTGGTTCGGCCAAAAGCTGGGCCTACATCCACTTTATAGCTTTTTATTATTAACTTGCTTTACAATTGCTTTCAATACAAGAATAATATACTCGTAATTCTTTTACAACATTTCAGCAAAGCTTTTAAGTAAAATATGGACGCAAATGATTGCTGTTCCAAGCTCTTGGGATTGGTTCTCCTTCGACAGTTGTGAGTTTAAATGTGCCATCAAGAAGTTTCGTGCCTATGACATACGGCCCTTCCCAGTTTGGCCCAAACACACCTGTGGCTGTCATAATTCTTTTCAGGACTAGGTCCCCAACTTCAAAGCTGCGCTGACGAACTTTGGAATTGAAGTGCCTGGCTATTCTTTGCTGATGAGCTGCAATTCTAAGCCTAGCCTCTTCTCTTCTTTCATCAAGGAGGTCAAGTGCTTCAAATTGCAATTTTTCATTCTTATCTTGATCAAAATGGATCCTTCTGTGTGAGGGGACTTCGGTTTCCACTGGAATCATCGCTTCTGACCCGTATGCCAATGAAAATGGAGTATGCCCAGTCGCAGTTTTGTGGGTGGTTCCGTATGCCCATAGTGCAAGCGGTAACTTATCGACCCAACCACCTTTTGCTTTTTCCAGCTGCTTTTTGATGGTTGATTTGATGATTTTGTTTACTGCTTCCACTTGCCCGTTTGCCTACGGATGAGCCACTGCTGAGAAGCTTTTTCGGATCTTGAATCGTTCGCAGAATTCTTGGAACTCCTCACTTTCAAACTGGGTACCATTGTCTGTGATTATCTTCTGAGGCACACCATACCTGCAAATGATATTTTTAGTCACAAAACTTATCATTTTCTTAGAGGTAATAGTATCCAATGGTTCGGCTTCAGCCCATTTAGTGAAGTAATCAACATCAACGATAGCATATTTAATCCCCGATTTGGCAGTTGGCAGAGGCCCAATGAGATCTATTCCCCAGATGGAAAACGGCCATGGACTGACCATTTGTGTTAGCTCAGTGGAAGGTGCTCTAGGAATTTTGGCGAATCTCTGGCATTTATCACACTTTCGGGAATAGTCAGCAGCATCCTGATTAATTTCTGGCCAAAAGTATGCATAACGGAGGATTTTCTTTGCCAAAGTTTGACCACCTGTATGATCTCCAAATTCCCCTCCGTGTACTTCAGTCAGAATTGTCATAGCTTCTTCCTTTTTCACGCATCGGAGTAATGGCATTGAAAATCCTCGTCTGTACAAACGACCATCTTGAACTATATATCTGGAGGCCTTCCTCATCAGCTTCTGTCGTTCTTTTGAACTTTCCGGCAAAGAACCACTGAGTAAATATTCAAGTATCGGAGTCATCCATGATTCTTGCTCTTGGGATACATTCATAATCCAATTAACATCCATTTCATTTGTGCTTGGAGCTGACAGGACTTCGACGGGAACTAATCCCAATAGTTGAGCTTCACCAGTACTTGAATACTTTGCGAGAGAATCCGCCTTCATGTTCTCTTCGCGGGGTATATGGTTTATTGAATAACGGTCAAAATTTTGAAGAATCTCCCAGGCTTTTGATAAATAGGCGGGTAGATTCCCTCCTTTAGCTTGAAATTCCTTCTTGACTTGGCAGACAATAAGCTGAGAATCACTTAAGATCTGTAATGCTTTGATGTTTAGTTCTTTAGCGATTCGTAAACCAGTGATGAGAGCTTCATATTCTGCTTCATTATTTGTCGAAGGGAATTCTAGTCTTAGTGCATAACATAGCGATCGCCCTTCTGGGGTTTCAAGGAAAACCCCTGCTCCGGAACAGTAATCATTCCTTACGCCATCGACATACAATTTCCATTGGATTGGGATGTTATCAGTGGCTTCTTCCTCACTATCACCTTTATCCGTACATTCTGCGATGAAATCTGCTAAAGCTTGTCCATTGATTGCTTTCCGAGGATGGTAAGTGATGTCATATTAGCTGAGTTCCATATTCCATTTAAAAGACGGCCTGAAGTCTCAGGACGGAATAGGACTTGCTTTAGAGGTTGATCAGTGAGGACTTTGATGGGATGAGCTTGGAAATATGGCCTCAATTTTCTTGATGCGATTAACAAACAATAGGAGAGCTTTTCCAACCTCGAATAGTTCATCTCTGCCCCGGTGAATCTTTTGCTGATATAATAGACTGGGCGTTGAATCCTTGTGTCTTCCCGTACCAATACTGCACTGAGAGCATGAGATGAAATTGCCAAATATACGAAGAGATCTTCACCATTGTCAGGCTTTGAAAGTATCGGAGGCACTTCCATATGACGAACCAACTCATCGAATGCCTTATGACATTCAGGAGTCCACTCAAAGTTTTTTCTTCCTTTCTTTAGAGCATCAAAGAACGAAATGCATTTGTCAGTGGCTTTCGAAATGAACCGACTCAAGGCAGCAACCTTTCCATTGAGACTTTGCAATTCCTTCTTAGTTCTAGGAGCCTTGACCTCTTTCAGGGCAGTGATCTGAGCTGGATTAGCTTCAATGCCCCTAGCGCTCACAATGAAACCCAAAAACTTTCCGGACTCCACTCCAAATGAACATTTCAAGGGATTAAGCTTCATTCTGTACTTTCGGAGTACAGCGAACATCTCTGCCAAGTGATCCATGTGGTCCACTGCTTTCTTAGACTTTACTAGCATATCATCAACATAAACTTCCATTGTCTTGCCAATCTATGGTTTAAACATGGCATTAACAAGCCTTTGGTAAGTTGCCCCTGCATTCTTGAGTCCGAAAGGCATGACCTTGTAGCAGTAGAGTCCAACATCTGTGATAAAGCTTTTATCCTCTTGATCTGGCTCACGCATCATAATCTGGTTATATCCGGAGTATGCATCCATAAAAGATAACAATTCATGCCCTGCCGTCCCATCCACCAACTGATCGATCCTGGGCAGCGCGAAACAGTCTTTGGGGCAGGCTTTGTTCAGATCTGAAAAGTCAATGCATACTCTCTACTTTCCGTTAGCTTTTTTAACCAGCAATAGATTCGATACCCAATTTGCATAAGTAGATTCTCTGATGAAACTGTTCTCCATGAGCCGATCCACTTCTTCTTTTAACGCTGCCGTCTTCTCAGGACCCTGAGTTCTTCTTTTCTGCTTCACGGGTGTAAACTTTGGATCAATGTTCAGAGTGTGTACTGCAATCTCTAGGGATATTCCACACATGACAGCATGAGTCCAGGCGAATACATCCAAATTTGCCTTCAAAAATGAAATCAGAACATTCTGAACTGTTGTGTTGAGTTGTGAACCCACATTTAGCACTTTGTTTGGGTCCTTTGGGTCAACGGGTACCGACACTGTTACCTCTACCGGTACTACCCTATTCTCCCCTGCACTGGCTTTCCTTGGATCCATCTCTCTTCGTGCGGCACTACATTCACCAATGCAGGGTCCACCCTGTAATTGCTACAAGGTTTGTTCTTTGGTGCGGACTGGAGTCGCCGCACCTTTTCCCATCTCTCTTTTCTTTGATTCACGCAGCTCTGTAAGATAACATTCTCGCCCCTGATCTTGGTCTCCTTTAATCACGCCAACTCCATTATCCGTGGGGAATTTTGTAGTCAGACACCACGGGGCAAGAACAGCTTTAAATGCAGCAAGAGTTGGTCGGCCTAAAAAGGCATTGTAGGCAGAGAATTATTCAACAATTATAAAGGTTTGCTTTCGACCCACCTTCCTTAGTCCTTTTCCAAGTTCTACAAACAAATGTACGGTCCCAATCGGCTGTTTGGGTTCTCCAGCAAACCCAGCAATCTTAAGTGATGAAGCTTGAACGTCAGCCATTGGAATTTTCATTTGATCAAAGGTCTTCTTGAAGAGGATGTTGCATGAAGCTCCACAATCAACTAGAACTCTTCTCACAGTTGCCGGCCCGATACCAGCGGATATGACCAAAGGATCTATGGTCGGAGCCTCAATACCCAAAGAATCTCTGGCACTGAATACAATATCATCTGTGGAAGTCTTTTGTTGCTTTAAAGGTGCCTCATTTTCTAGAACAATAACATTCTCTTCAGCTGGTACATGCCTCAAGGCCCGGGCATACCTTTTCATCTCGCCCCAGCTTTTGCCTACTGGGAAAGGCCCTCCAGTTATTATATTGATGACAGGTCTTTCCGATTCATGCTCTACAGCCTTCTCACTTGAGCCAGGACGGTGAGTGGGAACTTGTTGTCCTTGCATCCACGAAGCTGGGGCATTTCTATTCCTTTTCACATACTGTTGGAGCTTGTTTTCTTTCAAAAGTTTTTCAATTACTTCTTTCAACTGACGGCACTCGTTGGTGTCATGGCCGGGCTGGTTGTGGAACCGGCAGAACCTTCCACTCTTCTCCATTTTATTTCCTACTCTCATTTTAGGCGGTGTCGGATAATTGACATCATCCTTGGTCGCAAAGAAGATGTTCTCAGGGGTATCGGTCAAGGGTGTGAAATCGATAGGACGGCCTTTCTTAGCATCTCCCTGTTTCTTTCCACCATCATTTCCCCTTTTCTGAGTGTTAGGTCCTTTCTTGTTTGGAGCAGCACCATTGTTCCCGGCTTCTACTGATACCATCTTAGCCGGTGTTTGGAGGCTCTCCAAGCGCATGAATTCATCCGCTTTCTTGTAGAATTTTTCAAGTGAGTTTGGTTCTTTCATTTTCAACCATTTTCCAAATTCACTCGATTTGTCAATCGCCCTCATCAAGTATGTTAGGACCATGCGTGGCTCAGCATTATCTACCTCAGCCAATGCTATGTTAAAACGATTCAAAAATGATCTGATGGATTCACCCGGATTTTGCTCTAGACTTGACAGCGATATTATATCCTTTGCTTTTGAAGCATACAATCAAAATTGCTCCTTGAATTTCCTGGTCAAATCGGAGAACTGATCAATGGACCTGACCGGCAGCTTTGTAAACCACAATAGAGCCACACCTTCCAGATAAACCGGGAAATATCGACATTTGATTTCATTAGACGCTCTGGCACCCGTCATATGCCAGTCGTACTTATACAGAAACTCGTTAGGATCACTCGTCCCCTTGTAGGCCGGAATAGTAGGGGGAACAAATTTCCTTGGGAACTCCGCCTTCAAGATCTTTTCAGTAAATGGAGTTTTTCTTGGAGCAAAACCCTACTCTTTCTCATCTTCATCCCTTCGCATATTTTCCTTCATGATTTGGCGAACCATACCCGAAAAATATTCCTCATCATTTAGAGGCTCTGGAGGGCAAACATCAGCCGCTCTCTCTGAATTCTGTCTTGACAATCGTTCATGGAGGGTCGGTTGTGGCCCTGATCCTCCAGCTTGAGGAGGTGTCCTTTCCACAGGGTCTGTGGCTCTTTGAGAAATGTTCCCTTCAACATCTTGAACTCCCACAGTAGGGTTTCCATCATTATTAACTGGTTGACGGTTTTCTCCAAGTATATCATTCAAATTACTTAAGATCAGGGCATTCTGGGTATTCTGGGCTTCCAACTGTGCATTTTGAGCATTCAATTGTTAATTCAACCCCAAAACTACGGCGTCCAATTCTGCTCGCGTAACTCCAACAGTTGGAGCTGCTTGACTTGAAGGAGGAGAGGTAGCAGTATTCTCTTGAATATTGTCGGATCTTACAGAACTTCGTTTCCTCCCAGGAGCCATTATTTCCAATAAACTTCTGGTTTTAAAAGAAATCTTTTCAACAAACCTTTGCAGAGCAATGGTAGAAATATCCTGAGTTCAATTCTCAATGAACGCACCAAAAATGTTAACGCTTAAAATCGAACGCTAACACCCCGGTGTATATAGAGATTGAGTGAAAGCACCACCCGTGAACACGGGAACTTAAAACAAGTAGAAAAGCCATAGAGAAAGAAGAAAAGACAACAGTTTTTATAGTGATTCGGCTTCAGGTAAGCCTACGTCCACTTTAATCCTCTTTATTACTGAATCAATTACAACTTTACAACAATCTTCAATTACAATACTGATGAGACAAACAACTAAAACTCCGATGTAGAAGAATTCTTTGAATCCATGTTGATTGCGTTAGATTTCCTCTTGAAGTTTGTTGAGATGCCTTTCGTATTTGAAGTGTCGGGTGAGTCAAGAATTCAGCAGAGTATCGGCGCTTAAAGAGATCGGCCAAAAAAAAGTCCTTTGAAAGTTGGAGATGGCAATGTATTTATAGAGGGTTCTAGGTAGAAAACATTACCAAGTCCTAAACCGTTACCGACCTAAGTTGGGTCGTGGACGACTCAAACTAAGGCGTGGGTCGGTTGCGACTTAACTGCTAGGTCGAGAATTCGGAAAGGCATCCTTGCTGAACTCTGGATATATCACAAGTCCTAAGCTGTGTACGGGTTAAGAGGCCGTGTGCTAAGTAGCTGTATCGGACTTTCCTTCCTTTGCCTGGGTCGTGTACGACTTAGCATAGGCCGTAAGTTGGTCGCGACTCAAGTATAGTTCGTGATCTTATCCCTGTCCTGAGCAGTTAGAGCGGCAACCTCCTTAGATAGTTAGATCGGCATCTATCTTAGGCCAGCATCCATGTTAGATCGGTAACCTACCTAAGCCTTGAGTCGGTATCCCCTTAAATCTTAAGTCGGCATTCATTAAGTCGGTAACCTTTAAGGCATTAGGCCGGTACCCATGTTTGGTCGGTAGCTACCTTAGGTCGTATCCTGTAGGTCTTAGGTCGGCATTCCGGTTTTAGGCAGTTAGGTCGGTATCCATGTTAGGGCTTAGGCAGTTAGATCGGCATCCATGCTAGGTCGGCAACCTTTTGGGTCGGTAACTTTTAAGTCACTGAGTCATGGCCGGGGCGGAGTTAACAAGCTGTGAACTGTGATTTATTTATCTGTGATAAACTTATTTGTGTATCTGTGAATGAAAGATAAGCATTATAGGATTATACAACATATCGATGTTGTTGTGCTTGAATTAATGATGATTGTGATTGTTATTATTGTGTGTAAAACCCCTGGACTACACCACACACACACACAAATGTAGATTTAATGAGGGATTGGTTAAGTCATAAATATTTGAATTTAATATTATTTTATTCAAAATGGTAAAAGAATTTCAAAGTTGAATTTTGAATCCAAAATGGTTTGGAAGTGTAATTGGGTTTAATATGGAAGGAGTTTGGAAGTTAAAATTATTTTGAATGGTTTGTTAAAGTTTTGAAATTAAAATAATTTAGTTTGAATTTGAATTCAAGGTTTTGAAGTTGAATTTTATATTTATATATATATATATATATTTGAAAACTATGGTCTAAAGGGTATACAGGTTATAAATTGTATAAATATGTATTGAATAATTTTGGGAATTTAAATGTAACCCAAATAGAACTTGCCGAGTATACGGCAGTTTGCTGACCTGCCAACATATACTTTGAATGGCAATAACTAGAGTAAAAATGATCGGGTTATCTCGAAATGAAAAGCATTTGCTTTCAAATGATAATGGCTTTCATATAAAGAAAGAATTTCCAGTTTTGTTGAAAGGATTTCAAGTTATGGGTGAATCAAATTGAAAAATAGTTTTGAAAGATATGAGTGAATCTTTGTTAAAGATTGATGAACTTTATTTTCATGTTGAAGATGATCTTAAAGGTGTATCTTTTGTATAAAAGATTTAAAAGTGGAAAATTGTTTAAACCATTCAAAAAAGAAAGGTTTTGGGTTAAAGTTGTGACTTAACTAAGATCCCAATATATCCATATGCTTTTTAAAATAAGCGCTCATTATTCGGTTTAGCCGGAAGAGGACTTTGTGTCATAAAACCGATTTCGAATAATGACACGATGAAATGGATATCATTTGAAGACGATGGTGAAGACCAGATATTTTCGAGAACGAAAAGATTACTTGTCGAATGACTCTGCCTTGAGTTGCTTCGGTACAGAGATCTCCATATGTGATGGGGATTCGATCGGGATTGTGAATGCTCGAATTTGCAAGGGATTCTTTGAAGTGCATTCGGTTCCGTTCGAACCCGGAACGGACTTGTATGGATGTATGTCTAACATTACACTTTGAGATGTAAAGCTGGTTTCTATCAAATACTTTTCTTTTTGGTGGCGGAGAATTTATTCTCTTAGCTTAATACCCTTCTCTGAGACGTACCAGCTTAGAGGTTATGTAGTTGATGGTTACTAGTGATATATTCCCAATTTGGTAATGTGGCATACTAAGTGCTGCCGATCATTGTTGATCAGAGCATGGCTTTTTTGAAAAGCGTAGCTTTGTGGATGAGACTTCTTCGAACCTCACAACACGTAAATGGTCGAAACAGGAAGGATGTAGCAAGGTTGTGAGATTCGTGCCCTTTAGGGTATGTGCATTTCCTTCTAGATAAAAAGTGGTATCATAGTATGGAGCCCAGATATTTAACTTATATGGTTGTTCCAATTGGTTGGTGAATCCCGGGATAAAGGTCGGTGACGATTGGGGGATGACATACTCATGACAGTTAGTTACCCAGTTACGGAGGTAATCCGGCCTTGTGTTGATAGGACCGGTTAAGTTCTTCGGGCGTCCCTCCAAAGGCGTACCCATTCGGTGAAGGAAGTTCCTTAGCCTTGACCATTTCTTGGAAATTCAATCACCCAATACGCGCCTCGTACGGTTTTAGTTATAGAACCTTCCATCTAACATGGTAGCTATAGTAGGCATACTATAATGGTACGTATGCTGGCTAAGATTAATATTATACTTTCGAAATATTTTTTGCACTATGCACTAATAATATATCAAAAGGATTTCACGTATCAAGCATGTTTGACTATCATAAGGAGAAATCTCCTCCAATTGTGCGTTTGCATTGTGTGTGTCGCGGGAGGCCTTATGGTAGTTTCATTTTCCAAAAAGTATAGCGAATTTCTTTTTATTTCTTTTTGTTCAAATAAACCCTTTTTATTTGCTCACACCAATCCCATGACTGACCTGGAGTTTATTGTTCCCTTTCTAAACTCTGGGTGTCCACAAATTTTCATACGGGCAACCTAGAGTCAGGTTATCAGATATTCAGCTAATAGGTGTAGCTTTTGGCAATCTTCGAAGTCTTTGATTTTGGTGATCAAATTTGTTTCATTACAGCATGATAGGGGGTTCTCGCTTCGTGTTTGGTGGCGAGCGGGAGACTCTTACCCCTACATGACCCCGGGGAGGGGTTGGCAAACCAGGTTGGTTGAGAGTCGAGAGGCTGGCCGTAAAAACCAATGAGAGGTACCAATTTATGCCACGGCTGGGCTGGGACGGTTGAAAAGCTTACCAGTCGAGAGTGGCCACTATCGATGGTTGAAAAGCTTAGATCATCACATAATTGGCTCAACATAAGCCATCAAACTATAACACACCCTTTGAACCACTTACTAATTCTCATGATAAATGACAACAAGTTGAAAGTAAAATCTATTTTAAGCATGGCCTATTAACTATTAATTAGAAATATGAACATCAAATTTTAATTTTAACCTTCACTTCATTACCATAATCATATGTAGATGAAGATATAATTTGTGTTTAGTGATTGTTTAAGCATGGCCTCTTTGGTGTCAACAATATAGGATATCAAATTCAAAATAAAAACAACAAGTTAAACCACTTCAACCATTGTCATTAAGCACAAAAAGAGAGCAATAATTATCAAAATGTTGAATCTACATAATTAGAGAGCTTCATTACCTCTAAATTAAAGTGGTTTAGCCTCTCATATTTATTTTCAAATCAACAAATGTAGCTTGCAACATGAACAAAAAGAAGAGGAAAAAGAGAGAAAAGTAAATAGAGAGCAAAGTAAATGGAAAGATAATTAAAAAAAATGAAAGCTATTCTACTTGCATGAAAAATAAATCTACACTACTAACATGAAAGAGAATAAACAAGTAAAAGGAAAGAGCATGTATTAAATTGCAATAAAATAAATTACATAAAAGAAATGGTTAAATAGCCATGAAAAGAGAAAGAGAGCTTTCTGTTATTTTTGATCCTAAACTAAGAGGCTAAGAGGAAGAGAGCCAAAGAGAAGAGAGGAGGTTATATGAAGATATAAGGTGTTTATAGATATTTTAAAACCCTAATACATTTTTTTGAAACTAAACAAACTACCCCTAAGGAAGTGTGGTGGCCAAGTAATCATTAGCATCAAACAATCATACATTAAGTGTGCATGAAGTTTTATTGACTTTTTAGCATGTGCATTAGCTCCTAGTGAAAGATTGAGGTAGGTGGGGTCCTCCATTATCATGAGTTTGAATTATTTTCATCTTTATTCCTTCGTATTCTTTTGTGCGTGTATATTTTTCATGAAACCCTCTTCCATTCGAAGCCAAATTCCTACAAAATAATATAGAAATTTCCATTTAGATTTTTAAAAATTAATATACACACAAAAATGACCATTTTGCCCCTTTATAAAGATGAATATACAATGATTTGAAAATAATTTGCATTTTGGTTTAAACATGTTAAAACACCTAATATGATCGTTTATTTAATAAGAATAAATATGGTGGTAAAAATACGCACATTTACGTGCACATCACTTATCCATTAGAGCCTTTTAACTATTTCCATTCTTTAGTTGATCTCATCAACCATCTTATTCAGCTCGTCCCTGGTGACAACTTCATGCCGACTAAAGGATGCTGGTGCTTGTTTTCCTAATTTAGCACTATCTACTTCAGCATGTTGGAGACTAACACCTTCTCCAGTAATTACCACCCCTATGGATCTTCTAAATGTAGTTCTTCTTCTCCCAGGAGTCATTGATTCTAGAACAGCGGGTTTTTCAAGAAGAGGTTGGGGATCTAACTTTTGGACATATGAGATCCAATGTTGATAGCAAGATCTGGATCCCGAATTGGAGTTCTCAGTGAAAGCACCAAAATGTTAACCCAACAAATGGATCAACACCCTAGTTAGTTTGAATGCGCCAGTCCTATTTTGATAGAGCAATATCACAGGTAATAGACAAAGAAAAAGAATAGTAAAAGAAAAAAGAAAGAGAATTTTTATAGTGGTTCGTCTGTTAATGAAGCCTACGTTCACTTTATAGTTTTATTATAGACTGATTGCTCTTACAAGAGATGTTTAATTACAAGGCTTCGATTATCTTTAGCTAGATTGAATCCTCAAAGATAGAATCCACTAGAGATTCACTATGAATTCCTTTGGAGATTGTTGTGAGGGAGGGATAAAGTGGAGAATGTTTTCAGCAGAACTTTAACAACTCATCCGGAAAAGATCCCCTTTATGTTGTAGGTAGGTTGGTATTCCTAGAGAAAGGAGGACTCCTTGGTCAGGCCACATCATCCACTACTTGTAGGTTGGTAGGGAACGATCTAGGGGGATTTAGCTCACAAAACTAGGCAAAACCACGGGTTTCTAGTGACCCATAGACAGGGCTCGTTTTCGAGCTAGTGACTTGGCCTCATTTTCATTTCATACTTAATTAGCTTGCTGTTGAATTAGAGAGATGTATGGGTCGGTACTGATCCATGCACTTGGGAATTTTTTGGAATTTGGAATTCGAGATGTTCCATGGTCTTTTTTCATTGTTGTCTCAGTAATATAGTTTAGCTCTAAGTAATTCCTTGTCTTAGCTTTTATGTGACGACCTGGATTTTCACGTTCGAAAATCGGCACCCGTACTTCACTCGTACTCGAATGCCGTAGATTCAAACGTTCAATCCGATTCGCCAGAGCATATAACACATTAAGTACAACAATGCAGCAGAAGAAAAAGAAATGAATATCATAGACAACTCCAAAGAAGGAACTCCAATATCAGCGATCTCCATCTCCAAAGCACCAATCCAAAAATAGTTCGAACTCCCAATCACGAAGAACTAAGCAAGGTCAGCCATGAATGCTGAAGTGTAGCAAATGCGATCCACAAATCCAAAGGGCTTTGAAGGCTATCGGATCTCCACCTATTATTCGACTATCTGAAAAACCCAACTCTAGACTGCCCGTGCTGAAAATTGTGGGCACCCAAAGTTTAGAAAGGGAATAATAAACTCCAGGTCAGTCATGGGACTGGTATGAGCAAACAAAAACATTTGGTTTGAACAAAAACAATTGAAATTTGAAATGAAATCCGTGTTAACCCCACCTCGGTGATGACTCGCCGACCTAGTAACTTATCATGAAAACCGACCAAACTGAGTAGGGCATAAGAGGGATGCCGACCTAACCACTCGAATTGTTTGCCGACCCAACTGCTAAAAGCATGCCGACCAAACCTCTTAAGAAGCGTGCCGACTTAATGCTCAGAAGGCGGTTCCGACTCAGCATGTGTACCGACCTATCTACCCAAATTAGTGGCTGACCTAAATGTCGAAAGTAAATCGGTTCACACTTTAGTCGGAACCTCGGTAACCCAGCAACGACCTAGGAATTGAGATTTGAAGCCAGGAGAACATGCGCCTCCCATTTAAACCGTAAGCCGTGCATTGGTGGGAAAGGGCGACCTACGACCTAGCCTTACCCAGAGCCGACTTACGATCCAACTCATCTCGTCCGCTGCATACAACTTGACACCAAGAATCCCTATAAATACACGACTATCTCCAACTTTCAGGGGGCTTTTGGATCATTTTCTTCAAGGCATTAAGACTCTACTATCTTCAAGACAATCTACGTTTCAACACTTCAAGCATACGCAAGAAGCTTAGATCCACTTCACACAAAGATTCGACACATTCAACCATGAATTTGAAGAACTTTGTTGTATTGAAGTTTTCTCTAGCTACTTTTCTTTTGAACGGAATTGAATTGTATTTGAGAGAAGCTGTAACAAGTTGTAACCAAATTCAGTAATAAAGAGAATTAAAGTGGACGTAGGCTTGCTCTAAGCCGAACCACTATAAAAACTGTTGTCTTTTCTGCTTTTTCTGCGATTTCTCTACTTGTTTGTAGTTCCCGTGTATACGGGTGGTGCTTTCATTCAACTTCAATTGACACCGGGGTGTTTGCGTCCGATTTTCACGTTAACATTTTTGGTGCTTTCATTGAGAGCCCAACTCAGGAAATTTCCACTATTGCATCGCAAAGGATTGTTGAAAGGATTTCATTAAGAACCAGAAGTTTATTGGAAATAATGGCTCCTGGGAGAAAACGAAGTTCTGCAAGATCCGACAATGATCAAGAGAATACTGCTAACTCTCCTCCTTCAAGTCAAGCAGCTCCACTGTTGGAGTTACTCGAGCAGAGTTGGACGCCGTGGTTTTGGGGTTGAATCAACAATTGAATGCTCAGAATGCGTAATTGGAAGCCCAGAATACCCAGAATGCCTTGATTATGGATAGGTTAAACGCCCTGCTTGAGGCAAATCACCAACGACAGGATAATGAAACAATCTATGCTTAAGATGCCCGTGACCCCCAAGTGAAAGGTATTCCTCAAAGAGCAGACAACACCACTGCAAGGGCACCTTCCCAGGCTGAAGGGTCAAGGCCACAGCCAACTTTTCAAACTTCCGAAAGGGCAGCTAACTTCTGCCAGGCAAAGTCTCAAAACGATGAGGAGTATCTATCAGAAATGGTCCGCTCAATCATGAAGGAAAGCATGCGGAGGCATGAGGATGAAAACGATTGGGGGTTCGCTCCAAGCAAGACTCTGTTCACCGAAAGGATTTTAAAGGCGGAGTTTCCCAGGAAATTTGTGCCTCCTACCATCCCGGCCTATCGAGGGACAAGTGACCCTAACTAATTTATATACAGATACGATTGGCATATGACTGGGGCACGAGCATCGGATGAGATTAAATGCCGATATTTTCCAGTATATTTAGAAGGGGTGGCTTTGCTTTGGTTCACCAAGCTACCAGTTCGATCTATAGATCAATTCTCCGATTTAACCCGAAAGTTTAAAGAACAATTCAGATTGTATGCGTCAAAGGCAAAAGATATAATGTCATTGTCTAGTCTAGAACAAGCACCCGGAGAACCTATCAAGTCTTTTTTGAACCGTTTTAATATAGCTTTAGCCCAGGTAGACAACGCAGAACCCTGAATGATCCTAACATACTTAATGCGGGCCATCGACAAGTCAAGTGAATTCGGGGTGTGGCTCAAAATGGAGGAACCAAACTCACACGAGAAGTTTTATAAAAAGGCCGACGAGTTCATACGCCTAGAAAACCTCTCGATACCAGTAGAAGCAGTGGTGGCCGAAATCAAGAATAACGTTGTCATTTCTAACAAGAGAGGATCTGGAAACCAGAAAAGGGAAAGTGATGAAGGAAAGAGGCAGGGAAATAAGAAGAAACCTCGACGTTTTAACCCTTCAGATTTCACCCCCTTAACTGATACACCAGAAAAAATCTTCTTGGCAACAAAGGATGTTATTAAGTACCCTAAACCACCTGAGATGGGAAGAGGGGCAGTGCAAAATGGGAAATTCTGTCGATTTCACAACCAACCCGGTCATGATACTGATCAATGTCGCCAGTTAAAGAGTGTGATTGAAGAATTGCTGAAACAGAATAAACTTCAACAATATGTGTAGAAAGACGGAACTGACCCAACCTCGTCCACTGAGGGGCAACCACGTCTTGCTTATCGGTCCAGCTCAGGCAACAGAACTACAGAGCAGGAATCCGAGAAACTGGTCATTGACTAACATATGAATCACAAAATCATGGAATAGCATTCATTTACACCCATATTTTACTTAACAGCGTTGCTTAACTTTGTAAAATGATCATGGATGTATAATTCTTGTGCTGTTAACCACTGTAAATTTGATGTGAATCAGTAATGAGCAATTATAAATCTTGTATTCTTTAATGCCGTTAAAATGCCTGTATCATTTCAATATGCAAATATTACTAAAAATATCGATTTAGTATTGCAGGCTATCAAAATAAAGCTTGCTCATCCAACACATCACAAAGCGAAGTGATCCCTACAAATCATGGAGTAAACAAATGAAAAATCACAAATGCTCCGAATTCAAGTATTTCGAAAGAAGTGCAATTTGCGAACGATTAAGGACTCCACCAAAGAGGGCACCTTCCTAATAAGAAGATTCTGAGCCTTTGCTAACCGACCACGATCGTTTGTGTAAACGAACATCTGGCGGAGCAGCTTGCATCTGCCCCATGGATCAACTCAGCAATAAGGCACATTTCTTTAGCAAAAACAAACGAAAGAACGGGACATGTCCAAAGTAATTGTGAGGAATTGCTAAGAAGCGCAGGGTATAAAGACACAAGCGCCAACGCTACTCTTTAGAGTCCAAAGTACTCTTTAGAGTCCAAATGCTTCTCTTTGGAGACCCAACGCTACTCTTTAGAGTCCAACGCTACTCTTCAGAGTCTAATGCTACTCTTTAGAGTCCAACGCTACTCTTTAGAGTCCAAAGTACTCTTTAGAGTCCAAATGCTTCTCTTCGGAGACCCAACGCTACTCTTCAGAGTCCGATGCTACTCTTTAGAGTCCAACGCTACTCTTTAGAGTCCAAAGTACTCTTTAGAGTCCAAATGCTTCTCTTCGGAGACCCAACACTACTCTTTAGAGTCCAAAGTACTCTTTAGAGTCCAAATGCTTCTCTTCGGAGACCCAAAGCTACTCTTCAGAGTCCAATGCTACTCTTTAGAGTCCAACGCTACTCTTTAGAGTCCAAAGTACTCTTTAGAGTCCAACGCTACTCCTCAGAGTCCAATGCTACTCTTTAGAGTCCAAATCTAAGACCTCGAGCGGGCCAAACTAGAAAAAGAGAGATCTTTCTCGATTCAAAGTTGCGGAATGATCGATCGATACACTCCCATGAATCCGTCCAACCGAGAGAAAGAAACTCCAAACTTCCAGGCAAAAGCCCTACTCAGAGGCACACGTTTCACCGAGATTGAAATAAAACTTCCAAGTGTTGAAACGTGAAAAAAGCCCTCTTCGGAGGCCCATTTCACTACAGTTGAAATGCTAAAAGACCTAGAGCGGGCCAACCAGAAAAAGGGAGATCTTTCTCGTTACAAAGTTGCGGAATGATCGGTCGATACACTCCCGTGAATCCGTCCAACCGAGAGAAAGAAACTCCAAACTTCCAGGCAGTAACCCTACTCAGAGGCACACATTTCACCGAGATTGAAATAAAAATTCCAAGTGTTGAAATGTGGAAAGCCCTCTTCGGAGGCCCGCTTCCCAGCGAACAGGGAAAAATAAAAGCCTCTCCCAAGGGGCAGAAACAAAAAGACCTCTTCACAGAGGCACAACAAGACAGAAAGACCTCTTCCCAGAGGCAGAGATGAAAAGACCTCCTCCCGGAGGCACAAGCAAGCAGAAAGACCTCTTCGGAGGCACACGTTTCACCAAGATAGAAATAAAACTTCCAGGTGTTGAAACGTGAAAAAGCCCTCCTCGGAGGCATAACTCTTCGGAGGCACACGTTTCACTGAGATTGAAATAAAACTTCCAAGTGTTGAAACGTGAAAAAGCCCCCCTCAGAGGTGCAACTTTTCAAAGAAGCAAAAATCAAAAAGCCCTTTACTGTGGCATATAAAAAAAAAATCCTCATCAAAGGCACACTTTAACTTTCAAAGGAAGAATGATTTACCTATTCTGGAAAATACTCTTCCTCAAAAAGAAGTTAAAGTACCCTTCAGAGGCCCGCTTTACCACATAAAAGAATTCACTTGGTAAAATGTGTATATACACAAAAGAAAAAGTGATTTCTTCGAAGGATGAAGCGTAAAAACTTATATGGAGGGAGTTGTACTCTGTTTTTAAACGAGATAATATTTCTCCAAGTATGAAATAATTATTCTCCAGAAAATAAGAGTACAAGTCCCCTCAAAGTATAAAATATTGCAGCGAGCTTATGGTATGGGGGCAGCATGGTATAGTTACGTACAACATGGTATAGCTACATTGGTAAAATTACGCTCGAACAACATACCACAAGCTCACTGCAATATCATATAAAGAAACTTGTACAAAAATGAATAATAAATGCATTCTCAAATTCAAACAAGAGTTTGTACAAATAAAGGATCATTTTATTCAATTGTATTACAGATACAAGTTTGGAAATAACGAAAGCGGGGGCCGGTACCCGCACAATCCCCGACCAGTACGTGCAAAAAACAAAAAGCTAAAAACTGGAATCTTCATTTCTTCTTGCCACCTTTGGACCCTTCACCCGGTCGGATGGTTAGCTTTTTGGGTCGATCTATAGGCATGAGGGAAGAAGGAGAGGAAGGTACAACTGGTTCAACTTCCGGTTCCTCTTCAGTAGCAATGATGCTCTTCCTCCTCTTCTTTGATGTTCCACGCTTCTTTTTCCTCTTTGAAGAAGATTCACTTCCTGGAGTAACAAGTTTAGACAAAATTATGTCATCAGAAGAAGTTCGCTCCGGAGATATCTCACCTCCCTCAAGTCCTTCGTCTTTTTTCTCTTGCGAAGCAGCTGGGTCATCCAAGCCCCGAAGGGCACCTATTATTTCTTCCTATGATCCCAGATGAGGAGTAGGAGTGATTGGGGGAGGCAGAGGAACAGTAACTGGAGGTGGAGAAGTTTAAATGACGCTCGGCGCTTTCTCTACAAAGGAAAAGTTAAAAGTGTCAGTATTTCCCGCAAAAAGAGGAGATAATGGCTCGTCAAGATTCAAGAAATAATCAAGAAGCTCGTCAAATCCGTAAGAATTTGGCAAGTTATCCCCCTGAGCATTATTAGGGTTACCTGGAAAAGTTGGTGGTATCACATCAATTTCGTAGTCTAGAGCTTCAGCACTCTCTTGTGGCTTACCTACAGCTTGTTTAATTGCGGCTCCGGTATCAGCTTTAGTAGGAATCGGTGTATGAGAGCTAGAACCAGCAATGTCAACATCGACTGAAGTTGAAGGAGGGACAGGGGCAGTCAAAGTTGTTTCTTTTTCTTGATGCTCTTCCCCTATTATTTCAACTCGCGATCTAGCAAGTTGCTCCTTCCCCCTAGCAAGGGCTGCGCGAGCTTCGAAGTCTAAATAGTACGCCTCTAGCTCCTCTTCAGTGTACCCGACGCCTTTAAACATATCAAGCGCGGCTTCCCATACTTCAGCTTGGGTAACCTCATATTTGGGACCCAGAAATGCAAGACTGCCACGCCCTAACACGCTTTGCAAATAGAATTCAAATAATGTCGAGCCGATGTCAGCTTTGGTAGCTTCATGAGCTTCTTCAGCTGCAATTCTACCAGCAATAGCCTCATCTCGCTCTCTTTCGACTTTAGATAGTTGAGCTTTCAATTTTTCAATTTCCGCAACCTGAAAGCTAGTTTGCTCTCATAACTGAGTAATATCAGTACGGTAGCCCTCTACAAGTTGCTCCAGCCCATCAGCCTTAGCCTCGGCATCCCTTTGCGCAGCATGAGCATCCCGCACCTGCTGCTGGAGCACACTCTCCCTTTGAGAATAAGAAGTGGAGGAAGTGGCAAGCTCCTCTTTGAGTTTCCCAACTTCCGCTTCAAGTTTTTCATTACAATCAGCAATGCTCCTCATTTCTACATCATGCTGCTTAAGGGTCTGTTGCCATTTGGTCTTGTCATTCTCCATGGTCAGCATAGCTTCGAGATTGGCCCGATTCACCCTTTGAAGCTCGTCTACAAGCTTTTGCCAGTTCGACATCCTTTCAATATCAAGCTTGACGGCATCGAGATTTCGTAGCATGGCAGGTTTGTCGATAGGGACCAAGTCAAGGTCGAGCCGCACTCCCTTCAGGCACCACTGTGGAAACCGGCTTTGGAGAGTGGCTAGACCTGGTCCAACTTGGTAAGAAGGCCTGTTGATAATTGCCTGGATATCGGTACAGGAAGGGGCAGGAGACTGAGGAGTAGTAATCTTTTCAGAAGTTGCAGGCATTGTTCCTCACTGACTTTAGCCCGTTTACTCGGGTCATCAGTTATGTGACTCTTCCCTCTATCATCGTGAGATTTGCGTTTGTGGGAGTCACCCTATTTGTGGTAAGAATCGTATCGGTCATCCGGTCTTCCATAACGTTCTTCATGGGCACGTCTCTCCCGAGCCTTCCGAGCGGCCCTCTCTTCATCAGTCTCTCTGTGAACAGGAAGATAGCGCTTATAGTCATACTGGTCGCGTCTCCCGTATCGCTGGAAGTCATCATAATACGGGCCGCCTCGCTTCATTGAAGAACCTGAAATTGGAAAAAGCACAACTTTAGAATTTTTTGAAAGTGTGAAAAGCTAAGTGTGTATGATGTCAAAGAATCCTAGTCATGTGTGATGTGTAAACTACACGCGCTGAACCACGAACCGCTCGTCAGTCGAGGGGTAACAACAGGTTTTGTAGCTAACGACAATTATCCGGATGAGGGGGTCTGTTGAAGGGCAGAAGTTGCTTCAACTGTCGGAGATATAACTTTGGTAACAGCAGGGTCATCTTTGAAGAGCTCTTGAGAGGTGATCATTATGTCGCTCAAATCTTCAAAGATGTCATCACCGCCATGCTTAGCGGAGCTCCCTCCATCAACTCCTTTCTCAACGTTCTCCCTGGTTTGAAGAAGAGGTTCCTCTTCTTCAATGATTGGGGAAAGTGCAGGCTTATCGGAGGGCCCCGCAGCGTCTTTCGGAGTCGAACATTTCACTAGCGAGGCCTCAATGGTAGTTTCTCCCTGCATAGGCTCTTTAGCAGGAGGTGGGGCATCTGGAGTTTTAGCTGGAGAATCCGGGGCTTCGTGAGGGTGCGTAGAGCGAGAAGTATGTAGAAGCCCGTATTGATGCAAAAATTCATCCCTCAACAAAAACTTGACGCTTCTCTCTTCTACGGCCACGACACTCAATCTGTCAAAAGTCTGCTTATGGACCGGATCTCTAGAGGGGAGAGGAAGTGCTGAAAAGAGCAAAGAATGAGATTAGCAATTGGTAATTCGGATCTCGAGAAAGCTTGAAAATGGAGAAAACGTAAACAGGTAATCTTACTTCCTACTCTCCAGACGGCATAAAACCCTGGGGGGCGGCGAGCAAAGAAAATTTGGTTCAAAAATCCATGAACGCTTTCGGTAAGATCAGAAATAAGTTTGCGGTTTCTAGCACTCCTCACAATTATAAGGGAAGGATGATCTTTACTCTTTGCAAACGAGCATAAGTAACGAATTTCTTCAAAACTTGGCAAGCGATCAAAAGTTCTTCTAAACAAAACACACAACCCCATCAGGATGGCATAGCCATTAGGATGAAGTTGGAATGGAGAGATTGACAACCGAAGGAGAAGAATTCGAAGAAAGTCATTAAAAGGAGGGATCGCCCCGCTTAAGCACATTTGACGATTGATCGCAATAAAACCATGGGGTGGATTGTCGGCAGTATCATTTGGCCCAGGGAGTAGGACATCACTTTCAGTAAAACCAAATTGAGTATGCAGGTGAGTAAATGCTCTCGGAGTTAGAATAGTTGAGGTTCTCTCTGGAGGGTTCTCTATAGGAAGAGCTGTCGGAAAAGTTTCTTCCTCTTGAGCTGCCATTTCTTCTTGATGGGAAGTCATTCTACATAAACAACTGTATATTCAAACATCAAGGTGCACGTTTCCTAAAATATGTGAGGTGTTGTATAAAATTAACAAAGCAATAAACGAATATAACTGGAATGAAAACTAGCAAGCATTTGTTAGTTATGAAATCCAGGGACTATTGTTTTAAGCCTAAATATGCAAGTATAATGTTGATGCAGACAAATCAGTTCAAATTGTTAATACTTTGCATTGGTATATTGATTCACAAGCATTTCATGCAATGTAATTAAGTTGCTTATCTTGTCTCGACTAATCTGTCATTTGATGTGGGTAGTCAATGGCAGTATTTTCGCCTTGGTTTTCTTTGTTTGTTATTTTCAGCAGGTTGGCAGCTTATAAGTTAATGCGGTCTGTGAAATAATACAATGAGATTCAAGCAAATTTAAAGTTGGGGCAGTTAAAAATTTAGGCAGCTTAGTTCGGCAGTTCAAGTCAAATACTCAAAGTGGGTCTATGCTCCTAAATGTCAACACGTCCAAAGCTTAAGTATTAACTCGGCTACGATTTAAAAGTCTTTCGCGAGATAAGGCTAGGTCGATAGCGGGTCGTAGTCTAAGTAGTTTAATTCGGCAACTCAGTCCTCCAGGTCGCAAGGGAGAGATGAGAAGGCAAGCTCCGATTCAATAAGTAGGAACTTCTCAAGTATTAACTCAGTCACGATTCAGGCCTTAAAGTTTAGATCGGCAAGTTTCCTTCAAGCATTATCTCAGCCACGACTTAAGGTCACGTAAGAGCCAGGTCGGCCAAAGGCTAAGCCACCCAAATTAACTAACTCGCTCCCGAACTAACATCCCACGGCATTCAACCCGTTAACCAAATAACCATTCCATCAACAGCCGCCTTCATTCATGCCGACCAATCACCCAATAATGCGATTCAAAATTGTCACAAATTCGATGCCATGCCATCAGAGATCATCTAGCTTGAGGTAATAAACTGCCATCGTTGTATCAATGATCACAACGAGCAACCTACGCCTTGCCGATTATAAGTATGATGGATTTCGTGATGGGACGTCGTGCAAAGGAACGATTCGAGTTCGAGCAACAAGGTTTACGAATCGACAGTGACCTACAATCGAAAGAAGAATGAGGTTACCTACGCGATCAACAGTAGAGATTATCGGTGACTGGTTGGAATAGAATCGCCTTTAAGAATTTGAGGATGCTTCAATGGAGGAATCAAGCAGGAAAACAAGTGACGAAGAAGAAGAAGGAATGCCAACTTATACTCCACAGTGGAACACTTGGGGCGGTGTACGCGGTATAACCGTTAGGTCGCACACGACCTACCAACCTAAGAAGGGACGGGTTAAGGGCAATCGAAGCACACGACCTAATCCTTAGGCGCATACTTCGAGGGGCAAATGTTAACCCCACCTCGGTGATGACTCGCCGACCTAGTAACTTATCATGAAAACCGACCTAACTGAGTAGGGCATAAGAGGGATGCCGACCTAACCACTCGAATTGTTTGCCGACCTAACTGCTAAAAGCATGCCGACCTAACCTCTTAAGAAGCGTGCCGACTTAATGCTCAGAAGACGGTTCCGACTCAGCATGTGTACCGACCTATCTACCCAAATTAGTGGCCGACCTAAATGTCGAAAGTAAATCGGTTCACACTTTAGTCGGAACCTCGGCAACCCAGCAACGACCTAGGACTTGAGATTTGAAGCCAGGAGAACATGCGCTTCCCATTTAAACCGTAGGCCGTGCATAAGTGGGAAAGGGCGACCTACGACCTAGCCTAACCCGGAGCCGACTCACGATCCAACTCATCTCGGCCGCCGCATACAACTTGACACCAAGAATCCCTATAAATACACGACTATCTCCAACCTTCAAGGGGCTTTTGGATCATTTTCTTCAAGGCATTAAGACTCTACTATCTTCAAGACAATCTACATTTCAACACTTCAAGCATACGCAAGACGCTTAGATCCACTTCACACAAAGATTCGACACATTCAACCATGAATTTGAAGAACTTTGTTGTATTGAAGTTTTCTCTAGCTACTTGTCTTTTGAACGGAATTGAATTGTATTTGAGAGAAGTTGTAACAAGTTGTAACCAAATTCAGTAATAAAGAGATTTAAAGTGGATGTAGGCTTGCTCTAAGCCGAACCACTATAAAAACTGTTGTCTTTTCTGCTTTTTCTGCGATTTCTCTACTTGTTTGTAGTTCCCTTGTACACGGGTGGTGCTTTCATCCAACTTCAATTGACACCAGGGTGTTTGCGTCCGATTTTCACGTTAACATTTTTGTTGCTTTCATTGAGAGCCCAACTCAGGAAATTTTCACTATTGCTCCGCAAAGGATTGTTGAAAGGATTTCATTTAGAACCAGAAGTTTATTGGAAATAATGGCTCCTGGGAGAAAACGAAGTTCTGCAAGATCCGACAATGATCAAGAGAATACTGCTACCTCTCCTCCTTCAAGTCAAGCAGCTCAACTGTTGGAGTTACTCGAGTAGAGTTGGACGCCGTGGTTTTGGGATTGAATCAACAATTGAATGCTCAAAATGCGCAATTGGAAGCCCAGAATACCCAGAATGCCTTGATTATGGATAGGTTAAACGCCCTGCTTGAGGCAAATCACCAACGACAGGATAATGAAATAATCTATGCTGAAGATGCCCGTGACCCCCAAGTGAAAGGTATTCCTCAAAGAGCAGACAACACCACTGCAAGGGCACCTTCCCAGGCTGAAGGGTCAAGGCCACGGCCAACTTTTCAAACTTCCGAAAGGGGAGCTAACTTCTGCCAGGCAAAGTCTCAAAATGATGAGGAGTATCTATCAGAAATGGTCCGCTCAATCATGAAGGAAAGCATGCGGAGGCATGAGGATGAAAACGATTGGGGGTTCGCTCCAAGCAAGACTCTGTTCACCGAAAGGATTTTAAAGGCGGAGTTTCCCAGGAAATTTGTGCCTCCTACCATCCCGGCCTATCGAGGGACAAGTGACCCTAACTAATTTATATACAGATACGATTGGCATATGACTGGGGCACGAGCATCGGATGAGATTAAATGCCGATATTTTCCAGTATATTTAGAAGGGGTGGCTTTGCTTTGGTTCACCAAGCTACCAGTTCGATCTATAGATCAATTCTCCGATTTAACCCGAAAGTTTAAAGAACAATTCAGATTGTATGCGTCAAAGGCAAAAGATATAATGTCATTGTCCAGTCTAGAACAAGCACCCGGAGAACCTATCAAGTCTTTTTTGAACCGTTTTAATATAGCTTTAGCCGAGGTAGACAACGCGTAACCCTGAATAATCCTAACATACTTAATGCGGGCCATCGACAAGTCAAGTGAATTCGGGGTGTGGCTCAAAATGAAGGAACCAAACTCACTCGAGAAGTTTTATAAAAAGGCTGACGAGTTCGTACGCCTAGAAAACCTCTCGATACCAGTAGAAGCAGTGGTGGCCGAAATCAAGAATAACGATGTCATTTCTAACAAGAGAGGATCTGGAAACCAGAAAAGGGAAAGTGATGAAGGAAAGAGGCAGGGAAATAAGAAGAAACCTCGACGTTTTAACCCTTCAGATTTCACCCCCTTAACTGATACACCGGAAAAAATCTTCTTGGCAACAAAGGATGTTATTAAGTACCCTAAACCACCTGAGATGGGAAGAGGGGCAGTGCAAAATGGGAAATTCTGTCGATTTCACAACCAACCCGGTCATGATACTGATCAATGTCGCCAGTTAAAAAGGGTGATTGAAGAATTGCTGAAACTGAATAAACTTCAACAATATGTGAAGAAAGACGGAACTGACCCAACCTCGTCCACTCAGAGGCAACCACGTCTTGCTTATCGGTCCAGCTCAGGCAACAGAACTACAGAGAAGGAATCCGAGAAACTAGTCATTGACTAACATATGAATCATAAAATCATGGAATAGCATTCATTTACACCCATATTTTACTTAACAGCGTTGCTTAACTTTGTAAAATGATCATGGATGTATAATTCTTGTGCTGTTAACCACTGTAAATTTGATGTGAATCAGTAATGAGCAATTATAAATCTTGTATTCTTTAATGTCGTTAAAATGCCTGTATCATTTCGATATGCAAATATTACTAAAAATATCGATTTAGTATTGCAGGCTATCAAAATAAAGCTTGCTCATCCAACACATCACAAAGCGAAGTGATCCCTACAAATCACGGAGTAAACAAATGACAAGTCACAAATGCTCTGAATTCAAGTATTTCGAAAGAAGTGCAATTTGCAAACGATTAAGGACTCCACCAAAGAGGGCACCTTCCTAATAAGAAGATTCTGAGCCTTTGCTAACCGACCACGATCGTTTGTGTAAACGAACATCTGGCGGAGCAGCTTGCATCTGCCCCATGGATCCACTCAGCAATAAGGCACATTACTTTAGCAAAAACAAACGAAAGAACGGGACATGTCCTAAGTAATTATGAGGAATTGCTAAGAAGCGCAGGGTATAACGACACAAGCGCCAACGCTACTCTTTAGAGTCCAAAGTACTCTTTAGAGTCCAAATGCTTCTCTTCGGAGACCCAACGCTACTCTTTAGAGTCCAACGCTACTCTTCAGAGTCTAATGCTACTCTTTAGAGTCCAACGCTACTCTTTAGAGTCCACAGTACTCTTTAGAGTCCAAATGCTTCTCTTCGGAGACCCAACGCTACTCTTTAGAGTCCGATGCTACTCTTTAGAGTCCAACGCTACTCTTTAGAGTCCAAATTACTCTTTAGAGTCCAAATGCTTCTCTTCGGAGACCCAACGCTACTCTTTAGAGTCCAAAGTACTCTTTAGAGTCCAAATGCTTCTCTTCGGAGACCCAACGCTACTCTTCAGAGTCCAATGCTACTCTTTAGAGTCCAACGCTACTCTTTAGAGTCCAAAGTACTCTTTAGAGTCCAACGCTACTCCTCAGAGTCCAATGCTACTCTTTAGAGTCCAAATCAAAGACCTCGAGCGGGCCAAACTAGAAAAAGAGAGATCTTTCTCGATTCAAAGTTGCGGAATGATCGGTCGATACACTCCCATGAATCCGTCCAACCGAGAGAAAGAAACTCCAAACTTCCAGGAAAAAGCCCTACTCAGAGGCACACGTTTCACCGAGATTGAAATAAAACTTGCAGGTGTTGAAACATGAAAAAAGCCCTCTTCGGAGGCCCATTTCACTACAGTTGAAATGCTAAAAGACCTCGAGCGGGCCAACTAGAAAAAGAGAGATCTTTCTCGTTACAAATTTGCGGAATGATCGGTCGATACACTCCCGTGAATCCGTCCAACCGAGAGAAAGAAACTCCAAACTTCCAGGCAGTAACCCTACTCAGAGGCACACATTTCATCGAGATTGAAATAAAACTTCCAAGTGTTGAAATGTGGAAAGCCCTCTTCGGAGGCCCGCTTCCCAGCGAACAGGGAAAAATAAAAGCCTCTCCCAAGGGGCAGAAAAAAAAAAGACCTCTTCCCAGAGGCACAACAAGACAGAAAGACCTCTTCCCAGAGGCAGAGATGAAAAGACCTCCTCCCGGAGGCACAAGCAAGCAGAAAGACCTCTTCGGAGGCACACGTTTCACCAAGATAGAAATAAAACTTCCAGGTGTTGAAACGTGAAAAAGCCCTCCTCGGAGGCACAACTCTTCGGAGGCACACGTTTCACCGAGATTGAAATAAAACTTCCAAGTGTTGAAACGTGAAAAAGCCTCCCTCAGAGGTGCAACTTTTCAAAGAAGGAAAAATCAAAAAGCCCTTTACTGTGGCATATAAAAAAAAAAAATCCTCATCAAAGGCACACTTTAACTTTCAAAGGAAGAATGATTTACCTATTCTGGAAAATACTCTTCCTCAAAAAGAAGTTAAAGTACGCTTCAGATGCCCACTTTACCACATAAAAGAATTCACTTGGTAAAATGTGTATATACACAAAAGAAAAAGTGATTTCTTCGAAGGATGAAGCGTAAAAACTTATATGGAGGGAGTTGTACTCTGTTTTTAAACGAGATAATATTTCTCCAAGTATGAAATAATTATTCTCCAGAAAATAAGAGTACAAGTCCCCTCTAAGTATAAAATATTGCAGCGAGCTTATGGTATGGGGGCAGCATGGTATAGTTACATACAACATGGTGTAGCTACATTAGTAAAATTACGCTCGAACAACATACCACAAGCTCACTGCAATATCATATAAAGAAACTTGTACAAAAATGAATAATAAATGCATTCTCAAATTCAAACAAGAGTTTGTACAAATAAAGGATCATTTTATTCAATTGTATTACAGATACAAGTTTCGAAATAAAGAAAGCGGAGGCCGGTACCCGCACAATCCCCGACCAGTACGTGCAAAAAACAAAAAGCTAAAAACTGGAATCTTCATTTCTTCTTGCCACCTTTGGACCCTTCACCCGGTCGGATGGTTAGCTTTTTGGGTCGATCTATAGGCATGAGGGAAGAAGGAGAGGAAGGTACAACTGGTACAACTTCCGGTTCCTCTTCAGTAGCAATGATGCTCTTCCTCTTCTTCTTTGATGTTCCACGCTTCTTTTTCCTCTTTGAAGAAGATTCACTTCCTGGAGTAACAAGTTTAGACAAAATTATGTCATCGGAAGAAGTTCGCTCCGGAGATATCTCACCTCCCTCAAGTCCTTCGTCTTTTTGCTCTTGCGAAGCAGCTGGGTCATCCAAGCCCCGAAGGGCACCTATTATTTCTTCCTGTGATCCCAGATAAGGAGTAGGAGTGATTGGGGGAGGCAGAGGAACAGTAACTGGAGGTGGAGAAGTTTGAATGACGCTCGGCGCTTTCTCTACAAAGGAAAAGTTAAAAGTGTCAGTATTTCCCGCAAAAAGAGGAGACAATGGCTCGTCAAGATTCAAGAAATAATCAAGAAGCTCGTCAAATCCGTAAGAAACTGGCAAGTTATCCCCCTGAGCATTATTAGGGTTACCTGGAAAAGTTGGTGGTATCACATCAATTTCGTAGTCTAGAGCTTCAGCACTCTCTTGTGGCTTACCTACAGCTTGTTTAATTGCGGCTTCGGTATCAGCTTTAGTAGGAATCGGTGTATGAGAGCTAGAACCAGCAATGTCAACATCGACTGAAGTTGAAGGAGGGACAGGGGTAGTCAAAGTTGTTTCTTTTTCTTGATGCTCTTCCCCTAATATTTCAACTCGCGATCTAGCAAGTTGCTCCTTCCCCCTAGCAAGGACTGGTATGAGCAAACAAAAACATTTGGTTTGAACAAAAACAATTGAAATTTGAAATGAAATCCGTGTTAACCCCACCTCGGTGATGACTCGCCGACCTAGTAACTTATCATGAAAACCGACCTAACTGAGTAGGGCATAAGAGGGATGCCGACCTAACCACTCGAATTGTTTGCCGACCCAACTGCTAAAAGCATGCCGACCTAACCTCTTAAGAAGCGTGCCAACTTAATGCTCAGAAGACGGTTCGACTCAGCATGTGTACCGATCTATCTACCCAAATTAGTGGCCGACCTAAATGTCGAAAGTAAATTGGTTCACACTTGAGTCGGAACCTCGGCAACCCAGCAATGACCTAGGACTTGAGATTTGAAGCCAGGAGAACATGCGCCTCCCATTTAAACCGTAGGCCGTGCATAGGTGGGAAAGGGCGACCTACGACCTAGCCTAACCCGGAGCCGACTCACGATCCAACTCATCTCGGCCGCTGCTTACAACTTGACACCAAGAATCCCTATAAATACACGACTATCTCCAACTTTCAGGGGGCTTTTGGATCATTTTCTTTAAGGCATTAAGACTCTACTATCTTCAAGACAATCTACATTTCAACACTTCAAGCATACGCAAGACGCTTAGATCCACTTCACACAAAGATTCGACACATTCAACCATGAATTTGAAGAACTTTGTTGTATTGAAGTTTTCTCTAGCTACTTGTCTTTTGAACGGAATTGAATTGTATTTGAGAGAAGTTGTAACAAGTTGTAACCAAATTCAGTAATAAAGAGATTTAAAGTGGACGTAGCCTTGCTCTAAGCCGAACCACTATAAAAACTGTTGTCTTTTCTTCTTTTTCTGCGATTTCTCTACTTGTTTGTAGTTCCCGTGTACACGGGTGGTGCTTTCATCCAACTTCAATTGACACTGGGGTGTTAGCGTCCGATTTTCACGTTAACAATCCGCAATGCTTTTTTTTTTGGAAAATGAAACTACCATAAGGCCTCCCGCCACACACACAATGCAAATGCACACTGGGGGGAGATTTCTCTTTACGATAGTTTAACATGCTTACTACGCGAAAACACTTTTGATATTATTATTAGTGCATAGTGCATAAAACATTTCGAAAGTATAATATTAATCTTAGCCAGTATACAACCATTATTGTATGCCTACTATAGTTACCATGTTCAATAGTAGGTTACCACCACATTCCATGGTAGGTTATACAACTAAAACCATACAAGGCGCGTATTGTTTCTTTGGATTTCAAAAAAATGGTCAGGCTAAGGAACTTCCTACTGCCACATGGGAACGCCTCTGGAGGGGCGCCTCGAGAACCTAACCGAATCAGTGCCAAATAAGGCCGACGTTACCTCATGCTTTAACCAAGCTATAACATAGGTAACTACCACATAATTATGCCATCCCCGGTCGCAACAAACCTTTATCCGAGGCCTTGATACCAACAACCACAAAGAAATAAATTTGCAGTAACCACATAGGTTAAATATCTGGGCTCCATACCATGATACCACCTCTTATCCAGAATAAAATGGAGATACCCTAGGGGCGCGACCCCTAAAAACCTTGTTGCAACATTCGTGTTTCAACCATTTCTAGGTTGTGAGGCTCGACGAAGTCACGTCCACAAAGCTACGCTTTTCACAAAAGCCTTGCTTCGATCAACAAATGATCAGCAACACTTCGTATGCCACATTACCAAATTAGGAATGTATCACTAGTAACCATCAACTACATAACCTCTGAGCTCATACTTCTCAGAGAAGAGTGTTAAGCTAAGAAAATAAATCTCCGCCAGCAAACAGAAATGTATTTGATAGAAACTATCTTTACATCCCAAGGTGTAATGTCAGACACACATCCATACAAGTCCGTCCTGGGTTCGAACAGAATTGAAGGCACTTCCGAAGAAGCCCTTGCAAATCCAGATAATCCCTAATCACATCTGTACTCCCATCACAAAGGGCAATCAAATCTCTATACCGGAATCAACCGGTGCAAGGACATTCGACGATTTATCCTTTCGCTTTTGAAAATATCCGGTCTTCACCACTGGTCTTCAAATGCTATCCATATCGTCGCATCATTATTCGGAAGGGGTTATATGACACAAAGGTCCTCTCCTGGCTGAATCAAATAATGAGCGTAATATTTTAAAAAATATGGATATTGGGATCTTAGTTAAGTCACAACTTTAAAACCCAAAACCTTTTCTTCAAATTGTTTAAAACAAATCACCATTTTCAAATCTTTAAACAAAAAGATTCATTTCACAAAGTTCACCCATTTTCCACAAAGATTCATTCACAAATTTAAAAACAATTTCCACTTCAAATAGGATTAACTCATTCATTCTTTAAATCAAAGATTTAATTCATAGCTTTCAAAATCGTTTCCAAGGATTCATTCATAACTCTCAAAACAATTCCCATTTCAAATCTTTTATATATAAAAGATAGACCATTATAAATCCTCTACAATTTCAAAACAAGGTTCAACCATCTTTCACAAAGATTAATTCATAGCTTTAAAAACATTTTCATTTCAAATTTGAAATCTTTTCAACATAAACTAGAAATCCTTTCTTTATATTAACGCTATTATTATTTGGAGACAAATAGTTCTCGTTTTGGAAAAATCCGATTACATTTATACAAGTTAAAGTCTTTCAAATTTGGGTTAAATTCAAATTCCCAAAACAATACTTTAAAAAGGGTTTAAAACCCATATAAACACTTTTATAATTTGTATAACATTTATAAACCATAATTTCCAAACATAGAATTCAATTTTAAATTTTGATTTCAATTTAAATTATTTTAATTTTCAAAACTTTATCAAATTATTCAAAATGACTTTTATCTTTAAAACTCCTTTTCAAAAGCCTTTTCAAATTCAACCCAATTCCATTTACAAAATCATTTGGATTCAAAATTCAAACTTTTAAAACCAATACAAAAATTTGTGACTTAACCAAATTTCCTCGTGTAATCCATATTCGTGTGTGCATAGTGTAGTCCAGGGGTTTTACGCACAATAGTGCAACATCATCAATCATCACAAATCCAACACATTAATATCGATAAGTGGTATAATCTATAACGCTTATCTTCCATACACATATTCACAAATAAATAATATGCATTTATCACGGATAAATAAATTACATTCATAATAGCTTGAATTAAAACAATTCATATCACAAATCATCACACCGTAGAGAATATCAAACAATTCACATCATTTCATATAATTCAAACATCCATAAGTATGGTTAATTAATTATCTGATTAATTTAAATCAGATAAATCACTAATCCAGGTGATTAACATTAGTTAATCACAGTTTATGTTAATTAATTATCCTTAAATTATTTATTAATCAATCTTAATTAATGAATTAATCAACCTTTAATTATTAATTGATGAACCACAATAAATAAATCAACTTTTAATCATTAAATAATTAACCTTTAATTATTTAGTTATCCTTTAATTAATTATCCGTGATTATCCCTAATCATTTAAATAAATCACAAATTAATTATCACTTGATTAACTAATCATTAATCATTAATCATTAATTCTATTACTTATAATTAAGTGATTATCTTTTAATTATAAATTAATGATCTTTTATTCAATTTAACTAATTAACCTTAATTAATCTCTGATTATGAAATTTTTCCTTAAATAATTATCTTTAATCACCTTCATTAATCAATTCTTCCTTAATCATTTTCATCAATAAATCATAAATATATTACACAAAGTAATTATTCCTTAATTTCATCTAGTAATAGCCTTTAAAATGAATTAGCAAAATCATAAAATTTAACTTAAACTCTTTAAGTTCAGTTAAAGATTAAAGCACCTCATCGTTTTTAATCATTTACTTAGTCAAAACATTAAGTTTATTTTCAAAAACAAAGGTTACATAAATAGAATAAAACTCTTTTTAAACTTAGTTAAAATTAAAAGAATATTTTTAAAACCTTTAATTAATTTCTAACTCAAATAAAACAAGTTTAATTGAAAAGCATTAACTAGAAAATTATTTAACTAAGTTAAATTTAAGACTTTTAAAACTAGTTTGATTTTAAACTTGAAACCCTATCATCATTTTCGGAAACCCGGGCCAAATCCCGTTTTACTCGAGCAACTACACGAGCCAGATTATCGAAATCCCGGGCAAAATACAGTCTCTTCCTTTTCTTTTTCCTTTTCTTTTTCTTTTTAAACTTTACTGGTTTAACTTTCAAACCGCTACAATACTTTTGCAATTACCCGAGCCCATACCCAATTTCTTCAAGCCCAATTTCGAAAAAAAACCCCGAGATACTCTTCTTCTTCCCGAGCTCAATCAAACCCAGACACACTTGATACCATGTGCACGTGTACGTCATAACCAACCACCTCTGATCAATTCTCCAACCATCGACAAGACAGAAATCTTCCCCTGAGTCGATATGACCACCCAACATCATCAATCTCTTCGAAATCCAAATTCGAACTAATACAAACCCAAACTGGAATCGACCCTACCTACTGAATTATCACTCCCCGCCGCCTGACGCCATCAGTACCAAAGACGTTCCATCCAAAGCTACATCCCTACATCACACAACGATCTCCCTTACCCCGGTCAAGCTCGATTCAACCTAGATGATGCTACCGCCTCAGGAACCCTATTGACAAAATTCTGGGTTTAAACCCTAAACTACAGCCGGGACACCACCTTCGTGATTAATACATCCATTTGACAATTTTCCCAAACTCGCCAACAACCTCGCCGGCTCCAATAGCAATCCCAACGAGCAACTTACCATCGTTCATCGCAATTTGATAAAACTGACTTATTCTGTTCAACTTGCAATTTCACTCAATTTTCAGGCTTAAAAATCATGATTATATTTTTAAAAATCATAGCTTTCAATAAAAAATCAGGTTATGTACCTGAAACAACAATTCATTCAAGTCAATATTTTTGATATGATTTTAAATTTCACAGTAATTCTATATTTTCAAAATGATTACTCAATATAAGTGCTTAAAACTTTCTTTAAAATTTGTATTACATTGTTAGAATCATCTTCTCTTCAGCCGTTACCGCTTGAATTTGATTAATTGAAGGGATAAAAATTTGTTTAGGTGGGTTTTATACCTGTTACTCAAACAGAGGACTATACATGTATGTAACCAGGCAGCATACTATTATTTATACATACATATATGGACATGCATGCAATTTAACACCTATACAAACATCTCACTATCACGTAATCAAGTATTTATCACATATTGACCATAGATAAACAGATTCGAACATAGATGAGGCCAGTTTGCTCACCTGGATTGAAGACAGAGTATTGGAAGTTGTATTTGACTTGAAACTTGACCTTGTATTTGGTTACAGGCTTTGGAAACCTGGAAATGTTCTGAAATTTGCAACCGAGAAACTGGAATTTTGATATAGTTGAGAATTGAAATTTTTCTTCATTATTGAAACTGGATTTTTCTTTTAAACTTTCTTTCTGTTCTGATTTGCTCTTGGGATTTGTTTTGAGTTTAACCCTGCTTGATCTCTGCTTTGAGTCGCAGGCTATTTTGATTTTTGTTTTGATTTTCTTTTCTTTTTTTCTTTTTAGGTTGAAACAGTTTGAATTTGATCCTGAGTTTGTTGCATGCCACAATTCAGGCTGATCTTGATTTATGTTTGAGATGAATTCAAGTTTGTCTTATTTTACCGGTTTGAGGCTTTGTTTTGCAGTTTTGTCTTAGGTTTGAGAAAACAGAAAATATCCTGGTATATTTTCTTTTCATACATGTTTAGGTAATTCAATTTCAAAAGAAAAAGTGATGTTTCCACTTGTTTAAAACATGTTAACACTTGTTAAAACATATTTTGCTCTTCTTACAAATGTCTCTTGCAACCTAATTGTGTTTAAGTCCTTGCTTAAATTATCTTTGAAATTATGGTTTAAACCATTGCTAATTTTATATTTACATATGTTTATTTTCAAATTATACTTATTATAGTTTTAAATGTCATACACTTTTTTGAAATCTTATTTTGTACATTTACAAACCAATTTTACATATGTATGTTTATAAATATACTAACTATACTTATTCATTTTAAGAAAAAATGTATCTTCTTTATTAAATCTTATACAATTTATAAAGGAAAATGAATTGAAAACAATTAAGGAATAATTATACATCTTATTAATTTTGAAAATTCAAACACAATTTATATTTTATTCCCAAATCTTCAAATTAATTTTCAATTAATTCATAATTTTAATTTCAAAAATTAAATTACTGACCATTTTAAATTTGATTTAAAAATAGGAATGCTACTGATTCCCCCCTTAAAAAAAATTTCGTCCTCGAAATTTGTCAGGGAGACAACAAAGAACAGATGAACACATTTGAGATAGAAAATTGATTCACAAGATTAAATTGAATATTTATTCTGCAATTGGCTTATCAAATCAGAATATCATCTGTAATTTTGAGAACAAACTCATTCAATATTTTTCCAAACACCCGGGTCACCCAGATCTACGAAATATGTAGGGCACTGCTTAGTTCGAAGGGCAACTAACCATCCGTAGAATATATCTGGGCCCTAAAGAATAGGTTCAATTTTTCATAATTCTCAAACATTTAGTGTGGATTCCAACTCAGGTCGGAGTATCTCAAAGCTTACACCGGCTTGTCCCTCTTCGAACTTCGATAATCACCAAAAATTACAATAGAATTTTAAATTTGGTTTTAATCAAAATTGTTTTATCGATACAAATTAATCTATTTTCATATGTTAACCAATTTCAATTTCAATTTCAATTTAAAATTTCAAATTTATTATAGTTGAAACAGAAAGGTGAGGGAAACTGATGATTAGAATACGAAATAGGAAATGGAACCTTTTCTACAACGATTTGCAGGGCTACCATCATACCAAAACATTTTCTTCGAGCTGCCACGAAGTAATCAAAGAATTTGAAATTGGATGATCAACAAAGGAGATTGATAGAGAAATGTTATTTCCGTTTTTGTTACAGGTATTGACCATTTGTAGTGGTACTTTCCTATCCCTCCATCTCGTCCTCTTCTTGCACTAATACTCACCATCAGTGGATAGTAAGAGAATTTACCGAAGCATTCAGACGAATATCTTAGGGATACTCATTCTAGGGTATACTTCACCCTATCTTTAATGAGTTATTTAATGTGTTATACTCCATAACTAAATGCCGCAGATTCAAACATTCAATCCGATTTTCCGGAGCTTATAACACATTAAGTCCAACAACATAGCAGAAGAAAAAGAAATGAATATCGTATAAAACTCCAAAGAAGGAACTCCAATATCAGCGATCTCCATCTCCAAAGCACCAATCCAAAAATAGCTCGAACTCCCAATCATGAAGAACTAAGCAAGGACAGCCATGAATGCTTAAGTGTAGCAAATTTGATCCACATATCCAAAGGGCTTCGAAGGCTATCGAATCTACACCTACCATTCGACTATCTGAAAAACCCAACTCTAGACTGCCCGTGTGGAAAATTGTAGGAACCCAGATTTTAGGAAGGGAACAATAAACTCCAGGTCAGTCATGGGACTGGTATGAGTAAACAAAAACATTTGGTTTGAAACAAAAACAATTGAAAATTGAAATGAAATCTGCAAACGTACGGTTGTCGATTTTCGAACGTGAAAATCTGGGTTGTCACATTTATAACACATTAAGTACAACAACACAGCAGAAGAAAAAGAAATGAATATCATAACAACTCCAAAGAAGGAACTCCAATATTAGCGATCTCCATCTCCAAAGCACCAATCCAAAAATAGCTCAAACTCCCAATCACGAAGAACTTAGCAAGGTCAACATGAATGCTGAAGTGTAGCAAATGCGATCTGCAAATCCAAAGGGCTTCGAAGGCTATCGAATCTACACCTACTATTCGACTATCTGAAAAAACCAACTCTAGACTGCCCGTGTGGAAAGTTATGGGCACTCAGAGTTTAGAAAGGGGACAATAAACTCCAGGTCAGTCATAGGACTAGTATGAGCTAACAAAAACATTTGGTTTGAATAAAAACAATTGAAATTTGAAATGAAATCCGTAATGCTTCTTTTTAGGAAAATGAAACTACCATAAGGCCTCCCGCCACACACACAATGCATACACACACTTGGGGGAGATTTCTCCTTACGATAGTTAATCATGCTTACTATGCGAGAACACTTTTGATATTATTATTAGTGCATAGTGCAGAAAACATTTCGAATGTATAATATTAATCTTAGCCAACATACAACCATTATTGTATGCCTACTATAGTTACCATGTTCAATAGTACGTTACCACCACCATTCCATGGCAGGTTATACAACTAAAACCGTATAAGGCATGTATTGTTTCTATGGATTTCCAACAAATGGTCAGGCCAAGGAACTTCCTACTGCCACATGGGAACGCCTCTGGAGGGACTCCCCGAGAACCTAACCGGATCTCTGCCAAGCAAGACTGACGTTACCTCACGCTTTAACCAAGCTATAACATAGGTAACTACCACACAAGTATGTCATCCCCGGTCATAACCGACCTTTATCCGAGGCCTACCAACAACCACAAAGAAATAAATTTGCAGTAACCACATAGGTTAAATATTAGGGCTCCATACCTTGATACCACCTCTTATCCAGAAGAAAATCGACATACCCTAGGGGCAAGACCCCTAAAAACCATGCTGCGACATTCCTGTTTCAACCATTTCTGGGTTGTGAGGCTCGACGAAGTCATGTCCACAAAGCTACGCATTTGACAAAAGCCATGCTTCAATTAACAAATGATCAGCAGCACTTCGTATGCTACATTACGAAATTGGGAATGTATCGCTAGTAACCATCAACTACATAAGCTCTGAGCTCGTACGTCTCAGAGAAGGGTGGTAAGCAAAGAGAATAAATCTCTACCACCAAACAGAAATGTATTTGATAGAGACTAGCTTTACATTCCAAGGTATAATGTCAGACACAAATCCATACAAGTGTGTCCCGGGTTCAAACAGAACTAAAGGCACTTCCGAAGAAGCCCTTGCAAATCCAGATAATCCTTAATCACGTCCAGACTTACATCACAATGCGTAATCAAATCTCTATACCAAGGATCAGCCGGTGTAGAGACATTCGAAGAGTTATCCTTTCGCTTTCGAAAATATCTGGTCTTCACCTCCGGTCTTCAAATGCTATCCATATCGTCGTATCATTATTTAGAATGGGTTATATGACACAAAGGTCCTCTCCCGGCTGAACCGAATAATGAGCGTAATATTTTAAAAACATACGGATATTAGGATCTCAGTTAAGTCACAACTTTAAAACCTAAAACCTTTTCTTCAAATGGTTTAAAACAAATCACCCTTTTCAAATCTTTAAACAAAAAGATTCATTTCATAAAGCTCACCCATTTTCCATAAAGATTCATTCACAAATTTCAAAAACAATTTCCACTTCAAATCAGATTAACTCAACCAATCTTTAAATCAAAGATTTAATTCATAGCTTTCAAATTTGTTTCCAAGGATTCATTCAGAACTCTCAAAACAATTCCCATTTCTAATCTTTTATATATAAAAGATACACCATTATAAATCCTCTTCAATTTCAAAACAAGGTTCAACCATCTTTCACAAAGATTAATTCATAGCTTTCAAAACAATTTCATTTCAAATTTGAAATCTTTTCAACATAAACTGGAAATCCTTTCTTTATATGAAAGCTATTATTTTTTGGAAACAAATAGTTTTCGTTTCGAAAAAATATGATTATATTTATACAAGTTAAAGTCTTTCAAACTTGGGTTAAATTCAAATTCCCAAAACAATACTTTAAAAAGGGTTTAAAACCCATATAAACACTTTTATAATTTGTATAACATTTTTAAAACATAATTTCCAAACATAGAATTCAACTTTAAATTTTGAATTCAAATTAAATTATTTTAGTTTCCAAAACTTTATCAAGTTATTCAAAATGACTTTTATCTTTAAAACTCCTTTTCAAAAGCCTTTTCTAATTCAACCCAATTCCATTTCCAAAATCATTTGGATTCAAAATTCAAACTTTTAAAACCATTACGAAAATCTATGACTTAACCAAATTTCCTTGTGCAATCCATATTCGTGTGTGCATAGTGTAGTCCAAGGGTTTTACACACAATAGTGCAACATCATCAATCATCCCAGATCCAACACACCAATATCGATAAGCGGTATAATCTATAACGCTAATCTTCCATACACATATTCACAAATAAATAATATGCATTTATCACAGATAAATAAATTACATTCATCACAGCTTCAATTAAAACAATTCATATCACAAATCATCACACAGCAGAGATATTAAACAATTCATAGCATTTCATATAATTCAAACATCCATAAGTAAGGTTAGTTAATTATCTGATTAAGTTAAATCAGACAAATCACTAATCCAGGTTGATTACCATTAGTTAATCACAGTTCATGTTAATTAATTATCCTTAAATTATTTATTAATCAATCTTAATTAATGAATTAATCAACCTTTAATCATTAATTAATCAACCATAATAAATAAATCAACTTTTAATCATTAAATAATTAACCTTTAATTATTTAATTATCCTTTAATTAATTACTTGTGATTATCCCTAATCATTTAAATAAATCACAAATTAATTATCACTTGATTAACTAATATTAATCATTAATCATTAATTCTATTACTTATAATTAAGTGATTATCTTTTAATTATAAATTAATGATCTTTTATTCAATTTAATTAATTAACCTTAATTAATCTTTGATTTAGAAATTTTTCCTTAAAATAATTATCATTTAATCACCTTCATTAATCAATTCTTCCTTAATCATTTTCATCAATATTCATAAATATAATTACACAAAGTCATTATTCCTTAATTTCATTTAGTAATACCCTTTAAAATGAATTAACAAAATCATAAAATTTAACTTAAACTCTTTAAATTCATTTAAAGATTAAAACACCTCATCCTTTTTAATCATTTACTTAATCAAAATATTAAGTTTATTTTCAAAAACAAAGGTTATGTAAATAGAATAAAACTCTTTTTAAACTTAGTTAAAATTAAAAGAATATTTTTAAAACCTTTAATTAATTTCTAACTTAAATAAAACAAGTTTAATTGAAAAGCATTAATTAGAAAATTATTTAACTAAATTAAATTTAAGACTTTTAAAACTAGTTAGATTTTAAACTTAATACCCTATCATCATTTTCAGAAACCTGGGCCAAATTCCGTTTTACGCGAGCAACTACACAAGCCAGATTATCGAAATCCCAAGCAAAATACGGTTTCTTCTTTTCCTTTTTAAACTTTACTGGTTCAACTTTCAAACCGTTACAATACTTTTGCAATTACCCAAACCCATACCCAATTTCCTAGAGCCCAAGTTTGAAAAAAAAACCGAGATACTCTTCTTCTCCCCGAGCTCAATCAAATCCAGACACACTTGATACCATATGCACGTCTACGTCGTGACCAACCACCTCCGATCATTTCTCCAACCATCGACAAGTCTGAAATCTTCCCCTGAGTCGATATGACCACCCAGCACCATCAATCTCTTCAAAATCCAAAATTAAACGAACACAAACTGGAATCGACCCTACCTACTGAATCACCTCGCCCTACCGCCTGACGCCATCAGAACCCAAGCCGATCCATCCAAAGCTACGTCCTTACATCACACAACAATCTCCCTTACCCCGGTCAAGCTCGATTCAACCTAGATAATACTACTGCCTAAAGAACCCTATTGACAAAAATCTGGGTTTAAACCCTAAACTACAGCCTCTATGCCAACTTAGTGATTAATACTTCCATTTGACAATTTTCTCGAACTCGCCAATAACCTCGCCGACTCCAGTAGCAATCCCAACGAGCAACTTGCCATCATTCATCGCAATTTGATAAAATTGACTTATTCATTCAAATTGCAATTTCACTCAATTTTCAGGCTTAAAAATCATGATTATATTTTTAAAAATCGTAGCTTTCAATAATAAATCAGGTTATATACCTGAAACAAAAATTCATTCAAGTTGAGATTTTTGATATGATTTTAAATTTCACTGTAATTCTATATTTTCGAAATGATTACTCAATATAAGTGCTTAAAACTTTCTTTAAAATTTGTATTACATTGTTATAATCATCTTCTCTTCAGCTGTTACAGCTTGAATTTGATTAATTGAAGAGATAAAAATTTGTTTAGGTGGGTTTTATACCTGTTACTCAAACAGAGGACTATACATGTACATAACCAGGCATGCATACTATTATTTATACATACATATATGGACATGCAGGCAATTTAACACCTATACAAACATCTCACTATCACGCAATCAATCATTTATCACATATTAACCATAGATAAACAGATTCAAACAAAGATGAGGTCAATTTGCTCACCTGGATTGAAGACAGAGGACTGGAAGTTGTGTTTGACTTGAAACTTGATCTTGTATTTTGTTACAGGCTTTGGAAACCTAGAAATGCTTTGAATTTTGCAACTAAGAAACTGGAATTTTGATATAGTTGAGACTTTAAATTTTTCTTTATTATTGAAAATGGATTTTTCTTTTAAACTTGCTTGCTTTTTTGATTTGCCCTTGAGCTTGCTAAATATTGATTTGTTTTAAGTTGAACCGTGCTTGAACTTTGCTTTGAGTTTCAGGCTGTTTTGACTTTTGTTATTATTTTTCTTTTCTTCTTTTCAGGTTAAAATAGTTTGGATTTGATCTTGTGTTTGCTGCATGCCTCAATTCAAGTTGATCTTGATTTATGTTTGAGATGAATTCAAGTTTGTTTTATTTTACTGGTTTGAGGCTTTGTTTTGCAGTTTTGTCTCAGGTTTGAGAAAACAGAAAATAGCCTGGTATATTTTCTTTTCATACATGTTTAGGTAATTCAATTTCAAAAGAAAAAGTGATGTTGCCACTTGTTTAAAACATGTTAACACTTGTTAAAACATATTTTGCTCTTCTTACAAATGTCTCTTGCAACCTAATTATGTTTAAGTCCATACTTAAATTATCTTTGAAATTATGGTTTAAACCTTTGCTAATTTTATAATTACGTATGTTTATTTTCACATTATAATTATTATAGTTTTAAATGTCATACACTTTTTTAAAATCTCATTTTATACATTTACAAACCAATTTTACATATGTATGTTTATAAATATGCTAACTATACTTATTCATTTGAAGAGAAAATGTATCTTCTTTATCAAATCTTATACAATTTATAAAGGAAAATGAATTGAAAATAATTAATAAATAATCATACATCTAATTAATTTTGAAAATTCAAACACAATTTATATTTTATTCCCAAATCTTCAAATTAATTCTCAATTAATTCATAATTTTAATTTCAAAAATTAAATTACTCACCAATTTAATTTTGATTTAAAAACAGGATTGTTACATTTTCTAGATAAGTTCTGAACCATTTTGATAACACGAGATTGTTTTGTTTCCTGTTGGCTCATACTGTGTTAAAAACCCGAAAACATTTGTCATAATTAAATTTAATATCTATAAGGGTTGAGTGTTCGAAATAGTTTTGAAAAGGTAAAAAAAGAACCAATTAAGGAAGGAAAAAAGAACTCCACCGTTTCCTCTTCTTAAATGCCAATTTAGATTGTGTATTATAAATACTAGTGCGAACCCGTGCTTCGCATACGGACCGCACTCGACCTCTTATCATCATAACATGTTTAAATGATTTATATGGTTCCTTGATTAAGAAATGTGATCTTTTTTTTATCAATTTTCAAATAAGTTTGCATTTTGTCTAAAACTTGCGTATAAATCTTTGAAAACAGTAATGAAGATAGTACCGGTGCTTGATAAACAATTGCAAAATATCGAGCAAAAATGATTTCAAATATAAAATTTCCACGCAATACACATATAAATTGTACGCATATAAATTTATTGTGTGCATCAACTATTGCTCTATGCATTGACTGTATTATATGTAACTTCATTTGGTGAGATACTTTTATCAATCATTTCCTTCATTACTTGATGTCGTTGATTCCATTTGCTGCTTCAGTAATAACTATCTATAAAAGCATTGCAGGTAACAATATTTGGTTTTCACTTGACCATTGATCCAAAAATTCCAAAAGCAACGTTGACATGATTCATGAGAACGCAAGTGTTGGTGATGATCTGATAACTGACTACGTCTAGGAACACATTATGCAGCATCATATTATTGTAGAATGATAAAATTAGAGGATAAAGAGATTTATTTCTATTTTGAACGATTCTTGTGAAAAATATGCTAAATCTAAAGCATACATATTTTATGTCTGAAGTGTTGGAACTAACAACCATTATTCAACAATATTTATTTTAATATGAAGAATATCATTGTATTTCTTTTACAGTCAAAGAAAATTCAATATAATAAGAAGTATACATTTGTATCTAATGCTTTTGAGCTTTCTCGTTCCATTTCTAATTCCATCTAACATTATTGCTGTATTTTGGTAATGTTGGATTCACTAGATTTGACTGCAATTTATGAAAGTAGAATCAGTGGCTGGAAATTTTCAAAACAATCAATGACATAGATTAGTTAAAAGAAAGAAAGTCTAACAGATTTAATAACTTTAATAATATGGATAATCCGAAAATTTAAAAAAATTACTTTTAGCTATCAACAATGGAGCATATTAAATTTTAGATTTAATAGTGAAATCGATTCTTAAATCCAATTAATGTAGAAAAAGTATCACATTTCAAAGTATGGAATAAAAAGAAATTAAAAACGTGACTGTTTGTTTCTCAAAATATGAAGGAGGCCTGTGTGCTCTTGAAATCTAACTCAATAATAATATTATAGTATAGATGTTTAAACTTTAATTTAAAGAGCTCCACTTTCCCTCTTCTTAAATGCCAACTTAAACCGATTAACTATCTAATTATAGGATTAAGTAAACTATTGTCAATTAATTAAAATAATTCTAGTACATATTATAAAAACAAATACAAGTAAATTACATATTTGTATATGATTATTTAACATGATTTGACAATAAAACGTTGGACAACAAACACATATATAAAGGTCAATTGTTCATTGTGGTGTAAATCCAAGCTCTCATAAATGAACACATTAACCATATATACTGTTTATACAATGCACTTTCACCAATAGACATGAGTGTACTTAGTGCACTCATTATAATATGTTAAACTTTAATTAAAAGAAAACTCCATTTTAGACAACGTATATATAAAATAAGATGTTATTTAAAATAAATTTTATATCATATCTAAAATAAATTAGACTTATTGGCATTATGAAGATCCAAAATGGAAAAATAAAATAAAATTCACCCATCTAACCAGCTTCGGACTAGACCAATTCCTTCAATCGTATTAGGGCTCTAATGGTTTATATTGTCAGCATTTACAATATTAGGGAAAACTTAATTATGCCTACCGGTTTAGTAGGGTACCCGAAAAAGTAGTGCTAAGGTTGGGTTTAGGTTGTGAAGAAATTTTCCCTACCGGCTACTACCTAGATCGAAGGATGATGTTTGTGTAATCCCTAATATATAGGCCCAAAATAAATTTGGCATAGGACTAATTTTTCGAAGTCAGTTTGAAAATTTAATATTCGTTTTGAATTTAAAAGTTAAAATTGAAATATGAAATATATCTTATAGAAGTTATAAAGTACTTGGCAAAATTATTTCGAAAATAAATTGATATTTTCAAAATTATTCAATAAATTAATTAAATGATTAATTAAATAAATATTAATGAAAAGTAAATTAATTTAATTAGTATATACGATGATGTGTGTGTATCTTAAAACGTTTGAGGTTAATCATATGTTAATTTTCGAAAATACTAAGAAATTATATTTAATTAAATTAATATTTATTTGGTAAACATTAACGTTGCCTAACTGTTATTTAATAAATCAATATATGTATGTTTTGATGTATGTATATTTCTAAATAAGTATTAAACTTAGTATTCGTCTTATATAGTTTAGGGTGACTAAATTAAAATTTTGAAAATTTAAAATAATTTAATTATTTTGTTAATTGAACTAATGAATTAAAATTGCTTAAATAAGATTTAATCAATAATATGCATAAGAGTATTATACAAGTTAATTGAATTCTAACTATTATATATGAATTAAACTTTATAATATGAATGTACGAACTTAATTGGAACTGTAATAGACCCAATTTTTGTTTAAGGAACATGTATATACATATATTGTATATACCATGATTTATGATGGGTCGACACTTAAGCTACGAGAGTTTTAATAAGAAATACTAAATCGATATCACGATATATTAAAGATTAATGATCTTTAATATAAGTTGTCATCTACCACATATATATTAATTGATTATTTGCATACTCTTTAGTTATTAATCTTCATCAAGTTAGATATGTTATGTGAATTACTATTAATACATTAACTAAATGAGGTTAGATAAATACATGCATTTGTCGATCTACCTCAGGGTACATGCATTATACTTAGGTCGTTACAAAATAGTGGGATGGGTGAATTATCTCTTTTGATTTGTTGATCTTCCTCAAGGTCGATCTGAGGTTCGAAAAAACCCATAAGTTAGGAACTGTATATAACACAATCAATAAAGTGTTATCCATCACCTGCAGACCTATGATTTATTGATTACCTTTAAGATAGAGTCCTAAGCTAAGCTTGTCCTATTGCCCAATAAAGAAATCAGAAGTTTGGTATGTTTGTCTTAGGGTTTTGAAAAATATAAGAGCATTACTAGAAAAATGAAATGAATACATTTAACATATTTAATACTGTAAGAATATACGTTATACAAGTCAAATAATCTGCTTCAATAAATTTATGCAAACAATAATATATAGTTTATAAAATGTTTATAAATTAGATTATACAGTTGAATTAAATTGAGATTGGCATAAATGAAAAATATTCTAACCAAAAAATCTTTTGGCATGTTGTCACTTCCAGACCCTTGCAAAATCTAATTTACAAAACCACTAAAATTTTATTTTCTTAGTCACTTAAGAGTTTATCTATCCAAGACTGCATATTTTCTTTTATAAGTTTTGAACTCTTAAGCAATACAAGAACATGGATTTTTGATCCATATTCAGTCATATTTAAATGTTATATGGTGAGTAGTTGCGATTCGAAATGTACGAAACTTCGATTAAATTAATTCAATTAGAAAAGGCAAGTATACATAATTAGAGATCATATATTCAATACAACTGATTACATTAAGGACCTTTTTGTGTTACATATAGCTCTAAACCAAGAGCTGTTTAAGTAATTGTATCTAGGAATTTGATCATTAGACTATCAATTTGATTTGTTTTGATATCCTTTAATGTTGTAGATAACAAAATGCACATTCGTAATTAGTTCTTTATAGTCCTATGGTTAGGGTTTCCCTACGAATGGTTTGACTATACAAAAAGGAAAGAAATTGTACGAGAGCGGATGTAACTTAAGCTATCGTTGGGATAAAGAGTGTGAATGGTCTTTTTTGCTTCGTAAAGAGATATTGGAAACGAGCATGGTATAAATACTCATAGATACTTAGTATGGAATTATGAATATGATTTCTGTTCCAAATGTATTTTCATATTGAAAATTATTTTATATAAAAGTTCTCTTTGAATTCAAGATAATTGATTTAATACTTATGGCTATGAACAGGTTATAGTGAATGAAATAAATTCATGTAATATGTAGTTGAATGGAGCATCTTGTTTCATATTCCATTATTGTAATGGTGGAAATAGTGGGAGCATAACATATAACACTTCTTAGTGGATGCACCAAGCTATGAAAAATTATTTACGTAAAATTACAAAATAGTATTTATGGAGTACTAATTTTTTAAATACTAATTAGAAACATACATGATTTATTTCAATATGAATATTACAAATATTCATTACAAGATAAAACTATAATGATGTTATTTGATATCATAGCTAAATGAAACATTAGAAAATATAGTAGCATCTGAAAATTTAAAATTGTTTTGGAGTTATGTACTAAGCCATAATTTGAGAAATAATTCTTTAATCATATGATTATGAATCATATGGTACTTATGAATCGTATCTTCAACAATTAAAGTTAAAGCTCCTGTTCATTAGGAGCGACACAAGTGTTAGTGAACTCTTAAGATTGATATACATAGATCTTTGCAACCATAGGTCCAATTATACCAAAGCATTTCCATATATTTTGATAAATTCATGGATGAAATATAAACATTTGTATTTGGAACACATGTATAAGTCTATTATAAGTTCATTGAATTTAAAATAGAAGTAAATAACATAACATGCAAAAGAAAATAAAATGACTCAATTTGATCGAATATGTGAGTGTACCTGAAAGGGGTTCCAAATGTACCTAAAATGAATAAGATTCAATCTTAAAAGTCTCATCTCCCCATGATACATAATAATGTATAGATAAGGAGAGATCGAACTTTGTGGGAGAAAGGACGATTGATGTTATGTGAAATTGAGTCAAGTTCTTTCTTTAAGGATGTGCACTTAAGAGTAAGTACATAAGGTTAAATTTAATTTCACCTTCAAAAAATCTACAAAACCATACAAGATAGGAGTTAATGAAATAATCCCCATAAAATCTAGGTGAAGGAGTTGACATTTGCGTAAGTCGAAAGAATGTAGTAATATTTATTTGTGAGGGATCCTTTCTGAACCACCCTAAATGTGTTTGGGATAGATACATATTGATGAACAATTAATATTATGGATATAAGTTTCGTAAACTTAAATATCAAATAAGTTTTATACATACATACATACATACATACATACATACATACATACATACATACATACATATATATATAAGCACTTTATCATATGTGTATAAATACCTATTATGTTGCACTAAGTAATAATTATTGTTTCATGACACACCAGCTTCATGATGATGGAATTTATTTTATAAATTATTGATTGTGAAATGGATATGATCTAAAGATAAAATGGATTACAAATGATGGAATTAAATTGACCAAGCCTAAAAGGACATAACCAATTAGAATGTCTACAAGAATCTGACACATTAAGAAGAAACTTTGATTTTGCTTATTAGTGTTTAAAAAAGAATTTCCTCGATTATCAATAAGTCATTAATAGTATAGGCTCTACCATACGACATGGTTCGCAAATACAAAATGGATTCTAAGTACATCATCAAATATTTGATTTTGATAGTTCTACCCAAAGTGGTATGATCCATCGACGAAAAATTATCACTGTGAAGAAGACCGATGTTATTGGAATATAGATACCTATGTTAATATAAAAATATCGTGAAGTTCAACTGTTGAAATTAACAGAACAGATTCATTGTTCAACATAATTAGGTTAATTCAGATTTTTCTTGTAAAATTATCGCTCGATATGATTTTGAATTTTGGTATACATATGTTTTTAACTGGGTTTTTAACCAAGCCAATTTCAATAGGAGTAGGTGCATTGAAACGAGAATAGGTAACTTGGAATTTGGCAAAGACACTCAGAAGGACTAAAGGAAGAGCTCAAGAAAGCATGGAGCCCAAAATAGGTAAGTCCTTAACTCGGACCGAGTTAGACCCTTAATTCAGTACCTACTCTAAATACCATACCATGACATCTTCGTACTTTTGCCAAGTGATCCCCTAGTCTTCCTATGCATGTTCATAAAGTTTCATAGAGTTCTATAGAGCCCATCATCAAGAATTAAGATGTGATAGTCCATATAGCAGGATAATCCAAGTCATGATAGAATGTTAATCAGAAGCCGCCAATTATCTACCAAATTACATAGAGGACATCTAAACTAACCAAATAGTTTAAAACAAGAAGATTTAGCCAAAGATTGACTAAGGATTAAACTTAAAAAAAGGTTAAGGATTTAATTCGGTACCAAATTTAGCCATTAACTAGTATCGTCGTGACACATCTTGTGAAATCTTGGGGCGATTCCTCGAATTCACTGGTAGTAGGATTCTGATGCAATATGAACGCTACCCTTACAAATACAAACCAGAAAGCAACCAAGAAAGGGGTTGGATTCTACAATCACTATGCGGGATCTCCATTTATTTTTCAAACTCTTTCCTCTGCATTACAGCCACCAAGGCAACAACTATAGATATTTCTAGGACTTAGAGCTTATCCAACCTTTGTACTTTTGACTATTTCTTTCACAGTCATCTTGTAATCTCACCCTGGCCCGGTCAAACCAATAATCAAAGCTATAAAGTGGATGTAGGTTTAGTTAGCTACAAAACCACTATAAAAATCTAGGTATCTCATTTATTTTTTTGCTATTTTATATTATATTTGCTCTATTCTAAAAGGGTTGGTGCTTTCACATCATACTCGGGATGTTGATCCATATTTTGGGTTAATATTTTAGTGCTTTCATTGAAAACAGGAACCAAAGCTTGGATCTTTCCATCTATTTTGGATTGGATCAATCTATAGTTTTGATCAAGAAAGTTTGCTCAAAGAAAGTTAGAGATTTTCTATTCTAATGGCTCCTGAGAGGAATAAAACATATGGAAAATCTAAAGGGACAACACTTAGTGTTGATGAAACCAATCTCGAGCAAATGGAAGTGAACAACACTAACTATTATTGAATAGAGGTTAATGCAAGAAACTTTGCACTAGGTGCATCTACTCAATTGGAGATTTTAATCAGAGGAGAGCTTAACAAGGTGGTTAATCAACTTTAGTAGAAGATGGTTGATAGCCATAAGGTTTCTATGGACAAGATTGATGCATTTCTAGCACTACAATCGCCAACTTCCTCAAGGACTAGACCGGAAGTTGCAAAGGCTATAGAATAGATGAATTCCTCTGTCTAAGGCATTAACAGAAGGGATCGCAAGCAAAAGCAAAAGAGATAGTTGGTACAGCGATTGGAATTGTTATCAAAGGTAATGGAAGTACCCTCCTACCGGAGGATAACCTACTCCAAATCCTAACCTTGGGGTAAAGGATCCATAAGGAAATATTGCAATGCTTCTCTTCGACTCCGATGATGACATACAACTTGATGTCAAACATTTGGAATCTAATTCAAAGCTAGGTAGGCAAACTCCTAGAAAGGAAGTTAAAACTGCTGCTATAAGGCCACTCGCACGCCAATGGGGTTCTATAGGAGTTGTTCTCTCGGAGAATGGAGGAACTAGGCTTCAATTGGCTAACCATCACCGTTTGCAGAATCATACGCTTAACATATCCCTTGACAGTCGATCGTTGGACTACCAGACTAGTGAGGCATGCATTGCGGACATCATGGTCAAACAGTTGATTAAAGAAAGTAAGGGCACGAAGGATGGCAATTAGGGTTTTGCATCGGGCCGAACTCCATTCTCTTAAAGCATCCTATTACGAGAAGTTTACTATGACCACTATACCATCCTATGATGGGATAATAGACCATAAACAACACTTGTACAAATATAGTTGGATCACGGACGTGGCTCGAGCTTTCGATGTTGTTCGTTGTAGATGTTTCCCAATTTATTCAGAAAGAATCGCATCTATGTGGTTCACCGAGCTCCCCCAAGATCCATTTCAACTTTTGATGAGTTGACAAGGAAAATCTTGGAATAGTTTAAACTTCATATGGCTTAGCTAAAAGTTGTGATGTCTCTATTTGGCTTCTTCCAAGGACCTAATGAGTCGCTAAAATCCTTCATGAATCAATTCAACATTGCAGTTACCAAAGTAAGCAATCAAAATGAGGAAATGTTGTTCATGGCCTTGGTCCGAGCTATTTATCCGGATATAGATTTTGGCAGATGGAATAAGATCAAACAACCAAATAACATAAAGGAATTTAATTGAAAAGCAAACCAATACCTAAGATTCGAAGAGGTAGACACTCTGGATGGTACGACCGTTGGTGCACAACCAAAGGAGTTGGTTCAGAACAATGTAGTGGTCAAGTAGGATGGGAATAGTTCTGCAGATACTACAGGAGAGGCAGGGAAGAATGGAAATCGAAAAAAGGGAAACCCAAACTTTGGAGGCGGGTGAGTTACGGATGAGAAACGTCCAAGGAAATTCAGAATAGAGGACTATATGCCATAGCACAATAGTCTAAGAATATATATCTTTCTACTCATGATATTAAGTGCTACAACAAACCCCCGAGGACAAAAGCCTTCGAGCGACATAAGCAATCGGCAAAGTACCGCTGCTTCTATGAGACACACGAGCATAATACCAACGGATGCCGACATCCGATGGATGTGATGGAGGAGTTTATATGGTGTAACAAATTGCAGCAGTACAAGAAGAAACCATAGAATGGTGAGGGTGCGAAGAGGCCTAAAGGTCCAATTGCTCAAAGAAAAATGCTTCAACTCAGTAGGGAGGGGCCCCAGCAAATAATGGAAGACCGCTCATTAGTTAGTCATCCAAGAATAAAGTAGCATTCGAATGAAATGCAACATCACACAACTCTATATATCACTATGCAATTAAGTTAATTAGATCACACAACATAAGGTAGATTTTATGTCATCCTAATATTTACCACTTTTTAACACAATACATGGAAAAATCGTCTGTTGTGTGACATGGCTCATGAAATCATTGTTTTATAGAGATTTCATCCATGCCATTTAGAAACCATTTTATTTGTGTCTGATTTAAGTTATCAAAAATTTCATTTTGCCTCCAAATTAGTATTTTGCTTTTCTCTCTATATTGTGGCAATTATTTCATGGCCGCGTTATTGTGCTCTTTTATTTATTTCCGTTCTATTTTTCATCATCTCTCACTTTCAAAACCAAATTAGGGTTATTTCCCTCTTCTATTTCATGGATGCGTTGTCTATGTCGATTCCTTATGCTCCTTTTTCCCGTAGAATTTAGGGTTTTGCATTGTTTGAAATTGCTGATTCACTAATTGTTGCATGAATGTGTCGTCGATCGATCATAAAGCCTTGAACTCTATCAACTGCTTCAATGTTGAGTGATTGTTGCTTTCGAATTGGTATTATTCCCTTTTTGAATTTCGTCTCCGAACTCGACAATTTGCCAGTGATGATTTGGGTTTGAATGTATACAGATCGATTTTTAGCGATTCCCTGTATTTTGTGTATGTTTAATTTTTTTTTTTTGAGTTTAAATATTTCAGGTGGACTTTCTTCCTTGTTACTTTCTGGTGTTCCTAGTTCATGCCTTTGTTTAGATATTTTCAATAATTCTCATTATTTTTCGGTGATGACTTGAGTATTGATATTGCTTTATCCGATTTGAGCATTTTTTGCTATTCCTTCTTCATTCCTTTATGTGAATTGACTTTGACTAGGTCTTGTAGATGGCCTTGTTACTATGAGTTTGGATTTATCTATTTTGGTTTGAATGCTTGGGTATTTCTACATTGGTTATGTCTGCTTGATATGTCAGATTTTTATTTGGTTCAAGGGTTTGATTCTGCGAGTCATCTTAGATGTGTGCCTGAACCATACTAGATGTGTTGTTTGATATTTCATGCATATACATACATACATATGTATGTATAAATGTGTGAATAATTTCTTATATGTTTTGGCTTGTCAATACTGGACTTACACTTGAACTTGCACTTGAATTTAGGAACAGGAGTTGAACACGTGTGCTTGGCTGCCTATGCATGTCATTACTACTCCCCACTTTGCTTTTACCGATTGAATGTATGTCTTGGTGTACCAATGTGTTGCTTGATGTCTCTAGTATATGTATATATATATATGCATATGCACATGTGTGTACATATTACTTGTCTGGTATTACTTCATATATGTCGTTTTGTGAAGGTGGTGATGTTGCATTAGCACAGAATCAAGAGCATTTGAACTTGAACTTGTTGACTAGCATACATACACATGTGTTTTTCTTTACACTATATGCTATTGAACGTGAACTTGATGAATTTGGGAACTGGAGTTGGAACACTTGTGTTTTTATTAGCACTATATGAAGACTAGCACTGCCTTGTTTAAGGGAGTGGTTCAAGGTTGTGCACTCCCTTAAACAAGGCAGTGTGCACTATCTTGAACTCCATATACTCCATGGCTTATTTGATCCTTTGATGGACGCTCCTTTTTATTCGCATTCACTTGATTCATGCACCTTACAATTTCAATTCAATTCTTGTTTTTTTTGTTCTTGCACCTTATAGTTTTAGTTTACTACTTCTTGGCAATGTGCATTGCCTTGAACTCATGTACTTCTCGGCTGCATCTTTTTGTGGCACTACCTATTATTCAATTGTTTATGGTACTTCCAGGCTGCATTTGACATGTATTGCGTATATACATGCATGCATGTATATACATATGTGTATATGTGTGTTTCTCACTATACTTATACTTGAACCTATGTGATGCTCTTTTTCTTGAAACATTGCTGTTACTTTTGCTTTAGTCCATGTGCACTAAATTTTGGCTTGTACGTTCTAGTTTGATTCATGCTTGCTATTGCATTATTTCCTCTTGAAGTTTGAATATGCCAACATGTCCATGTATACATGTATATACATATGCATATATATGAATGTTTGTGTGGATGTCTTCCTATGCTTGATTTTGGTTTACTGATCCGAGCTTATGCACTTGTGTTCACTGCACCATATTATAATATGCACTTCTGCTAAACTTTCTGAAGATGTTAAAAACTTGAACTTGGTTGATGGTTCTACTTGTACCATGTCCTCACTAATTTCTACCTAGTAGTGTAGCTTTGGCTTGTACATGTTCCTGTGTTGACCTTTGCATTTGCATTGCCTTTGCTAATTGTTCATACGCACTTGACATTCCATGCCTTTTTCTAGTTTGGTTCCTTCCCTACATGTGTTGGAACCTCAGTTCCTGATATTTTGATAATAACAATCATATGATTTTATCTAACCAAGTGTTGCAGGAAAACATTGATGATCAAACTCCGAATTGATGTGCGTAATCTTTTATATTGTTAGAGTCTGTGTATAGTTAGTTATATATTTTAAAATATCTCCTAATTGGTACACGCGCACAAGCTATTGAATACACGCACTTGTTTTCGAAGAAAAACTTTTATATGTCTGAAACACAGGATTCAGATGTCTGAATCATTATTTCAGACGTCTGAATGCTGAAGCGCAACATAAATTTTAAGGCGCATTCAAACGTCTGACCTTAATATTCAAAGGCCTGAATTCAACCTTTTTTGCACTATTTCAACGCTGGTTTGTTATTTCGCTACATTCAGAAGGCTGAATTTTATTCAGACTTCCAAGTTAAAAATAATGGCTAGTGGTTCAAAAGGTTGCTTTTTTTCCCTGAATAGAAACAGCGCTGAATTCAACAGTTGCTTCTTTCTGATTCATGGCTACTCTTCATGAAGCATTTCAACCTTTTAACAACTATAAATAGCAAGCATTTTCAACACTATTAAAAACGAATTCTTATTTTTGATTTCTAAATTCTATACACTTGCTATTTACTTTAAAGATTCTCAAATCAAACTATTTGATCACTAACGCTCAAGCATAATCTTAAGTGATCAATTAGTCTTCCTTTCTTCACAAATTTCACTATATACCATAAAGGAGAAGATTATAGGAAGGGTGTACTCATATTGACTCATCAGTGCTATTACAGAGCATATTCAGTTAGAAACATTTTCAATTGTATTTAAAGTCCTGTTGTAATATCCTCAGGGTAGAAGTCCTATTCGGTTGTCTAGGTGGGAAAGTCCTTTTCGGTTGTTCAGGCAGTGTAATACCTATTCCTTTGAGTGAAGCGAGGGTATCGATTGAATTCCAGAAGGAATCCGAGACTGGACGTAGAACAGGAGGTTTGAACCAGTATAAAAAGCTCTAGTGTCTTTTATTATTGCTTATATTTTTATATTCATATTTTGCTCAAGCAAGTAATTTAGTTAACTTTCATACTATACGATCACATAGTTACTTTCATTTGGTATCAGAGCAAGTTATCTTATAACCGTAACAAGGTTATTTGATATTTTTTAGTAATATGGAAAATAACACCAACACCTATTTTACTGAAGGTCATTCCATTGCACGACCACCTCTTTTCAATGGTTTGAACTATAAATATTGGGCTACTAGGATGAGAATCTATATGCAAGCTATTGGTTATAACACATGGAATATCTGTCAAGCTGAACATCGCATACCTACCACTGAATATTCAGAATAGTTTAACACACAAAAATTAGATGCTACTGCAAATGCAAAATCTATGAATATGTTATTTTGTGCACTAGATAAAAATGAGTTTAATAGAGTTAGCATGTGCATTATTGCTTATGGAATATGGCGCACATTGAAAGTTACACATGAAGGCACTAACAGTGTTAAACAAAGCAAGATCTCTTTGCTTAATAATCAGTTCCAAAAATTTAGAATGAAGCAAGATGAATCTATAAATGATATTTATTCTAGATTTCAAGACATATATCATTAACCTTTGGCATTAGGAGAAAAATTCAATGATTTTGATATCGTCTCAAAAATCCTAAATTCTCTAACGGATGAATGGGAATGAAAAGTCTTAGCGACCGAAGAAGCTAATGACATTTCAACCATAAAACCAGAAGAGTTGATAGGAAATCTAATGTCTTACAAGATAAAAGACAATAGCATTCAAGGCTTAAAAGGAAGAATCCGATTCCGATGGAGAAGATATGGCTCTTATCGCAAAAAAATTCAAGAAGTTTTTGAAGTTCCATAAGAACAACAGATTTGAAAATAATAACAGTTTCAACAACAGAAATAATAAGCCATCAACTTCAACTATTGAGTGCTGTGAATGTCACTAGAAAGGTCATATGAAGAAAGATTGTCCTGATCAAAAAAGACAAATTCAAAAATAGAAGAGAGAAATTTAAAAAGAAACAAACATTCTCAGTAACATGGGATGATTCAAAATCGTCTTCATCAGACAGAGATAACGACAGTGACACTAAACAAGCAAACGTGTGTTTTGTGGCCACAAATGATAAGGTAAGTGACTTAAATTTTGATTATTTAGTAGAAATAAATTCTATTCTATTAGATAATATGAAGAACGTCAAAAGAAAATATAAAGAGGCCAGTGAAAAGTCAAATAGAACTAAACTTGAAGTTGAAATGATAAGGGATAAAAAGAAAATTTTAGAAGAAGAACTTCAAGCTTCTCAAGAATCTTATTTTAATACAACTTCTCAAATTTCTACGTTGAATCAAGAGGTCGAAACTCAAATAGAAAAGAATGACTCTCTCCAAGTTGAAAATCATGATTTAAAAGCAAATGTTAAAATTAGAGCTAGACATCTCAAATCTCAAAACACAGTTAGAAGGCATTGCCAAAAATGCTTCAAATTTTAACAAAGGAAGATAAAATCTTTCTAAAATTTTGGAAAATTCTCAGGCTGTGTCAGATAAAAAGGGGTTCGGCTATAAGAAAGTTTCAAATAGTCTACCTAAGAAAAGCAACTCTTTTGAAAATCATTTTCAAAAAAGTAATCCTGTTATAATCAATAATGTTTCAAATATTCCAAAACATTCTAAGAGCATTAAAATTTAGGTTCCTAAAACTAACAATTATTTAATTAGGAACAAGTACATAAAATCGTTTACGGAAAATGTTCACAATAATATAAATTATATTTACAAAGGGAATGCTGGACCCGCTTGGGCTTGGTTTCCTAAGACCTAACTCTTAGGACCCTAAAATAAGTGGGAACTAATATCATTTTCATATTTCTTGTAGGTAACACTTAAGAAGAGAGGGAAATGGATGTCAGACAGCGGTTGCTCAAAACATATGATAGGAAATAAAGACATGTTGACTAACATTATCTACTCCGATGGAGGTTTCATCACTTTTGGAGATTATTCCAAAGGATACATCATCGGCAAAGGCAATGTGAGCAATAACGGTAGATTTAATTTACCTCTTATTACGAATGTTTTATTAGTTAAGAATTTGAAACATAATCTACATAGTATCATCCATCTTTGTGACAAAGGTTTCAATAATTCTTTTTCTGAAAATAAGTGTAGCATTCTTGATCAAAATTAAAACCTTATTTTTGAAGGTAATAGAGATAGAAATATATATGTTTTAAATATGAAAATCATTCATGATTCAAATATGTGCTTAATGGCCAAAGAAAATGATCCTTGGTTATGACACAAAAGATTTTGTCCCATTAATTTTAAAGCTATTAGTAAACTTTCTCAAAATGATTTAGTAAAGGGTTTACCTAAAATGAATTTTATAGTAAAAAGTATTTGTGATGCTTGTCAATTAGGAAAATTATCAAAATCATCTTTTAAATCAAAGAAAAATATTTCTACAGTACAGCCGTTTGAACTACTGCATTTGGACCTCTTTGGTCCAACGCAAATTCAATCTATAAATCATAATAAATATGTGTTTGAAATATTAGATGATTTTTCAAGATACACTTGGACTATCTTAATGAAAAATAAAAGTGATACTTTTGAATAATGTTAAATCTTGTTAAAGGAGTTCAAAATCTCAAAAGTTTGAAAATAAGAACATTAGAAGTAATCATGGAGTTGAATCTGAAAATGAGATTTTTGAACATTTTTGTAATAAAAAGGGAATTTCACATAATTTTTCTTTTCGTAGAACACCACAACAAAACGGGGTTGTAGAAAGGAAAAATAGAACTTTAAAAGAATGTGCAAGAACTCTGTTAAGTGGAAGCACTTTACCAAAACATTTTTAGGCAGAAGTTGTAGCAACTGCTTGTTTTGTTTTGAATCGTGTCTCCGTTCGTCCTCTAACAAAACATACTCCATATGACCTTTTTAATGGAAGAAAACCAAATATACCATATTTTAAAGTTTTTGGTTCAAAATGTTTTATTCTTAATATAAAAGATCAGCTTGGCTAATTCGATCCAAAATCCGATGAAGGAATATTCATCGGATATTCAGTACGAAGTAAAGCTTATTGCATTTTCAATAAAAGAACTAACATAATCAAAGAAACACATCATGTTTTATTCGATGAAAATTTCAAAATTAACAATAAAATTGATGATGATGATGAAATAATTGCTAAGATAGTCACAAATACTAATACTGAAAAATCTTTTGATAATTCCATTACTCAAACTGAAAACACTGTTCATCAAGAAAATGAATTAAGATCTCCTCCTAGGATACTAAAAGATCACCATGTAGAAAATTTTATTGGAGAAATTAATTCAAATGTTAGGACTGTAAGTCAACTTAATCAAATGGGCCATGTAGCATTCCTTTCAAATATTGAACCTAAAAATGCTAAAGAAGCCTCTACTGATGACTATTGGATTATAGCTATGCAAGAAAAGCTAAACCAATTCGACCGAAACGAAGTTTGGGATCTAGGTCCTAGACCAAATAATCAAATTGTCATTGGTACTAAGTGGGTCTTCGAAAATAAAGCTGATGAACAAGGAAATATAACTAGGAATAAAGCTAGATTAGTCGCATAAGGATATAATCAGGTGGAAGGGATGGTCTATGAAGAAACATTTTCTCCAGTCGCTCGATTAGAAGCAATATGGATCTTCTTAGCCTTTGCATATTTTCATAATCTTAAGCTTATTAAAGGGATGGCTAAAGTGCCTTTTTAAATGGTTTTATAAAAGAAAATGTTTTTGTTGAACAGCCTCCTCTATTTACACATGAAAAATATCCAGATCATGTTTATAAGCTTAAGAAAGCTTTATATGGTTTAAAACAAGCACCACATGCTTGCATGAACGACTTAAAAGCTATCTTTTATATTCTGGTTTTGAAATAGGGAAAGTTGATCAAACAATTTTTATCAAGAAAGCTAAAAAGGATATTTTAACCGTTCAAATTTATGATGATGATATTATTTTGGTTTTACTAATAATAAATTATGTCAGGATTTTTCTAATATAATGACCAAAGAATTTGAAATGTCATATATGGGAGAATTATCATATTTTCTTGGATTACAGATCAAACAACTAGAAAATGGAATTTTCATTAACCAAGAAAAATAGTGTAGCAATCTAATTAAACGCTTTGGCATGGAAAACACTTCGGCCAAACTAGCTCCAATGAGTATGACAGTACATCTTGATCGGGATGAGGATGGCAAAAGTGTTGACCAAAAATTATATCGAAGTATGATTGGATCATTACTTTACTTAATTGCTAGTAGAATTGACATAATTATGAGTGTTTATCTTTGTGCTCGATTTCAAGCAAATCCTAAATAATCACATATGCGAGGAGTGAAACGTATATTAAGATATTTTAGCAAAACCAAAGATTTCAGACTATTTTATTCGAAAGAATTTCCTTTTGAGTTAGTATCGTACAGTGATGCTGATTTTGGAGGATGTCGGACGGATAGAAAAAGTACGAGTGGTACTTGTCACTTTATTGGACATTCCTTAGTATCTTGGTTTAGCAAGAAAGAAAATTGTTTTTCACTATCGACTTGTGAAGTAGAATATATTTCTGTTGCTTTAGCATGTGCTCAAGTCATATATATGCAACAAACACTTCAAGATTTTAGAATCAATTTATCTAAATCTACTATTTTCTGTGATAATAATAGTGCTATAAACTTATCTAAAAATCCAGTCAATCATTGATGAACAAAACATATTGACATTCGTCATCATTTTCTTTATAATAATATTAAAAAGGATGTAATAAAATTAGAATTTGTTTCTTCTGAAAATCAAATGGTTGATATATTTACAAAACCTTTGAATGAAAATATTTTTATAAAGATAAGAAGAGAATTATGTATTGTTTCTCAAAAAGATTTGTAATTTAAAAAAAATTTTGCTGCTGGCACTCGATCTCTGGTCTATTGTCAGGTAGTCTAGTGTCTCTTCCATTTAGCTCTTAGTGTTTCTTATTTATGAGTTACACTTTGTTTATTTTCTATGGTTGTAAAGATTTTATCTGTCTTTAGTAAAAAGATTATTTAATAAAGTTTTATTTCAACCATGATTTTCTTTTATTTTTTTATCCGACTCTTATTATTTCAACCAGTAAACTATTTAGTATCGTTTATCTGGTTATTATTTGTTCTACCATAAACATGGATTTATTTTTTTCAACTTTGTTTCCTCTATATATTTTGGCTTCAAACACGTTTCAATACACTCTTAAATCCTCCTTGTTTTTGAAACCAAAATTCTTTCTATCTATATAAAAATATGTCTTTCCAAGATATCTCTGATTATTCATCTGGCTATTCTTCAATTGACTTCGAATCACCTCGTTTGGGATCATCATCTTTGCCAATACCTAGACCCAACAATGAAAAGGCTCTGATTTACTATAGTGGTTTCACACCAGAACCTTAAAGACCTAGAAAACTGCATTTTGGCTCTTCTTCCACCAAAGAAAAGATTGATGACATTCATCATTTTCAGCAAGAAACATTGAATATTTAGAGAGAACTCTACTATGAACAGAAAATTCAAGGTCAAAAGTTAAATTGGTTAGAGAAAATTGCAATCAAATTTTGTGGCTCAACCCCAGTCCAAAATCGAACTATTGCTCAAACCCCTCCACATCCTCATGTGTCTCCAAACTCATGGGAAAGCGGACAAGCAGTTGGTTCTCTAGCTCGTCAGAATTACCGGTCTCCGTTTAACCATTCAAAGAGAACACCAAGAATGAACCAAGGAATTCTCACGCTTCTCCATCCAACTATTTACTTTTATTTTCTATATTTTTTGTTTGTTGTTTTTATCTATAAATTTTGTGTAAAATGATTGTATACTATAAAAAGTTGATTATATATTGTTATTTTTAAACAGACCTGAATGTAGCATTCTATGCTAATTTAGACGTTTGAATTTTATACCTGGAAACCTTTATTCACCCAGATTCAGACGTCTAATCTGAAGAAAAAAAATAGACGTCTGAATCAAGACGAAATGTACTAATTATTTGCTGCCTTCACATTGCACCAATTCAGAAGTCTGAATTTATTTCAGACATCTGAAATCATCAGGCACAATTTTTTTAAAACATGCCTACTTCATTAAATCCATCTACCAACTCTACTTTACTCTTTTATCTCTATTTTTAACCACATCCTTTCACTTTTACCTTCAGAAAACACATACTCTAACCCTAAAAACTCCATTTTTAAATCCAAATCTTAATCCAAAGTCAAATTTAAAAATGGCTCCAAGATCCAAGCATACAAGAGAATCAACAAACGGACCATCCGTAGCTCAAATTAGGTCTTGGCTTCACAATGCGACTGCTATTGCAAGATTCAACACCATGAAAAAATCTAAAATATTCGATGGAGCATTCATGCAATTTCAAGAGTTCAATGGTTATAGGACTAAGGAAATGGCGGAGTCAATCCACTTCGATTCGCTTATTGGTTATGATTTTAACAATTTAAAAATCAACTATCTTTTTATCAAATTATTTTATGCCAACATGAACCTAGACCATCACAATCCTCAAAATAGAGAAGATTATGTATGGACTATGGTATGTGGAGTTAAAAAATTTCTTCCTTTGCAAAGACTTGGCCATATTTTGAGATGCCCTTGTCAAGGAATCGACATTGACGATGTCGATACCAATATGTATGAAACTGACGAAGTTTCACATAGATTTCTTTCCGATGACATGACGAATATGATTTCAACAAAGTTGCATCCTCAAGATCGAATAATCCATCGTGCCCTCATCCGACCTCTTCAACCACGAACCCAGAGCTAAGAATTTTTTTACAAAAGGGATTTCTAAGCTCTCTATGCTATCTATTCTAATCAACAATTAAATTGGGGGAAGATTATAATAGAGGAATTTCAAGATGTGACGATTCATAGGAAATATAAGATCTTGCATTATGGGGCTTATATCATGAGGATATTGATGCAATGTGGAGTTCCGATGTTCGATTCAGAAAGTTCATCAATAAGTGTGCTTGGCTCTAAAACTTTAGGGCCAATGCAGTTACCAAAGCGACCACCATCTCATGAAATCATTCCCTTTCATCAATGGATCGACAACCGAAATCGTGGTATTCGTCAATCATCACATCCTAACATACCTTCGTCATCTTTAGGGCCAATGCAGTTACCAAAGCGACCACCATCTCATGCAATGTGGAGTTCCGATGTCTGATTCAGAAAGTTCATCAGTAAGTGTGCTTGGCTCTAAAACTTTAGGGCCAATGCAATTACGAAATCGACCACCATTTCATGAAATCATTCCCTTTCATCAATGGATCGATAACCGAAATCGTGGTATTCGTCAATCATCACATCCTAACATACCTTCGTCATCTTCATCTCAATCTCCTCATCAACAAGAAGATGCAACACCAGAGCATACTTTAAGAATTCTTTCGCAAAATCAAAAGAAGTTTCAAAAACAAACGGTAAGCATGGAAAGAAACACGAACAAAAAATTCAACTCCATCAAGGGATTCTTAAACAAAATTTGCGATAAGTTGTCTTGTATGTCTTCCTCATCATCCGACATTCAACACAACCCTGGCCCGTTCACTTGGTCTTTCGAACAAGAAGAAGAAGAAGAAGATGCTGATGTTGTTGACGACAGTGATGAATTTTAAGTTGGTATGGATGATTTCTTATTCTATTTATTTATTTTATTTATGACGTGCTTGGTTATCTTTTGCTACAATCCTTGTTATTCTCTATTTAAGTACTTTGTACTGTTTTATGTTGTTTACTTTTAAAACTTTATGTTCTATTGGTAGTTCAATCTACAGTTGTGTTTGGTTCTAAATGTTCTTGTTCTTCCATGGTTTTCTATGTGATGTATATCTCTATGTTCTTGCTGGGATTTTAGTGCCTGTTTTCTCTCCTATACTATGTTGAGTAACAAATTCCTTTTTATCACTGACAAAGGGGGAGATAAAGATAGAATATTATTACAAGAATTCTTTAATTTAGCGGGAGAAAATCTTATTTTTGTACAAACCAATATTTCTATGACAGGAGAAGTTATTATTTACTAACCAATATTTTCATAGTTGTCATTATCAAAAAAAGGGGAGAATGTTAGAACCTTAGTTCCTGATATTTTGATAATAACAATTATAAGATTTTATCTGACCAAATTTTGCAGGAAAATATTCATGATCAGACTCCGAATTGATATGCGTAATGTTTTATATTGTTAGAGTTTGTGTCTAGTTAGTAATATATGTTAAAATATCTCCTAATTGGTATACGTACACAAGATATTGTATACATGCACTTGTTTTCAAAGAAAAGCTTTTATTTGTCTGAAACACAGGATTCAGATGTTTGAATCATTATTTTAGATTTCTGAATGCTAAAGTGCAACATATATTTTAAGGCACATTCAGACGTCTAACTTTAATATTAAGACGTCTGAATTCAACCTATTTTGCACTGTTTCAGCGCTGGTTTATTATTTCGCTACATTCAGAAGGCTGAATTTTATTCAGACTTTTGAGTTACAAATATTGGCTAGTTTTTCGGAAGGTTAATTCCCTTTCCTGAACAGAAATAATGCTCAATTCAAAGGTGCTTCTTTCTGATTCATGGCTACTCTTCACGAAGCACTGCAACTTTTTAACAAATATAAATATCAAGAAATTTCAACACTATTAAAAATGAATTCTTATTTTTGATTTCTAAATTCTATACACCTGCTATTTACTTTAAAGATTCTCAAGTCAAACTATTTGATCACTAACACTTAAACATATTCTTCAGTGATCAATTAATCTTCCTTTCTTTACAAATTTCACTGTATACCATAAAGGAGATGATTATGGAAAGCATGTACTCATATTTACTCATTAGTGCTTATATAGAACATATTTAGTTAGAAACATTTCCACTTGCATTTGAAGTCTTATTGTAGTATCCTTAGGTAGCAGTAGTCCTATTTGGTTGTCTGGGTGGGAAAGTCCTGTTCGGTTGTTCAGGAGGTGTAATACCTGTTCCTTCGGGTGAAGCGAAGGTATCGATTGAATTCGAGAAGGAGTCTAAGACTGGACATAGAACGGTAAGTTCGAACCAATATAAAAATCTCTGATGTCTTTTATTATTGGCTATATTTTTATATTCATATTTCGCTCAAGCAAGTAATTTAGTTAACTTTCATACTACATGATCACATAGTTAATTTCAACACGCACACGACTCATCTCACTTGTATGCATGTATTTGAGCCATGATCTAATTTCCCTGTATATAAATGCATGCATATGTATGTATATATGGGTAACTGTGTAAGTATGAATGCCTTATTTGCACTGCTTGGTCTGACCTTCTGCAATATCTGTGAGATTTAATCGATGTTTGGACTTGTGATATTCACAATGATACACTATGCATGTCATAAGTTGTCCATGCATATATATATATATACATACATATATATATCCCTATCTAAAACATGAAGAAAATAAACCCATAAACTGAGCCAATATTAACATTCAATTTTATTTTTTCAATTTAAGTTTGTTTCTTTTTTCATTTTATTGTATTGTTTATTTGATAGGCATAGGAGATGGCTGGATGCAAGCTGGAGCAAGCAAATCAAGATCAACATAAAAATAAACTCATGTGAGCACAAGTGATTATGCGTAAAAGAGATGTTGTATATGAGAGTGTATAGAAATGTTGTATATATGAGAGTGATAATGGAAGTTGTATTTGAAAACGTTAGTAGAGTGATAGTGAAGCAATATTGTATTTGAATTTGATTTGAGATAAAATATTTGTTTAAATAAAATATTTGGACTTCATTTTGTGAACAAATATTCATATCAATCAATATTTATATATTGTCTAATAAGAATTTCTAGAAATGATACTATAACATCATACACCATACTGTTCCTTTTTTTGTCGTGCTAGTGCATATCAGATGACATGGCATCTCTATGGTCTGATGTGTAATAACATGGCATAGGATTTAATGACAAATAGATATACAATCAGACAAAGGGGCATATCCGTCATCTGATTCCTTTTTTCCTACAGTGTATATTTCCTACTTTTGCAAATAAGCTGGCCGAGGACACCGGGGGCATTGTAAATAGGAAGGACTTGCTTTTCTTTTCAATATATTATTAAAGAATTATCGCTTTTTTAACTGATGGAAACGTGTTCATGTAAGCAAACCAAAAGTCGATGGTATATTCAACTTAAACCACTGGATCGACGGGGAAAATGATCCCTGCCTTCTGAGAATTGGTGTTGCTTCGACAACATCGGGAAGGCCTAAACCCTCGTTTAAACCTATAAGCCCCACATAGGTTCTTGGGCCCGTGGAACTAGGATCCGGTAAGCAAACTCCTTCGCTTCTTGGACCGATGGAACCACATCCAAATTTAGCATCATTTCTTTTGCCACTTAAACCAATGGAATGGATTCAAGTGTGCTCCATTTCCTTGCTTCTTAGATCGAGGGAACCATGTCCATGTAAAAATCCATTCTTTTTCCACTTGAACCAATGAAACCACATTCAAGTGTGCTCTATTTCCTCGCTTCTTAGACTAATAGAACCGCATCCAAGTAAGCATCCATTCTTGTGCATCTTGAACTTATGGAACAAATTCATGTGTGCTCCATTTCCTTGCTTCTTGGACCGATGGAACTGCATCCAAGTAAGCATCCATTCATTTTCCACTTGAACCGAAGGAACTGCATTCAAGTTTTCCTCGCTTCTTGGACCAATGAACCGATCCTAGTAAGCATCCATTCTTTTGCCACTTGAGCCAATGGAATTACACCCAAGTGAGTTCCATTTTCCTGCTTCTTGGATCCTTGGAACCACATCCAAGTAAGCATCCATTCTTTTGTTACTTGAACCGATGGAACTGCGTTTAAATATACTCCATTTTCTCGCTTCTTAGATCGATGGAACCATGTCCAAGTAAGCATCCATTCTTTTACCCCTTGAACCGATGGAACTATGTTCAAGCATGCTCCATTTCTTTACTTCTTAGACCAATGGAACCATATCCAAGTAAGCATCCATTCTTTCGCTGCTTGAACCAATGGAACTGCATTCAAGTACGCTCTACTCTTTCACTTCTTGGACCAATGGAACTTCATCCAAAATGAGTACTTATTCCTCCTCTACTTTAACTAATGGAACTGCACTCAAATGCGTTCTGAATCATTGATGTAACCCTAGTAACATAGCTAGTTTGTCCAAATCTCCCAGGTACCAATGTGGCTCCCACAACATCAGGAAATTCATCAGTTGCAGGATTGGTAGAAATCAATCCCCACCACCCAAAACCCAACATTGCCTAGGCATCGGCAACATGGAAAGAAAATCCAAGAGATTGAGTTGTCTACATGTCTCTAGAGATAGAAATTAATATGTAGATAGAACCCTAATACCAAGCTTGAAGAGAATCAAACATAATCAAAGCACGGAGTGCTTGGAATCTAACATTCAATTTAAAAGTTCCCAAAAATAGGACCTGCAATACATCTTGGACAGGGGGCAACCAAAGAGTTGTTTGAAGCATCCAGTCTTGTATCAAGTATTCATAGTAACCAGCCCTATAGGCTAGGGGGCACACAATGCACTAACATTTGGCCAGAATAAGAATCAATTTATAGTTCTGTATGCCAAACAAAGATCTTTGGCAACCACAACAGAACTAAGTAAAGTACCACACAACTCCAAGTTACACCACTTACATTATTTGCATGCAAGGAAATGTGTTAATTGAACACATTATATATCACACAATAAAGCAGTATATAATATAGAAATTGCGAGACAAGCAATTGCATTATGTACACATACAGTGGTATATAAATAGACATAGTACATGGAATATAGGAAAGTACATGGAAGAAGTTACAATGGAAAAGCTAATCTTTTCCATTACTTACATCATTTTATGTACAGCAGTAAACAACAGGGGTCATGTCCACACAATATCGGCCTAACTTGAACATCAAAAAGAAAAGGTATAGAAGCTGCTTACGCTACCACAAAAGAAAAAGGACACTGAGTACCGACTTTGTACATATGCATACTATAACACCACAAAAACACATAAAAAGACAATGAGTGCCCTGCTCCACTGATGCTCGAGCTCATTCCTAGTTTTTTTGCCTTTCCTTCCACCTTTACTGCCCCTGCCTAGGCGAATCAGGATCTTCTACTTGTTGGTCTCTCCTCCTACAGGGGGTCGGACCCCACCACCCTCTAGTGGATACACTTCCCTCCTTCGACACCTTGAATGTGATGGTAGTGGCGTCTTGTACTTTTGTTCCTCCTTCCTTCTTTATCTACAACCCCTTAATTTCCTTTTCCGTTCCTTCCGCTATGGTCATTGTTAGCACCAGAATTGGTTACTAACACCCTTGATTAGAGTTATGTTGAGAGATTAACGAAGAAAGTAAAGTTAAACAGTATGCAAATTTAAATGCAGAAAATACGAACACCAGATTTATAGTGGTTCGACGTAATTGCCTATGTCTACTTTATGGTTAATCTTTAATGCTTTTCTCGATAATCGATTACAGATGCAATTCGTAAATCAATCACTTGAATACAAGTCTGAATTAAAATAGAAGAGTATAAAAAATGGCAGGGTCTCCCCGGTGTTCTTGAAAAGGAGGCCCCTTTCACTGTGCCTCTGCCCTTCTATTTATAGACGAAGATGGGTTGGACTTCCCTCATGGGCTTAGGAACAAGGTACCTCGGCCCATAGTAGGTGACTTCTGTGCACTGGGCCAGGCATGCCAAATGCTCTTGCTTTGTTGTGGGCCTGACAACTTGCTAACACCTCCAGTCTACACCTTGCCAGGGATGCCGAAACATGTCGATTGCATCAAACCCTTGTACCTCCAGGATCTTCTTGGTCAGAATCTTGTCTAGTGCTAATAACAATATCTTTACCTGTCGTTTTGTAGCCGGCCCAAGGTGCCGGGTAACACTTGCTCCCTAAAGTGTGTCGTGTGAAGCAACATGACACGCTTTGAATCAGCGAGTATTCCTTGTTTACAGAAAGAAATCCATCATGTTTCTCAAATAGGCATTATTCTTCAATTTTATCCTCCTAAGGTTTCGTATCCTTCTTTGGTCGTCATGACGCTTGGTCGATTCCTAATATTATAAATCCAGGGTTGTAGTTCATCAATGGCCATCCATGTCCGGTTCTATAGGGACAATAAGCTTCGGTTATTTGATCTAATCTCTTCTTAATAACCTTAAGTGAGAATTCAATTCCCTATTGATTTCAAGAAGTCGAACTTTTTTTCGGATGTACACATGCTTGTTCGGGTACCTGTTCTTGCCATTGGCTGTCGAATGCGTTTTATATGCTCGTAAGTCATCACCAATTCCATCTAGTTTAATTTCATTTCAATTGTGTTTCCTGATTTGTATTTATTTATTTTTTGTTAAATAAGGGTTGTAATCAGCCACTTGATGAGACGGGAATTCAACTTTTACATGGATGACGACCTCAGAGCTGTAAGCAAGGGCGAATGGAGTACGACCAGTCATAGACTCATGGGTAGTTCTATAACCCTATAATGCTGTTGGAAGTTCATCCACCCATTTGCCTCTAGCATTTTCCAAACACTTTTTCAATATGGATTTGGTTATTTTGTTCAAGGCTTCCACTTGTCCATTGGCTTTCGGATGAGCAACTACTGCAAAATTTTTCTCAATGCCATATTTTTGGCAAAATTCATTGAACTCCTTGCTTTCGAATTGAGTTCCATTGTCTGTAACGATAGTTCGTGGAAGGCCAAAACCGCATATAATATTTCATACAATGAAATTAATGACCTTTTTGGTGGTGGTAGTGGCCAAAGGCTCTACTTCTGCCCACTTAGTAAAGTAATCGACCGCAATTATCACGTATTTCGCACCACCTTCGGATATGGATAAGGAACCAACTCTGTCGATCCCCCACATTGCAAATGGCTAGGGACTAACCATTTGTGTGAGTTCCGTCGACAGAGCTCTCCGGACTTTTGCATATTTATGGCATTTGTCACATCTCCTCACATAGTCTACGGCATCCCAATTTAAAGTCGGCCTATAATATCCATAGCGGAGGATTTTGTTTGCTGATGTCTGCCTTCTGGTATGGTCGCCACATTCACCTTCATGGACTTCCTTCAGGACTCGTTTTATCTCATCATAGGCAATGCACCGGAGTAAGGGTGTCGAGAATCCCCTCCGATACATTACCCCATCTTGCATTACATAACGCAAAGCCTTACGAATGACTTGCCATCTTTTGCTCCTTTTTTCGGGCATGGCCTCATGTAACAAGTACTGCTTGAATGGGGTCATCCATGATTCCTACTCGATATCTGTTTCTAACATGAAATCTACCTCCATTATATTTATGCTCGAAGAATGTAAGGTTTCAAAGGGAAACAATCCCATCTGCTGCGCATCGCCCGTGCTTGGAAATTTTGCCAACGAATCGGCTGCTCTGTTTGCTCACGCGGGACATGCGAGATATCGTAATATTCCAGATTTGCTAGCAGCTCCTGAACCCGTGCAAGATACGGGGCAAGTTTCTGTCCCTTTTCTTGATAATCTCCCTGAACTCGGTACACCTCCAGTTGCGAGTCATAAAAGATTTCAACCGATTTTACTCCCAATTCTTTGATAAGTGTCAAGCCAGCAGTCAATGCTTCATACTCAGCTTTGTTATTTGTTGCTGGGAATTCAAGATTCAAAACATAACAAACTGATCGGTTATCAAGAGTCACAAGAACTATGCTAGTCCCGAACAACGGTTGTTAGATGCCCCATCGGTGTACATCTTCCATCAAACGGGAGGTATGACATTGTGGCCGTTTGAGTCGTCTGACACAGTGAATTCAGCAATGAAGCCTGCTAGTGTTTGCCCCTGTATGGCCCTTCGTGGCAGGTAGGTAATATCAAACTGACTCAACTCGATATTCCATTTTAACATCCTTCCAGAAGTTTCTGATTGTTGGAGTACATATCGGAAGGGTTGATCAGTGTAAACACTAACCGAGTGTGCCTGAAAATATGGGCGAAGCTTGCGTGATGTAATCACCAAGCAATAGGCTAATTTCTCGATCTTGGGATGATTTCTTTCTGCCCCCATTATACGTTTGATAACATAGTAAACTGGCATTTGAACTTGGTCCTCTTCGTGAACCAAAGCCATACTGATAGCATGCCGGGATACTGCCAAGTACACATACAACATTTCGTGGTCAATTGGTTTTGATAGCACCGGGGGACTTTCCAAATGCCTTACCAGAGCTCGGAATGCTTCCTCACAATCGGATGTCCACTCGAAATTCCTCTTTCCTTTCTTTATCACATCGAAGAAAGGAATACACTCTTCTATAGCTCTGGATATGAATCGACTCAGCGCAGCCACCTTTCCATGCAAGCTTTGTACCTACTTTATAGTTCTGGGCACTTGTATGTCTCGGATAGCTTGAACCTTCTCTGGGTTAGCTTCGATTCCCCGTGCATTCACAATGAAACCCAAAAACTTTCCTGACGCTACGCCAAATGAACACTTCAAAAGATTGATTTTTATTCCATAATGCCTAAGTATATCAAACATCTCCGCTAGGTCTCGGATGTTGTCGTTTGACTGCCGTGACTTCACGAGCATGTCATCTACATAGACTTCCATCGTTCTACCAATCTAGTCTTTAAACATTCGATCCACCAGATGCTGATAAGTTTCTCCCGCATTTTTCAATCCAAAAGGCATTACTACATAGTAATGTTGGCCCACATCTGTGACAAAACTTATGTATTCTTGGTCTGGAATATGCGTCGAGATCTGATTGTATCCCGAATATGCATCCATAAAAGACAATAATTCATGTCCGGCCGTAGAGTCGACGAGCTGGTTGATTCTAGGTAAAGGGAAACTATCCTTCGAGCATGCTTTATTCAAATTAGAGTAATCAACACAAGTTCTCCACTTCCCGTTTGCTTTCCTCACAAGCACTGGGTTAGAAACCCATTCAGGATAGAGGGCATCGCGAACGGACCCATTGGCTTTGAGTGTGTCCACCTCCTCTCTGAGAGCAGCGGACCTCTCTGGGTCCATGCCTCTCCTTTTTTGTTTTACAGGGACTTATTTCGGGTCCATGTTCGACATATGACTCAAAATAGCGAGAGAAATCCCACACATATCAGAATGTGTCCAAGCGAAAACGTCTAGTTCGCTCGGAGGAAATCAGTAAGATCTTCGGCCAATGACAGGTCGAGTTGCGATCCAATCTTAAGGACTAGTGATGGGTCATCCCGACTGACTGGTATGTCAATTGTCAGCTTAGCCGGTGCTGCATTCGTTTCCCTAAGTCCCCCTCATCATCTCTTGGATCTATGTCTCTATAGATTCGAGAATGCTATCCGAGCCAGGGCTCGGGCACTACTTGCCAATTATCTGTGTTTTGGATGCGGACGGAGCTGTCCACCTTGTCTGCAACTCGACCCCTAAACAATATATCGTCTGTCATCATGCGTTGCTGTTTTGTAGGGTTTCCGTCTTCCACATTCGAGCAACATTCATGATCTGCATGCCTCGGGTTGGAGTGACAGTCAGCTGCCCACTAGCTTAGGTATCGATTTAATGATTCTATCCCTAGGCATTTTTTGGGTCATAGCCTTGAGTAGTTGTAAACATTATATACAAGTTTCAATATTGAGTTATCGTAGCCAGTCTTTGGATGACCACGCATCTACTCCCAGTCTTGGGTTGATAAACATACTGCATGGATGGTTGAGTCTCGTCCTAGCTATGTTTATATTCCCACCTAAACATCAAAGACATAGAGTTGATCGATGAATAGTCGGTTCACATTCATGTTGCTTCTAGCTCATGCCCCCAGGTCTGTGGCATATATACCAATAAGTTGGAAGGTCAGCCATGCCCACTTTAGCATTACTCTCTTTCCGGTTAGATCGGGGATCAGGTCAGTCGATGGGAGATGGGGTCTCGCCTATCTTGGATTTTATCGTGGTTTTTCATTCCAAGAGGAGTACTTCGATGTCTCGTCAGTTTTAGGGCGTAATTTGGACAATGGACGGCCATCCACGTCCACTTTAGTTCATGTTCTGTAATCAGATCTCGAGGTAAAGTTCGCTACATATGCAGTCGGGTCATGCCCATCCAGTTTCATGCTCCTCCTAATGGATCGAAGGAGGGTGCTAGAGAATTTTTGACCAAGTCTTCATGGTTTACTCTCCTTTCCACACTCTGGAGGTCATAGTTTTTCAAGGAACATCCCAGTCACATTCGTATATGCTTAGTGTGGATCAGTATTGACCCTCGATCTGAGGTATGATATAGTCGGTTGCTCGTAGCTTTGGATGTTGGATCAATTAGTTCTGTATTGAGGCCTCCATGTAGTCGTTGCCTTGAGTTATAAAGAAAGCCAAGATAGAACAACAGTAAGCTGTCGTATTCAGCTTTTAGTGATTTGTACCCCTGCTCCCAGCATTGATTTAGCCAGGCCACTAGTTGGATTATCGAGCTCCATCCTTAGCGAGTAAATAATCCTCCTGTTGATTTTAGGTCGAAGTTTGCGGAATAGAGAATGGTCGGAATCCACTCGTCTATTTATCGATGTTCGCGCACCACTTTGCATTCGGGTGACTTAGTGTTGTTCTCCCCTTGTTCGACTCGCGCCCAATTTGTGTTCATGCTTTGGTCCACGCTCTAGGGACTTATAGATTTGTCGAACGCTTTATGCTATAGTCCACCATTCGGGATGCAGAGATTTTCGTTAATTCGTTTACACTCCAGTCCGCATTCCGTGGACTTAGAGTACTCTAATCCGCTTTTAGGACTTAGAGATTTTTCTGAAGTCGTTTATAATCTGGTCCGCATTCAGGGTACTTAGAGTTCTCTAGTCTGCACTCTAGGGACTTAAAGGTTTTTAAGTCATTCATACTCTAGTTCGCACTCAGGGGACTGAGAGTACTCTAGTCCGCACTCTGAGGACATAGAGGTTTTTATGTCATTTATACTCTAGTCCGCATTCTGGGGGCTGAGAGTACCCCAGTTCGCACTCAGGGCACTTGGAGATTTAAGTCATTTATACTCTAGTCTGCACTTAGGGGACTTAGAGAGCTCCAGTCCGCACTCAGGGGACTTGGAGATTGAAGTCGTTTATACTCTAGTCCGCACTCTGGGGACTTAGAGTACGCCAGTCCACACTCAGGGGACTTGGAGATTTAATTCGTTCATACTCTAGTCTGCACTCTGGGGACTGAGAGTACTCCAGTCCGCACTCAGGGGACTTGGAGATTTAAGTCATTTATACTCTAGTCCGCACTCTAGGGACTGAGAGTACTTCAGTCCACACTTAGGGTACTTGGTGATTTAAGTCGTTTATACTCCAGTCCGCACTCTGGGGACTTGGAGATTTAAGTCATTTATACTCTAGTCCGCACTCTGGGACTTAGAGTACTCCAGTCCGCACTCAAGGGACTTGGAGATTGAAGTCGTTTATACTCTAATCCGCACTTTGGGGACTTAGGGTACTCCAGTCCGCACTCAGGGGACTTGAAGATTTAAGTCGTTTATATGCTAGTCTGCACTCTGGACTTAGAGCACTCTAGTCTGCACTCAGGGGACTTGGAGTTTTAAGTCGTTTATACTCTAGTCCGCACTATGGGGACTTAGAGTACTCCAGTCCGCGCTCAGGGGACTTGGAGATTTAAGTCGTTTATACTCTAGTCCGCACTCTGGGGACAAAGAGTACTCCAGTCCGCACTCAGGAGACTTGGAGATTGAAGTCGTTTGTACTCTAGTCCGCACTCTGGGGACTTGGAGTACTCCAGTACGCGCTTAGAGGACTTAGAGATTTAAGTCGTTTATACTCTAGTCCGCACTTTGGGAGTTAGAGTACTCCAGTCCGCACTTAAGGGACTTGGATATTGAAGTCGTTTATACCCTAGTCCACACTCAGGGGACTTAGAGTACTCCAGTCCGCACTCAGGGGACTTGGAGATTTAAATCGCTTATATCTAGTCCACACTTTGGGAACTGAGAGTACTCCAGTCCGCACTCAGGAGACTTGGAGATTTAAGTCATTTATACTATAGTCTGCACTCTGGGGAGTAAGACTACTCCAGTCCGCACTTAGGGGACATGGATATTTAAGTCGTTTATACTCCAGTCCGCACTCTGAGGACTTGGATATTTAAGTCGTTTATACTCTAGTCCGCACTCTGGGGACTTAGAGTACTCTAGTCCACACTCAGGGGACTTGGAGATTTAAGTCATTTATACTCTAGTCTGCACTCTAGGGACATAGAGCACTCCATTCCTACTCAGGGGACTTGGAGTTTTAAGTCGTTTATACTCTAGTTCGCACTATGGGGACTTAGAGTACTCCAGTCCATGCTCAGGGGACTTGGAGATTTAAGTCGTTTATACTCTAGTCCGCATTCAGGGGACTTAGGGTACTCCAGTCCTCACTCAGGGGACTAGGAGATTGAAGTCATTTATACTCTAGTCCGCACTGTGGGGACTTAGAGTACTCTACTCCACGCTCAGGGGACTTGGAGATTCAAGTCGTTTATACTCTAGTCCGCACTCTGGGGACTTAGAGGACTCCATTGCGCACTTAGGGGACTTGGAGAATGAAGTCATTTATACTCTAGTCCGCACTCTAGGGACTTGGAGAACTCCAGTCCGCACTCGGAGGACTTGGAGGTTTTTATCGAGAGCAGTCGTCTTTCTACCGATTTAATTTGTATTTCATTTACCGTATCAAGGCTAATGCTGTCGAATGAATGATAGGACCACGTTTGCTCATGGAATGGGACTCTGCCCCCAGCATGAAGGATGAAACTTGAAGAATGGACAGCCGATTCTCGTCCGCTTGGTGATTATAGCTCTTACAATCAAGTCAATGAAGGAGGTATATGACAGATGGTTGGATTACACCCATGTTGGGTTAGATAGTCAAATCTCACACAATTTTTTCTATCTCTTTCTAGAAACTAAGAATAATGGATTATTGAGTAGGCATAGTAAGTTGCATATGTTTTAAGGTGCAGTCGTGTCCATGTATTGAGAGCGATGGTTGACGAGTAGGTAGTCCATCACAACTGCTCCAAGTCAGGCTTTCGAATAACCTTTTGTGTTCAAGGTAGGATATGATGTGTAGACGATCAAATCACGTCCACTCTAGACAGATCCCGACATCACTGAGCTTCAAGAGGGGCATCTGTATTTTGTCTACCTTTGTTCTGTGACTCGATTTGAGTGGATGATCGGGCCATGCTCATTGCAAGCCTTGTTAGGTATCCAAGTTAAATGTAGAGGTCGATGAATGTGAGGTAAGTCGTGTTCACTTTGTATTGGGCTCTGATCGTGATGAGCTTTTCAATATCTAGTCCATAGCCCCAAATCAAAGGCATAAGGTTGATGATGAGTGATTGGATTATGCTCGTCTAAATGTAACTCCACACGTCCGATCATTGTTTGCATGGATTATTTGGCGACCAAATATGAGTACCTGGTAACCTGCATCTTTTTGAAAGTAGTTTATTTCAAGCTAGTCGTAGTTCATAGAACAATTGAAATAGAAATAGATTTGGAAATAATTCAAAGAATATTGGGATAAATCTCATTGACAAGTGAAGCAGCATCGTGCGCTCGCTATTCGACTTTGCCCCTGGCTCCTTTCAAAGGGATGACGGCCGTCGGTAGTCCAATTGATAATCATAGCGCTTTATTAAAAGGCATCGGATGTTCGCTGCCCGCCATTTCGTAGAACTTGTACATACTATTGAAGCTTTTCTTTCTAGATCGGCTTTTCGATCACACCTTGGAGGTGTTTGTAATCCCCCGTGTTAGGATCAGTGAGCATTTGGGAATATACAACATTCCCCTGATTTTCTTTAGACTTTGGTGTACTCTCTCGACGTTGGTTTCCAGTACCACTCCGAGTCGCGTGTCCTCAAGTAGAGGTTGTCAATTAAATCTTTCAAAGATCATATGACCAGAATTTTGAGGTCTTGTTTTGGCTACTGGGATCTGCATCCTTAGCCAACGGGCCTTCATTGTTATTTTTCTTAGTCTGTTCCACTCCTTCACACTTTGGTTTAGATTCATTTTTTTCATAGAAACGATCCATGGTCATATGAGGCTCTCCAGCTAACTAGCTGCCAAAATATGTATGAAGGTCGATTCTCCTCAAGGGTGATCAGTATGATATCTCTTTGAGAGTATCGTTTGAGTAGCAGTTGTTTGTCCGTTCACTTTTTGCCGTTCAGAAGCAGTCTCTAGATCCTCTATGCCCTGGTCGATCATGGGATGTAAGGGAAGTAGATGGAATGTTCCTTTATTAAGTTGAGTTTTGAATTCACTATCTAGAGGCACTGCGCTGCGGCATGGACGTTGAGTTTTGAAAATTTAGGTCATACCTGATTTATTTTTTGAAAATAGAGGTCGTATAAGACGTGTAGCTCGGCCTAGATGTTGCTCGGCCTGGAAGTGTCACTCAGCCTAGAAGTGTGGATCAGCATTCTGATGTCGCTTGGCATAGATGTATGGATCGACTTTCCGATGTCGCTCGGCCTGGAGGTACGGATCGGCATTAGGATTTCGTTCAGCCTAGAGGTATGGATCGGCATTCGAATGTCACTCGGCCTGGAGGTATGGATTGGCGTTCGGATGTCGCTCGGCCTGGAGGTATGGATTGGCATTCGGATGTCTCTCGGTGTGGAGGTATGGATCAGCCTGGAGGTATGGATCGGCATTCGGATGTCGCTCGACCTGGAGGTATGGATCGACATTCGGATGTCGCTCGGCCTAGAGGTATGGATCTGCATTCGAATGTCGCTCGGCCTGGAGGTATGGATCGGCCTGGAGGTATGGATCGGCGTTTGGATGTCGCTCGGCCTGGAGGTATGGATCGGCTTTCGGATGTCGCTCGGCCTGGAGGTATGGATCGACATTCGGATGTCGTTCGGCCTGGAGGTATGGATCGGCATATGCCTTTTCTGGGGCGATCGGCATATGCCTTTTCTGGAATAATCAGCATAAGCCTTTTCTAGAGTGGTCATCATACGCCTTTTCTGGGGCGATCGGCATATGTCTTTTCTGGAACGATCGGCCGAATTGCCTTTAGAGGAGGGTCGTCCTTTATTCAACTCGAGTGCAAACTTCAACGTCCAATCCTTTGATCTTACGTACGTCAGTGAATCCAATCTACGACTATCTGCTTCCTTTAGATTTCTTTCAAATTTGAGTAGAATAGGAAATTTTCAAGTAGACAACTAAATCTATCTCACGAATATGGAAATCCACTAGTAGACGATGAGATCCACTCAAGCTGAGAATTCAATTCTCAGTGTAAGAACCAAAATGTTAGCACCAGAATTGGTCACTAACACCCTTGAGTAGAGTTATGTAGAGAGATTAATAAAGAAAGTAAAGTTAAACAGAGAACAGTATGCAACATTAAATGCAGAAAATACGAACACCAGATTTATAGTGGTTCGGCGTAATTGCCTACATCCACTTTGAGGTTAATCTTTATTGCTTTTCTCGATATTTGATTATAGATACAATCCATAAATCAATCACATGAATGCAAGTTTGAATTAAAAGAGAAGAGTATAAAAAATGGCAGGGTCTCCCCGGTGTTCTTGAAAAAGCGGTCCCTTTCACTGTGCCTCTGCCCTTCTATTTATAGACGAAGATGGGTTAGACTTCCCTCATGGGCTTAGAAACAAGGTACCACGGCCCATAGTAGGTGACTTCTGTGCACCGGGCCAGGCAGGCCAAACGCTCTTGCTTTGTTGTGGGCCTGACAACTTGCTAACACCTCTAGTCTGCACCGTGTCAGGGATGTCGAAACACGTCGATTGCATCAAACTCTTATAGCTCCAGGATCCTTTTGGTCAGAATCTTGTCTAGTGCTAATAACAATATCTTTACCTGTCGTTTTGTAGCTGGCCCAAGGTGCCGGGTAACAGTCATCTTATCTGTCAGTCAGACTCGTTGGTAAACGATGGCTCTTCATCCACAGACGCTGAGACGTCCTCCAATTTTTGTAGCGCCTCTATCTGTTCGGAGTCGGGCCTAGGCCTGGAACAAGAAACATGAACTATGCAAAAACTATTGTTGTAATGATCCAAAATTTTAGTTATTTGAATTTAGAATGCTCAATTTATTTTAAATATTTAAAAGTTAATTTTATAAGTTAAATAACTTGAATTCCAAATATAGCGATTTATTTGATAATTAAATTGTTAAATTTAATATTTGGAATTTTTAAATAATTAAATCCTGAATTTAATGTGATTAAAAAAATGATTTAAAAGTTGATTTAAGTTCTATTTAAATAAGAATGAAGATAATAAAGTTTTGATTTAGATTTAAAAGTTGTTTATTTGGTTTTTAAAATAATCATTTCAATTGACTTGAGATAATAGCCTTCCAAGCATTGTCGCGGATTTCGACCAAACTAGTTTAGTTACATCCGTAATAGTAAATTATCGCTTTCTAACAAACTTCATGGCGATCGGATGTATCATGTGGTCCTACTAATTTGAGACGCATATAAATTAATCTTAGGAATTTATACAATTCAACATATAAAACTAACTTCTGTATATGATCGAATTAGGTCTCGATAATGGTTCCATTGTGTTCCAAATAGGGGTAGTTCATTAGAATGCTATGCGACACGCCCTGATTGGAGTTTGAGATTTTGAATTGTATATTAGTCAATACTTTTGAATTAAATAATGGATACCCATCTTTTCTTGGCCATACCCTATACAATGATTGCCATAGCCATCCCTTACTATATAACTTCATGCATTGCCCCTCTTTTTTTACAACTCTTTGTAAATTCAAAATGAAGAAAACAACGTCCTCCTCTTTCAAAAATTCATAACTCGAGCTATACTCAATGATAATTTTCAATTCCTATTTTCGAGAGTCGTGGTAGTTGGGGCTTAGTTCGATGGTGTTTTGAGGGTGCTCGATGATGGTTGGGAGTTGCATCGGTACGTAAACGTGGAGGCTTTTGAACTAGGGTTTAGGATTTCTCAGGCTACGTTGAACGAGAGGCCACGGGGGTTGTTGATTTGGGTTCACTGAAGGAATTGGCACTTAGGGTTGAAGATGAAGAGGTTCTAACCCCATGGAAGGACTGTGACCTAAAGATGCACACATGGGGATGGGATTCGATAGGGGAGGCTGAGTTTGATAAAGTTGTGTTGGTCGTGGAGGTCTTGCATAGTTGATTTCATCGTTGGTGGTGATTCGTCGGTCCATTGAGTGTGGTGGGAGAAAGGAGGAGAGGGAAAGTGGGAAGAGTGGTTTTCTTTGAAGTAGGTGATGGCCTAGAATTAGTGATTTGGAGGAAAGAGATGAAGATGGGTAATTAATGTTTGTAAATTGTAATTAGTGATTAATGATGATTTCAAAATTGATAAATTAAAATTTGTATAACTCTCTCATATAAGGTCCAATTGAGATGCGAATATTTATAATGCGCTCGTAACGACGGAGGATGGAACTAGTTTGGATGAATTTGGAGACTGTTGAAATTTAGGCTGAAATCGGACGTCGCTGGATTTTAGTTCCAAACCATAATGCCTCGATAATTGAAATAATTGTGAGTTAATCTTACCTTTTTGGTTAAGCAAAAATTTATATAGTTGATAAATTTTTTTGGCTAGATGTTTGGATGATTTATTATTTTACCAGTTGGTTTGGATTTATTCCCTCCCTTGGAGCAGATGACCTTTTATATATACCCGCCTAGTAGTAGAGACCCATATTATGAAATTTATTATTATTTGTGATGTAGGGTGATAGGTTGGAGCGATCAAATGAGATTCCTCAATATTTTTGATTTATTTTCAAATTCCTATATATGAATTATTGGATATGAATACTGATTTATGAACACTATTGGTTATGACATTTTTTATGTCCAAAAACTGAAATCGAGCAGTGAATTATTGGATGTAATAATGGTAAAGATTAATTATTCTTGTTTATTTAATAATGTTTTGAAATTGTGTTTTATTTTAAATATGTTTTGTTGTTAATTGTTTTCATTTATTTAAAATGTTTATTATTCTTAAATATTATTATGTAATAGTTGTTTTGAAGTAAATGATCATCCTTTATTTATAAATATTTTCGAGATTTAAAAGTAAAGTTTTATTAACAGACTTGGGTTTACCAGAAGAATTATAAAATGGTTTGGAGGCTTAAAGGATGAATATTTATAATATATAGGAAGAAGTTTATAAATGATTTTAGAATTGTATAAAAAAGGGAATCTTTCACTATTTTATGATTATATTTATACCGTTGAGATAAATATTATGATATCGTCCAAGTATTGAAATATAAGGGTTTGTGAAGGAATGTTTGTAAAGTATCTTGATATAAGTATTAAAAAGTTATTATAATTAATGAAAAGATTAATTTAAGAGGCTAGTGTTTACTTATGTGTTTAACCAATGTTAGTTTTCTTTTGGAAATAAATCACTTGATTTGGATGTTTTTTTATTCGATAGTTAAATAACTGACTATCGAATCTGAACGTCAAAATGTAAATTTGGAAATATCTTGGAGAAACACGTGAGTTACATGGCATAATCGTCTCCAATGATGCTGCACTGTGCATATAAATCCCATTTCATTCCCTTAGGACAAATGATAAGAAAATCCATCTACTAACGGTTAGAATGTGATCTTTGCTTTTATCTTTGATTATGTTTTCTAAGGAACCGAGATTGAGTTTACTGGTAATTATCAAAAAAAATTCTAAGAGACAAGGATCGGATCTGTTTCCATTTGTTAGATTAACATGATTGGGGGTTCTCGCTTTCTGTTTGGTGGGAAGCAAGAGCCTCTCACTCCTACACATCCCAGAGAGGTAGTATAAGGCCTTGATGGGTTTGTTTGCTTGGTGCTTATACTAGCAAGGCTGGCCATAAAAGCTGATTTGAGGTACCGGTGTAATACCACGGTGGTGTTGGGATGGTTGAAAAGTATACTAGTAGTCACTGACGGATGGTTGAAAAGCCTACATTCATTACTATTTGGCATCGGAGCCGAAGGTTAAGTGAGAACCTTGGCTTAGTAGGGTACTCATTAGAGATAGAGTCAGTAGCACACTAGAATGAGTTTCTATGTGTGTGTGTATATATAAGAGCATATTTATCAATGATATCAAAATGTTTTATATTATGTTGGTTAATCTGTTGAGTGGCTTATGGATTCGGGTCAATACGAAAAATTAACTATATTTATAGGGATCTCTAAATAATTGAACAAAGCAATTCGACGTAATATTGTTTTGAAATTGGATAAATGAAATAATTTTACCTTGACTGTATTTTATGTGTAAAGAATTAAGTTTTAGAAATTATTATAGTATATGGTGTGTTTGGTTGGTAGTGAATGATAATATTTGATTATTCCATTTGTTGTTTGTTGTTTGTGTTCTAGTAAAAATTGTTATTATTGCAATGTAAACAAAGATGAACAATCAAGAAATGGTTTTATATAACAACAGTGAATTTATATACAAGGGTAATGTATAAATATGATTTGTAAATAAAAAGGATTGAAGCTGAGATTTGAGAATTTAGATCTCGGTGATTTTGGAAATTTGTTTTTCAAAGGTTTTGATAATAGTATCATTTTTTAAATATTTTATTTAGAAATATTTTAAAAGGATTTAAAGGAGATAAAAAGCACTGAACTCAATTCGGTCGTTGGAAAATAATTCCAATGATGGTTGCAGCATCGTCGACATTCATTTTCGGGTTTCCAAGAGAAGAATTGCTACCATTGGAGTTTTGTTTTGGTAAAACTAGTTTTGATTTAAAATTCAAAAGTAAGATTTGAAATACAAAGATTATTTCTAAATAATTTGAAATAAGGACAAGTTGTTTAAACTCTCAAAATTTTCATTCAATTGATTTATGAAAATATGAGAAAATAAGTTTTATATTTTATGAATTTTGAGAATTAGAAGTTATGGCAAAATTTAATTTTTTTAATATAAAAGTTAACAAAAGTAAATTTGAGATTGAACTGAGAAATGGAATTAACTTTAGTTAAGTTAAAAAAAATGAATTTTGAAAAGAAATTTAACTTAAATTAAGTAAAGTGAAATGATTTTTTGAAATGTATCAATGAATGTACTAATAAAAAAACTAGAGAATTTAATATGGTTAGAATGTTCTTTGATAAAGATATTGAAGTGGATAAATAAGTTAAATTGAGTTGACTTTGATTTAAAATGAATATAAACTTAAATTGTAAAGTGAAAATAAACATGAGAAGTGTTGTATAGAATGGTTTTAAACTTACGTAAAATTTTATGAAATGATTCACAAATGAATTAAGTAAGGAGTGAAATGTTGTTAAGCATAAAATTTAATGGAATGCTTCTTAAGTGATATTAGTATTGACAGAAATATACAAATAATAAACGAAAATGAATAAAGAAATATGAATAATGATTATGAATAAATGAATGTAAGTAAAAGAATAGGGTATAATAAGAAACTAATTGAAATAAACATGTAATTTGTATGTATATTAGTTTATTCACATAACTGTTTGATCCAAATTCAAGGGCATCTTTTCAAAGGTGATTTACACCAATCTGATTTAGGATTTTTGAAATGACCCTAATTCTAACTAACATTATTTAGGATATATAATTAGATAAATTAAAAGAAATAATATAGATGATTAAGGGATTGAGATTTTTAAATTTATGAAGGAGCCGTGTGTTAATGAACAAACAAATAAAAGAGAATTAAAATGGAGTAAGTAGGAGGAATATAAGGGCAAAATAGGAATAGACTATGTTCTTATACCCTAAACCCTTCTTACCTTCATTCCTTGGTCATTTTCAACGTTTTCAAACAAAAGCTAAAACATTTATAAGCTTAGTCGTCCATCGTTAAGAGGTTCAAGAAATAGAAAAGATAGGATTCAATTAGGAAGCTTAAGCAAATCAATCAAAGGACAAATCTCAACCTTCTTAACAACAAGCTAAGGTGAATGAGGATCTTGCAACTCATTTTTATTGATTTTGATTTCTAGTTAGATCCGAATTGATTTTGCAAATAATACGCCACAATATGAATGTTTAAATGGATATATATATGCTTGTTGATGTTTTTTATTGCTTCATATAGATTTTATGATCAGTTTAGATTTGAAAAACCTATTAAGTGACATCCAAATAACTTGCATTTTTAATATATTATTGAAAACATTATTTATTAACTGAGTTTCAAGTTTTATAATTTTCTAAGTTATTGTGGATTTATTATGAATTTTCTATGAAATAAAATAGATCAAATTGGGTTTAAATTAATTACGGCAAATATGTGTTGATTTTGGGTCCGAAATTTAAATATGTTAGAAAAAATATTTGAAGCGAGTTATGGAAATTTTGAGGAATTTTCCAAAGTATTTTACTATTGTAATTTTCCTAAGTATTTTACTATAGTAATTTTCCTAAGTATTTTACTATAGTTATAAAACATTTAAAGTATGAGGCTTAAATGTTTTATATATTTATTCAAGAAGGGCCTATTTGTTAAAATATTTTAAATGGTAATTTCTGAATTCGACAGAATTTTTTGGAAAAGTTTTTGATAATGATACGGCAACTAATTAATTTTTTAAAAAAATAAGGAAAGTTAGGTGAAAACCAATTTCCTTCAAAGGATGAAATTATTTTTTTTCTTGAAATTGCTATTTCGCCACTACCGTCAGCAGCTTTTGACATCAAACCTTCAATGAACCCATTCAAAACCAATACACATGGTAGCAAGCAATTGATATGTAGTGCGAGCAAGGCAGAAGGTGCAGTATCAAAACCTAGCTTTCAAAGAGTTAGAAGCTGTGAGAAATGCAGATTACGGATCTTAAGGCTAGGATTAACACTAGAGGGGGGGGGGGGTGAATAGTGTTAGTCAAGAATTACTAAATCTTTTTCGGTTAATGTTAATTTAGACACCGATGTATGCAATACACAAACACAGATATGATCACAGAAACAAACACAGATGTAGAAATAAAATAAAAGCAGTAAAGGAAAGAACACACCAGATTTTATACTGGTTCGGAGTTACCCTACATCCAGTCCCGCAACACAAGTACGGATTTCCTTTCAAAAGAAATTGTACAATTACACCCTCGGTTTCAAGGCTACGAGGTACACCCTCTAGAATTTCGATCCTCTGGTTAGAGATACTTGATTTTCGGGCCACAAGTTTACCCAATTGATTCACCAAGGCTACAATCACACCTTTTCTTTCTTGATTGATTTTCAAGGCTACAATCACACCTTTTCTCACTTAATAGACTACATGGAAGTCTATAACTCTGAATAGCACTGAGAATCTTGTAGAGAGAGTGATAGAGAATCAAACTAGAAGTAATCGAGTTCGATTCAATGTTGATTTCGGCAGAGTAATGATAGGAATATGTTTTAAGAAAAGTGAAAGAAGAAGTGGAGTGAAAAACCAGAAAATCTGATGTAAAATTCATTGAAACTAACCCCTATTTATAGAAAAACAACAGCCATGTCCATTCATGAAGAGTTACGGCGAATAGACACTTCTTTTGAAATATAAATTTTAACACTATGTCGACATAGGGTACATAGGCATGTCGACATGCCAAAGCATTTTTTGATGTTTTGATTTTCTTTGAAAATAACCTTTATCTTATATTAAACTAATTTAAACTTTATAAATATACTTGAATATGGTTAAAATTCATAAGTAAATATAGAGAATAATATATATAGAATTTAACTCTAATTTTATATTTTAAATCTAAATATAAATATTTAAAAGTTAAATATATTATATTAAAAGATAGTTTAAATCAGGAGTAATTTACAGGGTCAAGGAAGAGCCAAGTATATTAATCCAGGAACAGGGAACTCCAAAAAAAATAGATGATTCTTGGCTGGTCCACTAAATAAAGAGTTTTGGTTTTCTACTTTTTTGGCTAATTCTTGTGAAAGCAGCAAATCCTTCTCGAAGTATGGAAACAGTTAGTTAAGGCCTACCATCCGATAGTTCTTTCGTTACGCCGAAAAGCTAATATCTCTTTGAAATTAAAGATAATTTTGACGCTAAAATTATTTAAAAATCAGGATGGAGGGTTTTGAATCTTTTAAAAGGAGTTTTGAAAATATTTTGAAAACAGGATATAATTTTGAAAAATCATTTTGAATAAAAAGTTAGCGGATACAAAACAATGTTCCACTAGATTTTTCGTAGGTTCCATCCTACTTAGGGTTCCATCACTTTAACAGGCTCGAAGTGGATTCCATTCCACGAATAAATTGGATTTTAAGATGTCAGTGCTTTTCTATGAGTTTTAACAAAATTCCTAATAATAAAAAATACTTAACTTTGAAATCTTGAACTCTTGATAATCTTGATACTCATGAGTCTTCTATCTTGATATCTTGATATCTTGAATCTCTATACTGTACATTATTCTTTCTTAGTACCTGCATGGTTAAATCCTGCATATACATGTATATCTAAACTTATAATGTTAGTATTTATATTTTATAATCTATTCTATGGTTGTTGTCATCAAAACCATCATTACACGGACTAACAATCTCCCCCTTTTTGATGGTGACAACCTTTTTTTATAAAATTTTACTTCTATCCTAATAACTCCCCCTTAATCTATGCCTAACTCCCCTATTTTATATTTCTCCCCCTTTGTCATCAACAAAAAAATTAACTCCCCCTCATTCTTCAGTACCTGCATTGATACACTATACAACAGAATATATAGATTAAGAAATAATTATACTTATGAACATGATAACTAATCAAAGTCTATATACATTTCAATGTATATGTATGTTTTATAAAACAAATTTCAAACCAATATCAAGAAATCAATCCACACAGAGTACCAATCCAAGCCAAATCAATTCAAACAAATCAAACAAAGCAAACAAATAAAAATCAAACGTTATGAGGAACTTCAACCCATCCTTCTTCTCCAAAGATTGGGTCTACCTTAATAGCATCCCAATTATCATTGTCATTGGTGAGAGAGACAGGAGGATGTGCTTCGTTATCATCCTTGGGCAGAGAGGAGATCATCCATCGTATCGCATCGAAGTACCTTTCTTGTTCCTTGATCATCTGCATTTGACTCAATTCTAAGTGACGCTGGTTTCTTAGAATAAACGAGAGAATATTCTTGAACGAATTAAGAGATTCTTCAAGATTTTCGGATAGATTGTGAATAGGATTAGCCATAGTTGAATTTATGAAAGAAATAAAGGATATAGATGATAAGAAATGAATTTCAGTGAAGAATTCTGGAAGAAACAGATATTTATAGGTGTAGAAATTCGTTTGAAATGAATAGACATTTGGTAGTTATTCAAATTTCAAATTCAAAATCAATTGTCATTTCTGACCAGTACATGTCGACATGGTCATATAGTGGATGTCGACATAAGTCAGTGAAAAATTATGACTAATTTGATTTTGTGAATAATTGTGTATATATATATTCATATACTATACTAACTTTTATTCTGAAGATAAGATAAGATAGATAACAGAAAGGAAATTTCATTTCATTTCATTACATACTACAATAATACAACGATTAAGCACACAACAAACTACATGAACATTCGAAATAAAGAAAACTAAAAAAAATACAATAAGATATGAAAAGATAAGACTAGTTAAAGGATGATGAAGATGAAGATAGTCCAAATTTCTTGCTGAATTTGGAAATGAACTTGTTCATCTTGGATGAAATTTTTTCCAACTTCTTACTAACGGATCTTTTAAGAACCGTTGATTCTCAACAATCGTCTTTTGGTTTTTGAGAAGGGTTTTGGTGGATGGATTAGGAGGATTGTCAATGCTTTCCAAAGAGGTTTCACCTTCTTCTTCCTCAATTTCCATTTCATCCCCTTCTTCTTCTTCTTCTTCCTCTTCCTCTTCTTCCATTTCCTCATGAGCCAAACGCTCTTCTTTCTCGACAAGGGTCTCATAAAGTTGAAAAACAAAAGGAATTTTCATAAGCAAAATGTTGAAATGGTTGAAAACTTTTCTAGAAACAAATTCTTCGCCATTGAAATCCACTCCAAAATAGTTAAAAATCCGAGCGAGATAAATTCCATGCTATAAGGTATTCTCACCCATTTCAAGATTTTTAGGACGAAGTTCATCCAAAATAACTTGCGCCCAATTTATGTCATAACTTCCGAAAATAGCAAAAAGTGCTTTGCAAACTTTTGAAGTAGGGTTGTTAAAATTCCCCGATCTTGGGGTCAAAGTATGTTGCAAAAGAAGATTGAAAATTCTTGCCTTTGGTTGAAAATTCTGATTTTTGAATTCAAAATTATCAATCCCTTCGAAAATGTGATGAAATGTCTCAGATCATTTCATCGATTTTGAATTTAGAAAGATCCATTCCCGTACACTTGCAATTGAGAATGGTCTCCAAAAGATCACAATTCAAAACAATTCTAGTGCCTTTGACACTACTCCAAATTTCATCCTCATTTCCATGATAAAATCCACGGTTTAAATTAGCATAGAAAATTTGGACAAGATTTGGATAGCAAACAAAATCATTTTGAGAAGGATCAATAAGACTAAGAACTCCATTGTTTGCAAAAAGAGAATCAAGTTCATAAGAAGAAAAATCTTTAAAATAGCAAATTTTCCAGGATGGACTTTGGCATAGTTAGCATAATTGATGTATGCTTTTATTGCCTCCAGATCATTGAATAATTGCTTTATGATTTTTTTGGAAATTCTCATGATTGAGGGGTTGCTTGAAGAAGCCATTAAAGTTGAGAGTAGAGAGTTTGAAGTTATGAAGGGAGAGTTTGAATTTGAAAATAAGAGTAAAAAGATATGATAAAAGATAGCGAATAAATAGATTCTCAAAGGACATAATCTCTGGTCAAAAAGTAGCTTTTCAGAGAATTGAATAAAGTGAAAAGGTGGAGGGAAATTCAAACATTTGAATTCAAATTTTGAAATTCAAATTCAGGTACCCATGTCGACATCATGGTAGGGACCATGTCGACATGTGCCTTAGATTTTTCATGAATTGATTTTTCCTAAGTTCTCTAATATATATAAATAATTTTATTATTATTAATGCCTATATATTATCTGAAATATTATTAAAATTCAAGTATATTTCTGAAATTATTAATATACTATTAAAAAATAATAAAAATAATAATAAAATAATGAAATAATAATAAAAAATAGAAAATAAATTTTAAAATTCAAACAACACACCAATTCAAAACCAATCAATCAAACAATCAAGCAACTAATTCTAAGCAAGCAATTTCAACCAATTGTATTGTAAACGCGTACCTTTTTCTGAGTCCATTTCTTTGAATTCGTCTGAGTCATGAATCACTGTGAAACACAAATTCTTATTATCTGTTTTCTGATCATCATCACTTGAGGATGAGTCTGAGTCATCTAGAGTAGCAATAAATGCACGCTTCCGTTTCTTTGCTGGATCATTGTTCATAGGAGAATTTTGCCTAGCTGGATACGGACAGTCTCTTTTGAAATGGCCTGGTTTATCACAGTTGTAACATTTGTCATTATTTGGCACTACATTCTGATTTCCATAATTTTTATAGTTGTTTCTCTTGAGATTATCATCTTTCTGTATTTCAGGAATTTCCTAAAATTTCTGGTTATACGGGCTATCTCTTCATCATTATCGTTGTTTGAGTCTGATCCATAGGTTAATGCATTGAATGCCATTGATTTCTTTTCAGATGCTTTACTTTCTCTTCTCCCGAACATTTGAACTTCATACGACATTAGATTTCCAATTAATTCTTCTATCTTTAAAGTACTGATGTCATTTTCCTATTCGATCGCAAGTGTCTTTTGATCCCATTCTAGAGTTAGAGAATTTAAAACTTTTCTGACTTGATCTTCTTCGGAAAATTCCTTTCCCAAAGATATTAGAGAATGCACAATATCCTGAAATCAACTATATATATCTGAAATAGACTAATTAGGATTCATTTTAAATAATTGAAATTGATTTGTGAGCATGGAAATTTCGGTCTGTTTAACTTTGCCTGCTCCTTCGTGAGTAACTTGCAAAGTTTTACAGATTTCATATGTAGACTTACAAACTAACACTCTATTGAATTCATTTCTATCTAGTGTACAAAACAGAATACTCATTGCCTTAGAATTATTTTGTGCAATAGTCTTCTGCTCGGTAGTCCATTGTACAAAAATAGTTGTGGGTTCAGAATATTCAGTGTGTGTGATATTGCAAGTGTCTAATCCTATAGATTGTAAATATAATTTCATCCTACATGCCCAATATGCATAGTTACTGCCATTAAAAAGTGGTGGTCTGACAGTAGACTGACCCTCTACAAACGAACAAGTGACAGGGATACTAGTGTGAGTAACAGTACCAGTGTTGGTAGCCATTTTGAAAAATTTTCAAAAATCAGATTATGGAACTTTGAAAACCTTGCTCTGATACCAATTGTGAGAAATGCGGATTACGGATCTTATTGCTAGGATTAACACTACAGGGGGGTGAATAGTGTTAATCAAGAATTACTAAATCTTTTTCGATTAATGTTAATTTAGACACCGATGTATTCAATATGCAGACACAGATACGATCACAGAAACAACACAGATGTAGAAATAAAATAAAAGTAGTAAAGGAAAGAAAACACCGAATTTTATACTGGTTCGGAATTACCCTACATCCAGTCCCGCAACACAAGTACGGATTTCCTTTCAAAAGCAATTGTACAATTACACCCTCGGTTTCAAGGTTACGAGGTACACCCTCCAGAATTTCGATCCTCTGGGTAGAGATACTTGATTTCCGGGCCACAAGTTTACCCAATTGATTTACCAAGGCTACAATCACACCTTTTCTTTCTTGATTGATTTTGAAGGTTACAATTAGATGTTTTCTCGCTTAATAGATTACAAAGAAGTCTACAACTTTGAATAACACTGAGAATCTTGTAGAGAGAGTGATAGAGAATCAAACTAGAAGTAATCGAGTTCGATTCAATGTTGATTTCGGCAGAGTAATGATAAGAATATGTATTAAGAAAAGTGGAAGAAGGAGAGGAGTGAAAAACCAGAAAATATGATGTAAAATTCGTTGAAACCAACACCTATTTATAGAAGAACAACAGCAACGTCAATTCGTGAAGAGTTATGGCGAATAGACACTTCTTTTGAAATTTAAATTTTGAAGTCAACTGACACTATGTCGACATGGGGTACATAGGCATGCCGACATCCTAAAGCATATTTTGATGTTTTGATTTTCTTTGAAAATAACCTTTATCTTATATTAAAACTAATTTAAACTTTATAAATATACTTGAATATGGTTAAAATTCATAAGTAAATATAGAGAATAATATATATACAATTAACTCTAATTTTATATTTTAAATCTAACTATAAATATTTAAAATTTAAATATATTACATTAAAAGATAGTTTAAAATAAGGAGTAATTTGTCTTTGAAATTAAAGATAATTTTGAGGCTAAAATTATTTAAATCAGGATAGAGGGTTTTGAATCTTTTAAAAGGACAGCTTTGAAAACATTTTGAAAACAGGATATAATTTTGAAAAATCATTTTGAATAAAAAGTTAGCGGATACAAAACAATGTTCCACTAGATTTTTCGTAGGTTCCATCCTACTTAGGGTTCCATCCCTTTAACAGGCTCGAAGTGGATTCCATTCCACGAATAAATTGGATTTTAAGATGCCAATGGTTTTCTACGAGTTTTAACAAAATTCCTAATAATAAAAAATACTTAACTTTGAAATCTTGAACTCTTGGCAATCTTGATACTCATGAGTCTTCTATCTTGATATCTTGAATCTCTACACTGTACAGTCTTCTTTCTTAGTACCTGCATGGTTAAATCTTTCATATACATATATATCTAAACTTATAATGTTAGTATTTATATTTTATAATCTATTCTAAGGTTTTTGTCATCAAAACCATCATTGCACGGACTAACAGAAGCTACTATTATTAAATTTGAGTTACTTCTATTAAAAAGGATGCTTTTGAAGGGGTTATATTAGCTTTTGACTAAGTCAACTTAGTTTTTCTTTAGAAAAGAAGCTTTCGAAAGGGTTGCCCCCTTTTGTTTCAAAAGATGCTTTCGAAAGTATAGCTTGAAAATATTCAAAACCTAGCTGCCGCATTCTACCTTTCGAACTAGTTAAGACTTCTTTTTTATAGCCTTTAAATAATGGTTTCGAAAGGGTGCTTTTCCCTTTGTACTTTAAAGCGCTTCTTAAAGCTTCGAAAGGGTTGGTTTCGAAACAATCCTCTTTCTTTTACTTAGGACCAATGCTTTCGAAAGAAATGCTTTTGCCCCAGTTGTTTATGACCCTTGGTTATATTAAAAGTTAAACCAAAAGGTTTCAAAAGGAATTATTTTGAATGGTTTTGAAGCAATGTTTCCACAAACTTTTATTTGAAACCAATACTTTTGAAAGTTACGTTTTATGTGAAGGATTTCGATGCTTTCAAAGGGTATGTAATATGGGTTTCAAAGCGGAGATCCCCAATGTTTTCGAAAGGTTTAATTTGATATTTGAATGGTGGGTTTCCAAAGCTTTTGAAAGGCAAGTTTAAAATAGTTTCAAAGAGTGCATGTCTAAGATTGTAGTAAAGCTTTCAAAAGGGTTATTTTCAATGATTTCGAAAGCTATTCGAGTAAAGAAAAGGCATATATTTTCCTTGTGTTAACCTCGTTTTACTCAACGACTCATCTACTTAAGGACTAGACCGACTCATCTACTTAAGGACTAGACCGACTCATCTACTTAAGGAAGGTACCGACTCAACTGGTAGTGACTTAATTAGCAAACGAGTTAAGGTTCACGGCGACTTAAAGGAATGGAACGACTCATAAGGATTAGCGGTTCATGAGACCGGCCGACACAGTGAGTTACCGACTCAACGAAGTTTACGATTCATATGAGATGACTCAAGGCCTAGACCGACTCAACGACTCAGGGCTTGTAACGACTCAGTGGATCAACGACTCAACTGAACTAAGGAGTTGCACGAGTTAGAGAATTGCGTGACTCACGACTTATGGGGATCAACGACTCAACGAGTTAATGCCTTAGAGGAGCAGAGTGGCTTAACTAGTTAGTGGTTTATGGGGCAGACCGACTCAGGGTTTCCAACGACTCAAGGCGACTAACGACCTATCATAAGTCGCTGGCGACCCAAGCATATGAGGAACAAGCTCAATGCCGTTTCATTTATGCCGCTGCCTGCTGACTCGTGGTATGTGAGTTGGTCATAGCTCATCTTGAGTCGGTCACGGTTCATCCTGAGTCGGTCGCGACTCATGACTTGGTCAACAATTCCAACCCAGAAATTGGCCTATAAATACATGGCCACCTTCAATATTGAAGGGACTTTTTGGCTCATTCATTTCAAGCGCCTTACTCTGCTGCATTCCGAACTACTTCAACACTTAAAGCTTTTGAGATACAAAGAACGCCTCAAGGAACTTGACGAAGAAATCATACATGTCCAACATGAGTTCAAAGATTTTGATCGACATTGAAGTTTAGACTACTTGTTCTAAGTCACTTGTAACTCGAAGTGTGTTGTAGTCAAAGTGTAATTGCATCGACTTGTAATCAAATCGTCAATAAATATATTCAAAGTGGACGTAGGCTCTCTCTTAAGCCGAACCACTATAAAATTGCTGTTGTTTACTGCTTGTTCGCTATTATCTGCTTAATCTGTTCCCGAGCTATCGGGTGGTGCTTTCACAATTACACTTCATACACCGGGGTGTTAGCGTTCAAATTTTGGCGTTAACATTTTTGGTGCTTTCACTGAGAATTGAACTCAGGCAAATCGTCATCATTGCTCCACGAAAGTTTGTTGAAGTAACCTCTCTGAAGACTAGAAGTTTATCCGAAAGCATGGCTCCGGGGAGAAAGAGTAGATCTGTTAGATCTGGAAATGCTCAAGAGGGAACCTCCGCTGCCCCAGTACCTAATCAAGCCACTCCACCTGTTGGAGTTACAAAAGCGGAGTTGGATGCTGTAATCTTAGGGCTGAACCAACAGATAAATGCCCAAAGTGCACAATTGGAAGCTTAGAACGCCCAAAATGCCCTAATATTGAATAAGTTGAATGACTTGCTTGGGGTAAACCGTCAACCAACGGGTAATGAAAGGAACTTTGCTGGCAACATTCATGAGGATGAAGAAAGAAACATTCCTGAGAGGGCTGCCAGCCCCTTTGAGCGGACATTTTCTGAAATTGGTGGATCTAGAGCTCGAAATGATGAGGGATATCTTTCTGAAATGGTTCGACAAATCATGAAGGAAAGCATGCAAAGGAATGAAGATGAGAAGGAATGGGGTTTCGCTCCAAGTAAAACCCCGTTTACCGAAAGAATCTTGAAGGCTGAGTTCCCAAGGAAGTTCGTCCCCCCAACTATCCCAGCTTACAAAGGAACAAGTGATCTGAACGAATTCTTGTATAAGTATGATTGGCACATGACAGGTGCCAGAGCTTCTGATGAAATAAAGTGCCGATATTTTCCTGTATACCTGGAAGGTGTAGCTCTGCTTTGGTTCACCAAGCTGCCGGTCCGGTCTATAGATCAGTTTTCTGACTTAACCCGGAAATTCAAGGAGCAGTTCAGACTATACGCTTCAAAAGCCAAAGATATTATGTCGTTGTCAAGTTTAGAGCAGAATCCAGGTGAAACTATCAGATCTTTCTTGAATCGCTTTAATATAGCACTGGCCGCGGTAGACAATGCAGAACCACGGATGATCTTGACCTATCTGATGAGGGCCATCGACAAGTCGATCGAATTTGGAAAATGGCTTAACATGAAGGAACCAAATTCCCTTGAAAAATTCTACAAGAAAGCAGATGAGTTCATACGCCTGGAAAGCCGTCCTGTACCGGTAAAGGCAGTGTTTGAAAAAGCTGAAGATAACATTGCTGCTCCACGCAAGAGTGAATCTGCAGGACAGAAAAGGGAAAATAACGATGGAAAGAAACAGAAAAATCTGAAGAGGCCTCATTCCTTCAAACCATCGGAATATACCCCTTTATCAGATACACCGGAGCATATATACCTTGCCACTAAAGATTCTGTTGAATATCCTAAACCTCCTGTTCTGAGAACCGGGAGGAAAGCTGTGCAAAGTGGGAAGTTCTGTCCCTTTCATAATCAACCTGGTCATGATACCGACGAATGCCGCCAATTGAAAATTTTGATTGAAGAATTGATAAGGGAAAACAAGCTGCAGCAATTTGTGGAAAAGAATAGCAGCAATCCCGCTTCGACTAGTCAGGGGCAACGAGCTCCTGCTCATCAACCCAGGACAGGTGAAAAGACTGCAGGGCATGAATCCGGAAGGCCTGTTATCAATGTCATTACGGGAGGACCTCACCCAGCAGGCAGGAGCTGCGGTGAGATGGAAAGGTATACCCGAGCTCTGAAGTATGTACCAACTGAGGAAGATGTATTTGTTTTGGAAGGTGCTATGCCACTGAAGCAACAAAGAACTTTCAATGATGATATTGTGTTCAGAGCCAGGGATTCCGCAGGTATTGGAGCTCCTACCTTGGATCCCTTAGTCATCTCGGCTGGTATCGGGCCAGCTATTGTCAGAAGAGTTCTCATTGATTGTGGCGCATCCTGCAATATCCTCTTCAAGAAAACATTCGACCAAATGAAGATCCCTATGGCTGATGTGCAAGCCTCATCGCAGAAAATCGCTGGCTTCATTGGGGAGCCAAAACAGCCGATAGGAATCGTTGATTTGTTTGTGGAACTTGGAGAAGGAGAGAGAAAAGTGGTCCGCAAGCAAACTTTTATGATTGTCGACGAATTTTCTGCTTATAATGCTTTCCTTGGCCGTCCAACTCTCGCAGCATTCAAAGTTGTTCTGGCCCCATGGTGCCACACCATTAAATTTCCCACAGATAATGGAGTGGGAGTTATAAAAGGGGATCAAAATGCGGGGCGGGAATGTTATCTAACAGAGCTACGAGAAACCAGAAAAAGAGAAATGGGAAAGGATGCGGCAGCCCCAGTCCGCATCAAAGAACCATCCTTGTAGCAATTACAGGGCGGACCCTGCACTGGCGAGCACAGCGGAGCAAGGAAAGAGATGGATCCTAGAAAAGTCAGTGCAGGGGAGAATAGAGTGGTACCAGTGGAAACGACAATACCAGTACCTGTTGACCCAAAGGACCCAAACAAGGTATTGAATGTGGGATCACAACTTAATGTGTCAATTCAGAATATCTTAATATCTTTTTTAAAGGCAAATTTGGATGTTTTTGCTTGGACTCATGCCGATATGTGCGGGATATCCCCAGAAGTTGCAGTACACGCTCTAAATATTGATCCAAAATTTACACCTGTGAAGCAGAAAAGGAGAACTCAAAGTCCAGAAAGGTCGGCAGCGTTAAAAGAAGAAGTTGATCGGCTCATGGAGAATAATTTTATCAAAGAATCTACCTATCCGAATTGGGTTTCAAATCCAGTGCTGGTTAAGAAATCCAACGGAAAATGGAGAGTATGCATCGATTTTTCAGATCTAAACAAGGCCTGCCCCAAAGACTGCTTCCCATTACCCAGGATCGATCAACTGGTTGACGGAACAGCGGGACACGAATTGTTATCTTTTATGGATGCCTACTCCGGATATAACCAGATCATGATGCATGAGCCAGATCAGGAGGACACGAGCTTTATCACCGACGTTGGTCTTTACTGCTACAGAGTTATTCCCTTCGGGCTGAAGAATGCAGAGGCAACTTACCAAAGACTTGTTAATGCTATGTTCAAACCGCAATTGGGCAAGACTATGGAAGTCTACGTCGATGACATGTTAGTAAAGTCTAAGAAAGTAGTGGATCACATAGAACACTTAGCAGACATGTTCGCAGTCCTCCGAAAATACGGAATGAAGCTCAATCCTTTAAAATGTTCATTTGGAGTGGAATCCGGCAAGTTTTTAGGTTTCATCGTGAGCGCTAGGGGCATTGAGGCTAGTCCAGCTCAAATTACCGCCTTAAAGGAAGTCAAAGCTCCTAGAACAAAGAAGGAATTGCAAAGTCTCAATGGAAAAGTCGCCGCCTTAAGTCGGTTCATTTCCAAAGCCAAAGATAAATGCATCCCATTCTTTGACGCCCTAAAGAAAGGAAAGAAAAACTTCGATTGGACTCCCGAATGCCAAAAAGCCTTTGATGAATTGATTCGCCATATGGAAACGCCTCCAATACTTTCTAGGCCTGGCGATGGCGAGGATCTTCTTATATACTTGGCAGTATCATCTCATGCTTTAAGTGCAGCGCTGATACGAGAAGACAAGAGGATTCAACATCCAGTTTACTATATCAGCAAAAGACTCACTGGGGCAGAGATGAATTACTCTAAGTTGGAAAAACTCGCCTATTGCCTACTAATTGCATCTAGGAAGTTGAGGCAATATTTCCAAGCTCATCCTATCAAAGTCCTCACTGATCAACCTTTAAAGCAAGTCCTGTTTCGCCCTGAGACTTTGGGTCGTCTTCTAAAGTGGAATATTGAACTCAGTCAATATGACATTACTTATCATCCCCGAAAAGCAATCAATGGACAAGCTTTAGCGGATTTCATCGCAGAATTCACAGATAAGGGCAACTGTGAGGAGGAAACGATCGACAATTCCCCAATCCAATGGAAGTTATATGTCGATGGCGTGAGAAACGACTACTGTTCTGGAGCCGGAGTTGTACTCGAGACCCCTGAAGGTCGATCATTATGCTACGCACTAAGATTGGAATTTCCTTCAACAAATAATGAAGCAAAATACGAAGCCCTTATCGCTGGCTTGAGGATTGCTGAAGAATTAAACATCCGAGCGTTATAGATCTTCAGTGATTCTCAGCTTATTGTATGCCAAGTCAAAAAGGAATTCCAAGCGAAAGGGGGGAATCTGCCCGCCTACTTGTCAAAGGCTTGGGAACTCGTGGGTGATTTCGATCATTACATGATAAGTCACATTCCTCGAGAAGAAAACATGAAAGTAGATTCTCTCGCAAAGTATTCTAGCACAGGCGAAGCTCAATTTCTGGGGTTAACTCCAGTGGAGGTCCTGTCGACTCCGAGCATTGATGAGATGGATATTGATTGGATCATGAGCGTGTCTCAAGAGCAAGAATCATGGATGACTCCAATAACAGAATATCTGCTCAATGGCTCTTTACCGGAAAACTCAAAAGAACGAAAGAAGCTACTGAGGAAAGCCTCCCGCTATATAGTCCAGGATGGCCAGTTATACAGACGGGGATTCTCAATGACGTTACTTCGATGTGTATCTAGGGAAGAGTCAAAAACAATCCTAGCTGAGGTACATGGGGGAGAATGTGGTGATCATTTAGGTGGTCAAACTTTAGCGAAAAAGATTCTCCGATACAGATATTTTTGGCCAGAAATTAATCGAGATGCAGCAGACTATTCTCGAAAATGTGACAGATGCCAAAGATTTGCCAAAATTCCTAGAGCTCCTTCCATTGAACTCACACAGATGGTTAGTCCATGGCCGTTTGCGATATGGGGAATAGACCTTGTAGGACCGTTACCAACTGCCAAATCTGGAATTAAATATGCCATTGTTGCTGTAGATTATTTTGCTAAGTGGGCAGAAGCTGAACCACTGGCTACTATCACTTCAAAAAAGATGATAAGTTTTGTGACTAAAAGTATCATTTGCAGATATGTTGTGCCTCAAAAAATAATTACAGACAATGGTACTCAGTTCGAAAGTGAAGAATTCCAAGATTTTTGCAAACGATTCAAAATCCGAAAGAGCTTCTCAGCAGTAGCCCATCCGCAGGCAAACGGGCAAGTGGAAGCAGTAAATAAAATTATCAAGTCAACCATCAAGAAGCAACTTGAAAGAGCAAAAGGTGGTTGGGTCGATAAGCTACCGCTGGCACTATGGGCCTACAGAACTACCCACAAAACTGCGGCTGGGCATACTCCGTTTTCATTGGCATACAGATCAGAGGCAATGATTCCGGTAGAAATAGAGGTCCCATCACATAGGAGAATCCATTTCAATCAAGCGGAGAATGAGAAACTACAGCTTGAGGCACTAGATCTCCTTGATGAAAAAAGAGAAGAGGTTGAGCTCAGAATCGCATCTCATCAGCAAAGGATAGCCAGACATTTCAATTCCAAAGTTCGCCAACGCAGCTTTGAAATTGGAGATCTAGTCCTAAAGAGAATTATGACAGCGACAGGTGTGTTTGGGCCAAATTGGGAAGGACCATATGTCATAGGTCAAAAGCTTCTGGACGGCACATTCAAACTCACTATTGTCGATGGAGATCAAATTCCAAGAGCTTGGAACGGCAATCACTTGCGTCCATACTTTACTTCATAGCTTTGTTGAAATGTTGTAAAAAGAATTATGAGTGTATGATTCCTGTAATTGAAAGCGATTGTAAAACTGATGCAAGTGAATAATGAAAGACTATAAAGTGGATGTAGGCCCAAATTCTTGGCCGAACCACTATAAATCTTGTGTTCCTTATTATTATTACATGTTTGCTTTATTTTCGATATGAAAAGTACATTAAATGTATCACTGAAATGTCGATTTAAATTTTTGCAGGCAACGAAAACAAAACTTGCACATTACAAGACCAAGTGATTCTTGTTATCATTCAACAAACAAATTCCAAGTTGCAAAATTCCCGAGCATTAAATCCTAGATAAGAAGTGCTTCAATTGAACGGTCAATGATTTCGCCGAAAACGGGCTTTAGCTAATAAATTGAAAAGTTTGAACAAACAAACATCCAATTAAGAAGCTTATGTCCGTACTCGTGAACTGGCCTAGCAATGAAGTACACTTCTTTGGATTAAACAAGCTACTTGTAAGAGAAGGGAGTGCAAGTTAAAATAAAATAAAATAGAGGATCACTGAAAAGGCATAAGCAAGTGGACAAGGAACAACTAAAGTCCTCTTCGGAGGCACAACTCTTCGGAGGATAAAGACCTCTAACGAAGCATATGCCGTAAAAAAGAAAGTTCTCTACTCAACCAAAAAAGATTGGAGGAGTCATGACCCTCCAACCATGAGAGAGTAACTTCCAGGCAATCTTCAGAGGCCCATTTCACCAGGAGTTGAAGTGTTACAACCGCTCTTCGGAATTTCACTTCACCAGAGTTGAAATGTAAAACAAAATAAAAGCCCTCTTCGGAGGCCCATTTCACCAGGAGTTGAAGTGTTACAACCGCTCTTTGGAATTTCACTTCACCAGAGTTGAAATGTAAAACAAAATAAAAGCCCTCTTCGGAGGCCCATTTCACCAGAAGTTGAAGTGTTACAACCGCTCTTCGGAATTTCACTTCACCATAGTTGAAATGTAAAACAAAATAAAAGCCCTCTCCGGAGGCCCATTTCACCAGGAGTTGAAGTGTTACAACCGCTCTTCGGAATTTCACTTCACCGGAGTTGAAATGTAAAACAAAATAAAAGCCCTCTTAGGAGGCTCATTTCACCAGGAGTTGAAGTGTTACAACCGCTCTTCGGAGTTTCACTTCACCAAAGTTGAAATGCAAAACAAAATAAAGATCTCCTCCCAGAGACACAATCAAGAAGAAAGACCTCTTCGGAAGCCCACGTTTCACCGAGATTGAAATAAAACTTCCAAGTGTTGAAACGTGAAAAGGCTTTCTTCAAAGGAACAACTCTTTGGAGGTACACGTTTCACCAAGATTGAAATAAAACTTCCAAGTGTTGAAACGTGAAAAATCCCTCCTCAGAGGTACAACTTTCTATGTTTTAAAAAAAAATCCTCATTAAAAGCACACTTTAACTTTCAAAGGAAGAGTAATTTACCTATTCTGGAAAATAATCTTCCTCAAAAAAAAAAAGAAAGAAAGTTAAAGTACCCTTCAGAGGTCCGCTTTACCTCATAGAAGAATTCACTTGGTAAAATGTGTACATAGGCAAAAGAAAAAAAAGTGATTTCTTCGAAGGACAAAGCGTAAAAACTTATATGAAGGGAGTTGTACTCTACAAAAATTTCTTCAAGAATGAAATAATTATTCTTCATAAAATAAGAGTGCAAGTCCCCTCGAAGTATAAAATATTGCAGCAAGCTTGTGGTATGGGGGCAGCATGGTGTAGTTACATACAATATGGTATAGCCACATCGGCAAAAGTAATGCTCAAACAACATGCCATAAGCCCGCTGCAATATCATATAAATAAACTTGTGCAAAAATGAATAATAAATGCATTCTTAAATTCAAACAGGAGTCTGTACAAATAAAGGATTATTTTATTCAATTGTATTGCAGATACAAGTTTCAAAAAAAAAAGCAGGGGCCGGTACCCGCACAATTCTCGACCAGAACATGCAAAAGACAAGAAGCTAAAAGCTAGAATCTTCATTTCTTCATGCCACCCTTGGACCCTTTACCCGGCCGAATGGTTAGCTTTTCAGGTCGGTCTGTAAGCATAAGGGAAGAAGGGGAGGGAGGTGGAACTGGTGCAACTTCCGGTTCCTCTTCAGTAGCAATGATTTTCTTCCCCCTCCTCTTCGATGTTCCGTGCTTCTTTCTCCTCTTCGAAGAAGACTCACTCCCTGGAGTAACAAGAGCAGACAAAATTATGTCATCAGAAGGAGTCCGCTCCGGAGATATCTCACCTCCCTCAAGTCCCTCGTCTTTCTGCTCTTGCGAAGCGATTGGGTCATCTAAGCCATGAAGAGCCTCTATTTGCTCCTCTTGGTACCCGGGCTGTGAAGCAGAAGGAGGAGCCACCCGAAGAGACGGTGGAGGGATAACCGAAGGAGGCGAAGCTTGCACAGCACTTGGTGTTTCAACTGTAGAAGAAGAGAAATTAAAAATATTAGTATCTCCCCAAAAGAAGGGAGATATGGGTTCGTCAAGATTCAAGAAGTAATCGAGAAGCTCATCAAACTTTTGAGGAGCAAGCAGGCAATCCACCTGAATCGGACCAATGTCAAAATTACCTGAAGATATTTGCTTCGTTAGTTCAATCTCATAATTTTGAGCTCCAATATCCTCCAAAGTCTCATCATCAGTAGGGGTAATTACCCCGGTTCTTGTAGGAGGCGGGGAATGAGTACTGGAGCCTGTAATGTCAACTCCAGGAGAGACTAAAGGACCTTCAGAGGTAGTAGGTGGTAATTCTTTTTCAGAACGTTCCTCTTCCGCCATCCAAGTCCGCACTCTGGCGAGTTGCTCTTTTCCCTTCGCAAGAGCAGCGCGAGTTTCCTCATCTAGGTAGCGCGCCTCAAGCTCTTCCTCGGTGTACCCGGCGCCTTTGAACATGTCGAGAACAGCTTCCCACACTTCAGCCAATGTGATTTCGTATTTAGGACCAAGAAAAGAGAGACTGCCATGCCCTAAGACGCTGTGCAAGTAAAAGTCGAATAGATTTGAACTGAGTTGGCTTCCATGGTTTGAATAGATTCTTCAGCTGCGATTTTACCAGCTATGGCCTCATCTCGTTCTTTTTCGGTTTTAGCAAGTTGAGCTTTTAATGCTTCAATCTCCATGTCTTGGGCGCTCATTTTACTCCGCAACTGAGCGACATCAGTGCGGTAATTCTCTACAACCTCTTCTAGCCTCTCAACTTTAGCTTCGGCATCTCTTTGGCCAGCATGTGCATCCCGCACTTGTTTTTGTAGCACCTCTTCTCTTTGAGTGTAACTGTTAGAAGAGGTGGCAAGATCGTCTTTAAGCTGCTTGACTTCAGCTTCAAGTTTCTCGTTATACTCGGTTATGTTTTTCATTTCGATGTTGTGCTGGTCAAGAATCTTCTGCCATTCCGACTTATCGTTCTCCATAGTTAGCATCGCCTCGATATTGGCCCGATTGACCCTTTGGAGTTCATCAACGAGCTTTTGCCATCCAGACATTCTTTCAATATCGAGTCTAACGGCATCAAGATTTTGGTACATGGCTTCTTTATCGATGGAAACTAAATCAAGATCGAAGCGAACTCCCTTTAAACACCAATTCGGGAATCGACTCTGTAGGGTCGGTGGGCCCCTTTCAACACGATATGAAGTCCTATTAAGAAGTGTTTGAATAGCGCTTCCTTCAAGAGCAGGGGATTTGGAAGGAATGTCGATAGAGATGGGAGCGTCAGACTTTTCAGATGTTGCAGATGCGTGTTTCTCACTAGGTTTGGCCCGCTTGCTCGGGTCCTCAACAATGTGGCTCTTCCCCCAAACATCATGTGTTTTACGTTTGTGAGAGTCATCGCCTCTTGAAGAAGACTCATGTCGCACATCTATCCTCTCATGACGCTCTTCATATTCTCTCCTCTCTCTAGCTTTTCGAGCAGCTCTCTGCTTATCGGTTTCTCTGGGACCAGTAAGGTAGCGTCTATAATCATAGTTGCCACGCCCTCCATAGCGCTGAAAGTCTTTATAGTAAGAGCCGCTGCCGCTACGCCCCATTGAAGGATCTGAAAGGCAAAAAGACAGGTCTTAAAAGCCTTTAGAGAAAAGAAGTCAAACACAAACAAGTGCTGAAAAATCCTAAGTGTTGTGTAATGTGTAAACTACACGCATCAAGCTACAGACCACTCTGTGGAGTAGAGGTGGTGATAACTTGAGTAGGAGGAGTTGACATTTGTTGTAGAGAAGATGTCACCTCGATTACAGAAGAGATAGTTTTGGAAACATCATCTTTAAAAAGTTCTTGTGAAGTCACAATTAGGTCGCTCAACCCCTCAAAAACATCATCACCATCATGCTTTTTGGGACTTGCTTTCTCAACTCCTTCGTCAGCAGGCCTCCCGGAAGATCGTGGAGGTTCTTCCTCTTCGATAACTGGGGCAAGTGTCAAATTGCTAGACGGCCCCGCAATATCAGTCAGAGTGGGGCACTTCACCAGTAAAGTTTCAGTGGAGGGATCTTTTGGCATAAGCTTTTCAGCCTCCGCTGGAGAATCGGGAACTTCACAAAGTTGAGTGGAACGAGAAGGGTGAAGGAGTCCAAATTGATGTAAAAATTCATCATTTAACAAAAACTTTATACTCCTCTCTTCTGCCGCCACGGCATTCAGTCTTTCAAAAATTTGCTTATAGCATGGATCCCTAGAGGGAGGAGGAAGTGCTAAAACAGAAAAAAAAAAGAAGCAAAGTTAGCATTTAGCAACTCAGATTTCGAAAAGCTCAAGAATGGAGAAATAAAAACAGGAAATCTTACTTCCTACTCTCCAGATGGCATAAAACCTTGGAGGACAGCGAACAAAGAAAAACTGATTTAGAAATCCATGAACGCTTTCAGGAAGACCAGTGATGAGTTTGCGGTTTCGAGCACTCCTTATAACTAAGATAGAGGGATGATCTTTAATTTTTGTGAATGAGCAGAAGTAGAAGATTTCCCCAAAGCTCGGTAATCGGTCCAAAACTCTCCTAAATAGCACACATAACCCCATCAGAATGGCATGGCCGTTGGGGTGCAATTGGAATGGAGAGATAGATAACCGAAGCAGGAACTGCTGAAGGAAGTCATTAAAAGGTGGGATGGCACCGCTCAAGCACATTTGGCGATTGACAGCAATAAAGCCAAGGGGGGGCCTATCTGCAGTATCATTTGGCCCCGGCAGTAAGGCATCAGCTTCGTCAATGCCAAACTGGATGCGCAATTGGTTAAACACCCGCTGATTCAGAGTTGTGGAAGTTCTCTCCGGAGGATTATCCAATGGGTTAGCTATTGGGAAGACATCTTCGGCCTGGCCCATCGGTTCTTCTTGCTGAGAAGTCATTCTACACAAGCAACTGGATGTTCAAATGCGAAGGTGCACGTTTCCTAAAAGTGTGAAGTGTTGTGCAGAACTAATGGAGATAAACAAGTAAATATAACTGAAATTAAGCTAGTTGGCAATTGATCAATTACTAAATTTCAGGACTTGTTAATTTAAAGTTTCAGGTATAGTGTTTGTGCAAACCAGTCAATTTCAGTTGACTATCTCAACATTGCTTTAGCACTCTACTTGGATTCGTTGGTTTAAAGTACTTCATTCACGCAATCTATTTAACATTTATCTTCTATTGACTAATCTGTCATTAGATGTGGGCAATCAATGGCAGTATATTCGTCCCAATCTTCTGTGATTGTTGTATTAAACAGGTTGTATACTAGCAAATTGAAGCAATCTGTAAAACTAAAGTATGCAATAAAGTTTAACAGGTTAAAGTCCAGACAATTCAATATTCAGGCGGTTTATTTCAGCAATTCAAGTCAAAGACCGAGTCACTAGTTCTCTAAGTCGTAAGGCATGGTAAAAGGAGAAATTTTTTAGTTCAAAGCAGTGTGAAATTCTCCAAGTCCTGTGTCGGCCGCGACTCAAATCCTAGGTTGCATCTAATTGAGCCGGTCATAGGTTCAAACCACAAGGAGCAACTCGGTATGAAAAATAGTCCAAGTGCTGAGTCGTTCACGACCAATGAGTTGAGTCGTTCATGGCCTATGGCTTAAGTCGTTCGCGGCAGATGGTTTGAGTCGTTCACGGTTCAAAGGATGAGTCGCGGTGAGGATCTAAAGGGCTGAGTCGCTCGTACGACCAAAAACCTAAGTCATCAAAAAGCCAACTAGGTCATGAGAATCCGAGGTCATTTCCTCGACCGGTCATCTTCTCTCTAACCCGTTAACCCGTTAAGGATCATTTCATCTCTTCCAAACTTGCAGACCAGATAATTCAAGGCACTATAATCCATTGTCTTCACCTCACGCCATCAGAAAATCACTCAAAGGATCAATTCGAATCGCTTCAAGTTTGCGATGAATTTGACGCGCTATTATGTTATCGCGAGCAATAACAATAATATAATCAATATGGAGTCCGGATTCGTAATTCAATAACAGTAAGGAATCGAGAGGAAATCAGACTCACTTACGCAACAAAGATTATTAGTAGGAAGTTGGAATAAAATTGCTTTCGAAAGCTCGGAGGACTGTTAATGGCAGAAAACGACTTACGAGATTGGTATGAGAAGAAGAAGATAAAAGTGACGATTCATGCCTTTTATACTAGGGTAGTGGAACATGAGTCGGCACATGCGAGTCAAGATAATTCGAAGCACATGACCTACGACTTAGGCGTGTGCTTCGAGGGGCAAGTGTTAATCTCGTTTTACTCAACGACTCATCTACTTAAGGACTAGACTGACTCATCTACTTAAGGACTAGACCGACTCATCTACTTAAGGAAGGTACCGACTCAACTGGTAGTGACTTAATTAGCTAACGAGTTAAGGTTCACAGCGACTTAAAGGAATGGAACGACTCATGGGGATTAGCGGTTCATGAGACAGGCCGACACAGTGAGTTACCGACTCAACGAAGTTTACGATTCATATGAGATGACTCAAGGCCTAGACCGACTCAACGACTCAGGGCTTGTAACGACTCAGTGGATCAACGACTCAACTGAACTAAGGAGTTGCACGAGTTAAAGAATTGCGTGACTCACGACTTATGGGGATCAACGACTCAACGAGTTAATGCCTTAGAGGAGCAGAGTGGTTTAACTAGTTAGTGGTTTATGGGGCAGACCGACTCAGGGTTTCCAACGACTCAAGGCGACTAACGACCTATCATAAGTCGCTGGCGACCCAAGCATATGAGGAACAAGCTCAATGCCGTTTCATTTATGCCGCTGCCTGCTGACTCGTGATATGTGAGTTGGTCATAGCTCATCTTGAGTCGGTCACGGTTCATCCTGAGTCGGTCGCGACTCATGACTTGGTCAACAATTCCAACCCAGAAATTGGCCTATAAATACATGGCCACCTTCAATATTGAAGGGACTTTTTGGCTCATTCATTTCAAGCGCCGTTACTCTGCTGCATTCCGAACTACTTCAACACTTAAAGCTTTTGAGATACAAAGAACGCCTCAAGGAACTTGACGAAGAAATCATACATGTCCAACATGAGTTCAAAGATTTTGATCGACAATGAAGTTTGGACTACTTGTTCTAAGTCACTTGTAACTCGAAGTGTGTTGTAGTCAAAGTGTAATTGCATCGACTTGTAATCAAATCATCAATAAAGATATTCAAAGTGGACGTAGGCTCTCTCTTAAGCCGAACCACTATAAAATTGCTGTTGTTTACTGCTTGTTCGCTATTATCTGCTTATAATCTGTTCCCGAGCTATCGGTTGGTGCTTTCACAATTACACTTCATACACCGGGGTGTTAGCGTTTAAATTTTAGCGTTAACACCTTGTTTAAGTATGATTAAAAATGGTTAAATGAATTTTAAAGAGCCGTTTTCAAGGAAAATTAGATGAGGTAGTTAACACTAAGTAAATGACTCAGATAATAGATGACTAATTGAGACCGATATTGGGTCGCGCCCTATACTTTAGCTAGTAGCCCCTAGCAAATATCGGTCCAAAATTCTAGTGTGTAGGGCTTTGTCATAGGTAAGACTAACATGATGTCACATACAGAAAGGAATAAACATAGTAAAGTTTGATTATTGGTAAGCTTGCAAAACCATTAGGATCAGTTGACCCTTGGAAAATTAAGTTAAGGACCGACTGTCAAGTATTGTGTCTAATAGAAGATAGATTACTTATTACGTCTGGCAGGCCTGAGTCAGCCGATGGTTAATAGCTACCTTATTAAAATTATATTGTTTGGATAGATATTTTATTGATTACCTAATTTATATGCATACATGATATCGCTATTGTTATTTAATCGGTTTGATTATAGTTTTTGATTTGCAAATGATATACTGTTAAAAATGATATTAGTGAGGGGAAACCCATTACGCTAAGCGCCGTGATCTAACTTAATATTAGTAAATCAAGATGTAATAGTATAATTCACACCAGGATGTATATTTAACTTGAAGTTTGCCCCTTAAACTCTTGGGTGCTCAAAATTTAATTTGAGTTGGTTGAGAGTTAATGTTTTTCAAGGTTAGTAGGTTGGACGAATAAGCTTCCCAAGATATGCAGGAGGCAAAGTTAGCTATGTAGGAGCTATTTAGTTTTACTTCCGTTATGATGTATTTATCACAGAGATGTTTATCTAGTACTCTAATCATCTAATAAGGTAACTTCATATGTTGCTCTTAGCGTAATTTGTAATGATTATATTTTATCAAGACCTGGGAAACGTTTTGGATTATGTATATAAATATGAAATATTGATTTGAAATATAATTAGAAAAGCGATTTTGAAATCTAGGTTGACTTTATTTCATATTCATGTGCTTTTCATATTATGGATACCATTAATGTTACCGTATTTTGTCACCAAAAGTTAATACTATGGATGAATGCAGCACCTGAAGCGCGTAGCTTTAGGCCTTAAGATAGAGGTTGTTACAACTTGGTATCAGAGCATAGGTTTATGGGAAACTTAAAAGAAATTTCAAAATTAAAATGATTTTGAAAACATAATCCTAAGGCATTGGAGAAAAGATTGGAGTATGGGATAACGATATAGTAACTTACTTGTATTTGCTATACATAAGTATACACTTTATCTCTATTCTCTCATCTCTCTTAGGCTATTCTTCTATATCTTATAAAGGCTTGAATGCATATTTTAAGAAAGTAAGATATGAAACTAGAAGTGGAAGAGTTAATATTGGTGGAGTAAGCACCACAACCAATAGAAATGCCAGACCAAACACCAGAAGGACTCTAGGTTAGGCACAAGCTGCTAATGTGTGTGCTGGAGCTTCGTAAGTTGATATGGAAGCTATGTATCAATTCTTCAACAAAATGATGTAGGCTGGAGCTACCATGGGACTTGGCAGAGAAAATCAGGAAGCTCCATGATCAATAACTATGTAGTATTAAGAAGGTATTATGAAAAGCTTGGAGGCAAACCATTTATCAGGACTAAAGATGCAATTGAAGTGAAGAATCGGTGGCTTAATCGTGAAAGGATTTTTTCTGATTTAGGGCTTAACGATGAGAAGAAGAAGAGAATTTCTTCCAAATAGTTGCGAGAAGTAGCACTGTACCAGTGGAACAGTGCTACTGTGGGAGTTAATGTGGAGAATATGACTTTGGATGAATTTAGAAGAAGATTTGATGAAAGATTCATGACTATGCAATAAGAATTATGGAACTATCAAGATACGGATATGCTGCAGTTGATATAGTTATCAAAAGGAATGAGAAGTTCATTCGCAGATTGAAACGGAAGCTTTCTAACGCCACATTATCACGTACTAAGGATCCATGTGATGTAGTTGTTGAGATAGCATTGAGGCAGGAAGAGATGCTTACTTTTATTGACGGTAACAAAGCAAAGGAAGCTCGATGTGAGCAGAACCGAAAGAGAAAGTTTTTCCGTAAGAAGGGAGCTTAGAATAGTGGAGCCGCCAAGAAGGGAAAGGTGGAAGTTTTCTGTTATAAGTGTGAAAAGAAAGGGAATTTTGCAAGGGAGATAGGATGGAAAGGGCAAGATGTTTGCATTGGGACCAGCTACCACGAGACTAACAGAAGAGGAGAAGGGAAAAGCTTTATTGGGAGGTATTATTTTTGTAAACAAGAAAACTTGTTAACACTCTAAAGTAGAATTTAAGGTGTAGGAGTCTTCTTTGAAACCCACTTAGATTGGGTTGAGGAAATTGTGAATCTTATTACTCCCTTTAACCTACCTTTCAAATAGGTCGTTGTAGTAAAAACTATTCTTTATTAAACCTTTCGACTCAGTCGACACACCTAAATCCTCCTCTTTTAAGTCCTTCAAACTTGCTAGGTTAGTTTGGTTGTCCTTTCGAAACCTGCTTCCGAAACAATAGTGATGTACCAAGGGTTGTCACTAAGGATTTAAGGATATGGTTTGAATGGATAGGATTCGACTTCGTAGAAGGCTGGTCTCTTTGATTACTTGGGTTTTGTCCTGTAGATTATGGAAAATAAGCTAAGTTTAAGGTTTTGACTCACTTTAAAGGTGACCTTTAGGTATCTTGAGATCAGGTGCTAAGATTTAAAGGAAATTGGACGAGTTAAGGGTTTTGGCTCCTTTATAAAATGACCTTTCAACCAAGTTGACACAAGAAAATCATGATTAAATCCAATCAGTGCTTCAAATCAGCTGCATATTTATAACATCCCTAAAATTTTATCAATTTAAATTAATAATTTATTAAATTTTTTTGGAATTTAATTTGAAAATTTCAAATCAAATAAAAAGTGTTAATTTGTATGAATAAAATTTCAATTTCATTTGAGTTTAAAATTTAATATAACAAATGTTTTTAAAATCATTTGAATTTAATATATATATATATGTGTGTGTGTGTGTATGAGTAGAGAATTTGTATTTGAATTTGAATTTAAATAAATATCTTAAGAAAAATATATGGGTTCAAAATATTAACATATGTATATGATTTTATATATATGTATAAATTAGTAGTAAAACATTCTCTTTTAAAAGTTATATAAAATATAATAAAGAAATGTAATCATGTGATAAAGAAAAAGTAATAATTTTTTTTATTTAAACATATAATTATGTAACTACAAGTGTTAAGTGATAAGAAACCCAATTTAACAAGTGTTTAACATTTAGTAAATGAATTCACAAATGTAATTCATAAAAAGAGAAAATTTACAAGTGTCATCATATTGTTTTCTTATTTTTTGACAAATTCATAAAAAAGGAAATAAAGCTATATAAGCCATTTTATCTCCTCCCTCTTATCTCTTTTATTCATTTCCAAATCCCTGTACAAATTTTCAAACCAGAAAGAAAAATCATCAACAACAAAGTGACCAAATCAGACAACTTCTTTAACATCTAAATCAAGACCAAATTCTAAAAAAATAAAATCTGAAAACAAATTTCTCAAAGTTCAAACCAGAAATTAGAAAAATCAAGAGAAAAGCAGGTTCTACTTCAACAACTAAACTAAAGCAAGGTTCATCACATAAACAACAGAATCAGGATCAACTCAAGATTTGCAAATTCCAGTTTTTAAGTTGTAGACTAAAGTTCCTTTTTATCTGTTTTCATAAAAAATAAAATTGTAAGTAGATCTTTTTAAGAATTTGAACTAGGATTTTTTGTTAAGAAATTAAGAAGCCAACCCATAAAAGATTAAGAAAATTTACATCAATTAGCTGCAGACAAAAAAAATTCAAGACCAAGTTAAAAACAGCTTCCACACTTTCAATTTTGACAACAACATCCCAGAAAAGCTTTCTATTCAAATTTCACAGGTGAGTAAACCCTTTTGATTTGAACTAGAACTTGTTACCATGAATAATATTGAAGTTTGAATGGTAAATGTGTGTTTGCATCTATATATATATATACATGAAAATGAAGATGCATGTTGTAACGTCCCGGAATTTAAAACAAAGGTAATTTAATAATCTGATTAAATTTTAATTTAAACACAAGCATATATCAAACACATGTTAACAACCAACAACCAATTCAACCAGTCAAACAAATCTAATTATTCAGACAAATTCTGAATAAAATTTTATCGAGTTTCCCCAGATGTATATATATATCCACCGGGATACTCGCTCTACAGAAAATCCAAACAAGCAATACCATGAAGCTACAAAGCTCCTATACAACTATATCTATAACACTAGACAAGATATCAGACTACAAACGAGTCTGACTCAACAACCAAAAATTCTAGAACTGCTGGTTCCATAACCAGAGACAGATCATACACGTACTCGTGCAGAGATACGTGAAACTCATCGATCCCAGTTATCCAAACTGGCAATCCAATCCTTCCCGTCCACGAATGCTTCTATACATCAACTATCAATACACCAAAATCAAGAACACTCGATCCACCCTATGTCCCGAAATTGATTGATTCAAGAACACAGTAAAAACTAGGGTTAAAAAGTTTAAAATCCAAACTGCAACTTAACAAGCAAACTTTAAATTCTCCTCTGATTTTTCTTAGGATCTAGGAACCTTACTTAATAACTCAGAAGAGTTTGAATTTTTCTGAAACTACAGATTGTAAGTATTTGCTCAAAATCATATTTGTTCAAGAACACACAGTAAAGGAACCTATACTCTTTAATTTCTATTACTTGATTTAAAAAAAATCAAGTTCCAGTTATTATTTTATTTTATTTTTTATTTATTTATAAAACTGGATTTCTATATTTATAGGTTTGGATTTGATCAAGATTTAACATATAATGTTATTATCTGATTAACAACAACATCACCCTGTATATGTCTTCACTAAAAATTCAAATCTGAACTCAAGAAACTTAACAACGATACTTTATAAATCTGCATTCTAATCTATGCTAAACAAAGCCCCTTTTTATTTATTTATTCAAAAACCCAGATACTACTTCAACTTGGATCAATCATAGGGAATTTCTGTAAATATGATAGTGAATCTGGGATCTCAGCAAAGCAAAATACACATTCAAATCAAAATTTTCAACAGACCTTATATAAGCACACAAACATATTCATCTTAACATTTAATAAGCAACCTAATTATAGTTTTAAGATTAAATGTTACTCACCTTTATTTGAATGCAGACCACTGTTTAGCTTCTGTTTTGAATTTGCAGAAAACCAAAAATGCAGGCTTGACTAGATATACTTCATGTAGATGATGCAGTTGCTAATCTCCAAATGCATGCAGATGAAGGTGATGTAGTTTCTAACTTCTCACAAACATGCTGATGGTTGTGATACTCATCCCTCAATGCATGTTAATATTTCCATTTCCAAGCTTAAACAGAGGGTAGGAACATGCAGGCTCCATTTGATTTTGAAATGATGTGTAGAATTTGGTAACAGAGGTTGATTTGATTTTGAAGAAGTGGAGCATACATAATTTTTTTGTATTTGAATATGCAGGTTTTTACTTTGATTTTGAAATGCAGATTTGTGGATTTTCAGGGGTTTGGATTGTGGATATGAAAAATGAATTTGATCTTTTAATATGCAGGTTTATGAAGAGAATGCATAAATGAAGAAAATGAGTTTGATCCCCTTTTTTTTCTTTTTATTTAGGAGAATGAACAATGTATGCATAAATGAAGATGCAACTAAACCAATGTATTTCAGATTTTAATAAAAGAAAAGAAAATTAAAAACTGAAATTTTACACTTGTCCATTTTGTAAACTAGTTTTTGAACACTTGTTAATTTGAATGCATAAGAATATAACACTTGTTTATTCAATGCAACACATATTTCTTTAAAACAATTAGCACTAATTACCAATTAATATGTGTGTTAGCCTAAGTAAATATGTTAGTTTAATTTAAACATGTGTATGTATTTATAAATGAAAACAAACCATGTGTACACAATTTAAAAATTAAAACAATAATTTAAACTTTTGAATTTAACTTCAAATTAAATTCAAGAGTAAAATATTTTTAAATCAAGTTATAAATACAAATTCAACTTGAAATAAAAATTACAAATCTTTTCCAAAACTTATTTATAAAGACAATACAATATTAATATTATTTTTATAAATCTCTTTTATTAATTTAAAATCATTTTACAATAAATTATATTTTATTAAATAAAATATCCATTTTATTAAACCATAAAACATTTTATTGAATTTATTCTAAATTTAAAACAATACCAATCTATTTAAAATATAAACCAAATATTCATATTGATAATCTGATAATAATTATTCAAGTGAATATGATAATTTTCTTCAATAAATATTTAAATTGGTTATTTTATCTTTTAAATAATAAATTGATTTCTATTTTCAATATGAATATTTGGTTTATATTTTAAATAGATTGGTATTGTTTTAAATTTAGAATAAATTCAATAAAATGTTTTATGGTTTAATAAAATGGATATTTTATTTAATAAAATATAATTTATTGTAAAATGATTTTAAATTAATAAAAGAGATTTATAAAAATAATATTAATATTGTATTGTCTTTATAAATAAGTTTTGGAAAAGATTTGTAATTTTTATTTCAAGTTGAATTTGTATTTATAACTTGATTTAAAAATATTTTACTCTTGAATTTAATTTGAAGTTAAATTCAAAAGTTTAAATTATTGTTTTAATTTTTAAATTGTGTACACATGGTTTGTTTTCATTTATAAATACATACACATGTTTAAATTAAACTAACATATTTACTTAGGCAAAATAGGATCATACTAGACCCAAACCCGAGCCCGGTTTGGTCAGACGGACGGCGACGCGCGCATGGTGAAGCATGACTTCACTCCTCACAACAAAGCGCGCATTTGGGAGCCACAAATGCCCTTAAGTACAACTTGGACATTAAAATGGCGTTTGGTTTCGGTGAGACCGGGATCGGGTTTCCATATTTGGAATTCCGAAAACCACATCGATTCCAATTAAACGTTAGGTCGTTAATCCAAGTGGAGCAAGTGAAGACTCGAGGTGTAAGAGCTATACGTCAGTATAACTCTGTGGGTGATTCCGTAATGAGTTTGACGGAATAGTGCTTATAGGTTCGAGATGGTGAATCAGAGTGCAAGGGCTATGGTCGTTGACTCTGAGGGTGATTCCAATAATGAGTGCAACGAGATAGTGCCTTCGGTTTCGTTCGAACCCGGAACGAACTTGTATGGATTGAATGCTTTCAGCACATCGTCAGGCGGACGATGAGCATTCTAAGTGATGTGTCCTATAAAGGTAATTAACGACCCGAAATTTTCGAAGCCGAAAATTCCAGATTGTTATGAAAAAGAAGAAAGAGATAGAAGAAGAAGAACAGAAGAAGAAGAACATCAACAACTCACATACGCAGCGGATAAAATATAATAATAAATAATAACAGTTTACAACAGAATACTATATCAGTTGATTACATTTGATATACATCAGAGATTCACATAATATACATTCACTGAATATTTACAATTATCATATCTCAGATTATCAATAATATAAATACGGCGGAAATAAAACTCTATACGATATTGCCATCCAGCTCGCCTCCTGAGCTCCAGAACGTACCTACCTGAAAATCTGTAATACTCGGTCTGACCCGAGCATTACACCAAAGTAACACCCGGGTCAGGCTGGAAACCAGCGTGAGTAAATCCATATAGTTTAAAAAAAAACTAAATTCAAATCATGAAAGAGGTCCCGGGTAACTCGTGCGTCACTACGAGTTCATTACTTGGTACGCTCAAAGCTTTACGCCACAAGTCAAATTCTAAGTATTCTTACTTAGTTCCAAAGTCCATGTTATTCCATGTCAGTCTATTGATTTTTTTTTCTTTTCAAATTCATATAGAATCATGTAGATTACAAATCGAAGTGGTGTCGGGTATTACTGGTACCCGACCCCGGTCTCTTCGAGTTCAAAATCATCTTAAAACAAGCTGCTTTAGTTTAAACAATTTCATTTATCCAGTATTACATATTTACATTGCCCTTTTTTTTATAGATAGACAAACCATATTATCACGGTTCAAACCATTCAACATCACATTATGGAATATCATAAAATATCATCCAATAAATATTAACCTTAATTAATCATGAACAGTAATTAACCATTCTATAATTATTTCCTTCATTTAACCCTTAATTAAAAGAATTGATTTTACTTAAATTCCCTAATTAACTTAATTAGTCTCAAATCCTAAAAAAAAACTTAATTAACTTAAGACAAAAACATTGTCTTATTAACGTCTTGACTATCACTAAACATGTTAACATAAAATTAACTTTACTTGATTAAATTATTTAACTAAGTTTTGAAATCAAATAAACATTTAACTTGATAAATAAGAGTTACAAAAAACTTCCTTCAAATTCATAAGGCATTATCCAGTAATAGTTTGAACTTGTTTCACTTATATCAAAACTTCATATATATATAAACTGTTTAAAATTTTACATCGGTTCTACCCTGAAAAGCTCTCGAGTCCTGACCCAAGGAACTCCTCATTGGTTTGAATTACTTAAAACTTAAACACTTATATATCAGAAAATTTAAAGTTTCAAAGCCCTTAACCTTGTACAATTTTGGGGTGAATTTACTCTGAGAAAATTAAATTTATTTTAATGTTAAACCATGCTGACCCAACTGGCCTACTTGGCCCAATTTCTATTCCTCCTCCTTATCCTTCTTTTCTAATTCCAGTTCTTTATTCTTCTTTATTTACTTTTCCAGACTCACTCCTCTCTTAATTTACTTTACTTGTACACATTTACAGGTGCAAGATGATAAGTGCGTACATGTTAAGCAATACAGGTAATATACCTTTACCTTGTACATATTTACAGATGCAAGACGTTAAGTGCGCACATGTTTGGCAACACAGTTAATATACTTTTACCTTACTAAGTTATTTATAATAAAAGTGATATCAAATATGATTGCAAGTTGAAGATCAAGTATCACTGCTTAGTAATAACAACACATGGCAAGATTTTCAACTTATGTTCGTTTTTTTTTTTTTTTTTTTACAGAACTGTGTTACTAAATATTTTCAGAATTCCAAAACTTTCAAAACTCAACATGCCAGGCCTTCAAAACTCAACCATACTAGATTACTAACAATTTCAGATTTTGAAATTTCCAGACTACCTGTACATTTCACATGTACATTCACTGAAAATAAGTGAACAATGTTAACTCATTTTGCATATATATATCAGGTGTACTAAGAGATGCAACCACTAGCAAACATATCATGCAAATATTCTTAATACATGCCTGTACAAATCAAGGCAAATGCAGAAGCCAAATATGGAAGCAAGAATTTAAAAGTAATTTGGATAATTACTTTTGTAATTAATCAAGGATAAATTAAGATAGATAATTAATTATTGGATAATTAATTTATAAATTTCCAAATTTTCTTAGAAATTTGAATTGAATTCAAATTCTAGTGTAGGGTTGATTTAAGTATGGATTGAACTAAATCTAAATAGAGTTTGAATTCATAGTTTTTAAAGGTAAATCTTAAACTTAAACAGGATTTAAAACTCTGTTTTAAATCAAGAATTTAAAACAGTTGCAGGTTTAAATCCAGAGAGAATTTACAGTTTTAAATTTTAAATGGAATTCATATTTTAAGGTGAAATCTGGATTTAAGTATGAATTGGAATTGAATCCAAATAAAGTTCTGAGTTCAAAGTTTTAAAGATGAAATTTTTAAATTTTAACAAAGTTTTAAATTCTGTTTAATCAAGAAATTTTAAAACTGTTTCAGGTTTTATAACAGAGAGTTGCAGTTTTTAATGTTTAATGAAATTCATGTTTTAAGTTGTAAATTTGATTTAAATGCAAGTTAAATTTGTATTCAAATAGAGTTTGGAATTCAAAGTTTCAAAAATGAAATATGTTAAATTTAAACAAGTTTTAAATTTGGTTCTAAATCAATATTAAAACAGTTGCAGATTTATTGAACCTGTACTTTTGCAGTTTTAAAGTATTAAATAAAATTCATATTTTAAAGATTTTAAATTAAATCAAATGCAAGATTTAACTGAATTCAAATGAATTTTGAATCCAAAGTTTTTAATTCTGTTTTTAATCTAGATTCTGTCACAACCCGACTTTCCACTCCCGGAAAAATCGCGTCATCTTTAAGAAAGAAAGGGATAGAAAATAAAATAGAAAGAAGAGAAGAAGAAACAACATCAGAATCTAACACAGCGGAACGAATAAATTATATTAATCACATAATACTTTACATAGTATCATATACATCAGAGATACACAGCATAAACAACTCATACTAGACAGTTATAGACACCTGTCTAGTTATACAACATAATACAACAACTCAAAGAAAACACACAGCGGAAAACTCTATAGCTATACGCGGAAGCCTCCTGCTCCATTGCTCCTCCATAATTCGTCAAAGCTAACCAGATTCCTAACCTGAATTTCCCTTGGCTACTCGTAAAAATTTGAGTACCCAAGAGTTAAAGAAAAACAGAAATAACTCCGGGTCAGACATGGGTCTGGTGTGAGTAACAGGTTAAAGTTGCTTAACTTTCAAAAACCTTTTGAAAAGAAAGGTATCACGTAAGACTTCCCACACATAAACATGGAAAAGTTTTTACCTTACGCTAACCAAAACATTTGATAGGAAATCCTGTGATATTATAATAGGGTCTAGGGTTTTCAAATAAATATGAAATAGCCGAAATTGTTACATGATTAAATTCCAGCTACTAGCCACAAAAGTGGGTAATACAATCAAAACCGTTGGCACTTATTGGATTTTGGATTCCATACAATGGCAGGGCTACTGGGGTACCGCCCGTCACAGTACGTGGCCTAGATCACCGTACCGAGGATTACTCCCTTCATCCCCTGCAACACAAAGCCGGACCCATTCCTTACTGAATAGTTCCGAACAAGATAACCCCGACGGTTGGAGCTCTCAACCGTCCACACAGCCGAAATATAAAGGGACCTCTCTATACACATAAATATGAACTCTGTTCTAGGCCTACAGGCTCCAAAACCTGTTTCAAATTCAAAGGCTCTATCTCAAATTATTTATAGGCTTTGAAATCTAAAGCGGCCATGTTCGTATGATCATGCTCTAATTTTTAAAAATAAATTTAAGTAATTTAAACAAAAACTTTTTCTGGAAATATAAGAATACAGGCAAAACCAATGTAAACAGAAATTTCATCTATCCTGATTTCAGATTTTGGATATATCAATTGAAATGTCTTCGAAGTTGATGATTTTTAAAAGTGATATTAATTTTTTTATTTAGTATTCTCTGAGAAATATTGGATGAACGGAATCGCCATTTTTACTATGTTCTGGTAACCGATATGGTGATGGATTTCGTGATCGCAACCATAGCGAGCTGGAAGGTCGTAGAGTTAGGGAAAAATGCTTGATTGAATTCTAGATCAACGTGGATGATGATCTTGATCGATTTAGGGTTAAGACTGAAAATGGGTTGAGGCCCGAAACGTGGTCACTGCGTCATTTTTAGGCCATCAGAGATCATCGGACTTGGGCCATCGAAAGCGTGGGATGCTGGCAGAGCTTAGGATGGAGTTTCGCGATCTCTAATGATCAGAGGTGGGAGAACGAGGCAATTAATTGGGGCTCGGTTTTGTTACAGATTTGGGTCTAATGGATCGATTACAACATCACCATTGTTTCAAAATACTGGGTGTTCGTGGGGTTTGGGAACATCATCGTGAACTCGTCGATCGCCAAAGATTCAACCTGAGGCAGCCGGATTGACTGTGCATGTGCACATGTCTTGGGATGTGACAGGAAGTAGTGGTTTGGGAAGAAAGGGGAAACTCGAAGTAGCCTTTGGGAAATAAGAGTACGAGCTAGGGTATAGGCTCGAAGTAAATTTTGGGTTGCACGAGTTTGTACTTAAAAAAAATTTAGTTTAAAAATTATAGGGCATACGGGTGGGTTTTGTAAACGACTCGAACGAAGTGGTAATTTTGTTCGGGGGAGCCCGAAGTGGTCTCAGGGTTGATATACAAAACAGTTTTACTTTAAAATAAAATTCAAACTTTTAAACAATTTTAAATCCATGTTTTTTAAAGATGATTTTGATTTAAGTTTAAACTAATTAAGGTTTTGAGAAAGACATTTTTTAAGTAATTTAATTTAATTTTGTTACATTATTTTATAATATTATTTATATTAATTAAATAATGTAATTAAGAAGGGTAAATAAGATAAAATGTTATTTAAACTAATCTTAACCCTTTAAGTTAAATTGTGTGATAAGGATAATTCATTAAACAAGGGTTATAAGGCAATTAAAGTAATTAACAAAAATAATAAGATTTATCTTTTAATTTATTAAGTAATTAAGGATTTGTTGATATAATTACTAAAAGAATAACTATTTTAATTAATTACTTAATATTAAAGATTAATTAAGTAAATAATTAAGGTTAATTGATTTGTAATTAATAATTAGTTAAGGAATAATTAATTAATATAAGTAATTAAGATTAATTAATTTACAATTAGGGATTAATTAATTAAGGTAATTAATTAAGGATATTTAGTAAAAGTAATTAAGATTAATTAATTAATAATTAAGGATAATTAATTAAAGTAATTAAGATTAATTAATTAATAATTAAGGATAATTAAAAAAATAATTATGTAATTAATTAACTATAATCACATGATTTATTTATCTTGTTTATAGATGACTAATTTGAATTGAATGCTGTTTATTGGATTAATGTCTTTGATATGTGATTGTGATGCTATGTGATATGAATTACTTTATGCTGGGCTCTGATATCTGTGATTTGTTTCTGTGTGAATGTGAAAACCCATTGGCCCATAAAACGACAATTGAATTTCGATGCGACAGGGGGTTGGATTCCAGTTGGTTATCAGAAACCCACATCGAACCCTGGAAGCGAATCTTTGGGATTGATATATCCATGTGCTTTTAAAATTGACGCTCACTTTTCGGTTTAGCCGGGGGAGGACCTTTGTGTCATATAACCCATTATGAATAGTGATATGACGAAATGGATAGCATTTGAAGACAGTGGTGAAGACCGGGTGTCTTCGAGAACGATTGGATAACCTATCGAATGACTCTGCACCGAGTTGCTCCGGCATAGAGATATTCATATGTGATGGGGAGTCCGATCGGGATTGTGGATGCCCGGATTGCAAGGGCGTCTTTGGAAGTGCCTTCGGTTTTGTTCTAACCCGGAACAGACTTGTATGGTTGTATGTCTGACATTGCACTTTGATGTATAAAGAAGATTTCTTTCAAAAACGTTTCTGTTGGTGGTGGCAAATTTATTCTCTTAGCTTAAGACCCTACTCTGAGACATACGAGCTCAGAGGTTATGTAGTTGAAGGTTATCAGTGATATACTCCCAACTTGGTAGTGTGACATGCTAAGTGCTGCTGATCATTTGTTGACCGAAGCATGGCTTTTGTGAAAAGCGTAGTTTTGTGGACGAGACTTCGTCGGACCTCACAACCCGGTAATGGTTGAAACAGGAAAGATGCGACAAGGTAATTGGGGGCAGCGGCCCTTAGGGTGTGTGCATTTCCTTCTGGATAAAAGTGGTATCATGGTATGAAGCCCAGATACTTAACTTATGTTGATATCGCAATTATGTTGCTTTGTGATTGTTGTTGTTGGGGCCCCAGATAAAGTTTGGTTACAACCGGGGGATGGCATACCCGTGTCGGTAGTTACCTAGTTACAAAGCTAACCCGACCTTGTGTTGTTAGAGATCCGGTTAGGTTCTCGAAGCTTCCCTCCAGAGGCGTACCCATGCGGCCCAAGAAGTTCCTTAGCCTGACCATTTGTTGGAAATCCAATTACCAATACGAACCCAGTGCAATTTCAATTTTATAACCTGCCATTCTTAAATGGTAGCTATAGTAGACATAGTATAATGGCACCTATGCTAGCTAAGATTAATATGATATTTTCAAAATGTTTTTCACACTATGCACTAATAATACTAATATCAAAAGAGTTTTCTCATATTAAGCATATTTGACTATCATAAGGAGAAGTCTCCCTCAAGTGTGCGATTGCATTGTGTGTGTGCCGGGAGGCCTTATGGTAGTTTCATTTTCCAAAAGCATATCAGATTTTCTTTTATAAATTGTTTTTGTACAAACTACTTTTTTTGTTTACTCATACCAGTCCCATGATTGACCCGTAGTTTATTGTTCCCTTCCTAGACTCTGGGTGCCCATAATTTTCGAGCGGGCAGCCTAGAAACAGGTTATCCGTGTTTTGGAGCTAGCTTGGATTTTGAAGTCTTTTGGAAGCTATTGTATTTTGGAAAGCTTTGGTTTGGATATCTGTTGAAGTGTTTGGAGTTTTGAAGACCTTATCGAAGTAAATATATGTTGGAACCTTTTGAAGGCTCTATTGTTGTTCCATTGTGAAGTTGTTAATATTCTATTGTTATATCAAGTGTAGCACTCTAATGTTGATGATAAATGTTGTAATGAATATTGTGATGATGTTGTATCTGTGATGTTGATTAGTGTCAGTTCATTTTGCTTCCACTGTTTGTATTCATCTAATGTTGTTATAAGCTCCATCCGAACTGGAGTTCAACGTTTGAATCTTCGAAAGTCGAATACAAGTGAGGTATTTGATGTCGATTTTCGAACGTTGGATTTCGGGTCGTGACAATATTCAAAAGTAATGTAACCTCGCTTTCATTAAACTCAAGTAGTACAATCTGATCAAATCCCCTACCTAATTTTAGAATTAGGGTTTACAACCTTAAGAAAACACAAGAGTAGAGTGAAGGAATTCGAATACGCAAAATTAGATTCCTTGGGTCTTATTTATAGGTGTGGGTTGGCATAGTTTGACTCAGTGTTTTCGACCTGGTCGAAAGGTGGCTTCATAGGCCGTTCGTCACCTCATCCTCTGCATTGCATTTGAATGAATTTGAATGCCTTCATCTTAATCGAAAGGGGTAGCAGTGCCTTTTCCCATTGCGTTGCTTTATTGTTGCAAGTGAGAAGGGCCATGAGCTTTCGACTTTTTCAGCAGGTACATCCTTGTAGTTTCGAAGGTATTAAAATACTATGGGTTTTGGAAGGTAGCTTTCAAAGCATACTTGCAAAAAGATGCGAAACCCCTCTTAGTTGTGAAAGGTTTTGACCAGTTCGAAAGGCTTAGTTATGCCTTTAAAGGGGTTGTTCCGACAAAATATTTTTCGAAACAATTTGAATGAAGGTGAAACCATTGATTTTGAATGGTTTGGTGCGCATGTGAGTGGTTGCTACTAGCTTCCTTCGAAATGTATTTTCTAAGCCACTCAAAACGTTTTCCTGTAGGCAAAAGCATCTCTTTCAAAAGAAAGAAATTGAAGCGCAAGGGTGCTTTTGATCCTTTCGACCCAATCGAAGGCTTGTTACACATCTGACCCTTGGCTGTAGCATCCCTTCAATTGCTACGAAAGGCCTTGTTAGTGCTATTATCTCTTGTTCTTCCTTATCTTCTATTCATTTTGGTTTCAACAAGGTTGAAGTGGTAATTGATGGTAACACTTGCCACCCATTGCAAAAGTATGCCCTTGACCTTTCAAGTCATCTGTTTTGACATTCTAACTTACTTTAGCATTGTGATTTCCTAACTTTTCATACTCTTCTGCAAATCCTGACCGTTTACTTAAATTTGATCTTGCGGTCTGTTCTTCCTGCTGACTTTTTTTATAAACCGCGCTTCTTTCTTCCACCCTTTCATTTATCCGTGATAAAAGAAATCTCTAGCAAAAATCAAAATTCTCAATTTCTTATATAACTCATATTTCCAGCAAACAGAAGCTTGAACTCGAAGTAAGTTTCGTTATTTTCCTTTTCGAACTAATATTCCACGGTGAATTATGATTTTAAAATTTTATTAGGTTTTAATTTGAATCGCTATTTTTATTTCATGATTTGGGTTTTTCGTTGATATGAAAGTATTCTCTGGTTCACTTTCATGGCTTATTTCATTTCATTTCCTTTGTAGATTTATGAGCAAAACTCATTTGATTTGGATTTTTTAAAGTTCATATTTACATGTTAGGGATTTTTTCAATTATTGATTTTGAACTCGCACTTAAATCAATTTAGTTATTAATATTTCACAGTTTTGAGTTAAAATCGAATTTAGGAAAGAAGGATTTCTCTAGTTACTTCATATAGAAGTTTTAGTAGCAAGAATCGCCACTTGGCACTGTACTTTTACGTTTCTACCCTTTCGAAAGAGGTTAAGGCGGCTAACCTTTTTCACTTCTTCGACCTCTTTCGATAAGGTCAAAAGGTGGTCCAACACCCATATCTTAATTGATCTCGTCGAAAGGTTAATGTAGTTAATATAAAATTGACTTGTTCGAAAGCATTAATAGGCTTTAATATATCTTGGAACCTTTCAGAGAAGTTGCCTAATATTTTCATTAAATGATTACACAGTACCTATCTTCAAAAGCGTATTTTTTATTTTATAGGTCTTGGAACCTCTTGTACCTACTTAATTATAATTTATTTTAAGGAACGGGAGGAGTCAAAAATTAATTTTTCTTTTTGTAAATCGAACCGAAAGAAAATATACTTTGTTTAAGTTGAAAATAAAATTAAACCTTTCGACTTGGTTGAAACCTACTACATCGATTCAAACATAGTTATTGGTACGCTTTCGAAAGCATATACCTCTTTCGACTCTCTCAACACCCTTTGTAACCAATTAGGATTCGTTCATCATTTTATATTAATACTATCGGAACATCCCAAGGCCTTTTTATTTTTATTAATTCAAACTCTAATCTATTGATTTAATTAGTATAATGTGTCGTCAGCATTCATATTCTCTTAGTGATGTAAAGTTCATGGGTATCGTTAGTGTCGAAAGATTCATTTGTCTTGTTTATTGAATGTCCTTAGCGTATACTTATATTCAAATTGGGTGTATGGGCTTCAACTACTCCCTTCAGTAACATAGTTTCCCTTGAGCTTCCGACATTGTTTAAGGCTGTTTGTTGGATGCCCACTTCCATTCTCCCTTTTGACCCAGTCAAAAGCTCAACAAATTTCATTTTTCTAAACTAACTCTAACATTCTTTCAAATATATGAAATTTTAAGTTTTTGTTGATATTTGAATTGTTGTAATAGGTTTTCGATATCCATAAAAAAATGTTGATTACATAACAAATTATAACCTCCAGCTGAAATGATTTCACTTAGTAACACTTATTAACACTTAATTAAATAACAAGACATATGTAAGCTTAATTTACATGTGTATGTAATTTAAGATTAGAGTTAAACATGTGTTAAAAATTTATGTAAGTAAATTAACATGTGTCCATCCTTTTTACATGTGTCAAAATATGTTTTTTTTAATCAAATATTGTTATCTATACTTGCATGTTTTTTTTTCTCTTTTTTTTTCTCTTTTTTCATTCCATTAACATCTCACCTTAAGATCAATGCATAACAAATTTGCATTCTCCTCAAAATACAAATCTGCATTTCTCAAACAAGTAAACAACTTGCATCCAACTCCTTTCTTTTTCAAATATTCAAAAACTTGCATTACACAAAGCCTGTAACTCCTCTTGAAAACCTGCAAAATCATAAATCATAACCCTTTAACTCCTCCAAAACTAAATGCCTGCATTTCAATTTTAAAATCTGAAGAACTGCAAGCTACAAACTAAAGCATGCATGTAATTTCTAATCTGTATCCAAAATAAAATCTTCATACATTAAACCAAGCATGAAGCCTGCATGTATTCAAAGACAATCTTGGGTTTGTCACTACAATTTCAAGTGCATCTGCATTTCAATTTTCATCAAGTAAAGCCTGCATATTTTCAAGAAACAACTTGAGTTGAACTGCAGCTTCAAATGGTTCCTGCATTCAATTTTTTTGAACCTGAAGCAGTTGCAAAGGATGTTCAAAAACTTTTCAAAAGGGGTTTTCAACATTCAGGACTTTGCTCTGCATGATCAATCCGTGCTCTGCATAATCATGTGAGTAACTCATTTTCTTAAAATAAATTAAATAAGTTAGGTTGTTCATACTTTTTAAAAATTGGAATGAACTTATAGGAATTGGTTGTGAATATTATACCTGTAGTATGTGTCTGGATATATGATGATTGTTGACTGCATATCTGTGCTTTAAAATCCCAAGCTCTGGTTGATTCTTGTATTCTTTGTTTTGAATTGATTTCTATTATGTCTCAAAACTTTGAATAAGACATGTTTGATTTAAATAGAGTAAGTACAAATTTTATATGAATTAAATTAAAATTATCTGTAACTTGGAAAATCAAGTTACACAAAGTGAATTAGCATAAAGGAAATTCAAACTTTATAATGTGATGTTTCAGATTTATAAATAGCATCATCAAGTCAATGCATGAATTTCAAATCAAATATTAAAACTTTTAGTGTTTTAAATGAAGAGCAGTTTTGAATATACTGTATTTTACAATTTGGTCATGTTAAGTAGATGCATACAATTGAATTGGGTGAAATTGTCTGTGGAGACAGTGTTTCTATTTTAGATTATTGGAAAAATATTAAATTGAATTAAAATTCAATCTTGGTGATGTAATTTGGGTTTCCAGGTTTAGAATCCTAGTTTGTTTGAGTCTCTGATCTTGTTTGAATATAGACTCCTGGGTTGATCGAGTTCAAAGCTCTTTTGGGTATGGATAGAGGATGTGTTGGTGGAGTTGTCGCCGGAGTTTGGAGGGTGACGGTGGTCGGAGATGATGGGTTGAAGCATTGACAGGCTAGGCACTGGAAAGGGAAAACTATTCCAGGTTTTTGTTTACGACTTGAATTTAAATTCAAGTTGAATATTGGGTAGTTGAGGATGGAAGTATAATGATAGGTCACTGGTCGATGGAGGATGGCCTGAGATGATGGCTAGTGATGGCCGGAGTAGGGGAATGGGTGCGCAGGGGTTTGTGCATGTTGGTGATGATGGTGGTGTTCTGTTTTGGGTGCAGGGTTTCATGTCTCGGGTAAAATGAAGAATGACTCGAAGCAATATGGCTTCTAACCCGAAGTAAAAATTTAGTTGCTCGGGTTACATGTTTCATTTTCTTTTCCAGAGCCTGTTTTCCCAGGTTTTAAATTTTTTTTTAAGGTAAGAATTTAAATATAAACCCAAACCCTGAACTAAGTATAAAGTTGGAACTGAATTTAAAATATGAATTCAAAATTTGAATTCTGGGTTTTGTAATAATTTGAGTTTTTTTCAAAAAGGGGGTAAGTATTTCAGGTTTTAGAAATTTAACAGAACCTGTTTTAATTTTCTGTTAAGAAGCAAGTTTAAAATGCAAATTGAAACCTGAACTATGTTTGAATCTAGAGTTGAATTTGAATTCTATAAGTTTAAATTGGGTCTCTGAAATAAATTTTAAAATCCTTTTAAATTCTAATTTGATTTTGAAACAAAACAGAAACTGTTTTCCTGTTTAAATTTAAAAGTAAATTTTTAAATGGCAACTGAAATTTAAATAAGTTTAAATCTGGAAAACTGAACTTTTGAGTAAATGAATCTGTGATGAATTTAAAATTGGAAATTTAAATTTAGATTTTAAACTTTTTAAAGAATAAAGGAACATTGGTTTGTATTTAAACCTATAAGTTTTAAATTGTGAAATAAAGTTTAAAATAAGTTTAAATTTAGTTTTAAAAACCTGAGATTTGATTTTAAAGTCAGTTTTTAAAATTTAAATAAGCTTTTAAATTTAAAATTGGTTTAACTATTTAGAAAGTTTAAATAAATTTGAATTTGAAAATGAAAATGGAGATGTAAGTAAAGTTTTAAATTTTTAAGTTTGAATCTGAAATAAAAATTTAATTTGTAATTCAGTTTAAAATTTAAAAGGAATTTTAAATTGAATTTTTGTTTTGAAATAAAGTGTTTAAAATACTTTTGTATAAAGAAAAATGTTTCTTAATTTAGAATTCAAGAAATTGATTTCATTTACATTATTAAGTTAATTTAAATGGAATATTAATTATTTAATTAATGAATAATGTGGATGTTTAATTAAGTAACTAAATTTTTTTAAGTTAGATAATTAAGATTTGAGATTAATTAATTAAGGTTAATTAATCTATAATTAAGAATGATCAATTTGATTTTAATTAATGATTAAGATTTATTTAATCAAGTGATTAATGATTAATTAAGATTTTAATTAAATTAATTAATAATTAGAGATTAATTAAATGATAACTAAATATTAATTAATTGATAATTAATAATAATAATGATTAATTGAAGTTAATTCTTAATTAATTAATTAAGTAATGTTAATGAAGGTCATTAACTTAAGATTATTTAACAATTAACTAATGTGATTAATTTTTAATAATTAATTAGATTAATTAATTAATAATAATCAATTGCTTAATTACTTAATGAAGTAATTAATGAATTAATTACTTAGTGTAATTAATTTAATTAATGTGATTAGTTTAGATTAATTAAGTTAAATTAATTTAAACATTTGTGGATTATTGATAATTACTTTATGTAATTTAGGATTTGTAATTACTTGAGGAAAGTAATTAATTAATAATTACTAAATGTATAGAAGTAATTTGGATTTAAATTACTTTGAAATTAATCATGGGATTAATTTAAATAATTAATTAAGAGTAATTAATTTATGGGATGAGTAATTAAAGTAGTTAATTACTGAATGGATATTAGTCAAAGGTGATTAATATATATGTTGTTTAAATTGAAGATTAATTACTTATGTGATTAATTTATATTTAGAGATTGATTAAATATAGTTAGAAATCATTAATTAATTAATTAATGATGTAATTTGGAATTGATTAATTAAGGTATAATTAATATTATATGCTAATTACTTATTGTAATTAGAGATAGTTAATCAACAATGGTTAATTGAAATGAATATTGAAATGATGATTTATAAATTGATTTATAATCAATTGATGGTTAAGATAAGCATAATTTTAATGATGAAGTAATTAATTTAATTCATTTTAAATTAATTATAGATTAAGTAATTAATTTAATTCATTTTAAATTAATTATAAATGGTGTGATCATTAGATAGTTGCTTATGATTGATGATTGGTATTGATTGCCATATATGGTTTGTAATCTCAGTTATGAGATGAGTAGTGGATGTAATATGGATGCATTGGTTGCTTTTGGATGTTAGTATGAATTATCTGATTATGATATGAATTATCTGTTGGTAATGATAATGTTAATTATCTATTGTGTTGTGAATTATCTATCTGTGTATATTTAGATAATGAATTAAATTGTTTTAAACTTAAAACAACTTGGACCTTAAAAGACATGCTTTGGATTTCGATGAGACTGCGATCGGGTTTCCATATTTGGATATTCGAAAACCACATCGATTCCAAATAACCTTAGGTCTTTAATCCAATGAGGAGCGAGTGAAGACTCGAGGTGTAAGGGCTATACGTCTGTATAACTCTGTGGGTGATTCCGTAATGAGTTTGATGGAATAGTACTTATAGATTCGAGATGGTGAATCAGAGTGCAAGGGTTATTGTCGTTAACTCTGAGGGTGATTCCAAAATGAGTGTAACGAGATGCCTTCGGTTTCGTTCGAACCCGGAACGAACTTGTATGGATCGAATGCTTTCAGAACATCGTCAGGTAGACGATGAGCATTCTAAGTGATATGTCCTATAGAGGTAATCGTAGCCTCAAGCCTCATCAACCGGGAATGGCTAAAACAGGGGAGGTACAGCAAAGCTTCATGGGTAGCACCCACTTGAGAGCAAGATTTATCCCTGTCTAGAGGTCCCTTTATTTTCGGCTTAGTGGTGCGGTTGCTGATCACAACTGCGGGGCTGTCTTGTTTGGAACTGTTCAGTAAGGAACGGGTCCGGCTTTGTGTTGCAGGGGATGAAGGGAGTAATCCTCGGTATGGTGATCTAGGCCACGTACTGTGACGGGCGGTACCCCAGTAGCCCAGCCATTGATGGAATCCAAATCCAATAAGTGCCAACAGTTTTGATTGTATTACCCACTTTCGTGGCTAGTAGCTGGAATTTAACAGATGTAACAATTTCGGCTATTTCTTATTTACTTGAAATCCCTAGACACTATTATAATATCATCGTATTTCCTATCAAATGTTTTGGTTAGCGTAAGGTAAAAACTTTTCCATGTTTATGTGTGGGAAGTCTTACGCGATACCTTTTCTTTTCAAAGGTTTTTCAAAGTTAAGCAACTTTAACCTGTTACTCACACCATACCCATGTCTGACCCGGAGTTATTTCTGTGTTTTTCTACAACTCTTGGGTACTCAAATTTTTACGAGTAGCCAAGGGAATTCAGGTTAGGATTCATGATAGCTTTGACGTATTGTGGAGGAGCAAATGGAGCAGGAGGCTTCTGCGAATAGTTATATAGTTTTCCGCTGTGTTGGTACCTCTGTGTTGTGATTGTATTGAGTTGTAAATACTAGACATGTGTTTATAACTGTCTAGTATATGTGATGTGTATGCTGTGTATCTGTGATTGGTATTGAATATTATGTAAATACTTATGTTATTAATATAATTTATTCGTTCCGCTGTTGAGATTCTAGTGTTGTTTCTTCTTTCTCTTCTTTCTTTTCTTCTTCTATCCCTTTCTTTCTTAATTGATGATGCGATTTTCTAGGAGTGGAAAGTCGGGTCGTCACAGTTAAGATAAAAATAAACTTTGAATAAAAAGTAGTTTAATATAATCTGAATAGTAGGATAATACATTTAGAGGATAAATATATGAGAAAATTTAGTTAAATAAATTGTAATTATTTAAATATGAATTAACCCACACCCAAATTTACTATATCATATGTGTGATGCTATAAAATACTTTTGATTGCTTGAATGATAGTAAGATTTGTTTGATCAGTTAATTGAAATTAATCTGGATATTCCATTTAAACTGTTTAATTGTCATTATAGCAATTTCCGCCATGCCATCATTTATTAAATATCATCCTCTTAACCTTTGTGTGTGTTTGAACTTGAGCTCGTGCTTTTCCAAAAGTATATGTTTAAAACTTATCAATAATTTTGATTAATGATTTTTCAAATAATTAATCATTTTAACTAATGATGTTTAAAATTAATCAATATTTTTTATTAATGAGATTTGGATTTAATTAATCATTTTATGTAATAATATTTGAATTGAATTAATTATTTAATTAATGATTTTTGAAAATTAATAATAATTTTAATTAATGATATTTAAAATTAATTATTCATTTTAATTAATGATTTTTTGAAGTTCATAAATTGGTTGATAAATAATATTTTATGTTGGTTAATTGATTTAATAAATGAGTTTAAAATAAATTAATTGATTTGACATTAGTGTTTTAGAAGTAATTAACTATTTTATTAAAGATAATTGCTTTGTTTATAAAATAAAATTGTGAATTTGATTAATTATCTTTTGAGGAAGTTAAAATTGTTTTAAATTTATAATAGATATTGTAAATGTGATTTATTATCTTTCAGGATAAATATGTTATTTTAAATTTAATAAAAGAATTTTATAAATCATCCACTAGGATGATTAACATTGATTTAAATTTATAAATGATTTTTATGAATGAGAAAATTCTTTAAAAGGAATTTTTTTATAAATAAAGCTAAGTGTAAATTGTTTTGGGATTTTAGAAAAAGATGTTTAAAATGACATTTGATTTTGACCCTTGTTTTAATGCAATTAGTATTATGAATTTATCTTTCCAAATAACATTTAAACAGTTTTTGGAAAATTTTAATCCAGGAATTTACTAAAATAATTTCAAAAGATTTTGTGAAAAGTAATAACGGTATTATTTGGAAATAATTCTAAAGTCCAAATATTTTGGAAAAGAAATTTTAAGTAGCATGCTTTTTCTTTGAATATGTTAACGCTTGAATTTGAACGCTAACACCCCGATGTATGAGTTGTAATTGTGAAAGCACCACCCGACGACTCGGGAACAGATTACAAGCAGATAATAGTAGAAAAGCGGTAAACAACAACAATTTTATAGTGGTTCGGCTTTAGGGTATAGCCTACGTCCACTTTAAGTACTTTTATTAATAATCTCATTACAAGCTGATACAATTCTTCCCAAATGCAATACACTTTGAATTACAAGATACTTAGAACAAGTAGCTTAAACTTCGATGGAGATGAGAGTTTTCGAATCCATGTTGGATGTATGTGATCTCTTCTTGAAGTTGTTTGTAGCGTTCTTAATATCTTGAGAGCTTCAAGTGTTGGATTGGATTAGTTTGGAATGCAGCAGAGTAACGGTGTTTGAAGGAAATCAGCCAAAAAGTCCTTTTTCAGTTGGAATTAGGGGTGTATTTTTAGGCTTTGCTCGGACTTAGGTCGTAGGTCGTGACCGACCTAAGTAAGGTCGTAGGTCGTCTCCGACCTATGAAGCTCCGGTTTTCCTTTTTCATGAGTAGGCGCATGCTTTTTTCAACAAGTTCTAGGTCGTGCGCGACCTAACACTCAGCGGCATAGTAGAGGCGGCCTCTTTATTTACGTGTTTAGGTCGTTAGCGACCTACCCTAGGTCGTGAGTACTTTCCTGTGGCCATAGCTGATCTTAGGTCGCTGAATCCCTTAGGTCGCGAAACTTCATAGGTCGGTGGACAGTTAGGTCGCATAAAGTCTTTAGGTTGCTTGCTTGCTTATCTGGTTAGGTCGTGAAGCTTGGTAGGTCGCGGCCTCCTTTAGGTCGCAGCTCTCTGTTAGGTCGCAAAGCTTGATAGGTCGCTCCATATCTTTAGGAATTAGGTCGCTACTCCCCATAGGTCGTAGGTCGTGACAATGCTTAAGTCTTTAGGTCGCATAGCTGCTTCGTGGAGTTAGGTCGCTAATACAATTATGCCGTTAGGTCGTTGAGACCATTAAGTCGTCAAGTACTCTTAGGTCGTTGGGCTGCTGAGTTATAGGTCGCGGAGTTTTAGGTCGTGGTAGAAATAGGAGTTAACATTTGCCCCTCGAAGTACAGGCCTATGTGATAGGTCATGTGCTTCGACTTAACTTTGCTAGGTCGTAAGCGACCTAAAACATACGCTAACTCGCGTGTCTACTCGCCTTCTTCTTTCAGCTCCATATAAATTGCTAGGTCGTTTCTTCTCCATTACCTAACTGCTTCAATTTCTTGCTCTGCCATTAACAGAATTCTGCGATTTCAAAGACGAATTCAACCAAATCATTCATCAATTCCTTCTTGCTATCAAATTACGTAAGCATCTTTGATCTTTATTCATTCCATAACCACCATCGAACCACGAACTCCAACCTCTGAACCTCAAATCGATTTTGCGCGTCGCGCTTCACTTTGAGTTGCGCTGTGATCGATTTTTGATCGTTACTGGTTATTGTGGTTGTTGCGATTTACGAACGCACAGTAGTGAGTTAGATTTATGATAGATCGGAGATACTTTGAATCGGTTTTTCGAATGGTTTGGTGGTATGAAAAGATGATGAACTTCACAAATAGGATGATGGATTTTGGTGTAGTTGATAGCGGGTTATCAGGTCCGGTGAAGCATTGCGTGGAGAGGAAGCTAGCGACCTAGTGAATTTGAGCAACTTAAGATAATTCGTGATCTAAGAACCCTTGCGACCTAAGGAATAGTTTCGACCCATACTAGGTCGCTGAACGACCTAATATTTGCGCGACCTAAGACTTTTCATGAGCTAAGAGTTACTCGAGCTAGGAACCGCACGACCTAACTTTCTTGCGACATAGGCTCTAGGTCGCGGCCGAGCTAACACTATGACGAGATTGAAATGCCTTATCCTTTACTTTGCACAGCGCGACCTAAGAAGGTTCCGACCTATGCTAGGTCGCCGGGCGACCTAGGACTTGTGACATTTTGAGACAACTTTGATTGAACTGTTTGAACTTGGATTTTGTTGTACTTCCTTGCAGATTATCTCTAATGCTAATAACCTGTTAAACATAATATTTGCAGAAAACTGGGACGAATATACTGCCATTGACTGCCCACATCGAATGACAGATTAGTCGATAAAGAGTAATTAACTTAAATGAATTGTGTGAATGAAATGCTGTGAACCAATGAATTCAAGTGAAGTGTTAAAGCAAAACTAAAATATCCAGTTAAAGTTGATTCGTTCGCATTAACACTTCACTTGAGCTTTATATTAACAAGTCCTGAAATCTCATAGTCGACTAATTGTCAACTAGTTTAACTTCAGTTATGTTTGCTTTTTTTTTTTTAAAGTTCTGCACAACACTTCACACTTTTTAGGAAACGTGCACCTTCTCATCTGAACATCCAGTCGCTTATGTAGAATGATGTCTCAACAAGAAGAGATGATAGAACACGCTGAAGGGGTTTTCCCGATTGCTATTCCACTAGAGAATCCTCCGGAAAGAACTCCTACCCTTTTGAAACAGCGGGCGCTTAATCAATTATGCGTTCAATTTGGCATTGCCGAGGCAGAAGTTCTACTCCCTGGACCAAATGACTCTGCTGATAGACCACCTTACGGTTTTGTTGCCATTAATCGACAAATGTGCTTGAGTGGAGCAATTCCTCCTTTTAATGAATTTCTCCGGAAAATCCTACTTCGACTGACGATCTCTCCTTTTCAGCTGCACCCCAATGGCTATGCTATTTTGATGGAATTGTGTGTTCTGTTCAGGAGGACTCTTGATCGTCTTCCGAGTTTTGAGGAAATCTGTTACTTGTGCACTTTTGCGAAGAACAAGGACCATCCTTCAATTGTACTTGTAAGGGGTGCGCGGAACCGCAAACTTATTTTGGATTTGCCGGAGAGTGCACATGGATTCCTGAATCAATACTTCTACATTCGTTGCCCCGCAGAATTCTACGTAGACTGGAGAGTAGGAAGTGAGATCTTTTTTCTCTTTAATTTTATTCTAAGTTTTACCTGGTTCGTATTGCTAGATGCTGATTCCATTTCTTAACTTTCCAGCACTTCCTCCTCCTTCTAGAGATTCCAGCCATAAGTCAGTTTTTGAAAGGCTAAGCACTGTGGCTGCTGAAGAAAGAAGCGCAAAATTTCTATTGACAGAAGAACTTCTTCATCAGTTTGAGCTTCTACATCCTTCTCGTTCCACTCAAATACATGAAGTTCCAACGGAGGTTCCTGATTCTCCGACAAGCACTCCTGATGCCCCAGTCTCCACTAAAGAGCACTTGCAGGGAGGAACCTCTATAGAAACTTCACTAGTTAAGTGTTCAATTCCGAAAGATGTTGTGGGGCCATCTGACAAGTCTGTACTTGCCCCAGTTACTGAAGAGGAAGAACCCCCTCGATCTACTAGTGAAGGAGTTAAGAAAGCAAGCTCCAAAAAACAAGATGGCGATGATGTTTTTGAGGGGTTGAGCGATTTAATTGTGACATCCCAAGAACTTTTCAAAGATGATGTTTCTAAAACTGTCTCTTCTGTAATCGAGACGACATCTTCTTTTCAACAAATGTCAACTCCTCCTACTCAAGTTATCACTACCTCTATTCCACAGAGTGGTTTGTAACTCGATGCGCGTAGTTTACACGTCACACGACACTTTGGATTTCTCATCACTTCTATGCACTTATCTTCTTGTACTTTAAAGATTTCTAAAGCTTATTATTTTAATTCCAGATTCTCCTATGGGGCGCAGCGGCTCGTATTATGATGATTTCCAACGCTACGGGAGGCGTAGCCAGTATGATTACAGGCGTTAGCTTCCTTCTTACAGAGAGTCGGATGAAGAGAGGGCCATCAGGAAAGCCGACGAGAGACGAGCATATGAAGAACGTCGCCGAAGGGAACAAGAAAGACATGATCTTCCCCACAGAGATGATGATACCCAAAATAGAAAATCTCATGATGAGAGAGGAACGAGTCACATAGACGATTCTTCTAGCAAGCGGGCTAGACTTACTGAAGAAACAACTCCTTCAGCTTCTAAACATGTCCCTGCTCAATCTCCTGCTCCCGTTCGCTCCGACATTCAAGCAATCATCAACCGGCCCGCATACCAAGTCGGGCAAGGTCCTCCCACTCTTCAAAGTCGATTTCCTCAGTGGTGCCTGAGAGGGGTTCGATTTGATCTCGACTTGGTTCCTCTCGACAAACCGGCTATGCTGCGAAATCTTGATACTGTCAGGACCGATATCGAAAGAATGTCGAACTGGCAAAAACTCGTCGACGAACTTCAGAGGGTTAACCGAGCCAATCTCGAGGCCATGCTAACAATGGAGAATGATAAGGCTGAGTGGCAGAAGACTCTCGAACAACATGACGCCGAAATGAGAAGTATTGCTTCCTACAATGAAAAGCTGGAAGCGGAAGTAGAAAAACTTAAAGAAGAATTAGCTACTTCATCTACTTTCCATTCTCAAAAGGAGAGCATGCTTCAGCAACAAGTACGAGATGCGCATGCCAGTCAAAGAGCAGTCGAAGATAAGCTTGCATACAAGGAAAAGGTCATAGAAGAATATCGTGCTGAAACTGTACAACTGCGAGAACAGACCGGCTCTCAAAGCTTGGAGATAGAGTTGTTAAAAACTCGACTTGCTATGGCCGAAAAGGAGCGCGACGAGGCTGTTGCTGGTAAACTTGGGGCCGAAGAGGCTCATCAAGCAACCAAAGCTGACATTAGCTCCACATTATTCGATTTTTATCTGCACAGCATTTTGGGACGTGGCAGCCTTGCCTTTCTAGGCCCCAAGTATGAAATCACACTGGCTGAAGTTTGGGAGGCATCACTTGATATGCTCGGTGGTAAAGGTGCTGGATATGCTGAGTCAGCCCTTGAAGAGCATTATCTTGATGATGAAGCCCGTGCTGCTCTTGCCAAGGGAAAGGAGCAGCTTGCCAGAGCGCGGGCCGGGATGGCGGAAGAGGAGCGTTCTGAAAAAGAAGTACCGCCTACTACCTCTGAACGTCCTCTAGTTTCTCCCGAGGTGGACATTACAGGCTCTAGTGCTCATTCGCCGCCTCCTACAAGAACCGGGGTAATTACCCCTACCGATGAAGAGGCTTTGGAGGACATTGGGGCTCAGAATTATGAGATTGAACTGACGAAGCCAACATCTTCAGGTAATTTCGACATTGGTCCGATTCAGGTGGATTACCTGCTTATTACTCAAAAATTTGATGAGCTTCTCGATTACCTCTTGAATCTCGATGAACCCATATCTCCCTTCTTTCGGGAAGATACTAACATTTTCAATTTTTCTTCTTCTGCAGTTGAAACAACAAGTGCCATGCAGACTTCGCCTTCTCTGGTTATTCCTCCTCCATCTCTTCAGGTGACTCCTCCTTCTGCTTCACAACCTGGGTCACAAGAGGAGAAAATTGAGGCTCTTCATGGCTTGGATGACCCTATTGCTTCGCAGGAGCAAAAAGATGAGGGACTCGAAGGAGGTGAGATCTCTCCGGAGCGGACTCCTTCTGACGACGTAGTTTTGTCCGCTCTCGTTACTCCGGGGAGTGAGTCTTCTTCGAAGAGAAGAAAGAAGCATGGGACATCGAAGAGGAGGGGGAAGAAAATTATCACCACTGAAGAGGAACCGGAAATTGCACCAGTTGCACCTCCCTCCCCTTCTTCCCTTATGCCTTCAGACCAACCTGAAAGACCTGAAAAGCTAACCACTCGGCCGAGTAAAGGGTCTAAAGGCGGCAAGAAGAAATGAAGAGTTGAGCTTTTTGATTCCTTTTTTGTGTAATGGTCGGATGTTGTGCAGGCACCGGCCCCTGCTTTTTATTTTGAAACCTGTATCTGCAATATCTGCAACTGAATAAAATGATTCTTTATTTGTACAGACTTTTGTTTGAATTTGAGAATGCATTTATTATTCATTTTTGCACAAGTTTATTTATACGATGTTGCGGTGAGCTTGTGGTATGTTGTTTGAGCGTACTTTACCGACATAGTTATACCGCTTTGTATGTAATTATACCATGTTGCCCCTATACCATGAGCTTACTGCAATATCGTATACTTTGAGGGGACTTGCACTCTCGTTTTCTAAAAAATAATTACTTCATTCTCGAAGAGAATTTTCGTAGAGTGCAACTTCCTTCATATAAGTTTCTATGCTTTGTCCTTCGAAGAAATCACTTTTTCCTTTTGCGTATGTATATATTTTGCCAAGTGAATTCTTCTATGTGGTAAAGCGGACCTCTGAATGTACTTTAACTTTCTTCCCCCTTCTTTTTTTTTAGAATAGGTAAAGTCATCAAGTACGCTGTTGATGAGGATTTTTCTCTTTCTTCTTTTTTAATAAAAATTTGTGCCTCTGAGGAGAGATTTTTTCACGTTTCAACACTTGGAAGTTTTATTTCAATCTCGGTGAAACGTGGGCTTCTGAAGAGGTCTTTCTTTTTAATTGTGTCCCCGGGAGGGGGTTGTACCTCTGAGGAGGGATTTCTCACGTTTCAACACTTGGAAGTTTTATTTCAATCTTGGTGAAACGTGGGCTTCTGAAGAGGTCTTTCTTTTTAATTGTGTCCCCGGGAGGGGGTTGTACCTCTGAGGAGGGATTTCTCACGTTTCAACACTTGGAAGTTTTATTTCAATCTTGGTGAAACGTGTACCTCCAAAGAGTTGTGCCTTCGAGGAAAGCCTTTTCACGTTTCGACACTTGGAAGTTTTATTTCAACCTCGGTGAAACATGGGCTTCCAAGAAGGTCTTTATCTTGTTTTGCATTTCAACTTTGGTGAAGTGAAATTCCGAAGAGTGGTTGTTACACTTCAACTCCTGGTGAAATGGGCCTCCGAAGAGGGCTTTTATTTTGTTTGCATTTCAACTTTGGTGAAGTGAAATCCCGAAGGGCGGTCATGACACTTCAACTCCTGGTGAAATGGGCCTCCGAAGAGGGCTTTTATTTTGTTTGCATTTCAACTCTGGTGAAGTGTAATTCCGAAGAGCGGTCATAACACTTCAACTCCTGGTGAAATGGGCCTCCGAAGAGCGCTTTTATTTTGTTTGCATTTCAACTCTGGTGAAGTGAAATTCCGAAGAGCGGTCATAACACTTCAACTCCTGGTGAAATGTGCCTCAGAGAGGGCTTTTATTTTGTTTGCATTTCAACTCTGGTGAAGTGTAATTCCGAAGAGCGGTCATAACACTTCAACTCCTGGTGAAATGGGCCTCCGAAGAGGGCTTTTATTTTGTTTGCATTTCAACTCTGGTGAAGTGAAATTCCGAAGAGCGGTCATAACACTTCAACTCCTGGTGAAATGTGCCTCAGAGAGGGTTTTCATCGCCTGGAAGTTACTCTCTCATGGTTGGAGGGTCATGACTCCTCCAATCTTTTTTGTTGAGTAGAGAACTTTCTTTTTTGTGGCGTATGACCCATTAGAGGTCTTTATCCTCCGAAGAGTCGTGCCTCCGAAGAGGACTTGTGTTGCCGATGATAGCTTTGGTTGTTCCTCTGTTCACTTGCTTATGCCTTTTCAATGATCCTCTGCCCCCTTTTTTTTTTTTTCTTTTTTTTTTTACAAGTAACTTGTTTAATCCAAGGAAGTGTGCTTCATTGTCAGGCAATTTCGTGAGAACGAGCACTAGCTTTTTAATTGGATGTTTGTTTGTTCAAACGATCTCAATTTATTAGCAAAGACCCGTTTCTGTCGAAATCATAGACTGTTCAATTGAAGTACTTCCTATCTAGGATTTGAATTCGGGGCTCTTGTGACTTGAAATTTGGCGAGAATCACTTGGTCTTTTTATGTGCAAGTTTCACTTCCATTGTCTGCAAAAATTCAAATCGACATTTCAGCAATACATTCTATGTACCTTTTATATCGAGAATAAAACAAACATGTAATAATAATAAGGAACACAAGATTTATAGTGGTTCGGCCATGAAATTGGGCCTACATCCACTTTATATTCTTTCATTATTTACTTGCATCAGTTTTACAATTGCTTTCAATTACAAGAATCATACATTCATAATTCTTTTTACAATGTTTCAACAAAATTTTCAAGTAAAGTATGGACGCAAATGGTTGCTGTTCCATGCCCTTGGAATTTGATCTCCATCAACAGTGGTGAGTTTGAATGTGCCGTCAAGAAGCTTCTGACCTATTACATACGGTCCTTCCCAATTTGGCCCAAACACACCTGTCGCTGTCATAATTCTCTTCAGGACTAGGTCTCCAATCTCAAAGCTGCGTTGGCGAACTTTGGAATTAAAATGTCTGGCTATTCTTTGCTGATGAGCTGCAATTCTGAGATTGGCCTTATCTCTTTTTTCATCAAGGAAATCTAGCGCTTCAAGCTGTAGCCTTTCATTTTCTGCTTGGTTGAAATGGATCCTTCTGTGTGAAGGAACCTCTGTTTCTATCGGGATCATTGCTTCCGACCCGTATGCTAATGAGAAAGGAGTGTGCCCAGTCGCAGTTTTGTGAGTGGTTCTATATGCCCATAGTGCAAGTGGTAGCTTATCGACCCAACCACCTTTTGCTCTTTCGAGTTGCTTTTTGATGGTTGATTTGATGATCTTGTTTACTGCTTCCACTTGCCCGTTTGCCTGCGGATGAGCAACTGCTGAAAAGCTTTTCTGGATTTTGAATCGCCTGCAAAAATCTTGGAATTCCTCGCTTTCAAACTGAGTACCATTGTCTGTGATTATTTTCTGAGGCACACCATACCTGCAAATGATATTCTTGGTCACGAAACTTATCATCTTCTTAGAGGTGATAGTAGCCAAAGGTTCAGCTTCAGCCCATTTCGTAAAATAATCAACTGCAACAATAGCATATCTAATCCCTGATTTGGCAGTCGGTAGCGGCCCAATGAGATCCATTCCCCAAATTGCAAATGGCCATGGACTGACCATTTGTGTGAGTTCAGTTGAAGGTGCTCTAGGAATTTTGGCAAATCTTTGGCATTTGTCACACTTTCGGGAATAGCTTGCAGCATCATGATTAATTTCTGGCCAAAAATATCCGTATCGGAGAATTTTCTTTGCTAATGTTTGACCACCTGAATGATCACCACATTCTCCTCCATGCACCTCAGCTAGGATTGTTTTGGACTCTTCCCGGGATACACATCGAAGCAATGGCATTGAGAATCCCCGTCTGTATAATCGGCCATCCTGAATTACATAGCGAGAGGCTTTCCTTAGTAGCTTTCGTCTTTCTATCGAATTTTCTGGCAGAGAACCTCTGAGTAGGTAGTCCAGTATTGGAGTCATCCATGACTCTTGTTCTTGAGATACATTCATAATCCAGTCAATATCCATCTCGTCTATACTTGGTGCTGAAAGGACTTCTACAGGGACCAATCCCAATAGTTGAGCTTCACCAGAACTTGAATAGTTTGCGAGGGAATCTGCCTTCATATTCTCTTCCCGAGGAATGTGGCTTATTGAATAGTGATCGAGCTCACACAGAAGTTCCCAAGCCTTCGACAAGTAAGCGGGCAGGTTTCCCCCTTTCGTTTGAAATTCCTTCTTGACTTGACATACAATAAGCTGAGAATCGCTAAAGATCTGTAATGCTCGTATGTTTAGTTCTTTAGCGATTTTCAGTCCTGCGATAAGAGCTTCATATTCGGCTTCATTGTTTGTTGAAGGAAATTCCAATCTTAGTGCATAGCATAATGACCGACCTTCAGGAGTCTCAAGTACGACTCCGGCTCCAGAACAGTAATCATTTCTTGCACCATCGACATATAACCTCCACTGGATAGGGGAATTGTCGAACGTTTCTTCCTCACTGTTTCCTTTATCTGTAAACTCTGCAATGAAATCTGCTAAAGCTTGTCCATTGACCGCTTTCCGGGGATGATAAGTGATGTCATACTGACTGAGTTCAATATTCCACTTTAGAAGACGACCCGAAGTTTCAGGGCGAAACAGGACTTGCTTTAAAGGTTGATCAGTGAGGACTCTGATAGGATGAGCTTGAAAATATTGCCTCAACTTCCTAGACGCAATTAGTAAGCAATAGGCGAGTTTTTCCAACTTAGAGTAATTCATCTCTTCCCCAGTGAGTCTTTTGCTGATATAGTAAACTGGATGTTGAATCCTTTTGTCTTCCCGTATCAGCGCTGCACTTAAAGCGTGTGATGATACTGCCAAGTATATAAGAAGATCCTCGCCATCGCCAGGCCTAGAAAGTATTGGAGGCGTCTCCATATGGCGAATCAACTCATCAAAGGCTTTTTGGCATTCGGGAGTCCAATTGAAGTTTTTCTTTCCTTTCTTTAGGGCGTCAAAGAATGGGATACATTTATCTGTGGCTTTGGAAATGAACCGACTTAAGGCGGCAACTTTTCCATTGAGACTTTGCAATTCCTTCTTTGTTCTAGGAGCTTTGACTTCTTTCAAGGCAGTAATTTGAGCTGGACTAGCCTCAATGCCCCTAGCGCTGACGATAAACCCTAAGAATTTTCCGGACTCGACCCCAAACGTGCATTTCAGAGGGTTAAGCTTCATTCTGTATTTCCAGAGGACTGCGAACATTTCTGCCAAGTGTTCAATGTGATCCGCTGCTTTCTTAGACTTTACTAACATGTCATCAACGTAGACTTCCACAGTTTTGCCCAATTGCGGTTTGAACATAGCATTAACAAGTCTTTGGTAGGTTGCCCCTGCATTCTTCAAACCGAAGGGCATAACTCTGTAGCAATAAAGACCAACATCGGTGATAAAGCTCGTGTCCTCCTGATCCGGTTCATGCATCATGATATGGTTATATCCGGAGTAGGCATCCATGAAAGATAACAATTCATGTCCCGCTGTTCCATCTACCAGTTGATCGATCCTGGGTAAAGGAAAGCAATCTTTGGGGCAGGCCTTGTTCAGATCTGAAAAATCGATGCACACTCTCCATTTTCCATTAGCTTTCTTAACCAACACAGGATTTGAAACCCAGTTCGGATATGTAGATTCTCTGATGAAGTTATTTTCCATGAGTCGATCAATTTCCTCTTTTAATGCTGCTGACCTTTCTGGACCTTGGGTTCTTCTTTTCTGTTTTACTGGTGTAAACTTTGGGTCAATATTCAGAGCGTGTACTGCAACTTCTGGAGATATTCCACACATATCAGCATGAGTCCAAGCGAAGACATCCAGATTTGCTTTCAGGAATGATATCAAGATATTCTGAATTGACACATTAAGTTGTGAACCCACATTCAACACCTTATTTGGGTCCTTCGGGTCAACAGGTACCGGTACTGTCATTTCAACCAGCACTACTCTATTCTCCCCTGCACTGGCTTTTCTGGGATCCATCTCTTTCCGTGCCCCGCTATGCTCGCCAGTGCAGGGTCCGCCCCGTAATTGCTACAAGGCTGGCTCTTTGATGCGGACCGGAGTGGCCGCATCCTTTCCCATTTCCCTCTTTCTTGACTCTCGCAACTCTGTCAAATAGCACTCTCGCGCAGCATTTTGATCCCCTTTTATAACTCCTACTCCATTGTCTGTAGGGAATTTAATAGTGAGGCACCACGGGGCTAGAATAGCTTTGAATGCTGCGAGCGTTGGACGGCCAAGGAAAGCATTATAAGCAGAAAATTCATCGACAATCACAAATGTTTGCTTGCGGACCACTTTCCTTTCTCCTTCCCCAAGTTCTACTAGCAGATCGATGGTTCCTATTGGTTGCTTTGGCTCCCCGGTGAAGCCAGTGATCTTCTGCGATGAGGCTTGTACATCGACCATAGGGATTTTCATTTGGTCGAATGTCTTCTTGAAGAGGATATTACATGATGCTCCGCAGTCAATGAGAACTCTTCTGACAATGGCCGGTCCAATACCAGCAGAGATGACCAAGGGATCTAGGGTAGGAGCTTCGATACCTGAGGAATCTCTGGCTCTGAAAATAATATCATCACTGAAAGTTTTCTGTTGTTTCAGGGGCGTAGTGTCTTCTAAAACAAAGACGTCTTCTTCGGCTGGAACATATTTCAAAGCTCTGGCATATCTCTCCATCTCTCCCCAGCTCTTGCCAGCTGGGTGAGGCCCTCCTGTAATGACATTGATAATGGGCCTTCCAGATTCATGCCCCGTAGCTTTCTCACCTATCCTAGGCTGATGAACAGGAGCCTGTTGCCCCTGACTTGACGATGCAGGATTGTTGCTATTCTTTTTCACAAATTGCTGCAGCTTGTTTTCTCTTAGCAATTCTTCAATCAGATTTTTCAACTGGCGGCATTCATCAGTCTCATACCGGGTTGATTATGGAAGCGGCAGAACTTCCCACTTTGTATAGCCTTTTTTCCGGTCCTCAAAGGGATAGGTTTAGGGAGGTCAACAGAATCTTTAATGGCAAGGAAGATATGCTCCGGCGTGTCTGATAAAGGAGTATACTCTGATGGCTTGAAGGATCGGGGCTTCTTCAGATTACTCTGTTTCTTCCCATTGTTATTTTCCCTTTTTTGCCCTACAGATTCAATCTTGCGTGGTGCAACAGTGTTATCTTCAGCTTTTTCTGACACTGCCTTCACCGGTACAGGACGGCTTTCCAGGCGTATGAATTCGTCTGCCTTTTTGTAGAACTTTTCGAGGGAGGTTGGCTCCTTCATGTTTAACCATTTCCCAAATTCGCTCGACTTATCAATAGCCCTCATCAGATAAGTCAATATCATTCGCGGTTCAGCATTGTCCACCTCTGCCAGCGCTATACTAAAGCGGTTCAAGAAAGATCTGATAGATTCACCAGGATTCTGTTCTATACTTGACAATGACATGATGTCTTTGGCCTTTGAAGCATATAGTCTAAACTGTTCCTTGAACTTTCGGGTCAAGTCTGAAAACTGATCAATAGATCGGACTGGCAACTTGGTGAACCACAGTAGAGCCACACCTTCAAGGTATACGGGGAAATATCGGCACTTTATCTCGTCTGAGGCCCTGGCACCTGTCATGTGCCAATCATATTTATACAAGAATTCATTCGGATCACTTGTCCCTTTGTAAGCTGGGATAGTTGGAGGGACAAACTTCCTTGGAAACTCCGCCTTTAAGATTTTCTCAGTAAATGGAGTTTTACTTGGGGCGAAACCCCATTCTTTCTCATCTTCAACCCTTTGCATACTTTCTCTCATGATTTGCCGGACCATTCCAGAAAGATACTCCTCATCATGTCGAGTTCCAGATCCACCAACCTCAGGAAGCGTTAGCTCAAAGGGACTGGCAGCCCTTTCTGGAGCATTCCTCTCATTAGCATCATGAATGTTGCCAGTATAATTCCTTCCATTACCAGCCGGTTGATTATTTGCCCCGAGCAAATCATTCAACTTATTTAGAATTAGAGCATTTTGGGCACTCTGAGCTTCTAATTGTGCATTCTGGGCGTTTATCTGCTGGTTCAGTCCTAATATTACAGCATCCAACTCTGCTTTCGTAACCCCAGCAGACGGAATGGGTTGATTAGGTATAGGGGAAGCGGAGGTTCCCTCTTGAATATTCCCAGATCTGACAGATCTACTCTTCCTTCCAGGAGCCATTATCTCGGATAGACTTCTGGTTTTCAGGGAAATTCTCTCTACAAACCTCTGTGAAGCAATGATGATAACTTGCCTGAGTTCAATTCTCCGTGAAAGCACCAAAAATGTTAACGCTTGAATTTGAACGCTAACACCCCGATGTATGAGTTGTAATTGTGAAAGCACCACCCGACGACTCGGGAACATATTACAAGCAGATAATAGTAGAAAAGCGGTAAACAACAACAATTTTATAGTGGTTCGGCTTTAGGGTATAGCCTACGTCCACTTTAAGTACTTTTATTAATAATCTCGTTACAAGCTGATACAATTCTTCCCAAATGCAATACACTTTGAATTACAAGATACTTAGAACAAGTAGCTTAAACTTCGATGGAGATGAGAGTTTTCGAATCCATGTTGGATGTATGTGATCTCTTCTTGAAGTTGTTTGTAGCGTTCTTAATATCTTGAGAGCTTCAAGTGTTGGATTGGATTAGTTTGGAATGCAGCAGAGTAACGGTGTTTGAAGGAAATCAGCCAAAAAGTCCTTTTTCAGTTGGAATTAGGGGTGTATTTATAGGCTTTGCTCGGACTTAGGTCGTAGGTCGTGACCGACCTAAGTAAGGTCGTAGGTCGTCTCCGACCTATGAAGCTCCGGTTTTCCTTTTTCATGAGTAGGCGCATGCTTTTTTCAACAAGTTCTAGGTCGTGCGCGACCTAACACTCAGCGGCATAGTAGAGGCAGCCTCTTTATTTACGTGTTTAGGTCGTTAGCGACCTACCCTAGGTCGTGAGTACTTTCCTGTGGCCATAGCTGATCTTAGGTCGCTGAATCCCTTAGGTCGCGAAACTTCATAGGTCGGTGGACAGTTAGGTCGCATAAAGTCTTTAGGTTGCTTGCTTGCTTATCTGGTTAGGTCGTGAAGCTTGGTAGGTCGCGGCCTCCTTTAGGTCGCAGCTCTCTGTTAGGTCGCAAAGCTTGATAGGTCGCTCCATATCTTCAGGAATTAGGTCGCTACTCCCCATAGGTCGTAGGTCGTGACAATGCTTAAGTCTTTAGGTCGCATAGCTGCTTCGTGGAGTTAGGTCGCTAATACAATTATGCCGTTAGGTCGTTGAGACCATTAAGTCGTCAAGTACTCTTAGGTCGTTGGGCTGCTGAGTTATAGGTCGCGGAGTTTTAGGTCGTGGTAGAAATAGGAGTTAACAGAATAATTCAGAGGAAAACATTTCTGTTCGATTTATGGTAATCTGAATAATCTTCTAATTGACAATCAAATGTTGCTTAGGCGAATGTTATAGAGTACTTAGTAAATTATTCTCTTTGTTACTCTGCAATCGAAAGTAATTCAAATCCGAACGACCAAAAGTGTGTTTTAGCGAACAAATTATTTGAAGTTATTTCATAAAAAAATAGTATGCTTCCAAAGATGGGTTTTGAAAAAATTTATAATTGGGTATGTAATCTTTAAGCTCCCTAGATTGGGAATTGATTTCCCAAATAGAAGTATTTTTGATAAGAGATTGTTTACATAAATATGAATTTTACCCTTAAATAAATATGAGGTAATTTAACACTAATTTAAATGGGTTAAGATTGGATATGAAGGTTTTGATAACATTGTTTTATTAAAACCATAGATTCAACAGTGTCAACTAATTGATTTTATCGGGTTAAGATAAAAAGATAGGAAGGTTTTAATAGACACTATTTTATTAAAACCGTAGCTTTTGTTTAAAACATGTAAATAGTATAAACTATTTATTATTTTGAGTCGACCTACAGACATTGTCCATCTTAACACTCTAAGTTAGAGAGGTTGAAAGGTTAACTTAGTTTTAAACGACCCAAATTTTGATTTGATCTTTACCTAAATTGAGAAAAGAAAAATATATTTTTTGTTTCGTATAAACTCTTAGGATTCAAAAGGGTATTATAGAAGTATAAAGTGTAATAAGTTATTATTTGGTATTTTACAAAGAAAGGACTTTATAAAATATTTTTAAACTTAGATGAAAATTTATGAAATAATTCATAATTTTTTTTGATATTAAATGCAAATTTATGTGATTTAGAAAGATTGGTGTAGTTAAGAAACCAATAATTTTAGAGTATAACTTTCAATTTTGTCCAAGTAAGTTTGGATAATCTTCTAAGTTATAACCACAGGTTAATGAGAAAGAATGGTACGCTTGAATAATTATCTATATTTTGGGAAATAAAGAAAGTTTGAACCTAAGGTAAGAGTTTATTGTTAATCTTTTGACATTTTAGATAATGTTGAGTGTTAGATTTTTTTCCTTATGGAAGTTGAATGATTGATAGTGTTAGTTTATTCGTTTACAGAATTTGATTAATCTGACTTAATTGAATTTGAATAATTGTTGTGTGGTCTTCCATACCATAATTTATAAATAAAAAAAGTTTTGTAAACCAAGGTTTTTAAATAGTTGTTTAAATTTAAATCCTAGTGCTTTTTTAAATGTGATTTTGGAAAAAAAATTGGGAAAGAGATAATAGTTGTTCACTCTAGTTGGTGTATTTGAAGGAACTAGAATACCACTGGATGCTTCATGTTATTTGAATTATAGATTTTTACATGTTTTTTCCAGAATAAATTTGAAAATAAATTTTTGAATATAAGAGCCCGGGCATTTAGTTCTAAATTTATCTTTTGATATGATTGTATGAGCAGTATTTTATTTCAAGGCATTCTTTGAATTTGGTTGCATATAGATTTATATTATACTATTTTTTGCTAGATAAATTACGTTTTATTAATATGTTAGGTATTTCATGGATAGTTTGTATTCTGGGATAGGATTATGGTAAATTTTGAGATGAAATTCTTTTAAGGGGAAGAGTGTAATGACCCAGAATTTCACCTTTATTTATGGTTATTTAGTTAATTTTAAATATTCAAATAATAGGTTTCATAATTAAAGTAAAAACTATTTTAAATAATAAATGTTTAAGATAAAATAGTTTTCAAAATTAGTTTACAAAAATATCTAGTTTGGAGAAAAATCAAAAATGTGACCGAAAACTATTTTCCGAATTTTTGATTTTACATCCTCTAGAAGTTTTTCAAAACATTGTAATCATTTATGTATACATAAAAACAAACATTTATAAAATAGATTAGGATTTAGAAATGATAATACATATTTATTTATAATTTAAGAATATGTATAAAAAGGGTAATGTGACAATTTCCTAAGTTTAAAATTAAAAAAAAAGCCAATGTCACTTCAACTGAAACATGTTTAGACATGATTTGATATTTTTCTACTTGAGTTTTAAATGCATGTTGGTAATGGGGAGACAAGCATTGTGATGTGGAAGCCATGGATAGGAGGGTATAAGTGGAATTAGCCAATTTGCATGAGATTATAAATAGCGACTTCATGCTCTCATTTTCATTTTCTTCCCAAATTTTACCACCTATTCTCACAGCCATAACTCCCTCAAAATTACCCCAAATAAAGATTTTTTTTAAAATACAAGAGATGACTAAAATTTTCATTTATACCATCTCTTCATTTTCTAAGAGTTATTGGGAGAAAATTCATTGGGTTACAAAGCATTTTCAAACCTAAAATTTCAAGTCCAAAAATGGTCCTTTTTCATTCAACCATATCTTCTTCAAAACCAATCCAAATTGAGTAACTCTTTTTTAAAAACTATAGATAAAAAGTTTTTCTAAAACTTTATACTTACCACTTTTTTAAAATCTAAGAGAAAATAGTTCAAAATTAGTTAGAAAATGACCTATTTTTGGGTTCATTTTTGAGGATACGTTGATTATCCCGAGTCACTGCACTTTACCAAAACAAGTTTCACTTACTTCTACTTTCAAGACCGATCGTATCTAGTGTATTATGGGTCCCAAACTCCATCTTTTGCTTAGGAATGAAACTGCTAGGTCATGCCCTAAGTTAGCAAAGGTTTGGATAGCTTTCAATGAGTAAAAATACACCTTCTTAAACTAAGTTTATACTATGTTATTGTTCATGTTAATAGCCTATGAATGCTTGTTTTATATGTGAAGTGATGAATTGGTTATTTGTTTGTTTCGTGCTTTGAATTGTTGTTGCATTTGAAAGTTAGTAAGCATGTGATTAGCTATATGAAAAGTTGGTAGTTAAAGTTAATAATAATTAGGAAATACCTATTACATGTTGTATCATCATTATTTACCTTTTGTTTTGATCAAATTATTTTTATGCGATGTTTGGTTGTATGGCCGATGTCATAAGTTTGTTTGCCGAACTGCCCTTATAGCAATAGTCGATGTATCGGCACTTTCGGAAAATCACATTTTATTGATACTGTTTGGTCTCATCTTCGTGCTTGGAATTGCTTTAAAAGTTTAGTCGGATATTTATTTACAATGTTTTGAAAAGTAATAGGCCATTTAAATATTGATTATTTAATTTAACTAATTACTTAATTAATAAGTATTAAGGTTAACTAATTACTAAGCTAATGATGTTTTAAACTTAACTAATTACCTGGTTATTGATTGTTTAATTTAATCAATCATTTTATTTAATGTTTATATTTAACAAATCATTTTACTTAATAATGTTTAAGGATGATTAATGATTCAATGATGATGGATTAATAATTAATCAATTTGGCAATGATGCTTTTAAATTAACAAATCTTTTCAATAAATAATTTTTAAAATTTGCCAACATGTTTTTACTCTAATTAATCTTTTCTGAATTGATGTTTATAGTTAATAAATCATTTTTAAACAGTGAGAATTAATTAACTAATTATTTAATTTAATTAATTATATTTAAATTTATTAATTAGCAGAAATAATGATGGTTTAAAGGTGATTTATCCTTTTTAAAAGGTTATTGGAGTTGATTAATCAACTTAATTTTTGAAGTTTCAGAGTGAAATTATCAAAGAAACAAGGATATTTTGACTTTGTTATTCATTTAAATAGTGATAGTTAATTAATTATTAATTAAATTTTACCGAACAATTGAATTAATAAGGTTTAAATGTTGTTTACTCTTTTTAATGTTTAAAAACATTTCAAATTCAAAAATCAAATTGTGTGACGAAGTTTAAAGTTAATTAATCAATGCAATAAGGATGTTTTAAGTTATTAAATCATTTTTAAACTGATGTTTTGAAGTCAATAAACTTTTTTAACAAAGTGTTTTAAAGCTAATACTTGTAATGTGAGCCAAGCATGAATCCTAGTTTTGAAATGAAAAAAGCTTGATTTGTTTATGAAAATAAATTAATTTCCATAAAGCGATTCACTTATATGAAAATGATTTAATTGTACATTTAGCACTAAACGTCGAAGAAGTAGACTTGTCGCTATTTCGAAAATTAAGAATAATCGTGAGACATGACTTTGAGTTAACACTCTCTTGACTTGAATGCTATTATTGTTAACTGAGAAATATTATAAGTTGGAACTCGATGAGTAGTGATAAGTACACAAGACTTAATTTCCATATACGACTGTTTTATATCCTCGATACTTGTTTTCCAAACAATCGGTTACCTAGGCCTTCTTCGTATTTCGTCAGTCTAAGATGATATGTTGCCAACTTGAGCTTCGTTATCCTTTATCGAAAATGACTAAACCCAAAGAGCGAGTGGAAGCCAAGCTATGTAGGGTTGCTACCATTAGGGTATTTTCACGTCCACTCTAGATTGGAATCAGTTTTTGTGCATTGAGATGTGAAATACTCGGATTCGCAGTAATAATTGGTGGGGTCCCGCTTGGACGTTTCTGAAAGCCAATGGAGTTCTCAACTATATTTCTAGAGGTATATTTTTTTGAAAGGGGGAGCACCCTCCTAGTCATTTTTTGAAAATTTTCCTCTTCTTATTTGACTCGAAACTTTCATTCTGTTTTCTTTGGTTACAATGGGAAGAGTCTATCTGTCCTCATGGTGTTCAATTATTAGTTTGTCCATTCTACCAAGCTTAGATAATTATCTTATTCAGTCCATTCTATCGAGTTTGGACTTTTGTCTTGTTTTATCTATTCTATTTGGTTTGGAATATTATTCAAACTATTTTCATTCTTTCAAGTTTGAATGTTATACTAATTGTACCCATCATCTATGTCCGGATTGGTTCCCTATTGTTCATTTCCATTTATGTTCTATTTGGTTGTTTGTTAGCATGAGAGAAAACATATTCGGCATTAGCGGCATGGTCCCGCATATTATTATTTAAATGCACCATATTTGTTTCATAGTTTTACTCATATTAGACATTTTGTCTGACCCGAGTTGTTTATTTACCCTATAGTCAGAGGAAGCAGGTTTTTTTGGAGCTCTTTGAAGACGGTGATCGAACAGGTGGCTCCTTTGTTATCCAGTTATTTATTTTCACTGTATGATTATGTAGGTGTATTTTGTATCTTAAAAATGTAAAGTTAGAATGTGTAGCTGCAAATTTGTTAGATGTGGTACTTTTTTTATAACTCTGATAACTCCGTATAAGGAGTAATATTTTGTACTATACTGTTTTATATTATATGTAACCATTCCTCTATGAGGTTTATCCATTCTTTCTAGTTCTGTTCTTTATTTTACCCTAAGATAACTTATCTTTTAGTTGCTTGGGCAAAGACGCATGGGTACTGAGTATATATTAAGTGTTGTCACCAGGGATCAGAAAGGTGGGTTGTCACAAATAGTATATCGCAATAAATAGTAAAACCCGTTTACGAACCATCATAAGACATTTCTTTTATTTATGAAACATTTTACAAAATCATAACTCAAGTTTATACCTGTATAATACTATACTATATCATAAGAGTATATACAAAACATCAGATCCATTTTAGTGTTTAAAATTCTGATGAAGGCTCAAAATAAATCCATATCTTATAACTGAGTCAACCTTTTAGACTCCTTTACCCATCGGGTGAGTAGCTAGGGAAAGCAGAACTCTAGTATCCAAACTCATGACTAGAGTTTACTTTCCTTAGACACTCCTAAAGTAAAGACGTTCCAACTAACATCAAATGATTTACTTAACATAGACATTAAACCAATTTAGAAGTTATGTTAAATTAATAATTTCAAAATTCAAGAGTTACATAAACTTGTCTTTATATTTTCAAAAGCACATAGCTTCTAGTTTTACAATGATCATGGTGTTTTTCATACTGTTAAAAAAATCGTCAAAAAATCCATTTCAATATAACAAATGAAAATTACTAAACAAACACATCAACCATGGTAAATATACCAAAGTATCATAATATATAACATACATGCATCGATAAAATAACTTATTTAGGTTTCACTTATTTTTTACGGCCCTTTACTCTAAAGGGAAATGTAATAAACCGGAACTTTCGACCCTCGAAAATCGACATCAATACGTTCACAGTATGTCATGTCGAATATTCAAGTGCCGAAAATACTGATTGCTGTGATGCCCCACCTCGATACTCACACTAGTTAAGGACACTATGGAGTAATTCTGTCAACTAGTATGAAGAATAAGGCTGAGGAGCGACCATATGTGTAATTGCTTTGTGCGAGTATCGATATGTCAGATCGTATTATATGCAATTCGTTTCAAGAGGAAATCTGACACATCAATTACAAACTCAAAACTACTACAAATTGGCTATGTGATCTTCGAAAACAAATATAAAATAAGCATAACATATGGAAGTCACAGATATTCATATCACTAAGGCGGAAACAGTTATGAATACAATACATAAGTGTACATCAAAGTAGTGGTCATACAAGATCCACTACATCCTAAAAGAATAGGTACAATAGCTAGACAAAAGAATATATATACATTAAGAAGTATTTATCTTGAATGTATAAAAGAAAAAACTACTAAGCTAAGTAGATAGCCAAAATTCAGATGACGGACCCTGTTAAGAAGTCAAGCAGAAGCACCTGAAATACCTCGGTCTGACCTGAGTATTATTTAAGAAGAAAATAACAAATGGATCAGTCTAACAATAAATATCAAATAAAATGAGATAGGATACGGGATATGACAAAAATGTATGATAACAATAATGCCATACCGTGACAAGTATATATTACATAACAACAAAAATCATGCAATATCTCAAATTTTCTCAAACACCAAAAAGAATTCATATTCTTCATTTTATTCACCAAACCACAAATATTTATAAAGCTTATCAATGTAAATCACAAAAATTGGTGGAACAACAATTCTAGAAATCATCAATTAGGAATCCAGAAATCACAAAGGAGGGGGCCTATCAAAAGGGGAGCATGAAAACTCATCAACACTTGTATCACAAAAGGGACGCTACCCCATGGTTGATAATTATAGAGACGGTGCAACGACGTAGTACAATAACGATGCGCTTGAGGAACCAGAAACTCGAATAATTCGGAACAACGATGCAAAACAATAACGTACGCCTAATGAACCTGAAACTCAATTAATTTGGAACAACGACATAGTACAACAATGGTACGTCCGATGAATCCAACTCTATAAAACCCATAGGTCGCTAGCCTATAAAAATGAGGTGAAGCTCAAGTTAATGGGGTACCGTCCCCCATGCGGACAAAGAGACATCGCATATCGCTAGTCTAAACCATAACATGATCATCATGGATCAATAAAAAGTGTGAAGTACAGTAAGCTAGTAAATAAATGAGTTTAGCTTTATGTCCCTAACCACTGGCTTAACTTAAATATTTACAAACAAATTGTAGATTTCCACTCGAAAATTGTCACAAGATTTCAATCGAACAAATTCAACAATTAACCGACAAACTGAATGCAAGCACGTCATACCACTTGTTTTGCTAAGTCGTTTAAATAGGTTTCTCGAATGAATGAGGTAAAGGTTTGTATATACCAATAGATTGGAAAAGGGATTTAAAAACGAGCTTCGTATTAAAAATAACGGTGAAATCATTCTTATGAAAGAGTTTGAATATTTACTGCTAGTATAGAAACCTTTGTATTTTAAAGTGATAAATCACAGAAATGATTGTAAAAACAATCAATCACCAAAAATTCACATTTGATTACATGAATCAAAACCGTAGAAATCGATATCAAATCCAGAAAGAAGTCATCGAAGTCGATAATAAATGACGACGACCAATCAAATCAACCAAAAATCGATTAAAATGGAAAGCCACACAAAACAGGCAAATTTTTTGAATTTAACTATGTCAGACGTCTGGCGGTTTCCCTAGACGTCTGAGCTGAAGGTCCGGAATTTTCTTCCAAATCGCCCAGACATCTGGGAAAGAACCTCGAACGTCTGCACTGAAGGTCTGAAAATTTTATTCCATAGCTCCAGACGTCTAAGCTTATCGCCAGACGTCTGAGCTGAAGCTCAGGGCAAGATTTAGGCTAGGCCAATGATGGCCAAACTATCTCAAAGGCGAATGAATGAGCGACGATGGCTAGGGATTTATACCAAGCGACGACCAGCCCTATAGGCTCTTCAATACACTCCAAACAACATGTCAAAACATCCAATGTACGATTTTCATAGATTTTGACTTCAAAATATCAAAAATTGGAAATTCACCAATCCAATTCAATTCAAAGCAAATGAACATGAAATAGGTGTTAGGAATTCATACCTAAAAGCTATCAAATGTATAGACATAGATGCGAGTTCAAGAACTCACCTTTAAATCCAAAGAAACAAGTGAGAAGGTTTAAAACAAAGGAAAGAACAACCACTCTTCACTTCAACTCAAGAAGCTCCAATATAAGCTCATAAGCAAATATTTCCTAAGATAGGATTTAGGAATTTCTGAAAATTGAAGGGAGATTGAGATGGAGAAGATGAGAGGAAGCTTACGTAAGCTTCTATTTGATTTTGAAGCATGAATCTTTAATTTCCAAGTAATCTAGGATTTAGGAATTTTGATTTAATCTACTTTCCCCCATTTTCCTTTAGCTTGAGAGTGTAAGGAAAATAGAATGAATTAATGAAGAGGGGGTGGAGTTAGGATATTTTGTTGGGTTAGTGGGCTGAAACCCAAACCCAACGCCAAATAGAAAAGTAGAAAAATTCAACTCATCTCCAAACATATCGATGTTTATACTCAAAATGGTCGTAAATGTCATTTTGAACTCAATGAAAGTAGTCTCGAGTCCTAGTTCGACTGTTTGCAAAAAGTAGCATTTCAGACTGTAATCCGACTAATGATGCTATATTTAAATAAAACATTTAAATATACAATCGTAAAATATACGGGTTATTACAGATTCCCCTCCTTAAAAAAATTGCATCCTCGCAATACTTAAGAAGAAAATAAAGTGCAACAACCATAAAAGAAAATCAACACAAAACAAAATTCTGAAGTGAGAAGCTCACTTTACGGAGCACGAGAGAATAAGTCCGGATGTGATCGCTCAATGAATCCTAAGGATTCCCAAGTGCAATCCTTAGGATTTGAGGACCATTGAACTTTCACAAGCGGAAAATCTTTATTACGAAGGCGTTTAATCTCAGTAGAAATGATACGAATAGGATGTTGCTCATAAGTCAAATTAGATGAAACTTCAATTTCTTCAATAACACCGGGCTCAAGAATTGAATCGGGATCCCTAAGGCATTTCCGTAGTTGAGAGACGTGGAATACGTCATGAATAACTGAAAATTGAGCCGGTAATAAAATGAGATAAGCCATTGGACTAATGCGTTCGGTGATAGGAAATGGGCCAATATATCAAGGTGCTAATTTTCTCGATCGACTAGAATGCACAACGCCCTTCATAGGTGAAACACGAATGAACACCAAATCTCCCATAGAAAATTCCAAATTCATTCTTCGATTATCGGCATAGGATTTTTTTCTACTTTGAATTTTTTCATCCTATGAAAAATAAGGTCAATCTTTTCTGTGGAATCACGAATAAAATCTGGACCTAAAACCAGCTTCTCACCAGCCTCAAGCCAACAAGAAGGAGATCGGCATGGCCTTCCATAGAGTGCCTCGAAAGGTGCCATACCAGTACTAGATTGGATGCTATTATTATAAGAAAACTCAAAAAGGGAATAAGTTTATACCAATTTCCACTAAAATCAAGAACATATGCACGAAGAAAGTCTTCAAGAATTTGATTCACACGCTCTGTCTGTCCATCGAATTAAGAATGATAAGCAGTGCTAAATTTAAGCTTCGTTCCTAAATATTTTTGAAAACTCTACAAAATCCACTAGTAAAAATGGATCACGATCGCTAACAACAGAAGTAGGAACTCCATGAATTTAACAATTTCTCTAACATAGAGTTTGACCGAAAGAGGAACTGTCCGATTGGACCGAACGGGAATCATATGGACAGATTTTATAAGTCTATCTACAATCACCCATAAACTATGATGACCCGGACGAGAACGGGGAAGACCGTCAATAAAGTCCATGAAGACCTGATCCCACATCCAAACGAGAATGTCTAAAGGTTGCAATAACCCACCGGGCCTTTCATGCTTAGCCTTTATGAGTTGGCAAGTCATACAACGCTTAATGAAGTTAGCAATATCAGATTTCATTCCATCCAAATAATAAAGTTGCTTCATATACGCGTACATTTTACTACTACCAGGGTTAATGGTAAATTTAGAACGATGATAAAATGTCTTTACGAAGATCACTAATATTTGGCACGATAATTCTACAAAATTTTTGAATGCCCCCACGAGCATCGATTTCAAAGTCTTTTAAACCATCAACATTTCTATTTCTACAACTTTGGCTAAGATGAGCCAATTTGGATCATGGTTTTGAGCTTCAAGCATGCGATCTAAAAGAGAAGGATGTGCCTCAAGGATACATAAAAAAAGTGATGAACATTAATGAGATTCATGATCTCGAATCTCACAAGTTGACAAAATCTTGGATCATTCAGTTCGGATATCATCATTGATATAACCGCTTGTTGCTTACGATTAAGGGCATCGGCAACACGATTCCCCTTTCTAGGAGTATAAAGAATATCAAGATCATAAGATGCAAGAAATTCGAGGCAATGCTGTTGGCGCAAATTAAGTTCCTTTTGAGAAAATAATTATTCCAAAGATTTATGATCGGTGTTGAGACCAAATTTCTCTCCTAAAAGATAATGAGGCCAAATTCTAAAGGCGAAAACAATGGCCGCGAGCTCTAAATCATGAGTGGCATATCTAGTCTCGGCAGGCTTTAATTGTCCAGAAGTATAAGTGATAACACGTTCCCTTTGAATGAGAACAACCCCAAACCAACATGACTAGCATTGGTATAAACAATAAAGTCTTGGTTCCCTTCGGGAATCACAAGAATGGGAGCATTGGGAAGGAGTTCTTTTAATTTCTGAAAAGTAGCTTCACATTTGTCTGACCAAATGTAATTAACTCCCTTCTTTCTCAAACTAGTAAGTGGCATGGAAATTTTAGAAAAGTATTTTATGAACCGACGGTGTTAACGCTAAAAATGTACGCTAACACACCGACGTAAGTTGTAGTATAGTGAAAGCACCACCCGTTGGTACGGAAACTGAAAATAGGCAGAAAATTGTAGAGAAATAGTAAAGAGACAACAGATTTTATAGTGGTTCGGCTTAAAGTCAAGCCTACGTGCACTTAATCTCTTTTATTGCCGATTTGATTACAACTTTTTCAATGATTCTTCAATCACAACACGATTAAGACGAGTAGCTAGAACATCGATGAAGAAAATCTCCTTGAATTCATGTTGAATGAGTTAGATCTTTCCCATAGCTCATTGAAGCGTCTTTGATGTTTTAAGTGTTGAAGGAGTCAAGTAACAACAAAGTATCGGCGTTCCATAAATGATCCCAAAAGTCCCTTTCCTGGTGGAGTAGGCGGGGTATTTATAGGGAAATTCTAGGTCTAGGTCTTAGGTCGTGGGCGACATAGGAGTAAGTTAGGTCGCAGGTCGCCAGCGACCTAATGGATACGGTCTATGGCTTGATCAACTGCTTTTGCTGGTAGGTCGCAGCGACCTATGGGAGTGGAAGGCGACTTATATGGAGCAACTTAGAAGTGGTAGCGACCTAAGGTTGGGAGCGACCTATATGCAAGTGGCTTTACTCCGTTTTAACTCGCTTGGTCGCTAGACCTTTAGGTCGTTAGGTCACTGAGTCTTTTAACTCGTTGGGTCGCAGATTCCTTTAGGTCGTTAGGTCATTGAGTCTTTTAACTCGTTATGTCGCTGAGTCCTTTTGGTCGGTAGGTCGCGCCTTGCTATAAGTAGTTGAGTCGCCATTCACAAAGGGATTAACACTTGCCCCTCGAAGAATGTGCCTAGGTTATAGGTCGTGTGCTTCGATCTAACTCTGCTAGGTCGTGGGCGACTCAAGAAGCTCGTTAACTCGCGTGCCGATTCGTCTTCTCCTCTGTCTCCTATGTAAATCGTTAAGTCGCCTCATCCTCTACACTTTATCGCTTATCACTTTGTTGCCATTGTTGCATTCAAGCTCAGAAGTTAGCATGAAATTCCCTTCTTTGTATCCCCAATCACTATTTCCAACAGCAAATTTAGGTAATTCCAATCATCTATCCATTGCATTTAGCATCGATTCCTCCATAACCATTTCAATACAGTTTTCGCTTCCATGTTGTAAGATTATACCCCAATTCGCCCTCTGATATCGTCGAATCATTAGCAATTGCCTTAAAATGAATCGGCTTAGGATCTCATGGAGTTATTTGGCGAGTGTTCGAATTTGTGGAGTTAATGATGGTTTTCGAAAATTTGGAAGAGGCGATGAGGCTTTAGGCGTTTGGAGGAGACGAAGAGATATTTAGTTAACGGGTTAGTGGATTTTAGGTTATGCCATGGCGTTTCTGGTGGGGCAAGGGAGATGGACACATGGCCACGTGTGAGTGGAGAGCAGGACTCAGGGTTTTTTAACGTAAGACAGCTCGGCATCTCTGGGTTACTTCTTAGAGCGACCTACGGCACGAACCGAGTTAAACATGTAGAGTGCCTTAGGGCATTGAACGACCTATGAACTTTGCGACTTAAGGAAATCTTAACGACTTACGAACTTGCGACTTAAGATGTATAGCGTATTTCTTCGGACGAGATAACTCTTCTAACGACCTTTCTTTGGGTTGCACTATGACCTAGGCGACTTATCTTTTTTGTAACATAACCTTTTAGGTCGTGGATGTACTTGGATGAGTTAACACTCAAGCAAATTTGCTTTGTCTCGACTTAAGGCCTTATGCCATATGCCTTAATTTGCAGCTTAGCTTTTAACTCGTAGGAAGATAACTGATGAACTCCATAACTCTAGCAGAGCGACTCAGGGAAGCTCAACGTATGTTAAGTCATTTGAACTTGATCTGGACGACCTAAGGAGTTCCGAGTTAACTTAAGTCGTTCTTGCGACCTAAGAAATGAACAGAACTTGAACACTTGTAAAATTTGACGGAACTTGATTGAATTTCCAACTTGAACAGCTAGAAGGAGCTCCTTGAACTTGTTGCACTATTTCATAGATTATATTAACTTTTAAGCTAACAACCTGTTAAATACAACATTTGCAGAAAACTAGGGCTAATATACTACCACCGACTGCCTACATCGAATGACAGATTAGTCGATAAAGAATAATCAACTTAAGGGAATTATACGAACGAAGTGCTGTGAATTAACAAGTTCAAGTGAAGTATTAAAGCAAAGCTAAATTAATCAACTAAAGCTGATCTGTTTGCATTAACACTGTACTTGTACTTGGACTTAAAACAACAAGCCCTGAAACTTTATAATCGACAAATGCTAATTAGTTTAATTCCAGTTATATTTGCTTGTCATTTTATTAGTTTTGCACAACACTTCACACATTTAGGAAACGTGCACCTTCATATTTGAATATCCAATTCCTTGTGTAGAATGACTTCTCAACTAATGCAAGAAGAGATGGTAGAGCGGGCTGAAGGGGTCTTCCCAATAGCCGATCCTTTAGAGAATCCTCCGGAAAGAGTTACAACTTCATTGAGCCAATGTGCATTCATCCAGTTATGTACTCAATTCGGCATTGCTAAAGCGGATGATCTTCTTCCAGGGGTAAACGACACTGCCGATAGGCAACCTCCTAGCTTCGTTGCCATCAACCGTCAAATGTGTGCTATTCCCCTATTTAACGATTTTATTACAATACTCCTTCTTCGATTGACTATCTCTCCATTCCAGCTGCACCCTAACGGCTACGCAATTTTGATGGGGTTGTGCGTACTGTTTAGGAGGACGCTTAATCGCCACCTAAGCTTTAAGGATATCTGTTACTTGTGTTCGTTCGGTAGGAACAAAGATCACCCTTCCATCACCCTTATAAGGAGTGCGAGAAACCTTAAACTGATTACAGATCTTACCAAGAGTGCTCACGGGTTTTTAAATCAATTCTTCTTTGTTCCTTGCCCCCCGGGATTCTACGACATCTGGAGAGTAGGAAGTAAGACTACTTATCTCCGTTTACTTGATTTGTGAGCCTTCAAAACTCGAATCACCAAGTGTTGACATCATTCTTTACTTTTGCAGCAATTCCTCCTCCCTCAAAAGATTCTAGCCATAAACCAACTTTTGAAAGATTGAATGCCGTAACTGTTGATGAGAGAAGTATTAAATTCCTACTGATGGACGAGTTTTTGCACCAATTTGGACTTTTGCACCCTTCTCTATCTATTCAGCCCTGTGATCCCCCTAGTTCTCGGGCAGAAGTGTCAGATGCCTCCATGAAGTAATCCGCACCGAAGGAATCTATTGTTGAGGCTTCATTACTGAAATGCTCAAGTTCCGTTGACGAGCGCGATTATTTGGCAAATCTGAACTTCTCCCGGTTATTGAAGAAGAGGAACTTTCTCAACGCTCTGGGGAGGCCACCGGAGAAGCTGATGAGGGAGCTGAGAAAGAAAGTCTTCTTATAAAGAGTGCAAAGTGTGCTAAAGAGGGCATGACTCATTCCATTGGGCATGATGGTGATGATGTCTTTGGGGTACTGAGTGACCTTATGGTGACTTCCCAAGAGCTTTTTAATGATGACACCATCACCTCTAAGCTCGTTTCTCCATCAATTGAAGCGACGTCTGTTTTTCGGTCAACTCTATCAATCCAAGAATTGACTCCTAAGCAGAAGAGTGGTTGTAGCTTGATGCGCGTAGTTCACACACCACACACACTTAGGATTTTGGCAATTATGTGCACTTAGCTTCTTTATTTCGAAGATTTCTTAATTTGTCTCTTCTTCACTTTCAGGTTCTCTAATGGGACGCAGCAGTTCGTATTACGACGACTTTCAACGCTATGGGAGGCGCGATTCTTACGACCCCAGGCGTTATCTTCTTGCCTCCAGGGAAACCGATGAGGAAAGAGCAGTTAGAAAGGCTCGCGAAAGGCAGGCCTATGAGGAGCGGTATGGTAGAAGAGATGACCGCCATGACTCTCACAAAGGGATGATGACTCCCATAAAAGAAAGTCTCACGACGACAAGGGGAGGATTTATGAAGCTGAATAGTCCAGCAAGAGGGCCAAGCCTAGCGAAAGAACTTCAGCGGAAATCTCTAAAGTGCCCGCTACTTCTATTTCTTTAGACATCCCTTCTAGCTCCCCTGCCCTCAAAAGATATGAGATTCAAACAATCATTAATAGGCATACGTATCAAGTTGAGAATGCTCCGCCTGCACTCCAAAGCCGGTTTCCAAACTGGTGTTTAAAAGGAGTACGCTTCGATTTGGACTTGGTTCCCATTGACAAACAGGCTATGCTGAGAAATCTTGATGCTGTTAAGCTTGACATTGAAAGAATGTCCGGGTGGAAAAAGCTAGTCGATGAGCTTCAAAGAGTGAACCGCTTAAATCTCGAAGCTATGCTAACCATGGAAAGTAATAAATCTGAATGGCAAAAAGTTCTTGATCAGCACAACACGGAGATGAAGAACATCACCACATATAATGAGAAACTCGAGGCTGAAGTCAAGCAACTTAAAGATGACCTTGCTACCTCTTCCACTTCTTATACTCAAAAGGAAGAGGTGCTTGAAAAGCAAGTAAGAGATGCCCATGCTAGTCAACGAGATGCCGAGGCTAGACTTGAGGCACAATAGAGAATTGTGGAAAGCTACCGCAGTGACGTGGCACAGCTGCGGGAAAAGACTAGCTCCAAAGACTTGGAGACTGAAATGTTAAAGACTCAGCTTTCTAAAGTTGAAAAAGAGCGCGACGAGGCCATTGCTGGAAAAGCAGCAGCTGAACAATCTCATAAAGAGACGAAGGCCAACGTCAGTTCCACTTTATTTGAGTTTCACATTCACAGCATCTTGGGGCATGGCAGTCTCTCATTTTTGGGCCCAAAGTATGAAATTACCCTAGCTGAAGTGTGGGAGGCAGTGGTTGAAATGCTTAAAGGTGCCGGCTACGCGGAGGAGGGTCTTGAGGCTCATTTTTTGGACTATGAAGGTCAAGCCGCCCTTGCCAGAGGGAAGGAACAACTCGCCAAAGAACGAGCCGAAGCGGCAGAAGGAGAGCATTTAGGGAAGGCACCTTTGATCGACCCGGCTCGTTCTTCGGCTTCGGTTGACGTCGACATTATTGGCTCTAGTTCTCATTCTCCACCTCCTGCCAAAGCCAAGACCATAATTGCAACTGCCCACACCGAGTTCCAGGAAGACATTGAAGCCCACGATTTTGAAATCGATGTGATAAAGCCAACTTCTCCAGGTAACTTCAACACTGATCTAACTAAAGTGGACTACTTGTTTGCTTCACATGTGTTAACGTAGAAATCAGACGCTAACACCCCGGTATAAATTGAAGTTGAGTGAAAGCACCACCCGCGTACACGGGAAATACAGACAAGTAGAGAAATCAAAGAAAAAGCAGAAAAGACAACAGTATTTATAGTGGTTCGGCTTAGAGTAAGCCTACGTCCACTTTAAATCTCTTTATTACTGAATTTGATTACAACTTTACAACAATCTTCAATTACAACACACTTTAGAATAGTAGATCAAACTTTGATGGAGAATAATCATCCGAATTCATGTTGAATGATGTAGATTTTCTCTTGGAGATCGTAGTAGAGTCCTTGGTGTTTGGAGTACTTGAAGTGTTGAAGGAGTCGAGAATTCAGCGGAGTATCGGTGCTTGAGATGATCGACCAAAAGTCCTTTGCTAGTTGGAGTTAGGGATGTATTTATAGGGACTACTCTGGGCAGAATTTTATCACCAAGTGCTAGGTCGCGTACGACCTAAGGTAGGTCGTAGGTCGTAGGTCGGTGACGACATAGGGGATCACCTGTACCAGCTATATTGGAACTTGCCCTGAATAAGTTATTAGGTCGGCAGCGATCTAAGAGATGGGATCTGACTTATCTTGATTCCATTTGGTTCTCTTCTGAGCAAGTTCATAGGTCGCGTGCGACCTATCATAGGTCGTGAGTCAACTGAGATTTAGGTCGCTGAGACCACTTCGCTCTTAGGTCGGCAGGCAGTTAGGTCACTAGAACCTTTCCATAGCTAGGTCGTTCGCTTGTTTGTCTCGTTAGGTCGTAGCCTGTTATGAGCTGTTAAGTTGCGAACTAGACCATTGAGTACGATAGGTCGCTTACTAACTGAGCTGTTAGGTTGGAACTTTCTATAGGTCGTTAGGTCGGTGCACTTCATAGGTCGCTAAGTGCTAGGTCGCATATGACCTAAGGTAGGTCGTTGGTCGTAGTTCGGTGACGACATAGGGGATCACCTGTACCAGCTATATTGGAACTTGCCCTGAATAAGTTATTTGGTCGGCAGCGACCTAAGAGATAGGATCTGACTTATCTTGATTGCATTTGGTTCTCTTCTGAGCAAGTTAATAGATCGCGTGCGACCTATCATAGGTCGTGAGTCAACTGAGATTTAGGTCGCTGAGACCACTTTGCTCTTAGGTCGGCAGGCAGTTAGGTCGCTAGAACCTTTCCATAGCTAGGTCGTTCGCTTGTTTGTCTCGTTAGGTCGTAGCCTGTTATGAGCTGTTAAGTCGCGAACTAGACCATTGAATACGATAGGTCGCTTACTAACTGAGCTGTTAGGTTAGAACTTTCTATAGGTCGTTAGATCGGTGCACTTCATAGGTCGCTAAAGAACCGAAGCACTAGGTCGCTAAAGAACTTAGGTCGCTTAGTGCTTTGTGATCTTAGGTCGCTGCTGTAGTTAGGTCGTTAGTACCCTTTAGGTCATTGAGTCGCGTAAGTCATAGGTCGTTGAGTCGCGTAAGTTTTAGGTCGCTTCAGAAATAGGGGTTAAACACTTGCCCCTCGAAGTACAGGCTTATGCCATATGTCGTGTGCTTCGATCTGACTTAGCTAGGTCGTGAGCGACCTAAAACTTATATTAAGTCGCGTGCCTGTTCGTCTTTCCCTTTTTGCCCCATATAAATTTGCTAGGTCGTGAACTCCACTTCACTCTACTGCTCCAATCTCCCACTGCCATTGACGAATTTTCAAGCTTCCAAAAGCAAATTCAACTCGTTCAGTCACCGATTCATCTTTACCATTATATCTCGTAAGTGAATCTGATCTCCATCCCACCATAATCACCATTGAATTATGAATCCCCATTTTCCGATCGTAGTTCAATTCCATGTGTCGTGCTTCATTTTGAGTGACTGTTATAGTCGACTTTTGATCGCTGTTTGACTGATTTAGGAAGGCACGGAGATGTGTTGAATCTATGATGGATCGGGGACGTTTTGTATTGTTTTTGAAGTGATCAGGTGGTATGAAGGGATGGTGAGTTTCATAAGGAGGACGATGAATTTCTATGTGCAGTTGGTAATGGGTTATCGGGTTGTAGTTTGGACGAGATGGATTGCGTGAGGAGGAAGTTAGCGACTCAACAGATCTGGGCGATCTAAAACTTAGGTCGTGCTGGGATTCTCGCGACCTAAGACTCAGGACTTGACTTGTTTAAACAGCAGCACAACGACCTAAGGGATTCACGGCTTAATTTCCTTTTTCTGTGGCATAGACATTAGGTCGTGGACGAGTTGAGACTTCGGACGAAGTTTAATTGCCTTGAACCTTTTTATTTTGCATAGTGCGACTTAAGATCCCTCGACCTATGTTACGTCGCCAGACGACCTAGGACTTTGACGGATGCCTATTGCTTTGAACTGCTGGATTAGGTTGCGACATATTGAATTAACGGCTTAATCTCTTGCGGCATAGGGTTTAGGTCGCGACTGAGTTAAGACTTAAATGATTTTCATCGCTTTGTCTTGAGGCCTTTTCTTTCATATGCTCTACGACTTGTCTTGAAGCATAATTTCAATTGGAATACTCGACTTGAACTGCTTTGTAGATATCTCTAATGCTAATAACCTGTTAAACATAATACTTGCAGAAAACTGGGACAAATATACTGCCATTGACTGCCCACATCGAACGACAGATTAGTCGATAAAGAGTAATCAACTTAAATGAACTGTGTGAATGAAATGCTGTAAACTAATGAATTCAAGTGAAGTATTAAAGCAAAACTAAAATAATCAATTAAAGCCGATTTGTTTGCATTAACACTACACTTGAGCTTTAAACAAGTTCTGAAATCTCATAGCCGACCAATTGTCAACTAGTTTAATTTCAGTTATGTTTGCTTTCTATTTTTGTTAGTTCTGCACAACACTTCACACTTTTTAGGAAACGTGCACCTTCTTATTTGAATGTCTAGTTCCTTGTTTAGAATGACTTCTCAACATGGAGAAACAGAATCTGCTGAAGAGACTTCCCCAATCGCTACTCCATTGGTTAATCCTCCAGAGAGAATTTCAACCACGCTGACATACAAAGCTTTCCGCCAACTATGCGCTTTGTTTGGCATTGCTGAAGCAGATGCCATTCTTCCTGAGAGAAGCGATACTGTGATATACCACCTTCTGGTTTTGTAGCAGTTAATCGTCAAATGTGCACGAGTGGAGCTATCCCTCCTTTTAACGACTTTCTTCAACGACTTCTTCTCCGACTAGCTATCTCCCCCTTCCAGCTGCACCCCAATGGCTATGCTATTCTGATGGGGTTATGCGTGCTATTCAGAAGGACGCTAGATCGCCTTTCGAGTTATGATGAAATTTGCTATTTGTGCACGTTTGCCAAAAATAAAGACCATCCCTCCATCATTCTCGTGAGAAGCGCTAGGAACCGTAAACTAATAATCGGCCTTCCCGAAAGTGCTCACGGTTTTCTAAGTCAATTTTTCTTCGTTCGCTGTCCTCCGAGATTCTATGCTACCTGGAGAGTAGGAAGTAAGAGCATTTATCTTTGTTCCTGATGATTTTCTCTGAGCTTTTCATAGCCTGAGTTGTCAAATGTTAACTTCGCCTTTTACTTTTCAATGCTTCCTCCTCCTTCTAGGGATTCCAGTCATAAACCAACTTTTGAGAGGCTTATGGCCGTGCCAGTTGAGGAGAGAAGCATTCAATTTCTGTTGAAAGACGAATTTTTGCATCAGTATGGACTTTCGCATACCTCTCGCTCTACACACCCTCATGAAGTCCCAGACTCCCCAGCCCAAGCACTAGATACCCCAGTTTCTACCGATGCACCCATACCGAAAGAACTTGCCTCTGAGGCTTCTCTAGTGAAGTGCTCCACTTATGTTGATGTCGCGGGGTCATCTAACAAACTTGCCTCGGTCACTGAAGAAGAAGTGCCTCAGGAATCTCCTCCACATTCAAAGAAGTCTGGTGACGAAGAAGCTGGGAAAACAAGCCCTGTCAAACAAAGTGGAGACGACACTTTCGAAGGGTTGAGCGACCTGTTTGTCACTTCACAGGAGCTCTTTAAAGACGACCCTGTCACCACCAGGGTTTCTTCTTCAGTAGTTGAGGCGACTTCTACTCTGCAACAGACTCCGTCGACTCAAGAGTTGACGTTAACTACTACCCCCGTGACTAGTCCGAAATCAAAGAGGGGTTCGTAGCTTGATGCGCGTAGTTTACACATCACACACACTTAGAATCCTTCGGCACTTTTATACTTCTAACTCTTTGTACTTTGAAGATTCTAAAGTTACGCTTCTTTTCTATGAAAACTTTTAAGACTTGTCTCTTCTTTTTTTAATTCAGATTCTCCGATGGGACGCAGCAGCTCCTACTATGATGACTTTCAGCGCGACGGGAGACGTAGTCAATATGATTATAGGCGCTACCAACCTGCTCACAGAGAAACCAATGAAGAGAGAGCCGCTCGAAAGGCTCAGGAGAGAAGGGCTCAAGAAGAGCGTTATGAGAGAAAAGATAGGGAGGAGCACCATGATTCTTCCCATAAAGGTGACGATTCCCACAAGAGAAAATCCCATGATGACCGGGGAAAAAGTCATATGGTTGAGGACCTAAGTAAGCGTGCTCGACACGGTGAGAAGCATACTTCTACAACTCCTGAAAAGGTCACTGCCCCCGTCTCACTTGACATTCCTTCTGGCTCCCCCGCTCTCAGGAAGACAGACATTCAAACAATAATCAGCAGGCCTAAATTCCAAGTTGGATCAGGCCCGGCTACACTGCAAAGCCGGTTCCCGAACTGGTGCCTGAAGGGAGTGCGGTTCGATCTTGATTTGATCCCTATCGACAAGCCTGCCATGCTGCGAAATCTCGATCCCGTCAGGCTTGATATTGAAAGCATGTCGAACTGGCAAAAGCTTGTTGACGAGCTTCAAAGGGTCAACCGTGCGAATATAGAGGCCGTGCTTACTATGGAGAATGATAAGGGCGAATGGCAGAAGGTTCTCGAGCAGCACGATACCGAAATGAGGAGCATCGCTACTTACAATGAGGAGCTTGAGGCGAAAGTTGAGGAACTTAAACAAGAGCTTGCTACTTCTTCTACTACATATACTCAAAAAGAAGAAGTACTTCAGAAGCAAGTTCGTGATGCTCACGCAGCTCAGCGACATGCCGAGGCACAACTTGAAGCTGAGCAGAAAACAGCGGGAAGGTATCGTGATGAGGTTACAGAGTTACAGGGAAAAGTCAATTCTCAGGAGGCGGAAATTCAAATGCTAAAGCTTCAACTTTCCAAGACTGAAAGAGAGCGCGATGAGGACGTTGCCGGTAAAATTGCAGCTGAAGAATCTCACGAGGCAACGAAGACCAACATCAGCTCGACACTGTTTGACTTTTACCTGCACAGCATCTTGGGGCATGGTAGTCTCGCCTTCCTAGGCCCCAAATATGAAGTTACACTGGCTGAAGTGTGGGAGGCTGCACTCGACATGCTTGGCGGTTAAGGTGCTGGCTATGCCGAATCAGCTCTTGAGGAGCATTACCTGGATGATGATGCTCGCGCTGCTCTTGACAAAGGAAAGGAACAACTTGCAAAATTAAGAGCTGGAATGACAGAAGGGGAACAGTTAGGAAAAACCACTTCAACTATTCCAGTCCAGCCTTCTCCTTCGGCCGAAATCGACATTATTGGCTCCAGCTCTCATTCTCCATCCCTGGCCAAAGTTACCACCGAGATCACAAGCATACAGGATGGAGATGAAGGCGACGAGAGTGCCGAGGCACATGCTTATGAGGTTGATGTCAGGAAACCGACTTCTCCAGGTAGCCCTACTGTTAATCTGGCCCAAGTAGACTGCTCATCTGTTTCTTACGAGCTTGATGAGCTTCTTGACTATTTCCTGAACCTCAGCGAGCCTTTATCTCCTCTCTTTACTGACTTTAACTTTTTTCCTTCTGTAGAGAAAGCATCGAGCATTGTTCAAAATTCCCCTCCTCCAATTATTCCTCCTCCATCACTTCAGGTCACTCCTCCTTCTGCCTCGCAACCAGGATCACAAGAGGAGCAAATAGAAGCTCTCCAAGACTTGGACGATCCCATTGCTTCACAAGAACACAGGGGAGAAGAAACTGAAGGGAGTGAGAAGACTCTAGAAGCAACTGGTTCCGATGATGAACCATTAACTACACTTTTCTCTCCAGGTAGTGGGTCTTCTTCCAGGAAGAGAGGGAAGCGTGGAGTCTCAAAGAAAAAGAAGGAGGCTTCTGTTAGCGAGACACAAGCGGGAGAAGAACCAATTGTATCCCTTTCCCCTTCCTCTCCTACTCTTACAAGCCGGCCTAAGAAGTTAACCATTCGGCCAGGCGCAAGTTCAAAAGGCGTAAGGAAGAAGAAATGATGGCTTTGGTCCTGTGCTTTTTATATCGCTTTTTTGCTTTTTGCATGTACTGGCCGGATATTGTGCGGGTACCGGCCTCCGCTTTTCTTTTTCTTTTTACTTTGAAACATGTACCTGTACAAAATTTTAACAGTGTTGAATAAAATGATTCTTTTTCTTTGTACAAACTTCTGTCTGTATCTGAGAATGCATTTATTATTCATTGTCGTACAAGTTTCTTTACATGATATTGCAACGAGCTTGTGGTATGTTGTTCGAGCGTAATTTTACCAATATAGTTATACCATGTTGTATGTAGCTATACCATGTTGCCCCTATACCATAAGCTTGTTGCAATATTTTATACTTTGAGGGGACTTATACTTCTATTTTCTGGAGAATAATTATTCCATACTTGGAGGAATATTATTTCGTTAAAAATAGAGTACAACTCCCTCCATATAAGTTTTTACGCTTCGTCCTTCGAAGATATCACTTTTTCTTTTGTGCATATACACATTTTACCAAGTGAATTCTTCTATGTGGTAAAGCGGGCCTCTAAGGGGTACTTTAACTTCTTTTGAAGGAAGAGTATTTTCCAGAATAGGTGAATCATTCTTCCTTTGAGAGTTAAAGTGTGCCTTTGAAGAGGGCTTCTCTTTTTTTTTTTTTTTTTTACGCCACAGTAAAGGGCTTTCTGATTTTTGCTTCTTTGAAGAGTTGCACCTCTGAGGAGGGCTTTTTCACGTTTCAACACTTGGAAGTTTTATTTCAATCTTGGTGAAACGTGTGCCTCCGAAGAGTTGTGTCTCCGAGGAGGGCTTTTTCACGTTTCAACACCTGGAAGTTTTATTTCAATCTCGGTGAAACGTGTGCCTCCGAAGAGTTGTGTCTCCGAGGAGGGCTTTTTCACGTTTCAACACCTGGAAGTTTTATTTCAATCTCGGTGAAACGTGTGCCTCCGAAGAGGTCTTTCTGTTCGATTGTGCCTCCGGGAGGAGGTCTTTTCATTTCTGTCTTTGGGAAGATGTCTTTTTGTTTCTGCCTCTGGGAAGAGGTCTTTTTGTTTTGTCGTGCCTCTAGGAAGAGGTCTTTTTGGTTTCTGCCCCTTGGGAGAGGCTTTTATTTTTCCCTATTCGTTGGGAAGCGGGCCTCCGAAGAGGGCTTTTCACATTTCATTTCACGGGAGCGTATCGACCGATCATGATGAAATGTGTGCCTTTGAGTAGGGTTACTGCCTGGAAGTTTGAAGTTTCTTTCTCTCGGTTGGACGGATTCACGGGAGTGTATCGACCGATCATTCCGCAACTTTGTATCGAGAAAGATCTCTCTTTTTCTGGTTGGCCCGCTCGAGGTCTTTTAGCATTTCAACTGTGGTGAAATGGGCCTTCGGGGAGGCCTTTTCACGTTTCAACACCTGGAAGTTTTATTTCAATCTTGGTGAAACGTGTGCCTCTGAGTAGGGCTTTTTCCTGGAAGTTTGAAGTTTCTTTCTCTCGGTTGGACGGATTCACGGGAGTGTATCGACCGATCATTCCACAACTTTGTATCGAGAAAGATCTCTCTTTTTCTGGATAGGCCCGCTCGAGGTCTTTATCCTCCGAAGAGTTGTGCCTCCGAAGAGGGCTTGTGCCTCCAAAGAGGTCTTTCGCTGATTGATGCTTGCTCGCCCATGTCTCTTTGCCATCTATTCATGTTGGTAATCCCGTTATCTTGTGCAAGTGTCATCACTTTTTTGTTGCCAATAATTTCCCTTATCCAAAGAAATATACTTCATAGTTAAGAGAGTTGATGGTGGTAGACATAGGCTAACTGGTTGTTGGTTTGTTCAAACATTTGCAGTTAGTTAGAAATGGTCCACTTCCATCCACATTGCTAACTTTTGTTCGAAGCACTTCTGTTGTAGGATTTGAGTATGGAAATTTTGAATGGCTTAGTGTTTGTTTGCTGAGTGATGTCGGGGATTGCTTGGTCTTGTGATGGGTAAGCTTTGCTTTTATGACCTGCATTATTAAATTGACATTTTAATGACACAATTAATGTATTTTATTTGTCGAAATAAAACAAAGCAGTTTATAATATTAGAGAACACAAGATTTATAGTGGTTCGGCCAAAAATTGGGCCTACATCCACTTTATAGCTTTTCATTATTCACTTGCTTTACAATTGCTTTCAATACAAGAATCATATATTTGCAATTCTTTTACAATATTTCAGCAAAGCTTTCAAGTAAAATAGGGACGCAAATGATTGCTGTTACAAGCTCTTGGGATTGGTTCTCCTTCGACAGTCGTTAGTTTGAATGTGCCATCAAGAAGCTTTGCGCTAATAACATACGGTCCTTCCCAGTTTGGCCCAAACACACCCATGGCTGTCATAATTCTCTTCAGGACTAAGTCTCCAACTTCAAAGCTGCGCTGACGAGCTTTGGAATTGAAGTGCCTGGCTATTCTTTGCCGGTGAGCTGCAATTCTAAGCCTTGCCTCTTCTCTGCTTTCATCAAGAAGGTCAATTACTTCCAGTTGCAATTTTTCATTCTCACTTCGATCAAAACGGATCCTTCTATGTGAGGAGACTTCAGTTTCCACAGGAATCATTGCTTCTGATCCGTATGCCAATGAAAATGGAGTATGCCCAGTCGCAGTTTTGTGAGTGGTCATGTATGCCCATAGTGAAAGCGGTAACTTATCGACCCAACCACCTTTTTCTTTTTCCAGCCGCTTCTTGATGGTTGATTTGATGATTTTGTTTACTGCTTCCACTTGTCCGTTTGCCTGCGGATGAGCCACTGCTGAGAAGCTTTTTCGGATCTTGAATCGTTTGCAAAAATCTTGGAACTCCTCACTTTCAAACAGAGTACCATTGTCTGTGATTATCTTCTGAGGCACACCATACCTGCAAATGATATTTTTAGTCACAAAACTTATCGTTTTCTTAGAGGTAATAGTGGCCAACGGTTCGTCCTCAGCCCATTTAGTAAAATAATCAACAGTAACGATAGCATATTTAATCCCTGATCTGGCAGAAGGTAAAGGCCCAATGAGATCTATTCCCCAGATGGCAAACGGCCATGGACTGACCATTTGTGTTAGCTTAGTGGAAGGTTCTCTAGGAATTTTAGCGAATCTTTGGCATTTATCACACTTTCGGGAATAGTCAGCAGCATCCCGATTAATCTCTGGCCAAAAGTATCCATAACGGAGGATTTTCTTTGCTAAAGTTTGACCACCTGTATGATCCCTACATTCACCTCCGTGTACTTCTGTTAGAATTGTCTTAGCTTCTTCCTTTGTTACACATCTGAGTAATGGCATTGAAAATCCTCGTCTGTACAAGCGACCATCTTGAACTATATATCTGGAGGCTTTCCTCATCAGCTTTTGTCGTTCTTTTGAATTTTCTGGCAGAGAACCATTGAGTAGATATTCAAGTATCAGAGTCATCCATGATTCTTGCTCTTGGGATACATTCATAATCCAATCAACATCCATTTCGTCTGTGCTTGGAGATGACAAGACTTCGACGGGAACTAACCCCAATAGTTGAGCTTCACCAGTACTTGAATACTTTGCAAGAGAATCTGCCTTCATATTTTCTTCTCGGGAGATATGGTTTATTGAATAACGGTCAAAATCTTGAAGGAGCTCCCAGGCTTTTGATAAATAGGCTGGTAAATTCCCTCCTTTAGCTTGAAATTCCTTCTTGACTTGACAAACAATAAGTTGAGAATCACTGTAGATATGTAATGCCTTGATGTTTAGTTCTTTAGCGATCTTTAAACCAGCGATGAGAGCTTTATATTCAGCTTCATTGTTTGTCGAATGGAATTCTAGCCTCAGCGCATAACATAGCGATCGCCCCTCTGGGGTTTCAAGGACAACCCCTGCTCCGGAACAGTAATCATTCCTTGCGCCATCGACGTATAATTTCCATTGGATTGGGACGCTATTAGTAGCTTCCTCCTCATTATCACCCTTATCCGTGCATTCCGCAATGAAATCTGCCAAAGCTTGTCCATTGATTGCTTTCTGGGGATGATAAGTGATATCATACTGGCTGAGTTCGATATTCCATTTCAAAAGACGGCCCGAAGTCTTAGGACGGAATAGGACTTGCTTTAGAGGCTGATCAGTGAGGATTTTGATGGGATGAGCTTCTCAATTTTCTTGATGCAATCAACAAACAATAGGCGAGCTTCTCCAACCTTGAATAGTTCATCTCTGCCCCAGCGAATCTTTTGCTGATATAATAGACTGGGCGTTGAATCCTTGCGTCTTCCCGTACCAACACTACACCGAGAGCATGAGACGAAATTGCCAAATATATGAAGAGATCTTCACACCATCTGGCTTTGAAAGTATCGGAGGCACTTCCATATGACGAATCAACTCTTCAAATGCTTTCTGACATTCAAGAGTCCACTCAAAGTTTTTCTTTCCTTTCTTCAGAGCATCAAAGAATGGAATGGATTTGTCAGTGGATTTGGAAATGAACCGACTCAGAGCAGCAACCTTTCCATTGAGACTTTGCAATTCCTTCTTCGTTCTAGGAGCCTTGACCTCTCTCAAGGCAGTGATTTGACCTGGATTGGCTTCAATGCCCCTAGCGCTCACAATGAAACCCAAAAATTTTCCGGACTACACTCCAAATGAACATTTCAGGGGATTAAGCTTCATTCAATACTTTCAGAGTACTGCAAACATCTCTGCCAAGTGATCCATGTGGTCCACTGCTTTCTTAGACTTTACTAGCATATCATCAACATAAACTTCCATTGTCTTGCCAACCCGTGGTTTAAACATGGCGTTAACAAGCCTCTGGTAAGTTGCCCCTGCATTCTTGAGTCCGGAAGGCATGACCTTGTAGCAGTAGAGTCCAACATCTGTGTTGAAGCTTGTATCCTCTTGATCCGGCTCATGCATCATAATATGGTTATATCCGGAGTATGCATCCATAAAAGATAACAATTCATTCCCTGCCGTCCCATCCACCAACTGATCGATCCTGGGCAGCGGGAAACAGTCTTTGGGGCAGGCTTTGTTCAGTTCTGAAAAATCAATGCACACTCTCCACTTTCCGTTAGCTTTCTTAACCAGCACTGGATTTGAGACCCAATTTGGATAAGTAGATTCTCTAATGAACCCGTTCTCCATGAGCCGATCCACTTCTTCTTTTAACGTTGCCGTTCTTTCAGGACCCTGAGTCCTTCTCTTCTGTTTCACAGGTGTAAACTTTGGATCAATGTTCAGAGTATGTACTGCAATCTCTGGGGATATTCCGCACATGTCAGCATGAGTCCAAGCAAATACATCCAAATTAGCCTTCAAAAATGAAATCAGAACATTCTGAATTGTTGTACTGAGTTGTGAACCCACATTAAGCACTTTGTCTGGGTCCTTTGGATCAACGGGCACCGGCACTGTTACCTCTACCGGTACTATCCTATTCTCCCCTGCACTGGCTTTCCTTGGATCCGTTTCTCTTCGTGCGCCACTACATTCGCCAGTGTAGGGTCCACCCTGTAATTGCTACAAGGTCGGTTCCTTGGTGCGGACTGGAGCCGCCGCACCTTTTCCCATTTTTCTTTTCCTTGATTCTCTTAACTCCGCAAAGTAACATTCTCGCCCCGCATCTTGGTCTCCCTTAATCACACCAACTCCATTATCCGTGGGGAATTTTAGAGTCAGACACCATGGGGCAAGAACAGCTTTGAACGCAGCAAGAGTTGGTCGGCCCAAAAAGGCATTGTAGGTAGAGAATTCTTCAACAATTATAAACGTTTGCTTTCGAGCCACCTTCCTTGGTCCCTTTTCAAGTTCTACAAACAAATCAATTTTCCCAATCGGCAGTTTAGGTTCTCCAGCGAACCCAGCGATCTTAAGTGATGAAGCTTGAACATAAGCCATCGGGATTTTCATTTGATCGAAGGTATTCTTGAAGAGGATGTTGCATGAAGCTCCACAATCAAGTAGAACTCTTCTCATAGTTGCCGGCCCAATACCGGTGGATATGACCAAAGGATCTATGGTCGAAGCCTCAATACCCAAAGAATCCCTGGCACTGAACACGATATCATCTGTGGAAGTCTTTTGTTGCTTTAAAGGCGCATCATTCTCTAGGACAAAAACATTCTCTTCAGTTGTACATGCCTCAAGGCCCGGGCATACCTTTCCATCTCTCCCCAGCTTCTTCCTGCTGGGTGAGGTCCTCCAGTTATTATATTGATAACATGTCTTTCCGATTCCTGCTCTACGGCCTTCTCACTTGAGGCAGGACGGTGAGCGGGAACTTGCTGTCCTTGAGTTGAGGAAGCTGGGGCATTTCTGTTCCTTTTCACATACTGCTGGAGTTTTTTTTCCTTCAAGAGTTGTTCAATTACCTCTTTCAACTGACGGCATTCGCTGGTGTTATGGCCGGGATGGTTGTGGAACCGACAGAACCTTCCACTTTTTTACATCTTAATCGCAACTCTCATTTTAGGTGGTGCCGGATAATTGATATCATCTTTGGTCGTGAAGAAGATGTTTTCAGGGGTATCAGTCAAGGGTGTGAAATTGAAAGAACGGCCTCTCTTAGAGTCTCCCTGTTTCTTCCCACCATCGTTTCCCCTTTTCTGAGTGTTAGGTTCTTTCTTATTCGAAGCAGTGCCATTGTCCCCGGCTTCCGCTGATACCTCCTTGGCCAGTATTTGGAGGCTCTCCAAGCGCATGAATTCATCTGCTTTCTTGTAGAATTTGTCAATTGAGTTTGGTTCTTTCATTTTCAACCATTTTCCAAATTCACTTGACTTATCAATTGCCCTCATCAAGTATGTCAAGACCATGCGTGGCTCAGCATTATCCACCTCAGCCAATGCTATGTTAAAGCGATTCAAAAATGATCTGATGGATTCTCCCGGATTTTGCTCTAGACTTGATAACGACATTATATCCTTTGCTTTAGAAGCATACAATCGAAATTGCTCCTTGAACTTCATAGTCAAATCGGAGAATTGATCGATGGACCTTACCGGCAGCTTTGTAAACCATAATAGAGCTACACCTTCTAGATAAACCGGGAAGTATCGGCATTTAATTTCATCATACGCCCTGACACCAGTCATATGCCTGTCGTACTTATACAGAAACTCGTTAGGATCACTCGTCCCCTTGTAAGCCGGAATAGTAGGAGGAACGAATTTCCTTGGGAACTCCGCCTTCAAGATCTTTTCAGTAAATGGAGTTTTGCTTGGAGCTAAACCCCACTCTTTCTCGTCTTCATCTCTTCTCATTCTTTCTTTCATGATTTGACAAACCATACCCGAAAAATACTCTTCGTCATTTAGAGGCTCTAGAGGGCACACATCAGCCACTCTTTCTGAATTCTGCCTTGACAACCGTTCACGGAGAGTCGGCTGTGGCCCTGATCCTCCAGCTTGAAGAGGAGTCCTTTCTGCAGGGTCTGCGGCTCTTTGAGAAATGTTTCCTTCAACATCCTGAACTCCCGCATTAGGGTTCCCATCATTATTACCCGGTTGATGGTTTTCCCCAAGTAGATCATTCAGTTTACTCAAGATCAGGGCATTCTGGGCCTCCAATTGCGCATTCTGAGCATTTAATTGCTGATTCAATCCAAAACTACGGCGTCCAATTCTGCTCGTGTAACTCCAACAGTTGGAGCTACTTGACTTGAAGGAGGAGAGGTAGCGGTATTCTCTTGGACATTGTCGGGTCTTACAGAACTTCGTTTTCTCCCAGGAGCCATTATTTCCAACAAACTTCTGGTTTTAAAAGAAATCCTTTCAACAATCCTTCGCGGAGCAATAGTGGAAGTTTCCTGAGTTGGGTTCTCATTGAAAGCACCAAAAATGTTAACGTAGAAATTAGACGCTAACACCCTAGTATAAATTGAAGTTGAGTGAAAGCACCACCCGTGCACATGGGAAATACAGACAAGTAGAGAAATCACAGAAAAAGCAGAAAAGACAACAGTATTTAAAGTGGTTCGGCTTAGAGTAAGCCTACGTCCACTTTAAATCTCTTTATTACTGAATTTGATTACAACTTTACAACAATCTTCAATTACAACACACTTTAGAATAGTAGATCAAACTTTGATGGAGAATAATCTTCCGAATTCATGTTGAATGATGTAGATTTTCTCTTGGAGATCGTAGTAGAGTCCTTGGTGTTTGGAGTACTTGAAGTGTTGAAGGAGTTGAGAATTCAGCGGAGTATCGGTGCTTGAGATGATCAACCAAAAGTCCTTTGCTAGTTGGAGTTAGGGCTGTATTTATAGGGAATACTCTGGGCAGAATTTTATCACCAAGTGCTAGGTCGCGTACGACCTAAGGTAGGTCGTAGGTCGGTGACGACATAGGGGATCACCTGTACCAGCTATATTGGAACTTGCCCTGAATAAGTTATTAGGTCGGCAGCGACCTAAGAGATGGGATCTGACTTATCTTGATTCCATTTGGTTCTCTTCTGAGCAAGTTAATAGGTCGCGTGCGACCTATCATAGGTCGTGAGTCAACTGAGATTTAGGTCGCTGAGACCACTTCGCTCTTAGGTCGGCAGGCAGTTAGGTCGCTAGAACCTTTCCATAGCTAGGTCGTTCGCTTGTTTGTCTCGTTAGGTCGTAGCCTGTTATGAGCTGTTAAGTCGCGAACTAGACCACTGAGTACGATAGGTCGCTTACTAACTGATCTGTTAGGTTGGAACTTTCTATAGGTCGTTAGGTCGGTGCACTTCATAGGTCTCTAAAGAACCGAAGCACTAGGGCGCTAAAGACCTTAGGTTGCTTAGTGCTTTGTGATCTTAGGTCGCTGCTGTAGTTAGGTCGTTAGTACCCTTTAGGTAATTGAGTCGCGTAAGTCTTAGGTCGTTGAGTCGCGTAAGTTTTAGGTCGCTTCAGAAATATGGGTTAAACAACATGAGTTTGATGAACTTCTTGATTATTACTTAAACCTTGACGTGCCACTATCTCTTCTCTTTGCGAGAAATACTGCTGTTAACTTTTCTTCTTCTGTAGTGAAAACAACAAGTATCGCACAAGCTTCGCCTCCTCCAACTGTTGCTCCTCCATCTCTTCAAGTTACTCCTTCTCTTGCTTCTCAACTAGGGTCACAAGAAGAACAGATAGAAGCTCTTCAAGGCTTGGATGACCCGGCTGCTTCACAGGAGCAGAAAGTTGAAGAGCTTGAAGAGGGTGAGAGGACCCCGGAGCAATTCACTGCCGATGATACAAAGTTGATTGATCTTATTGCTTTGGGCAGCAAATCTTCTTTAAAGAAGAAGGGCAAGCGTGGAGTTTCGAAGAAACTGAAGGTGACTTATGCTGGTGATGAGAAAGCAGAAGAGGACCCAATTGCGCCTCCTTCTCCTCTTTCCCCAACCCGTTCAAGCCGACTTAAGAAGTTAACCATTAGGCCAGGCAAAGGCTCCAAAGCCGGAGGGAAGAAGAAGTGATGGGTCCGGCTTTATCCTTCTTGTTTTGCTTTTTTGCTTTTTGCTTGTATTGACCGTAGATTGTGCGGGTACCGGCCCCTGCTTTTTGAAACCTGGCATGTATTCAGATTTTTTATGGTATGGAATAAAATGATTCTATTTACTTGTACAATCTTTTGACTGCATTTGTGAATGCATTTATTCCTTATTTTCACGCAAGTTTCTTTATTTTCTTTGTGTGATGTTGCAGTGAGCTCGTGGTATGTTGCTTGAGCGTTGCTTTTATTAATGCAGCTATATTATATTGCCCCCATACCACGACTCATTGCAATCTTCACCATTTTGAGGAGACTTGCACTCTTACTTTGGAGAACAATTTTTCCATTTTGAGGAAGTATTATTCTGCTTTAGTAGAGTGTGCTCTGTATTGGAGAAGTCTTCTCTTTTTTTAGAAAGAATTTTTACGCTTCAACTTTCGGAGGTGGTCGCCTTTTATTTTTGAGAAGTGGATTCTCCTACTCGGTAAAGCGGGCTTCCAAAGAAGGCTTTGATTTGTTTGTGCCTCTGGAGAGGGTTTTTGTTTGTGCCTTTGGCGAGGGCTTTTTGGTTTGTGCCTCTGGCGAGGGCTTTTTGGTTTGTGCCTCTGGCGAGGGCTTTTTGTTTGTGCCTCTGGCGATGGCTTTTTGGTTTGTGCCTCTGGCGAGGGCTTTTTGGTTTGTGCCTCTGGCGAGGGCTTTTTTGTTTGTGCCTCTGACGAGGGCTTTTTTTTTCCCTTTACGCGAGGAAGCGTGCCTCCGAAGAGGGCTTTCTTTTTTCCCTTAACGCGGGGAAGCGTGCCTCCGAAAAGGGCTTTCTTTTTTCCCTTTAAGCGGGGAATCGTGCCTCCGAAAAGGGCTTTCTTTTTTCCCTTTACGCGGAGAAGCGTGCCTCCGAAGAGGGCTTTCTTTTTTCTCTTTACGCGGGGAAGCGTGTCTCCGAAGTGGGCTTTCTTTTTTCCCTTTACACGGGGAAGCGTGCCTCCGAAGAGGGATTTTTGCACTTCATCTTGGAGAAGTGTGCCACCGAAGAGGTCTTTTGCCTCCAAAGAGGGCTTTTGCCTTCGAAGAGGGCTTTGGCCACTCCCCCCTTGTGAGGAAAAGTGTGCCTCCGAAGTGGGCATTTGGCACTCCACTCTTGTGAGGAGAAGTGGGCCTCCGAAGAGGGCTTTTGACACTCCCCTCTTGTGAGGAGAATTGTGCCTCCGAAGTGGGCTTTGTTGTTCGCCAGGAAGGTTGCATCTCACAGTTAAGTGGATCCACGGAGCAGACGCAAGCTATCTAACTGGATGTTTGTTTGCACAAATGATCGCAACTAACTAGCAAGGGCCTGGAACCTTCACTTTAGGAAGGTGCCCCTATGGTGGTTCCACCAACCTTTATGGTTGAGGCATAAGATTCCATTTTTGCTGTTCTTTGTCTGCTTGCCCATGTCTTTCCACCATCAGCCTGTCAGCGTTTCCTCGTTATCGTTTCCAAGCACATGTTCTTTTCCTTTGCAAGTTGTTTGCTTTTTTTCCAGAGAAGTGCATCTCATAGTAAAGCGAATCCACGGGGCAGACGCAAGCTACTTGACTAGATGTTCGTTTGCATAAACGATCGCAATTAGTTAGCAAAGGCTTGGAATCTTCAAATTTGGAAGGTACCCCTCTGGTGGGATCACCAACTATTTGTGAGAAGCACTTTTTGATGTAGGAATTGAATGTGCAATTTTTGTGGCTTGACATTTGATTGTTGAGTGATTTGTAGGAATCGCTTGGCCTTATGATGTGTCGAATAGGTAAGCTTTGCTTTGATAGCTTGCATTATTAAATCGACATTTTTGTAATATATTTAAGATACATGCGCATCTAAATGAGACAGGTATTTTATAGTAATAAAGAACACAAGATTCATTGTAATAAAGAACACAAGATTCATTGCGATAAAGAACACAAGATTTGTTGTGGTTTGGCCAAGAATTGGGCCTGCATCCACTTTATAGTTCTCATTATTGATTAGCAGGAAGTTGTTGCCCCTGAGTAGATGAGGTTGGGTCACTTATGTTTTTCTTCACATATTGTTGCAATTTATTCTGTCTCAACAGCTCTTTAATCAAATTCTTTAAATGGCGACATTTATTAGTGTCATGACCAGGTTGATTGTGGAACCGACAGAATCTCCCATTATGCACAACATTTTTCCCAAGCTTCATCTTAGGCGGTTTGGGGTATTCAGCAATATCCTTAGTTGCGAAAAAGATATTTTCTGGAGTATCAGTTAAGGGAGTAAAATCCGAAGGTTTAAAGTGGCGAGTTTTCTTCGCATCTTTCTGCTTTTTTCCAACGTCATTCTCCCTCTTCTGTCCACCAGATTCCTTTTTGTTAGAAGCAACGTTGTTATTCTCAACTTCATTCACGATTACTTTTGCCGGGACAGAAAGGCTTTCTAAGCGCATAAATTCATCGGCCTTCTTGTAGAACTTCTTAAGTGAATTTGGCTCTTTCATCTTTAGTCATTTTCCAAATTCACTTGATTTGTCAATAGCTCGCATTAAGTAAGTCAAAATCATCTAAGGCTCTGCATTGTCAACTTCAGCCAAGGCTATGTTAAAGCGGTTTAAGAAAGACTTGTGAGGCTCTTCGGGGTTTTGTTCGAGGCTGGACAGTGACATTATATCCTTGGCCTTTGAAGCATATAACCTGAACTGATATTTGAATTTCCGAGTGAGGTCGGAGAACTGGTCCACAGATCGAACTGGCAGCTTCGTGAACCAAAGCAGGGCCACTCCTTCCAAATACACCGGAAAGTATCTGCACTTGATCTCATCTGATGCTCTGGCACCAGTCATATGCCATTCATACTTGTACAAGAACTGGTTAGGGTCGCTTGTTCCCCGATAAGCTGGAATAGTAGGAGGAACAAACTTCTTTGGAAATTCAGCTTTCAGGATTCTTTTAGTAAAGGAGTCTTGCTTGGAGCAAACTCCCAGTCATTCTCATCTTCTTCCCTTTGCATGCTTTCTTTCATAATTTGTCGAATCATTCCCGAGAGGTATTCCTCATCGTTTAGAGGCCCTGCGAGACAGACGTCAGCTACTTTTTTGGAAGTTTGCTTGGACAAACGTTCGTGAAGAGTTGGTTGCGGCCTTGAACCTCCGACTTGGAGAGGTGCCCCTTAGGCGGTGCTAGTTGCCCTTTGAGGAATACTTTTCCCTTGGGAATCATGAGCATCTTCAGCAAAGTATTCTTCATTATTTTCTGGTTGTTGGTTAACTCCAAGTAAATCATTTAACCTGTCCAACATCAAAGTGTTCTGGGCTTCCATCTGTTGATACAACCCAGACACTACAGCATCCAACTCCGCCTTTGCGACTCCAACACTAGGAGCCGCTTGATTCGATGTGGGAGAAGTAACGGTGTTGCCATAAGCACTTCCAGATCTAGCAGATCTACCTTTTCTTCCAGGAGCCATAATCTCGGATAGACTTCTGGTCCTTAGAGAGGGTCTTGCAACAAATTTTTGCAAAGCAGTGATGAGAGCACCCTGAGTTCAATTCTCAGCGAAAGCACCAAAAATGTTAAAGCTAAAAATGTACGCTAACACCGTAAGTTGTAGTATAGTGAAAGCACCACCCGTTGGTACGGGAACTGAAAATAAGTAGAAAATAGCAGAGAAATAGTAAAGAGACAACGGTTTTTATAGTGGTTCGGCTTAAAGTCAAGCCTACGTCCACTTAATCTCTTTTATTGCTGATTTGGTTACAACTTTTTCAACGATTCTTCAATTACAACACGATTAAGACGAGTAGCTAGAACTTCGATGTAGAAAAGCTCCTTGAATTCATGTTGAATGAGTTAGATCTTTCTCAAAGCTCGTTGAAGCGTCTTCGGTGTTTGAAGTGTTGAAGGAGTCGTGGAAACGACAAAGTATTGGCGTTCCAGAAATGATCCCCAAAAGTCCCTTTCTTGGTGGAGTATGCGGGGTATTTATAGGGAAATTCTGGGTCTAGGTCGTAGGTCATGGGAAGATATAGGAGTAGATTAGGTCGTAGGTCGCCAGCGACCTAATGGATACGGTCTATGGCTTGATCAACAGCTTTTGCTGGTAGGTCGTTGCGACCTGTGGGAGTGGAAGGCGACTTATATGGAGCGACTTAGAAGAGGTAGCGACCTAAGGTTGGGAGCGACCTATATGCAAGCGGCTTTACTCTGATTTAACTCTCTAGGTCGCTGGACCTTTAGGTTGTTAGGTTGCTGAGTCTTTTAAATCGTTGGGTCGTTGATTCCTTTAGGTCGTTTGGTCGCTGAGTCTTTTAACTCGTTAGGTCGCTGAGTCCTTTAGGTCGGTAGATCGCGCCTTACTGTAAGTAGTTGAGTCGCCATTGAGAAAGGGATTAACAGACGGTAATATCCTGCCAATCCAAGAAAGCTACGAATTTCCATCACACACTTCGGTTTCTTCCAATTTTGAATCGCTTCAATCTTTGAAGGATCCACGGAAATTATGGACACAGAAATAATATGTCCTAAAAATTTCACATGGGATTGCCAAAAGTGGCACTTAGAAAATTTTGCTTTCAATTGATTACTCATAAGAGTTTCCAACACAATCCGAAGATGTTTTTCATACTCTTCCTCGATTTTAGAATAAACAAGAATATCATCTATAAAGATGAGAATGAATCGACCGACTAAGTCCTTGAAAACTTGATTCATAAGTTCAATGAAATAAGCTGGAGCATTCATTAAACCAAATGGCATAACAAGCCATTCATAAGATCCATAACGAGTATTGAACGACGTCAAGGGAATGCTATCCTCTACAGTACGAAGCTAATGAAAACCAGTTGCTAAGTCTAATTGTGAAAAGACTCTAGCACCACAAAGTTGATCGAATAGATAATCAATCCGAGGCAAGGGATATTTATTCTTAGTGGTAAGATCATTAAGCTTGCGTTAGTCAACGCATATCCTAAGTGTACCATCAAATTTCTTCTCAAAGATAGCTGAAGCTCCCTAGGAGAGGAACTATAGAGCGAATAAATTGCTTTGCTTCCAATTCGGACAATTATTTACGCATCTCCTTATTTTCCTTATTGGACATACGATAAGGACGACGAGTGATAGGTAGAGCTCCAGGGATTAGATTAATTCTGAACTCAATTGCTCGCTTAGGGGGTAATCCTAAAACGGTCTCAAATATATCGGGAAATTCACGAACAACGTGAATGAGGGAAATGACATCTTCCTCATCGTCATTATCGTCATCCTGTGGATTTAGAGAAAATAAGCATGCCACCGAATTGGTATCTGAATCTTTAAGAACAATAGAAATAAGCTTAACAAATTGAGGACGTCGAAGATATATAGTCCTCTCGGGACATAGGATGTGGGCTTCATAGCGATTAAGCCAATCCATTCCCAAAATCATTCCAAAGCCTAAGTAACGCATAACATGCAAATCGGCATGGAAAGCATAATCACATAAAATATTCTCAACATCTTTACAAAATAAAATGAGTATAGCGGATCCACCAACCGTATTCGCAATTTTCAGTGAACTCATCAAGCACATAACACTTAAAGACAAAGTATCAACAAGTTCTTTTGATATAAAAGAGTGAGATGCACCTGTATCAAAAAGAACTCGAATAGGATGATCGCGAAACATAATAATGCCATCAATGATAGAATGAGAAATACCTTTGACCAAGGGAAGTGTTACTAGAAGCTTGCACAACAATTAGCTTTCCATCTTTATTGCCTTGAAGTTTGGGAGAAGAAGATAAAAGATGACCCGAACCTTTGCAACAACGACAGAAAAGGGGTTTCAGACACCTATTAACATAATGGTCCTTAGAGCCACAATTGTAGCATTGTCCATGACAAGGGGTAGGAGTCTTTGCTGCCGAAGTTGCTGGCTTCTCTTTCTAATTGGGGTTAGGACCTTTGAAACTAATAGGCCTCTCCCTTTTGTTGTTGAAGTTCGGTTTGGCACCCACAACTTCAACATCACTTTCTTTATCGGCCTCTTCAAGTCGAAGAGCGATATCATCAAGCTGATCAAAAGAAACCTCTAGTTTCATAAGTAAAGGCTTTTTGAGGTTCTTATTCAACCCATAGAAAACCTCTGATTTTTCTTCAATTGGGGTATTAATGTACTCGACCCCATATTTATTGAGAGATTCAAAAGATGCGACGTAATCCATCATAGAATATTCACCTTGAACAATGTCAATAGAGCATCGAGCTAAAGTTAATTTTTCAGCTTCCGGCCCAAACTTCAACTCGAACCTTTACCGGAATTTCTCCCAAGTAAGATCCGCTTCAATAATTTCTGCAATTATAAGCTCATACCGATCTAATGCTCTTTCCTAAAGCATGCTAGAAGCCACTTGGACTCGATGTAGATCAACAAGATTCAAGCGAGAAAAGATGTGATCACACGTTCTACGCCAAGCTTGGACTTCTGTTATGCTTTCGGAAACCTTGAGTGGCCTTCCACCCAAATTGGTATAATCACTGCACAAATGTGCAATTCCAGATTTAGGATGAATAGGCTTAGGAATAGGTCCGGCAGTCTGAGCATTCTTTACAAGATCTAAAAGCTGTTGGGCAGACATAAATACGCCATCCTAAGGAGTAGCACCGGAATGATCGGCGCTAGGACGGCCAGGTCTAACCATTTCTCTTCTTTAAGAAAGAAAGAATGACGAGGAAAAAGTTATTCTCGCAATGAATATAAAACAAACTTGATTGATAAAACAAGGCATCATAAAAGAAAACAGGATAGAAAGGGTCCTATGACTCGAATTAAATCCTAATGCACAATCCCTACGAGAGACTTAGGACAATGATCCATGCTATAATATTCTATATTGTTCAGAAGTTTGGCTCTAAAACCAAGATGTGATGCTCCTCCTCTATGCTCACACTAGCCAAGAACACTACGGAGTAATGTCATCGACTATTATGAAGAATAAGGCTGTTGAGGAGCGACCATATGTGTAATTGCTTTGTGCGAGTACAGATATGTCAGATAGTATTATATGCATTTCGTTTCAAGAGGAAATCTGACACATCAATTACAAACTCAAAATTATTACACAGTGGCCATGTGATCTTCGAAAACAAGGATAAAAAAGCATAACATAAATCAGTCACAGATATTCATATCACTAAGGAGGAAACAAATATGAATACAACACATAAAAGTGTACATCAAAGTAGTGGTCATACAAGATCCAGTACATCCTAAAAGAATAGATACAAGAGCTAGACAAAAGAATATGCATACATCAAGGAGTCTTTATCTCGAGTGTATAAAGGCAAAAACTACTAAGCTAAGTAGTTAGCAAAAAGTCAGATGACAGACCGCGATAAGAAGTCAAGCAGAAGCGCCTGAAATACCTCGGTTTGACCCGAGTATAATTTAAGAAAAAATAATAAATGCATCACTCTAGCTATAAATATCATATAAAATAAGATAGGATAAGAGATTTGAAAAAAATGTATGATAACAATAATAGCATACTGCGACAAGTATACATTAAACAGCAACACAAATCATAAAATATCTCAAATTTTCTCAAACACCCAAAAGAATGTCATATTCTTCATTTTATTCACCAAACCACAAATATTGATAAAGCTTATCAATATAAATCACAAAAGCTGGTGAAATACAAATTCTAGAAATCATCAATTAGAATCCAGAAATCACAAATGGGAAGGTCTATCAAAACGGGAGCATGAAAACTCGCCAACACGTGTATCACAAACGGGACGCTATCCCATGGTCGCTAACCAATAGAGCCGGTACAATGACGTAGTAAAATAACGGTACGCCAGAGGAACCAGAAACTCAAATAATTCGAAACAACGACGTAGTACAACAACGGTACACCCGATGAACCTGAAACTCAAATAATTCAAAACAACGACGTAGTACAACAACAATACGCTCGATAAATCGAACTCCATAAAACCCATAGGTCGTTAGCCTATAAAAATGAGACGAAGCTCAACTTAATGGGGGTAACGTCCCCCACACGGTCAAAGAGTCATCGCATATCGCTAGTCTAAACCATAAAGTGATCATCATAGATCAATAGAAAGCGTGAATTACACTAAGCTAGTAAATAAATGAGTTTGGCTTCATGTCCTATAACAACTGGCTTAACTCAATTATTTACGAACAAATTGTAGATTTCCACTCAAAATCTGTCACAAGATTTCAATTGAGCGAATCTAAGAACTAAACGACAAAGTAAACACAAGCGATTCGTACCACTTGTTTTCCTAAGGCGTTTAAATAAATTTCTCGAACAAACGAGATAAAGATTTGTATATACTAATAGATTGGAAAACGGATTTAAAAACAAGCTTTGTACTAAATATAACATTGAAATCATTTTTACGAAAGAGTTTGAATATTTACTACTAATATAGAAACCTTTGTATTTTAAAGTGATAAATCACAGAAATGATTGTAAAAACAATCAATCACCAAAAATTCACATTCGATGACGTGAATCAAAACCATAGAAATCGATATCAAATCTATCAAATGGATATTCCCAAAAATCCAAAAAGAAGTCATTAAAGTCGATAATAAATGATGACGACCAATCGAATCAACCAAAAATGGATTAAAATGGAAAGCCACACAAAACAGACAAATTGGTTGAATTTAACTGTGTCAGATGTCTGGTGGTTTCCCCAGACGTTTGAACTGAAGGCCTGGAATTTTCTTCCAAATCGCCCAGACATCTGGGAAAGAACCTCGGACGTCTGCACTGAAGGTCTGGAATTTTTATTCCATAGCTCCAAAGGTCTGAGCTTATCACTAGATGTCTGAGCTAAAGCTCAGGGCAAGATTAGGCTAGGCCAATGGTGGCCAAATTATCTCGGAGGCGAATGAACGAGCGACGGTAGCTAGGGATTTATGTCAAGCGACGACCCAACATTATAGGCTCTTCAATACATTCCAAACAACATGTCAAAACATCCAATGTAGAATTTTCATAGATTTTGACTTTAAAATATCAAAAATTGAAAAATTCATCAATCAGTTCAATTCAAAGCAAATGAACATGAAACATGTGTTAGGAATTCATACCTAGCAACTATCAAAGGTATAGACAAGATGTGAGTTTAAGAACTCACCTTTAAACCTACAACAACAAGTGAGAAGCTTTTAAACAAAGGAAAGATCAACCACTCCTCACTTCAACTCAAGAAGCTCTAATCTAAGCTCATAAGCAAATATTTCCTAAGTTAGGGTTTAAGAATTTCTGAAAATTGAAGGGAGATTGAGATGGAGAAAATGAAGAGGATGCTTACCTAAGCTTCTCTTTGATTTTGGAGCTTGAATCTTAAATTTCCTAGTAATCTAGGGTTTAGGAATTTTAATTTCCTCTTCTTTCCACCATTTTCCTTTAGCTTGAGAGTGTTAGGAAAATAGAATGATTGAACGAAGAGGGGATGGAGTTAGGGTATTTTTGTTGGGTTAGTGTGCTGAAACCAAAACTAAAAACCCAATAGAAAAATAGAAAAATTAAACTCAATTCTAAACATGTCGATGTTTATACTCAAAAGGTCGTAGACGCCATTTTGAACTCAACGTAAGTAGTCTCGAGTCCTAATTCGAATGTTTACAAAAAGTAGCATTTCAGACTTTTATCCGACTAACGATGCTATATTTAAATAAAAAATTAAATATACAATCATAAAATATGCGGTTATTACATAGGAGTAAAGAAGAAAGGATAGAAGAAGACAGAACAACAATAACACATAATCTCATAATTGCAGCGGAAAAAATACAATAGATAACAACAGATCTTTATACAAGAAAACTGTAACTATCAGTGTACATATATACACAATCATTAGAGTAAAACAATCAATACAATCAACGAAAAATCCATTTCATTATAACAAATGAATACTATTAAACAAACACATTAACCATGGTAAATATACCACAGTATTGTAATGTACAACATACATGCATTGGTAAAACAACTTATCTATGTTTCACTTATTTTTTAAGGCCCTTTACTCTAAAGGGAAATGTAACAAACCGGAATTTTCGACACTCGAAAATCAACAATAATACGTTCACTGTATATCACGTCGAATGTCCAAGTGATAGAAATACCGATTGCTAAGGCTAAAGAAGAAAGGATAGAATTGTACGGAACAACAATAACACAGAATCTTATAATCGCAATGGAGCAAAATATAATAGATAAAAAAAGATCTTTATAAAAGAAAACTATTACTGTCAGTGTATATGTATATACACACAATCATCAGCGTACAACAATCAACACATCAATATGGACAATTATTATAACTTGTCCTCACCAGTGCTGACTTACAATCTACGCACACAATGGAATATAGTCAAGTACGAGTAAACTTTTCTATCATCCAGCTCGTCTCATTAGCTCCACGGTATCCTAACTGAATCTGTAATACTCGATCTGACCTGAGCATTATAACAAATTAACACCCAAGTCAGTCTGGAAAACCAGCGTTAGAAAAACACGCTCAATTTGAATTATTACCGGTATCAAAATCTTTTAAAAAACAAAGGTATCTCCTAAGACCATGCTACACATAAATATGACAGGTTTTTACCTTACGATAACCAAAACATTTTATATCAAAACCTTTTGATATTATAATTATGTCTATAGAAAATAAATTAGAAAATAGCTGAAATGCTTGCACCTAAAGTTTCAGCATAGTTGGGCACAATCGAAAACCATACAGGCTAATAGTGGATATATGATTCCATACAATGACTGGGGCTATTAGGATACCGCCCGTCATACTAAACCTCTAGGAAAATGTACGTAGGACCTCGCCTGGATCCCCTGTCAACAGAAGACCGACCTACCCCTAACCTGGATTGTACCGAATATATTATCACCCTTGGTATTCCTACACTTATCGAGCGCTCTTCTTTTTCCATGAAAAAACATATCCATAATTTATAATATATCCGAGGGTATCTAGAAAGGTGATAAACATACCCTAATTGGGTGCGACCCACTTAGCCTTGCTGCATCTCCCATGTTTTAGTCAATCCCTGTTGATGACACTTAAGGCTATGTTTACCTTTCATGAACAATTCCAATTAGAATGCTCATATGACGATTTTATGATAGCATTCGTCCATACAAGTTATCCTGGGTAGGGACCCAACGAGTTGCCGTCTTCACCATCTTCATGACATTTCCATTCGTAACGTTCAAACCAGATCGAAGTGGTTTTCAAATAATTAAATCTGATCTCGGTCTCTTTTAAACGATTAACGAATTTGGCCAAATTTGATTGTCAGATATTTAACTGTCAAATATCATCCATAAGCATTCATTGGACCATTATTTGTAATTATTTAAGGCATTCATTTCAAAATGTCTTTACAAAGATATATATTCAAATCTCTTTCAAATTTTTTAATATTTGAAAATATTTTCGAATACTTGTTTCCAAAAAAAGGATATTTACACACATACCTCACTTCAACACTTAGTGAAATATTTCTAACTTTGATTTATAATTCATTACTTAGAAAATATCTCGATATAAATCCGTCGTGTCTAAAAAATTTCAAAAACCATCCATTTCAACACTTAGGAAAATATTATAAGTCCATTATCCAAACTCATTTCAAATATTAATACTTAGGAATTTTTCTTATCTTATCTACATTTCTGGAATTTATATTAATTCCTTTTACATTTTTCAAAGTCGATTATACTCACTTATAATCTCGTCTATCCATTTACAACTTCTTTATGAATCCAGATTTAATCTCGAAGTTCTGGTTTTCAAACATTTCAGAAATTCCTTAAACTCCTAGAATTTCATTATAAGATTTTCTCTTATAAAATCACATCTCTTACGCAAACCCATTTCCAAATCTTGAGAAGATTCAAAAATAAATTTCAATCTTTTCTAAACTCTCTCTATATATAATACGTATCTTTAAAGAATAATAATTTATTTATTTTTAAAACATGTTTAAGTACTTATTTAATAATATCAATGTTAACGCTAAAATTTGAACGCTAACACCCCGGTGTGTGAAGTATAGTTGTGAAAGCACCACCCGTGAATACGGGAATCAAGAGATAACAGTAGGTAAGAGAAAATGTAGTAAATGAGCACAGAGTTTATAGTTGTTCGGCTTATGATCAAGCCTACGTCCACTTCAATCCTTTTTATTGCTGACTGAATTACAACTTGTTACAACCTCTTTCAATTACAATCCAATTCAATTCAAAACGACAAGTAGCTAGAGAAAACTTTAATGTCGCAGAGTTCTTTGAATCCATGATTGAACATGTCGAATCTTTGTGCGAAGTTTGGTCTAAATGTCTTGCGTGAGCTTGAAGTGATGGAGTATAGAATGTCTTGAAGATAGTAGAGCCTTGATGTCACGAAGAGAATGATTCCCCCCAAAAGTCCTTTTCTAGTTGGATATCGTCACGTATTTATAGGCAAATCTGGATAAGAATTTTTCACCCAAGTCTTGAGTCGTGACCGACTCAGGGAGAGTCGTAGGTCGCACTCGACTCAAGGGTCAAGAGTCAGCAGTCAATGGAGTAGGTGAAGTGGTACTGAGCTTTTCTTCATTCATCTGGATATAAGTCCTAACTCGTTCGCGAGTTAAGAAGTCACGGTTTAAAATGAGGCAGCACTAAAACTTTGGTTCTGTGGTTTTAGGTCGTGTTCGACTTATACTAGGTCGTAAGTCGGTCACGACTCAAATGCAGCCGCTCTCACCCTCCTTTGTCTTGAGTCACTAGGTCATTCTGCCTTTAGGTCTTTTAGGTCGTAGCCCCTTAAGTCGTGTACGTCCCTGAGTCGTGACATATCTTAAGTCGTGGAAGCCTTAAGTCGCAGATTTCTCTAAGTCGCGAGTCGCTCATTCTGTCAACTCATTAAGTCGTTCAATCCTTAAGCCGTAAACCGTTCACCTCCTTAAGTCGTAAGTCGCACAATTCTTTGACTCGTGCAACTCCTCAATTGTTGAGTCGATATCTTGTTGAGTCGTGAAGTACCTTGAGTCGTGAAGTACCTTGAGTCGTGAAGTAGCTTGAGTCGGCCAACACCTTTAAGGCATTAAGGTTATAACCCGGTAAGTCGCTGTTCATTTTAGGTTGGCAACGGGTTAAGGCTGTTGAGTCGGTAATCCTTGTGAGTCGCGAGCCTGGTTTGAGTCGCTTAAGCAGAGGAGTTAACAATTGCCCCTCGAAGTACACGCTTAAACCGTAAGTCATGTGCTTCGACCCAGTGCATGAGTCGTAAACGACTCAAAGAGGCTCATGACTCATGACTCGTTAGTCCTTTCATCTTCCCCCCTGTTTCGCATATAAGTCGTTGAGTCGGTCCTTCCTCCTCACTTTACTGCTTATCTGTTTTATTTGATCCTACCATTAACGATCCTTCAAGTTTCCAGAGACGAATCCAAGCTAATCAGACATCAACTCATCTTCATCTTTATATTGCGTAAGTGAATTCACCTTCTGTTCAATCCACGATCACCATTGACTCACGAATCTGGACTCCCCATTTTCTGACTCCAATTCATTTTTGTGCCATGTTCCACCGCGAACAACATTTCTGATTGATATGCGATTGCCATTGATCGTATTGTTGTTATCATTCGCGATAACATAGTAGTGCACCAGATTTGTCGCAAACTTGAAGCGATTCGAATTGTTTTTTTGGGTGATTTCTAACCATGCGAGGAGAAGATAATGAGGTACAGTGTCTCGAATTAACTGGTTTGTGATTTTGGAGGAGATGAGAAGGTCCTTAGCGGGTTAATGGGTTAGAAAGGAGTTAATAGGTAGAGGAGATGACTTAGAATTCTCACGCCTTAGTTGGTTTTTTGGATCTACCGACTTAGGAATACCTTGCAATCTCATCCGTCCACGACCTAATTTTTGGTTCTTGTTGGTTTCCTGGCAATTTAGGACTTAGGTCGTACGAGTGATTCAGCCCTTTAGATCCTTACCACAGCTTATTCTTTAGACCGTGAACGTCTCAAGCCATAAGTCGTGAACGACTCAGCACTTAGGCTATTTTCCATTCCGAGTTGTTTCTTGTGGCTTAACCCTTGACCGACTCAAGTAGGAGGGACCTAGGCTTTGAGTCGCGGCCAAGACAGGACTTTGAGAAATTTGCTTTGTTCTGATTTGAGGCTTTTTCCTTCGTGCGCATTACGACTTACAGAGCTTAGCTTAACTCGCCGCATACCCCTTAGGTTGTGAAGGAGTTTTCACTTAAAAGCATAATCCCAACTTGATTATTTAACTTGTATTACCGGATTGAATTGCCTAAACTCTGAATTGCCCAAACTTTAAATTGTTTGAACTTTGTTGCATTATTCCACAGATCATGTTAACTCATAAGCTAATTACCTGTTGAAAATAACAACTACAGAAAACCAAGGCGAATATACTGTCATTGACTGCCCACATCAAATGACAGATTAGTTGACAGAAGGTAATTAACTTAAATAGATTGTGTGAATGAAGTGCTTCAATTCAACGAATTCAAGTAAAGTATTAAAGCAACATTGAAACAGTCGATTGAAATCGACCGGTTTGCACCAATACTGCACTTGAACCTTTTTTGAAATTAACAAGTCCTGAAGTTTAGTAATTGATCAATTGTCGATTAGTTTAACTTCAGTTATATTTACTTGTCATTATTAGTTTTGCACAACACTTCACACTTTTTAGGAAACGTGCACCTTCACATTTGAATATCCAGTTGCTTGTGTAGAATGACTTCTCAGGAAGAAGATACAACAGTTCAGGCTGGAGAGGTAAGTGTTATTCCGGCTTCACTAGTCAATCCTCTCGAAAGAGCCCCTACCACGCTATCATACAAAGTTTTTCGCCAGTTGTGCGCTCAGTTTGGCATTGCTGAATCAGATGCCATTCTCCCCGAGAGAAGTAACACTGCTGACATAGCACCCCTGGCTTTGTGACAGTTAACCGACAAATGTGTCTTAGCGGGGCCATCCCTCCTTTCAACAACTTTCTCCAGCATCTTCTTCGTCAACTGGCCATCGCTCCATCCCAGCTACATCCCAAAGGTTATGCCATTCTAATGGGGTTGGGTATGCTATTTAGGAGAACGCTAGATCGACTTCCGAGCTTTGATGAAATCTGTTACTTATGTTCCTTTACCCGGACCAAAGATCATCCTTCTATTACTGTCGTGAGAAGTGCTCGAAATCGTAGATTGATCATCGGTCTTCCTGACAGCGCTCATGGGTTTTTGACTCAATTTTTCTATGTTCGTTGCCCCCCGGGGTTTTACGCTGTATGGAGGGAAGGAAGTAAGATTAACCATTCTTACTACGCTTGTTATCCGACTTTGCGAGACTGAATTGCTAAGTGTTAACTCCGCTTCTTTTTTATTTTCAGCGCTTCCTTCCCTATCCAGAGATCCAGGCTATAAGCAAGTTTTTGGGAGACTGAGTGTCGTGGCCGCGGAAGAAAGAAGTGCAAAATTCTTGTTGAGAGATGAATTTCTGCACCAATACGGGCTTTTGCATACCACTTGACCTACACACCCCCACGAAGTTCCAGACTCTCCGGCTCGAGCGTCGGATGCCCCCGTTTCTATTGACACATCCATAACTAAAGAATCTGCTTCTGAGGCTTCTCTAGTGAAGTGCTCCACTTCTGTTGATGTCGCGGGGGCATCTGGCAAACATGCCCCGGTCACCGAAGAAGAAGAGCCTCGGGATTCTCCTCCGCATTCAAAGAAGTCTGGTGACGAAGAAGTCGAGAAAACCAGCCCTGTTAAGCAGAGCAGGGACGACACTTTCGAAGGACTGAGTGACCTCTTTGCCACCTCGCAAGAGATCTTTAAAGATGATCCTATTACTACCGGGGTTTCTTCTTCAGTAGTCGAGGCGACTTCTGTCCTGCAACAGACTCCGTCAACTCAAGAGTTGAAGTTAACTTCTAATCCCATAACTACTCCACAATTAAAGAGTGGTTCGTAGTTCGATGCGTGTAGTTTGCACATTACACTCACTTAGAATCTTTCAGCACTTTTATGCTCCTGACTTTTTGTACTTTGAAGAATTCTAAAATTTAGCTCTTTTTATTTCAGATCTTCCGATGGGACGCAGCGGATCCTACTATGATGACTTCCAGCGCTACGAGAGGCGTAGCTAATATGATTATAGGCGTTACCTCCCCTCTTACAGAGAATCCGATGAAGAAAGAGCCGCCCAAAAGGCTCAAGAGAAGAGGGCTCAAGAGGAGCGTTATGAAAGAAGTGAGAGGGAGGAGCGCCACGATTCTTCGTAGAGAGGCGACGATTCCCATAAAAGAAAATCCCATGATGATAGAGGAAAAAGTCATATGGTTGAAGATTCGAGCAAGCGAGCCCGACATGGTGAGAAGCACACCTCTACAACTCCTGAAAAGGTTACTACCCCCGCCTCGCTTGACATTCCTTCCGGCTCTCCCGCTCTCGGGAAGATAGACATCCAAACAATAATTAGTAGTCCCAAATTCCAAGTCGGACCCGGCCCGGCCACTTTGCAAAGTCGGTTTCCACAGTGGTGTCTGTAGGGAGTAAGGTTCGACCTTGACTTGATCCCCATTGACAAGTCTACCATGTTACGAAACCTCGATGCCGTCAAGCTTGATATTGAGAGGGTGTCGAACTGGCAAAAACTTGTTGACGAGCTCTAAAGGGTTAATCGTGCAAACACAGAGGCCATGCTCACTATGGAAAATGACAAAGCTGAATGGAAAAAGGTTCTTGAGCAACATGACACTGAAATGAGGAGTATCGCTTCTTACAATGAAGAGCTTGAAGCAAAAGTTGAGGAACTGAAACAAGAGCTTGCTGCTTCCATTACTTCCTATTCTCAAAAAGAAGAAGTGCTCCTAAAACAAGTGAGAGATGCTCATGCCAGCCAAAGAGATGCCGAAGACAGGCTTGAAGTGCAGAAAAGAATTAGTGAGGGCTATGTTGCTAATATTGAAGAGCTTCGGAAGAAAAACAGCTCCCAAAAGGCGGAGATTCAAATGCTTAAGCTTCAACTTTCTAAAGCTGAAATGGAGCGTGATGAGGCCGTTGCCGGCAAAATTGCAACTGAAGAATCTCACGAGGCAACGAGGACCAACATCAGCTCAACATTATTTGATTTCTACCTGCATAGCATCTTGGGGCGCGGTAGCCTCGCCTTTCTAGGCCCCAAGTATGAAATTACTCTGGCTGAAGTTTGGGAGGCCGCACTCGATATGCTTGGCGGTAAAGGCGCTGGTTATGCTGAGTCAGCTCTTGAGGAGCATTATCTTGATGATGATGCTCGCGCTGCTCTCGCCAGGGGGAGTGAACAGCTTGCAAAATTAAGGGACGAAACAGCGGCAGGAGAATATTCAGGAAAAATTATCTCAACTGCTCCGATTCAACCTTCTCCTTCAGCCGAAATTGATATCATCGGTTCCAGTTCCCAGTCCCCATCTCCTACTAAAGTTACCACTGAGATTACAAGCATACAAGGTGGAGATGAAGGCGGCGAGAGTGCCGAGGCGTAGGCTTACGAAGTTGACGTCAGGAAACCGACCTCTGCAGGTAACCCTACTGACAATCTTGCCCAAGTAAACTGCTCATCTGTTTCTTACGAGCTTGATGAGCTTTTTGACTAATTCTTGAATCTCAGCGAACCTTTATCTCCTCTTTTTACTGACTTGAACTTTTTTCCTTCTATAGAGAAAACGTCGGGCATTGTTCAAGCTTCCCCACCTCCAATTATTCCTCCATCTATTCAGGTGACTCCTCCTTCCGCCTCACAACCGGGATCACAAGAGGAGCAAATAGAAGCTCTTCAAGACTTGGACGATCCCATTGCTTCACAAGAACACAAAGGAGAAGAAACTGAAGGGAGTGAGAAGACTCCAGAGGCGACTGGTTCCAATGATGAACCATTAATTAAACTTCTTACTCCAAGGAGTGGGTCTTCCTCCAAGAAGAGAGGAAAGCAGGGAGTTTCCAAGAAGAAGAAGAAGGGATCTTTAACTGGCGAAGAAAAAACGGAAGAAAGTCCGACTAAGCCCCTTTCTCCTTCATACCCTACTCTTACAACCCAGCCTAAGAAGTTGGTTATTCGGCCGGGTGCGGGCTCAAAAGGTGGACGGAAGAAGAAATGATGGCTCTGGTTCTGTGGCTTTCATATCGCTTTTTTCCTTTTTTGCATGTACTGACCGGAAATTGTGCGGGTACCGGCCCTCGTTTTCTTTATTTCAAAACTTGTATCTGTAAGAAATTGTAACAAAATTTAATAAAATGATTCTTTATTTGTACAAACTTCTTGTTTGAATTTGAGAATGCAGTTATTATTCACTTTTATACAAGTTTCTTTGTATGATATTGTAGTGAGCTTGTGGTATACTGTTCGAGCGCAATTTTACCGATGTAGTTATACCATGTTGCCCCTATACCATAAGCTCATTGTAATATTTTATTTTATGAGGAACTTGTACTTTTATTTTTAAAAGAATAATTATTCCATACTCGGAGGAATATTATTTCGTTAAAAAACAGAGTACAAATTCGTTTTTACGCTTCATCCTTCGAAGATATCACTTTTTCTTTTGTGCATATACACATTTTACCAAGTGAATTCTTCTATGTGGTAAAGCAGGCCTCTGAAGGGTACTTTGACTTCTTTCTGAGGAAGATTATTTTTCCAGAATAGGTAAATCATTCTTCCTTTGAAAGTTAAAGTGTGCCTTTGATGAGGATTTTTTTTATATATACCACAGTAAAGGGCCTTTTGATTTTCATTTCTTTGAAAAGTTGCACCTCTGAGGAAGGCTTTTTCACGTTTCAACACCTGGAAGTTTTATTTCAATCTTGGTGAAACGTGTGCCTCTGAAGAGATCTTTCTGCTTTATTGTGCCTCCGGGAGGAGGTCTTTTCATTTCTGCCTCTGGGAAGAGGTCTTTTATTTATTTTTTACTATTTTTTTTTTATTTTTTTTTGTTTTGCATTTCAGCTCTGGTGAAGTGAAACTCCGAAGAGCGGCTGTTGCATTTCAACTCCTGGTGAAATGTGCCTCCGAGAGGGCTTTGTTTTGTTTTGCATTTCAACTCTGGTGAAGTGAAACTTCGAAGAGCGGCTGTTGCACTTCAACTCCTGGTGAAATGTGCCTCCGAAGAGGGCTTTGTTTTGTTTTGCATTTCAACTCTGGTGAAGTGAAACTCCGAAGAGGGGCTATTGCACTACAACTCCTGGTGAAATGTGCCTCCGAAGAGGGCTTTGTTTTGTTTTGCATTTCAACTCTGGTGAAGTGAAAATCTGAAGAGCGGCTGTTGCACTTCAACTCCTGGTGAAATGTGCCTCCGAAGAGGGCTTTGTTTTGTTTTGCATTTCAACTCTGGTGAAGTGAAACTCCGAAGAGCGGCTGTTGCACTTCAACTCCTGGTGAAATGTGCCTCCGAAGAGGGCTTTTGATTGCCTGGAAGTTACTCGCTCATGGTTGGAGGGTCATGACTCCTTCAATCTTTTTTGTTGAATAGAGAACTTTCTTTTTTTGCGGCATATGCCTCGTTAGAGGTCTTTATCCTCCGAGGAGTTGTGCCTCCGAAGAGGGCTTATGCCTCCGAAGAGGGCTTTAGTTGTTCCTTGTCCACTTGCTTATGCCTTTTCAGCGATCCTCTATTTTTCTTTTCAAGCTCACACTCCCTTCTTTTACCAGTAATTTGTTTAATCCAAAGAAGTGTACTTCATTGCTAGGCAAGTTCGCGAGAACGGGCATAAGCTTCTTAATTGGATGTTTGTTTGTTCAAACGATCTCAATTTATTAGCAAGGGCCCGTTTTCGGCGAACTCATTGGCCGTTCAATTGAAGCACTTCCTATCTAGGATTTGAATTCGGGGCTTTTGTGGCTCGAAATTTGTTTGTTGAATGATAAGAAGAATCACTTGGTCTTGTAATGTGCAAGTTTTATTTTCGTTGCCTGCAAAAATTTAAGTCGACATTTCAGTAATACATTTAATGTACTTTTCATATCAAAAATAAAGCAAACATGTAATAATAATAAGGAACACAAGATTTATAGTGGTTCGGCCAAGAATTTGGGCCTACATCCACTTTATAGTCTTTCATTAGTCACTTGCATCGGCTTTACAATTGCTTTCAATTACAAGAATCATACATTTATAATTCCTTTTACAATATTTCAACAAAGCTTTCAAGTAAAATATGGACGTAAGTGGTTGATGTTCCAAGCTCTTGGAATTTGATCCCCTTCAACAGTAGTGAGTTTGAATGTGCCGTCAAGAAGCTTCTGACCTACGACATATGGTCCTTCCCAATTTGGCCCAAACACACCTGTCGCCGTCATAATTCTCTTCAGGACTAGATCTCCAATCTCAAAGCTGCGTTGGCGAACTTTGGAATTGAAATGTCTGGCTATCCTTTGCTGATGAGCTGCGATTCTGAGCTCAGCCTCTTCTCTTTTTTCATCAAGGAGATCTAGTGCCTCAAGCTGTAGTTTTTCATTCTCCGCTTGATTGAAATGGATTCTTCTATGTGAAGGGACCTCTATTTCTACCGGAATCATTGCTTCTGACCCGTATGCCAATGAAAACGGAGTATGCCCAGTCGCAGTTTTGTAGGTAGTTCTGTATGCCCATAGTGCTAGTGGTAGCTTATCGACACAACCACCTTTTTCTCTTTCGAGTTGCTTCTTGATGGTTGACTTGATAATTTTGTTTACTGCTTCCACCTGCCCGTTTGCCTGTGGATGAGCTACTGCTGAGAAGCTTTTTCGGATTTTGAATCTTTTGCAAAAATCATGGAATTCTTCACTTTCGAACTGAGTACCATTGTCTGTAATTATCTTTTGAGGCACACCATACCTGCAAATGATACTTTTAGTCATAAAAATTATCATCTTTTTAGGGGTGATAGTGGCTAGTGGTTCAGCTTCTGCCCATTTAGTAAAATGATCTACAGCAACAATGGCATATTTGATTCCATATTTGGCAGTTGGTAAAGGTCCTACAAGGTCTATCCCCCATATTGCAAACGGCCATGGACTGACCATCTGCGTGAGTTCAGTAGAAGGTGCTCTAGGAATTTTGGCAAATCTTTGGCATCTGTCACATTTTCGGGAATAGTCTGCTGCATCTCGATTAATTTCTGGCCAAAAATATCCGTATCGGAGAATCTTCTTTGCTAAAGTTTGACCACCTAAATGATCACCACGTTCTCCTCCATGCACCTCAACTAGGATTATTTTGGACTCTTCCTTGGAAACACATCGAAGTAATGGCATTGAGAATCCCTGTCTGTATAATTGGCCATCCTGGACTATATAGCGAGAGGCTTTCCTCAGTAGCTTCCGTCGTTCTTTTGAATTTTCCGGTAAAGAGCCATTGAGCAGATATTCTGTTATTGGAGTCATCCATGATTCTTGCTCTTGAGACACGCTCATGATCCAATCAATATCCATCTCATTAATGCTTGGAGCCGACAGGACTTCCACTGGATCTAACCCCAGAAATTGAGTTTCGCCTGTGCTAGAGTACTTTGCGATAGAATCTGCTTTCATGTTTTCTTCTCGAGGAATATGGCTTATCGTGTAGTGGTCGAAGTCACACAGGAGTTCCGAGGCCTTTGACAAGTAGGCAGGCAGATTTCCCCCTTTCGCTTGGAATTCCTTCTTGACTTGGCATACAATAAGCTGAGAATCACTGAAGATCTGCAATGCTCGGATGTTTAGTTCGTTAGCAATTCTCAAGCCAGCGATAAGAGCTTCGTATTCTGCTTCATTGTTCGTTGAAGGAAATTCCAATCTTAGTGCATAGCATAATGACCGACCTTCAGGGGTTTCAAGTACAACCCCGGCTCCAGAACAGTAGTCATTTCTCGCGCCATCAACATATAACTTCCATTGGATTGGGGAATCATCGATCGTTTCCTCCCCACCGTTACCCTTATTTGTGAATTCTGCGATGAAATCCGCTAAAGCTTGTCCATTGATTGCTTTTCGGGGGTGATAAGTGATGTCATATTGACTGAGTTCAACGTTCCACTTTAGAAGACGACCTGAAGTCTCAGAGCGAAACAGGACTTGCTTTAAAGGTTGATCAGTGAGGACTTTGATAGGATGAGCTTGGAAATATTGCCTCAACTTCCTCGATGCAATCAGTAGGCAATAGGCGAGTTTTTCCAACTTGGAGTAATTCATCTCTGCCCCAGTGAGTCTTTTGCTGATATAGTAAACCGGATGTTGAATCCTCTTGTCCTCTCGTATCAGCGCTGCACTTAAAGCATGTGATGATACTGCCAAGTATATAAGAAGATCCTCACCATCGCCGGGTCTAGAAAGTATTGGAGGCGTTTCCATATGACGAATCAATTCATCAAAGGCTTTTTGGCATTCGAGAGTCCAATCAAAGTTTCTCTTTCCTTTCTTTAGAGCGTCAAAGAATGGGATGCATTTATCAGTAGCTTTGGAAATGAACCGACTCAAGGCGGAGACTTTTCCGTTGAGACTTTGCAATTCCTTCTTCGTTCTAGGAGCTTTAACTTCTTTTAAGGCGGCAATTTGAGCTGGACTAGCTTCAATTCCCCTAGCGCTTACGATGAAACCTAAGAACTTTCCGGACTCCACTCCAAACGAACATTTTAAAGGCTTAAGCTTCATTCTGTATTTCCGGAGGACTGCGAACATTTCTGCTAAGTGTTCTATGTGATCTACTGCTTTCTTAGACTTTACTAACATGTCATCGACGTAGACTTCCATAGTCTTGCCCAATTGCGGTTTGAACATAGCATTAACAAGTCTTTGGTAGGTTGCCCCTGCATTCTTCAGCCCGAAGGGCATAACTTTGTAGCAGTAAAGACCAACATCGGTGATAAAGCTTGTGTCCTTCTGATCTGGCTCATGCATCATAATCTGGTTATATCCGGAGTAGGCATCCATAAAAGATAACAATTCATGTCCCGCTGTTCCATCTACCAGTTGATCGATGCTCGGTAATGGAAAGCAGTCTTTGGGGCAGGCCTTGTTTAGATCTGAAAAATCGATGCACACTCTCCACTTTCCGTTGGCTTTCTTAACCAGCACTGGATTTGAAACCCAATTCGGATAGGTAGATTCTTTGATAAAGTCATTCTCCATGAGCCGATCAACTTCTTCTTTTAATGCTGCTGACCTTCTTGGACCTTGGGTTCTTCTTTTCTGTTTCACAGGCGTGAACTTTGGATCGATATTCAGAGCGTGTACAACTTCTGGGGATATTCCGCACATATCGGCATGAGTCCAAGCGAAAACATCCAAATTTGCTTTCAAAAAAGATATTAAGATACTCTAAATTGACATATTAAGTTGTGAACCCACATTTAACACCTTATTTGGATCCTTCGGGTCAACAGGTACCGGTACTGTCGTTTCCACCGGTAACACTCTATTCTCCCCTGCACTGGCTTTTCTAGGATCCATCTCTTTTCGTGCTCTGCTATGCTCGCCAGTGCAGGGTCCGCCCTGTAATTGCTACAAGGTTGGTTCTTTGATGCGGACTGGGGTTGCCGCATCCTTTCCCATTTCTCTTTTCCTTGCCTCTCGCAGCTCTGTCAGATAACACTCCCACCCAGCATTTTGATCCCCTTTTATAACTCCTACTCCATTGTCTGTGGGGAATTTAATGGTGAGGCACCATGGGGCCAGAACAGCTTTGAACGCTGCAAGAGTTGGACGGCCAAGGAAAGCATTATAAGCAGAAAATTCATCGACAATCACCAAAGTTTGCTTGCGGACTACTTTTCTTTCTCCCTCTCCAAGTTCTACAAGCAAATCAATGGTTCCTATCGGCTGCTTTGGCTCCCCAGTGAAGCCAGCGATTTTCTACGACGAGGCTTGCACATCAACCATAGGGATCTTCATTTGGTTGAATGTTTTCTTGAAGAGGATATTGCAGGATGCGCCACAATCAATGAGAACTCTTCTGACAATTGCTGGCCCGATACCAGCCGAGATGACTAAGGGATCCAAGGTAGGAGCTTCAATACCTGTGGAATCCCGGGCCCCGAACACAATATCACCATTGAAAGTTCTTTGTTGTTTCAGGGGCGTAGCGTCTTCCAAAACAAAGACATCTTCTTCGGCCGGTACATATTTCGAAGCCCGGGTATACCTTTCCATCTCACCCCAGCTCCTGCCCGCTGGGTGAGGTCCTCCCGTAATGAAATTGATAACAGGCCTTCCGGATTCATGCCCTGTAGTCTTCTCACTTGTCCTGGGTTGATGAGCAGGAGCTTGTTGCCCCTGACTAGACGAAGCAGGATTGCTGCTATTCTTTTCCACAAATTGCTGCAGCTTGTTTTCCCTTATCAACTCTTCAATCAAATTTTTCAATTGGCGGCATTCATCGGTATCATGACCGGGTTGATTATGGAAGCGGCAGAACTTCCCGCTTTGTACAGCTTTTTTCCCGGTTCTCAGAACGGGAGGTTTAGGATAATCGACAGAATCTTTAGTGGCAAGGTAAATACGCTCTTACGTATCTGATAAAGGAGTATATTCCGATGGCTTGAAGGAATGAGGCTTCTTCAGATTTCTCTGTTTCTTCCCATCGTTATTTTCCCTTTTCCGTCCTACAGATTCACTCTTGCATGGAGCGGTAATGTTACCTTCAGCTTTTTCCAATACTGCCTTTACCGGTACAGGACGGCTTTCCAGGCGTATGAACTCGTCTGCTTTCTTTTAGAATTTTTCAAGGGAATTTGGTTCCTTCATGTTTAGCCATTTTCCCAATTCGCTCGACTTGTCGATGGCCCTCATCAGATAAGTCAAGATCATCCGTGGTTCTGCATTGTCTACCTCGGCCAGCGCTATATTAAAGCGGTTCAAGAAAGATCTGATAGTTTCCCCTGGATTCTGTTCTAAACTTGACAACGACATGATATCTTTGGCTTTTGAAGCATATATTCTGAACTGCTCCTTGAATTTCCAAGTTAGGTCAGAAAACTGATCTATAGACTGGATTGGTAGCTTGGTGAACCAAAGCAGAGCTACACCTTCCAAATATACAGGAAAATATCGACACTTTATTTCATCAGAAGCTCTGGCACCTGTCATGTGCCAATCATACTTATACAAGAACTCGTTCGGATCACTTGTCCCCTTGTAAGCTGGAATAGTTGGAGGGACGAACTTCCTCGGGAACTCAGCCTTTAAGATCCTTTCGGTATACGGGGTTTTACTTGGAGCGAAACCCCATTCTTTCTCGTCTTCATCCCTTTGAATGCTCTCTTTCATGATTTGTCGAACCATTTCAGAAAGATACCCCTCATCATTTCGAGCTTTAGATCCACCAACTTCAGGAAATGTCTGCTCAAAGGGGCTGGCAGCCCTCTCAGGAACGTTCCTTTCTTCAGCATCATGAACGTTGCCAGCAAAGTTCCTTTCATTACCCTTTGGTTGACGGTTTTTCCCAAGCAAATCGTTCAACTTATTCAAAATTAGGGCATTTTGGGCATTCTGAGCCTCCAATTGTGCACTTTGGGCATTTATCTGCTGGTTCAGCCCTAAGATTACAGCATCCACCTCTGCTTTTGTAACCCCAACAGGTGGAGTGGCTTGGTTAGGTACTGGGGAAGCGGAGGTTCCCTCTTGAACATTTCCAGATCTAACAGATCTACTCCTTCTCCCCGGAGCCATGATTTCAGATAAACTTCTAGTCTTCAGAGAGATTACTTCAACAAACTTTCGTGGAGCAATGATGATAATTCGCCTGAGTTCAATTCTCAGTGAAAGCACCAAAAATGTTAACGCTAAAATTTGAACGCTAACACCCCGGTGCGTGAAGTATAGTTGTGAAAGCACCACCCATGAATACGGGAATCAAGAGATAACAGTAGGTAAGAGAAAATGCAGTAAATGAGCACAGAGTTTATAGTGGTTTGGCTTATGATCAAGCCTACGTCCACTTCAATCCTTTTTATTGCTGACTGAATTACAACTTATTACAACCTCTTTCAATTACAATCCAATTCAATTCAAAAAGACAAGTAGCTAGAGAAAACATTAATGTCGCAGAGTTCTTTGAATCCATGATTGAACATGTCGAATCTTTGTGCGAAGTTTGGTCTAAATGTCTTGCGTGAGCTTGAAGTGATGGAGTATAGAATGTCTTGAAGATAGTAGAGCCTTGATGTCACGAAGAGAATGATTCCCCCCAAAAGTCCTTTTCTAGTTGGAGATCGTCACGTATTTATAGGCAAATCTGGATAAGAATTTTTCACCCAAGTCCTGAGTCGTGACCGACTCAGGGAGAGTCGTAGGTCGCGCTCGACTCAAGGGTCAAGAGTCAGCAGTCAATGGAGTAGGTGAAATGGTACTGAGCTTTTCTTCATTCATCTGGATATAAGTCCTAACCCGTTCGCGAGTTATGAAGTCACGGTTTAAAATAAGGCAGCACTAAAACTTTGGTTCTGTGGTTTTAGGTCGTGTTCGACTTATACTAGATCGTAAGTCGGTCACGACTCAAATGCAGCCACTCTCGCCCTCCTTTGTCTTGAGTCACTAGGTCGTTCTACCTTTAGGTCTTTTAGGTCGTAGCCCCTTAAGTCGTGTACGTCCCTGAGTCGTGACATATCTTAAGTCGCGTAAGCCTTAAGTCGCAGATTTCTCTGAGTCGCGAGTCGCTCATTCTGTCAACTCATTAAGTCGTTCAATCCTTAAGCCGTAAACCGTTCACCTCCTTAAGTCGTAAGTCGCACAATTCTTTGACTCGTACAACTCCTCAATTGTTGAGTCAGTATCTTGTTGAGTCGTGAAGTACCTTGAGTCGTGAAGTACCTTGAGTCGGCCAACACCTTTAAGGCATTAAGGTTATAACCCGGTAAGTCGCTGTTCATTTTAGGTTGGCAACGGGTTAAGGCTGTTGAGTCGGTAATCCTTGTGAGTCGCGAGCCTGGTTTGAGTCGCTTGAGCAGAGGAGTTAACAATCAAACTCCTAAAATAAACATCAATTACTCGATTCCAACTCATTTTTAAATAAACAAATCAATTTTCAAAGATTATTTTAAAAATTAGAATTTATTACAATAAATATTAAATATTTGAAAATTTTACTTTTCGATGTATTTCAATTCTAACTAATTAAAATTATACAGTTTAATAAATAAAATTTCCCTTTTAAAAACAAACTTAACTTCTTAATAATACAAATATATTTTCAAAATCTCAATAACCAATTCAATTTATAAATTCCTTTCAATTCACCACGCATCGATTTCATTTCGAACTCCTAACCATTTCCATCTCCAAAAATAGAATCCATTATCCACCTCAACCCGATTTCCATATCCTAACATATATTCCCCTTATGAATTTATATTCCCAAATTATCATTTGATATCGTTTTCCTTTATTTGTAATCATTGTTTATAAATTTATAACTCCTTTGAGTCCCACTTTTTATAAAACTAATCTCATTTATAAAATTCCATTTCATAAATCTATTTCTTCATAAATTCCGTTTATTTTTCAAACCTATTTTTAATATTGATTTCAACGCCTCTCATATTTTTCAGGATATTATTTTAAAAAATCCATTTTTAAAACCTTCTATATAAATTATTTTAAAATCTCTATTTAAATATATTTTTCCCGAATTGTTAAGTACGATCAAAAATCAATTATTGCTTTATCCAAATCAATCTCTTTTAGATAATCCGAATTCCAGTATAAATATTTTCATATTAAAAATCTCCTTTTAATTTCTTAAAAATTCAAAATAATATTTACGGTATTTAAAATACCAAAATTAATGCTAGTGCTACTATGGCATCCAATAATTCAAATCATCACATAATTTATGTCATATTATTCACACAAATCATATACCACTATATATGAAATTAAAATTAATATTTTTGGGGAATCCAGTAGGATCCCTGCATCCACAAATGTTAGACAACATAAAATACCAATCCCGCTTCGAGGCGGGATATCGTCATATATAGGGTCAGTATTTGGCTTACCAAATCAGAATATCAACAATAGTATGAGAACAAACTCAATCAACTACGAAACAATTGGGTTATCTGATCTACGAAGTATACAGGGGTATTGGTTAGTTCGAAGGGATAACTAACTGTTCGTAGATTATATCGAAACCCAATGAACAGACAAAAATAGGTTTGACTATGATCTCAGATTCAAGATTTAACTTACTTACGAATTGTTGAGAAATAAAACTATGTATAGCTCCGGTGTGTCGAACAAACTTGAAAATTTTAATCGTAAACGAGAAGGTTACCTTAAAAAATTTCTTTTCCTTTATCAGCCTTTGAGGTTGAAGAATCATTTTGATTGCAAACACCCTTGCTACTAGAGCTTGCTTCCTTGCTAGACAGGCCTTGATCCTATGTCCCGGCTTGCGGCAATAATAGCATCCCCTAGATTCCTGATCAGGCGTCATAAATGGCTCTCTCATTCCTGTCTTCCAGGGATTCTTGCACTTGTTCGAGTAGTGGCCTTTCTCCTAGCAATTGAGACAAGTAACATCTTTCGCCTTTTCTTCTTTCCTTTATCTTTCCTCGGTTTCTTTCAACCAAACTTCCTTTTCCTCCAATTTAGATTGCTTGTATCCCCTTTTTCCTCCGTAACTTCCTGCTTATCCAGAGTATCATATCTATAACCCATATCAATTAATTCAGAAAAAGATTCTTTAACGTGAGTAGTCATTCTCTCCTAGAATTCCTTGTTCATTCCCCGAATAAACTTTTCATTCTTCTTTAAAGTTGTATTGACTAATTCTTGACCAAATCGAGATAATTCATTGAATTTTTTCAAGTATTCCTCAAATGATAAGCCTTCTTGCATCAAATTCATAAACTCTTGGTACATTCTAGAGATACCCGCAGACGGCATATAACGCTACTCGAACACTTCCTTGAAATCACTCTAAGTGAACTCATCCACCGGCTCATCCAATGTAACTGTTTCCCACCAAGCTAAAGCCTCTTCCTGGAGTTTCCAGGAAGCTATCAATCGCATCTGATCATCTTCTAATTTTAGTCCTTTAAAAATTCTTTCGTACGATCGAATCTAGGCTTGAGCTTCGATAACGGTTTCCTTGCCTGTGAATAGCTTTCCACGAAGTCTAGAAAAGCTTCGATATAGATCAGCCAGGTTTGGTAGAGATTGAGTAGGAATATCTGTCATTGCAGGGCCTTGACCAGTTGAAGTGGTACTTCCCCGTCCCCTATCTCGTCCTCTTCTTCCACTCATTCTTACTATCTATAATAGGAAGAAAACCGATTTAGGCATTCGGACCAAATATCTTGAGGAATTACAACAGATAAAGAGAATAGACTAAGTAATTTGGGTTTTCTGTTTTACTGGTTGTACTCATTCTAGGGAATACTTCACCCTACCTCAAATGAGTCATCTAATGTGTTACACTCCATAGCTAAAGTTCTTACTCAACCTTTAGCTTTGATACCACTTGTGACGACCCGAACTTGATGTCCGACAAACAACATCGAATCCGTATCGCTAGAGCTTGCAACAACATTAGATGATAAATAACACAGCAGAAACAAAAGATGATATCATTGATACAACATGAATACAATATCTGATACATCAATTTGATACAATGATAATCATCAGCATCAGAGAATATATACAAGACAAAATACAATGGAACACGACTGAGATGAGTCTTCAACAGAATCTAATACTACAACCTCAAACCAAAATTCCAAAGCCAAAGCTCTAAAAGTCCAAGCTTGAATCTCCATCAACGTTGCACAAAGCTAAGCAAGGTCAGTCCACGCACTCCAAAGACTCCAAAGAATACCAAACAGAAAGATGAAGACTACCAAATCGATATCTACTATCTGACTATCTGAAAAACCAAACTCTATACTGCTCGTATGGAAAATTATGGGTACCCAGAGCTTAGAAAGGGAACAATAAACTCCAGGTCAGTCATGGGACTGGTATGAGCCAACAAAATCATTTTGTCTTTAAAATAAACAAAAGAATTTAAATTTGAAATCCGCAATGCTTTTTGAAAAATGAAGCTACCATAAGGCCTCCCGGCACACACACCGTGCAATCGCACACTTGGGGGAGATTTCTCCTTATGACAGTCAAACATGCTTACTACGCCAAAATCCTTTTTGATATTATTACTAGTGCACAGTGGAAAACATTTCGAAAGTATAATATTAATCTTAGCCAGCATATGTACCATTATACTATGCCTACTATAGCTACCACCTGAGGTGGTAGGTATTACAACTGCAATCGTAAAGGGCTCGTGTTGGATGATTGGATTTTCCAACAAATGGTCAGGCTAAGGAACTTCCCATTGCCACATGGGAACGCTTCTGGAGGGACGGCCCAAGAACCTACCCGGCTCTCTACCAACACAAGGCCGGTTACCCCTTTCTCGGGAAGTAAAACCTAAGATATGCCACCCCCAGTCATTTGCGACCTTTATATGAGGATCCTCTATACCAACAACATCACACGGTAATAAATATACAGTGTCCACATGATTAAGTATCTAGGCTCCATACCATGATACCACCCTTTTCCGAAAGGAATGGACATACCCTAGGGGTGCTACCCCTGAAACCTTACCGCATCTTTCCTGTTTCGACCATTACCGGTTTGTGAAGCTCAATGAGGTCTCGTCCACAAAGCTACGCTTTTTCACAAAGCCATGCTTTGACCAACAAATGATCAGCAGCACTTCGTATGTCACATTACCAAATTGGGAATGTATCACTAGTAACCATCAACTACATAACTTCTGAGTTCTACATCTAAGAGAAGGGTGTTAAGCTAAGAGAATGAATCTCCGCCACCAAACAGAAATGTATTTGATAGAAACCAGCTTTACATCTCAAAGTGTAATGTCAGACACACATCCATACAAGTCTGTTCCGGGTTCGAACAGAATCGAAGGCACTTTTGAAGAAGCCCTTGCAATCCGGGTATTCACAATCCTGATCGGACTTCCCATCACTTAGGGAACCTCTATACCGTAGCTACTCAGTGTAGAGACAATCGATAGGTTATCCTATCGTTCTCGCAAATACCCGGTCTTCAGATTCTATCCATAACATCGTATCATTATTAGGAATGGGTTATATGACAAAAGGTCCTCTCCCGGCTAATGCGAATAATGAGCGCAATATTTAAAAACATATGGATATGGGATTTCAGTTAAGTCACAACTTTAAAATTCAAAACTTTCTTCCAAATGGTTTAAACCAATTATCATTTCAATTCCTTAAACAAAAAGACTTATTCCAAAAAGTTCACCCAGTTTCACAAAGATCCACTCATAGATTTTCAAAACAATTTCCATTTCAATTAGGATTTGCTCATCAAATCTTTAAATCAAAGATTTAACTTAGAGCTTTCAAAACTTATTTCCAAAGATTCATTCATAACTTGGAAAACCATTTTCAATTCAAACTTGAAATTCCTTTAATACAAATTGGAAATTCATTTCTTATATGAAAGCTTTATTATTTGAAAACAAATAGTTTCTATTTTGGAAAAATCCGATTTCATTTATACAAGTTAAAAACCTTGGGTTAATTAAAATTCTCAAAACCATACTTTTAAAATGGTTTAAATTCATGTAAACTCGTATAACCTTTTTACATCATAAATTCTCAACATAGAATTCTATTTCAATTTTTTTGAATTCAAATTTAAATCAAATTATTAAATTTCAAAACTTTGTTAAGTTATTCAAAAATAACTTTTATCTTTAGGAACACCTCTTCAAAAGCTTTTCACTTAAACCCAATCCATTTCCAAAACTATTTGGATTTAAAATTCAATTTTTAAAACTATTTCAAAAATCTTTGACTTAGCCGATTTCCACGTGCAATCCATATTTGTGTGTGTATAGTGTAGTCCAGTGGTTTAACACAATAGTGCAACATCATTAGTCATTACAGATACAATCACACCAATATCGATAAGCGGCATAATCCTATAACGCTCATCTATATACACAGCATCACAGATAGATGATATGAATGCATTATAAATAAACAAATTACATTCATCACCGCTTGAATTAAAACAATTTACGTCACAAAGCATCACACAGTAGAGAATATCAAACAATTCACAGCATTCAATAGAATATAGTCATCCATAAGTGAAACCAATTAAAATATCAAATTAATCTAAACCAGAATCATTTGCCTATGGATAATTCCTAGTCAAGGTTAATTAATAATTAATTAATTACAAACATTTAATTAATTATTCTTTAATTCATCATTAATTATCCTTTAATTAATAATTAATCCTTAATTAATTATACTTAATTAGTTACAATAATTAATTACTCCTTAATTAATAATTATTTCTTAGTCACTTTAATTAATCAACCTTTAATTTATTTTGCTTAAAATTATTTACCCAAATTAATTAATCACATTTAATTATTATTCTTTAAAGTAATTAACCCTTAATTACTTGGTTAATCAATCTTTGATCATTAATTACCCGTTCTTAATTACTTTTACTAAGTAATTATTTTTAATTAATCAACCATTAATTACTTGATTAACTAACTTGAGTTATCAATTAATTCTATATTAATTATTTCCATTAAGTAATTTATTTCAAGTAATTAATTTCTTTAACAAATAAAATTTAACTTAACCTTGAAAAGTTAATTAACCATTACAAAAACATCCTTAATATTAACTTCTTGAAATATCATTAAGTTTGTTTAAAATAAACTTTAAAAATAAAAGCTATGTTTATTAAAAACCATTTTAAAACTTAACTAACTAAAAACAATTTATTAAAAAAAATCCTTCTTAACTAATTCTTAAACTTGGAAATCGTTTAATATAAGAAGAAATTTGATTTACCAGATTTAACAAGATTTAAATTTTAAAACTTGATTTTTCTTTGAATTTTAAAACTATTTTTGCCAATATTAATAAACCCGAGAAAATCACTCGTTTACTCGAGTTCGAATCCGAGCGAACCCCTGCTTCCACTTGTTTCGAGAAAAACGACGGTTTGCACGAGCTACCCTTCGAGTTCCCTACCTTCTTCCCCAAACTCGCAACGCACTGATACGTGCACAAGCGCGTTTACGTGCACAAGCGCGTTTACGTGCACAAGCGCGTTTACGTGCACAAGCGCGTTTACGTGCACAAGCACGTTGATCATCGACGATCGACGACGAACTCACCAGAACATCACCAACAATCTCCAGCATCGATTCGAAAAACTCAATGTACCTAGGTATCTCTGATTCGAAAGTCGAGCTTCTAGCTCCACCCAGAACCAACTTGCTTTGACAAAAAGCGATCGCCACAACGATCCACGCGACCGAAATCCTCGTTTCTTTGACCTTGGCCTCGTCATCGACCTACGCGACTAATCCTCTAATCGTGATGACTTTCGGTCTCCACTAGCCTTCCTAATTGCCTCGCGAACGTCGCCGACGAAATCAAACACTTAAACCCTAGATCGTCAGGAATCTCCAACCACCATGAATATAATTTCTTGCAATTTTCTTATAATCTATAATCATTCCAACACCTCCATGTCAAGTTTCAAACTTCGAAAATGAACCGATCATCAGAAAATCGTGAAAACCCATCCTCCGTTCAACCAGCCCATACGACCTCTAATTGTAATTAAAAAATCCGATATTCATTTTAAAAATCATTATTTTCAAAGTAATTTTATATGATGTAATCCAAATTCGATTCCATGCAAATCAAAAAATGGGTAGAGCTTGAATTTTTCACTGTATCTCCAAATCCAGATAAAACTATTCCATGTTACATCAAAATTATATTTTTAACATTACATTCTGATGATTTTGATCATATTTTATTTTTACATTATTGGTCAAAAATGATCATAACAATTGGAATTGGATTTTTAACTTTAAAGTTTAAGCCTGTAAATTTTATAACAGAGGTTATATTCCTGTCATCAGGTATATGCACACAAATATATTCACACATGCATAACACATGACCAGACCAGCCTAAAATTTCCAAGATAATCACATGCAAACCCATGCTTCAACAAATTCAGGCTTAAAAAAAGGTTTATTCATAGTGTTGTTTGACAGAGAGGGACTGAGGACAAGATCTTGAGCCTGAACTTGAATTTTGTTTTATGATCTAAGACTTGCTTCTGATTTATTCTTTGCTTTTGAATCTGAGAACCTTACATCTTATGTTGATTCCAGTTTTGAAATGCTTTGGGATGATTTCCTGTTTGATTTCTTTAAACTTCCAGACTTTGAACTTTACTTCAGAATTGAACTAAAGCATTTTGTTTTGGTTTTTTTTAAATTTTTGAATGAGGAAATTTCGAATTTAATAGTTGAAGATGATATTGATTTTGTTTTCTCAGGTCTGAGAAGAGGATGGCCTTGTTATATCTTTTTCCTTATGCATGCTTTCAATTCTAATTCAAAAGAAAATAAACTTTCTTTGTCACTTGTCATCCCATGAGAATTCTTTCTTAACACTTGTACAATTATTGCTTTGCATGTTTTACACTTGTTACATGTAATAAAAATTGTGTTTATACTCTTAATTCAAATTATTTTGGTCAATTTGTTTTTAACCCTTAATGTAAATATAATTTCATATGTAACATTGTCTTATTTTAAAATTGTTTATGTTTTCTTTAATATTTATTATTACACAAATAAAGTCTTTATCTCCATTGTTTTTCACATTCAATCTTTAATTTAGTTCAACATATTTACATACATATATTTTATACATTTTACATTCGTACATTCCCCACCATTTATTTTTGTACAACTTTTAAAAAAGAAAAGAATGTTTTAAAAATGTTGATCACATATTAACAAATGATCACTTTTATTCATATATGCATATATATATATATAAGAGAATTAAATCTTAAAGATAAATCTTTTGAAATTTATTACATCTTCCAAATATTAATATAATTAAAAATTTAGAAAACAAAATATCATTAACTTTTTAAAGCTTTTAAATTCTACTTTATTTTTAATACAATTTATTTTTAAATTCAATATTTGTTTATAAAATACTTATTCTCATATTTCAAATCAAATTGCTACTTATAATCTAAATTTTTTATTTATTCTAGAAATTTTCTAATTAATTCATAAATAAATTCATAATTTAATTCCAAAATTAAATTAATCATCAAATTAAATTTGGCTAAATTTCAGGGATGTTACATTTTCCTAAAACATTTAGCTAGGAATTTCAGAATTCCAACACCTGTACTTATTTCAAATCATTTTGAAATCATATATATATATATATATATATATATATATATATATATATATATAACCCTTTTCATTTAATAAACCCTTCCCTGGAATTTTAAAATCGACTTGATTTTATCCAAAACAATTCTTTTCGAAATTTTTAAACAAAAATTGTCTGCCCAACAAATCTAAAACAAATCAATTACGGTAGTAATCCATCACTTAGAAACTCGAAAATGAACACCGATGATGTCTCGATCATCATAGGAATTATTTTCCAGTGACTGAGTGAGCTTAGCACATTATTACTTCAAAAATCCATTTAAAACCATTTTCATTTCAAAAATATTATTAAAAATAATACTATTTTTGTGATTTCTCGGAATTTTAAGAAAATTAAATGTGACAATCTCTCTTATTAAATTAATTAAAATTGGTAAAATTATTATGTTAATCAATATAAGTGATGATTTTAATGATGGTTATAAATAGATTTTAAAATGGAATAATTATTTTTACAAATTTAATTTGGTTTTTTTATAACTAGAATTTTAAATAAATTTATTATTTTCAAATTTAAATAAGTATTATTTAAATGTATATGTTTATATATTTATTTAAGTTAATTTTAAAAATAGAATTATTATTTTCAAATTTAATAATGTGTTTTTTTAAATTAATATATATACACACATACATACATACATACATACATACATACATATATATATATATATATTTAAGTTGATTTAATTGGATTTTTAAATTTGAATTTAAAGGATAATTATTTTGAAATAGTTTAGATATAAAAATATATGAATAAAGTTTTTATTAGAATATAATTTATTTTATATTCTTTTTCCTTGAAGAATTTTATTAATATAAATTTAGAAAGTATTACTTAAATAGTAATAAATACAAATGTTTTACATTTACATTTATAAATGAATTTAAATACACTGTACGATTATATTTAAAATATGATAGATTTTAGTTTTATTTTATTTTAAAGATTTTATTTATTTAAAATTTACAAAGGAATTTATTTATTAAGAAATACACCAATTAATTAAGATATATATATATATATAATAATCTTTCTAAGTAAATTCAATAATAAATAAAAATGAATAGATACAAGTTTTAGCATATAAACCTTCATGATAACATGTGTTAAGATATTAAATAGGGTATTTGACAAGTCTCACCCCTTGGATTTTATTGTTCTTAATTTTTACAAATCATAAATAAGTTATATAAACATACATCTTACCTTCCTTTTTCTTTTTCTCATCTCATTTCTTTTCTAACACAAAGAAAACTTCACCTGTTCTATGCTCTACAACCAGAAAAGAATCACTCCCTGTAATTCATCTCTCAAGATCAAAAACACAAATCCCTGTAAATCATTTTCCAAAATCAAAATACCAAAACCTGTCATCAAATTCTCAAAGCAAAGACCAAATCCTATTACAATTCTCAAATCGGTGGATCTCAAGAACAAACCTGTAAAAAAATTTCCCAAATCAAAAAAAAAATCAAGCCTGAAACAATTTTCAAAGCTTGCAAATTTCAAATGCAACCTGGATTTCCAAAGCAATCTGCAACAACTAAAGATTCAGCCTGTATAAATCAAAGTTTCAAAGCGTTTCATTTTAAACAAATCAAAACTAACTCAAAGGCTCAACCCAGTTTTTTAAACTCTATACTTTGAAAAAAGGTCAGTAAACTTCATTTTAAAAACGGTTTAAAACCTATGATTTTAACCTGACGCTTGACGCAGCGGATAATTAACAAAACAATATGGATCGATGAAAGTAGCAATCGGTGGATTGAAGATACTGAAATTCCCAAATTCGTTGATCACAAAGATACCGAATTGTAGCTATCTTCGACACGTTGATCGCGCACGATACCGTGAGAGAAGATCTTCAATTCTTCAATCGTTGATCAAGCACACTTAATTCCGCGAATCGGCTTCAACAATCGGTTATTCGAGCGCACTCGAATAACTGAAAGTGGAGATACGAGATTAAACTCAACTACCAATTTAAGATGAAAGCACACATCAATCAAACAAGAGTTTTATTCAAAAATCAACAACCTTTTACAAATGACCCACGCGCTTATTTATAGGCTTATAACCCGCACCTCACTAGGTCGCACGCGACCTAACATTGTTACGCGACCCAACTTAGGTCGTTCACGACCTAACACACTTGCCCTTACACGATCCACCGACCTAATATAGGTCGCTAACGACTTAGAGACAACGTTACAACAGAGTACACACGAGCTAACAATATACGACGTACAACGACTCAAAATATATACAAGACATACGACCTAATATGTACAACGCGACTCAACACAAGACGACCCACGACTTAATTACAAACAGCTTATTACAACACAACATATACACATAGCGACTTACGACTCAAACATGGAGCGACTCAAGGTTCTTCATGCGACTTATCCAAAGAGCGTCATAAGGAAGCACGGCTTCAAGATTATGCGACCCATGAAAATAACGACCTAACTTAGGTCGTAGCTTGATAAGGTCGTGGACGACTTATCTTGCTTTAACAACTGAACATCATCATGCGACCTAACTAGGTCGTTAGGTCGTTTGAGCGACTTAAGGAAGCGGCATGTGGAGCAGTAGGTCGTTAACTCGGGCGTCTTTACTAGGTCGTTTCGCGACCTATCATAGGTCGTTGGTTCCCTTTCCTTTACATAACTCGCTGCACTACATGCCTTTGCTTCTCTGCCTTGCTCCGGTGCCTTGCTAGGTCGTGAGGACCTAATTTTTTTCCCTTAGGTCGTGTGTGACCTAAACCACGTGATTTTGCAGATCGCGCTGCATCAACGCTTATGATGAACTGTGTGAAAATATAGTTGCTTATGTTATGTGTATAAATGCATGAATGTATGTGTATGATGTGCTGTATATATCTGATGCATGCTTGGAAATGGATGATCACCTCTCTGTTAAACTTTGGTGAGAAATCATTTTACTTAAAAACAGATTTGAAAATCTGTCAATATGTTTAGATGTTGATGATGAATTTTTGAAAGAATATTATGGTTTGTATATGTTCATACATGAGAATGTATGTGGTATTTGCTTGTTTTAAACTGTATGTATGAAAATAGCCTTTGTTAATATACAAACATCTAAATTTATTCATATCTCTCCAAATATCTACTAATAAGCTAAAATTTGTAAATAGAAAATGTTTGTGAGTTTATAAACTTAATTTTAAAAATAAAATTCATAAAATATATGAACTGTTTATTTACAAAATATGAAATATCCAGGTCTGATCAAAGTTGGTCCAAATTTATTTGTCAGCATATTATGAATCAAGTCTATAACCTGATTCTAGTTTGAAATTCATGAATTTAGAGATAGGAATTGTGATTTTTAGATTAGAAATGGATGAGTTGTGGTGGGATGATGGTTTTCCACCTTTTGTCAATTTCTGGTGAAGGGCGTTGAAGTTTGTGTTGAGGTTTGGTCTGAAGGAGGGCGAAGTGCCATGGATCAAGGGAAAATTGGTATAGGATTTTTTTGATTGCCGAGGTTGTGATCGGAGGTGATTTAGGGTTTGATACCTGTTTGGGATGTCGGGGTAATCATGGTGATCTTGGCGACAACGGAGCTTCGGGCTCGATCGCGATGGTTCCAATCGAGACATGATGGTGTGACGCTACTATGGAAGGGAGGCCATGGGTTCCGTTCACCTAGATCGTCGGCGATGGGTGGATCTTTATTTTGAGTTGAGGTTCAAGTTGGGGTTGAAGCACTCGATTTCGATTCGTGAAAGAACAGTGGGATCTGGTCGATGGGGAGACTTCGCACAGTCAGCGGTGATGTGTGGGAAGCTTCGTAGTGGTTCAGCGTCGAGGGGTTCACCGTGCACTGTGCACACGTGCATATCAGGTTCTGATGGGTTGAATTTTTCGGGTAACTCGAGTTTTACTCGAATCATTCTCGAGTTGGTCTTGAGGCGAGAGGGTAGCTTGTGAGTATCGTGTTTGCTCGGGAAAGTGGTCGAAATTGTTCTCAAGTTATGTTTTGATTAAGGAATCAGGTTTTAAAATTTAAATTATAAGAAAGGTGTTTCAGATTTTAAAGCAAAGAACCTGGACTTTTTAAATACTTCTAGGCTTTAAAGCAAAGTAAAACAAGTTTTTTTTAAAAAAAGTTATAAAATAATTAGTTGTAAGGATAAATGTATTAAACAAGTTTCTAAAACAAAAACAAGGTTTGAATTAAAATAAAATTGATTTTTAAAACTCTTATACGAAATTTCTTTTATAAAATAAGTGTTTCTTAATATATTATTTAAAGGTTTGTAAATTTGACTTAAATTTAGTCAATGTTTAAAATTTGTTAATCATTTTAAATCTTAAAATTTAAATGAAATTTAAAAGTAAATTTAAAGGTGAAATGTTTAAATGCGTATGTTTATTATAATTAGGTCATTAATAAAAGAATGATTTATCCTAAAGATAATTTAGGTTTCAAATATGAATGATTAATTTAGATTAATTAATTAATGATTTAGTATTAATTAATTAGTAATCATAGATTGTTTGTTAGTTAATTAAGGGTTAATTAATTAGGTTATTAAGGGTTAAGTTAATTAATTAAAGATTAATTAATTTTTAATTAAAAATCATTAATTAGATAAGTATAGTTTATTAATTATGTATTTGGAATTTATTTATCAAGTAATTAAAGATAAATTAATTTACAATTAAGTACTTAATTAATTAAGGAATTAGAAATTGATTTATTGGTGATTGAGAATTAATTTGTAATTAATAATGGTTAATTAAAATTTAATTACTTAAGGGAAGTAATTAAAGAAGTGTTAATAGTTAATAAGAGATCATTAACTAGGGATTATTAAATAATTAATTGATGTGATTAATTAAAGATAATTAATTAGATTAATTAATTAAGGATAATCAATTATGAAATTGCTTAAGTATAATACCTAATGAATGTAACCAAAGGAATTAATTACTAAATGTAATTGACTAAATAAATATGATTAATTTAAGTTAATTAGTTTAATCAATTTAAGATAATCATTTAGTTGATTGAGTATAATTACTTAATGTAATTTATAAAGTGTAATTACTTAGTGAAGTAATTAACGGGTAATTACTGGACGTAATTAATTGAAGGGTGATTTATTAATGGAAGTAATTTGAGTTTAATTACTTTGTGTAATTAGTCAAGGGATTAATTAAAGATAATTAATTAAGTAGTAATTAATTTAATAAGGTAATTAAGGGCAGTTAATTACTGAATGTGATTAATCAAGATTAAATAATGAGTAATTTATTAAAAGATTAATTACTTAACGTAATTAATTAATTTAAATAGAGTAATTAATTAAAGAGCTAACTAGGGATCATTAATTAACATAATTAATGAAGTGATTTAAGATTGATTAATTAAAATTAATTAATCAATGATAAGTGATTATGAAGAAATTAATTAATGTAATTAATTAAGGATTAATGTAATTAATTATAATTAATTTATTAATGAATTAATTAATGGTTAATTACTGTATTTGATTAAGAATAATTAATTTGTGAAATTAATTAAAGGATAATTACCTGAATGTAATTAAAGGATAATTAATCGGAAATGATTAATTAAGGTGGATAATTAGAGGATAATTAATTAATTGATTTGTAATTAATTAATGGTTATGTAAGAGTTTTATAACGATGAAAGTAATTAATTTAATTTACTTCAAATTAATTAGAGATAAAGTAATTAATTTAATTCATTTTAAATTATTTATGGTGTGATTAATTAATCCTTTCTTATGTATGGATGGATGATATTGGTTGCCTTGAATGGTTTGAGGTCTCAGATATGAGATAAGCAATGCTGTGTGATATGGATGCTTTGGTTGAAGTGTGATGATAATGTGGATTATCTATTTATGATGATAATATGAATTATCTATTTGTGAGATGTGAATTATCTATCTGTATGAATATAGATAATGAATTGAATTGTTTTAAACTTTAAAACAACTTAGACCTAAAAGATTGCGCTTTGGATTCGAGGAGACCGGTATCGTGTTTCCAGATTTGGATATCCGAAAATCACATCGATCCAAATTAGCGATAGGTCATGAATCTAAAGTGAAGATGAAGATTCAAAGTGCAAGGGTTATCGTCGTTAACTCTGAGGGTGATTCCAAAATGAGTGTAACGAGATGATGCCTTCGGTTTCTTTCGAACCCAGAACGAACTTGTATGGATTGAATGCTTTCAGAACATTGTCAGGTGGACGATGAGAATTCTAAGAGCTTTGTTCCCTAAATGTAATCATAGCCTCATCAACCGAGAATGGCTAAAACAGGGGAGGTGCGCAAGGCTAAGTGGGTCGCGCTCAAGTAGGACATGATTTTCCCCTGTCTAGGAGTCCTTTTTTATTCAGCTGCGTGGGCAGTTGGAACATATGCCAACTGCGGGGATGTCTTATTCGAAACTATCCAGTAAGGGATGGTTCCGGCCTTGTGTTGCAGGGGGATTGGGAGCAATCCTTGGTACATTGATCTAGGCCCCGTACTGTGACGGGCAGTACCCCAGTAGCCCTGCTGTTTTATGTAATCCAATCTCCAATAAATGTAGTACGTTTTAGTTGTGCCCAACTATGTTGGACAATGAGATGTAAGCATTTCAGCTATTTTTGAATTTATTTGAAAACCCTAGACCCTATTATAATATCACTGGATTTCCTATCAGATGTTTTGGTTAGCGTAAAATAAAAACTTACCCAAGTTTATGTGTAGGGAGTCTTACGTGATACCTTTTATTTTAAAAGGTTTTTCAAAAGTTTAGCAACTTTAACCCGTTTACTCACACCAGATCCATGTCTGACCCAAGTGTTTATTTTCTGTTTTATTAAACTCTTGGGTTCTAAAATTTTTATGAGTAGCCAAGGGATTCAAGTTAGCTTTGACGAATTATGGAGTGGTAATGGAGCAGGAGGCTTCTGCGTTGTAGATATATATAGTGCACCGCTGTGTTGGATTCTCTGAGTTTTATTTGAGTTTTAATAACTTGACAGGTGTTTATAACTGTCTAGTATGTGATATATAAGCCGTGTATCTCTGATGTATCTGATATTGTATAATACTTATGTGATTAATATAATCTATTCGTTTCGCTGTTGAGATTCTGATGTTGTTCCTTTCTTATCTCTTCTCTTTTCTATCCCTTTCTTTCTTAATGATGATGCGTCTTTCTATAGAGAGAAAGTCGGGTCGTCACATTTAGTATCAAAGAACTAAGTTGAGTGAATACCTAGGCTTTGGAGTGATTTCTTTCTTGAGAGAGCGTGTTTGTAATTTGAATATATATATATATATATATATATATATATATATATATATATATATATATATATATATATACCTATTTGCGTGGATTACCTCTTCGGGTTTTCCAATATAAGTTAAAGAGGTGGATAGGGTAGTGGTGTATAGCACGACAACCAATGGTAGGAGTCTGATTATTGAGGTTGGGAGTGTATCTGTCTAGACTGTTGACCTAATACCGTCTTGAGTAAGTTTTGCTGTGGTGAATGGATTTCACCAATCTCTGAAGGAAACATGTTAAGGTTTGGAGTCCCTCATTTGAGTGTAAGATTGATCGCGCTCGTATGAGCGGATTTTTGAGAGATTGGATCTGTCGGTTGTGTAGGAGCGAGTGATAGTATCTTGGCCACTTCAGGTAGAAGCAGTTGCGTGGTGAGACGCAACGACTTTGGATGTTTCCAAAGATGTTTCTTTTAGAAGCAAGAGTAGGGAAGTGTGTCTGCATCGGTGATGAGGCTGAGTCCAACAGGATGATGCGTTTGGTTTGAGGCCGAGTTTCTCGAGGAGCTATGGATAAGAAGTCTTTGGGCATTAGTAGCAGCATTACAGCTGGAAGTGTTTTGTGTGCCAGCAGAAAGATCTTCTGGCTTTGCAGTTTCCTAGAGATGGATTTATGAAGAAGCAGAGTTGACTTGTTTCTTCGATGGATTAGTCAAGGATAAGCTGTTCTGATTTGTGAAAAGAGAATAGTATCTTTGGATATTAGACTGGATAGGATTGCAAAAGTTACTTGTGATTGTTGGAGTGATTCTCTTGGATAATCTTTTGCATGAGATTGTGGCATCTCCGGAGGATGTAGAAGTTATAGAGTTGTTAGAAATTTCTTGGATGTCTTCTGGGAATATCTGAGGTTTGTCCGCATTGGAGATTGCATTCTGTATTGACTTAGTTCATGGAGGTACCGGTGATTTAGCTAGGTTGAAGGATGTCTCCTAGGATGGGGTTTTGGTGAAGCATCTCAGGATTTCTTGGTGCTTCTGTGTTTTCTCTTTTTGGATCTGTTGAACCTTATTTCTGGGATGTGTTGTGTAGTTTGTGCCCGTGTTCATCGATGGCATTCCGATTTACTCCAGATCAGAGTTGTGCAGCAAAAGCAAGGTAGCATCTGTTCTAGAGTGGAAGTGACTGGAAGTTGCAGTGTTTTGGATTAGAGGGTCTCTTCAGGAGTTTTTCAAGATTTAAGGCCAGATTAGAGAGTGCGTCTGTTTTGTCTTTTCCGGATAGGAGAAGTAAGTTCAGTCTTTTGATATTTGTGGAAGTAGAGTTTGTGTTCTTGGGTTTAGTTGATCTTGAAAGGATCATTTGTTGGATGGTTTCGGTCCAGTTTGTTTCTGGAGGCATCGGCGAAGGTTGAGCTGATCAAGAAGGATGTAGGCAGCCCAGGATCGTCAGAAGTGTTTTATGGTTAAGAGACGGAGGAATTTGGAATTTAAAGCTGGAGATTGAATTCTGGATAAGATTTTCTCTGGTAAAGGGAGTAGTAAGATTAGATAAGATTGGAAAGCAAGCTCAGAAATATTTTGGATCTTTCTGTGCTTCCGATAGGGATTAGTGATTTGGTCTTCAGGGTTGAATTGCCAGTTCGTAAGACTGGGATTCATTGTGTTTCACGTATCTCCGAGGGAGTACATGTTTGGTTCATCACTGGTTTTGGAACCAGCTGTTGGAAGGATTTGGTTGTTGAGTCGGCCTTGTCTGTGGTTGAATCTCTTGTGTAGATTGAAGATCTAGATGAGTAGGAGCTCAGTAGCTTAGTTATGTAGCTAGTTTGGATTTGGTAGAGCGAGTATATCAGTATCTGTATTTGGGAAACTCGGGATAGTTTTAGGAAGCTTATCCGGATTTGTGTCCAGAGAGCTAGTAATGTTTGTTTGGATGAAATTGTTTTATGCTTGAATTGTTTGGAATATAATAAAACTTTGGGATTATCTTTTGTTTAAATTTCGGGGATGAAATTCTTTTAAGGGGGAGGAATGTGATATCCCAAAATTTTAAGCAAATTAAGTATGGTAATCCCTCCTATTAAATTAATTAAAATTAGTAAAATTGTTATTTTAATCTATATAATGTGATGATTTTAATGATAGTTATAAATAGGTTTCAAAATGGAATGATTATTTTTACAACTTTAATTTGGTTGTTTTATAACTAAATAAACTTATTATTTTCAAATTTAAATAAGTATTGTTTAAATGTACAAGTATAAATATTTATTTAAGTTAATTTCAAAAATAGAATTATTATTTTCAAATTTAACAATGTGTTTGTTTAAATTAATATATATATATATATATATGTGTGTGTGTGTGTGTGTGTGTGTTTAAGTCGATTTAATTGGATTTTTAAATTTTAATTTTAATTTAATATTTGAATTTAAATTTGAATTTAAAGGATAATTATTTTGAAATAGTTTACATATAAAAATACAAGAATAAATTTTTCATTAGAATATAATTTATTTTATATTCTTTTTCCTTGAAGAATTTTATTTATATAAATTTAGAAAGTATTATTTAAGTAGTAATAAATATAAAATTTTTATATTTACATTTATAAATGGATTTAAATACATTGTATGATTTTATTTAAAATATGGTTGATTTTATTTTTATTTCCTTTTAAAGGTTTTATTTATTTAGAATTTACAAAGGCATTTATTAATTAAGAAATATACTAATTAATTAAGATATATATATATATATATATATATAAGCTTTCTAAGTAAATTTAAAAATAAAAATAAATGAATAAATACAAGGGTTAGCATATAAACCTTCTTGATAACATGTGTTAAGATATTAAATAGGGTATTGGACAAGTGTCACCCCTTGGATTTTATTTTTCTTAATATTTAGAAATCATAAATTAGTTATATAAACATACATCTTACCTTCCTTTTTCTTTTTCTCATCTCATTTCATTTATAAACAGAAAGAAAACTTCACATGTTATGTACTCCACAACCAGAAAAGAATCACTCCCTTGAATTCATCTCTCAAGATCAAAAACACAAATCCCTGTAAATCATTTTCCAAAATCAAAATACCAAAACATGCCATCAAATTCTCAAAGCAAAGACCAAATCCTGTTGCAATTCTCAAAGGAATTCCCAAACCTGTAACTCATCTCAAGAACAAACCTGTAATTTTTTTTCCAAATCAAAAAAATCAAGCATGGAACAATTTTCAAAGATTGCAAATTTCAAATGCAACATGGACTTCCAAAGCTATCTGCAGCAACTAAAGATTCAGCCTGCATAAATCAAAGTTTCAAAGCGTCTAATTTAAAGAAATGAAAACTAACTCAAAGGCTCAACCCAGTTTTTTCAACTCTCTACTTTTTGATAAAAGGTGAGTAAACTTCGTTTTAAAAACAGTTTAAAACCTTTGATCTTAACCTGATGCTTATGATGAACTGTGCGAAAATATAGTTGCTTATGTTATGTGTTTAAATGCATGAATGTATGTGTATGATGTGCTGTATATATCTGATGCATGCCTAGAAATGGACGATCACCTCTCTGTTAAACTTTGGTGAGAAAACATTTTACTTAAAAATAGATTTGAAATTCTGTGAATATGTTTAGATGTTGATGATGAAATTTTGAAAGAATATTATGGTTTGTATATTTTCATACATGAGAATGTATGTGGTATTTGCCAGTTTTAAACTGTATGTATGAAAATAGCCTCTGTTAATATGCAAGCATCTAAATTTATAGAATAAATTCATATCTCTGTAGATATCTGTTGATAAGCTAAAATTTGTAAATAGAAAATATTTGTGAGTGTATAAACTTAATTTTAAAAGTAAAATTCATATAACATATGAACTTTTTATTTATAAAATATGAAATATCCAGGTCTGAATATATGAACTTTTTATTTATAAAATATGAAATATCCGGGTCTGATCAAAATTGGTCCAAATTTAATTGTCAGCATATTATGAATCAAGTCTATAGCCTGGTTCTAGTTTTAAATTCATGCATTTAGAGATAGGAATTGTGATTTTTAGATTAGAAATGTATGAGTTATGGTGGGATAATGTTTTTCGACATTTTTGTCGATTTCTGGTGAACGGCGTCGAAGTTTGTGGTGAGGTTTGCTCTGGAGGAGGCCGAAGTGCCGTGGATCAAGGGAAAATTGGTGTAGGATTTTTCTGACAGCCGAGGTTGGTAATCGAAGGTGATTTAGGGTTCGATATCTAGTTTGGGATGTCGGGGTAATCATGGTGATCTCGGTGACAACGGAGCTTCAGGCTTGATCACGATGGTTGCAATCGAGACGTGATGGTGTGAGGCTGCTGTGGAAGGGAGGCCTAGGGTTCCGGTCACCTAGATCGTCGGCGATGGGTGGATCTTTGTTTCGAGTTGAGGTTCGAGTTGGGGTTGAAGCACTCGATTTCGATTCGAGATAGAACAGTGGGATCTGGTCAATGGGGAGGCTTCGCGTAGTCAGCGGTGATGTGTGGGAGGCTTCGCAGTTGGTCGGCGTCGAGGGGTTCGCCGTGCACCATGCACACGTGCATATTAGGTTCTGATGGTTGTAGTTTTCGGGTAACTCGAGTTTTACTCGAGTCATTCTCGAGTTGGTCTCGAGGCAAGAGGGTAACATGTGAGTATCGTGTTTGCTTGGGAAAGTGGTCGAAATTGGTCTCGAGTTATGCTTTGATTAAGGAATCAGGTTTTAAAATTTAAAATATAGGAAAGGTGTTCTAGATTTTAAAGCAAAGAACGTGGACATTTCAAATACTTCTTTGCTTCAAAGCAAAATAAAACTAGTTTTTCTAAAAAAACTTATAAAATAATTAGTGCAAGGATAAATGTTTTAAACAGGTTTTTAAAATAAAAACAAGGTTTGAATTTAAATAAAATTAATTTTTAAAACACTTATATGAAAATTATTTTGTAAAATAAGTGTTTCTCAATATTTTATCTAAAGTTTGGTAAATTTGATCTAAATTTAGTCTAAGTTTAAAATTTGTTAACAATTAAATCATTAAATTTAAATGAATCTTTAAATTTAAATGAAATTTAAAAGTAAATTTAAAGGTGAAATGTTTAGATGCATATGTTTATTATAATTAGGTCATTAATAAAAGAATGATTTATCCTAAAGATAATTTAGGTTTCAAATATGAATGATTAATTCAGGTTAATTAATTAATGATTTATTATTAATTAATTAGTAATTATGAATTGTTAGTAATTAACTAAGGGTTAATTAGTTAAGTGATTAAGGGTTAAGTTAATTAATTAAAGATTAATTAATTTGTAATTCAAAATCACTAATTAGATAAGTATAGTTTATTAATTAATGATTTGGAATTTATTTATCAAGTAACTAAAGATAAATTAATTTACAGTTAAGTGCTTAATTAATTAAGGAATAAAAATTGATTTATTGGCAGTTAAGAATTAATTTGTTATTAATAATGGTTAATTAAAATTTAGTTTCTTAGGGGAAGTAATTAAAGAAGTGTTAATAGTAAATGAGAGATCATTAAATAGGGATTATTAAATAATTAATTAATGTGATTAATTAAAGATAATTAATTAGGTTAATTTATTAAGGATAATCAATTATGAAATTGGTTAAGTATAATACTTAATGAAATAATTAAAGGAATTAATTACTAAATGTAATTAACTAAATAAATATGATTAATTTAAGTTAATTAGTTTAATTAATTTAAGATAACCATTTAGTTGATTGAGTATAATTACTTAATGTAATTTATAAAGTATAATTACTTAATGAAGTAATTAATGGGTAATTACTGGATGTAATTAATTGAAGGGTGATTTATTAATGGAAGTAATATGAGTTTAATTACTTTGTGTAATTAATCAAGGGATTATTTAACGATAATTAATTAGGGAGTAATTAATTTAATGAGGTAATTAAGGGCAGTTAATTACTGAACGTAATTAATCAAGATTAAATAATGAGTAATTAATTTAAAAGATCAATTACTTAATTTAATTAATTAATTTAAATAGAGTAATTAATTGAAGAGGTAATTAAGGATCATAAACTAATATAATTAACGAAGTAATTTAAGATTGATTAATTAAAATTAATTAATCGATGATAAGTGATTATGAAGTAATTAATTAATGTAATTAATTAAGGATTAATGTAATTAATTATAATTAATTAATGAATTAAATAAGTAAAGGTCAATTACTGTATTTGATTGGGAATAATTAATTTGTGAAATTAATTAAAGGATAAATACTTGCATGTAATTAAAGGATAATTAATCAAGGATGATTAATTAAGGAGGATAATTAGAGGATAATTAATTAATTGATTTGTAATTAATTAATGGTTATGTAAGCAAGTTTTAAAGTGATGAAAATAATTAATCTAATTTACTCTAAATTAATTAGCGATAAAGTAATTAATTTAATTCATTTTGAACTAATTATGGTGTGATTAATTAATCCCTGCTTATGTATGGATGGATGATATTGGTTGCCTTGAATGTTTGAGGTCTCAGATATGAGATAAGTAATGTTGTGTGATATGGATGCTTTGGTTGAAGTGTGATGATAATGTGGATTATCTATTTGTGATGATAATATGAATTATCTATTTGTGAGATGTGAATTATCTATCTATATGAATATAGATAATGAATTGAATTGTTTTAAACTTTAAAACAACTTGGACCTAAAAGATGGCGTTTTGGATTTGATGAGACCGGTATCGGGTTTCCAGATTTGGATATCCGAAAACCACATCGATCCAAAATAATGATAGGTCGTGACGATGAAGATTTAGAGTGCAAGGGTTATCGTCGTTAAATCTTAGGGTGATTTCAAATGAGTGTAACGAGATAATGCCTTCGGTTTCGTTCGAACCCGGAACGAACTTGTATGGACTAAATGCTTTCAGAACATCGCTAGGCTGACGATGAGCATTCTTAGAGATGTGTTCTCTAAAGGTAATCGTAGCCTCAAGCCTCATCAACCGGGAATGGCTAAAACAGGGGAGGTGCGCAAGGCTAAGTAGGTCGCGCTCAAGCAGGACAAGATTTCCCCTATCTAGAAGTCCCTCTTTATTCGGCTGTGTGGGCAGTTGGAAAGTACGCCAACTACGGGGTTGTCCTGTTCGGAACTATCTAGTAAGGGATGGTTCCGGCTATGTGTTGCAGGGGGATTGGTAGCAATCCTCAGTACGGTGGTCTAGGCCACGTACTATGATGGGCGGTACCCCAGTAGCCTTGCCATTGTATGGAATCCAATCTCCAATAAGTGTCGTATGTTTTAGTTGTGCCCACCTATGTTGGAATGCGAGATGTAAGCATTTCAGCTATTTCTGCATTTTATTTGAAATCCTTAGACCCTATTATAATATCACCAGATTTCCTATCAAATGTTTTGATTAGCGTAAGGTAAAAACTTACCCATGTTTATGTGTGGGGAGTCATACGTGATACCTTTTGTTTTAAAAGGTTTTTCAATAGTTAAGCAACTTTAACCCGTTTACTCACACCAGACCCATGTCTGACCCAATCGTTTATTTTCTGTTTTATTAAACTCTTGGATACACAAATTTTTATGTGTAGCCAATGGATTTAGGTTAGCTTTGACGAATTATGGAGGAGCAATGGAGTAGGAGGCTTCTACGTTGTAGATATATATAGTGTTGCACTGTGTTGGATTCTCTAAGTTGTATTTGAGTTGTAATAACTAAACAGGTGTTTATAACTGTCTAGTATGTGATATATAAGCTGTGTATCTCTGATGTATCTAATATTGTATAATACTTATGTGATTAATATAATTTATTCGTTTCGCTGTTGAGATTCTGATGTTGTTCCTTTCTTTCTTCTCTATCTCTTCTCTTTTCTATCCCTTTCTTTCTTAATGATGATGCGTCTTTCTGTGGAGAGAAAGTTGGGTCGTCACAATTTTAATATTCACCATACATTAAAAAATATTTTCCAAACTTCCCGAGATTTTATTCTATTTTGAGTCAAATTTTCGTTTTAACTCATTTTTATAATTCATATTTATACAATTCAATTTTGGTTTTTATAAACCATTTTAGACTTTATAATCTTGTTAGATTATAATATTATAAACTAAACACTCTAACATACTATAACAATTTCTACAAAATTATTTCTTTTATATCAAAGTGTAATTTGGGTAAAAATATTTCGTTCACCCGCTTTAAAACAATAATGTGTTAGTTTACCGTGTTTAAGTGTTTAGAAACTTCTATCGATTTAGTGGCGTCCCACTACTCGACCAAAATTTATATGCCACTCAGTAGATAAATCAAAACAATATAAAACATTTTATACTCCATAACAAATACACACTAATATCTATTAATACACTAAAACTCATTCTAAGGTGCTATTGACCCTATCTCTAATGAGTAATCCGCAACAAAGCCAAGGTTCTCGCTTAACCTTCAGCTTTGATACCAACTGTAATAAAACGGAATTTTTGACCCTTGAAAATCGATATCAATACATTTACTGTATATCATGTCGAATATTCAAGTGCTGGAAATACTGATTGCTAGGGGTAAAGAAGGAAGGATAGACGAAAACAGAACAACAATAATGCAAAATCTCACAATCGCAGCGGAACAAAATATAATAGATAACAACAGATCTTTATATAAGAAAACTGTAACTGTCGATATACGTATACACACTTAATCATCAGAATACAACAATCAATACATCAATATGGTTAGTTATTATAACTTGTCCTCGCCAATGCTGTCTATACCATCTACACACATTGTAGAATATAATCAAGTACAACTATACATCTCTATCATCCAGCTCGTCTTTTGAGCTCCATAGCATCTTAACCCGAATTTGTAATATTCGGTCTGACCTGAGCATTATAGTAAAATAACACCCGAGTCAGTCTGAAAACCAACGTGAGAAGAGCGCACTCAATTTGAATTATTACTGCTATCAAAATCCTTTAAAAAAAAGGTATCTCGTAAAACCACACCACACATAAATACGACGCGTTTTAACCTTACGATAACCAAAATATTTATATCAAAGTCGTCTGATATTATAGCATCTACAGAAATTAATCAGAAAATATTTGAAATGCTTGCATCTCACGTTTCACCATTGTTGGGAACAATCAAAACCATACAGGCTCGTAGTGGTATATAATGACCGGGCTACTAGGGTATCGCCCATCACAGTATACCTCTGGAAAAATGTACCAAGGACCGCATGGGGATCCCCTTCCAACACAAGACTGGCCTACCCCTAAACTAGATAGTACTAAATATGTTTTCACCCCGGGTGTTCCCACCCTTATCGAGCGCTCTTCTTTTTCCATGCACAACCATATCCATAATTTGTAATATATCTGAGGGAATCTAGAATGGTGATAAACATGCCTTAATTAGGTGCGACCCACTTAGCCTTACTGTATCTCCAATGTTTTAGTCATTCTCGGTCAATGAGGCTTGAGGCTATGTTTACCTTTCAAGAACAATTCCACTTAGAATGCTCATCGTCCTCCAATGACGATGTTTTGATAGCATTCATCCACACAAGTTGTCCAGGGTCAGGACAAACCGGGTCACCATCTTCACGATATCACCAATCGTAACGTTCAAACCAGATCGAAGTGGTTTTTGGATAATTATATCCGATCCCGGTCTCTACGAAACGATTAACGAATTTGGCCAAATTTGATAGTTAGTTATTTAACTATCCAATAACATCCATAAGCAGTCACTACACATTATTTATAATTCTTTAAAACATTCATTTCAAAATATCTTTACAAAGATATATATTCAAATCTCTTTCAAAATTTTCAATATTTGAAAACATTTCCGAATACTTGTTTTCACAACAGGATATTTCTAGTTGTACCTCACTTCAACACTTAGTGAAATATTTCCAACTTTGGTTTATAATCTAGTACTTAGAAATATCTCGATATAAATCCTTCGTCTCTAAATATGTTCAAAAACCTTCCATTTCAACACTTAAGAAAATATTCTAAGTCCTTTATACAAATCATTTCAAATATCAATACTTAGGAAGTTTTTTATCTTACCTCCTACATTTCTGGAATTTAGATTAATCCCTTTTACATTTTCCAAAGTTGATTGTACTCACTTATAATCTCGTCTATCCATTTACAACTTCTTTATGAATCCGGGTTTAATCCCGAAGTTCTAGTTTACTAATATTTTGGAAATTCCTTAAACTCCCAGAATTTCAATATAAGATTTTCTCGTATAACATCACATCTGTTACATAAACCGTATTTCCAAATCTCGAGAAGATTTATATATAAATTTCAATCAATTCAAAACTCTATTTGTATAATACGTATTTGTAAAGAACAATAATTTATTTATTTTCAAAACATGTTTAAGTACTTATTTAAAAATATCAAACTCTTTAAATAAACATCAATTACTCGATTCAAACTCATTTTTAAATAAACAAATTAATTTTCAAAGCTGATTTTAAAATTTAGAATTTATTATAATAAATACTAAATATTTGAAAAATTAACTTTCAATGTATTTCAATTCTAACTAATTAAAATTTCATGGCTTAATAAATAAAATTTCCCTTTTAAAAAAAAACCTTATCTTCTTAATAATACATATATATATTTTCAAAATCTCAATAACCAATTTAATTTATAAATTCCTCCCGATTCACCATACATTAATTTTATTCCGACCTCCTAACCATTTCCACCTCTAAAAGAAAAATCAATTATTTTCCTCAACACAATTTATATGTCCTAATACAAATTCCTCTTATGAATTTATATTCCAAAATTATCATCTGATATCGTTTTTCCTTATTTATAATCATCATTTATAAATTTATAACTCCTTTGAGTCTCACTTTTTTATAAAACTAATCTCACTTATAAAATTCCATTTTATAAATCCATTTCTTCATAAATTCCACTTATTTTTCAAATCTATTTTTAATAGTGATTTCAATGCCTTCCATATTTTTCAGGATATTATTTTAAAAAATCCATTGTTTAAAACATTCTATATGAATTATTCTAAAAACCCTATTTAAAATTTATTTTTCCCAAATTGTTAAGTACCATCAAAAATCAATCATTGCTTTATCAAAATCAATCTCCTTTAGATAATCCGAATTCTGATATAAATATTTTCATGTTGAAAATCTCCTTTTAATTTCTTAAAAACTTAAAATGATATTTATTTTATTTAAAATACCAAAATTAAGGCCAGTGCAACTATATCATCTAATAATTCAAATCACCACATAATCTATATCAGATTGTTCACACAAATCATATACCACTATATATGAAATTAAAATTTGCATTTTTGAGTAATCCAGTTGGATCCCTCCAACCTGTTTTTTTACATCCATGAATGTTAGACAATATAAAATACCAATCCTGCTTCGAGGTGGGATATCGCTGCAATATAGGGTCTTCGGCTATTATGCAGGACACATTGGGCCTTATCTGCTCTAATCGGTAGGAAATAAATCCAACTACAAATAATATATATATATATATATATATTTAACATCCAAACTGATAATAATTTATAGTTTCATCCAATCAACCAATAATTTAAATTCAATATTTTTAAATTAATCCAAATGAGTTAAAACCTTGATTTTTAATTTTTGGGATCATTCCAGCTTAAATTCTTTTAACAAATTCCACGAAATTCCGACCTCGTAAGAACATATTACGAGTTGTTAACAATTTTAATTTCTATAAACAAATTAATAATTAAACTAGTGATAGCAATATGATTAAATTTAAATTAAAACTAATTACAATATCTTCTTCCTGAATTTTAGATTTTCCTTTCACCATCGATTTCCAAATACCTCCAATCACTCCTCCATTCTCTACCGAGATGCCATGCGACCATTGTGTTACTGCAAAATACGACTCCACCATTGGCCTCATCCGTGCACAATCACATCCCCCAAAACCCTTTCCGTGCTTGCCTCTAATTATCCCACACGCATGATATTTCGCTTTACAACACGCACCTCCACCCAATATGACCGCTCATCGCCAAATCTATCTAAGGCTACCCAATACGGCAAGGCATCCAACTTCAAATTGAAACCCTAGCCCACTGTACCGAAATCGAGCTCTTCAAACATGATCAATCACTACAAATGATGTCGCAATGCCTCCCCTCCAAGTGTTGCCACCATCATTTTCCCCCAACCTCTGCATGCAAGTCCCAGACTTCCACTCCAACTTGCTTGCTCAAGCCCAAAGACCCCACGACCTCAGTGCCAGGCGCTCGTGCCTCTATCCACTCGCTCATGCGTACTCGCCGTCTAGGTGCGATTTCTCTTCCTCAAGCGCTTCGATTGAATCTTTTTTTTCTTTTTAATCATGATTCATGAATTTCGCTTAAAGTGGAAGCACGATTTTATTTATTTGTTTATATGATTGTCTCGATTTCCATTTAGAAGAATAAAGAGGAAGTATACACGATTTTTGATTTAAAGGATTAGGCAAGAAGTCAAGTAGAGGGTACACAGGTTTAGGCTTTGTATAAATAAAGGTAAACTAAAAATATAATACAAGGTGGCTGATGGATGTAATAGTTTTTGAATTCCAAAATTTATAATATTATTTTATTCTAAAATATCTTGTTTTATACACAAAGAAATCATGAACTCTTGCTGAGGCATTCTGCCAGGCGTTCCTAATGTTATACCGCTATTCTGAACTCAATGGAGCAAGTTTCGAGATATGATTCGATGGTTTGTGGAAGATAGCTTTTTAAACCCAATTAATAAATTAAATTTCAATATTAATTTAAATGTGTTTCTATCCCATACGACCAAATGGTAAATCCAAACACTATAGAAATTGAAATCCAATAATAATACACTATTATGGATCCAATGGAACTAGTTTCATCGAATTCCGAGACTGTGCCTCGGATCGCTATTTTAACACATCGATAAAAGCGACGATTTCAAAAATTTACAAAATCACATAATTTCCAGTTTTAAAAACTTACAATCTCAATTTTAATTCAAAAAGAATTTATATCAACATTATAAATCATTTCGATTCATATTCAACTCCAATTCAACTATCTAATCGATTTTCAATTATAAATTCAACAATTAAATTTATTTAATAAATCACTATATTTGGAATTTAAGTTTTATTCCACTTATTTGATCGAAAAACTTCATATAAAATTCCATTTACAATTAAAACGAATTAAATGTTCAAAATCAACAACTGAAAATTTGGGTCGTTATAGGAGAACAAGAAAAAGTTTCATGATCATTGGGGCTATGCCAGTATCCCTCGTGCTTCCTACATAACATGCATCCAAATCTTTTATATACAACATGCTCATATCAAAACCTGTTTTACCAAAACTACTTGTATTTTTACATTAAATTTCTTTGAAGAAAACTTTAGAACCAAACACCAATGTTTTATTTCAAACAATTTGAAATAATAATATATCTACATACTTTTTGTATATCAAATCATACCTTAGATTTGAACTAAATTTATTTTCAAAATAGCATTAAATACTTCCTATAATATTACTAATTATCATGATCTTAGTTTATAAACTAATTTCGCAATATTTAGTTTAAAATCCATACAAAATAAATGAATTTATAGAGCAACATGAAAATGATAGCAAGGAAATGGATGTTATCAAGTCATGAAATACACTCCTTTTTGCAAAGAGAAATGCTCTTCAAAAGTTCTTACCAAACAAAACATCTCAGGCCTATATTTAGTCATTTTTGACCACTCGATCTGGCTAACATAAAAATACTTTGTTTTTAAATTGACCCGTTGACTCCCAAAGGAACCTTAGACTTAGAAAACCCTAAAACTCTATCCAAAACATTGATATTCATAAATAACTTCAAACAATAATGTTATTACTTTCTCTAAAATCTTAGAAACCATTTACAAAGACACCAGGATTTAAGTTCTCAAAATATCAACTTAAAACCTCTATATTATATTATATAAACCGTACTTATATAAATGACTTTCTTCTAGAAAATTTACACTAAATTTATTTCATTAAAGTAAATTTCTAACCCGATATTATTACCGATGCCTTATATCGAACTATGAAATTTTAATTGCATGGTGTTTTTTTCAATGCACCAACAAATATTGTCTACCTAACTCCTATAGTAAAAATGTAAAATACTAATAAATTGGTCAAACATAAATCAACAATCCTTAAAGCAATAATAAATTTTCATAAATTAGCAAGCATGCCAAATCAACCTATAGAGGAGAGAAATGCTCATAAACTGCCCAGCACGGCTAAACTAACCAATGGGGGATAATGAATGACCATTATCAACCCTACATTAATCAAACTACATTAAAAATTAGCTTTGTAAAATTTACCATAAAGACATGTGTTTATAACAAATATGAATATGCTCTCATATATATTATACACTCAACTCAATCTAGAGTATCGCTTACTCTATTTCTAATGAGTTATACCTAAACATAGCCAACGTTCTCGCTTAACCTTCAGCTTTGATACCAAATGTAACAACCAAGAATTTTCGACCCTTAAATGTCGACACTAATACATCCACGGTATTCACGTGCCAAAAAGACATACTTTTAAGATGAAAAGAAAATGCAAAAAAGAAATGTAACAAGAAAGAAAAAGAACAAAAATCTGGATCTCCTTATGGGAAGATAATATATAATATCATAAAGACAACTAAAGTATCACTCTAAGATATATACCATTTCATATTTACAATCCTAAGTGCTATTATCAGTATGGACAGTTATAACAGTATATCCTTCCAAGTGCTAATATATATTGTAGTAGTGTGATAGAATTAAGAACACCGTGGCAGGTGAAAAAAAATCAACGCTTTCACCTTGAGGTCCAAAGAATATCAAAGAAACTAGTCATTCTCATATTACTAGAAAGAGGACTTGAGGAACTAAAGGAAAAATAAAACCACAAGTCATACATAAGTCTTGTGTGAGAAACTTAGGAAAGACAAGGCCCTATATAATAGTATCTTTTGAGACCATTCAAATCACCATAATGGTTTTCCCCTCAAAAGAACCAAAACCATTAAATAAGTAAAGCGATATAATAGATAGTGTATACGGTGTAGAATATAAATCCAAAAATAGTTATCTACTTGCATTTCACAACACAATTATATTAGAATTATGACTAAAACCGCTAAGGCATGTTCGCATATTGATTTCCATAAAGGTCTCCTCAATTTGGCCAACCTACTGATAAGTTTCAGAAACTACCATATGAAACCACACATATCTCTATATAAAATATGTCACAAAGGAAAATATAACTTGTCCACACCTGAACGTATGGTATCGAATAACATCAACTCCCATGTCCATCAACTAAAAGCATCTCTAGATATTTGGACTTGATGTACCCTTAGGTTAGATAAACCCACTACTATGCACCTACTTTATTTTTTATCGTTTCTGTTGGCAAAGTCATGTTCAACAACTCTTATGAAAGTCTTTATCTCTCGAACAGATCCAGAATTTCTCCATCGATTTTGGCATAAGCGTCCGATTAATTTAACGCTGACCTCTTCCTTGGGCTTACCATAGGATAGTCAATTTAACTCTATATAATTTGTCGAAAATATTAAAGCTGACCTGTAATATCCAGCCTTTTTGCACGTTTAAGTAGTCACACGTGCCAACTCAAACCATACAGAAGGGCGGATTGTTATTGGGGTGAATAAGAAAAAGCAGAAAGAAATAAAACAAAATAAAATCTTGTAGCGAAACGATAAAATATAATAATCAAATAAACAGTTCATATTCCACATTGATCTTATTCCAGGCACGCAGCTAGTTATTCGTCCTCCTACGAGGATGTCTACAAAAGAAAATGAGGAACTCAAGAAGCAGCTTTCAGAGCTGAGTTCAGAACAAACTATGATAAACATAGAACAGAAACACATATTATGGTACATCAAAGTGTAATACAAATGTTACGAATCCTTGAATCATCATTATTTTGCTCTTTTCGTGTCCTTTGGGGTAGATATAATTTTAGGAATATGTCTAGAAATTATGGCATTGTCGAGGTATTCAATAGATATTTAAGACAAGGCTATACATGGTCGCTCCTATCCAGCCCTATTCTCTGCATTAGCAGACAATATTACCCAGTAATGCTCTTTGTTAATGTAGGTCTCGGGGTGGGGCGTTATAATTACAAATCATATACATCAGAGATACAAAGCTAAACAATACATACTAGACAGTTATAAACACCTGCCTAGTTATACAACTAAATACAACACAAAGACAAATGACTCAGAGAACACACAGCGGAATACTATATAGCTATACGCAAAAGCCTCCTGCTCCATCCGTCGGGGTTGTGTTATTCGGAACTGAAGCTGTTTTACAAAATATTCGATTATACTTATACAATACATATCAGAGTTTCACATACTAGGGAATAATAAATAATGCATCAGAATAGTATGAATGCACTGGAATAATATAATAGATAATAGTAACACAATCTTTATCTTCGTCCTCCAGAAATGAAGTCTTCGAATCCTGAAATGCTCAGGCCGACCTGAGCGAATTCAAAGGACAAAACACTTGAGTCGGAACTAAAAGATCTTATGTAAGATAAATCAACAGTAAATTATGAGTGGAACAGCGTCAGAGACGTTTACGGGATTTCCTATCTAGTACCAAACGTGAGTGCAGTAACTTAAGAGATGCTCGGGATTCACATCTCCTAAGGATCCGTTAAACTATTTACTATGTAGTAATATTTCTCTATTATAATAATGTCTATAGTGAAATAAACTTACTTTTAAATAGCGTTATGGAGTTACCCATATAGCGCTTACCATATAATAGTCACAGTAGTCTATCCAGTATCAGGGTTCCTCCTGATCGGGAAGCCACCAGAGGATACCACACAGGCTACGGGAGAAAACCAAACTCGTACAACGTACGATACGGTAGGTGACATGGCACACAAGGAAATGCCAGGGTAGATATAACAATCACGCATCCGGGCTGGTGGTAACGCGTAGCAGCTACTACCGCCCACCTCGAGCCACACCCCTAAAATAAAAAATCAAAAGTGGCCACCAAAACAATCCAAAGTCAAAATATAATATCGAAGGAGTGTGTCCGATAAGAGGGGCTACCTCCTTGGACCGAGAATCGCTCCTGTTTTAGCCACCTTATGCCAACTCACGGGAGTCGGGTCCACGTATATACCTCAAAGGAACACTGCCACCATCCTACTTCATTCTGGAATCTCCACCGCATACACGGTTGTTAAAGTGGTTTTCGAAGTTGGCAGAGAGTATGACAACTTCCGATCCCAGACTCTTTAACAACCAAACGTTAATATAACACCGCGGACATTTTCAAAATAGTTTATACTTTAAAGCCAAAATATCATCGCCCTTTAAAAAACAAAATCGATATGATATCATTTTATTTCAAATATATCCTTTCTAAAGCATAACACTTTGAAAGATATAACATTTCGAAATCAGAACACTTGAATATAACAGTTTCAAATTATAGTACCTTGAAACTCATACTTTGAGCATAACTTCCACCACTTAAATAGTTTGAATATTTAAAATACTTCATATAATAAATAGCTTCTTCAATTCTCACAACTCAAATCCAACACAACTTGAATTTCTACATTTTATATTTAACTAAATCCCAAATCACACATTTCAATTCAATTTAGTTTCCAAATAAATTATCCTAAATTTATCGATTTCAAACCAGATTTGATCCTTAGAATAAACCATTTCAAATTCAATGTATTTCAAATTTAATTACTCAATAACTTCAAACTAAGTTTGTAAATTATGATTCAACAATTCAATTTTCCGCTGTTTAGTTTTGAAATATTTTACATAATAAATCCATTACCATTTAAATAAAACTAAAATTACAAATAATTAAATATTTTCTTCAATTTATTTATACTTGAAATGTCCATTTAGTTGACCTTAAACCAAAATCAAGTATAAAAATCATACCCTTTAAAATTTCAATTTAATAAATTTCACAACAAAATTGTTTGAGTTTAATTCATAAATAAATTCAACTTCAACTAAATATAATTTAAATAAATACTTAACCATATTATCTTAAATAAAAATCAAACTTTCCTCTCAACTCATACTGTATTAAAACAAATTTATACACGGCTTAACATCAAGAATAAATTATCATTTATAAAATCTCTAAGATCGATATTTATATATAACCATATATTCCTTTACAAATCATAGAAATGATTTCAAAATATTTTTTTATTTAGACCACAGTGTTTGTATAAAATTTTAAATCCTGTGGTCAAGTGATATAGATATTTATCATTTCAATCCGCAATTTAAAATATAAATACGGTTATATATCATTTCAATCCGCAATCTCGAATGAAATAAAAATCCATATCAACTTGTAGTTTATAACAATATAAAATACAACATCCATTCATCCAATATCAATCATAAAACATTTATCACAATCATCATCCAATTCAAATTAATAACATCAATATAGAGCAGATAATAAATAACAGGTATTTATTGGCATTTTATATTCAAAAATAAATTAAATAACTAATTTATCCAAATAAATTAGAGAAAAATGAGATAATGGTTAAAAATATGCCAAACAGTCATAAATAAATTTCTAAGCACATCATAAATCAATTTAACAAACATAAGAAATTTTAGAAGTTGCGAGTGGGTTAAAACAATCACTTTTTGAATTTAAATTGAATTTAAATCCAATTTAAACCCAAAATTTGAACAGTCTCAGAATCCTTCCAAACTAGAGTAAAAATGTCTGGAATTCTAGTATGATCCTAGCAGGGAAAACCGCGCATGAAACAGACCTCGTATGTGAAAGTTATGATAATTAGAACGATTCAAAAATAAATTTAATAAAAAACAAAAGAGGATGACTCAACTGGCCATGTCATCACCTTCTCACTGTTCACAGCCCTAACCAAAAATCAATGCTAGATCGAACCACACCATGCCACCGCCTCGGCTGCTACGTCATGCTCACATCCGGTCATTGTCCCCTTCGCCCTGACTCGTACAACCTCTAGGCCCACGCCCTACGACCATCCCCATCGGCCGCGTCGAACTATGTGAAGAAATCTCCGGCCGCCGCCACTTGTTAAAACCCTAGGCTAATTTTAACGCTAAATCCAACCATCGATTTGCCAAATAAAAGGCATCGATGGGCTGCGCACGCTGCTTTCCACACCATGATACCATCGATTTGTCGATCAGGCTGAGTTCATCGGAGCATGATGAACGGCCGTGAACAGTTCTCCAATTTTTGGAAAACCGTAGTTCAAATTGAAAAACAAATTATAGATCTGAGATGCGCTCATCGAGAGCTTAAATCGATATATAATTCAATATATATTGAGGATTTTGAATTTTTGAAGTTGAATTTTGAATTGAAACTGGGCTGTGAATTTTAGGGTTTATCTGCCATTGAGGAAGAGGAGCAACATAAATTTCTCTACGTACAGAAATAAGAAATAGAATGGTTGCTAGCGTTTATAACGATGTATATATAGGCAAAGCTGAAATTTGAATGGACCAGATTTATTTGGATTAAAAGTTGAACGATAAATGGTTCGAAAAGCCTATTCTGACTCTGGAGCAAAAATAAGTCACCCCATATATCAAAATAGGCGTTTTTAAATATTTTGAACGCAATGGAACATGTTTTAAGTGGGAATTCCATCGTATGAAGAAGTAAGCTAGAATCCAGTTTATTTCAAATTGATTTCAATTTCATTGATTTTTAGGCGTTTCAAGCCCGTACGATCAAACAACAAGTCCAATCGCTACGAAACTTGAAATCCTACAATAATTCACTGTTACGAATCCGATGAAATTGGTTTCGCCGAAATTCGAGTCAGTGGAAAAATGGCTATTTTTCATTAATTAAATAAATTAATAATAAATTAAATCAAATTTTAAATTTCAATTCTATAATTGAAATTTTTTATCATTTTAAATTTCTTAATCATTTATTCTAATTTAATAAATTTAGATGTCGATTTAGAGTTGATAAAATTTTCAATTTCAGTATTAACCTCTATTTCGTTAAATTCAGAAATTATAAATTTTAACTTCCAATAATTCTGTTTAATTTTCTTTTCATTCTATTATTCAATTCATTGTTGTCAAATGGATGAAATTAACATTGGATTCCTGATCTATTACATTAATATTCTCCAAATTCCAAGTTAGTTTCAATTAACGTAATATTTAGGTATTTAATTTCATTTAATTGTAATTAATCCAATTATTAGTTCAAATCCCAATAAATTGATAAACTTTATTTCCGTTCTTTCAATTCAAAAATTGTTTCAATTAATTAGGATTGCACTAATTTAGTTATTTATTAACCGACATTGACATTATTACCTTAATTTACATTCAGTTACTATTAACCAAAGATAGCCTTTCAATCCTCTTAATAAATTTTAATTCCAATAATTCACCTAAGTTACTTTGTTACATTTCGTTTTAGTTATCATTTCATTTTCAAATTACAAATTTTAATCTCTTCCACATTTAATTACCAAAATCTTAATAAATTAACAAATTTTAAACATCGAAAATTACGGTCGTTACACTCTCCCCCACTCATAACTGTTTATCCCCGAAAAGGAAAAGAAGGGAAAAGAAAGGTAAAATAAACAATACACCTCATTCAGAATATTAACTTTATAAACAAATAAATTTATAAATTTAAATATTTAAATAAAATATACCAATTCATAACCATTGAATCTTTTTATACTCGAATTAATAAATCTTGGAAAACATTTTTCAAAATTATTTTAATTCCAAAAATTTTGAGAAATTTTGGCAGAGTCTCCTTTGTACGGAGAGGCTCGGGAGAAAATATAATATCAAATATAACAATATGTATCACAATATCTCAAAATATTATATATAATAGTGCTATAAAACAGTAATCCGAGAACGTACCTATTTGTCAGGCAATTAGCGCTTAATTATAAAACCAAAAGTAGTAGCAATTGTTTCCATAACCTGTATTTCACTTATATAATCCAATGAAGTTAATAATTATATAAAATGAAATATTTAAAGTTGTTTCAACCACCAACAAACAAATCGATATAACAACAATCAATTGCAATCAACAACACACACATCAAATACAATTCAACCATCCAAGCAAGATAAACAATTAGTTTGTTCGGGTTAAGACACTTTAAATCACATAGAATGACAATTAACTATGAAGTATTCCACGTACTCAACAGTATTAGATAAACTCAATAGATTATTCGTACATATAAGCAATTAAAAGTGTCCTTCCGTAACGACCCCGGTTTTGAATTAAATTTGAATTGGTAATTTATTTAAATTTTTGGGATAAATTTGAATGAAATTAGTAATTAATATAATTTTTGGATTAAATTGGGAATTTATTTGATTTTTTCCAAATAAAAAAAGATATTTGTTTATTTATTATATATGTATATAAATTGATTTTTCAATAGAATTTGGATTTGAGATTCAAAATAAATATTGAAAATAAATTGAAATTTGGATTTGAAATTCAAATGTAAATGTGTTGAAATATAAATTGGATTTAAAGCTATATTTTAAAATTAATAAGAATTTGTCCTCTAATAATAATATACATATAATATGAAAGTTATGATTTGAATTAAATACAAGTATTTTTCAAAACAATTCTTTAAAGCTAAAATTCTATAATATACATAAGTGTGTTGTTATATATGTATATTTAAGTTAACTTTAAATTGGACTTTTAAAATTTAATTTAATTTGAATTTAGATTTTAATATATATGAATAGGATTTTATTTTGAATATAATTGGTTTCATAATATTTCATTTAAAGTAATTTATATATATATAAATTTGGATAAGTATTTATAAATTAATAAATTTAATATAAAAGCCTTTTAATTAACATTTAAATAAATATTAATCACTTAAACGACAAGTGTATATATATAAAGGCTTAATATAACAAGTGTAATTAAATTAAAATACATTAGTAACAAGTGTTAGTTAATGAACTAGAGTGAATGACAAATGTTAGATTATAAAACAAGTGTCATCTTAAATTTTTAAAATTTTCTTTTATTTTTTAATAATAAACCACATTTTCACTTATACAAACATATATTCCTCCTCTTCATTCTTTTTCCTGTCCTCTTCTTTTCAAAAACTAAGAAAATTAAACCCTGTACAATTCTCTCAAGAACAAAATCAGTGATAAAACAAATTTCTCAAAAACAAATTTGCAAATCAAATTCTTTCTACCAGTAATGCATTTTCAACTTCAAAAGCAAAACAGAAATCAAAAATCTGAAAGTCATCCTCCTCAAACCAGAAATCAATTCAAAGGCCTACAAACCATTTTCATGTTTCAGATCAATAACCTGTAAACATCATCTTCAAAATCAAAAAAACTTAAAGCCTATTTCTTTTTTTCAAACCGGAGATGAACAAGCCTGCATTTCTTGAATCTATGATTATCAAACAAGTTCAAAACCAAGGCAGTTTTATCTTTGTCCAAATGTAAGTCATCTTCAACAAGTTTTCAAAATCCAGCAACAAGCATATAGTTTTTAAATTAAAAAAGAAGCAATTCAAGTTCTTTTTCAAATTCCAGACTTAAACTTAAAGACAGTGCTCTGTTCTTCATTTAAATAGGTGACTAACACTTTTCTTTAAAAAGATTAAGTACTTGAATAGTCTGGTTACATGCTAAGTTCTGGAATGTATATGTTTTGTGTGAATATATATATATAAGTTATGAATATATATATATATATATATATATATATATATATATATATATATATATATATATATATATATATATTGATGGGTGTGCATGCTGTGTATCTATGTTCCCGATTTTAGTTTCCAGGCACATGATTTATTCAAAATTTAATACTTCTTGATCTACTTGTTGTTAGGACTTATGCTTCAAACAAGATTTGTTTGTTTGATTATAGATTATGTTTTAAAAATTTATTTAAGTTAAAATAAATTTAATTTTTCTCTAAAAAACTAAAAGAACATGAAAGCTTATGTTTTGTGAATATTTCAAACATCTTAAATTCTGAATTGGATTATAGAATCTGATTTGTATTAGTAAATTATGAATTTAGGTGGTAATATCATAATTTTTAGATTGGTAATTTCTGAGATAATCGGGATTTTGGGCTTTTGGGTTTACTGCCAATTCACGGTGATCAGCAAGATGATCAGAGTCGAGATTCTAGTCGGAGTTAGCTTGTAGGAGGATGGTTCCAAGAAAAATGTTGGTTGGCTGAGGATGGCGATTTAGGGTTTGGGAAGCTGTTTGGTACGTCGTTGTTGTCATGGCATTTGTGGTGATGGGGGTACTCCGAGATGGTTCGCTTTCGGGGGAAATAAAGGCTGGAGGTCAAGGCACCTTTGGTGAAGACCGTGATGTTCATCGTGGTCGAGATCGTCGTGGATGGATGATTTTTTCGGTGATGGTTTTTCCAGCACTGGGATTATGGGTTCGATTTGGACTCGAGGCTGGAATTGTCGTTCGAGGTGGACGATCGTGTAGGCGAGGTCGGTTGTGGTTTGTTTATGGTCGAAGAGATGACCGTTAGTGGTCAGAGCTACCATGCATGTGCACGTGTGTGCATCAGTGATGTGTTCTGTTTGAAGATCGGGGAAGATAGTGTTGTTGCTCGGGTCTGGTTCGTGGGTTTTCCATGTTCGACTCGAAGATCTGGATGTTTCGTGTTTCTTTCACGAGTAGCTCGAGTAGGATCTAGGCGATCCATACTGCTAGGCTCGGGTTTGTTCTATATGTATTTTGGTTTCTGGATTTAAGTTTTAAATTAAAATAAAAGAAGAAACCAAATTGAAGAACAAAAGTAAAATCGTATTTTTATGAAGTAGTAAACATATTTTAAAATGGAAGATCAAAATGTTAAGTATGGGGTTCAAAATAAATTTTGTATCCTGGTTTCGAAAATAAATAATGTTTATTCAAAATAAAAACAAAGTTTTGAATTTAAATAATTTGGTTTTCAAACTCTTATAAATTTCTTTATAAGATAAGAGTTTCTTTAACATTTGATTTAAAAGTTTTTAAATTGTTTTAAATTTTGTCAGAGTTAAATTTATAATCATTTTTAAAACTTAAACTTGAAATGAAATTTGAGAGTAAATTTAAAGTAAAAGGTTTCAAAGGCTTTTGTAAATGACAATTAAGTCATAGATAAGGATAGTATTTTTATCTTAAAGATAATTAAGATTAAATGATTTAAGATCAATTGAATTAATAACTAATTAAAGAATAATTACTTAATTTAATTAGTTTGTGGAAAGGATTATTTAGTTAAGTAATAAAGGGTTTAAGTTAATTAATTAAAGGTTAATTTATTTGTAATTAAGGATCATTAATTAGATAAGTGAGGTTTATTAATTAATGATTAGATATTTATTGATCAAGTAATTAAAGATTAATTAAGTTATAGATAAGCACTTGATTTATCAAGTAATTAGAAACGAATTCATTGGTTATTAAAAAGTAAATTAATTTGTAATTAATAATGATTAATTAGAGTTTAATTACTAAGGGAAGAAATTAAAGGATAGTTAATGTAAGATAATTAACTATGGATTATGAAATGACTGATTAATGTGATTAGTTTAAGATAATTAATTAGATTAATTAATTTAGGGTAATCATTTGTGGAATTGGTTAAGTATAATTACTTAATGAAAATAATTAAGGAGTTAATTACTGAATGTTATTGATTAAATTAATGTGATTAGTTTAAGACGATTAATTATTTAATTAATTTAAGATAATCACTTAATGGTTTGTTAAGGATAATTACTAAATGTAATTTATAAAGTGTAATTACTTAGTGATGGTAATTAAGGATTAATTAGTTTGTAATTAAGTTTTATTAATTTATTAATTATTAATAATTAAAGGATAAGTAATTTATTAATAAATGATTAATTGAAATGGGCTATAATTAATATTAATTAACTAGGATTAGTGATTTATTTATAAGTAATTGATCTGATTTAAATTAATCAGGTAATTAATTAATCTTACTTATGGATGTTTGAATTCTGTTGATTGTTGAATTGTTTAATATCTTTGATATGTTATGCTTGGTGCTATGAATTGTTTTGGCGTGATCTGTGATGTAATTTATCTATGATAAATTTATATCATTTATCTACGAATCTGTGAATGAAGATAAGCGTTATTGGATTATACTGCTTATCGATATTGGTGTGCTTGTATATGTAATGATTGATAATCTGCACTATTGTGTAAAACCCTGGACTGCACCTTACACACACAAATATGGATTGCACGAGGAAATTGGTTAAGTCACGGATTTTTGAAATGGTTTTAAAGTTGAATTTTGAGTTCAAATGGTTTAGAAATGAAATTAGGTTTAATATGAAAAGTTTTTGAAAAGGAGTTTTTAAGATAAAAGTTATTTTGAATAACTTGGTAAAGCTTCGAAATTTAATAAATTCATTTGAATTTGAATTCAAGATTTGAATTATGGTTTAAAAAGTTATATAATGTGTTTATATGGGTTTTAAACCATTTTAAAAAGTATTGTTTTGGGATTTTGAATTCGGTCCCAAGTTTATAATTGAAGGGCTTTAACTTGTGCAAATGTAACTGGATTTTTCTGAAACGAAAACTATTTGTTTTCAAATAATAATAGCTTTCATATAAAGAAAGGATTTCTAATTTGCATTGAAAGGATTTTAAGTTTGTAATAAAAATAGTTGAAAGCTATGAATCTTTGGAAATGGGTTTTGTAAGATATGAACTGAGTCTTTGATTTAATGATTGGATGAGTTAATCTAGTTTGAAAAGAAAATTGTTTAGAATGTTGTGACTGAATCTTTGTGGAAGATTGTTGAACTTTGTGGAGTGAATCTTTTCGTTTAAAGATTTAAAATGGTAATTTTTTTAAACCATTTGAAAGAAAAGTTTTGGGTAATAAGCTGTGACTTAATTGAGATCCCAATATCCATATGTTTTTAAATATTGTGCTTGTTATTCGGTTTAGCCGAAAGAGGACCTTGTGTCATATAACCCATTTCGAATAATTATACGTCGTTATGGATATCATTTGAAAGATGGTGCTGAAGACCGGATATTTCCGAATGTGAAAGGTTAAATCATCGAATGTCTTTACACCAAATGATACCTGGTATAGAGATTTGATCATCCTTTGTGATGGGAAGTCCGGACGTGATTAGGGATTATCTGTATTTGCAAGGGCTTCTTTGTGAAGTGCCTTTGGTTCTGTTCGAACTCGGAATAGACTTGCATGGACGTATGTCCGACGTTACACATTGAGTTGTAAAGTTGGCTTCTATCAAATACATTTCGGTTTGGTGGTGGAGATTTATTCTCTTAGCTTAACACCCTTCTCTGAGACGTACAAGCACAGAGGTTATGTAGTTGATGGTTACTAGTGATACATTCCCAATTTGGAAGTATGGCATGCTGAGTGCTGCTGAGTGTTGCTGATCATTTGTTGATCGAAGCATGGCTTTTGTGAAAAGCTTAGCTTTATAGACAAGACCTCGTCGGACCTCTCTCCCCAGAAATGGCTGAAACAAGAAAGATGCGGCAAGGTTTTAGGGGTCGCGCCCCTAGGGTATGTCCATTCCTTTTAGAAAAGGGTGGTATCATGGTATGAAGCCCAGATATTTAACCTATGTGGTTACTGCAAATACATTTCTTTGTGGTTGTTGGTTAAGAGATACCTTGGATAAAGGTCGCAAATGACCGGGGTTGGCATATTTGTAGGTGTGACTCCCGGGCAGGGAGGAAACTGTCCTTGTACTGGCAGAGAAATGGATAAGTTCTCGAGGCGTCCCTCCAGAGGCGTTCCCATAAGGAAATAGGAAGTTCCTTAGCTTGATCATTTGTTGGAAATCCAATCTTCAATACGCGCCTTGTACGGTTTTAGTTGTATAACCTGCCATCTACTTATGGTGCCGCCCCACTGATCAGATGGTAGCTATAGCAGGCATAGTTCGAAATGTCTATGCTGGCTAAGATTAATATTTTACTTTCGAAAGGTTTTTTGCACTATGCACTAATAATAATATCAAAAGGTTTTTGCGTATCAAGCATGTTTGACTATCATAAGGGGAAATCTCCTCCAATTCTACATTTGCATTGTGTGTGTGGCGGGAGGACTTATGGTAGTTTCATTTTCCAAAAAGCATTGCGGATTTTCTTTTTATATCTTCTGTTGTTTGTTGTTTAAAAGAAAAAACTGTTTTCGTTGCTCACAGCAGTCCCATGACTGGCTCGGAATTTATTGTTCCCTTCCTAAACTCTGGGTGCCCACAATTTTCCACGTGGGCAGTCTAGAGTTGGATTTTTCAGATAATCAAATAGTAGGTGTAGGTTCGAAATCTTTGGAGTCGTTCCTTGGATTTGGCTATCGCTTTGTGCTTCTCTTCAACATTATGGTCTGACCTTGCTAAATAAAGCACGATGGTGGTGGTTCGAGCTTGTGGTTTGGATATAACTGCTTTTGGATTGGAGATCTATAAAGTAATGGTTTGGAGTCTTTCAAGCTTTGGAAAGGGAAATTGATGATGTTATGTGCTATCTTGGAAGATCACTTTGAAGTTATTTCCGCTGTGGTGCATTCGTTTTGCTTTGATATATTAGTCAAGTATTATTGTATGTTGTATTCTTGGAATTGTATCAATGATATTATCTTTTTCTTCTGCTCTGTTGTTATACTTAATGTTTTATAAGCTCTGGCGTGAATCGGATTACAACGGTTGAATCTACGGCATTCGAGTACAAGTGAAGTACGGATGTCAACTTTCGAATGCTAAAATTCAGGTCGTGTGACGCAGCGGATAATAACAAATCGATATAGATCGATGAAAGTAGGAAACGGTGGATTGAAGATACTGAAATGCCCAAATTCGTTGATCACAAAGATACCGAATTCTAGCTATCTTCGACACGTTGATCGCGCACGATACCGTGAAAGAAGATATACAATTCTTCAAAAGTTGGTCAAGCGCACTTGATACCGTGAATTGGCTTCAACAATCGTTGAATTGAGCGCACTCGATTAACCGAAAGTGGAGATATGAGATCACACTCAACTACCAATTTAGATGAAAGCACACAGCAATCAAACGAAATTTATTCAACAATCAACTCCCCTCAAATGTACAACACACTCCCTATTTATAGCATTTTACAACCGTCTCCTTATGTCATACACGACTTACGACTCATCACGACTCACGACTCATGACTCCTTACAACACAGCACACCGTCGTCCGACTTATCTGCATGCCGACTTACGACTTATCACAACACAAGTTACAACGACTTAAAGAAATTTCAACACATACGAATTAATCAAGCCCTAACAACATAATGGCTTAAAACGACACGACTTAACACATTACAATTCTTATACACAGATGACTTACGACTTAAGAAACTCGGACAACTTTCTGCAGCAAACTCGGTAGCGAATTAGAACTTTCTGCGACTTAAGAAGCGGCATGTGAAGGAATTAGGTCGTTAACCCGTGAAACCCCACTAAGTCGTTGCTTGTTAAGTCGTGAGTGACCTTCCTTGCCTTCCATGATGCCATCTCCCCTTTCTAGATCGTTACCCTTCACCCTGTTAAGTCGTGAACGACTTAAAGCCTCTTCATTAGATCGTGAACAACCTTTGCCAAAACCCCAACCTAAACTCATGGCCTTCGTCAAACGACCTATAGCTTCCATCTTAAGTCGTGGACGACTTAACTCTCCCTTAAGTCGTGTACCACTTATTCCATGGGGAATTATTGGTCGCGTATTTCCTTCTCTGGCCTGAGCTGCATCGTCCTCCCCAGGTTGAGAAAAATTCGTCCTCGAATTTGTAAATTCTTCCACATCGGATTGTTCATTCCCATAATATGGCACGAGATGTTTAACATTGAACATGTCAGAAGTGTACACATCTTCCGGTAGCTTCAACTTATAAGCATTTTCATTAATCTGTTTCACGACTTCTACAGGACCAATTTTTCTGGATTTCAACTTGTTATAAGCGCCCACTGGAAAACGATCCTTTGTTAACACAGCATACACCAAATCTCCTTCATTAAACTCAACACTTCTTCGCTTCATATCGGCGGATCTTTTTTACTTCTCATTTGCTTCCTCCAATCGCTCCTGAACGATTTTATGACATTCCGTTAATTCATCAACAAAATCAACAGCCCGTTTAACCGTCCCCTTCGGTTGTGGTACTACCGCCAAATCCAACGGCCCCCTTGGCAAACTTGAATATACAATCTGAAATGGACTATATCCTGTGCTTCTATTAACCGCATGATTATGTGAAAACTCTGCTTGGCATAACTTCATGTCCCAACTTCTCAGATTGTCCTTCACAAGACATCACAACAAATTTCCCAACGATCTGTTGACAACTTCAGTCTGTCCATCTGTTTGCGGATGATAAGCGCTGCTGAAGTTTAACTTCGTTCTCACCATCTTCCACAAACTTAGCCAAAAGTGACTCAGAAAACGAGTATCCCTATCCGACATAATAGATTCTGGCAATCCATGAAGTCGATAGATCTCCTTGCAAAATAACTGAGCAACATGAACAGCATCCGCTGTCTTCTTACAAGCAATAAAATGTACCATCTTCGAGAAACGATCCACCACAACATATATATAGTCATTCCTTCTTTGAGTTCTCGGCAAACCCAACACGAAATCCATGCTAATGTCTACCCATGGTTTTGTAGGAACAGGTAATGGCATATACAATCCCGCATTTGTAGTGGTCCCTTTCGAAACCTGACAAACATGACATCTATGCACAAACCTTTCAACTTCCCTTCTCATTGACGGCCAATAATAAGACTGAGAAATCAACTGCAATGTTCGATCTCTCTACCCACGTGGCCTTCTTCATGTTGCTCCTTTATAATCTTCATTCTCAAACTGCAATCCGGTACGCATAAACGATTTCCTTTAAACAGAAAACTATCCACCAATACAAACTCATCAGCATTCCCCTCCTTGACCTTTTCAACAAAGTTTATAAAGTAAGGATCTTCTTCAGTCAGTTCTGGCAACAATTCAAACCCTGTCACCTCAACCTTCATTGTAGTCAACAAGTGATTCCTTCTGCTCAATGCATCTGCTACACGATTCGTAATTCCCGATTTATGTTTCACAACAAACGTAAATTGCTGCAGATAAGCAATCCATGATGCATGCCTTGCTGAAATCTTATCCTGCCCTTGTAAGTGCTTCAACGCTTCATGATCAGTGTAAAGAACAAAATCCTTCTGAAACAGATAATGTCTCCAATGCTTCGCGGCTTGAACAATTGCGTAAAACTCAATATCTTAAGTGCTATACCTCAACTTAGCTCCAGATAACTTCTCACTGAAATAAGCAATTGGTCTTCCTTTCTGACTCAAAACTCCACCAACTCCAACCTTCGATGCATCAGTATGTAATTCAAACAACGACTGAAAATCCGGTAAAACTAGAATTGGTGCTGTCGTCAATAGTGTTTTGATCTTTGCAAAAGCAACCCTTGCCTCCTCTGACCATGAAAATTACTTCCCCTTCATGCAATCGGTTATAGGTGCCATCACACTGCTAAAGTGTGGAATGAATCTTCGATAGAAAGATACCAATCCATGAAAACTCCTCACTTCAGTAATTGTCTTGGGTTGTGGCCAACTCCTGACAGCCTCTACTTTATTTTCATCCACTTGAATTCCTTCCTTCGATAAAACATATCCCAGAAATAAAACACTGTTCGTCCTAAACACGCACTTCTTTGCTGCTGCATAGAACTGCTCTTGACGTAGAATCAACAGTACTTTACGCAAATGCTGGACATGCTTTTCCATACTCCCACTGTAGATCAAAATATCATCAAAGTAAACTACCACAAACTTTCCAATGTATGGTCTGAAAATCTGGTTCATCACTCTCATAAAAGTACTCGGAGCATTTGATAAGCCAAACGGCATAACCAACCATTCGTATAAACCTTCCCTTGTTTTAAAAGCAGTCTTCCACTCATCACCCGGTCTAATACGAATCTGATGGTATCCACTCTTCAAGTCAATCTTTGAAAATACAATAGCTCCACTCAACTGATCAATCAAATCATCAAACCTTGGCATAGGAAATCTGTACCTCACGGTAATCTTGTTCAGAGCCCGACTATCCGTACACATCCTCCACGTTCCATCCTTCTTCGGTACCGATAAGGCTGGCACGGCACATGGACTCAAACTCTCCTGAATACGCCCCTATTCTAACAACTCCTCCACCTGCCTTCTCAGTTCCTCATGCTCTTTAGGACTCATCCTGTAATGTGGCCTATGTGGTAATACTGCCCCTGGCACAAGATCTATCTGATGTTGAATATCCCACAGCGGTGGCAACTCCGTTGGTAACTCTTCAGGAAACACATCACTGAATTCTTCCGATATTGGCTTCACTTCCTCTGGAACTTTTATAGATTCAGTGGCTTCATGTCCAATTAACAAAAATACCTCTGGACTCTCCTCTACTTCTTCAATAAATTCCTTCAAAGTCAATAAAGTCTTCAGCTCCTCAATATCTTCTGACTTGCTCTCTTCCTGCTGTTTCTTCTTTGGAACTAAAATAATCTTAACGCCTTCAAACATAAAGCTGTAGTTATTGGTTCGACCGCCATGCTGCACTGCTCGATCATACTTCCATGGTCTTCCCAAAAGCAAGTGACAAACATCCATTTCCACAACATCACACCAAATCTCGTCTTTATACTTCTTTCCAATGGAGAATGGAACTCGAACTCGTCTGTCCACCTTCACCTCTTCTCCTTTTCTCAGCCACGCTAACTTGTAAGGATTTGGATGTTTCTCTATTTTCAGCTTCAACTTCCTTACAGCTGCAGTAGAAAGAATATTGTCACAACTTCCTGCATCAATCACAAATTTGCAAACCTTCCCTAGAATAGTGCACGTTGACTGAAAGATGTTACTCCTCAACCAACTAGCCTCTTCTTCTTGCTTCGATATTAAACAAGACCTCCTCATCATTAGATTACATCCTTCATCTCCTGACGCAATATCCTGTTCATCCACCTCAGCTGGACTAGGATAACCTTCATCAACATCCTCACCTTCAACTTCACTAATCATAGTTCGTTTCTTCGGCTTCGGACATTCATTACTCTTGTGACCCACTTCCTGACAATTGTAACACTTGAAACTGTTGTTGACTTTCATCTTCGCAACTTCATTCACAACTGGTTTACTGATAGATTTAGGAACATTAGAGCTTCCACTAACACCCTTCACTTGATTGTTGGAATTAGTAAACACACCGCCTCCTCGTCTTCCCTACTTCTCCCAAGCCAATGCTTTCTGATGTGCTTCTCCTACAGTTCTTGGATCAAACATATTAACCATATCCTGGATCTGCATCCTCAACCCTCCAACAAATCTAGCAGTCAGCTGTTCATCTGTCTCTATAATGTCATTTCGAGCAATCAGTTGATAAAATTCGTCAGCATAATTATTAACAGTCTTCGTCCCTTGCCTTAGATTCTGCAACCTCTGGTACATAAGTGATTGATAATTGTAAGGCAAGAATGTAGCCTTCATTAACTTCTTCATCTTCTCCCATGACTCAATCTTTGACTTTCCCATTCTCTCCCTTGTAAATTTAGTTTGCTGCCACCATGCCATAGCTCTACCTGTTAACGCTTAAATTTGAACGCTAACACCCCGGTGTATGAGTTGTAGTTGTGAAAGCACCACCCGACGACTCGGGAACAGATTACAAGCAGATAATAGTAGAAAAGCGGTAAACAACAACAATTTTATAGTGGTTCGGCTTTAGGGTATAGCCTACGTCCACTTTAAGTATTTTTATTAATAATCTCGTTACAAGCTGATACAATTCTTCCCAAATACAATACACTTTGAATTACAAGAGACTTAGAACAAGTAGCTTAAACTTCGATGAAGATGAGAGTTTTCAAATCCATGTTGGATGTATGTGATCTCTTCTTGAAGTTGTTTGTAGCGTTCTTAATGTCTTGAGAGCTTCAAGTGTTGGATTGGATTGGTTTGGAATGCAGCAGAGTAACGGCGTTTGAAGGAAATGAGCCAAAAGTCCCCCTCTAGTTGGAGCTAGGGTCGTATTTATAGGCAATTCTAGGCAGGAAACATTACCAAGTCCTAAGTCGTAACCGACCTAAGTTGGGTCGTGGACGACTTAGACTAAGTCGTGGGTCAGTTGTCACTTAAATGCTGGGTCGAGACTTCTTCAAGGCATCCTTGCTGAACCCTAGATATATCACAAGTCCTAAGTCGCAAATGAGTCAACCAGTCCTCTCATAAGCGATGCGGCATTGAACCTTAACTTCGTAGTCTTAAGTCGTGTACGACTTACCATATGTCGTAGGTCGTGACCGACCTAAACTGATTCTTGGCTTGTGGCTTAACTGGAGTTAACGAGTCATGATGCGGTATTGAATTTGCCTCTGTAGCCTTAGGTCGTGAACGACCTAGCAAAGGTCGTAAGTCCGTCACGACTTAGGTGTAGTCGTCTTAGCTCCTCGTCCCCTTAGTCGTTAAGTCATAGTCCCTTTAGGTTGTTGGGCTGTTACTCCCTTGGGTCATTTAGGTTGTAATTTCTTAAGTCGTAGACCTTATCTCGTAGGTTCTTTAACCCGTAGAGGCCTTAAGTCGTAGACCTTATCTCGTAGGCTCTTTAACCCGTAGAGGCCTTAAGTCGTAGACCTTATCTCGTAGGCTCTTTAACCCGTAGAGGCCTTAGGTCGTAGACCTTATCTCGTAGGCTCCTTAACTCGTAGAGGAAGCTGGGTTAACACTTGCCCCTCGAAGCACATGCCTTAAGTCGTAAGTCGTGTGCTTCGACTCATCATGACCCTGGTGCGCCGATTCGAGTTCCACTTCCCTGAGGTATAAAATGCTTGGGTCGTTCCTCCTATTTCCTTCTTCTTATTGCTTACCCGTGAGCTATTTCTGCCATTAACACGTCCTCGAGCTTTTGGAAACAAATTCAACCAGTTCATCATACCGTTGATTCAGTCCCCATAATCCTCATCATCGCATCGCGTAAGTAAATCCGCAGTTCATTTGATTCCGCGATAGCCATTAACTTGCAAATCTGGACCCCTCATTGACAACTTTAATCCAGTTCCTTATACCACGCTTCATCACGATTGCTGCCACGATCGATTGCTGGTGAGCTCGAGGAAGTTTGGTTAGGTTTTGGATAATTCGCGAGGAGAAGATAATGGGTTTCAATCTATTTATATTTTATTTTTATTAGGCTGTTAGGGTTTGGAGAAGACGAGATAATAGTTAGTGGGTTCATCGGTTTAGGGGTGAGACGGCTTATGGGTTTAGGAGTGGAGATAGGGTTATTCGTCTAGTTGAGGCATGAGTTTTAGGTCGTAACTGAGTTAAGACTTAGAAGAATTCCTATCTTTCTGACTTGAAGTCTTGTCTCTCTTTTATGACTCACGATTCAAAGGATTACCGACTCAAGGCATCAACGACTCAAAAGTGAAGCGACCTATCCTGTCTCTCCTCATAATCCTTTAGGTCGTGGACGAGTCAACCAGAGAACCAACGACTTGACTTAACCCGAAGGAAAAATTCTTAACTCGTAGACGAGTTAGCACTTAAGTTGTTGTCGAGTTATCACTTGAGTCGTTTACGACTTAGCTCTTGAGTCGTCTACGACTCAGCACTTGCATTTTTAAACTCTGCTTAGACCTTGAACTGTTGCATGGATTTTGAACTGTTGAACTTTGCTGCATTCTTTTACAGATTACTTTAACTTGTGGGTTAACAATCTGTTTAATATGATATTTATAGAAAATTGGGACGAATATACTACCATCGACCGCCCACATCAAATGACAGATTAGTTAATAACAGATAATTAACTTAAATAAATTGTGTGAACGAAGTGCCATCGATTTCAAGTAGAATATTAAAGCAACACTGAAATAGTCAATTGAAACTGACCAGCCTGCACTAATATTATGCTTGAACTTTAGATTAACAAGTTCTGAAATTACCGTAGTCGATCAATCGTCGACCAGTTTAACTCCAGTTATATTTACTTGTTATTTTTATCAGTTTTGCACGACACTTCACACTTTTTAGGAAACGTGCACCTTCATATATGAATATCCAGTTGCTTGTGTAGAATGACTTCTCAGGAAGAAGATGCAACAGTTCAGCCGGGAGAGGCAACTGTTCTTCCAGCTCCACTAGTTAATCCTCCCGAAAGAGTTTCTACTACACTATCATATAAAGTTTTTCGCCAGCTGTGTTCTCAGTTTGGCATTGCTGAATCAGATGCCATTCTTCCTGAGAGAAGTAACACTACTGACATAGCACCTTCTGGCTTTGTGACAGTTAACCGACAAATGTGCCTAAGTGGGGGCGTTCCTCCTTTTAATGACTTTTTCCAACAACTTCTTCATCAATTGGCCATTGCTCCATCCCAACTACACCCCAATGGCTATGCCATTCTAATGGGGTTGTGTGTGCTATTTAGGAGAACACTTGATCGACTTCCAAGCTTTGATGAAATTTGTTACTTATGCTCCTTTACCCGGACCAAAGATCATCCTTCTATTACTGTTGTGAGAAGTGCCCGAAACCGCAAATTAATCGTTGGCCTTCTTGACACTGCTCACGGGTTTCTAACCCAGTTCTTCTTCGTTCGTTGCCCCCCGGGGTTTTATGCTCTGTGGAGGGAAGGAAGTAAGATCACCCATCCTTTCTTCGTTTGTTATCTGGCCTTTGTGAGACTGACCTGCTAAGTGTTAATTCTGCTTCTTTTTATTTTCAGCGCTACCTCCTCCCTCTAGGAATCCCAGTCACAAGTCGACTTTTGAGAGGCTTAAGGCCTTGCCGGTTGAGGAGAGAGATATTCAATTTCTGTTGAAAGATGAGTTTCTGCATCAGTACAGACTTTTGAATACTTCTCGTTCGACGCGTCCTCATGAAATTCCAGACTCCCCAGCTAGAGTGTTGGATGCCTCAGTTTCTACTAGCACATCCATATCTAAAGGACCTGCTCCTGAGGCTTCGCTAGTGAAGTGTTCCACTTCTGTTGATGCTGCGGGGCCATCTGACAAACTTGCCCCGGTTATCGAGGAAGAAGAGCCTCAGGGATCTTTCCATCATTCACAAGAATCTGCTGAAAAAGCTGAGAAATCCAGTCCCGTTAAGCAGAGCAGGGACGATACCTTCGAAGGACTGAGCGACCTTTTTGCTACTTCACAAGAGATCTTTAAAGAAGATCCTATCACTGCCGGGATTTCTTCTTCAGTAGTTGAAGCTACTTCTACTTTGCAACAGTTGTCGTCGACTCAAGAGTTGACGCTATCTATTACACCCACAGCTACTCCTCAATTAAAGAGTGGTTCGTAGATTGATGCGCGTAGTTTGCACATCACACACACTTAGAATTCCTGGCACTTTTATGCTCTCTCTTTTTTAACGTTTGAAGGATTCTCAAGTTTTATTTCTTCTTTTTCAATTTTAGGTTTACCAATGAGGCGAGGCAGCTCGTACTATGATGACTTTCAGCGATATGGGAAACGCAGCCAGTATGGCTATCAATCCTATCCTCCTATTCATAGAGAGACTGATGAAGAAAGAGCAGCCCGGAAGGCTCGGGAAAGACGTGATTATGAAGAACGCTTTGGAAGACCAGACAGTCGACATGATTCCTCCTACAGAGAGAGTGACTCCCTTAAACGCAAATCTCATGATGATAGAGGGAAGAGTCACACAACTGATGACTCGAGTAAACGAGCCAAAGTTATTGAGGAGCCAATGCCCGCGCCTTCAGAGAAGATTACTGCTCCTACTTCTTCTCAATCTCCTGCCCCTTCCCCTACTGATATCCAAGCAATCATCAATAGGCCATCTTACCAAGTTGGACCAGGTCCAGCCACTCTTCAACGCCAATTTCCTAATTGGTGTTTAAAAGGAGTTCGCTTTGACCTCGATCTGGTTCCCATAGATAAAAGTGCTATGCTACGGAACCTTGATGCAGTCAGAACCGATATTGAGAGGATGTCATCTTGGCAGAAACTCGTTGATGAGCTCCAAAGGGTGAATAGGGCCAATCTCGAAGCTATGCTTACCATGGAGAACAACAAAACTGAATGGCAAAAGATCCTTAAACAGCATGATGCAGAAATGAGGAGTATTGCCGATTATAATGAGAAACTTGAGGCAGAAGTTGGGAAACTTAAAGAGGAGCTTGCTACTTCTTCCACTTCTTATTCTCAAAGGGAGAGTGTGCTTCTTCAACAGGTGCGGGATGCTCATGCCGCGCAAAGGGATGCTGAGGCCAAGGCTGATGAGTTGGAGCAGATTATAGAGGGCAACCGTACTGACATTACTCAGTTACGAGGACAAACTGGTCTTCAGGCTGCAGAGATTGAAAAATTGAAAGCCCAGTTATCCAAAGTCGAGAGAGAGCGGGATGAGGCTGTTGCGGGCAGAATTACAGCTGAAGAGGCCCATGAAGCTACCAAAGCTGATATTGGCTCGACACTATTTGATTTCTACTTGCAATGTATATTAGGGCGTGGCAGTCTTGCATTCCTGGCCCCAAGTATGAGATTACCCTGGCCGAAGTGTGGGAGGCCGCACTAGATATGTTTAAAGGGGCCGGGTACACTGAAGAGGAGTTGGAGGTGCACTACTTAGACTTTGAAGCTCGCGCAGCCCTTGCCAGAGGGAAGGAGCAACTCGCCAGATCGCGGGTTGAAATAGTGGGGGAAGAGCATCAAGAAAAAGAAACAAATTTGACTGTTCCTGTCCCTCCTTCAACTTCGGTCGATGCTGGCATTATTGGCTCTAGCTCTTATGTACCGATCCGTGCTCAAACTGATACCGGGGCCAAAATTACTCAAGTTACAGATGAATCGCAAGAGAGTGCTGAAGCCCCGGACTATGAAATTGATGTAATAAAGACAACTTCTGCAGGTAATTCCACTGTAAATTTCGCTCAAGTGGATTGCTCATTTACTTCACATGGGTTTAATGAGCTCCTTGACTATTTTCTCAACCTTGATGAGCCTTCATCTCCTCTCTTTACTGACTTTAACCTCTTTTCTTCTACAGAGAAAGTATCAAGCACCGCTCAGATTTCTCCTCCTCCGGTTATCCCTCCTCCGTCTCTCCAGGTGGCTCCTCCTTCTGCTTCTCAGCCCGGGTCGCAAGAGGAACAAATAGAAGCCCTCCATGGTTTAGACGATCCCATCGCTTCGCAAGAGCATAGAGACGAGGGACTTGTGGGAGATGAGATATCCCCGGAGCGGACCCCTTCTGATGACATAGCTTTGTCTAAACTTGCCACTCCGGGAAGTGAGTCTTCCTCAAAGAGGAGGAAAAAGCACGGAACGTCAAAGATGAGGGGGAAGATAATCACTGTTACTGAAGGGGAGCCAGAAGTTGGACCAGCTGCACCTACCCCTCCTTCTTCCCTTGTGCCAACTGACCGGCCTGAAAAGCTAATCATTCGGCCGGGAAAAGGATCCAAAGGTAGTAAAAAGAAGTGAACATTTTAGCTTTTTGCCTTTTGTATGTACTGGTCGAGAATTGTGCGGGTACCGGCCCCCGCTTTTCTTTATTTTGAAACCTGTACCTGCATTTCAATTGAATAAAATGATCCTTTGTTTGTACAGATTTCTGTTTGAATGCATTTATTATTCATTTTTGCACAAGTTTATTTATATGATATTGCAGCGGGCTTATGGTATGTTGTTTGAGTATTACTTTACTGATGCAGCTATACTATTATACCATGTTGCCCCCATACCTTAAGCTTGCTGCAATATCTTATACTTCGAGGGGACTTGCACTCTTATTTGCTAAAGAATAATTATTTTATTCTTTTTAAAGAAAATTTTTGTAGAGTACAACTCCCTTCGTATAAGTTTCTATGCTTTGTTGTTCGAAGAAATCACTTTTTTCTTTTACTTATGTGCATATTTTACCAAGTGAATTCTTCTATGTGGTAAAGCGGGCCTCTGAAGGGCACTTTAACTTTTTTTTTTTATATACAAATTTGTACCTCTGAGGAGGGATTTTTCACGTTTCAACACTTGGAAGTTTTATTTCAATCTCGGTGAAACGTGTACCTCCAAAGAGTTGTGCCTTTGAAGAAAGCCTTTTCACGTTTCAACACTTGGAAGTTTTATTTCAATCTTGGTGAAACGTGGGCTTCCGAAGAGGTCTTTCTTCTTGATTGTGTCCCCGGGAGGGGGTGTACCTCTAAGGAGGGATTTTTCACGTTTCAACACTTGGAAGTTTTATTTCAATCTTGGTAAAACGTGTACCTCCAAAGAGTTGTGCCTTCGAAGAAAGCCTTTTCACGTTTCAACACTTGGAAGTTTTATTTCAATCTCGGTGAAACGTGGGCTTTCAGGAAGGTCTTTATTTTTTCTTTGCATTTCAACCTTGGTGAAGTGAAATTCCGAAGAGCGGTTGTTACACTTCAACTCCCGGCGAAATGTGCCTCCGAAGAGGGCTTTTATTTTGTTTACATTTCAACTCTGGTGAAGTGAAATCTCGAAGAGCGGTCATAACACTTCAACTCCTGGTGAAATGGGCCTCCGAAGAGGGCTTTTATTTCGTTTGCATTTCAACTCTGGTGAAGTGAAATCCCGAAGAGGGGTCATAACACTTCAACTCCTGGTGAAATGTGCCTCAGAGAGGGTTTTCATCGCCTGGAAGTTACTCTCTCATGGTTGGAGGGTCATGACTCCTCCAATCTTTTTTGTTGAGTAGAGAACTTTCTTTTTTGTGGCGTATGACCCATTAGAGGTCTTTATCCTCCGAAGAGTTGTGTCTCCGAAGAGGACTTGTGCTGCCGATGATGGCTTTGGTTGTTCCTCTGTTCACTTGCTTATGCCTTTTCAATGATCCTCTGCCTCCTCTTTCTCTTTTTTTTTTTTTTTTTGGTAACTTGTTTAATCCAAGGAAGTGCGCTTCACTGTCAGGCAATTTCGTGAGAACGAGCACTAGCTTCTTAATTGGACGTTTGTTTGTTTAAACGATCTCAATTTATTAGCAAAGACCCGTTTCTGTCGAAATCATAGGCCGTTCAATTGAAGTACTTCCTATCTAGGATTTGAATTCGGGGCTTTTGTGACTCGAAATTTGGCGAGAATCACTCGGTCTTTTTACGTGCAAGTTTCACTTCCATTGTCTGCAAAAATTTAAATCGACATTTCAGCAATACATTCTATGTACTTTTCATATCGAAAATAAAGCAAACATGTAATAGGAATAAGGAACACAAGATTTATAGTGGTTCGGCCAGGAAACTGGGCCTACATCCACTTTATATTCTTTCATTATTTACTTGCATCAGTTTTACAATTGCTTTCAATTACAAGAATCATACATTCATAATTCTTTTTACAATATTTCAATAAAATTTTCAAGTAAAGTATGGACGCAAATGGTTGCTGTTCCATGCCCTTGGAATTTGATCTCCATCAACAGTGGTGAGTTTGAATGTGCCGTCAAAAAGCTTCTGACCTATTACATACGGTCCTTCCCAATTTGGCCCAAACACACCTGTCGCTGTCATAATTCTCTTCAGGACTAGGTCTCCAATCTCAAAGCTGCGTTGGCGAACTTTGGAATTAAAATGTCTGGCTATTCTTTGCTGATGAGCTGCAATTTTGAGATTAGCCTCATCTCTTTTTTCATCAAGGAAGTCTAGCGCTTCAAGCTGTAGCCTTTCATTTTCTGTTTGGTTGAAATGGATCCTTCTGTGTGAAGGGACCTCTGTTTCTACCGGGATCATTGCTTCCGACCCGTATGCTAATGAGAAAGGAGTGTGCCCAGTCGCAGTTTTGTGAGTGGTTCTGTATGCCCATAGTGCAAGTGGTAGCTTATCGACCCAACCACCTTTTGCTCTTTCGAGTTGCTTTTTGATGGTTGATTTGATGATCTTGTTTACTGCTTCCACTTGCCCGTTTGCTTGCGGATGAGCAACTGCTGAAAAGCTTTTATGGATTTTGAATCGCCTGCAAAAATCTTGGAATTCCTCGCTTTCAAACTGAGTACCATTGTCTGTGATTATTTTCTGAGGCACACCATACCTGCAAATGATATTCTTGGTCACGAAACTTATCATCTTCTTAGAGGTGATAGTAGCCAATGGTTCAGCTTCAGCCCATTTAGTTAAATAATCAACTGCAACAATAGCATATCTAATCCCTGATTTGGCAGTCGGTAGCGGCCTAATGAGATCCATTCCCCAAATTGCAAATGGCCATGGACTGACCATTTGTGTGAGTTCAGTTGAAGGTGCTCTAGGAATTTTGGCAAATCTTTGGCATTTGTCACACTTTCGGGAATAGCTTGCAGCATCATGATTAATTTCCGGCCAAAAATATCCGTATCGGAGAATTTTCTTTGCTAATGTTTGACCACCTGAATGATCACCACATTCTCCTCCATGCACCTCAGCTAGGATTGTTTTGGACTCTTCCCGGGATACACATCGAAGCAATGGCATTGAGAATCCCCGTCTGTTTAATCGGCCATCCTGAATTACATAGCGAGAGGCTTTCCTTAGTAGCTTTCGTCTTTCTATCGAATTTTCTGGCAGAGAACCTCTGAGTAGGTAGTCCAGTATTGGAGTCATCCATGACTCTTGTTCTTGAGATACATTCATAATCCAGTCAATATCCATCTCGTCTATACTTGGTGCTGAAAGGACTTCTACGGGGACCAATCCCAATAGTTGAGCTTCACCAGAACTTGAATACTTTGCGAGGGAATCTGCCTTCATATTCTCTTCCCGAGGAATGTGGCTTATTGAATAGTGATCGAGCTCACACAGAAGTTCCCAAGCCTTCGACAAGTAAGCGGGCAGGTTTCCCCCTTTCGTTTGAAATTCCTTCTTGACTTGGCATACAATAAGCTGAGAATCGCTAAAGATCTGTAATGCTCGTATGTTTAGTTCTTTAGCGATTTTCAGTCCTGCGATAAGAGCTTCATATTCGGCTTCATTGTTTGTTGAAGGAAATTCCAATCTTAGTGCATAGCACAATGACCGACCTTCAGGAGTCTCAAGTACGACTCCGGCTCCAGAACAGTAATCATTTCTTGCACCATCGACATATAACTTCCACTGGATAGGGGAATTGTCGAACGTTTCTTCCTCACTGTTACCCTTATCTGTAAACTCTGCAATGAAATCCGCTAAAGCTTGTCCATTGATCGCTTTCCGGGGATGATAAGTGATGTCATACTGACTGAGTTCAATATTCCACTTTAGAAGACGACCCGAAGTTTCAGGGCGAAACAGGACTTGCTTTAAAGGTTGATCAGTGAGGACTCTGATAGGATGAGCTTGAAAATATTGCCTCAACTTCCTAGACGCAATTAGTAAGCAATAGGCGAGTTTTTCCAACTTAGAGTAATTCATCTCTGCCCCAGTGAGTCTTTTGCTGATATAGTAAACAGGATGTTGAATCCTTTTGTCTTCCCGTATCAGCGCTGCACTTAAAGCGTGTGATGATACTGCCAAGTATATAAGAAGATCCTCGCCATCGCCAGGCCTAGAAAGTATTGGAGGCGTCTCCATATGGCGAATCAACTCATCAAAGGCTTTTTGGCATTCGGGAGTCCAATTGAAGTTTTTCTTTCCTTTCTTTAGGGCGTCAAAGAATGGGATGCATTTATCTGTGGCTTTGGAAATGAACCGACTTAAGGCGGCAACTTTTCCATTGAGACTTTGCAATTCCTTCTTTGTTCTAAGAGCTTTGACTTCTTTCAAGGCAGTAATTTGAGCTGGACTAGCCTCAATGCCCCTAGCGCTGACGATAAACCCTAAGAATTTTCCAGACTCGACCCCAAACGTGCATTTCAGAGGGTTAAGCTTCATTCTGTATTTCCGAAGGACTGCGAACATTTCTACCAAGTGTTCAATGTGATCCGCTGCTTTCTTAGACTTTACTAACCTGTCATCGACGTAGACTTCCATAGTTTTGCCCAATTGCGGTTTGAACATAGCATTAACAAGTCTTTGGTAGGTTGCCCCTGCATTCTTCAAACCGAAGGGCATAACTCTGTAGCAATAAAGACCAACATCGGTGATAAAGCTCGTTTCCTCCTGATCCGGTTCATGCATCATGATCTGGTTATATCCGGAGTAGGCATCCATGAAAGATAACAATTCATGTCCCGCTGTTCCATCTACCAGTTGATCGATCCTGGGTAAAGGAAAGCAATCATTGGGGCAGGCCTTGTTCAGATCTGAAAAATCGATGCACACTCTCCATTTTCCATTAGCTTTCTTAACCAACACAGGATTTGAAACCCAGTTCGGATATGTAGATTCTCTGATGAAGTTATTTTCCATGAGTCGATCAATTTCCTCTTTTAATGCTGCTGACCTTTCTGGACCTTGGGTTCTTCTTTTCTGTTTTACTGGTGTAAACTTTGGGTCAATATTCAGAGCGTGTACTGCAACTTCTGGAGATATTCCACACATATCAGCATGAGTCCAAGCGAAGACATCCAGATTTGCTTTCAGGAATGATATCAAGATATTCTAAATTGACACATTAAGTTGTGAACCCACATTCAACACCTTATTTGGGTCCTTCGGGTCAACGGGTACCGGTACCGTCGTTTCAACCGGCACTACTCTATTCTCCCCTGCACTGGCTTTTCTGGGATCCATCTCTTTCCGTGCCCCGCTATGCTCACCAGTGCAGGGTCCGCCCCGTAATTGCTACAAGGCTGGCTCTTTGATGCGGACCGGGGTGGCCGCATCCTTTCCCATTTCCCTCTTTCTTGACTCTCGCAACTCTGTCAAATAGCACTCTCGCGCAGCATTTTGATCCCCTTTTATAACTCCTACTCCATTGTCTGTAGAGAATTTAATAGTGAGGCACCACGGGGCTAGAATAGCTTTGAATGCTGCGAGCGTTGGACGACCAAGGAAAGCATTATAAGCAAAAAATTCATCGACAATCACAAATGTTTGCTTGCGGACCACTTTCCTTTCTCCTTCCCCAAGTTCTACTAGCAGATCGATGGTTCCTATTGGTTGCTTTGGCTCCCCGGTGAAGCCAGCGATCTTCTGCGATGAGGCTTGTACATCGACCATAGGGATTTTCATTTGGTCGAATGTCTTCTTGAAGAGGATATTACATGATGCTCCGCAGTCAATGAGAACTCTTCTGACAATAGCCGGTCCGATACCAGCTGAGATGACCAAGGGATCTAGGGTAGGAGCTTCGATACCTGAGGAATCTCTGGCTCTGAAAATAATATCATCACTGAAAGTTTTCTGTTGTTTCAGGGGCGTAGTGTCTTCTAAAACAAAGACGTCTTCTTCGGCTGGAACATATTTCAAAGCTCTGGCATATCTCTCCATCTCTCCCCAGCTCTTGCCAGCTGGGTGAGGCCCTCCTGTAATGACATTGATAATGGGCCTTCCAGATTCATGCCCCGTAGCTTTCTCACCTATCCTAAGCTGATGAACAGGAGCCTGTTGCCCCTGGCATGACGATGCAGGATTGTTGCTATTCTTTTTCACAAATTGCTGCAGCTTGTTTTCTCTTAGCAATTCTTCAATCAGATTTTTCAACTGGCGGCATTCATCAGTCTCATGACCGGGTTGATTATGGAAGCGGCAGAACTTCCCGCTTTGTATAGCCTTTTTTCCGGTCCTCAAAGGGATAGGTTTAGCGAGGTCAACAGAATCTTTAATGGCAAGGAAGATATGCTCCGGCGTGTCTGATAAAGGAGTATACTCTGATGGCTTGAAGGATCGGGGCTTCTTCAGATTACTCTGTTTCTTCCCATTGTTATTTTCCCTTTTTTGCCCTACAGATTCATTCTTGCGTGGTGCAACAGTGTTATCTTCAGCTTTTTCCGACACTGCCTACACCGGTACATGACGGCTTTCCAGGCGTATGAATTCATCTGCCTTTTTGTAGAACTTTTCGAGGGAGGTTGGCTCCTTCATGTTTAGCCATTTCCCAAATTCGCTCGACTTATCAATAGCCCTCATCAGATAAGTCAATATCATTCGCGGTTCAGCATTGTCCACCTCTGCCAGCGCTATATTGAAGCGGTTCAAGAAAGATCTGATAGATTCACCAGGATTCTGTTCTATACTTGACAACGACATGATGTCCTTGGCCTTTGAAGCATATAGTCTGAACTGTTCCTTGAACTTTCGGGTCGAGTCTGAAAACTGATCAATAGATCGGACTGGCAACTTGGTGAACCACAGTAGAGCCACACCCTCAAGGTACACGGGGAAATATCGGCACTTCATCTCGTCAGAGGCTCTGGCACCTGTCATGTGCCAATCATATTTATACAAGAATTCATTCGGATCACTTGTCCCTTTGTAAGCTGGGATAGTTGGAGGGACAAATTTCCTTGGAAATTCCGCCTTTAAGATTTTCTCAGTAAATGGAGTTTTACTTGGGGCGAAACCCCATTCTTTCTCATCTTCAACCCTTTGCATACTTTCTCTCATGATTTGCCGGACCATTCCAGAAAGATACTCCTCATCATGTCGAGTTCCAGATCCACCAACCTCAGGAAGCGTTTGCTCAAAGGGACTGGCAGCCCTTTCTGGAGCATTCCTTTCATTAGCATCACGAACGTTGCCAGCATAATTCCTTCCATTACCAGCCGGTTGATTGTTTGCCCCGAGCAAATCATTCAACTTATTCAGAATTAGAGCATTTTGGGCACTCTGAGCCTCTAATTGTGCATTCTGGGCGCTTATTTGCTGGTTCAGCCCTAATATTACAGCATCCAACTCCGCTTTCGTAACCCCAGCAGACGGAGTGGGTTGATTAGGTACGGGAGAAGCGGAGGTTCCCTCTTGAATATTCCCAGATCTGACAGATCTACTCTTCCTTCCAGGAGCCATTATCTCGGATAGACTTCTGGTTTTCAGGGAAATTCTCTCTACAAACCTCTGTGAAGCAATGATGATAACTTGCCTGAGTTCAATTCTCAGTGAAAGCACCAAAAATGTTAACGCTTAAATTTGAACGCTAACACCCCGGTGTATGAGTTGTAGTTGTAAAAGCACCACCCGACGACTCGGGAACGGATTACAAGCAGATAATAGTAGAAAAGCGATAAACAACAACAATTTTATAGTGGTTCGGCTTTAGGGTATAGCCTACGTCCACTTTAAGTATTTTTATTAATAATCTCGTTACAAGCTGATACAATTCTTCCCAAATACAATACACTTTGAATTACAAGAGACTTAGAACAAGTAGCTTAAACTTCGTTGAAGATGAGAGTTTTCAAATCCATGTTGGATGTATGTGATCTCTTCTTGAAGTTGTTTGTAGCGTTCTTAATGTCTTGAGAGCTTCAAGTGTTGGATTTGATTGGTTTGGAATGCAGCAGAGTAACGGCGTTTGAAGGAAATGAGCCAAAAGTCCCCCTCTAGTTGGAGCTAGGGTCGTATTTATAGGCAATTCTAGGCAGGAAACATTACCAAGTCCTAAGTCGTAACCGACCTAAGTTGGGTCGTGGACGACTTAGACTAAGTCGTGGGTCAGTTGTCACTTAAATGCTGGGTCGAGACTTCTTCAAGGCATCCTTGCTGAACCCTAGATATATCACAAGTCCTAAGTCGCAAATGAGTCAACCAGTCCTCTCATAAGCGATGCGGCATTGAACCTTAACTTCGTAGTCTTAAGTCGTGTACGACTTACCATATGTCGTAGGTCGTGACCGACCTAAACTGATTCTTGGCTTGTGGCTTAACTGGAGTTAACGAGTCATGATGCGGTATTGAATTTGCCTCTGTAGCCTTAGGTCGTGAACGACCTAGCAAAGGTCGTAAGTCCGTCACGACTTAGGTGTAGTCGTCTTAGCTCCTTGTCCCCTGAGTCGTTAAGTCATAGTCCCTTTAGGTTGTTGGGCTGTTACTCCCTTGGGTCATTTAGGTTGTAATTTCTTAAGTCGTAGACCTTATCTCGTAGGTTCTTTAACCCGTAGAGGCCTTAAGTCGTAGACCTTATCTCGTAGGCTCTTTAACCCGTAGAGGCCTTAAGTCGTAGACCTTATCTCGTAGGCTCTTTAACCCGTAGAGGCCTTAGGTCGTAGACCTTATCTCGTAGACTCCTTAACTCGTAGAGGAAGCTGGGTTAACACTACCTCTCAAACGAGTAGCAACCAACTTCACTCTTCGATTCTCGGGAACCTCCTTGAAATCAAAGATTTCTTCAACATTAGACAACCAATCCAAAAATTCTTCTGCTACCATTCCACCTTTGAATTCTGGAATTTCCATCTTCATACCCGATTCCCATCGACGATCATCTTCAACATCCCGATATACATTTCGCACTTGGTCTCGATCTCGATAATGAATGCTAGCTCTATCACCTTCTTCATTAAAATCAAATGTATGTCTATATCGATCTTGACCATCAACATCCCTTCGTTCACGCATGTCTCTTCTACTATGTCTCTCTTCATCTCGATATGGCTCATCTTCAAACTCATGTGGAGTTCTTCTCTCTTCATGTCCATAGTCATGGTGATCTCTTCTCGACGAAATTGACGATTCTCTTCTCTCTCTAAAAGATTGCGGTGATACCCTTCTCGCTTCCGTAACCGATGGAAAAACTCGGTTTCCTCCATGGTTCGAGATTGGCGATCTCCTTCTTTGACTTTGATTTAAATCAGTGATACCCTTCTCGCTTCCGTAAACGATGGCGAAACTCGGTTTCCTCCATGGTTCGAGATTGGCGATCTCCTTCTTTGACTTTGATTTAAATCATTCATCAAATTTTCTAACTTCCCAATACCTTCATCAAATTTCTCATTAATGCGTTGTTCCATTTGCTCGGCTTCTTCTCTTCTATACAACGCTTCAACATTCTGATGACGGTTAGCTCTTCTCCGCGACATGATTAAATCAATATGAACACTTCAAAACTTCACAAATCTTCTACAAATCAACTTCAAACTTCAACACTAACTTGTACAACAAGTCACGGCCTTCACTTAACTCGGCTCAACTCACTTCAAACTCTTCTCCAAAAATTCAAACACTTTCCGGACTTTGATCCAAAATGAAATGGATCGAAAGCTTCTAACTTGTTGCAACTTCAAGATGAACACGATGAACAACAAACTTCAAACTCCTTGGCTCCAAGACTCGTCTTAGCTATGATTGGCTAAGTCAAGCTCTGATACCAAAAACTGACGCAGCGGATAATAACAAATCGATATAGATCGATGAAAGTAGCAAACGGTGGATTGAAGATACTGAAATGCCTAAATTCGTTGATCACAAAGATACCGAATTCTAGCTATCTTCGACACGTTGATCGCGCACGATACTGTGAAAGAAGATCTACAATTCTTCAAGCGTTGATCAAGCGCACTTGATACCGTGAATTGGCTTCAACAATCATTGAATCGAGCGCACTCAATTAACCGAAAGTGGAGATAGGAGATCACATTCAACTACCAATTTAGATGAAAGCACACAACAATCAAACGAAATTTTATTCAACAATCAACTCCCCTCAAATGTACAACACACTCCCTATTTATAGCATTTTACAACCGGCTCCTTAAGTCGTACACGACTTATGACTCATCACGACTCACGACTCATGACTCCTTACAACACAGCACACCGTCGGCCGACTTATCTACATGCCGACTTACGACTTATCACAACACAAGTTACAACGACTTAAAGAAATTTCAACACATACGAATTAATCAAGCCCCAACAACATAACGGCTTAAAACGACACGACTTAACACATTACAGTGCTTATACACAGATGACTTACGACTTAAGAAACTCGGACGACTTAGTGCAGCAAACTCGGTAGCGACTTAGAACTTTCTGCGACTTAAGAAGCGGCGTGGGAAGGAATTAGGTCGTTAACCCGTGAAACCCCACTAAGTCGTTGCTTGTTAAGTTGTGAGCGACCTTCCTTGCCTTCCATGATGCCATCTCCCCTTTCTAGCTCGTTACCCTTCACCCTGTTAAGTCGTGAACGACTTAAAGCCTCTTCATTAGATCGTGAACAACCTTTGCCAAAACCCCGACCTAAACTCGTGGCCTTCGTCAAACGACCTATAGCTTCCATCTTAAGTCGTGGACGACTTAACTCTCCCTTAAGTCGTGTACGACTTATTCTGTGGAGAATTATCGTATTTCCTTCTCTGGCCTGAGCTGCATCATCGTGACATCTTGGTATCGGAGTTGAAGGTTGAAACTTTGGCTCAGGAGTATAACACATTAGGTAACTCATTAGAGATAAGGTGAAGTATACCCTAGAACGAGTATCCCTAAGATATCCATCTGCGTGCCTCGGTAAATTCTCTTACTATCCACTGGTAGTGAGTATGAGTGCAAGATGAGGATGAGATAGGGGACAGGGGAGTACCACTATAAATGGACGATACCCTGTAACAACAACGGAATCAACTTTTCTTCTTAATCTCCTTTGATCCAGTTTCAATTCTTTGATGGCTTCATGGCAACTACAGAAGGAGCTTTGGTGTGGTGCTGGCCCAGCGAATCGTTGTAAATAAGTTCGATTTTGTATTCTCATGTTCAACCTTCACTCCAAATAAATTGGTTAATAAAATATAAAGTTAAAATTAATTGGTATCGATAAAACGATTTCGGTTAAAACCCAGTTTTGGAAGAGATTTCTTGTGAGAATCAAAGTCTGAAGAGGGACAAGCTGGTGTAAACTTTGGGATATTTTGACTAGATTTTGGAATTCATACCTATTGTTTGAGAATTATGGAAGAAACTTTGGAGAGAGATCATTATTTTGGCGGAGTCAAAGAATGAGCTGGCATGGGATATAAACTCCAGATAGATCGGAATTGTTTATTTGGATGAACTGTTTGCATTGGATAATATGGTTGGTAGGTATACTTTATTAAAACTTAAGTTTTGGGATTGTCCCCTACTTTTAAATTTCGAGGACGAAATTTTCTTAAGGGGAGAATCTGTAACGACCCCGGTTTTGAGTTAAATTTGAATCGGTAATTTATTTAAATTTTTGGGATAAATTTGAATTAAATTAGTAATTAATATAATTTTTGGATTAAATTGTGAATTTATTTGATTTTTTCCAAATAAAATAAGATATTTGTTTATTTATTATATATGTATATAAATTGATTTTTAATAGAATTTGGATTTGAGATTCAAAATAAATATTGAAAATCAATTGAAATTTGGATTTGAAATTCAAATATAAATGTGTTTAAATATAAATTGGATTTAAAGCTATATTTTAAAATTAATAAGAATTTGTCTTCTAATTTTAATATACATATAATTTGGAAGTTATATTTTGAATTAAATACAAGTAATTTTCAAAACAATTGTTTAAAACTAAAATTCTATAATATATATGTGCGTTGTTATATATGTATATTTAAGTTGACTTTAATTGGATTTTCAAAATTTAATTTGAATTTGAATTTGGATTTTAAAATATATGAATAAGATTTTATTTTGTATATAATTGGTTTTATAGTATTTTCTTCAAAGTAATTTATATGTATATAAATTTGGATAAGTATTTATAAATTAATAAATTTAATATAAAAGCCTTTTAGTTAACATTTAAATAAATATTAGTCACTTAAATGACAAGTGTACACATATAAAGGCTTAATATAACAAGTGTAATTAAATTAAAATACATTAGTAACAAGTGTTAGTTAATGAACTAGAGTAAATGACAAATGTTAGATTTTAAAACAAGTGTCATCTTAAATTTTTAAAAGTTTCATTATTTTTTAATAATAAACCACATTTTTGCTCAGGCAAACATATGTTCCTCCTCTTCGTTCTTTTTCCTATCCTCTTCTTTTCAAAAACTAAGAAAATTAAACACTGTATAATTATCTCAAGAAAAAAATCAGTAATCAAATAAATTTCTCAAAATCAAATTTGCAAATCAAATTCTATCAACCTGTAATGCATTTTCAACTTCAAAAGCAAACCAAAAACCAAAAATCTGAAAGTCATCCTCCTCAAACCAAAAATCAATTCAAAAGCCTGCAAACCATTTTCAAGTTTCAAATCAATAACTTGTAAACATCATCTTCAAATCAAAACAACTCAAAACCTGTTTCTTTTTTTCAAACCTGAAATAAAAAAGCCTGCATTTCTTCAATCTGTGATATACCAAGCAAGTTCAAAACCAACGTAATTTTATCTCTGTCCAAATATGAGTCACCTTCAACAAGTTTTCAAAATCCAGTAACAAGCATGCAGTTTCTAAATAAAAAACAAAGAAGCAATTCAAGTTCTTTATCAAATTCCAGACTAAAACTTAAAGCCAGTGCTCTGTTCTTCATTTGAACAGGTGAGTAACACTTTTCTTTAAAAAGCTTAAGTATTTGAATAGTCCAGTTGCATTCTAAGTTCTAGAATGTATATGTTTTGTGTGAATATATATAGAAAAGTTCTGCATATATATATATATATATATATATATATATATGAATGTATTAATGGGTGTGCATGTTGTATATATATGTTCTTGATTTTAGTTTCCAGGCACACGATTTATTCAAAATTTAATACTTCTTGATCTACTTGCTGTTAGGACTTAGGCTTCAAACAAGATTTGTTTGTCTGATTATAGATTAAGTTTTAAAATTTTATTTAAGTTAAAATAAATTTAAATTCTCTCTGAAAACCAAAAGAACAGTAAAGCTTATGTTTTGTCAAAATTACAAACATCTTAAATTCCGAATTGGATTACAAAATCTGATCTATATTAGTAAATTATGAATTTAGGTGGTAATATCATAATTTTTAGATTGGTAATTTCTGAGATAATTGGGATTGGGTTTTTTGGGTTTATTGCCAATTCACGGTGATCGGCGAGATGATCAGAGTCGAGATTCTGGTCGGAGTTAGCTTGTAGGAGGATGGTTCCAGGAAAAATGTTGGTGGATTTTTCTGATGGACGTAGTGGCCAGGGGATGGCGATTTAGGGTTTGGGAAGTTGTTTGGTACGTCGTTGTTATCAAGGCATTTGTGGCGATGGGGGTACTCCGGGATGGTTCACTTTGGGGGGGGGGGGGAATAAAGACTGGAGGTCAAGGCACCTTTGGTGAAGACGACGATGTTCATTGTGGACGAGATCGTCGTGGATGGATGATTTTTTCGATGATGGTTGTTCCAGCACTGGGATGATGGGTTCGATTTTGACTCGAGGCTGGAATTTTCATTCGGGGTGGACGATCGTGTAGGCGAGGTCGGTTGTTTTTTGTCTATGGTCGGAGTGAAGCCATGGGTTGTCGGAGCCACCATGCATGTGCATGCGTGTGCATCGGTGATGAGTTCTATTTGAAGATCGGGGAAAACAGTATTGTTGCCCGGGTCTGGTTCGTGGGTTTTCCGTATTCGACTCAAAGATCTGGATGTTGCATGTTTCTTTCGTGAGTAGCACGAGTAGGATCTAGGGGATCCATAGTGTTAGGGTCGGGTTTGTTCTATAGGTATTTTGGTTTCTGGATTTAAGTATTAAATTTAAATAAAAGCAGAAACCAAATTGTAGAACAAAATAAAAACGTATTTTTATGAAGTAGTAAACATGTTTTAAAATGGAAGATCAAGATGTTAAGTATGGGGTCCAAAATAAATTTTGTATCCTGGTTTTGAAAATAAATAAATTTTTTTTTCAAATAAAAACAAAGTTTTGAATTTAAATAATTTGTTTTTTAAACTCTTATAAATTTCTTTATAAGACAAGAGTTTCTTTAACATTTGATTTAAAAGTTTTTAAATTGTTTTAAATTTTGTTAGAGTTAAATTTTTAATCATTTTTAAAACTTAAATTTGAAATGAAATTTGAGAGTAAATTTAAAGTAAAAGGTTTCAAAGGCTTTTGTAAATGACAATTAAGTCATAGATAAGTATAGTATTTTTATCTTAACGTTAATTAAGATTAAATGATTAAGGTCAATTAAATTAATAATTAATTAAAGAGTAATTACTTAATTTAGTTAATTTATGGATAGGACTAATTAATTAAGTAATTAAGGGTCTAAGTTAATTAATTAAAGGTTAAATTAGTTGTAGTTAAGGATCATTAATTAGATAAGTGAGATTTATTAATTAATGGTTAGAAATTTATTAATCAGGTAATTAAAGATTAATTAAGTTATAGATAAGCATTTGATAATCAAATAATTAGAAATGAATTCATTGGTTATTAAAAAGTAATTTAACTTGCAATTAATAATGATTAATTAGAGTTTAATTACTTAGGGAAGTAATTAAAGGGTAGTTAATGTAAGATCATTAACTAGGGATTATCCAATGATTAGTTAATTTGATTAGTTTAAGATAAATAATGAGATTAATTAATTTAGGGTAATCGTTTGTGGAATTGGTTAAGTATAATTACTTAATGAAAGTAATTAAGGAGTTAATTACTAAATGTAATTGATTAAATTAATGTGATCAGTTTAAGATAATTAATTATTTAATTAATTTAAGATAATCACTTGATGATTTGTCAAGGATAATTACTAAATGTTATTTATAAAGTGTAATTACTTAGGAAGTAATTAGTGATGGTAATTGAGGATTAATTAGTTTGTAATTAAGTTTTATTAATTAATTAATTATTAATAATTAAAGGATAATTAAATATATGAATAAAATATTAATTAAAATGGGTTGTAATTAATATTAATTAACTATTATTAGTGATTTATTTATAAGTAATTGATATGATTTAAATTAATCAGATAATTAATTAATCTTACTTATGGATGTTTGAATTCTATTGATTGTTGAATTGTTTAATATCTCTGATATGTTATGCTTTGTGCTATGAATTGTTTTGGTATGATCTGTGATGTAATTTATTTGTGATAAATTTATATTATTTATATATGAATCTGCGAATGGAGATAAGCATTATTGGATTATACTGCTTATCAGTATTGATGTGCTTTGAATCTGTAATGATTGATAATGCTGCTCTATTGTGTAAAACCTTGGACCACACCTTACACACACAAATATGGATTGCATGAGGAAATTGGTTAATTCACAGAATATTGAAATGGTTTTGAAGTTGAATTTTGAATTCAAATGGTTTAGAAATGAAATTAGGTTTAATATGAAAAGTTTTTGAAAAGGATTTTTTAAGATGAAGGTTATTTTGAATAACTTGATAAAGTTTTGAAATTTAATAAATTCGATTTGAATTTGAATTCAAGATGTGATTTATGTTTTAACAAGTTATATAATGTGTTTATACGGGTTTTAAACCATTTTAAAAAGTATTGTTTTGGGAATTTGAATTTAACCTCAAGTTTATAATTGAAGGGGTTTAACCTGTGCAATTGTAACCGGATTTTTCTGAAACGAAAACTATTTGTTTTCAAATAATAATAGCTTTGATATAAAGAAAGTATTGCCAATTTGTGTTGAAAAGATTTTAAGTTTGTAATAAAAATAGTTTGAAAGCTATGAATCTTTGGAAATAGGTTTTGAAAGATATGAACTGAGTCTTTGATTTAATGATTGGATGAGTTAATCCAATTTGAAAAGAAAATTGTTTTCAAAGTTGTGAATGAATCTTTGTGGAAGATTTTTGAACTTTGTGGAGTGAATCTTTTCGTTTAAAGATTTAAAATGGTAATTTGTTTAAACCATTTGAAAGAAAAGTTTTGGGTAATAAGTTGTGACTTAATTGAGATCCCAATATCCATATGTTTTTAAATATTGCGCTCATTATTCGATTTAGCCGGGAGAATACGTTGTGTCATATAACCCAATTCGAATAACGATATGTCGTTATGGATATCATTTGAAGACCAGTGGTGAAGATCGGATATTTCCAAAAGCGAAAGGGTAACTCGTTGAATGTCTCTGTACCGGTCGATCCCCGGTATAGAGATTTGATCACTCTTTATGATGGGAAGTCCGAAAGTGATTAGGGATTATCCGGATTTGCTAGGGGTTCTTTGTGAAGTGCCTTCGGTTCTGTTCGAACCCGAAACAGACTTGTACGTATGTTTGTCTGACGTTACACTTTGAGATGTAAAGATGGTATCGATCAAACATAATTCTGTTCGGTGGCGGAGATTTATTCTCTTAGCTTAACACCCTTCTCTGAGACGTACGAGCTCAGAGGTTGTGTATTTAATTGTTACTAGTGATACAATCCCAATTTGGTAGTGTGGCATGCTGAGTGCTGCTGAGTGTTGCTGATCACTTGTTGATCGAAGCATGGCTTTTGTGAAAAGCATAGCTTTGTGGACGAGACCTCGTCGGACCTCACTCCTCGAAAATGGTCGAAACAGGAAAGATGCGGCAGTGTTTCAAGGGTCTCTCCCCTAGTGTATGTCCGTTCCTTTTTGGAAAAAGGTGGTATCTTGGTATGGAGCCTAGATATTTAACCTATGTGGTTACTGCAAATACATTGCTTTGTGGTTCTTGGTTGAGATGTACCTCGGATAAAGGTCGCAAACGACCGAGGATGGAATATTTGTAGGTCTTACTCCCGGGCAGAGAGGAAACCGACCTTGTGTTGGAAGAGAGATAGGTAAGTTCTCAGGCCGTCCCTCCAGAGGCGTTTCCATGTGGCAATAGGAAGTTCCTTAGCCTGACCATTTGTTGGAAATCCAATCTTCAATACGCGCCTTGTATGGCTTTAGTTGTATAACCTGCCATCTACTTATGGTGGCGCCCCACTGTTTAGATGGTAGCTATAGTAGGTATAGTTAGAAATGTCTATGCTGGCTAAGATTATTATTATACTTTCGAAAGGTTTTGTGCACTATGCACTAATAATAATATCAAAAGGTTTTTGCGTATCAAACATGTTTGACTATCATAAGGGGAAATCTCCTCCAGTTTTACGTTTTCATTGTGTGTGTGGCGGGAAGCCTTATGGTAATTTCAGTTTCCAAAAAGCGTTATAGATTTCCTTTTTATTTCTTTTGTTGTTTGTTGCTTAAAAGATAAAACTATTTTCGTTGCTCACACCAGTCCCATGACTGACCCGGAATTTATTGTACCCTTCCTAAACTCTGGGTACCCACAATTTTCCACACGGGCAGTCTAGAGTTGGGTTTTTCAGATAATCAAATAGTAGGTATAGATTCGATACCTTTGGAGTCATTCCTTGGATTTTGCTATCACTTTGTGCTTCTCTTCAGCATTCTGGTCTAACCTTGCTAAATAAAGCATGATGGTGGTGGTTCGAGCTTGTGGTTTGGATATAACTGCTTTTGGATTGGAGATCTTTGGAGTATTGGTTTGGAGTCCTTCTAGCTTTGGAAATGCAAATTGATGATGTTATATGCTATCTTGGAAGATCACTTTGAAGTTATTTCCGCTGTGGTGTATTTGTATTGCTATGATATTAGTAGTCAAGTACTGTTGTATAAAGATGTTGTAATCTTGGGATTGTATCAAAGATATTATCTTTTATTTCCGCTATGTCGTTATACTTAATGTGTTATAAGCTCCGGCGTGAATCGGGTTTCAATGGTTGAATTTGCGGCATTCGAGTACAAGTGAAGTACGAATGTCGATTTTCGAATGCTGAAATTCAGTCGTGACATCTTTGTATCAAAGCTGAAGGTTGAAACTTTAGCGCAGGAGTATAACACATGGTAGCTCATTAGAGATAGGGTGAAGTATACCCAAGAATGTGTATCCCTAAGATATCCGTCCATGTGCCTCAGTAAATTCTCTTGCTATCCACTGGTAGCGAGTATGAGTGCAAGAAGAGGATGAGATAGGGGACAGGTGAGTACCACTATAAATAGACGATACCCTATAACAACAACGAAATCAACTTTTCTTCTCAATCTTCTTTGATACAGTTTCAATTCTTTGATGGCCTCATGGCAACTATAGAAGTTGCTTTGGTGTGGTGCTGGCTCTGCGAATCGTTGTAGATAAGTTCTATTTCATAATCTCATGTTCAGTCTTAACTCCAAATAAATTGGTTAATAAAATATAAAGTTAAATTAATTGGAATCGACAAAACGAATTTGGTTAAAACCTAGTTTTGGAAAATTTTGTTGAGATTTCTTGTGAGAATCAAAGTCCGAAGAGGGACAACCTGGTGTAAAGTTTGCGATATTTCGACCGGAGTTTGGAATTCATAACTAGTGTTTGAGAATTGTGGAAGAAGCTTTGGAGAGAGATCATTATTTTGGCTGAGTCAAAGAATGAGCTGGCATAGGATATAAACTCCAGATAGGTCGGAATTGTTTGTTTGGATGAATTATTTGCTTTGGATATTATAGTTGGTAGGTATACTTTGTTAAAACTTAAGTTTTGGGATTGTCCCCTACTTTCAAATTTCAAGGATGAAATTTTCTTAAGGGGGGAATCTATAACGACCCCGGTTTTGAGTTAAATTTAAATTGGTAATTTATTTAAATTTTTGGGATAAATTTGAATCAAAATAGTAATTAATATAATTTTTGGATTAAATTGTCAATTGATTTGATTTTTTCCAGATAAAACAAGATATTTGTTTATTTATTATATATGTATATAAATTGATTTTTTAATAGAATTTGGATTTAAGATTCAAAATAAATATTGAAAATAAATTGAGGATTTGAAATTCAAATATAAATGTGTTGAAATATAAATTGGATTTAAAGCTATATTTTAAAACTAATAAGAATTTGTCTTCTAATTTTAATATACATATAATTTGAAAGCTATGTTTTGAATTAAATACAAGTAATTTTCAAAATAGTTGTTTAAAATTAAAATTCTATAATATACATACGTGTGTTGTTATATATGTATATTTAAGTTGACTTTAAATTGGATTCTTAAAATTTAATTTGAATTTGGATTTTAAAATATATGAATAAGATTTTATTTTGTATATAATTGGTTTTATAATATTTTCTTTAACGTAATATATATATATATATATATATATATATATAAATTTGGATAAGTATTTATAAATTAATAAATTTAATATAAAAGCCTTTTGATTAACATTTAAATAAATATTAATCACTTAAATGACAATTGTATATATATAAAGGCTTAATATAACTAGGGTAATTAAATTAAAATACATTAGTAACAAGCGTTAGTTAATGAACTAGAGTAAATGACAAATGTTAGATTTTAAAACAAGTGTCATCTTAAATTTTTAAAATTTTCTTTTATTTTTTAATAATAAACCATATTTTCACTTATACAAACATATGTTCCTCCTCTTCATTCTTTTTCCTATCCTCTTCTTTTCAAAAACTAAGAAAATTAAACCCTGCAAAATTCTTTCAAGAACAAAGTCAGTGATCAAACAAATTTCTTAAAATCAAATTTGCAAATCAAATTATATCAACTTGTAATGCATTTTCAACTTCAAAAGCAAACCAAAAATCAAAAATCTAAAAGTCATCCTCCTCAAACCAGAAATCAACTCAAAAGCCTGCAAACCATTTTCAAGTTTTAGATCAATAACCTGTAAACATCATCTTCAAAATCAAAACAAATCAAAGCCTGTTTCTTTTTTTCAAACCTGAGATGAACAAGCCTGCATTTCTTCGATCTGTGATATATCAAGCAAGTTCAAAACCATGGCAGTTTTATCTCTGTCCAAATCTGAGCCATCTTCAACAAGTTTTCAAAATCCAATAACAAGCATGCAGTTTTTAAATCAAAAACAAAGAAGCAATTCAAGTTCTTTTTCAAATTCCAGACTTAAACTTAAAGCCAGTGCTCTGTTCTTCATTTGAACAGGTGAGTAACACTTTTCTTTAAAAAGCTTAAGTATTTGAATTGTCTGGTTGCATGCTAAGATCTGGAATGTATATGTTTTGTGTGAATATATATAGATAAGTTATGCATATATATATGAATGTATTAATGGTTGTGCATGATGTGTATCTATGCTCCTGATTTTAGTTTCCAGGCACATGATATATTAAAAATTTAATACTTCTTGATCCACTTGCTGTTAGGACTTAGGCTTCAAACAAGATTTGTTTGTTTGATTATAGATTAAGTTTTAAAAATTTATTTAAGTTAAAATAAATTTAATTTTTCTCTGAAAAACCAAAAGAACAAGAAAGCTTATGTCTGTGAAAATTTCAAACATCTTAAATTATGAATTTGATTACAGAATCTGTTTTGTATTAGTAAATTATGAATTTAGGTGGTAATATCATAATTTTTAGATTGATAATTTCTGAGATAATCGGGATTGGGGTTTTTGGGTTTATTGCCAATTCACGGTGATCAGCGAGATGTTCAGCGTCAAGATTCTGGTCGGAGTTAGATTTTATGAGGAATGTTCAAGGAAAAATATTGGCGAAGTTTTCTAATGGACATGTGGCCAGAGAATGGCGATTTAGTGTTTGGGAAGCTATTTGGTACGTCTTTGTTGTCAAGGCATTTGTGGCGACGGGGGTACTCTGGGATGGTTCGATTGGTGGGGAAAATAAGACTGAAGTTCAAGGAACCTTTGGTGAAGACGGCGATGTTCATAGTGGTCACGATCATCATAGAAGGATGATTTTTCCGATGATGGTTGTTCCGACACTGGGACGATAGGTTCGATTTTGACTCGAGGATGGAATTGTCGTTCAAGGTGGACGATCGTGTAGGCGTGGTCGGTTGCGGTTTGTACATGGTCGAAGAGATGACCGTAGGTGGTCGGAGCCACCGTGCATGTGCATGCGTGTGCATCAGTGATGAGTTCTATTTGAAGATTGGGGAAGATAGTGTTATTGCTCAGGTCTGGTTCGTGGGTTTTCCGTGTTCGACTCGAAGATCTCGATGTTGCATTTTTCTTTCTCGAGTAGCTCGAGTAGGATCTAGGGGATCCATAGTGTTAGGCTCAGGTTTGTTCTATAGGTATTTGGTTTCTAGATTTAAGTTTTAAATTTAAATAAAAGCAGAAACCAAATTGCAGAACAAAAGTAAAAATGTATTTTTATGAAGTAGTAAACATGTTTTAAAATGGAAGATCAAGATGTTAAGTTTGAGGTTCAAAATAAATTTTGTATCCTGGTTTTGAAAATAAATACAGTTTTTTTAAAATAAAAACAAAGTTTTGAATTTAAATAATTTGGTTTTTAAACTCTTATAAATTTCATTATAAGACAAGAGTTTCTTTAACATTTGATTTAAAAGTGTTTAAATTGTTTTAAATTTTGTTAGAGTTAAATTTGTAATCATTTTTATAACTTAAATTTGAAATGAAATTTGAGAGTAAATTTAAAGTAAAAGGTTTCAAAGGCTTTTGTAAATGACAATTAAGCCATGGAAAAGGATAGTATTTTTATCTTAAAGTTAATTAAGACTAAACGATTTAAGATCAATTAAATTAATAATCAATTAAAGAGTACTTGCTTAATTTAATTAATTTATGTATATGATTAATTAATCAAATAATTTAGGGTTTAAGTTAATTAATTAAAGTTTAATTTATTTGTAGTTAAGGATCATTAATTAGAAAAGTGAGATTTATTCATTAATGATTAGAAATTTATTAATCAAGTAATTAAAGATTAATTAAGTCATGGATAAGCACTTGATTAATCAAGTAATTAGAAATGAATTCATTGGTTATTAAAATTAAAATAATTTGTAATCAATAATGATTAATTAGAGTTTAATTACTTAGGGAAGTAATTAAAGGATAGTTAATGTAAGATCATTAACGAGGGATTATCAAATGATTGATTAATGTGATTAAGATAATTAATTAGATTAATTAATTTAGGGTAATCATTTATGGAATTGGTTTAATATAACTACTTAATGAATGTAATTAAGGAGTTAATTACTAAATGTAATTGATTAAATTAATGTGATTAGTTTAAGATAATTAATTATTTAATTAATTTAAGATACACATGATGATTTGTTAAGGATAATTACTAAATGTAATTTATAAAGTGTAATTACTTGGTGAAGTAACTAGTGATGGTAATTAAGGATTAATTATTTGTAATCAAGTTTTATTAGATAATCAATTATTAATAATTAAAGGATAATTAATTTACTAATAAATGATTAATTGAAATGGGATGTAATTAATATTAATTAACTAAGATTAGTGATTTATTTATAAGTAATTGATCTGATTTAAATTAATCAGATAATTAATTAATCTTACTTATGGATGTTTGAATTCTGTTGATTGTTGAATTGTTTAATATCTTTGATATGTTATGCTTTGTGCTATGAATTGTTTTGGTGTGATCTGTTATGTAATTTATCCGCAATAAATTTATATTATTTATCTATGAATCCGTGAATGGAGATAAGTGTTAGTGGATTATACCGCTTATCGATATTGATGTTCTTGAATCTGTAATGATTGATAATGCTGCACTATTATGTAAAACCCTGGACTACACCTTACACACACAAATATGGATTGCACAAGGAAATTGGTTAAGTCACAGATTTTTAAAGTGGTTTTAAAGTTGAATTTTGAATTCGAATGGTTTAGAAATGAAAGTAGGTTTAATATGAAAAGATTTTTAAAAGGAGTTTTTAGGACAAAAGTTATTTTGAATAGCTTGATAATGTTTTGAAATTTAATAAATTCGATTTGAATTTGAATTCAAGATTTGAATTATGGTTTAAAAAGTTATATAATGTGTTTATATGGGTTTTAAACCATTTTAAAAAGTATTGTTTTGGGAATTTGAATTTAACCCAAGTTTATAATTGAAGGGCTTTAACTTCTGCAAATGTAACCGAATTTTTCCGTAACGAAAACTATTTCTTTTCAAAGAATAATAGCTTTCATATAAAGAAAGGATTGCCAATTTGTGTTAAAAGGATTTTAAGTTTGTAATAAAAATAGTTTGAAAGCTATGAATCTTTGGAAATTGGTTTTGAAAGATATGAACTAAGTCTTTGATTTAATGATTGGATGAGTTAATCCAATTTAAAAAGAAAATTGTTTTGAAAGTTGTGAATGAATCTTTGCGGAACACTGTTGAACTTTGTGTAGTGAATCTTTTCGTTTAAAGATTTAAAATGGTAATTTGTTTAAACCATTTGAAAGAAAAGTTTTGTTAATAAGTTGTGACTTAATTGAGATCCCAATATCCATATGTTTTAAATATTGTGCTCATTATTCGGTTCAGCCAGGAGAGGACCTTGTGTCATATAACCCATTTTGAATAATGATATGACGTTATGGATAGCATTTGAAGAGCGGTGCTACAGGCCGGATATTTCCGAAAGCGAAAGGATAGCTCGTCGAATGTCTCTGCACTGGCTTATCCACGGTATAGTGATTTGATTACCCTTTGTGGTGGGAAATCCAGACGTGATTAAGGATTACCTGGATTTACAAGGGCTTCTTTCTGAAGTGCCTTCGGTTTTGTTCGAACCCGGAACGGACTTGTATGGATGTATGTCTGACATAAGTTTGAGATGTAAAGCTGGTTTTTATCAAATACATTTTGGTTTGGTGGCGGAGATTTATTCTCTTAGCTTAACATCCTTCTTTGAGACGTACGAGCTCAGAGGTTATGTAGTTGATGTTACTAGTGATACATTCCCAATTAGGTAATGTGGCATGATGAGTGTTGCTGAGTGTTGCTGATTGTTTGTTGATCGAAGCATGGCTTTCATGAAAAGCATAGCTTTATGGAAGAGACCTCGTCAGACCTCACTACCCGAAAATGGTCGAAACAGGAAAGATGCAACAAGGTTCCAGGGGTCGCACCCCTAGAGTATGTCCATTCCTTCTGGAAAAGGGTGGTATCATGGTATGGAGCCCAGATATTTAACCTATGTGGTTACGGCAAATACATTGCTTTGTGGTTTTTGGTTGAAAGGTACCTCGGATAAAGGTCGCAAATGACCGGGGATGGCATATTTGTAGGTGTTACTCCCAGGCAGGGAGGAAACCAGCCTTGTGTTGGCAGGGAGTTGGGTATATTCTCAGGGCGTCCTACAGAGGTGTTCCCATGTGGCAATAAGAAGTTCCTTAGCCTGACCATTTGTTGGAAATCCAATCTTCAATACGCGCCTTGTATGGTTTTAGTTGTATAACATGCCATCTACTTATGGTGGCGCCCCACTGTTTAGATGGTAGTTATAGTAGGCATAGTTAGAAATGTCTATGCCGGCTAAGATTAATATTATACTTTCGAAAGGTTTTCTACACTATGCACTAATAATAATATCAAAAGGTTTTTGCGTATCAAGCATGTTTGACTATCATAAGGGGAAGTCTCCTCCAATTATGCGTTTGCATTGTATGTGTGGCGTGTGGCCTTATGGTAGTTTCATTTTCCAAAGAGCATTGCGGATTTCCTTTTTATTTATTTTGTTGTTTGTTGTTTAAAAGATAAAACTATTTTCGTTGCTCACACTAATCCCATGACTGACCCAGAGTTTATTGCTCCCTTCCTAAACTCTGGGTGCCCACAATTTTCTATGTGGTCAGTCTAGAGTTGGGTTTTTCAAATAATAAAATAGTAGGTGTAGATTCGATATCTTTGGAGTCGTTCCTTGGATTTCACTATCGCTTTGTGCTTCTCTTCAACATTCTGGTCTGACCTTGCTAAATAAAGCATGGTGTGGTGGTTCGAGCTTGTGGTTTGGATATAACTGCTTTTGGATTGGAGATCTTTGGAGTATTGGTTTGGAGTCTTTCATGCTTTGGAAATGGAAATTGATGATGATATATGCTATCTTCGAAGATCACTTTGAAGTTATTTCCGCTGTGGTGTATTTGTTTTGCTCTGATATTAGTAATCAAGTTTTGTTGTATAGAGATGTTGTTTTCTTGGAATTGTACCAATGATATTATCTTTTGTTTCCACTGTGTTGTTATACTTAATGTGTTATAAGCTCCAGCACGAGTCGAGTTTCAACGGTTGAATCTGCGGCACTCGAGTACAAGTGGAGTACGGATGTCGATTTTGGAACGTTGAAATTTGGGTCATGACACCTTTACCCAAACAACTCATAAACCAAAACAAACAACAATTACAAACAATAAATCAAGTTTATTCTTATCAATTTAATTTCACAACATTTGTCATTTGATTTCCTTTTCATTCATATATTGATTTATCTTTTTAATTTACATTTATCTCTTACTAATTTTCTTTTTTATTGCATTACATTCATTCATTTCTCAATTTCATTTATTTTCATTCATTTATCCATAGTATTCAACATTTCTTAAGTTCAAAATCTTTTACTTACAATATTCATCTTTCTACTTATTTTTATTATAAGTAACTTCAACCTTTACTTAAGTTTATTATCATTTTATTTATAAATTTTTCTATTATATTTAATTAGTAGCATTTCAGTCAAAACTTAAGTTTATAACAATTATAACATTACATTATTATTTAAAAAAGAAAATTCATTACATACTTTCATTACTTCAAGTTTTACTTGTAAAATATCGCATTACATTTTCTTCTAACATCTTAACTTTTTATAATTGGTAAGTTATATATATGCTTTAAGAATGTAATTGAAATCTATACAAGTTTTTCTCTTTTCTTTTAAATTAATTAAATGTTCAATAATCATATTTTTGTTGTATATGTCACTAATTTCAACTTTCTTGTAATTTCTTTTAATACCTACCATTTAATCTCTTATTTTAATTAGAGTTTCCAATTATACATTAGTTACATTCCATTTCACTACAATAATTGAAACTATTAATTAACGGAAACTTAAGGACTAAATAACGGGTTAAATTTTAAACCATTTTAAAAATAATAGATGAATGTATATACTTACAAATTATATATCCAACTATATTTAAAAAAATTTAAAAAATATTTTTTTATCAAAATAAATCTATAGTAAAACTACTACGGTGGTCTTCCCACTTTGAAACTTGAAAATGAATGTCGATGATGCGTGCACTCATCACCGGAATTATTTCCGATGACAGAGAGGGGAGTACAGAACTAATTTCTTTTCCAAAATTTCTGTAAAATAATTCTTTCTAATTATATTGAAGTATTTATATCAGAAAATACTTCGAACCCATATTATTATTATATTCCAAAATCATTTGAAAGAAATTTTCAAAACCTCGGAACTTAAGTTCGAAAATTTTCAATTTTCATTTGTTTTATTTTCTTCAAATCTTATTTCCAATCACTATTTAAAAATTTCACTACCAAACAACCAATATATCACAACCAAGTAAAGCTTTTATAAAAATTTATTTTAAATATAGAAAATATAATAGGCAAAATTATTTCATTCACCTATATTCATAACAATATTGTGTCCGTTTGTCCTATTAAGTGTTTAGAAATCCATATTGATGTCTTAGCATCCTATGCACCAACCAGAATTTATAAATACAAAAAGGACAAACTCACACAATATCAAAACCCTTTTATAACGCTAACAAATATGATCTCTCATATATATACACTCAGCGACTGATCACATGGTATTTCTACCCTATTGATAAAGAGTCAGACCCCAGAAAGCTAACGTTTATCGCTAAACCTCGCTGTAATACCAGATGTGACATCCAACCTTTTTGTACGCTTAAGCAGACACACGTGCCAACACAAAGCGTACAGAAGGGTGGATTGTTATTGGGGTGAATAAGAAAATGCAGAAAGAAATAAAACAAAACAGAATCTGGAAGCGGAATGATAAAATATAATAATCAAATAAACAGTTCATGAAGCTGTTTTACAAAATATTCTATTATACTTATACAATACACATCAGAGTTACACATACTAGAGAATAATAAATAATGCAGCGGAACAGTATGAATGCATTGGAATAATATAATAGATAATAGCAACACAATCTTCGTCTTCGTCCTTCAAAAATAAAGTCTTCAAGTCCTGAAATGCTCAGGCTGACCCAAGCGAATTGAAAGGAAAAACACTTGAGTCAGAACTAGAAATCTTATGTAAGTTAAATCAACGGTAACATATGAGTGGAACGGCATCAGAGATGTTTGCGGGATTTGACATCTCATATCCAGTGTCAAATGTGAGTGTAGTAACTTAAGAGATGCTCGGGATTCACATCTCCTAAGGATCCGTTAAACTATTTACTATGTAGTAATATTTCGCTATTATAATAATGTCTATAGTAAAATAAACTTACTTTTAAATAGTGTTAAGGGGTTACCCATATAGCCCTTACCATGTAATAGTCCTAGTAGTCCATCCAGTATCATGGTTCCTTCTGATCGGGAAGGCACCAGAGGATACCACACGGGCTACGGGAGAAAACCAAACTCGTACAAGGCACGATACGGTAGGTGACATGGCACACAAGGCAATGCCAGGGTAGATATACCAATTACGCATTCGCACTGATGGTAACGCGTAGCAGCTACTACCGCCCACCTCGAGCCACACCCCCAAAATCAAAAATCAAAAGTGGCCACCAAAACAATCCAAAGTCAGAATATAATATCGAAGGAGTGTGTCCGACAAGAGGGGCTACCTCCTTGGCCTCCTATTTTAGTCATTTTTGGCTAAGTTTGTGGAATATGGTCGGAACGAAGCTGAATTTTAGTAGCGCTTACCATCTGCAAACTGATGGACAAACGGAGGTGGTTAACAGATCGTGGGAAACTTATTAAGATGTCTTGTGAAGGACAATTTGAAGAGTTGGGATTCGAAATTGTGCCAAGCGGAGTTTGCTCACAACCATGTGGTTAATCGAAGCACAGGATTCAGTCCATTTCAGGTTGTTTATTCGACAATTCCAAAGGGACCGTTGGATCTAACAACAGTGCCATATCAGAAGGGAGTTGTTAAGCGAGCTATTGACTTCGCTAATGAGTTATGATGCAGCGCAATCACCAGATTCACCTAAGGTTCTAAGTCGGCCACAACCTAATGACTTGGGTCGGCTACGACATAATGATACAGGAGGAGCACCACGAGATATCAAAATAGCAGCACGAGTGGAGAATGTGCAAAGCTTAAGTCGGCTATGACTTAAGGGCTTAAGTTGGCTACGACTTAACAACGCAAGGGAAAAGGAGCTACGACCTAAAGGGTCTCGAGCTAAAGGGTTACGACCTACAGAAGAAGGTTAGGTCGGCAACGACCTAAGGAAGATGGCATGGACCGACCTAATGTTAAACCGCTTTTGGAAATAGGACGTAAGACGCTATGGACATAAGTTGTTTGTAACTTTTAAGTCGTTCGTGTTTTGAGTCGTATATGATGTTAAGTCGTTGTATCTGATAATCCGTGGTGTTTGTTGAGTCGCTATGTTCTTAAATCGGTCATGTTTAGGTCGCGTGATGGTAGTTCTGTGTTGTGAGTCGTTAAATCGCTGTGTCGGTCTGTCGTGTAGTGATGGGTTGTTAAGTCGCTACCGACTCAAGATGAGTCGTAAGTCGTTAATGACTTAAGGGTCAGGGTTTGGAAATTTCTATAAACAGCGAGTGTGTTGTAAATTTGAAGCATAGAATGTTTTTGAATAAAATTCCTTTTGTTAGCTTTGTGCTTTCATACAAATTGGTAGTTGAGTGTGATCTCCTATCTCCACTTTCGACATTCGAGTGCGCTCGAATCATCATTTGTTGAAGCCGATTCACGGAATCTTGTGCGCAAGATCAACGTCAAAGAATCGTACATCTCTTTTCACGGTATCGTGCGCGAACAACGTGTCAGAGATAGCTAAAATTCGGTATCTTCGAATCAACGAATTTGGGCCTTGCTGTATTTTCAATCCACCGACTGCTACTTTTCACAGTTTCATTTGTTTTCACAATATCCGCTGCGTCAAGTTTGGTATCAGAGCCAGGTTTAGCCAATCATAGCTAACCCGAGTCTTGGAGCCAAGGAGTTTTAAGTTTGGTGTTCATCGTGTTCATCTTGAAGTTGCAACAAGAGGAGAACTTTCGATCCATTCTATTTTGGATCAAAGTGTGGAAGTTGTTTGAATTTGATTTTTGTTGAAGTGTTGAGACCGAACCAAGTTGAGTTGGGGCCGTGCTTGTTTGACTTGTGCAGAAGATTTGTGAAGTTTGAAGATTGTATTGAATCAATCATGCCGCCGAGAAGAGCTAATCGTCATCAGAATGTTGAAGCGTTGTATAGAAGAGAAGAAGCCGAGCAAATGGAACAACACATTAATGAGAAATTTGATGAAGGTATTGGAAAGTTAGAGAAATTGATGAATGATTTGAACCAAAATCAAAGGAGGAGATCACCAATCTCGAACCATGGAGGAAACCGAGTTTCGCCATCGGTTACGGAAGCGAGAAGGGTATCACCGCAATCTTTTAGAGAAAGAAGAGAAACATCAATTTCATCAAGGAGAGATCACCATGACTACAGACATGAAGAGAGAAGAACTCCACATGAGTTTGAAAATGAAACACATCCCAATATGGAAAGACCGGGTAGAAGGACCATGCATGATTATAGAGATGAAGAAAGACGAGATCGATATAGACATACATTTGATTTTGATGAAGATGGTGATAGAAGTAGTATGCATTATCGAGATCGAGGTCAAATGCGGAATCAATATGTGGATGTTGAAGATGATCGTCGATGGTAATCGGGGATGATGATGGAAATTCCTGAGTTCAAAGGTGGAATGGTAGCAGAAGAATTTCTTGATTGGTTATCTAATGTGGAAGAGATTTTTGACTTTAAGGAGATTCCCGAGCATAGAAGGGTGAAGTTGGTTGCTACTAGGTTGAGGGGAAGAGCTTTTGTGTGGTGGCAGCAAACCAAACTTACAACGGAGAGAATGGAAAAGTCAAAGATTGAATCTTGGGATAAGATGAAGAAGTTGATGAGAGCTACATTTTTACCTTACAACTATCAATCACTCATGTACCAGAGATTGCGGAATCTAAGGCAGGGGACGAAATCAGTTAATGATTATGCAGATGAATTTTACCAACTCATTGTTAGAAATGACATAATGGAGACAGAAGAACAGTTGACTGCTAGATTTGTTGGAGGGTTGCGAATGCAGATCCAGGATATGGTTAATATGTTCGATCCAAGATCTGTGGCAGAAGCACACCAGAAAGCGTTGGCTTGGGAGAAGCAGGGAAGGCGTGGAGGTGGTGTATTTACTAATTCTAACAATCAAGTGAAGGGTGTTAGTGGAAGTTCTAATGTTTCTAAACCTATCAGTAAACCAACGGTGAAGGAGGCTGAGAAGACAAAGAGTAATAGCAGTTTCAAATGTTACAATTGTCAGGAGTTGGGTCACAAAAGCAATGAATGTCCGAAGCCAAAGAAGAGTGCAATGGTTGCTGAGATTGAAGAAGAGGATGTGGAAGCTGATTGTTCTAATTCACATTATGTTGAGGAGGAAGAAGAGTTGTCCGGAGATGAAGGGTGTAATTTGATGATGAGGAGAAGTTACTTGGCACCGAAACAAGAAGAGGAAAACCGTTGGCTGAGGAATAACATATTTCAGTCCACATGCACTATTCTGGGAAAGGTTTGCAAGTTCGTCATTAATGCTGGGAGTTGTGACAATATTATCTCTACTGAAGCAGTAAGGAAGTTGAACTTGAAAACTGAGAAGTATCCTAAACCGTACAAGTTAGCATGGTTAAGTAAAGGTGGTGAGGTGAAAGTTGGACGAAGAGCTTGTGTGAATTTTTCAATTGGGAAGAAATACAAAGACGAAATTTGGTGTGATGTTGTAGACATGGATGTGTGTCATATGTTGTTAGGCAGACCGTGGCAGTTTGATAGAGCAGTGCAACATGATGGTCGGGCTAATAGCTATAGTTTCATGTTTGAAGGTACTAAAATTACTTTAGTTCCCAAGAAGCAACAACAGAAGGAAAGCAAGTTGGCGGAGATTGAAGTACTGAAAACTTTGCTATCTTTGAAAGAGTTTGTTAAGGAAGTCGAAGTGGAACATGAAGTCTTTTTGTTAATTGGACAAGGGAGTAATGAAGAGGTTGAAATTCCAGAAGAAGCGAAACCAGTTTTGAAAGAATTTGAGGATGTATTTCCAGAAGAGTTGCCTAAGGAGTTACCGCCATTGAGAGACATTCAACATCAAATCGATCTTGTTCCGGGAGCAGTATTACCGCATAGACCACATTATCGAATGACTCCGAAGGAACATGAAGATTTGGGGAGGTAGGTGGAAGAGTTGCTTGAGCAGGGACGTGTGCAGGAAAGTTTAAGTCATTGTGCGGTACCAGCCTTGTTGGTTCCAAAGAAGGATGGAACATGGAGGATGTGTACCGATAGTCGGGCACTGAATAAGATCACTGTGAGGTACAGATTCCCAATGCCTAGATTGGATGATTTGTTGGATCAGTTGAGCGGGGCTACTATATTTTCGAAGATTGATTTGAAGAGCGGATATCATCACCAGGAGACGAATGGAAGACAACATTCAAGACGAGAGAAGGGTTGTATGAATGGCTGGTTATGCCGTTTTGGTCTTTCGAATGCACCAAGTACGTTCATGCGGGTGATGAACCAAATTTTTAGACCTTTTATCGGGAAATTTGTGGTGGTGTATTTCGACGATATTCCGATATACAGTGGGGATTAAGAGGAGCACCTGCATCATATGAAAGAAGTGTTGATGGTCCTACGACAAGAACAGTTCTATGCCGCAACAAAGAAATGTGTGTTTATGACGAGGAGTGTTTTATTTCTGGGGTATGTTGTGTCAGGAGAAGGTATCCAAGTGGATCAGAATAAAGTTGAAGCGGTCAGGAATTGGCCACAGCCGAGGACAATTACGGAAGCGAGAAGTTTTCATGGGTTAGCATCTTTCTACCGAAGATTCATTCCACACTTCAGTAGCGTGATGGCACCAATTACTGATTGTATGAAAGGAAAACAATTTTCTTGGTCGGAGGAAGCTGGGGTTGCTTTTTAAAGAATCAAGAAACTGTTGACGTCAGCACCAATTCTTGTATTACCAGACTTTCAGTTGTTGTTTGAAGTACACACGGATGCGTTAAAGGTTGGAATCGGAGGGGTGTTGAGTCAGAAGGGACGTCCTATTGCATACTTTAGTGAGAAGATATCAGGGGCGAAGATGAGATATAGTACGTATGATGTGGAGTTTTATGCAGTAGTGCAAGCAGTGAAACATTGGAGACACTATCTGTTCTATAAGGAGTTTGTTCTTTACACATACCATGAAGCTTTGAAGCATTTGCTGGGGCAGGACAAGATTTCAGCAAGGCATGCATCATGGATTGCCTATTTGCAACAGTTTACTTTTGTCGTGAAGCACAAATCAGGAATAACGAATCGCGTGGCTGATGCTTTAAGTAGGAGGAATCATTTATTAACGACAATGAAAGTTGAAGTGACAGGTTTTGAATTATTGGCAGAGCTGATTGAAGAAGATCCTTACTTTAAGAAGTTTGTTGAGAAAGTTAAGGAGGGGAATACTGATGAATTCGTGTTGATTGATGGTTTCTTATTTAAGGGGAATCAATTGTGTGTACCAGATTGTAGCTTGCGAATGAAGATAGTAAAGGAGCTTCATGAGGAAGGACATGCGGGTAGAGACCGAACATTTGAGTTAATCTCTCAATCCTACTATTATCCATCGATGAGGAAGGAAGTTGAAAGGTTTGTTCAGAGATGTCACGTTTGTCAAGTTTCGAAAGGAACAGCTACAAATGCGGGTTTGTATATGCCTTTTCCTATACCTAAAAAACCTTGGGTGGATGTTAGTATGGATTTCGTATTGGGTTTGCCGAGAAATCAAAGGGGTAACGATTCCATTTATGTGGTGGTTGACCGATTTTCGAAAATGGCACATTTTATTGCTTGTAAGAAGATGGCGGATGTTGTTCATGTTACTCAGTTATTTTTCAAGGAGATCTATCGACTTCATGGGTTACCAGAGTCTATTGTGTCGGATAGAGATACTCGTTTTCTGAGTCACTTTTGGTTAAGTTTGTGGAAGATGGTGGGAACGAAGTTAAACTTTAGCAGCGCTTATCATCCGCAAACAGATGGACAGACAGAAGTTGTCAACAGATCGTTGGAAAATTTGCTGCGATGTCTTGTGAAGGACAATCTGAAGAGTTGGGACATGAAGTTATGTCAGGCAGAGTTTGCACATAATCATGCAGTGAATTGTAGTACAGGTTTCAGTCCATTTCAGATTGTATATTCAAGTTTGCCAAGGGGACCGTTGGATTTAACGATAATACCACAACCGAGGGGGACAGTTAAACGAGCTGCTGATTTTGTTGAAGGATTTGCGGAATGTCATAGAATCTTTCAGGAACGATTAGAGAAGTCGAATGAGAAATATAAGAGGTTTGCAGATTTGAAACGACGAAGTATTGAATTTAACGAAGGTGATTTGGTTTACGCAGTGTTGACAAAAGATCGTTTTTCGGGGGGAATGTACAATAAATTGAAAGCGCGGAAAATTGGTCCAGTTGAAATTTTGAAGAAAATCAATGAGAATGCATATCAATTGAAGTTACCAGACGATGTTCATACTTCTGATGTTTTCAACGTCAAACATTTAAGTCTGTATCGTGGAAACTAGATTGTTGTGGGAGAAGATGGTGAAAATTCGAGGTCGAATTTCTGTCAACCGGGGGAGAATGATGCAGCGCAATCACCAGATTGACCTAAGGTTCTAAGTTGGCCACGACCTAATGACTTGGGTCGGCTATGACATAAGGATACAGGAGGAGCACCACGAGATATCAAAATAGCAGCACGAGTGGAGAATGTGCAAAGCTTAATTCGGCTGCGACTTAAGGGCTTAAGTCGACTACGACTTAACAACGCAAGGGAAAAGGAGCTACGACCTAAAGGGTCTCGAGCTAAAGAGTTACGACCTACGGAAGAAGGTTAGGTCGGCAACGACCTAAGGAAGAAGGCATGGACCGACCTAATGTTAAACCGCTTTTGGAAATAGGACGTAAGCCGCTATGGACATAAGTTGTTTGTAACTTTTAAGTCGTTCGTGTTTTGATTCGTATATGATGTTGAGTCGTTGTATCTGATAAGCCGTGGTGTTTGTTGAGTCGCTATGTTCTTAAGTCGGTCATGATTAGGTCGCGTGATGGTAGTTCTGTGTTGTGAGTCGTTAAGTCGCTGTGTCGGTCTGTCGTGTTGTGATGGGTTGCTAAGTCGCTACCGACTCAAGATGAGTCGTAAGTCGTTAATGACTTAAGGGTCAAGGTTTGGAAATTTCTATAAATAGCGAGTGTGTTGTAAATTTGAAGCGTAGAATGTTTTTGAATAAAATTCCTTTTGTTATCTTTGTGCTTTCATACAAATTCGTAGTTGAGTGTGATCTCCTATCTCCACTTTCGACATTCGAGTGCGCTCGAATCATCGTTTGTTGAAGCCGATTCACGGAATCTTGTGTGCAAGATCAACGTCGAAGAATCGTAGATCACTTTTCACGGTATCGTGCGCGAACAACGTGTCAGAGATAGCTAAAATTCGGTATCTTCGGATCAATAAATTTGGGCCTTGCAGTATTTTAAATCCACCGATTGCTACTTTTCACAGTTTCATTTATTTTCACAATATCCGCTGCGTCAAGTTACAGGAGTGCCACAGAACTGTTCATGAACGATTGCTTGCGTCTAATGAAAAGTATAAACAACTGGCGAATAAGAAGCGGAGAAGTGTGAATCTTGAGGAAGGTGATTTGGTTTACGCAGTGTTGGCAAAAGATCGTTTTTCAATGGGAACTTACAATAAATTGAAGGCGCGAAAAATCGGTCCAGTTGAAATTTTGAAGAAAATCAATGAGAATGCGTATCAATTGAAGATACCAGATAATGTTCATACTTCTGATGTTTTTAACGTCAAATACTTAATTCCTTATCATGGAAATGAACTTGTGGTGGAAGAAGATAGTGAAAATTCAAGGTCGAATTTCTGTCAACCAGGGGAGGATGATGCAGCGCAAGCTAACATTGATGATGCAGCGCAAGTTAACATGGTTTTAGGTCGCTCGGGAATTTTAGGTCGCTCATGACCTAGTGATGTGCACGTAAATGTGCATATTTTTACCACCATATTTATTCTATTTAACTTAAATAAATGATCATATTTGGTATTTTAACTTGTTTTAACCAAAATTCATATTAATTCCAAATTTTCACATATTCATCTTCATATAAGGGCAATGGCCATTTGTGCGCGTATATTAATTTGAAAGAATTTAATTGGAAATTTCTATAATATTTTGTAGGAATTTAGCTTCTCATATTAGTGGGTTCATGAAGAAACATGCATGCCAAAATGGATATAAAGGAATGAAGATGGAAATAATTCAAAGTGAAGATCGTGGAGGGCCCCACCCACCCACCTGACTTAATGTGCAAATTAAAGGCTAATGCACATGCTTTTGGACTTAATGGCTTCATGTACACTTAATGGGGGATTAAGACATGTTAATGATTACTTGGCATCCAAACTACCTAAGGGGCATTTTGGGCATTCCCCAAAAAGTGAATTAGGGATTTAAAACTTGTATAAATACCCCTTATGTTTCATGTAGCCATCTTCTTTTTTAGTTAGTTAGTTTTAGTTTAGAAAATAAATCAAAGTTCTCTTTCTTTCCATGGCTACTTAGCCATTTTATTTCATGTAATTTTCTTTTCTTTTGTGCAATGCTAATTCTCTTTTATTTACATACTTCTTCTCCTCTTATGTAATAGTGTAGATTTACCATTATGCAATTAGATTAGTTGTCTTTTCCATTAGCTTTCATTTTCCTTTCTTTTTGCTTTCATGTTGCTTTCTACATTTATTGATTTGATAACAAATATGAGAGCTTAATCCCTACAATTTAGGGGTAATGAAGCTCTCTAGTATGTAGATGCAACATTTTGATGTTTATACTCTCTTTTTGTTCTTTAATGGAAACACTTGAAGTGGTTTAATGATGTTGTTTAGCTTTGAATTTGATAGTCTATGTTGTTCATAACAAATAGGCTATGCTTTAACAAACATAACACAAATTGCCTCTTCATCTAAATATGATTATGGTAAAGAAGTGAATGTTGAAATCGAAATTTGGTAGCCTATATTTCTAAACAATAGTTAATAGGCTATGCTTAAAATAGATTTTTATTTCAACTTTGTTGTCATATTTCATGAGAGTTAAATGTGTATTAGTGGTTGTGTTATAGTTTGATGGTTTATGTTGGGCTAATTAATAGCACAAATATATCATACTTATGATAAACACATCAACTAATTACGCTAATGAAAAGAAAAGAGAGATCATAACTTCATTTTGTTGTTTTATATGATCTAGAGAGTGGATTTTTCTCTAAATTGTTCTTTTAACTCTCATATTTTTATCATTTTCTTTTGCTAGTTTTTGTTAGTTTCTTACATTTCTAACTATTCACTCTCGACTTCGGTATAATTTGATTAAATAGAATTTTAAAATCATCAATTCCCTTTGGATCGACCCGTATTCGCCACGTGCTACATTCGTACACCGTGCGCTTGCGGTTATTTTTAATTTAAATTCGTTCGACAGTGTTCTAAACCGATAGAATTTCAGTTGACGAACACCTAGTGAGGCCGTTCACGACCTAACGTGATGATGAGTCGGCCAAGCGACCTAACAAGGCAGAAAGACCAACCTCGCGAGTTACAGGAACCAGGACAACATGGCTTAGTTCGACTATGACCTATTGGGGATTCGCGACCTAGCGAAGAACGCTCATGAGTCAATTTGATGGGTCGCTCAGGTGATAGGTCGTGAAGTTGATATGTCGCGAAGGTGATAGGTCGTGTGAAGAAGATTGTGAAAAATTCCTGATTGCCGCTTCTTTAGGTCGCGAACGACCTAACTCATAAGTTGCGTGAAGTATCCCTGTTGCTGATAGGTCGCTTGTGTGTAGGTCGTTGATTGATAAGTCGTCAATGTTGTAAATATGTGTGTGTTGTAACGTTTTTTTCTTATGCCGTTGAGTCATAGGTCGTTGAGTCGTAGGTCGCGACCTTGTTTAGGTCGTTAAGTCGTATGTTGTGTATGTTGTTAGGTCGCGTGCGACCTGGGTCGTGTTAAGTCGTGTTATTTTTAAGTCATAGGTCGCGTGGCGACTTATGTTGAGTTGTTTGATGATAGGTCGCTGCCGACCTATGCTAAGTCATGTATGCGAGTCTTGTACATATTGTAAGCCTATAAATAGGCACGGTGTGGGTCATTTGTAACTCGGTTATTGTTGAGGAAAATTCTTGTTTGTTAGCTTTGTGCTTTCATTAAATCGGTATTTGAGTGTGATCTCCTATCTCCACCTACGGTATTCGTGTGCGCTCGAATCAACGTTCGTTGAAGCCAATTCGCGGAATCAAGTGCGCTTGATCAACGCTCGAAGAATTGTAAATCTCTTTCCACGGTATCGTACGTGATCAACGTGTTAGAGATAGCTAGAATTCGGTATCTTCGGATCAACGAATTTGGGCCATTCAGTATTTCTCAATCCACCGATTGCTACTTTCATCGTTTCATCTAGTTTTCGTAATTCCGCTGCATCATTATTGGTATCGGAGCTAGACTTAGCCGATCATATCTAAGCCGAATCTTGAAGCCGTGTATTGTTGAAGTTTGTCGTTCATCGTGTTCATCGCAAAGTTGCAACAAGATTGGAGTGTTTGATCCATATCCCTTTGGATCAAAGTGTGGAAATTGTTTGAAATTGCGCGGGAAAGTTTTGCGCGCCAAGGTGTTTGAAGTGTTTGAAACCGAGCCAAGCCAAGGAAGTGTAGAGCCGAGCTAAGCCTTAGGTCGTTCCATTCTTGTGCGAACTAAGTGCAAGGCCGAGAGTTGAAGTTTAAGTTGAAGATTAAAGTTTGTATTTGAGTTTGTTGAAGTATTTGTGATTGTTGTTGAAGATTATTTGATTCAATCATGCCGCCGAGAAGAGCTAACCGCCATCAAAATGTTGAAACGTTGTATAGGAGGGATGAAGCTGAGCAGATGGAACAACGCATTAATGAGAAACTTGATAAAGGTATTGGGAAGTTAGAGAAATTGATGAATGACTTGAATCAAAGTCAAAGGAGAAGGTCGCCAGTCTCGAACCATGGAGGAAAAAGAGTTTCGCCGTCGGTTACGGAAGCGAGAAGGGTGTCGCCACAATCTTTTAGAGAAAGAAGAGAAACGTCAATTTCATCGAGGAGAGATCACCATGACTATGGACATGAAGAGAGAAGTACTCCACGTGAGTTTGAAGATGAGCCATATCGAGATGAAGAGAGACAAAGTAGAAGAGACATGCGTGATCGAAGGGGTGATGATGGTCGAGATCGATATAGACATACATTTGATTTTGATAAAGATGGTGATAGAGCTAGCATTCATTATCGAGATCGAGACCAAGTTCGAAATTCATATTGGGATGTAGATGATGATCGTCGATGGGAGTCGGGTATGAAGATGGAAATTCCAGAATTCAAGGGTGGAATGGTTGCAGAAGAATTCTTGGACCGGTTGTCTAATGTTGAAGAAATTTTTGATTTCAAAGAAGTTCCTGAGAATTAAAGAGTTAAGTTGGTTGCTACTCGTTTGAGAGGTAGAGCTATGGCATGGTGGCAGCAAACTAAACTTACGCGGGAGAGAATGGGGAAGTCAAAGATTGAATCATGGGAGAAGATGAAGAAGATGATGAAAGCTACATTCTTGCCTTACAATTATCAGTCACTCATGTATCAAAGGTTGCAGAATCTGAGGCAAAGGACGAAGACTATTAATGATTATGCTGATGAATTTTATCAACTGATTGCTCGAAATGACATTATGGAGACAGAGGAACAATTGACTGCTAGGTTTATTGGACGGTTGAGAATGCATATACAGGATATGGTGAATATGTTTGATCCTAGATCTATTGCAGAAGCACATCAGAAAGCGTTGGCTTGGGAGAAGCAAGGAAGACGTGGAGGTGGTGTGTTTACAAGTTCCAATATTCAAAACAAAGGTGCTAGTGGGAGTTCTAATGTTTCGAAAGCTGTTAGTAAACCAGTTGTGAATGAAGTTGCGAAGGCGAAGGTCAACAGTAGTTTCAAATGTTACAATTTCCAAGAGGTGGGCCACAAGGGTAATGAATGTCCGAAGCCGAAGAAACGAACTATGATTGCTGAAGTTGAAGGTGAGGATGTTAGGGAAGATTATTCTAGTCCAGTTGAGGAGGATGAACAGTGTTAACTCCTATGTTCAACGACTCAAAAAGGCGCACGACTTAAGGAGACACAGCGACTTAAAAGGATGCCGACCTAACAGCTTGCCGACTTAACTGCCCTAAGAGAATAGACCGACTGAACTGCCTTGAAGGTTTACCGACTCAATACCTTAAGGTAGTTACCGACTCAACAACTCAAGGGAGACAGCGACTCATCGAGTTATCAACTTAGCGACTTAAGCAATGACGCAACTCAGCGAGTCAAGAGGTTGGACGACTTAACAGTTTAAGGGGGCAAACGACTCAAGAGATGGCCGACCTAACTACTAAAGACATGAAAGGCCTAAAGCAACTTCACTTAAGCCATGGCCGACTTACAACTTATGCTAGGTCGCTCACGACCTAAGCACAAAGGCAAATCCAATGTTGTGTTACTTAAACCGGTGCCGGTTAACTCGTTCGCGACTCAGGACTTGTACTCAGTAGACACAGCAACCCAGTTAAGCCTTATCTCTGAAACGCGACTTATGACCTATCCCTAAGTCGCTGCCGACCTATAACCTGGCTTAAGTCGGTAACGACCTTGGACTTAAAGGTTTTGACCGTGCCGCTTTTCTTAAGTCGCTAGTACCTATCAGTTTGCACTAAAGGACATAAGCGAGCCAGCTAAGTCATAACTCCTGATGCCTTAACCCGCCAACGACCCACGACTTATCCTATACCGTAAATCACGGTTTACGACTCACTTTAAGTCGTAAATGACTTAAGACCCATGAAAGCTCCTCTATAAATAGAGCATTAACTCCAACGTGGAAGGGACCTTTTGGATTTTTCTTCTTTAAGGCATCGAGACTCTGCCATCTTCAAGCCAATCTACACTCCAACATTCCAAGCACACACAAGACGCTTAGATCAACTTCAAACAGAAATTCAAGACATTCAATCATGAATTCGAAGAACTTTCTCGCATCGAAGTTTTTCTAGCTACTTGTCTTTTGAAGTAAATTGTACTTGAAAGAGATTGTAACAAGTTGTAATCAAATCAGCAATAAGAAAGGATGGAAGTGGACGTACGCTTGATTATAGGCCGAACCACTATAAACTCTGTGTTCTTTACTGCATTTTTTGTGAATTACTGTTTCTCTCTGATTCCCGTATTAACGGGTGGTGCTTTCACATCCACTCACTTACACTGAGGTGTTAGCATCTGATTTTCGCGTTAACATTTTTGGTGCTTTCACTGAGAATTGAACTCAGGAAACTCTCATCATTGCTTCTCGAAAAGTTGTTGAAAGGATTTCTTTAAAAACCAGAAGTTTATCTGAAATAATGGCTCCAGGAAGAAAGCGAAGTTCTGTGAGATCCGACAATGTTCTAGAGAATACCGCTACTTCTCCTCCTTCAAGTCAAGCAGCTCCTACTATTGGAGTTACGCGAGTAGAATTGGACGCCGTAGTTTTGGGATTGAATCAGCAATTGAATACCAAGAATGTCACAGTTGGAGGCTCAGAATTCCCAGAACGTCTTGATCTAGAGTAAGTTGAATGATTTGCATGGGGCTAACCAGCAACCGGTTAATAATGATGGAAACCCTACTACGGGAGTTCAGGATGTTGAAAGAGGGAACGTCTCTCGAAGAGCCGCAAACCCTGTGGACAAGACACCTCCCTAGGTTGGAGGATCAGGGCCACGGTCGACCCTCCGTGAACGGTTGTCAATACAGAATTCAGAGAGAATGGCTGATGTTTGCCCTCCAGAGCCTTTAGATGATGAAGAGTATTTCTCAGGCATGGTTCATCAGATCATGAAGGAAAGTATGCGAAGGGATGAAGTTGAGAAAGAATGGGGTTTTGCTCCAAGAAAAACTCCGTTTACTGAGAAAATCTTGAAGGCGGAATTCCCAAGAAAATTCGTTCCTCCTACTATTCCGGCATACAAAGGGACAAGCGATCCTAATGAGTTTCTGTATAAATATGACTGGCATATGACAGGTGTTTGTGTCATAATTGGGCACAACACTCTTCGGGAGACGTTGAAGAGATAATAGTCAAGAATTTAAGTTCAAAACAGATATTATCTAACAAAAACTCCAATCAACAGTAAAGTAAATGCGTAGACAAGCGATTTATAGTGGTTCGGCGTGTTGCCTACGTGCACTATGAAGTGTTTTGATGTTTTATTGATTCTCTTTCAATGATTACAAGTTGTTGCAGCAATCAACAGCAAGTTACAACTGGAAATTCGAAATCAACAATGAAATTATGATGTAGGATGATGTAGATCTTGATCCGGCAGAGTCTGGGCGTTTGAGAGTCGGAAGATCCCTTTTCTGTTGGCCCTAGGGCTCTATTTATAGGCGTAGGCTGCTGATATTTTGCTGAAAACTCGAGAGACCGCTTCTGGCACGTGAGGGGGCCCACACGCCCGGTCTTAGGAAATTTGGGCCCACTTTGGCACCGGTTCGAACTCCATTCGAACCGATCAAGAATTCATCCAATCGAGGTGAAACTTGGCATGGACACTGTTCGACATGAATGCAGGCTTCTATGAAAATTTCATGGCATTTGGATCAGTGGATTGAGAGATATAATGGGTTCGAAATGGGGTTCACTGCGTGGCTGTTTGGTTCGAAACCATCCATTCGAACCGATGGTTTCGAACCGATGGTGGCGCGCGCCTTCGTGGTGACGTGGAGCGCAAACTTCGAATCGATCCGGTCTTTACTCCGAGTTGACCGCTTCGACTCCATATATCTCGGTGCATTCGAACCGATGAAAGACACGTCATCATGGTTAGTTGAACCAGTGAGTTCGAATGAAGCTTCATAGGTGGGTTCGAACAAGGCCTCTGTGATGGGTTCGAACAAGGCTTCCGTGATGGGTTCGAACAAGGCTTCTGTGATGGGTTCGAACAACCGAAGCTTGGTGGATTCGAATAAGGATTCTTTGGATGGACATGAGCTTTGCAACCCCTCCACGAGGTCCACAGATACGAACTTAGATGGGTTCGAGTTTGATGGATTCGAACCGAGACACTCCTATGGGTTCGAAGTCCATCGATTCGAAGATGATCGTTTCGAATGATGTTTGTCGATGGGTTCGAAGACGCCTAGCTTGGGGGGGGGGGGGTTTCGAAACCAGTGCTTCCCTCCTCAAGTTGAACCGATCATAACTTGTTCGTATGAACTCGGATTGACTCGAAATTTGAGACGGCGGCTTCTATGACCTCTCTTGTCCTGTCCTATCAATTGTATCACAATTCGGGTTCAGACAAAATTCAGCGATATCCATAGAGAAATGAAATATGACCAATCTCTGAGTCGAACTATTCTCCATTTTTCGATCGATCTTTTGGTATCACGGCTTTGCCAAAAAGCGGGATAACATTTTGCCCCCCAAAGTACGTCTTGTGGGAACATGACGTGCTTTGAATAGCTACAACTTCTCTTCGAACAATCATTGCTCTCTTTTTTGTTGAGACTCGTACTCTGTATTGCTGCAACCTTGCGTTGATATGATTGATTGCTGTATGATAGCGCTTAGCCGTTGGCTATTGCATTTGTAACAAGATGGATACTTGATCCCTGTAAATGTTTAAAATCGAATGTTAGTTCGACATATATGCACATATGTGCGTTTGATCTTTGTTAACGTCGTGCGTCTACAAGTCGTTGTTAGCTTTGTTTACTATTGAATTTCGTATCGATTCTCCCCTGAACCGATTGGGAAATTTGAGTCGAGACAACGCTTGATGGTTTCTTTGAAAGGTTCCTTCGTAACGATCCTCTCCTAAACCGATGTAGAAGGTTGAAGGAAACGACTCGGCGTTGCGTGATTATAATGCTTCGAACCGATGTGTTTGAGTATAGATGGGTTCGAAATCTACATTCGTATGGATGGAGTATACTTGTGTTGTGATGGGTTCGAAACTGACATTCGAACCGATGTGAAATGATGGATTCGAACTAATCGTTCGTTTCGGTAGGTCGTGGATGGAGTTGTGAACAGGAGCCTCGAATCGATGTACCCACTGCGCGTTTCGCATCGATGCAACTCGTTGTCCTGCCGTGTACTTCGTATCGATGAAGTGTGAGGGCAACTTCAAACCCACATGGCATTAGGCAAATGGCTTCGAATGGTGGTTTCGAATCGACCCGCGCTTTCACTGGTTGCAACCAGTCAAGTCTACTGGAAGAGGAATCGCCTCGGTTGCTCTTGAGAGTTCATATAAATACTAGAGGGTTTCACTTTTTTCACTTTTTACATTTTTACTCTCGCCTTGTTTTTACTGTGCACTGCATCGTTTCGAAACATCAGAGAAGAAGGCATTGTGTCACGTATTCGAACCAATCTAGATCCAAGACCTTAACTCCTCAAATCCATTACTTAAACTAGGTAAATAACTTCGAATCCAAACGGCAAAGTTACTTCGAAACCGCGTCTTCTTCATTGATTGGCCACTCTGGTGATGGGTAAAGCCGGATCTGTTCTGGAGGAGCTTCGAAACCATTTGGAGACTTTTGTTCGAATCGATGATGGCGGCATCATTTCCCTTGGATTTCGTATTGATCTCTTGGATGACCTTATGGAGGTGACGCAGTTCGCACCGATTGTTGGAATCGATGGATTCATTTGAATCGATGGATTCGAACCCATCGGCTATCGGTTCGAAGTTCTCAACATTATATCGATTCGAAGAGGATCGATTCGAACGATATCGATGTTAAGTTGGGGGTTTCTGATCGGTATGAACTAGCCAAACAAGGATCGATTCGAAGTCATCCATTTTTGATCGATTCGAATTCGACACCTGATCATCGTTTCGAAGCGCGCCTTCCAGTCATCGATTCGAAGTGATGTTTGGTTGGTTTCGAACGAGGTCCCTGTGATCGGTTCGAACCCTCTATGATGGATTCCAAAGTTTGACGTTTCTAAGCATAACTCTGACGAGCTTCATTCCTGCATATTTGGACATATTAAACTGCATACTTGACCACCTTTCGAAGCTCGTCGATGGAACGATAACAACTTCTATTCGAATCAATTTCCATCGTATAAATGGTTTTGTGACGACGGTCAGCGATGACGGTCATTATAACTAGACTCGGTAGCTTTGTCGTTTGCATGTTTCTTTTAACTCTGCGATATTTATTCAAGTAATGCATGGCACTGCACAACATACATTCATACACTTTACACTGGGGAATGCACGGGTCCTTTGTCGTCTAACGATGGTTTCTCATGAGTTAGCTAGTTATGGAACCTTCAAGTTCGCAACAGCAGGAGGTTCAAAGTACAGCTGCTCCGAGACTAGAGGTCCCAGATATCGAACCTGAGATCATTGGTCCGGCCCCGGACGAACTTCACAACGCTTCTTTCATTGCAAATCCGTCGGATTACGTTCACTCGAATATTTCTGAAGACATGCTAGGGAAAATATGCTTGAGGCACGGTCTGTCACTGGATGACGTGTTATTGCCAGGGCCGAACGATAGACCACACAAACCGCCGGAGGGATATACATCATTCAATTGCCACGCGTGTGCGGTTGGTACACTTACTCCGTTCAACGAGTATATAAGGGAAGTGTTGCCCTTTTTGAGGATCGCTCCATCTCAACTACACCCGAACGGGTATGCCTCCGTGAATAGTTTATTCATCGTCTTCATGGAGTACCTTCATAGACCACCGATCCCGACCGAGATCAGATATCTATTTAATTTCAAGACCCGAGGTGATTATCCTTCTTTCCCATTTCTGGAAGCGGTGAGGAACTGCCAAGTGGTCACTGGGTCCTGGACTAGGTTGAGTTACTATAGGACGGAATGGTTCTATGTCAGATGTCCTCCGGGGTTTGCCCGGCGATGGTTATTCAGACGTGAGTGTAGCTGAGTTATCAAGCAATTTCTATGGCAATTGCGGTCAAAGCGAAACTTATGTTTTTTCTCTTTTTCACAGCGACGATTCAGCGACCTGAGGGCAAGCACTTTAAGGAGATGGTGCGAGTACTTCGAGAAGTCCCGAGTGGAGATAGGGATATTGAGCTGCTCCTGACGGATAGGAATCTCCGAACTTACGGGTTGATTGAACGAGGGCAGAGCATAGTTTTTGACGGGGCATTAAGGATTGTCTCTAAAAAAAGAGTCAAGCACAAGAAGCCCAAAGTTATTATAGCCGAGGAGGCTGATTCTGAAAGGACTCATACTTACGACGAGCCGTTGTTGGAGCCTACAGACGTGGTTCAGGATGTTGAAGAGCCAAGAAAAGGCAAGGCAGCCATCGTCAATTCAACTAAGAAGGGGAGATGGAAATCGGTTGTCACGGCCCGATCCTCTCCTGGAGTTAGAATTTCCAAGATGTCTCCTCCGCGAACCGAAAGTCTTTACGAAAGGCTTACCGATCTTCCAATCCCGGATGATGTGTCTTTTCAACATGACGCAGGGTTGGAGGAGTTCCATCGTACCCTAGAATTGAGCGAGCCTTTTATTACTAGCTCAGTCGACACTTCTGGTTGGTCGGGGGGAATACATATTCATACACATTTCACGACACTACATAGCCCCGAGTCCTAGGTCATCGGTTTCGAGAAACCACTAACTTTATTCTGATTTCGCTTTGCAGATATCATGACTGGATGTGGTTCGATGCTAGGGAGCCTACGACGTACTCGCAAATCTTCCTCATACTACGAGTCACAATGGAGAGAAGGAGACAGGAGTCACGATCGCAGGTACTCCGGATATTCTAGCCAAGAACGGAGAGATAGGGATTACAGACATCCGTCTCGATCGCGTACTCCTCCTTAAAGAGTTCCTATACAACCTCCTGTCCATGTTTCTCGTCCTTCTGTTTCCTCGTACTACCAGTCGGCCTCTCAATCTTCTAAGTATGAATCTCGCCACCCCAGATCTAAGGCAGTGCCTCCAATAGTTGCGGAACAAACTCCTACTGAAATTTCGGGGGAAGGAGCAATCAGGCTTGCTCAACTGAAGAAGGACTTTCCAAATATTTGCTTTGATAACTACATTTTTCCTCTTCACTTGAAAAGAATCCCGCCGGAGGCTGAGCAGACGGCGCACGATTATGTGCACGACTTTTATGCCCAATATAGGGCGTGGTACAAGGCGACCGAGAAAGCGTCGTCATTGGCCTTTGAGCATGGGGCCACCATCGAGAAAATGCAGGCTGAATTAGCTCAAAAGAGCCGTATTATTGATGTGTTAAACACTGAAGCTGAATCTTCTCGGAAGTCTGAAATGGAGGCTATCAAAAAAGCCGATGAAGCCCAGGCAACAATGGATAGGATGAGACGTGAGCACTATGCCACGGTAGAGGACATGGGCCATCGAAACACCATGGTTGCTGCCGAGAGGGACGCAGCCCTAAAGGAGTTGAACGAGCTTAAGTCTAAATTCGCCGAAATCGCCAAGGATAGGGATGATGCGAATAATGCAGCCCAAGAGGCATGTGAACAAGCCGTGATTCTCCAGACTGAACGTGATGCGGCAGTAGCCAAGGTCCAGGCGGTTGAGACGGAGGTTGAGGAGAAAGTTCAACAGGCGGAGGCCAGGCTGGAGGCCGATATTGAAGATTTGCTCATCACTTACAATGCCAACGTGTTGAGACACAGAAATTTGGCCTGGCCCCAGGATTACCCGATACATCTCCACTGCGCTTGGGATCGTTTGGTTGAGGAAGAAGAGGAAACACATCCGGATGAATCAGTCGACCGATTTGAACTTGAAAACCGGTTGTTGACTGATGACAGAAGAAGGTCCTCCATGACGCTATTATTGCTCAAGAAAAGGAGATGATCGGTGGTCGATCTTTGGAGGTTGGAGAGGGGTCAGGTGTTGAGCATTACTCTACTGTTACTGAAGTCACCGCTCCACCTTCGGTAATGCCTGTACCTGTGTTCGGTACACAACCTGTTCCTGCTTATGACCCAGAACAACCGCGGTTATCTGCCATTCGGGAGCGTACTTCTGAGGCCGCTCAGTCATTCGCAAGTCAAACTGGGGAAGGTATTCCGAACTTACCTCAAGTGTTTTCCGAATAGAGAGTTTGTTCTGAAGCAGTTACTGATAACTTCTTCTTATCTTTGTTTAGTGACTGGAGTTGCTCCGATTGCTGCGACCCAAGAATCAAGCAAAGGGGATAAGGCCATCACCATCGAGACTACTGTTGTAACTGCAGTATCAACCGAGGCGGCGTAGGGGAGCGGATTATCTATTGATGAACAAATGGTGAGCGAGCTGCTCGGTGAGCAGGGTGGCTTCTCCACAAACCTGCCGTTCATCATTAGTGACCTCCCGCCAACCTCTAGCTCTTCAGTACAGACTGCGGATGCCCCCAGCCAAGCCCAGACGATTCGTGATGAAGAGATCCTGGCCGAGATTCAAGCAAAATTAGAAACTGCGGGGCAAAGTGGTAGTGTTAGCGGTGGCACGGCGGCGCAGAGTCCAGCACCTACGAGGATAGTATCCTCGGGTGGCACTATCCCATCTTCCGTTGCGGGTCCGGTCCCTCCTACTCCTCCGGTGGGGAGCCTTCATTTAGATTCAAGTTCTGAGGAGGACGTAGATATTATGCCCCCGGCCGAAGAGCAACCACCGGAGAGGAGGTCGTCCAAACGAAGGATTTCCGTTCCTAGCGATTCTGATGACGAACCACTGATAAGGAAGCCAAGAAAAAAGGAATAGATCGGCCTCCCAAGCATATTTTTTGGTAGATAAGAACTTGTTTTTGTTTTTTGTTAGTAGGCCATGTATAGATGCAGGTTCGGCCCCTGCTAGTAGGCATTCTTTTTTGGGAAAACTTATTTGCATGTAAGTCCTTGTGTTCAGTTAGTTGAAAAAAAAATTAGTTTCTTTGTTTCAACTCACATTTCTTTTGTGCTTAAGTGTTTGTAGTGTCTCGTTTTCAGTCCGATGTACTTGTGGTGTTTTTACCGTCAAGTAGAATTCATTTTTATTCGCCAAGTCCGAGAATCTTGGTCGCAAGTTGTGATCGATGAATAATCGAACTTCGGTCATTGTATCACTTTGGTTAGCGATTAACACTTAGCTTTTTTGCCCCTTAGTCTCGGGGAATAACATTTGCGCTTTGGTGGTTGAGTGTGTTTATTGCAAACTTTAAGCACATGTCCACATTTTGGGGACTTAAGATAATTTGAGATCGATAATCCGCTTCGCACTCCGGGAACTCGAGAGTTATCGATGTTTGTAACACGGTTCACGCTCCGGGAACTTGGAATTGATGTTCACATTCTAACTCACACTCTGCGAATCTCAGAGTTAGTATTAACATTTCAGTTCGCACTACGGGAACTTTTACTTGGTATTTGTGCTCCAATTCACACTCCGGGAACTTGGAGAAAACATGTATGTTTGGGTTCTCACTTAGGGAACCTGGAATTGATGCTTGTACTCCAACTCGCGCTTCGGGATCTGGAGTTAGCCGCTGGATGGTCAGTCACACCTATTTGGGTTTTTTAGGAATTTGTTCACACTCTGGGAACTTAAGATAATTTGTAATAGATAACTTGGTTCGCACTATGGGAATTCGAGAGTTATCGACGTTTGTAATACGGTTCGCGCTCCGGGAACCTGGGATTGATGTTTATACTCCATTCACATTCTGTGAAGTTGGAGTTCGCACAGATGCTTCGGTTCGCGCTCCGGGAACCTGTAATCCACATTTATGCTCCGATTCACGCTGTGGGAAGTTGGAGTTCGTTCGCACACTGGTAACGAATTGTTGAATGTTTATAATCCAATTCACACTCTGGGAAGTTGGAGTCCGTTCGCGCTCTGGGAACGAATTATTGAATGTTTATACTCCAGTTCACAATCTGGAAGTTGGAGTCCGTTCGCGCTCTGCGAACGAATTATTGAATGTTTATACTCCAATTCACACTCTGCGAAGTTGGAGTCCGTTCACGCTCTGGGAACGAATTATTGGATGTTTATACTCCAATTCACACTCTGGGAAGTTGGAGTCCGTTCGCGCTCTGGGAACGAATTACTGAACGTTTATACTCCAATTCACACTCTGGGAAGTTGGAGTTCGTTCGCCCTTCGGGAACGAATTATTGAATGTTTATACTCCAATTCACACTCAGGGAAGATGGAGTCCGTTCGCACTATAGGAACGATTTATTGGATGTTTATACTCCAATTCACACTCTGGGAAGTTGGAGTCCGTTCGCGCTCTGGGAACGAATTATTGAATGTTTATACTCCAATTCACACTCTGGGAAGTTGGAGTCCGTTCGCGCTCTGGGAACGAATTATTGAATGTTTATACTCCAATTCACACTCTGGGAAGTTGGAGTCCGTTCGCGCTCGGGGAACGAATTATTGAATGTTTATACTCCAATTCACACTCTGGGAAGTTGGAGTCCGTTCGCCCTCCGGGAACGAATTATTGAATGTTTATACTCCAATTCACACTCTGGGAAGTTGGAGTCTGTTCGCCCTCCGGGAACGAATTATTGAATGTTTATACTCCAATTCACACTCTGGGAAGTTGGAGTCCGTTCGCACTTTGGGAATGAATTCTTGAATGTTTATACTCCAATTCACGCTCTGGGAAGTTGGAGTCCGTTCGCGCTCTGGGAACGAATTATTGAATGTTTATACTTCAATTCACACTCTGGGAAGTTGGAGTCCGTTCATGCTGTGGGAACGAATTGTTGAATGTTTATACTCCAATTCACGCTCTAGGAAGTTGGAGTCCGTTCGCGCTCTGGGAACGAATTATTGAATGTTTATACTCCAATTCACGCTCTGGGAAGTTGGAGTCCGTTCGCGCTCTGGGAACGAATTCTTGAATGGACTGTCGTGTGTTGGTCCAGTTCGGCCATTGATGCGATGGCTTGCCCCCGAGCTGGGGTTTCACTTAGTGAGTGGCCGGTCGTATCGCAGTCACTCGCTATTTGAATAAATTCCATTGTTTGATGGAACTTAGCTCTTCAAGTGTCGTGATTGTTGAACGTTGCATTCGGTGAATCACAGCTCTAGCTTGAAGAGATAGTATTTTATGGGTGAAATAAGAAAATATGGCAAAGTCAGTGCCTTATTACAAATTCAAATTTCAGAATGTAAAGGAAACTGCAAAGAATTCATAGATTGAATAGAGCCTGTCATGTATGACAGTGACGACGATCTTCGTCGTTCCAGGCCCTTGAGAAAGTTGGTCCGCCACTGATGGCGTTTATCACCAATCTCCCGCGGGGACAAGTCGAGTCCTCCTGTCTCGGTCGACTGGGTCCATTGTTCGGATTTGATGGGCCCACTTCTCTGGGCTGCCGTGTCCGCACGAACTGTTCCAGCTTTCTTTCTCTAATCAGTTTTTCAACAAGATCCTGTAAGTGACGACACTCGTTTGTATCGTGCCCGTAGCTTTCGTGGAACCTGCAAAACTTTCCTGTCTGGATTTGTCTCTCTGACGACGGTCTTGGTGCAGGTTTTTGATATTGAATTGTATTGCAGGTTTGTAAGTACAAGTCCTCCAGTGATGTATTTAGAGGAGTGTAACTGTCAAACATTGGATTCTTACGCTGTGGGCCACGATTTTGATCTTGTTTTTTAGTTTGATTCACCTTTCTCTTCGCCGAGCTCGTTTATTTTTAATGTTCAACTGAACTTTTTCGGAGCTCTCACCGGACTGTTTTATTGCAACCCTGCTTTGGGTCCCTTCCGCATTTGGCCCTGCGTCAGTTTGCTTCCTAGACTGTTTCGCGTCTTCCCGTCTCAGGAATTGAGCTGCTTTGGTATGGAAACGGTCCAATGACGCAGGTGCTTTCCCAGCTAGCCAGTTGCCGAATTCAGAATCAGGGTCGATCCCCTTAGTGAATGCCATAAGGATGGAGTTATCGTTTGGATTACTAATCTCCGCGCATGCAGTATGGAATCTTTCTAAGTAGTGTCTGAGTGTCTCTCCGGGAGCTTGCGTGACACTAGATAGAATATTGACATCTTTTGGCCTTGCGACGTGCATGCGGAATTGCTCAACTAATTTTGTGGCTAACTGATCGAAGGAAGAGATGGATCGAGGTGGCAGTCGGGTGAACCACATGGTTGCGATGCCCTCCAAGGATATGGGGAAACTACGACATTTCACCGCATCGTCAACCCTGGCAGCAGTCATCGACCATTCATATTTTAGAATATGTTGGTTGGGGTCGGAGTTTCCTTCGTACATGGGTAGAGTGGGCATTCGGAACCGCCGTGGGGGTTCAGCAGTAAGAATATCGTCCGTAAAGGGAGTGTGACTTCGGGAAACTCCCCAATCGTCATTTGTGAATCCCTGACTCTCACGGATCATCTAACGTATCATAGTTGAAAGATCCGGCATTTGCGCCGGAGTATGATCATGTCCCATACTTTGGGTTTGAACCGGATATCGTCGACGGTCCAAGTCTCGCCTTCTTGGCTCATAGTCCTCTGGGACGTACGGTTCAGGAGTATGCCCGCTATGACGACGGTCCAGGTCCGACTGATCTTGGGCGTCGACCCCTGGTTCAGCCGCAACGTTAGTGGTGCGGTATTCTGCGGCGTGGTGAGGAACGGCACCTCCTCGAGAGGAGGGTCCGGTTTGGAAACTGGCTGACGGACCAACTCTAAGTTGCCCAACAGTCGGTGTCGGTTGATTTCCAACGGGTGGCGTACGACTCCCATCTAGCCGGGGTTGTGTAGGCCGGTTATGATAATCATAGGATGAAGAACTTTCGCTGGATGATCGAGAAGCATGGTGTCTCATGGATCTCTTTCGTTTTTGGTGATCCAGCTTGTTGATTAGCTCAGCGTTAGCGCGTAGCTGTTCCTCTAGCTGTTGCCGACTCTGGGTCAGCTCTTGGAGTAGCAACTATAACTCTTGTCGAGTAACCGGACCCAACGGTTCCGAGTGCCCAGCGACATCTTGAATAGATGATGGTAGAGGGGCAGGATTCTGTCTATCCTGTTCTTGTTGATTGACAGCGTTTGAGGTGGTTCTTGTGCTAACCATCTTGAGAGTTGAATTCCTTTCCTAGACTTTATGCAAATCTGAATAGAAGGGAAGGAAGTTGGATTCAATGATCTGGATCTCTCTCTTAAATTTATTCAATCCGGTATCGATGACAGATCCAATGAGCAAGAGAAAACCTGAGTTCAATTCTCAGTGAAAGCACCAAAGTGTTTGTGTCAAAATTGGGCACAACACTCTTTGGGAGTCGTTGAAGAGATAATAGTCAAGAATGTAAGTTCAAAACAGATATTATCTAACAAAAACTCCAATCAACAGTAAAGTAAATGCGTGGACAAGCGATTTATAGTGGTTCGGCGTGTTGCCTACGTCCACTGTGAAGTGTTTTGATGTTTTATTGATTCTCTTTCAATGATTACAAGTTGTTGCAGCGATCAACAGCAAGTTACAACTAGAAATTCGAAATCAACAATGAAATTACGATGAGGATGATGTAGATCTTGATCTGGCAGAGTCTGGGCGCTTGAGAGTCGGAAGATCCCTTTTATGTTGGCCCTGGGGCTCTATTTATAGGAGTAGGCTGCTGATATTTCACTGAAAACTCGGGAGACCGCTTCTGGCACGTGAGGGGGCCCACACGCCCGGTCTTAGGAAGTTTGGGCCCACTTTGGCATCGGTTCGAACTCCATTCAAACCGATCAAGAATTCATCAATCGAGGTGAAACTTGGCGTGGACACTCTTCGACATGAATGCAAGCTTCTGTGAAAATTTCATGGCATTTGGATCAGTGGATTGAGAGATATAATGGGTTCGAAATGGGGTTCACTGCGTGGCTGTTTGGTTCGAAACCATCCATTCGAACCGATGGTTTCGAACCGACGGTGGCGCGCGCCCTCGTGGTGACGTGGAGCGCAAACTTCGAATCGATCCGGTCTTTACTCTGAGTTGACCGCTTCGACTCCATATATCTCGGTGCATTCGAACCGATGAAAGACACGTCATCATGGTTAGTTGACCCAGTGGGTTCGAATGAAGCTTTATAGGTGGGTTCGAACAAGGCCTCTGTGATGGGTTCGAACAAGGCTTCCGTGATGGGTTCGAACAAGGCTTCTGTTATGGGTTCAAACAACCGAACTTGGTGGATTCGAATAAGGATTCTTTGGATGGACATGAGCTTTGCAACCCCTCCACGAGGTCCACAGATATGAACTTAGATGGGTTCGAGTTTGATGGATTCGAACCGAGACACTCCGATAGTTTCGAAGTCCATCGATTCGAAGATGATCGTTTTGATTGATGTTTGTCGATGGGTTCGAAGATGCCTAGCTCGGGGGGGGGGGGGGGGGGGGGGTCGAAACCAGTGCTTCCACCCTCAAGTTGAACCGATCATAACTTGTGCGTATGAACTCGGATTGACTCGAAATTTGAGACGGCGGCTTCTATGACCTCTCTTGTCATGTCCTATCAATTGTAGCACAATTCAGGCTCGGACAAAATTCAGCGATATCCATAGCGAAACGAAATATGACCAATCTCTGAGTCGAACTATTCTCCATTTTTCGATCGATCTTTTGGTATCACGGCTTTGCCAAAAAGCGGGATAACAACAGGTGCCAAGGCATCCGACGAGATCAAGTGCCGATATTTCCCGGTGTATTTGGAGGGAGTGGCGTTACTTTGGTTCACCAAGTTGCCAGTCCGATCCATAGATCAATTTTATGACCTGACCCAGAAATTCAAGGAGCAATTTCGGTTATATGCTTCGAAGGCAAAAGATATAATGTCGCTGTCAAGTCTAGAGCAAAATCCAGGAGAATCCAACAGATCGTTCTTGAAATCGTTTTAACATAGCTTTGGCTGAGGTAGATAACGCTGAGCCACGCATGATCCTGACATATTTGGTAAGGGCAATTGATAAGTCAAGTGAATTTGGAAAGTGGCTTAAAATGAAAGAACCAAACTCGCTTGACAAATTTTACAAGAAAGCGGATGAATTTATTCACTTGGAGAGCCTCCAAGCACCGGCTAAGGTAGTATCAGCAGAGGCCGGGAACAATGGTGTTGCTTCGAACAAGAAAGAACCTAACATTCAGAAAAGGGGAAATGATGGTGGAAAGAAACAGGGAGATGCAAAGAAAGATCGTCCTTTCAACTTCACCCCCTTAACTGATACCCCTGAAAACATCTTCTTTGCAACCAAAGATGATGTCAATTATCTGACACCAGCCAAACTGAGGGTTGGAAGTAAGATGGAGAAAAGTGGGAGGTTCTGCCGATTCCACAACCAACCCGGCCATGACACCAACAAATGCCGTCGCTTGAAAGAGGTAACTGAACAACTATTGAGAGAGAATAAGCTCCAACATTATGTGAAAAGGAATAGAAACGGCCCAACCTCGTCGACTCAAGGACAACAAGTCCCCGCTCACCGTCCTGGATCAAGTGAGACGGTCGAAGAACATGAATCGGAAAGACCCGTCATCAATGTAATAACTGGAGGTCCTCACCCAGCAGGCAGAAGCTGGGGCGAGATGGAAAGGTATGCCCGGGCCTTGAGGAACGCACCGATGGAAGAGAACGTTTTTGTATTAGAAAATGATGCACCTTCGAAGCAACAAAAGACTTCTACTGACGATATTGTATTCAGTGCCAGAGATTCTTTGGGTATCGAGGCTCCTACCATAGATCCTTTGGTCATATCTGCTGGTATTGGGCCGGCTACTGTGAGAAGAGTTCTAGTTGACTGTGAAGCTTCATGCAACATTCTCTTCAAGAAGACTTTCGATCAGATGAAAATTCCAATGGCTGACCTTCAAGCTCCATCACTTAAGATTGCTGGGTTCGCTGGGGAACCCAAACAGCCGATTGGGACTATAGATTTGTTCGTGGAACTTGGAAAAGGGCCGAGAAAAGTAGCTCGAAAGCAGACCTTTATAATTGTTGAAGAATTTTCCGCTTACAATGCCTTTTTAGGCCGACCCACTCTTACTGCATTCAAGGTTGTTGTTGCCCCATGGTGTCTGACTATAAAGTTCCCCACGGATAATGGAGTCGGGGTGATTAAGGGGGACCAAGATGCAGGGCGAGAATGTTATCTCACAGAGTTGCGTGAGGCGAGGAAAAGAGAAATAGGAAAAGGTGCAGCAGCCCCAGTCCGCATCAAAGAATCGACCTTGTAGCAACTACAGGGTGGACCTTGCACAGGCGAACATAGTGGTGCACGGAAAGAGATGGATCCGAGAAAAGCCAGTGCAGGGGAGAATAGAGTGGTGCCGATGGATGTAACGGTGCCGGTTCCTGTTGACTCAAAAGATCCTAACAAGGTGTTAAATGTAGGCTCACAACTCAAAGCAACAACTCGGAATATTTTGATATCATTCTTAAAAGCAAATCTGGATGTATTCGCTTGGACACATGCTGATATGTGTGGGATATCTCCATAGATTGCAGTGCACACTCTAAACATTGACCCGAAATTTACACCTGTAAAACAGAAGAGAAGAACTCAGGGTCCAGAAAGGTCAGCAGCATTGAAAAAAGTAGTTGACCGGCTCATGGAGAATGGTTTTATCAGGGAGTCTACTTATCCAAATTGGGTCTCAAATCCAGTACTAGTTAAAAAGGCTAATGGGAAGTGGAGAGTGTGCATTGACTTTTCAGATCTAAACAAAGCTTGCCCCAAATACTGCTTCCCATTACCCAGAATTGACCAGTTGGTGGATGGAACAGCGGGACATGAATTACCATCTTTTATGGATGCCTACTCCGGATATAACCAGATCATGATGCATGAGCCGGATCAGGAGGATACAAGCTTTATCACCGATGTTGGTCTCTACTGCTATAAAGTGATGCCTTTCGGACTTAAGAATGCGGGGGCAACTTACCAAAGGCTTGTTAATGCCATGTTTAAACCGCAGATTGGTAAGACAATGGAAGTTTATGTCGATGATATGCTGGTAAAGTGTAAAAAAGCAGTAGACCATATGGATCACCTGGTAGAAATGTTTTCAGTTCTCCGAAAGTACGGAATGAAGCTTAATCCCTTGAAATGTTCATTTGGGGTGGAGTGCGGAAAGTTTTTGGGTTTCATTGTAAGTGCTAGGGGCATCGAAACTAACCCTGCTCAGATCACTACTTTAAGAGAAGTCAAAGCTCCTAGAACAAAGAAGGAATTGCAAAGTCTCAATGGAAAAGTTGCCGCCTTGAGTCGGTTCATTTCCAAAGCCACTGATAAATGCATTCCATTCTTTGATGCTCTAAAGAAAGGAAGAAAAAACTTTGAGTGGACTCCTGAATGCCAGAAAGCTTTTGATGAGTTGATTCGTCATATGGAAGTGCCTCCAATACTTTCAAAGCCCGACAATGGTGAAGATCTTTTCATATACTTGGCAATTTCGTCTCATGCTCTTAGCGCAGCATTAGTTCGCGAGGATGCAAGAATTCAGCGTGCAGTTTACTACATTAGTAAAAGATTCACTGGGGCATAAATGAACTATTCAAAGCTGGAAAAACTTTCCTATTGTCTACTGATAGCATCAAGAAAACCAAGGCTATACTTTCAAGCTCATCCCATCAAAGTCCTCACTGATCAGCCTCTAAAGCAAGTCCTTTTTCGCCCTGAAACTTCGGGCCGTCTTCTGAAATGGAATGTTGAACTCAGCCATTACGACATCACTTATCATCCCCGAAGAGCGATTAATGGACAAGCTTTAGCGGATTTCATTGCAGAATGTACAGACAAAGGTGATAGTGAGGAAGAGGTGACCGATAATGCCCCGATTCGATGGAAGTTATATGTTGATGGTGCAAGGAATGATTACTGTTCCGGAGCAGGGGTTATCCTTGAAACTCCTGAAGGGCGATCACTGTGTTATGCACTGAGATTAGAATTTCCTTCGACAAATAATGAAGCAGAATATGAAGCTCTTATCGCTGGCTTGAGGATTGCTAAAGAACTAAATATCAGAGCAATACAAATCTTCAGCGATTCTCAACTTATCGTATGCCAAGTCAAGAGGGAATTTCAAGCTAGAGGGGGAAATCTTCTCTCTTATTTGTCAAAGGCTTGGGAACTTCTTGATGATTTTGATCATTATTCAATAAGTCACATACCCCGGGAAGAGAACATGAAGGCGGATTCTCTCGCAAATTATTCAAGTACTGGCGAAGCTCAACTATTGGGATTAGTTCCCGTGGAAGTCTTGTCAACTCCGAGCACAGATGAGATGGATGTTGATTGGATTATGAGTGTATCTCAAGAGCAAGAATCTTGGATGACTCCGATATTGGAATATTTACTCAATGGATCTTTGCCAGAAAGTTCAAAAGAAAAACAGAAGCTGATGAGGAAAGCCTCCAGATATATAGTTCAAGATGGTCGTTTGTACAGATGAGGATTTTCAATGCCATTACTCCGATGCGTGACAAAGGAAGAAGCTAAGACAATTCTGACTGAAGTACACGGAGGGGAATGTGGGGATCATACAGGTGGTCAAACTTTAGCAAAGAAAATCCTCGGTTATGGATACTTTTGGCCAGAAATTAATCGAGATGCTGCTGACTATTCTTGAAAGTGTGATAAATGCCAGAGATTTGCCAAAATTCCTAGAGAACCTTCCACTGAACTAACACAAATGATCAGTCCATGGCCATTTTCCATCTGGGGAATAGATCTCATTGGACCTTTACCAACAGCCAAGTCCGGGATCAAATATGCTATTGTTGCTGTAGATTATTTCACTAAATGGGCTGAAGCTGAACCATTGGCTACTATTACCTCTAAAAAGATGATAAATTTTGTGACTAAAAATATCATTTGCAGGTATGGTGTGCCTCAGAAGATAATCACAGACAATGGTACACAATTTGAAAGTGAGGAATTCTAGGATTTTTGCAAACGATTCAAGATCCGAAAAAGCTTCACGGCAGTGGCTCATCCGCAGGCAAATGGGCAAGTGGAAGCAGTAAACAAAATCATCAAGTCAACCATCAAAAAGCAATTGGGAAAAGCACAAGGTGGTTGGGTCGATAAGCTTCCATTAGCACTATGGGCATACAGAACTACCCATAAAACTGCGACTGGACACACTCCATTTTCATTGGCATACGGATCAAAGGCAATAATTCCAGTGGAAACGGAAGTTCCCTCACACAGAAGGATCCATTTCGATCAAGCTAAGAATGAAAAACTGCAACTGGAAGCACTTGACCTCCTTGATGAAAGAAGAGCAGAGGCTAAGCTCAGAATTGCAGCTCATCGGCAAAGGATAGCCTGGCATTTCAATTCCAAAGTTCGCCAACGCAGCTTTGAAGTTGGGGACCTAGTCCTGAAACGAATTATGACAGCTACAGGTGTATTTGGGCCAAATGGGGAAGGGTCATATGTCATAGGCACAAAGCTTCTTGATTGCACATTCAAACTCACAACTGTCGAAGGAGAACCAATTCCAAGAGCTTGGAACAGCAATCACTTGCGCCCATACTTTACTTCAAAAAAATTTGTTGAAATGATGTAAAAGAATCACTAATATATGATTCTTGTATTGAAAGCAATTGTAAAAGCCAGTGCAAGTGAATAATGAAAAGCTATAAAGTGGATGTAGGCCCAGCTTTTGGCCGAACCACTATAAATCTTGTGTTCTTTACTATTGCAAGTCGCTCATTTTATTTCGATATGTAAATTACTATGAATGTATTGCTAAAATGTCGATTTAAATTTGCAGGCAGCTAAGATAAAGCTTACCCATGATAGTACCAAGCAATCCTTGGCATCACCCAAAATCAAGATTTAAGCAACCGAAAATTCTAGGGTCAGATCCTATATAAGGGGTACTCCAAGCAAACATAGAGCTGGATTACATTTCTTTGGATAAAGTGACCCGCTAGCAAAAGAAGATGATGTGTGCTTAAAAATAATAACAGGAGATTGCTAATATGGACAACCAGCAAAAAGATATGGGCAAACAGACTAGCAACAGCAAATGACCTCTTTAGAGGCCCACGTTTCACCAAGTTTAAATAAAACTTCCAAGTGTTGAAACGTGGAAAATCCCTCTTCGGAGGCACAACTCTTCGGAGGATAAAGACCCCTGACGGCTCATGCCAGAAAATGAGAGTTTTCTTCCTCTATGGGTGAGACGATCGGAGGCACCTTCCCAATGGGAAGGCAAGGCGCTTGTTCACTAGCAGAGACAGTTTGTGCAACGAACATCCAAGTAACTTGTGTCCGCCCCGGGAATCCATAAGACGACCGGAGGCACCTTCTTCCCTGTGGGGAGGTAAGGCACTTGTTCACTAGTTGAGACAGTTTGCACAACGAACGTCCAAGTAACTCGCGTCCGCCCCGTGAATCCATCCAACCAGGACAAAGTAACACCCAGGTAAAAGCCCCACTCAGAGGCATACGTTTCACCAAGATTGAAATAAAACTTCCAAGTTTTGAAACGTGGAAAGCCCTCTTCGGAGGCCCATTTCACCAGGAGCTGAAGTGTAAGAGTCGCTCTACGGAGGACCACTTCACCAGGAGATGAAATGATAAAAAGACCTCTTCGGAGGCACACATTTCACCGAGATTGAAATAAAACTTCCAAGTGTTGAAACGTGAAAAGCCCTCTTCGGAGGCCCATTTCACCAGGAGTTTAAGTGTAAGAGTCTCTCTTCGGAGGTCCACTTCACCAGAAGCTGAAATGATAAAAAGACCTCTTCGGAGGCACACGTTTCACCGAGATCGAAATAAAACTTCCAAGTGTTGAAACGTGGAAAGCCTTCTTCGGAGGCACAACTCTTTAGAGGCACACGTTTCACCGAGATTGAAATAAAACTTCCAAGTGTTGAAATGTGAAAAAGCCCTCCTCAGAGGTACAACTTTTCAAAGAAGCATTTCATCAGAAATGCAAAACAAAGATCAAAAAGCCCTCCACCGAGGTGCAATAAAAAAAAGGGGTCCCCTTCAAAGGTACACTTTAGCACTCAAAGGAAGATTGGTTCATCTATTTTGAGAAGGCCCTTCCTCAAAAGACAAAAGTGCCCTTCAGAGGCCCGCTCTACCACATAGGAGAATTTGCTTTGTAAAAATGTATATATGCACAAAAGAAAAAGTGATATCTCCGAAGGTTGAAGCGTAAAAACTTATATGAAACGACGTGTACTCTGTTTAGGGCGAAATGATATTTCCACAAATATGGAATAATTATTCTCCAAAAATAGGAGTACAAGTCCCCTCGAGATTGGAAATATTACGATGAGCTTATGGTATGGGGGCAATACGGTATGGCTGCTTTGGTAAAAGCAACGCCCGAACAACATACCACAAGCTCACCGTAATATTATATAAAGAAACTTGCATATATAAAAATAGAAGAAGAAAAGAATAGATGCATTCTCAAAGACAGACAGAAGTTTGTACAAGCAAGAGAATCATTTTATTCAACGTTATGAAAATTATGTACATTTATTCAACGTTATGAAAATTATGTACATATGAAGGTTTCAAAATAAAAGAAAAGCGGAGGCCGGTACCCGCACAACGTCCGATCAGTACAAACAAAAAGCTAAAAGCAAAACGTAAAAACAAGGAAGGGGAAGCATGGCTCATCACTTCTTCTTCTTACCACCACCTTTGGAGCCTTCACCTGACCTAATAGGCAGTTTTTCAAGACGGCTTGGGAGAGTTGGGGAAGAAGGAGAGAGGGCTACTGCCGGATCAACCTCCGCTTCCTTTTCAGCAACGGAAATGCTTTTTCTTTTCTTCTTAGAAGTAGTACTCTTCCTCCTCCTCTTCGAAGAAGACTTTCTTCTCGAAGTAAAAAGAGCACACAATTTTATATCATCGAAAATGGTTCGCTCCGGGGACTCATTGCCTTCTCCAAGCCCTTCTCCCCCGTGTTCCTGTGAAGCATTAGGATCATCTAAGTCTCGGAGAGCCTCTATTTTCTCCTCTTGCGACCCGAGTTGAGAGGCGGAAGGAGGGGTGACTTGGAGAGGCGGAGGAGGAATAACTGAAGGAGGGGGAGTGTAAACGATGCTCGGCACTTTTTCTACAGAAGAAAAGAAGTTAAAGTCAGTAAAGAGAGGAGATAAAGGCTCGTTGAGATTCAGGAAGTAGTCAAGAAGCTCATCAAACTCATAGGAAGAAAATGAGCAGTCTATTTGAGCAAGATCAGCATTAGGATTACCCGGCGAAGTAGGCTTTGCTATGTCAATCTCAAATCCCAGCGCTTCACCGCTCTCTTGGCTTTCATCTCCATTATGGACAGTTGCACCTTCTGTGATAGCTTTGGTAGGGGGTGGAGAATGAGAACTGGAGCCGACAATGTCGATTTCGGCCGAAGGTGAAGGCCGAACTGGATCAGTTGAAGTAGTTTTTCCTAAATGTTCCCCATCTGTCATTTCGGCTCTTAATTTCGCAAGTTGTTCTTTTCCCCTGACAAGAGCGGCGCGAGCTTCGTCATCCAAGTAACGCTCCTCAAGAGCTGATTCGGCATAGCCTGCAACTTTACCGCCAAGCATGTCAAGTGCGGCCTCCCACACTTCAGCCAGAGTAACTTCATATTTGGGGCCTAGAAAGGCGAGACTACCGCGCCCCAAGACGCTGTGTAGATAGAAGTCAAATAATATCGAGCTGATGCTGGTCTTCGTTGCCTTATGAGATTCTTCAGCTACAATTTTACCGGCAATGGCCTCATCACGCTCTCTTTCAGCTTTGGAGAGTTGAAGCTTTAGCATTTCGATCTCCGCCTCTTGAGAGTCGGTTTTCTTCCGAAGCTCTGCAATATAAGCGATATAGCCCTCATTGATTCTTTTTTGCACATCGAGCCTGTCTTCGGCATCTCTTTGGCCGACATGAGCATCTCTCACTTGTTTCTGAAGCACTTCTTCTTTTTGAGTGTAGGAAGTGGAAGAAGTGGCGAGCTCTTCTTTTAGTTTTTCAACATCTGCTTCAAGTTTTTCGTTGTAGCAGTGATGCTCCTCATCTCTGCATCATGTTGATCGATAATTTTTTGCCATTCAGATTTATCATTCTCCATGGTCAACATAGCTTCAAGGTTCGCACGGTTCACTCTTTGGAGTTCGTCAACAAGTTTTTGCCAGCTCGACATTCTCTCAATATCAAGTCTGACGGCATCAAGATTTCGCAACATGGCAGGCTTGTCAACTGGAACTAAGTCGAGATCAAAGCGAACCCCCTTCAAGCATCATTGCGAAAACTGGCTTTGGAGAGTAGCTGGACCTGGCCCAACTTGATATGAAGGTCTGTTGATGATTATCTGGATATCAGTACGGGAAGGGGCAGGAGATTGGGAAGGAATGGGAGCAGTGGTCTTCTCAAAAATTGCAGGCACTGATTGCTCACTAACTTTAGCCCGTTTGCTTGGGTCATCAGCCATGTGGCTCTTCCCTCTGTCATCATGGGATTTATGTTTATGGGAATCACCCTCTCTATGGGAAGAATCGTACCGCTCATCCCCTTTTCCATAGCATTCTTCATAAGAACGTCTCTCCTGAGCCTTTCGAGCAGCCCTCTCTTCATCAGTTTCCCTATAAGTGGGAAGATAGCGCCTATAGTCATACTGACCACGCTTTCCGTATTGCTTGAAGTCATCGTAATTTAAACCACTTCGCCTCATTGGAGAACCTGAAAATGAAAAAGAAGCGTAACTTTAGAATCTTCAAAGTACAAAGAGATAAGTGCATGAAAGTGCCGAAAAGTTCTAAGTGTGTGTGATGTGCAAACTATGCGCATCAAACTACGAACCACTCTTCGATCGCGGAGGAATGGTGTGGGTAGTAGTTAACTTCAACTCTTGAGTCGACGGAGCTTGTTGCAAAGTAGAAGTCGCTTCAACTACTGAAAAAGAAACCATAGTAGTAATAGGGTCGTCTTTAAAGAGCTTCTGTGAAGTGACAAACAGGTCGCTCAACCCTCCAAAAGAGTCGTCCCCGCTCTGCTTGACAAGGCTTGTTTTCCCGGCTTCTTCATCACCAGACTTCGTTGAATATTGGGGAGATCCCTGAGGCTCTTCTTCTTCAATGACCAGGGCAAGTGCAAATTTGCCAGATAACCCCACAACGTCAATAGAAGTAGAGCACTTCACTAGAGAAGCCTCAGAAGTAGGTTCTTTTGGTGTGGGTGCGTCAGTAGAAACTGGGGCATCTAATGCTTTAGCTGGGGAGTCTGAGACCTTATGGGGGTGTGTAGAGCGAGAACTGTGTAAAAGTCCATACTGATGCAAAAGTTCATCACTCAACAAAAACTTTATACTTCTCTCTTTAGCGGTCACAGCATTCAATCTTTCAAAAACTTGCTTATGACCTGATCTCTAGAGGGGGGAGGAAGTGCTGAAAAAGGAAAAGAGTGAAATTAGCAATTAGCGACTCAGATCTCGAAAAGCTCAGGAATGGAAAATAGAAGCAGGTAATCTTACTTCCTACTCTCCAGATGGCGTAAAACCCTAAGGGGCAGCGAACAAAGAAAAACTGATTTAAGAAGCCATGAACGCTTTCGGAAAGATCAGTGATGAGTTTGCGATTCCTAGCGCTTCTTATAACAACAATGGAGGGTTGATCATTAGCCTTTGTGAAAAAACATAAATAACAAATTTCCTCAAAACTCGGTAGTTGATCTAGAGTTCTCATGAATACAACACACAACCCCATCGGATGTGCAAAACCATTGGGGTGCAGTTGGAACGGAGAGATGGTCAATCGAAGTAGAAACTGTTGAAGAAAGTCATTGAAGGGAGGAATAGCACCGCACAAGCACATTTGGCGGTTGACAGCAACGAAGCCGCGAGGAAGTCTATCAGCAAAATCAATTGGCCGTGGCAATATAGCATCCGTTCCAACAATGCCAAATTGGGCACGTAATAGATTAAACGCTCGTTGACTCAAGGAAGTTGAGACTCTTTCCGGTGGAGTGGTCAGCGGAGAAGCTATTGGAAGAGCCTCTCCTGTATGTTCCGTTACTTCTTCTTGATGTGAGGCCATTCTACATAAACAACTGGATATTTAAATGAGAAGATGCACGTTTCCTAAATGTGTGAAGTGCCGTGTAAAACTAATAAAGCAATAAGCGGATATAACTGAAATTGAACTAACATACATTTGTCAACTGTAAAGTTTCAAAGTTTGTTGTTTTAAATCTAAGTACAAGTGCAGTGTTGATGCAAACAAATCAGTTTCAGTCAAACAATGCTTTGCTTTAATGCTTCATTTGAGTTGGATTCACAGCATTACATATAATCTCTTTAAAGTTGATTATGTTTTATCGACTAATCTGTCATTTGATGTGGGCAGTCAATTGCAGTATATTCGCCCTGGTTTTCTACAATTGTTATCTTTAAGCAGGTTGTTAGCTTATAAGTTGATATGATCTGTGAAAAAATACAACAAAGTTCAAACAGTCCAGAATTTAAGCAATTAAATCCAAGCAGTTTGTTATAGCAATTCAACCCAGAAATTCTCCAAGTCCTAGGTCGTCTACGACCTAAGAGGTTCCCTGCGAGTTAAGTTAAGTCGTTGGTCTTTTAAGTCGTAAGGGATAATAAGGAGGAAAGGCTTCAGTTCAAAATGGCGTGAATTTCTCTAAGTCCTGGCTCGGCTGCGACTCAAAGCCTATGTCGCATCCAATTGATTCGGTCAAGAGTTAGGTCGTAAGGTTTCTAAAGTCGCCCCAAAGTACTGGGTCGTGTCCAAGCTAAATGCTCCACTTTACTCAACCAGCAAGCCCCCCATCTAATCAGAAACTCCTCATCCTATTAACCCATTAACCCGTTAACCCGTTAACCCGTTAGCCGCTCCATCAACAAAGAACCCTCATTTTATTCATGCTATCGAATCATCCGTAAAAAACTAGCTCGGGATCTCCCTAAATTCAATGCTTAGCCACCCTAATGCAAATCAAAGATCAGTGAGCCTGAAGCAGTAACCCATCGACATCATCTCATCAATCGTTTAAAGCCAAATCAAGCTAACTCAGGTCCATCAATCATTGGTGTAACGAGATTCACGGCGAATCATTGCACACGGAGGTGATTTAAGATTGAAAGGTGGAATTCACGAATCAGTGATAATAAAGGATCGAGAAAGGAGCAAGATCACTTACGTAATGTAATCTCAGGTTACCCGGTAACTGATCGAATCGAAATCGCCTTTGGGAGCTCGGAAGAATGTTAATGGCAGAATCGAATGAGGAGGTAAGTGATGAGTGAGAAGGAAGAAGCGACTTGGCAACTTATGTAGGAGGTAGGGGAGAAGATGGGAGGACGAGCGAGTTAACGAGCCTCTTTGAGCCGTTCACGACTCAGGAACTAGGTCGAAGCACACGACTCATGACTTAAGCGTGTACTTCAAGGGGCAAATGTTAACTCCTATGTTCAACGACTCAAAAAGGCTCACGACTTAAGGAGACTCAGCGGCTTAAAAGGATGCCGACGTAACAGCTTGCCGACTTAACTGCCCTAAGAAAATAGACCGACTCAACTGCCTTGAAGGGTTACCGACTCAATACCTTAAGGTAGTTACCGACTCAACAACTCAAGGGAGACAGCGACTCAAAGGATAGGCGACTCATCGAGTTATCAACTTAGCGACTTAAGCAATGACGCAACTCAGCGAGTCAAGAGGTTGGACGACTTAACAGTTTAAGGGGGGCAAACGACTCAAGAGACGGCTGACCTAATGACTCAAGACACGAAAGGCCCAAAGTAGCTTCACTTAAGCCATGGACGACTTACAACTTATGCTAGGTCGCTCACGACCTAAGCACAAAGGCAAATCCAATGTTATGTTACTTAAACCGGTGCCTGTTAATTCGTTCGCGACTCATGACTTGTACTCAGTAGACACAACAACCCAGTTAAGCCTTATCTCGGAAACGCGACTTATGACCTATCCCTAAGTCGCTGCCGGCCTATAACCTGGCTTAAGTCGGTAACTACCTTGGACTTAGAGGTTTTGACCATGCCGCTTTTCTTAAGTCGCTAGTACCTATCAGTTAGTACTAAAGGACATAAGCGAGCCAGCTAAGTCATAACTCCTAATGCCTTAACCCGCCAACGTCCCACGACTTATCCTATACCGTAACTCACGGCTTACGACTCACTTTAAGTCGTAAATGACTTAAGACCCATGAAAGCTCCTCTATAAATAGAGCATTAACTCCAACGTGGAAGGGACCTTTTGGATTTTTTCTTCTTCAAGGCATCGAGACTCTGCTATCTTCAAGCCAATCTACACTCCAACATTCCAAGCACACACAAGATGCTTAGATCAACTTCAAACAGAAATTCAAGACATTCAATCATGGATTCGAAGAACTTTCTCGCATCGAAGTTTTTCTAGCTACTTGTCTTTTGAAGTAAATTGCACTTGAAAGAGATTGTAACAAGTTGTAATCAAATCAGCAATAATAAAGGATTGAAGTGGATGTAGGCTTGATTATAGGCCGAACCACTATAAACTCTGTGTTCTTTGCGGCATTTTTTGTGAATTACCGTTTCTCTCTGATTCCCGTATTAACGGGTGGTGCTTTCACATCCACTACACTTACACTGAGGTGTTAGCGTCTGATTTTCGCGTTAACAAACAGGATATTGCGTCAGGAGATGAAGGATGTAATCTTATGATGAGGAGATCTTGTTTGATACCGAAGCAGGAAGAAGAGGCTAGTTGGTTGAGGAGTAACATCTTTCAGTCAACGTGCACTATGCTGGGAAAAGTTTGTAAATTTGTGATTGACGCGGGAAGTTGTGACAATATCATTTCCACTGAAGCTGTAAGGAAGTTGAATTTGAAGATGGAGAAGCATCCAAATCCTTACAAGTTAGCGTGGTTGAGAAAGGGAGGAGAGGTGAAGGTGGACAAGCGATTTCATGTTCCATTTTCTATTGGGAAGAAATATAAAGATGAAATTTGGTGTGATTTTGTGGAAATGGATGTTTGTCACTTGCTTTTGGAAAGACCATGGCAGTATGATCGAGCAGTACAACATGACGGTCGGACCAATAGCTACAGTTTTTTATTTGAAGGTGTTAAGATTATTTTAGTTCCGAAGAAGAGACAACAAGGAGAAAGCAAATCAGAAGAGATTGAGGAGCTGAAGACTCTGTTGACTTTGAAAGAATTTGTCGAAGAAGTATAGGAGAGTCCAGAGGTATTTTTGTTGATTGGACGTGAAACGACTGAATCTGTTGAAATCCCAGAGGAAGTAAAGACAGTATTGGAAGAATTCAGTGATGTGTTTCCTGAAGAGTTGCCAACGGAGTTGCCACCGTTGAGGGATATTCAACATCAAATTGATCTTGTTCCAGGGGAAGTATTACCACACAGACCACATTATAGAATAAGTCCTAAGGAGCATGAGGAACTGAGAAGGCCGGTGGAGGAGTTGTTAGAACAGGGGCGTGTTCAGGAGAGCTTGAGTCCTTATGCAGTGCCAGCTTTATTGGTGCCAAAGAAGGATGGTTCGTGGAGGATGTGTACGGACAATCGGGCTCTAAACAAGACCACTGTGAGATACAGGTGTCCTATGCCGAGGTTCGATGATTTGATTGATCTGTTGAGTGGGGCTGTTGTGTTTTCAAAGATTGACTTGAAGAGTGGATACCATCAGATCCGTATAAGACCGGGTGACGAGTGGAAGACTGCTTTTAAAACTAGAGAAGGTCTATACGAATGGCTGGTTATGCCGTTTGGTTTATCAAATGCACCGAGTACTTTTATGAGAGTGACGAACCAGATTTTCAGGCCATTCATTGGGAAGTTTGTAGTAGTTTACATTGATGATATTTTGATCTATAGTGAGAGTATGGAAGAACATGTCCAGCATTTGCGTAAAGTACTGTTGATTCTACAACAGGAGAAATTTTATGCTGCAACAAAGAAGTGTGTGTTTATGACGCCCAGTGTTTTCTTTTTGGGATATGTTCTGTCGAAGGAAGGCATTCAAGTAGATGAGAGTAAAGTGGAAGCCATCAGGAGTTGGCCACAGCCCAAGACAATTACTTAAGTGAGGAGCTTTCATGGGTTGGTATCTTTTTGTCGAAGATTCATTCCACATTTTAGCAGTGTGATGGCACCTGTAACCGATTGCATGAAGGGAAAGAAGTTTGCATGGTCAGAGGAAGTAGAGGTTGCTTTTGAGAAGATCAAGACACTATTGACGTCAGCACCAATGCTAGTTTTGCCGGATTTTCAGTTGTTGTTTGAGCTACATACTGATGCATCTAAAGTTAGGATTGGAGGAGTATTGAGTCAGAGTGGAAGGCCAGTTGCTTATTTTAGTGAGAAGTTATCCGGAGCCAAGTTGAGATACAACACTTATGACGTTGAGTTTTGCGCAATTGTTCAAGCAGTGAAGCACTGGAGACATTATCTGTTTCAGAAGGAATTTGTTCTTTATACGGATCTTGAAGCTTTGAAGCATTTGCAAGGGCAGGACAAGATTTCAGCGAGGCACGCTTCATGGATCGCGTAATTGCAGCAGTTTACTTTTGTTGTTAAACACAAGTCAGGAGTGACGAATCATGTCGCTGATGCTTTGAGCAGGAGGAATCATTTGTTGACAACAATGAAGGTTGAGGTGACAGGGTTTGAACTATTGCCAGAGTTGATTGGAGAAGATCCGTACTTTACGAAGTTTGTTGAGAAAGTTAAGGATGGGAGTACTGATGAATTTGTGTTGGTTGATGGATTTTTGTTCAAGGGGAATCGATTATGCATACCAGATTGCAGCTTGAGAACGAAGATTATCAAAGAATTGCACGAGGAAGGACATGTGGGCCGTGATCGTACAATGCAGTTGATAACGAAATCTTATTTCTGGCCGTCAATGAGGAAAGAGGTTGAACGGTTTGTGGAGAGGTGTCATATCTGTCAGGTTTCGAAGGGAACCGAGACCAATGTAGGATTGTATATGCCGTTACCTGTACTGACTAAACCTTGGGTTGATGTGAGCATGGATTTTGTTTTGGTTTTGCCTAGAACTCAAAGGGGTAACAATTCCATTTATGTGGTGGTTGACCGGTTTTCAAAAATGGCACATTTTAATGCTTGTAAGAAGACGGCGGATGTTGTTCATGTTGCTCAGTTATATTTCAAAGAGATCTATCGACTTCATGGGTTGCCAGAGTCTATTGTTTCAGATAGTGATACTCGCTTTTTGAGTCATTTTTGGCTAAGTTTGTGGAAGATGGTCGGAACGAAGCTGAATTTTAGTAGCGCTTACCATCCGCAAACTGATGGACAAACGGAGGTGGTTAGCAGATCGTTGGGAAACTTATTAAGATGTCTTGTGAAGGACAATTTGAAGAGCTAGGATTCGAAATTGTGCCAAGCGGAGTTTTCTCACAACCATGCGGTTAATCAAAGCACAGGATTCAGTCCATTCCAGGTTGTTTATTCGACAATTCCAAAATATAATTTCACCGATTTCTACTTTCGCCGTTTCATCTAGTTTCGTAATTCCGCTTCATCACAACACAACTCGAATTTCAACATTTTATATTGAATAAAATCTCAAATCATACATTTCAATTTAGTTTCAAAATAAATTATCCTAAATTTATCGATTTCAAACCAGATTTGATCCGCAGAATAAACCGTTTCAAATTCAATATATTTCAAACTTTAAGTATTCAACAACTTCAAATTAAGTTTGGAAATTATGATTCAATAATTCAATTTTCCATTATTTAGTTTTGAAATATTTTACATAATAAATCCACTACCATTTAAATAAAACTCAAATTACAAATAACTAAATATTTTCTTAAATTTATTTATACTTGAAATATCCATTTAGTTCTCCTCAAACCAATCCAAGTATAAAAATAATACCCTTTAAAGTTTCAATTTAATAAATTTCACAACAAAATTATTTGAGTTTAATTCTTTAATAAATTCAATTCTATTAAATTTCCAGTTTATCTTCCAACCTTAATTTATTTAAATCGTTATAAGCTCAATATTAAAATATAATTTAAATAAATACTTAACCATATTATCTTAAATAAAAATCAAACTTTCCTATCAACTCATATTATGTTAAAATAAAATTATACATAACTTAAAATCAAGAACGAATTATCATTTATAAAATCTCTATGATCGATGTTTATATATAACCATATATTCCTTTACAAACCATAGAAATCATTTCAAAATATTTTTTTATATAGACCACGGTGTCTGTATAAAATTTTCTATCTTATGGTCAACTGATATGGACATTTATCATTTCAATTCGCAATTGAAAATATAAATACGGTTATATATCATTTCAAACCGCAATCCCAAATGAAATAAAAATCCATAACAACTTGCAGTTTGTAACAATATAAAACACAACATCCATTCATCCAATACCAATCATCAAACATCTATCACAATCATCATCCAATTCAAATTAATAACATCAATATCGAACAGATAATAAATAACATTATTTAGTGGCATTTTATATTAAAAAATAAATTGAATAACTAATTTATCCAAATAAATTCAAACAAACTGAGATGATGGTTCAAAATATGCCAAACAGTCATAAATAAATTTCTAATCACATCATAAATCAATTTAACAAACATAAGAAATTTTAGAAGTTGTGAGTGGGTAAAAACACTCACCTTTTGAATTTAAATTGAATTTAAATCCAACTTAAACCCAAAATTTGAACTGTCTCAGAATCCATCCAAACTAGCATCAAGATGTCCAAAATTCCAATACAATCCTAGCGGGGAAAACCGCGTGTGAAACAGACCTCGTATGTGAAAGTTATGATAATTAGAACGATTCAAAAAGAAATTTAATAAAAAAACAAAAGAGGATGAATCAACTGGCCACGTCATCACCTTCTCACTGTTCGCAGGCCTAACCGAAAATCAACGCTCGATCGAACCACACCAGGCCACCGCCTTGGCTGTTTTGTCGTGCCCACACCGGTCGTCGTCCCCTTCACCCTGACTCGCGCAGCCTCTAGGCTCACGCCCTCCGACCATCCCCCATCAGCCGCGTCGAACTACACGAAGAAAGCTCTAACCGCCGCCACTTGCTAAAACCCTAGGCGAAATTTAACGCCAAATCCAATCATCTATTTGCCAAATAAACTACGCTTATGGGCTGCGTACGCCGCTCTCCGCACAACGGTACCATCAATTTGTCGATCATGCTGAGTTCATCGGAGCGTGATGAACGGCTGTGAACAGTTCTCCAGTTTAAACTAATTATAGATCTGAGATGCGCTCATCGAGTGCTTCAAATCGATAAATAATCCGATATATATTGAGGAGTTTGAATTTTTGAAGTTGAATTTTGAATTGAAACTGGGTTGTGAATTTTAGGGTTTGTCTGCCATTGAGGAAGATGAGAAACAGAAATTTCTATATGTACAGAAATGAGAAATAGAAAGGTTGCTAGGGTTTATAATGAGGTATATATAGGATAAGATGAAATTTGAATGGACCAGCTTGATTTGGATTAAAAGTTGAACGACAAATGGCCCGAAAAGACCGTTTTGACTCCGAAACAAAAATAAGCCAACCCATATATCAAAATTGGTGTTTTTAAATATTTTAAATGCAATCGAATAGGTTTCAAGTGCAAATTCCATTGTATGAAGAAGTTATGCTAGAACCAGTTATTTCAAATTGATTTCAATTTCATTGATTTTTAGGCGTTTCAAGCCCATACGATCAAACAACAAATCCGATCGCTACGAAACTTAAAATCCAAAATAATTCACTGTTATGGATCCGATGAAACTGCTTTTGTCGAAATCCAAGTTAGTGGAAAAAATAGCTATTTTTCTATAATTAAATAAATTAATAATTAATTAATTTAATCAAATTTTAAATTTCAATTCTATAATTGACAATTTTTATCATTTTAAATTTCTTAATCATTTATACTAATTTAAACAAATTTAGATGTCAATTTAGAGTTGATAAAATTTTCAATTTCAGTGTCAGCCTCAATTTCGTTAAATTCATAAATTATAAATTTTAATTTCCAATAACTCCATTTAATTTACTTTTCATTCTATTATTCAATTCATTATTGTCAAATGGATGAAATTAACATTGGATTCCTGATCTGTTACATTAATATTCTCCAAATTCTATCTTAGTTTCAATTAACGTAATATTTAGATATTTAATTTCATTTAATTGCAATTAATCCAATTATTAGTTCAAATCCCAATAAATTGATAAATCTTTATTTGCATTCTTTCAATTCAACAATTGTATCAACTAATTAGGATTGCACTAATTTAGTTATTTTTTAACCTGCATCAACATTATTACCTTAATTTACATTCAGTTACTATTAACCAAAGATAGCCTTTCAATCCTCTTAATAAATTTGAATTCAATAGATCGCTTAAGTTACTTTGTTACATTTCGTTTTAGTTATCATTTTATTCTCAAATTACAAGTTTTAATCTCTTCCAGATTTAATTACCAAAATCTTAATAAACTAACAAATTTTAAACATCGAAAATTATGGGTCGTTACATGACCTCTCCATTGGACTTAACCTTAGGATAAATGGTTCAACTCTTTAACATTTAACTTCTTAACCGCTTCTAAACCATTGAAATCGTATATTGGTTTTGAAGTAGTTTTCAGCAAGTAACACGTAATTATTCTTATTGATCTCGAACAATATAATACATAAGTTTTCATTAGTTTTGAAGTAGTTTTCAGCAAATAATACATAAGTTTTTAGTAGTTTTCTGGCTGAAGCGATATTAGTTCGCTTAGAGGTAAGAGAACAATGTAAAAAAGTCCACTATAGGGATCTCATATATTTAAAACTTAAAGTGGGACACATTTCATGCTAATGAGTTATCTCTAGGAACTCAAACATATAAAGCCGCAAAGCTTTTATGTCCTTCTTATGTTAATTTTGGTCTAATTCAGTAGGAAGATCGCATATAGAAATCAAGCCTCTTATACTTATCACCCTTTTTGACTTTCTTAACTTACATTATCACTCGTCCAAGAGCAAAGCCGAGTAGGTTGAGCTTTGGTTAGATCAAAGCCCTACCTTAACACCTCATTTTTAACTCTCACAAATAGAACAAGTCTACTTTATCAGCTTTCAGTGCTAAGTAGAATTAAATACTTTCCAAAGATGAATTAGCGCACAAACACAATATAATCGCATAAGCCACTTCTAATCCCCATATCCAGATAATACTTATTTGTCAATACTTATAAAAATGTTTAGCATACCTTTATAAAAGACTATGCATGTATTCTACTATTTCACTATTCATTTCTACTTTTTTCATTCTTGAAAATATTTTCATATACTTCTCTGAAAGCTATGAAAATATTCGTAAATCATTTAACATCATTTTCCATTTTAAAATATAATCAAAGAGATTAAGAACGAATGTAGCTAAAATATTGTTACTACAAACCCCTTCTCTATTAAAAGTAGAACCTCTAACTTTGTATAGCCTTTCCAAAACATTCCATACTTGTCGTTAACTTTAAAATTGACCTTTTAATGAATAAAATAATTTACTTAACAAGATAAATATACTTTTAAATAACTTCGCAAAACCATTTATTATACCTAAGTGTCATAACCAAAACTACCTTTTATTCCTTTATAAAATATTATACTAATATCCTACACCTACGCACACCATACACTTATATAATACTTACGAGTATATTTTAAACATCCACAAAAATATTAGTAAAAAATAAATAGTGTATAATTTAACAAAACATATGTTTCATATATAAAACCTATTAATTTAAAAATTCACAAATATATATTAAAATTATATGTAGGATTTAAAACACTTTAATAACACTATTAATACATGTTATTAAACACCTCCAAATTATTTAAGAATGACACTTTATCAAATATCATTTAAGCTCATTTTAAATCATCAAAATAGATTAAAACAACAAAACAAAAACAAGGATGTAAAATGAACAATGAAACGATGTTGTATGTCAAAGATAGCATTTACAAATGCGGTAAAAAATGTGGACAACGATCCTTTTAGAAAAAGAATGAAATTTGTGACCAATTTTCTCCACTAAAATAAATGTTTTAATATGTAAATATTTTATAGTAAGAAGTACTATAGATTACGTAAAAACAATCTAAAGATGCCTATATGGATATCATTTAAAATAATATTATAAATTCCTAAAATAAGGCACATTGAAGTGTCCTTATAGCGACATTTCTTGGCTTATAACTGTTTAGACATTGTTCTATCATTCCTTTAAATTTTCAAAACTTTTCCTTGCCGCATCATACACTATTATAAGTGTGGAGCACAACCAAAATATATTGTTGAAATATATTCTTCACAATATATTTACATATTACCAATTCGAAGTAAGTTAAAACATACGGGATTCAATGCGCTTCTATAAAAACTCTTTCACCTTAAACACTCACACACACACACACACACTTCTATGTCATAAACAATATGTAACGTCCGTGATTTTCGACCCTCGATTTTTAAATAATGCTGCAAATAGTATTTTCAAAGCTTATTTGATTAAAACAGCTTTTCGATCATTTAGAAATCCATTTTTGTAACTCAATCTCTTTTCAAACATTTTAAAGGATTTATAGAATTTATTCCATATTTTTAAACATTTAAGATATACGTATTTGGAACGTTTTCTACTTTGGCCATCGAATTGCCAAAGCGCGATTTTATCGAAAAATTGATTTGTTTACATTTTAATATCTATTAACTGAAAGCTCGATCCTTTTATTTTGTTTCAAAACTATAGTTATAAGAAATCAAAAAATTCTTATTGCAAAGAAATCTGACTCCTGTCCATCCTATAAAATGATTTAACTTTTATTGTGCAGAATTGCAAACTACCGTTACGGGACGCGCCTATTTTTTACTCTAAATTCATTATTTAGCAAAACTTCTCCAAATTGAGTTTTAATGTTTATAAAAGATTTATAAACTAATTTCAAACATTTAAACCAATATTTTCCATATTAAATTTCTTTTTCATTTTTAAATCATTTCATAACATTATATTATTATAATATTCATTTTCAACTTTATTATATTTAAAACCATTAAGGGGCTCAATAAACTCCATATACATATTATACGAATTAATTTTCTACTAATTAAATATTTTATTATAATTTCCCATAATTTACCACAACCAAGTTATCAACTATATCAGCAGCCATATAATTAACCATATAATCAACCAAGTTATCAAATATTCATATAAATCATTAAGAAATTAAATGGTCATATTATCATACGTAAAACTTGTTGTAGAGATTATTTAACATCTAATAAACATTGAGTACTCAGGATAAATCAAACCAAATCTTCCTACTAACATTCATATCACCCTATCATTTCACTATATAGTTCTACCATCACCTAAACATTCATTTCCCATGCTCAAATGCTCGGCTATCCTCCATATTCTGCCTTACTCTCGGCCATGCTCTTAACACCCCAAACATTCAATTATAGCCCTTCTCCATCATGCTCTCGTCCGAGTGCCATTAAAGAAGAAAAGAGTAAGAAGTAGATTAAGAAGAGGTTAGAGAGTAATTAGTGGATCGGTGCTTAAGCAATCCAATATTTTTAATGCTCCTACCTCTCTTAAAGATGAGAACCATTAAAGAGCAATATAGAGCTCACGAATGGCCAAGAAGAAGAATGAATTTGTGAAGCATAAGAGAGGGTATGCCTCCCTATTTATAGCATTTTCAAGCATGTAAGCCTCCACTACATCCACCTTCCCTCCATCATTTTTTCCATATGTTGTTACCCACCTCCTATGTGCTACCATATGCCACCATCATTTCTTTCACTTTCTAGCATGTGCATTTGACTTTTGGATGCTTAAAGAGTAAGTAAATGGAAAAATCTTAGATATTTTAATTTTATGTATACATAAATTTATTAAGGGGTAACCCTGGTTTTAAGATTACCTATTAATAACAATAATAATAATTAGATGAGATTATAATTTATTGATCAAGATATAAATATAATTTGGGATAGATCATTTAAATAAATTATCAAAGTAAAATCTAAAATTTGGGTTTTGGAATTTACTTGGGGAAAATTTGAGAAAAGGGATGTTAAATTATAGAAAATGATTAAATATGGAGTTTTGAAGAAAATATATTTAGTTTGGAGAAAACTTGAGGAAAATAGAATTAAACTATGAGTTGGGTTGAATTTGAATTAAAATTAACATTGGGAATAAATTGAGTTTCAAAATTTGTATGAGGATAAAAGAATTTAAATCAACACTAATTTGTGGAAATAAATATAAAATGTTGAAAATAAAGTTTTATAAACTTTATTATGTTAGTTTAGGAGAAAATGAACAATTACAGCTTTAATTTGATAAAATGCAATAATTTTGGAAATTATTGCCAAATGTTGATTTTTGTTATTTTTGATGAAGTATTAAATTTAATATGATAAATATTGTAAACAAAAGGCGGAATTTTTTCTTAAATAATATTTGGATGCAAGAGTGATGTTAATAAGGTTTGTTATAATTGATCGTGCAAGAGAAATGATTTTGTATAAAATTTTTGTGTTAAAAATATTAATTTATGTAATTAATAGTGTAAATTGAGCATTTAATTAAAAATAAGTAAATTCATGATGAAAATTGTTTTTAATGGTCAAAATAACTTTTTATATGTTGTAGAATACTTTGTGGACATAAACATATGTTTGTATGATTATAAAAAGTTGAATTATGTAAATATAAGTGTTTTGTTTAAAACGTAAGTATTTTGGTGTATTTAGTGATAATTAGTGTAATTATATAAAAAAAAATCTTATTGGGTTTAAGCCCAATTGCACTTCAACTAAGAAGAAAAATTATATTCTCCTTCTCTGTACTGTACGTACAAAGTTCAAAAAAGAGAAAACAAAAGAAAGAAAACCTAAAACCCCTTTTCTCCTTAAACCAAGAAATTCAATCTCCAATTTCACCAAATCCTTTGCTAAATTAATCAATTTGAATATAATTATGATAGGTAATCAATTCAAAACTATGAATTTTTCTCAGGTTATTTTCTATTTTGTGAAACTTGAATCACTATAGGTTGATTTCTTCTTGCATGTTGCTCAAATAGCTTCTACAAGTGCTGAAGCAACAATTTAAGCCTCAAAGACTTCATTTTGATCCGGATTCTTGCTGTAAATTGCTAATCTCTTGCTGCTAATCCAAGGTGAGAAAATTTCTCATGCATTCTAACTTGATGCAAGCTCTGTAAATAGAAATTTGTAAGTTTTGTGAAAAATTCATGTTTGTAGTCGTTGTTTTTCCGAGGTCTGCAAACATGGTATGAGTCCATGTTTGGGGCTGCATATTTCCTCCATTTCATGCAGGAATTCAGTGAATCATTTTCTAGATGATAGATAAATTTATCTACTAATCAAATTTCTGACCATTTTGAGGTCATTAAGCCATTCAAATTATATCTGAAAGTTGAACCCAGAGAAAATTTCAGACCTGGAAAGAATCCAACATGACCTGAGTCTATGTTTAAGACTTTATATCTTTTGCATTTCATATCGAACTTCAATGAATCTTTTTCCAGTTGATAGATTTTTCTACTTTGTGTTTGTCAAGTTTCAGACCATTCTGAGATCATTTAGCGATTCAAATTATGTTTGAAAGGTGAACCCGGAGAAGATTTTAGACCTTGCTGTTGTATTGTTGCATTTTGGGTAGTTTTTCTTGGTTTTGGATGATAAATTAAAGTGTTTTTCTTAAGTGTTTCATGCTACTTTTGATTAAATATTAAGCCATGATTATTGAGGTTTGTTTTTGGCTTACTTTTACAATGGGAAAGCCTAGATTATCCCCAATCTGTAGTTCAAAATTGGTGAATTTCCGAGTGAACTTTCTGTGCTGTTTTCATGAGTTTTCATGAGGTTTCTTTATACACATGCATGTGTTTTGCAAACTGTTTTAAAATATGTGTTTAGATATACAAATATTGTTTTAAGGAAAAATATTTTACAATGCGATTTAAAAAAAGTAATAATATATGAATATTTCTAATTATGAAGAAATTTTAAAAATCGATGATTTTCGAATATTTTCCGATATCATTTCTAAACCCGATTTTTCTTAAGCATATTTTCCTATATGTGTGTATATATGTATATATAATCACATGTTTTTGCACCCTTCTACTTGTCTGTTCGAAGCTATCGTTTTCTATTGTGGAATTGACATACAGTTTATAAACCGATAAGTGAGAACGTGCGGTATGGGACACAAAGTTACCACTACTCGGGTTACTATCTGAAAGTTTGTGACACATTTATGAGTTATCGCTAATACTAGACCTTGGTCAATCGTTAGACACCATGAGACATTTATAAGTTCGGTCGTCACAAGACATTTATAATTTCGGCTATCATGAGACATTTATGGCCTTTGGTCACCATGAGTCATTTATGACCTTCGGGTCATCACGAGATAGGTAACTTATATATATATATATTTTACTATTTGTAGGACTTTTGGCCATCACGAGATTTGCATGTGCATCATGGCTTCGGCTTGCCATCTAAGATTTGGATCCAGTTCGAGTAATTTTCTGAGTTATGAGTTTTATTTATGATTTCACCATTTCTAGATGGTTGCTTTAAATATTTTATAGCTTAGAGCTATACGAGAGTTTATACATATATGGTGATTTCATTTCTGAGTTTTGAACTCTTAATTGAGTTCCATGAGTTATGAGATTCCTGTGGTTTCATTTTTAGATTTTATATGATTTTTATCAGAACTTATATTACAAGTAACTTTCTAAGAGGGAAACATTCGTATTGAGTAGGTGTCATTCATGAGTTAGTCCTTGAAATAGTTCAATGTTTTCCATCACTTGGAATCTAAGTAAATCTGAGTTTATATCATTCCTTTTTTATTAAAGGAACGTTCCCTTATGAGAAATTATATCTTATTTATCATCTACTAATCATCTTGTTCTAGTTAGAATGAACCATGTATTTATTGCTTGGGTCAGACTGAGTTGCAGGTTAGATTATTTGGCTCTTTCTTAGCTGTTCTCTTTGGACCCTCATATAGACCTTTTTGGATCATATGCGTAGTTTTTATGTAGCTTATCTTGTAGTGTGATAGCATGACATGGTTATGTATATATATTCAATTGTGGGGACTTGATGTGTATGTATATATATTGTGGTTGTATCACCACCCATGTACGCCACTATGTATTTTACTTGATGTATATGTATATATGACTGTGTTAGCTATTCTGTGATGCGTGTTTGTTATTTATAATGTGTTTTTTTTGGATAGATCCTGTAGCCACAATAGTATTGTATTAGATGAGAACTAAGTATGTCGAACCACTTAAGAAAATAGAAATGAGTACATTATCGACATACTTAATGCTTATTTAATACAAGACTGTGGATGGTCGCTCCTAAACAGCCCTCTTCTCTGCACTAGCAGACAGTATTACCTAGTGATACTCTTTGTTAGTGTGGGTCTCGGGATAGGGTGTCACGCATACACAGATACACACACACATACATACATATATTTATGGATGTATGCATGTGTTAAGGTGTGTATGACTATGTTATATATGTGTTCAAGTTATATAAACAATGTTATACAACTTACATATGTCCAACCGCTACGTATTCTAATTTCGGTTCCTAGTTATAATTTCACTTGTTGGTTAACATACATATATTTGTAAGCAATTTGAAAATAAGTTTCTAGTTATTTTTAATTAATAAAAATCATCTCATTTAAATTATAAAAACATATAAATCAATGATAATAATTACTTGCAAACATTGCAATTATACCAATAAAGCGATGTATCAATTTTCCTTATAATTTCAAACCGATACACATACATACATACATATATATATATGTATATATATATATAAACCATCATAAATTATTTATTTTCACTTTAAAACTATTTAAAATGAATTATAATCATTCAAAAACAATTATTTGAATAATTATAATAATTATTAAGTCATTAAATCTCAATTTAAATTCATAAATCATTTATTAAATATGAGGGCATCACTGATGATGTCATATATTTATTTGATTTCTAGAAATAAAATAAATTATTTTATTTCATATTCTTGCTCAATTATAAAAATTAAGTTTATGTATCTAGCTCTATGCACAATATTTTACGATTATATTGCGGTTTATCGATAAACCGATTTTCAGTCATTTTATCGATATTCCATCAAAGTTTATAATTTCGTAAATACTTATTCAAAATAAGATTACCATTTTTATTTATTATTGAAAACATCATAATCTATGTTTTCAAAAACTAATTTTTGAATATTTTAAAAATTAATAAAATTTATCAAATCGATAAATTTGTAGGTCGTTGTTGACTAATCCCCTTAAAAGAATTTCATCCCTGAAATTACACCAGAAAAAAGCCTAAAATAATTGCCCAAATTGGTTAAGAAGTTTTTGTTGATATTAAGTGAATTTAGAGAAATTAAAGTGGATAGGGTTTGATAATTGAGAATTTGTTTGAAAACGGTAATGCAATTTTTAAATATTTCATTGCATCATGTGAATAAAAGGGTAAGCGTGTAAGTTTGCCTTTTTGGTCATGGAAACTAATTAAATTGGATTTATGCCATGGAAATTAATTGTGAAGTGGTAGCAGGCCCTATGTTCTAATTTTCCATTTTATATGTCCGTTCAATAATATTTTTATATAAGTACATAAAAAGTTCAATCTTTACTATTTATATTTTACATTCATCTACAACTATCTCGTATTCAACATTCCATTATATACAACTCTGTTCCTCTTCTTTAGGTATCAATACAATCATTTTTGTATTTTTTTAGACATTTCCAATACTCTAATTCTTTCATGGCCATTTTCTTAGGATTTTATCTCCTTACATTTTCTAGTTTCATACGCATGCTATAAGTCAAAAGTAATTTAATATTCAATATCAACCAAAGTAAGTGTTAACTCCAAATTCTGAAGCGACCTAAGACTTACGCGACTTAATGACCTAAAACTTAGGTCACCTAACGACCTAAGGGCACTAACGACTTAACTACAACAGCGACCTAAGATCACAAAGCACTAAGCGACCTAAGGTCTTTAGCGACCTAGTGCTTCGGTTCTTTAGCGACCTATGAAGTGCACCGACCTAGCGACCTATAGGAAGTTCCAACCTAACAGCTCAATTAGTAAGCGACCTATCAAGCTCAACGGTCTAGTTCACGACTTAACAGTTCATAGCAGGCTACGACCTAATGAGACAAACAGGCGAACGACCTAGCTATGGAAAGGTTCTAGCGACCTAACTGCCAGCCAACCTAAGTGGAAAAAGGACCTAACGACTTAAGGAGTTAGCGACCTAACGACTTAAGGAGATAGCGACCTAATGACTTAAGGAGTCAGCGATCTAACGACCTCAAGCATATGCAACCTAAGCAATGCCACAGCCTACCGACCTTAGAGCGAAGTGGTCTCAGCAACCTAAATCTCAGTTGACTCACGACCTATGATAGGTCGCACGCGACCTATTAACTTGCTCAGAAGAAAACCAAATGCAATCAAGATAAGTCAGATCCCATCTCTTAGGTCGCTGCCGACCTAATAACTTATTCAGGGCAAGTTCCAATATAGCTGGTACAGGTGATTCCCTATGTCGTCGCCGACCTACGACCTACAACCTACCTTAGGTCGTATGCGACCTAGCACTTGGTGATAAAATTATGCCCAGAGTATTCCCTATAAATACAGCCCTAACTCCAACTAGCAAAGGACTTTTGGCCGATCACCTCAAGCGCCGATACTCTGCTGAATTCTCGACTCATTCAACACTTCAAGTACTCCAAACACCAAGGACTCTACTACGATCTCCAAGAGAAAATCTATATCATTCAACATGAATTCGGAAGATTATTCTCCATCAAAGTTTGATCTACTAGTCTAAAATGTGTTGTAATTGAAGATTGTTGTAAAGTTGTAACCAAATTCAGTAATAAAGAGAGTTAAAGTGGATGTAGGCTTACCCTAAGCCGAACCACTATAAATACTGTTGTCTTTTTTGCTTTTTCTATGATTTCTCTACTTGTCGGTAGTTCCCGTGTACACGGGTGGTGCTTTCACTCAACTTCAATTTACACCGGGGTGTTAGCGTCTGATTTTTACTTTAACATTTTTGGTGCTTTCACTGAGAACCCAACTCAGGAAACTTCCACTATTGCTCCGCGAAGGATTGTTGAAAGGATTTCTTTTAAAACCAGAAGTTTATTGGAAATAATGGCTCCTGGGAGAAAACCAAGTTCTGTAAGACCCGACAATGTTCGAGAGAATACCGCTACCTCTCCTCCTTCAAGTCAAGCAGCTCCAACTGTTGGAGTTACACGAGCAGAATTGGACGCCGTAGTTTTGGGATTAAATCAGCAATTAAATGCTCAAAATGCGCAATTGGAGGCCCAGAATGCCCTGATCTTGAGTAAACTGAATGATCTACTTGGGGCAAACCGTCAACCGGGTAATAATGATGGGAACCCTAATGCGGGAGTTTAGGATGTTGAAGGAAACATTTCTCAAAGAGCTGTAGACCCTGTAGAAAGGACTCCTCTTCAAGCCGGAGGATCAGGGCCACAGCCGACTCTCCGTGAACGGTTGTCAAGGCAGAATTCAGAAAGAGTGGCTAATGTGTGCCCTCCAGAGCCTCTAAATGACGAAGAGTATTTTTTGGGTATGGTTCGTCAAATCATGAAAGAAAGTATGCGAAGAGATGAAGACGAGAAAGAGTGGGGTTTTGCTCCAAGCAAAACTCCATTTACTTAAAAGATCTTGAAGGCGGAGTTCCCAAGGAAATTCGTTCCTCCTACTATTTCGGCATACAAGGGGACGAGTGATCCTAACGAGTTTCTGTATAAGTACGACTGGCATATGACTGGTGCAGGGCGACTGATGAAATTAAATGCCGATACTTCCTGGTTTATCTAGAAGGTGTAGCTCTATTATGGTTTACAAAGCTGCCGGTAAGGTCCATCGATCAATTCTCTGATTTGACCAGGAAGTTCAAGGAGCAATTTCGATTGTATGCTTCTAAACCAAAGGATATAATGTTGCTATCAAGTCTAGAGCAAAATCCGGGAGAATCCATCAGATCATTTTCGAATCGCTTTAACATAGCATTGGCTGAGGTGGATAATGCCGAGCCACGCATGGTCTTGACATACTTGATGAGGGCAATTGATAAGTCAAGCGAATTTGGAAAATGGTTGAAAATGAAAGAACCAAACTCACTTGACAAATTCTACAAGAAAGCAGAAGAATTCATGCGCTTGGAGAGCCTCCAAACACCGGCTGAGGTGGTATCAGCGGAAGCCGGGAACAATGGCACTGCTTCGAATAAGAAAAAACCTAACACTCAGAAAAGGGGAAACGATGGTGGGAAGAAACAGGGAGACTCTAAGAGAGGCTGTTCTTTCAATTTCACACCCTTGATCGATACCCCTGAAAATATCTTCTTCGTGACCAAAGATGATATCAATTATCCGGCACCACCTAAAATGAGAGTTGCGATTAAGATGGGAAAAAATGGAAGGTTCTGTCGGTTCCATAACCAGCCCGGCCATGACACCAACGAATGCCGTTAGTTGAAAGAGGTAATTGAACAACTCTTGAAGGAAAACAAACTCCAACAGTATGTGAAAAGGAACAGAAATGCCCCAGCTTCCTCAACTCAAGGACAACAAGTTCCCGCTCACCGTCCTGCCTCAAGTGAGAAGGCCGTAGAGCAGGAATCGGAAAGACCTGTTATCAATATAATAACTGGAGGACCTCACCCAGCAAGAAGAAGCTGGGGAGAGATGGAAAGGTATGCCCGGGCCTTGAGGCATGTACCAGCTGAAGAGAATGTTTTTGTCTTAGAGAATGATGCGCCTTTAAAGCAGCAAAAGACTTCCACAGATGATATCGTGTTCAGTGCCAGGGATTCTTTGGGTATTGAGGCTCCGACCATAGATCCTTTGGTCATATCCGCTGGTATTGGGCCGGCAACTGTGAGAAGAGTTCTAGTTGATTATGGAGCTTCATGCAACATCCTCTTCAAGAAGACCTTCGATCAAATGAAAATCCCGATGGCTGACATTCAAGCTTCATCACTTAAGATCGCTGGGTTCATTGGAGAACCCAAGCAGCCGATTGGGACCATTGATTTTTTTGTAGAACTTGGAAAGGGACCAAGGAAGGTGGCTCGAAAGCAAACGTTTATAATTGTTGAAGAATTCTATGCCTACAATGCCTTTTTGGGCCGACCAACTCTTGATGCGTTCAAAGCTGTTCTTGCCCCATGGTGTCTGATTCTAAAATTCCCCATAGATAATGGAGTTGGTGTGATTAAGGGAGACCAAGATGCGGGGCGAGAATGTTACTTCTTGAGTTAAGAGAATCAAGGAAAAGAGAAATGGGAAAAGGTGCGGCGGCTCTCGTCCACACCAAGGAACCGGCCTTGTAGCTAGTTTATGTTGATGATATGCTAGTTTATCATCAACATAAACTGGCTTTCCATGGATATCATCAACATAAACTGCTTGTCCACTGATTGCTTTCCGACCTAAACATAAACTGCTTTCTTAGATCTCATTGGGCCTCTGCGGACTGCCAAATCAGGGATTAAATATGCTATCGTTGCTGTTGATTATTTTACTAAATGGGCGGAGGCCGAACCATTGGCCACTATTACCTCTAAGAAAATGATAAGTTTTGTGACTAAAAATATAATTTGCAGGTATGGTGTGCCTCAAAAGATAATCACAGACAATGGTACTCAGTTTGAAAGTGAGGAGTTCCAAGATTTTTGCAAACTATTCAAGATCCGAAAAAGCTTCTCAGCAGTGGCTCATCCGCAGGAAAACGGACAAGTGGAAGCAGTAAACAAAATCATCAAATCAACCATCAAGAAGCAGCTGGAAAAAGAAAAAGGTGGTTGGGTCGATAAGTTACCGCTTGCACTATGGGCATACAGGACCACTCACAAAACTGCGACTGGGCATACTCCATTTTCATTGGCATATGGATCAGAAGCGATGATTCCAGTTGAAACTGAAGTCCCCTCACACAGAAGGATCCATTTTGATCAAAGTGGGAATGAAAAATTGCAACTGGAAGCACTTGACCTTCTCGATGAAAGAAGAGAAGAGACAAGGCTTAGAATTGCAGCTCACCAGCAAAGAATAGCCAGGCACTTCAATTCCAAACTTCGTCAACGCAGCTTTGAAGTTGGAGACTTAGTCCTGAAGAGAATTATGATAGCCATAGGTGTGTTTGGGCCAAACTGGGAAGGACCATATGTTATTGGCGCAAAGCTTCTTGATGGCACATTCAAATTCACAATTGTCGAAGGAGAACCAATCCCGAGAGCTTGGAACAGCAATCATTTGCGTCCCTATTGTACTTGAAAACATTGCTGAAGTGTTGTAAAAGAATTATGAATATATGATTCTTCTATTGAAAGCAGTTGTAAAGCAAGTGAATAATGAAAAGCTATAAAGTGGATGTAGGCCCAACTTTTGGCCGAACCACTATAAATCTTGTGTTCTCTACTATTATAAACTGCTTTGTTTTATTTCGACATATAAAATACATTGATTGTTTCATTAAAATGTCGATTTAATAATGCAGGTCATAAAAGCAAAGCTTACCCATCGCAAGACCAAGCGATCCCCGACATCATTCAGCAAGCAAACACTAAACCATTCAAAATTTCCATACTCAAATCCTACAAAAGAAGTGCTTCAAACAAAAGTTAGCAATGTGGATGGAAGTGGACCATTTCTAACTAACTACCAGTTAAATAGACTGTGTCTACAACCACCAACTCACTTAACTATGAAGTATATTTCTTCGGATAAGGGAAATTATTGGCAACTAAAAAGTGAAAACACTTGCAAAAGACAACGGGGATCGCCAACATGAATCGATGGCAAAGAGACATGGGCGAGCAAGCATCAATCAGCAAAAGACCTCTTCAGAGGCACAAGCCCTCTTCGGAGGCACAACTCTTCGGAGGATAAAGACCTCGAGCGGGCTTAGCCAGAAAAAGAGAGATCTTTCTCAATACAAAGTTGCGGAATGATCGGTCGATACACTCCCGTGAATCCGTCCAACCGAGAGAAAGAAACTCCAAACTTCCAGGCAAAAGCCCTACTCAGAGGCACACGTTTCACCGAGATTGAAATAAAACTTCCAGGTGTTGAAACGTGAAAAGCCCTCTTCGGAGGCCAATTTCACCACAGTTGAGATGATAAAAGACCTCGAGCGGGCCAACCAGAAAAAGAGAGATCTTTCTCGATACAAAGTTGTGGAATGATCGGTCGATACACTCCCGTGAATCCGTCCAACCGAGAGAAAGAAACTCCAAACTTCCAGGCAGTAACCCTACTCAGAGGCACACATTTCATCATGATCGGTCGATACACTCCCGTGAAATGAAATGTGAAAAGCCCTCTTCGGAGGCCCGCTTCCCAGCGAACAGGGAAAAATAAAAGCCTCTCCCAAGGGGCAGAAACAAAAAAGACCTCTTCCCAGAGGCACAACAAAACAAAAAGACCTCTTCCCAGAGGCAGAAACAAAAAAGACCTCTTCCCTGAGGCAGAAATGAAAAGACCTCCACCCGGAGGCATAATCGAACAGAAAGACCTCTTCGGAGGAACACGTTTCACCGAGATTGAAATAAAACTTCCAGGTGTTGAAACGTGAAAAAGCCCTCCTCAGAGGTGCAACTTTTCAAAGAAGCAAAAATCAAAAAGCCCTTTACTGTAGCGTAATAAAAAAAAGAAGCCCTCTTCAAAGGCACACTTTAACTCTCAAAGGAAGAATAATTCACCTATTCTGGAAAATACTCTTCCCCAAAAAGAAGTTAAAGTACCCTTTAGAGGCCCGCTTTACCACATAGAAGAATTCACTTGGTTAAATGTGTATATGCACAAAAGAAAAAGTGATATCTTCGAAGGATGAATTGTAAAAACTTATATGGAGGGAGTTGTACTCTATTTTTAATGAAATAATATTCCTCCAAGTATGGAATAATTATTCCAAAAAATAAAAGTATAAGTCCCCTCAAAATATAAAATATTGCAACAAGCTTATGGTATAGGGGCAACATGGTATAGCTACATACAACATAGTATAACTATATTGGTAAAATTACGCTCTAACAACATACCACAAGCTCGCTGCAATATCATGTAAAGAAACTTGTATGAAAATGAATAATAAATGCATCTTAGATAAAGATAGAAGTTTGTACAAAGAAAAAGAATCATTCTATTCAACACTGTTAAAAATTTGTACAGGTACAGGTTTCAAAGTAAAAAGAAAAAGAAAAGCGGAGGCCAGTACCCGCACAATCTCCGGCCAGTACATGCAAAAAGCAAAACAGCGATATAAAAAGCACAGGACCAAAGCCGTCATTTCTTCTTCCTTCCACCTTTTGAGCCTGCGCCTGGCCGAATGGTTAACTTCTTAGGCCGGCTCGTAAGAGTAGGAGAGGAAGGGGAAAGGGATACGATAGGTTCTTATCCCGCTTGTGTCTCGCTAGCAGAAGCCTCCTTCTTTTTCTTAGAGACTCCACGCTTCCCTCTCTTGCTGGAAGAAGACCCACTACATGGAGAGAAAAGTGTAGTTAATGGTTCATCATCGGAACCAGTTGCTTCTGGAGTCTTCTCACTCCCTTCAGTTTCTTCTCCCCTGTGTTCTTGTGAAGCAATGGGATCGTCCAAGTCTTGGAGAGCTTCTATTTGCTCCTCTTCTGATCCTGGTTGCGAGGCAGAAGGAGGAGTGACCTGAAGAGATGGAGGAGGAATAATTGGAGGAGGGGAAGTTTGAACAATGCTCGATGCTTTCTCTACAGAAGGAAAAAAGTTAAAGTCAGTAAAGAGAGGAGATAAAGGCTCGCTGAGGTTCAGGAAATAGTCAAGAAGCTCATCAAGCTCGTAAGAAACAGATGAGCAGTCTACTTGGGCAAGATTAACAGTAGAGTTACCTGGAGAAGTCGGTTTCCTGACATCAACCTCATAAGCCTGGGCCTCGGCACTCTCGTCGCCTTCATCTCCACCCTGTATGCTTGTGATCTCGGTGGTAACTTTGGCCAGGGATGGAGAATGAGAGGTGGAGCCAATAGTGTCGATTTCGGCCGAAGGAGAAGGCTGGACTGGAATAGTTGAAGTAGTTTTTCCTAACTGTTCCCCTTCTTCCATTCCATCTCTTAATTTTGCAAGTTGTTCCTTTCCCTTGGCAAGAGCAGCGCGAGCATCATCATCCAAGTAATGCTCCTCAAGGGCTGATTCGGCATAGCCAGCGCCTTTACCGCCAAGCATGTCAAGTGCAGCCTCCCACACTTCAGCCAGTGTAACTTCATATTTGGGGCCTAGGAAGGCGAGACTACCATGCCCCAAGATGTTGTGCAAGTAAAAGTCAAACAGTGTCAAGCTGATGTTGTTCTTCGTTGCCTCGTGAGATTCTTCAGCTGCAATTTTACCGGCAACGGCCTCATCGCGCTCTCTTTCAGTCTTGGAAAGTTGAAGCTTTAGTATTTGAATTTCCGCCTCCTGAGCTCCTATAACTTTGTAACCTCAGCACGATACCTTCCCGCTGTTTTCTGCTCAGCTTCAAGTTGTGCCTCAGCATGTCGCTGAGCTGCGTGAGCATCGCGAACTTGCTTCTGAAGTACTTCTTCTTTTTGAGTATATGTAGTAGAAGAAGTAGCAAGCTCTTGTTTAAGTTCCTCAACTTTCGCCTCAGGCTCCTCATTGTAAGTAGCGATGGTCCTCATTTCGGTATCGTGCTGCTCGAGAACCTTCTGCTATTCGGCCTTATCATTCTCCATAGTAAGCATGGCCTCTATATTCGCACGGTCGACCCTTTGAAGCTCGTCAACAAGCTTTTACTAGTTCGAAAACCTTTCAATATCAAGCCTGAGGGCGTCGAGATTTCGCAGCATGGCAGGCTTGTCAATAGGGATCAAGTCAAGATCGGACCGCACTCCCTTCAGGCACCAGTGCGAGAACCAGCTTTGCAGAGTAGCCGGGCCTGATCCAACTTGGAATTTAGGCCTGCTGATTATTGTTTGAATGTCTGTCTTCCCGAGAGCGGGAGAGCCAGACGGAATGTCAAGTGAGACGGGGGCAGTGACCTTTTTCAAGAGTTGTAGAAGTATGCTTCTCACCGTGTCGAGCACGCTTACTTGGGTCCTCAACCATGTGACTTTTTCCCCGGTCATGATGGGATTTTCTCTTGTGGGAATCGTCACCTTTATGGGAAGAATCATGGTGCTCCTCCCATTGTTTTCTCTCATGACGCTCTTCTTGAGCCCTTCTCTCCTTAGCCTTTCGAGCGGCTCACTCTTCATCGGTTTCTCTATGAGCAGGAAGGTAGCGCCTATAATCATATTGACTACGCCTCCCATAGCGCTGAAAGTCGTCGTAGTAGGAGCTGCTACGTCTCATCGGAGAATCTGAAATAAAAAAGAAGAGATAAGTCTTAAAAGTTTTCAGAGAAAAGAAGTGTAACTTTAGAATCTTCAAAGTACAGAGAGTTAGGAGTATAAAAGTGCCGAAAGATTCTAAGTGTGTGTGATGTGCAAGATACGCGCATCAAACTACGAACCGCTCTTTGATTGCGGAATAATCGTAGGAGTAGTAGTTAACGTCAACTCTTGAGTCGACGGAGTCTGTTGCAGAGTAGAAATCGCCTCAACTACTGAAGAAGAAACCCTGGTGGTGACGGGGTCGTCTTTAAAGAGCTCCTGTGAAGTGACAAACAGGTCGCTCAACCCTTTGAAAGTGTCGTCTCCACTCTGTTTGATAGGGCTTGTTTTCCCAGCTTCTTCGTCACCAGACTTCTTCGAATGTGGAGGAGATTCCTGAAGCTCTTTTTCTTCAGTGACTGGGGCAAGTTTGCCGGATGACCCCGCGACATCAATAGAAGTGGAGCACTTCACTAGAGAAGCCACAGAGGCAGGTTCTTTCGGTATGGGTGCATCGGTAGAAACTGGGGCATCCAATGCTTGGGTTGGGGAGTCTGGGACTTCATGAGGGTGTGTAGAGCGAGAGGTATGAAAAAGTCCGTATTGATGCAAAAATTCGCCTTTCAACAGAAATTGAATGCTTCTCTCCTCAACTGGCACGGCCATAAGACTCTCAAAAGTTGGTTTATGACTAGAATCCCTAGAAGGAGGAGGAAGCGCTGAAAAGTAAAAGGCGAAGTTAACATTTGACAACTCAGGCTATGAAAAGCTCAGAGAAAAACATCAGGAACAAAGATAAATGCTCTTACTTCCTACTCTCCAGGTAGCATAGAATCCCGGAGGACAGCGAACGAAGAAAAATTGACTTAGAAAACCGTGAGCACTTTCGGGAAGGCCGGTTATTAGTTTACGGTTCCTAGCGCTTCTCACAAGAATGATGGAGGGATGGTCTTTATTTTTGGCCAACGTGCACAAATAACAAACTTCATCAAAACTCGGAAGGCGATCCAGCGTCCTTCCGAATAGCACACATAACCCCATTAGAATAGCATAGCCATTTGGGTGCAGCTGGAAGGGGGAGATAGCTAGTCGGAGAAGAAGCCGTTGAAGAAAGTCGTTAAAAGGAGGGATAGCTCCACTCGTGCACATTTGACGATTAACTGCTACAAAACCAGAAGGTGGTATATCGGCAGTATCGCTTCTCTCAGGAAGAATGGCATCTGCTTCAGCAATGCCAAACAGAGCGCACAGTTGGCAGAAAACTTTATATGTTAGTGTGGTTGAAATTCTCTTTGGAGGATTAAGCAATGGAGTAGCAGTTGGGAAAGTCTCTTCAACCGATTCTGTTTCTCCTTGTTGAGAAGTCATTCTATACAAGGAACTAGACATTCAAATAAGAAGGTGCACGTTTCCTAAAAAGTGTGAAGTGTTGTGCAGAACTAACTAAAACAGAAAGCAAACATAACTGAAATTAAACTAGTTGACAATTGCTCGACTATGAGATTTCAGGACTTGTTAATATAAAACTCAAGTGTAGTGTTAATGCAAACGAATCGGCTTAATTGGATATTTTAGTTTTTCTTTAATAATTCACTTGAATTCATTAGTTCGCAGCATTTCGTTCACACAGTTCATTTAAGTTGATTATTCTTTGTCGACTAATCTGTCATTTGATATGGGCGGTCAATGACAGTATATTTGTCCCATTTTTCTGCAAATGTTGTATTTGACAGGTTGATAGCTTTAAAAGTTAAAATAATCTGCAAAGAAGTACAACAAAATTCAAGTTCAAACAATTTAGCCAAGTCTTCTCAGAATTTCACAAGTCATAGGTCGTCCAATGACCTAGCATAGGTCAGAGCTTCCTTAGGTCGCACTGTGCAAGTTAAAAGGTTCAAGGCAATGCAGATTTGTCAAAGACCTAACTCGGCCGCGACCTACAGCCTATGCCGCAAAAAAGATTAGGTCATTAATTTGTTAAGTCGTCCTGCTTGGAATTCATGTGCAAATTTGTTAAGTCCTAGGTCGTTTGAATCCTAGCGCGACCTAAAAGTTAAGTCGCAGATTTGAAGGACCCTTAGGTCGCGAGAATTTGTTAGGTCGGCCAGGTTTCTTTGGGCGCGGAGGTTTTTAAGTCGCTCAGATCTACTAAATCGCTAACTTCCTCTCCACGCAATAGCTTACCATCCCGTTAAACTGTGACCCGATAACCCATTATCACTCACGATCAAATCCATCATCCTCTTCGTGAAATTCATCATTCCTACATACCACCAAATCATCCAAGAATCGATTGAAAGCATCTCCGATCCATCATGAATTCAACTCATTGCAGTGCTTTCGTGAATCACAACTAATGGCGATCAAAATCGACCACAACTTGACTCAAAAGATGAAACACGACATACAAAATTGTTCTGGGGTTCGGAGATGGAAATTCGTGGTTCGATGATGGTCGTGGGATGGATAGAGATCAAGTGTACTTACGCAATATGATAGCAGGGATGAATCAGTGAATGATTAAACTCAAATTCGCCTTTGAAATCACGAGATTTTTTAATGGCAGAGCAGGAAATCGGAACAGTTAAATGGAGGAGAAGCAGCGACCTAGCAAATTTATATGGGACAAAAAGGGGAAGCCGAATAGGCACGCGACTTAGCATAAGTCTTACGTCACTCACGACCTAACTCGGACAGATCGAAGCATACGACCTATGGCATAGGCCTGTACTTCGAGGGGCAAGTGTTAACTCCAACTTCTGAAGCGACCTAAGACTTACGCGACTTAACAACCTAAAACTTAGGTCACCTAACGACCTAAGGGCACTAACGACCTAACTACAGCAGCGACCTAAGATCACAAAGCACTAAGCGACCTAAGGTCTTTAGCGACCTAGTGCTTCGGTTCTTTAGCGTCCTATGAAGTGCACCGACCTAGCGACCTATAGGAAGTTCCAACCTAACAGCTCAATTAGTAAGCGACCTATCAAGCCCAACGGTCTAGTTCACGACTTAACAGTTCATAACAGGCTACGACCTAATGAGACAAACAGGCGAACGACCTAGCTATGGAAAGGTTCTAGCGACCTAACTGCTTGCCAACCTTAGTGGAAAAATGACCTAACGACTTAAGGAGTTAGCGACCTAACGACTTAAGGACTCAGCGATCTAACGACCTCAAGCATATGCAAACTAAGTAATGCCATAGCCTACCGACCAAAGAGCGAAGTGGTCTCAGCAACCTAAATCTCAGTTGACTCACGACCTATGATAGGTCACACGCGACCTATTAATTTGCTCAGAAGAAAACCAAATGCAATCAAGATAAGTTAGATCCCATCTCTTAGGTCGCTGCCGACCTAATAACTTATTCAGGGCAAGTTCCAATATAGCTGGTACAGGTGATCCCCTATGTCGTCGTCGACCTACGACCTACAACCTACCTTAGGTCGTATGCGACCTAGCACTTGGTGATAAAATTCTGCCCAAAGTATTCACTATAAATACATCCCTAACTCCAACTAGCAAAGGACTTTTGGCCGATCACCTCAAGCGCCGATACTCTGCTGAATTCTCGACTCATTCAACACTTCAAGTACTCCAAACACCAAGGACTCTACTACGATCTCCAAGAGAAAATCTACATCATTCAACATGAATTCGTAAGATTATTCTCCATCAAAGTTTGATCTACTAGTCTAAACTGTGTTGTAATTGAAGATTGTTGTAAAGTTGTAAACAAATTCAGTAATAAAGAGAGTTAAAGTGGACGTAGGCTTACCCTAAGCCGAACAACTATAAATACTGTTGTCTTTTCTACTTTTTCTGTGATTTCTCTACTTGTTTGTAGTTCCCGTGTACACGAGTGGTGCTTTCACTCATCTTCAATCCACACCGGGGTGTTAGCGTCTGATTTTTGCGTTAACAGTAAGGAATATTTGAAAACAATGTTTAGTCAGTCTTTAATTGTTTTAACATAAACAAAATATTGATTGAATTCATCAAAAATTCCACACTTGTAAAGAAAAAGAAAATTACAAAAGATGATTTTTTGTTGAAAGGAAACTAATTAATTGTTCAATTAATTAACTGTTGGGCGAATTCTCACCCAGAGGATCTCAAGACCAAGAAGTCACAAGTTTTACCCGGGCTCGCAACCTCCACCTCGTTCAGCAAACACAAGGCTCAACGTAAGCATAGGAGCCCATCTGGCATTCTCAGTGTACAAATCCATTCGGGCATGAGTCCATTCGGCATATCCTATGTCCCATTCGGCACGACCCATTCGGCAGCCATCAACCAACTTCATCCGGTCAGGCCCCATACCGAACCAGACCCAACCGGTCCAGTCACTACCGGTCCACCAGCCTTCATGCCCCTATGCCGAACCATGCTCCTCTCACGAACTCCACCGATCCACAAGCCTTCACCGAGCCTGTTTGGTACCGAACCAACTCACCTCCAAGACCGAACCAACTCCATGTAAACCCATTACCGAATGGCACATATCCACCCATCACCGGACCACCATAGCCGGACGAGGCTACCACCGGTCCAACCTCAACACGGCCGAACCAAGGCTTCGCCGAACCAGAAGGTTGCCAGTCCAGATTGCTCCAGCCCGGGCCCACCAGCAGCTATACACTTCCAAGACCCCTGCCCCCTACCTCACTCTATAAATAGAGGGGCAGGGGTACAACAATGGCAGACAAGTTTGAGAGCTCAAGCAAGGAAGGAACTTTCAAACTACTTTCATACACTTGTATACAAAGCATTGTACTTGTAATCTGGAAGAAGAAAGATAATAACATATAAAGTGGACGTAGGCACATTCTGGCCGAACCACTATAAATCTGCGTGTCTTTTACATTTCAGCCCTTACTTTTCTCATATTTACATACTCATCTAAAATCATTGAAAATCACACATACTCAACTAAAATAATACGACTTGGAGGTGTTTGTCCATTTTTTGTGCAAACATTTTTGGTGCTTTCACTGAGAGCTGAACTCAAACTTCATCTTCTCCCACTCAACCTTTTTCCTAACGACATCACTCGTTGCTTAGAAATCATGCCTTCCAAACAGAGAAGGGATGTTAACAAAGGAAAGAACATCGCAACTAGCAGCCTTCCAGATCCAGCAATCACAGATCAGCCCACTTCAACAGCAGTACCAGATGAAAATCAGGAAAATCCAACTGGTCCCGCAACGGAACAACCAATCACTAGGGCAGATCTGGACAGGGTTGTGGCTGAAGTAACTAACCGCTTCACATCCCAACAAGAAACTTTGGTGGACCAACTCATGACACGCTTAAGGGACGCTGAAGAGTCCAACCGCAACACTGAATCATGGGGTGAATCCCAATCCGGAGGATCCCGGAGGCAACAAAGGTCTTCACTCTTCGAACAAGCTATCAACAGGAAAAACAATGATAGGGGCCGCGCCCGGACTCAGCCCGAATTCCGACTCGAGGAAGCCCTTGGAACCGAACCTAGCGGGGGAGGCACCAGGCGAGGGTCGGATGTAGCTGAGCCAGTCATGCCACCTAATCATAGAAACCCCGCTGAACGGAGCCGAGCTAGAACCCAGCCCGAAGTTGACCCCATGGATGTGCTCGAAACAGAACCCCACAGGGGAAGATCAAGGCAGGGGGCAACTGTAGCTGGTCCTAGCGTGCATCCAAGCAGCCAAAGACAACCACTGGATAATGCTAGAGGTGATAGACTGTACCATCCCTACAGGTCATCTGGACGAGATAGATCCCGCAGGGAAGAACCGAGCTCATTTTTGTCCGCTCCAAGTTCTGACGAGCGGATGGCACGATTATTCAGAGAATGTGTCCAACGGGAGCAAAGGGACCGGGGAATAGGCGCTAGGGTCACCAGTCCCTTTACCCGAAATATCGAAACTGCCATCACCCCCCGGGAATGGAAAATGCCAACCATGGAACCTTACAAAGGAACTTCCGACCCCATCGTACACCTGCAGAGATACACCCAGCATATGCTCATGAGTGGAGCAACAGAAGGAGTATTATGTAAATGCTTTCCGCTATTCCTATCAGATCTAGCTACCTCCTGGTTCTGCCATCTACCCCAAGGATCCATCAACTCATGGGAGATGTTAAAAGAAAGGTTTATTAGCCAGTTCCGCATCCATGTGGAACAACCCAGGGATGCTTATTCTCTATCCAATGTCAAACAGAAAACCGGAGAGACGCTACAACAATATCTAACACGGTTCAACGCCGCAGCGGCAGCAGTTCAAGATGCCGATGAAAAACTCACTCTAATGGCCCTCTGTAGTGGTGTGCATCCAGACACCAAGTTTGCCAGAAGATTAACTAAGGAAAAACCAGTTACCTTGCCTGATTTCTTCCATGAAGCTGGAAAGTATATGAGACTTGAAGACGCTGCTACGGAGAGGCAGCCAGGGCAACAAGGCAAGATAATTCAGGACAAGGTTCCCACTGCAGCTAAGGACGCTCGAAGAAATGAATCTAGAGACAATGCTGGGGGCAGAAAGGGTGAGAAGCGCCAATATCGACCAGGGCCAAGATTTGACTCCTACACTCCTTTGAATGAAACAATCGAAAACATCTACCTAGCCACTCAGGGCGAACTCGGATACAAGCGCCCCCCGCACAAGAAAGAATCAGATAACGCACTCAAGTCCGGAAAGTTCTGTCGCTTCCACGAATCCCACGGACATGACACCAATGAATGCCACCATCTTCGGGACTTGATCGAAGAACACATTAGAAGAAGAAGACTGGAACGTTATGTGAAAAGTCAGAACAGGACTCCAACTCCTGCCAATGAGAACTCAAAGCAACCCCTCCCAGAAGTAGGCGGAGGGAGTCGCAACAATCACAACACCAGTGGCTCTAGTCAAGAGAAGATAGTAGTCCTGACCATCTCAGGAGGACCACACATTGCCGACAGAAGTTGGGCAGAGATGGAAAGGTACGGCAAGTCGCTTAGAAATGCAGAAGGCTATGTTAACTCCATCACGGAAGAACGCCAACCGAAACGAAAAGAGAGCGACGACATCATATTCAGTAGACGCGATTTGGAAGGAAGACAGTACCCACATATGGATCCTATGGTCATCTCTGCCTGGTTCGGCCCTGCTAAAGTTTTTCGGATTCTAATAGACACGGGAAGCTCCGTAAACATCTTGTTCAAACATGCTTTCGACAAAATGAAGTTATCAATGAAGGATGTGTCTCCCTGCGACAAACCACTGCACGGTTTCACTGGAGATGCAAAAATGCCCCTCGGGCAACTTGACCTCTTCGTCGAAATAGGAAGTCATCCCCGCTCCGTGGTGCGAAAACAAACGTTCGTGCTAATAGAGAACCACTCGGCTTACAACGCCTTCTTGGGGAGACCAGCCTTGTCTGACTTCCAAATTGTCCTAGCCCCCTGGTGCCTGAAGATGAAATTCCCGACAGACAACGGAATAGGAGAAGTAGAAGGAGATCAAGACGCTGCCCGAGACTGCTATGTAACTGAGCTTCGCAACAACCGCAGAAAGAATAAAGGAAAAGATGCAGAGACTACTCTCTGCATGAAAAGCTTGGAGGCATAGCAACTAAAGAAAGCCCCTCCTCTTCGATACACAAGCGATCCCTTCAATGAACTAGACCCCCGGGATAAAGAGGAGGAGGCTACCGCCGAGCCTGCAGAGGCTATGGAATTCGTATCTGTAGATAAGCATGATTCAAGTAGACTATTAAAAATCGGATCTCAGCTGAAAACGGAATTGAAGGATCGACTCATTGACTTTCTCCGCCACAACTTAGATGTATTTGCGTGGACCCATGCCGATATGACAGGAATCTCCCCAGACGTAGCATGCCACATGTTGAACATCGATCCCACCAAGGTACCAGTAAAGCAGAAAAAGAGGAGCATGGGGGCAGAGCGATCAGCAGCCCTTGATGAGGAAGTAAAAAATCTACTTGCTAATGACTTCATACGGGAAGCCATCTACCCAGAATGGATCGCTAACCCAGTGCTAGTAAAAAAGGCCAATGGAAAGTGGCGAACATGTATTGACTTCTCCAATCTGAATGACGCTTGCCCGAAAGACTGCTTCCCACTTCCCCGAATTGACCAACTCGTGGACAGCACAGCTGGGCACGAACTCCTATCTTTTATGGATGCATACTCCGGATATAACCAGATCCCCATGCACGCTCCCGATCAGGACCACACTAGCTTCATCACCGACCGCGGATTATATTGTTACAAAGTCATGCCTTTTGGACTCAAAAATGCTGGAGCTACCTATCAACGCCTCGTCAACAAAATGTTCGCAGAACTGATAGGACGTACTATGGAAGTATATGTGGATGACATGTTGGTGAAGTCCAGGAAAGCCAACGACCATGTAAGCCATCTGGACGATATGTTTCGGGTACTTCGCCGATATGGAATGAAGCTGAATCCTCTAAAGTGCTCCTTCGGAGTATCATCGGGAAAATTCTTAGGATTCATCGTCCACGCCAGAGGAATCGAAGCAAACCCTGAACAAATCCGAGCTTTAAAAGAAATAAGGATACCTTCCACTCGAAAAGAAATGCAGAGCCTAAACGGAAAGGTGGCCGCCCTAAGCAGATTCATTTCCAAGGCAACTGACAAGTGTGTCCCTTTCTTCGAAGCACTCAAGAAAGACAAAGGGAGGTTCGAGTGGACCGACGAATGCTTAAAAGCCTTCCTCAACCTAATCGAACACCTTCAGAGACCACCAGTACTCTCAACTCCAAATGAAGGTGAAGTGTTATACCTATACCTCGCTGTATCATCTCATGCTCTAAGCGCCGCCTTGGTAAGAGAAGAAGACCGCACACAACGTCCGGTTTACTTTGTAAGCAAGAGATTTACGGGGGCAGAAGCCAGATATCCTAAACTTGAGAAGTTAGCATATTGTTTATTGATCGCGTCACGGAAACTGCGACATTACTTCCAGTCTCACTCCATCAGGGTTCTAACCGATCAACCACTAAGGCAAGTGCTCCATCGTCCTGACACTTCTGGGCGACTCCTCAAATGGTGCATCGAACTAAGTCAGTATGATATCACCTACCATCCCCGCACCGCTATCAAAGGACAAGCCATGGCTGATTTCATTGCCGAATTCACTACCAACGAAAGCAAGGAACAATCCGAAGTAGCAAAAAACTTCAAGTGGAACCTCTTTGTAGACGGAGCATCGAACGAACAAGGCTCGGGGGCAGGTATTGTGATCGTCACCCCCAGGGGAAGAAAGTTGTACTATGCATTAAGATTGGAGTTCACGGCCACTAACAACGATGCTGAATATGAAGCAGTAATAGCGGGATTGGAACTGGCCCTAGAAATTGGGATCAATTCCTTATGTATTCATAGTGATTCTCAGCTTATCGTAAACCAGGTACTAGGAGAATTCCAGACTCGAGGAGAACGGCTCACAGCATACCTAAAGAAAACCAGACTGCTGCTCGATCGATTGGACCATTATCTAATCAAACACATTCCTCGAGAAGAAAACCAAGAGGCAGATGAACTTGCAAAGCAAGCTAGTATGAAGGACAGCACCATTCCCGGAGCACTAGTAATCTCAAGGCAGCTAGCCCCAAGTTTCGAACAAGTAAATCTGATAACTGCAATCGAAGAAGGAACCTGGATGACTCCTATCCGGAAATATTTGCAAGATGGCATACTACCCGACAGGCGTGACGAAGCCAAGAAGATCTTGAGAAAAGTTCCCCACTACACAATACAAGAAGGCATCCTCTACCGGCGTGGCTTCTCTAGCCCCTTATTAAGATGCGTCGCCGGAAGGGAAGCCAAGGAGATATTAACAAACATCCATCAGGGAGGATGCGGAGATCACACTGGAGGACAGACTTTGGCAAGAAAGATACTCCGATATGGATATTACTGGCCCACACTAAACAAAGATACCCTAGACTTCGTTAAGAAATGCGACAGATGTCAGAAGTTCGCCAAGATCCCTCGACTGCCCACAAACGAAATTACTCAAATGACCAGCCCTTGGCCCTTTGCTGTATGGGGAATTGACTTAATTGGCGAACTGCCAACGGGCCGAGGCGGAGCCAAATATGCTATAGTGGCAGTCGATTATTTCACCAAATGGGTGGAAGCGGAACCTTTAAATAAAATATCTTCAGCAAAAATTATTAACTTCTTGATCAAAAACATTCTGTGCAGGTATGGAGTCCCCCTCAAGATCGTATCAGACAACGGACTCCAATTTGACAGCGAAGAGTTTGCCGACTGGTGCCAAGAGCATGGAATTCATAAAAGCTTCTCATCAGTAGCTTACCCTCAGGCAAACGGACAAGTTGAAGCTGTCAACAAAATTCTCAAAACCCTAATCAAGAAGAAACTTGAAAAGTCAAAAGGCGCTTGGGTGGACGAACTTCCTACGGCACTATGGGCATACCGCACATCTTTCAGAACATCAACGGGACATACTCCTTTCTCTTTGGCATATGGATCGGAGGCAATGCTCCCAGTTGAGACTATTGTGCCTTCCCACCGTAGGATCCACTACAACCCAGAAGAAAACGAAGAACTCCTCCTCATGTCTTTGGAACTGATTGAGGAAAGGAGAAACGATGCAGCACTCAAAGCAGCAGCTCACAAACAAAAAGTGGCAGCACTATACAATTCCAAAGTCAAGCATCGCAGCTTACAAGAAGGAGATCTTGTCCTCAGGCGAATCTTTCCGCGCCCCGGGGCACTGGACCCCATCTGGGACGGACCATATGTAATTCACAAAGATCTCCACAACGGAGCTTACATTTTGTCAACAGTGGACGGAGAGGTGTTCCAGAGGGCATGGAACATCCGACACCTCCGTCGATACTTTTCTTAACTTGTACTGCCCATATGAAGTGAATTAACAAAGAGAACCAGTGGACGTAGGCATTTTCGTGCCGAACCACTTTAAAAAATCTTGTCTCTTTTTAACTTGTTCCTTTATGTCTTGGCTACTTGTTAAGTTTTATCCCTTTCTGTTGAACAAAATCCTATGGCATCTCCACTCAAGACGCACCGCGGCCTCATCTAGACTAGGCCTAACAGGTACGCCACGATTCTATGCACTCGCCAATGAGACTCTTTTGCTCCAGCATCCCTCTGCTGCGGGTTAACTCATTGCGCGCCTGCCCTCAAAGCCAACTGTAATGAGCCGATTATAAGTCATCATAAAGGCCGACTATAGCCGATGGCAGCTCATTACGGCGTTCGGCTCGTCGGTAACCGTGAACCTACTTTAAGCCCCAACATAAGGTGTGGCCAGCCAGGGGTAGTTCACGGCCAACGGCACCCACGCTAGCCGGCCACGGTAAATCGAATAATACCCACGATTACGGACCATAACGGTTCGGGTAGTTACCGTGCGCGATCTCGGCTCCGATGTGTCTTAAGTGCGGCTGTGGTAAAAAAGAAAACTCCCCGCGGAGGCGTAAGATGGGTGACAAATGTCTCCAAGACCCACAGCTAGGGAAAGTGACTACAAAACCCGTTTGCCACGAACTTAAGCACATCGACGGCCTTCCGTGACTGGAAGTTTTACTTTTACTATATTTCCATTCCATTTAAATATTTTTCTCCTATCCTGTATAACAAACTCTAAAGTACAGGAAACCAAATAGGAAGCATTCACTCATGAGGCTCTAAGCCTGCGTGCTGGGTAGCAGGGCGCTCGGCTATACCCGTGAACAGTTACACAAGACACTCAAAGCTAACGCCTGCGAATAAAACATAAAGGGCGGTACTCTCTTCTCTTGTACATAAATGCGTAACTATAACTTATTCATACACTGACATTGCAACACGTGAAGTTATATTTCAAGCAAAAACTTAACATCAAACACAACTAGAATCACAGGCATATACGTAACTATACTTCTCACACAACATATCAAGATAATCACAGCAACAACATTTAAACATGACAAAATCAGCCTATATTATAAGATCACACGAAGTTATTCTTTGCAAATAATTTTATTACAGTTGCATATCAAAGACTAACATGAACAGTGATAAAAAAGAAACAAAAAGATGGCAGATGCATCCACACTCCATCACCAACTCCCCCAGCCTACTTAGCCGCAGGATCAGAACCCCCAGCATGTGGATCTGAAGTCCCACCTGTCCAGATCGGAAGAGGAATTCATTAAACGAACGATCAAGTTATGAAAACACGGAAAGAAAAGAAAGGGAAAAGAATAACTCACCAGCATCCGCCGCTTGATCCTCATCATCCAACTGCACGCCCGCTTCCTCCGCAGCAAGCAGCCGCATCCCCTCCTTCACCGCCGCTTGCTCCTCCTTTGAGAACTGAGCAGTAACCGCACTCAAGTTGAAAGCCTCTCCGCCTTCCTTACCCGCGTTCACCCTGGCCTCCTCTAAAGCCTGGAGATACACCTTGGCCATGACCCGAGGGTAATCGTCCATCCAAGACAAGCCGCCCTCTTTCCAAGTATGGAAGTACATATCCTGAAGCATCTCATCCATCATCCCCTCATTTTCCTCAAACTCCCTCACCCGAGCCTCGGAAGCTTGCAACTTAGCGACGGCGACGTCCCTCTCTGATTGGTATCTCAAGCAGTCAGCCTGGAGTGACCTCCTCATTTCCTCCTCCTTCAACCTAAGGGACCTCCTCATCTCCTCCATCTCCTCCTTCAACTCAGCCTGAGCCATCTCCGCAGCCTCGAGTCTCCCCGACAACTCCTCTACCCGCTCGAGATCCGCATTTCGAACCTCATCCACCGTTGTAATGGCCATGTTAATCCGCTCCCTGCAGGTAACCTCCATCTTCCGTAACTCCGCCCTACTGGCCTTCTCCATGGTCTCTTTCAGACGCTGGGAGGCTTCCTCATGCTGGGAGATCTGGATGGCTTGGTCGGCAAGCTGCTTGGCCTGATCGGCAACCTTTAGCCTTAACCGAATATTAGCACTCCCAATCTCCTCCCCGGCCTTGACCAATCGAGCATGATGCTCCATTAACTTCTTAGTCTCTTCGGCCACCCGGTCAATATTAGCCTTGGCCTCGTCCCCCATAGTAACTACCCGAGTAGTAAGCAGATCAAGATCTAGGGACTTGGCCTCATCCAGCACACGTACCATGGGGTTGCGGGGAAGTAGGTGCTCGCCCGTGGTCTCATCAAATGAAATGTCCCGAAAACTTGGGTCTAAATCAGGATGACCGGCAAAAGGGTCACGAGGCACGGGGCGAGGCACATCGGGACGCCTTATATGAATGACAGTAGATCTCTTGGAAGGAGGAGGAGGGGGGCAGGGCTCCGTGCTCTCCTCCGTAGTATCACGAGGAGGCTGAGTAGGGGGAGGCAGAGTAGGAAGCTGCGAAGCAGAAGAAGACTCAAATAAGGAACGGCTCCGCTTCCTTTTCTGAATGCCCTCTTCGATGACCCCAAGAAGAGGGCGGTACTTGACTACGTCCCCAGTGCGATCAGTAGAAGGTTTCGCGGAAGCTCTCCGCGACTTAAATTGTTCAAGACGATGTCGAACATCCGACGTTTTACCCGCCTGGCCTGCCCCTGGAATAAAGAACAAGTGTTACGAACATACAATAATCCGCAATTCAAAAAATGTGCTAAGTTAAAAAGAAAGAAGAGTGAGGAGACACATCTGTTATACAAACCCGGCGGAGGAGTGGGATACTGCAATAAGTCCTGGATCTCATTCCAGGACGGAAGTGAACCGTAAAAAATTTCTAAGTCCTTATCGAAAATAGAATCGGCAGAAGACAAAAGTTCACCTTGCATCGCCGGAATCACCCTAGCTGAGGAACCCTTAGAGGATGGGTCAGTGCCAGCCACAGCTTTGCCGGTTTCCTTTGCCTTCCCCGTTCCCTTCTCCGTTTCCGACTCTCCCTCCGACTCCCCGAAGGCCCGACGGAGAGCCTCATCCAGTTCGAGGTCTTGTTCAGAGGTTAGAGCAGCAACACCACTACCACCTTGACCGTCGCCATCTCCTCCACCCTCCGACCCTTCTCCAACTTCGCCTCCTTCCTCCTCTTCTACACCTTCCTCCTCCGGGACATCCGGGCAAGTACTTGGAGAAGGGCCATCGGACTCCTTGAGCTTCTTGCCTCCTACGACTGGACGTTGTGCAAAGGGCTTCCTCTTGCCCCCCTTCGCTGTCACCCCACCTTTAGGCTGGGCAGCCTTCTCTTCTGCCGTGTCCCTCTGTTTGACTACGGACTGATGTGGGAGGATCAAATTATACGACAAGAGCCTGGCATTCCTAATCAGATAAGCAGCCGATCTGTCTCTCCCGGAAATAGCTTCAATTTCTGCTGCCATCCGAACCAAGCGATCATCTTCCACAACCGCAAAACCACCTGTCGCTAGCAAGAAATAAAAGCGCATAAGAGAGTGAATTACAGCCAAGACAGGAATTATGAGTAGAGTTTTTACTTACATCCGGAGGTAAATCGGCGAATAGAGACGGAGTCATCCCTGACAAAGAACCACTCCTTCTTGAACATGCTATACTTCGAGTATAAATCCAAAACAGGCTTGAAGGAAACGGCTGACTCCAAGCTAATATATGGGGACCCCTTCCTGTACCCCCTCAGATTGTACAGATATCGTATTTCCCGGTGGGAGGGGGCGCGCCCATATCTCTTCTGGAAGATAGCATATAAGCATACCAGAATGGCATAAGAGTTGGGCTGAAGCTGGAATGGAGCCACCTTCAGATAAGTGACGAAGCTTAGTATCCAGGCGTTGATTGGAGGAATAGCCCCGCACATGCAATGGTACCGGCTATAAGCGAAGTACCCCTCAGGGGGATCATATGGCATGACCCCTTCCCCCGGTAACAACATAAGAGCCCTGTCTATCCCAAAGGAACGGGATATAACGTCAAGTTGCTCCTCCTTTAAGGAGCTTGGGAAGCAGTCAGGGGGAGAGTTCAAAAGTTCCTGTGGACCACATCCGTCCACTAGAGACTTCGGAATAGGTCGGTGTTGCCCGGATCCTGATTGGACTGGGGGCGAGGAAGAAGAAGGCTCTCCTGTGCCTCTAGACTTCTTTCTGTCTGATCGTGTTTCCGCTTTGCGAGACATTTTCTGCAGCACAAGAAAAACCTAATATTAGAACAAGGAAAATAGAAAAGTAAACAAACAAGTGCGTGCAAGTGTGGAATTTCATTCGCAAGCTGAAGTCTTCCAGATCACAAGTTCATTCGGTTTCCATGTTCATTCGGCTTCCAAGTTCATTCGGTTTCCAAGTTCATTCGGTTTCCAAGTTCATTCGGTTTCAACCCCATTCGGTTTTCATCTCATTCGGCTCCAAGGCAGTAGTCCCATTCGGTGAAGCAAGGACATACGTGTGTATTCGGTAATAAGTATATACCTGGTTCGGTATAAGGTTGGTTCGGCAAACACTTGATTCGGCAATGGAGTGATTCGGCTCTACTCGTTCGGTAAAGAAAAACAAGGGGGGTACGGCCTCTATATATAGGCAAACTCACAACCACCGAACCAGATGTCTCGCCCAACCGGACCAATGATACCGGACCACCAGAAGCCGGATGAGAATAGCCGGACCAACCAAGAACCGAACGGAACCCTCTATCTACCGTCCAAGACCAGGAACTGGGGGCACGCAGGGCGCTTCACTCAGACATGATATGAACATCTAGCCCATGGCATTACAAAAACAAGCCTCCCTACAACAAGGAAACAAAGCGCGACACATGCAAGCACGTGCCCCACTTTGGGGGGCAAATGTTGGGCGAATTCTCACCCAGAGGATCTCAAGACCAAGAAGTCACAAGTTTTACCCGGGCTCGCAACCTCCACCTCGTTCAGCAAACACAAGGCTCAACGTAAGCATAGGAGCCCATCTGGCATTCTCAGTGTACAAATCCATTCGGGCATGAGTCCATTCGGCATATCCTATGTCCCATTCGGCACGACCCATTCGGCAGCCATCAACCAACTTCATCCGGTCAGGCCCCATACCGAACCAGACCCAACCGGTCCAGTCACTACCGGTCCACCAGCCTTCATGCCCCTATGCCGAACCATGCTCCTCTCACGAACTCCACCGATCCACAAGCCTTCACCGAGCCTGTTTGGTACCGAACCAACTCACCTCCAAGACCGAACCAACTCCATGTAAACCCATTACCGAATGGCACATATCCACCCATCACCGGACCACCATAGCCGGACGAGGCTACCACCGGTCCAACCTCAACACGGCCGAACCAAGGCTTCGCCGAACCAGAAGGTTGCCAGTCCAGATTGCTCCAGCCCGGGCCCACCAGCAGCTATACACTTCCAAGACCCCTGCCCCCTACCTCACTCTATAAATAGAGGGGCAGGGGTACAACAATGGCAGACAAGTTTGAGAGCTCAAGCAAGGAAGGAACTTTCAAACTACTTTCATACACTTGTATACAAAGCATTGTACTTGTAATCTGGAAGAAGAAAGATAATAACATATAAAGTGGACGTAGGCACATTCTGGCCGAACCACTATAAATCTGCGTGTCTTTTACATTTCAGCCCTTACTTTTCTCATATTTACATACTCATCTAAAATCATTGAAAATCACACATACTCAACTAAAATAATACGACTTGGAGGTGTTTGTCCATTTTTTGTGCAAACATTAACTATTTAATGGATTTATAAATAAGGAAGGAAGTTTTACTATGAATTAATTGAAATGGTCCATATGGACATTTTATTAGCAAGGAATATCAATGGTGATAATTAATATTTGTATATTAAATTGATTCCCGATTAATTAAGGTGGTGTTTATTTCTAATTAAAATTAAGTTACGCTATGCCCAAATAAAGGTTACTTCTCTTTGAAAACATTCTTATGCATGCATGCATGCATGCATACATACATACATACATATATGTATGTATAAGTGAAGTTGTGGTCTTCGTTTTATGTTTCCACTTATTCTCGTTTTATGTACTCTTACACAATGTAAATAAAGGATAGTTGTTTGGTTTAGGCAATCGGGTAAATCCATATTAACTCTCTACTTTTCCTTTTCTTTTGGCGATTGATCCTTTGCATAGCTTTCACAGAAGTTATGATAGTAAAAAAAAAAATCACAATAGCATGTTCACCATCTTCTTATTGTTATTTATTTTGATTAACTGTTAAGTTCAAGGATCCGATTTTAATGATAATTTTTTATTATTTTATAAAAAGCCTTAAATAAATGAGAGGAACTAGTATAATTCGTATCGTGGGTTTATCTCGTTGTGAAATAAGGTTCAACTTCATTGATGTACATGGACTATGGGAGTGAAATATATCATAGCTTAGTGAATAACAATTGAATTGGCCATTTGTACCGTAGGTTCCTATATGTTCCTAACAAATTCAGAAGATATCAATTATGTTTAGCAATGAAGAATATTTTTTAAAAGGTAGATAGTTTATTATTTTTCATTTAATCTATAGTTGAATTGCAATTTTTGTTTCAAATTTCTAATTCAAAATCACAAAGAAGGTAAGATTTATACATATGTGAATACCACAGATTCTTATACTGATTTGTAAAACCGTTATAGGTATGGTTGATTTAATTGTTTTATTATCAGGTTTTCAATCAAAATTGACTTTCATTTGATTTTTTTTGTTATATATGATGCTTTTGTATTTTTTTAACTTATTTATTTTGCAGGCATAATTGATTTATTGCTACAAGGATATCAATTTCGATTTTGAATAATATATTGAAGGTAAAGATTAGCTTTTTCCCATTCGAACTGTATATAAGTGTACAAGAAAATAATTTTGTGGAGAAATGTTATATGAGGTAAAAGAATATTAAAACAATAAATTTACGTATTGTACTTTGGAGGACAAAGATGCACTTTTGATCTTGTTATTACATGCAACTTTGAATTTTTATAAGAAATTTGTTCTAAGTACGTTTTCTTTAAACCATTTTTATTTAAATATTTTATATTGTCTTACATGACTTAAACTTTTTTTCAATAAATTATCTGAAACGTCTTTATCGGTTTTGGCTTTAATCCATTTTTAAATGTTTTGGTTTAATTGCCCATGACATGTTCATAACCAACTTGCTTTTTTTCCATTTAATGCATGGTTAACAATAATGTCATAACGGTTTTATAAAGTAGTAAGGTAATTATTAAGACCTCCATAATGTTAGATCGAAATTATGTTGTTAATTTTTTTTATAATTTCAAGATATATTTAAATAATTATGGATCAAAGGTAGATATTCTTAACGTTTATAAGTGAATTTACTTCAAAATTAAAGTATCTTTTCAAATAATATTGTAATGCAACAAAAAGGTATTATTTGGTACTAATTAATTTAATTTGAGTTCAAGATAGTTAGATTACTAATTATGATTAATTCACTGCATTGAAATTCATTTCAATCGAAATGACCAAAGATTTAATTTTGAAAATTTATGTGTGAAAATTGGATTTTTTTAAAGAAATTTAATTTTTAAAATATTAAAAATGTTCAATTGTTGGCATACATTAGAGAGAAGGTAAAATATTTAATGGAATATGCAATTATAGTACTTTTACTTTTAATATTTGGAAAGTTAACATTTCAAATTTTAAATTTTAAATGTTGGAATCATGAAGTTTTGAAACTTTTATTTTTGAATTTTAAGTTTTACATTAAGAAGCTTTTATTTAGAATTTAATTTGAATTTTATTGAAACTATAAAATAAAAAATTAGAGAAGTAAGAGAATACCAATTTGAGACATTAGTGGAAAAAATAAATTAAATAGCATTAAGAGAGATTTAAAAAGGTATTTTGTAGACAACATCATTAATGTTCCTTGTTTTTAGGTGATATAGTTTACACCAACCTTATTTTCTCTTATCCATTTATCCTCTCACTCAATGAAATACCTCACTAACACATTCACACCCATTTTACTTTCTCAAAACCATTACTTAACTTCTTTTCTCCCTTCAAGCAGTAAAACAAAAATTTTGCCAACCAGTATTTCATTTTTCCAAGTAATGCTTCATTAATACATATGAATTAAACTAATTTGGTCGCAGCTTAGTTGTTATCGACATTAATTAAGTACATTTTCATTTTTTGTAAATTATGTAATGTCAAAAATAACAAGTAAAGAGTAATTTATAGGTAAAATTTGGTATTATGGTAGAACTGAGTAAAGAACCTTCATTACTACTTAAATCTGTGGCATCGACTCCTTATACTTTTGTTGTCATTTCAGCAAGAAAACAAAATAAGGAAATAAGGCGAATTATAATAGAATAATATGGTATTGTCAAATATAGCTATTTATCATTATCCTTCACCCATATAATTAATGGAATTACAAAATATTGCTTTATATGCACATTTTATATGTAATTAATATCTTAACTCATCAAATCGTTAAGTGGACTTTAAAAATTATTTTTAGGCATGTTCCTCAACTAATATTATTTTGGTATTATGATTGATAGAATTAAAAATATTAGTTTTGAATATCAGATTTCAATCTATTTCTACGGTGTTAGTTTATGCATATGTATTTACGTTTACCTCTAGGTCCTCTTTAAGATCAACGTTGATTTTTCTAAGTAGTATTACGATTTATTTTTACTTTATCTTTGAGTGGAAGTGGTACATGATTAGGTGGATGTAAATAGTACAACCTTTGTTTTTTGGGCTTTACAATATTTGATTTTGCAAGCCCTTATAGACAAACCGCCCTAACTTCCATTTGAAAATTTTCCCTAAATGTGCAGCGTATCAACTAGATACTTCATTGAGTCAAAAATTGTAGAATATTTATGGAAGTTAATCTTTTTGTTTCAATTTTGTTGCAATAATTGATAGTTACATTCAGATCAAAAACGAGAAGAAGAAATAGATCAACTATATTTTATGTGTGTGTAGAGTGTTTTATGTATATTTCACAGTTGAGTATTTATTAAGAAATATGTTCAAAAAAGTTTCCCATACATGGTTACAAGGAAATGGATGTTCGTTTGATTTCATCATTTCCTTAAATGCTAAAATAATGCGTAGAAACTCAAAAACACACTTTTGGCCGTAAATCCTTTCGATAAATAAAATTATTTAGCAAACATAGAACATTAAGTAAAACAGCCATGGCTATGTTGAAATTCTTTCTCAAAGTTGGAATAATCTGTAAATGTAGATGAAAACATATAAATAATTAGTAAACATAAATGGACATGCCTTCGATATATTACATGAAGACAAACATAAATCCATATGAGTTCACTCTTGAAAATTTCACTCAACCATATTTCACAAAAATAATTTTGAACGTGAAAATATACCGATGAATTTATGAAAATTGGCCTAAAAGTGTCTAAGATGAAAAATAAATTATTGGATCAGTCTACATATGTTGATTGAAACTGGATTAATATTTATTTCAGAAACTAAGTAATTAGATCCACAACTCCACCATTCAGTTTCTCTTTTAATTTTTGTAAAGAGAATGTAATCCATTTTAAAATATGTAGGTCTCGATGTTCTACCTTTGGCTTGCGAAGAGACATCCGAAGGCATTTATTGACTTGACTCAAATTCATAGCAATAAAATTGAACATGATCATTTTTATATCTACTTCCATGGTATAATCCATTACACCTTCATCATGACGACCTGATAAGATAAATTTTCCTAGTTTTTACTAGATTATATACATACATATATATATTTATTAATGAATATGAATTAGTCCACGTATTATATTTAGAATATGTATATATAATATATCAAAACTAGAAAAAGACATATTAGCCGGTCTTCGAGATGGAGATAATAATGGATTATACTACTTATGTCAAAGTAAAAATATTCATAGTCATGATTACACATTTGGGTTTGAGTTATCTCAACAAATGCCTTCGGCTATTTCTTTGCTAGCTAATGGTAGATTCTCGAGAACCTCGTATTTTAAGATACCCTGCACTTTCTCTTTCTGAAAACCAAAAGAAATAAAGTGAGTTATGGTGTGGTGTTTTTAGTTATCCTAGCTTATTATTTGATATTAGTTCGATGTTCATTAACACATGCACATTAATTGATACAATAGTTCAATTTTTACTTTGGAAACTTTTATGTTAATTTATCGTGCATTAAATGACATATCCTCCCTTTAAATGCTAATTTTACCAAAAATGGTTGATCGAAATTTATAATAGTAAAACTAGAATTTTATGAGTGGTATGGTAAAACTCAGCTTGAATTCTTATTAATCGCCAACATCCATATTTATAATATATACCCAAGACTTTATATTATGGTAACTCTAGAATTGCTGAAATAGTAGGAAATCTTTCAAAGATACATCCCATATTACATACCACTCATAACATCTAATCATACATTGCGGAAACATCAGGAAATCTTCCGAAGATATATCCCCTATTACATACCACTTATAACATCTAATCATATATTCTAAACATATCATAATATCTAATCATATATTCTAAATATATCTCAATACCCCCTCAAGTTGGAACATGAGATTCAAAAATGCCACACTTTGTAAATATGTCCACCAACTGTGACGATGTCGAGATATGAGTAAGAGATATCAAACCTTCATTGATCGCATCACGAACAAAGTGACAATCAACCTCGATGTGTTTCGTTCGCTCATGAAAAACAGGATTCTTTGCTATATGTAACGTCGATTCACTATCACAAAATAATTTAATAGCCTTATGATGATGCACACCCAAACTCAACAACAACCCTTTTAGCCACTTCAATTCGCAGGTAATTGCAGTCATGGACCTATGTTCCGCTTCCGCGGAAGATCGAGATACCGTATGTTGTTTCTTTGTCTTCCAAGAAATAGGAGATTCACCAAGAAACACAATCCAACCTGTCAACGAGCGACGAGTAAGAGGACAAGCCACCCAATCCGAATCACACCAACCTTCCAAGGTCAACTCACTGTCAGCACGGAGCCAAATACCCTGACTCGGAGTACCGTTCAAATAACGCATAACCCGGAGAGCCGCTTCCCAATGTTCAATTCGAGGTGCTTGCGTAAATTGAGATAAAATATGAACTAAATAAGCCAGGTTCGATCGAGTAACTGCAAGATAAATCAAACGACCCATAAGTCATCAGTGTGATTCAGGATCCGCTTGAAACTCTTCAGTTGCAAGACCCAGCTTATGATTTTGTTCTATTAGGGAACCCATTCGGTTTTGCCCCCAACAAACGTGCTTCAGAAATAATATCCGTAGTATATTTGCGCTGACATAAAAACAAGCCTGATGAACTATGGGCAGCCCCAATCCCCAAAAAATATTTGAGATTTCCAAGATCTTTCCTTTTGAAACAGTCACTAAGATAAGCTTTGAATATGGTAAGCGTAGCGGAATCATTTCTAGAGATAATAAGATCATCAACATAAACTAAGACATTAATTTGAACACCGCCTTTACTAAATGTAATAAGAGAATAATCTGAGTAAGATTGAAGAAAGCCATACCTTTTCAAAGCCGACACCAATTTTGCAAACCAACATCTTGGAGCTTGCTTTACGCCATACAATGACTTACGCAACCGACACACCAAAGTTGTATCCGAGCTCTCAAACCCAGGAGGTAATTTCATGTATACCTCCTCATCAAGGTCACCATGTAGGAACGCATTATGGACATCCATTTGATGTAGTTCCCAATTCTTGGATGCCGATATGGCTAGAAAATCACGAACTATAGTCATCTTGGCAACAGAAGAAAAAGTTTTGTTGTAGTCAATTCATTCTTGTTGGTGACTACTCAACACTATTAATCTGGATTTGATGCGCCCAACATCTCTATTTGACAAATATTTGGTCTTGTACACCCATTGACTACCACGAGCATGTTTCCCCGAAGGTATATGCTCTAAGGTCCATGTGTCATTGTCTTTTAGAGCTCGTATCTCATCCTTCATGGAACGACGCCACTCATCGGATTTCATGGATTCTTTAAATGATTTAGCGTCCTTACCCTTAATTATAGCTGCTAGATATCTCCGATAATTTACAGAAAAATTGTCACAATTTATATAATGTGCTAGAGGATAAGGAGTACTTGAGGAGTGATTGGTAGGAGGAGGGTCAGAAGACAGACCATAAGCAAAAACCGTATGTGTCACAAAATCTGGATATAGAACATTTGGGAACTTTTCTCGAAGACAACGACCCATTTCCTGTGGACTAGTAGGCTGATCCGAAGTAGAATCATGCGTAGACCCAACGGACCCATCTAAAGGCTGATCATCAATATGCATAGTGGGTGCTGGTTCAGGAACAAAGGCCTGTGCGTCAATTTGAACTTCGTCCATATGATTTTGAGCGTTATACCGATTAGAATTAATCAAAAAATCAACATCTTCATCTTCATAAATTATTTCAGCAAAACCTTGATGAATATCTTGATCATTGTTCTCACTAGATATTGTATTAACATCTTCCGAACACCTAGACGGGAACACCTTCTCTACAAATTTCACATCTCTAGACACGATAAATTCCTTTGTATCAAGATCAAATAATTTCTACCCCTTCTTACCGAACAGGTAACCAAAAAAAACACTTTAGACTCTGACTTTGCAAATTTATCTCCCTTAGTCTTTTGATTATGAGCAAAGCACAAGCACCCGAAGGTTCGAATAGCACCAAAAGATGGTGGTTTACCAAAAAGTATCTCAAAAGGTGTTTTATTTTATAACATGGAAGAGGGTTTACGATTAATTAAATGAGCGGCAGCAATGTAACAACCCCCATATTTATCGAGTTTATATTTAAATATTTTATTTAAATATTATATCGTTAATCGGATTTTGGTCCAAAAAGCTACTTTTTGCAAGCGGTCAAATTAGGACTCGAGACCACTTCCATTGAGTTCGAAATTCCATTTACAACTTTTTTTAAGTATAAACATCGATAGGTTTGGAGTTAGTGAAATTTCACTAACTTTTCCCGCTTTGGACTATGGGTTAGTTTAGCCTATTAAGCCCAAATTCCAACCCCCTTCTCCTCACTCTTCATAAATTCCTAACTAACTTGAAATTTGCATTAATGGTGAAGAGAATGGGAAATTAAAACTCCAAGCTCAAATTTAATTGCTAATCCAACATTCAACTCCAAATTCAAGTAGAAGATATTGGATTCAAGCTTTGGATTGCTTCTCCATTGGCTTCAAGCTTCATCTTCATCCATTTTAATGAAAAGGTGAGATTTTTGTCTCACACTCTTGCTTATAACTATCTTGGACTGTTGGGAATGGTTTCCTATCACTTTAACATGCACATTTGCATTTGGTTTGGATTGGATTGGCGAAAAACTCCACTTTTTAGTCTTTTTGGTGAATTTCCAGCCTTAGGTCGTTTTGGACCCTTAGGTCGCTCGGGTTCGTGGCTTGCGCGCGTGGAAAAGTCGCCTGGACGTTAGGTCATAGGTCACTCGCGAGTTAAGCCTTAAGCGGAGGGTCGTTCGTGAGTTAAGCCTTAGGTCGTTTGGCCTTTATAACGTTAGGTCGCTCGCGTGTTAAAACTGTAGGTCCCGCTGGCCTTAAGTCATAGGTCGCCTCCGACCTAATATTGCCTCAGCTATTTTAATAGGTCGCGCGGGCCTTAGGTCGTAGGTCGTGAGACTCCTAGGTTGTAGGTCGCTCGTTCCTACTTCTATCCCTAAGTCGCGTAACCCCATCACCTTTAGGTCGTTAGGCCTTTATGTCGTTAGGTCGTTACACCTATAACTCGTTAAGTCGCGAATACCTTTAGGTCGTGAACCCCATTAGGTCGCAAACCTCTTTAGGTCGTCTGTCCCTTAAGCAGTTAGGTCGTTCGACCTGTGATGCCTTAGGTCGTTTGACCTGTGTTACGTTAGGTCGCGTAACCCCTTAGGTCGCTTGACCTTGTTTCCTGTTAGATCGCGTGACCTTGTTTTTCTTAGCTCGTGAACCTTGCTAGGTCGCTCATCCTTAGCTCGCGTACCTTCTTAGGTCGTGCACCCCCTTAGGTCGTTAGACCTCATTTTTGTTTTAGGTCGTAGGCCGCTTGTCTTCACTAGTTCGTACTGTTTTGGACGGGCGCTGCGCCGCACCCCACCGGGGTCGCTGCCGCTTGGACCCCCGCGACCTGACCGGGCAGGTCGAACCCCGTAGCAGGGGCGTTTCCCCCGCACCCCCACCTTGGGGGGTTGCCACCCCCTTGGACCCCCCTCCGTAGGGGATCTTATCTGAAAAATATTCAACAGAACTTTCTTTGTTTAGATGCTGAGTTGACCATTCTTCGAGACAACTTTAGAAATATGAAGGTTTCAATACTAGTAGTAAATATCAAAATTTATTCATCAAAATGATTTCAACTTTATTTTCAATACCAAACTCGTTTATAAAACCATTTTCCAGTCTATTAGTATATACAAACCTTTACCTCACTCGGATGAAATCTAATTAAACGACCTAGTAAAACAAGTGGTATGAAACGCTTGCGTTTGCTTCGTCGGTTAATTCTTGGACTTGTTCAATTGAACCTCTTGTGACAATTTTCTAGTGAGGATTTACAGTTTGTTCGTAAATATTTAAGTTAAGCAAGTGGTTATGGGACATTAAGCTAAACTTTTATATTTACAAGCTTAGTGTAATTGACACTTCTCGTTGATCATGACGATCATTCTTATGATTTAGACTAGTAATTGTGCGATGTCTCTTGTTTGCTTGGTTAGACTAGACACCACTTGTGTGATTTCATTCACACATACCTTTTGACCTTCTTCGTTAGTCTAGACACCACTTGTGTGATTTCACTCACACATACTTTTTTGTTTGCGAGGTTAGACTAGACACCACTTGTGTGATTTCACTCACACATACCTTTTTGATTTTTGGTTAGTCTAGACCTCATCTATGTGATTTCGACTCACACATATGGGGTAGCTCCCCATGGTCTTCGGACCGTCATGTGATAGGCCTCTTTCTTTTTCACGATTTTCTGGATTTCTTGTGTTGATTTCTGGAATTTATGTCATTGACTTGTTATGAGTACAAGTTTGGGTATGATACCCTTTTGGATCTTTGAGAAGATTCTTGTGATATTGATTAATCTCTTGTTGATTATCATTTACATACTTATAGTAGTATGATGTTATGGATATTATTCGCATATGCCATTTCTCTTATTTTATATCATGTCGTCTGATATTTATAGCTAGGCTGGTCCGTTTATTATTTTCTTATAAATAATACTCAGGTCAGACCGAGATGTTACAGGTGCTTCTGCTCGACTTCTCCCCTAGTGATTCACTACACAGACTTTTGGTTACTTGTTTAGATTAGCAGTTTTTGTTGTATACACTTGAGATATAGACTCATAGTTGTATTCTTTTGGTATAGCACGTATTGCTATTCTTTTGTATTATTGTGGATCTTTTGGACCACTACTCTGATGCACACTTTCATTTGTTAGTCATATATTCATATCTTCTTCCGCCTTTGTGATATGGATGTCTATGACTAATTTGTGTTATGCTTATTTCTATGTTTGTTTTCGAAGATTATTTTTAGCCACCGTGTGATAAGTAATTACATGGATGGTCTCTCCTCATCAGCCTTATTCTCCGCGCTAGTTGACAGCACTACACCGTAATGTTCTTGGCTAGCGTGGGTTTTGAGGGGGGGCGTCACAAGCAAGGACACATTCACCCCAAAAATAAATATGCAAGTTTGCTTGAAAGCGTAATGCCCTACCCACATTCAAAATATGTTTATGTTTCCTTTCAACTCTCCCATTTTGTTGTGGAGTACCCACACACGAAGTTTGAAACAAAATTTCAGTTGCATTAAAAGAATCAATCAAACAATTAAACTTAGTTCCATTATCACTTTGAACGACCTTAATTGTTTGAGAAATTTGCCTATCCACCATAGAAACAAAGGACATAAACATTTGAAACACCTCTAATTTGTCAACCAACAAATAAATCCAAACTTCTCTCGAAAAATCATCAACCATTGTCGAAAAATAACGGGCCCCATACGATGAAACGTGTCGATTTGGACCCCATAAATCACAATGTATTTTCTCAAAAATTCTAGAAGCTTTATTGTCACTTAAAGGAAACTTGTCTCCAGGATGTTTAACATGCATACATAGTTCACACCATTTATCTAAACTATCTTTATTATTTTTGACATGAGTAATTAACTTAGCTACTTTTTCGGAAGGATGCCTGAGTCGATGATGCCACAACTCCAAATTTAATGTTGCTTCAACTGTTGACATAAATTACGGTTTGCTAAAATAGTACAGTCCATCTCTCCTAACTCTCGTTTCGATAAGCTCCTTTATTTGGTCCTGTATAGCACAAACATGAGAATGTTATTGGACAATAGTTCGTAAATCAACATTAGATTGAGAAACAGAAATTAAATTGCAACTCAAATTTGGAACATAAAGTACTCTAGTGAGAGTAATTTTATCTGACACACATACGGATCCCACCAAAGTAGCAATCACTTTTTCACCATTCGGCAAACCAACAGAACAATCAAGATTTTGTGTGTCAAATAACCATGAACGTTGCCCTTTATCATGATGGGTTGCTCGGTATCGATAGTCCGTGAAGTATTATCAAACTTACCATATAATCGATTTTTGAGAATTTTACTATTACCAATCACGCCTGAAGAAGCTTTCCACTGCTCACTTGTGAATAATTGATCTTCACCACCAGCTATGGCAAAAACTGTTGAAAAATAATCATTCTTTGGCTTTGATACCATGAAGAATTGGTAAAACTCAGCTTGAATTCTTATTAATCACCAACATCCATATTTATAATACATACCCAAGACTCTACCTTATGGTAACTCTAGAATTGCTAAAACAGCGGGAAATCATCCGAAGATATATCCCCTATTACATAACGCTCATAACGTCTAATCACACATTGCGAAAATAGTAGGAAATCTTTCGAAGATATATCCCCTATTACATACCACTCATAACATCTAATCATATATTCTAAATATATCATAATATCTTAATCATATATTCTAAATATATCATAATATCTAATCATATATTCTAAATATATCTCAATATATCTATTAGCATTTGCCAATTATTCGTAGACCTTACAATATGTCATTGGATAACAACGATAATATCTTTTTGTGAAGATTTTTCCTAAATAAATAGCAATTATTAATTTTGTAATAAATTATCCTAAAATGAATGAAAATAAATACAAGACAAAATTTTAAAAAAATCACCTAAATATTAATCTTAATTTTCTAGTTTATGTGTTCCATTAACTTAATCTTAAACAAGTATAATGTTTGTACCAAAAGGAAAGTCAGCCCTCTATAAAAGAAAAATAAATTATTTGAAAAACGAGTCAAAAACTATGCTTTGTTGTTATTTTCAAAATGGAAAATGCAAATTAAAATAGGAGCCAAAGAGTGAAGGGCATTGAGTGAATTTGTTATGATATGAAATTGTAAAGAAATGAGGTAACTAGCTTTAGTGAGTTGTCAAATGGATTAGGGAAGGTAGAAAATTGAATTATTTAAAAGGGGGCAAGTAGGGCTAAATTGACCCCAACAATATATTGCTTGAAAAAAACAAAGGAGAATACATATGACTAGGGAAAAAAATAAAAGAAACTAAAGTAAGGAAAATAACACAAGGCGCATAATGTTCTGGAACATTGCCTCAGGCGTAGTAGTGTTATACGAGAATGGATGTGCATTTCTTTCTTTCCAAAAGCGACAGTGATGGTTTTGAGAATGCACAATAATGCGATAGAGTAATCATTTTTGAGCCTAATGCTTTGGAATATCCATAACCATTGCTTCGATGATTCATAATGCTAAAATGTGTAGCCACGAAGCCTTATAATTTTTCTTATTTCAAGGTGGATGTTTCACATTTAAAGAAAAGGTATTTCTTATTTCAAGGTGGATATTGGATATACAGCAGGACGAGTTTTTATTCATTACTCTTTCTAGGAGCTTATCTTTAATCAAGCGGGTATTATTTATAATTTTCTAAAGCATAAAGTAATTCTTTCCATTGCTATATTTTTTTCCATATTCTTTTCTTCCAAAGGTCATTATCTACAACTGTATTATCAATAATAGAGTTGTAGACAATACAAATGATTTGTTTGATGTTTTTTGTTCCACAGGCTATGTTGTTGTCACAATATTGGTGTGGTTATTAGAGAAGGTGCCCTACACCTCTCTGATAATAGAACTACAACAATATGGAAGCGTAGTCATGTCATTATGGTTGTAACTTGTGACCTATACATATACATTGATTGTAGCAACACTAATTTTTTCAGTGTTGTTAGAATAATAAATTAGATTTAAAATAGAAACTTAAACGAGAAAATTTGTTTTTTCGTAAAGGAATAAGATTTGAGAAACTAGAATTTTAGCGTTTTAATTAAATAATCAATGAAATTAGAAGTTGGAATGATGATTGTAAAATCTGTATAATATTGGAAAGCAAAATATATAATTTACTGATGTTAAATTCTTTACTTAAGGCTTGTTAAACAATGTGTTGGTGTTTTCTAAATAATATGCATTTTATTGAAAAAATAATATATGAAATTCATTGATGTAAATTTCTTGTTTTAAACTTGTTAATGAAGAGATTAGTGTATTTTAATTATTGTGAAATTTATTTGGAATAAAAATTAACTTAAATGGTGTTAAATTTGTTAAAAATAATTTAACAGGCTATTTACTTACGATGTGTTTTGATATTATTTTAGAACACTTAGCCAAATTTTCTGTGAAGTCATTAGTTTGTTAAATTAATTGGAAAAGTGTATAAGGAATAAAAGAAATACAATAATTTCTTATTCGGTCTAATAATAAAATTTAGCCTACTTAAGAACTTAAGTAAAATATGGTATTACGTTCTCGTTCTTTCCATTATCCAAGTCGTATGTTCACAGCTAAAAGAAAGAAATAAAAAAGCTAGGGTTTTCTACTTGCAAGAAAATATCTCCATTTTTAAATAGAAAGAAAATTCTAAAAATTAAAAGGAAATTAAAGGTATGTTAATAGAACCCTATTTCATCTCCTAGCCTTATTGATTTTAGTTTGACAGGCTGTAATCTTTGTTATACTTCTTTCGTTTTAAGGCAATGGTTACGGTTAATGAAGTCGATGTGAAAAAATTGGTAGGAATGGGTTGTAGCATGCTAATTAAAGGAGAAAGGTGCGACGACTCGGAATTTGGGGCAATATCAATTTAATAATCTTTGTTAATAATTAAATTGATTTGACCATTTTTCATTATAAATTGACAAGTTAAAATTCATTTAAAGGTTAATAATAATAATTTGACAATATCTATTAACATTTTTCTTAACAACATAAAATTGGCAAGTTTAATTCTTTTGTAAACTAATAATATTTTAATTTGGGAATATTTATTTTAGCAATTTAAAATTGGTTAGATTTATTTTTCAAAAGCTAATCAAAATATCTTCTATTTATAATATATATATATATATATTGATAATATATTATAAATAGGAAGTCTTTAATGTAATAAAAGCTATATATTCAAATTGTAATATATATGAATATATATGTTGTGGTTTGGATTTGTGTTTCAAAAATCAATATAATGATTATCAAAACTAATGATTAAAAATGGTTTCCATTTGAAATGTATATATTTGTATATCTATTAGAAATAGGAAAAAAATTATTGTTTTGAATTTCATAAAGTGTTTCCAAACTTTATTATATATAATTTGTAATTTGAAATTTTAATTTGACTTAATACTTTTAAAAGTGATATTTGAGATTTAAATTTTAATAACAAAGATAATTTCTTATTTAATATAGAAATATATATTTTAAACTTGAGTTTTAAATAAGATTTAAATTTAAAAAGATTAATTGTTTTTTAATATTCTTTCATTTTAAAATTTTTATATAAGATAAATTTGGTTTAGGAATTTTATATATAAAATTAAAATAAATTTCTCAAGCTTATAAATATATGATTCATTTAATTTGATCAAAGTGTAAGTTATTTATAAATAAATGTTTACATAAATTCATATGTATATTTATTAAAATCTAAAGCTTATTTATATATAAAATAAATACACATTACATACATGTAAATATTACATAATTACGTACATAGCTTAAACAAATTATAAAAAAAGAAAGTAACACTTGTAAATCATTAATTAAGCATTAAAACACTTGTAAACATTTTAATATATGATAGAGACATTTGTAAACATATAGGCTTAGGTGTAAGTTAACTAAAGCATTAAGGAGACAAATGTCAATTCTCTTGATAATTTAATTTAAAATTAAAAAAAATAAGAAGAAGAGTTTTAATCTTTAGCTAAAAATCTTTCTTCATTTCAACCAAAACATAATACAAATCAAAGAAAAAAAAAGAAAGACATAAAATCTGGAAAATCTAAAAAATAAGAAGAAAGAAATAAATAAAGAATCGTGAATCAAAGAATACGAGCAGGAAAATTAAAACATCAAGGCAAGATTTTCAAATACATCAAGCAACAAGATGTAAAACTTCAACAGGCAAAACTGGAAAATTTAGCAGCAAGATTTATTTCAACATGCAGTAAGAAATAAAGAGCTAAGAAATTTCAAGGCCTGGAAAACTAACATCTGCTCTGTTCTTTGCTAAATAAGGCGAGTAAATGAATTTTAAAAACAGTTTGAGATCACGGATTTCAACTTGTTCTTGTGAATGAATATCATGATGATATCTGAAATACTTGAATTAAATTGGATGCATGTTTGAATGATGAATATTTGAATGCCTGTGTTGTTTAAATGGTCTCTGTGTGATAATAACAGACATCAATTTCTTAATAAATTCAATAATTAAATTTTGAATTCAAATTAGCTTGTGATTTGCAAAGAAAAGTTGTTTGAAATCATGTAACGTTTCATCTAAAAATAATTATAGGTATATAGAATGAATCTTGTGTTCAGAATTTTTAAATTTAAAGTGAATTCTTAATTTTGGTCAAAAATTAATCAAATCAATTTTATGTTTGAATTACATAATTGAATTCGTGATGCAAAACCATGAATTCTAAGGGTTGTATCATGATTTTTAAATTGGAATTTTTGTGCAATTTTGTGATGAGTGTTCGAGCTTCAATGGCCAATTTACGACAAACGACGGCGAAATTGAGGACGTGGTTGAGCATGAAGGTCGAGTGGATGTAGGAGTTCATTAGAAAATTAGTATTGGGATTTTTAGATGGCCGACGTGAACTTGCGATGGTATTGTAGGGTTTTATCACCCAGTTTTGGTGACGTTTTTGTAGAAGCTTTTTCGGCATCAAGAGCAACTCCGTGGCGATCACGAGGGTTGCAATAGATTCAAGGGGATGTGAGGGAGCTACGGTTATGATGGCAGGGTTTCTCGAGGCTGGGGTTGCCGTGGTGGTCGACTTTCTGGTGAAGTTTGGTTCGAGCTGATGGGTTTAGAGAGTCGACTTTTGATTGTCGATCTAAACTTGATTACTGAGTTCCGGGTATGGATGTCGTGGTCAAGAGTGACTTATCGAAGCCACGGCGATGATCTATGGTGGACGGAGTGATGGTGCATAATGCATGTGTGAAGATGTGTCAGAAGAGTTTGGGTTTGAAAGAAGAAGATGGGAGCTTGAAGTTTTCTTCGTGTATCTGATGTTTTTTCTCGAAGCACGATGCTGGTGACCATGACTCGAGTTTGCATCGGGATTCAAGAGGTGTTTGCTCGGGATTTCATTCGAGCAATTTGAAATTTTGCTCGAAGCAGTATAGGGTCTTAGTAGTTTAACGCGTAAGGATTTGACAGCAAAAGTTTTAAAAGTTTTGAAACAAAGAAATTTGATTCTGTAAATAATTCAAGTTTTAAAAAAAGGTAAAACAAGTTTTTACTTATTAAACTAAATTGTTTCCAAGAATAATTATTTTAAACAAGTTTATTTATTTAAATAGAAAAGTTTTTAAATAAAATAAGTGGATTTCAATAATGAGGTTTGTATTAAATTTTATTGAATAACTTTGGAAAACTTTTAAAGATATAAAAGTTAAAGTACATGTTTATATGGTTTTAATTATAATTGATTTCTAAGGTGTTTTATTTTAAATAAAGTTTAATGATAAGAATTTAGTAAAATCAATTATAATAAGGAGTTATCTTTAAGTAATTAAGAGATTTTGATTTATCAAAGATTTTAACATGTGAAATTAACAAGGGTAATTTTACTATCGTAAATGATTTAAAAGTAATTAATAATCAATTATGATAAATGAATTCTTAATTAAGGATCGTTTTAAATATAAGAAGTTAAAGAATTATTTAATTAAATTTAAATGATTAGTTAAATAATTAATTAAGTAATCAATTAGTGATTAATTAAAGATAATCACTTATGGATTAATTTAGTGCAATTACTTGGTGAAGGAATTAAGGAATAATTACTGGAGGTAATTAAGTAAAATTTAATTACTTTATGGAAGAAATTAAGTGGAAGTGATTGAGGGTTAATCACTTAGTAACTAATTAAAGAATTAATTCATATAATTAATTAAAGGTTTAAAATTAATTAATTAAAGAATAATTAATTAATAATTAAGAGCAATTAATAAGTGATTAATTACTTTTTAAATAATTAATCAGGAAGGATTTGATTAATAGAAGTGATTATTAATTAAATAATTAATTGTTGATTAATAATTAAAGAACAATTAATCTATAATTAAGTTTTGATTACTAAATGTAATTAAAAAGTAATTAATCAAGTATGATTAATTGAAGAGTAATTAATGAAATGTGATTAATTCAAAAGTAATTAATCAAGCATGATTAATTAAAAAGTGATTAATCAGGTGTGATTAATTAAAAGGATAATTAAGAAATAATTAGTAGGGTAATTAAATAATAATTAATCAAGGATGATTAAGTAAAGGGTAATTAAGAGATAATTACTTGGTATAATTAAGAAGTAATTAATCAAGATGATTAATTAAAATTGAAATTCAGGAATAATTACTTAAAGTAACTAGAAAATAATTAAACAAGGGGGATTAATTAAAGAGGATAATTAAGCGATGTTTAGTTAATTAATTTATTAATGAATAAGTAAGTTGGATTGATGATAATCCAAGCGATTAAGTAAGGAATTAATGTGATTAAAATTTAATTAAAATTATTAAGACTGGTCCAAACTTGTTTATGGATGATTAATGATTGGATGATAAATATCATTGGGTGAGTTAATGATATTGGATGATATTGTTTGTCATTAGTTGATATGTAATGATTTGAATGTGATATATCTGAGATGTGATATATATGCTTCTTTGTTTGGATGAATTTGATAATAGTTAATTATCTATCTGTGTGTTATGAACCATTCATTTATGTTAAGTAATATTCTTAATATCTACTGTTTAAACCCTTAAGTACAACTTGGACATTAAAATGGCATTTTGGATTCGGTGAGAGCAGGATAAGATTTTATATCCGAAAACCACATGGATCCAAATTAACGTTAGGTCTTAAATCCAAGTGAAGTGAAGTGAAGGCTCGAAGTGTAAGAACTATGTATCGTTATAACTCTGAGGATGATTCTAGAATAAGTTTAACGAAGATAGTACTTTCATATTCAAGATGAAGATTCAGAGTGCAAGGGCTATTGTCGTTAACTCTGAGGGTGATTCCAAAATGAGTGTAACGAGATAGTGCCTTCGATTCCATTCGAACCCAAAACGGACTTGTATGGATTGAATGCTTTCAAAACATCGTCAGGTGGATGATGAGCATTCTAAGATAGATGTGTCCTCTAAAGGTAATCGCAGCCTCAAGCCTCATCAACCGGGAATGGCTAAAACAGGGGAGGTGCAGCAAGGTTAAGTGGGTCATGCCCAAGTAGGACGGATTTACCCCTGTCTAGATGTCCCTTTTAATTTCGGCTGTGTGGGCAGTTGGATCTGCAGCCAACTGCGGGGTTGTTTTGTTCGGGACTATTCAGTAAGGAATGGTCCCGGCCTTGTGTTGTAGGGGAGTTAGGTTGGCTCCTCGGTACGGTGATCTAGGCCACGTACTGTGACGGGCGGTACCCCAGTAGCCCTGCCATTGATGGAAACCCAATCTTCCTACGAGACCCTACGGTTTTGATTGTATTACCCACTTTTATGGCTAGTAGCTGGAATTTAATTAATGTAACAATTTCGGCTATTCTTATTTAATTGAAAACCCTAGACACTATTATAATATAATTGGATTTCCTATCAAATGTTTTGGTTAGCGTAAGGTAAATTTTTTTCCATGTTTATGTATGGGAAGTCTTACGTGATACCCTTTCTTTTCAAAGGATTTTCTAAAGTTATGCAATTTTAAACTGTTTACTCACACCAGACCCCTGTCTGACCCGAGTATTTATTTTCTGTTTTATTAAACTCTTGGGTACTCATATTATGTATGAGTAGTCAAGTGATTCAGGTTATCCTTGACGAATTTTGGAGGAGCTTTAGAGCAGGAGGCTTCAGCGTGTAGATATATATATAGAGTTTCCACTATGATGTTATTCTGTATGGATGTTCTTGTATTGTACATTAGACAAAAATGTTATAACCATCTAAATTGAGATGTAAGTTGTGTACTCTGATGTATATGATACTATATATATGTTATACATTATATTTTCATTCGTTCCGCTGTGAGATTTTGATGTGTTGTTGTTCTTTCTTCTCTTTCTTTTCTTCTTCTATCCCTTTCTTTCTTAAGTAATGATGCGTCTTTCTGGTGATAGAAAGACGGGTCGCTACAGTTGGTATCAGAGCGCTAGGTTGAGTGAATACCTAGGCTTTGGAGTGACTTCTTTCTTAAGAGAGCGTGCTTGTAGTTTTATATATAGATATATTTATATATCTACCTAATATGCTGGGTTATCTGTTCGGATTTTCCAACATAGGTTATAAAGGTAGATAAGGTAGGGGTGTGAGTAAGACGACTACCACTATTGAAAGAGGTTTATATGTTGTGGTTAAAGGTATATCTGTCGAGATTGTAGATCTAATACCGTCTTGAATAAGCTTTGTAGATCGGTTAAAGGATTTCATTGATCCCAGAGAAAGTCTTTTAAAGGATTAGAGTATATTCTTGAAGTGTGATTTTGATTTGCTCTCGAGTGAGCGGGATTTCCAAGAGTTGAATCTGTCTGCTGAGCAGAAGCAGGTGATGGTATCTTGTTGACTTCAGGAAAGAATAGCTGTATGGTGAGATGTAGTATCCGTAGATGGTTCTGAAGATGTTCCTTTTGGAGCAAGATTTAGATGGTATTGAAGAATAGCGATGCCTACTGCAAGGAAGATTCGGATGTTTAGGGATCTTCTGGATCTCAAGTAAGAGATTCTTATCTATATTGAAGTATGAGACTAAGGTCGATGGGTTACCTCGTTTTGGACATGGTCTCATTGTTTCCCTTTAGAAGAACAAGTGGTTGGTGTTTGGTTTGGAACCGAGTTTCATGAGAAGATGTCTACCCGTCTCAAGGATCTTTTAGTGGAATTGGGTGATAGTTTTGTGTTTCAAGAAGCTTTTAGGTTAAGGAAGATCTTTTGTCTTAGCAGTATCATTGAAGTGAAGTTTGGAAGCAGTAGCGTGGACCCGTTTCTTCGATGATTTAGAAATCTTTGGGATTCTACTATCGGCAGACCAGGCAGATAGTGAAGGCTTATCCATTTCTTTGGAAAGCTCAGCAAAGCGGGATATTTGTTGGAAGTGATCTATCAGTTTATTTGGTAGATAAGCCATTCTGGAAAGATTAAACCTGATTAGGAAAGTTGTTCTAGTTGGTGAAGATAGTTCTTTGGAATCTGAGCTGGGTAAGATTGCAAATGTGACTTGCGATTAGTTTGGGAATTCATGAAGTATTCTTTGGTTAGGGATTGAGGAATCTCATGTGGAGGTAGAAGCTATTAAGTAATCAGAGATTATCCAGAGGATTTTGAGGAAATCAGAAGATACCGCATCAGAGTTTGAGTTTTCCTTATCGACTTGGATTCCAGGAGAAATATCGATGGCTCAACCATGTAGAGGGATGACTATTAGAGCGAAAAGAGTTTGGTGAAGCAACTCAAGATTCATGAGGAGGGATTGATCATCTAGTTCTAGTTAAAATTCTGCTGGGATGTTTTGACGAGTAGAATGGTCACTTAGAGTTTTTTTTAAGGATCTAATAAACAATGTATGGAGGAAGATTATGCTCGAATTCTTCGATAGCATTCTCATCTATTCCAGATCATAGTTGTGCAGCGGAAGCGAGATAGCAGTTATTCTGGGATGGGAGCAACCGGAAATTACGGTTTTCTTGGATTAGAGGATTTCTATAGGAAATTCAAGTATGAAGAAACTTTCAGGATTAGAAGGCAAGGTTGTCAAGTGGAACTGTTTGGCTATTCCGGATAAGAGGTTTAGGATGAAGTCCACTAATGCTTGTGGAGTAGAGTTTTGTTTTGGATTTCGGTAAATTTTTGGGAAAACCATTTTGTTGAGTTGGATCTGGAAATTGGTTTGATTTTGGCCCAGTTTGTTCATAAAGCAATCGGCAAAGGTTAAGTTGATCAGGATAGATGGAGGTGACTAAGGAGCATCATAATAGTTATGTAGTTAAGAATTGAGGAGATTTGGAATGTGAAGTTGGAATTTGGATATTGCTTTAATTTTATTCGATCAAAGGAGATATAAGATTTGGTAAAACTGGAGGGCTAGCTCTGGAAGTATTTTGAGATTTCCCTGTGTTCTCCGGAAATTAGATTTTGATTTATAGGATTGAATTGCTAGCTAGGATAGCTGGAATTCATTGTATTTCACGTATCTCTGAGGAATATGTGTATGATTCATCGAGTGATAGAATCAGCAGTTCAGAAGGATCTGGCAGTTGGGCTAAACTTGAGTTTAGTCTGACATCTTGATCAGATTTGTAGATCCAGATGAGAGGAGTTCTAGGCTATAGTAGTGTAGTTACTTAAGATTCTGTAGAGCAAGTATTCCAGTATAGGTACCTGGAAAACTCCAGATAATATCAGGAAGTTCTATTCAGAATCTTGTCTGGATAATTAAAATTATTTGTTTGAGTTGGTTGCTATGATTAATAGCGTATGATTTATTTGTGTGATTGCTGATTGAAGTTAAAACTTTTGTCAGGTTATTAAATTATCTTTGCTTTTAAATTTCGGGGACGAAATTCTTTTAAGGTGAGAGGAATGCGAAGACACGGAATTTTGAGCAATATCAATTTAATAATCTTTGTAAATAATTAAATTGATTTGATCATTTTTCATTATAAATTGACATGTTAAAATTCTTTTAAAGGTTGATAATAATAATTTGACAATGTCTATTAACATTTTTATTAACAACATAAAATTGGTAAGTTTAATTCTTTTGAAAACTAATAATATTTTAATTTGGGAATATTTATTTTAGCAATTTAAAATTGGTAAGATTTATTTTTCAAAAGCAAATCAAAATATCTTCTATTTATAATATATATATATATATATATATTGATAAATATTGTAAATAGGAAGTCTTTAATATAATAAAAGCTATATATTCAAATTGTAATATATATGAATATATATGTTGTGGTTTGGATTTGTGTGTCAAAAATCAATACAGTGATTATCAAAACTAATGATTAAAAATGGTTTCCATTTGAAATGTATATATTTGTATATATATTAGAAATGGGAAAAAATTATTGTTTTGAATTTCATAAAGTGTTTCCAAACTTTATTATATATAATTTGTAATTTGAGATTTTAATTTGACTTAATACTTTTCAAAGTGATATTTGAGATTTAAATTTTAATAACAAAGATAATTCTTATTTAATATAGATATATATATATATATATATATATATATATATTAAACTTGAGTTTTAAATAGGATTTAAATTTAAAAAGCTCAATTTTTTTTAATATTCTTTCATTTTAAAATTTTAACATAAGATAAATTTGGTTTAGGAATTTTATATAAAAAATTTAAATAGATTTCTCAAGCTTATAAATATACGATTCATTTAATTTGATCAAAATATAAGTTATTTATAAATAAATGTTTACATAAATTCATATGTATATTTACTAAAATCTAAAGCTTATTTATATATAAAATAAATACACATTACATACATGTAAATATTACATAATTAGATACATAGCTTAAATAAATTATAAAAAAAGAAAGTAACACTTGTAAACATTTTAATATATGATAGAGACATTTGTAAATATATAGGCTTAGGTGTAACTTAACTAAAGCATTAAGGAGACAAATGTCAATTCTCTTGATAATTTAATTTAAAATTAAAAAAAATAAGAAGATTTTTAATCTTCAACTAAAAATCTTTCTTCATTTCAACCAAAACATAATACAAATCAAAGATAAAAAATAAAGACATGGAATCTGGAAAATATGAAAAGTAAGAAGCAAGAAATAAATCAGGAATCAAGAATCAAAGAAGATAAGCAGGAAAATTACAACATCAAGGCAAGATTTTCAAATACAATCAAGCAACAAGATGTAAAACCTCAACAAGCAAAACTAGAAAATTCAGCAGCAAGGTTTATTTCAACATGCAGTAAGAAATTAAAGAGCTAAGAAATTTCAAGGCCTGGAAAACTAACATCTGCTTTGTTCTTGGCTAAATAAGGTGAGTAAATGAATTTTAAAAGCAGTTTGAGATCCTGGATTTCAACTTGTTCTTGTGAATGAATATCATGATGATATCGGAAATACTTGAATTAAATTAGATGCATTTTTGAATGACGAATATTTGAATGCCTGTGTTGGTTAAATGGTCTTTGTGTGACAATAACAGACATCAGTTTCTTAATAAACTCAATAATTAAATTTTGAATTCAAATTAGCTTGTGATTTGCAAAGAAAAGTTATTTGAAATCATGTAACCATTCATCTAAAAATAATTATAGGTATATAAAATGAATCTTGTGTTCAAAATTTTTAAATTTATTGTGAATTCTAAATTTTGGTCAAAAATTAATCAAATCAATTTTAAGTTTGAATTGCATAATTGAATTCGTGATGCAAAACCATGAATTTTAAGGGTTGTATCATGATTTTTAGATTGGAACTTGTTGTGCAATTTTGTGATGATTGTTCGAGCTTCAATGGCCAGTTTACGGCGAACGACGGCGAACTTGAGGACGTGGTTGAGCATGAAGGTCGAGTGGATGTAGGAGTTCATCAGAAAATTAGTATTGGAATTTTTAAATGGCCGACGTGGACTTGCGATCGCATTGTAGGGTTTTATCACCCAGTTTTGGTGACAGTTTTGTAGAAGCTTTTTCAGCATCAAGAGCGACTCGTTGGCGATCGCGAGGGTTGCGATAGGTTCAGGGGGACGTGAGGGAGCTACGTTAAGATGGTGGGGTTTCTCGAGACTGGCGTTGCCGTGGTGGTCGACTTTCTGGTGAAGTTTGGTTCGAACTGATGGGTTTAGAGAGTCGAATTTTGATTCTCGATCGAAACTTGATTTCTGGGTTTCGCATATGGATGTCGTGGTCGAGAATGACTTGTCGAAGCCATGGCGATGATCGATGGTTAACGTAGTGATGGTGCATGATGCACGGGTGAAGATGTATCAGAAGAGTTTGGGTTTGGAATAAGAAGATGGGAGCTCGAAGATTTCTTCGTGTATCTGATATTATTTCTCGAAGCACGATGATGGTGGCCATGACTCGAGTTTGCATCGGGATTCAAGAGGAGTTTGCTCAGGATTTCATTCGTGCATTTTGAAATTTTGCTCGATGTAGTATAAGGTCTTAGTAGTTTAAGGCGTAAGGATTTAACAGCAAAAGTTTTAAAAGTTTTGAAACAAAGAAATTTGATTTTGTAAATAATTCAAGTTTTAAAAAAAGGTAAAACAAGTTTTTACTTATTAAGCTAAATTGTTTCCAAAAATAATTATTTTAAAAAAGTTTTAATTATTTAAATAGAAAAGTTTTTAAATAAAATTAGTGGATTTTCAATAATGAGGTTTGTATTAAATTTTATTCAATAACTTTGGAAAACTTTTAAAGATATAAAAGTTAAAGTCGATGTTTATATGGTTTTAATTATAATTGATTTCAAAGGTGTTTTATTTTAAATAAAGTTTAATAATAAGCATTTAGTAAAATCAATTATAATAAGGAGTTATCTTTAAGTAATTAAGAGATTTTGATTTATCAAAGATTTTAACATGTGAAATTAACAAGGGTAATCTTACTATTGTAAATGATTTAAAAGTAATTAATAATCAATTAAGATAAATGAATTATTAATTAAAGATCTTTTTAAATATAAGAAGTTAAAGAGTTATTTAATTAAATTTAAATGATTAGTTAAATAATTAATTAAGTAATGAATTAGTGATTAATTAAAGATAATAACCTATGGATTAATTTAGTGTAATTACTTGGTGAAGGAATTAAGGAATAATTACTAGAGGTAATTAAGTAAAAGTTAATTACTTTATGGAAGTAATTAAGTGGAAGTGATTAAGGGTTAATCACTTAGTAACTAATTAAAGAATTAATTCATATAATTAATTAAAGGTTTAAAATTAATTAATTAAAGGATAATTAATTAATAATTAAGTGTAATTAATAAGTGATTAAGTACTTGTTAAATAATTAATTAGGAAGGATTTGATTAATAGAAGTGATTATTAATTAAATAATTAATTGTTAATTAATAATTAAAGAATAATTAATCTATAATTAAGTTTTGATTACTAAATGTAATTAAAATGTAATTAATCAAGTATGATTAATTGAAGAGTAATTAATCAAATGTGATTAATTCAATAGTAATTAATCAAGTGTGATTAACTAAAAAGTGATTAATCATGTGTGATTAATTAACAGGATAATTAAGAAATAATTATCAGCGTAATTAAATAATAATTAATCAAGGATGATTAATTAAAGGGTAATTAAGGGATAATTACTTGGTATAATTAAGAAGTAATTAATCAAGATGATTAATTAAAATTGTAATTCAGGAATAATTACTTAAAGTAAATAGGAAATAATTAATCAAGGGGGATTAATTAAAGAGGATAGTTAAGTGATGTTTAGGTGATTAATTTATTAAAGAATAAGTAAGTTGGATTAATGATAATCCAAGCGATTAAGTAAGGAATTAATTTGATTAAAAATTAATTAAAATTATTAAGAGTGGTCCAAACTTGTTTATGGATGATTAATGATTGGATGATAAAATATCATTGGATGAGTTAACGATATTGGATGATATTGTATGTCATTAGTTGATATGTACTGATTTGAATGTGATATATCTGAGATGTGATATATATATGCTGCTTTGTATGTATGAATTTGATAATAGTGAATTATCTATCTGTGTGTTATGAATCATTCATTTATGTTAAGTAATATTCTTAATATCCACTGTTTAAACCCTTAAGTACAACTTGGACATTAAAATGGCGTTTTGGATTCGGTGAGACCGGGATCGGATTTTATATCCGAAAACCACATCGATCCAAATTAACGTTAGGTCGTAAATCCAAGTGAAGTGAATTGAAGACTCGATGTGTAAGAACTATGTATTGTTATAATTCCGAGGGTGATTCCAGAATGAGTTTAACGAAGATAGTACTTTCAGATTCGAGGTGAAGATTCAGAGTGCAAGGGCTATTGTCGTTAACTCTTAGGGTGATTCCAAAATGAGTGTAACGAGATGGTGCCTTCGGTTCGGTTCGAACCCGGAACGAACTTATATGGAATGAATGGTTTCAAAACATCGTCAGGTGGACGATGAGCATTCTAAGATAGATGTGTCCTATAAAGGTAATCGCAGCCTCAAGCCTCATCAACGGGGAATGGCTAAGACAAGGGAGGTGTAGCAAGGTTAAGTGGGTCATGCCCAAGTAGGACAAGATTTATTCCCGTCTAGATGTCCCTTTTTATCTCGGTTGTGTGGGTAGTTGGATCTGCAGCCAACTGTGGGGTTGTCTTGTTCGGGACTATTCAATAAGGAATGGTCCCGGCCTTGTGTTGCAGGGGAGTTAGGGTGGCTCCTCGGTACGGTGATCTAGGCCGCGTACTGTGACGGGCGGTACCCTAGTAGACTTGCCATTGATGGAAACCCATTCTTCCTACGAGACCCTACGGTTTTGATTGTATTACCCACTTTTGTCGCAAGTAGCTGGAATTTAATGAATGTAACAATTTCGGCTATTTCTTATTTACTTGAAAACCCTAGACACTATTATAATATCACTGGATTTCCTATCAAATGTTTTGGTTAGCGTAAGGTAAAAACTTTTCCATGTTTATGAGTGGGAAGTCTTACGTGATACCCTTTCTTTTCAAAGGATTTTCTAAAATTACGCAATTTTAAACCGTTTGCTCACACCAGACCCCTGTCAGACCTGAGTGTTTATTTTCTATTTTATTAAACTTTTGGGTACTCACATTATGTATGAGTAGTCAAGTGATTCAGGTTGTCCTTGATGAATTTTGAAGGAGCTTTGGAGCAGAAGGCTTCAGCGTGTAGATATATAGATAGAGTTTCCACTGTGATGTTATTCTGTATGGATGTTCTTGTATTGTACATTAGACAGAAATTATGGAGATCCAAATTATTGAGATGAAAATAATTTTGAAAAAAATGGAAATCAGTTAATAGAAAATATGTAAAGGATAAACAGTTTGAAAAATAAACATCAAGGATGAGTGAAAATAAATAAGTAAGTTGATAATTGTTTTCCAATAAATAAACATGAAAAGGAGATAACTAAGTATGAATGAATTTTAAAATTCATATATCTTATATATACTGTATATAAGTAGTCAGAGGGGTTTAAAGTGATAAAATAAATACAATGATAATTAAAATATAAGAAACCAGTTTAGTATTAATTGAACATAAATACATTTTTTATATAAATCAAGAGAAAGTAAATGGTCTGAATACCAGCAAGGAACAAATAGATAAAAAGTTTACAAGTTTAAGAAAATACACAACAAAGACAGGCCACATGAAAATAATGCGCATAAGAAACATGCAAATGGCATGTGCCCAGAAAAGAGGAAAAGCAAACTGTTTTACCTAAAATGGAATCACAGAGAAAATGGCATAATTAGCCATAAACATATACACATAATTCTCTATATTGTATGACGATAAAATGGGCTTTTCTCTTCATAAAACCTTAGCTAAATGTTTTAAAAATGAGAGGATAGCAGCAGTTTACTCTGAGTGGAAAAAAAAACTCACATTGTCTTCAAGCTTAAACATTCTCGGGGAAGAGAAGAGGAAGGTGAGTGATTAATCACGTATGAGAATTAAAGGCATTAAGACCCAAGTTAAGGGCAGCCATATCATTTCTATAAAATCTTAGTATGCTTCTGTTTAATTTTTATTCTCTGAATAAATGAATGTTGAATGTGGTCGATACTTTGGTTGAGTATGTGGTTGCTGTTTGATTTGTCATGATTGTTTTAATTTTTGTTTTGAAATATAAATAATCAAACAAATATTCTGATCACAGAGATGGATTTTATAATCCAGTTTTTATATGGAAATGAATTAAATATTTTACTGAGAAATAGGGTATTAATGGAAAATGAACTAGGCAGTGTGAATAATGAAATCCATGCTCATGTCTAGTTCATTTTAAAATGACATAAACAATGCAATATTATATGTATGTGCTGATTTGTTCAGATCACAAGCCAATATGTAACGACCCGTATTTTACGTGTCGATTAAATCGTAAAATAGTTGCTTTAGGTCGTTGATAAGTTGTTTGGAGTTTGAGTCGACCATAGCTTAAGTCGTATGGATGCTAGCTCATGTAGGCCGACTTAAGATGGGACGAGTTGAACGGCTTATAGGTATAGCCGAGTCAGGGAAGTAGCCGACTTAAGTATGTCCGACTCATGGGTTACACCGACCTAGGATATAGTGTGATATACTTGAGTCGGATTGAACGAGTTAGCATGTCAGCCGAGTTAAGAGATGGCCGACTTAAGGCTTAGATGACTTCAGGTGGTAGGCGAGTTAGTGGTGTTGACGACTTAGTGTTTGGCCGAGTTAAGATAGTATGCGACTCAGTAGGTTGCGACTTAGTGATGTTGCCGACTTAAGGTATAGCGACTTAGGAAAAACCTGACCGACCTATAGGTGGAGCGACTTAAGGAACCAACGGCTTAAGGGATGCCGACTCATGGGTTAGCGGCTTAAGGGGTTAAGGCTTAGGTCGTGGGTAGCTGAGTCGGCAGGGTCTTGAGTCGTAAGTCGTAGCATAGTTGAGTCGTATGGTAGATAAGTCGTTAGGATGTTAAGTCGTCCAGACAATCTAGTGTTGAGTCGTGGGTTGGTTAAGTCGGCACTTGAATTAGGTCGGCCTTAGAGTTAGGTCGCGTAAGTGTCTGAGTCGTTAGGTCGGCCTGTGTTTCAGGACGTGTATGCTATGAGTCGTACACGAGTTAAGTTGTTGGGTCGGCTAGCTGATGAGTCGTTGGGTCGGCCTTGGGGTTAAGTCATAGGTAGATGAGTCAGTATGATTAGCTAGGTGGCCCTGTGATAAGTTAGGTCGGGGAGATTCTTAGGTCGGCAACGACCTAAGACCGAGCGAGTTAACTCCGAGCGAGTTAGGCCTGACCGAGTTAAGGTTGATTTCAGCCTATAAATACGCGACCATTTCTTCACTTTTTGGCACCGGTTTTTGAAGCGACGAAGTGCTGCCATTTTGGGAGCTCGACTACAACATTTCTTCATCTCCTTTTCTCCATTCCAATCTAGTTCTAACATCCATCCAAGATCGAAGATCAATATTGAAGATCCAAGAGCCAAAGTTGAAGATCTTCATCCAACGAAGCTAGATTTCATCATTTCAAGCGAGATTTCGACGAATCAAGCTTGAATCCTTGCTGTCCAGATCTGAAGTTGATAGTTTTTGAAGTGTTTGGGTGATTTGGTGAGTGGTGGTTATCTCTCACGCGGACCCAAAGGAGTATATTGGATTGGTGGTTTGTTGGAGTGTTGTAGATAGTGATTTCATACATTTTCCTTAGATCCAAGTGTAGATCCATTACTTATGAAGATGTTTACTTATGCAAGTTCATTCATCAAGTTGTAGAGACAAAACCCATGATTTATATTTGTTAGATCTATGCTAGAAACCCATGATTCATGTATGTTATATCTATGCTCATTTATTTACGAACTTGCCATAGTAGTTATAAATGCCTACTTAGACCATATTCGATTACTTGATTGCTTAAGCTAATGATTGATTTGATTGATTGCTATGTATGTTAGTTGATTGATAGTTAGATCTAGACAAGATGGTCGAAGATGATTCAAAAGCTAAGTGGAAAGGCTCTTGAATAGTGAAAGCTGCTTATGGCATATGAAGCGGATGTTGAAGCTCATATGTATGGATTAGATGATGTTGAGATGGACTTTACCATAATGCGAGGAGGTAAAGCATGGTATTGAGATGGACTTTGCCATGATGCGAGGAGGCAAAGCATGATGATGAGATGGGACGGGTCATGATGACGTTCCAAGCACGGGCTGCGACGACGTCCGAAGCTATGTTGATAACTCGATGATGCGATGCGAGTTGGTTGATAATGGTTAGCTTGAGAGGCGCTTGAGCTAGTATGGAAATAGTCGTCGAGGAGGATGACTAGAGGCTGAGATCTCATCGTTGTTGAAAGTTCTAGCATGCTCAAAGCAAGAGTACGTTGGAACGGGCTGCGACGACGTTCCAAGCACGGGCTGCGACGACGTGCTAGTACTCTGGGTAGTTGCGAAAATTCCTAGGCACAGGCTGCGACGACGTGCGGAGTTATGTCTAGAACCGGGGTTACCATTGGCCCTTGACAGATGGTCGTTCAACTAACGGTGAAATCAAGGCAATGATAACAGTGATAGCAAGAGTCATGGATGTTTGGACGTTTGAGTGTATCATCATTCGATCTCAAGAGCGGTGTTTTCTGGGTGCTTATCTGATCTTGGTTTAGGCCTTGGGGGTTTGTATTTGGAAAACATCGACCTTGACTCGAGTGATTATTGCTTTACTTTAATTGCTTGCTATGTTATGCTTGCTTCTCCTTAATGTGTGTCTGGGGGCTATCACTATAGAAAGAGGCGGAGTGGGATGGTTTGGTTCCTATTCCTTTTATCCCTTATGCTCTTTTGGTATGTTTGATAGTTGATTTACTGCTCACTAAGACTTTGTCTGACTCAAGGTTTTATGTCTCCTCTTATTACCTTGGGCTGTTCATCCATGTTGGGATGGGCAGGCTAGGTGATAGGTGGCAGGTGCTGATCTTAGTGACTCACGCTGATGATGACGAAGACGAGCAGGAGGCTTTACATATTATTTTCATATTCTATGTACTGGATATTCCGCTGTTTGTTGATTACTCTGAGTACTATGTAGTGAGGCTTCTTGTATTCATGATTCAGACCATGTATAAAGCTATTATAATTAGATGATGATATTCTGTTCTATGGGAGCTTCACTATATTATATTTCTCTATTGTATTTTATCCATGCGCTGTGAGTTTTACGATAGAGTCTGCGATGTTTATTTTACCCTTGACGGTCACTCATGGCTGCCTGGCACACTTTCAGCGCACCATTCCCTTGTTTCCGTGCGGGAGTCATGGGCGGTCGTCACATTTGGTATCAGAGCTTTGGTTAATCGATTTTAGCCAACGCTCGCTGACGTAACTACGTAAGAGAGACGTAATTGTATTTTGATGGATGATTACTATATATAATATAGTAGTTTAGATGGATTTGAACTCCTTATGTAGTTGTTCCTCAAGGTGTTCTAATCAGTCCTTTTTGTAGATACTAAGGATGAGTCGAAGAGGGAGACCAGCTGCCGGGGAAGGTCGTGCTGCTGATGGAGTTGCTGATTATGGAGCTATGTTTGAAGCGATGATGACTTCGATCATGAGAAGGATACCAACTCCAGGGTCAGCAGTAGATGTTGGAATTCAAGTTCAAGCTCCAAAGCCAGTGGATTTTGCTAAGCTTTGTAAGGACTATACTTCTCTTGGAGGAAAATTTTTCTTGGGAACGGAATCAACTATTGAAGTGCAGAGATGGATTGATGCTTGTAGGAGGATCTTTGGTGATTTGGGAATCGAGGATGCAACTAGGAGGAAGCTTGCATCAAGGCAACTTCAAGGGAGAGCTTCAGATTGGTGGAATTCTATCACCATTGATACTCCGGAGGATGAGATTACTTGGGAGCAATTCCAAGTTAGATTTGAGGCTAAGTTCATCTCTACGGCTCAGAAATCTGTCTTGTTTAAAAAGTTTGTGGAGCTTAAGCAAGGTGGAAGACCAGTTCTTGAGTATGTTTCTGAGTTTGAAGCTTTGTCCAAGTATGCCAGATCGTATATTGATTCTCCCTATCAGAAGAATGAGAAGTTTGTGACCGGTTTGGATGCTTATCTTGGAAGACAGTTGGTGGATCATCTGGACGATCCGTTTGAGAAGCTTGTGGAGAAAGCTCTCAGGCATGAGAGTTTGTTTCCTAGGGAGAGTTCTGTTGTTGCTGTAACCAAGGAAGGGTTTAAGCCACAGAAGGGTGGAAACAAGAAGAGGAAGCAACAACAACAGAAGGGTAAGGATGGCCAGAAGAAACCGAGGGGTGAAATGACTTGCTATAATTGCCAGTAGAAGGGCCATCTCTCTAAGGATTGTAGGAATCCAAAAGCGCCGGCGAAATGCCACAACTGTGACAAACCAGGGCATTTCAGGAAAGATTGTCCAGAACCGAGGAAGGACAGGCAGATTGTGCAAGCTTATGCTGTGGGAGCTGTGCCGTCGTTTCCAAAAGCTCTTACTGCTGAAGAGAAGGGGAAGAGTGTGGTGGTTCAAGGTACTCTTTCCATCTGTGGTGTTCCAATTAGAGTGTTGTTTGATACTGGAGCGTCTCATTCTTTTGTTTGTGATGATTTGGTAGGCCGGTTAGGTTTGAAACCGGATATTGTTGATAGGCCATTGGTTGTGACAAATCCAGTTGGGGGTTCGTCATGTTTGTGTATGATGTGCCATGGTCTAGTTGTGTCGAGTCATGATTGCTCGTTTGTTTGTGATTGCTTTGTTCTAAACTTTACGGGGTTCGAAATTATTTTGGGAATGGACTGGCTTAGGAAGTATGTGGCAAAGGTTGATTGTGAGAGATTGGAGGTGACAGTCGAGAATGTGGAGGGGCGAAAGATTGTGATACGATGTAAGCATGAAGAAGGCGTCTTCATGAACTTCATGTATTCGCTGGTTGTTCCACGGGATGGACTGTCATCGGTGCCAATCGTGAATGGATTCGAGGATGTCATTGACGAAGTCAAAGGGTTACCGCCGCATAGAGAGATCAAGTTTTGTATTGATCTAGTTGAGGGAGCCAGACCCGTTGTAATGCCTCTTAGGCGGATGGCGCCTAGGGAACAACAAGAGTTGAAGGTGCAAGTTGATGACCTTTTACGGAAAGGATTCATTCGGCGTAGTGTGTCCGAATGGGGTGCACCAGTTGTGTTCGCAACCAAAGCGGATGGATCGTTGAGGTTGTGTATGGATTATCGTGAGCTGAATAAGGTGACTAAGAAGAACAAGTATCCATTGCCGAGAATAGATGACTTGTTTGATCAGCTTCACGAAGCTAAGGTGTTTTCTCAGATGGATTTGGCAATGGGATTTCACCAGTTGAGAGTGGCTAAGGATAGTGCGCCGAAGACTGCTTTTAGGACACCATCCGGTTTTTATGAGTGGCTGGTAATGCCGTTTGGATTGACTAACGCACCAGCATATTTTGTGGATCTTATGAATAGAGTATTCAGAGATCAGTTGAACAAGTTTGTACTTGTGTTCGTGGATGATATTCTGATTTATTCTAGAACTGAAGAAGAACACGAGACGCACTTGCGTATTGTTTTGGAAATCTTATGGAAACATCAGCTGAAGGCTAAGTTTTTGAAGTGTCACTTCTGGAAGAGTGAAGTGAGATTCTTAGGCCATGTTATCTCTGGAAATGGAATAGCGGTTGATCCCGCTAAGGTGGCAGCGATCCAGGATTGGGTTAGACCTAAGAATGCATCTGATGTGAGAAGTTTTCTTGGATTAGCAGGATATTATCGTCGGTTTATCAAAGACTTTTCCAAGATAGCTGCACCGTTAACAGGATTGACGAAAAAGAACCAAATGTTCAGATGGGATGATAGGTGTGGGCAAGCTTTCGTAATCCTGAAAGAGCGACTGACGAGTGCTCCTGTTTTGACTATTCCAAGTGGGAATGATGAGATGGTGGTTTACACCGATGCATGTGGTACTAGACTTGGAGTAGTACTAATGCAGAAGAATAAAGTTGTTGCATATGCAAGTCGACAACTGAAGCCGCATGAAAGGAATTATCCGACTCATGATTTGGAGTTAGCGGCGATTGTATTTTCTTTGAAGATGTGGAGACATTATCTTTTGGGAGTTCGATTCGAATTGTTTACAGATCATAAGTCGTTGAAGTATCTGTTTTCCCAAAAGGATTTGAATCTTCGACAGCAACGATGGCTAGAGTTCTTGGCATCATATGATTTTGGTATAGCCTATACTCCGGGAAAAGGTAACGCAGTAGCAGATGCGTTAAGTCGAAGACATGCAGGATTGGGAGTCATGTTTTCGGAATGGAAGTGTCTCGAGTATTTGGCTGGATTTGATTTCAGGCCTAGATGTGAATTGGAACCTGAGATGTTGGCAAACTTATCGATAAGACCTACTCTTGTGGAAAGAATTGGCAAAGGCCAAAAGCGAGACGATAAGCTTGTCAAGATTATCCGTGATTTGGAATCTGGATTGAATCCAGAAAAGGATAAAGGATTCGAGGTCGATCGAGAAGGTTGGCTTCGAAAGCAAGGACGACTGGTTGTTCCCGATATAGATGGATTGAGAGATGAAGTTCTGAGGGAAAGTCATCACTCGAAGTTGACGATTCATCCAGGTGGAAATAAGATGTATCGGGACATGAAGATAACCTATTATTGGGTAGGTATGAAGAAGGATGTTGGAAATTTTATTTCCAAGTGTATGAACTGCCAGTTGGTGAAAGCTGAGCAGAAGAAGCCCAGTGGATTACTTCAACCGTTAGAAGTTCCTACATGGAAGTGGGAGCAAATATCGATGGATTTTATCGATGGTCTACCTAGAACCAGGGCAGGGAATGAAGGGATTTGGGTCATCATAGATCGTTTGACTAAGAGTGCAAGGTTCATTCCTGTTCGATCGACTAGGACTGCATCGAAGTTGGCTGAGTTGTATGTTAAGTGGATAGTTCGATTCCATGGTATTCCGAAGAGTATAGTGAGCGATCGAGACCCATTGTTCACTAGTGGATTTTGGAAGAGCTTCCAGGAAGTTTTGGGAACCGAGTTGTGTTTGAGTACAGCTTATCATCCCCAAACAGATGGTCAGATTGAGAGAGTCAACCAAGTTTTGGAAGATCTTCTCAGAGCCTATGTTTTGGATTTCGGAGGATCATGGGAAGATCACCTTCATTTGGTGGAGTTTGCGTACAATAACAGTTATCAGTCGAGTATTGGTATGGCACCATATGAGGCATTGTATGGAAGACCGTGTAACTCTCCGACATGTTGGTTGGAAACTGGAGAAAAACTTATACTTGGGCCAGAGATGATTCGACAGACTTCGGATTGTATAGGGATCATTCGGCAACGAATGAAGGCAGCCCAAGATCGTCAGAAAAGTTATGCCGATAATCGTCGTAAGAATTTGGAATTCGACGTAGGTGATATGGTTTTTGTGAAGATTTCTCCTCTGAAGAATGTTATTAGATTCGGGAAGAAAGGAAAGTTGACTCCGAGATTTGTTGGACCATTCCCGATTATCGAGCGAATTGGAAAGCTCGCTTATAGATTGGAGTTACCGGAAAAGATGGCGGGTGTGCACAATGTTTTTCATGTATCTTATCTACGGAAGTATGTGCACGACTCAAATATGGTGGTTTCTGCTGATAGCTGTGAAGACTTGGAGGTTGATCCAGTGGTTACGAGACCTCGTAAGCCGCTCCGTGTTGTTGAAACCGACACGAAACAGCTTAGGAGGAAGACGATTACGTTGCTCAATATACAATGGAGTGATGATGTTAACGACTGTACGTGGGAGGAGGAAGAGAGGATGATGGCAGCTCATCCTGAACTCTTCAAGGTATGGCCCTAAGGTGTCGTGACATCTCATGAATTTGCACCTTGTTCTAAGTCTTAGAATTCTGCATGCTAGGTTAGAATTGGATGCATGGTTTGTTGATTGCTATGCATGGTAGGCATGCAGAATAGCTTTGATTACTGTTGTTTGCTTGGAATTTCGGGGGCGAAATTCCTAAGGGGGAGAGAATGTAACGACCCGTATTTTACGTGTCGATTAAATCGTAAAATAGTTGCTTTAAGTCGTTGATAAGTTGTTTGGAGTTTGAGTCGACCATAGCTTAAGTCGTATGGATGCTAGCTCATGTAGGCCGACTTAAGATGGGACGAGTTGAACGGCTTATAGGTATAGCCGAGTCAGGGAAGTAGCCGACTTAAGTATGTCCGACTCATGGGTTACACCGACCTAGGATATAGTGTGATATACTTGAGTCGGATTGAACGAGTTAGCATGTCAGCCGAGTTAAGAGATGGCCGACTTAAGGCTTAGATGACTTCAGGTGGTAGGCGAGTTAGTGGTGTTGACGACTTAGTGTTTGGCCGAGTTAAGATAGTATGCGACTCAGTAGGTTGCGACTTAGTGATGTTGCCGACTTAAGGTATAGCGACTTAGGAAAAACCTGACCGACCTATAGGTGGAGCGACTTAAGGAACCAACGGCTTAAGGGATGCCGACTCATGGGTTAGCGGCTTAAGGGGTTAAGGCTTAGGTCGTGGGTAGCTGAGTCGGCAGGGTCTTGAGTCGTAAGTCGTAGCATAGTTGAGTCGTATGGTAGATAAGTCGTTAGGATGTTAAGTCGTCCAGACAATCTAGTGTTGAGTCGTGGGTTGGTTAAGTCGGCACTTGAATTAGGTCGGCCTTAGAGTTAGGTCGCGTAAGTGTCTGAGTCGTTAGGTCGGCCTGTGTTTCAGGACGTGTATGCTATGAGTCGTACACGAGTTAAGTTGTTGGGTCGGCTAGCTGATGAGTCGTTGGGTTGGCCTTGGGGTTAAGTCATAGGTAGATGAGTCGGTATGATTAGCTAGGTGGCCCTGTGATAAGTTAGGTCGGGGAGATTCTTAGGTCGGCAACGACCTAAGACCGTGCGAGTTAACTCCGAGCGAGTTAGGCCTGACCGAGTTAAGGGTGATTTCAGTCTATAAATACGCGACCATTTTTTCACTTTTTGGCACCGGTTTTTGAAGCGACGAAGTGCTGCCATTTTGGGAGCTCGACTACAACATTTCTTCATCTCCTTTTCTCCATTCCAATCTAGTTCTAACATCCATCCAAGATCGAAGATCAATATTGAAGATCCAAGAGCCAAAGTTGAAGATCTTCATCCAACGAAGCTAGATTTCATCATTTCAAGCGAGATTTCGACGAATCAAGCTTGAATCCTTGCTGTCCAGATCTGAAGTTGATAGTTTTTGAAGTGTTTGGGTGATTTGGTGAGTGGTGGTTATCTCTCACGCGGACCCAAAGGAGTATATTGGATTGGTGGTTTGTTGGAGTGTTGTAGATAGTGATTTCATACATTTTCCTTAGATCCAAGTGTAGATCCATTACTTATGAAGATGTTTACTTATGCAAGTTCATTCATCAAGTTGTAGAGACAAAACCCATGATTTATATTTGTTAGATCTATGCTAGAAACCCATGATTCATGTATGTTATATCTATGCTCATTTATTTACGAAATTGCCATAGTAGTTATAAATGCCTACTTAGACCATATTCGATTACTTGATTGCTTAAGCTAATGATTGATTTGATTGATTGCTATGTATGTTAGTTGATTGATAGTTAGATCTAGACAAGATGGTCGAAGATGATTCAAAAGCTAAGTGGAAAGGCTCTTGAATAGTGAAAGCTGCTTGTGGCATATGAAGCGGATGTTGAAGCTCATATGTATGGATTAGATGATGTTGAGATGGACTTTACCATAATGCGAGGAGGTAAAGCATGGTATTGAGATGGACTTTGCCATGATGCGAGGAGGCAAAGCATGATGATGAGATGGGACGGGTCATGATGACGTTCCAAGCACGGGCTGCGACGACGTCCGAAGCTATGTTGATAACTCGATGATGCGATGCGAGTTGGTTGATAATGGTTAGCTTGAGAGGCGCTTGAGCTAGTATGGAAATAGTCGTCGAGGAGGATGACTAGAGGCTGAGATCTCATCGTTGTTGAAAGTTCTAGCATGCTCAAAGCAAGAGTACGTTGGAACGGGCTGCGACGACGTTCCAAGCACGGGCTGCGACGACGTGCTAGTACTCTGGGTAGTTGCGAAAATTCCTAGGCACAGGCTGCGACGACGTGCGGAGTTATGTCTAGAACCGGGGTTACCATTGGCCCTTGACAGATGGTCGTTCAACTAACGGTGAAATCAAGGCAATGATAACAGTGATAGCAAGAGTCATGGATGTTTGGACGTTTGAGTGTATCATCATTCGATCTCAAGAGCGGTGTTTTCTGGGTGCTTATCTGATCTTGGTTTAGGCCTTGGGGGTTTGTATTTGGAAAACATCGACCTTGACTCGAGTGATTATTGCTTTACTTTAATTGCTTGCTATGTTATGCTTGCTTCTCCTTAATGTGTGTCTGGGGGCTATCACTGTAGAAAGAGGCGGAGTGGGATGGTTTGGTTCCTATTCCTTTTATCCCTTATGCTCTTTTGGTATGTTTGATAGTTGATTTACTGCTCACTAAGACTTTGTCTGACTCAAGGTTTTATGTCTCCTCTTATTACCTTGGGCTGTTCATCCATGTTGGGATGGGCAGGCTAGGTGACAGGTGGCAGGTGCTGATCTTAGTGACTCACGCTGATGATGACGAAGACGAGCAGGAGGCTTTACATATTATTTTCATATTCTATGTACTGGATATTCCGCTGTTTGTTGATTACTCTGAGTACTATGTAGTGAAGCTTCTTGTATTCATGATTCAGACCATGTATAAAGCTATTATAATTAGATGAGGATATTATGTTCTATGGGAGCTTCACTATATTATATTTCTCTATTGTATTTTATCCATGCGCTGTGAGTTTTACGATAGAGTCTGCGATGTTTATTTTACCCTTGACGGTCACTCATGGCTGCCTGGCACACTTTCAGCGCACCATTCCCTTGTTTCCGTGCGGGAGTCATGGGCGGTCGTCACACAATATGTTTTATGGGTTTTTCTCAAAAATCATATCCTATGTTCAAAATAAAATAAATATAATATTTCACAAGGCTTCATCAGATTTATGCAAGCAATGGGAACATTCTGGAAATAAATATACAAGCAGGTTTTAGAAAATATGATTAAGTAAAAATGACCTTAAAATGAGATGTGGTATTTGGCAAGAATGCTTTGTGTGTCTGGATGTAATCCCTGAGTGAGCTCAATAATTTTTGTTTTATGAAAGGAAAAAAAGAACATGAGCATTACTAGGAATAAATAAAAATTTCCTCAGAAAATAAATTAGCACGATCTCTAAATTATAAGCTAATTTAAGAGAAGCGCTTCGATCTACTCCTCATCAGGTGGATGATGGGTATGTGCATGACTTGCTTAAGTCCTATAGGCCTCTGTGCAAGGGTAAACAGAATTGAGTCCCTTTGCAATGCACACTTGGTGTTCAACGGCAAGAGTTCAGACCAAATAAAAAAGATAAATGGGATTGAGAAAAGAAGCTATGGAATTTAGGAAGTAAATCCATAGGAGTATATTTATGCATACTTGAATGGTGTGGATGGATGATAGCTTGTGTTTATGTATAAAAAAAAGAGCTTGCATTAAGAATAAACTCAGATTTTAGCACAAGTTTGAATGAACATCCAATATATAAATTCTTTGCATAACATTGGTTAATTATAAACTAGTTATAATTTATGATTTTACTCATACTAGATTTTATTTTCTGACCCTATTTGTTGCCCTTGCAATATTTGGGGTGTCTCATTTTGTTGAGGCAGTTCAAAGAGTTGCTGCAAGAAAGGATGCATGGGTAGCTTGCTTGAATGGATGTTTGAAGATCATGTTAATTTTAAAATTCTTAAAGAAGCAGCAGTTTAAATTGTAATAAATAATATAGGCAAACTTTCTCATGTCTTATGTATTTCCAGGATTGATATTTGATACTTGATATTTGATTGTCTTCTTGAAAAGGATATGTAAAAGCTTAAGCATTATGGGTGTTATGAGTACTGATTTAAGTAACTAATTCTGATGTTCTGTGGTGGATTATGATGAAGGAAATTATGCCATATAATCTGATATGTGGACATACTTTCTTTGGCAATGTTTATTGAATTTTTAATTAAAAGGTTGAAGCAGTTTTTGAAAAAAAAAAAACATGTATTAAAATTGTTAGTGGGCGGGTTGAACCTGGTCTTGGCTAACCAGTAAGGCTTGACCATGTCTTACAATTGATATAAGCTCATGCAAAAGCTTGAAGACATGGCCCGTAACCCTATCTGGGCATTTGATTTTCCAGTAGAAATTAGTATTGCATTGTGCAGTAAGTTCATATGCATGCTTGGTACTTGTAAGCTTCACTGCAAATATACTTAACAAAACACTATTGCCTAGACACTTGATTCAAATCAGGTTGCATTTGGTATAGTCAAACCTGTTGTAGTTTATAGAATTATGTAGTCGTATTTGTAATGAGCATGTCCATTACCCCACAGTATATCGATCATAACACCAGTTATCACCATTATAAGTTCATCTGAAAGTTTTGCATTAGCTTGATTCTTGACATTTCCTTGATCATACAGTCTTCATGTTTATGCAAAGTCTCCATTGGGTATGTTAGTTTGAGTTTGCATTCTGTTCAATTGTATTGTCTTCCTCTGCTTGGCTTTTAAACTGGTTTATCACCTTAATATTTATATGATCATTGCATACTTTATAAAACAGAATATAAGCAACTTTCCTGGAATAAAATTGTTTGTGTTTGAAATAAGAATCCTGGGCTAAACTAATAGGCATGAGTTGTTTTAACACCCTTTATTAATCAAAAACCACAAGTATAAAATCCCTAAATCCCAAAGATTGAATGCATGGGATTGCCAATCCAGGATTCAATTAATCTGGGTTATAGAATAAGCTGGGAAACAGAACAAGTAAATAAAAATAAGTAATATAAGAATTATATATTAACCATGCTTGAGTTTTTTAAAAAAAGGGAAAAAAATACAAAAAGTTAAAATGTAGAAAAAGCTATGTAACACAGACTTCTCAACAATGAGAAATATTGTGTGATTAAAATTCTTTGCTACTTAAAATAATCTGATAAGCAGAGAATCATTTATATATCTTCACATATATAAATGGTATGATTTGATTTAAATACCGATATTTTTATATTGGTAAATTCTAGATCTTGGAGGAATTAATTAAAAGAAGTGATCACTTGGTTTCTAAAAAAAACTCAACTAAAAATTTCCAAAATAGATTTTATGAGTAGTGGGTCACTTCAGTTGGTATCAGAGCTATGTTGTTAAAAACATAGCATCTGTTTATATAAAATCTAATCTTCTTATATGGATAAAATTCTAATATATATATATATATAATAAATATAATATTCTCAGTTGGAATAAATTGCAGAAACAATTAGATTAGAAACAAGACTAACTAGCTATGTAATTTGAATAGTGAATCATGGTAGGAAGGCCACCAAGTACAGGAGCAGGACCCTCGAATGCAACATCATTGGTCAATTTGCAAGATTTAGTGAGGGCATTTAGGAAAGGAGCAGTGCAGAGGGAAGAAAATCCTCATGAGGAGTTAGCTAAGCTACTGAAAATATTCTCAAATTTAGGAGGAAGGGATTTTGAAGGCACTAAAGGCGTCATGGGTGTACAGACATGGCTAAGAACCTTAGAAAGAATATTTGCAGACATGCAAATTAACGACCAAAGTAAGAGGGAGATAGCTTCTAGAAGGCTCAAAGGAGCAGCACAAGATTGGTGGGACGTAATCATCATAGGAAGACCAAAAAATGAGATAACATGGGATCAATTCAAGGATAAGCTTGAGGCTAGATTTGTTCCAGCAACAGCTAAGGCAACATTACTTGAGGAATTCATAAGGCTGAGGCAAGGACCAATGAGTGTGACTGAATACACTCAAAAATTTGAAAGCTTGTCTAAGTATGGAACCATGCTCATAGGGAATGAGGAATCAAAGAATTCAACATTCAAACAAGGACTTAATGTTGGTTGAAGTAGAGCAATGCTACCATACAAGTATAGAACATTTGATCAATTCATAGATCTCACTCTTTCTTTTGACCAGCATGATAATGCAAGGGAGAAATTCAGGAACATGAGGGATAACAACCAAAAGAAGGGGAAGAATATAGCACATCATTATGATATGAAGAATGTAGACAAGAAAGTTGAAGGAGCAGCCACTGGGGAAATTAAGAAGAAAGTTACTCGCTACAACTGCGGCAAAGAAGGACACATGAGCAATAGGTGTCAAGCAGCAAAGGAGACACCATTCAGTTGCTATAATTGTAGGAAAGAAGGTCATATCAAAAGGAATTGCCCAGAGTTCAAGAAAGGAGCAAAGGTAGGAGCATTGGATGCCAAAGCAAAGGCAAGTGCAGTGGGAAATTCTGGACAATTGAAAGGTATACTTCTAATTAAAAATTGTCCAATCTCAGTTATATATGACACTATGGCTACACATTCTTTAATATCACAAGACATAGTGGATTAATTGGCTCTCACCTACAATTTAGTTGAAAAACCTTTGTTTATTCAGAGTCCCCCAGGTAGCTCTTGCCTGCTAGGATTAAGATGCTTGGGAGTAGAATTAAAAATAGGAGGAAATATGTTTAAATCTGACTTGTTTGTGTTAAAATATCTTGGAATAGGAATTATTTTAGGAGTAGAGTTGAGTAAATTCAAAGCAATTTTTAATTTAGAAACTTTTACTATTTCCTTGAAAACAGAAAATGGTAAAAATATTATGGTCATAAGTGAAATGGCCAAAGTAAATTGCTCCAATCAAATATGGAGCATGACTGAAAAAGGATTAACTCTAGAAGACATAAAAGTAATAAATGAATACCCAGATGTATTTAGAGAGGCTGTAGGAGTTCAAGAAAATAGGCAAGTTGAATTTCAGATAAGATTAATTCCATGAGCAAGTCCTATCATCAAGAAGCCTACCAGAATGGGTCCAAAGGAATTAGTGGAATTAAAACAGCAATTGGAAGAATTGGAGCAGAAAGGCTTCATAAGGCCTAATAGTTCAAACTGGGGTTCTCCAGTGGTATTTGTAAAGAAGCATGATGGTACAATGAGAATGTGTATTGATTACAGGGAATTAAACAAAGTTACCATCAAGAATAAATACCCACTCCCCAGAATTGATGATTTATTTGACCAATTAAATGGAGCAAAAATATTTTCAAGGCTAGACTTAGCCTCTGGATTTCATCAAATGAAGGTAGAGGAGGAGAGTATTAAGTACACTGCATTCAACACAAGGTATGGGCTATATGAATTTTTGGTAATGCCCATCTTATTTTGTAGATTTAATGAATAGGACATTTAGGGATTTTCTAGATAAATTTGTAGTTGTCTTTATTGATGATATACTGGTGTATTCAAAAACAGAAGAGGACCGTGCAAAACGCTTGCATCTGGTTTTGTCATGATTAAGAGCACATAATTTAAAGGCGAAATTTAATAAGTGTACATTTTGGCAAAATGAGGCTAAATTTTTGGGACGCGTTATATCTCAACAAGGGATTAGTGTAAACCTACACAAGGTCATGGCAGTGCAATCATGGACCAGACCCAAATCAATGAATGAGGTGAGATCATTTTTAGGAATGGCAGGTTACTATAGAAGGTTTATAAAAGATTTTGCAAGAATAGCCTTTCCACTGACTAAGCTAACCAGAAAGGAGCAACTATATGTGTGGACAGAAAAGTGTGAACAAGTCTTTGAATCATTGAAGAAAGCATTGATGAAAGCCCCATTTTTCAAATTACAGAGGGAAATGAAGGATTAGAGGTTTACACAGATGCTAGTGGGTCTGGGTTAGGGGCAGTACTCATGCAACATGGAAGAGTCATAGCGTATGCATCAAGGCAACTCAAGCCAAATGAAACTAGGTATGCCACACATGACTTAGAACTTGCTGTTGTTGTTTATGCATTGAAGCTATGGAAACACTATTTGTTATGTAATAAATTTGAATTGTTTATAGACCATAAATCACTTAAGTATTTGTTTTCCCAAAAAGACTTGAACATGACGCAACATAGGTGTGTTGAATTTCTAGATGCCTATGATCTTGACATATTGTATACCCTTGGAAAAGCTAACAAAGTGGAAGATGAATTGAGTAGGCATCAAGCAAGATTGGCAAGCTTAATGATGACTGAATTCAAGGATTTAACAATCCTCAGTGAAGTAGAAATAAAGAAAGAAATTGGAGCATCATATAATGTACACAGTGACATGATTGAATATGGAAAATTAAGCCTCATCTCTTTGAGATCAACCCTGGTTGATAAAATAGGAAAGATGCATAGTCAAGACCCTATTTTAAAAGGAAAAAAGGACATGATATCACAAGGTATATCAGTGGAAAATTAAGAAGTTGATGGAAAAGGCTACTTAAGAAAGAAAGGGAAACTCTGCATACCAAATGTGGAAGAACTGAAGCAAGAGGTTATGGATGAGCATCACAAAACAAAATACACTATACATCCAGGTGGTACAAAAATGTACCGTGATCTTAAAAGAAATTATTGGTGGCCGGCTATGAAAGGGGCAGTGGCAAGATATGTGGAAAAGTGCTTAACATGTCAACAAGTCAAGGAAGATTATCAAAGACCCTCAGGCCTACTATAACCTCTGGAAGTACCTACCAGGAAATAGCAAAGCATTTCAATGGATTTTGTAGATAGTTTTCCAAGAACAAGAAGAGGCAATGATAGTATTTGGTTTGTGGTTGATAGGCTCACAAAAACAGCACATTTTATTCCAGTAAATTCAAACTGAAAAGCTAACAAGTTAGGTCAATTATTTATGAAGGAGATAGTGAGATTGCATGGCATCCCTAAGACTATCATTAGTGATAGAGACACCTTGTTTACCTCAAGGTTCTGGGGTAGCTTTCAAGAATCAATGGGGACAGAATTAAGCCTAAGCACAGCCTACCACCCAAAAACATATGGGCAAACTGAGATTGTTAACAAGATTTTGGAAGATTTGCTTAGAGCATGTATACTTGATTTTGGAGGCAACTGGGAAGATCATCTCTACTTAGATGAATTTACTTATAATAATAGTTACCAGTCCACCATAGGTATGGCTCCATTTGAGGCCTTGTATGGGTAGCCTTGTCTATCTCCTGCATGTTGGATGGAGGTAGGTGAAAGAGTGTTGTTTGGACCAGAACATGTGAAAGAAACTTCTGCAAGGATTGAACTAGTAAGGCAGAGATGAGGGCAACACAAGAGAGACAAAAAGCCTATGCAGATAAAGGAAGGAGGCCAGTGGAATTTGAGGTGGGAAATTATGTATTTCTCAAAGTTTTACCAATGAGAAAAATATTGATATTTGGCAAGGCAAGAAAATTATCACCAAGATATATAGGACCATATAAAATTATTCACGGAATAGGAACATTGGTTTATAGGTTGAAATTGCCAGAAGAATTGAGTAATATACATGATGTATTTCATGTATCTCAATTAGGAAAATGGGTACATGACAAGGAGAATATTATTGAATCTCCTACACAAGTTGAAGTTCAAGAAAATCTGGTTTATACGAAGGAACCCGTGGGTATTGTATCTAGAGAAGAAAAGAAATTGAGAAATAAAATAATTAAATTGGTTAAAATCCAGTGGAGCCTAGATAAGAATGATTGTACATGGGAGGATGAAGATAGGATGGAGGATAAATATCCTAATCTATTTTCTACTTGAAGGTATGTCTAGAATTATGATAAATTTAAATATTACTTATGTGTGTTTGATTGGTTTTGAATACATGAATTTTGAGATTTCTGAAATGAAATTATGCTTTGTATGTAATTGAATGGAAAAGTATGGAAGAAAAAAATTACGGGACACGATTCCTTTTAGGAGGAGAGCATTTAGAGACCCAAATTATTGAGATGAAAATAATTTTGAAAAAAAATGGAAATCAGTTAATAGAAAATATGTAAAGGATAAACAGTTTGAAAAATAAATATCAAGGATGAGTGAAAGTAAATAAGTAAGTCGATAATTGTTTTCCAATAAATAAACATGAAAAGGAGATAACTAAGTATGAATGAATTTTAAAATTCACATATCTTATATATACTGTATATAAGTAGTCAGGGGGGTTTAAAATGATAAAATAAATACAATGATAATTAAAATATAAGAAACCGGTTTAGTATTAATTGAACATAAATACATTTTTTAATATAAATCAAGAGAAAGTAAATGGTCTGAATACCAGCAAGGAACAAATAGATAAAAAGATTACAAGTTTAAGAAAATACACAACAAAGACAGGCCACATGAAAATAATGTGCATAAGAAACATGCAAATGGCATGTAAAAAGTGGAAAGCAAACTGTTTTACCTAAAATGGAATCACAGAGAAAATGGCATAATTAGCCATAAACATATACACATAATTCTCTAAATTCTATGAGGATAAAATGGGCTTTTCTCTTCACAAAACCCTAGCTAAATGTTTTAAAAATGAGAGGATAGCAGCAGTTTACTCTGAGTGGAAAAAAACTCACATTGTCTTCTAGCTTAAACATTCTTGGGGAAGAGAAGTGCAAGGTGAGTGATTAATCACGTATGAGAATTAAAGGCATTAAGACCCAAGTTAAGGGCATCCATATGATTTCTATAAAATCATAATATGCTTTTTCTAATTTTTATTCTCTGAATAAATGAATGTTGAATGTAGTTCATACTTTGGTTGATTATACGGTTGCTGTTTGATTTGTCATGATTGTTTCAATTTTTGTTTTGAATATAAACAATCAAACAAATACTCTGATCACAGAGATGGATTTTATAATCCAGTTTTCTATGGAAATGAATTAAATACTTTACTGAGAAATAGGGTATCAATGGAAAATGAAGTAGGCAGTGTGAATAATGAGATCCATGCTTATGTCTAGTTCATTTCAAAATGACATGAACAATGCAATATTATATGTATGTGCTGATTTGTTCAGATCACAAGCCAATATGTTTTATGGGTTTTTCTCAAAAATCATATCCTATGTTCGCAGTAAAATAAATATAATATTTCACAAGGCTTCATCATATTTATGCAAGCAATGGGAAAATTATAGAAATAAATATACAAGCGGGTTTTAGAAATACGATTAAGTAAAAATGACCTTAAAATGAGATGTGGTATTTGGCAGGAATGCTTTGTGTGTCTGGATGTAATCCCTGAGCGAGCTCAACAATTTCTGTTTTATGAAAGGAAAAAAAAAGAACATGGGCATTACTAGGAATAAATAAAAATTACCTTAGAAAATAAATAAGCACGGTCTCTAAACTATAAGCTAATTTATGAGAAGTGCCTTGATCTACTCCTCATCAGGTGGATGATGGGTATGTGCATGACTTGCTTTAGTCCTATAGGCCTCTGTGCAAGGGTTAACAGAATTGAGTCCCTTTGCAATGCACATTGGTGTTCAATGGCAAAAGTTCAGACCAAATAAAAAAGATAAATGGGATTGGGAAATTAAGCTACGGAATTTAGGAAGTAAATCCATAGGAGTATATGTATGCATACTTGAATAGTGTGGATGGATGACTGCTTGTGTTTATGTATAATAAAAAGAGCCTGTATAAGGAATAAACTCAAATTTTAGCATAAGTCTGAATGAACATCCAATATATAAATTCTTTGCATAACATTAGTTAATTACAATCTATTTATAATTTATGATTTCACTCACACCAGAATTTATTTTCTGACCCTATTTGTTGCCTTTGCAATATTTGGGGTGTCTCATTTTGTTGAGGCAGTTCAAAGAATTGCTGTAGGAAAGGATGCATGGGTAGCTTGCTTGAATGGATGTTTGAAGATCATGTTAATTTTAAAATGCTTAAGGAAGCAACAGTTTAAATTGTAAAAAAAATATAGGAAAACTTTCTCATGTCTTATGTATTTCCAGGATTGATATTTGATACTTGATATTTGACATTTGATTGTCTTCTTGAAAAGGATATGTAAAAGCTTAAGCATTATGTGTGTTATGAGTACTGATTTAAGTAACTAATTCTGATGTTCTGTGGTGGATTATGATGAAGGAAATTATGCCATATAATCTGATATGTGGACATACTTTCTTTGGAAATGTTTAATGAATTTTTAGTTAAAAGGTTGAAGCAGTTTTTGAAAAAAAAAACATGTGTTAAAATTGTTAGTGGACGGGTTGAACCTGGTCTTGGCTAACCAGTAAGGCTTGACCATGTCTTATAATTGATATAAGCTTATGCAAAAGCTTGAAGACATGGCCTGTAACCCTATCTTGGCATTTGATTTTCCAGTAGAGATTAGTATTGCTTTGTGCAGTAAGTTCGTATGCATGCTTGGTACTTGTAGGCTTCACTGCAAATATACTTAACTAAACCCTATTGCCTAAACACTTGATTCAAATCAGGTTGCATTTGGCATAGTCAAACCTGTTATAGTTTATAGAATTATGTAGTCTTATTTGTAGTGAGCATGTCCATTACCCCACAGTATATTGATCATAACCCAAGTTATCTCCATTATAAGTTCATCTGAAAGTTTTGCATTAGTTTGATTCTTAACACTTCCTTGATCATACACTCTTCATGTGTATGCAAAGTCTCCATTGGGTATGTTAGTTTGAGTTTGCATTCTGTTCAATTGTATTGTCTTCCTCTGCTTGGCTTTTAAACTGGTTTATCGCCTTAATATTTATATGATCATTGCATACTTTATAAAACGGAATATAAGCAACTTTCTTGACATAAAATTGTTTGTGTTTAAAATAAGAATCCTGGGCTAAACTAATAGGCATGAGTTGTTTTAACACCCTTTATTAATCAAACACCATAAGTATCAAATCCCTAAATCCCAAAGATTAAATGCATGGGATTGCCAATCCAGGAATCAATTAATCTGGCCTATAGAATAAGCTGGGAAACAGAACAAGAAAATAAAAAGAAGTAATATCTGAATTATATATTAACCATGCTTGAGTTTTTAAGAAAAAAAGGGAAAAAAAATACAAAAAGTTAAAATGTAGAAAAAGCCATGTGACACAGACTTCTCAACAATGAGAAATATTGTGTGATTAAAATTCTTTACTACTTAAAATACTCTGATAAGCAGAGAATCATATATATATCTTCACATATATAAATGGTATGATTTGATTTAAATACTAATACTTTTATATTGGTAAATTCTGGACTTGGGGAAACTAATTAAAAGAAGTGATCACTTGGTTTTTTATAAAAAAAACTCAACTGAAAATTACCAAAATAGACTTTATAAGTAGTGGGTCACTTCAGAAATGTTATAACTGTCTAAATTGAGATGTATAGTTGTGTACTCCGATGTATATGATACTATATATATGTTATATATTATATTTTCATTCGTTCTGCTGTGAGATTCTGATGTGTTGTTGTTCTTTCTTCTCTTTCTTTTCTTCTTCTATCCCTTTCTTTCTTAAGTAATGATGCGTGTTTCTGGTGATAGAAAGGCGGGTTGCTACAAAAGGTGAGTTAATCACTCACAACCGTCACTCTATTTGAATTTAAGTTGTCGATATGTTGATTGAATGAATGACTGTTGTATTGATCTCATGTTGGTTGTGACAATTGTATTTCTTGTTGCCATATTTTCGGTTTATTGAAACCAATTCACATAATTATGATTTGCATTTAGTTGTAGTTGTTTATAGACTTTGATGTTAGCCAAATCAAAGCTCCAGTGGTTACAAGAGGTAATGTCGGGGAAAAAAGCGCAAACGGATCATCTAAGGGCTACTGGTATCTTCTAGGGTATAGCCCGGACATTGTAAATAGTCCACCAGTCCACGCCACTGGTGCACCGGTCATGTCCTAGGCTAAGCCCCAGGTCATGCCGTATGACCCTTCGGTCAAGTCCATTTGACTATTTGATTGCTTGATTGAATTTTTAAGATGATGGTTGTTCATTATATTGATGGTTGCGATTATTGTAGCATCGATTTAAAGTTTATTTGTGTGTATTGCTAGGTGCTTGAATCTAATTTTGTCGAACTTGTTGGCATGAAAGTCTTGCTTGATGATTGTCATGAAACTCATAATTTAAATGCACTGGTTTGTGAAGTTATTATAAAGGAACACTTTGTGCAAATAAACTGATTTCTAATATATAAACACATATATACACGTACACACACACACACACATATATATGTATATATATATAATGCTTGATGATTGTCATGAAACTCATAATTTATATGCACTGGTTTGTGAAGTTATTATAAAGGAACTCTTTTTGGAAATAAATTGATTCATAATATATATATACATATATACATATATATTTACATACATAGGGAAAATATATGTAGTTTGGATAAGTGGGTTTTTGGAGAATATAAATTTGTAAATAATTTAATTTAAAAGTGATTTTTGCAGCAAGTTTTCTATAAATATAGGTATGAATTAAGCCATGTTTTCTACTGTATATATCATAAATCTTTTAAACAATAATTTAAATTAGCTTTCAAAGCAAAATTATTTTATTACAAAAACACGCTATCAAGATTGGATGGGAAATTGAATTAAACAGCATAGTAAAACAAGTGGCATGAAACTCTTGCTTTATGTCATCGGTTAATTCATGGACATCTTCTAAAACATTTATTTGCACAATGATATTTACTAGCTTTTAGTAATAATTTGAGTGTCGTCAAGTGGTTATGACATTGTTCTAAACTCTTCTGATAAGTAGTCAAAAGTGGATGACATTTATTTGTCAAGAATTTGGACTCGGCCTTGAAGATCCTTTTAGGCAGATTTAATGGGTTTTCAGGCCCATCTTGTGATGACCATTCTCTATCGAGTTGTAATATGTGAAGTGCGACCTCTTTTTTTGGCGTGCGAAGTGCGTATACGTTTTGTTGACTTGTGAAGTACAAGTCTATTGCTTTCATACATGGATGTGATTGTCTATGCTATTTTGTAGTGGTTGTTTGACTTTGATGAATGTTGTAAATGAGCATAAACTTGAGTATAAAACCCTGAATCGTTATATTAAGTATTATTATGTTAGTGAAGTACTTTATGGATATTATCCTTGGCATTTATTTAAGTTATTATTATCAATATCTCAACTTTTGTGATAACCAGAGATAGTTTGACCCGGGTGTTATTTAATGCTCGGGTCAGATCGAGACTTGGTAGGCGTAGGGAGTCACTAGCGTTGGATATGAGCTAGCTTAAGGAGACTAATATGATGTTGTTTTATATTGTGATGTACCATTTGAGTCTTATATAGATGCCTGCTGTTAGCACTAAAATTGGTCACTAATGCCTTTGAATAAAATTGTGTAGAGAGATTAATGAAAAAGGTAAATTAAAGCGTGGAAGTAACACGGTTGGATGCAAAAAGAATAACAAAAATGAGAAAATTAGATATACAGTGGTTCAGCGTAATCGCCTGTGTCCACTTCGAATTAATCTTCATTACTTTTCCAATCACTTGAGTACAGATATAATCCGTAAACAAACAACTTGAGTACCAATTTTAATAGAAAGAAGTGAATACAGAAAATGGAAGAGTATCCATGGAGTTCTCCGAAAAAAGGTCCTCTCAAATGGACTCCTACTCCTCTATTTATAGACGAAGATAGGCCGGTTCCTGTGTCCAGGCCCATGACCGAGAAAGCTTGGCCTATAGCTTCTACTTTAGGGTGACCGACCTGGGCTGCCCGATCCACTACCACTGATCCACCTGCTGCCGATCCAGGGGTTGTCTCGTAGCTGGCTCGAAGCGGGCTCTCAAGGAACTCGGAGTAGCTAGTGGCGCATCTTGAAGAAAAATACTGTCTTTCACATCACCTTGCTGTAAATCTAAGAATATGCTAACTCTCCTAATATGCATCGACTCTAGTATGTCGAACAATCTAGACCGACCCAACATGGCCGACCCACTTAACCCAATCCACTAAGAACCGAGCCATATGAAAAAAATTCTTCTGAGGCCGATCCCACTCACACTGAACTACCTAGGTCGACCTAGAACTATTGACCCACGCGCGCCGACCCACATATGCCGATCCAATACACAACCGACCCACCTCCATTTAAGTATCTTGGCCGATCCATTGCCCAATACCAAACCACTATAAACCATGCACCGACCTTCACCTAGCTTTGATATTGGAATCAGTCCCAAGAATGTTGAACCACAAACATATCGAGCCACCTCAAACATGCCGAACCATAAATATATCAAACTAATCGGTTTACACCAAACCCTTATAATTCCATATCTATCTTGGCTTGAGTCCTTCTAGGCTCAATCATAACCTTTGCAACTATCGCTTTGTAGCCGGGTAACATTTGTGTAATGACCCGGAAATTTCAATTTTGAAAATTTCAGATAGTTAGGGAAAGAAGAAAATGAGAGAAGAAAAGAAAGAACAGAAACACCAACATCTCACATTCGAATCTGATAAAATATAATAATAAATTATAATAGTTATATAAAGGAAAACTATACGTATCAAATTACACTTTAATACATCAGAGTTACACATATACTCAAACATTGGAAAGATTCAATCATGTCCCAAATAACTACAATATATCACATCGGAAAACACTCCATACGTTCCAGCCATCTAGCTCGCCTCCCGAGCTCCAGAACATCCTTACCTAAAAAGCTGTAATACTCGGTCAGACCTGAGCATTACATCCAAGTAACACCCGGGTCAGGCTGGAAACCAGCGTGAGTAAACCCATCTAACAAAAAGTACAATGCATAAAAATATTTAAAAGCCAGGGTAACTCGTATCACTACAAGTTCACAACTTGCTATAGTCAACACTTATATTCATAGTCAATCCCTATGTACTGTTACTTAGTTTAAATGGTCCAGTCATTTAAATTATTCCATTGCAGTCCATTGATTACACATATTAATCCACAAAGAATCATTGTAGGTTACAAATCGAAGTGGGTTCAGGTACTTACTGATACCCGATCCTGTTCTTCTCGTTTTCAATACCATCTTAACCCATGTTATTCAAGTGAATTGGATTTAAATTTTAAATACAAGTTATCACTTTTTACATAACAATTCATTATCGATAGACAACCACATTATCACTATGCACCCAATCATATCATATCCCAAAACATTTCATACCAGAGAAATCATCAAATTCAAGGCATTCAATCATTCATAAGTAAGATTGATCACTTCCAAAATTAATTTAGTTTATCTCTAATTAAATTAATTACTAGTCTCTAATCACTTACATTACCTTTACCTAACGTTAATTAATTACAAACAAATTAATTAATCATCCTTTAATTATCCAAATTATTAACCACCCACTGACAAATTATCCTTTAATTACAAATTAATTACATAAATTAATTAACCTTCATCCATTCACATTAACTACATTGATCAATAATTAATTACAAAAATTACTTACCTCATATTCACTTACATTGATTAATAATCCCATAATTAATCAAATTCATTAATTAACTAACCCTTGATTAGTTTCCTTAAACAATCAATCAATTCTTAACCAATTATACTAAGTATTTAATCCTTAATTACTTCCATTAATTTTCCTTCAATTAATTACTTTCATTAAGTTAATTATCTCATTGGGTAATTATCTTTAATTAACCTTTAATTATTTATTTAAATTAATCAATTCATAACAAATTTATCTTTTTATTACTTACATTAAGTAATTATCATTTAAGTAATTTGTTAACCCCGCCCCGATTTCGACTTAGCAACTCAAAGGGATGCCGACCTAAGGCTTAAAAGGGTTACGAACCTAACAGGTTCGAGAGGCATACCGACCTAACCACCTTCATAAGGTTACCGACCTAACTGCTTTAAAAGAGATCCGACTCAATAACTTGACCCTGTAGCCGACCTAATGCTTTAGATGGATGCCGACTCAATGAGTCAACCCGGTTGCCGTCCTAATGCCTCAACCTAGTTGCCGACCTAATATAGTTACCGACTTAAGGAAGCTGCCGACCTAAGATAGAAGCCGACCTAACTATCCATAGAATTTTCCGCCCTAACAGCTCAGAACAGGGAAAAGATCATGAACTATGCCTAAGTTGCAACCGACCTATGACCTATGTTAACTCGTTCACGACTCACGACCTAACTTGAGTCGTCAACGACCTAAAGCTACTAAATGCAAGCCCGATGCCGTGTTACTGATATGAGGCTGTGTTGACTCGGGGGTGACCTAGGACTTGTACAAATGAGCCTAGGTGAAACCATGGAGGGGCCGGATGAGTCGGCTGCGACTTTCCTTAGACCGGCCACAACTTACCTTAGACCGGTCACGGCTTACGACCTAAAGGGTGGGATTTTCCCTATAAATACCAACCTACCTCAAGCATGAAGGGGACTTTTGGGCGGATCTCTTGAAGCGCCAATACTCTGCTGAATTCTCGACTCACTCAACACTTCAAGTACGAAAGACATCTCAACTAGCTTCGAGAAGAAATCTAACACAGTCTACATGGATTTAAAGAATTATTCTACATCAAAATTCTAGTTGTTTGTTTCGTCTGAATTGTAATTGAAGATTGTTGTAAAAGTTGTAATCAATTCAGTAATAAAGAGAATTAAAGTGGACGTAGGCTTACCCTAAGCCGAACCACTATAAAAACTGTTGTCTTTTCTGCTTTCTCTGTGATTTTTCTACTTGTTTTAAGTTCCCGTGTCCACGGGTGGTGCTTTCGCTCAACTTCAATCTACACTGGAATTTTAGCGTCCGATTTTTACGTTAACATTTTTGGTGCCTTCAGTGAGAAATTGAACTCAAGACACTTCCACTATTGCTCCGCGAAGGATTGTTGAAAGAATTTCTTTTAAAACTAGAAGTTCATTGGAAGTAATGGCCCGTGGAAGAAAGCGTAGATATGTTAGCCTCGACGATGTTCATGAAAACACGGCCATTTCTCCTCCATTAAGTAAGACAGCTCCAACTGTTGGGATTACAAGTGCAGAATTGGACGCCATGGTTTTGGGGCTAAGTCAGCAGTTGAATGCCCAGAATGCCCAAAATGCCTTGATTATGGATAGGTTAAACGCCCTGCTTGAGGCAAATCACCAACGATAGGATAATGAAACAATCTTTACTGAAGATGCCCGTGACCCTCAAGAGAAAGGTATTCCTCAAAGAGCAGACAACACCGCTGTAAGGGCACCTTCCCAAGCCGAAGGGTCAAGGCCACAGCCAACTTTTCAAGCTTCCGAAATGGCAGCTAACTTCTACCAGGCAAAGCCTTTAAACAATGAGGATTATCTATCAGGGGTGGTTCGCTCAATCATGAAGGAAAGAATGCAGAGGCAAGAGGACGAAAATGATTGGGGGTTCGCCCCGAGCAAGACTCCATTCACCGACAAGATTTTGAAGGTGGAATTCCCCAGGAAATTTGTACCTCCTACCATCCCGGCCTATCGAGGAACAAGCGACCCTAACCAATTTCTATACAGATACGATTGGCATATGACTGGGGCACGAGCATCGGATGAGATTAAATGCCGATATTTTCCAGTATATTTAGAAGGGGTGGCTCTGCTTTGGTTAACCAAGCTACCGGTTCGATCCATAGACCAATTCTCCGATTTAACCCGAAATTTAAAGAACAATTCAGGTTGTATGCGTCAAAGGCAAAAGATATAATGTCACTGTCCAGCCTAGAACAATCACCCAGAGAAACCATCAAGTCTTTTTTGAACCGTTTTAATATAGCTTTAGCCGAGGTAGACAACGCGGAGGCCCGAATGATCCTAACATACTTAATGCGGATCATCGACAAGTCAAGTGAATTCGGGATATGGCTTAAAATGAAGGAACCAAACTCACCCGAAAAGTATTATAAAAAGGCCGACGAATTCATACGCCTAGAGAATCTCTCGATGTCAGAAAAAGCGTGGCCGAAGTCAAGAATAACGATGTCATTTCTAACAAGAGAGGATTTGGAATCCAGAAAAGGGAAAGCGACGAAGGAAAGAAGCAGGGAAATAAGAAGAGACCACGACGTTTTAATCCTTCAGATTTCACCCCCTTAACTGATACACCGGAAAAAATCTTCTTGGCAACAAAGGACTTTGTCAAATATCCCAAACCACTTGAGATGGGGAGAGGTGCAGTGCAAAATGGGAAATTCTGTCGATTTCACAACCAACCGGGCCACGATACTAACCAATGTCGCCAGTTAAAAAATGTGATTGAAGAATTGCTGAAACAGAATAAACTTCAGCAATATGTAAAGAAAGACGGAATTGACCCAACCTCGTTCACTCGGGGGCCACCATGTCCTGCTTATCGATCCAGCTCAGGAAACGGAACTACAGAGAAGGAATCCGAGAAACTGGTCATTGACTGACATATGAATCACAAGATCATGGAATGGCATTCACTTACACCCATATTTTACTTAATAGCATTGCTTAAGCCTGTAAAAATAATTCTCGTGCTGTTAACCAACTGTAAAATTGATGTGACTCAGTAATGAGCAACTATAAATCTTGTGTTCCTTAATGCTGTAAAAATGCCTGTATCATTTCGATATGCAAATATTACTAAAATGTCGATTCAGTATTGCAGGTTATCGAAGTAAAGCTTGCTCATTCAACACATCATAAAGCGAAGCGATCCCTACAAATCATGGAGTAAACAAATGACAAGTCACAAATGTTCCGAATTCAAATATTTCGAAAGAAGTGCAATTTGCAAACGATTGAGGATTCCATCAAAGAGTGCACCTTTCTAATAAGAAGGTTTCAAACCTTTGCTAATCAACCACGATCGTTTGTGTAAACGAACATCTAGTGAAGCAGCTTGCATCTGCCCTGTGAATTCGCTCAGCAATAAAGCATATTTTTCTAGCAAAAAACAAATGAGAGAACGGGACATGTACTTGAAGTGATTGCGAGGAATTGCTAAGAAGCGCAGGATATAAAGACACAAGTGCCAACGCTACTCTTCAGAGTCCAAAGTACTCTTTAGGGTCCAAATGCTTCTCTTCGGAGACCCAACGCTACTCTTCAGAGTCCAAAGTACTCTTTAGAGTCCAAATGCTTCTCTTTGGAGATCCAACGCTACTCTTCAGAGTCCAAAGTACTCTTTAGAGTCCAAATGCTTCTCTTCGGAGACCCAACGCTACTCTTCAGAGTCCAAAGTACTCTTTAGAGTACAAATGCTTCTCTTCGGAGACCCAACGCTATTCTTCAGAGTCGAAAGTACTCTTTAGAGTCCAAATGCTTCTCTTCGGAGACCCAATGCTACTCTTTAGAGTACAAATGCTACTCTTTAGAGTCCAAATCAAAGACCTCGAGCGGGCTTAACCAGAAAAAGAGAGGTCTTTCTCGATACAAAGTTGCGGAATGATCGGTCGATACACTCCTGTGAATCCGTCCAACCGAGAGAAAGAAACTCCAAACTTCCAAGCAAAAGCCGTACTTAGAGGCACACGTTTCACCGAGATTGAAATAAAACTTCCAGGTGTTGAAACGTGAAAAGCCCTCTTCGGAGGCCCATTTCACCACAGTTGAAATGCTAAAAGACCTCGAGCGGGCCAAACCAGAAAAAGAGAGATCTTTCTCGATACAAAGTTGCGGATTGATCAGTCGATACACTCCCGTGAATCCGTCCAATCGAGAAAAAGAAACTCCAAACTTCCAGGCAGTAACCCTACTCAGAGGCACACATTTCACCATTATCGGTGATACAATCCCGTGAGACGAAATGTGAAAAGCCCTCTTCGGAGGCCCGCTTCCCAGCGAACAGGGAAAAAATAAAAGCCTCTCCCAAGAGGCAGAAACAAAAAGACCTCTTCCCAGAGGCACAACCAAACAAACAGACCTCTTCCCAGAGGCAGAAATAAAAAAGACCTCTTCCCAGAGGCAGAAATAAAAGACCTCCTCCCAGAGGCACAATCGAACAGAAAGACCTCTTCGGAGGCACACGTTTCACCGAGATCGAAATAAAACTTCCAAGTGTTGAAACATGGAAAGCCCTCCTCGGAGGCACAACTTTTTGGAGGCACACGTTTCACCAAGATTGAAATAAAACTTACAAGTGTTGAAACGTGAAAAAGCCCTCCTCAGAGGTATAACTTTTCAAAGAAGCATTTCGTCAGAAATGCAAACCAAAGATCAAAGCCCTCCACCAAGGCGCAATATAAAAAAAAGGGGAAGCCCTCTTCAAAGGCACACTTTAGCTTTCAAAGGAAGATTTGTTCTTTTATTCTTGGAAATACTCTTCCTCAAAAAGAAGTTAAAGTGTCCTTCAGAGGCCCGCTTTACCACATAGAAGAATTCACTTGGTGAAATGTGTGTATGCACAAAAGAAAAAGTGATATCTTCGAAGGATAAAGCGCAAAAACTCATATGAAGGGAGCTGTACTCCATTTTTAATAAGATAATATTCCTCCAAGTATGGAATAATTATTCTCTAGAAAATAAGAGTACAAGTCCCCTCAAAGTATAAATATTGCAACGAGCTTATGGTTTAGGGGCAACATTGTATAGCTACATACAACATGGAATAGCTACATACAACATGGTATAACTACATTGGCAAAATTACGCTCGAACAACATACCACAAGCTCACTGCAATATCATATAAAGAAACTTGAACAAAAAAGTGAATAGTAAATGCATTCTCAGATACAGACAGAAGTTTTTACAAAGAAAAAAAACCATTTTATTCAACACTGTTAAAATTTTATACAAGTACAGGTTTCAAAATAAAAAGAAAAAGAAAAGCGGAGGCCGGTACCCGCACAATCTCCAGCCAGTACATGCGAAAAGCAAAAAGTAAAGATAAGTCGAAGCAGGACCCCTTATTTCTTCTTGCCACCTCCCTTAGAGCCTTCACCTGACTTAATAGGCAACTTTTCAGGATGGCTTGGAAGAGTCGGGGATGAAGGAGAAAGGGTTACTACCGGATCAACCTTCGTTTCCTCTTCAGAAATAAGAATGCCTTTTCTTCTCTTCTTCGAAGTGGCACGCTTCCTCCTTCTCCTTGAAGAAGACTCACTTCCCGGAGTTACATGAGCAGATAATTTTATGTTATCAGAAGTAGTTCGCTCCGAAGACTCATGGCCTTCTCCAAGCCCCTCTCCCCCATGTTTTTGAGAAGCAATAGGATCATCTAAGCCATGAAGAGCTTCTATTTGCTCCTCTTGCGACCCGGGTTGAGAGGCGGACGGAGGAGTGACCTGGAGAACCGAAGGAGGAATAATTGGAGGAGGGGAAGCTTGAACAATGCTCGGTGCTTTCTCTACAGAAGAAAAGAAGTTAAAGTCGGTAAAGAGAGGAGATAAAGGCTCATTGAGGTTCAAAAAATAGTCGAGAAGCTCATCGAACTCATAAGAAGCAAATGAGCAGTCTACTTGGGCAAGATTAACAGTAGAGTTACCTGGAGAAGTCGGCTTCTTGATATCAACCTCATAAGCTTGTGCTTCGGCACTCTCTTCGCCTTCATCTCCACCTTGTATACTTGTGATCTCAGTTGTAACTTTAGCCAGGGATGGAGAATGAGAGCTGGAGCCAATAATGTCGATTTCGGCCGAAGGAGAAGGATGGACTGGAATAGTTGAAGTAGTTTTTCCTAACCGTTCCCCTTCTGTCATTTCAGCTCTTAATTTTGCAAGTTTCTCTTTTCCCTTGGCGAGAGCAGCGCGAGCATCGTCATCCAAGTAATGCTCCTCAAGAGCTGATTCGGCATTGCCAGCACCTTTACCGCCAAGCATGTCAAGTGCAGCCTCCCACACTTCAGCCAGTGTAACTTCATATTTGGGGCCTAGAAAGGCGAGACTACCGTGCCCCAAGATGCTGTGCAGGTAGAAGTCAAACAGTGTCGAGCTGATGTTAGTTTTCGTTGCCTCATGAGATTCTTCAGCTGCAATTTTACCGGCAACGGCCTCATCACGCTCTCTTTCAGCTTTGGAGAGTTGAAGCTTTAGCATTTGAATCTCCGCCTCTTGGGAGCTGGTTTTCTTCCGATGCTCTGCAATATCAGCAATATAGCCCTCACTGATTCTTTTTTGCACTTCGAGCTTGTCTTCGACGTCTCTTTGGCCGGCATAAGCATCTATCACTTGTTTTAGAAGCACTTCTTCTTTTTGAGTGTAGGAAGTAGAGGAAGTAGCAAGCTCTTGTTTAAGTTCCTCAACTTTCGCTTCAAGCTCTTCATTGTAAGTAGTGATGCTCCTCATTTCGGTATCATGCTGCTCAAGAATCTTCTGCCATTCGGCCTTATCATTCTCCATAGTAAGCATGGCCTCTATATTCGCAAGGTTGACCCTTTTAAGCTCGTCAACAAGCTTTTGCCAGTTCGACATCCTTTCAATATCAAGCCTGACGGCATCGAGGTTTCGCAGCACGGCAGGCTTGTCAATAGGGACCAAGTCAAGGTCGAACCGCACTCCCTTCAGGCACCAGTGCGGGAACCGGCTTTGCAAGGTAGCCGGGCCTGATCCAACTTGGAATTTAGGCCTGCTGATTATTGTCTAAATGTCTGTCTTCCTGAGAGCAGGAGAGCCTGAAGGAATGTCAAGTGAGACGGGGGCAGTGATCTTTTCAGGAGTTGTAGAAGCATGCCTTTCACCGTGCCGGGCATGCTTGCTTGGGTCCTCAACTATGTGGCTTTTTCCCCGATCATCATGTGACTTTCTCTTGTGAGAATCGTCACCTCTCTGGGAAGAATCGTGGCGCTCCTCCCTTTCTTTTCTCTCATAACGCTCTTCTTGAGCCCTTCTCTCCTGAGCCTTTCGAGCGGCTCTCTCTTCATCGGTTTCTCTGTGAACGGGAAGGTAGCGCCTATAATCATATTGACTACGCCTCCCGTAGCGCTAAAAGTTGTCATAGTAAGAGCCGCCGCGTCCTATCGGAGAATCTGAAATAAAAAAAGAGACAAGTCTTAAAAGCCTTTAGAGAAAAGAAGTGTAACTTTAGAATCTTCAAAGTATAAAGAATCAAGTGTATGAAAATGCCAAAAGATTCTAAGTGTGTGTGATGTGCAAGCTACGCGCATCAAACCACGAACCACTCTTTGATTGCGGAGTAATCGTGGGGGTGGTAGTTAATGTCAACTCTTGGGTCGATGGAGCTTGTTGCAAGGAAGAATTCGCTTCCACTACTGAAGAAGAAACCCTAGTAGTGATAGGGTCGTCTTTAAAGATCTCCTGTAAGGTGGCGAAGAGGTCGCTCAACCCTTCGAAGGTGCCATCCCCGCTCTGCCTAACAGGGCTTGTTTTCCTGGCTTCTTTACCCGACTTTTACGAACGTTGGGGAGATCCCTGAGGCTCTTCTTCCTCAATAACCAGGACAAGTGTGAATTTGCCAGATGACCCCGCAACATCGACAGTAATAGAGCATTTTACTAGAGAAGCTTCGGAAGCAGGATCTTTTGGTACGGGTGCGTCAGAAGAAACCGGGGCATCTGATGCTCTAGCCGGGGAGTCTGGGATCTCATGAGGATGTGTAGCGCGAGAGATGTGTAAAAGCCCGTACTGATGCAAAAATTCATCCCTCAACAGAAACTTTGCACTTCTTTCCTCTACAGCCACGGCACTCAGTCTTTCGAAAACTTGCTTATGGATTGGATCTCTAGAAGGGAGAGGAAGTGCTGAATAGAGCAAAGAATGGGACTAGCAGTTGATAATTCGGATCTCGGAAAAAGTTTGGAAATGGAGAAAATAGAAGCAGGTAATCTTACTTCCTACTCTCAAGATGGCATAAAACCATGGGGGCGGCGAGCGAAGAAAAACTGGTTCAAAAATCCATGAACACTTTCAATAAGAACAGAAATAAGCTTGCGGTTTCTAGCACTTATCACGATAATAAGTGAAGGATGGTCTTTACTCTTTGCAAACGAGCATAAGTAGCGAATTTCTTCAAAACTTGGCAAGCGATCAAGAGTCCTCCTGAACAAGTCACACAACCCCATCAAAATGGCATAGCCATTAGGATGAAGTTGGAACGGAGAGATTGTCAACCGGAGGAGAAGGGTCCGGAGGAAGTCGTTAAAAGGAGGGATCGCCCCACTTAAGCACATTTGACGATTGACCGCAACAAAACCGTGGGGAGGATTGTCCGCGGTATCATTTGGTCCGGGAAGTAGAGCATCATTTTCAGCAAAACCGAATTGAGTACGTAGCTGAATAAATGCTCTCGGAGTTAGGATAGTAGAAGTTCTCTCTGGAGGATTCTCTACGGGAAAAGCTATCGGAAAGGTCTCTTCAGCTTGAGCTACCCCTTCTTCTTCTTGATAGGAAGTCATTCTATACAAACAACTGGATATTCAAACATGAAGGTGCATGTTTCTTAAAGTGTGTGAAGTGTTGTGGAAAATCAATCAAGCAACAAGCAAATGTAACTGGAATAAAAAATAATAAATAGCAAATATTTATCAGTTATAAAGTCCAAGGTACGTTGTTTTAATATGCAAGTGTAATGTTAATGCAAATAAATCAGTTCAAGTTAACGATGCTTTGCATTAATGCTTCACTTTAGTTGATTGGTTCACACCATTTCATACAATGTGTTTAAGTTGATTACTTTATGTCGACTAATCTGTCATTTGATGTGGGCAGTCAATGGCAGTATATTCGCCTTGGTTTTTTGTGATTGTAGTTTTCAGCAGGTTGTTAGCCTATGAGTTAATGTGGTCTGCAAAATAAGACAGCAAAAACAATCCAGGATTTAAGCAGTTCAGTCCAGTAAATCGATTAAGAATTCAAATTGAAGCTATGCTTTTAAGTGAGGATTCGAGTTGGGCATCCAAGTATTAACTCGGCTGCGACTCAAGGAATCTCTCGCGAGTTAAGATTATGTTCCTGGTTCCTTAAATCGGCAGTTCTTTAGGTCATGAAGAGTAGTAAGAAGGAAAGCTCTGGTTCAAAAAGTGGTGTGAAATTCCCTAAGGGTTAACTCGGCCACTGTTTAAGGTTTAACTCGGCTATGATTGAAGGGTTAACTCGGCCACGACTTTAGGATTAACTCGGCCACGGTTCAAGGGTTAGATCGGCAGAAGAATAGGTCGGCAAATTTCCCCCAACTGCTAACACGACCATGATTTAAGGATTGGGTCGGCCAAAAGCTAAGTCACCTAAAATCACCAGGTCGCATCTAAATCAATACCTCGCCCCACTCAACCCGTTAACCCGTTAGCCACTCCCTCAACCAAAAAACCCTCATTTCATTTATGCTATTTCATGCTATCGGATCATCCAATACACCAATTCGAAACCACTGCAAATTCAACACCTTGCAATCCTAGCACGAATCAAAATCAACTAGCCTGAATCAGTAAACCATCTTCATCGTCTCATCGGTCAGTTAAAGCCAAACCGAGCAATCTAAGCTCCATCAGCCACGGGTGTAATAGGATTCGCGATGGGGGATCATGCAAGGAAGCGGTTTAAGTGACGAAATTCATGAGCTAACAATGATCGAATAAGAGGGTTTACTTACGCAATGAATAACAGAGGTTGTCAGTAGTTGATTGGAGTTAAATCGCCTTTTGGAGCTTGGGAAAGTTTTTAATGGCGGAATCAAGGGAGTGGGTAATTAGAAGGAAGAAGAAGATGTGACTTATACCTTGCATTAGAGGAATATGAAGCGGTGTGTTACGACTCAACTGTTAGGCCGCGTACGACCTACCGACTTAGAAAGTGGACGAGTTAGAGGGTATCGAAGCACACGATCTAACCAGTAGGCGTATAGTTCGAGGGGCAATTGTTAACCCCACCCCGGTTTCGACTTAGCAACTCAAAGGGATGCCGACCTAAGGCTTAAACGGGTTACCGACCTAACAGGTTTGAGAGGCATACCGACCTAACCGCCTTCGTAAGGTTACCGACCTAACTGCTTTAAAAGAGATGCCGACTCAATAACTTGACTCGGTAGCCGACCTAATGCTTTAGATGGGTGCCGACTCAATGACTCAACCCGGTTGCCGACCTAATGCCTCAACCTAGTTGCCGACCTAATATAGTTACCGACCCAAGTAAGCTGCCGACCTAAGATAGAAGCCGACCTAACTATCTAGAGAATTTGCCGCTCTAACAGCTCAGAACAGGGACAAGATCATGAACTATGCCTAAGTTGCAACCGACCTATGCCCTATGTTAACTCGTTCACTACTCACGACCTAACTTGAGTCGTCAACGACCTAAAGCTACTAAATGCAAGCCCGATGCCGTGTTACTGATATGAGGATGTGTTGACTCGGGGGTGACCTAGGACTTGTACAAACGAGCCTAGGTGAAACCATGGAGGGGCCGGATGAGTCGGCTGCGACTTGCCTTAGACCGGCCACAACTTACCTTAGACCGGTCACAACTTACGACCTAAGGGGTGGGATTTTCCCTATAAATACCAACCTACCTCAAGCATGAAGGGGACTTTTGGGAGGATCTCTTGAAGCTCCAATACTCTGCTGAATTCTCGACTCACTCAACACTTCAAGTATGAAAGACATCTCAACTAGCTTCGAGAAGAAATCTAACACAATCTACATGGATTTAAAGAATTCTTCTACATCAAAGTTCTAGTTGTTTGTTTCGTCTGAATTGTAATTGAAGATTGTTGTAAAAGTTGTAATCAATTCAGTAATAAAGAGGTTAAAGTGGATGTAGGCTTACCCTAAGCCGAACCACTATAAAAACTGTTGTCTTTTCTGCTTTCTCTGTGATTTTTCTACTTGTTTTAACTTACCGTGTCCACGGGTGGTGCTTTCGCTCAACTTCAATCTACACCGGGATGTTAGCGTCCGATTTTTACATTAACATAATTAATCTCTAATTACTTGATTAATTAACTTTAACTATTAATTAATCCTTGATCATTAATTAATTAAATTAATTAATTACTCTTAAATTACTTTATTAATTTAATTAATCTTAAATTATTCAAGACCTTAATTTACTTCAAGATAACCCATTTATCTTTATCAATTACTAAATCATTATTAGGATCTTATTTAAATTAAATGCTTAATCGTAATTTTACAATTAACAACAAATTAACTGATCCTTATGATTTATTCAATACATTTATCTTAATTTCTTACTTAATTATAACTCTTTAATTTGAATGCACTTAAAATATAATTAAATAATCCACTAAAAATTCAAAACAAAGTAATCTTAATGTTAATCCCGTTAAGACAACGAGTTAAGGCCTGGGACGATTTACGACATGAGATACTTAACGGATCAAGGGAAATCTACGGCTTAGCAAACCTCACGACTTAAGATGCGTGACGATTTAACAAGACAAAGCATGAACGACTTATGAATGGTACGACCTAACAGTTTAACATGTTAAAGAAATGGCCAACTCAACGACTCAAGGGAGACAGCGACTCAATGGATCAAGGAGGGTACACGACTTAGGGTCTCCACAACCTAACGAGCTAAGGTCCAGACGACTTAAGGAAGTCTACGGCTTAAGAGATGGCACGACTCAAGAAGGAAATAAGTTAACGACCTAAAGCTATCTATGACTTACGACCTAGCATGAGTCGTAAACGACTTAGGAAAACAAAGCGACTCACATCTCAGAGAAACCCGCGACTTAAAGCCTCTACGACTTAAGATATGTCATGTCTCAGGGAAAGCTTACGAGTTAAGGAGCTAACGACCTAACAGGATTAAGACCTAAGCGACTTAGGGAATGTCACGACTTAAGAAAGTCCAAGACTTAAAGACGTTACGACCTAAAACCTCAGAGCCAAGATTTAAGTGCTGCCTCACTTTAAACCGTGACCTCTTAACTCGGGAACGAGTTAGGACTTATATCCAGATGAACGAAGAAAAGCTCAGAACCACTTCACTTACCCCACTGCCTGATGACTCTTGGACCTTGAGTCGAGTGCGACTTACGACTCTACATGAGTCGTGCACGACTTATGACTTGAGAGAAAAACTACTGCCCAGAATCACACCTATAAATACGCAACCACCTCCAACGTTCAAAGGACTTTTGGATCATTCTCTTCGTGACATCAAGGCTCTACTATCTTCAGGACAATCTAAACTCCATCACTTCAAACTCACGCAAGATTTTTGAGACTATACTTCGCATAAAGATTCGACATATCCAATCATGGATTCAAAGAAATCTGTCACGACGAAGTCTTCTCTAGCTATTTGTCTTTTTGAATTGAGTTGGATTGTAATTGAAAGAGATTGTAATAAGTTGTAATCCAGTCAGCAATAAAAAGGATTGAAGTGGACGTAGGCTTGATCATAAGCCGAACCACTATAAAACTGCTGTTGTTTACTGTTTTTTCTGCAGTTCTCTGCTTATACTCTGTTCCCGAATCATCGGGTGGTGCTTTCACAACTACACTTTACACACCGGGGTGTTAGCGTTCAAATTTTAGCGTTAACATTTTTGGTTCTTTCACTGAGAACCGAACTCAGGCGAATTATCATCATTGCTCCACGAAAGTTTGTTGAAGTAATCTCTCTGAAGACTAGAAGTTTATCTGAAATCATGGCTCCGGGGAGAAGGAGTAGATCTGTTAGATCTGGAAATGTTCAAGAGGGAACCTCTGCTTCCCCAGTACCTAATCAAGCCACTCCACCTGTTGGGGTTACAAAAGCGGAGTTGGATGTTGTAATCTTAGGGCTGAACCAGCAGATAAATGCCCAAAGTGCACAATTGGAGGCTCAGAATGCCCAAAATGCCCTAATTTTGAATAAGTTGAACGATTTGCTTGGGGTAAACCGTCAACCAACGGGTAATGAAAGGAACTTTGCTGGCAACATTCATGAAGCTAAAGAAAGAAACATTCCTGAGAGGGCTGCCAGCCCCTTTGAGCGGACATTTCCTGAAGTTGGTGGATCTAAAGCTCGAAATGATGAGGGGTATCTTTCTGAAATGGTTCGACAAATCATGAAAGAAAGCATGAAAAGGAACGAAGACGAGAAGGAATGGGGTTTCGCTCCAAGTAAAACCCCATTTACCGAAAGGATCTTAAAGGCTGAATTCCCAAGGAAGTTCGTCCCTCCAACTATCCCAGCTTACAAGGGAACAAGTGATCCGAACGAATTCTTGTATAATTATGATTGGCACATGACAGGTGCCAGAGCTTCTGACGAAATAAAGTGTCGATATTTTCCTATATATTTGGAAGGTGTAGCTCTGCTTTGGTTCACCAAGCCACCAATTCGGTCTATAGATCAGTTTTCTGACCTAACCCGGAAATTCAAGGAGCAGTTCAGACTATATGCTTCAAAAGCCAAAGATATCATGTCATTGTCAAGTTTAGAACAGAATCCAGGGGAAACTATCAGATCTTTCTTGAATCGTTTTAATATAGCGCTGGCCGAGGTAGACAATGCAAAACCACGGATGATCTTGACCTATCTGATGAGGGCCATCGACAAGACGAGCGAATTTGGAAAATGGCTTAACATGAAGGAACCAAATTCGCTTGAAAAAATCTACAAGAAAACAGATGAGTTCATACGCCTGGAAAGCCGTCCTGTACCGGTAAATGCAGTACTGGAAAAAGATGAAGATAACATTGCTTCTCCACGCAAGAATGAATCTGTAGGACAGAAAAGGGAAAATAACGATGGGAAGAAACAGAAAAATCTGAAGAAGCCTCATTCCTTCAAGTCATCAGAATATAACCTTTTATCAGATACGCCAGAGCGCATTTACCTTGCCACTAAAGATTCTGTCGATTATCCTAATCCTCCCGTTTTGAGAACCGAGAAAAAAGCTGTACAAAGCGGGAAGTTTTGCCGCTTCCATAATCAACCCGGTCATGATACCGATGAATGCCGCCAATTGAAAATTTTGATTGAAGAATTGATAAGGGAAAACAAGCTGCAACAATTTGTGGAAAAGAATAGCAGCAATCCCGCTTCGTCTAGTCAGGGGCAACGAGCTCCTGCTCAACAACGCAGGACAAGTGAGAAGACTGCAGGGCATGAATCCGGAAGGCCTGTTATCAATGTCATTACGGGAGAACCTCACCCAGCAGGCAGGAGCTGGGGTGAGATGGAAAGGTATACCCGAGCTTTGAAGTATGTACTGGCCGAGGAAGATGTCTTTGTTTTGGAAGGTGCTACGCCCCTGAAGCAACAAAGAACTTTCAATGATGATATTGTGTTCAGAGCCAGGGATTCCACAGGTATTGAAGCTCCTACCTTGGATCCCTTAGTCATCTCGGCTGGTATCGGGCCAGCTATTGTCAGAAGAGTTCTCATTGATTATGGCGCATCCTGCAATATCCTCTTCAAGAAAACATTCGACCAAATGAAGATCCCTATGGCTGATGTGCAAGCCTCATCGCAGAAAATTGCTGGCTTCACTGGCGAGCCAAAACAGCTGATAGGAACCGTTGATTTGCTTGTAGAACTTGGAGAGGGAGAAAGAAAAGTGGTCCGCAAGCAAACTTTTGTAATTGTCGATGAATTTTCTGCTTATAATGCTTTCCTTGGCCGTCCAACTCTCGCAGCATTCAAAGCTGTTCTGGCCCCATGGTGCCTCACCATTAAATTTCCTACAGATAATGGAGTGGGAGTTATAAAAGGGGATCAAAATGCTGGGCGGGAGTGTTATCTGACAGAGCTACGAGAAACAAGGAAAAGAGAAATGGGAAAGGATGCGGCAACCCCAGTCCGCATCAAAGAACCAGCCTTGTAGCAATTACAGGGCGGACCCTGCACTGGCGAGCACAGCGGAGCACGGAAAGAGATGGATCCTAGAAAAGCCAGTGCAGGGGAGAATAGAGTGGTACCAGTGGAAACGACAATACCAATACCTGCTGACCCAAAGGACCCAAACAAGGTGTTGAATGTGGGTTCACAACTTAATGTGTCAATTCAGAATATCTTAATATCTTTTTTAAAGGCAAATTTGGATGTTTTTGCTTGGACTCATGCCGATATGTGCGGAATATCCCCATAAGTTGCAGTACACGCTCTGAATATTGATCCAAAATTTACACCTGTGAAACAGAAAAGGAGGGCTCAAGGTCCAGAAAGGTCAGCAGCATTAAAAGAAGAAGTTGATCGGCTCATGGAGAATAAATTTATCAAAGAATCTACCTATCCGAATTGGGTTTCAAATCCAGTGCTGGTCAAGAAAGCCAACGGAAAATGGAGAGTGTGCATCGATTTTTCAGATCTAAACAAGGCCTGCCCCAAAGACTGCTTCCCGTTACCTAGGATCGATCAACTGGTAGACGGAACAGCGGGACACGAATTGTTATCTTTTATGGATGCCTACTCCGGATATAACCAGATTATGATGCATGAGCCAGATCAGGAGGACACGAGCTTTATCACCGATGCTGGTCTTTACTGCTATAGAGTTATGCCCTTCTGGCTAAAGAATGCGGGGGCAACCTACAAAAGACTTGTTAATGCTATGTTCAAACGCAATTGTGCAAGACTATGGAAGTCTACGTCGATGACATGTTAGTAAAGTCTAAGAAAGCAGTGGATCACATAGAACACTTAACAGACATGTTCGCAGTCCTTCGAAAATACGGAATGAAGCTTAACCCTTTAAAATGTTCATTTAGAGTGGAATCCGGAAAGTTCTTAGGTTTCATCGTGAGCGCTAGGGGCATTGAGGCTAGTCCAGCTCAAATTACCGCCTTAAAGGAAGTCAAAGCTCCTAGAACGAAGAAGGAATTGCAGAGTCTCAATGGAAAAGTCGCCGCCTTGAGTCGGTTCATTTCCAAAGCCACTGATAAATGCATCCCATTCTTTGACGCCCTAAAGAAAGGAAAGAAAAACTTTGATTGGACTCCCGAATGCCAAAAAGCCTTTGATGAATTGATTCGCCACATGGAAACGCCTCCAATACTTTCTTGGCCTGGCGATGGTGAGGATCTTCTTATATACTTGGTAGTATCATCTCATGCTTTAAGTGCAGCGCTGACACGAGAAGACAAGAGGATTCAACATCCAGTTTACTATATCAGAAAAAGACTCACTGGGGCAGAGATGAATTACTCCAAGTTGGAAAAACTCGCCTATTGCCTACTGATTGCATCAAGGAAGTTGAGGCAATATATCCAAGCTCATCCTATCAGAGTCCTCACTGATCAACCTTTAAAGCAAGTCCTGTTTCGCCCTGAGACTGCGGGTCGTCTTCTAAAGTGGAACATTGAACTCAGTCAATATGACATCACTTATCATCCCCGAAAAGCAATCAACGGACAAGCTTTAGCGGATTTCATCGCAGAATTCACAGATAAGGGTAACAGTGAGGAGGAAACGATCGATGATTCCCCGATCCAATGGAAGTTATATGTTGATGGCGCGAGAAATGACTACTGTTCTGGAGCCGGAGTTGTACTTGAGACCCCTGAAGGTCAGTCATTATGCTATGCACTGAGATTGGAATTTCCTTCAACAAACAATGAAGCAGAATACGAGGCTCTTATCGCTGGCTTAAGAATTGCTAAAGAACTAAACATCCGAGCATTACAGATCTTCAGTGATTCTCAGCTTATTGTGTGCCAAGTCAAGAAGGAATTCCAAGCGAAAGGTGGAAAATCTGCCCGCCTACTTGTTAAAGGCTTGGGAACTCTGAGACAACCCCTTCCTACTTGTCATTTTTTTTAACACAATTTAGTTTGGGCTAATTAGGTTTGCCTTCTTTCCTGACCAACTATTTTCTTATTGTTTTTTTTTTTTTATTTCCCATGATCCACTCCAATCAATATAAAAATATCGATATACTTCATTGTAAAAACTATTTGATTATTCACATAGTTTTTATACCAGAGTATTTTTTATTTATTTATATTTTTATTTTGAGTAACTCAGCCCATTTTTAAACAAAATCAAACTGAGTCATTCACAACAAAAACAACCTAGAAGATCCCTTCCATTTGAATCTCTGCGCCATTCATTCAACTAATTCCTACTTGTTTCCTTGTGTTTATCATTGGTGTATTAAGTGAAATATGGGAACTAACTCATAGCATTTCAACTTACCAAAACTTTCCCTTTCAATGACCAAATTGAGACTGTGCATGTTTCGGTGCAACTGTTTGCACATAATCATGCACAACTGTAGTTTACTTCCTCTTTGGTCCTTAAGTGGACTAATTTCGTTTAGATATGATTCTGAAATGAATTAGCTGAATCTACAGATTTCACTTATACCAATAATTACCAAATGCAATTTTACTTCTGAGTTACCCCTTCTATGTTATTCTTTTCTTTTCGGTCCATGGTATTTCTTATCTCATGATGTTAGCAGTGACTAGATGAACAGGTTCTAGTTTTTCCTAAACAAATTAATACATAAGCATACTAGTTTACTTATGCTTCAGACCCACTACCAATTTCCTTATCTAATTTTCAAGAAATAGGTATGTTCATAGTTTCTAACATGAAGCTAAAGGCCTTGCCATCTTTTACTGAAAATAATGTTCATTACAACATACTTTTCCCAATCATCCTTTACATAGTAATAAAGTTTTTCTTGCATAATTTGAAACATCATTACATAAAGCTTTTACTGAAAACAAAACAGAAGAACTACTCTCCTACAAAATCCTAGCTTAGTTAGTTTGCAATTCCTTCATGCATCATATGTCTGCATCTTACTATTTAGCATCCTTTCTTCCTGCAACCATCTCAGGGTCTGCTTCACAATGCAAGTGAAACATCCATTTGATGCGAGCAACAAACAGGTCAGAATGAAATCTGGTATGAGTAAGTTCAATTGACAAGCACATAAGATTTATGAAACTGATTCCATATCACCTTAAGTTCAGATACTAACTGTTTTACCCAAATTGCAAACCCCTTTCATCAGGTACACATTTTTGTTGTGTCTTTACAGTGAAATGAATGAATTGTTAAATGCATGTATAAGTGCTTAAACCAATTCCTTAGCAAAAATTATAATTTCAAGAATTCATAGCAGCCATCATACAAATCACACAGGCATTTCATAACCATTGAACAAGCAAAACTCCTACCATTTAGCTAAAGCATCAAAACTGGTCTGCATACCAGTACTCACCATACTCTTAGCATATACATCTTTGCTTATCAATCCATAACACAATTTTTTTTAAGAGTCCAGTATCACATTTGTAGTTGCACTGGTGCACACTGCCTGGAAGCTACTATTTGATTTTCCAGTGCACTACTAGCTTTTGGACATAAACATGTCATGTGCAAACTTACACCCCAACCTTGATGCAAGCCCACTACCATGTCATACCCCCTTCCCTCATATCCAACCTGATAGAGGTGACCCATGCCATGAGTTTAATTACTAAATTCTTTTCCATGACCCCCTATTACCTATGCAGTGTCATGCCCCACCCTGTTGTACCCCTAATCAATGCATACAAGCAGTTTTATACATCCATCAACCATTCAGTAACCCATGTATTCAACCATCACTCATATTTGAAAGTCATTTCAAGTTAATTTCCTGCAGAAACATATTTTTGGTTGAAGCATAACTCAGAGCATTTCCAAATGGAATGCTACTAGGGTTCTCTAGCAATAAGGTCCTTGTAGCCATCCCATGCTTTATGATGTATTTTCTCAATAACCTTATTTCCAGAGGGTACCCTATGATGCATCAAGATTTAACATGTGGAACTTCCACTGTATCTCAATCATCTTTTCAAATGCAAGACATAAGCCAGAGGATTCCCTTCCCCTTACTGCCTTGCACCCTACTTTTCTTGCTAGTATATACTTAAACCAAAAATATTTTCTCAAACTTAGAATACCACCAGTAAGTCAGTTATTATCATACTATCATTAAATGAACATGTACAATCAAGTCATAATTTAAATAGTAACAAAGCACTGCAAAACACAAAGTCCAGAAACAACAGGAAATTGTCAACTAAAATGCATATAAACATCACAGGAAAATCAAGATAAGCTAAAGGTTTTATGGCTGCCTTTCATAGGTCTTAATGCCTTGCCAAGTGAGGATTTACTCACCATGTTTCTTCTTCCTAGGTCTTGATTCAAGTTTGCCATTGTTTCTCCTTAATCTGTTGCTTACTTCCCTTTTCTGTGTTTTGATTTCTGGCCTTCCAATGTGCACCCGTAGGAGATAGTATGGTATATAGTGGAGTTGTTAGGGTTTTAAGGTTAGTTAGGAAATTTATTTTCATCAGAAATTCCATCATTATTCCCTAATTTCACCCAACAGTTTACCCTCTCCCTGCAGTTCTCCTTTTTCCCTGTCTTAACCCTTTTTGGCAAAGTTCCTTCACACATTTCATGCATGAATTCTTTGGCTCAGGCATTCCTTGTCTTTTCTGGGTGTTAGTTATGCATATAATTTTTATTTGAACGGCCAGTTAGGTGTGTGTTTCTGCTAACTACTGGGTATATGCATGTGTATCCCTATGTGTGTATATTTTCTCTACCCACACAAACTACTGTGTTTGCACTCATGCTATGAAAGTTAGAGCTAAAATTTTCTCAGGATATTCATGCATTTAATTCAGCTATGATGCATACATACCTGATGGTCATGCACTGATTTATTTATGTATTCATTTATATTATTGTATATATATTTTTTTCCTTGCAAGATTCTTACTGAATTGCTTGCTCTAATTTGTACACTGCAACAATGTGCACATGCACCACTACATACATCTTCACAGTATAAATATATATTTCAGAAAACTGTTTTTATATATATTAGTTTATTTATTTATTTATTTATTTATTTATTTATTTTTTAATAAAAATTCAAATGACCTAAATTTCTACATACTTGATTAACTAGGGCTGTCACATACACCCCTTCTTTAAGAAATTGTGTCCCACAATTTAACACTTCTTGCCATGTAAATCAAGGGTCAAACATAAATCTGGCTTCTAACATCTCTTTGAACTGATTCCATGTGATTTCTTGTTCTTGTCTGCCTGCAATAATCACTCCCCACCAGTCCAAAGCTATGCCTTTCAGCTGTATTGAAGCTATTTGCCTTCTTCTCCGATCATTGACTTGCATATCTCCAAAAATCCTTTCCACTGTTCTTAACCATGCCTGGACCCCTATGGCATTTTCTGTGCCATCAAAGCTACTGCCTCCCAGATTTGTATATGTTTTAAGCAATTTGGACAGCTCCTCATATGGGTTATCTACCCTAGGTGCCATTCCATCCCTCAGTATTTGAACAAAATCTTGCATGTTAATCATTGGGGGACCAGCAGCCATTCTAGTTGCTTGCTCAGTGGTATTAGAAGATTGACCATTTTCTCTTTCTCCTGTGGCTTGGGGATTGATTCTAACTCCTCTGGGCCTCTATTGAACATTTCTAATGTAGTTAGTTCTGATTCTTGTTCACTACTATTGCTTTTTAAAACTAACAATGAACTTATTTGTTTATAACAGGCAAACTAACTCAAACACGCAACAAACAATGCAAACAAGGCATACAGATTCAAACAAAGATTTATTTCGGCTATGTATTTATTAACATAGCTCTGATACCAACTGAGACAACCCCTTCATACTTGTCATTTTTTTTTAACACAATTTAGTTTGGGCTAATTAGGGTTGCCTTCTTTTCTGACCAACTATTTTCTTATTGTTTTTTTTTTATTTCCCAAGATCCACTCCAATCAATATAAAAATATCGATATACTTCATTGTAAAAACTATTTGATTATTCACATAGTTTTTATACCAGAGTATGTTTTTTTTTATTTATATTTTTGTTTTGAGTAACTCAGCCCATTTTTAAACAAAATCAAACTGAGTCATTCACAACAAAAACAACCAAGAAGATCCCTTCTATTTGAATCTCTGCGCCATTCATTCAACTAATTCCTACTTGTTTCCTTGTGTTTATCATTGGTGTATTAAGTGAAATATGGGAACAAACTCATATCATTTCAACTTACCAAAACTTTCCCTTTCAATGACCAAATTGAGACTGTGCATGTTTCTGTGCAACTGTTTGCACATAATCATGCACAACTGTAGTTTACTTCCTCTTTGGTCCTTAAGTGGACTAATTTCGTTTAGATATGATTCTGAAATGAATTAGCTGAATCTACAAATTTCACTTATACCAATAATTACCAAATGCAATTTTACTTCTGAGTTACCCCTTCTATGTTATTCTTTTCTTTTCTGTCCATGGTATTTCTTATCTCATGATGTTAGCAGTGACTAGATGAGCAGGTTCTAGTTTTTCCTAAACAAATTAATACATAAGCATACTAAGTTTACTTATGCTTCAGACCCACTACCAATTTCCTTATCTAATTTTCAAGAAATAGGTATGTTCACAGTTTCTAACATGAAGCTAAAGGCCTTGCCATCTTTTACTGAAAATAATGTTCATTACAACATACTTTTCCCAATCATCCTTTACATAGTAATAAAGTTTTTCTTGCATAATTTGAAACATCATTACATAAAGCTTTTACTGAAAACAAAACAGAAGAACTACTCTCCTACAAAATCCTAGCTTAGTTAGTTTGCAATTCCTTCAAGCATCATATGTCTGCATCTTACTATTTAGCATCCTTTCTTCCTGTAACCACCTCAGGGTCTGCTTCACAATTCAAGTGAAACACCCATTTGATGCAAGCAACAAACAGGTCAGAATGAAATCTGGTATGAGTAAGTTCAATTGACAAGTACATAAGATTTATGAAACTGATTCCATATCACCTTAAGTTCAGATACTAACTGTTTTACCCAAATTGCTAACCCCTTTCATCAGGTACACATTTTTGTTGTGTCTTTACAGTGAAATGAATGAATTGTTAAATGCATGTATAAGTGCTTAAACCAATTCCTTAGCAAAAATTCTAATTTCAAGAATTCATAGCAGCCATCATACAAATCACACAGGCATTTCATAACCATTGAACAAGCAAAACTCCTACCATTTAGCTAAAGCATCAAAACTGGTCTGCATACCAGTACTCACCATACTCTTAGCATATACATCTTTGCTTATCAATCCATAACACATTTTTTTTTAAGAGTCCAGTATCACATTTTGTAGTTGCACTGGTGCACACTGCCTGGAAGCTACTATTTGATTTTCCAGTGCACTACTAGCTTTTGGACATAAACATGTCATGTGCAAACTTACACCCCAGCCTTGATGCAAGCCCACTACCATGTCATACCCCCTTCCCTCATATCCAACCTGATAAAGGTGACCCATGCCTTGAGTTTAATTACTAAATTCTTTCCCATGACCCCCTATTACCTATGCAGTGTCATGCCCCACCCTGTTGTACCCCTAATCAATGCATACAAGCAGTTTTATACATCCATCAACCATTCAGTAACCCAAGTATTCAACCATCACTCATATTTGAAAGTCGTTTCAAGTTAATTTCCTGCAGAAACATATTTTTGGTTGAAGCATAACTCAGAGCATTTCCAAATGGAATGCTACTAGGGTTCTCTAGCAATAAGGTCCTTGTAGCCATCCCATGCTTTATGATGTATTTTCTCAATAACCTTATTTCCAGAGGGTACCCTATGATGCATCAAGATTTAACATGTGGAACTTCCACTGTATCTCAATCATCTTTTCAAATGCAAGACATAAGCCAGAGGATTCCCTTCCCCTTACTGCCTTGCACCCTACTTTTCTTGCTAGTATATACTTAAACCAAAAATATTTTCTCAAACTTAGAATACCACCAGTAAGTCAGTTATTATCATACTATCATTAAATGAACATGTACAATCAAGTCATAATTTAAATAGTAACAAAGCACTGCAAAACACAAAGTCCAGAAACAACAAGAAATTGTCAACTAAAATGCATATAAACATCACAGGAAAATCAAGATAAGCTAAAGGTTTTATGGCTTCCTTTCATAGGTCTTAATGCCTTGCCAAGTGAGGATTTACTCACCATGTTTCTTCTTCCTAGGTCTTGATTCAAGTTTGCCATTGTTTCTCCTTAATCTGTTGCTTACTTCCCTTTTCTGTGTTTTGATTTCTGGCCTTCCAATGTGCACCCGTAGGAGATAGTATGGTATATAGTGGAGTTGTTAGGGTTTTAAGGTTAGTTAGGTAATTTATTTTCATCAGAAATTCCATCATTATTCCCTAATTTCACCCAACAGTTTACCCTCTCCCTGAAGTTCTCCTTTTTCCCTGTCTTAACCCTTTTTGGCAAAGTTCCTTCACACATTTCATGCATGAATTCTTTGGCTCAGGCATTCCTTGTCTTTTCTGGGTGTTAGTTATGCATATAATTTTTATTTGAACGGCCAGCTAGTGTGTGTTTCTGCTAACTACTGGGTATATGCATGTGTATCCCTATGTGTGTGTATTTTCTCTACCCACACAAACTACTGTGTTTGCACTCATGCTATGAAAGTTAGAGCTAAAATTTTCTCAGGATATTCATGCATTTCATTCAGCTATGATGCATACATACCTGATGGTCGTGCACTGATTTATTTATGTATTCATTTATATTATTGTATATATTTTTTTTTCCTTGCAAGATTCTTACTGAATTGCTTGCTCTAATTTGTACACTGCAACAATGTGCACATGCACCACTACATACATCTTCACAGTATAAATATATATTTCAGAAAACTGTTTTTATATATATTAGTTTATTTATTTATTTATTTTTTTTAATAAAAATTCAAATGACCTAAATTTCTACATACTTGATTAACCAGGGCTGTCACAAACTCTTGGGTGATTTCGATCATTACATGATAAGTCATATTCCTCGAGAAGAAAACACAAAAGCAGATTCTCTCGCAAAGTACTCGAGCACAGGCGAAGCTCAATTTCTAGGGTTGACTCCAGTGGAGGTCCTGTCGGCTCCAAGCATTGATGAGATGGATATTGATTGGATCATGAGCGTGTCCCAAGCGCAAGAATCATGGATGACTCCAATAACAGAATATCTGCTCAATGGCTCTTTACCGAAAAATTCAAAAGAACGAAAGAAGCTACTGAGGAAAGCCTCTCGCTATATGGTCCAGGATGGCCAATTATACAGACGGGGATTCTCAATGCCGTTACTTCGGTGTGTATCCAGGGAAGAGTCCAAAACAATCCTAGCTGAGGTACATGGGGGAGAATGTGGTGATCATTTAGGTGGTCAAACTTTAGCAAAGAAGATTCTCCGATACGGATATTTTTGGCCAGAAATTAATCGCGATGCAGCAGACTATTCCCGAAAATGTGACAGATGCCAAAGATTCGCCAAAATTCCTATAGCACCTTCTACTGAACTCACACAGATGGTCAGTCCATGGCCGTTTTCAATATGGAGGATAGACCTTGTAGGACCGTTACCAACTGCCAAATCTGGAATTAAATATGCCATTGTGGCTGTAGATTATTTTACTAAATGGGCCGAAGCTGAACCACTGGCTACTATCACCTCTAAAAAGATGATAAGTTTTGTGACTAAAAATATCATTTGCAGGTATGGTGTGCCTCAAAAGATAATTACAGACAATGGTACTCAGTTCGAAAGTGAAGAATTCCAAGATTTTTGCAAACGATTCAGAATTCGAAAAAGCTTCTCAGCAGTAGCTCATCCGCAGGCAAACGGGCAGGTGGAAGCAGTAAATAAAATTATCAAGTCAACCATCAAGAAGCAACTTGAAAGAGCAAAAGGTGGTTGGGTCGATAAGCTACCGCTAGCACTATAGGCATACAGAACTACCCACAAGACTGCGACTGGGCATACTCCGTTTTCATTGGCATACGGATCAGAGGCAATGATTCCGGTAGAAACAGAGGTCCCTTCACATAGAAGAATCCATTTCAATCAAGCGGAGAATGCAAAACTACAGCTTGAGGCACTAGATCTCCTTGATGAAAAAAGAGAAGAGGCTGAGCTCAGAATCGCATCTCATCAGCAAAGGATAGACAGACATTTCAATGCCAAAGTTCGCCAACGCAGCTTTGAGATTGGAGATCTAGTCCTAAAGAGAATTGTGACAGCAACAGGTGTGTTTGGGCCAAATTGGGAAGGACCATATGTCATAGGTCAGAAGCTTCTTGACGGCACATTCAAACCCATTACTGTCGAAGGAGATCAAATTCCAAGAGCTTGGAACAGCAATAACTTGCGCCCATACTTTACTTGATAGCTTTGTTGAAATATTGTAAAAAGAATTATGAATGTATGATTCCTGTGATTGAAAGCGATTGTAAAACCGATGCAAGTGAATAAGGAAAGACTATAAAGTGGATGTAGGCCCAAATTCTTGGCCGAACCACTATAAATCTTGTGTTTCTTATTATTATTACATGTTTGCTTTATTTTCGATATGAAAAGTACATTAAATGTATTGTTGAAATGTCGATTTGAATTTTTGCAGACAACGAAAATAAAACTTGCACATTACAAGACCAAGTGATTCTGGTTATCATTTAGCAAACAAATTTCAAGTCACAAAAGCACAAAAGTCCCGAATTCAAATCCTAGATAGGAAGTGCTTCAATTGAACGGCTAATGATTTCGCTGGAAACGGGCCATTGCTCGTAAATTGAGATCGTTTGAACAAACAAACATCCAATTAAGAATCTTATGCCCGTTTTCGTGAACTTGCCTAACAATGAAGTACACTTCCTTGGATTAAACAAACTACTTGTAAGAGAAGGGAGTGCAAGCTTGAAAAGAAAAAATAGAGAATCGCTGAAAAGGCATAAGAAAGTGGACAAGGAACAACTAAAGCCCTCTTCGGAGGCACGAGTCCTCTTCAGAGGCACAATTCTTCGGAGGATAAAGACCTCTAACGAGGCATATGCCGCAAAAAAGAAAGTTCTCTACTCAACCAAACAAGATTGGAGAAGTCATGACCCTCCAACCATGAGAGAGTAACTTCCAGGCAATCCTCGGAGGCACATTTCACAAGGAGTTGAAGTGTAACAGCCGCTCTTCGGAGTTCCACTTCACCAGAGTTGAAATGTAAAACAAAAATAAAAGCCCTCTTCGGAGGCCCATTTCACCAGGAGTTGAAGTGTAACAGCCGCTCTTCGGAGTTTCACTTCACCGGAGTTGAAATGTAAAACAAAATAAAAGCCCTCTTCGGAGGCCCATTTCGCCAGGAGTTGAAGTGCAACAGCCGCTCTTCGGAGTTTCACTTCACCAGAGTTGAAATGCAAAACAAAATAAAAGCCCTCTTCGGAGGCCCGTTTCGAAAAGACCTCTTCCCAGAGGCACAATAAGACAGAAAGACCTCTTCCCAGAGGCAGAAATGAAAAGACCTCCTCCCGGAAGCACAATCAAGCAGAAAGACCTCTTCGGAGGCACACGTTTCACCAAGATTGAAATAAAACTTCCAGGCGTTGAAACGTGAAAAAGTCTTCCCCGAAGTTGCAATTTTTCAAAGAAACAAAAATCAAGAAGCCCTTTACTGTGGCAAGTAAAAAAAAAATCCCCATCAAAAGCACACTTTACCTTTCAAAGGAAGAATGAATTACTTATTCTAGAAAATTCACTTCCTCAAAAAGAAGTTGAAGTACCTTGCAAATACCCGCTTTACCACATAGAAGATTTCATTCAGTAAAATGTGTGTATGCACAAAATAAAACGTGATATCTTCGAAGGATGAAGCGTAGAAACTTATTTGTGCTCTATTTTTTAATGAAATAATATTCCTCCAAATGTGGAATAATTATTCTCTAAAAAATAAAAGCACAAGTTCCTCATAAAATAAAATATTACAATGGGCTTATGGTATAGGGGCAGCATGGCATAACTACATCGGTAAAATTGCGCTCGAACAATATATACCACAAGCTCACTACAATATCGTACAAAGAAACTTGTACAAAAATGAATAGTAGATGCATTCTCAGATACAGACAGAAGTTTGTACAAAGAAAAAAAGAATCATTTTATTCAACACTATTTTATATACAGGTACAGGTTCCAAAGTAAAAAGCAAAAAAAAGCGGGGGACCGGTACCCGCATAATTTTCGGTCAGTACATGCAAAAAAGGCAAAAAGCGATATGAAAGCCACAGAACCAGAGCCATCATTTCTTCTTCCGCCCACCTTTTGAGCCCGCACCTGGCCGAATGACCAACTTTTTAGGTCGGCTTGTAAGGGTAGGGGATGTAGGAGAAAGGGGCTCGGTCGGACTTTCTTCCGTCTCTTCTTCGCCAGTTAAAGATCCCTTTTTCTTCTTCTTCTTGGAAACTCCCTGCTTTCCTCTCTTCTTGGAGGAAGACCCACTCCCTGGAGAAAGAAGTTTGGATAACAGTTCAGCGTCGAAGCCAGTTGGTTCTGGAGTCCTCTTGCTTCCTTCAGTTTCTTCTCCTTTCGGATCTTGAGAAGCAACGGGATCATCTAAGCCGTGAAGAGCTTCTACTTGTTCCTCTTGTGACCCAGGTTGCGAGGCAGAAGGAGGAGTGACCTTAAGAGGCGGGGAAGGAATAATTGGAGGAGGAGAAGCCTGAACAATGCCCGACGTTTTCTCTGCAGAAGGAAAAAAGTTCAAGTCAGTAAAAACCGGAGATAAAGGTTCGCTGAGATTCAAGAAGTAGTCAAAAAGCTCATCAGGTTCGTAAGAAACAGATGAGCAATCTACTTGGGCAAGATTGTCAGTAGGGTTACCTGCAGAAGTCGGTTCCCTGACGTCAACTTCGTAAGCCTGTGCCTCGGCACTCTCGCCGCCTTCATCTCCACCTTGTATGCTTGTGATATCAGTGGTAACTTTAGTAGGAGATGGAGAATGAGAATTAGAACCGATAATGTCAATTTCGGCTGAAGGAGAAGGTTGAATTGGAGCAGTTGAGATGATTTTTCCTGAATATTCTCCTGCCGCTGTTTCGGCCCTTAATTTTGCAAGCTGTTCTCTCCCCCTAGCGAGAGCGGCACGAGCATCATCATCAAGATAGTGCTCCTCAAGAGCTGACTCAGCATAGCCAGCGCCGCTACCACCGAGCATATCGAGTGCGGCCTCCCATACTTCATCCTGTGTAATTTCATACTTGGGGCCTAGAAAGGCGAGGCTACCGCGCCCCAAGATGCTATGCAGATAGAAATCAAATAATGTTGAGATGATGTTGGCCCTCGTTGCCTCGTGAGATTCTTCAGCTGCAATTTTGCCGGCAACGGCCTCATCACGCTCCCTTTCAGCTTTAGAAAGTTGAAGCTTAAGCATTTTAATCTCCGCCTCTTGGGAGCTGTTCTTCTTCCGAAGCTCTTCAATATCAGCGACATAGCCCTCACTAATTCTTTTCTGCACTTCAAGCCTGTCTTCGGCATCCCTTTGGCTGGCATGAGCATCTCTCACTTGTTTTAGGAGCACTTCTTCTTTTTGGGAATATGAAGTAGAGGAAGCAGCAAGCTCTTGTTTCAATTCTTCAACTTTTGCTTCAAGCTCTTCATTATAAGAAGCAATGCTCCTCATCTCAGTGTCGTGTTGCTCAAGAACTTTTTGCCACTCGGCTTTATCGTTTTCCATAGTGAGCATGGCCTCTATGTTCGCACGATTAACCCTTTGGAGCTCGTCAACAAGTTTTTGCCAATTCGACATCCTCTCAATATCAAGCTTGACGACATCGAGGTTTCGTAACATAGCAGACTTGTCAATGGGGACCAAGTCAAGATCAAACCTTACTCCCTTCAGACACCACTGTGGAAACCGACTCTGCAAAGTGGCTGGACCCGGTCCGACTTGGAATTTGGGCCTACTAATTATTGTTTGGATGTCTGTCTTCCCGAGAGCGGGAGAGCCGGAAGGAATATCAAGCGAGGCAGGGGCAGTAACCTTTTCAGGAGTTGTAGAGGTGTGCTTCTCACCATGTCGGGCTCGCTTGCTCGAATCTTCAACCATACGACTTTTTCCTCTGTCATCATGGGATTTTCTTTTATGGGAATCGTCGCCTCTCAGCGAAGAATCATGGCGCTCTTCCCTCTCTCTTCTTTCATAACGCTCCACTTGAGCCCTCTTTTCTTGATCCTTTCGAGCGGCTCTTTCTTCATCAGATTCTTTGTAAGAGGGGAGGTAACGCCTGTAATCATACTGGCTACGCCTCCCGTAGCGCTGGAAATCATCATAGTAGGATCCGCTGCGCACCATCGGAGGATCTGAAATAAAAAAGAGATAAATCTTAGAATTCTTCAAAGTACAAAAGGTCAGAAGCATAAAAGTGCCGAAAAAATTCTAAGTGTGTGTGACGTGCAAACTACGCGCATCAAACTACGAACCACTCTTTAATTGAGGAGTGGTTGTGGGTGTAGTAGGTAGAGTCAACTCTTGAGTCGACGGAGTCTGTTGCAGGATAGAAGTCGCTTCAACTAATGAAGAAGAGACCCCGGTAGTGATAGGATCATCTTTAAAGATCTCTTGCGAGGTGGCAAAGAGGTCGCTCAGCCCTTCGAAAGTATCGTCCTTGCTCTGCTTGGCAAGGCTAGTTTTTCCGGCCTCTTCGACAGATTTCTGTGACAGTCGGGGAGATCCCTGGGGCTCTTCTTCCTTAGTAACCGGGGCAAGTTCGACAGATGGCCTCGCAAACATCAACAGAAGTGGAGCACTTCACTAGCGAAGCCTCAGAAGCAGGTCCTTTTGGTATGGATGTGTCTGTAGAAACCAGGGCATCTGACGCTTTAGGTGGGGAGTCTGGAACCTCGCAGGGGTGTGTGGACCGAGAAGGGTGAAGAAGTCCGAATTGGTGAAGGAATTCGTCGTTCAGCAAAAATTTCATATCCCGTTCTTCAACCGGAACAGCTACAAGCCTCTCCAGAGTTGGCTTGTGACTGGGATCTTTACAAGGAAGGGGGAGCGCTGAAATAAAGAAAAAACGATGATGAAGTTAATACTTGGCAATTTGAACTTCAAAAAATAGAAGAGCAAAAGGTAGATGATCCTACTTCCTTCTCTCCACACAGCATAAAACCCCGGGGGCAACGGACATAGAAAAATTGAGTCAAAAACCCATGAGCGCTGTCAGGAAGACCGATGATCAATTTACGATTTCGAGCACTTCTCACGACAGTAATAGAGGGGTGATCTTTAGTCCTGGTGAAAGAGCATAGGAAGCAAATCTCGTCAAAGCTTGGGAGTCGATCAAGCGTCCTCCTGAATAGTACACACAACCCCATTAAAATGGCATAACCATTGGGGAGTAATTGGGATGGGGCGATGGCCAATTGACGAAGAAGTTGTTGGAGAAAATCATTGAAAGGAGGAACACCCCCACTCAGGCACATTTGTCGATTGACCATTACAAAGCCAGGGGGTGCTATGTCAGCAGTGTTACTTCTCTCGGGAAGAATGGCATCTGATTCAGCAATGCCGAACTGAGCCCACAATTGGCGAAAAACTCTGTACGATAAAGTAGAAGAGGCTCTTTCGGGAGGATTGACTAGTGGAGCCGGAATAACAGTTGCCTCTCCAGTCTGAACCGTTGTATCTTCTTCCTGAGAAGTCATTCTACACAAGCAACTGGATATTCAAATGTGAAGGTGCACGTTTCCTAAAAGTGTGAAGTGTCGTGCAAAACTAATAAAAATAGCAAGTAAATATAACTGGAATTAAACTAGTCGATGATTGATCGATTACAAAATTTCAGAACTTGTTAATATAAAGTTCAAGCATAATATTAGTGCAGGCTGGTCAGTTTCAATTGACTATATCAGTGTTGCTTTAATATTTTACTTGAAATTGATGAAAGCACTCCGTTCACACAATTTATTTGAGTTAATTATCTGTTATTAACTAATCTGTCATTTGACGTGGGCAGTCGATGGCAGTATATTTGTCCCATTTTTCTGCAAGTGTTGTGTTCAACAGGTTGATAGCATTAAAGTTAGAATAATCTATAAATAAACGCAACAAAGTTCGAGCAGTATATTCTAGCAATTCAAATTGGAAGTACAATCAAGTTTTGTCGACATCTTGAAGTTTACAAATTTTTGTTCAAGCCATTTAGTCACAGTCCAAAGGTCCATTAAACCCTAAGTCATTCACAACCTAACAGAGGTATGAAATTTGCTTTGGAAACAATTCAGCAGTAAAAGATTATCCATGTGCTGAGTCGTCCACGACCTAAGGGATAAGTCGTCCACGACCTAAAGGTTAAGTCGCCCATGACTTAAAGATTTCCTGCAAGTTAAGTCGTTGGCTCCTTAAAGTCATTGGTCCTATAAGTCGTAAAGCATGGTAAGGAGGAAGGGATTCGATTCAAAGAAATGGGAATTTCTCTAAGTCCTAGATCGGCCGCAACTCAAAGCTCATGTCATATCTCGTCAAGTCGCGGAAGGTTATAACTTGCCCAAAAATGCTGGGTCGTATCCAATTTAGTATCTCACTTCACCCAATCGACAGACCCCACATCCAATCAGAAACTCCTCATCCTCTTGACCCGTTAGCCCAATAACCTCTCAATCAACAACAACCCCAGTTCTGCCACACCACCGAATCGCCACAAATCACGAGTCGTCTTAAGTCAAATCAAAAAAACTTTGAGTTCTTCGATGACCAATGCAACAATACTTGCACGGTTAAAGGGGGGAATCAGAGATGGAAGACAGAGCTCGAGAATTGACAATGATGATCAACAATTAGAAAATGGGAAAATTGCTTACGTGATGTGAAGCTAAAGGTGGTTGAAAGAGAATCAAGTCAGGATCGCCGCAGGAAGCTCGGAGATATGCTAATGGCGGATACGACTTAGGAGATTGATAATGAGCAGGAAGAAATAAGAGAAAAGATTCAAGTCTTTTATACACCAAGATAGCGGAACTTGAAGCGGCACAAGCGAGTTAAGGTAAGTCGAAGCACACGACCTACGACTTAGCCGTGTGCTTCGAGGGGCAAATGTTAACCCCGTTAAAACAACGAGTTAAGGCCTGGGACGATTTACGACATGAGATACTTAACGGATCAAGGGAAATCTACGGCTTAGCAAACCTCACGACTTAAGATGCGTGACGATTTAACAAGACAAAGCATGAACGACTTATGAATGGTACGACCTAATAGTTTAACGTGTCAAAGAAATGGCCGACTCAACGACTCAAGGGAGACAGCGACTCAATGGATCAAGGAGGGTACACGACTTAGGGTCTCCACGACCTAACGAGCTAAGGTCCAGACGACTTAAGGAAGTCTACGGCTTAAGAGATGGCACGACTCAAGAAGGAAATAAGTTAACGACCTAAAGCTGTCTATGACTTACGACCTAGCATGAGTCGTAAAGGACTTAGGAAAACAAAGCGACTCACATCTCAGAGAAACCCGCGACTTAAAGCCTCTGCGACTTAAGATATGTCATGTCTCAGGGAAAGCTTACGAGTTAAGGAGCTAACGACCTAACAGGATTAAGACCTAAGAGACTTAGGGAATGTCACGACTTAAGAAAGTCCACGACTTAAAGACGTTACGACCTAAAACCTCAGAGCCAAGATTTAAGTGCTGCCTCACTTTAAACCGTGACCTCTTAACTCGCGAACGAGTTAGGACTTATATCCAGATGAACGAAGAAAAGCTCAGAACCACTTCACTTACCCCACTGCCTGCTGACTCTTGGACCTTGAGTCGAGTGCGACTTACGACTCTACATGAGTCGTGCATGACTCATGACTTGAGAGAAAAACTACTGCCTAGAATCACACCTATAAATACGCAACCACCTCCAACGTTCAAAGGACTTTTGGATCATTCTCTTCGTGACATCAAGGCTCTACTATCTTCAAGACAATCTAAACTCCATCACTTCAAACTCACGCATGATTTTTGAGACCATACTTCGCATAAAGATTCGACATATCCAATCATGGATTCAAAGAACTCTGTCACGATGAAGTCTTCTCTAGCTACTTGTCTTTTTGAATTGAGTTGGATTGTAATTGAAAGAGATTGTAATAAGTTGTAATCCAGTCAGCAATAAAAAGGATTGAAGTGGACGTAGGCTTGATCACAAGCCGAACCACTATAAAACTGCTGTTGTTTACTGTTTTTTTTGCAGTTTTTTGCTTATACTCTTTTCCCGAATCATCGGGTGGTGCTTTCACAACTACACTTTACACACCGGGGTGTTAGCGTTCAAATTTTAGTGTTAACACTTAATTTTAAACACATTTATCTTCATAATCTAAACTTTGAAACATATATGAATGGCTTGATAAATATTCTGGCTTGAGAACTTATTCATTTTCCTTTGTTTTGAAATTTTGTTAACATTACTTTTCTTTTAAAACCTGGTCAAATTTTTTTCTACTTCACTAATAACATGCTAAAAAGCTAAACAAATCGAGCCCAAGACAAATTCCTCCTAGCCAACACTCGAGCTTCTTTCCCTCTTCAAAAATTTCGAGCACGTCCCGGGCCAGCAACGAAAACACTCAAGCAACAGCCGATCCTTTCTCCTTCTTCTCCCTTTTCTTTTACTTCTCTGGTCCTACATCGAAAAACCACCATTAGATACCAATGGTCACACGTGCACATGCACACACATTCTGACCATCTCTAATCCACGCTCTGGTCACCAACCTGACGGCAGCAATCACCTCAACTTACACGACCACCCAGAAATCGCACAGTCCTACAAAATCAAGATCGAGTCAGTCAACCCCTTCTAGCCCCAAACTAAAACGCTCAAAACTCGCCTCGCATCACCCGCTCTGATCACCATAGTCTTCATCATCACACCTGAAACCTCGCCACACTCCCTTCTCCCTAATTCCCTTACACCGCAGTTACAAATCATCACTGTGTCACCACCATTTGCCATGCAAGTTCGACCACCCAGTTCAACTTTAAATCCCTAAATCGATCACTCCTACACAAATCTTTCAATGGAAAAATGCCTGGTCATTTTTCCTTGAATCCTCATTACCACGGCAACCGCTATAACCATCGATGGCCTCTAACATCATCTCGACTTCCGAAAATTGACAAAGAAGAAATCTCTATTTAACTCGAGAAATCCCCAAATTTTCAAACTTAAAAATTATGATTTGATGATCATAAATCATCATTTTTCCTTACGAATCAGTTTATATAATTAAAACTTGGAAATTTAAAATTTTAATTTTTGACTTGAATTTATTTTTACTGTTATTTCTTATTTCCAGTAATCATCCTTGTTAAATATACTTAATAATATTTTTAAAAACCGAATCTGGTTATTACTAACAAATTTTCTTTAAGGATCTTAACCAAAAATTTTATAAAATGAGATATGAATTTTTATGAAGATTTTTTTTTTATTTTTTCCATAGAACACAACTGAGGTTTTATTATATGAACACAGACTTGCACATATCTGAATTCCAGATAAAATACAATCAATCAACCATTATTCACTACATTTTTGCGTGCATCAAAGAATAAATCTAGATTAAAAAGTTGTTTTACTCACCTCTACATCGAACAGAGAAACATGAATGATCTGAAGTTAAAACTGTTCTTGGAATTTTGATCTGCTTCTTAATTAAACTGCGTTCAATCTGATGTTGTAAAATTCTAATTGAATTAGCTTAGCTTCAGGTTCCAAATTGTAAAGATGGTTGACAGTTGTTTGCTTCCTTTGATTTGTTTGAGATAACCTGATATTTGATTATGACGATGACCAGCTAGCTTCCAGATTTGATTTTTGTTTGATCTTCTTTGCTTATTCTTTCTGGTTTTTGATTCAGGTTTGAGTTTTGATTCGTCTTTTAGTTTTTCTTTAGGATTTATTTTTTGACAAACAAAGTTTTGAACTAAGAAAATGTCATGGTTCTCAACATTTCATTATAATTCAATTTTAAAGAAAATATTGCCACATGTAATTTTGCATGTTATCAATCTTACAATTGTTAAATTGTATGTGTACAAGACTTACAAATGTCCTAATACACTTTCATATTATTTTTCTTATGTTTGGTATTAATAAGTTAATGTCAATATTAATAATTTTAAAGTCAAAAAGAAAATATATTAAAAGAAATAATCCTTTAGTTAAATCTTATTTTAAATTTAAACAAAAAATATATTTTAAATAAATAAGAAATTATCTTTGTTGTTAAGAAATATAAACTTTAAATTTCAAATATATATATCATAAAAGAAAAATGATATTGATTTCCAATTGTACACTTATAAATAATTTATTAAAACATAGAATTTTTAAATCCAATTTATTTCTAAAATGTTTACAATTTAATTTCAAATCCAAATTTTACCTACTACAATATTTATTTAATAAGGAAATCATTCCTTATTTTGCTATGAAATAGAAATTTATATTCTTAGAATTTATTCATTTATTTATATATATATATATATATCCAAATATATTCTAACTACCTAAGTTATATTTGTTCAATCAAACAAAAATCAGCATTTCTATTAATTAACCTCGTTAATTATCAATTAACAGATACTTCAAAATCCGGGTTATCACATTCCTCCCACTTTGAATCTTTTTGTCCTCGAAAAGGAACGAAGCCAGAATTATTAAAATGCTTAAAATCAGATAAATTTTCTTTGATCATTTTTAAAACACTTTAAAAATCTATATAATATTACTAAAATAGTTTATATAAAATTACTTTTATAGCTCGATGTCTCTACAAGTCCATCCATGTTCTCATAGAAATTCGGTCATATATTAATCAGGCGTAGGACTGAAAAAATATAAGTACTTGGTAAACCCGTTTCCAACACCTAGTGGAAAAACTTGGAAAATAATTTTATTAAAAATATAGAAAACATTTTGAAAATAGAGAGAATATCTTTTGGTGAGAATGCTCTGGAAATCATTACCCCCATGCACGGTCGCAGTTAGCCCGATGGTTATGTTGCCGTCCCGGCAAAATACATAGATAACTGTAGGCCTTCGCGCCCCTCGATTATGACATGGGACCCGCTATAGATCGCAGTTACATTCAGGGTTACGTTTCCATCATAGCAAAAGTCCGTGTAACTCTAGGCATCAGCGCCCTCGAATTTCGCTGCCAAAAAAAAGAAATTTCTCCACTCCCACATAGGTTGCAGACTAAATCAGTCAAGTCCCAATGTAGCCTTAGGCTCTCACGGCCTCTCGACTTCCGCTATGTCTCTATGAGTCGCAGTCTACCGATGTAAAATCAAACGTAGATTGTTGGCTCTCAACAGCACACAAGACTTTCGCTATATTACCATAGGTCGCAGTCTACCAATTAAAATCAAATATAGACTGTTGGCTCTCAACGGCACACACGACTTTTTCTGTGGTCTACAGTAGATCGTAGTGACATCGAGTTAAACTGTCGTCACAGCATAACCCAAATGCCTCTGTAGGCATCAGCGCCCTCGACTTTCACTACACACTTCGCATAATCCTCAGGAACTAGTTGTCCGGACTCCTTACAGGATTAACTTTAGAACCCCCTTAGGGTTCAAGGCAGTACCACCCTATGGCAGTCCTAAGAAGTTCATTTCAAGGGAGCGCCTTTTTCTCCAGAGCCATTTTCAAAACACTTTATACTATACACATATAGTATCTTCGAAAACACACACCTAGTATGAATCTCATATAAATCTCCTTTCTCAAAATCGATTATCCCAAAATCGATAATTCTCAAACTAGGCTATTCAAATTTCCGAAATTGATTTTTTTCGAAAATCAAAAGCCTTTTCAAATCCATAGGTTCCAGAAACCTTTCCTCATAATCATTCTCATAAGATCCTTCATATATATATATATATATATATATATATATATATATATATATATATAACTTTGACAATCTTTGGATCACTTCAAACTTGTATAAATTCCCCATTTTTTATACTTTAAATACTTTTCAAAAAACTTTTTCTTCCGGCAATAGAGTCAACAAGGGGAGATTTATCTTATATAACAATGATATATAGCTTTGTTTATTCCAAATCAAATATTCAAATTTTATTACTCTATAAAGTCACTTACTATATTACTTACTTTTATAAAGTAAATTTCTACCATAGAAATCTTTATTTCATCATATATTTCACAAAATATACTTTTTATTTCAAAAATCATTTTCAGTTCTTATCCACAAATTTTAAATATCAATTTCATTCAAACCCGTGCGATGTACTCATATCGTCCATACACTATATTAATCTGATCCCTCAATCGATCACACAATTTCAATTCCGAACTAGTATCGTCCCTCCGACTTCCTAGTGCGGACTCAGATCTGGTTTCTTGATAAGAAACCGTCATCCTCCTTGCATAGCCATAACTATGATAGAGAATATCCAGAACCAATCAACAATCCATATCCGGGTTCGCTCTCGAAAATCGAGTGAAAAATCCCAACTCGGATCGATAAACTATCTCGAATTTCTATGCTCGAATGCGGATCAAATCACTATGCCAATAGAATAATATATGAACCTCCTACGTATTTATCTTTATTGCTTATTAGCCAAATCAATCTCCTTTTCTATTCACATTTCCTTTAATTCTATTCCCTTATCCACAATTTCATCAATCCCATATGGATTATTACTTTAATTCTAAATAGTTTGAACTCTATCCAGCTTAAATTTAGAAAATACCTTGTAAAGTTTAAAATAGATAAGCGGTTGAAAAAATTAATTATTAGTTTGTAAAATAACTATATAATAGTTAAGTAATTGTAAAATAGTTGGAAAATAGTTAAATAATTGCAAAATAGTAATTATTTATAAAGTAGTTGAAAAACAGTAATTAGTTTATAGAACAGTTGAAAAATTGTTAAATAGTTCCAAAAATAATTGTAAAATAAGTATAAGATAATTTGGCTTTAAAAAGAAAGGTTGTATATAACAAATAGCTTGGAAAATAGATTTAAAATAGTTTATATTAAAATAATTTATTTTGAAAATAGTCTAGAGCCAAACCGTTCAATTTCCAATCTCCATTCCCATCAATTCAGTTTAATTTTCCACTTCCATTTAAATTGATTCAATTCCAATTTAAATTCAATTTCCATTGAAATTGATTTAATCCCAATTCTAGTGAATTAACCTTAGTTTCTTTCCAAATTCAAATTAAATTCCATTTTGAACTTTAAACCTATTCAACTTTAATCATAATTCCAAATTATTCAAATCAATTTGGATTAATTTCAAATTGAACCAGCTTCAATTTCAAATTAGTTCAATTTCTGTTTGAATTAATCCAAATTTCAAATCAACTTCCTATTTGAATTCTGAACTCATTCAACTTCAATTTCAATTCAAATTAATCCAATTCAAATTTTCCATTTGAATTTTTAAACTTATCCATCTTCAATCACAATTTTAATTAATTCAAATCAAATTCAATTTGAACTAATTCAATTCAAATTTCAAATTTAAACCATCCCGAATTATATAAATTCGAGCTAAATTTTTGAATTTTGATTTAATCCTTTAAATCATATCAACTTATATCTTTAAACCATTTAATTCTGAATTCATATTCCATTTTTAACCTATTTCAAAGTTCAAATAATAATTCAAATCCTTTTTAAACAACTAAAACTTTGAAATTCAATTTATCATCAAATTTCAATTCTGAAACTAACCTTTGAAGTTTTACCTTAAACATTCAAATCTTAAGTCCAAAATGATTTCATTTTATCTTAATAATGGATATATTACCATGCCTCCATTTCTTCATTCATTTAAACAAATCCAATTTCGGCTTAAAGATTATTAATAACAATAGGATGGCATCATTCAAATTATTTTAAAATATCCATCCATTTTCAATTTCCAGAACTAAAACCCATTTTGAGATCACACAAACTCCCAACTCAAATTAACCATTTAACTTTCCGAGTTAAATCCCAATTTCATCTTGAAATTTCCAATTCGAGTTGCTTGTTAAATTATTCAACTTTCCTAAAGTTAAATTCAATTTACTTAATCTGGCCAACCTTACCCAATTTGAACTCCCATTTCAAATTCTAAACTTCACATTAATAATCTTTCCACTTATAAGTTCAAAAACTTATTGTTTGTGTCAAAATTGGGCACAACATTCGTCGGAAGTTTTTGAAGAGATAATAAATGAAGAAAGTAAATTAAAATGTGGATTATCTAACAAAAACTCCAAATAACAGGAAGTAAATAGCACGAGAGACAACGATTTAGAGTGGTTCGGCGTATTGCTTACGTCCACTATGAAGTTTTGTTACTTTATTGCTTGATATTCGGAGAATACAACTTTTTATGTCAAAGTACAGCAAATAGTAAGCCAAAATTTGAAATCAAAGGCAGCGGTGGTGCTCTGAAGCAATTCTGGCAGCGTCCAGGCGTTCTCTTACTCTAAAAATTCTCCCTCCCTTTTTTCTGAATGACCAAGGGCTCTATTTATAGGTGTACGAGGCTGATATTTCGCCTAAAATTCAAGGAGACCGCTTCTGGCCTGTGTGGGGGCCCACATGGCCGAATTCTGGAGATCCGGGCCCACTTTGGGATCGATTCGACCCTTGGTTCGAATCGATCAAAAAAGTGTCCAATCGTGATGAAACTTGGCGTGGACATTCTTCTATGTATATGCAAGCTCCTGCGAAAATTTCATAGCATTTGGATTTGTAGATCTCGAGTTATGATCGACTCAAGTTGGAGTTTTTCGCCCCAGGGACCCGTTCGAATCGATATGGTTCGAATCCATTGGGTCGAATCCATGCTTCTGCACGTGAAAGTGATGACGTGGTGCGTATGCTTCAGGTCAATCCTCCTTTTTCACCGAGTTTTCTGGGTCATACCCTTGGTTTTAGCCGCGTTTATCTGATGGATTCGAAGAGTTGGATTCGAAGGCACGCTTCCTTCGAATCGATGGAACTGGTACTCGTTCGAATCGGTCAAAGCATTTGATCGATTCGAGGTTGCCTCAATTGGGGGATTCGAAGACGAGTTTTGGAATGGAGCCGGGGCTTCTTCACTTGCATGGATTCGAGGAAACTTTCCCCCGATGGATTCGAGCTAGGGCATACAAGGATGGATTCGAACCAAGGCATAATGGGATGGATACGACCTTAAAGCTTGCTCGATGGAGTCGAAGCAAGGTGTGTTCTGATGGGTTCGAACCATGGCTGACTACTGATGGATTCGAACCAAGGCCTTGTGGACGGATTCGAACCAATGCGTGGTTGATGGAGTCGAAGCATGGCCACTTGGATGGAGTCGAACTGCTTGTCTACTCGACGGGTTCGAAACAAAACCACTTCTCACAGATTCGAAGTGACACATGTATTGATGGATTCGAACTCGAGGATTGGCTCTATTGGGTTCGAAACAATGTTACTCCTTCCACTTTCTACTGGCGACAACTTGAGCATACGAACTCGGATTTCCCCAAAATTTGAAATGCTGGTTTCCACCGCTTAGCTTGACGTGTCTTATCAATCGTAGCCCGATCCGGACACGGGAAAAATTCATCGATATTTGTAATTGCCCAATCAATCATTCCAAATTGAGGACATGTGATCTTGTCTTTTTCCAGTCAGTTCCTGGTTATCTCGGCCTTGCCAAAAGGCGGGATAACATTTGCCCCCCAAAGTACGTCTTGTGTAAACATGACGTGCTTTGAAAAGCTGCAGTCTATCGTTGGACAATTAGAACATGCTTTGCTGAGAGTTGTATTCTTTACTGCTGTAGCCAATCGTCGTATGATCGCGATCGGCTGTTCGTCGTCTACATCATGACGAAATGGACATTTGATCCCTGTGAATAATACAGATCGAACATTAGTCAGACATATGTGCTTATATGTACCACCTTGACTTTGGTTAACGTTGCATGATTGCAAGTCGTTGTCAGTTCGTTTTGTTTTCGAATTCTGCATCGGTCCTCTCCTGAACCGATCTTGAGATTCGAGTTAAAACACTGTTTTTATGATTGTTTATAATCGTCCTCTTGTATCGATCCTCTCCTGAATCGGTATAAAAGGTAGAAAAGTAATTTTTCAAATCAAAGCGATTCGTTTGCTCTCATCGACATCCTTTGATGGATTCGAAGTCACGTATGTTCGAATCGATTGTCTTCGAGTCGATAGTTTTTAATCCAGCCTTTGCTTAGTGCTTCCTCGAATGATGATGCCTCACATTGATAAAGTTGGGATGGATTCGATCGTGTAAAGGATAGGAAGGCAATGGATTCGAAGTGAAGTATGGACTCAGTCGTGTGATGGATTTGAAGCAACGGCTCTACGCTGGGATGGATTCGAACGTAGTGGGTTATTGAGCGGTCGTTCGAATCGATGGAGCATGGCAAGTGACCGGTGGTAGAAAGTCATCACAACCGGGAGTCGAAGAGTAACGCGCTTTCTGTGGAACCCATATGAATACTCAAGGCCAACTTCACTTTTATTTTTTACTTTTTTTCTATTGCTTTAACCGTATCTTTGAATTGATCCTCCAGACCAGAGACAATTGCATCTTGCACGAATCGATCCAATTTTTCCAAGTTTTCGTCTATTAATCGAATCCAACTAGGTAATTAAGGAATTTGACTCGAGTGAAGGACGATGAAACTGGACTTTTCATCATCGATTTCAATTCTTTTCATCTGACAAATCTGAAGGGTCATGAGATCTGAATGGAGTTGGTCAACTCGATGGATCTGGGGAGCGAAACCATCCAAGTCGTTTCGATCTTAAGTGTTATCATGGAGAAGCATCCTACCATCCAAGTCGTTTCAATCTTAAGTGTTATCATGGAGAAGCATCCTTGCTTCGCATCGATCTGAGCATGTATAGTTCGAATCGATCAAGAATGTGAGATTTTGAATCGATCCAGGAATGAATTATTCGAATCGATATCAAGCGCGAGGCTTCGATTCGAAGCGGTGATACCCTGATCGATTCGAAGGTATGTAATGTGATCGATTCGAAGCTATGCAGCGCTTATGGATTCGAAGTGCTCTTCCACCCTAAGGCTTCACCGAGTCGACCTTTCATGGAGTCGAGGTGCATGGATTCGAACGCCTTCGATTCGACTCGTATCGATTCGAGTCGATCGATTCGAACGTTCTGACATCTGAAACTTCTGATCTTCTGATTTGCTCCAACATCTGAACTATGACCAATTTCAAGTTTGAACTTTGATGAACTTTAGCATACTTGACTCCGGCGAGCTTCGGCCTTGCATGATTGAACATGACTGTAAGACTTGACCTCCTTTTTGAAGCTCGTCGATGGAACTGTGACTTAACCAACAATATGACAGATTGATACTTGAATTGGTCGGTAGCATTAGGATGGTGTGGGAGTGACGGTCAGTGATGACGGTCATTTCCATCCTCAAATTCCAAAGTTTCGTTATTCAGACGTCTTGTTCCAACTTGTAAAATCCGTTTAAGTTATGCACAACACTTGCACTGCACGACATATTCATATACTTCATACCGGGGAATACACGGGCTTCTTTTGTACTTAACGCTGCTTTCTGGTGAGTTAGTTAATTATGGAGTCTTCAAGTTCTCAGCAACAAGAGATACAAAGCTCGCCTCCTCCAGTGCTTGAGATTCCAGAAATCCCTTCTGAAGTAATAGATCCGGCTCCGGACGAATTGCCAGAGGCTTTATTTATCGACGACCCCGTTGATTCCGTCCAATCCAATATCTCCAAAGCATTATTGGGTCGGATATGCTTAAAACATTACTTATCCCCAGACGACATTTTGCTGCCGGGCGTTGATAATAGACCTCACAATCCGCCCGAGGGGTACACTGCTTTCTATCGCCATGGTTGCACGGCTGGAAGTCTCCCTCTATTTAAAAAATATATCAGGGAGATGTTATCGTTCATTCGAATCGCCCCCTCACAACTTCATCCCAATGGACACGCATTACTGAACAGTGTTTTTGTTTTATTTATGGATCATCTTTTTCGTCCGCCAAGGCCAACTGAGATTAGACACATATTCAACTTCAAGAGCATGGGCAATAGTCCAACTTTCTCCATCTTGGAAGTAGTTAGAAACTGCCAGATCGTGACGGGAGCCTGGACAAGACTCGGTTATTTTAAGAATGAACGGTTTTTTGTTCGATGCCTCCCCAGGGTTCGCTACGCGATGGCTGTCTAGACGTAAGTGTCGTAAATTGCACAAGCTTTCTTTAATAGTCGTTGCCAACACTTGAACTAATATCAGGCATTTTTCTAGCAGCTATCATCTCAAGGCCTGACGGTGGTCACTACAAAGGCGTTGTCCGAAGTTTACAAGGGGTCCCGAGTGATTTGCGACACATCGACTCGGTGTTAACTGATGATAACTTAAGGATGCTGGTTTTAATTGAGACAAATCAGAGTATTGTCATCGAGGGGTTGGCAAAACCGGCTTCGAAGACGAAGAAGAAGACGGTGAAAAGGAAACCCGGCATAGTGATAAGAGAAATGAGCGATGATGAGAGGATGCCTACTGATACCAAGTTTGCGGCTGATCTTTCCCGAGTAGAAGAGAAGCGGAAAGGCAAGGCTGTTGTTCCTAAACTTAAGAGACGGAAGTCTGTAGTCGTATCTCATTTGATCCCCGAAATTATTACCTGTGACGCTGCTCCTCATCAATCAGGAAATATGTTTATAGTACTGGATGACATTCCCATCTCGGAATACGTATCTCTCCACCACGAGTCCGGGTTGGATGAACTCCGGGAAGCTTTAGAAATAAGCGAACCTTTACCTGTTAGTGCAGTCGACACTTCTGGTTGGTTGGGGGTTTTGCACATTTGCATACACTTTCATAACACTACACAACTTCCGCATAAATCCTATTGCTTTCTCCTGGTATTTAACTGAATTGTTTCCCTTTTTCAGGTGCTATGTCTGGCCGTCACTCTACATTGGACAAACTCCGATGAGTACATCACCCTTCGTCTTATTACGAATCTCGACGTGGAGACTCCGATCGCGATCGTGAACGGAGGCATCATGGCCAGGAATATTATGCCAGGGATTCTCATCGCAGTTATTCCAGTCAGGAGCAATCAGATAAAGATCGGAGACACCGCTCCTCCTCTCGTTCTCCTCCGCCACCCCGAAGCCATATTCAGTTGTCCGAGCGTTTGCGACATCAATCGTCTTCGCAGGTTTCAAGGCTCGAGCTGCACCATTCTAGAACTGAGGTTGCTACGACCACGGCTAAGGAGGAGGCCCCTATTGAACCATCTGGTGAAGGGGCCATAAGACTTGCTCAATTGAAAAGGGATTTTCCGAAGATTTGCTTCGACGCTTGTATTTTTCCTCCTAATCTTAAAAGAATCCCCGAAGACGCCGTGACCACGGCACTTAGCTACACCCGCGATTTCTATGCTCAGTACAAAGAATGGTATAAAGCGGCTGTTAAAGCTTCAAAAGCAGCCTTTGACCGGGCCAAAATTATCGAGAAGCTGGAAGCCGACTTGGCTCAGAAGAATCGCATTGTTGACATACTCCAATCTGAGGCAGAATCTTCCCGTAAGTCCGAAACCGAGTCGTTAAAAAAGGTTGCTGAGACATTAGTTGAGATGGCGAAGATGCAACAGGCACATTACACTTTGGTTGAAGATTTGGGCCATCGATACAAAAATGTTGAAGCTGAGCGGGATGCGGCAGTCAAAGAACTAGAGGAATTAAAGGCTAAGTTTGCTGATATGAACAAAGAAAAAGATGATGCTAATACGGCCGCGCAAGAAGCGTGTGAGCAAGTCGTGTCTCTTCGAACTGAGGTGATGCGGCAGTTGCAAGGGTTAAGGAGGTTGAAACGGAGGTGGAGGAGACAGTCCAGGCAGAGAGGTTCAAGATGGAGGCCGAATTTGACGAACTCTTGGACACATATAATGCCAATGTGTTAGAACATAGAAATCTCTCCTGGCTTGGAGATTACTCGATGCCTCTCTACAATGCCTGGAAGAAATTATTGGAGAACAAGAGGATGTCTTGCCCGGATGGAGTGTTAGATGAGTTTGAGCTCGAGTCACGTTTGCTTAGCGAGGATGAGAGGAAAACTCTTCACGAGGCGATAATTTCTGTTGAGAAAGAAAGGCTTGGCATTCATCAAGCGGAAATTGGTGAAGGTTCGGGTGTTGCGCATCATAGCGAGAACATCGAATTCCCTATCCCTACTTCATCCGAAGCTACCGCCGCGGTTGATCCACAAGTTATTCCTGCTTACAACCCGGACCAACCGGAGTTGTCGTCTGGCAAGATTGCTGTCTCCGAGCCCGTTCAAGTTCCAAGGCAAGGCAAAGAAGATACTTTGATTATTTCCTTCATGTCTTGAAGTATCGATTTTCGAGAAAATTTTCTGGGCTGATTACTTTTTCTCTCCTTTGTTCAGTGACTGAGAGTGTTGCATTCGTGCCCCCAGTCCCTCCGGCTTTATATCCTACGCGCGGAGTTGTTATCACCAAGGCGATCACAACTGCTGCTATGGCCGGTAATATGCGAGAGGGGAGCTCGATGTCATTCGATGTTCAAATGATTGAAGAGCTACTTGGTCACTCCCTTGACCCTATTCCTGATCCTTCATTTGCGACGAGTGGAGTAGCTCCAGTTTTTAGTTCTGTCGTGACGACCACCAGCGTATCCAGCGCAACTCCATTGACTCGAGAAGAAGAGATTTTAGCTGAGATAAGCGCTGAAATGGCCACAATGGTGACGATTGGTGGTCCAAGTAGCAACATTGCTCCTTCAAATTTATCGTCTTTAATGGTGATCTCTCCCGGTGGCACGGTAACTGTCTCGAGCGTTGCTGAACAAACACCTGTCACCGCCCCCATGCCTTATGTTCGCCCTCACAAGAGGATCTCCATCCTTTCCAGCTCTGAGGAAGACGTTGATATTATGCCAGATCCTGAGGATGTTCCAAAGAAGGACAAAAAGTCTCGTAGGAAGCCGGGTAGTGGGTCTAGCGGCTTAACTCCGAAGAAGAAACCCCGGAAAAAAAAGGAGTGAACTTCTCGTTTTATCATGTGGTTGTGAAATGGCAATTCTTTTACCTTTTCTTTTGTTCTTCTAGAGCCGTGTATATATGTGGATTCGGCTTCCACTTAATTGAAACTTTTTGACTTGCCATGTAATCAAACTTGTTTTTGTCAGCTGATTGAATGGGAAGTTGCTCTTTTCTTTTACTTAAGCATTTTGCAATGTTTGTTTTTTTACATATACCAAGTATGGAAATATAATTTCATGTCATGATTTGATGAATGAGTTGAACTCCGGATATAGTATCACTTCGGTTAGTGACTAACTCTCAGCTTTTCTGCCCCCTAGTCTCGGGGAACAACATTTGTATTTTGGTGGTTGATCGCATTTTCTGCAAATCTTAAGCACATGCCCACTTTCTGGGGACTTAGGGTAATTTGAGATCAATAATCCGGTTCGCGTTCCAGGAATTTGAGAGTTATCGATACTTGTAACACAGTCCGCGCTACGGGAACCTGGAATTGATGTTTATATTCTGTTCACGCTCTGGGAACGAGCCGTTGGACGTTTATACTCCAGTTCACGCTCTGGGAATTTGGAGTCCGTTTGCACCCTGGGAATGAATTGTTGAATGTATATAGTCCAATTCACACTCTGGGAAGTTGGAGTCCGTTCGCATTCCGGGAACGAATCGCTGATTGTTTATACTCCAATTCGCACTCTGGGAAGTTGGAGTCCGTTCGCACTCTGGGAACGAATTGTTGAATGTTTATACTCCAATTCACACTCTGGGAAGTTGGAGTCCGTTCGCACTCCGGGAACGAATTGCTGCCTGTTTATACTCCAATTCGCGCTCTGGGAAGTTGGAGTCCGTTCGCGCTCTGGGAATGAGTTATCAAATGTTTATACTCCAATTCACGCTCTGGGAAGCTGGAGTCCGTTCGCGCTCTGGGAACGAGTTATCGAATGTTTATACTCCAATTCACGCTCTGGGAAGCTGGAGTCCGTTCGAACTCCGGGAACAAATTATTGAATGTTTATACTCCAATTCACGCTCTGGGAAGTTGGAGTCCGTTCGAGCTCTGGGAACGAGTTATCGAATTTTTATACTCCAGTTCACGCTCTGGGAAGTTGGAGTCCGTTCACACTCTGGGAACGAATTATTGAATGTTTATACTCCAATTCACGCTCTGGGAAGTTGGAGTTCGTTCGCGCTCTGGGAACGAGTTGTTGAATGTTTATACTCCAATTCACACTCTGGGAAGTTGGAGTCCGTTCGCGCTCTGGGAACGAGTTATTTAATGGATTGTCGTGTGTGGGTCCAATTCAGCCTTTGACGTGATGGCTTGCCCCCGAGCTGGGGTTTCACTTTGTGAGTGGCCGGTCGTATCACAGTCACTCGCTATTTGAATAAATTCCATTGTTTGATGGAACTTAGCTCTTCATGTGTCGTGATTGTTGAACGTTGTATTCGGTGAACCACAGCTCTTGCTTGAAGAGGCAGTATTTTATTGCTGAAATAAGAAAATATGGCAAAGTTAGTGCCTTATTAAAAATTCAAATTTCAGAATGTAAAGGAAACTGCAAAATATTCATAGATTCAATGAGCCTGTCATGTGCGACAGTGACGAGGATCTTCGTTGTTCCAGGCTCCTGAGTAAGTTGGTCCGCCACTGATGGCATTTATCACCAATCTTCCAAGGTGACAAGTTGAGTCCTCCTGTCTTGGTCGATTGGGTCCATTGTTAGGATTTGATGGGCCCGCTTCTCTTGGCTGCGGTGTCCGCACAAACTATTCCAGCTTCCTTTCTCTGATCAGTTTTTCAACGAGATCCTGTAAGTGACGACACTCGTTCGTATTGTGCCCGTAGCTTTCATGGAACCTGCAAAAATTTCCCGTCTGGATTTGTCTCTCCGACGACGGTCTTGGTGCAGGTTTTTGATATTGAATTGTGTCACAGGTTTGTAAGTACAAGTCCTCTAGCGATGTATTCAGAGGAGTGTAACTATCAAACATTGGATTCTTGCGCTGCGGGCCACGATGTTGATCTTGTTTTTTAGTTTGATTCACGCTCTCTCTTCGCCGAGCTTGTTTGTTTTTAACGTTCAATTGAACTTTTCCGGAGCTCTCGTCGGACTGTTTGATTGCAACATTGTTTTGGATCCCTTCAGTACTCTGTCCTACATCAGTTTGCTTCCTAGATTTTGTGCATCTTCCCGTCTCAGGAACTGAGCCGCCTTGGCGTGGAAACGGTCTAATGATGCAGGTGGTTTTCTAGCTAGCCAAATGCCAAATTCAGAATCGGGGTCGATCCCCTTAGTCAACGCCATAAGGATGGAGTTATCGTTTGGATTACTAATCTCCACACATGCAGTATGGAATCTCTCTAAGTAGTGTCTGAGTGTCTCTCCGGGAGCTTGCGTGACACAAGATAGAGTGTTGACGTCTTTTGGCCTTGCGACGTGCATGCGGAAATGCTCAATGAATTTTGTGGCTAACTGATCGAATGAAGAGATAGATCGAGGTGACAATCGAGTGAACCACATGGTAGCGATGCCCCCCAAGGATATGGGGAAACTACGACACTTCACTGCATCGTCGGCTCTGGCAGCGGTCATCGACCATTCATATTTCAGAATATGTTGGTTGGGGTCGGAGTTTCCTTCATACATGGGTAGAGTTGGCATCCTGAATCGCCGTGGGGGTTCAGCAGTAAGAACATCGTCCATAAAGGGAGTATGACTTCGAGAAACTCCCCAATCGTCGTTTGTGAATCCCTGACTCTCACGGATCATCTGACGTATCATAGTTGACAGATCCGACATCTGTGTGCTTTATGCGGCCTGCACCGGAGTATGATCGCGTTCCATTCTTCGGGGTTGGACCGGATATTGTCGACGGTCCAAGTCTTGCCTTCGTGGCTCATAGTCTTCCGGGACGTATGGTTTAGGAGTACGTCCGTGTTGGTGACGGTCCAGATTCGACTGATCTTGGGCGCCAATTCCTGGTTCAGCCGCAACGTTAGTGGTGTGGTATTCTGCGGTGTGATGAGGAACGACATCCCCTCGGGAGGAGGGTCCGGTTTGGGGACTGGCTGATTGACCGACTCTCAGTTGTCCAACGGTTAGTGTAGGTTGATTTCCAACGGGTGGCATACGACTCCCGTCTAGCCGGGGTCATGGAGGCCGATTATGATAATTAGAACATGGAGAACTTTCGCTTGAGGAGCGAGAAGCATGGTCTCTCGCGGATCTCTTTCGTTTCTGGTGATCCAGCTTGTTGACTAGCTCAACGTTAGCGCGTAGCTGTTCTTCTAGTTGTTGCCAACTCTTGGTCAGCTCTTGGAGTAAAAACTGCAACTCTTGACGTGTCACCGGACCTGACGGTTTCGAGTGCCCAGCGGCTTCTTGATTAGATGGAGGTGGCGGCATAGGATTCTGTCGATCCTTCTCTTCTTGATTAACAGCGTTCGAGGTGGTTCTTGTGCTAACCATCTCGAAGGTTGAATTCCTTTCCTAGACTTTATGCAAATCTGAATAGAAGGGAAGGAAGTTGGATTTAATGATCTGGATCTCTCTCTTAGATTTATTCAATCCGGTATCGATGACAGATCCAACGAGCAGGAGAAAATCTGGGTTTCTCAGTGAAAGCACCAAAGTGTTTGTGTCAAAATGGGCACAACACTCGTCGGAAGTTTTTGAAGAGATAATAAATGAAGAAAGTAAATTAAAATGTGGATTATCTAACAAAATCTCCAAATAACAAGAAGTAAATTGCAGGTGAGACAACGATTTAGAGTGGTTCGGCATATTGCCTACGTCCACTATGAAGTTTTGTTACTTTATTGCTTGATATTCGGTGAATACAACTTTTTTATGTCAAAGTACAACAAGTAGTAAGCCAAAATTCGAAATCAAAGGCAGCGGTGGTGCTCTGAAGCAATTCTGGCGGCGTCCAGGCGTTGTCTTACTCTAAAAATTCTCCCTCCCTTTTTTTTGAATGACTAGGGGCTCTATTTATAGGTGTAGGAGGCTGATATTTCGCATAAAATTCAGGAAGACCGCTTCTGGCCTGTGTGGGGGCCCACAAGGCTGAATTCTGGAGATCTGGGCCCACTTTGGTATCGATTCGACCATTGGTTCGAATCGATCAAAAAAGTGTCCAATTGTGATGAAACTTGGTGTGGACATTCTTCTATGTATATGAAAGCTCCTGTGAAAATTTCATAGCATTTGGATTTGTAGATCTCGAGTTATGATCGACTCAAGTTGGAGTTTTTCGCCCCAGGGACCCATTCGAATTGATATGGTTCGAATCCATAGGGTCGAATCCATGCTTCTGCACGTGAAAGTGATGACGTGGTGCGTATGCTTCGGGTCAATCCTCCTTTTTCTCTTAGTTTTCTGGGTCATACCCTTGGTTTTAGCCGCGTTTATCTGATGGATTCGAAGAGTTGGATTCGAAGGCATGCTTCCTTCGAATCAATGGAAATGGTACTCATTCGAATCGGTCAAAGCATTTGATAGATTCGAGGTTGCCTCAATTGGGGGATTCGAAGACGAGGTTTGGAATGGAGCCGGGGCTTCTTCACTTGCATGGATTCGAGGAAACTTTCCACCGATGGATTCGAGCTAAGGCATACAAGGATGGATTCGAACCAAGGCATAATGGGATGGATACGACCTTAAAGCTTGCTCGATGGAGTCGAAGCAAGGTGTGTTCTGATGGGTTCGAACCATGGCTGACTACTGATGGATTCGAACCAAGGCATTGTGGACGGATTCGAACCAATGCATTAAATAACATTATTTATTATCTCTTTATCACTTTGAAACAATTTTCAAATTCTGGACCCAGATTTAAAACCTCCCAATTTAGATCATCTTCAATTCCAATTTATAAGTCATACTTCCCTAAATGTTTTACTTCCCCGAAACATTTCATTTTGCTTACTCATTAATACACATTTTATTACAACAATCATCTATGATAATAACCAAGATTATCATATCTGGAAACCAATTTATTATTATCTTATTCTGAAACTTATTTTCAAATTCAAGAATTTAATTTCAGTTTGAATCCATTTCAAACTTATCTTCATCCAATTTTGGTTTGGTTGTATTTGTATTACTAGTAAATTCTCATTATTTTATTTAATTCCATTGATTTAACAACTAACTACCTTAATATTTATAAGAAAGAAATATTGCTATATATATCAGACCATAATCTTATATAAAATTACTTACCTTAAAAATTATTTAAAAACCTTTATATAAGAAAATAACAAGTACGCTCACATATATTTATACACTCAACTCATTTTAGGGTATTACTTACCCTATCCTCAATGAGTAATCCCACCAGAGCCAAGGTTCTCGCTTAACCTTCAGCTTTGATACCAAATGTAACGACTCGGAAACTTCGATTTCAAAAATTCCAGATAGTTAGGGAAAGAAGAAAAAGATAGAAGAAAAAGAGGAACAGAAACACCAACATCTCACATTCGCAGCGGATAAAATATAATAATAAATAATAATAGTTACACAAAGGAAAACTGTACTTATCAAATTACACTTTAATACATCAGAGTTACACATATACTCAAACATTGGACAAATACAATCATGTCCCAAATAAATACGATATATCACAGCGGAAAACGCTCCATACATTCCTACCATCCAGCTCGCCTCCTGAGCTCCAGAACGTCCTTACCTAAAAAAGTTGTAATACTCGATCTGACCCGAGCATTACATCCAAGTAACACCTAGGTCAGGCTGGTAACCAGCGGAAGTAAGCCCATCTAACAACAAATACCAATGCATAAAACTATTTAAAACCCGGATTAACTCGTATCACTCCAAGTTCACAACTTGCTGTAGTCAACATTTATATTAACAATCAATCCCTAAGTACCTTTACTTAGTTTAAATGGTCCAGTCATTTAAATATCCATTGCAGTCCATTGATTACACATATTAATCGACAAAGAATCATTGTAGGGTTACAAATTGAAGTGGCTTCAGGTATTTACAGATACCCGATCCCGTTCTCCTCGTTTTCAATACCATCTTAACCCAAGTTATTCAAGTAAAATGCAATTAATTTTTTAATACAAGGTAACGCTTTTTACACAGCAATTCATCATCGATTGACAACCACATTATCACTGTCCACCCGAACATATCATATCCCAAAACATTTTATACCAGAGAAGTCATCAAATTCAAGGCATTCAATCATTCATAAGCAAGATTGATCACTTCCAAAATTAATTTAATTTATCTCTAATTAAATTAATTACTAATCTCTAATCACATAGATTACCTTTTCCTAACATTAATTAATTACAAACCAATTAATTAATCATCCTTTAATTATCCAACTTAATTAATCACCTATTGACTAATTATCCTTTAATTACAATAAGTAATTAACTCTTAATTAATAACACAAATTAATTAACCTTCATCCATTCACATTAGTTACATTGATCATTAATTAATTACACAAATTACTTACCTTATATTCACTTACATTGATTATTATCCCATAATTAATCACATTCATCAATCAACTAACCCTTGATTAGTCTCCTTAATCAATCAATCAATTATTAATTAATTACACTAAGTAATTATCCTTAATTACTTCCATTAACTAATTTTCCTTCAATGAATTACTTTCATTAAGTTAATTATCACATTGGGTAATTATCTTTAATTAATCTTTAATAATTTATTTAAATTAATTAATCCTTAACAAATTTATCTTTTTATTACTAACATTAAGTAATTATCGTTTAAGTAAATAATGTCTAATTAATTGATTAATTAACTTTAATTATTAATTAATTAATCCTTAATCATTAATTAATTAAATTAATTAATTACTCTTGGATTACTTTTCTAATTTAATTAATCTTAAATTATTCAAGACCTTAATTTACTTTGAGATAACCCATTTATCTTTATCAATTACTAAATCATTATTAGGATCTCATTTAAATTAAACATTTAATAGTAATTTTACTATTAACAACAAATTACTTAATCCTTATGATTTATTCAATACATTTATCTTAATTTCTTACTTAATTATAACTCTTTAATTTGAATGCACTTAAAGATATAATCAAATAATCCGTAAGAAATTCAAACCAAAGTAATCTTAATTTCAAACACATTTATCTTCATAATTTAAACTTTGAAACATATTTGAATGGCTCGATAGATATTCTGTCTTCAAAACTTATTCATTTTCCTTTGTTTTGAAATTTTGTTAACATTACTTTTCTTTAAAAACCTAGTCTAAATTTTTTCTACTTCTCTAATAACATGCTAACAGACTAAACCAACCGAGCCCAAGACAAATTCCTCCTAGCCAACTCTCGAGCTTCTTTTCCTCTTCAAAAATTTAGAGCACGACCCGGGCCAACAACGAAAACACACGAGCAATAGCCCGATCCTCTCTCGTTCTTCTACCTTTTCTTTTACTTCTCTGGTCCTACAACAACAAACCATCATCAGATACCAATGGTCACACGTGCACATGCACAAACATTCTGGCCATCTCCAATCCATGCTCTGGTCACCAACATGACGGTGGCAATCACCTCAACTTACACGACCACCCAGAATTCGCATCGACCTCCAAAATCAAGATTGAGTTAGTCAACCCCTTTCGGCCGCAAACTAAATCGCCCAAAACTCGCCTCGCATCACCCGCTCTGATCACCAGAGTCTTCATCATCACACCTGAAACCTCGCCACACCCCCTTCTCCCTAATTCCCTTACACCACAGTCACAAATCATCACCATGTCACCACCATTCACCGTGCAAGTGCGACCACCCAGTTCAACCCAGTTCAACTTTAAAACCCTAAATCGATCACTCCGACGCAAATCTTTCAGTGGGAAAATGCCTGTTCATTTTTCCTTGAATCCTCATCACTACGGCCACCTCCATAACCATCGATGTCCCCTAACATCATCTCGACCACTAGAAATTGACAAAGAAGAAATCTTTGTTCAACTCGAGAAATCCCCAAAATTCTTAAAAATTACGATTTGATTATCATAATTTATCATTTTTCCTTACGAATCAGTGTTTCTAATTAAAAGTTGGAAATTTAAAAATTTAATTTCTGATTTGAATTTATTTTTAATGTTATTTCTTATTTCCAGTAATCCTCCTTGTTAAATATACTTAATAATATTTTTAAAAACCAAATCTGTTATTACTAACAAATTTTCTTTAACGATCTTAACCTAAAATTGTTTATAAAATGAGATATGAAATTTTATGAAATTTTTTTTCTTCTGTAGAACATAATAGAGGATTTATTATATAAACATAGACTTGCACATATCTAAATTCCATATAAAATACAATCAACCATTATTCACAACATATCTACATGCATTAAAGCATAAATCCAAATTAAAAAGATGTTTTACTTACCTTTATGTCGAATAGAGAAACACAAATGCTCTGAAGTTAATACTGTTCTTGGAATTTTAATCTGTTTCTTAATTAAACTGAGTTGAACCTGATGTTGTAAAATTTGGATTGAATTAGCATAGCTTCAGGTTCAAAATTGTAAAGATGATTGACAGTTGTTTGCTTCCTTTGATTTGTTTGAGATAACCTAATATTTGATTATGATGACGATCAACTAGCTTCCAGGTTTGATTTTTGTTTGATCTGCTTTGCCGATTCTTTTTGGTTTTTGATTCAAATTTGAGTTTTGATTCTTCTTTTAGTTTTTCTTCAGGTTTTTAGTTTTTGAGAAACAAAGTTTTGAACTTAGAAAATGTCCTGGTTCTCAACTGTAACATCCCCAAATTTATTAATTTAAAATTTATAGTTTATTTGAATTTCTAAAATTGAATTTGAGTTAATTTGAATTAAATTTAAATTTCCAAAACATATGAATATTTGTTTGTTTAATTATATATATATGTATGTAGAATGGATTGAAATTCAAATTTAAATATGAATTTGAATTTGAATTTGAACTTGTATTTGAATATAAATTTAAAATAAGATATTTTAAAAATTTATTTGGATTAAGAATAATAACATATGTGTATAATTTTAAAAGATTGTACAAATATAAAAGAAAATGTAATTATGTGAATAAGAGAAAAGTAATTATAAAAATTTATTTAAATCCTTATGCATGTATTAACAAGTGTTAGGACCATAAGTAAGTGAGTTTACAAGTGTTAGGGGGGATCATGACAAGTGACATCTCTTGATTTTAATTTTTAAGAAAATTTATAAAAGAAATGTAAACTATTTCTCTTACCCCTTTTTTCTCATTTTCAAAAATTTAAGAGAAGAAAGCCTATTCAAAATTTTAAGTCAGAAAGAAAAATCATCGAGCAAGTTTAAAACAAATTAAATTCATAAACCAGAAAACAACTTCTTCAAATCAAAAAGATTTAAAGCTTGGAATTTCATTTCTGTTTATAAATCAAGCACTGTAAAACCCAATTTCAACTCAGCAAGGCTTCAGCTAATAATCAAGCTTCATCATATAACAAACAGGGATCAAGGCATTATAATCAAATCCAGACAAAAAAGCAATTTCCAGGTTTTTCAAGTTCAACACTTTGGCTCTTCTTTGTTTTCATAAAAAAAACCGAAGGTAAATCTTTTTAAAAATTTGAGTTTCAATTCATTAGGTAATCAAGTAAGTGATTCCATTATAAGCTAAACAAAAAATTTACATAACTAGTTGCAGGTAAAATAAAATCCAGGATCAATTTTAAATAGTTTTCCAGACTTCAAATAATCTACTTCTAGAATTTCCTCTCTGCTTCTACTTTCAGGCTAAATAGTGGAGTACCTTTCAAAACCCAGATGTTTGATATTTTGTTTGAATGCATAATGTAGGCAAGTTTGAACATTGGTTTGCATGCACCAATCTGTGGAAGTGTATATGTATCTTGCATGCGCATGTTGTTGGGGTTGATAATCCCTGTTTTAGTTTCAGGTTTTCAAAAACCTGTTAGAAAATGAAATTCTCATCCTACAATCTTCGAAAGGCTTCAATGTCCAAGTAAATTTTGTTTGTATGATCATTCTAGGTTATAAAATAAATTTCAAACATTAAATTATCAAAAGGTTGCTGGAAATCTTGCAAACACAGTAAAACTCTGAACTAAGTAAAAATTCAAATATCATAGCATCCTGTTTCAATAATCTCATTGAAATCGTTATAAAAAATGTTGATTTTTAGGATTTAAATCAATATTTTTAGCTATGTATTTATGGAGAAATCACGAGATGAATAGATTTGAGTTTTTGGGCAAATTACGGTGGTCAACGACATTGATCGTCTCGTGATCAGAGCTGTAGCTAGTCGGGAGGTCGTAGTGTCTGGGATAAATACTCAATGAATTTTGAGATCACCGTAGTGGGTGATCGGATTTGAATTAGGGATTAAGCCTAATATTATGTCAAGGTTGGAAATCTCGTCATTGTCGCCTAGTCGATGCATCAGAATTCACTGGACCAGGGGAAATGAGGCGTCGGACATAAGCGAAGCTTCAGGTGCGATTACGTGACTGCTGATGGCCTGAGGTGGATGATTGAAGCAATTTCGTGATGACCGGTTTTGGCTCCAGTTTGGGGTCGATAGCGAAAATTCGAGATCGTCGACGTTATGGGTTTCTGGTGCTCGTGGTATTCAGATGAGTTGTCGTCGACTCGATGGTGGCTGGAGCTTCGACCAATGGTGGCGTTTTCGATTGTGCATGCATATAGAAAATTAGTGGGCGTGAGTGGAAAAAAAATTGGGGAAAAAGTTTCAACTCAAAGTAAGACTCTAGGTGAAACGTGTGGTAGCTTGAGTTTTAACTCAAGTAAAATTTTGGTGGGCCGGGTAAAAATACTTGGAAAAAATTTTAAGTTGGTAATTTGGGAGCTCGGGCTGATTTTAGATAAAACTCGAAAGAGACAGGCAATGTTCTTTGGTGTGACTCGAAGCAGGTCTCGAGCTTATATGTAAAATAGTTTTTGTTTTGAAAAAATTCACAAATTTTCAATATTTTTAAAACATGTTTTCAAATGATGGTTTGATAAAAAGATTGAATCAATTAAGGATTTAAATAGGATATAATCAAAGTAATTAATTTATCTCTTGGTTTATAAAACAAATAATGATTTTGTTAATATAATTTCTTAAGAAGTAATTATCATGTTTTGGATTGATATTTCTGGTATGTGATGTGATGCTATGTAATATGAAATTCTTTATGCTGAGCTATGATATCTGCGATGAATATACTTCTGTATGAATGTGAAAACCCATTTGCCTGTAAAACGGCAATTGAATTTCGATGCAACAGGGAGTCGAATTCCAGTTGGTTATCTGAAACCAACATCGAACCTGTGAATATTTTTGAATGATGTATCCACGTGTTTTAAATTAAGCGCTCACTATTCGGTTTAGCCAGGGGAGGACTTTGTGTCGTATAACCCATTCCAAATATGTGATACGAAGAAATGTATAGCATTTGAAGACGGTGGTGAAGACCGGGCGTCTTCGAGAACGATAGGATAACCTGTCGAATGACGCTGCACTGAGTTGCTCCGGTATACAGATCTCCTTATGTGACGGGGAGTCCGATCGGGATTGTAGATGCCCGGATTGCAAGGGCTTCTTCAAAAGTGCCTTCGGTTCAGTTCGAACCCGGAATAGACTTGTATGGTTTTATATCTGACATTACAATTTGAGATATAAAGCCGATTTCTTTTAAATACATTTCTGTTTATGGCGGAGAATTTATTCTCTTAGCTTAACACCTTTCTCTGAGATGTACGAGCTCAGAGGTTATGTAATTGAAGGTTATTAGTGATATACTCCCAAATTGGTAGTGTGGCATGCTGAGTGCTGCTAATCATTTGTTGATCGAAGCATGCCTTTGTGAAAAAGTGTAGCTTTGTGAACGAGACTTCGTCGAAATCACAACCTGGTTATGGTCGAAACAGGAATCGTTTCAGCAATGTTATTTGAAGGGAGCGCCTCCTGAGGGTATGTCAATTTCCTTCTAGATTATAAGTGGTATCATGGTATGGAGCCCAGATACTTACTTTGTGGTTGCTGCAAACTTATTGCTTTGTGGTTGTTGGTTGAGAAGCGCTTTGAATAAAGGTTGGTAATGACCGGAAGGTGGCATACTCGTGTCAGCAGTTACCTAGTCACAGAGGTAACCTAGTCTTGTGTAGCAGAGATCCGGTTAGGTTCTCGGAGACGTCCCTCCAAAGGTGTTTCATTTTGTGTGGGAAGTTCCTTTGCATGACCATTTGTTGGAAATCCAATCATCCAATACGATCCCTTTACGGTTTTATTTGTATAACCTACCATTTACTTATGGTGGTCACCACTGTTTAAATGGTAGCTATAGTAGGCATACAATAATGGTTGTATGCTGGCTGAGATTAATATTATACTTTCGAAATGTTTTCTATACTATGCACTAATAATAATATCAAAGAGTTTTCTCGTATTAAGCATGTTTGACTATCATAAGAAGAAATCTCCTCCAAATCTGCGTTTGCATTGTGTGTGTGTTGGGAGGTCTTACGGTAGTTTCATTTTCCAAAAAGCATATCGGTTTTTATTTTATAAACTGTTTTTTTATTTCAAACAACTATTTTTGTTTACTCATACCAGTCCAATGACTGACCCGGAATTTATTTCCTTTCCTAAACTCTGGGTGCCTATAATTTCTACACGGGCAGCCTAGAAGTAGGTTTTGCTTGTTTTCGAGCTAGCTTGGATTTTGAAATCTTTCGGAAGCTATCGAATTTTTGGAAAGCATTTTGATTTGGAAATCTCTTGAAGTATTGGAGTTTTGAAGACCTTATCGAAGTGAATATCTTAGAAACTTGTTGAAGTTTCCATTGTCGTTTTATTGCTGTATCATATCTGTATCGCTCTGATATTAGTGATCGATGTTGTATTGGAGATTGTATCAAAGTTGTATCTGTATTGTGATATATGATATTCATTTTTCCATTGTTTATTTTCATCTAATGTTATCAGCTCCATCCGAACTGAAGTTCAATGCTTGAATCTCTGGCAGTCGAATACAAGTGAGGTATTTGATGTCGATTTTCAATCGCTAGATTTTGGGTCGTGACAAGTGGTATCAGAGCTAAAGGTTGATTAACAACTTTAGCTACGGGGTATAACACATTAGATGGCTCAATAGAGATAGGGTGAAGTATACCCAAGAATGAGTATAAACCGAAAGACCGAAACCCTTAAATTTCTTGGTCTATTCCTTTTAACTGTTGTTATTCCCTAAGATATCTCGTCCTATGCCTAAATCAAGTTTTCTTACTGTTTACAGATAGTAATGAGCGAAAGAAGAGGATAAGGTAGGGGATAGAGAAATACCACTTCAACTGGTCAAGTCGTTACAATAGCAACTATGCCTACTTAACCTCAGCCGAATCTGGCTGATCTATATAAAAGCTTCTCAAGACTAGGTGGAAAGCCATTCACTGGCAAGGAATCTGTTGCTGAAGCCCAATCTTGGATCCAATCCTGTGAAAGAATTTTCATGGGATTGAAATTGGAAGACGATCAAAAGCGACTAATAGCTTCATGGCAACTCCAAGAGGTGTTAATATGTGAGATGATGTTTTTGATGACAACAACCTTAGAATAGGATTATAAAATATAAATACTAACATTATAGTTTAGAAATATATGCATATATAGGATTTAACCATGCAGGTACCAAGAATGAAGACTCTATAGTATGGAGATTCAAGATATCAAGATTGAAGATTCAGGAGTATCAAGAATATCTAGATTATCAAGATTTCAAGATTTCAAGTAATTTATTTTTTAATTAACTAGGAATTTTGTTAAAACTCCTAGAAAAGCACCGGCATCTTAAAATGCAATTTATTCATGGAATGGAATCCACTTCGAGCCCGTTAAAGGAATGGAACCCTACGTAGGATGGAACCTACGAAAAATCTAGTGGAACATTGTTTTGTATCCGCTAACTTTTTATTCAAATGATTTTACTAAATTAGCTTGTTTTAAAAATGATTTCAAAACCTTCCTTTTAAAAAGAATTAAAAACATCTATCCTGATTTTAAATACTTTTAGCCTCAAAATAATCTTTATTTTCAAAATCAAATTATTCTTTGTTTTAAAACTATCTCTTATAATAATATATTTAGCTTTTAATATTTATATTTAGACTTAAATAGAAAATTATAGTAAAATTTTTGTATATTATTCTCTATATTTATTTATGTATTTTAACTATAGTCAAGTATATTTATAAAAGTTTGAAATAGTTTTAATATAAGATAAAAGTTATTTTCAAAGAAAACAAACCAGAAAAATTTCCTTTGGGATGTCGACATACTCAATATACCCATGTCGACATAGTGTCAGTTAATTTCAAAATTTAAATTTCAAAAGAAGTGTCTATTCGTCATATCTCTTCACGAATGGACATGGCTATTGTTCTTCTATAAATGGGGTTTGTTTTCAACGAATTTTCAATCATATTTTCTGGTTTTCATTTCTCTTCTTCTTCCACATTTCTTTATACATATTCCTACCATTACTCTGTCGAAATAAACATTGAATCTGACTAGATCATCTATGGTTTGATTCTCTATCACTATCTCAACAAGATCCTCAGTGCTATTCAGAGTTATAGGCTTCTTTGTGATCAATTAAGCGAGAAAAGGTGTGATTGTAGCCTTGAAAATCAATCAACCGAGAAAAGGTGTGATTATAGCCTTGGAAATCAATTGGGTGAACTTGCTGCCCATGAAATCAAGTATCTCTACCCAGAGGATTGTGAATCTGGAGGTTTTACGTCGTTTCCTTAAAATCAAGGGTGTAATTGTACAATTGCTTTTGAAAGGAAATATGTACTTATGTGCGAATCTGGATGTAGGGTAACTCCGAACCGGTATAAAATCCGGTGTGTTCTTTCCTTTAATGCTTTTACTTTATTTTTGCATCTATGTTTGATTCTATGATCATGTCTGTGTCTGAATATTGCATACATTTCTGTTCAAATTAACAAAAACTCAAAAATATTTAATAATTCCTTAAAACACTACTTACTCCTCCTCTAGTGTTTATACTAGCCTTAAGATCCGTAATCTGCATTTCTCACATTTGGTATCAGAGTAAGGTTTTCAAAGTTTCATAAACCTGAATTTTGAAAAGTTTTTCAAAATGGCTACGAACACTGGTACTGTTACTAACCCTAGTATCCCTGTCACTAGTTCATTTGTAGAAGGTCAGTCTACTCTCAGACCACCATTTTTTAACGGCAGTAACTATGCATGTTGGGCATGTAGGATGAAAATATATTTACAATCTGTAGGATTAGACAATTGGAATATCACACAAACTGAATATTCGAACCCACAACTTATTTAACATAGTGGACCGCGGAGCAAAAGACTGTTGCACAAAATAATTCTAAAGCAATGAATATTCTATTTTGTTCACTTGATAGAAATGAATTTAATAGAGTGTCAGTTTGTAAGTCTGCATATAAAATCTGGAAAAGTTTGCAAGTTACTCACGAAGGAACAAGCAAAGTTAAATAGACCAAAATTTCCATGCTCACAAATCAGTTTCAATTATTTAAAATGAATTCTAATGAGTCTATTTCAGATATGTATAGTAGATTTTAGGATATTGTGCATTTCTAATATCCTTGGGAAAGGAATTTTCGGAAGAAGATCAAGTAAGAATTTTTTTAAATTCTCTTACTCCAGAATGGGTTCAAAAGACACATGCGATCGAAGAGGTAAATGACATAATACCTTAAAGATAGAAGAATTAATTGGAAATCTAATGTCGTTTGAAGTCCAAATGATTGGGAGAAGAGAAAGCAAAGCATCTTAAAAGAAATCAATGGCATTCAATGCATTGACCAATGGATCAGACTCAAAAAGCTATAAGGATAAAGAGAAACCATTTATGACCAGGAATTTTCTAATTTTTTGAAATACAGAAAGATGAATAATCTTAAGAGAAACAGCTATAAGAACTCTGGAATCCGAATTCAGTGCCAAACAATGTCAAATGTTTCAACTTTGATGAACCAGGCAATATCAAAAGAGACTATCCGTATCCAAATAAGGTAAATCCTCCTATAAACAATGATTCAGTGAAGAAACGAAAACGTGCATTTACTGCTACTCTAGATGACTTAGACTCATCGTCAAGTGATGATGATCAGAAGAAAGATAATTCAAATATGTGTTTCACAGCAGTTCACGACTCCGACGAATTTAGAGAAACGGACCCAGAAAAAGGTAGACATTTACAACACAATTGATTCAAAATTGCATGCTTAGAATTGGTTGCTTGATTGATTGATTTTGAATTGGTGTGTTGTTTGAATTTTAAAATTTTATTTTTTACTATTATTTTATTATTATTATTATTATTATTTTAATTTTAATAGTATTATAATATTTTATAGAATATACTCTAATTTCATAATTATTCCATATATATATAATTTAAAAATAATAACTATATATATATTAGAATACTTAAGAAAAATAAATCATAAAAATTCAAAGACATATGTCGACATGGTCCCTACCATGGTGTCGACATAGGTACAGAATTCAAATTCAAAATTTGAATTCAAATGGTTGAATTTCCCTCCACCTTTTCACTTCATTCAATTCTCTAAAAAGGCATCTTTTAACCAGAGAACATTCCTTTAAGAATCTATCTATTCACTTTCTTTTATCACATCTTTTCACTCTCATTTTCAAATTCAAACTCTCTCTTGAAAACATCAAGCTCTCTACTCTCTACTATAATGGCTTCTTCAAGCAACCCATCCACTATGAGAATTTCCAGAAAGATAAAAGAGCAACTATTCAATGATCCGGAGGTAATAAAAGCATACATCAATTATGCTAACTATAAGTACATCCCGAAAAGTTTGCTATATTTCAAGATTTCTCTTCTTATGAAATTGATTCTCCTTTTGCAAACAATCAAATTCTTAGTCTTATTGATGCTTCTCAAAATGATTTCGTTTGTTATCCAAATCTTGTTAAAATTTTCTATGCAAATCTTAATTGTGGATTTTATAATGGAAACGATGATGAAATTTGGAGGAGTGTCAAAGGCACTAGAATTGTTTTGAATTATGATCTTTTGGGTACCATTCTCAATTGCAAAAGCACAGGAATGGATCTTTCTAATTTTAAAATCGATGTAAATGATCGTCAGATATTTCATCACATTTTCGAAGGAAACGATGATTTTGAATTCAGAAATCGAAACTTTCGACCAAAAGATAGAATTGTTAATCTTCTTTTACAACATACTTTGACCCCAAGATTGGGAAGTTGAACAATCCTACCTCAAAAGTTTGCTAAGCACTTTTTGCTTTTTTTGGAAATTATGTATTAATTGGGCGCAAGTTATTTTGGATGAACTTTGTCCCAAAAATATTGAAATAGGTGAGAATACTTTGTATCATGGAATTTATCTCACTCGGATTTTTAACTATTTTGGAGTGGATTTCAAAGGAGAAGAATTTGTTTCTAGAAAAGTTTTCATTCATTCCAACAATTCGCTTATGAAAATTCCATTTGGTTTTTCAACCTTATGAGACTCTTGCCGAGAAGGAAGAGCGTTTGGCTCATGAGGAGATGGAAGAAGATGAAGAGGAAGAAGAAGAAGAAGGGGATGAAATGGAAATTGAAGAAGAAGAGGAAGCTGAAACTTCTTTGGAAAGCATTGATTATCCTCCTAATCCAACCAACAAAACCATTCTCAAAAACCAAAAGACCATTGTTGAGAATCAATGGATTCTTAAACGATCCGTTAGTAAGAAGTTGGAAAAAATTTCATCCAAGATGAACAAGTTTATTTCCAAAGTCAGCAAAATGCTATGATTATCTTCATCGTCGTCATCCTCTAACTGGTTCTACCTTTTTGCATCTCGTTGTATTAGTTTTAGTTTATTTTGATTTGAATGTTCGTGTAGTTCTATGTGTTTAATCATTGTATCATGTTATCATGAAATGAAATTGGATTTCTTTTCTGTTATCTATCTTATCTTATCTCTAGAATAAATGTTAATATATTATATAAATAAATATATATAGACACACAATTATTCACAAAATCAAAATAAGTCATCAAAATTCACTGGACCATGTCGACATCCACCCTATGACCATGTCGACATGTACTTGTCAGAAATGACATTTCGTTTTGAATTTGAAATTTGAATAACTACCTTATGTCTATTCATTTCAAACGAATTTCTACACCACATATTTCTTCCAGAATTCATCACTGAATATTATTTCTTATCCACTTTGTCTCTCATTCTTCTCACAAACACGAATATGGCCAATCTAATTCATAATTTATCCGAGAATCTTGAAGAAACTCTTAATTCTTTCAAGAATATTCTTTCGTTCATTCTTCGTAACCAGCGATACTTAGAATTAAGTCAAATGTAGATGATTAAAGAGCAAGAAAGGCATTTCGATGCAATACGATGGATGATTTCCTCCCTGCACAAGGATGATAACAATGCACATCCTTCAGTCTCTCTCGCTAATGATAATTAAAATTGGGATGCCATTAAAGCAGACGCTATATTTGGAGAAGAAGGATGGGTGGAAGTTCCTCATAATGTTTGATTTGATTGGTTTGTTTGATTTGAATTGTTTGATTTCATTTGATTTGGATTGATATTTGGTGTGAAAAGCATGTATAAATATGAGTTGATATTTATATGATTTTTAATTAATTATCATGTATGTCAGTATAATTATCTCTTAATCTATCTATTATATACTCCATTTTATAGTTTATTAATGCAGGTACTTTAGTACAATGAGGGTGAGTTATATAGTTTGGAGTTATTATTTTTTGATGACAAAGGGGGAAAGTTTAAATAGGATAGTTAGGCATAGATTATTAGTTAGATATAGATTAAGGGGGAGTTATTAGGATAGAAGTAATATTTTGTAAACAAAGGTGGTTATCATAAAAAAGGGGGAGATTGCTAGTCCGTGAGATGATGGTTTTGACGACAATAACCTTAGAATAGGATTATAAAATATAAATACTAACATTATTGTTTAGTAATATATGTATATGCAGGATTAAAATATGCAGGTACCAAGAATGAAGGCAGTACAGTATAAAGATTCAAGATATCAAGATTGAAGACTCATGAGTATCAAGAATATCTAGATTATCAATAGTTCAAGATTTCAAGTAATTTATGTTTTAATTAATTAGAAATTTTGTTAAGCCTCCTAGAAAAGCACTGGCATCATAAAATCCAATTTATTCGTGGAATGGAATCCACTTCGAGCCCGTTAAAGGGATGGAACCCTAAGTAGGAAGGAACCTACGAAAAATCTAGTGGAACATTGTTTTGTATCCCCTAACTTTTTATTCAAATGATTTTAGAAAATTATCTTGTTTTCAATATGATTTCAAAACCTTCCTTTTAAAAAGAATCAAAAACATCTATCCTGATTTTAAACACTTTTAGCCTCAAAATAATCTTTATTTCAAAATAAAAATTATTCTTTGTTTTAAAACTATCACTAATAATAATATATTTAACTTTTAATATTTATTTTTAGATTTAAATATAAAATTATAGTAAAATTATATATATATATATATATATATTATTCTCTATATTTATTTATTTATTTTAACTATAGTCAAGTATATTTATAAAAGTATAAAATAGTTTTAATATAAGATAAAAATTATTTTCAAAAAAAAACAAACCACCAAAATTTCCTTTGGCTTGTCGACATAGTCAATATACCCATGTCGACGTAGTGTCAGTTAATTTCGAAATTTAATTTTCAAAAGAAGTGTCTATTCGTCATATCTATTCACGAATGGACATGGGTGTTGTTCTTCTATAAATAGGGGTTGTTTTCAACGAATTTTCAATCATATTTTTGGGTTTTCGTTTCTCTTCGTTTTCCATATTTCTTTTTACATATTTCTACCATTACTCTATTGAAATAAACATTGAATCTAACAAGATCATCTCTAGTTTGATTCTCTATCACTATCTAAACAAGATCCTCGGTGCTATTAAGAGTTATAGGCTTCTTTGTAATCAATTAAGCAAGAAAAGGTGTGATTGTAGCCTTGGAAATCAATCAACTGAGAAAAAGTGTGATTGTAGACTTGGAAATCAATTGGGTGAACTTGTTTCCCATGAAATCAAATATCTCTACCCAGAGGATTGTGAATCTGGAGGGTGTACCTCATTGCCTTTAAATCGTGGGTGTAACTGTACAATTGCTTTTAAACGGAAATCCATACTTGTGTGCGGGACTGAATGTAGGGTAACTCCGAACCAGTATAAAATCTGGTGTGTTCTTCCCTTTTTTGCTTTTACTTTATTTTTGCATCTGTGTTTGATTCTGTGATCACATCCGTGTCTGAAAATTGCATACATTTGTGTTCAAATTAACAAAAACTCAAAAAGATTTAATAATTCCTTAAAACACTATTCACTCCCCTCTAGTTTTTATCCTAGCCTTAAGGTCTGTAATCCGCATTTCTCACAAGAGGAAGCATTTGCTTGGTCGGAGACAGTTATTATGCATGAGTCGAAAGATGAGTTTACTTGGAGATGATTTAAAGAAATGTTTGAGCAACGATATATTCCATCTATTGGTATCTCTCGAATGTACCAGGAGTTCATAGATTTGAAATAGGGAAGTCTATCATTCGAGGAGTGTAAACGCTTAAAATTGAACGCTAACACCCCTGTGTAAGTAGAGATTAAGTGAAAGCACCACCCGTTTATACGGGAATTGAAAGTAAGTAGAAAAGTCACAGAGAAAGCACTAAAAAGACAACGGTTTATAGTGGTTCGGCTTCAAATTAAGCCTACGTCCACTTTAATCTTCTTTATTGCCGAATCAATTACAACTTTACAACAATCTTCGATTACAGCACTGATAGGACAAATAGCTAGAACTCCGATGTAGAAGAATTCTTTGAATCCATGTCGATTGTGTTAGATTTCCTCTTGATGTTCGTTGAGATGTCTTTCGTGTTTGAAGTGTCGAGTGAGTCGAGAAATCAACAGAGTATCGGCGTTCCAGAAATGAGCCAAAAGATCCCCTTTCAGTTGGAGTAGGTGGGGTATTTATAGGGAGTTTTCTGAATTAGGTCATAGGTCGTGAGCGACCTTGGATAGGTCGTAGGTCGTGAGCGACCTAGTGGACGCAGTCTTCGGCTTAACAAGAGCATACCTGATCATATTGAATAAACCGGCAAGTCATAGGTCGTCAACAACCAAAGGAGGAAGCGGCATAAGAAGTTACTTCGGTATTGTTTAGGTCGTGAGCGACCTAAGGTTGGGAGCGGCCTATAAACAAGCGGCTTCATTCTTTGATAACTCGCTAGGTCGCTTAGCTACTAACTCGCTAGGTCGCTTAGCTACTAACTCGCTAGGTTGCTTTAGTCCATAGGTCATTAGGTCGTAGATCTCTTGTACATTTAGCCCGTTAAGTCGCGAAGCCTCTTTGTTGTAACATGTCGTTGCCCTGTGTTGATGGTTAGGTCGTTAGGTCGTTGAGAGTTTTAGGTCGCTAGGTCGCAATACCTTTAGGTCGCTAGGTCGTTGGGGGTCTTTAGGTCGTTTGTTTCCTTAGGTCGCTGAGCCGTGGAATAGTGGAGTTAACATTTGCCCCTCGAAGTATATGCCTATTCCATAGGTCGTGTGCTTCAACTTAACTTTGCCAGGTCGTAAGCGACCTAAGAGATTAGTTAACTCGCGTGTCCATTCGTCTTCCTTTTTTATATAACCCGCTAAGTCGTTTCTTCCTCCTTACTTGCTTCAGCCTTTAGAAACGCCACTGAAGAAACTTCCAACCTGAACTCGCCGATCACCGATCATCCTTGCAACTTCATTACGTAAGTGAATCCTTTCTCTACTCAACTTACGATAACCATTAAACCACGAGTTCTGGATTCCCGTCCCTAACCTCTGGTCCAATTTCATATTTTTTACGCTTCATCGCGAATCATGCCATGATTGATTTCTGATGGAATTGAAGTGGTTGATTTGTTTTTTGGGTGTTCTTTGATGATTTGAGGAGGAGGTGATGGATTGTAGTGCCTCGAATTAGCTGGTCGGTGAGTTTGGAGGATAGATTATTGGGTTATTGGGTTCCAGGTTGAATTCTTGCGCTTCTGATGAATTGGAGGGGATGGACACGCGGCAGGTGTTGAGTGGAGAGAAGGTCATAAGAGTTTTAATGGGAGGAGTTTGATATTGCCGAGTCGTCTCAGAAACGACCTAGTGACTTTAACCGACCTAAAAACCTTCACGACCTAACTGTTCGTGGATCGTCCTTTCGCGACCTATCTTCCTGCGACCTAAGCTAACCTTCACGACTTAACTGCTCGTGACACCGTCCTTTGCGACCTATCTTCCTGTGACTTAAGCTCTAAGTCGTGTGTGTGCTCGAGTGACCTAAGACTTAGCCAAATTTGCGCTGCCTTTTCCATGAAACTTTAAAGCCGAGCGACCTAGGAGATTAAAGACTTAACTTCTTGCGGCATAGGTCGTAGGTCGCACATGTATAGGTCGTAGGTCGCGTATGAATTTGAGCGACCAAGGACTTAGCCTGTTTTGCATTGCCTTGACCTCCTTTCAACTTGAATGAACATGACATCGCTGAATTGAATTCCCAACTTGAACTGCCGAGATAACATTTCTGAACTTGTTGCACTTATTTACAGATCTCATTAACTTTAATGCCAATAACCTGTTAAATACAACATTTGCAGAAAAATAGGACGAATATGATGCCACTGATCGCCCATATCGAATGACAGATTAGTCTAATAAAGATAACCAACTTAAAGAAATTATATGAAATGCTGTGAATCGACAAATTCAAGTGAAGTATTCAAGCAAAGCCATATTAATCAATTAAAATTGACTTGTTTGCATCAACACTGCACTTGTATTGACTTAAAACAACAAGTCCTGACACTTTAAAATTGGCAATTGCATATTAGTTTATTTTTCAATTACATTTTCTTGTCGTTTTATTAGTTTTGCACAACACTTCACACATTTAGGAAACATGCACCTTCATATTTGAATATCCAGTTCCTTGTGTAGAATGTCTTTTCAAGAAGAGATGATAGAGCAAGCCGAAGGGGTCTTCCCGATAGCCAATCCATTGGATAATCCTACGGCAAGAACTCTAACTATTTTAAGTCAACAGGCATTCAACCAATTATGTATTCAATCTGGTATTGCTGAAGCAGATGCTTTGCTTCCTGGGCCAAACGATACTGTTGATAGGCCACCTCTCGGTTTTATCGCTGTCAACCGTCAGATGTGCCTATGCGGTGCCATTCCTCCTTTCAATGACTTTCCTCAATGACTCCTTCTCCGATTAACTATCTCTCCTTTCCAACTGCATCCCAATGGCCACACCATCCTAATGGGACTTTGCGTGTTGTTCAGGAGGACACTTGATCGTCTTCCGAGTTATGAAGAAATTTGTTACTTGTGCACATTCGCAAAGAACAAAGACCATCCCTCGACCACACTCTTGAGATGCGCCAGAAACCGTAGTTTGACTGTCGATCTTCCGGAAAGTGCCCACGGGTTCTTAAATCAATTCTTCTTTGTTCGTCGCCCTCCAGGATTTTACGCCATCTGGAGAGTAGGAAGCAAAATTGCACATTCCCGTTCTTTCCATTTCTGAGTTTTTCGAGACCCGAGTTGCTAAGTGCTAATTTCATTCTTTTGTTTTACGGTGCTTCCTCCTCCCTCTAGAGATCCAGTCATAAAACGACTTTTGAAAGGTTAAGTGCCATGCCGGCTGAGGAAAGAAGTATTAAATTTTTGCTGAAAGAAGAACTTCTTCACCAATACGGGCTTCTGCACCCTTCCCGTTCTACTCAGCCTCATGAAGTCCCTGATTCTCCAGTAGAGACATCAGATGCCCCAGTTTCCGTCGGAGAACTTGCACCGAAAGAACATACTGTTGAGGCTTCATTGGTAAAGTGTTGTACTTCGATTGATGTTGCGGGGCCATCTGGCGAACTTGCACTTGCCCCGGTCATCGAAGAAGAGGAATCTCCCCAACAATCCGGGAAATCTGGTGACGAAGGAACTGAGAGAACAAGTCCCGCCAGGCACAGCGGTGATGATACTTTTGAGGGGTTGAGCGACCTGATGATTACTTCACAGGAGCTTTTTAAAGATGATCCGATCACTGCTAAAGTTAATTTTCCAGCAGTTGAAGTAACATCCATCTTGCAACAAACTCCGTCAGCCCAAGAATTAACACTTTCTGTAAAATCCGCCATCACCTCCCAAACAAGGAGTGGTTCGTAGTTTGACGCACGTAGTTTGCACGTTACATACACTTAGGACTTTTCGGCACTTATATGCATTCAACTTCCTTGCTTTGAAGATTTCTGAATTTTTTATTTTCAGATTCTCCAATGGGACGAAGTGGCTCCTACTACGATGATTTCCAGCGTTATGGAAGGCACGGCTCTTATGACCTCAAGAGGTATCTTCCCACCTCCTGGGAAACTAACGAAGAAAGAGTTGCGAGGAAGGCTCGTGAAAAGCGTGCTTATGAAGAACGCTACGGGAGACGGGATGAATGACATGATTCTTCCCAGAGAGAGGATGATTCCCACAAGCGAAAATCCCCTGATGACAAGGGAAAAAGCCATGTCACCGAGGACCCGAGTAAACGGGCCAAACTTGGTGAAAAACTAACATCCGAACTCTTTGAAAAGCCCACTGCTCCCATCTCTTTGGAAATTCCTTCCAGCTCTCCCGCCCTTCAAAGAGCCGATATTCAAACAATCATAACAGGCCCACCTATCATGTTGGACAGGGTCCGGCTACTCTTTAAAGCCGATTCCCGCACTGGTGCTTAAAGGGAGTGCGTTTCGATCTTGACTTGGTCCCGATTGATAAGCAAGCCATGTTGCGAAATCTTGATGCCGTCAAACTCGATATCGAGAGATTGTCTGGTTGGCAGAAACTCGTTGACGAGCTTCAAAGAGTAAATCTTGCAAACCTCGAAGCCAAGCTGACTATGGAAAATGACAAATCCGAGTGGCAGAAAACACTCGATCAGCATGACGCCGGAATGAAGAGTATTACCACTTATAATAAGAAGCTTGAAGCGGAAGTTGAAAAACTTAAGGAAGAGCTCGCCACTTCTTCCACTTCCTATTCTCAGAGAGAAGAAGTGCTTCAAAAACAAGTGAGAGATGCTCACATGGCACAGAGAGATGCTGAAGCTAAATTTGAAGCACAACAACAAGTTGTGGAAAGCTACCGAGCTGACGTTGCTCGGCTGCGAGAAAAAACCAACTCCCAGAACTTGGAAATTGAACTGCTAAAAGCTCGACTTTCTGAAGCTTAAAAGGAGCGTGATGAAGCTACTGGCGGCAAAGCAGCAGCCGAGGAATCTCATATAGCAACTAAAGCCGAAGTCAACTCTACTTTATTCGAGTTTTACATTCACAGTGTTCCGGGGCGCGGTAGCCTTAAATTTTTGGGACTGGAGTACGAAATCACTTTGGCCAAAGTATGGGAGGCTGCACTTGATATGCTTGGAGGAGCTGGATATGCTGAAGTAAATTTAATGGCGCACTATCTAAATGACGATGCATGTGCTGCTCTTGCCAGGGGAAAGGAGCAACTCGCCAAAGAGTGAGCCGAAATGGCAGAAGGAGAACATTTAGGGAAGACAATCTCAACCGACCCAGTTCAACCTTCGGTTTTGGCCGACATCGATATTGTTGGCTCCAGTTCCCATTCTCCACCTCCTGCTCAAGCTGTTATTGAAAGTGCCATCGCCCGCACTTGAGATGAGCCTCAATAAAGCACTGAAGCACAGGAATTTGAAGTTGACATAGTAAATTCTACTTCTCCAGGTAACCTCAATGTCGATCTCGCTCAAGTGGACTACTTGTTCACTTCACATGAGCTTGATGAACTTTTTGATTATTACTTAAATCTTTACGCACCACTTTCTCCTATTTTATGAGAGATACTGACTTTAACTTCTCTTCTCCTGTAGTGAAAGCGCCAAGTGTTGTCCAACCTTCCCCTCTTCCAGTTGTTTCCTCTCCACCTCTTCAGATTACTCCCCCTTTCGTTTCTCAACCGGGGTCACAAGAGGAGCAGATAGAAGCTCTTTAAGGCTTGGATGACCCGGTCGCTTCTCAAGAACAGAAGGCCGAGGAAACTGAAGAAGGCGAAAGAACCCCGAAGCAAACTATTTCTGATGACATAAAGCTGTCTGCACTTTTCACCCCGGGCAGTGAGTCTTCTTCAAGGAAGAAGGGGAAGCACGGAGTCTCAAAGAAAAGGAGAGACGCTTCTGCTGGAGAAGAAAACGCAGAAGAAAGTCCAATTTCACCCCTTCCTCTTTCTTCCCCAACTCTCACAAGCCGACCCAAAAAGTTAATCATTCGGCCAGGCGAAGGCTCGAAAAGTTGCAGGAAGAAGAAGTGATGGGTTTGGGACTTATGCTTTTCATCTCGCTTTTTTGCTTTTTTGATTGTATATATAAAGACTTGTGTTGACTGGAAATTGTGAGGGTACCGGTCCCCGCCTTCTTTTGTTTTGAAACCTGCACATGTATAAAAATTTCATAGTATGGAATAAAATGGTTCTTTTACTTGTACAAACTTCTGTTTGTATTTGAGAATGCATTTATTCTTCTTTTCTTACAAGTTTCTTTATTTTCTCTGCGTGATGTTGCAGTAAACCTATGGTATGTTGCTTGAGCATTGTTTTTATTTTTGTTACTATATTATATTGCCCCCATACCATGGTTTATTGCAACCTCTTTCACATTGCCAAAATTTTGGAGAACCACTCTTCTATTTCGAGAAGACTTGTACTCTTTCCTTAGAGAACAACTTTTCCATTCGAAGGAGGTTTACATCTATAATTTATAGAATAATTTTTCCATTTTAAGGAAATATTCTTCTGATTTAGTAGAATGCGCCTCGTATTGAAGAAGTTTCTCTTTCTTTCTTTCTCTCTTTTTTTTATGGAGAAGTTTTTACACTTTACTTTCGGAGAAAGTCACTTTTATTTTTGGCAAGTAAATTTTCCTTCGTGGTAAAGTGGGCCTCCGAAAAAGGCCTTTGACCTATTTGTGCCTCTGAAGAGGGCTTTTGTTTGATTGTGCCTCTGGGAAGAGGGCTTTTTTGTTTGATTGTGCCTCTGGAAAGAGGGCTTTTTTGTGTGTGCCTCTTGGGAGAGGGCTTTTGTTTTTTCCCTATGCGCGGGGAAGTGGGCCTCCGAAGAGGGCTTCTTGTTTCTGCCTCTGGGGAGTGGCTTTTATTTTTTCCCTGTCCGCTGGGAAGCGGGCCTCCGAAGGGGGCTTTTTGTTTCTGCCTCTGGGGAGAGGCTTTTATTTTTTCCCTGTTCGCTGGGAAGCGGGCCTCCAAAGAGGGCTTTTCACATTTCGACTCGTGTGAAGTTTTATTTCAGATCGTGGGGAAATGTGTGCCTCCGAAGAGGTCTTTTAGCATTTCAACTCTGGTGAAATGGGCCTCCGAAGAGGGCTTTTCACATTCCAACACTTGTGAAGTTTTATTTCAGATCTCGGTGGAATGCGTGCCTCCGAAGAGGTCTTTTCACCTTTCAACTCGTGTGAAGTTTTATTTCAAATCACGGTGGAATGTGTGCCTCCGAGTAGGGCTTTTGCCTGGAAATTTCTTTCTCATGGTTGGATTGATTCACGGGGCGGACACAAGTTACTTGGACTGTTTGTTTGCACAAACGTTCTCTGCTAGTTAACGAGTATCCTGTGCCACCGGTCATTCCACCAATCTTTTTTGTTGAGAAAGAGAACTTTCTTTTTCTGGCAAGTCCCATTAGAGGTCTTTATCCTCCGAAGAGTTATGCCTCCGAAGAGGGCTTGTGCCTTCGAAGAGGTCTTTTGCTGTTTGCTGCTTGCTCGCCTATGTGTTTTCGCCATTTGCTCAGATTAGCAGTTCCTTGTTATCATTTTCAAGCACACATTCCTTTCTTTTGCAAGTAGCTTATTTTATCCAAAAAAGTGTACTTCATTGTTAAATGTGTTCGCAGGAGCAGACACGTGCTAATTAATCGGATGCTCGTTTGCACAAACGATCACAATTAGTTCGGAAGGGTTCACCTTTGGCAGAACCACTAACTGTTTGCTTGAAGCACTTCTTATATAGGATTTGAGTCTGGAATTTTTGTGGCTGAACATTCATTTGTTGAGTGATATCAGGGATCGCTTGGTCTTGTGATGGGTAAGCTTTGTTTTAATGGCCTGTAATATTAAATCGATATTTTTGCAATACAATTGAAGTACTTTATATATCGAAATTAAACAGGCAGTTTATAATAGTAGAGAACACAAGATTTATAGTGGTTCGGCCAAGAACTGGGCCTACATCCACTTTATAGTTCTTATTATTCACTTGCGCTGGCTTTACAATGGCTTTCAATACAAGAATCATACATACACAAATCATTTACAGTATTTCAGTAAAGCTTTTAAGTAAAATATGGGTGCAAGTGATTGTTGTTCCAAGCTCTTGGAATTGGATCTCCTTCGACAATTGTCAGTTTGAAAGTGCCAACAAGAAGTTTTTTGCCTATGACATATGGCCCTTCCCAGTTTGGCGCAAACACTCTTGTTGCTGTCATGGCCCTTTCAACACTGGATCTCCAATCTCAAAGCTGCGTTGGCGAACTTTGGAATTGAAGTGCCTGGAAATTCTTTGCCGATGGGCTCCAATTCTGAGCTGAGCCTCTTCCCTTTTTCCGTCAAGGAAGTCAAGTGCTTCAAGTTGCAACTCTTCGTTTTCAGCTTGGTTGAAATGAATTCAAGGGACTTCTATTTCTACCGGAATCATTGCCTCTGATCCATATGCCAATGAAAATGGAGTGTGCCCAGTCGCAGTTTTATGTGTAGTTCTATATGCCCATAGTGCTAGTGGTAGTTTATCGACCCAACCACCATTCGCTTTTTCCAGCTGATTTTTGATGGTTGATTTGATAATTTTGTTTACTGCTTCCACTTGCCCGTTTTCCTGCGGATGAGCCACTGCTGAGAAGCTTTTTTGGATCTTGAATCGCTTGCAAAAATCTTGGAACTCTTCACTTTCAAATTGGGTTCCATTGTCTGTGATTATCTTTTGAGGCACACCATATCTGCAAATGATATTCTTAGTTACAAAGTTTATCATCTTTTTAGAGGTAATAGTAGCTAATGGTTCAGATTCAACCCATTTAGTAAAATAATCAATAGCAACAATAGCATCTCTGATTCCGGACTTGGCGGTTGGCAAAGGCCCGATGAGATCTATTCCCCAAATAGCAAATGGCCACAGACTGACCATCTGTGTTATCTCGGTGGAAGGTGCTCTTGGGATTTTTGCAAATCTCTGACATCGGTCACATTTTCGGGCATAGCTTCCAGCGTCACGATTAATATCTAGCCAAAAATGCCCATAACGGAGAATTTTCTTTGCTAGAGTTTGACCACCTGAATGGTCTCGACACTCTCCTTTGTGTACTTCAGCTAGAATTGTTTTAGCTTCTTCCTTGGTCACACATCGGAGTAATGGCATTGAGAATCCCCGCGTATACAATCTGCCATCTTGAATTATATATCTGGAGGCTTTTTTTAGCAACTTCTGTCGTTCTTTTGAATTTTCTGGTAGAGAACCGTCGAGCAGATATTCCATTATCTGAGTCATCCATGATTCTTGCTCCTGAGATATAGTCATGATCCAGTCAATATCCATCTCATCAGTGCTTGGAGCTGACAGGACTTCCATAGGAACTAATCCCAATAATTGAGCTTCACTGGTGCTTGCGTACTTTGCGAGAGAATCTGCCTTCATGTTCTCTTTCTGGGGTATATGATTTATCATATAATGGTCAAGATCATCGAGAAGTTCCCAGGCTCTCGACAAGTAAGCAGGCAGATTTCCTCCTTTAGTTTGAAACTCTTTCTTGACTTGACATACAATAAGCTGTGAATCACTGAAAATCTGCAACACTTTGACATTCAGTTCTTTATCAATTTTCAAGCCGGCAATAAGAGCTTCATATTCTGCTTCATTGTTTGTTGAAGGGCATTCCAATCTCAATGCATAGCACAATGACCGCCCTTCAGGGGTTTCAAGCACAACCCCAGCTCCGGAACAGTAATCGTTTCTTCCACCATCAACATATAATTGCCATTGAATTGGGGTACTATCAGTCACCTCTTCCTCACTATCGCCTTTATCTGTACATTCTACGATGAAATCTGCCAAAGCTTGTCCATTGATTGCTCTCCGGGGATGATAAGTGATGTCGTATTGGCTGAGTTCAATATTCCACTTCAGAAGAGGACCCGAAGTCTCAGGACGAAACAGAACTTGCTTTTAAGGTTGATCGGTGAGGACTTTGATACGATGAGCTTGGAAATACGGCCTCAACTTTCTTGATGCAATCAGTAGACAATAGGCGAGCTTTTCCAATTTTGAATAATTCATCTCTGCCCTAGTGAATCTTTTGCCGATATAATAGACCGGACGCTGAATTTTTGCGTCTTCCCTTACCAACACTACACTGAGAGCATGAGATGAAATTGCCAAATATATGAAAAGATCTTCACCATTGTCCGGCTTAGAAAGTATTGGAGGCGTTTCCGTATGACGAATCAACTCATCGAAAGCTTTCTAGCATTCAGGAGACCAGTCAAAAAAATTTCCTTTCTTTCTTCAGAGCATCAATGAATGGAATGCATTTATTAGTAGCTTTGGAAACGAATCGACTCAAAGCAGCGACTTTTCCATTAAGACATTGGAATTCCTTCTTTGTTCTTGGAGCTTTGACTTCTTTTAAAGCAACAATCTGAGCAGGATTAGCTTCAATGCCCCTAGCACTTACAATGAAACCTAAGAACTTTCCGAACTCCACCCCAAATGAGCACTTCAAAGGATTAAGTTTTATTTCGTACTTTCGGAGGACTGCAAACATTTCTTCCAAGTGATCCATATGGTTTACCGCTTTCTTTGATTTCACCAACATATCGTCAAGATAAACTTCCATAGTTTTTCCAATCTGCGGTTTGAACATAGCATTGACGAGTCTTTGGTAAGTTGCCCCTGCATTCTTAAGTTCGAAGGGCATGACTCTATAGCAGTAGAGACCAACGTCGGTGATGAAGCTCGTGTCCTCCTGGTCCGGCTCATGCATCATGATCTGGTTGTATCCGGAGTAAGCATCCATAAAAGATAACAATTCATGCCCCGCTGTTCCATCCACTAACTGATCTATCCTGGGTAACGGGAAGCAGTCTTTGGGGTAGGCTCTGTTTAAATCTGAGAAGTCGATGCATACTCTCCACTTCCCATTAGCTTTCTTAACCAGTACTGGATTTGAAACCCAATTCGGATAAGTGGGCTCCCCAATGAAACCATTCTCCATGAGCCGGTCCACCTCTTCTTTCAACGCTGCCGAACTTTCAGGACCCTGGGTTCTTCTTTTCTGCTTACCGGTGTAAACTTCGGATCAATATTCAGAGTATGCACTGTAATTTCTGGGGATATTCCACACATATCAGCATGAGTCCAAGCGAATACGTCCAGATTTGCTTTCAAGAATGATATCAAGGAATTTTGAACCGTCACACTAAGTTGCAAACCCACATTCACCACTTTGTTCGGATCTTTCGGGTCAACAGGTACTCGTACCGTGGCACCACTCTATTCTCCCTTGCACCGGCTTTTCCAGGATCGATTTCTCTTCGTGCCCCGCTATGCTTGCTAGTGCAGGGTCCACCCTATAATTGCTGCAATGTAGGTTCTTTGATGCGGACTGGGGCTGTCGCAACTTTTCCCATCTCTCTTTTCCTCGCTTCACGCAACTCTATTAGATAACATTCTCGCCCAGCATTCTGATCCCCTTTAATAACTCCAACACCATTATCCGTGGGGAATTTCATAGTGAGGCACCACGGGGCGAGAACTGCCTTAAAAGCCGCAACAGTTGGTCGGCCTAGGAAAGCGTTGTAGGCATAAGATTCATCAACAATTACAAAAGTCTGTTTTCGAACAACCTTTTTCTGCCTCTCTCCAAGCTCAACGAACAAGTCAATAGTTCCAATTGGCTACTTCGGTTCAGCAGTAAACCCAATAATTTTCTGAGATGAAGCTTGAACATCAGCCATCAGAATTTTCATTTGATCGAACGTCTTTTTGAAGAGAATATTGCAAGAAGCGCCGCAATATACAAGCACTCTTCTCACAATAGCCGGCACAATGCCTGCAGAGTTGACCAAGGGATCCATGGTTGGAGCTTCAATGGCCATAGAGTCCCTGGCTCTGAACACAGTATCATCATTAAAAGTTTTCTGCTACTTCAAAGGTGGAGCATCATCTAGCACAAAAACGCTCTCTTCTGTCGTTACATACTTCAAGGCACGGGCATATCTTTCCATCTCGCCCCAGCTCCTGCCTGCTGGGTGAGGACCTCCCGTAATCACATTAATAACGGGCCTTTCTGATTCATGCGCAGTAGTCCTCTCACCCGAGCCAGACGGATGAGTAGGAAGTTGCTAGCCCTTGGTAGATGAAGTCGGGTCATTCTTATTCCTCTTCACAAATTGTTGCAACTTGTTCTCTCTCAGCAATTCTTCAATCAAGCTTTTCAGATGGCGACATTGTTGGTATCATGACCGGGTTGATTATGAAACCGACAAAATCTCCCACTTTGAAGAGCCTTTTTCCCAACTCTCATTTCAGGTGGTTTAGGATATTCCACCGCATCTTTGGTAGAAAAAAAGATATTCTCCGGGGTGTCAGTTAAAGGAGTGAAATTTGAAGGTTTTGAGAAGCGTGGTTTCTTCATATCTTTCTGTTTCTTCCCACCATTATTCTCCCTTTTCTGACTTCCGGATTCCTTTTTGGTAGGAGCAGCAGTATTATCCTTAACCTCTGTCAATGCCACTTTAACCGGTGCTTGAAGGCTTTCCAAGCGCGTGAATTCATCAGCTTTCTTATAGAATTTCTCAAGCGAATTCGGTTCTTTCATCTTCAGCCACTTTCCAAATTCGCTTGACTTGTCGACTGCCCTCATCAAGTATGTCAAGACCATTTGTGGCTCTTCATTATACACTTCAGCCAAAGCTATGTTGAAGCGGTTCAAGAAAGATCTAATAGATTCCCCAGGGTTCTGTTCCAGGCTTGACAGTGACATAATATCCTTTGCCTTTGAAGCATACAACCTGAATTGCTCTTTAAACTTCCGAGTCAAATTGGCAAACTGGTCTGTGGATCGGACCGAAAGCTTTGTGAACCAGAGCAGAGCCACTCCTTCAAAGTATACCGGAAAGTACCGGCATTTGATCTTATCAGACGCCCTAGCACCAGTCATGTGCCAATCATACTTATACAGGAATTGATTAGGGTCGCTTGTTCCCTTATAAGCCGGAATGGTAGGAGGAACAAACTTCCTTGGGAATTCCGCCTTTAGCATCCTTTCAGTGAATGGAGTTTTTCTCGAAGCGAATCCCCATTCCTTTTCATCTTCATCCCTCAACATGCTTTCTTTCATGATTTGTCGCACCATGCCCGAAAGATATTCCTCATCATTTAAAGGATCTGCAGGACAGACTTCGGCCATTTTCTTGGAAGTTTGTCTGGACAAATGTTCGTGGAGAGTTGGCTGCGGTCTCGATCCTCCAGCTTGAGGAGGTGTTTCTTTGGCGGGCTAGCTGCTCTTTGAAGAATATTCCTCTCTTCAGGATTATGAACATCATCGGAAAGGTTTTCTGCATTATTCAAACGGTTGGAGGTTAGCTCCGAGCAATGCATTTAACCATTCAAGCATTAAAGCATTCTGGGTTTCCATCTGCTGGTATAACCCAGATACTGCGGCATCTAACTCCGCTCGTGTAATTCCGGGACTTGGTGCTGCTTGACTTGACGAAGGAGAAGTGGTAGTATTCTCATGGACATTACCGGGTCTTGTAGATCAACGCTTTCTTCCAGGAGCCATTATCTCTGATAGACTTCTGGTTTTGAGAGAGGTTTTTTCAACAAACTTTTGCAAAGCAATGATGAAAGTAGCCTGAATTGGGTTCCCAGTGAAAGCACCAAAAATGTTAACGCTTAAAATTGAACGCTAACACCCCGGTATAAGTAGAGATTAAGTGAAAGCACCACCCGTTTATACGGGAATTAAAAGTAAGTTGAAAAGAAGTAGAGAAAGCAGTAAAAAGACAACAGTTTTATAGTGGTTCGGCTTCAAGTTAAGCCTACGTTCACTTTAATCTTCTTTATTGCTGAATCAATTACAACTTTACAACAATCTTCGATTACAACACTGATATGACAAATAGCTAAAACTCCGATGTAGAAGAATTCTTTGAATCCATGTCGATTGTGTTAGATTTCCTCTTGAAGTTCATTGAGATGTCTTTCGTGTTTGAAATGTCGAGTGAGTTGAGAATTCAGCAAAGTATCGGCGTTCTAGAAATGAGCCAAAAGATCCCCTTTCAGTTGGATTAGGTGGGGTATTTATAGAGAGTTTTCTGAATTAGGTCGTAGGTCGTGAACGACCATGGATAGGTCGTAGGTCGTAAGCGACCTAGTGGATGCGGTCTTCGGCTTAACAAGAGCATACCTGATCATGTTGAATAAACCGGCAAGTCATAGGTCGTCAACAACCAAAGGAGGAAGCGGCATAAGAAGTTACTTCGGTATTGTTTAGGTCGTGAGCGACCTAGGAGAGGATGGTTGGCGACCTAAGGTTGGGAGCGGCCTATAAACAAGCGGCTTCATTCTTCGATAACTCGCCAGGTCGCTTAGCTACTAACTCGCTAGGTCGCTTAGCTACTAACTCGCTAGGTCGCTTAGCTACTAACTCGCTAGGTTGCTTTAGTCCATAGGTCATTAGGTCGCAGATCTCTTGTACCTTTAGCCCGTTAAGTCGCGAAGCCTCATTGTTGTAACATGTCGTTGCCCTGTGTTGATGGTTAGGTCGTTAGGTCGTTGAGAGTTTTAGGTCACTAGATCGCAATACCTTTAGGTCGCTAGGTCGTTGGGGGTCTTTAGGTCGTTCGTTTCCTTAGGTCGCTGGGCCGTGGAATAGTGGAGTTAATAAGGAGTATTTGAATAAATTCAACGATGTCTAGATTTGGTCAGGAGCTAGTGAATACATCTTTGAAGAAGAATGAAAGATTCATTCGAGGAATGAATAAGGAGTACCACAAGAGGACGACGACCCATATAAAAGAATCTTTTTCGGACTTGATCGATATGGGTTACCAATATGCTACTCTAGATATGCAGAAAGTTTTGGAAGAGAAGGGGATTCAAGTAATTCAAATTGGAAGAAAAGAAAATTCAAAGTGAAGAAGCCGGATCAAGGCAAGGAGAAGAAGAGGAATAATCAAGAGAACCCAGTTAGAAATATTACATGTTATAACTTTCAGGAGAAAGGCCATTTAGCAAACGATTGTGAGAAGCGAAAGAAACAAATAAGGAATGATCAACCCATGAAGTCAAGTTTAAGGACTAAGGAATGCTATTGTTGTCACAGACGAGTCACGGAGTTAAGAATTCCCCGAAAAAGAAACAGGCACAAATAGCAAAAGTGTACGCAATAGAAGTTAACCCCTCAACTTCCAAAGAGGATGAAGGAAAAGGAGTTTTGGAAGGTAACCTTATTGTTGGTGATAGAGTTGTTAGAGTTTTGTTCGACACGGGAGCTTCACATAGCTTTATCTCCCAACAAATCGTGAATGAATTAAATATTAAGCCTATGTTGGTCGATGAACATATTTGTGTGAAGAATCCAGTGGGTGGTCCCGTAAATCTTTGTCTATATTGTATGAGGGTGCCTATCTCGTATTCTGTCCATCGATTTCCTATTAACCTTTATGTTCTTGACTTCAATGAATTTGAAATACTACTCGGAATGAATTGGTCATCGAAATACGAAGCCAAATTAGATTGCAACAACCGAACGATTTTGGTCAAAACAAAACTTAGAGATTTCATTGAAATTTCTTGTGAAGACCCTAGTCCAAAAAGGGATAAATTGATGTATACTTTGGGATATCCAGTACCTAGTCTAGAGTCCATTCCTATTGTCTAGCATTTTCCCGATGTATTCGAATATTTCAAATCTTTACACCTTCACAGAGATATTGAATTCAAAATTGACTTAGTTCTGAATGCTCATCCTGTCGTTCATGCTAGTCGTATGATTGCACCCCTTAAAAGAATTGAACTAATCTAGAAAACCGGTGATTTGCTAAAAAAAGGATTGATTGGTCCTAGTGTTTTTGAATAGGGTTTAGCTGTGGTGTTTGTGGCTAAATCTGACGGGTCTTTGAGATTGTTTGCCGACTACCGCGATCTCATTAAGCAAACTCTCAAGAACAAGTTTCCTTTACCCAGGATCGACGACTTATTTGATCAACTGCACGGTGCACGATTCTTTTCTAAGATGGATCTAGCTCAGGGATTCCATCAGCTATGAATTGCCGAAGACTTTGTGCATTTGACTGCTTTTAGGGGTTAAGACGTATTCTATGAATGGTTAGTCATGCCTTTCGGACTAACCAACGCTCCCGCGTACTTTGTAGATGTGTGTTTCGAGAGGTGTTGAATAAATTTGTTCTTGTATTTATCGATGATATCCTAATCCACTCCAAAACCGTGTAGGAACATGCTGAACATCTCAGAATTATTTTGGAGATTTGGAGAAGGAACATCCTATTCATCAAATTTTCAAAGTGCCACTTTTGGTTCAAAGAAGTCGGATTTCTTGGCCATATTTTTAATGAAGAAGGGATTTCTGTTGATCCTAGCATGATTTCCGCTATTCTTGATCGGAAGCGACCCACAACTCCGAAAGAAGTTTGAAGTTTTCTTGGTTAAGCAGGATATTACCAAAAGTTTGTTCAGGACTTTTCTAAGATAGCTAGTCCATTGACTAAGCTAACAATGAAGAATGCCAAGTTCAATTGTACTCCGAAGTGTGATGAAGCTTTTTAGGAATAGAAAAAGAGATTGACTACTACTCATGTTCTCGCTATCGTTAACGGGAACCAAGGCATATCTGTCTATACTGACGCTTGTGGTGATGTGGTAGGTGCAGTATTAATGTAGAATGGGAAGGTAATTGCCTACGCGAGTAGACAATTACGTCCGCACGAGAGAAACTATCCAACACACGATTTGGAGCTCTTGGCTGTTATTTTCGCCTTAAAAATATGGCGACATTATCTTCTGGGTAAGAATCTTCTTCAGCTTTTCTAAAAGAAAATTTTAAAGTTAAACTTAACTCAATATGTACTTAATAAATTCTTCTTGTTTAGGTGAAAATTTTGAATTATTCACCGGCTACAAATCTTTAAATTATCTCTTCACCCAGAAAGACTTGAATCTGCGACAACAACATTGGATGGAATTTCTGGCATCTTATGACATAGATATTCTGTATACACACAGAAAAGCCAATGTAGTTGCCGATGCTTTGAGCAGGAAACACGCTATTCTTGCTCATCTTGTTATCGCTCCTACTTTTCTTAAAAAGATTATAAGGCAGCAGATTGGAGACAAATTTCTTCGAGAAATGTATAGGAGAATTTGTCATGGTGAAAATACCAATTTTGAAGTAGGTAATAGAGGAATTATAAAGTTGAAAGGTAGGATCTGTGTTCCTGACATTCCGGAGCTGAAACATGAAGTTTTTGATGAATGCCAAAAGTCCAAACTTTGCATCCATTCAGGAGTCAATAATATATATCGTAATATCCAAAGAACGTTTTGGTGGAAAACAATGAAAAGGGACATATCTATATATGTGAGTAGATGTGCTACCAGTCAACAAATTAAAAGCGATCTAAAGAAAGTGGCAGGTTTACTTCAACCTTTGGAAGTACCGAAGTGGAAATGGGATCAAGTATCGATGGATTTCATCGATGGATTTCAGAAAGGAAATGAAGCAATTTGGGTTATAGTGGTCCGTCTAACCAAAACTGCTCACTTCATTCCACTAAAATCCACGCGGACAGAGGCAAGTTTAGCGGAACTGTATATAAAAGAAATTGTTCGTCTTCACAGTATTCCTAGCAGTATAGTGAGTGATCGTGATCCGACCTTCACTAGTAGATTTTGGGAGGCATTCCAAGCTGCATTGGAAACAAAGCTGAACTTCAGTGCTGCTCATCACCGCAGTCTGATGGGCAAACTGATAGGATAAATCGAATTCTAAAAGACCTTTTGCGAGCTTGTATTCTCAACTTTGGTGGTTCTTGGGAGGACCATTTACATCTGGTAGAATTCTCATGTAATAATAGCTATTAGGAAAGTATTGAAATGGCTCTTATGAGGCTTTATATGGTCGTCCGTGTCGATCACCCGCATGTTGGATCGAGTCAGGTGATAGACTCGTCCTTGGACCGGATATGATTGAAGAAGCCACTAAGAAAGTAGATTTTATTCGAAAGAAGTTAATAACTGCTCAGATTCGTCAGAAGAGCTATTATGACCAAAGAAGAAGAGATTTGGAAATTCAAGTTGGGGATTCTGTATTCTTAAAAGTGTCTCCAATGCGTGGTGTTTTAAGAATTGGGAAAACTGGTAAGCTGGCACCACGGTATATTTGTCCTTTTCCTATTCTAGAGACAATCGGTCCTCTAGCATATCGAGTGCAGCTACCCAGCTGGTTATCTAGCGTGCATGATGTGTTTCACATTTCTAATCTTTGGAAATATGTGCATGGTCCACATAGCATTATTGAAGAGGCAGCTCTGCAGGATCTTTAAATTAATCCCAACTTAGCAGTTAAAAGAGTGCCAATGAAAATAATCGATCGTGATGAAAAACAATTGATGACAAAATTGCGAAACTAGTCAAAGTGCAATGGAGCGGTGATCCAAAGGACTGTACTTGGGAAACATAGGATAGTATGCAGAAGTCCTATCCCAACTGCAGAGTGGATATTCCGACTTGATTGGTAAGACATTTCTTTATCTTTTATATTTTCATATCTACTTTGTTTGTCTTTCTCTCTCTTTCAAATTTCGAGGACGAAATTTTCTTAAGGGGGAACCTGTAACATCCCCAAATTTATTAATTTAAAATTTGTAGTTTATTTGAATTTATGAAATTGAATTTCAGTTAATTTGAAATAAATTTAAATTTTCAAAACATATGAATACTTTGTTTGTTTAATTTTATATATATGTATAGAATGGTTTGAATTTCAAATTTGAATTTGAATTTGAATTTGAATTTGAATTTGAATTTGAATTTGAACTTGAATTTGGATTTAAATTTAAAATAAGATATTTTAAAAATTTATTTGGATTCAAAAATAATAACACATGTGTATAATTTTATTAATGTATGAATTAGTGTTAAAAACACTTTCTTTTAAAAGATTGTATAAATATAAAAGAAAATGTAATTATATAAATAAGAGAAAAGTGATAATAAAAATTTATTTAAATCTTTATGCATGTGTTTACAAGTGTTGGGACAATAAGTAAGTGAGTTTACAAGTGTTAGGGAGGATCAAGACAAGTGTCATCTCTTGATTTTAATTTTTAAGAAAATTTATAAAAGAAATGAAAACTATTTCTCTCACCCCTTTTTTCTCATTTTCACAAACTTAAGAGAAGAAAGCCAGTGCAAAATTTTAAGTCAGAAAGAAAAATCGTCAAGCAAGCTTAAAAAAAATTCATAAACCAAAAAACAACTTCTTCAATTCAAAAAGATTTAAAGCCTGGAATTTCATTTCTGTTTTGAAATCAAGCACTGTAAAACCCAATTTCAACTCAGCAAGGCTTCAGTTAATAATCAAGCTTCATCATCTAACAAACAGGGATCAAGGCATTATAATCAAATCCAGACAAAAAAGCAATTTCCAGATTTTTCAAGTTCAACACTCAGGCTCTTCTCCGTTTTGATAAAAAAAACTGAAGGTAAATCTTTTTAAAAATTTGAGTTTCAATTCATTAAGTAATCAAGTTAGTGATTCCATTAGTAGCTAAGCAAAAAATTTACATAACTAGTTGCAGGTAAAATAAAATGCAGGATTAAATTTAAATAGTTTTCCCGACTTCAAATAATCAACTTCCAGAGTTTCCTCTCTGCTTCTGCTTTCAGGCTTAATAGGTGAGTAAATCTTTCAAAACCCTGATGTTTCATCTGTTGTTTGAATGCATGATGTAGGCAAGTTTGAACATTGGTTTACATGCACCAATCTGTGAATGTGTATATGTATCTTGCCGGTGCATGTTGATGTACAGGGTTGATAATCCCTGTTCTAGTTCCAGGTTTTCAAAAACCTGGTAGAAAATGAAATTCTCATTTTACGATCTTTGAAAGGCTTCAATGTCTAAGTAATTTTTTTTGTAAGATCAGCATCTAGGTTTTAAAATGAATTTCAAAAAATAAATTATCAAAAGGTTGTTGGAAATCAATCAAACACAGTAAATCTCTGAACTAAGTAAAAATTCAAATGTCATATCATCTTATTTCAATAATATCATCTTAATCGTTATCAAAAATGTTGATTTTTAAAACTTAAATCAAGATTGTTAGCTATGTATTTATGGAGAAATCACCAGATGAACAGATTTGAGTTTTTAGGCAAATTACGGTGGTCGGCAACATTGATCATCTCGTGATCGGAGTTGTAGCTAGTCGGGTGGTCATAGAGTTTGGGAAAAATACTCAATGAATTTTCAGTTCACCGTAGTGGGTGATCGGAGTGGAATTAGTGTTTGAGCCCAATATTATGACAAGGTTGGAAATCTCGTCATTGTCGTCTCTTCGATGCATCGGAATGCACTGGACAGGGGGAAATGAGGCGTCGGACATCGATGGAGCTTCGGGTGCGATTATGTGATTGCTGATGGCCTGAGGTGGATGATCGAAGCAATTTCATGATGATCGGTTTTGGCTCCAGTTTAGGGTCAATAGCGAAAATTCGAGATCATCGACGTTATGGGTTTCAGGGTGCTCGTGAGGTTCAGGTGAGTTGTCGTCGATTCAAAAGTGGCTGGAGCTTCGACCAACGGTGGCATTTTCAACTGTACATGTGCAAAGCAAATTGGTTGGTGTCAGTGGAAAAAGAATTGGGAAAGAAGGGTTCGACTCGAAGTAAGACTCGGGGTGAAACGTGTGGTAGCTCGAGTTTTAACTCAAGCAAAATTTTGGTGTGCGATGTAAACATGCTTAGAAAAAATTTTAATTTGAAAATTTGGGCGCTCGGGTTGATTTTAGACAAAACTCGTAGGAGACACGCAATGTTCTCGGGTTTGACTCGAAGCAGGTCTTGAGCTTATATGTACAACAATTTTTGTTTTGAAAAAATTCTCAAACTTTTAAACATTTTTAAAACATGTTCTCAAATGATGGCTTGATTAAAAGGTTGAATCAATTAAGGATTTAAATAAGATATAATCAAAGTAATTAATTTATATCTTGGTTTATTAAACAATTAATGATTTTGTTAGTATAATTTCTTAAGAAGTAATTACTTAATTAATTATTTAATATTAAAGAATTAATTAAATGAATAATTAAGTTTAATTGATTTGTAATCAATTATTAATTAATTAAGGAGTAATTAATTAATTGAAGTAATTAAGATTTAATTAATTAACAATTAAGGGTTAATTAATTGAGATAATTAATTAAGGAATGATTAATTAATGAAGGTGATTAAGACTTAATCAATTGTAATTAATGATAATTAATCATTGATTAAAGATTACTAATGAAAGTAATTATGTGGTTAATAATTTAAAACCACACGATTTATTCATCTTAATTGAAGATGTTTGATTATTATTAAAAGAAGTGTGTTGGATTGATATTTTTGATATGTGACGTGATGCTATGTAATATGAAATTCTTTGTGGTGAGCTGTGATATCAGTGATGAATATACTTCTGTGTGAAGGTGAAAACCTATTGGCCCATAAAACGGCAAATGAATTTCGATACGACAGGGAATGAGATTCTAGTTGGTTATCTGAAACCCACATCGAACCTGTGAATATTTATGAATGATATATCAAACATGTTTTAAATTAAGCGCTTATTATACGATTTAGCCAGGAGAGGACTTTGTGTCGTATAACCCATTCTGAATATGTAATACGAAGAAATGGATAGCATTTGAAGACGGTGGTGAAGACCGGGCGTCTTCGAGAATGATAGGATAACCTATCGAATGACTTTGCACTGAGTTGCTCCGGTATAGAAATCTCCATATGTGATGGGGAGTCCGATCAGGATTGTAGATGCCCGGACTGCAAGGGATTCCTTGGATGTGCCTTCGGTTCTGTTCGAACCCGGAACAGACTTGTATGGTTGTATGTATGACATTACAGTTTGATATATAAAGCTGATTTCTTCCAAATACATTTCTGTTGGTGGCGGAGAATTTATTCTCTTAGCTTAACACCCTGCTCTAAGATGTACGAGCTCATAGGTTAGGTAGTTGAAGGTTATTAGTGATGTCCCAATTTGGTAGTGTGGCATGCTGAGTGATGCTGATCATTTTTTGATTGAAGCATGGCTTTGTGAAAAAGCGTAGCTTTATGAACGAGACTACGTCGAACATCACAACCCGGTTATGGTCGAAACATGAATCGTTGCAGCAAGGTTATTTGGCGGTAGCCCCCCTTGAGGGTATGTCCATTTCCTTCTGTACTATAAGTGGTATCATGGTATGAAGCCCAAATACTTACTTTGTGGTTGCTGCAAACTTTTTGCTTTGTGGTTGTTGGTTGAGAAGCGCTTTGGATAAAGGTTGGTAACAACTGGGAGGTGGCATACTCATATAGGTAGTTACCTAGTTACAGAGGTTACCCGACCTTGTGTAGCAGAGATCCGGTTAGGTTCTCAGGGACGTCCCTCCAGAGGCATTCCATTTTGTGTGGGAAGTTCCTTTGCCTGACCATTTGTTGGAAATCCAATCATGCAATACGAGCCCTTTACGGTTATAGTTCTATAACCTGTCATTTACTTATGGTGGTCACCGCTGTTTAGATGGTAGCTATAGTAGGCATACAATAATGGTTGTATGCTGGCTAAGATTAATATTATACTTTTGAATTGTTTTCTACACTATGCACTAATAATAATATCAAAGAGTTTTCTCGTATTAAGCATGTTTGACTATCATAAGAAGAAATATCCTCCAAGTCTGCGTTTGCATCGTGTGTGTGGTGGGAGGTCTTATGGTAGTTTCATTTTCCAAAAATCATATCGGTTTTTATTTTATAAACTGTTTTTATTTCAAACAATTTTTTTCCTCATACCAGTCCCATGACTGACCCGTAGTTTATTGTTCCTTTCCTAAACTCTGGGTGCCCATAATTTCCATATGGGCGGCCTAGAAGCAAGTTAACTGTTTTTTTGAGCTAGCTTGGATTTTGAAGTGTTTCGGAAGCTATCAGATTTTTGGAAAGATTTTGGATTTGGAAATCTCTTGAAGTATTGGTGTTTCGAAGACCTTATCCAAGTGAAGTATGTTAGAAACTTGTTGAAGTTTACATTGTCGTTTTATTGTTGTATCATATTTGTATCACTCTGATATTAGTGATCGTGTTGTATTGGAGATTGTATCAAAGTTGTATCTGTATTGTAATATATGATATTCATTTTTCCGCTGTTTATTTTCATCTAATGTTGTTATAAGCTCCATCCAAACTGAAGTTCAACACATGAATCTCCGGCAGTTGTATACAAGTGAGGTGATTGATGTCCATTTTCAATCAGTGGATTTCTGGTCATGACATCAACATTTCATTATAAATCAATTTTAAAGGAAATATTGCCACATGTAATTTTGCATGTTATCTATCTTACAATTGTTAAATTGTATGTATACAAGACTTACAAATGTCCTAATACACTTTCATATTAATTTTCTTATGTTTGGTACTAATAAGTTGACGTCTTTATTAATAAATTTTAAAGTAAAAAAGAAAGTATATTAAAATAAATAATCCTTTAGTTAAATATTATTTTAAATTTAAACAGAAACATATTTTAAATTAATAAGAAATTACCTGTGTTGTTAAGAAATATAAGCTTTAAATTCATATGTAAATATCCTAAAAGAAAAATGATATTGTTTTCCAATTGTACACTTATAAATGATTAATAAAACATAGAACTTTTAAATCCAATTTATTTATAAAATGTTTACAATTGAATTTCAAATCCAAATTTTATTTACTACAATATTTATTTAATAAGGCAATCATTCCTTATTTTGCTTTGAAATAAAAATTTATATTATCAGAATTTAGTCATTTATATACATATCCAAATATATTCTAACTAAAGCCATGTTTTATTTGTTCAATCAAACAAAAATTAGCATTTCTATTAATTAACCCCGTTAATTATCAATTAACAGATACCCCAAAATCCGGGTAATCACAATTTGCCCCTCGAAGTACGTCTTATTGCATACATGACGTGTTTTGAATCGAAGCAAGTTAGAGTCTCTAGGATGAAATCCATCATGTTTCCTGAATATTCATTATTCTTCAATTTTATCCTTTCAAAGTGTTGTATCCTACTTTGGTCATCATGATGCTTGGTCGATTCCCAATAGTATAAATTCAGTATTGTAGTTCATCAGTGGCTATCTGTTTCCGGTTCTACAGAGCTAGTAAGCTTCGGCTATATAATCCAGTATTTTCTTAATAACCCTGAGTGAAAATTCAATTTCTGTAGATTTCAAGGAGTCGAATTTTTTTGAATATACACATGCATATTCGGGAACACGTTCTTGCCATTGGCTCTTAGATGCGTTTTATATGCTCATAATTCATCACTAATTCTATCTAGTTTGATTGCAATTCAATTGCAACTCCTTATTTATGCTATTTTTTTGAAATAAGGATTGTAATTAACCACTTAATGAGAGGGGACTTCAAGTTCTGCATGGATGACGACCTTGGAGCCGTAAGCAATAGTGAACGGAGTACGGTCTGTCATGGACTCATGGGTAATTCTATAAGCTTATAATGTTGTTGGGAGTTCATCGACCCATTTACCTCTTGCCTTTTCCAAACCTCTCTTCATAATAGACTTTATGATTTTGTTCAAAAGTTCAGCCTGTCAATGTGCTTGTGGGAAAGCGAATATCAAAAATCACTTTTCAATATGACGTTGATGGCAGAAGTCATTTAAATTTAGCACTGTCTAATTAGGATTCGTTATTAGTTATAATGGATCATGGAAGGTCATAAGGACAGATGACGTTATGGACAATGAAGTTGATTATTTTCTTCACCTTGGTCATGGTTAAAAATTCTTCATCTACCCATTTGGTGAAGTAATCAACAGCTACCATGGCATATTTTGCACCACCTTTAGGATCGGTCAGACGGCTATGGACTAGCCATTTGAGTAATTTCCATCGGCGGGCTCCCGAATTTTTTGCAAACATCTTGCACTCTTCGCATTGTCTAGCATGATCAACCACATCTTGATTGATATTTTGCCAATAATACCCGTAGCAGAGTATTTTCTTTGTCAGGATTTTCCCCATAACATAATCGCCACATTCTTCTTTATAGACTTCGCTCAAGACTCATTTGATATCATCGGGTGATCAACCGAAGCATGGGAATGGACAAAATCCTTTTGGCACATGACTTCTTCTAGGATGATTTGGCTTGAAGCCTTGAGGAGGAACTGTCATTTTCCATTCCTCCATTCATAAGAATTCCTCATTGAAGATAGTCTTTGATAAGAGTCAACCACGACCCCTTTTTTAGCTTTGTATTCAAGATCTAGTCGATCTCCATCCGTCAATGCTTGGAATATTACGTATTTCAACCAAAACAAAGTTTGTCTGTTGCACGTCCCTGAAACTGGCTAGCTTGGCCAGCGACTTGAATCTTTTCATTTCGTGCGCTGAGGATGCGTGTAATGATGTAATACGTGATGTTAACTAGTAGCTCTTCGACCTACCCGAGATAAGGAGCAAGACAATGCCCCCGGGCATGATTAACTTCCCTAACTTCGCATAATACCAATCAAAAATCCCAAAAGTTATGTAAAGTTTCCACTCCAAGTTCTCCGAAAAGTTTGAGGCTGGAGGTTGAGGCTTCATATTAAGCATCGTTGTTTGTTACAAGGAAATCGAGTTTCAGGGTGCAGCAGATCGATCGTTCCTCAAGAGTCATTAACACGACTCCTGCCCCATAACACTAATCATTGTATGTGCTATCCACGTACTTTTTCCATCTATTGGTTGGTTATCCACTACTCTTTAAGTAGTCGTCCGATGTAGTGAATTCAGATATGACGTCTGCTAATTTCCGTCCTTAAATAGCTCTTCGTGGGAAATAAGTGATATCAAATTAGCTTAGTTCGATATTCAATTTAAGTAGTCTTTCGGACGTCTCAAGTCATTGTATGACCTGTCATAATGACTGTTAGGAATATACCTTAATGAGGTGAGCCTAAAAGTAAGAGCGGAGTTTTATGGTGAACTCAATAAATATTATGCTAGCTTTGGGCCGATATTCAATGCATTGCTTGCGATAGTCATGAAATCACACATGCATGTCAAAATAGGTCCAAGGGAACAGATCATCATTTATTCAGAGAAATCCAAATAATTCTTTTATCATCAATGCACTGAGTTGTGATCCGATCTTTAGCACCGGTGAAAGGTCGTCGTATCTAACTGTAATGTCGACTATCAGCTTAACGGGTGCAATCTCGGATTCTTTGAGCTCAGATGTAACTATTTTGCATAACATTCAATATGAAATATAAATGGGATGGTCAATGTTGATGGTTACCCTGGTCGAATCTTAGAGTCTTGTCATGAGTTATTAAGTCTGATAGTTAAGGGCTTTGAATGCTCTGATTGATTATCTGCAAATGGCCAAAAATCAGGCTCAGAAGCACGTTGAAGAAAATGTTGAATAGTGGTTAGCCTAAAGTCGCGTGAAGCTGCATAGCTGGATCCTATTTTGAGTTTGAATTTTCTTCTATATTCAAGTAACGCGCTTTCTCTTAAACGCATTCATGATCCTTTACCCATCCTTTGGGTTGGAGTGATAGTCAGTTGCCCATGAGCTTAGGCATCAATTTAGTGATTCTATCTCTAGGAATTCTTTCGGTCGTAGCCTTGAGTAGTTGTAAACACTATATATAAGTTTCAATATCGAGCTATCGCGACAAGTCTTTGGATGATCACGATTCTGCTCCCAGTGTTGGGTTGATAAATGTACTGCATGGACGGTTAAGTCTTGTCCTAGACATTTTTATATTCCGACCTAAACTTCAAAGTCATAGAATTGATTGGTGAGTAGTCGGTTCACATTCATCCTACTTCTTGCTCGTGCCCCTAGGTCTGAGGCACATACCGATAAGTAGGAAGGCTAGCCATGCCCACTTTAGCTTTATTTTCTTTTCGGTTGAATCTTGGGATCAGGTCAGTTGATGGTAGGTCGAGTCCCGCCTATCCTAGATTGTAATATGGCTTTTCATTCCAAGGGGAATACTTCGATTGCTCGTCAGTTTCTAGGCGTAAGTTGGGTACTGGATCGTCAACCACCTCCACTTTGGTTCATATTCTATAATCAGATCTTAGGGTAAAGTTGGCTCAAGTGCACTCGGGCCATGCTCATCCAATTTCAAACTCCTCCCGACAGATCGAAGAAGGGTGCTGGAGAATTAATGACCAAGTCTTCTGGTTTACTCTCCTTTCCACACTCTGGTGGTCATTGTTTGTCAAAGAACATTCGGGTAACATTCGTATGTGCTTGGTGCAGATCGATATTGACCCTCGATCTGAGGTATCACATAGGTGGTCGCCCGTAGCTTTGGATGTCATTTCGATTGGCTCTATATTGAGGCCTCCTTGTACTTGTTGCCTTAAGTTGTAAAGAATGCAAAGCTAGAGCTAATGAGCTGTCATATTCAGCTTTTAGTGTTTTGTACTCCTTCTCCAAGCATTGATTTGGCTTGGCACAAGTTAGATGGTCGAAATCCATCATTAGTGAGTTCATACTCCTCTTGTCGATTTCAAGACAAAGTTTGCAGAATAGAGAACGGTCGAAATCCACTCATCTATTTATCGATGTTAATATGCCACTCAGCATTCTAGTGACTTAGAGTTATTCTACCACCGGTCGGCTCATGCCTAATTTGTGTTCATGCTTCAGTCCATGCTCAGGGGACTTAGAGATTTTTCAAACGGTTTATGCTCTAGTCCATAGTTTGGGACGTTGAGATTTTCTTCAAGTCGTTTATACTCTAGTCTATGCTCTAGAGACATAGAATACACTAGTTCGCTTCAAGGATATCGATATTTTTCACAAATCGTTTATACTCTAGTCTGCTTCAGGGACTCAGAGATTTTTCTCTAGTTGTTTATACTCTAGTCTGCGTTATAGGGACTCAGCATACTCTAATTCGCTTCAGTGACTTAGAGATTTTTCTCAAGTCTTTTATACTCTAGTCTATGCTCTATGGAATCAGAGTACTCTAGTCCACTCTAGGGACTTAGAGATTTTCGTCAAGTCATATATACTCTAGTTCGTGCTCGGGGAACTCAAAGTACTCTAGTTCGTTTAAAGGACATAGAGATTTTTCTCAAGTCATTTATACTTTAGTCTGTGCTTTGGGGACTCAGAGTACTCTAGTCCGTTTCAAGGATATGGAGATTTTTCTCAAATCATTTATACTCTAGTCCGCGCTCTGGAACTTAGAGTACTCTAGTCCACTTCGAGGACTTAGAAATTTTTCTCTCTAGTCCACGCTCTAGGGACTCAGAGTACTCTAATCTGCTTTTGGGACTTGAAGAATTTTCTCAAGTCATTTATAATCTAGTCTGCACACTGGCGACACAGAGTAATCTAGTCCACTTCAGGGACTTAGAGATTTTTCTCAAGTCGTTTATACTCTAGTCAGCGCCACAGGGACTCAGAGTATGCTAGTCTGCTTCAAAAACTTAGAGATTTTGGTCAAGTCGTTTATACTCTGATCTGCGTTCTATGGACTCAAAGTACTCATGTCCGCTTTAGGGACTTAGAGATTTTTCTCAAGTCGTTTATACTCTAGTCTGCACTCCGGGGACTCAGAGTACTCTAGTTCGCTTCAGGGACTTAGCGATTTTTCTTAAGTCCTTTATACTCTAGTCCATACTCTGGGTACTCAGAGTACTCTAGTTTGCTTCAGGGACTTAGAGATTTTTGTTGAGAGTGGTTGTATATCCACCTATTTGATTTGTATTTCATTTACCGTATCGAGGCCAATGTTATCGCACGAATGGTCGAACTGTGTTAGCTCATGGAATAAGACTCTAGCCCCAGCATCAAGGATGAAGCTTGAAAAATGAACAATCGATTCTCGTTCGCTTGTTGATTGTTGCTCCTCCAATCAAGTCAAGGAAGGAGGTATATGATAAATTGTTGGATCGCATCCATGCTGGGGTTGGATAATCAAGTCTCGCACAATTTGCTTCATATCTCTTTCTAGAAAACAAGGATAATGGATTATAGAGTACACAAAGTAGGTTGCATATGTTTCAAGGTGTAGTCATGTTCATGTACTGAGAGCGATGGTTGATGAGCAGGCAGTCCATCACAGCTACTTCAATTCGGGCTTTCGAACTACCCTTTGTGTTTAGGTTAGGATTTGATATGCAGATGATCAAATCACATCCACTCTTGATAGATCCCGACGTCATTGAACTACAGGTGATGCATTTGTATTTTTTCAAGCTTTGTTTTTTGACTCGATTTGAGTGGATGATCGGGCCATATACATTACAAGCCTTTCTTAGGTCTCCAAATCAACTATGGTGGTTGATAAATGGACGATCGGCCGTGTTTGCTTTGTATTGGGCTCTGACCGTGAAGAGCTTTTCAATATCTAGTCCTTTGCCCCAAATCAAATGCACATGGTTGATGATAAAAGATCGAATCATTCTCATCTTAATGAAACTCCATAGGTCCGATCAAGGACTACATGGATTAGTTGGCGGCCAACTCTGAGTACTTGGCCAACTCATTGATAATTGGAGCAGCATCGTGTGCTCGCTATTCAATTCTGCCCCTAGCCCCTAGCCCGTTCTAGCAGGTTGTCGACTGCCAACGATCCAATTGATAGTTAGAGTTCTTTATTGATGGGCATCCAATGTTCTTGGCTCGCCATTTTGCAAGACTTGCACGTTCTATTGAAGATTTACTTTTCGAATCCGCTTTCCGATCACACCTTGGTGGTGCTTCTAATCGTTAGTGTTAGGATTAGTATGCATCTTGGAATATACAACATTCCCCTGATTTTCTCTAGACTTCGATGGACTCTCTCAAGGTTTATTTTCAGTACCACTCTGAGAAGTGAGTCTCCAAATAGCGGCTATCGATTGAATCTTTCGAAGAGCATATTGGTCGAATTTTGAGATTTTGTTTTGTCAACTGGAATCAGAATCCTTAGCTGACGGGCCTGCATTGTTATTTTTCCTAGTCTGCTCCACTCCTCCTCACTTTGGTTCTGATTCATTTTGTAACCGAAACAATCCGTGGTCATAAGAGTCTCTCAAGCTAACTGGCTGCCAATATATATCTAGAGGTCGACTCCCCTCAAATGTGATTAGTGTGATATCCTTGTTAGCATTTGGAACAAATTTCTTAGAGTCAAACATTGGTTTGCTTGGAGTCACTAAATTCGAAATGCTGGGTCAGCGAAGAATAATGCTTGGAGTCATCTTGGCATTTACTAGTGTCATATCATCTATATTCTCTAACATTTGGGAGTATAGTTTGAGTAGCGTTTGCTTGTCCATTCCCTTGTTGCCATTCAGAAGATGCTGCTTGATCCTCTATGCCCTGGTCGGTCACAGGATGTATGGGAAGTGGATAGAATGTTCCTCCATTAAGTTGAGTTTTGAATTCACGATGCGAAGGCATTGTGCTGCGGCTAGGGTTTGGGTAATAATTTGATTGTCGTTTACTAGCTTTTAGTAATAGTTTGAGTGTCGTCAAGTGGTTATGAAATTATTCTCCACTCCTCTGATAACTAGTCACAAGTGACTGACATTTATTTGTCAAGAACTTGGACTCGATCTTGGAGATCCTCTTAGGTAGATTAAATGGGTTTTCAGTCCCATCTTGTGTTAGTCATTCTTTATCAAGTTGTAATATGCGAAGTGCAATCCCTTTTGTTAGTGTGCGATGTGCGTATACATTTTGTTGACTTGTGAAGTACAAGTCTATTGCTTTCATATACGAATGTGATTATCTATGCTCTTTTGTAGTGGTTCCTTTGACTTTGATAAATGATGTAAATGAGCATAAACTTAACTATAAAATCCTGAATCTTTGTATTAAGTATTATTATGTTAGTGAAGTACATTATGGATATTATCCTTGGCATTTATGTAAGTTATTATTTATCATTAACTCAAATTTTCTGATAATTAGAGATATTCTGACCCGGGTGTTATTTAATGCTCGAGTCAGATCGAGACTTGGTGGTACAGGGACTCACTAGCTTTGGATGTGAGATAGCTTAAGGAGACTAATTTGATGTTGTTTTATACTGGATGTACCATTTAATTCTTATATAGATGTCTGTTGTTAACACCAAAATTGGTCACTAATGCCCTTGAATAGAACCGTGTAGAAAAATTAACGAAGAAAGCAAATTAAAGCAGGGAAGTAACATAATTGAATGCAAAAAGAGCAACAAAAACGAGAAAACCAAATTTACAATGGTTCAGCGTAATTGCCTACGTCTATTTTGAATATATTCTCCATTACTTTTCCAATCACTTGAATACATATACAATTCATAAAAAAAATTGAGTCCCAGTTTTAACAGAAAAGATGTGAGTATAGAAAATGGCAGATAACCCTGGAGTTCTCCCAAAAAAGGTCCTCTCAACTGGACTCCTGCCCATCCATTAATAGACAAAGATAGGCCGGCTCCTGTTTCAAGGCCCACGACCGAGATAGCTTGGCCTATAGCTGTTAGGTCAGGGTAATCGACCTAGACTGGCTGATCCACCTACTCCCGATCTAGGGGTGTCTCATAGCTGACTCGAAGAGGGCTCTCAAGGAACTCGGAGTAGCTTGTGGCTCATCTCAAAGAAAAACACTACCGACCACATCACCTTGATGTAAATCTAGGAATATGCTAACTCTCCTGATGTGCACCAACTCAGGTATGCTGAACCACCTAGGCCGAACCAACATGGCCGACCCACTTGTGTCGATCCACTAAGAGCCAAGCCACATGGAAAAAAATTCTTCTGAGGCTGATCCCACTCACACTGAACTACCAAGGCTAACCCAAACTGTCGACCCATGCTCGACGATCGACGTATGCCGATCCAATACACAACCGACCCTCCTCCATTTAAGTATCTTGACTTATCCATTGCCCAATACCAAACCACTATAAACCATGCACTAATCTACACCTGGCATTGTTACTGGAATCACTCCTAAGAATACCGAACCACAAACATACCGAGCCACCTCAAACATGTCGAACCATAAATATAATAAACTAATCGGGTTACACCACACCCTTATACTTCCATATCTATCTTGGCTTGAGTCCCGTCTAGGCTAAACCATAAACTCTGTAACTGTCGCTTTGTAGCCCGGCCAAGTAGCAGTGTAGGACCTATATATGTTGCGGACCTTTGTGGTTATGTGCATATTTGAGAATTGTATATATTATATATGTATATGGATATAAATATAAGTTTAGTGTTTTAGTTTGTAAACTCAGACTTTTGCATACACATTGATTTATAGTATTTCTATTGCGACATTTGATTCTGTGTTGTATATTACATCGTGTATTCTTTTGAATTAGATTAAACTTTTATATTATTGTTTGCGCTGCATCAGATATGTCAAATTAATTCTTGTATTAAAAAGAAGAAAAATTATAGTAATATGATTGGACGTTTCAATACTTGCCTAAAGCAATATTATGGATGATCGCTCCTAACCAGCCATATTCTGTTCACTAATAGACAATATTACCTTGTAATACCCTTTGTTATTGTGGGCCTTAGGGTAGGGCATTACAATTGGTATCATACGAGGTTCAGAACAATATAGATTATAAGAGACACGAATCATGCCTTAGGATGACTTAGAGCCTCATCCCTCGGGCGTGTTGGTTAAAGTTAAGGATTTATTTCCTATTTAGGAATAGAAGTATAAATGATTATTGGGAATAATCATTGGGACGTATTTGTGAAAATTTTAAATTACTTTATAAATTATTTATATAAGATGATTTTAAAGAGTTACCGTTCTGTAATGAAGTTCTATCCGCTAGTGATCAGAGTCTTGCAGTAGAGGTTGATAGATTGTTTCCGTTGAGCCCGTAATTAATTATATGTTTGTTGGATTATATGATGTATTCATGGATGAATGAATGTAATTTAAAAATTTCTATTAATAGATTTTCAATTGAAATTAATTTTTTGCTAAGTCATCCATTAAGTGAGTTAAGAATTCTGATTGACGCGTCCGATCAACATTATCGATAGGGCCTTCTAAACACTTCGACGGGATAGTCGAACACGGTGTTTTATGTTTCAATATTTCATAATTGTTTTACAAAAGTTATAAATAATATTTGAAAATATAAACAAATTTTGATCGAGTTAAATATTCTTTTGAAAGAAAAAAACGTCTCGGAGGATTAAATCATGAAGAGAAATTTATTTTCATGAAAATATATATATTTAATAAATGTTAGAAGTTCATAAAATTTATTGAAAACTTTAAAGATGTTTTGTTTCTACTGGTTTTGGTGACCGTTGCAGCCATTGAGCATTAGCAATAGCAAAAATCCATGGCGAGTAAATGTTGATTTTACAATCAACATCGCAACCATCTAAGAAAGCGATTTACTAGAAACAAGTGGCAAGGCAGCATCTTTATATTATTTTGAGATATGTGAAATTGTTATGATGCTTGTGCTTTGTTAAGTATATCAATTTACGATTTGAATGAACAATAATTTTGAGGATTAATTTAAAAGAAGTTAAAATAGAAGAAGTAAGAATTTGTATTAATAAAATTTGGAATTTCAAAGTAAGATATTATTTGAAAAGAAGGTTTAAATTTTTCTATTTAATGGTTTAGAATTTAAATGGGTAAATCTTTCAATTGAATTGGTGTATAAATAACATAAGAAGTTAGTATATTTTTCGATGAATATAAAGTTAGAAAACTATTTTGAAGAAGAGATTTATCCGAAATCAAATCATTTAATTTTGAAAAGAAGTTTGGAGTTCAAAGCTATAAGCTTTCATAAAAGAAATATTCTGAGAATCTAATAGCTTATAATTTCAAAGTTATAAGTTAAATTAGTTTATAATAAAATAGTTAGTATATTATAAAAGTTTGTATTAAAAAATAGTTTACTTTAAAATGATTTATATTAAAATAGCTTATAGGAAAATAATTTATAAAGTAAAATATATAAATAGTTTTAAATATAATTTAAAAATACCTTATATAATAAAATATCTCCCTAAAATTTCACTAATCGATCCCAAATCAACTCAAATTCCGAAATTCAAATTTAATCCAATTTCAAATCATCAATTTCAATTCAATTCTGTTTCTTAATAAACTATGTCAAATTATATCTATTTCAAAAACAGATTTGAACCACAAAATAAACCATTACAATTTCAATATATTTCAAAGCTTTAAATATTCCACAATTTAAAAAATAAATTTGATAATTTCATATATATCTTAATATAACATCAATATTATTTGGTTTTGAAATATCCACTTAATAAATCCAATATCATTGAACAAAATCTCAAATTAGAAATAACCCAAATATTTCCTTCATTTTAATTAGACTTGAAATATTCACCAATCACTTTAAACCAAAATCAAGTTTTAAAATCATATCCGTAAATTCTCAATATCCAATAAGTTTCAAATCGATTTTATTAAATATAATTCTTAAAAGAATATTATTTCATATCAACTTCAAATCTATCTTCCCAACCCTAATTTATAAAGTTTATTACAAAATCTATTTTAAAATAAAATTTCAAATAAATTCTTAAACATAATATATATTAGTTAAATTGAACTTTATCATTAAACTTATTTTATAATAAAACTGATTTGTACGTATTTTAAAATAGTAAAAATATAAGTATAATTTCCTAAACTAGTTTATAATTTTAAAATCTTTAGACGTATAATTTGAATTCAAGAATTTAACTAAAATAACCTTTATAAATATAGCATTTAAAATCAATATGTACATAATCACACACACACACACATAGAGTGTAACAGCCCGCAAATCCGTACCCCTTGAATCAACATTATTCTACCCTAATTGACTCAAGTGGAACAGAAATACGAACCATTGAGGTTAAAAGAAAAGAGATAGAAGAAGAAGAAACTAAACAATATCAGAATCTCACAGTCGCAGCGGAATTAAATATAATAGCAACTATATATCCTTACACAAAATGAAATCTATAACTGTTTATACAACATATCATCAGAGTAACTCATACATCAATCATCACATAACAGACATACCATACAACATAGCAGCGGATATATATATAGGTACATATAATACGTCTCGAACTCCAGCTCCTCTCCTGCTCCATAGCAACCTATCCTGAACATATAATACTCGGTCTGACCCGAGCATTATAATGAAATAACACCCGAGTCAGTCTGGCATACCAGCTGATAATAATGCACACAATTGATTATTAAAGTTTCAAAAATCCTTTTGAAAACAAAAGCATCTCGTAAGACCACGCCACAAATAAACATGTCGGGTTTTTACCTTACGATAGCTAAAACACTTTTTATAGAAATCCTCTAATATTATAATAGGGTCTATTTACAAATAATTATAAAATAGCCGAAATTGTTACATCTATTAAATTCCAGCTACTAGCCACCGAAGTGGGTAATACAAACAAAACTCGAAAAAGGCTCGTAGGGAAAATGGATTTCCAACAATGACTAGGCACTGGGGTACCACCTATCACAGTACGTGGTCTAGATCACAGTACCGAGGACTACTCCCTTCGTCCCCTGCAACACAAGACCGGAATCACCTATGGGCAATTCCGAATAAGATCACCCCGCGGTTGGGATCAGCAACCGCACCACTAAGCCGAAATAAAAAGGAACCTCTAGACAGGGATGACCTTACTCTCCAGTGGGGGCTACCCACGAAGCCTTGCTGCATATCCCCTGATTTTCAGTCATTCCCGGTTAGTGAGGCTTGAGGCTTAACGTTACCTTTAGAACGTTTCACTTAGAATGCCCATCGTCCGCTGACGATGTCACGAAGCATTCGTCCATACAAGTCCGTCCCGGGTTCGAACGGAACCGAAGGCACTATTCCTACTACATCCATTTTGGACATATCCTCAGGATTAGTAGCGACTAGCCCTTGCACTTCACTGCTCCATCTTCGACTCCGAAAAAACGTTTATCGCACGAAAACGTACAAACCGGATCGAAGTGGTTTTCGAGAAATAAATCTCGATCCCGGTCTCTTCGAAACGATCAACGCATTGGTCCAATATTGATAGTCGGTGATTTAACTATCAATTTATATTCATAAACATCCATAGCATCCATCACACAATAAATAATATTCCATACTATTTATTTACCTCAAATATCTTTAAAAGATATATTACCAAATTTCCAAATCTCATTTGAAAACATTCCCCAAAATTCCTCCTTTATAAGGTAAATCATTTACCATATATTCCCATTGGAAATATCCAAGTTCAAAACAGTTTAGATTTAAAAACAGTTAAAAACATTTTAAATTTAAAATATACTTTAAAATAGGAAAATTAACTACTAATTATTTACTCAAATATAATTTCAAAATATTTAAAGCAAAACCTATTTATAAGATATAACTTAATTTAAAATAGGTTTGGTCATACTATATATTAAAAATAGAGTTGTAAAACGATTAAATCTTATTTCAATATACTTAGGTCAAAACTAGCTTTTAAAACAAATCCATTTGTAAACATAATTATTAAGATATTTATAAAATTTTACTATTGCTAATTTATAAATAATCACTTTAAAATAATAATTTTCAAAACATTCTTTAAAACCAGTTTAAGATTTTAAAACGTCTTTTTATAAAATCAATTTAAAACTCGAACTTGGATTTTCCTTAGGAAATCTCATTTCTACTAAATCATCACAGAAATCCTTCTCACGATTTCTGTCCATTTATTAAATTAAGTTTTAGGGTTTTATAACATAAATTTATTTCCCAAAACTTCAACTAATAACATTTATCTTTAATTATCATTCCAGATTTTTCAACTTCCAATTTCCATTCTAAATAGATTTCAAATTTTAATCCTTTAAAATTCATTATTAACCATATCTTTTATTTCTCTAAATTCAATTCATCCATTTATAATTAACTTTGGATTTATAAATTTATCCAACAATATTTCTATACAAATTTATTTCAGTTTTCCATCCAAATCAGGTTTCAAATATTTATATTCTTTTAATTTCTTATTTAACCATTTCTCAATTTCTTTGAAACCCAATTTAATTTCTTTATAATTAAAACTGCAATTAAATTCCAACTTATCAATCACAATATATAAACAGGCATAATCATCAATATAAAAATATTACTACTTTGTGAGGAATCCCGTTGGATCCCTCCAACCTGTTTTCCCTGCATCCACAAATATTAGCACAACAGTATATATATCAATTCAATTTGATAATAACTAACATATTCAGTTAAACATCCAAACAACCAATCAATACTAACTGTCTACTTTACTAGTATCCAGATGTGAGTGAGAATAACTCACCTTGAGTTTCGGCGAGCGTTCGAAATTTAAATTAAACCGGACGGTGTCCGATTTAACTTAAATTCTTACTTGCCGGGAATGGATCCGGATCTTCACCATCGCGTAGTGCTCGACTCTGCGATTCCGGCGCTACCAAGTTCGTTACAATCTGATAACGTATGAGACAGTTATAATTTTTTTAAAGTTTAAATAACATTTTTAAAACAAATTTCCTTTTATTTAATTTCGTTATTTACCACAACTATCAGGCCCGTTCATCTCATTTGCCCCAAACGCGCACGCAAGCTTCAGCTTGTCCCTCTCTCTCACGCATACAGAACCGAGAAACCCATCATGCCGTTCCTAGGTTTGAGAAACGCGGGCATCTACGACGAGTTTGAGGACGATCGGCCCCTACCACATCGAAGAGCACCTCGCCCGGCGCCCATGGCCAGAACGCGGCCACGCTCGGCCTCTCCGTTGACCCAGAAATCACGTTCGAACCGAGCCCAAACGACGACCAAATTCGAACGATCTACTCCGCTAAACCACATCTCAACCATTAGATTCGTAGATCTCCTTGAGCCCTTCCACTTTGCAGTTGGAGATTTTTGAAATTAATAAGTGGATAGGAAGGAATTTGAAGAAGAAGATGGGAACTTACCGGCCATTAAACGAAATAGAGGCGGCTGGAAAGAGAATGCTAGGGTTTGAGATTTTTAAATATATATATGATAGTTTTAATAATATTTAATTAATAAAATTCTCAATTAAACCACTAATGCAAACGAACTCCAATTCTCACGATCCGACAGGCTATCCTGGGGTTTTTCCGCGTTCCGGACACAATGGAACAGGTCTCGTAAGCTAGTTCGGTCGTATGTGCGAGTTACGGAATTAAACGATCAATATCAAATTAAATCGATTAAAACGATTTCGATGCGTTTCGAGCTGCCGGGGTCAAACGACAACTCCGATTGCTTCGAAAATTGAAATCCGATAATAACTAACTATTACGGATCCAATGGAACTGGTTTCGTCGAATTCCGAGACTGTGCCCCGGAAGGCTATTTTAACTCGTCTATTTAATTAAGCGATTTTCGAAATTATCGAAATCACTCCAAATCTCCACTTTTAAAATTTTATTAACTTAACAATAATTCATATAAAATTTATAAACACATTAAAAATCGTTTTGGCTCATTCCGGACCAAAATCTGATTAATTGCATTTTTAATAATATTAAATTCATTTTAAATTCATAAAAAATTCCAAATAATAATCTATTAACTTTTAAATTCTTCCAAAAATCTAACAATATCATTTATAACCTATGGAACTTAAAAATGCATTTAAACATCAAATTTATAACAATTCCCATTCAATTTCCAATTTATTCTCAGTTCTAATAATTATTATTATTACTCCAATTCAAATGGAATCACCATATTTTGAAACTATAACTCATCTTATTAACTCAACCATAGTCTTCTATTATCAAGATTCAAATTAGAATCCATATCCAACATTTAAAATGAATTAAATGTTAAATTTTGGCGACCCAAAATTCCGGGTCGTTACATTCCTCCCCCCTTATAAAAATTTCGTCCCCGAAATTTGTATAAGGTAGAACATGCACTTAAACCCATTTACTTATCCCATTAGCTTAGTTAAAAGCTTATATACACTTCACAAAATCCTTTTTGTTCAATTCCCAAACCTATTTGCTTTATTAATTCTAAAGCTTTAATTTTAACTTATAACTTCATAAGTTACTTAACTTTTCCCAAAACCCAAAAAATTTTCTAACTCTCAAAATTTACGGAAAATTTTGGCAGAGTCTCCCCTGTACGGAGGAGCTTCTGCGATATCGCAGGATACACAAATATATATACATCGGCCCACACGGCCGGAAACCAAAATATATCACAATATATATATCATTTTCCAATTTTATTTGCGTAGGCGTACCTTTTAGCAAAATTAATAGCAAGTAGCTAATATATAATGCATATACGCGCTTCAAACCCTCTCGAGCGCCTCGCATTCCTGCACTTACTCAACATACTCATTAGTTACAAGATCTGTGCATTTTAATCAACATTTTCCAATATAAAAGCAATCCAACATATCTATTCCATAACCAAATCAAGCAACTTTCATAATAATGCATGCAAATCACCCTTAAAAGCAATTTCACAATTTCAACATTGTTTTAAACTCTCTTTACAAACTCATGCTTCATAGTTTAACAATGTTACCATCAAGATGTTAATTGTTTTTCAAATCACTTATTCAAGTCCAACTTCACTTTATTTCACTTGAATTGTTTAATTTCAAGTTCATCACATACAATACATATTTATTCCAACCAATTCATTGTTATTTAACATATAGTTAACATGTGCTTCACTAACATCTTTCTACACCATTTCAATATCAAGTTGATTTACAAACCAAAATTTTTTTTTTTTTTTTACTTCAAAAATTTGAAGCATTTGCCTTACTAGGGTAATCCATGTTTCATTCATAAGCAAAGTCACTTAAGAAATTCCTATTCCAATTAATTCAAAAACCAATTCAATGTTGAATACACTAAGACAACTCATTCATATTCACTTCAATATTATGAATATGTGCTTTAATTCATTTATATGCAACATTATTTAAATTTGATTCACAATCAAATTCTTATTACCAATGTGAAGGACTCACATTTCCTTTATGCTTATGTCTATCCATATGCATAATCACTAAGTTTGATTGCATTAATATACAACCCTTAGGTTATATTCCAATTCAGCTCAATTTATTTTAAACCCAAATTCAATTTCGTAATATCTCAATTCTTTCTTGCATACCAAATTTAGTTCCATTTTAATTTGACTTTACTTAATCAAATTCCAATTTATCCAAAACCAATTTAGTTGTTTAAACAACTCAATTCTAAATACATTCAAATATTCCAGTCATTCAAGCAAAACAATTGCCACTTAAGCTTATAACCCTTTAAAATTAATTCCAACTTGGATTTATATTAGTTTCATTAACCAATCCAAGTTTATATTAATATCTCTCCCTCCTGGATTATTTACAACCCATACATCCTTAATTTATCACAATAACTTATTAATATCATTTCTTGCAATTATTATCTAACAAATTTCATTCAACATTACTTAATAAGGCTCATTCTCAACCATTTTGTTTTTCTTTCAATTTGCTTAAGTTCTTTAACAATATTCTCATTATTTCCTTATAAATCAAATTTTATTTCATTTGATTCTCATTCAAATCAAATTTCCATTCATATACAAATTTAATGCTCTTTGTTTAGTTATCCAATTCATATTAAACTTATTTTATTTACAAAGAGGCCATTTAAATTATTTTACTCATTTGAATTTTATTTACAATCCAAATCATCATAAATATATTCAAATTCCATTATTCATTCACACCTCCAATATTCATTTCCATAATTGAATCCCAATTCAAATCAGGATTTCTATTTACTTTCCAAACTTGACTAAACTATCAAAATTCTCCATTACAATACAAATCCCAGTTAATTTGTAATTTAATTCAGTCAATAACATAATCCATATTAGTTTTCACTCCACTTTCTTAATTTACTCTGAATTCATTCATAATATCACCATTTTCCAATTATTTCATTTGGCACATTTAAATTTTCTACCTTTCCTTTTTACTCCTATAAATAGAATCTAAATTTCTTTCAATATTATTTATTACACAACTGAAATTCAATTTCAATTTCATTACCCAACAAACCTTATCTCAATCCACATTCATTTGAGATTAAGTTAATTCCACTATACCATTTCACTATTCCCTCATTTGTGATTATAATTCTATTTCTATATATAAGTTCACCAACTTATCTACTTAACAGCTTATATAGCTCACTTTAATCCATCTACAACTTATAATCACAATTTCAACTTTTATAAATATATACCCCTGAATTCATAAAGATATAGATCTTTTTTTTTTTTTTTTTTTTTTTTACCCAAATCTTTTACAAATTCTAAATTTCATAATTTCAGATTATAAGTATATTACTTAATAGCTTGTGGGTACAATCTATTACACAACAACCCAAATTTTCAAATCAACTTACTTTTGATTTAAACCCAAATCCATTTAATTCTGGGTCCAATATATTTAACTTGTCCAAGTTAAATTTAAATTTCCATTCACTTCAATACCCTTCATTTACTTCAATACATTTTATTCACTTTCAATTACTCAAATTAAATTTTAATTCCATGATTAAAATTTCTCATTTCCTTCTTATTAGCATTAGCTCCACTTAACAAATTCAATAGTTGATTCATTTCAACTTTACTCATTATTTAATTAGAACTTTCCCAGAATTCAATTTACCCGGTTTTATCTCAAAACCATTTTGAAATATATCAAATATATATACCCATTTGGTATATCAAATCAAATTTCCATGTTTTCCAAACCAATTTGTTTGTACCCAAAACAATTTGTTCATATCCCAAACAAATTTCCATTTTTGAAATATCCAAAACAACTGTTATCCCCAACAAATCCAAACAATACCATAACCAATTACTAGGGAAGCAATCCATCACTTTAGAAACTCGAAAATGAATTCTAATGATGTGGCCAGCATCATCAGGATTATTTTCCAGCGACCACAGTGAGTTCAATGCTTCTTAACTTTCCCAATTTCATTTCAAACAGTTTCCATTCAAAAATATTACCCAAAACAATACTCCATTATTGTCTTCAATACATTGGAAAACATTTCAAAACTTCCCAGGATTTTAAATTTCCAAATTTTTATTTTCAATCTATTAAAAATCCTTTTCAAAACTTCCGGTTAAAATTCTGGTTTAAATTCAAATTTTAATTTCACTTCCTATTTACAACATATCTAATTAATTCTATTTGGTTATAGACCATTTCAATTTTATAATCTTATTCACTTATCATTTCAAATTTGGTCAAATTCAAGATTCTTATTTGATTTTCAAAATTTGGCAATCAAACAGTCAAATATATATAATTTCCAAAAATTATTCTCTTTATATCAAAATATAATTTTGGATAAAATTATTTCATTTATCCACTTTAAAACAATACCATGTCGGTTTATCTTGTTTAAGAGTTTAGAAACCCCTATCGATACGGTTGTACTTCCCGCACCGACCAGAATTCATAAACACTCAACCGATAAGTCAACACAGTATAAAACAATTTTATAAACACTAACAAGTACGCTCTCATAGCTATAAATACGCTCAGCTCATTATAGAGTACTATTGACTCTATTAAATGAGTAATTATCCCACCAAAGCCTAGGTTGTCGCCAACCTAAGCTCTGATACCAACTGTAACAGCCCGCAAATCCGTACCCCTTGAATCAACATTATTCTACCCTAATTGACTCAAGTGGAACAGAAATACGAACCATTGAGGTTAAAAGAAAAGAGATAGAAGAAGAAGAAACTAAACAATATCAGAATCTCACAGTCGCAGCGGAATTAAATATAATAGCAACTATATATCCTTACACAAAATGAAATCTATAACTGTTTATACAACATATCATCAGAGTAACTCATACATCAATCATCACATAACAGACATACCATACAACATAGCAGCGGATATATATATAGGTACATATAATACGTCTCGAACTCCAGCTCCTCTCCTGCTCCATAGCAACCTATCCTGAACATATAATACTCGGTCTGACCCGAGCATTATAATGAAATAACACCCGAGTCAGTCTGGCATACCAGCTGATAATAATGCACACAATTGATTATTAAAGTTTCAAAAATCCTTTTGAAAACAAAAGCATCTCGTAAGACCACGCCACAAATAAACATGTCGGGTTTTTACCTTACGATAGCTAAAACACTTTTTATAGAAATCCTCTAATATTATAATAGGGTCTATTTACAAATAATTATAAAATAGCCGAAATTGTTACATCTATTAAATTCCAGCTACTAGCCACCGAAGTGGGTAATACAAACAAAACTCGAAAAAGGCTCGTAGGGAAAATGGATTTCCAACAATGACTAGGCACTGGGGTACCACCTATCACAGTACGTGGTCTAGATCACAGTACCGAGGACTACTCCCTTCGTCCCCTGCAACACAAGACCGGAATCACCTATGGGCAATTCCGAATAAGATCACCCCGCGGTTGGGATCAGCAACCGCACCACTAAGCCGAAATAAAAAGGAACCTCTAGACAGGGATGACCTTACTCTCCAGTGGGGGCTACCCACGAAGCCTTGCTGCATATCCCCTGATTTTCAGTCATTCCCGGTTAGTGAGGCTTGAGGCTTAACGTTACCTTTAGAACGTTTCACTTAGAATGCCCATCGTCCGCTGACGATGTCACGAAGCATTCGTCCATACAAGTCCGTCCCGGGTTCGAACGGAACCGAAGGCACTATTCCTACTACATCCATTTTGGACATATCCTCAGGATTAGTAGCGACTAGCCCTTGCACTTCACTGCTCCATCTTCGACTCCGAAAAACGTTTATCGCACGAAAACGTACAAACCGGATCGAAGTGGTTTTCGAGAAATAAATCTCGATCCCGGTCTCTTCGAAACGATCAACGCATTGGTCCAATATTGATAGTCGGTGATTTAACTATCAATTTATATTCATAAACATCCATAGCATCCATCACACAATAAATAATATTCCATACTATTTATTTACCTCAAATATCTTTAAAAGATATATTACCAAATTTCCAAATCTCATTTGAAAACATTCCCCAAAATTCCTCCTTTATAAGGTAAATCATTTACCATATATTCCCATTGGAAATATCCAAGTTCAAAACAGTTTAGATTTAAAAACAGTTAAAAACATTTTAAATTTAAAATATACTTTAAAATAGGAAAATTAACTACTAATTATTTACTCAAATATAATTTCAAAATATTTAAAGCAAAACCTATTTATAAGATATAACTTAATTTAAAATAGGTTTGGTCATACTATATATTAAAAATAGAGTTGTAAAACGATTAAATCTTATTTCAATATACTTAGGTCAAAACTAGCTTTTAAAACAAATCCATTTGTAAACATAATTATTAAGATATTTATAAAATTTTACTATTGCTAATTTATAAATAATCACTTTAAAATAATAATTTTCAAAACATTCTTTAAAACCAGTTTAAGATTTTAAAACGTCTTTTTATAAAATCAATTTAAAACTCGAACTTGGATTTTCCTTAGGAAATCTCATTTCTACTAAATCATCACAGAAATCCTTCTCACGATTTCTGTCCATTTATTAAATTAAGTTTTAGGGTTTTATAACATAAATTTATTTCCCAAAACTTCAACTAATAACATTTATCTTTAATTATCATTCCAGATTTTTCAACTTCCAATTTCCATTCTAAATAGATTTCAAATTTTAATCCTTTAAAATTCATTATTAACCATATCTTTTATTTCTCTAAATTCAATTCATCCATTTATAATTAACTTTGGATTTATAAATTTATCCAACAATATTTCTATACAAATTTATTTCAGTTTTCCATCCAAATCAGGTTTCAAATATTTATATTCTTTTAATTTCTTATTTAACCATTTCTCAATTTCTTTGAAACCCAATTTAATTTCTTTATAATTAAAACTGCAATTAAATTCCAACTTATCAATCACAATATATAAACAGGCATAATCATCAATATAAAAATATTACTACTTTGTGAGGAATCCCGTTGGATCCCTCCAACCTGTTTTCCCTGCATCCACAAATATTAGCACAACAGTATATATATCAATTCAATTTGATAATAACTAACATATTCAGCTAAACATCCAAACAACCAATCAATACTAACTGTCTACTTTACTAGTATCCAGATGTGAGTGAGAATAACTCACCTTGAGTTTCGGCGAGCGTTCGAAATTTAAATTAAACCGGACGGTGTCCGATTTAACTTAAATTCTTACTTGCCGGGAATGGATCCGGATCTTCACCATCGCGTAGTGCTCGACTCTGCGATTCCGGCGCTACCAAGTTCGTTACAATCTGATAACGTATGAGACAGTTATAATTTTTTTAAAGTTTAAATAACATTTTTAAAACAAATTTCCTTTTATTTAATTTCGTTATTTACCACAACAATCAGGCCCGTTCATCTCATTTGCCCCAAACGCGCACGCAAGCTTCAGCTTGTCCCTCTCTCTCACGCATACAGAACCGAGAAACCCATCATGCCGTTCCTAGGTTTGAGAAACGCGGGCATCTACGACGAGTTTGAGGACGATCGGCCCCTACCACATCGAAGAGCACCTCGCCCGGCGCCCATGGCCAGAACGCGGCCACGCTCGGCCTCTCCGTTGACCCAGAAATCACGTTCGAACCGAGCCCAAACGACGACCAAATTCGAACGATCTACTCCGCTAAACCACATCTCAACCATTAGATTCGTAGATCTCCTTGAGCCCTTCCACTTTGCAGTTGGAGATTTTTGAAATTAATAAGTGGATAGGAAGGAATTTGAAGAAGAAGATGGGAACTTACCGGCCATTAAACGAAATAGAGGCGGCTGGAAAGAGAATGCTAGGGTTTGAGATTTTTAAATATATATATGATAGTTTTAATAATATTTAATTAATAAAATTCTCAATTAAACCACTAATGCAAACGAACTCCAATTCTCACGATCCGACAGGCTATCCTGGGGTTTTTCCGCGTTCCGGACACAATGGAACAGGTCTCGTAAGCTAGTTCGGTCGTATGTGCGAGTTACGGAATTAAACGATCAATATCAAATTAAATCGATTAAAACGATTTCGATGCGTTTCGAGCTGCCGGGGTCAAACGACAACTCCGATTGCTTCGAAAATTGAAATCCGATAATAACTAACTATTACGGATCCAATGGAACTGGTTTCGTCGAATTCCGAGACTGTGCCCCGGAAGGCTATTTTAACTCGTCTATTTAATTAAGCGATTTTCGAAATTATCGAAATCACTCCAAATCTCCACTTTTAAAATTTTATTAACTTAACAATAATTCATATAAAATTTATAAACACATTAAAAATTGTTTTGGCTCATTCCGGACCAAAATCTGATTAATTGCATTTTTAATAATATTAAATTCATTTTAAATTCATAAAAAATTCCAAATAATAATCTATTAACTTTTAAATTCTTCCAAAAATCTAACAATATCATTTATAACCTATGGAACTTAAAAATGCATTTAAACATCAAATTTATAACAATTCCCATTCAATTTCCAATTTATTCTCAGTTCTAATAATTATTATTATTACTCCAATTCAAATGGAATCACCATATTTTGAAACTATAACTCATCTTATTAACTCAACCATAGTCTTCTATTATCAAAATTCAAATTAGAATCCATATCCAACATTTAAAATGAATTAAATGTTAAATTTTGGCGACCCAAAATTCCGGGTCGTTACATAGAGAAATATATATATCTTTGTAAACCTTGGAAATCATTTCAAAATATTTACATATAGACCAATGGTGTTTGTATATAATTTTCTATCATATGGTCAAGTGATGCAGATATTTACCGTTTTAATCCGAATTTTAAATTATATAAGGGTATTAAGCATTTAAACCCGCAATCACAAATTCAATCCAATGAAAATCCCTTGGGTTTATCATTCAACTCATAACGATTTTATCCTATTCTACAAGATTGTTCGGGTGTGTATCATTTCAACCCATAGGGAATCCTATAATAATAGGGAACTTGCAGAGTGATAACGAATATGATAATAATATAACATGCATATATCATTAATATAAAAAATAGATAATTATGTCAGATGTCACAGGTGAACAAATAACAAATATATCGCAATGTAAATAACTAACAGCAGCATATTTCAATTGTCATTTCAATTGAAATCAAAATTTATAAATATAAGAACGTTAATCATAGTGATTTCTCACCTTTCGAGGCTAGAAATGAACGAGAATGGGATGGGTTACGAATCCAAGCACCAATTCCAAAGCAAATCAAGATTGGCATGAATTTGATGATCACAACTGATAAATGGAAATTGATGAAATCAAATTAGAACTGGACCGATGATGATAAATGGTATAAGTGAACTTATATATAACTATATATAACTATATACATATATAAAATCACATTCTAAATTCAAACATATATTAAATTAAATATATATGCATTTCAAAATCCATTGTATCAAATTAAAATACATGTAGAAAAATCAAACATATATATACATTATATATTTAAATTCAATACTTATATAAACAGATAGATATATAGACTAGTATATAATACTTTCTATTTGTAACCTGATACGTTTACCTTATTTTAGCATTAGCAAGCATATATGGCCAATATAATATGGAAGCGAACTCCAAATGTGAAGCATATGCCATCTGCACCTAGTATTCACTCAACAACCAATGAGAACGTGTATATAGAAAGTAACATCATTATATAATAAAGAGTTTACAATAACTATATGCAACTTAAGCAATGTAACAAGAGAAACCATTAAACAAATAATATCCATCTAATTTATTAACCATCGCATCAATTTGCATCCTCAAATGTCAACATTATATATATAAACTTTCATTTCTTATTAATATTTAATTTGATTTGTTTCAATTTATACACATTCCATTTATTCCCATTGAACTGGTTTACATTCAACTTTTTACCTTCAATTATTGCTTAACATACTTCTTTCAATACTAATATCAATTAAGAACCATTCCATCAACAATTACTCGAGTTTATTTCACATATTTTATACAACACTTCATATATTTATTTTCACTTCAAAACTTAATTCTAAATTCAATTCTATCAAACACCCTTATATATCCAATTTATTTTACAACTCAAGTTGAATTTCATTCTACAACTCAAGTTCATATCCATTTCACTATCATTAATTCTTTATAAATCAAATTCAATTTCATTTAATTCATTTTATTAACTCAATTTATTTAAATTTAATTTCATATCTCGATTTCAAATTTTATTTTTCTTATCTATACCATTTCCAGATTGTAAATTCAAAAACATATTTCATATACTCATCACATCGTACTTTGGATTTTAAAATCAAAACCTGTTTTACAAAAAAAAAACCTTTAATGGTAGCAACCTATCACTTAGAAATTCGAAAATGAATGCCAATGATGTGCAGTCATCACCATAATTATTTTCCCTCAATTGAAGTGTGTTCAATGCTTTCTATTTCCTTTAAAATACCATTTTAAAATATTTCTAACCAATATAATTTTTAATAATAAGATTATTGTCTTTCCAAAACACTTTGAGTTTTTTTTTCAAAATCAATGGGATTTAAATTATCATTTAAATTATCAAACTTCTTATTTTAAATCCGTTTTTATTTACAAATCATATACACTTAGGCAATTTCATTCCCTTTCCATTTATAAATCATATTTATATAATCTCATTTGTTATGTAACATGATTTCACAAATGTTGGTTATTCTAACTATAATTAATATTGTTTGTGCCAAAATTGGTCACAAACACCAAATGTCGTGAAAGCACCAATATATGAATATAAATCAACAATATTCGAGGACAAGTCACAGATCTAAGCTAATAACAAACAATAATCTAGAAACAACGAACAGAAACACAAGATTTATAGTGGTTCGGCTATCTCTGGCCTATGTCCACTTCAAGTAATTATCTTTTATTGATGTTCCTCGCTGGTTACAGTCGATTACAATGGATTACAATGAAGAATTTCGAATACAAAAGTGATGGTATGGTGTAGAATCGAATCCGGTAGAGTTTGGACGTCGAATCGCAAAATGATCCCTTTTCTATAGGCTTTAGGGGGCTATTTATAGGTGTAGGAGGCTGATATCGCGCTCAAACTTCGGGAGACTCCTTCTGGCATGCGAGTAGGCCCACGCAACCGATCCTGTAAAGTTTCGACTGATACGAACCAATTTCATATCTATTAAAAAATGATCCTATCGTGTTGAAACTTGGCGGGAATGTTCTTTAGTTTGTACGCAAGCTCCTGTAAAAATTTCATAGCATTTGGATCTATGGTTTAGGAGATATGATCGGTGCAACTTTGCGTTGTTCAAAGGCTGTCGACTTCGAATCCATGGTTCGTATCCCTCCCCTTCGTATCGATCAGAAGCACGTGCGCATGGAATGACGTGGTGCGAGTTTCCTAGATCGATCCAATTTTGCCAGTGAGTTGATCGAGTTGCTTCGAGGCTTTCGCCTTGTTTGTATCGACGCGTTCGCATCTAACTAGGGGTTTTCGTATCGATGACCCTGTTCGTATCAATGATTAGAGTGTGTTGTTTCGCGTCGATCACTGAAGGAATGCACTATTCGTATCGATCGATCTTTGGGTATCGATACGAATAGCGAGCGTTGGATCGATGTGAACCAGATCGACACGAACAGTGTAAGTGGAGTGTGAACAGTATTGATGAGAACATAACCAATGTGATGACTCCGAATCCATTCGAATATATGGATACGAACAATTGAGCATGTGTGAATCTAATTGATACGGACCTGATGGATTCGGACTATACAAAGCCTGATGGATTCAAACAGATTGAAGCGATATCATTCTGGTGATTCGAAACCTGATGGACTCGAATAGATTGAGGCGATGTCACTTTGGTGGATACCAATTTGGTGGATTCGAATAGACCATCACCTCGGCTCTTCGATGGATACGAACAACATATTTCTTTTATCCTGTATCGATCATATCTCCTTCGTACGAACTCCGATTAACCTGAACTTTGAAATGTAGCCTCTCCTAGCCGTTATCATCATTCCCAATCGATTCGGTCCTGATTGGAGCTCGGCCAAATTTCAATGACATCGATCACAGCCTTATTTCCAATCGATCTCCAATCCTGATATCCATAATTTCTTGCCAATTTGTTGGTATTTCAGCCATGACCAAAAGGTGGGATAACATTTGCCTCCCAAAACATGCCTTGTGGTAAGAGGGTGTGTTTTAAATAACTCTGAATCTGAATCCAAAGTACATAGCCAATCCCGTGTCCATCTGAACTCAATAACCGAGTCTTAACCCAACCTTGTCCAATAACCAGTAACCGAATCCGTGACCTCTCCGGCCCAATATCCGAATCATAACCTCTACGGGTTCATGCCTACTGTAATCTACACCCGACAGCCTTGGTCCAGTGTCCCTGGACGTTGAATCAACCTCTTTGGGTTCTTACCAAGCGCAGTCCTCCTTTGACGACCGTTGTCCAGTGTCCCTGGATGTTGGGTAATGCCATGGCTTAAGTCCTAAGCCGAATCCTGGTCGCTACGGACCCTTGCCGAGCATAATCCACGCTCGACGACGTGAATAAGTCACTTTACCACGTTCGGGCAAAGCGGCTCACCCCTTGCCTAGTATAATCCATACCCGACGACCGTTTACCAAAACCCAGACAAAAATCCAATCAAAATCCAATCCAAAAATCCAAATCAAATCAGAAAATCAGAAATCCGAACCAACATCCAAAACAGAAAGCAATCATCCAAACGAGAATCCAAGCCAGAAAGCAAACAAAACCAGGAGTTCAAAACAAACTCCAAAACCAAACCCAAAAATACGAGTATCCAACCCACAAATGGAAAACAGATTTCACAAACCATAGCGTCGCGGTCTACCACCATTCAGAGCATGCCTATGGGCCATCTCTGTCCCCGTACATGTGTAAATGATTTTGCCTTTTGCTAGCGGCTTGCTACTTATTTCATGACATCCCAGTCAATTGATAACCAATCGACCATCATCCCCGGGCCTCACACCATCATGATTTGAGGTACACGGTGGTAGCTCCTGCTCCACCACTGCATTCTGAGCCCCAACATACCGCCTCAATTGTCCATTCCACACATGCTCCTCAATTATGTCCTTTTAAGTGCCTACAGCTGTTGGTATCGTGTCCATCCAAATCATGGAAGAGACGATGCCTTCCTGATGCCCTTTCACTTTCAGAAGGTTATCTCCTAGTTGGCCTTCGGTAGGGAAGGAGATTCCGGGTTTCCATGTATATCCGCTCCAACGTCTCGTTCAATCCTGTGTATGTGGAAAACTTTGGATCCTTCCATCCTCGGCCAGCTTCCTTTTCCCTTTTCCTTTATCTTTGTTAAGCCTCTGTTGGATGGTCCTCCACCCTCAATCACTTTCACCTCCTTCAACTTTAAGTCCATACATGCATCTTCTTGCCGTAGAAATCTTTCGGCTTTGTGAAAGAATTCTCCAAGATCCAGTGGTGGGTCTCGTATTAAAGATACCTTGAAATCCAAATCCCGTTGACTCCCGGTACGGCTGCCATCAAAACCATCGATGGGTCCGGCCGATCCACCGAAGTAAGCACCGCGTTGAACCGAGTCGGGAAAGCCCTGAGTGACTCATCCGTCCTTTGCTTGATTGACGTTAGTGTCATCACATTCTTTGGCCTCTTGATATGAACCCGATATTGCCCAAAAACTTGTCCACCAACTCCGTCCATGTTCTGATGGATCCTTCTTCCAGCTGCCAAAACCACATCGCAGCTATATCCGTCAAGTACAAAGGGAAACATCGGGCCATAACTTCCTTCGATGCCCTAGCACTTCCATGTGTCTGGTGTATCTCATCAAGTGATCGGTTGGGTCAGCCTTGCCATTGTACACTTCCATGCTTGGTAGCTTGAACTCGGGTGGATTCCTAGCCATCCTGCTTTTCCAAGTAAACGGACTCTTGTTCACTACTTCCAAATCTCTATTGGTCAAACCTCCACGCATAGTTCTCCTAGTAATCTCAGCTAATCTAGCATTGTCCATCAAAGGTTGCCCTCATGCCCACGAGAGAATTCAGGTACATATTCCTCAAGTGGTTTATTAACGTTAGCGCTCGCTCTGGCCTGTTGAGCTCCATCCAAAGGTCCTCCATTATCAGATCCTGCAGGCCTATCCCCAAGCCCTCGCTGATTGCCTTCTGGCTCTGTATTCTATCCTCCATTGGGTTCCTCAACCCTATCTCCTTGTTCCACATTCACCGTCGCTGTAGTCGGTCCAAGGTTCTGTGTCCCTGCAGCTCTTATCTATTCAAAGAAAGTCTGCATCATGTCCTGACGACTCTTCAACAATCTCTCATGTAATCAATTTGCCATAGCTTCCATCTCATCCCTGGTAATGTAGATAAAAGCTTGTCGTACTCCAGCTCCAGAGGATGCCTCTTAACTTCCTCCTTGTAGCTTCTCTCAGCTCTTTGTCTTTTGCTCGTTTGTCGAGCCATTGTCTCTAAATTTGAACTCTTCAAGCTTTTAAATCTGAACTTCAAATCCGGTGTAGCGGGTGCCAATTCTTCTCAATGAAAGCACCAAAGTGTTTATGCCAAAATTGGCCACAAACCCCAAATGTCATGAAAGCACCAATTTATGAATATAAATCAATAATATTCGAGGACAAGTCACAAATCTATGCTAATAACAAACAACAATCTAGAAACAGCGAATAGAAACACAAGATTTATAGTGGTTCGGCTATCTCCGGCCTACATCCACTTCAAGTAATTATCTTTAATTGATGTTCCCCGCTAGTTACAGTCAATTACAGCAGATTACAATGCATAATTTCAAATACAATAGTAATGGTAAGGTGTAGAATTGAATCCGCCAGAGTCTGGACGTCGAATAGCAAAAGATCACTTTTATTTAGGCTTCAGGGGGATATTTATGGGTGTAGGAGGCTGGTATCATGCTCAAACTTCGGGAGACTCCTTCAGGCACGTGAGTGGGCCTACGCGACCGATCTCAAAAAGTTTCGACTCAATCCGTGATCGATACGAACCAATTTCATATCGATCAAAAAATGATCCAATCGAGCTGAAACTTGGCCGAAATGTTCTTTAGCTTGTACGCAAGCTCCTGTGATAATTTCACAGCATTTGGACCTGTGGTTTAGGAGATATGATCGATGCAACTTTGTATTCTTTGAAGGCTGTCGACTTTGAATCTATGGTTCGTATCCATTCCCTTCGTATCGATTAGAAACACGTGCGCATGGGATGACGTGGTGCGAGTTTCCTTGATCGATCCAAATTTTGCGGCGAGTTGATCGAGTCGCTCCGAGGCTTTCACCTTATTTGCATCAACCCGTTCGCATCAAAATGGGGGTTTTCATATCGATGACCATGTTCATATCGATGATTAGAGTGTGCTGTTTCGCATCAATCACTGAGGGAGTGCACTATTCGTATCGATCGATCTTTGGGGATCAATACGAACAGCGAGTGTTGGATCGATGTGAACCAGATCGACACGAACAGTGCAAGTGGAGTGCGAAGAGTATCGATGCGAACAGAACCAATGCGATGACTCCGAATCGATTCCAAAATATAGATACGAACAATTGAGCATGTGTGAATCTGATCTATAAGAACCTGATGGATTCGAATTATACATAGCCTGATGGATTCGAACATATTGAAGCGATGTCATTCCGATGGATATGAAACCTAATGGATTCGAATAGATTGAGGCAATGTCACTCTGGTGGATACGAATCTAATGGATTCGAATAGACCATCACCTCGGCTCTTTGATGGATACGAATAACATATTTCTTTTACCTTGTATCGATCATATCTCCTTCATACGAATTCCGACTAACCTGAAATTTGAATCGTAGCCTCTCCTAGCCCTTGTCATCATTCCCAATCGATTCCGTCCTGAACAGAGTTCGGCCAAATTTCAATGACATCGATCACAACCTTGTTTCCAATCGATCTCTAATCCTGATATCCATCATTTCTTGCCAATTTGTTGGTATTCCAGCCTTGACCAAAAGGTGGGATAACATTTGCCCCCCAAAACATGCCTTGCGGTAAGAGTGTGTGTTTTGAAAAACTCTGAATCTGGCATCCAAAGTCCATAGCCAATCCCATATCCATCCGAACTCGATAACCGAGTCTTAACCCAACCTTGTCCAATAACCAGTAACCGAATCCATGACCTCTTCGGGCCAATATTCGAATCCGTAACCTCTCCGAGTTCGTGCTAAGTTTAATCTACACCCGACGGCCTTGGTCCAGTGTCCTTGGACGTTGAATCAACCTCTTCGGGTTCTTGCCAAGCGCAATCCACATTTGATGACCGTGGTCTAGTGTCCCTGGACATTGAGTAATGCCATAGCTTAAGTCCTAAGCCGATTCCCGGTCGCTTCGAGCCCTTGCCGAGCATAGTCCATGCTCGACGACCTTAAATAACAATCAACAATACGGGGCCTAAGTCCTAGGCCGAATCATGGTCTCTCGGACCCTTATAGAGCATAGCCCATACTCAACGACCTGAAAATAACAATTAATATTACAGGTCCTAAGTCGTAGGCCGAATCCTAGTCGCTTCGGACCCTTGCCGAGCATAGTCCATGATCGACGACCTGAATAAGTCACTTTACCACGTTCGGGAAAAGCGACTCACCCCTTGCCAGGTATAATCCATAACCGGCGACCGTTTTCCAAAAACTAGAAAAAAATCCAATCAAAATCCCATCCAAAAATCCAAATCAAATCAAAAAAACAGAAATCCAAACCAACATCCGAAACAGAAAACAATCATCCAAATGAGAATCCAAGCCAGAAAGCAATCAAAACCAGGAGTTCAAAACAAACTCCAAAACCAAACCAGAAAAAATGAGCATCCAACCCACAAATGGAAAACATATTTCACAAACCATAACATCACGGTCTACCACCATTCAGAGCATGCCTAGGGGCCATCTCCATCCCCGTACAAGTGTAAATGATTTTGCCGTTTGCTAGTGGCTTGCTAATTATTTCATGACATCCCAGTCGATTGATAACCAATCGACCATAATCCCAGGCCTTACACCATCATTGTCTGAGGTACATGGTGGTTGCTCCTGCTCCACCGCTGCATTTTGAGCCCCAATATACTGCCTCAATTGTCCATTCCACACATGCTCCTCAATTATGTCCTTTAAGTACCTGCAGCTGTTGGTATCGTGTCCATCCAAATCATGGAAAAGATAGTGCCTTCCTGATGCCCTTTCATGTTCAGAAGGTTCTCTCCTAGACGGCTTTCGGTAGGGAAGGCGATTTTGGGTTTCCACGTATATCTGATCCAGTGTCTCGTTGAATTTTGTGTGTGTGGAAAACTTTGGATCCTTCCATCGCTTCCTAGCTTTTCCTGAATCGTCATCCAGCTTCCTTTTTACTTTACCTTTATCTCTGTCTAAGCCTCCGTTGGATATTCCTCCACCCTCAATCACATTCACGACCTTTAACTTTAAGTCCATAAATGCATCTTCTTGTCGAAGGAATCTTTCAGCTTCGTGAAAGAATTCTCCGAGATCCAATGGTGGGTCTAAGATACCTTGAAATCTGAATCCTCTTTAACTCCCGATACGGCTGCAGTCAAAACCATCAATGGGTCTGGCCGATCCACCGAAGCAACCGTCGCATTGAACCGAGTCAGGAAAGCCCAGAGTGACTCATCCGTCCTTTTCTTGATTGACGTTAGTGTCATCACATTGTTTGTCCTTTTGATATGAACCTGAAATTGCCCCAAAAACCTGTCCACCAACTCTGTCCATGTTCTGATGGATCCTTCTTCCAGCTGCCTGAACCACATCGCAGCTACATCCGTCAAGTACAGAGGGAAATATTGAGCCATAATTTCCTCCGATGCCATCAGCACTTCCGTGTGTCTGGTGTATCTCATCAAGTGATCGATTAGGTCAGCCTTTCCATTGTACCCTTCCACGCTAGGAAGCTTGAACTCTAGTGGATTCCGAGCCATTCTAATTTTTCGAGTAAACGGACTCTTGTTCACTCCTTCCAAATCTCAATTGGTCAAACCTCCATGCATAGTTCTCCTAATAATCTCAGCTAATCCAGCATTGTCTATCAAAGGTTGCCCCCATGCCCCCGAGGGAATTCTGGTATATATTCCTCATGTGGTTCATTAAGGTTAGCGCTCGCTCTAGCCTTTTGAGTTCCATCCAAAGGTCTTCAAGTGTCAAATCCTGCGGGCCTGCCCCACAAGCCCTCGTCGATTGCCTTCTGGACCTTTATTCTGTCCTCCATTGGGTTCCTCAACCTTAGCTCCTTGTTCCACATTCACCGTCGCTGTAGTCGGTCCAAGGTCTGTGTCCCTGCAGCTCTCATCTGTTCAAAGAAAGTCTGCATCATGTCCTATTGACTCTTCAACAATGTCTCATGTAATGAATTTGCAATAGCTTCCATCTCGTCCCTGGTAATGTAGATAGAAGCTTGTCCTTCTCCAGCTCCAAAGGATGCCTCTTGACTTCCTCTTTGTAGGCTTCTCTCAGCTCTTTGTCTTTTGCTCGTTTGTCGAGTCATTGTCTATCTGAACTCTTCAAGCTTTTAAATCTAAACTTCAAATCCAGTGTAGCGGGTGCTAATTCTTCTCAGTGAAAGCACCGAAGTGTTTGTGCCAAAATTGGTCACAAACCCAAAATGTCGTGAAAGCACCAATATATGAATATAAATCAACAATATTCGAGGACAAGTCCCAGATCTAAGCTAATAACAAACAACAATCTAGAACCAACTAACAGAAACACAAGATTTATAGTGGTTCGACTATCTTCGGCATACGTCCACTTCAAGTAATTATCTTTTAATGATGTTCCTCGCTGGTTACAGTCGATTACAGCGGATTACAATGAAGAATTTCAAATACAAAAGTGATGGTAATGTGTAGAATTGAATCCGGTAGAGTCCGGACGTCGAACATCATAAAGATCCCTTTTCTGTAAGCTTCAGGGGGCTATCTATAGGTGTACGAGGCTGTTATCTCGCTCAAACTACGGGAGACTCCTTGTGGCACGTGAGTGGGCCCACGCAACCGATCTCGGAAAGTTTCGTCTCAATCCGTGATCGATAGGAACCAATTTCGTATCGATCAAAAAATGATCCAATCGAGCTGAAACTTGGTAGGAATGTTCTTTAGCTTGAACGCAAGCTCCTGTAAAAATTTCGTAGCGTTTGGACCTGTGGTTTAGGAGATATGATCAACGCAACTTTGTATTCTTCGAAGGCTGTCGACTTCGAATTCATGGTTCGTATCCATCCCCTTCGTATCGATTAGAAGCACGTGCGCATCCCATAGCGTGGTGCGAGTTTCCTTGATCGATCCAATTTTTGTGGCGAGTTGATCGAGTTGCTTCGAGGCTTTCGCCTTGTTTGCATCGACATGTTCCGCATCTAACTGGGGGTTTTCGTATCGATGACCTTGTTCGCATCGATGATTAGAGCGTGCGGTTTTGCATCAATCACGAGGGTGTGCACTATTCGTATCGATCGATCTTTGGGGATCGTTTGGATCGATGCGAACTAGAACGACACGAACAGTGCAAGTGCAGTGCGAGCAGTATCGATCGAACAGAACAATGAGATGACTCCGGATTGATTCAAACATATGGATACGAAAAATTGAGCATGCGTGAATCTGATCGATACGGACCTGATGGATTCGAACTATACAAAGCCTGATGGATTCGAACAGATTGAAGCAATGTCATTCCGATGGATATGAAACCTGATGGATTCGAATAGATTGAGGTGATGTCACTCTGGTGGATACGAATATGATGGATTCAAATGGAACATCACCTCGGCTCGTCGATGGATACAAACAACATATTTCTTTTACCTTGTATCGATCATATCTCCTTCGTACGAACTCCGATTAACCTGAAATTTGAAACGTAGCCTCTCCTAGCCCTTATCATCATTCCCAAACGATTCCGTCCTGATCGAAGCTCGGCCATATTTCAATGACATCAATCACAGCCTTATTTACAATCGATCTCCAACCTGATATCCATCATTTCTTGCCAATTTGTTAGTATTCTAGCCTTGACCAAAAGGTGGGATAACAAATATTTTATGATTCATACTTATAAATTCATGTTCTTATATAACTCATTTACAAATACTGATTTTTTTTTGGATTATTATAATAATAAAAACTTTTATTTCCGCAACAAACAACAAATGATAATAATTGATTAATATCATTCACTAACAACCAAACACACCAAATATTACTACGATAATTTTTGAAAAATTACTCATCTATATATAAAATATAATTTAGGTAAAATTATTCCATTTATCCAATTCTCAAAATAATACTGCGTTGGTGTTAACCCTATCTCGTTCACGAGTTAACAGGTCCATGAGTTAAGCAGCTCACGACTCAAAAGGCTTCACGACTTAAGGAAATGAATGGTCTACGGCTTAAAAGGATTGTGTGGCTTTGAACATGTTACGACTTAAAGAAACACACGACCTAAGGATTTGTACAACTTAAGGACTCTACGGGATAGGAAGCCTTACGAGTTAAGCTTCCTACGACTCAAAGCCTCTACGAGTTAAGGAGTACCCGAGTTAGGCTGCTTACGAGATAAGCAGCTCACGAGTTAAGAAGAGATAACGACTTAAGACCCTGATGACCTAAGGAGTCTATACGACTTAAGGGAGCTACGACATAACAGATTAAAGCTTGACCGAGTTAACAAGTGTTACGACTTAAAAAAGGTGTACGACCTAAAGACACTATCTCTTAACTCGTCTACGAGTTAGGACTCGCCTTCACAAAGCCTGAACTCAGCTTTAAGCCGAAGGCAGCTGGTTAAGTCAACCACGACCTACGACTTATGATGAGTCGTATACGACTTATACAAACAAGCCAGAAACTACAACCAGATAACTCGTAAACGACCTAGTACTTGAAGCGTGGGTTCGAAAAAGGTAGGAAGCTCTCTACAAACCAGAGACTCAGCTCAATGAGTCGGTCACGACTCATCCTAAGTCAGCAACGACTTACCTTAAGTCGGCAACGAGTTAGGACTTAGCAACTTTTTTCACCCAGAACTCTCTATAAATAGACATCCACCTCCAACTCTGGGGGGACTTTTGGTTCATTCTCGAAGCGCCAAAACTCTGCCATTTTCTCGACTCAAGCAACACTTCAAGCACTCCAAACATCGAAGACATTACATCAAATTCAAGAGAGAGAATCCACATCATTTATCATGAGTTTGAAAGATAATTCTCCGTCAAAGTTTGTACTAACAGTCTAGAGTGGATTGTAATTGAAGAAAGTTGTATAAGTTGTACTTGTTCAGCAATAAAGAGATCAAAGTGGACGTAGGCTCGATTTTAGGCCGAACCACTATAAAACTGTCGTCTTTTACTGCTTTTCTGCAATTTCTTTACTTGTATCTTATTCCCGTACCAACGGGTGGTGCTTTCATAACTGTTATCTACTCACTGGGGTGTTAGCGTTTAAATTTTAGCGTTAACATTTTTGGTGCTTTCACTGAGAACCCAACTCAGGGAAACTCTCATCATTGCTTCACAAAGATTTGTAGAAAGAATTTCTTTAAAAACCAGAAGTCTATCTGAGATTATGGCTCCTGGAAGGAAAAGTAGATCTGTCAGATCTGGAAACATTCAAGAGGGAACCTCCGCTTCCCCTGTGCCTAATCAACCCACTCCGTCTGTTGGAGTTACGAAAGCGGAGTTGGATGCTGTGATTCTAGGGCTAAACCAGCAGATAAACGCCCAAAATGCACAATTAGAGGCTCAAAGTGCCCAGAATGCCCTGATTCTGAATAAGTTGAACGACTTACTTGGGGCAAACAATCAACCGGCTGGTAATGAGAGGAACCATGCTGGCAACGTTCATGATGTTAATGAAAGAAATGCTCCTGAAAGGCCTACTAGTCCCTTTGAGCAGGCAGTACCTGAGGCCGGTGGATCTAGAACTCGGCATGATGAAGAATATCTTTCTGGAATGGTCCGGCAGATCATGAAAGAAAGTATGCAAAGGGTTGAAGATGAGAAGGAATGGGGTTTCGCTCCAAGCAAAACTCCGTTTACTGAAAGAATCTTAAAGGCGGAATTTCCAAGGAAGTTTGTCCCTCCGACCATCTCAGCTTACAAAGGGACAAGTGATCCAAACGAATTTTTGTATAAATATGATTGGCACATGACAGGTGCCAGAGCTTCTGACGAAATAAAGTGCCGATATTTCCCCGTATACCTTGAAGGGGTGGCTCTACTATGGTTTACCAAGCTGCCAGTCCGATCTATAGATCAGTTTTCAGACTTGACCAGAAAATTCAAGGAGCAGTTTAGACTTTATGCTTCCAAGGCCAAGGATATCATGTCATTGTCCAGTTTAGAGCAGAATCCTGGTGAGTCTATCAGATCTTTCTTGAACCGCTTTAATATAGCGCTGGCGGAAGTGGACAATGCTGAACCACGAATGATCTTGACTTATCTAATGAGGGCTATCGATAAGTCAAGCGAATTTGGGAAATGGTTAAATATGAAAGAGCCAACCTCTCTCGAGAAGTTCTACAAAAAAGCAGACGAATTCATTCGCTTGGAAAGTCGTCCTTTGCCAGTAAAGGCAGTGTTGGAAAAAGCTGAAGACAACACTGTCGCTCCACGCAAGAATGAATCGGTGGGGCAAAAAAGGGAGAATAATAATGGAAAGAAACAGGGTAATCTGAAGAAGCCCCGGTCCTTCAAGCCATCAGAATATACTCCATTATCACATACGCCGGAGCACATCTACCTTGCCACTAAAGAGTCCGTCGATTTCCCTAAACCTATCCCTTTGAGAACCGGGAAAAAAGCCATACAGAGTGGGAAATTCTGCCGCTTCCACAATCAACCGGGTCATGAAACTGATGAATGCCGCCAGCTGAAAAATCTAATTGAAGAATTGCTAAGAGAAAACAAGTTTCAGCAATTCGTGAAAAAGAATAGCAACAATCCTGCATCGTCGAGTCAGGGGCAGCGGGCTCCTGTTCATCAGCCTGGGGCAGGTGAGAAAGCTACGGGGCATGAATCTGGAAGGCCCGTTATCAATGTCATTTCCGGAGGACCTCACCCAGCTGGCAAGAGTTGGGGTGAGATGGAGAGATATTCCAGGGCTTTGAAATATGCTCCAGCCGAAGAAGACGTCTTTGTTCTAGAAGACACTACGCCCCTTAAACAACAGAAAACTTTCAGTGATGATATTATTTTCAGAGCCAGAGATTCTACAGGTATTGAAGCTCCTACTTTGGATCCCTTGGTCATCTCGGCTGGTATTGGACCAGCCATTGTCAGAAGAGTCCTCATTGACTGCGGAGCATCATGTAATATCCTCTTCAAAAAGTCATTTGACCAGATGAAAATCCCTATGATCGATGTGCAAGCCTCATCACAGAAAATCGTTGGCTTCACTGGGGAGCCAAAGCAACCAGAGGGAACCATCGATCTGTTTGTAGAACTTGGGGAAGGAGAAAGGAAAGTGGTCCGGAAGCAAACCTTTGTGATCGTCTATGAATATTCTGCTTATAATGCTTTTCTTGGCCGTCCAACACTCGCAGCATTCAAAGCTATCCTAGCCCCGTGGTGCCTCACTATTAAATTTCCTACAGACAATGGAGTAGGAGTTATAAAAGGGGATCAAAATGCTGCGCGAGAATGCTATTTGACAGAGCTGCGAGAGTCAAGAAAAAGAGAAATGGGAAAGGATGCGGCAACTCCAGTCCGCATCAAGGAACCAGCCTTGTAGCAATTACGGAGCGGACCCTGCACTGGCGAGCACAGCGGGGCACGGAAAGAAATGGATCCCAGAAAAGCCAGTACAGGGGAGAATAGAGTAGTACCGGTGGAAACGACAGTTCCGGTACCTGTTGACCCGAAGGACCCAAATAAGGTGTTGAATGTGGGTTCACAGCTTAATGTGTCAATTCAGAATATCTTGATATCTTTCCTGAAAGCAAATCTGGATGTCTTTGCTTGTACTCATGCCGATATGTGTGGGATATCTCCAGAAGTTGCAGTACACGCTCTGAATGTTGACCCAAAGTTTACTCCAGTTAAACAAAAAAGGAGAACCCAAGGTCCAGAAAGGTCAGCAGCATTAAAAGAAGAAGTTGATCGACTCATGGAAAATAACTTCATCAAAGAATCTACATACCCGAATTGGGTTTCAAATCCTGTGTTGGTCAAGAAAGCTAATGGAAAATGGAGAGTGTGCATTGATTTTTCTGATTTAAACAAGGCTTGCCCCAAAGATTGCTTCCCATTACCCAGGATCGATCAACTGGTAGACGGAACTGCGGGACATGAATTGTTATCTTTCATGGATGCCTACTCCGGTTATAACCAAATCATGATGCATGAGCCGGATCAGGAGGATACAAGTTTTATCACAGATGTTGGACTTTATTGCTACAGAGTTATGCCCTTCGGATTGAAAAACGCAGGGGCAACCTACCAAAGACTTGTTAATGCTATGTTCAAACCGCAATTGGGCAAAACTATGGAAGTCTACGTCGACGACATGTTAGTGAAGTCCAGGAAAGTAGTGGATCACATTGAACACTTAGCAGAAATGTTCGCAGTCCTCCGGAAATACAGAATGAAGCTTAACCCTCTGAAATGTACATTTGGGGTCGAATCCGGAAAGTTCTTAGGTTTTATCGTCAGTGCTAGGGGCATTGAGGCTAGTCCAGCTCAAATTACCGCCTTAAAAGAAGTTAAAGCTCCTAGAACGAAGAAGGAATTGCAAAGTCTCAATGGAAAGGTCGCCGCTTTGAGTCGGTTCATTTCTAAAGCTACTGATAAATGCATCCCATTCTTCGATGCCCTGAAAAAAGGAAAGAAGAACTTTGAATGGACTCCTGAATGCCAAAAAGCTTTTGAAGAGTTGATCTGTCATATGGAAACGCCTCCGATACTTTCTAGACCAGGCAATGGTGAGGATCTTCTTATATACTTGGCAGTATCATCTCATGCCCTAAGTGCAGCGCTGATACGGGAAGACAAAAGGATTCAACTGAAAGTGCGGTGGGCATACAATTATATGTGCTAATATAGTAATGCACGTATTAATATAGTATACACGGATCGTGTAATATGGACTATAATATAAATGCGGAAAATAGATGATAGTAGCAAAGCAAAAATAAAAATAGAAAAATCACACCAGAGATTTTTATACTGGTTCGGAGCACCGTCCTACGTCCAGTCCCAGACTCCTATCTGGATTTTCACTATTAACTACCTCGCTTCACCCGGAGGAACAGGTTTACAATACCCGAACAGCCGAACGGGATTTCACGCCTCTAATACACTGAGGACTTCAACACTTGCCTCTTACAACACCGAGGACTTCAACACTTGCCTCTTACAACACGAGGACTTCAACAAAAACAAATACAATTGTTGTTGACAACTTGTGTTCTTGAAAACACGGATTTGTCACTAGTAGTACACCCTTCCTATAATCTCATCCTCAAAGAATTTGAATGATGTTTTGTAAAGATTAAAGAAGGTATTTACTTATTGAATCAAAAGATATGAGATAATTTCAATGATTCAATAAGCTAAATTAATTTTTAGAATGCAGGAGTGTTAGAGATTAGATTAGAGAGCATATATGATCGTGTAAAAACTTGTTTGAATCAATGATTTAGATGAGTATATATAGAGAAAAATAGTTGTAACTCTTTGTGAACAGTTGCCATTAAGAGTTATGATCATTGATGAAAGATAGGAGATGCAACCTTTGGAGAAGAGAAGTGTCTTTTGGAAAAGTTGCTTTCTGTTTAAAAACGGTCGACAGGTCAAAAATGGACCGGTAGACAGGAATTCAAATATATATACGTTATGTGCATGTGTGCATGTTCTCTGTGCATTCTGGGCAAAAACGGTCGACCACCTTATTTTCAACCGGTCGACCGGTTTAGTCCAATTTGCACAGTTAATGTGCATATGTATATATATTGAAAGATTGAAGTTATATGATTATTTGAGGATAGATTTTAACATAAATTACTAACATACCAAATAATCAACCTCTAATATATGGAGCTCTTTGTGTTTCTTAAATGAATAACTTCTTTTTGTCGATCACGGCTTATTCCTTTGTCAGAAATCAAAACTCTATAAAAATCTTGACTCAACATTCTCCCCCTTTTTGATTGATGAAAACATATATCTGAAGTTCTGAATCTCCCCCTGAATATGTGATCTCCCCCTGAGATTTTGTCTTATATATATATATTCCTGCAAATAATTGTTAGCACTTTCTCCCCCTTTGTCATCGACAAAAAGGAATAATAGATAATGGAATAATATAGGAGTATATCAACCAGAATATCCATTTTCCTCTTTTCTTTAGTAGGTCCTGCAAAAAATAGAATTAAGTCCACGGTACCCACTTTTTATAGGGTCCTAAGAGTTAGGTCTTAGGAGTCCAAACCCATACGGGTCTGGTATCCCCTTTATATACATAATTAGTATTATGATGCACAGTATTCATAAAATTCTGAATATATTTGTTCCTAATCAAATTGTTATTTGTTTTAGGAACCCATATTTTGATAGTCTTCTTTTGAAATTTCACAACTGGTTTTGGTTTGGAATATAATAAACTAAGATTTTTCTTAGCTTCAGTTTTTTGTACTTTCTTTTTCCTTTTATTTCCAAGATGTTTCTTGGTTTCTTGTTTGTTATATCCCAATCCTTGTTTGTCTGAAATAGATTGTGAATTTTCAATGATTTTTGTCAAGTTTTCTCGACCTTTGTTAAAGTTAGAAACATTTTGAGTAATGTCATCAAACTTTGTTTGTAAGCTAGCTTTTTCTAGGTCTAGAATTTTGACTTTTGCTTTAAGCTCATGATTTTCAGTAGTTAGAGCATTATTTTTCTCTTTTTGAGCTTCTATTTCTTGACTCAAAAGAGATATTTGAGAGTCAACATTAGATGATGATTCTTGAATATTTTCAAGTTCCTCTTCTAATATTTTCTTCTCATCTTTTAACATATCTCGTTCAAATTCTGCTCTACTTAAATCTGCTTTGACTATTTTTAATTGACGTTTTAAGTCTTTATATTTGACTATTAATTCAGCATTAATATCAAGTAATTCATCAAATGTAGGAATTTGTACCTCATCTTCTGTTGCCATAAAACAAACATTAGCTTGTTCATTCTCTGAATCACTTTCACTTTCTGATGAAGATGACTCTGAATCATCCCATGTTACTGAGAAAGCTCGTTTCTTAGATTTGTCCTTCTTATATTTGAATTTGTCATTTTCTGACTTCTTCTTTTGTTCTGGACAATCCTTCTGCATGTGTCCCTTTTTGTGGCAGTTGAAACATTCTATAGCAGATGAAGATGGTTTATTTGATCCAGGTTTCCTTTTATTGTAGCGACTGGCTTTTCGATATTTTAGGAATTTTTTGAAACCTTTAGTAATGAACGCCAAATCTTCATCTTCAGAATCTGATTCATTTTCATCTTTCTCAACATGAAATGCTACATTTTTCTTTTCTTCTTTCTGTTCTTTTCTAGCCTGCAAATTTGCTTCATAGGACATTAAATTTCCTATCAATTCATCTGGCTTCATGATGGAAAGATCATTAGCTTCTTCAATTGCTAATACTTTTCCTTCCCATTCATTAGTTAGAGAATGTAGGACTGTTGAAACAACATCAAAATCAGAATACTTTTGTCCTAACCCAATAAGTGCATGGTGAATAGTTTGAAACCGTGAATACATGTCATTGATTGTTTCATTTGGTTTCATTTTGAAATTTTGAAATTTACTTTTCAGCATGGCTATTTTGGCTTGTTTAACCTTGTTAGTACCTTCATGAGTGATTTTTAGCGTTTGCCAAATTTGATATGCAGTAGTGCAGATACTAACACGGTTATATTCATTTTGGTCTAATGCACAGAACAACATATTTATTGCTCTTGCATTTACGGCTGCTGCCGTTTTCTCAGCCACAGTCCATTCTGAATAATCAGTTGTTGGATTTACTATTTCTCTTTGAGTAGCATTCCAAGCATCATAGCTACTTGATTGCATAAAGAATGACATACGTGTTGCCCAATAACTATAGTTAAGACCATTGAAAAATGGAGGTCTTTGTGTCGATTGCCCTTCTGTGTAAGTGGTGTTTTGAGTGCTAGTACTTGCGTTATTTGCCATATTACAAGAATATATCAAATAACTGTGTTACGGTTATATGATGACCGTGCTCTGATACCAAATGAAAGTGCGGTGGGCATACAATTATATGTGCTAATATAGTAATGCACGTATTAATATAGTATACACGGATCGTGTAATATGGACTATAATATAAATGCGGAAAATAGATGATAGTAGCAAAGCAAAAATAAAAATAGAAAAATCACACCAGAGATTTTTATACTGGTTCGGAGCACCGTCCTACGTCCAGTCCCAGACTCCTATCTGGATTTTCACTATTAACTACCTCGCTTCACCCGGAGGAACAGGTTTACAATACCCGAACAGCCGAACGGGATTTCACGCCTCTAATACACTGAGGACTTCAACACTTGCCTCTTACAACACCGAGGACTTCAACACTTGCCTCTTACAACACGAGGACTTCAACAAAAACAAATACAATTGTTGTTGACAACTTGTGTTCTTGAAAACACGGATTTGTCACTAGTAGTACACCCTTCCTATAATCTCATCCTCAAAGAATTTGAATGATGTTTTGTAAAGATTAAAGAAGGTATTTACTTATTGAATCAAAAGATATGAGATAATTTCAATGATTCAATAAGCTAAATTAATTTTTAGAATGCAGGAGTGTTAGAGATTAGATTAGAGAGCATATATGATCGTGTAAAAACTTGTTTGAATCAATGATTTAGATGAGTATATATAGAGAAAAATAGTTGTAACTCTTTGTGAACAGTTGCCATTAAGAGTTATGATCATTGATGAAAGATAGGAGATGCAACCTTTGGAGAAGAGAAGTGTCTTTTGGAAAAGTTGCTTTCTGTTTAAAAACGGTCGACAGGTCAAAAATGGACCGGTAGACAGGAATTCAAATATATATACGTTATGTGCATGTGTGCATGTTCTCTGTGCATTCTGGGCAAAAACGGTCGACCACCTTATTTTCAACCGGTCGACCGGTTTAGTCCAATTTGCACAGTTAATGTGCATATGTATATATATTGAAAGATTGAAGTTATATGATTATTTGAGGATAGATTTTAACATAAATTACTAACATACCAAATAATCAACCTCTAATATATGGAGCTCTTTGTGTTTCTTAAACGAATAACTTCTTTTTGTCGATCACGGCTTATTCCTTTGTCAGAAATCAAAACTCTATAAAAATCTTGACTCAACATCAACATCCAGTTTACTATATCAGCAAAAGACTCACTGGGGCAGAGCTGAATTACTCCAAGTTGGAAAAACTCGCCTATTGCCTACTAGTTGCATCGAGGAAACTGAGGCAATATTTCCAAGCTCATCCTATCAAAGTACTCACTGATCAACCTCTAAAGCAAGTCCTATTTCGCCCTGAAACTTCGGGTCGCCTTCTAAAATGGAACATTGAACTCAGTCAATATGACATCACCTATCACCCCCGAAAAGCAATCAACGGACAAGCTTTAGCTGATTTCATTGCAGAATTCACAGAGAAAGATAATGGTGAGGAAGAAGCGATCAATGATTCCCCAATCCAGTGGAAGATGTATGTTGATGGCGCAAGAAATGACTACTGTTCTGGAGCCGGAGTGGTACTTGAAACTCCTGAGGGTCGATCATTATGTTATGCACTAAGATTGGAATTTCCTTCAACAAACAATGAAGCAGAATATGAAGCTCTTATTGCAGGTCTGAAAATCGCTAAAGAGCTAAACATTCGAGCATTACAAATCTTCAGTGATTCTCAGCTTATTGTATGCCAAGTCAAGAAGGAATTTCAAGCAAAAGGTGGAAACCTGCCTTCCTACTTGTCAAAGGCTTGGGAACTCCTATGTGAACTCGATCGCTATTCAATAAGCCACATTCCTCGGGAAGAGAATATGAAGGCAGATTCCCTCGCAAAGTATTCAAGTTCTGGTGAAGCTCAACTATTGGGATTGGTCCCTGTAGAAGTCCTTTCAGCGCCAAGTATAGACGAGATGGATATAGACTGGATTATGAATGTATCTCAAGAACAAGAGTCATGGATGACTCCAATACTGGATTACCTACTCAGAGGTTCTCTGCCAGAAAACTCGATAAAAAGACGAAAGCTACTAAGGAAGGCCTCTCGCTATGTAATTCAGGATGGCCGATTGTATAGACGGGGATTCTCAATGCCATTGCTTCGATGTGTATCCCGGGAAGAGTCCAAAACAATCCTAGCTGAAGTGCATGGAGGAGAATGCGGTGATCATTCAGGTGGTCAAACATTAGCAAAGAAAATTCTCCGATACGGATATTTTTGGCCAGAAATTAATCGGGATGCTGCAGATTACTCCCGAAAATGTGACAAATGCCAAAGATATGCCAAAATTCCTAGAGCACCTTCTACCGAACTCACACAGATGGCCAGTCCATGGCCATTTGCAATTTGGGGAATGGATCTCATTGGGCCGCTACCAACTGCTAAATCAGGGATTAAATATGCTATTGTTGCAGTTGATTATTTTACTAAGTGGGCTGAAGCTGAACCATTGGCTACTATCACTTCAAAGAAAATGATAAGCTTTGTGACCAAGAATATCATTTGCAGATACGGTGTGCCTCAGAAAATAATCACAGACAATGGTACTCAGTTTGAAAGCGAGGAATTCCAGGATTTTTGCAAACGATTCAAAATCCAGAAAAGCTTTTCGGCAGTAGCTCATCCGCAGGCAAACGGGCAAGTGGAAGCAGTGAACAAGATCATCAAATCAACCATCAAAAAGCAACTCGAAAGAGCAAAAGGTGGTTGGGTCGATAAACTACCACTTGCACTATGGGCATACAGAACTACTCACAAAACTGCAACTGGGCATACTCCTTTTTCGTTAGCATACGGATCGGAAGCAATGATCCCGGTTGAAACAGAGGTCCCTTCACACAGAAGAATCCATTTCAATCAAGCAGAAAATGAAAAGCTACAACTTGAAGCGCTGGATCTCCTTGATGAAAAAAGAGATGAAGCTAATCTCAGAGTTGCAGCTCATCAGCAAAGGATAGCCAGACATTTCAATTCCAAAGTTCGACAACGCGGCTTTGAAATTGGAGATCTAGTCCTGAAAAGAATTATGACCGCGACAGGTGTGTTTGGGCCCAATTGGGAAGGACCATATGTGATAGGTCAGAAGCTTCTTGACGGCACATTCAAACTCACTACTGTTGAAGGAGATCAAATGCCAAGGGCATGGAACAGCAATCACTTGCGTCCATACTTTACTTGAAAATTTTGTTGAAATATTGTAAAAAAGGATTGTGAATGTATGATTCTTGTAATTGAAAGCAATTGAAAAACTGATGCAAGTGATTAATGAAAGAATATAAAGTGGATGTAGGCCCAAATTCTTGGCCGAACCACTATAAATCTTGTGTTCCTTATTTTTATTACATGTTTGCTTTATTTTCGATATAAAAGTACATAAAATGTATTGCTGAAATGTCGATTTAAATTTTTGCAGACAATGGAAAAAGAACTTGCGCATAATAAGACCGAGCGATTCTCACCATCATTCAACAAACAAATTTCAAGTCGTAAAGACCCCGAATTCAAATCCTAGATAGGAAATACTTCAATTGAACGGCTAATGATTTCGATAGAAACGGGCCCTTGCTGATAAATTGAGATTGTTTGGACAAACAAATATCCAATTAGGAAGCTAGTGCCCGTTCTCACGAATTTGCCTAACAATGAAGTACACTTCCTTGGATTAAACAAGCCATTTGCAAGAAAAGGGGAAAGAAAACTTGAAAAGAAAAAAAGAGAGAGGATCGCTGAAAAGGCATAAGCAAGTGAACAGAGGAACAACCAAAGCTACCATCAGCGGCACAAGTCCTCTTCGGAGGATAAAAGACCTCTAATGGGTCATACGCCACAAAAAAGAAAGTTCTCTACTCAACAAAAAAGATTGGAGGAGTCATGACCCTCCAACCATGAGAGAGTAAATTCCAGGCAATGAAAACCCTCTCTGAGGCACATTTCACCAGGAGTTGAAGTGTTATGACCGCTCTTCGGGATTTCACTTCACCAGAGTTGAAATGCCAAAAAATAAAAGCCCTCTTCGGAGGCCCATTTCACCAGGAGTTGAAGTGTTATGACCGCTCTTCGGGATATCACTTCACCAGAGTTGAAATGTAAACAGAATAAAAGCCCTCTTCGGAGGCACATTTCGCCAGGAGTTGAAGTGTAATAACCGCTCTTCGGAATTTCACTTCACCAAAGTTGAAATGCAAAAACAAAATAAAGACCTTCCTGAAAGCCCACGTTTCACCAAGATTGAAATAAAACTTCCAAGTGTTGAAACGCGAAAAGGCTTTCTTCGAAGGCACAACTCTTTGGAGGTACACGTTTCACCAAGATTGAAATAAAACTTCCAAGTGTTGAAACGTGAAAAATCCCTCCTTAGAGGTACAACCCCCTCCCGGGGACACAATCAAGAAGAAAGACCTCTTCGGAAGCCCACGTTTCACCAAGATTGAAATAAAACTTCCAAGTGTTGAAACGTGAAAAGGCTTTCTTCAAAGGCACAACTCTTTGGAGGTACACGTTTCACCGAGATCGAAATAAAACTTCCAAGTGTTGAAACGTGAAAAATCCCTCCTCGGAGGTACAACTTTGTATAAAAAAAATCCTCATCAAAAGCATACTTTAACTTTCAAAGGAAGAGTAATTTACCTACTATGGAAAAAAGAAAAGAAGTTAAAATACCCTTCAGAGGTCCGCTTTACCACATAGAGGAATTCACTTGGTAAAATATGCACATAAGCAAAAAAAAAAAAAAAAAAAAAGTGATTTCTTCGAACGACAAAGCGTAGAAACTTATACGAAGGGAGTTGTACTCTACAAAAATTTTCTTTAAAGAATAAAATAATTATTCTTTAGCAAATATGAGTGCAAGTCCCCTCGAAGTATAGAATATTGCAGCAAACTTATGGAATGGGGGCAATATAGTATAATTACACACAATATGGTATAGCCAAACCAACAAAAGGTAACGCTCAAGTAACATGCCATAAGCTCGCTGCAATATCGTGTAAATAAACTTGTGCAAAAAAAAAATAATAGTAAATAGTAAATGCATTCTCAAATTCAAACAGAAGTTTATACAAACGAAGAATCATTTTATTCAACTATAATGCAGATACAGGTTTTCAAAATAAAAGCGGGGGGCCGATACCCGCACAACTCTCGGCCAGTTCATACAAAAGACAAAAAGCTAAAGTCTTCACTTCTTTTTACTGCCTTTGGACCCTTTACCCGGCCGAATAACCAGCTTTTCGGGTCGACCAGTGGGTATAAGGGAGGAAGGAGAGGTAGGCTCAGCTGGCCCAACTTCTGGCTCCTCTTCAGTGGCAGTGATTATCTTCCCTCTCCTCTTTGATGCTCCTTGCTTCCTTCTCCTCTTTGAGGAAGACTCGCTTCCTGGAGTGACAAGTTTAGATAGAGTTATATCGTCAGAAGGAGTCCGCTCCGGAGATATGTCGCCTCCCTCAAGTCCCTCATCTTTCTGCTCTTGCGAAGCAATGGGTTCATCCAGGCCATGGAGAGCCTCTATTTGTTCCTCATGTGATCCAGGCTGCGAAGCAGAATGAGGAGCCACTTGAAGAGATGGAGGAGGGATTACTGGAGAAGTAGAGATTTGAGCAGTGCTTGATACTTTTTCTACAGAAGAAAAGAGGTTAAAGTCAGTAAAGAGAGGAGATGAAGGTTCACCAATGAAGTCAGTAAAGAGAGGAGATGAAGGCTCATCAAGGTTGAGAAAATAGCCAAGGAGCTCATGAAACTCATGCGAAATAAATGAGTAACCCGCTTGAGCAGAATTGACAGTAGCGAGATTAACAGTGAAATTACCTGGAGAAGCTGGCTTCCTGATATCGACTTCATAAGCTTGCGCATCAGCGCTCTCATCACCCTCGTCTCCACCTTGTATGCTTGTAATCTCAGTGGTAACTTTGGTGGGAGATGCAAGATGGGAACTGGAACCAATAATGTCGACTTCAGACGAAGAAGGTGGCTGGACTAGAGTAGTTGAAGTGGTTTTCCCCAGCCGGTCCCCTTCCGTCACTTCAGTTCTTAATTTGGCAAGTTGTTCCTTTCCCTTGGCGAGGGCAGCGCGGGCGTCATCATCAAAATAATGCCTTTCCAGGGCTGATTCGTCGTAACCGGCACCTTCAGCACCAAGCATCTCAAGAGCGGCCTCCCACACTTCAGCTAAAGTGATTTCATACTTAGGACCAAGAAAAGCGAGGCTTCCACGCCCCAAGACGCTATGCAAGTAGAAGTCGAATAATGTTGAGCCGAAGCTGTTTTTGGTCGCCTCATGAGATTCTTCGGCTGCGATTTTGCCGGCGACAGCCTCATCGCGCTCCCTTTCAGTTTTGGCAAGCTGAAGCTTAAGCATTTGTATCTCCGCCTCCTGGGAGTTGTTTTTCTTTCGAAGCTCAGCAATATCAGAGACATAGCCTTCACTGATTCTTTTTTGTGCTTCGAGCCTGTCTTCGGCATCCCTCTGGCTAGCGTGAGCATCTCTCACTTGCTTCAGGAGCACTTCTTCTTTCTGAGAATATGAAGTAGAGGAAGCAGCAAGCTCATGTTTCAATTCCTCGACTTTTGCTTCAAGCTCCTCATTGTAAGAAGCAATGTTCCTCATCTCGGTGTCGTGTTGCTCAACGACCTTTTGCCATTCGGCCTTATCGTTTTCCATAGTAAGCATAGCCTCTATGTTGGCACGGTTAACTCTTTGAAGCTCATCAACAAGCTTCTGCCAGTTTGACATCCTCTCGATATCGAGCTTGACTGCATCAAGATTGCGCAACATAGCAGACTTGTCGATGGGAACCAAGTCTAGGTCGAACCTCACCCCCTTAAGGCACCATTGAGGAAATCGGCTCTGCAGAGTAGCAGGACCCGGTCCAACTTGAAATTTGGGCCTGTTAATTATCGTCTGAATATCCGATTTCCCAAGAGCGGGAGAGTCAGAAGGAATGTCGAGTGAGGCAGGAATAGTAACTTTCTCAGGAGTAGTAGGGGCCTGCTTTTCACTGTGACGGGCTCGTTTGCTTAAGTCTTCACCCATGTGACCTTTTCCTCGATCGTTATGAGTTTTTCTCTTGTGGGAGTCATCACCTCTTTGCCAAGAATCATGGCACTCTTCTCTCTCCCTTCTTTCGCGACGTTCTTCTTCAGTCCTCCTTTCATGAGCCTTTCGGGCAGCCCTTTCTTCATCAGATTCTCTGTAGGAGGGAAAGTAACGCCGATAATCATATTGACCACGCCCCCCGTAGCGTTGGAAATCCTGATAATATGATCCGCCGCGTGTCATTGAAGAATCTGAAATAAGAAAAGATAAGCTTTAGAAATCTTTAGAGTATGAGAAGATAAGTGCATAAGTGTGCTGGAAAATCCTTAGTTGTGTGTGAAGTGCAAACTATTCGCGTTGGACTAACGAACCACTCCTCAGTTGGGGGGAAGTAATAGGTCCCACTGTCGGTGACAATTCTTGGGATAAAGGAGTTGGAGTCTGTTGGAGGGCAGATGTCGCTTCAATCATCGGGGGTACAGTTTTACCACAGGCAGGGTCATCTTTAAAGAGCTCTTGGGAAGTGACGATTATTTCACTTAAATCCCCAAAAACGTCATCACCGTCATGCCCAACCTGCTTCCCTCCATCAGCTCCTTTGTCAGCACTCTTCCTGGTTTGGGAAAGGGGCTCCTCTTCTTCTTCAATTATGGGAGCAAGTGCGGGCTTTTCGGAGGGTCCCGTATCGTCTCTTGGAGTAGAGCACTTTACTAGTAAGGTTTCTGCAGAAATTTCTCCTCGCATGTGCTCTTTAGTGGAGATCGGAAGATCAGGAGTTTTCACCGGAGAATCAGGAACCTCCATTGGAGCTTCACAAGGCCGAGTAAAGCGAGAGGGATGGAGGAGTCCGTATTGATGTAAAAATTCATCGTTTAGCAGAAACTTTATGCTCCTCTCTTCTACCGGCACGGCATTTAATCTTTCAAAAATTTGCTTAAGACTTGGGTCCCTAGCAGGGGGTGGAAGTGCTAAAACAGGAAAAGAATGAAATTAGCAATCGAGAGTTCAGATCTCGAGAAAGTTTCAAAACGGAAAAAGTAAAGACAGGAAATCTTACTTCCCACTCTCCAGATGGCATAAAATCCTGGAGGGCAGCGAACAAAGAAAAACTGATTCAAAAATCCGTGAGCGCTTTCGGAGAGATCAGTAATAAGTTTGCGGTTTCGAGCGCTTCTTATAACCACGATGGAGGGATGGTCTTTAGTTTCGTGAATGAGCAAAAATAGCAGATCTCCCCGAAGCTTGGTAATCGATCCAAAACTCTCCTAAATAGAACACATAACCCCATCAGAATGGCGTAGCCATTGGGGTGTAATTGGAATGGAGAGATAGACAACCGAAGCAGGAACTGTTGGAGAAAGTCATTAAAGGGAGGAATAGCGCCGTTCAAGCACATTTGGCGATTAACGGCAACAAAGCCAAGAGGGGGCCTATCCGCGGTGTCATTTGGCCCCGGAAATAAGATGTCAGCATCATCAATGCCAAACTGGACGCGCAGTTGGTTAAACACCCGCTGATTCAAAGTTGTGGATGTTCTCTCCGGAGGGTTGTCTATAGGGATGGCTACTGGGAAGACATCTTCAGCCTGGCCCATCGGCTCTTCTTGATGAGAGGTCATTCTACACAAGCAACTGGATGTCCAAATGCGAAGGTGCACGTTTCCTAAAAAGTGTGAAGTGTCGTGCAAAGCTAATAAAAAAATAATAATAATAATAACAAGTAAAGATAACTGGAATTAAACTGGTTGACGATTGATTGACTACGGTAATTTCGGAACTTGTTATTTAAAAGCTCAAGCATAATATTAATGAGGGCTGGTCAGTTTCAATTGACTAATCCAGTGTTGCTTTAATATTCCACTTGAAATCGATAGCACTTCGTTCACACGATTTATTTAAGTTAATCATCTATCATTAACTAATCTGTCGTTCGATGTGGGCAATCAATGACAGTATATTCGTCCCAGTTTTCTGTGAATGTTATATTAACAGGTTATTAGCTTACAAGTTAAAGCAATCTGTAAAAGATTCAAGCAGCAGTTCAAGGTTCAAGTGGAGTTTAAAAAATACATGTGCTAAGTCGTAACCGACTCAAGAGTTAAGTCGTAACTGACTCAAGAGTTAAGTCGTAACCGACTCAAGAGTTAAGTCGTTCCTGTCTTAATTCATCAACACATCAAGCTGATTATGCTCTAAATCCTAAGTCGTAACTCAAGGAACAGAAGAAAGGCTCTGATTCTAAGCAACTGGAAATCCCTTAAGTCTTAACTCGGCTACGGCTCATGAAAATTGCTAGGTCGCATGGAAAATCTCTGAGTTGTATATGGGACAATTCCTCACTCTATTCGAATCAAGTTTTTCAACCAACCTGCCTTCCCTTCTAACTTTCAACCTGTTCACCCACGGCCACTTCAACAGCAATAGCCTTAACCTATCACACTACAAGTCGCCTCAAATCGCGAATCACCTTATGTCAAGCCAAACGAGTTTAAGTTCGTCAATGACCGATTTGATAAAGCTCGTAGGATTTGAAAGGACAAGCCAAAAACGAGGGACTGAACATGTAAGGTAACAACGGCTAACGGTCGAAGAGGGAACAAGATCACTTACGATTGTATGATGCTAAAAGGAATCGGACGAAGTTTGGATCGAAATCGCCTTGGAGAGCTCAGAGATGCGTTAATGGCAGAAAACAGTTTAAAAGATTAAGTGATGAGAAGAAGGAAAGAGGAAGGACGACTCAGGCATTTATATCTGGAAATGTTGGAATTTGAATCGGCATGCCCGGGTTATGATAAGTCGAAGCACACGACTTACGACCTAAGCGTGTGCTTCGAGGGGCAAATGTTAACCCTATCTCGTTCACGAGTTAACAGGTCCATGAGTTAAGCAGCTCACGACTCAAAAGGCTTCACGACTTAAGGAAATGAATGGTCTACGGCTTAAAAGGATTGTGTGGCTTTGAACATGTTACGACTTAAAGAAACACACGACCTAAGGATTTGTACAACTTAAGGACTCTACGGGATAGGAAGCCTTACGAGTTAAGCTTCCTACGACTCAAAGCCTCTACGAGTTAAGGAGTACCCGAGTTAGGCTGCTTACGAGATAAGCGGCTCACGAGTTAAGAAGAGATAACGACTTAAGACCCTGATGACCTAAGGAGTCTATACGACTTAAGGGAGCTACGACATAACAGATTAAAGCTTGACCGAGTTAACAAGTGTTACGACTTAAAAAAGGTGTACGACCTAAAGACACTATCTCTTAACTCGTCTACGAGTTAGGACTCGCCTTCACAAAGCCTGAACTCAGCTTTAAGCCGAAGGCAGCTGGTTAAGTCAACCACGACCTACGACTTATGATGAGTCGTATACGACTTATACAAACAAGCCAGAAACTACAACCAGATAACTCGTAAACGACCTAGTACTTGAAGCGTGGGTTCGAAAAAGGCAGGAAGCTCTCTACAAACCAGAGACTCAGCTCAATGAGTCGGTCACGACTCATCCTAAGTCAACAACGACTTACCTTAAGTCGGCAACGAGTTAGGACTTAGCAACTTTTTTCACCCAGAACTCTCTATAAATAGACATCCACCTCCAACTCTGGGGGGACTTTTGGTTCATTCTCGAAGCGCCAAAACTCTGCCATTTTCTCGACTCAAGCAACACTTCAAGCACTCCAAACATCGAAGACATTACATCAAATTCAAGAGAGAGAATCCACATCATTTATCATGAGTTTGAAAGATAATTCTCCGTCAAAGTTTGTACTAACAGTCTAGAGTGGATTGTAATTGAAGAAAGTTGTATAAGTTGTACTTGTTCAGCAATAAAGAGATCAAAGTGGACGTAGGCTCGATTTTAGGCCGAACCACTATAAAACTGTCGTCTTTTACTGCTTTTCTGCAATTTCTTTACTTGTATCTTATTCCCGTACCAACGGGTGGTGCTTTCATAACTGTTATCTACTCACTGGGGTGTTAGCGTTTAAATTTTAGCGTTAACAGTTGGTTTGCCTTGTTTAAGCGTTTCGAAACACCTATTCATATCGTGGCATCCCACATACAGACCAAAATTCAAAAGCCACTCAACAGATAAATAAAACAATGTAAAAGATTTTTATACCACGAACAAGTAAATGCTCATTTATATACACTCAAAGTCATAATAAGGCATTCCATTACCTTATATCTTAATGAGTTGCACACCATAGCCAAATTTCTTGCTTAACCTTTAGTACTGATACCACACTGTAACAACCCACTTTTCCGTACAGTTCAAATTTACAACAACCTGCACATGTCTAACCCAAATCAAATTTAAAGGCAGGTAGTTAGGGGAAATAAACAAGAAAGAAAGAAGAAGAGAAGAGGAAAACTAAACAACATAAAACAACATAGAATCTTACAGCGGAAAGAATAATCTATAATATATAACAAATCCTTACACAAAACAAACTGTAATATATGCAAATACAGACATCAATCAGATTATACTAACCTATTTCGTCCTGGATAGTTATAACAGCCTGTCCTTATAGTTTCTAATAAATTTAACAATGAATGCAGTGGAATATAACCATATGCAAAATTATGTTTCTGGACCTCCAGCTCGTCTTTTGAACCTCCAATTGTCTAAACTAAATCTGCAATATGCTCTGTCTGACTCAAGCATTATAATAAAATAACACCCGAGTTAGTCCAGAAAACCAGTGAGAGAAAACACACCCAACTAGATTTTCAAGTTATTAAAATCTTTGAAATGAAAAGCACATCATAAGATCACGCTGCAAATAAACACGAATGGATTTTTATCTTACAATAACCAAAACATTTTCTATAAAAAATCCATTAACATTATAATAATGTCTAGGGGTCAAAGTGAAATATGGGTATAGCTAAAATGTTTGCATCTCACATTTCAGCATAGTTAGGCACAACTAAGTCTCTTTGGTGCTTATTGGAGAATGGATTCCATACAATGACTGAGCTATTATGGTACCGCCCGTCACGGGGCATCCTTAGATATAATAATATCGAGGACCTCACTTGGATCCCCTACCAACACAGGGCCGGCCTACTTGTTACTGGATAGTAACAAATATGATCACCCATAGTTTAGATAATATCGAATCTATACAGGAAAGATCATACCCTAATGGAAGCGACCCACTTAGCCCTGCTGCATCTCTCATGTGTTAGTCATTCGCAGTTAATGAGGCTTAAGGCTGTGTTTTACCTTTTATATAGCACTTCCTACTTGGAATGCTGACACCGCCCTCCAAGCAAAAATACAATACCAGCGTTCATCCACACAAGTTTGTTCTAGGGCTGAACGAAACATTGACAGCTCTATCTTCAATTCCATCATCTTCGAGATGTCTTTACTTCGAAACACTTGAGTTCAGTCGAAGTGGTTTTTGGATAACACATCCGATACCAGTCCCATGTAAACAACTTTCAACAATTTTCGGTAAAATCAACCCCGGTTCTTTAGGAAATAAACAGTCAAAGATAAGAGCGAAGATCACCTCCTAACCATTAGCGGATGGATTTCCTTATTATTTTCGTAGGAGAACAAAATGATATTTATACGCACAATACAGCATCATCGGAGATGACTGTGCTGTATAACTCACGTTTTCTCCTTAGTAATTCTAAAGTCACGTTTGGGTCCAAATTCGATAGTCGACTATTTAACTATCGAATAACAAACATTCAATCAAGAATTTAATTCTAGAGGTAAAACCAACAATGATTAAGCACAGAAGCAATCGCTCCTCTTTTTAATTAATATTTCATTAATTAAATTCTTTTTGTAAATACTTAGTCAAACATTCTTTTGCAGGATATATATACCACAAATCCTTATTCTTCAATACTAAAAAATGTCCATATACTTATCTTAACGGTATAAGTATATTCACCAACATTTTGGGAAGATTTCCCTTTCTATTAAATTCTAAAATCATTTATAACTCCATCATAAATCCACAAAACCATTTATAAAGCTTCTTTTCTAATTTATAAATCAATTTCTAAAATTTCATTTATAAATATCTAAAACCATTTATAAAACTCTTTTATCTTTTTAACTAATCTTCTTTTACATTTTCTAATGTATGTTATAAAATTCCTTTTATAATCCACATTTATTTATAAAACGCTATTTATAAATCTTGGGAACATTTATAATAAAATTCTAATCATTTATTTAAAAACAATATTATATAATAGTACTATTATAACTAAATAAATATTTACTTTAAAACATTTTAAAATAATAATTAATAAATTCCAAAAAATCCTAAATAAAAAACAATAATAATTTTTCTTTAAAACTTTTATAAATACTAATAACTTATTTCCAAAAATTTATTAATAAAAAATTGAAATTAATTTCAAATCATGTTAATAATTTAAATAATTGACTTTTCAAAATATTAAAATGTTGACAAACCACTTTAAAACAATATTAATATAAATAAACAGCTTTTATAGCATAATTATACTTCCTTGATAAAAATCCATATTTAATTTCCAATATGATCATTTTTATATTTATAAAACTATATTTATAAATCTCCTTCTCTTTTATAAAGCATCCTTTCATAAAATCCCTTTATTTAGAACTTTATCTATAACCTCATTTCCTTTATAAATCTCACTTATTCACCATTAAAAACATCTATTACCATTCGTTTTTTTTGTTGCCACCATATGGTTAAATTCTATTATAAATTCCTTTTCATTTATTAAAATATTGTTTAACATTTCAAATTTACTGTCATCTTCAGTTTTCAAAGTAGAATCGACTATTTTCTACAATATCATTCCATATTTTAAAATAAATCCACCGTTTAGTTTATTTCACCAATTTATTGAATAATATAGTTTCCTTTAAAACACCGTTTATAAATCCATACTTTTATTAACAAAATACGATTTTACAAATCTTCACTCCATTTGTAAGATATTTCTTTTTTATAAATTATCACAGTTATAAATCTCACATTTGTAAATAATTTTTCATATATGTACATATACATATGTATTACTTTATATAAATGGTTAATAAATATTTATATCAAAATATCTTTATTTTCGTATAAAGACATATCCCTTTATTATAAAAGGGCTTATTTTAAGATTCAAAAAAATTATATTATAGTTTGAAAATCTCTGTTTGAAATTATCTATCATAAAACTATTGATTTACAATGTCCAAAAATCATACCTTTTATTTTAAAATAAATTTATACTTTAATTAATTTAAGAAAAATTATTAAAACATGTAAAATTTCCAAAATCACATTGAAATCCCTTTTTAAATCAAATCATTATTTTAAAGTGTTTAAAATACCAGAAATAAGGCATGATACTACGAAAGCACTAAATAAGCAAAATCATATCCACATCATCAAATATAGCATCCCGCATATCATATATCAATTTATATAAAAATAAATCAATAGTGTGAGGAATCCTGTTGGATCCTACCAACCTGTCGCCTTACATCACACTTAGTATATAATCACAAAAATATAAATCAATCGCTTTGAGGCGAGATTCGTATACAAAGGATCATTCACCCTTGGATGGAAACGTAATATAGTCTCATCCGTTCTATGGGATGGAATACATCCAAACCAACTAATAAAATTGTAAATCATCCAAACAGTCAATAATAAAATATCCATATATCCAACGAATAATTTTTATCAATAAAAAATATATTCCTAGCTTACCAAAAAGGCGTGATTAACTCGCATTGATTTGAAGAGTCATTAAAATGCTCCGTTTTGAATTAAAATTGAATGGATGTTCAATTTTAACCCAAATTTTCTGCTAGCTCCAAATCCATCCAATCTAACTCTATAGCATAGTTTTCACTAATATGATTGCAATGCAACTAATCGAGTTCAGTTTGGACTTTGTATGAGTTAAATTTGAGTCAATCAACGTTTGAATTTAATAAATTATAATTATTTGAAATTAATTAATGTTTGAAACTAATTACCCTCCTTCCCTCTTCATGTTCATGCTTCGTTCAATCCAGGCACATTTCGACTGCGTTTCTACCATCACCGCCATGCCATTCATCATGCCACCGACCCAATCGATTGCCGCCGTGCCTCGTGCAATCGATTGACTTTGCACACGGCTATCGTGCCCGTTCCCCCAATTCGATCCCTCTGGCCGATGACCGTAGTCGAATTCTGGCCATCTCACCTCGTTATGGCTCGATCCGACTGTTGATTAACCTCATGGGGGTATGCTCTATGCTTCTCGAGTTGAATTCGAAGCCAAAAATGAACAAAATTGCGTCGTTCATTGTGGACGTTGGATTTGGCTATATTGATTTCTGCCTATGACATGGAATTTTATAATGGAAAGAAGGGTATGGTCGTATACGGAATGTATGGGTTGAGATATGACATCATGGTGAAATATATATTATTTATATTTGGATATTCAAAAATATCCACTCGGTGCACTTAAAATCTTGAACTCCAAACAAGGCATGTCGTTTGTCGTTCTATATGATATACCCCTATCCTAAAAGTAATGGAACTACTCTTAAGGCCTAATTTGATCATATACAAAGATAAATTTTTAGTCCCAATTATTATATAAATTTTTTTAAATAAATTCCTATGCATTTCGATCTCGGACGCCCAAATAATACGTCCAATCGTCACAAATTCGACGACTATAACAATACATAATTATGGATCCAATGTCGCTTGTTTCATCGAAATCCAAGATAACGTCTCGGAAGGTTATTTTCCTCCGTTAATTAAAATGAATTGTTATAAAAAACAAATTAATCACTTTTTAATCTAATGTAAATGCTTATTATTTTATTCTTATTTAAAATGAATTTAACTCAACTTTTGAAATCATTTTTTTATTCACAACAAATTCGAGATTCAATATTTTAAACAATTCCAAATATTAAATTTTACAGTTTAATTATGAAATAAATCGCTATACTTAGAACTCGAGTTATTTAAATTATAAAATTGAATTTCAATATTTAAAACTAATTAAATATTTCAAATTCAAATAACTAAAATCCTAGGTCATTACGTATTTACACAAGTGGAATTTACTAGCTTTTAGTGATCATTTAAGCGTCGTCAAGTGGCTATGAGGTATTAATCTATAGTCTTATGATTAGTAATCGAAAATAGAGGACATTTCTTGTCAAGACTTTGGACTTAGTCCAGTTAGATCCATTTTGGCAGAAAAAAGGGGATTTTAGGCCCATCTTGTGATGCTCGTTTTCTATCGAGTTGTAACTTGCAAAGTACAACCTCTTGTGTTGATGTGTGAAGTGCGTGTATATTATGCCAACTTGTGACGTATAAGTATATTGCTTCCATATATAGATGTGATTTTCTATACCCTTATTTTAATGGTTGGTTTGATTGTGATGAATGTTGTAAATGAGCATAAACTTAACTATAAAGTCGTGAACCATTAAATGAAGTATTATTATGTTAGTGATGTACATTTATGGTTATTATCCTTAGCGTTTATGTTACTTATTATTATTAGTATCTCAACTTTTCTGATAATTAGAGATAATCTGGATCGGGTGTAATGCTTGAGTCTGACCGAGAATTGACCAGTATAGGGACTCAGTGGCCTTGGATGTGTGCTAGCTTAAGAAGTCTAATTTGTTGTTGTTTTATATTGTGATGTACCACTTGAATCTTATATTGATGATTGTGTATGTTGTAGACGTTTGTGGTTTTGTGGTGATGTGTATATTTAAGATTTGTTCATGTTATATTTGTTTATGGATACAAATTTGAGCTTAGTATTTTCTTTTGTAGACTTACACTTTTGTGAATACGTTGATGTATATTATTTTCATTTTGACGTTTGATTCCATGTTGTATATTATATTGTGTATTCTTCTAAATTAGATTAAACCATTGTATTATTATTTTGCACCTAGATCGGGATGTTGAATTACCTCTTGTATTAAAAAGAAGAAAAATTATAGTAATATGATTGGAAGTATCGATACTTTTCTAAAGCAATATTATGGATGATCACTCCTCACCAGCCCTATTCTCTGCAATAACAAACAGTGTTACCTAGTAGTACCTTTTGTTAGTGTGGGTCTTGGGGTGACGCGTTGCATTGATCGACGAGATATTATATAGGAAAGGGTACTCAACACCATACCCACGATTTGTTATGCCAAACACAGGGTCGAGACTATTAAATAAAGCATATGAGGGATTCTATGGGATCGCTCTAATGGTACAAACATTGCAAAGAATGTAGTTAAACAAAGATATTATTGGCCTTGTGTGACTGAGAATGCATTATCTTATGTTGACAGGCACGATAAATGCCAAAGTTTTTTAGGATTCAAAATTACCTCCGAATCGGTTGACTGACATTGCAATCCGATGGCCTTTTGATGTAAGAGCAGTGGATATGAATAGACCTCTTCCAGTCCCAAAATGGGAGCGATATTTGTTGTAGTAGCCATCGATTTCTTTAACAAGTGGGTAGACGCAGGGCCTTTACCGAACTCCAGGTCAAAAAAGATCTTGTAGTTTGTAATAAAGAATATGTTTCTAGATTTGGAGTCCCAAATAAGATTATTTTTGACAACATGGCTTAATTCGAAAGTTAAGAATTCATTCGCTTTTGTGAAGGGAATAGAATTGTAAAAATCTATTCATTATTAACTCATCTAGAGGCTAATTGGGTAGTAGAAGCAGCAAATAAGACCATAAATAATATCATAAAGGAATATTTAGGTAAAGTAAAATGAAATTGGATGGAAGAACGTCCCTCCGTTTTATGTTCATATAGAATTTCCATAAGAATAGCTACTGGACATACCCTATATTCTTTAACCAACAGGTTTAAAGCCTTGTTATCAATCATGGTCAAAGTTCCTTCATGTTGAAGAATTGCAAAAACTTGTGAATCAAATCAAGAAAGAAAGAGTCCTTTGATTTTCTTAATGAATTAAGTGATCAAGCTGCCACACAGATGATTAAATACTAGTGAAGAATCACCGAATTTCATAATTCAAGGGTAAAAGGATGAGCATTCAAGAAAGCTGTTCTAGTGATAAGAAGGATGATGCCAAATACTTAGGAACCAAAGGATAATCCACTAAGACCAAAATTGCAAAGGACTATTATTCATTCATGAAGTTATTCTCTCAAGAACTTATCGATTAAGTAGACCAAATGGAAATGAGATATCAAGGACATGGAAAGTCGAACATTTGAGTACAACATTGGATGAATACAGCAGACTATTATGATCATTTTCAATTAATAGCCTCCAGAATACGATGTGGCATGTTTGACTTAGCTTCTAAACTTACAAGGTTAGCTAGATTCGTTAAGTAGAAGCACACCATGTAACTAGAAGAAGATAATTAACCCTTCAGTCTAACTTCGAGTCCTTGCCAAAGAAATTTCCTAAAGAGTCGTGGTTCATTAAACATTTGATCCTAGTGTTGGGCATGGTCAAAGCACCGATTCAAGGGAGATGGATGAGAAGCATTCGGTTCTACGATAAATCTCGGCCTAAGCCACTATCCAAAGAGTGAAGGTTAGATAAGACTTTGATCCTGCCATTGGGCCTAGTCAAAAAACACATCCAAGGGAGATGGATGAGAATACTTCGGTCCCACAACAAGGGATGGAAGAAATAATTATCTAAAGAGTGATGCTCAATAAACCTTTGACCCTACCACCGGGCATGGCCAAAGCACCCAGTTGAGGGATAGAAACGAGAAGCTTTCGCCCTCCTATGGCCTGGTCAAAACAACCATTCAAAGATTGGTGGTCAATAAAGCTTTTGATCCTGGTGTCAAATCTGGTCAAACGACCAATCCAAAGGAGATGGACAAGAAGCCTTCAATTCCTTTGTAAGGCTTGACCAAAGAAACCATCTAAATAGTGATGGTCAACTAAGCCTTCGATCCTGTTGTAAGGTCTGGTTAAAGCACCCATACAAGAGAGAAGGACAAGAAACTTTTAGTCCCATTGCAAGTCCTCGTCATAACAACCACCTAGAGAGTAATGGTCAATTAATCCCTTAATCCAGCCATTGAGCCTGGTCAAAGCACCCAACTAAGCAAGGTAGTCAATGGAGCCTTGAGAAATCTTAGCAAAATGAACAACCATGCTCAGTACCAGTAAGGGTAAAGTTAATCTGTTCACAGTTATATAATAATTACTTGTTTACGATAAAGGCAATTGGATCTAATAAAAAACAACTTTAAAAATGTTCATTATTGAAAACCGAACTTTAATGGATAAGTATTCAATTTATATATACCAAATGGTTTCTCAACCAAATTCATGTCAAACTATTGGGCTTATGAAGATATATTTTCCAAAGAAACTATATGGATTTTCACTAAGTTTTCTAAAATATTTAAGCAGGGTAGGTTGTAAGAGAAAATAAGTACCTTAAAAGGATAAGAACTAAATCAAGAACATAAGTTTACTAAAGCTAAAGCATAAGAAAAATTCATATGGGGAGGGGAAAATGCTACACCAATTTTTTTGAAAAGAATAATAGTAATGAAATATCGCAAAATGATGATAAAAATATGTCATAAGTTGAAAGTAATATGGTTGTTAAAAATTGACCTTAGATGGTCGTCGTAAGATGAACTTAAAGAAGCCATCGTCGGTTGATGATTAAGCAGCTATTGGAAGTTGATAGTGAAGGATCCATCGCAAGTTGATATGAAGAAGCTATTGTAAGTAGATTATAAAGAGGCTATTGCAAGCTAAACTTAGATTTGTAGTATAAACATAAATAGCTATCGCAAGTTGGCCGTAGATAACCATAAAAAACTAACTATTAAAAGCTATCGCAGGCTGAGTAAGAAAGAATTTTCACATATTGAGATTATCAAGCCATCGCATATTGAAGGTAGGGGACCATCGCATGGTGAGATATTCAAGCTATCACACTTTGAAGGCATGGAACCATCACATGTTGAGATTATCAAGCTATCGCATGTTGAAGTTAGGGAGCTATCACATGTTGAGATTGTCAAGCTATCAAATATTGAAGATTGCCTCCTTGAAGCCATCAAAAGTTGACGTTGAAAGTTTCATATTTAAATTTTTTAAAATAAGGACCAATCATAGATTGATGTTTTATAGCTATACCAACTTAACTACTTGAATCGTTGAATTATCTTATGTCCAAAGCTATCACAATTGACGAGATGAGATATCGAAGGGTGGAGAATCAAAGTTATCGCACATTGATGCACATTCAAGGAACTTCATACTGATAACTTAAGGAAGATATCGTCTAATGAGAACTATGGAGCTATCGCATGTTGATAGACAGAGATATCGCATGTTAAGGAATACAATGCCAAATCAATACCGATTGACTAAATGACATTCTTTTATTAGATTGACTACACCATGTCATCATGGAAAAGTTAAAATATGGTGCAACATGCCATCTCGAGCATGTTCCATATCAGTAAATCACGATCATCAGTTTTAATAGATGATATGTGTCATAAGTCTAAAGGTCAGAGCCACTACTAAATAGACATGTACCCCCACTACAAAATGGCAAATTCTATCCTAATAAAGAGAGTTTGAATTGTCACTTTAATGGCCATTTGGATTTGTATGACTTTGTGAATTTTCATTCAAGGACTTTATTAAAGAACGATGTACATGATTACATCATATGGTGTCAATAATAGCTTAATTGCCAAAGTAATCCAAATGGTTCAAGTAACTTTGACTCCTCATAACTAAAACATGTTGAATTGAACAAAATCTTGGCCTAATATTAAGTGGTGCTTTCATTAAGATTTAAAACTTGGGCAGACAATTTAATAACCATTATTCGACCACTAACTTTTCAAATGGGCATGTCAATGATGAAGGTTAACATTAAAGTTTAAGGAGAAGCTGCACAACACATAAACACTATGGAAAGCACGATTCCTCAATTTAACATAGGGAACACTGGGATAGGTTAAACATCAAGCCCTTTGGAAACATCTATGAAAGAAAATAACCATAAGACCTTGAAGAGGAATCTTCAGACAATGTAGAAAATAATCGTGATACTTATCTCTTAGAAATCTTTAAGAACATCATGAAAAACGAAAGGTAAAGAGAAGGCAATTTGGAATCTTTTTGATGTGAAGCTGAAGGGTAAAATTTAAAAAGTAAGAACGTTGAAAAAAGAAATTTAGAATAGGAAAGATAAGATGAAAATCATACGAACCAAAGACAAAATAAAGAGTCAAAATCCCCATAAGTACAATTTGCAAGATCTACTTCACAAAGTAAATGCAAGCTTAAATGAAGAGACTACCAGAATGATGTAGCATGTTTGAAAGACATGGCCATTTAGATCGTAAAGGACATAACAAGCCTAAAAGGGAAAAGTACTAGGATTCCAAGGCAAATAATAATGTTAAGTGAGCACCGTTCACTGAAGAGATTAAGGAAGTCCCACCACAATCGTATGTAAAGATCCTGTCAATCAAGTTAGATGGAACAACCAATCTTAATGACTATTTGATGGCTATTGGGAGCCATATGGATTTGTATGATGTTTCTTAGGTGCTGAGATGTAGACTATCCCCGACCACTTTCTTCGATGAAACTGAAAAGTGGTACGGACATTTTTGAGAGAAAACTATTTATTCACGAAATTTTCTTATGAGTTTTGAACTCAGTTCTGTACTTCTAAGGAGCCAACTGTATACCAAGTGTGTTGGCTGAAATAAAATCAAAACTACAAGATTTGTTTATGGTTTATCTAAAGAGATTCAATGCTAAACAAATAAAGGAAAATGAATGGTTGAATGAGAAAAGTCAATAGTGGTAAAGTCTGGTTCGATTGACAACGCCCCATTTTAGAAAGAGAATATATTCACGGCTACAATGATTTGTAAGACCTTCACTTCCAAGCAAATAAAGTCGTCCAAGTGGATGAAATTTCCCGTAATAAATGGTATCAAAGAGAGAAGAGAGGTTTTATGATCCGAGAAAAATGATAAATGAGATGAACTTGCTAAAACTAGTTATGTTGAATTAGATTAACCCATCTCATACATATACACTGTGAATAAAGACTAGCTTAAATATCCCACATCATTCAAGTCAAGGACAAGTCCTAAAAGGAACAAAAGATGGGACTATTGTGCTTTTTGTGAAGTGAATATGTAACGACCCTGACTTGACCTTCAAAAATCGGCACCGAATACGACACTCGTATTCAAATGCCACAGATCCAAACGTCGAATATGGTTCGCCAGAGCTTATAACACATTAAGTACAACACAGCGGAAGAAATGAATAATACAGTACATTTGATATACATAATTTGATACAACTGAATGATATAATAGATATCAATATGCATCAAAGATGTGATACAAGACAATAGCAGCGGAAAGAAAAGATAATACCAACAGCTGAATAAAATCTTCAATATGGTCTTCAAGAAAAAACTCCATCGTCAGTAATCTCCATCTCCAAGGCACCAATCCAGAAATAGCTCGAGCTCCCAATAACGATGCACTAAGCTAAGCAAATGCAGTCTTGATCCAAAGACTGAACTAGCTCCAAATAATCTACTAAACCTGACTATTTGAAAAACCCAACTCTAGACTGCCCGTGTGGGAAAACTATAGGCACCCAGAGTTTAGGAAAGGAACAATAAACACTAGGTCAGTCGTGGGACTGGTATGAGCAAACAAAACAATTTATCTTTAAAAAAACAACAAAAAAATTTAAATTGAATCTGCAATGCTTTTTAGAAAATGAAACTACCATAAGGCCTCCCGGCACACACAATGCAATCGCACACTTTGGGGAGATATCCCATTATGACAGTCAAATATGCTTAATACGAGAAATATTCTTTGATATTATTACTAGTGTATAGTGGAAAATCTTTCTAAAGAATAATATTAATCCTATCCAGCATAGGTACCATGATATTACGCCAGCTATAGCTACCACCTGAGGTGGCAGGTTGTACAATTGCAATCGTAAAGGGCTCGTATTGTTTGATTGGATTTCCAACAAATGGTCAGGCTAAGGAACTTCCTACTATCCATGGGTACGCCTCTGGCGGGACGTGCCGAGAGCTTAACCAGCTCTCTGCCAACACAAGGCCGGGTTACCTCAGTAACTAGGTAACTACTATACGAGCATGCCATCCCCCGGTCCTTTGGGACCTTTATCCGAGGTACCTCTAATCCAACAGCCACAAAGCAATCACAAAGTAATAGATCTGCAGCATCCACATGAGTGCAGTATCTGGGCTCCATACCATGATACCACCCTTTTCCAGAAGGGAATGACACACCCTAAAGGGTGCGACCCTCATAACCTTGCCGCATCTTTCCTATTTCGACCATTTCCGGAGTGTGAGATCCTGATGCAGTCTCGTCCACAAAGCTACGCTTTATACAAAAGCCATGCTTTGAACAACAAATGATACGTAGCATCACTCAGCATGCCACACTACCAAATTGGGAGTATATCACTGATAACTATCAACTACATAACCTCTGAGCTCGTATGTCTCAAAGAAGGGTGTTAAGCCAAGAGAATAAATTCTCCGCCACCAAGCAGAAATGTATTTAATAGAGATCAGTTTAAAATATCAAAGTGTAGTGTCAGACATACAACCATACAAGTCTGTTCCGGGTTCGAACAGAACCGAAGGCACTTCCGAAGAAGCCCTTGCAATCCGGATATCCACAATTCTGATCGGACTTCCCAACACTTAGGGAGGACTCTATACCGGAGCTACTCTGTGAAGAGTCAATCGACAGGTTATCCTATCATTCTCGAAGACACTCGGTCTTCAACACCGGCCTTCAATTGCAACCACAACGTCGTATCATTATTCAGGATGGGTTATATGACACAAGGTCCTCTCCCGGCTAAACCGAATAATGAGCGCAATATTTAAAAACATATGGATATGGGATTTCATTTAAGTCACACTTTTAAAAAATCCAAAACTTTTCTTTCAAATGGTTTAGACCAATTACCATTTCAAATCTTTAAACATAAAGATTTATTTCACAAAGTTCACCTGGTTTCACAAAGATCTATTCATAGATTTCAAAACAATTTCCATTTCAATTTGGATTAACTCAATTAAATCTTTAAATTAAAGATTTAACTTATAGATTTCAAACCCGTTTCCAAAGATATATTCATAACTTGGAAGGCCATTTTCATTTAGACTTAAAACCCTTTTAACACAAATTGGATGTTCATTTCTTGTATGAAAGCTTTTATTATTTGAAAACAAATGCTTTTCGTTTCAGGAAAATCCAATTATATTTACACGAGTTAAAGCCCTTGAATTAAATTCAAATTCCCAAATTAATATCTTTAAAATGGTTTAACCCATATGCAACTTGTATAACATCTATAATCCTCAGTTTCCAAACATACAATTCAATTTCAAATTTTGAATTTAAATTTAAATCAAATTATTTAAACTTTAAGACTTAATCAAGTTATTCAAAATTAAATTTTATCTTTGAAATTCCTTTTCCAAAACTTTTTACTGTAATCCCAATCCATTCCCAAACCCATTTGGATTTAAAAATTCAATTTTAAAACAATTTCAAAATCTGTGACTTAACCAATTTCCACGTGCAATCCATACTTGTGTATGTATAAGTGTGGTCTAGGGGTTTTACACAATAAAAGTGCAACATCGTCAATCAGCACAGATTCAAATACAGCAATATATTTGATAAGTGGTATAAACTATAACGCTTATATTTGATAGGCCGTATAAACCATAACGCTTATCTTTTACTCACAGATCACAAATATATATCACAGATAATAAATCACATCAAACACAGCTTAAATCAAAACGGAATATATCAGAGTATCAAATAATTCAATCATCCAGTAGAATCCAAACATTCATAAGCAAAATCAGTTAATTATCTGATTAATTCAAATCAGATTAACTACTTATGAATTACTAATCCTGGTTAATTAGTATTAATACATTACAAATCATTTCAATTAATTATCCTTTAATAATAAATTATTTAACCTCCTTCAATTATTAATTAATCAATCTTTAATCATAAATTAATTCTTAATTAATTATCCTTAATTAATTTATCCTCAATTAACTATCATTCTTCATTAATTAATTAAACTTTAAATTAATTAATTATCCTTAAATTAATTACCTTAATTAATCACCATTTAATTGATTACCATTTAATTAATTATCCTTTAATAATAATTGTTGATTATCCCTAATCATATAATTTAATTACCGTTTGATTAATTAACTTTGATCAATAATTAATTACTTTTAATTAAGTAATTATTTTTTAAGTAATTAATTTTCTTTAATTACTTTCATAAATTTGTTATTCTTTAATTAATTTTATTCAACAATAACTCTTTAATTACCCAAATCATAATTTAATTTAAAGACTAATCATTATCTTTATTAATCACTTAATTATAATGAAGTTTATTTAATAAGCCATTTAAATTAATCATCATTAACAAATCAGTCCCTTAATTACTTTCAATTAAGCAATTATACTTTAATTAATTTCACCAAGTAATTATCCTCTCATAAATCAAGACTTTAAGTAAAGATATCCTTTTATCTTACTTAATTTAAAGCATGTAAATCATATTTAAACTTAATGCTTGAAATCATTTTATACCAATCATTAATTTAATTTAAGCTTAGATTACGTCATCACATTTACAATACAAAAAAACGCTTGTTAACTTTAATTAAATAACTTATATATAAAATCATTTAATTTCTTAACTCTTTATTTTATCCTTTAAAAATAAATCTTTAAAACTTAAATGTTTTAACATTCTTTAAAGCTTTATTTAAATTGCTTAAACACTTACTCTCTTAATAACTTTAAAGTTGTTAAATCATAAAAAGTTAAGAAACCAGAGTCGGACATTGAAGTACTCGAGATCTTCTCGGGTGTTACCCGAGACCACTGCCCCCTCTACTTCGAGTTTTAATAAAAATTGACCCCTTTACATTTTTTTTTTGTCAACTTAAAGTTCGTTCAAGTTTTTAACCCCGGCGCACCCCAGATTCGCCTCGAGCTTGACTTCGAGTTATACCACCATTTTCTCGATTTGACTGTGAGTCCTCCTTCTTCTTCCTTCAAACTCCCAGATACACACATACACACGTATTCACGTGCACAACTCAAAGAAGCAACTTCGACCACCTACGACACCACCAACACGTCACTGGCGACTCACCTATAGGCAACGATCACCTAGGTTGATGAAATTCGACCAAATTTTCAAAATTGAATAATCGAACCCCATAAACTTGAAGAACCGGTCAACAGAAACGTCTCGTTCCACCACCGTAGACCACCTGCAACCACGCCGTCGCATTCAGACACTCGCCAGAGCCTCCTCCTCCTTTTCTCCCCAGACCGATCGAATATTGATCACTCTTGGCTGCGAATTTCTCTTTTGAACTTCGGCAATCAGAACCGTGCCTTAAACTCTATTTCTTCGAACCCAAGATTATTTGATTATCAAAAAAAATTCATACCATTTTTCGATCGACCAACAACGCCTCATCTATCTTCGGGCTCAAATGTGACGACCCAACTTTCTTTCCACAGAAAATCGCATCATCCTTAAGAAAGAAAGGGATATAAAAGAGAAAAGAAATAGAAGAAAGAAGAAACAACACAGAATCTTAACAGCGGAACGAATAAATTATATTAATAACATAAATATTACATAGTTTACGACCATTGTCAGAGTTACACAGATTACACATCACATGCTAGACAGTTATAAACATCTGTCTAGTTATACAACTTAATACAATACGAGCAAACTACTCAGAGAAAATAACACAGCGGAACACTATATATCTACACGCTGAAGCCTCCTGCTCCATTGCTCCTCCACAATTCGTCGAAGCTAACCTGAATCCCTTGGTTACTCGTAAAAATTTGAGTACCCAAGAGTTTAGGAAAAACAGAAGATAAACTCTGGGTCAGACATGGGTCTGGTGTGAGTAACATTTGAAGGTTGCTTAACTTTTAAAAAACCTTTGAAAACAAAAGGTATCACGTAAGACTTCCCACAAATAAACATGGAAAAGTTTTTACCTTAGGCTAACCAAAACATTTGATAAGAAATCCAGTGATATTATAATAGGTCTAGTGTTTTCAAGTAAATAGAAAATAGACGAAATTGTTACTTATATTAAATTCTAGCTACTAGCCACAAAAATGGGTGATACAATCAAAACCGATGGCACTTATTGGATTTTGGATTCCATACAACGGTAGGGCTACTAGGGTACCGTCCGTCACAGTACGTGGCCTAGATCAACGTACCGAGGAGCCACCCTAACTCCCCTGCAACATAAGGCTGGAACCATCCCTTACTGGATAGTCCCGAACAAGAAAACCCCGACAGTTGGAGCTCACAACTGTCCACACAGCCGAAATTAAAGGGACCTCTAGACAGGGGAAAATCTTGTCCTACTTGGGCATGACCCACTTAGCCCTGCTGCACCTCCCCTGTTTTAGCCATTCCCGGTTGACGAGGCTTGAGCCCACCATTACCTTTATAGAACACATCACTTAGAATGCTCACCATCCACCTGACGATGTTCTGAAAGCATTCAATCCATACAAGTTCGTTTCGGGTTCGAGCGAAACCGAAGGCATTATCTCGTTACACTCATTTTGGAATCACCCTCAGAGTTAACGACGATAACCCTTGCACTCTGAATCTTCATCTTCACTTGAGATTCACGACCTATCATTAATTTGGATCGATGTGGTTTTCGGATATCCAAATATGGAAACCCGATCCCAGTCTCATCGAAATCCAAAACGTGTCTTTTGAGGCCAAGTTGCTTTACGGTTTAAAAGAATTCAATTCAATTATTATATACATATAGATAGATAACTCACAAATCACAATAGATAATCAACATTATCATAATAAACAAGTGATCCACATTATCATTATAAATAGATAATTCACACTGTCATCAAAATAGATAATCCATATTATCATCACAATGCAACCAAAACATTCATACCACACAGCATTACTTATCTCATTTCTGAGATCACAACCATTCAAGGCAATCAATATCATTCATCCATACTAAGCAAGGGTTTACATAATCACACTATAATTAATTTAAAATGAATTAAATTAATTACTTCTATCTCTAATTAATTTAAAGTGAATTAAATTAATTACTTCATCTTTAAAAATCTTGCTTACAGAACCATTTAATTGATTATAAATCAATTAATTATCATCAAATTATTCACCTTAATTAATCACCCTTGATTAATTATCCTTAATTGCATTCAAGAAATTGTCCTTTAATTAATTTCTCAAATTGATTATCCTTAACCAAAAACAGTAATTAACCTTTAATTACTTTCATTAATCAATTAATTATAATTAGTTACATTAATCCTTAATTAATTACATTAACTAATTACCTTTAATCACTAATCATTGATTAATTAATCTTAATTAATCAACCCTTAATTACATCATTAACTATATTAATTAGTGATCCCTAATTACATTTTAATTAATTACTTTATTTAAATTAATTACAATAAGTAATTAACCTTAATTAAACCACAATGATTAATTACTCCTGATTTATCACATTGAGTAATTAACTACCCTTAATTACTTCATTAATTATTCCCAATTAATTATCCTTAATTAATCCCTTGATCAATTACTAAGTAATTATACTCAAATTACTTCCATTCTTAAATCATCTTCAATTAATTACATCCAGTAATTATCATTAATTACTTCACTAAGTAATTACACTCCATTAATTACATTAATTAATTATCATCAAATCATTCAGTGTTTAAAATTAATTAAACTTAATTAATCAATTTAAACTAATCACATTAAACTCAATTAATTACATTAAGTAATTAATTCCTTAATTATTTTCGTTAAGTGATTACACCTAAACAATTCACAAATGATTATCATTAAATTAATTAATCTAATTAATTATTAAAATTAATCACATTAATTAATTTTTAAATAATCTTAGTTAATGAACTTCATTAACCATTCTTTAATTACTTCCATTAAGTAATTAACTTAGATTAACCATTGTTAATTACAAATTAATTTATCTTTAATTATCCATTAATTAATCTCTAAATATTTAATTAATTAAGGTTAATTGTAACATAATTAATCCTTAATTATTTGATTAATTAACCCTGATTATAACTTAATTGCTTAATTGATAAATCTTTAATCATTAATTAATAATCTAATTAATAATCCTTAATTACCAATTTATTTTTCATTAATTAATTAATCTTAAACCTTAATTAATTAATTTAAACTTTTATTTACTTATTTAATTAATCCAAGTCATAATTAATTAAATAAAATCCATTTTAATTAACTTAATAATTCAATCATTTAATCTTCATTTACTTAAAGATAAAAAAATATTCCTTATTAATGATCAAATTTTCATTATCAAAAGTATTTAAAAACAATTTACTTTAAACTTTTCTTTCAAATTCCATTTTAAATTTAAGATTTAAAAATGAATACAAATTGACTTTAAACCAAGCTTAAAAACAATTCAAAAATCTTTAATTCACATGTTAAAGAAGTATTCATTTTATAACGAAGTTTAAAAGAAATTTAAAACCAAATTTATGATTAAATTCAAACCATAGTTAAAAATACACTTTAATATTCAATTTGTTTAAAACATTTTAAATTTGAAAACTTCTTTTTATTACAAAATTGGAATGCATATTAAATTTTGATTCTAGATTAATCTTTAGATTTAAAACCTATTTACAATTTAAAACTTCATTTTTAAAATTCAAACTACTTAACCCTTTTTATAGTAGTTAAATCAATTCAAATTTAAAAACTTTATCTTATTTGAAAACTGAGATTTAAACTTGAACTCCAGATTGAAAAGACTAGATTTAAAAATTATTTTCAACTTTATTTTTCATTTAAACTCAGCTTTTAAATTTTATTTTAAAATTTAAAAAAAAACAAAACAACGGGTTTATATTAAAACCTATTACAAATAATCAACCCTAGGTACCATCCTTATTACTTCGAGTTCAAAGCCCAACCTCCCCGAGCAAACTTCCCAACAACTTCGAGCAATCTCGAGAACAAAGTCTCTGGCCAACCCAACATCATCAGAATTGAAGAATGTACACCGTGCATGTGTATTGTGCCGCCGATCAACTCCAGCCATCTCCGATGATCTTGACACATAGCAAATCATATCTGCACCCTATCGCGAACATTAAAGCATCATCCCATTCTCGAAAATCGAATTCGAGCGGCAACTCCAAACCTGGAAACGACAAGGACACCACAACCTAAACCTGTCAACGCTACGTTCTCGCAGCTCCGACCACCTGAAGGTTTAAATCTCCGGCATCGTCTTCCTCTACATGTCTACTTCCATTACCCAAAACCTAGTTGAACTCGACCAAATCTATGAGCCGTGGTGATCGATTCACCAAGCACAGCTAAAACTAGGGTTCTAAAGGAAAACCCACTGCTGCAACTTCCCCAATGATTTTCATCACCATCAGATATTTTTCCTAGCATCTTTGATCACCCTCCATCATCAGGAAGAAATCCATCCCCTCCATATACATAGATCACCAGAAAATCCTAGAAGTTCATATTCAGTTCAAACAAGAAATGTACATTCATCCTTAAATTATAAACTATGATTCTTGATTTAAAAATCATATTTTTGTTTATGGATTTGTTTTATAATCCTAGATCCATGAATTACTGAATTTGAATTTTTACTTAGCTTAGGTATTTCTGTTGCTCATGATTCCCAGAGCCAAGACAAACTTATTTCAACTTAAATAAATTTAAACTTTACATTATAAATAAACAAACAAATTTTGTTTTAATACCAAATCCTATCAGTAATTTGATCAATAGAAAAATGAATTTTGAAATAGACTAGACCTTGGAAATTAAACAGAGAGAGATCTCTGATAAACAAACATGCACAGCATCAGTATGTCCATATAAATATATACAGAACAATGCATATAAGCATACTTATTCCAAATTTTAATCAAGCAATCAAAATTCATAAACTTAAATTTTTAGAAAGGAAATTGTTACTCACTTGAATTTGAAGAAGACAGACCTTCCATTCGAAATGCTTTTGATACTTTAAAACTGCATTGCCCCTTTGATTTAAAAACTACTTGCATGCTTCCAGACTTTAGAATAGATTTCAAAATTTCTTTTGTTTGAAATGTATAAGCTACTGATTTGTAACAACCCGCATATTTATCAATTGTATATTTAAATGTTTTTTCGTTCTTCGGATTTTGGTCCGAAAAGCTACTTTTCGCACGCAGTCGAATTAGGACTCAAGACCCCTCCCATTGAGTTCAAAATGCTGTTTGCAACCTTTTTGACTATAAACATTGATATGTTTGGAGCTAGCTAAAAATTTTACCTTTTTCACTTTGGGTTTGGGTTTGGGTTCAGCCCACTAGCCAACTTAGTACCCAAATCTGAACCACTTCTCCCCATTCACTCTCACTTCCTCCTCTTTTCAGTTCTAAAGCAAAATTGGTGGAAGAGAATGGGAAATAGAAATCCAAAACCCTAGTTCATTTGCAAAATCCAAGATCTAGCTCCAAATTCTAAGAGAATCCATTGGTAAGCATCCCCTTCATCTTCTCCAACTCTTTCTCCTTCCATTTCAGAAATTCCTAAAACTAACATAGGAAATATTTTACTTGTAAACTTAGATTGAAGGTTCTTGAGTTGTTATTAAAGAGGAATTGATCTTAGCTTGTTTTAAAAGCTTCTCCTTCATTGATTTGGGTTCAAAGGTGAGATTTTTGTCCCACATCTATGACTATAATTATCTTTGGTGGTTAGGTACGAATTCCTAACACCTCTTCGTGTGAATTTGCTTTTGATTTGGATTGGTTTTGTGAATATTCCAATTTTTGGGTTTTTAAGTCAAATTTGTGTGAAAATCCTTTTATGGATGTTTGATCATGCTATGGATGACGCATCGAGGAGCATATAAGGCCAGGTTGCTGATTGGCATAAACCCTTAGAGCCAATTTTCGTCCGGTTGCATTTTGGAAGAGTTTTCTCTTCATTTGTATAGGCTGAAAAACAGCCAGCAAGATTCAGTCGACTGAAAAGTCTATTCAGTCGACTGAACCAGGAACCCGAAAGTTTCCAGGCATGATTCAGTCGACTGAATCCTCTGTTCAGTCGACTGAATCCTCTGTTCAGTCGACTGAATCCTCTATTCAGTCGACTGAACCTAGAAATAGAAAGTTTTCTGAACCTGGAAAATTTCCAAGTACAGGGTTAGTCGACTGAAAACTCTGTTCAGTCGACTGAACCTGCTGTTTCAGTCCAGTTTGCCTTTTTGGATTGAATTTCCAATTTAAATCGATTCGTGATGATCCTATTTGTTGCTATCATTTATTATCGATGTCGCTCCATACTATCCTCCCTTAGGTCTTCACTAGGTCATACCATGACCTGACCGGGCAGGTCGAACCCCGTAGCGGGGGTGTTGCCCCCGCACCCCCACCTTGGGGGGTTGCCACCCCTTGGACCCCCCCTCCGTAGGGGATCTTATCTGAAAAATATTCAACAGAACTTGCTTTGTTGATATGCTGAGTTAACCATTGTTCGAGACAAACTATCTTGGGCTTCTCGGTCGATTTTATGGATTTTTGAATATCTATTTCGATGGATTTTTTATCGGTTTCTTTGGATTTTATTCACGTCTTCGAATGTGAATTTTTATGATTGATTGTTTCTACAATCACTTCTATGATTTGTCACTTTAAAATATAAATGTTTTCTATACTAGTAGTAAATATCAAAACTCTTTCTTCAAATGATTTCAGCACTATTTTATAACAAATCTTGTTTTCTCAAACCGATTTCCAATCTATTAGTATATACAAACCTTTACCTCACTCGAATGAGAAATCTAATTAAACGACTTAGTAAAACAAGTGGTATGAAACGCTTGCGTTTACTTCGTCGGTTAATTCTTGGACTCATTCAATTGAAACTCTTGTGACAATTTTCTAGTGGAGATCTACAGTTTGTTTGTAAATATATAAATTAAGCTAGTGGTTATGGGATATGAAGCTAAGATCATATATTTACTAGCTTAGTGTAATTGACACTTCTTGATGATCGATGATGATCGTTTTATGGTTTAGACTAGCATTGTGCGATGCCCCTTTGTCTACGTAGAGGACTGTACCTCATTTTTATTGAGCTTCGGCTCACCAGGAGGAGCTTCAACTCAAAGTCCGCAATGGGGGACTATACCCTGTCATGAGGAGCTTCGACTCACTAGTAGGAGCTTCGGCTCAAAGTCCGCAATGGGGGACTATACCCTGTCATGAGGAGCTTCGGCTCACCAAGGGGAGCTTCGGCTTAAAGTATGCAATGGGGGACTATAACCTGTCATGAGGAGCTTCGGCTCACCGGGGGAGCCTCGGCTCAAAGTCCGCAATGGGGGACTATACCCTGTCAGAAGGACCTTCGGATCACCAGGAGGAGTTTCGGCTCAAAGTCCGCAATGGGGGACTATACCCTGTCGGGAGGAGCTTCCGCTCACCAGGAGGAGCTTCGGCTCAACGTCCGCAATGAGGGACTATACCCTGTCAGGAGGAGCTTTGGCTCACCAGGAGGAGCTTCAGCTCAAACACCCCGGTGTATGTAAAGATTAAGTGAAAGCACCATCCGTGAACACGGAAATTTAAAACAAGTAGGAAAGTCACAGAGAAAGCAGTAAAAGACAACAATTTTATAGTGGTTCGGCTTCAGGTTAGGTCTACATCCACTTTAATCCTCTTTATTACTGAATCAATTACAACTTTACAACAATCTTTAATTACAATACTGGTGAGACAAACAACTAGAACTCCGATGTAGAAGAATTCTTTGAATCCATGTTGATTGTGTTAGATTTCCTCTTGAAGTTAGTAGAGATGCCTTTTGTGTTTGAAGTGTCGAGTGAGTCGGGAATTCAGCAGAGTATCGACATTCTGGAAATGAGGCCAAAAAGATCCCTTGAATGTTGGAGCTAGCGCCTTATTTATAGGAGAGTTCGGCTTTAGGTTGTAGGTCGCAAACGACCTTGGATAGGTCGTAGGTCGCTCGCGACCTAGTGGGAGTCGTTTACCGCTTATATGTGGTACACTTGATCGTTTTGGAGAAGCAAGTCATAGGTCGTGGCCGACCTAGGTAGGAGGCGGCATAGGAAGTTCCTTTGGTATGTTTGGGTTGTGGACGACTTAGGTATAGGTCGTTGGTCATGGGCGACTTAGTAGATACGGTTTACGGCCTAATAGGAACATCCCTTGATCATTCGAACAAGTCATAGATCGTGGGCGACTTAGGGTAGGAACGACATAAGGAAGACAAGTTATCTCGGCTTTGTATAGCTCGCTAGGTCGCTAGGTCGTTAGAGAGCTCCATTCCTGTTAGGTCGCGTCTGAGTTAACTCGTTCACACTTTAGGTCATTAACCCGCTATTGGTCTTTTTGTCCGTTAGGTCGTAATGCCTTAGCTCGCTGCAGAACTTTACCACTGTTAGGTCGCTCCCCTTATTAAATCGTTAGGTCGCGTATACCTTTAAGTCGCTAGGTCGCCTCAGTCCATAGGTCGTTGGTGCGCTAGGTCGCTCAGTCCATTTAGGGACTAGGTCGTTCAACTTGCTGAGCCGCTTTATGTGTTAGGTCGCTTACTTCCTTAGGCAGTTAGGTCGCGCCTTCACATAAGTTGTTAACACGTTGACTCATAGGTCGCTGGACCATCTACTCCTTTAGGTCGCTGGACCTTTCAACTCTTTAAGTTGCTGAGCTTTGCAAGTCGCTGGCTAGTTGAGTCGCGACTTTCTTTAGGTCGCCAGGTCATAGAAAGAAGAGGGTTAACACAAAAATTATCAAATCTATTTGATTTTAAATACAGATTATTAAATTGATATTGCCAAAATTTCCGGGATATCACATCAAACCCGAAGCCCAATCTCGCCTTGATCATCGAAAAACTATGAATTTTCATTTTCTGTTCATCTTATAATGTCTTGCAAATTACTTTATTAAAAATCTTGAAATTTTCATCAATATTCCTGGATTTGCAATACCAATTCACTCATATAATCAAAACTTTAATTTCCGAGGTATAAATTTAGACCAATTTTAATTTTCTACTATTATTTAGCAATTTACAGAATATTACCAGATGTTTTTATTGAAAACCTTTTTTATAACAATTAACCTACGATTCCAAACAACTTTTATTTGTACACCTAAGTTTATAAATGATTGATTAGAGAGATTTTGATTTTTACTCTTGTTTCAAGTCTGTAACCATAGAAACAGATATACATATATCTGTAAACTAGGCATGCATGTTTAAATATCCAAGGATTCAACCATACTTCAACAAAATTTCATCCATACAACACTATATATGTTATCACTACTCAAATCAATTTCATGCATCAAGTAGATTAGGATTTTAGCTCGAAAATAAAAAGGAGTTTACTCCGCAGAGAGATGAAGACAGAATTGCTTTGAATTCAATTTAAAAGTTTTTTTCTTTTTTCTTCTTCTTTTTTTGGAGTGTAGATCTGGGTTGAATAAACATTTTTCATTGAGATCCAGATTTCCAAAAGAAAGGAATCAGAGGAGAAGAAATTTGGTCTTGAACAGGTTTTTTTTTTTGAAAACCTGGAAGCTAGAAAAACAGGGTCGTAGAACCATATTCATATCAACATTCAAACACACATCATAACATATGCAAACTTATTCACAAACCATTATCAATTCTACTTGCATGCAAACCAGGATGTATGTAAGGTTAAGGATTTTGCTCACCTGAAGGTTTCAAAAGGATAGAGTTTTGCCTGTACATTTTTTTTTCTTTAATTTTTTTAAGCTTAGATCTACAAAGTTTGCAAGTACAGGTATTTAATTACTCTTTATTGTACTTAATTCATTAAATACAAACAATTTTAAATTACTTACAGTTTTGAATATCTGTTATACATAGAGAAGCCTTTCCTGCAATTGAGACCAGAAATTGATTTTAATCTTTGACATGATTTGTTACCTGCAACTGATTGACAAAGTTGTTTAAATTCTTTGCTTTAATGATGTTTAGCAACTTCAAGTTTTAAAAGGAAATTTACTTGCCTTAATTCTTTTTTTCTCTCCAGGGAATCTGGAACTGGCAAAACTGAAGCATTGTACTTCCCTTTTTCTATAAATCTGCATTTTTTTTTGAATTTGTGTTAGAAACTTGATTTAAAATGACAAATTCATTAAACTTTAAAGTTAAAAACTTACTTGAGAGATGGAATGTAGATTTACAGCTTGATTGTTCAAGAAGATTTCCAGATTTCTACTTTTTAGTTTGAATTGGAGAAGAAAGGGTTGGTAGTTTTCAGATATTTTTTTTTGTTTTTCTGGTTTTTTTGTATGTTTGATTTTTCATTGACATTGAGATGTGTGATTCTCAATCTATTGTTATTGTATTTCAGAGATTTGGTGAGACTAAATAAATGAATATGGGGAGCTGAAAAGTTTTTCTATGATTTGTTTATCTTATTATTTTATTCTAGCAATGATATGGGATGCCATTTGTAAAAAATAATCATGAGATTCCAATGTAATGTTTATTTCTTTACTCCATCTCCTTTATCTTTAAATCCCTTTCTCTAACTTATTTACAAATTTTTTTTTTTAAATCTTTTAGCATTTATATTTTCATATCCTAACATATGTTTATATTCACATAGGTGTATGTTTATACTTTCAAAATATACATTGATTTCAAAAGATAACTTTCAAACAATATACATTATAATTTTTAGAAATCAAACTTTTACTGATTTAAAATATAGAGTTTTAATTTCAAATTATTTTCAAAATTTTTACTATTAGAAATTTTTATTCCTATATATTTATACCATTTACATTCATACATTCTTTATTATCCATTTTTGGTACAACTTTTTTTTAAAATAAAGAAGGATTTAAAAATTTTGATTTCATATTAGCAAATAGTCACATTTATTTATAAGAGAATTAAATCTTAAAAATAAATCTTTTGAAATTTATTATATCTTCCAAATATTAATAAAATTAAAAATTTAGAAAACAAACTATCATTAACTTTTTATTAATCTCAAAGCTTTTAATTTCTATTTTATTTTTAATACATTTTATTTTGAAATTAAATATTTGTTTATAAAATAATTATTCTTATATTTTAAATCAAATTTCTATTTATATTTATTTTCCTAAATCCAATATTTATTTGTAAGATATTTATGCTTAAATTTCAAATTAAATTTCTATTTGTAATCAAAAATTATTTATTTATTCTAGAAATCTCTAATTAATTCACAATTTATTTTCAAAAATTAATTTAATTGCCAAATTAAACTTGGTGAATTTTCAGGAATGTTACAGATTCCCCCTTAAAAAAATTCATCCCTGAAATTTGCAAGGGAGGCGAGAAAGAATAGATGATAGATAAAGAAATGATTGATCAGATCATATCGAAATATTTATTCTGCATTTGGTTTACCAAATCATAATATCAATAATATGAGAATAAACTCATACAATATTACATAAGACATTTGGGTCCACCGGTCTACGAATATGCAAGGGCATTGATTAGTTTGAAGGGATAACTAATCATTCGTAGAATATATCGGATCCCAAAGAATAGATAGATAGATTCAATCTTCTACAATTCCTCAAACACTAGATATGGATTCAAAATTTCGGCCGAAATACGCCAAAGTATATACCAACTTGTCCCTCTTCGAACTTCAGACCACACAAGAAATTACAATAGAATTTCAAATTTGGTTTTAACCGATATCATTTTATTGATTCAATTCAAGTTTATTCTTATATTTTTTAACCAATTTAACTCAATTTAGAATTTCCAATTTATTTAAAAGTTTCAATTTCAATTTCAATTTCATTAAAGTTTAGATCGAAAGCTAATAAGAAACTGATGAGGATACAACGTAAGGATTTTCTACAACGATTCGTAGGGCGACCATCACACCGAAACTTCTTTCTGAAGCAGCCACGAAGCAATCTAAAGAATTTTGAATCGGATCAAAGGAGATTGAGAAGAAAGTTATTTCCACTGTTGTAGGGCATTGACCATTTGTAGTGGTACTCCCCTATCCCCTATCTCGTCCTCTTCTCGCACTCATACTTACTATCAGTGGATAGTAAGAGAATTTACTGAGGCATTCGAATGGATATCTTAGGGATATACTCACTCTAGGGTATACTTCACCCTATCTCTAATGAGCTACTTAATGTGTTATACTCCTGAGCTAAAGTTTTAACCCTCAGCTTTGATACCATATGTAACGACTTAGACTCGACCTTCGAAAATCGGCACCGAATACGACACTCGTATACAAATGCCGCAGATCCAAACGTCTAATCTGGTTCGTCGGAGCTTATAGCACATTAAGTACAACATAGCGGAAGAAATGAATAATATAGTACATTTGATATACAACATTTGATACAACTGAATGATACAATAGATATTAATATACATCAGAGATGTGATACAAGACAATAGCAGCGGAAAGAAAAGTTAACACCAACAGCGGAACAAAATCTCCAATATGGTCTTCAAGAAAGAACTCCAACATCGGTAATCTCCATCTCCAAGGCACCAATCCAGAAATAGCTCGAGCTCCCAATAACGATGCACTAAGCTAAGAAAGTGCAGTCCTGATCCGAAGACTGAACTAGCTCCATATAATCTACTAAACCTCACTATGTGAAAAACCCAACTCTAGACTGCCCGTGTGGGTAAATTGTGGGCACTTAGAGTTTAGGAAAGGAACAGTAAACTCCAGGTCAGTCGTGGGACCGGTACGAGCAAAAAAAAAGTTTATCTTTAAAACAAACAACAAAAGAATTTAAAATGAATCCGCAATGCTTTTTAGAAAATGAAACAACCATAAGGCCTCCCGGCACACACACAATGCAATCACACACTTGGAGGAGTTTTCCCTTTATGATAGACAAATATGCTTAATACGAGAAAGATTCTTTTATATTATTACTAGTGCATAGTGGAAAATCTTTCGAAAGTATAATATTAATCCTAGCCAGCATAGGTACCACGATATTATGCCAACTATAGCTACCACCTGAGGTGGCAGATTATACAATTGCAATCGTAAAGGGCTCGTATTGTTTGATTGGATTTCCAACAAATGGTCAGGCAAAGGAACTTCCTACTGTCCATGGGTACGACTCTGGTAGGACGTCCCAAGAGCTTAACCACCTCTCTGCCCACACAAGGCCGGGTTACCTCTGTACCTAGGTAGCTACTACACGAGCGTGCCATCCCTCGGTCCTTTGGGACCTTTATCCGAGGTACCTCTAATCAAACAACCACAAAGCAATCACAAAGTAATAGATCTGCAGTATCCACATGAGTGCAGTATCTGGGCTCCATACCATGATACCACCCTATTCCAGAAGGGAATGACACACCCTAAAGGGCTCGACCCTCATAACCATGCCGCATCTTTCCTATTTCGACCATTTTCGGAGTGTGAGGTCCTGATGCAGTCTCGTCCACAAAGCTACGCTTTATACAAAAGCCATGCTTTGAACAACAAATGATACACAGCAGCACTCAGCATGCCACACTACCAAATTGGGAGTATATCACTGATAACTATCAACTACATAACCTCTGAGCTCGTATGTCTCAAAGAAGGGTGTTAAGCCAAGAGAATAAATTCTCCGCCACCAAGCAGAAATGTATTTAATAGAGATCAGTTTAAAATCTCAAAGTGTAGTGTCAGACATACAACCATACAAGTCTGTTCTGGGTTCGAACAGAACCGAAGGCACTTCCGAAGAAGCCCTTGCAATCCGGGTATCCACAATTCCGATCGGACTTCCCAACACTTAGGGAGGACTCAATACCGGAGCTACTCAGTGAAGAGTCAATCGACAGGTTATCCTGTCGTTCTCGAAGAAACCGGTCTTCAACACCGGTCTTCAATTGCAACCATAACGTCGTATCATTATTCACGATGGGTTATATGACACAAGGTCCTCTCCCGACTAAACCGAATAATGAGCGCAATATTTAAAAACATATGGATATGGGATTTTAGTTAAGTCACACTTTTAAAAAGTCCAAAACTTTTCTTTCAAATGGTTTAGACCAATTACCATTTCAAATCTTTAAACAAAAAGATTTGTTTCACAAAGTTCACCTGGTTTCACAAAGATCTATTCATAGATTTCAAAACAATTTCCATTTCAATTTGGATTAACTCAATAAATCTTTAAATTAAATATTTAACTTATAGCTTTCAAACCCGTTTCCAAAGATTTATTCATAACTTGGAAGCTCATTTTCATTTAGACTTGAAACCCTTTTAACACAAATTGAAAGTTCATTTCTTGTATGAAAGCTTTTATTATTTGAAAACAAATAGTTTTCGTTTTAGAAAAATCCAATTATATTTACACGAGTTAAAGCCCTTGAATTAAATTCAAATTCCCAAATTAATATCTTTAAAATGGTTTAACCCATATGTAACTTGTATAAAATCTATAATCCTTAGTTTCCACACATAGAATTCAATTTCAAATTTTGAATTTAAATTTAAATCAAATTATTTAAACTTGAAGACTTAATCAAGTTATTCAAAATTAAATTTTATCTTTGAAATTCCTTTTCCAAAACTTTTCACTTTAATCCCAATCCATTCCCAAACCCATTTGGATTCAAAAATTCAATTTTAAAACAATTTCAAAAATATGTGACCTAACCCATTTCAACATGCAATCCATACTTGTATGCGTATAAGTGTGGTCCAGGGGTTTTACACAATAAAATGAGACATCATCAATCAGCATCGATTCAAATACAACAATATATTTGATAAGTTGTATAAACTATAACGCTTATATTTGATAAGCGGTTTAAATTATAACGCTTATCTTTTCCTCACAGATCACAAATATATATCACAGATAATAAATCACATCAAACACAGCTCAAATCAAAACAGAATATATCAAAGTATCAAACAATTCAATTATCCAGTAGAACCCAAACGTTCATAAGTAAAATCAGTTAATTATCTGATTTATTCAAATCAGATTAACAACTTATGAATTATTAATCCTGGTTAATTAATATTAATAAAGTACAAATCATTTCAATTAATTATCCTTTAATAATAAATTAATTAACCACCTTCAATTATTAATTAATCAATCTTTAATCATTAATTAATTCTTAATAATTATCCTTAATTAATTTATCCTCAGTTAACTATCATTCTTCATTAATTAATTAAACTTTAAATTAATTAATTATCCTTAAATTAATTACCTTAATTAATCACCATTTAATTAATTACCATTTAATTAATTATCCTTTAATAATAATCGTTGATTATCCCTAATCACATAATTTAATTATCGCTTGATTAATTAACTTTGATCAATAATCAATTACTTTTAATTAAGTAATTATCTTTTAAGTAAATAATTTTTTTTGATTACTTTCATAAGTTTATTATTCTTTAATTACTTTTATTCAACGATAACTCTTTAATTACCCAAATATTAATTTAATTTAAAGACTAATCGTTATCTTTATTAATCACTTAATTATAATGAAGTTTATTTAATAAGCCATTTAAATTAATCATCATTAACAAATTAGTCCCTTAATAACTTTCAATTAAGGAATTACACTTTAATTAATTTCACCAAGTAATTATCCTCTCATAAATCAAGACTTTAATTAAAGATATCCTTTTATCTTACTTAATTTAAAGCATTTAAATCATATTTAAACTTAATGCTTGAAATCATTTTTGTACCAATCATTAATTTAATTTAAGCTTAGATTACGTCATCACATTTATAAAACAAAAAAACGCTTGTTCACTTTAATTAAATAACTTATATATAAAATCTTTAAATTTCTAAACACTTTATTTTATCCTTTAAAAATAAATCTATAAAACTTAACGTTTTAATATTCTTTAAAGCTTTATTTAAATTGCTTAAACACTTAATCATTTAATAACTTTAAGCTTGTTAAATCATAAAAAGTTAAGAAACCCGAGTCATACATTGAAGTATTCGAGATCTTCTCGGGTGTTACCCGAGACCACTGCCCCCTCTGCTTCGAGTTTTAACAAAAATTGACCCCTATACATTTTTTTCAACTTAAATTTCATTCAAGTTTTTAAACCCGGCTCCCCCCAGATTCGCTTCGAGCTCGACTTCGAGCTATACCGCCATTTTCTTGAGTTGACTATGAGTCCTCCTTCTTTCTTCAAACTTACTGATACACACATACAAGCGTATTCACATGCACAACTCAAAGAAGCAACTCCGACCACCTACGACACCACCAACACGTCGTTGACGACTCACCTATAGGCTAGATCACCCAGGTTGATGAACTTCGACCAAATTTTCAAAATCGAACAATCGAACCCAATAAACAAAAAGAAATGGTCAGCAAAAATGCCTCATTCAACCACCGTGGACCACCTGCAACCACACCGTCGCGTTCAGACACTCGCCGAAGCCTCCTCCTCCTTTCCTCCCGGACCGATCGAATATTGATCACTCTTGGCTGCGAATTTCACTTTTGAACTTCAACAATCAGAACCTTGCCCTAAACCCTATTTCTTCGAACCCAAGATTATTTGATTGTCAAAAAAAATTCATACCATTTTTCTATCGACCAACAACGTGTGACGCCCCACCTCTATACCCACGCTAGCCAAGCACACTACATGGTAATGCCGTCAACTAACACGGAGAATAAGGCTGGTTAGTAGCGACCATCTATAGCCTTGCTCTAACTATCTATTGAATACAACGACAATTGTCATACCTAGCAGGTCGACATACCCAATGAATACTTAAAACAAAACCATAGGTTGTTGGAGAATCTATCAGAGCAGAATATAACAACTCAGATGTAATATGCATCATAGAACAGTAGATCATCATATACACATATATTGATACATAACAGAGTTTACAAACTGGTACACGTCAAGTGGTATAGCAAACCACAATATACAGATGAATCCAAAATAATACATATCAGAGTTACAACAAAATAGGATTACAAAAAACTATAACAAAAAGGAACAAGCTGAATAGTCCATGCGGAAGCAATATAGACTAAGTCCAAAAGCACCTAACCTGAAACAACTCGGTCTGACCCGAGTATGAAATACACGGGTCAGTATAGCTAAACAAATCAATTAGATAAACTGAACAACAATAACCTGCAAGGTCACAAAGCATAACAAATATCTCTACAGGAGATAACACAATCATCTAACAAAAGATGAATCATAACAGAACAAGCCTCATCTCATTGGAAATTCAAATAAACAAAGGATACGAATATCCCAAAACAAGCCAAAAAGGCAATAACAAATACCAATGAAGGTAACACAAGTTCCACAAGGTAACAGCAATATATCGTGCGGCTCCAAAAGACCAACACCGAAGAGCGATACCTAGGGAATAGACATATCAACGAAAACAAAAGATTGCTCGAGCTCAGTACTGTATAAACAAGGGTCCATAATCCCGAAGGCTCCAAACCCAAATATCACTCGAGCGGCTCATAAAGACCAACTCCGAAAGCAATACAATAGGGCAACAAATCCGAAGGCACAAACTCGAAGGTACAAACCCGAAGGCAAGATACCCGAAGGCAACAAACCTGAAGGAGGCGGTCCGAAGACACTATCCCAAAGGCAACAAACCGTAGTGGTGAAGGTCCGAAGGCCTAGTACTGGACACAACTAATAGGAAGAATGTGTCACAACTCTCAAAAAGGAATCCAAAAAGTGGTAATGTGAGTCCCATAACCACTCGTTCGCACTAAATGGTTTACAATCCGTTAGTTAATTTCACACTCAAAGCAGTACAAAGTTTACCTCATCTTATTGGTAAACCAGACCAAACGGTCAAAAAAATCATTCGAATAGGTCGGGGATTAATCTGAAAGATAAACGCATAGATTCATGGTCCGTGTTTTACCTAACCATTATTCTCCTTTCCACTCCGCTCGAAGTGCAAAATTGTGTGTGCGTTTAAATAGGATTTATAAATTAGAGAAGCAAACTTTTAATACAATTTAAAACATTATTTTATAAAAACACGTGGATTTAAAATTAAAAGGAACCATCAAAGTCAAAATAAATGATAATCACCTATAGGACCATCACGAATCATTCAAATTGGAAATTCAATCCCAAAAGGCAAAGTGGGCTGAAACAACAAATTCAGTTGACTAAACAGCAATTTCAGTTAACTAAACAGAGATTTTCAGTTGACTGAATTCTTCCTGGAAACTTCCTATTTCCTGGTTCAGTCGATTGAACAGATAATTCAGTCGATTGAATCATGCATGGAAACATTCTGTTTCCAGGTTCAGTCGACTGAACTGAAAATTCAGATGACTGAATCATACCTGGAAACTTTCGGGTTCCAGATTCAGTCGACTGAACAGAGAATTCAGTCGACTAAATCATGCCTGGGTTGTTTTTCAGCCTATCCAAATGAAGAGCAAACTCTTCCAAAATGCAACCGGACGAACATTGGCTCTAAGGGTTTATGCCAATAGCAACCCAGCCCTATATGCTACCTCGATGCATCACCAAAACATGATCAAAATATTAAAGTTAGGATTTTAAAGATTTGAACCTAAAACACTAAAAATTGGAATATTCACCAATTCAACCCAAACCAAAAGCAAATGCACATGAATAAGTGTTAGGAATTCATACCTAACAACCAAAGATAATTATAGTCATAGATGTGAGATAAAAATCTCAACTTTAACCCAAAACAAAGAAGAAGGAGCTTAATTACAAGGAGAAGACCAACCAATCTCTACTTCAACCCAACAAGCTTTAATCTAAGCTCATAAAAAGTATTTCCTAAGTTAGGTTTAGGAAACTTTCTGAAATTGAAGAGGAAAATAGTTGGAGAAGATGAAGAGAAGGCTTACTTTCTCTTAGAATTTGGAGAAGAATTCAAGTTTGCAAAGTAAACTAGGGCTTGGAATTTCTAATTCCTATTCCTTTCCCCCATTTTCAGTTTTAGCTTGAGTTTAGAAGTGAAAATGAGTGAATGGGGAAGAGAGGGACCGAGTTAGGGTATATAGTTAGCTAATGGGCTGAACCCAAACCCAAAATCCAACTAGAAAAAGTAGCAAAATTCAACTTACTCCAAACATATAAAAGCTTATAATAAAAAAAAACGCAAATGCCATTTTGGACTCATTGGAAGTGGTATCAAGCCCCAATTTGGCCATTTGCAAAAAGTAACTTTTCGGACCCAAAAATCCGACTAACGACGCTATATTTAAATAAAACATTTAAATATAAAATCGTTAAATATGCGGGTTGTTACAGATCTCCCCTCCTTTCAAAATTGTGTCCTCGCAATTCCCAGAGACGATATATGTAACTACTACATACATACATCATCCCAAAAAGAAAAGGAAATAAGCTTGAGATGAAAAGATATTCTCACCATTGCCAAGCCAAGATAGAAAACCCGGATAAGATCGCTCGATAAACTCTCTGGTTTCCCAAGTACAGTCATTGGGGTTAGCTGACCATTGAACTTTAACGAGCGGCACGTCCTTGTTCCGAAGGTGTCGCACCTCCGTGTCAAGTACGCGAATAGGCTGTTGTACAATAGATAAGCCCGGTGAGATCTCAAGTTCTTGCAAATCAGGAGAATCGATAACAGAATCTGACTCTCGAAGACACTTCCGAAGTTGAAAGTCGTGAAACACATCATGAATGCGAGATAAATGAGCAGGAAGTGAAACTCTATAAGCCACAGGGCCAATACGTTCAGTAATAGAAAATGGTCTTATAAAGCGAGGAGCCAATTTCCCAGTCGTACTGAAATGCATAACCCCCTTCAAAGGAGAAACACAAATAAAGACAAGATCACCAATCGAGAATTCGAGAGGCTTCCTACGGTTGTCCGCCTAGGATTTCTGACGGTTCTGTGCCTCTTTCATTCTCAACCGAATAAAATCAATCTTCTCAGAAGAGTCACGAACAAAATCTGGGCCAAGAATAAGCTTCTTCCCAGATTCCAACCAACAAGAAGGTGATCAACATGGCCTTCCACATAAAGCTTCGAAAGGAACCATACCGATATTAGACTGAAAACTATTGTTGTAGGAGAACTCTACAAGAGGTAGGTGATCCTCCCAACTACCACCAAATCAAAAATACAAATATGGAGAAGATCTTCCAAGATATGATTCACCCGTTCAGTCTGTCCATCAGACTGCGGATGATAAGCTGTGCTAAAATTAAGCTTTGTTCCTAAAGCTTGCTAAAGACTCTTCCAAAAATGACTCGTGAATAAGGGATCACAGTCACTCACCATAGCACTAGGAACACCGTGACGTCTCACGATTTCCTTGACATACAACTTAGCCAAATGAGAAGCAGTCCTATTAGACTTAATAGGAACAAGATGAGCAGATTTAGTGAGGCGATCAACAATAACCCAGATGCTAGAATGGCCTGATCTCGAATGAGGTAGGCCGTCAATGAAATCCATAGAAATCTGATCCCATTTCCACAATGGAATCTCTAGAGGATTAAGAAGACCCGAAGGATGATGATGTTCGTCCTTAATACGCTGACAAGTTATGTAATTACTCATATAACTCGCCACATCGTGTTTCATGCCTTCCCAATAATAAATACGACCCATATCAGCATACATCTTACTACTACCAGGATGAATGGCATACTTAGAACGATGACAGTCGTCAAGAATGTCATGCCTAAGTACAAAATCAGAAGGCACAAAAAGATGGTTCTTCTTGCGAAGACACCCATGAGAATCAATGCTGAGACCCTGCAACGCCTCATCACAGGATCCAGACTCACAAAGCTGATTAAGATGCAACAAATCAGGATCACGCCGCTGAGCATCGGCAATACGATCCAATAAAATGGGTTGAGCTCCCAAACTAAACAATAGAATAGGAGAATCATAAGATGAACCTCGATCACGAATTTCACAAAAAGATAGAGTCTTAAGAATGTTCCATTCGCCAAGCATCATAGAAACAACGGCCGAATGTTTGCGACTAAGCGCATCAGCAACATGATTACCCTTTCCAGGGGTTTACTGGATATCAAAGTCATAGGAAGCAAGAAAATCGAGCCAACGCTGTTGTCTCATATTGAGTTCCTTCTGAGTGAACAAATACTTCAAGGATTTATGATCGGTATGAAGAATGAAGCGCTCGCCCAATAAATAGTGTCGCCAAATCTTCAAGGCAAAGACAATGGCAGCTAACTCAAGATCATGAGTGGCATAGCGAACTTCATTCTGACGCAGTTGCCTAGAAGCATAAGCAACTACCCGATCCTTCTACATAAGAACAGCACCGAGACCACTACTACACGCATCGATGTAAACAACAAGATCATGATTTCCCTCGGGAACCACCAAAATTGGAGCATTAGTGAGAAGTTCCTTTAATGACAGAAAGGAAGCTTCACACTTTTCGGACCAAATAAAACGAACGCCTTTCCGCGTAAGGCTGGTGAGAGGAAGCACAATACGGGAAAAATCCTTAATGAACCGACGGTAATGACCCTCCAATCCAAGGAAACTACGAATCTCATGCACATTCTCAGGTCTCATTCAATTCTGGATGGCTTCGATCTTTGAGGGATCGACAGAAATGCCATCGGAAGATACAATATGGCCTAATAATTTAACCTTATTCTCCCAAAAATGGCACTTGGAGAATTTGGCTCTATGTTGATAATGACGGAGGGTACTCAAGACAATTCTCAAGTGATTAGCATGCTCAGCTTCAGACTTAGAATAAATAAGGATATCATCAACGAACACAAGGACGGACTTATCGAAATATTCCCGGAATACTCGATTCATGAGATCGACAAAGAAAGCGGGAGCGTTCGTCAAACCGAACGGCATAACAAGCCACACAAAAGAACCATAACCAGTGCAAAAAGCAGTAAACGGTATGCTATCCTCCGCGACTCGCAACCGATGAAAACCTATGGCGAGGTCAAGCTGAGAAACGACCTTAGCACCACTCATTAGATCAAACATATCATCGATCCTTGGCAATGGATACCTATTCCTGATGGTTAACTTGTTAAGTTTACGATAGTGAATGCAAAGCCTAAGAGTTCCATCAGACTTCTTCACGAAGACGACCGTGGATCCCCAAGGAGAAAAACTGGACTGAATCAACTGCTTGGACTCAAGCTCTACAAGCTGCTTCTTAAGTTGCTCATTTTCTTTTGTAGACATCCTTGTAGGAGGACGACTAACTGGCTGCGCGCCTGGAATGAGATCAATGCGGAACTCAATTGCCGATTTGGGTGGCAAACCCGAAACAGGTTCGAAAACATCAGAAATTTCACAAGCAATAAGAATACGAGCTATATCCTCATCTTCTCGCAAGTCAAGAGAATATAAAACCATTTCGTAATTATCCACATTCCAAAGAACAAGTAATAGCTGAGTAGGCGAATACGGATGTTGAAGATACAAAATTCTCTCCGAACAAATAATCCTGGCATCATATCTTACTAGCCAGTCCATTCCCAAAATCATACCAAATCCCAAACAAGAAATAACGTGGAGATTCGCACGAAATAAAAGCCACATAAAACAATCTCAACATCATCACAAAGCATACTAAGGGTCGCGGATCCTCCAATAGGATTCGCAATCCTTAAAGAAGTAACCAAACAAGAAACATCCAAGGATAAATCATCAACGAGCTTTTTCGATATGAAAGAATGTGATGCACCCGTATCGAAAAGTACTCGAATACTATGGTCATGAAATAAAATAGAACCTTTGAAAATAGATGGAGACATACCTTTTGGCTGAGAAGGACCTTCAAAAGCCTTGGCAGCATTAAGCTTGACGGATTTGGCACCACCAGGAACAGTAGGGCAAGTGGAAACATGATGACCTTCCTTCTTGCAATAGCGACAGAAGAGAGGCTTGGAACAAGCTCGAATCATATGATCCGAAGAACCACAATTGAAACACTTCCGAATGAAAGGTGTTCCAGCAGATTGAGGCTGAGAATTAGAACCACCGGTCTTCTTCTTCTTAGAAGGAAAAGACCTAGACTTTTGAAATGGAAACTGCTTCTTGTTGGGGTTCTTGGAAACCTCAACATCCTCACCACTATCACACTCCTTCTGGACGGTTTCAAGACGAAGTTCAGAGTCAACCAACTCCTCAAAAGAGAGCTTAAGCTGGAGCAACTAAGACTTCTTAAAATATTTCTTAAGACCGAAGACAAACTTCAAATTCTTCGTATAAGAAGTGCTAATGAATTCAAGACCATACTTAGATAAAGCCTCGAATGATGCAACATACTTAGAAACAGAAGATTTCCCTTGCTTCAACTCAAGGAAGCGACGGATCAATAAAACTTTTTCGGATTCAGGAACGAACTTGAGTTCGAATCGTCCCCGAAACTGAGTCAAAGAAAGAGTAGACTCATCAATTTCGGCTACAAGAAGCTCATACTAATCAAGAGCACACTCTTGTAATAAGCTAGAAGTTATAAGAATTCTATCATGATCCGAAAGATGCATGTGAGAGAAGATACGCTCGCACGTACGAAGCCAAGCTTGGACTTCAAGAACAGACTCAGAGCCTTAAACCGGCTTTCCTCCAAGATGTGCAAAATCACTGCACATACGTGCAAAGGCAGACTTGCAAGGTGGAGATACTCGAGGAGGAACTGGAGGCTGAGTGCTCCTAAACAATTCCAAAAACTGATCAGCGAACATATAAACACCATCCGGATGTGAGCCATTGGATTGCCCAGCATCCGAACGTCGTCTTCTGCCTCTTCCAGCCATACGCTGAAAGTTAAGATATGAACATGATTATTCACAAGGTAGATGTCATTAATAAAATTGTGGAATACTACGGAATGAAATGCATTCCTAGACGAATTACCAAATTCTATCTAACCTTTGATGGTAGAAGGAATAGAGAGACACGATGATTCAAAGATTTTTATCACTTATTACATTTTGATGTATCGTAATATGTGCTTCTATTCTATGTTTATCATATTTTGTTCTAAACTCAGCTCTGATACCAAGCTGTGACACCCCACCTCTATACCCACGCTAGCCAAGGACACTACAGGGTAATGCCGTCAACTAACACGGAGAACAAGGCTGGTTAGGAGCGACCATCTATAGCCTTGCTCTAACTATCTATTGAATACATCGACAATTGTCATACCTAGAAGGTCGACATACCCAATGAATAATTAAAACAAAACCATAGGTTGTTGGAGAATCTATCAGAACAGAATATAACAACTCAAATGTAATATACATCATAGAACTGTAGATCATCATATACACAAATATTGATACATAACAGAGTTTACAAACTGATACATGTCAAGTGGTATAGCAAACCACAATATACAGATGAATCCAAAAGAATACATATCAGAGTTACAACAAAATAGGACTACACAAAAACTATAACAAAAAGGAACAAGCTGAATAGTGCATGCGGAAGCAAAATAGGCTAAGTCCAAAAGCACCTAACCTGAAACAACTCGGTCTGACCCGAGTATGAAATACACGGGTCAGTCTAGTTAAACAAATCAGTTAGATAAACTGAACAACAATAACCTGCAAGGTCACAAAGTATAACAAATATCTCTACAAGAGATAACACAATCATCTAACAAAAGATGAATCATAACAGAACAAGCCTCATCTCATTGGAAATTCAAATAAACAAAGGATATGAATGTCCCAAAACAAGCCAAAAAGGCAATAACAAATACCAATGAAGGTAACACAAGTTCCACAAGGTAACAACAATATATCGTGCGACTCAAAAAGACCAACACCGACGAGCGATACCTAGGGAATATACGTATCAACGAAAACAAAAGATTGCTCGAGCTCAGTACTGTATAAACAAGGATCCATAAGCCTGAAGGCTCCAAACCCAAATATCACTCGAGCGGCTCATAAAGAACAACTTTGTAAGCGATACAATAGGGCAACAAACCCGAAGGCACAAACACGAAGGTACAAACTCGATGGCAACATACCCGAAGGAAACATACCCGAAGGCAACAAACCTGAAGGAGGCAGTCCGAAGACACTATCCCAAATGCAACAAACCGTAGTGGTGAAGGTCCGAAGGCGCAGTACTGGACACCACTAACTGGTAGAATGTGTCGCAACTCCCAAAAAGGAATCCAAAAAGTGGTAACGTGAGTCCCATAACCACTCGTTCACACTAAACAGTTTATTATCCGTTAGTTAATTTCACACTCAAAGCTGTACAAAGTTTACCTCATCTCATTGGTAAACCAGACTAAAAGGTCAAAACAATCAATCGAATAGGTCGGGGATTAATCGGAGAGATAAACGCATGGATTCATGGTCCGTGTTTTACTTCACCATTTAATCTCCTTTCCACTCCACTCAAAGTGCGAAATTGTGTGTGTGTTTAAATAGGATTTATAAATTAGAGAAGCAAACTTTTAATACAATATAAAAGATTATTTTATAAAAACACGTGGATTTAGAATTAAAAGGAATCGTCAAAGTCAAAATAAATGATAATCACCAATAGGACAATCACGAATTGATTCAAATTGGAAAATCAATCCCAAAAGGCAAAGTGGGCTGAAACAACAAATTCAGTTGACTAAACAACAATTTCAGTTGACTAAACAACAATTTCAGTTAACTAAACAAAGATTTTCAGTTGACTGAATTCTGCCTAAAAACTTTATGTTTCCAGGTTCAGTCGACTGAACGGAGAATTCAGTCGACTGAATCATGCCTGGAAACATTCTGTTTCCAGGTTCAGTCGACTGAACAGAGAATTCTGTCGACTGAATCATACCTGGAAATTTTCAGGTTCCAGATTCAGTCGACTGAACAGAGAATTCAGTCGACTAAATCATGCCTGGGCTGTTTTTCAGCCTATCCAAATGAAGATCAAACTCTTCCAAAATGCAACCGGACGAACATTGGCTCTAAGGGTTTACACCAAAAGGCAACCCGACTCTATATGTTCCTCGATGCATCACCAAAACATGATCAAAACATCAAAGTTAAGATTTTAAAGATTTAAACTCAAAACACTAAAAATTGGAATATTCACCAATTCAACCCAAACCAAAAGCAAATGCACATGAATAAGTGTTAGGAATTCATACCTAACAACCAAAGAAAATTATAGTCATAGATGTGAGATAAAAATCGCACCTTTAACCCAAAACAAAGAAGAAGAAGGAGCTCAATTACAAGGACAAGACCAACCAATCTCTACTTCAACCCAACAAGCTTCAATCTAAGATCAAAACAAGTATTTCCTAAGTTAGGTTTAGGAAACTTTCTGAAACTGAAGAGGAAAAGAGTTGGAGAAGATGAAGAGAAGGCTTACCAATAGTTTCTCTTTGATTTTGGAGCAAGAATTCAAGTTTGCAAAGTAAACTAGGGCTTGGAATTTCTATTTCCTCTTCCTGTCTCCCATTTTCAGTTTTAGCTAGAGTTTAGAAGTGAAAATGAGTGAATGGGGAAGAGAGGGACTGAGTTAGGGTATATAGTTAACTAGTGGGCTGAACCCAAACCCAAAACCCAACCAGAAAAAGTAGCAAAATTCAGCTTACTCCAAACATATCAAAGCTTATACTCAAAAGATCGCAAATGCCATTTTGGACTCGATGGAAGTGGTATCGAGCCCCAATTCGGCCATTTGCAAAAAGTAGCTTTTCGGACCCAAAAATCCGACTAATGACGCTATATTTAAATAAAACATTTAAATATAAAATCGCTAAATATGCGGGTTGTTACACAACGCCTCATCTATCTTCAGGCTCAAACCCGAAGCCTAATCTCGCCTTGATCATCGGAAAGCTATGAATTTTCATTTTCTGTTCATCTTATATTGTCTTGCAAATTACTTTATTAAAAATCTTGAAATTTTCATCAATATTCCTGGATTTCCAATATGAATTCACTCATACAATCAAAACTTTAATTTCCATGGTATAAATTTGGACCAATTTTATTTTTCTATTGTTATTTAGCAATTTACAGAATATTACCTGATGTTTTTATTGAAAGCCATTTTTAAAACTATTAACTTACGATTCAAAACAACTTTTATTTATACATCTAAGTTTATAATTGATTTATTACAGAGATTTTGATTTTTACTCTTGTTTCAAGTCTGTAACCATAGAAACAGATATACATATATCTGTAAAACAGGCATGCATGTTTACATACCCAGGGATTCAACTATACTTCAACAAAATTTCATCCATACAACACTATATGTGTTATCACTACTCAGATCAATTTCATGCATCAAGTAGATTAGGATTTTAGCATGAAAATAAAAAGGAGATTACTCCCCAGAGAGATGAAGACAGAATTGCTTCGAATTCAATTAAAAAGTTTTTTTAATTTTTTTTCTTTTTTTTGGAGTTTAGATCTGGGTTGAAACAGGTTTTATTATTTTTTTATTTTTTTTGAAAACCTGGAAGCTACAAAAAAGGGTCATAGGTCTGCACTCAACCTGGAAGCTTGAAAAACAGGGTCATGGGTCTGCACTCTGACATGCACAAGCATATTCATATCAATATTCAAACACATATCATAACATATGCAAACTTATTCGCAAACCAACAACAATTCTACTTGCATACAAACCAGGATGTATGTAAGGTTAAGGATTTTGCTCACTTGAAGGTTTCAGAAAGACAGAGTTTTGCTTGTACATTTGTTTTTCTTTAAAAATTTTTTTTTGAAGCTTAGATCTACAAAGTTTGCAAGTACAGGTCTTTAATTACTCTTTGTTGTACTTAATTCATTAAATATAAACAATTTTAAATTACTTACGGTTTTGAATCTCTGTTATACACAGAGAAGCCTTTCCTGCAGTTGAAACCAGAAATTGATTTGGATCTTTGACTTGATTTGCTCCCTGCAACTGATTGACAAAGTTGTTTAAATTCTTTGCTTTAATGTTGTTTAGCAACTTCATGTTTTAAAAGGAAATTTACTTGCCTTAATTTTTTTTCCATAGAATCTGGCACTGGCAAAACTGAAGCACTGTATTTCTTTTTTTTATAAATCTGCAATTTTTTTGAATTTGTGTTAAAAACTTGATTTAAAATTACAAATTCATTTAGCTTTAAAGTCAAAAACTTACCTGAGAGATGGAATATAGATTTACAGCTTGATTGTTCAAGAAGATTTCCAGATTTCTACACTTTACTTTGAATTGGAGAAAGGGTTGGCAGTTTTCAGATATTTTTTTTTGTTTTTCTGGTTTTTTTATAAGTTTGATTTTTCTTTGACATTGAGATGTGTGATTATCAATCTATTGTTACTGTATTTCAGAGATTTGGTGAGACTAAATAAATGAATATGGGGAGCTGAAAAGTTTTTCTATGACTTTTTTATCTTATTATTTTATTCTAGCAATGATATGGGATGCCATTTGAAAAAAAATGATCATGAGATTCCAATGTAGCATTTACTTCTTTACTCCATCTCCTTTATGTTTAAATCCCTTTCTCTAATTTATTTACAAATTTTGTTTTTAAATCTTTAAGTATTTATATTTTCATATCCTAACATATGTTTATATTCACAAGGTGTATGTTTATACTTTCAAAATATACATTGATTTCAAAAGATTACTTTCAAATCAATATACATTAAAAAATTAGAAATCTAATTTTTAATAATTTAAAATATAGAGTTTTAATTTCAATTTATTTCCAAAATTTTTACTATTAGAAATTTATATTCCTATATATTTATACAATACTATCCATTTTTTATACAACTTTTTTATAAAAAAAGGAGAAAAGAAGGATTTAAATTTTTGATTTCATATTAGCAAATAGTCACATTTATTTATAAGAGGACTAAATCTTAAAAATAAATCTTTTGAAATTTATTACATCTTCCAAATATTAATAAAATTAAAATTTTTAAAAACAAACTATCATTAACTTTTTATTAATCACAAAGCTTTTAATTTCTATTTTATTTTTAATACATTTTATTTTTGAATTCAATATTTGTTTATAAAATACTTAATGTTATATTTTAAATCAAATTTCTATTTATATTTATTTTCCTAAATTCAATATTTATTTGTAAGATACTTATGCTTAAATTTCAAATTAAATTTTTATTTATAATCAAAAATTGTTTATCTATTCTAGAAATCTCCAATTAATTCAAAATTTATTTTCAAAAATTAATTTAATTGCCAAATTAAACTTGGTGAATTTTCAAGAATGTTACAGAATAGGCATAAGACTAATGACTATCGAGTTCTAGTTAGAACCACTTAAAGTATAATTAGAAGAGGAGTACCTAAAGAGATTGTTAAAACTGATCAAAAAGTACCTCGCAATGAAAGACCTCCGACTAAAAACACAAATGTCTTGGAAAGTGAGCTTCATGGAATTTTTTACAATGAACTAACCGCATTGACCTAAGTTATGGAGGGCCACATATTGAAAGAATGAGTAAAGAAGTAATAAGCCAGTATATAAAAGAGGTAAGGAAGGAATCTATTCGATAATTGAGGAACCACCGTCAAAGACAGTCCATAGCACTGTTAAGGTGCTGGATTTAGTATTAACACTAAAGGAACTGATAGGAGTTAACACCCAGTAATGACCCGTTTATGATACGGCTCAAATCAAACTTTCATTTTTGTCAAAAAATTTAGTTGACACTTGGAGTGGAGTTACCGTCATTTTTAAAAGTGCATTTGATCAAATGGGTACTCCGTAAGAGAAGTTCGAGCCAAATTTTGAACCAGTCATTGGATTCAATAATAAAGGCTACAAATCAATTAGGCAAATCAAAACATTTATTTAAATTGGAATTCCAGCATAACGAAGATATTTGGTACATTGTTTGCTTGATGAAACAACCATCTTACTATGGTGCGTTCTTCATTGACCTTCGATGGACGAGATCGGCACCTTTGTCTCCCTAAAGTACCTGCTTGTGAAGTTCCTTTATAAGCCGAGATGGGGGACCATGCATGGAGAACAAATTAGTTTTCGTGAAACATATTTCACCATAGTTGAGCAACATAACAAAGAGGGTGATGCTTGTTATAGGGTTTCCTCAAATAAATAAAATGAAATTAAAACTCAAAAGCCCTTGCATATCTATCCTCGAGCACTAATAACTAAATAAAATAGGCAAAGTCTTCCAACAAAAGTCTACCGAGTGCGTGGCAAGAAGGTCAAATCGGAAGAAAACGCGAGGAACTAAATGGAACTGAATCCAATCGATCGAGATAAGAATAAAGCTTAAAGGACACGGTACCTGATATGGATTTTTGATTTGATCGATAAAATGCACAATCCATTGGACACTAGAATGAAATAAGCTTAGATCCTAAAGACTGTTGTACAGTGGTAAAGACAGAACGTGGATGGATGAGAACGTAAGAAAGGAACTGAAATTGTTTCTACAGCTGAGCAAAGATGTCTTTGCTTGGGTTTATGCTGATATGGGAGGAATTGACCCTGCAATTATGTGTCGTGCACTCAATATTGGTCCAAAATTTATGCTAATGAAGAAAAAGAAGAGGCGGTTGGATAAAATTTAGATCATTGCACTGCAAGAGAAAATAAAAAAGGTATTAGAAAATGGGTCCATCAGAGAAGTATGTTATCCTAAATGGCTAGAAAATAAGGTCTTGGTCAAAAAGTCCAATGGAAACTGTAGAATATGTTTTAATTATATAGACTTAAACAAAACAAGCCTCAAGGACTACTACTCACTTCCTAGAATTAAGTAGCTAATCTATGCAGTAAGTTGTCGCGGTTTGTTTTTATTTATAGATGCTTATTCAAGGTACAATCAGATTCCTATGTTCAAACTTAATGAAGAACAAACAAACTTTTATTCGATTGGGGAATTGTAACATCTCCTATCCAGAGGCCTAAAACTAAACGCTATATATGTTGTAATCATCTATAGTATTAGCTTTCGGGGATTAAATGTACTAGCTTCCGGCGACTAAATACGGCTACATTAACAGTTTCAACAATATTAGAAGCACTTGAATATGAAACAAAATGCAGATTCCAAAACAACTATTACATCATTACATTTCAAAACCAATTATTTCACATTCACAACACATAGTCCTATATCCTTTTCAGGAACACATCAAATATAATTATTACAAAATATGCCAAGAGTGGTATATTAAGATACCCTCTTAGTTGATCAAAGTCTATGATCATAATAGGCCTGAACCAAACCAACACATTGGAAAATCCAACAAAACATAACAAGAACTACAACTCCTAACTAGCTATCTGTTTGCCTCCTGCTTGCCTCCGGTAGCTTATTCGTCATCCTACTAAAACCTGAAAAAGGCCATAATCCATTAGCCTACTCAAATTAATTTTGAGCACCCGAGATTTTTTGGGGAAAACATAAACTTCGAGTCAGACATAAAGCCTGGTGTGAATAATATAATACATCTCGGAATAATTATGTTAAGTGAGACCACGCCGCTTAGCGTAACGGATTTCCCCTCACTAACCTCCTTTTAAAACTTTTCTTTGCAAAACATTTCATAATACCATATACTATGCTCTTGCATCGACAACGGTTAAATACTGTAAAGCAATCATTATGTAAACCTATATAAATATTAAGTAATAATGAACTATCATTTCAAACATACAATTTTTTTTTGGATAACTTTTAATTTGGCTGACTCGGGTCTACCAGACAATATAGTCAAAATTTACCTAACATCTACTAGATATTCTTCGTTTGGATTATCTGTCCTTAACTATCTGTTAAACATTCCCTTCTAGACAGTCTGTCCTTAACTATCTGTTAAATACTGCACTTCTGGATGATCTGCCCCTAACTTAATTGTCACCCAGGTTTTCCTGAACCTAATGGTTTTTCGGGCTCGTTGGTAACCTATCTGTATACAAACATATATTCTTTTTGGTGTGTAATCATAATTTTAGTCTGCCTGTGACAAAGCACTACACACTGGATTTTTGGAGAAACAATTATCTGGGTCTATTAGCTAATGTATAGGGCGCGACCCCATACTAGTCTCATCTGATTTCCTAATATTTGAGTCATTCTCACTTAAGGATCCCCTTCTATAATTTTCCTTGAAAACATTTTCAAGATGATTTAAAACCTTTAAATCAACTTAAACAAGGAAAAGTATATAACCTTTATACTTTAGTCAAAATCGTATCACCATGTTATATACATATACATATATATTCTTTACTCAAACTTTAGTTGATGAAAACATTTAACCATTTGAAAGAACCTCTTTCTATACTTTGAAATCATCTTTTTCAAAGTATGCATCAAACCTTTCAAAACCATTCTCAAACTTTCAAACCTATTGAAAAGCAAACCTTTCGAAAGCTATAAAACTTTAGACATCAATTTTAAAATATTGCCTTAGGAAAAACATAGAAATCCTTTCGAATCCATTGAACTAAACCTTTCGAATTCATTAAAATAATTCGAAATCATAAAATAAACAAATCTTTTGAAACCATGCAATATAAACCTTTCGAATCTATTTAATATAACTCTTTCGAAATCATTCACTTAATCCTTTCGAATTCATTCGACTAAAATCTTTTAAAATCAAAACCTTTTGAAATCATTCTAGGTTCAATTTAAAACAAATTGAAATCTTCTTTTAAAAATCTTTCGACTCTACTAGAAGCAACCTTTCAACTAAGTCACAGCACTTCTTCAAAATCTTTTTTATACTTCAATTAAAGCAAGGGTAAATCACCTAAGTTGAAAGCTTCCTTTCATAAGCATGGAGAAGTAGCTAGTTTCTATAATAAGTAAACCATTCATCTTTGTCAAAAGATTCAAAACAAAACATTTATAAAGCGGTAGTAACCTTTCGACCGTGTCGGAAGGTTTCCAAATATAGTAATAATAAAGCAGAAGTAACCTTTCAAGTGTGTCAAAGCGTTTGAAACCTTTCTTTTAAACATTTTGATCTGGTTGAAAGCAGCCAAGTCGAGAGCTCTTATTCAAAAGTGAAGTAGGTGAAAGCTTTTGGTTTATAAAAAAAACATACCCCAACCTCTTTAGCCATCAACCTTATGACTTAGAACCCATCGACTCTGTACAGTTCATTATGTACCAAGTAGCTTGATACCATATGCATTGGTTTGACCTAGTCTGGAGATTAGGACCACTCGACCTCGTCGGAAGGTCTAGGTCGGAAGGTTTATTGATGTAAAGGCTGAAACGTTCTAAAAGTATATTTTCCTTTTTTTTCAACTTAAAAAGATAACTTTTCGACTAATCCACCTTTGTTTGTCAAATTTTCATTGGTTAACAAATTCTTTTCAGAAAGATGCTACCATTATTTTCAGAATTAAATAATAATTTCCTTTATAAAATGCCCCTTCTCCTAAATAAAATATATAAAACATTTAAGTCCTCTACAATAAATAATTTTATATATTCATCAAATAACTTAGGAAAAATCTGGAAAAATTCCAAAAAATCTATTTTAATATGTTTCCTAACATATAAAAATTTAAACACCAAATAGTCATTATTTTAGCCGAAAATAATTTATAACCCAATAAAAAGTTTCCTTCACTAGAAAATTAATATAAAACCATATTAATTTAGAAAATTATGAAAACCAAAACCCATCTCTAAAATATCATTTTTGATCTGTATTTAAATTTTCTAGGCATTTGGATGTCACTAAATAGAGTTTTCATGTCAAACATATCATAAAAACTAACTTGAACATATATAATCCATCAACGACATATTTATATAACTTCAATCTTCAAAACATGGCATATACTTGCAAAATCATTTAGGGTCTAATCTTAAAATCAAAAACTAAAAGAAATTGGGATGTAGTGATTTTTCATCTTAGTTTTGAGATTATAAATATGAGATTTGATGTTGATTTAGTTTATTTTCTTCCTTCTTTTGGTTCCTAGCTTTAATCTTCTTCTTGATAAAAAAATGTGGTCGGCCTTAAGAAATTTTAGTTTGAATGAAATGAAAATGAATGTGGGTTTTATTCCTAAGGGTTTAGGGTATAAACCTTACCTATTTCCCCTATTGCCCTTCTCATATCCCAACACATTAACTTAGGTTATTCCATTTTAATTAACACACTAACATGGCACAACCACCCTTTGTTAATCAAATCTCAAACTTTTAATCTTCACCTTATTTATTTAATTTACCCAACTAATTATTCTAATTAATGTTATAAAAATATAGGGTATTACAGGAATGCACTATTATAAGGTAATATCATTAGGATTAGAAAATATGGGTGCCACATAACTAAACTTGTATGTAGGATGTTCAAAGGACAAATTATGAAGAACAAGGAAGTATATATGGGCAATATGTTACCAAAATCTAAAGAGATGGAAAATCATGTACGTGATTTGATCAAAATTTTCGGAATGTTAAGGAAATAAAAAATGAAACTAAATCTGCAAAAATGTTCCTTAGAACCCAATCTTGTAATTTTTTTGGATATATTGTAAGTGTAGGAGGAATATTAGCCTACCCTGATTAGATCAAAGTAATTGGAAATATAGTGGAAATAAATATGAGCGAAGAAGTAAAGGTATTGAAAGGATGAGTTGCAACACTCAATTGATTCATATCAATGGAAACTAATAAATGCCTTCCCTTCTTCGATGTGATTAAAAAGTGGACGCCTTTTAATGGACCGAAGAATGCCAAAAAGCTTTCTAAGAGGTAAGAGGCCCTTAAGAAAAGCCACAGGTACATTCTAGCCCCATCGAGGGAGATGGCTTGTTAGTATATGTGGAAGTATTGGAATATGTAATTAGCTTAGTCTTAATAAAAGAGGAGAGTCGTATTCAATAACCAACATGACTACACGAAAAAGAGGTTAAAGGGTGTCGAAACTTAATACCCAATTATTAAGAAATCAGCCTATTGTTTGTTACTAACGGCATAGAATTTAAGGTCCCATTTCCAATCTTTCCCAATCAAGGTGTTAACGAACTATCCATTAAGATAAGTCCTTACTAATCTTACAACGTCAAAAAGATTATAAAATAGGAAATAAAGTGAAGCCAGTACGATATTGAGTATTTACCTTAGATATCGATTAAAGGGCGAGCTCTAGCCGACTTTGTAGCAGTACTAGTTTAATTAATTAGAAAAGGAAAAAATAGATTGAACCAAAGTGGCAGCAATACATTGACGGGGCTTCATATGAACAAGGAGCAGGGGTCGTTTATGTGATAACTACGCTCAATGGACATAAATTACATTATGCCATAAAGTTGGGATTTTTTGCAAGTAATAATATGGACGAGTGTGGATACATGATAGAAGGAATAGCCTTAGCCCGTTAGCCCAAAATTCTAAGAACAATGATAAATATCAGTTTGCAATTGATGGTAAACCAATTAAAAAGATATTTTAAGCCAAAGGTAGTCGGCTGGCCCTGCACCAGAAAGGAATCATGATATGGTAGTTTAGTTTGAAGACTTATTACAAGTTGATTCTTTAGAAAAATTAGCAAGCTCATGAAGTGACCCGGAAGTTAAAATCGTTCCTGTTTGATTCCAACACAACTTTAGTATTGAATAAGGAAAAGAAGGATCAAATGATGAAATTTTGCAAGAGTGTTTGTATAACGATGCTATAGTTCTAGCTCGATCACAAGCTCAACAACTGCAGTACGAAAACAAAGACCGCCGAAGAGAAAGTAGTCATGAAAGAGCTCCTAAAAGAATAGGAAAGAGGACTTTTGAGGATCAATATGCAATTAGTTGGATGATGCCCCTAATCAAATACTAGGAAAAAGGGATATTTCCTATGGGAAAACCAAGTTGTGAAAGTTGGGATACTGAACCCCTTTATGTACCTTGATCGACTGGATATTATATAGGAAAGGATATTCACCACCTTACTGTGATGCCTTACCCAAGAAACAAGGGCAAGAGTTTTGAAAGAAAATAATGAGGGATTTGTTAGTGATCAATCTAATGGGATAAAAGTAGTAAAGAAAGTCACGACTCAAATATATTACTGGCCTCGTTTTATTAAGGATGCATTGGTCTACGTTAAAAGGTGCAATAAATACCAAAGGTTTTCTAGAATTACATATTTACCTCCCAATGAGTAGAGTATCATTGCAAGCCCATAACCTTTTGACGTATGGTAAATTCATTTATTTAGACCTCATCTAGTCCTAGAAAAGAGAGAAAAATTACCATAGCAACCATCGATTACTTTATTAAATGGGTAGAAGTATATAGCTTTTTCCAAACATCAAAACTAGGAAAATCTTGATGTTTGTTTTAAAGAATAATGTTACCAGATTTAAACTCCCAAATAAGATTATTTCTGCTAGTAGGACTTAATTTGAAAGCGAAGAACTCACTCTCTTTTATGAAAGGAATGAAATAGTAAAAAGCTTTTCGTTAATTGTTGATCCAAAGGCTTATCGGGTAATAGAGGCACCTAATATGACCATAAAGAATATCCTAAAGAAATGTTTAGGTAAGCAAAGGAAAATTGGATGGGAGATCGCCTCATTTTTTGGTTATAGAACTTTAGCAAGAACGGCTTTTGGACAACACACATATTCTTTGGCCTATAGGTTTGAAGCTGTTTTAGAGGTCAAGGCCGAAGTTCCTTCATGCTAGGATTGCATACACTTATGAATAAAGTTAAGAATTACAGAAAATGTCCCTTGATTTTCTTAATGAATTAATAAGTCAAGCCGCATTATGAATGGTAGAATACAAGTGACGAATCATCAAATATTATAATTCAAAATTATAATAAAGAGCATTTACGAAAAGAGATCTTTTACTAAGGAGGGGATGGCATATACAAAAGATCAGCAGATGGTCCACTGGTACTAAATTGAGAAGAACTATTAGTAATTCATGAAGTTACTCTCCAAGGAACAATTGACTAAGTAGACCGGAAAGAAAAGTGATATTAAGAACATGGAACGATGAACAATTCAGATTTTATTTTAAAAGATTAAATGAATAAAGTAGATTAATAAGATCTTTCTCAAATGATAGTCCTCAGACTAGGATGTAATGTGTCTGACTTAGCTCCTAACCTAATGAGGTGAGTGAGATTCGTTAAGTAGAATCACACCTCATATCACGAAGAGGATAATTAAGCTTTAGGTCCCACCTAAGGCCTGGGCAAAGAAACCATCAAAAGAGTGATGGTTAGTTAAGCTTTTGATCCCACATCTTGGTGTGATCAAAGCACCCATCCAAAGGAGATGGATGAAAAACCTTTGGTTCCATACAAGGCTAGGTCAAAGCAACAATCCAAAGAGTAATGGTTAGTTAAGCCTTTCATCCAATAATCAGGCATAATCATAGTACCCATCCAAGGAAGATGGATGAGAAGACTTCGATCCCACCAAAAGGCATGGCTGAAGTAGCCGTACAAAGTGTAATGGTCAATTAAGCCTTTTGTTCTATCTTTTGCCTAGTCAACGCACTCGTCTAAGGGAGATGGAAGAGAATCCTACGGTCTTACAACAAGGCTGGAAGAAGCAACTATCCAAAGAGTGATGGTAGGTTAAGCCTTTGATCCCATCATCGGGTATAGTAAAAGAACCCATCCAAGAAAGATGGATGAGAAGCCTTTGTTCCCATTAAATGGCCTCGCAAAAGAAACCATCTACAGTGTGATGCTTACTTAAGCCTTTGATCCCACCACCAGGCTTGATTAAAGCACTCATCTAAGAGAGATGGACGAGAAGCATTCGTTCCTATCATAAGGCCTGGTCGAAGCAACAATCAAAGGAGTTATGGCCAACTAAGTCTTTGACCATAGGCTGTGGTCAAAACACACAACCAAGACAGACGGTCAATGGAGCCTTAAGAACTCTTTGCATAATGAATAAATAAGCTCAAAACTAGAGTGGGCAAAGAGTATCTATTTACAATTAAGAAAAATTTCTTCCTTACAATAATATCAATTGGATCTAATGAAAACAACTTTGCGAAAAAATTATTCGTTTCAGAAAATCGCAATATACTAGATAAGTAATCAATTTATATATATCAATTGGTTTCCAAACCAAATTTATGAAAAATTATTGGGTTCCAAAAATATATATTTCCAAAAGTACCTACTACGATTTTCACTAAATAGAATATTATCAATAAATTGAATATTATAAATACATTTAAAGGTTGGTAAAACGCCTATGTATTATAAAATAGTTTTAGCAAAGTATGTTACAGGAAAAATCCAGGAATTTAAAAAGGGAATTGAAGTAAGAACAAAAGTTTACTTAAGCTGAAGCATAAGAAAACTTCTTATCAAAAGGGAGTATAGACAAAAAATTTCAACAAATTTGATAGTGATGAACTATAGCAAGAAGATGGAAAAGAGATGTTTCTAGTCAAAAATAACATGGTTGTTGCTAGTTAACCTTAGACAGCCATGGTAAGATGAATATTAAATAGCTATCATGGGTTGATTATGGAAAACCTATTATAAGTTGATGGTCAATGAGCCATCGCAAGTTGAATATGAAAAAGCCATCCCGAATTGATGATAAATAAGCTATCGCAAGTTGACCTTATTTGTTGCAACATGGCATAAAGAACTATCGCAAGTTGACTATAGATAACCATCGCAAACTGATTATTAAAAGGTGTCACAAGCTAAGTATGAATGAACCATCGTGCATCCAGATTTTCTATGATGACCGACATTTCGGAAGGTTTAAATCGATAATAATCCGCACATGTCCAACTCAAACAATCCAAAACACAAATAATCATTGCGGTTAATTAATAAAAATAAGAAAAGAAGAAAGAAAATACAAAATATCGCAGTGAAATGACAAAATATAATAATCAAATAAATAGTTCACAAAGCTATTTATACTGCACATTTGATTATAATTTATACAACAATTATCAGAGTTATATATGTATATATATAACTAAACAAAATAAACAATGCAACAGATAATATGATGTAGGGAATAATAATAGTAATAATAATATACCAAATCTTTGTCTTCGTCCTCCAGAAATGATCTTCAATACACTAAAAAAATCAAGCTGACCTGAGCATAATGAAAAAAAAACACTCGAGTCAAGACTAAAATATCCTTATTTGAGTCAAATCAATATCACATATAATAGGAGTGTAATAGAGTCAGAGATGTTTACGGAATTCCATATATCATATCCAATGTATGACATGTGTGCAATCCAGTGTGTAACGTGTGTGCAATAACTCAAGAGATGTTATAAGATATTCCATCTCAAGGATCCATCAAAATATTTATGTATAGTAGAATACGCTATTTATTTAATGTCTAACCAGTAAAATAAATATGTTTCGTAGCGTTAAGGCCTTACATTAATCCCCCTTAATGTGTTTGTTAACTCCCCTTCATTAGCGACCTAAGACCTAAAGACATGGACCGACCAAGCTATAGGAATGGTCTAGCGACTTAAAGATGGCTCGACCTAAAGAGGAGAGCGACCTATCAAGCTTCGCGACCTAACAGAGTAGCTGCGACCTAAAGTGTTGTGACCTAAAACTGTCTCGACCTAAAGGCAGTAGCGACCCAAAAAGGCCATGACCTAAAAGAACAAGCAACCTAAAAAAGGGGACGGTCTAATTACTGAAGTAACCTGGCGAGCTAAGGATTGCCGCGACCAAACCAGATAAGCAAGCAAGCGACCTAAAGATTTTATGCGACCTAACTGTCCACCGACCTATGAAGCTCCGCGACCTAAGGAAGGTCGCAACCTAAGGAACTCAACGATTTAAGATCAACTATGGATGCAGGAAATTACTCACGACCTAGGGTAGGTCGTTAGCGACCTAACTACCAGAGTAAAGGAGTTGAACTATACTATGCCGCAGGGGGATAGGTCGCTTGCGACCTAGGACTTGTGCAAATTAGCATAAGGAAGGAAGCACCAATACTCTTCAGGTTGACTACAACCATACTTAGGTCGGTCACGACCTACGACCTTGCTTAGGTCGGCCACGACCTACGACCTAACTCTAAAAAATGCCTATAAATATGACCCTAACTCCAACTAGAAAAGGACTTCTTCTTCTTTTTGGACGGACTTCCTAGAGGCCATTACTCTGCCATTGTCTTGACTTCAAGCAACGTTCAAGCAACACTTCTATCACTCCGATCACCAAAGACATTTCAACAAATCTTGAGAGGAAATCTAACTCATTCGCCATGCATTCGAAGGATTCTTCTACACCAGAGTTTGAGCTATTTGTCTAAGTGTGTTGTAATTGAAGATTGTTATAAAGAATTGTAACCAAATTAGCAATAAAGAGCTTTAAAGTGGACGTAGGCTAGATCTTAAGCCGAACCACTATAAATATTGTGTCTTTTATAGCTTCTCTGTGATTTCTCTGCTTATATTTTGTTCCCGTACCAACGGGTGGTGCTTTCACAATTACCTTCTACACACCGGGGTGTTAGCGTTCAACTTTTAGCGTTAATATTTTTGGTGCTTTCACTGAGAATCGAACTCAGGAGAGTTATCATCATTGCTTCACAGAGGTTTGTAGAGAGAATTTCCTTGAAAACCAGAAGTCTATCCGAGATTATGGCTCCTGGGAGGAAGAGTAAATCTGTCAGATCTGGGAATATTCAAGAGGGAACCTCTGCTTCCCCTATATCGAATCAAGCCACTCCCGCTGTCGGAGTTACGAAGGCAGAGCTGGATGCTGCAATTTTAGGGCTGAACCAACAGATCAATGCCCAAAATGCACAACTCGAAGCTCAAAATGCCCAGAATGCCCTAATTCTAAATAGGTTGAACGATTTGCTTGGGGCAAACCGTCAACCAGCAGGTAATGAGAGGAATTTTGCTGGCAACCTTCATGATGCTGAAGAAAGAAATGCTCCTGAAAGGGCTGCTAGCCCCTTTGAACAAACACTTCCAGAGGTTGGTGGATCTAGAACTCGACATGACGAGGAGTATCTTTCTGGAATGGTCCGAAAAATTATGAAAGAGGGTATGCAGAGGGTCGAAGACGAGAAAGAATGGGGTTTCGCCCCAAGTAAGACTCCATTTACTGAGAAAATCTTAAAGGCTGAATTCCCAAGGAAGTTTGTCCCTCCGACCATTCCAGCTTATAAGGGGACAAGTGATCCGAATGAATTCCTATACAAATATGATTGGCACATGACAGGTGCCAGAGCCTCCGATGAAATTAAGTGCCGATATTTCCCTGTGTATCTCGAAGGCGTAGCTTTGCTTTGGTTCACCAAGCTGCCCGTCCGATCTATCGATCAGTTTTCTGACTTGACCCGGAAGTTCAAGGAGCAGTTCAGACTATATGCCTCAAAAGCCAAAGATATCATGTCACTGTCGAGTTTGGAGCAGAGTCCAGGAGAGACTATCAGATCTTTCTTAAACCGCTTTAATATAGCGTTAGCTGAGGTGGACAATGCGGAACCGCAAATGATATTGACTTATCTGATGAAGCGTATTGACAAGTCGAGCGAATTTGGGAAATGGCTAAACATGAAGGAACCAAATTCCCTTGAAAAATTCTATAAAAAAGCAGATGAATTCATACGCTTAGAAAGCCGTCCCGTACCGGTAAAAGTAGTGTTGGAAAAAGCTGAAGATAACACCGTTGCTCCACGCAAGAATGAATCTGTAGGGCAAAAAAGGGAAAATAACAATGGGAAGAAACAGAGTAGTCTGAAGAAGCCCCGATCCTTCAAGCCATCAGAGTACACTCCTTTATCAGATACGCCGGTGCGTATCTACCTTGCCATTAAAGATTCTGTTGACTTCCCTAAACCTCCTCCTCTAAGGACCGGGAAAAAAGCTATACAGAGTGGGAAGTTCTGCCGCTTCCATAATCAACCCGGCCACGAGACCGACGAATGCCGCCAGTTGAAAAATCTGATTGAAGAGTTGCTAAGGGAAACAAACTGCAGCAATTTGTGAAAAAGAATAACAACAATCCTGCTTCATCTAGTCAGGGGCAACAGGCTCCTACTCAACAGCCTAGGACTATCGAGAAGGCTGCAGGGCATGAATCTGGAAGGCCCATTATTAATGTCATTACAGGAGGACCTCACCCAGCAGGCAGAAGCTAGGGTGAGATGGAAAGGTATACCAGAGCTTTAAAGTATGTGCCGACTGAGGAAGATGTATTTGTTTTGGAAGGTGCTACGCCTTTGAAGCAACAAAGAACTTTCGATGATGATATTGTGTTCAGAGCCAGGGATTCCGCAGGTATTGAAGCTCCTACTTTGGATCCTCTAGTCATCTCGGCTGGTATTGGACCAGCTATTGTCAGAAGATTCTCATTGATTGTGGCGCATCCTGCAATATTCTCTTTAAGAAAACATTCGACCAAATGAAGATCCCTATGGCTGATGTGCAAGCCTCATCGCAGAAAATTGCTGGTTTCACTGGGGAGCCAAAGCAGCCGGTAGGGACCATTGATTTGTTTGTGGAACTTGGAGAAGGAGAGAGAAAAGTCGTCCGCAAGCAAACTTTTGTGATTGTCGACGAATTTTCTGCTTACAATGCTTTCCTTGGTCGCCCAACTCTGGCAGCGTTCAAAGCTGTTCTTGCCCCGTGGTGCCTCACTATTAAATTCGCTACAGACAATAGAGTAGGAGTTATAAAAGGTGATCAAAATGCTGGGCGAGAGTGCTATCTGACAGAGCTACGAGAAACCAGAAAAAGAGAAATGGGGAAGAATGCAGCAGCCCCAGTCCGCATCAAAGAACCAGCCTTGTAGAAATTACAAGGCGGACCCTGCACTGGCGAGCACAGCGGAGCAAGGAAAGAGATGGACCCTAGAAAAGTCAGTGCAGGGGAAAATAGAGTGGTACCGGTGGAAACGACAATACCAATACCTGTAGACCCAAAGGACCCAAACAAAGTGTTGAATGTGGGTTCACAACTTAATACGTCAATTCAGAATATCTTAATATCTTTTTTAAAGGCAAATCTGGATGTTTTTGCTTGGACTCATGCCGATATGTGCGGAATATCCCCAGAAGTTGCAGTGCACGCTCTAAATATTGATCCAAAATTTACACCTGTAAAGCAGAAAAGGAGAACTCAAGGTCCGGAAAGGTCAGCAGCATTAAAAGAAGAAGTTGATCGGCTCATGGAGAATAATTTTATCAAAGAATCTACATATCCGAAGTGGGTTTCAAATCCAGTGCTGGTTAAGAAAGCCAACGGAAAATGGAGAGTATGCGTCGATTTTTCAGATCTAAACAAGGCCTGCCCCAAAGACTGCTTCCCATTACCCAGAATCGATCAACTGGTAGACGGAACAGCGGGACACGAATTGTTATCTTTTGTGGATGCTTACTCCGGATATAACCAGATCATGATGCATGAGCCAGATCAGGAGGACACGAGCTTTATCACCGACACTGGTCTTTACTGCTACAGAGTTATGCCCTTCGGGTTGAAGAATGCAGGGGCAACATACCAAAGACTCGTTAATGCTATGTTCAAACTGCAACTGGGCAAAACCATGGAAGTTTACGTTGATGACATGTTAGTAAAGTCTAAGAAAGCACTGGATCACATAGAACACTTAGCAGACATGTTCGCTGTCCTCCGAAAATACGGAATGAAGCTCAATCCTTTAAAATGTTCATTTGGAGTGGAATCCGGCAAGTTTTTAGGCTTCATCGTGAGCGCTAGGGGCATTGAGGCCAGTCCAGCTCAAATTACTGCATTGAAAGAAGTCAAAGCTCCTAGAACAAAGAAGGAATTGCAAAGTCTCAATGGAAAAGTTGCCGCCTTGAGTCAGTTCATTTCCAAAGCCACAGATAAATGCATCCCATTCTTTGACGCTCTAAAGAAAGGAAAGAAAAACTTCGATTGGACTCCCGAATGCCAAAGAGCCTTTGATGAATTGATTCGCCATATGGAGACGCCTCCAATACTTTCTAGGCCTGGCGATGGCGAGGATCTTCTTATATACTTGGCAGTATCATCTCATGCTTTAAGTGCAGCGCTGATACGGGAAGACAAAAGGATTCAACATCCAGTTTACTATATCAGCAAAAGACTCACTGGGGCAGAGATGAATTACTCTAAGTTGGAAAAACTCGCCTATTGCTTGCTAATTGCGTCTAGGAAGTTGAGGCAATATTTTCAAGCTCATCCTATCAGAGTCCTCACTGATCAACCTTTAGAGCAAATCCTATTTCGCCCTGAAACTTCGGGTCGTCTTCTAAAGTGGAATATTGAACTCAGTCAGTATGACATCACTTATCATCCCCGGAAAGCAATCAATGGACAAGCTTTAGTGGATTTCATTGTAGAATTTACAGATAAGGGTAACAGTGAGGAAGAAACGGTCGACAATTCCCCGATCCAGTGGAAGTTATATGTCGATGGTGCGAGAAACGACTACAGTTCTGGAGCCGGAGTTGTACTTGAGACTCCTGAAGGTCGATCATTGTGCTATGCACTAAGATTGGAATTCCCTTCAACAAACAATGAAGCAGAATACGAAGCCCTTATCGCTGGCTTAAGGATTGCTAAAGAATTAAACATCCGAGCGCTACAGATATTCAGTGATTCTCAGCTTATTGTATGCCAAGTCAAAAAGGAATTCCAAGCAAAAGGGGGGAATCTGCCCGCCTACTTGTCAAAGGCTTGGGAACTCCTGGGTGATTTCGATCATTACATGATAAGCCACATTCCTCGAGAAGAAAACATGAAAGCAGATTCTCTCGCGAAGTATTCGAGCACAGGCGAAGCTCAATTTCTGGGGCTAACTCCAGTGGAGGTCCTATCGACTCCTAGCATTGGTGAAATGGACATTGATTGGATCATGAGCATGTCTCAAGAGCAAGAATCATGGATGACTCCGATAATAGAGTATCTGCTCAATGGATCCTTACCAGAGAACTCAAAAGAACGACAAAAGCTACTGAAAAAAGCCTCTCGATACGTAATCCAGAATGGCCGGTTATACAGACGGGGATTCTCAATGCCATTACTTCGATGTGTATCCAGGGAAGAGTCCAAAGCAATCCTAGCAGAGGTACACGGAGGAGAATGTGGTGATCATTCAGGTGGACAAACATTAGCAAAGAAAATTCTCCGATACGGATATTTTTGGCCAGAAATTAATCGAGATGCAGTAGAGTATTCCTGAAAATGTGACAGATGTCAAAGATTCGCCAAAATTCCTAGAGCTCCTTCCACTGAACTCACACAGATGGTCAGTCCATGGCCGTTTGCGATATGGGGAATAGACCTTGTAGGACCGTTGCCAACTGCCAAATCTGGAATTAAATATGCCATTGTTGCTGTAGATTATTTTACTAAGTGGGCAGAAGCTGAACCACTGGCTACTATCACCTCAAAGAAGATGATAAGTTTTGTGACTAAAAACATCATTTGCAGATACGGGGTGCCTCAAAAAATAATTACAGACAATGGAACTCAGTTTGAAAGTGAAGAATTCCAAGATTTTTGCAAACGATTCAAAATCCGGAAAAGCTTCTCAGCAGTAGCTCATCCGCAGGCAAACGGGCAAGTGGAAGCCGTGAACAAAATTATTAAGTCAACCATCAAGAAGCAACTTGAAAGAGCAAAAGGTGGTTGGGTCGATAAGCTACCACTGGCACTATGGGCATACAGAACCACTCACAAAACTGCGACTGGGCACACCCCGTTTTCATTGGCATACAGATCAGAGGCAATGATTCCGGCAGAAATAGAAGTCCCTTCACACAGAAGAATCCATTTCAATCAAGCAAAAAACAAAAAACTACAGCTTGAAGCGCTAGATCTCCTTGATGAAAAAAGAGATGAGGCTAATCTCAGAATTGCAGCTCATCAGCAAAGAATAGCCAAACATTTCAATTCCAAAGTTCACCAACGCAGCTTTGAGATTGGAGACCTAGTCCTGAAAAGAATTATGACAGCGACAGGTGTGTTTGGGCCAAATTGGGAAGGACCATATGTCATAGGTCAAAAGCTTCTTGACGGCACATTCAAACTCACCACTGTTGAAGGAGATCAAATTCCAAGGGCATGGAACAACAACCATTTGCGTCCATACTTTACTTGAAAATTTTGTTGAAATATTGTAAAAAGAATTATGAATGTATGATTCTTGTAATTGAAAGCAATTGTAAAACTGATGCAAGTAAATAATGAAAGAATATAAAGTGGATGTAGGCCCAATTTCCTGGCCGAACCACCATAAACCTTGTGTTCCTTATTATTATTACATGTTTGCTTTATTTTCGATATAAAAAGTACATAGAATGTATTGCTGAAATGTCGATTTGAATTTTTACAGACAATGGAAGTGAAACTTGCACATAAAAAGACCAAGTGATTCTCGCCAAATTTCAAGTCACAAGAGCCCCGAATTCAAATCCTAGATAGGAAGTACTTCAATTGAACGGCCTATGATTTCGACAGAAACGGGTCTTTGCTAATAAATTAAGATCGTTTGAACAAACAAACATCCAATTAAGAAGCTAGTGCTCGTTCTCACGAAATTGCCTGAAAATGAAGCACACTTCCTTGGATTAAACAAGTTACTTGTAAAAAAAAAAAAGGGGCAGAGGATCATTGAAAAGGCATAAGCAAGTGAACAGAGGAACAACCAAAGCCATCATCGGCAGCACAAGTCCTCTTCGGAGGCACAACTCTTCGGAGGATAAAGACCTCTAATGGGTCATACGCCACAAAAAAGAAAGTTCTCTACTCAACAAAAAAGATTGGAGGAGTCATGACCCTCCAACCATGAGAGAGTAACTTCCAGGCGATGAAAACCCTCTCTGAGGCACATTTCACCAGGAGTTGAAGTGCTATGACCGCTCTTCGGAATTTCACTTCACCAGAGTTGAAATGCAAACAAAATAAAAGCCCTCTTCGGAGGCCCATTTCACCAGGAGTTGAAGTGCTATGACCGCTCTTCGGAATTTCACTTCACCAGAGTTGAAATGCAAACAAAATAAAAGCCCTCTTCGGAGGCCCATTTCACCAAGAGTTGAAGTGTTATGACCGCTCTTCGGAATTACACTTCACCAGAGTTGAAATGCAAACAAAATAAAAGCCCTCTTCGGAGGCCCATTTCACCAGGAGTTGAAGTGCTATGACCGCTCTTCGGAATTTCACTTCACCAGAGTTGAAATGCAAACAAAATAAAAGCCCTCTTCGGAGGCCCATTTCACCAGGAGTTGAAGTGTCATGACCGCTCTTCGGGATTTCACTTCACCAAAGTTGAAATGCAAAACAAGATAAAGACCTTCCTGGAAGCCCACGTTTCACCGAGATTGAAATAAAACTTCCAAGTGTTGAAACGTGAAAAGGCTTTCTTCGAAGGCACAACTCTTTGGAGGTACACGTTTCACCAAGATTGAAATAAAACTTCCAAGTGTTGAAACGTGAAAAATCCCTCCTTAGAGGTACAACCCCCTTCCGGGGACACAATTCAAAGGAAAGACCTCTTCAGAAGCCCACGTTTCACCAAGATTGAAATAAAACTTCCAAGTGTTGAAACGTGAAGAAATCCTTCCTCAGAGGCACAAATTTCTATCTTAAAAAAAAAAATCCTCATCAAGGGCATACTTTAACTTTCAAAGGAAGAATTAAAGTTAAAGTACCCTTCAGAGGCCCGCTTCACCACATAGAAGAATTCACTTGGCAAAATGTATACATACGCAAAAGGAAAAAGTGATTTCTTCGAAGGACAAAGCGTAAAAACTCATATGAAGCGAGTTGCACTCTACGAAAATTCTCTTCGAGAATGAAGTAATTATTCTTCAGAAAATGAGAGTGCAAGTCCCCTCAAAGTATACGATATTGCAGTAAGCTCATGGTATGGGGGCAACATGGTATAGTTACATACAAAATGGTATAGCTACGTCAGTAAAGTACGCTCAAACAACATACCACAAGCTCACCGCAATATCATATAAATAAACTTGTGCAAAAATGAATAATAAATGCATTCTCAAATTCAAACAAAAGTCTGTACAAATAAAGGATCATTTTATTCAATTGCAGATATTGCAGATACAGGTTTCAAAATAAAAAAGCAGGGGCCGGTGCCTGCACAACATCCGACCATTACACAAAAAAGGAATCAAAAAGCCCAACTCTTCATTTCTTCTTGCCGCCTTTAGACCCTTTACCCGGCCGAATGATTAGCTTTTCAGGTCTTTCAGGTCGGTCTGAAGGCATAAGGGAAGAAGGGGAGGGAGGTGCAACTGGTGCAATTTCCGGTTCCTCTTCAGTGGTGATAATTTTCTTCCCCCTCCTCTTCGATGTCCCATGCTTCTTTCTTCTCTTCGAAGAAGACTCACTCCCTGGAGTAACGAGAGCAGACAAAACTACGTCGTCAGAAGGAGTCCGCTCCGGAGAGATCTCGCCTCCTTCGAGTCCCTCATCTTTTTGCTCCTGCGAAGCAATAGGGTCATCCAAGCCATGAAGAGCCTCAATTTTCTCCTCTTGTGACCCAGGTTGTGAAGCAGAAGGAGGAGTCACCTGAAGAGATGGAGGGGGAATAACCAGAGAAGGCGAAGTTTGCACGGCACTTGTTGTTTCAACTGCAGAAGAAGAGAAATTGAAAATGTTAGTATCTTCCCAAAAGAAGGGAGATATGGGTTCATCGAGATTCAAGAAGTAATCGAGAAGCTCATCAAATTTTTGAGGAATAAGCAGGCAATCCACCTGAATCGGACCAATGTCGAAATTACCTGAAGATGTTGGCTTCGTCAGTTCAATCTCGTAATTTTGAGCCCCAATGTCCTCCAAATCCTCTTCATCAGTATGGGTAATTACCCCGGTTCTTGTAGGAGGCAGTGAATGAGCACTGGAACCTGCGATGTCAACTTCAGAAGAAACTAGAGGACGTTCAGAGGTAGTAGGCGGTGCTCCTTTTTCGGAACGCTCCTCTTCCGCCATACCAGTCCGCGCTCTGGCAAGTTGCTCTTTTCCCTTGGCAAGAGCGGCGCGGGCTTCATCGTCAAGATAATGCTCTTCAAGGGCTGACTCAGCATATCCAGCACCCTTACCACCAAGCATATCAAGTGCTGCCTCCCAAACTTCAGCCAGTGTGATTTCATACTTGGGGCATAGAAAGGCAAGGCTGCCACGCCCCAAAATGCTGTGCAGATAAAAATCAAATAATGTGGAGCTAATGTCAGCCTTGGTTGCTTGATGGGCCTCTTCGGCCGCAAGTTTACCAGCAACAGCCTCATCACGCTCCTTTTCGGCCATAGCAAGTCGAGTTTTTAACAACTCTATCTCCAAGTTTTGAGAGCTGGTCTGTTCCCGCAGCTGTACGGTTTCAGCACGATATTCTTCTATGACCTCCTCTTTGTAAGCAAGCTTATCTTCGACTGCCCTTTGACTAGCATGCGCATCTCGTACTTGTTGCTGAAGCATGCTCTCCTTTTGGGAATAGGAAGTTGATGAAGTAACTAATTCTTCCTTAAGCTTTTCCATTTCTGCTTCCATCTTTTCGTTATAAGAAGCAATACTTCTCATTTCGGCATCATGCTGTTCGAGAGTCTTCTGCCACTCAGCCTTATCGTTCTCCATTGTGAGCATGGCCTCGAGATTGGCTCGGTTAACTCTTTGAAGCTCATCGACAAGTTTTTGCCAGTTTGGCATTCTTTCGATATCGGTCCTGACAGTATCAAGATTTCGCAGCATAGCCGATTTGTCGAGAGGAACCAAGTCGAGATCAAATCGAACCCCTCTCAGGCACCACTGAGGGAATCGACTTTGAAGAGTGGGAGGACCTTGCCCAATTTGGTATGCAGGCCGGTTAATGATTGCTTGAATGTCGGAGCGAACGGGAGCAGGAGATTTAGCAGGAACATGTTCAGAAGCTATCGGCATTGTTTCTTCAGTAAGTCTAGCCCGCTTGCTTGAAGAATCGTCTATGTGACTCTTTCCTCTCTCATCATGAGCTTTTCTCTTTTGGGTATCATCATCCCTGCGGGGAAGATCATGTCTTTCTTCTTCCCTTCGGCGACGTTCTTCATATGCTCGTCTCTCGTCGGCTTTCCTGATGGCCCTCTCTTCATCCTATTCTCTGTGAGAAGGGAGGTAACGCCTATAATCATACTGGCTACGCCTCCCGTAGCGCTGGAAATCATCATAGTACGAGCCGCTGCGCCCCATAGGAGAATCTGGAATAAAAATAATAAGCCTTAGAAATCTTTAAAGTACAAGAAGATAAGTGCATAGAAGTGATGAGAAATCCAAAGTGTCGTGTAACGTGTAAACTACGCGCATCGAGTTACAAACCACTCTGTGGAATAGAGGTAGTGATAACTTGAGTAGGAGGAGTTGACATTTGTTGTAAAGAAGATGTCGCCTCGATTACAGAAGAGACAGTTTTAGAAACATCATCTTTGAAAAGTTCTTGAGATGTCACAATTAAATCGCTCAACCCCTCAAAAACATCATCGCCATCTTGTTTTTTGGAGCTTGCTTTCTTAACTCCTTCACTAGTAGATCGAGGGGGTTCTTCCTCTTCAGTAACTGGGGCAAGTACAGACTTGTCAGATGGCCCCGCAACATCTTTCGGAATTGAACACTTAACTAGTGAAGTTTCTATAGAGGTTCCTCCCTGCAAGTGCTCTTTAGTGGAGACTGGGGCATCAGGAGTGCTCGTCGGAGAATCAGGAACCTCCGTTGGAAATTCATGTATTTGAGTGGAACGAGAAGGATGTAGAAGCTCAAACCAATGAAGAAGTTCTTCTGTCAATAGAAATTTTGCGCTTCTTTCTTCAACAGCCACAGTGCTTAGCCTTTCAAAAACTGACTTATGGCTGGAATCTCTAGAAGGAGGAGGAAGTGCTGGAAAAATAAGGAATGGAATCAGCATCTAGCAATACGAACCAGGTAAAACTTAGAATAAAATTAAAGAGAAAAAAGATCTCACTTCCTACTCTCCAGTCTGCGTAAAATTCTGCGGGGCAACGAATGTAGAAGTATTGATTCAGGAATCCATGTGCACTCTCCGGCAAATCCAAAATAAGTTTGCGGTTCCTCGCACCTCTTACAAGTACAATTGAAGGATGGTCCTTGTTCTTCGCAAAAGTGCACAAGTAACAGATTTCCTCAAAACTCGAAAGACGATCAAGAGTCCTCCTGAACAGAACACACAATCCCATCAAAATAGCATAGCCATTGGGGTGCAGCTGAAAAGGAGAGATCGTCAGTCGAAGTAGGATTTGCCGAAGAAATTCATTAAAAGGAGGAATTGCTCCACTCAAGCACATTTGTCGATTAATGGCAACAAAACCGTAAGGTGGTCTATCAGCAGAGTCATTTGGCCTAGGGAGTAAAACTTCTGCCTCGGCAATGCCAAATTGAATGCATAATTGATTAAGCGCCCGATGTTTCAAAAGGGTAGGAGTTCTTTCCGGAGGATTCTCTAGTGGAATAGCAATCGAGAAAACCCCTTCAGCGTGTTCTATCATCTCTTCTTGTTGAGACATCATTCTACATAAGCGACTGGATGTTCAGATGAGAAGGTGCACGTTTCCTAAAAAGTGTGAAGTGTTGTGCAGAACTAAAAAAAAAAAGAGGAAAGCAAACATAACTAAAATCAAACTAGTTGACAATTAGTCGACTATGAGATTTCAGAACTTGTTAATATAGATCTCAAGTGTAGTGTTAATGCGAACGAATCAGCTTTAATTGGATATTTTAGTTTTGCTTTAACACTTAACTTGAATTCATTGGTTCACAGCATTTCATTCGCACAGTTCATTTAAATTTATTATTCTTTATCGACTAATCTGTTATTCGATGTGGGCAGTCAATGGCAGTATATTCGTCCCAGTTTCCTGCAAATGTTATGTTTAACAGGTTATTAGCATTAGAGATAGCCTAAAACAAAGTGCAACAGAATTCAAGTCCATATAGTTCAAAGTTCAAACAGTTCAACCAAGTCCTCACAAAATTTCACAAGTCTTAGGTCGTCCAGCGACCTAGCATAGGTCGGGGCTTCATTAGGACGCATTGTGCAAATAAAAGAGTTCAAGGCTTTATGTCAAAATGATGCGAATCGGTCAAGTCCTAACTCGGCCGCGAACTAAAGCTTATATCGCAAAAGATAGGTCGTTGATATGTTAAGTCCCTATGCAGTCATTCAAAGGTGATAAGTTGCTAAGCTGTTAAGTCGTTCGGTTTAAAGTCCATGTGCAAACCATCCAAGTACTAGGTCGGCAGTGACCTAACTTCTGTGTCACAGGAATTTAAGTCTAAGGTCGGCCGCGACCTAAAACCAATGCCGCAAAAACATAGGTCATTACAGGGTTAGACCGCTAAGAAGTTAGGTCACATGGTTCATATTCAAGCAAACCACCCTAAAGTCGACCCTCCACTCACACGCTGCCACATCATCTCCTCCATTACCCATGTAGCTAAAAATCCATTAACCCGTTAACCCGTTGGAACCTTCCACATCTCCTCCAAATTTGTAAGACAACTAGTTCGAAACACCATAATTCACCATCTTCCTCCTACATCGTTACGAATTACCCAAGAATCTAACCCAAATCGCCTCAATCTCATCACAAATCCGATATACTACCACGTTCACAGGAATCACGAATTCAACTCACTACTGTGCTTTCATGAATTACAAATAATGGCGATCAAAATCGACCACGACTTGACTCAAAAGGTGAAACGCGGCATACAAAATTGTTATGAGGTTCGGAGATGGAAATTCGTGGTTCAATGATGATCGCGAGATGGATAGAGATTAAGTATACTTACGCAATATGATAGCAGGAATGAATCGGTGGACGATTAAACTCAGAATTGCTCTTGAAATCACAAGATTCTGTTAATGGCCGAATGAGATATTAAAACAGATGAGATGAAGAAGGAACGACCTAAGCTATTTATACCCCGGAGGAGTAAAATGTGAATCGACACGCATGACCTAGTTTCCTCAATAGGTCGCTTGCGACCTAACAACTCATCAGAGCACGAGTTAAGAAGTTGGAAGCACACGACCTACGACCTAGGCGTATACTTCGAGGGGCAAATGTTAACTCCCCTTCATTAGCGACCTAAGACCTAAAGACATGGAACGACCAAGCTATAGGAATGTTCTAGCGACTTAAAGATGGCTCGACCTAAAGAGGAGAGCGACCTATCAAGCTTCGCGACCTAACAGAGTAGCTGCGACCTAAAGTGTTGTGACCTAAGACTGTCTCGACCTAAAGGCAGTAGCGACCCAAAAAGGCCACGACCTAAAAGAACAAGCAACCTAAAAAAGGGGACGATCTAATTACTGAAGTAACCTGGCGAGCTAAGGATTGCCGCGACCTAACCAGATAAGCAAGCAAGCGACCTAAAGATTTTATGCGACCTAACTGTCCACCGACCTATGAAGCTCCGCGACCTAAGGAAGGTCGCAACCTAAGGAACTCAACGATTTAAGATCAACTATGGATGCAGGAAATTACTCACGACCTAGGGTAGGTCGTTAGCGACCTAACTGCCAGAGTAAAGGAGTTGAACTATACTATGCCGCAGGGGGATAGGTCGCTTGCAACCTAGGACTTGTGCAAATTAGCATAAGGAAGGAAGCACCAATACTCTTCAGGTTGACTACAACCATACTTAGGTCGGTCACGACCTACGACCTTGCTTAGGTCGGCCACGACCTACGACCTAACTCTAAAAAATGCCTATAAATATGACCCTAACTCCAACTAGAAAAGAACTTCTTCTTCTTTTTGGACGGACTTCCTAGAGGCCATTACTCTGCCATTGTCTTGACTTCAAGCAACGTTCAAGCAACACTTCTATCACTCCAATCACCAAAGACATTTCAACAAATCTTGAGAGGAAATCTAACTCATTCGCCATGCATTCGAAGGATTCTTCTACACCAGAGTTTGAGCTATTTGTCTAAGTGTGTTGTAATTGAAGATTGTTATAAAGAATTGTAACCAAATTAGCAATAAAGAGCTTTAAAGTGGACGTAGGCTAGATCTTAAGCCGAACCACTATAAATATTGTGTCTTTTATAGCTTCTCTGTGATTTCTCTGCTTATATTTTGTTCCCGTACCAACGGGCGGTGCTTTCATAATTACCTTCTACACACCGGGGTGTTAGCGTTCAACTTTTAGCGTTAACAGTGTTTTTAAGCATTGTCGTATAATTTGCATATAACGCTCCAATAGCATGTCGGAGGATAGGGATGCACCGTGATACGACAACACTAAACCAAAATCGTAGGTCTCGTTTTAGGATAAAATATGAAAAGGCACATAAGGTAATGCCCAAGGCAGAATACTACCAGTTCGGGTCACAAGGCTGGTGGTAATGCATCGTAGCTGTTGGGCGAATTCTCACCCAGAGGATCTCAAGACCAGGAAGCGTCAGTATCACTCATGTTCACATCTTGCATTTCATTCCGTAAAAAAAACCACAGTCCACTCGGCATTCACAAATAAGAGCCTCAGTCGGCAGAGCATGGCAACCTCCATTCGGCAAAATCCATCCTATAGCTCGTTCGGCTATGTCACATTCAGCATCCCCTGTGTAGACCTATTCGGCAATCCAAGTACTCAACCGGCCCAGATGAGCACCGAACCAACTCACCTCCAAGACCGAACCAACTCCATGTAAACCCATTACCGAATGGCACATATCCACCCATCACCGGACCACCATAGCCGGACCAGGCACCACCGGTCCAAACTCCAACAACTCCCTACCGAACGAGGCACCACCGGTCCAAACCCCAACAACTCCCTACCGAACGAGGCTACCACCGGTCCAACCTCACCACCGAATGAAGCTCGCCGAACTAGAATGCTACCAGGCCAGATTGCTCCAGTCCAGGCCCGCCAGCAGCTATATACTTCCAAGACCCCCTGCCCCGTACCTCACTCTATAAATAGAGGGGCAGGGGTACAACAATGGTAGACAAGTTTGGGAGCTCAAGCAAGGAAGGAACTTTCAAACTACTTTCATACGCTTGTATACAAAGCATTGTACTTGTAACCTAAAAAAAAAAAAGATAATAACATATAAAGTGGAAGTAGGCACATTCTGGGCGAACCACTATAAATCTGTGTGTCTTTACATTTCAGCCCCTACTTCTTTTATATTTACATACTCATCTAAAATCATATAAAATCACATATAATCAACTAAATAATACAACTTGGAGGTGTTTGTCCATTTTTTATGCAAACATTTTTGGTGCTTTCACTGAGAAAGAACTCAGGCTTCATCTTCTCCCACTCAACCTTCTTCCTAACAACATCACTCGTTGCTTAGAAATCATGCCTTCCAAACAGAGAAGGGATATTAACAAAGGAAAGAACATCGCAACTAGCAGCCTTCCAGATCCAGCAATCACAGATCAGCCCACTTCAACAGCAGTACCAGATGAAAATCAGGAAAATCCAACTGGTCCCGCAACGGAACAACCAATCACTAGGGCAGATCTGGACAGGGTTGTGGCTGAAGTAACTAACCGCTTCACATCCCAACAAGAAACTTTGGTGGATCAACTCATGTCACGCTTAAGGGATGCTGAAGAGTCCAACCGCAACACTGAATCATGGGGTGAATCCCAATCCGGAGGATCCCGGAGGCAACAAAGGTCTTCACTCTTCGAAGAAGCTATCAACAGGAACAACAATGATAGGGGCCGCGCCCGGACTCAGCCCGAATTCCGACTCGAGGAAGCCCTTGGAACCGAACCCAGCAGGGGAGGCACCAGGCGAGGGTCGGATGTAGCTGAGCCAGTCATGCCACCTAATCATAGAAACCCCGCTGAACGGAGCCGAGCTAGAGCCCAGCCCGAAGTTGGCCCCATGGATGTGCTCGAAACAGAACCCCGCAGGGGAAGATCAAGGCAGGGGGCAACTGTAGCTGGTCCTAGCGTGCATCCAAGCAGCCAAAGACAACCACTGGATAATGCTAGAAGTGATAGACTGTACCATCCCTACAAGTCATCTGGACGAAATAGATCCCGCAGGGAAGAACCAAGCTCATTCTTGTCCGCTCCAAGTTCTGACGAACGAACGGCACAATTATTCAGAGAATGTGTACAACGGGAGCAAAGGGACCGAGGAATAGGCGCTAGGGTCACCAGCCCCTTTACCCGAAATATCGAAACTGCCATTACTCCCCGGGAATGGAAAATGCCAACCATGGAGCCTTACAAAGGAACTTCCGACCCCATCATACATTTACAGAGATACACCCAGCATATGCTCATGAGTGGAGCAACAGAAGGAGTATTATGCAAGTGCTTTCCGCTGTTCCTAGCAGATCTAGCTACCTCCTGGTTCTGCCATCTACCCCAAGGATCCATCAACTCATGGGAGACGTTGAAAGAAAGGTTTATCAGCCAGTTCCGCATCCATGTGGAACAGCCCAAGGACGCTTATTCTCTATCCAATGTCAAACAAAAATCCGGAGAGACGCTACAACAATATCTAACCCGGTTCAACGCCGCAGCGGCTGCAGTTCAAGATGCCGATGAAAAACTCACTCTAATGGCCCTCTATAGTGGTGTACATCCAGACACCAAGTTTGCCAAAAGGTTAACTAAGGAAAAACCAGCTACCTTGCCTGATTTCTTCCATGAGGCTGGAAAGTATATGAGACTTGAAGACGCTGCTACAGAAAGGCAATCAGGACAACAAGGTAAGACAGTTCAGGACAAGGTTCCCGCTGCAGCTAAGGACGCTCGAAGAAATGAATCTAGAGACAATGCTGGGGGCAGAAAGGTTGAAAAGCGCCAATATCGACCAGGGCCAAGATTTGACTCCTACACTCCTTTGAATGAAACAATCGAAAACATCTACCTAGCCACTCAGGGCGAACTCGGATACAAGCGCCCCCGCACAAGAAAGAATCAGATAACGCACTCAAGTCCGGAAAGTTCTGTCGCTTCCACGAATCCCACGGACATGACACCAATGAATGCCACCATCTTCGGGACTTGATCGAAGAACACATTAGAAGAAGAAGACTGGAACGTTATGTGAAAGGTCAGAATAGGGCTCCAACTCCTGCCAATGAGAACTCAAAGCAACCCCTCCCAGAAGTAGGCGGAGGGAATCGCAACAACACCAGTGGCTCTAGTCAAGAGAAGATAGTGGTCCTTACCATCTCAGGAGGACCACACATCGCCGACAGAAGTTGGGCAGAGATGGAAAGGTACGGCAAGTCGCTTAGAAATGCCGAAGGATATGTTAACTCCATTACGGAGGAACGCCACCCGAAACGAAAAGAAAACGATGACATTGTATTCAGTAGGCGTGATGTGGAAGGAAGACGGTACCCACATATGGATCCCATGGTCATCTCTGCCTGGTTCGGTCCAGCTAAAATTTTTCGGATTCTAATAGACACGGGAAGCTCCGTAAATATCCTGTTCAAACATGCTTTCGACAAAATGAAGTTGTCAATGAAGGATGTATCCCCCTGTGACAAACCACTGCACGGTTTCACTGGAGATGCAAAAATGCCCCTCGGGCAACTTGACCTCTTCGTCGAAATAGGAAGTCATCCTCGCTCCGTTGTGCGAAAACAAACGTTCGTACTAATAGAAAACCACTCGGCTTACAACGCTTTCTTGGGAAGACCAGCCTTGTCTGACTTCCAGATTGTATTAGCCCCCTGGTGCCTGAAAATGAAATTTCCAACAGACAACGGAGTAGGAGAAGTAGAAGGAGATCAAGATGCTGCCCGAGACTGCTACGTAACTGAACTTCGCAATAACCGCAGAAAGAATAAAGGAAAAGATGCAGAGACCACTCTCTGCATGAAAAGCTTGGAGGCATAGCAACTAAAGAAAGCCCCTCCTCTTCGATACACAAGCGATCCCTTCAATGAACTAGACCCCAGGGATAAAGAAGAGGAGGCTGCCGCCGAGCCTGCAGAGGCTATGGAATTCGTATCGGTAGATAAGCATGATTCAAGTAGACTATTAAAAATCGGATCTCAGCTGAAAACGGAATTGAAGGATCAACTCATTGACTTTCTCCGCCACAACTTAGATGTATTTGCGTGGACCCATGCCGATATGACAGGAATCTCCCCAGACATAGCATGCCACATGTTGAACATCGATCCCACCAAGGTACCAGTAAAGCAGAAAAAGAGGAGCATGGGGGCAGAGCGATCAGCAGCCCTTGATGAGGAAGTAAAAAATCTACTTGCTAATGGCTTCATACGGGAAGCCATCTACCCAGAATGGATCGCTAACCCAGTGCTAGTAAAGAAGGCCAATGGAAAGTGGCGAACATGTATTGACTTCTCCAATCTGAATGACGCTTGCCCGAAAGACTGCTTCCCACTTCCCCGAATTGACCAACTCGTAGACAGCACAGCTGGGCACGAACTCCTATCTTTTATGGATGCATACTCCGGATATAACCAGATCCCCATGCACGCTCCCGATCAGGACCACACTAGCTTCATCACCGACCGCGGATTATATTGTTACAAAGTCATGCCTTTTGGACTCAAAAATGCTGGAGCTACCTATCAACGCCTCGTCAACAAAATGTTCGCAGAACTGATAGGACGGACTATGGAAGTATATGTGGATGACATGTTGGTAAAGTCCAGGAAAGCCAACGACCATGTAAGCCATCTGGACGATATGTTTCAGGTACTTCGCCGATATGGAATGAAGCTGAATCCTCTAAAGTGCTCCTTCGGAGTATCATCGGGAAAATTCTTAGGATTCATCGTTCACGCCAAAGGAATCGAAGCAAACCCTGAACAAATCCGGGCTTTAAAAGAAATAAGGATACCTTCCACTCGAAAAGAAATGCAGAGCCTAAACGGAATTTCCCGAGCTCCAAAAGGCGATTTCATTCCAATCAATCACCGATAATCTTTGCTACTCATTGCGTAAGTGATCTTGAATTCCAACCTAACTGCGACTATTGCTAAGACACGAATTTTCACTTCCTGCCCCTAAATCACCTCCGCATGTCTTACCTAGCTTTTGTGATCGGTTCCAATCACCGTTGGCTACGTTGCCGTTGCGATTCTCAAGATTGTAGATCCGCACTTGATTTATGGAGGCTTCATGATGGTTCAGATTGGTGTTTGATAAGCTGATGGGGTGAATGGATAATAGGCTTAGTTGAGGGGATGATGGATTGATGTTATTTAGGCGATAACAGGTATTGGGTTGGAGTGGAGTCAACTGGTTGAGGAGATGACTTGAAATTCTCACGGCTTAGTTAGTTTTTGAATCTACCGACTTAGGAATTTCTTGCAATCTCGGCTGCACACGACCTAGCTGTTAGGTCGTATTGATTTCCTAACGACTTAGGACTTAGGCTGTATGAGCGACTCAACCCTTTGGATTCTTAACTCGACCTATCTTTTGGCCGACCTAATTTGATACGATCCAAACCTTAGTTTGTGGCCTAACTAGCACTCGGGGAAATTTGCACCACTTTCTTGAACCGAAGCCTTTCTCCTTACTAATCCTTACGACTTAAAGAACCACCGATTTAAGGAATCAGAAACTTAATCTTAACTCTCGAGAGATTTCTTGAGTCGCAGCCGAGTTAACACTTGATGCCCAACTTGAACTCTCACTTAAAAGCATAATTTCAACCTGAATACTTAACTTGATCTGCTGGACTGAATTGCTTAAATCCCACATTGTTTTAACTTTGTTGCCTTATTTCACAGATCACATTAACTTGTAGTCTAACAACCTGCTGAAAACAACAATCACAGAAAACCAAGGCGAATATACTGCCATTGACTGCCCACATCAAATGACAGATTAGTCGACATGGAGTAATCAACTTAAATACACTTTATGAAATGCTGTGAACCAATCGACTAAAGTGAAGTATTGATGCAAAGCATCGCTAACTTGAGCTGATTTTTTTGCATCAACATTACACTTGCATATTAAAACAACGAACCCTGGACTTTATAACTGACAAATGCTTGCTAGTTTTTATTCCAGTTATATTCGCTTATTGCTTTGTTGATTTTACACAACACTTCACGCATTTTAGGAAACGTGCACCTTCATGTTTGAATATCCAGTTGTTTGTGTATAATGACTTCCCTCCAAGAAGAAGAAGTGGTAGCTCAAGCGGGAGAGACCTTTCAGGCAGCTGTTCCCATAACGAATCCTCTAGAGAGAACTTCGACTATCCTAACTTCGAGAACGTTTATTCAGCTACGCACTCAATTTGGTTTTGCTGAAAATGATGCCCTACTTCCCAGGCAAATGATACCGCCGATAGTCCTCCCCCTGGTTTTGTCGCAGTCAATCGTCAAATGTGCCTAAGCGGGGCGATTCCTCCCTTTAATGACTTCCTTCGAACCCTTCTCCTCCGGCTGACAATCTCTCTGTTCCAACTTCATCCTAATGGCTATGCCATCTTGATGGGGTTGTGTGTTTTGTTTAGGAGAACTCTTGATCGCTTGCCAAGTTTTGAAGAAATTCGCTACTTATGCTCGTTTGCAAAGAGTAAAGACCATCCTTCCCTTATTATTGTGAGAAGTGCTAGAAACCGCAAGCTTAATTCTGATCTTACTGAAAGTGTTCATGGATTTTTGAACCAGTTTTTCTTTGCTCGCTGCCCCCCAGGGTTTTATGCCATCTGGAGAGCAGGAAGTAAGGTTACCTGTTTCTATTTTCTCCATTTCCAAACTTTTTCGAGATCCGAATTACCAATTGCTAATTTCATTCTTTGCTCTTTTCAGCACTTCCTCTCCCCTCTAGAGATCCAAATCATAAGCAAATTTTTGAAAGATTGAGCGTTGTGGCCGCAGAAGAGAGAAGTATAAAAATTTTGTTGACGGATGAACTTTTGCATCAGTATGGACTCTTATACACTTCTCGCTCTACACACCCCCTTGAGGTCCCAGACTCCCCGGCTAAAGCGTTAGATGCCCCGATTTCTTCTGACGCACCCATACCAAGAGATCCTGCAACTGAGGCTTCTCTGGTGAAATTCTTTACTACTGTCGATGTTGCGGGGTCGTCTGGCAAATTCGCACTTGCCCCAGTCATTGAGGAAGAAGAGCCTCAGGGATCTCCCCAACATTCACAGAAGTCAGGTGAAGAAGTCGGGAAAACAAGCCCTGTCAAGCAGAGCGGGGACGACACTTTCGAAGGGTTGAGTGACCTCTTTGTTACCTCACAGGAGCTCTTTAAAGACGACCCTGTCACTACTAGGGTTTCTTCTTCAGTGGTGGAAGCGACTTCTTCTTTGCAACAAGCTCCGTCGACCCAAGAGTTGACGTTAACTACTACCCCCACGATTACTCCGCAATCGAAGAGTGGTTCGTAGTTTGATGCACGTAGTTTGCACATCACACACACTTAGAATCTTTCGACACTTTCATGCACCTAATTCTTTGTACTTTGAAGATTCTACAGTTACGCTTCTTTTCTCTGAAGACTTTTAAGACTTGTCTTTTTTTTTTTTTAAATTTCAGATTCTCCAATGGGACACAGCGGCTCTTACTATGACGACTTCAGCGCTACGGGAGGCGTAGTCAATATGATTATAGGCGCTACCTTCCCGTTCACATAGAAACCGACGAAGAGAGAGCCGCTCTAAAGGCTCAGGAGAGGAGGGCTCAAGAAGAGCGTTATGAGAGAAAAGAAAGGGAGGAGCACCATGATTCTTCTCAGAGAGGTGAAGACTCTCACAGAAGAAAGTCGCATGATGATCGGGGAAAAAGCCATAAGGTTGAGGACCCAAGCAAGCGTGCCCGGCACGGTGAGAAGCATGCATCTACAACTCCTGAAAAGGCCACTGCCCCCGTTTCACTCGACATCCCTTCTGGCTCTCCTGCTCTCGGGAAGACACACATTCAGGCAATAGTTAACAGGCTAAATTTCAAATTGGACCAGGCCCAGCCACTCTGCAAAGCCGGTTTCCACAATGGTGCTTAAAGGGGGTTCGCTTCGATCTCGACTTAGTTCCAATTGACAAGCCTGCCATGCTGCGAAATCTCGATGCCGTCAGACTTGATATTGAAAGAATGTCAGGCTGGCAAAAGCTTTTTGACGAGCTCCAAAGGGTAAACCGTGCAAATCTCGAGGCCATGCTTACCATGGAAAATGCCAAAGCTAAATGGCAGAAGGTTCTTGAGCAGCATGATACCGAGATGAGGAGCATCACTACTTATAATGAAGAGCTTGAAGCGAAAGTCGAAATGCTTAAAGAAGAGCTCGCCACTTCTTCTACTTCCTACACTCAAAAAGAAGAAGTGCTTCAGAAACAAGTGAGAGATGCTCATGCCGGCCAAAGAGACGCCGAAGACAGGCTCGACGTGCAAAAAAGAATCAATGAGGGCTATATTGCTGATATTGCAGAGCTTCGGAAGAAAACCGACTCTCAAGAGGCGGAGATCGAAATGCTTAAGCTTCAACTCTCCAAAGCTGAAAGAGAGCGTGATGAAGCCGTTGCCGGTAAAATTGCAGCTGAAGAATCTCATGAGGCAACGAAGACCAACATCAGCTCGACATTATTTGACTTCTACCTGCATAGCGTCTTAGGGCGCGGTAGTCTCGCCTTTCTAGGTCCCAAATATGAAATTACTCTAGCTGAGGTGTGGGAGGCCGCACTTGATATGCTTGGTGCTAAAGGTGCTGGCTACGCCGAATCAGCTCTTGAGGAGCATTACTTGGATGACGACGCTCGCGCCGCTCTCGCCAAGGGAAAAGAACAACTTGCGAAATTAAGAGCCGAAATGGCAGAAGGGGAACGTTTAGGAAAAACTACTTCAACTGATCCAGTTCAGCCTTCACCTTCGGCCGAAATCGACATTGTCGGCTCCAGTTCTCATTCTCCATCCCCGGTTAAAGTTACAACTGAGATCACAAGCACACAGGGTGGCGATGAAGGCGAAGAGAGCGCCGAAGCACATGCTTATGAGGTTGATATCAGGAAGCCGACTTCTCCAGGTAACTCCACTGTTAATGTTGCCCAAGTAGATTGCTCATTTGATTCCTATGAGTTTGATGAGCTTCTTGACTATTTCATGAACCTCAACGAGCCTTTATCTCCTCTCTTTACTGACTTTAACTTCTTTTCTTCTGTAGAGAAAGTGTCGAGCATCGTTCAGACTCACCCTCCTCCAATTGTTCCTCCTCCGCTTCTTCAGGTCACTCCTCCATCCCCCTCTCAACCTGGGTCGCAAGAGGAGCAAATAGAAGCTTTTCATGGCTTAGATGATCCTATTGCTTCTCAAGACCCGAAAGGAGAAGAAACTGAGGGGAGTGAGAAGACTCCAGAACCAACTGGTTCCGATGATGAACCGTTAATTACACTTTTCTCTCCAGGGAGTGGGTCTTCTTCCAAGAAGGAAGGGAAGAAGGGAGTCTCTAAGAAGAAGGAGGCTTCTGCTAGCGGGACAGAAGCGGGAGAAGAACCTATAGTATCCCTTTCCCCTTCCTCTCCTACAACTCGACCTAAAAAGTTAGTCATTCGGTCGAGCGAGACCTCGAAGGGTGGTAGGAAGAAGAAGTGACGGGACTGGTCTTTATGTTCTTCATTTTGCTTTTTGGCTTTTTGTTTGCACTGACCGGAGATTGTGCGGGTACCGGCCTCCGCTTTTATTTTATTTTTAAACCTGTACCTGTACAAAATTTTGACAGTATTGAATTAAATGATTCTTTTTGTTTGTACAAGCTTCTATCTCTATTTGAGAATGCATTTACTATCCATTTTGTACAAGTTTCTTTATGTGATATTGCAGTGAGCTTGTGGTATGTTGTTCGAGCGTAATTTTTACCAATGTAGATATACCATGTTGCCCCTATACCATAAGCTCGTTGCAATATTTTATACTTTGAGGGGATTTGTACTCTTATTTTCTAGAGAATAATTATTCCATACTTGGAGGAATATTATTTTGTTCAAAATAGAGTACAGCTCCCTCCATATGAGTTTCTACGCTTCAACCATCGAAGATATCACTTTTTCTTTTGTGCATACACACATTTTCACCATGTGAATTCTCCTACGTGGTAAAGCGGGCCTCTGAAGGGCACTTTAACTTCTTTTTGAGGAAGAGTATTTTCCAGAATAGATGAACCATTCTTTCTTTGAGAGCTAAAGTGTGCCTTTGAAGAGGGCTTCTTTTTTTTTATTGCGCCTCGGTGAAGGGCTTTCTGATCTTTGCTTTGCATTTCTGATGAAATGCTTCTTTGAAAAGTTGTACCTCTGAGGAGAGCTTTTTCACGTTTCAACACTTGGAAGTTTTATTTCAATCTCGGTGAAACGTGTGCCTCCGAAGAGTTGTGCCTCCGAGGAGGGCTTTCCACGTTTCAACACTTGGAAGTTTTATTTCAATCTCGGTGAAACGTGTGCCTCCGAAGTGGTCTTTCTATTTGATTGTGCCTCTGGGAAGAGGTCTTTTTGTTTGATTGAGCCTCTGGGAAGAGGTCTTTTTGTTTCTGCCTCTGGGAAGAGGTCTTTTTGTTTCTACCTCTTGGGAGAGGCTTTTATTTTTTTTCCCTGTTCGCTGGGAAGCGGGCTTCCGAAGAGGGCTTTTCACATTTCGACACACGGGAGTGTATCACCGATCACGGTGAAATGTGTGCCTCTGAGTAGGGCTTTTGCCTGGAAGTTTGGTGTTTCTTTATCTCAGTTGGACGGATTCACGGGAGTGTATCACCAAACAGTCCGCAACTTTGTATCGAGAAAAACTCTCTTTTTCTGGTTAGGCCCGCTCGAGGTCTTTTAGCATTTCAACTGTGGTGAAATAGGACTCCGAAGAGGGCTTTTCACGTTTCAACACTTGGAAGTTTTATTTCAATCTCGGTGAAACGTGTGCCTCTGAGTAGGGCTTTTGCCTGGAAGTTTGGAGTTTCTTTCTCTTAGTTGGATGGATTCACGGGAGTGTATCACCGATCATTCCACAACTTTATGTCGAGAAAGATCTCTCTTTTTCTGGTTAATCCCGCTCGAGGTCTTTATCCTCCGAAGAGTTGTGCCTCTGAAGAGGGCTTGTGCCTCCGAAGAGGTATTTTGCTGTTTGATGCTTGCTCGCCCATGTCTCTTTGCCATTTATTCATGTCGGCGATCCCCGTTATCTTTTGCAAGTGTCATCCCTTTTTAGTTGCCAACAATTTTCCTTATCCAAAGAAAAACACTTCATAGTTAAGCGAGTTGGTGGTGGTAGACACAGGCTATTTTAACTGGTTGTTTGTTTGTACAAACATTTGCAGTTAGTTAGAAATGGTCCACTTCCATCCACATCGCTAACTTTTGTTCGAAGCACTTCTTTTGAAGGATTTGAGTATGGAAATTTTGAATGGTTTAGCGTTTGCTTGCTGGGTGATGTCGGAGATCGCTTGGTCTTGCGATGGGTAAGCTTTGTTTTTCTTGCCTGCATTATTAAGTCGACATTTTAGTAACACAATTAACGTATTTTATATGTCGAAATAAAACAAAGCAGTTCATAGTAGTAGAGAACACAAGATTTATAGTGGTTCGGCCAAAAGCTGGGCCTACATCCACTTTATAGCTTTTCATTATTCACTTGCTTTACAATTGCTTCCAATTCAAGAATCATATATTCGTAATTCTTTTACAACATTTCAGCAAAGCTTTTAAGTAAAATATGGACGCAAACGATTGCTGTTCCAAGCTCTTGGGATTGGTTCTCCTTCGACAGTTGTGAGTTTGAATGTGCCGTCAAGAAGTTTCATTCCTATAACATATGGCCCTTCCCAGTTTGGCCCAAACACACCTATGGCTCTCATAATTCTCTTCAGGACTAAGTCCCCAACTTCAAAGCTGCGCTGACGAACTTTGGAATTGAAGTGCCTGGCTATTCTTTGCTGGTGAGCAGTAATTATAAGCCTAGCCCCTTCTCTTCTTTCATCGAGGAGGTCAAGTGCTTCCAATTGCAATTTTTCATTCTCATCTTGATCAAAATGGATCCTTTTGTGTGAGGGGACTTCAGTTTCCACTGGAATCATCGCTTCTGATCCGTATGCCAATGAAAATGGAGTATGCCCAGTCGCAGTTTTTTGGGTGGTTCTGTTTGCCCATAGTGCAAGCGGTAACTTATCGACCCAACCACCTTTTGCTTTTTCCAGCTGCTTTTTGATGGTTGATTTGCTGATTTTGTTTACTGCTTCCACTTGCCGTTTGCCTGCGGATGAGCAACTGCTGAGAAGCTTTTTCAGATCTTGAATCGTTTGCAGAAATCTTGGAACTCCTCACTTTCAAACTGAGTACCATTGTCTGTGATTATCTTCTGAGGCACACCATAACTGCAAATGATATTTTTAGTCACAAAACTTATCATTTTCTTATAGGTAATAGTAGCCAATGGTTCAGCTTCAGCCCATTTAGTGAAGTAATCAACAGCAACGATAGCATATTTAATCCCCGATTTGGCAGTCGGCAAAGGCCCAATGAGATCTATCCCCCAGATGGCAAACGGCCATGGACTGACCATTTGAGTTAGCTCAGTGGAAGGTGCTCTAGGAAATTTAGCGAATCTCTTGCATTTATCACACTTTCAGGAATAGTCAGCAGCATCCTGATTAATTTCTGGCCAAAAGTATCCATAATGGAGGATTTTCTTTGCTAAAGTTTGACCACCTGTATGATCCCCACACTCCCCTCCGTGTACTTCAGTCAGAATTGTCTTAGCTTCTTCCTTTGTCACGCATCGGAGTAATGGCATTGAAAATCCTCGTCTGTACAAGCGACCATCTTGAACTATATATCTGGAGGCTTTCCTCATCAGTTTCTGTCGTTCTTTTGAACTTTCTGGCAAAGAACCATTGGGTATATATTCAAGTATCGGATTCATCCATGATTCTTGCTCTTGGGATACATTCATAATCCAATCAACATCTATTTCATTTGTGCTTGGAGCTGACAAGACTTCGACGGAAACTAACCCCAATAGTTGAGCTTCACCAGTACTTGAATACTTTGCGAGAGAATCCGCCTTCATGTTCTCTTCTCGGGTTATATGGTTTATTGAATAACGGTCAAAATTTTGAAGAAGCTCCCAGGCTTTTGATAAATAGGAGGGTAGATTCCCTCCTTTATCTTGAAATTCCTTCTTGACTTGGCAGACAATAAGTCGAGAATCACTGAAGATCTGCAATGCCTTAATGTTTAGTTCTCTAGCGATCCTCAAACCAGCAATGAGGGCTTCGTATTCTGCTTCATTGTTTGTCGAAGGGAATTCTAGTCTCAGCGCATAACATAGCGATCGCCCTTCTGGGGTTTCAAGGACAACCCCTGCTCCGGAACAGTAATCATTCCTTGCGCCATCGACATACAATCTCCATTGGATTGGAATGTAATCAGTGGCTTCGTCCTCACTATCACCTTTATCCTTACATTCTACGATGAAATCTTCTAAAGCTTGTCCATTGATTGCTTTTTGGGGATGGTAAGTGATGTCATATTGGCTGAGTTCAATATTCCATTTCAAAAGACGGCCCGAAGTCTCAGGACGGAATAGGACTTGCTTTAGAGGTTGATCAGTGAGGACTTTGATGGGATGAGCTTGGAAATACGGCCTCAACTTTCTTGTTGCGATCAACAAACAATAGGCGAGCTTTTCCAACCTTGAATAGTTCATCTCTGCCCTAGTGAATCTTTTGCTGATATAATAGACAGGGTGTTGAATCCTTGCGTCTTCCCGTACCAACACTGCACTGAGAGCATGAGACGAAATTGCCAAATATATGAAGATATCTTCACCATTGTCAGGCTTTGAAAGTATCAGAGGCACTTCCATATGACGAACCAACTCATCGAATGCCTTCTGATATTCAGGAGTCCACTCAAAGTTTTTTCTTCCTTTCTTCATAGCATCAAAGAATGGAATGCATTTGTCAGTAGCTTTTGCAATGAACCGACTCAAGGCAGCAACCTTTCCATTGAGATTTTGCAATTCCTTCTTCGTTCTAGGAGCTTTGACCTCTCTCAGGGCAGTGATCTGAGCAGGATTAGCTTCAGTGCCCCTAGCGCTCACAATGAAACCCAAAAACTTCCCGGACTCCACCCCAAATGAACATTTCAAAGGATTAAGCTTCATTCTGTACTTTCGGAGTACTGCGAACATCTCTGCCAAGTGATCCATGTGGTCCACTGCTTTCTTAGACTTTACTAGCATATCATCAACATAAACTTCCATTGTCTTGTCAATCTGCGGTTTAAACATGGCATTAACAAGCCTTTGGTAAGTTGCCCCTGCATTCTTCAGTCCGAAAGGCATGACCTTGTAGCAGTAGAGTCCAACATCAGTGATGAAGCTTGTATCCCCTTGATCCGGCTCATGCATCATAATCTGGTTATATCCGGAGTATGCATCCATAAAAGATAACAATTCATGCCCTGCCGTCCCATCCACCAACTGATCGATCCTGGGCATCGGGAAAAAGTCTTTGGGGCAGGCTTTGTTCAGATCTGAAAAGTCAATGCATACTCTCCATTTTCCGTTAGCTTTTTTAACCAGCACTAGATTTGATACCCAATTTGGATAAGTAGATTCTCTGATGAAACCGTTCTCCATGAGCTGATCCACTTCTTCTTTTAATGCTGTTGTCCTCTCAGGACCCTGGGTTCTTCTTTTCTGTTTCACAGGTGTAAACTTTGGATCAATGTTCAGAGTGTGTACTGCAATCTCTGGGGATATTCCACACATGTCAGCATGAGTCCAAGCGAATACATCCAAATTTGCCTTCAAAAATGAAATCAGAACATTCTGAACCATTGTGTTGAGTTGTGAACCCACATTCAGCACTTTGTTCGGGTCCTTTGGGTCAACGGGCACCGGCACTGTTACCTCTACCGGTACTACCCTATTCTCCCCTGCACTGGCTTTCCTTGGATCCATCTCTCTTCGTGCGCCACTACATTCGCCAGTGCAGGGTCCACCCTGTAATTGCTACAAGGTTGGTTCTTTGATGCGGACTGGAGCCGACGCACTTTTTCCCATTTATCTTTTCCTTGATTCTCGCAACTCTGCAAAGTAACATTCTCGCCCCGCATCTTGGTCTCCCTTAACCACACCAACTCCGTTATCTGTGGAGAATTTTAGAGTCAAACACCATGGGGCAAGAACGGCTTTGAACGCAGCAAGAGTTGGTCGGCCTAAAAAGGCATTGTAGGCAGAGACTTCTTCAACAATTATAAAGGTTTGCTTTCGATCCACCTTCCTTAGTCCTTTTCCAAGTTCTACAAACAAATCTATGGTCCCAATCGGCTGTTTGGGTTCTCCAGCAAACCCTGCAATCTTAAGTGATGAAGCTTGAACGTCAGCCATTGGAATTTTCATTTGATTAAAGGTCTTCTTGAAGAGAATGTTGCATGAAGCTCCACAATCAACTAGAACTCTTCTCATAGTAGCCGGCCCAGTACCAGCGGATATGACCAGAGGATCTATGGTAGGAGCCTCGATACCCAAAGAATCTCTGGCACTGAATACAATATCATATGTGGAAGTCTTTTGTTGCTTTAAAGGCGCATCATTCTCTAAAACAAAAACATTCTCTTCAGCTGGAACATGCCTCAAGGCCCGGGCATACCTTTCCATCTCGCCCCAGCTTTTGCCTGCTGGGTGAGGCCCTCCAGTTATTACATTGATGACAGGTCTTTCCGATTCATGGTCTACGGCCTTCTCACTTGAGCCAGGACGGTGAGTGGTAACTTGTTGTCCTTGAGTTGACGAAGCTGGGGCATTTCTATTCCTTTACACATACTGTTGGAGTTTGTTTTCCTTCAAGAGTTGTTCAATTACCTCTTTCAACTGACGACATTCGTTGGTGTCATGGCCGGGTTGGTTGTGGAAGCGGCAGAACCTTCCACTTTTTTCCATCTTGATCCCAACTCTAATTTTAGGTGGTGTCGGATAATTGACATCATCCTTTTTCGCAAAGAAGATGTTCTCAGGGGTATCGGTCAAGGGTGTGAAATTGAAAGGACGGCCTTTCTTAGCATCTCCCTGTTTCTTTCCACCATCATTTCCACTTTTCTGAGTGTTAGGTTCTTTCTTGTTCGAAGCAGCACCATTGTTCCCGGCTTCCACTGATACCACCTTAGCCGGTGTTTGGAGGCTCTCCAAGCACATGAATTCATCCGCTTTCTTGTAGAATTTGTCAAGTGAGTTTGGTTCTTTCATTTTCAACCATTTTCCAAATTCACTCGATTTGCCAATCGCCCTCATCAAGTATGTTAGGACCATGCATGGCTCAGCATTATCTACCTCAGCCAATGCTATGTTAAAACGATTCAAAAATGATCTGATAGATTCTCCCGTGTTAACTCCCTTCTGTAAGAGACTTAAGGAAAATGTAACGACCTAACCAATTTGAGAACCTAGCGACCTAAAAGGCTACGACTTAAAAATGGCTCGACCTAAAAAGGAGAACGACCTAAAAATGCTTCGCGACCTAAAGGAGACCACGACCTATGAAGCTCCGCGACCTAACAAAGAGCTGCGACTTAAGGAAGGCTGCGACTCAGAAGATGTTTCGACCTATCAAGCTTCGCGACCTAAAAGAGAGCTGCGACCTAAGAAGTAGGACGACCTAAGAGTGAATGCGACCTAAAAACGGTCTCGACCTATGGAACTCCGCGACCTAGGAATACTTCGCGGCCTAAGGGAAGTCGCGACCTAAAGACTCCAGTTATAATTATAAGAAAAGTACTCACGACCTAGGATAGGTCACTAACGACCTAAATGCCTGAGTAAAGAAGTTACCTATACTGTGCCGCAGGGGGATAGGTCGCTCGTGACCTAGGACTTGTACAAATCAGCATGCGTGTTCTTGTGAAAGAGAAGTCAGTGCATCTTAGGTCGGTCACGACCTACGACCTAACTCCGAAAAATGCCTATAAATACGACCCTAGTTCCAACTAGTAGAGGACTTTTCTGGCTCATTCATTTCAAGCGTCGTTACTCTGCTGCATTCCGAACTACTTCAACACTTAAAGCTTTTGAGATACAAAGAACGCTTCAAGGAACTTCACGAAGAAATCATACATGTTCAACATGAATCCAAAGATTTTGATCGACATTGAAGTTGAGGCTACTTGTTCTAAATGACTTCAAACTCAAAGTGTGTTGTAATCGATGAATCTTGTAAAGGGTTGTAATAATATCGGAAATAAAGGAGTTTAAAGTGGACGTAGGCTCTCTCTTAAGCCGAACCACTATAAATATCGTGTCTTTTAATACTTTTCTGTGATTCTTACTTTTTCTCTGGTTCCCGTACCAACGGGTGGTGCTTTCACAACTACACTCTACACACCGGGGTGTTAGTGTTCAATTTTTAGCGTTAACATTTTTGGTGCTTTCACTGAGAACCGAACTCAGGCAAATCGTCATCATTGCTCCACGAAAGTTTGTCGAAGTAACCTCTCTGAAGACTAGAAGTTTATCCGAAATCATGGCTCCGGGTAGAAAGAGTAGATCTGTAAGATCTGGAAATGCTCAAGAGGGAACCTCCGCTTCTCCTGTATCGAATCAAGCAACTCCAGCTGTCGGAGTTACAAAGGCAGAGCTGGATGCTGCAATCTTAGGGCTGAACCAGCAGATAAATGCCCAAAATGCACAATTCGAGGCTCAGAATGCCCAAAATGCCCTAATTCTGAATAGGTTGAACGATTTGCTTGGGGCAAACCGCCAACCGGCAGGTAATGAAAGGAACTTTGTTGGCAACATTCATGATGTTGAAGAAAGGAATGCTCCTGAAAGGGATGCTAGCCCCTTTGAACAAACACTTCCTGAAGTTGGTGGATCTAGAACTCGACATGATGAGGAGTATCTTTCTGGGATGGTCCGACAAATCATGAAAGAAAGTATGCAGAGGGTTGAAGACGAGAAAGAATGGGGTTTTTCCCCAAGTAAAACTCCATTTACTGAGAAAATTTTAAAGGCTGAATTCCCAAAGAAGTTTGTCCCTCCAACCATTCCAGCTTACAAAGGAACAAGTGATCCGAACGAATTCTTGTATAAGTATGATTGGCACATGACAGGTGCCAGGGCTTCTGATGAAATAAAGTGCCGATATTTTCCTGTATACCTGGAAGGCGTAGCTCTGCTTTGGTTCACCAAGCTGCCAGTCCGATCTATCGATCAGTTTTCTGACTTAACCCGGAAGTTCAAGGAGCAGTTCAGACTATACGCTTCAAAAGCCAAGGATATTATGTTGTTGTCAAGTTTAGAACAGAATCCGGGTGAAACTATCAGATCTTTCTTGAATCGCTTTAAGATAGCGCTGGCCGAGGTAGACAATGCAGAACCACGGATGATCTTGACTTATCTGATGAGGGCTATTGACAAGTCGAGCGAATTTGGGAAATGGCTAAACATGAAGGAACCAAATTCCCTTGGAAAATTCTATAAAAAAGCAGATGAATTCATACGCTTGGAAAGCCGTCCCGTACCGGTAAAGGCAGTGTTGGAAAAAGCTGAAGATAACACTGTTGCTCCATGCAAGAATGAATCTGTAGGGCAAAAAAGGGAAAATAACAATGGGAAGAAGCAGAGTAATCTGAAGAAGCCCCGATCCTTCAAGCCATCAGAGTATACTCCTTTGTCAGATACGCCGGAGCGTATCTACCTTGCCACTAAAGATTCTGTTGACTTTCCTAAACCTCCCCCTCTAAGGACCGGGAAAAAGGCTATACAGAGTGGGAAGTTCTGCCGCTTCCATAATCAACCCGGTCACGAGACCGACGAATGCCGCCAGTTGAAAAATCTGATTGAAGAGTTACTAAGGGAAAACAAGCTGCAGCAATTTGTGAAAAAGAATAGCAACAATCCTGCTTCTTCTAGTCAGGGGCAACAAGCTCCGGCTCATCAGCCTAGGACAAGTGAGAAGGCTGCAGGGCGCGAATCTGGAAGGCCCATTATCAATGTCATTACAGGAGGACCTCACCCAGCAGGAAGAAGCTGGGGTGAGATGGAAAGGTATACCCGGGCTTTGATGTATGTACCGACCAAGGAAGATGTATTCGTTTTGGAAGGTGCTATGCCCCTGAAGCAACAAAGAACCTTCGATGATGATATTGTGTTCAAAGCTAGGGATTCCGCAGGTATTGAAGCTCCTACCTTGGATCCCTTAGTCATCTCGGCTGGTATCGGGCCAGCTATTGTCAAAAGAGTTCTCATTGATTGTGGCGCATCCTGCAATATCCTCTTCAAGAAAACTTTCGACCAAATGAAGATCCCTACTGCTGATGTGCAAGCCTCATCGCAGAAAATCGCTGGCTTCACTGGGGAGCCAAAGCAGCCGGTAAGAACCATTGATTTGTTTGTGGACCTTGGAGAAGGAGAGAGAAAAGTGGTCCGCAAGCAAACTTTTGTGATTGTCGGCGAATTTTCTGCTTACAATGCTTTCCTTGGCCGTCCAACTCTCGCAGCATTCAAAGTTGTTCTGGCCCCATGGTGCCTCACCATTAAATTTCCCACAGATAATGGAGTGGGAGTTATAAAAGGAGATCAAAATGAAGGGCGGGAATGTTATCTAACAGAGCTACGAGAGACCAGAAAAAGAGAAATGGGAAAGAATGCGGCAGCCCCAGTCCGCATCAAAGAACCAGCCTTGTAGCAATTACAGGGCGGACCCTGCACTGGCGAGCACAGCGGAGCAAGGAAAGAGATGGATCCTAGAAAAGTCAGTGCATGGGAAAATAGAGTGGTACCAGTGGAAACGACAATACCAATACCTATTGAACCAAAGGACCCAAACAAGGTGTTGAATGTGGGTTCACAACTTAATGCGTCAATTCAGAATATCTTAATATCTTTTTTAAAGGAAAATTTGGATGTTTTTGCTTGGACTCATGCCGATATGTGCGGAATATCCCTAGAAGTTGCAGTACACGCTCTAAATATTGATCCAAAATTCACACCTGTGAAGCAGAAAAGAAGAACTCAAGGTCCAGAAAGGTCAGCAGCATTAAAAGAAGAAGTTGATCGGCTCATGGAGAATAATTTTATTAAAGAACCTACCTATCCGAATTGGGTTTCGAATCCAGTGCTGGTTAAGAAAGCCAACGGAAAATGGAGAGTATGCATCGATTTTTCAGATCTAAACAAGGACTGCCCCAAAGACTGCTTCCCATTACCCAGAATCGATCAACTGGTAGACGGAACAGCGGGGCACGAATTGTTATCTTTCATGGATGCTTACTCCGGATACAACCAGATCATGTTGCACGAACCAGATCAGGAGGACACAAGCTTCATCACTGACATTGGTCTTTACTGCTACAGAGTTATGCCCTTCGGGTTGAAGAATGCAGGGGCAACATACCAAGGACTTGTTAATGCTATGTTCAAACCGCAGTTAGGAAAAACTATGGAAGTCTACGTCGATGACATGTTACTAAAGTCTAAGAAAGCAGTGGATCACATAGAACACTTAGCGGACATGTTCGCAGTCCTCCGAAAATACGGAATGAAGCTCAATCCTTTGAAATGTTCATTTGGAGTGGAATCCGGCAAGTTTTTAGGTTTCATCGTGAATGCAAGGGGCATCGAGGCTAGTCCAACTCAAATTACCGCCTTAAAGGAAATCAAAGCTCCTAGAACAAAGAAGGAATTGCAAAGTCTCAATGGAAAAGTCGCCGCCTTGAGTCGGTTCATTTCCAAAGCCACAGATAAATGCATCCCATTCTTTGACGCCCTAAAGAAAGGAAAGAAAAACTTCGATTGGACTCCTGAATGCCAAAAAGCCTTTGATGAATTGATTCGCCATATGGAAACGCCTCCAATACTTTCTAGGCCTGGTGATGGCGAGGATCTTCTTATATACTTGGCAGTATCATCTCATGCTTTAAGTGCAGCGCTGATACGGGAAGACAAGAGGATTCAACATCCAGTTTACTATATCAGCAAAAGACTCACTGGGGCAGAGATGAATTACTCAAAGTTGGAAAAACTCGCCTATTGCCTACTAATTGCATCTAGAAAGTTGAGGCAATATTTCCAAGCTCATCCTATCAGAGTCCTCACTGATCAACCTTTAGAGCAAGTCCTGTTTCGCCCTGAGGCTTCGGGTCGTCTTCTAAAGTGGAATATTGAACTCAGTCAATATGACATCACTTATCATCCCCGAAAAGCAATCAGTGGACAGGCTTTAGCGGATTTCATCGCAGAATTCACGGATAAGGGTAATGGTGAGGAGGAAACGATCGACGATTCCCCAATACAATGGAAGTTATATGTCGATGGCGCGAGAAACGACTACTGTTCTGGGGCTAGAGTTGTACTTGAGACCCCTGAAGGCCGATCATTATGCTATGCACTAAGATTGGAATTTCCTTCAACAAACAATGAAGCAGAATACGACGCCCTTATCGCTGGCTTAAGAATTGCTAAAGAATTAAACATCCGAGCGTTACAGATATTCAGTGATTCTCAGCTTATTGTATGCCAAGTCAAAAAGGAATTCCAGGCAAAAAGGGGGAATCTGCCCGCCTACTTGTCAAAGGCTTGGGAACTCCTGGGTGATTTCGGTCATTACATGATAAGTCACATTCCTCGAGAAGAAAACATGAAAGCAGATTCTCTCGCAAAGTATTCTAGCACAGGCGAAGCTCAATTTATGGGGTTAACTCCAGTGGAGGTCCTGTCGACTCCAAGTATTGATGAGATGGATATTGATTGGATCATGAGCATGTCTCAAGAGCAAGAATCATGGATGACTCCGATAACAGAATATCTGCTCAGTGGATCTTTACCAGGGAACTCAAAAGAACGACAAAAGCTACTGAGAAAAGCCTCTCGATATATAATCCAGGATGGCCGATTATACAGACGGGGATTCTCAATGCCATTACTTCGATGTGTATCCAGGGAAGAGTCCAAAACAATCCTAGCGGAGGTACATGGAGGAGAATGTGGTGATCATTCAGGTGGCCAAACATTAGCAAAGAAAATTCTCCGATATGGATATTTTTGGCCAGAAATTAATTGAGATGCAGCAGAGTATTCCCGAAAATGTGACAGATGCCAAAGATTCGCTAAATTTCCTAGAGCTCCTTCCACTGAACTCACACAGATGGTCAGTCCATGGCCATTTGCAATATGGGGGATAGACCTTGTAGGACCGTTACCAACTGCCAAATCTGGAATTAAATATGCCATTGTTGCTGTAGATTATTTTACTAAGTGGGCAGAAGCTGAACCATTGGCTAATATCACCTCTAAAAAGATGATAAACTTTGTGACTAAAAATATCATTTGCAGATATGGTGTGCCTCAAAAAATAATTACAGATAATGGTACTCAATTTGAAAGTGAAGAATTCCAAGATTTTTGCAAGCGATTCAAAATCCGGAAAAGCTTCTCAGCAGTGGCTCATCCGCAGGCAAACGGGCAAGTGGAAGCCGTGAACAAAATTATTAAGTCAACCATCAAGAAGCAACTTGAAAGAGCAAAAGGTGGTTGGGTCGATAAGCTACCATTGGCACTATGGGCGTACAGAACCACTCACAAAACTGCGACTGGACACACCCCGTTTTCATTGGCATACGGGTCAGAGGCAATGATTCCGGTGGAAATAGAGGTCCCTTCACATAGAAGAATCCATTTCAATCAAGCAGAAAACGAAAAGCTACAGCTTGAGGCGCTAGATCTCCTTGATGAAAAAAGAGATAAGGCTAATCTCAGAATTGCAGCTCATCATCAAAGGATAGCCAGACATTTCAATTCCAAAGTTCGCCAACGCAGCTTTGAGATTGGAGATCTAGTCCTGAAGAGAATTATGACAGCGACAGGTGTGTTTGGGCCAAATTGGGAAGGACCATATGTCATAGGTCAGAAGCTTCTTGACGGCACATTCAAACTCGCTACTGTTGAAGGAGATCTAATTCCAAGGGCATGGAACAGCAATCACTTGCGTCCATACTTTACTTGAAAATTTTGTTGAAATATTGTAAAAAGAGTAATGAATGTATGATTCTTGTAATTAAAGGCAATTGTAAAACTGATGCAAGTAAATAATGAAAGAATATAAAGTGGATGTAGGCCCAATTTCCTGGCCGAACCACTATAAATCTTGTGTTCCTTATTATTATTACATGTTTGCTTTATTTTCGATATAAAAAGTACATAGAATGTGTTGCTAAAATGTCGATTTAAATTTTTGCAGACCATGGAAGTGAAACTTGCACATAATAAGACCAAGTGATTCTCGCCAAATTTCGAGTCACAAAAGCCCCGAATTCAAATCCTAGATAGGAAGTACTTCAATTGAACGGCCTATGATTTCGACAGAAACGGGCCTTTGCTAATAAATTGAGATCGTTTAAACAAACAAACATCCAATTAAGAAGCTAATGCCCGTTCTCACGAACTTGCCTGACAATGAAGTACACTTCCTTGGATTAAACAAATTACTTGTGAGAAAAGGGAATGAAAGCTTGAAAAAAAGAAAGAAAAAAAGAGGATCGCTGAAAAGGCATAAGCAAGTGGACAAGGGAACAACCAAAGCCATCATCGGCGGCACAAGTCCTCTTCGGAGGCACAACTCTTCGGAGGATAAAGACCTCTAATGGGTCATACGCCACAAAAAAGAAAGTTCTCTACTCAACAAATAAGATTGGAGGAGTCATGACCCTCCAACCATAAGAGAGTAACTTCCAGGCGATGAAAACCCTCTCTGAGGCACATTTCACCAGGAGTTGAAGTGTAACAACCGCTCTTCGGGATTTCACTTCACCAGAGTTGAAATGTAAAACAAAATAAAAGCCCTCTTCGGAGGCCCATTTCACCAGGAGTTGAAGTGTAACAACCGCTCTTCGGGATTTCACTTCACCAGAGTTGAAATGTAAAACAAAATAAAAGCCCTCTTCGGAGGCCCATTTCACCAGGAGTTGAAGTGTTACGACCGCTCTTCGGGATTTCACTTCACCAAAGTTGAAATGCAAAACAAAATAAAGACCTTTCTGAAAGTCCACGTTTCACCGAGATTGAAATAAAACTTCCAAGTGTCGAAACGTGAAAAGGCTTTCTTCAAAGGCACAACTCTTTGGAGGTACACGTTTCACCAAGATTAAGATAAAACTTCCAAGTGTTGAAACGTGAAAAATCCCTCCTCAGAGGTACAACCCCCTCCCGGGGACACAATCAAGAAGAAAGACCTCTTCGGAAGCCCACGTTTCACCGAGATTGAAATAAAACTTCCAAGTGTCGAAACGTGAAAAGGCTTTCTTCAAAGGCACAACTCTTTGGAGGTACACGTTTCACCAAGATTGAAATAAAACTTCCAAGTGTTGAAACGTGAAAAATCCCTCCTCAGAGGTACAAATTTCTTTTTTTTTTTTAAAAAAAAAATCCTCATCAAGAGCATACTTTAACTTTCAAAGGAAGAGTGATTTACCTATTCTAGAAAATAACCTTCCTCAAAAAAAAAAAAGAGGAAGAAAGTTAAAGTACCCTTCAGAGGCCCGCTTTACCACATAGAAGAATTCACTTGACAAAATGCGTACATAAGCGAAAGAAAAAAGTGATTTCTTCGAAGGACAAAGCGTGAAAACTTATATGAAGGAAGTTGTACTCTACGAAAAATTTCTTCAAGAATGAAGTAATTATTCTTCAGGAAATAAGAGTGCAAGTCCCCTCAAAGTATAAAATATTGCAGCAAGCTTATGGTATGGGGGCAACATGGTATAGTATAGTTACATACAAAATGTTATAGCTACATCGGTAAAGTATGCTCAAACAACATACCACAAGCTCATCGCAATATGATATAAATAAACTTGTGCAAAAATGAATAATAAATGCATTCTCAAATTCAAACAAGAGTCTGTACGAATAAAGGATCATTTTATTCAATTGCAGATACAGGTTTCAAAATAAAAAAGCAGGGGCCGGTGCCTGCACAACATCCGACCATTACACAAAAAAAGGAATCAAAAAGCCCGAAGCACGACTCTTCACTTCTTCTTACCACCTTTGGACCCTTTGCCCGGCCGAATGATTAGCTTTTCAAGTCTATCTGTAGGCATAAGGGAAGGAGATGGAGGTGCAACCGGTACAACTTCCGGTTCCTCTTCAGTAGCAATGATTTTCTTCCCCCTCCTCTTCGACGTTCCGTGCTTCTTTCTCCTCTTCGAAGAAGACTCACTCCCTGGAGTAGCAAGAGCAGACAAAATTATGTCATCCGAAGGAGTCCGCTCCGGAGATATCTCACCTCCCTCAAGTCCCTCGTCTTTCTGCTCTTGCGAAGCGATAGGGTCATCTAAGCCATGAAGAGCCTCTATTTGCTCCTCTTGTGACCCGGGCTGTGAAGCAGAAGGAGGAGTCACCTGAAGAGATAGAAGAGGGATCACCGGAGAAGGCGAAGTCTGAACGATGCTCGATGCTTTCTCTACAGGAGAAAAGAGGTTAAAGTCAGTAAAAAGAGGAGATAAAGGCTCATTAAGATTCAGGAGATTGTCAAAAAATTCATCAAGGTCGTGGGAAGTGAACAAGCAATCAATTTGAACTGGTCCAGCAATAAAGTTACCTTGGGCAGTTGTCTTTATCATTTCAATCTCATAATCCTGGGCTTCGGTGCTCTCCTGAGGCTTCTCTACAACATGGGGAGTTGAAACTCCGAGATCGCCTTTATCTTGAGGAATAGAAGATGAGCTAGGGCCAGCTATATCAACATCAGCTGAAACCGAAGGAGGAACAGGAGCATTTACAAGCGCTTCCTTCTTTGAGCACCCCTCCCCTGTCGTTTCAGCTCGAAATTTAGCAAGCTACTCCTTTCCCCTAGCTAGTGCTTCCCGAGTTGCCTCATCAAAATAATATTCTTGAAGATGATCTTCGGAGTAACCATCGCCTCCAAGCATATCTACGGCAGCCTCCCATACTTCAGCCAATGTAATCTCATATTTGGGACCCAGAAATGAAAGGCTGCCGCGCCCCAAGATACATTGAAGATAAAAATCAAATAATGTGGAGCCAATGTCAGCTTTTGTTGCTTGATGGGCCTCTTCGACCGCGAGTTTACCAGCAACAGCCTCGTCACGCTCCTTTTCGGCCATAGCAAGTCGAGTTTTTAGCAACTCTATCTCCAAGCTTTGAGAGCCGGTCTGTTCTCGCAGCTGTAAAGTTTTAGCGCGATATTCTTCTATGACCTTCTCTTTGTATGCAAGCTTATCTTCGACTGCCCTTTGAGTGGCATGCGCATCTCGTACTTGTTGCCAAAGCATGCTCTCCTTTTGAGAATAGGAAGTAGATGAAGTAGCTAGTTCTTCCTTAAGCTCTTCTACTTCCGCTTCCAGCTTTTCATTATAGGAAGCAATACTTCTCATTTCGGCGTCATGCTGCTCGAGAGTCTTCTGCCACTCAGTCTTATCGTTCTCCATTGTGAGCATGGCCTCGAGATTGGCTCGGTTAACCCTCTGAAGTTCGTCGACAAATTTTTGCCAGTTCGACATTCTTTCAATATCGATCCTGACAATATCAAGATTTCGCAGCATAGCCAATTTGTCGAGAGGAACCAAGTCGAGATCGAATCGAACCCCTTTCAGGCACCACTGAGGGAATCGACTTTGAAGAGTTGGAGGACCTTGCCCAACTTGGTATGCGGGTCGGTTGATGATTGTTTGAATGTCGGAACGAACGGGGGCAGGAGATTGAGCAGGAACATTTTCAGAAACTGTCGGCATTGTTTCTTCAGTAAGTTTAGCCCGCTTGCTAGAAGAATCGTCCATGTGACCTTTACCTCTCTCATCGTGAGTCTTTCGTTTTTGGATATCATCATCTCTGTGAGGAGGGTCATGTCTTTCTTGTTCTCTTCGGTGACGTTCTTCATATGCTCGTCTCTCATTTGCTTTTCTGATGGCCCTCTCTTCATCAGTTTCTCTTCGAGGGGGGAGATGACGTCTATAGTCGAATTGGCTGCGTCTCTTGTACTGTTTAAAGTCGTCATAATAGGAGCCGCTCCGCCCCATTGGAGAACCTGAAATTTAAAACAAGGTTTGCGAATCTACCAGGAATAAGAAGGTCAGGTGCATCCTAAGTGCGTGTGATGTGTAAAACTACTCGCGGCAAACTAGACTACAAACCAGTCATCGACTGAGGGGTAGTGGTAGTTATTGTGGAAAATTGCACTTCCGGGGCGGTGGAAGGGTGCTTGAGAGTAGAAGTTGCTTCAATAGCTGGAGATGTGACTTTGGTAATGGCAGGATCATCCCTAAAAAGTTCTTGAGAAGTGACTATTATGTCACTTAAACTCCCGAAAATATCAACTCCAAGATCAACGTTCTTGTCAGTATGAGGAAGGGGCTCCTCTTCTTCAGTTATGGAGGCAAGTGCAGGTTTTTCGGACGGCTCCGCATCATCCCTTGGAGTGGAACATTTTACTAGTGAAGTTTCTATAGAGGTTCCTCCCCGCATGTGCTCTTTAATAGAGACCGGGGCATCAGGAGTTTTCATCGGAGAATCGGGAACTTCAGTCGGAACTTCATGAGGCTGAGTAGAACGAGAAGAATGTAAAAGCTCAAACCGATGAAGAAGTTCATCTGTCAATAGAAATTTTGCGCTCCTCTCTTCAGCAGCCACAATGCTTAGCCTTTCAAAGACTGGCTTATGACTGGAATCTCTAGAAGGAGGAGGAAGTGCTGTAGAAATAAGGAATGGAATCAGCATCTAGCAATACGAACCATGAAAAACTTAGAATGAAATTGAAGAAAGAAGGGAAAGAAGATCTCACTTCCTATTCTCCAGTCTGCGTAAAATCCTGCGGGGCAACGAATATAGAAGAATTGATTCAAAAAACCATGTGCACTCTCCGACAAATCCAAAATTAGTTTACGGTTCCTCGCACCTCTTACAAGTACAATTGAAGGGTGGTCTTTGTTCTTCGCAAAAGTGCACAAGTAACAGATTTCCTCAAAACTCGGAAGATGGTCAAGAGTTCTCCTGAACAGAACGCACAATCCCATCAAAATGGCATAGCCATTGGGATGCAGTTGGAAAGGAGAGATCGTTAGTCGAAGAAGGATTTGTTGAAGAAATTCATTAAAGGGAGGAATTACTCCACTTAAGCACATTTGGCGATTAATGGCAACAAAACCGGAAGGTGGTCTATCAGCAAAATCATTTGGTCCAGGGAGTAAAACTTCTGCCTCGGCAATGCCAAATTGAACGCATAATTGATTAAGCACCCGTTGTTTCAGAAGGGTAGGAGTTCTTTCCGGAGGGTTCTCTAGTGGAATAGCAATCGGGAAAGCCCCTTCGACGTGTTCTATCATCTCTTCTTGTTGAGACATCATTCTGCATGAGTAACTGGATGTTCAGATGTGAAGGTGCACATTTCCTAAAAGTGTGAAGTGTTGTGCAAAACTAATAAAAATAACAAGCAAAATAACTGAAATTAAACTAGTTAGCAACTGATCGATTGTGAGATTTCAGGACTTGTTAATTTAAAACTCAAACACAGTGTTAATTCAAACAAAATTTTAGCTTTGCCTTAATACTTCATTTGAGTTGGTTGAGTTACAGCATTTCACTCACACAGTTCATTTAAGTTGATTATTCTTTATCGACTAATCTGTCATTCGATGTGGGCGGTCAGTGACAGTATATTCGTCCCATTCTTCTGCAAATGTCATATTTAACAGGTTAACAACTTTAAAGGGATCTACAAAGAAGTGCAGCAGAATTTAAGTCCAAACAACTCAATCGAATTTTTTCAGAAAAAATTTCACAGGTCCTAGGTCGTCCAACGACCTAGTATAGGTCGAAGCTCCTTTAGGTCGCACTGTGCAAATCAAAGGGTTCAAGGTTTTATGTCAAAATAATGCGATTTGCTCAAGTCCTAACTCGGCCGCGACCTAAAGCTTATGTCACAAAAGATAGGTCGTTGATGTGTTAAGTCCCTATGCAGTCATTCAAAGGTGATAAGTTGCTAAGCTGTTAGGTCGTTCGGTTTAAAGTTCATGTGCAAACCATCCAAGTACTAGGTCGGCAGCGACCTAACTTCTGTGCCACAGGAATTTAAGTCTAAGGTCGACCGCGACCTAAAACCAATGCCGCAAGAACTTAGGTCATTACAAAGTTAGATCGCTAAGAAGTTAGGTCACATGGTTAGTATTCAAGCAGACAGCCCTAAGGTCGATCCTCCACTCACACGCTGCCACATCATCTCCTCCATTACCCTTGTGGCTAAGAATCCATTAACCCGTTAACCCATCGGAACCCTCCTCATCTCCTCCAAATTTGCAAGCCAACTAGTTCGAAACACCATAATTCACCATCTTCCTCCTACATCGTCACCAATTACCCAAGAATCCAATCCAAATCGTCTCAAATTCATCACAAATCCGATATACTGCCATGTTCACAGGAATCGCGACAAAGACTCAGTCAAAAGTTAATTGAATCGTGACTTGTTGAGCGAACATAGCACATGAAATTACATTAGGGGCGACAAGTGAAACATTTGCGATTTGACGATAGATGTAATCAAATGTTGGTAAAGTTCACTTACGTAGTCTGATGACGGGATAATTGATGGTTAAGTTGTTGGAGTTGTCTTTGAGGGCTCAAAAGTTTGTTAATGGCAGAATGGAGGCCGAAGCAGATAAGGAGAAGAAGGAACGACCTAAGTTATTCATATTCCAAGGTAATAGAACACGAATCGACACTACGCGACCTAACTTTCTCCTTAGGTCATTTGCGACCTAACAATCCTTCAGAATGCGAGTTAAGAAAGTCGAAGCACACGACCTATGGCTAAGTCATATACTTCGAGGGGCAAATGTTAACTCCCTTCTGTAAGAGACTTAAGGAAAATGCAACGACCTAACCAATTCGAGAACCTAGCGACCTAAAAGGCTACGACTTAAAAATGGCTCGACCTAAAAAGGAGAACGACCTAAAAATGCTTCGCGACCTAAAGGAGGCCGCGACCTATGAAGCTCCGCGACCTAACAGAGAGTTGCGACTTAAGGAAGGCTGCGACTCAAAAGATGTTTCGACCTATCAAGCTTCGCGACCTAACAGAGAGCTGCGACCTAAGAAGTAGGACGACCTAAGAGTGAATGGACCTAAAAACGGTCTCGACCTATGGAACTCCGCGACCTAGGAATACTTCGCGACCTAAGGGAAGTCGCGACCTAAAGACTCCAGTTATAACTATAAGAAAAGTACTCACGACCTAGGATAGGTCGCTAACGACCTAAATGCCTGAGTAAAGAAGTTACCTATACTGTGCCGCAGGGGGATAGGTCGCTCGGGACCTAGGACTTGTACAAATCAGCATGCGTGTTCTTGTGAAAGAGAAGTCAGTGCATCTTAGGTTGGTCACGACCTACGACCTAACTCCGAAAAATGCCTATAAATACGACCCTAGTTCCAACTAGCAGAGGACTTTTCTGGCTCATTCATTTCAAGCATCGTTACTCTGCTGCATTCCGAACTACTTCAACACTTAAAGCTTTTGAGATACAAAGAACGCTTCAAGGAACTTCACGATGAAATCATACATGTTCAACATGAATCCAAAGATTTTGATCGACATTGAAGTTGAGGCTACTTGTTCTAAATGACTTCAAACTCAAAGTGTGTTGTAATCGATGAATCTTGTAAAGGGTTGTAATAATATCGGGAATAAAGGAGTTTAAAGTGGACGTAGGCTCTCTCTTAAGCCGAACCACTATAAATATCGTGTCTTTTAATACTTTTCTGTGATTCTTACTTTTTCTCTGGTTCCCGTACCAACGGGTGGTGCTTTCACAACTACACTCTACACACCGGGGTGTTAGCGTTCAATTTTTAGCGTTAACATCCCGGATTTTGCTCTAGACTTGACAGTGACATTATATCCTTTGCTTTTGAAGCATATAATCGAAATTGCTCCTTGAATTTCCTGGTCAAATCGGAGAACTGATCAATGGACCTGACCGGCAGCTTTGTAAACCACAATAGAGACACACCTTCCAAATATACCGGGAAATATCGACATTTGATTTCATCAAATGCTCTGGCACCCGTCATATGCCAGTTGTACTTATATAGAAACTCGTTAGGATCACTCGTCCCCTTGTAGGCCGGAATAGTAGGGGGAACGAACTTCCTTGGGAACTCTGCCTTCAAGATCCTTTCAGTTAATGGAGTTTTGCTTGGAGCAAAACCCCACTCTTTCTCATCCTCATCTCTTCGCATATTTTCCTTTATGATTTGGCGAACCATACCCGAAAAATATTCTTCATCATTTAGAGGCTCTGGAGGGCAAACATCAGCCACTCTCTCTGAATTCTGTCTTGACAATCGTTCACGGAGGGTCGGCTGCGGCCCTGATCCCCCAGCTTGAAGAGGAGTCCTTTCCACAGGGTCTGCGGCTCTTTGAGAAATGTTCCCTTCAACATCCTGAACTCCTACAGTAGGGTTCCCATCATTATTAAATGGTTGATGGTGTGCCCCCAAGTAGATCGTTCAACTTACTTAAGATCAGGGCGTTCTAGGCGTTCTGTGCCTCCAATTGCGTATTTTGGGCATTCAATTGTTGATTCAAACCCAAAACTACGGCGTCCAATTCTGCTCGCGTAACTCCAATAGTTGGAGCTGCTTGACTTGAAGGAGGAGAGGCAGCAGTATTCTCTTGAACATTGTCGGATCTTACAGAACTTCGTTTTCTCCCAGGAGCCATTATTTCCAATAGACTTCTGGTTTTAAAAGAAATCCTTTCAACAGACCTTTGCGGAGCAATAATGGAAGTATCCTGAGTTGGGTTCTCAGTGAAAGCACCAAAAATGTTAATGTTTAAAATCGAACGCTAACACCCCGGTGTAAATTGAGATTGAGTGAAAGTACCACCCGTGAACACGGGAACTAAAACCAAGTAGAAAAGTCACAGAGAAAGCAGAAAAGACAACAGTTTTTATAGTGGTTTGGCTTCAGGTAAGCCTACGTCCACTTTAACCCTCTTTATTACTGAATCAATTACAACTTTACAACAGTCTTCAATTACAATACTGATGAGACAAACAACTAGAACTTCGATGCAGAAGAACTCTTTGAATCCATGTTGATTGCGTTAGATTTCCTTCTGAAGTTTGTTGAGATGCCTTTCGTATTTGAAGTATCGAGTGAGTCGAGAATTCAGCAGTATCGGCGCTTAAAGAGATCGGCCCAAAAAAGTCCCTTGAAAGTTGGAGATAGCCATCCATTTATAGGGAATTCTGGGCAGAAAATATTGCCAATTCCTAAATCGCCACCGACCTAAGTTGGGTCGTGGACGACTTAAATTAGGTCGTGGAACGGTCGCGATTCAAATGCTGGGTCGACACTTAAGAAAGACATCCTTGCTGAACTCTACAAGTCCTGAACAGTGTACGAGTTAGGAGGCCGCGTGCTAAGTAGCTGCATCGGACTTTCCTTCCTTTGCCTGGGTCGTGTACGACTTAACATAGGCCGTAGGTCGGTTGCGACTTAAGTATAGTTCATGATCTTGTCCCTGTCCTGAGCAATTAGGGCGAAAAACTCCCTGGATAGGTAGACCGGCTTCTATCTCAGGCCAGCACCCGTGTTAGGTCGGTAGCTTTCTTAGGTCGGTAGCTATCTTTGGTCGGTAGCTATCTTAGGTCGACATCCTGTTTTAGACAGTTGGGTCGGTATCCTTTAAGTCTTGGGTCGGTAACCTTGTTAAAGCATTAGGTCGGCATCCCCTCAAGTAACTTAGGTCGGAATCCCTCTTAGGGCTTAAGCAGTTAGATCGACATCCATGTTAGGTTGGCAACCTTTTAGGTCGGCAACCCTTTTGGGTCGATAACTTTTAAGTCGCTGAGCCATGGCCGGGGTGGAGTTAACACATGTAATAACCCCGAATTTCTATTAACTAAAATTTGTATATTTAATTGATTTTAAATATTAATAAGTGAAATTTATAAGTCGAATAAATTTTATTTCGAATAATTGGAATTAATTGGATAATTAAATCGCTAATTTAATATGTGAAAATACATAAATAATTGAAATTAGGTTAAATATGATTGAAATTGATATGTATAATTTTATTTAATCATAATGGAGTTAGAAAGATGTTTGTGAACTTTTAAAATTGAATTTAAAGTAAATTTGTGAAAATTGAATATTTTATATTTAAATTGACGAGTTAAAATAGCCATTTTTCAAACAGTCTCGGATTTCGACGAAACCAATTTCATCGGATCCGTAATGTGATATTGTATGGTTTCAAATTTCAAGTCAATCGGATTTATCGTTTGTCCGGGGCAAGCCAAAACGCATAGAAATTCGTTTAATCGGTTTAATTTAAAATTGATCGTTTATTTCCGTAACTCTCACATAATATGAAATTAGCCTCCGAAATACGTTCCATTGTGTTCAGAACGTGGGGTAAACCTTAGAAACGCCAGCCGGCATGCTTCGTTTAGAGTTCGGAAAATTTTCAGTGAATAGTGTTTTGCCATTTTTCTATAAAAGGTCCTCCATTCTTCACAATTGCAGCCAAACCCTAATTAAAACCCTAACCGCCACTTTACTGGTGACGGCTAGAAATTCATCTTCTTCCCCCCTCAATCTCTTCCAATCCGTGAAGAATTAGCTAAAACTTTCAACTACAAACTTGAAGAGTATCTCGAGAGCTTAGAATCCATACGGTGATGATGGGGTTTCACATGACGGATCGACGACAATCCTCACTTGAACGACCGACAGTTGCACGCGTGTCCCGAGGCTAGGTGATGGCCGAGCTCTATGGGGTTGTAGCCGAGTGTAGTGCTCGTGACGAGCTTCGACGTGGCGGAGGTTGATCGGCTTCGAAATGAAGGAAGTGGCCGCGATAATTACTTATTGTTAGGCGGCTATGGGTTCATCAACGTGATTTTTTTTTTACGTAAAAGAAGAACGAGGAAGATGGAAGCACGGCCGGCCCAGATCCAGTGCTGAAATGATGAAGGGCTCAGATGTGTTGGAGGTTAAAACAATAAAAGAAAGTTGTAAATAAATTATATTTAAAATTGTATGATCTTTAAACTATCGTAACTTGTTGATACGAGGTCGGATTTTGACGAAACAAGTTGCGTTGGCTTCGTTTCGTCGAGCACTACGTAATGGAATTGGATTTGAGTCGTTTGGAGCTAGTGAAAATTTCGGGTAAAATTAAGCGCACGTTTAATTTTATTCGAAATAAAACGCCGGAAATTGAAAATCAAGGTGAGAACTTCTCGCTCAATCGAATAGTTTCGATTTAAATTTTAAATAGTTAGATTTAAAATTTGCTTGAATGTATGTTTGAATGATGATTGTTATCTATTGATTGTTAAAATAGACATTAACGCCGTTAGTAAGCGGAGGTTATTTATTAAAAACATATACCGCGAATATTTCACGGTACAGTGAAATTGGTATTATTGATGTACTTGGAGTTGATTTCCCGAATTATATAGCGGATGAGACCCTATTGCGCTGCATAATAGCGGATAATATTTTATAAATCCCATATACCGTGATATTCCGTACTGGAACGGAATTGGTATTGTGCTAAAATCTTTGGATGCAGGGAAACAGGTTGGAGGGTTCCAACTAGATTCCTCACCAGTATTTATTTGATTACAGATATTGTGATGTTTGTTGATTATCCTATCGAATATGATATTTGGATGTCGTGATTGACTATTTGGTGCTGTTGCATCATCGGATCCATTTTTGAGGTTTTAAAATAATGATTTTTTATTTTAAAAAGAATTTTAAAGTGATTTTTGAAAGTATACGTTTTATTAAATTTTTGAATTGATTCATTTTAAATAATTAAAATGTTATAAATTTTTATGTTATAAAAATTATGATTTTTGTGAAATATAACCAAAAGGAAAATAAATAGATTTATAAAATTGTTTAAATTTGGATTTTTGAATTATTATAAAGGATGTATATAAAAGATTTTTAACATTGATATTTATAAAAATAATAATATAATATTGGAATTATAAAACGAGTTTGTTAAGTGTTAAAACGAAGTATAAAATGGATTTTGTGAAGATTATAAAATGAATAGATATTGTAAAATAAAAGATTTATAAGTAATTAACTTATAAAGTGGATTTTGGACATTTAAATGGGATATTAATAGAAATTGTTAATAAAGGAGATTTTATAAGTTGAAGTTGTTATAAAATATAAATGAATCTTATAGGTAATAGAAGTTTTAAAAAGAACGATTTTGCAAATAAATGAATTATAAGTATTTAACTTATAATATGGACTTTTGGTATATTTGAGATATATAAATTGAACTGGATTAATAAAGGAGATTTATAAATCGAAGTTTATAAATAGAAATGGAATTATAGACATCGTTTATAAATTCAAAATCAATGGAATTTGATAAATTGAATATAGAAATTTATTGAAAGAAGTATATTCGCGATTTTGGATAGCGAACTATTCTTTATATAAAATGTGTAGAAATATTGAAATTTGGTTAGTAAAGTACATTCACGATTTTGGACAGTGAATATATTATTAAATAAAATGGTTATTTTTTGGTAAAGCGATATTATAAAATGAAGTTAATTATTTTAAAAAGATGTTTTAAAATGTATTATGAATCGAATTCACAGATTTCAACATTCATTGTTGAAATAGACGTTTTCGAGAAATAAGGAAATGGTGGACTATAACACTGTTGTTATAGTAAATGATTTCTGAAAGGAAATGTTTTATATAGTATTGGGATTTATATATCTATTTTAAGTTCGAATCCATATACTAGTGATTTTGGGTCGTCGTAACAATGTTTTACGCAACATTCGTTCTTGACCCAAGAGAATGATTTCTTAAAGAATGAAATATATACTTAATTTTGATTTAAGTATATTGAATATTTTCCAAGTGTTGAAAATAAATGGATTTGTGAATTACCTATTATTAAATAAGTATGGAAATGTTTTTCCAATATGAAGTGAATAGTTTGAGATTTTAACTTTTAAAGATAAATTAAAAATGAATATTAGAAATCGATTTGGAAATCATATTTTCATAGACGTTTTGAAATTATAAATTCACTATGGAATTTATAAAAGAAAGGGAAATTTGTTTAAAAAATAAACATTGATTTATTTTTGAAGTGGGGAATAAATTTACGGATTTGGAACGTAAATATAAAGTAAATCGTTAAGGATTTATTTAATTGGTTTGAATGAACCATTTTGAAATGAAAGTATTGCCGCCTAAGGAAAATGATTGAAATTTGTTTTTCAAAAGGGGTAAAGGTGAAAAGTGATTTGAAAATTTGTTTTCAAATGGTTGAAGTGTGGCAAATTATATATCTTGTAAAGATATTTTTGGAAAATAAATAATTTGGGAAATTATTTGGAATCTGGTGATGTTGAGAATGCCTATTGATAGTTAAATAACCTACTATCAGTATTTACCTTTAAATAGGTATTTATTGTGATTTGTTTTTATTTGAATGCTACACTTATTTTTGAATAACCGCTCACTATTCGGGTTAGCCGGGAAAGGACCTTGGGGTCGTATAACCCATTCCGATTATGTGATACGTCGTTATGAAGTGCATTTGATAACCGGTGTTGAAGACAAAATATTTGTGAAAACGGAAGGATTACCGTCGAATGTTTCTGCGTCGGCAGATCACCGATATAGAAATTTATCACCCTTTGTGATGGGAAGTCCGGTCATGATTAGTGAATATCCGGATAGCAAGGACTTCTTTGTAAGTGCCTTCGGTTCCGTTCGATCCCGAAACGGACTTGTATGGATGTGTGTCTGACGTTACAGTTTGAGATGTAAAGCTGGTTTCTATCAAATATATTTCCGTTGGTGGCAGAGAATTTATTCTATTAGCTTAACACCCTTAGAGGTTATGTAGTTGATGGTTACTAGTGATACATTACCAAATTCGTAATGTGGCATACAAAGTGCTGTTGAGCATTTGTTGAATTAAAGCACAGCTTTTGTGTAAAGCGTAGCTTTGTGAACGAGACTTCGTCGAGCCTCACAACCCAGAAATGGTTGAAATAGGAATGTTGCGGCAAGCTTCTTTAGGGGTCGCGCCCCTAAGGTATGTCCATTTTCTTCTGGATAGAGGTTGTATCATGGTATGGAGCCCAGATATTTAACCTATATGGTTGTTGCAAATTTATTACTTTGTGGTTGTTGGTATTGAGGATCCTCGGATAAAGGTCGGTAACGACCGGGGGATGGCATACTTTTTGTGTGGAGTTATCAAGTTACAACTTCATTGCACCCAGAAGCATGTGGTAACTCGGCCTTGTGTCAGCAGAGATCCGGTTAGGTTCTTGGGGCTTCTTTCCAGAGGCATACCCATTTCGGTGTAGGAAGTTCCTTTGCCTGACCATTTGTTGGAAATCCAAAGAAACAATACGAAACCTATACGGTTTTAGTTGTATAACCTGACATGGAATGTGGCGGTAACATGCTATTGAACATGGTAGCTATAGTAGGCATACGATAATGGTCGCATGTCGGCTAAGATTTATATTATACTTTCGAAATGTTTTCTACACTATGCACTAAAAATAATAAAAATCAAAGGATTCTGTGTAGTAAGCATATTTGACTATCATAAGGAGAAATCTCCTCCAATTCTGCGTTTCCATTGTGTGTGTGGCGGGAGTCCTTATGGTAGTTTCATTTTTCAAAAGCATAGCGAAATTCTTTTGATTACCTTTGTGAAAATAACTGTTTTAGTTCTCACACCAGTCACATGACTGACTCTGAGTTTATTATTTCCTTCCTAAACTCTGGGTGCCCACCAATTTCCACACGGGCACTCTAGAGTTAGGTTATCAGGATATTCTGGACTTCGGGAGTTGTTGGAGAAATCTGGAGGCAAGCTGGATGGCATTGCGTATTCGCTAGTATATTGTATTTCTTTTCCGCTGTTTGTTGTTGTACACTCTGATGATGTAATGTGATGTGATGTAATGTAATAACTGATATAGTTCTTTGTTTAATGATTATTCATTTATCTATTATATGTTGTTCCACTGCGATTGTGAGATTCTGAAATTTTTCTGTTATTTCTGTTATGTTCTATCTTTTTCTCTCTTCTTCTATCTTCTACCTCTTCTTTAACCCTAACGGTATGGTTTTTCGGCCTTCGATTGCTCGGCATTTGATACAGTGGACGTATTGATGTCGGTTTTCGAGCGTCGAAAAGTCGCAAACGTTACATTTGGTATCAGAGCATATGGTTAAGCGACAACCATGGCTCTTTTGGGACTTACTCATTAGAGATAGAGTCAGTAGTACTGTAGAATGAGTGTGGGTGTAATAATAGCTATGAGCGCGTATTTGTTAGTGAATATAAAAAATGTTTATATTGTGTTTGCTTATCCGTTGAGTTGTTTGTGAATTCTGGTCGGTATGTGGGACGCCATATTATCGATAGGGGTTTCTAAACTCTTAAACGAGATAAACCGACATAGTATCATTTTAAATTGGTTAAATGAAATAATTTTACCTCGATTATATTTTTATATATAAAGAAAATAATTTTTCAGAATTATTAGTGTATATAAATTGGTTGTTGATTGTTGAAAATGTAAGGATGTATGCAAGTAAACAAAAGTTGTTCGAATAAGTTAAATTAAAACAACAATTGTAAAAGGATGAATTGTATAAGCGAAGAATTATAAACTATGGAATTATAATTAATATGATTTACAATTGTGAAATAATCTTACATATAAGAAGTGAAACTGTATGAATATATTTATAAATATGGGTTGTAATTAAAACTGAATTTGAAAATTTTGGAGATTTGGAAAGTTTAAATTCCTTTTGATTTTGAAAATGAATTTCAAAGGATATGGAAAAGTACCTTCCATTGAAAATTTGTGAAGGTGTTGGAACTTGTATGAGTGTCCATTTGAATTGGAATCCCACGTGATGGGATCATGTTGATTGATCATGATGTATACTAGCATAATTCGAGGGGTGTGATGCCTATAGTTACAAGCGATTCCACTGGGATACTGGCGCAACAGCCGTGTAAACTGCGATCTAGATGCCATAGCGAAATTCGAGGGTCGAGATGCCTACGGTTACAAGCGATTCCACTGGGATAGTGGCATAACCGCCGTGTGAACTACGATCTATGGCAACAACCATGGCTAAATTCAAGAGATGTGAAATCTATAGATTACAAGCGATTCTACTGGGATAGTAGCGTAACCGCCGAGTAACTATGGTCCATAAGGGAACGTGCTTTCCATATCCATTTTTAAAATGGAATATAACTTAAGTGATGTTCGATAAAGTTGATTTTGGTGTCAAAGTAAATTAATAAGTGAATTAATGAAATAGAGTCATTAAGAATTTGAACTTGAAGTTATATAAATGAAATTCAACCTTATATTGTTAAAGGAATTAGCAATTGAATTGAACTAATGAATGGAATATTTATCAATCGAATGTAAAAGAATTGTTATGGGATAATGAACGCAAGTGTAAATTCGTTAGAAGCTAATGAAGTTGAGAAGTTGAATAATTGAATGAAAGTCAATTTAATATCAACCAATAGAAATTAAAAGTGTTGAACCAAATTGAATGTTGGAAGTAAACTGAATGAATTTGGTTGTTATTTGATTGTTAGTTGATTGTATATGAATTAATGAAATTGAAAGCTAAAGTAATTGAATTCAAATTGAAGGTGAAGTAAATGAATTTAAATAGAATTTAATTTGATTTGGAAGTGAACTAACTTGAATATGAATTAGTGAATGCAAACTAATTGAAATTGGATATGAATGAATGTTAATATAGTCCAATGTTAATGAATCAAATATGATTTAAATTGGAAAACCAATTCAATGAATATTAATGAGAATATGAATGAGTATTGATTTGGTTATGGATTTGTCGGATGTTTATTGGTTCGATAGTTGTTTGATGGTTGCATTTGTTGATTGAATGCATTGTTATGTTGGCACATGTAGTTGTTATGTTGCTATATGTTGTATAATGATATTACATTCATATATACATGTTTCTCATTGTTTGTTGAGTGTTTAGTAGGTGCAGATTGCGCTTGCTTCGCATTTGGAGCTCGCTTTCGCGCTATATTAGCCGTATATGCTCGCTAATAATATATAGGTACATATCTCGGATTAAATATCGTACTTTTACACTTTTTTCCCTGCGGGATGCCCATCACTTGTTGAGATGTATATTTGTGATATATATACTGTCATTTTTTTCGGATCGAGCCGCGCAAAGGTGACTCTGGCGAATTTTTCCAAAAATTTAAGGCGCTAGAAAATTTTTGAGAAAAATGGAATTTTTTTTTTGAAAACTAAGTTGGATTTGGAAATTTAGTAAAGTTATTGTAAGAGGTTTAACTATGAATTTTGGGACAGTTAAACACTTAAGAGGTTTGAAAAATCTAATTGGAATGGATTGTTTTGGAAAGTTAATGGATTCTGTAACTTTTTCTTACTTGGTAATTTCGAGGATGAAATTCTTTTAAGGGGGGAATTTGTAACGACCCAGAATTTCTATTAATTAAAATTTGTATATTTAATTAATTTTAAATATTAATAAGTGAAATTTATAAGTCGAATAAATTTAATTTCGAATAATTGGATTTAATTGGATAATTAAATCGATAATTTAATATGTGAAAATACAGAAATAATTGAAACTTGGGTTAAATATGATTAAAATTGATTTGTAAAATTTTATTTAATCATGTTGGAGTTAGAAAGATGTTTGTGAACTTTTAAAATTGAATTTAAAGTAAATTTGTGAAAATTGAATATTTTAATATTTAAATTAACGAGTTAAAATAGCCATTTTTCAAACAGTCTCGGATTTCGACGAAACCATTTTCATCGGATCCGTAATGTAATATTATTGTATGGTTTCAAATTTCAAGTCAATCGGATTTATCGTTTGTCCGGGGCAAGCCAAAACGCATAGAAATTCGTTTAATCGGTTTAATTTAAAATTGATCGTTTATTTCCGTAACTCTCAGATACGATGGAATTAGCCTCCGAAATATGTTCCATTGTGTTCGAAACGTGGGGTAAACCTTAGAAACGCTAGCCGGCATTGTAACGACCCGTATTTTACGTATCGAAAGATCGTAGAACTGTTGTCATTAGGTCGTCAGTTTTGTTAAGGCGTTCAGAATTTAAGTTGTTTAGAGCTTAATTCGTTCAGAGATGAGTCGTCCAGGGTTAGGTCATGTCATAGCTTAAGTCGATGGAGCGACTTAGAGGATGGAGCGACTTAAGGTAGGTGGCCGACGTAAGGGAATTAACGACTTAAGGGTTAACGGCTTAAGTTAGTAAGCGACTTAAGGAATTCTCGTGTTGAGGCTTAGGTCCTGTGTTGGATTAGGTCGTGAACGAGTTAAGGTTAGGTCGGCTATGCCGTGTTACAGTTATCGTTCGAGCGACTTAAGGCAATAGGTTGAGTCGTTGAGTCGTCTCCTGTGTTGAGTTGTTGAGTCGTCTCCTGTGTTGAGTCGGTAGGTTGTTAAGTCGTCCAAACGGCTTAGGTAGGAACGCGCGTAAGTGTTAGGTCGCTAAGCCGTGTGTATAGTTAGGTCTTGTAGAGGCTTGAGTCGTAAGTCGTAGGTCGGGGATTGTTAAGTCGTGACCGACTTAAGGGGGCGAACGACTCATAGGGGCGAACGACTCATAGGTTTGGCCTATAAATAGAAGTGCCAATCTTCATTTTTGGGATCCGAATTTTGAAGCAACGAAGTGCTGCTATTTTGAGAGCTCGACTACAACACTTCTTCACTTCTTTTCTCTTCTCTAATCAAGTGCTTACATCCATCCAAGATTGAAGATCAAATCGAAGATCCAAGAGCCAAAGCTGAAGATCTACATCCATCAAGGAGAGACTTCATCATTTGAAGGGAAATCTTGTCGGATCAAACTAGATCGTTTGCTGTCCAAATCTGGAGTTAATTGCTTTTGAGGTGTTTTGGTGATTCGGTGAGTGGTGGTTATCTCTCACACGGACCCAAAGGTGTATATTGGATCGGTGGCTTGTTTGTGTGTTACAGATAGCGATTTCATGCATTTTCCTTAAGTCTACATGTAGATCCATCGTTCATAAAGTTCTGATATTCATTTTACTACATGTTAACCTATACTAGTTCATTCATCAAGATATTACTTAGATTTCATGCTTGTTAGATTTGGACTCTTTATTTACGAAATTTCCATTATTATTATAACTGTTTATTTAGATCTCGTTTGAATGGTTGATTACTTGGATTAATGATTGATCTGATTGATTGTTGTAAATTAGTTGATTGATGATTTGATTTGGACAAGTTGGTCGAAGATGATTCAAAAGCTAAGTGGAAAGGCTCTTGAATAAGGAAAGCTGCTTGTGGCATATGAAGCGGATGATAAAGCTCATATGGATAGATTTGATGATGATGTTGAGATGGGACTTTGCTATGATGCGATGAGGCAAAGCATGGTGTGAGATAGCCTTGGTTTAATCCAGACGGGATCATCCCAAGCAAGTTGATAACTCGGTGATATGGTTCGAGTTTGTGGATAATGGTTGGCTTGAGAGGCGCTTGAGCTAGTATGAAAATAGTCGTCGAGGAGGATGACTAGAAGGCTGAGATCTCATCGTTGTTGAAGGTTCTAGCAAGCTTAAAGCAAGAGTACGCTGGGCAGATTCGATAGTTCCAAGACTAATAGCTAATGGTCTAGTACTCTGGGCAGATTCGATAGTCCTAGGCATGGGTAACGACGACGTGTGGAGTTCTGTCTAGAACCGAGGTTACTATTAGCCCTTGACAGACGGATGAAAGAATGAGTCGGTCATTCAATTAACGGTGATATCGAGGCAATGATAACAGTGATAGCTAGAGTCATGGATGTTTGGATGTTTGGTTGTATCATCCCTCGGTCTCAAGAGCGATGTTTTGTGGGTGCTTATCTGAACTTGGTTTAGGCCTTGGGGGTTTGTGCTTGGAAACATCGACCTTGACTCGAGTGATAATTGCTTTACTTTAATTGTCTGCTTTGCTATGTTTATTTCTGCTTAGTGGGTCTGGGGGGGGGCTATCACTATAGGAAGAGGTGGAGTGGGATGGTTGGGTTCCTATTCCTTTTTACCTTTTATGCTCTTTTGGTATGTTTGATAGTTGATTTACCGCTCACTAGGACTTTTGTCTAACTCAAGGTTTTATGTTCAACTCTTATTACCTTGGGCTATTCATCCGTTTTGGGATGGGCAGACTAGGTAGCAGGTGACAGGTGTTGTTCTTTGTGACCAACACTGTTGATGACGAAGACGAGCTGGAGGCTTTTGCATATTGTTTTTCTTACTATATGTACTGGATGTTCCGCTGTTTGTATGATTCTCTTAGTGTTATGTAGTGAGGCTTGATGTATTGACTATTCAGATGTTTGTATCAAATTGTTTTGTAGTGTATTGATGATATTCTAGTTAGTGAAGCTTCACTATATTATTTCTCTATTGTATTTTATTCCTGCGCTGTGAGTAATACGATAGACTCTGCTGTTTTTACCTTACCTTGATGATCAACCATGGCTGCCAGGCACACCTTTCAGCGCACTAACTTCTTGTTTAGTGCAGGAGTCATGGGGGGTCGTCACATTTGGCATCAGAGCTTTGGTTAATCGATTTTAGCCAACGCTCGCTGACGTAATTACGTATGAGGGACGTAATTGTATTTGTATGGATGATTACTATATATAATATAGTAGCTTAGAAGGATTTGAACTTCTTATGCAGTTGTCTCTCAAGGTGTAATAATCATTTTCTTAATAGATATTAAGAATGAGTCGAAGAGGGAGACCACCTGCTAGGGAAGGCCGTGATTCTGAGAGGGCTGCTGATTATGCCTCTATGTTCGAGGCTATGATGACTTCGATCATGAGAAGAATACCAGCTCCAGGGCCATCAGTAGATGTTGGAGTTCAGGTTCAAGCCCCAAAACCAGTGGATTTTGCTAAGTTGTGTAAAGACTATACTGCTCTTGGAGGAATAGTTTTCTTGGGAACAGAGTCAACCATTGAAGTTCAGAGGTGGATAGATGCTTGTAGAAGGAGCTTTGGTGATTTGGGAATTGAGGATGCAACTAAGAGGAAGCTTGCATCAAGACAGCTTCAAGGAAGAGCTTCTGATTGGTGGAATTCTATCACCATTGATACTCCGGAGGAAGAGATCACTTGGGTGCAATTCCAAGCTAGATTTGAGGCTAAGTTCATTTCTACAGCCCAGAAATCTGTTCTGTTCAAGAAATTTGTGAAACTCCAGCAAGATGGAAGACCAGTTCTTGAGTATGTTTCGGAGTTTGAAGCCTTGTCCAAGTATGCTCGGTCGTATATTGAATCTCCCTATCAGAAGAATGAGAAGTTTGTGACAGGTTTGGACACTTACTTTGGGAGGCAGTTGGTGGATCATTTGGACGATCCGTTTGAGAAGCTTGTGGAGAAAGCTCTCAGGCACGAGAATCTGTTTCCTAAGGAAGGATATGTTGTTGCTGTGACTAAGGAGGTGTGACGACTCGAAAATTTTAATGAATTAAATTGGAATAATTAATTGATTTTAAAATATTTAAAAGTTAATTTTAACTTAAATTCAAGATATCAATATTTTCTTGATAATTAAATCATTGAATTGTATAGTTTAAATTATATAATTTGAAATTAGGTAAGATGTTGAATATGGAATTTTAAGCCTGTTAAAAATAATTTGAAAGCTTATAAAATTTATAATGATGATACTGAAGATAATAGAAGGGTTGGAATTTAATTTAAAGGTGATTTGCTCAGTTTTGAAAATATAGCGTTTAAATTGAATTTAAAAATAGCCTTCCGAGGCACAGTCTCGGAATTCAATGAAATCAGTTCCGTTGGATTTGTAATAGTTAGTTAATATCGATTTTTAAGTTTCGTAGTGTTTGGGGTTGTTGTGAGAGCGTATGATGTGTGAACGCGCTAAGAAAAATTAATAACGACATATTTTGAACACTTATTTATTTGTATACGTTTTGACCAAGTCAATTATGGTTCCTTCTCGAATACGCCTGTTTTCTTCCTTTAATCACGCAACCTTTCTTTTACCCTTAAAAATCAAATCACCATGTCCTTACCTTCTGAAGGAAGCTTCTACCCTTCGTTATTTTAGTCGAAATCTGCTTCCTTCTTTACGATGCATTCTAAAATTTTAAGCTCGAAACAAAATTATGGCCGAAGCCCCTACCATTGAAAATGAAAATTTCATTTTTCTTCTCCAGTACGCCGTATAGTTTTATCTCTTATTAAAATCAGATCGAGCTGAAAAATATATACAGAGAATCGATCGCGAACGAAAGGCCTGACGCTCTACTGGAGGGAAGACAAATCGAGATGCTCGATTCGAGCTAAGGCGTCTCGAGGCAGTGGGATTGCGTCATTCGATCTCGTGAATATCGCGATTAAGGGCCGCAACTTCAAGTTCAAATCAAAGACGTCTCGGAATATCCCAATTGATTTGTCGGGCGACGTGTGGAGGAGAGGGAGGTCGCAGCGGCAAAAGGCGGGTCAGGGAATTTTCGCGAGTTAGGGTTTCGATTCGTATGGAATGGGCCGCCGTTTGGGATCTATGGTTCGGTGCTTGCGAGGCTGACGGCGACATCCAGGAGGTGTTAGGTGGAGTGGTGGACTCGCGACAATGGGTGAGCAGTTTTTTTTATCTTATTTTAATTTTTCCTGAGATTAGATAAATATAGGTACATGAAAAATAGAGGAGAGAAATTTACTATGTGGTTTACTACAGTGTCAAAATTTGAAATTAGTTTAGGAAAATTTAATCATTTGTTTAAATAAAGATTGAGTTAAATTAAATTTACAAAATGAAAATGAAATTTATCCAACGAACTTATAAAATTATTTGGTAACTGGAACATATTGCATAAAAGAGAAAATCAGTTTGGAATCAACTTATTAGATAAAATGGAATTTAATAAATAGAAAATTGAACTTGTTTCGAATATTAATAAGATCGTATAACTGTTTATACAAGGTCAAAACTTCAGCAGAGACAAGCTGGATTTGAGAATGGATGCTAATAAAATAAAGGTGAGTAAATCTCACTCTGTTGAATTCTACTTAGATTTAAATGGTTGAATTCAAAGAATTGGTTAATTGATTGAGTTGATTGAATTTGTGCTGATGTTCTGGTGATTTGGGTTTTGATTGGTTTTCGAGTTAATTGTTGTTTAACTCGAAGCATTTGGATTTTAAACTTAAATCATAAAAAGAGAATGGTTCATTTTAAAATTAATAAGGGTTAATGATTGGTGACTTATTAAATAGTTGGGATAAATTATATGGAAAACTAAATAATGGTTCAAATTAATTAGTTAAGTTTAAATTAATTAGAACGATCATTTAGAAGTTTAATCAATCATTATTAAATACAATTAATCAAATATAATTACTAGTGTAATTAATCAAGAGATAAATTAAGATAATTAATTAAGAGGAATTAATCTATTTAGTGAAGTAAATAAAAGGTAGATAATGTCAAGTAGGGATAAATCAAGTATGATAAATACCGTGGTTTAATTAATATATTAATTCAGATTAATATAAATTGAAATATAAGTGGAAATTAATAATTTATGTGATAAGTGATGTAATTTAAAACTGGATTAATTAAGATCAATTAGTCCATAATATGTGTCTTATGAGAATCGATTAATAAAAATAATTAAGGATTAACATAATTAATATAGTTAATTCATTTATGAGGTAACTAAAATTCCTTATCGATTTTGGGATAAGGATAGTTAATATCGTGAAACTAATTAAACATAATTACTTGAATGTAATTGAAAGATAATTAATCCAGGGTGATTAATTAAGATGAATGGATGGGAAAGGGTTGATGAATAAATTGGTTTGGAATTAATTAATAAAGGAACCTTGGTGATTGAGATGTGAAAATTCAATTAGAATCAAATGAATTGAATTGTGTATCGCTACGCTTTGCTTATGGATGATTAAATGATGTTGGATGTTTTGAATGAGTTAATATCTCTGATATGAAATGTTGTGTTTTTCATTCGATAACTTTGGACAGGATGATATGAGATTGGAATAGACCGGGGTCGGGTATTGGGTAAATACCCGAAAACCACTTCGAATGTTTATAGATTGATATGTAAAATCTATGGGCTGGAATAAGTGAATTTGAGGAATTGGACTATTTAAAAATCTAAATTTTTGGTATTTAGAAACTTATATGTGGAATAAGTGTTCTCTAAATTAAAATGTGGCTTTGAGAATTAATAAAAGTTACCCGGGTTTTATTTGAGTTGTATGCTTTGTATTCCATGTTAGTTGAATTTACTCACGCTGGTTTCCGGCCTGACCCGGGTGTTACTTTGGTGTAATGCTCGGGTCAGACCGGGTATTACAGATTTTCAGGTAGGTATGTTCTGGAGTCCAGGAGGCGAGCTGGATGGCAAGAGCGTATAGATATTTTCGCTGTATTTATATATTCTGAGACATGTTTGTTTGTATATGTTCAGTGATTGTATATATGTGAAACTTTGATGTAAATTAAAATGTAATCGACAGATATAGTATTCTTTTGTAAACTGTTATTATTTATTATTATATTTTATCCGTCGCGAATGTGAGATGTTTGGTGTTTCTGTTCTTCTTCTTCTATCTTTCTTCTTCTTTTCATAACTATCTGGGATTTTCGGGTTCGAAAATTCTGGGTCGTTACATTTAGTACCAGAGCTGAAAGGTTAAGCGAGAACCTTGGCTCTGGTGGGGATTACTCATAATAGGGTCTGTAGTACTCTAGAATGAGTTGAGTGTAGATATATGAGCGCGTACTTGTTATTTGCTTATAAAGATTTTAAATGGTTTTATATAAAAGTATATTTTGATATATAAAGCAATATTTCCTTCTAATAAATATTAAGGTGATTGGGTGTTAAGTTATTGGAATTAAGTTAAGAAGTAATATAAAATACGGCCAAATTGAAACTTATAAGCCAAGTTGAAGAATAAACTTATATAACAAATTGGAATTTGAAATATAGATTGTAAATGTAATTTATAAATTGAAATAAACTTCATAAATAAATGAGATTATAGTTTGAAATAGAATGCCAGAGAATATTTGAAAATAAAGAAAGATAAAAACTCCAGAGTAATGTTCAAAAATAAATTGGATGGATTGGGAATTTGGAATTTTGGGAAAATTTAAAATTTCTATGGATTTGATAGTGATTCCCAAATGTTTTAGAGAAATAATAGTATTATTTCAAAAATATTTTTGGTGTTGAATTTGAAATCAGGGAGATTTGAAATTAAAAATGTTTGGAAATGTTTTGAAAGAGATAAAAGCATTGAACTCTTCCGGTCACTGGAAAATAACGTCGGTGATGACTGCAGCATCATCGATGCTCATTTTCGAGTTTCTAGAAGGGAAATTGCTACCAAATCGTTTTAAATTGGAATTGCTTGTGAACTGGGTTTGGTTTTGGGAATTCAAAGGGATAATTGAATTTGCAAAGGAATTTGGATATAGTAAAATTCTAAGGTGATATTAAAATTTTGGAGATTTGTGTAAACTCTGGAGTCTTGATTAAATTGTTTATGGAATAATCAAAAAAAAAACATATTGGTTAAATAAAATGTATAACTCCAAGTTAAAAGCAAACTGTGAATGTAATTGATTTTAAATAGAAGTTATAAAATTTAAATTATAGTTAAAGTTGTACAAGTTTAAAATTCAAATGGAAAATTTGTATTGGATTAACTGAAAAAGGGTATTGGACTTGAAGTGAGTTCAATTGATATTAGTCCTGATTTATCTGAATAATTTGGAATTGTAATTAAAGTGGAATTGGTTTAAGATCAAATGGAATTTGATTTGAAGTTGGAAGGAAATTGAGAATCAATTCAATTTGAATTGAGAATGAATCAAGTCCAATGGAAATTGGAGTAAATTAAATTGGGATTGGGTTAATTTAAATGGAGTGGAAATTTAAATTGCATTGTTGGGGGAGTGAACAGTTTTGACTCTAGGCCATTTTCAATGTAAATTGTTTTGATATAAATAGTTTTAAATCTATTTTCTTATCTATTTACTATACAACTTTCTTTTTAAAACCTAAACTATTTTATACTGGTTTTGCCACTACTTTTGGAACTCTTTACCCATTTTACAACTGTTTTATACACTAATTACTAATTTTCAACTAAGTTACAAATTAATTTCTATTTTAAAACTATTTCGCAATTATTTAAGATTTATATAACTATTTGACTATTTTCCAACTCTTTTACAATTAGTCAATTATTCTACAACTATTTTGCAAACTATTGATTATTTTTCAACTACTTATCTATTTTTTAAAATTTTCAAGCTATTCTCTAAACTGGTCGGAGTTCAAACTGTTATTGATTAAATACCCAACTGGGATAAGAATTGAGATAATAATCCAAATGAGGATTAAGGCAAATGTGAATAGAAAGGAAACTGATATTGGAAAGAGTAATCAAATGTGAATATTTGATTTTGGGAAAACAAAGTTATATCTTTGTTATATATTCTTCCCTTGTTGAATCTATTGCTGGAAGAAAAGGATTTTGGAAGTGTTTGAAGTATAAAAAGAATTTTATACAAGTTTATAGTGGTCCAAAGTTTTAAAATTTATATATCTCGATATATATATATAAAGGATCTTATGAGGATTTTGGAAAAGGTTTTGGGAACCTTTGGATTTGGAAAGGCTTTTGATTTTTGGGTAAAATCAATATTGAATTTGGAAAGCCTAGTTTGAGAATTATCGATTTTGGAAGTAATCGATTTTGTGTAAAGGAGCTTTGATAAAATTCATACTAGGTGTATGATTTGAAAGATACTATATGTGTATAGTATAAAGTGTTTAGATGATAGCTCTGGGGAAAAAGGCGCTCCCTTGGAATGGACTTCTCAAGAGTGCCACTGGGTGGCGCTGCCTTGAGCCCCAAGGGGGGTTCTAAAGTTGATCCTATGAGGAGTCCGGACAAAACTAGTTCCTGAGGATTATGGGTAGTGTACCATAGCGAAAATCGTGTGTACCGCGGAGAGCCAACAGTCTGCGTTTGATTTTATATAGGTAGACTACGACACTATGGTATACCACATAGCGGAAGTCGTGTGTGCCGCTGAGAGCCAACAGTCTGCGTTTGAGTTTATCTCAGTAGACTGCGACCTATGTAGGAGTGGAGAAATTTCATTTCGACATCGAAAATCAGAGGCCGCTGAGAGCCTACAGTTACATGGACTTTTGCTGCGACGGCAACGTAACCCTGGGTGTAACTGTGATCTGTTGTGTGGGTTCCATGGCGTAATCGAGAGTGCAGCGGAGAGCCTGCAGTTACATGGACTTTTGTTGCGACTGCAACGTAACCCTGGTGTGTAACTGTGACCATGGAATGGGGGTGATGATTTCCAGAGCATCCTCACTAAAGATATTTTTTCTATTTTCAAAAAAAAAAAACTGTTTTCGATAATTTCAATAAAATTATTTTCGAAGTATTTTCACTGGGAATTGAAAACTGGTTTACCAAGTACTTGTACATTTTCAGTCCTACGCCTGATCAACGTATGACCGAATTTCTATGAGAACAAGGATGGACAGGTTGAGACATCGAGTTATAAGAAATATTTTTTATAAAAAGCTATTTTAATGGTATTTTATGAATTTAAAGGCATTTCTGAATTTTAAAATAAAGGGGAATCCAAACTGGAATTATAAAATAAAATTGGACTCGGGAAATTTGAATGAAGCGATCCTTTGTAATAAAATCGAATATTAAATTAAAGGTGGAAGTAAGCTAATTAGCTAAATAAATTATTTAATAGAGAATGTTGATAAAATTTTAACTCGGTTAACTAAAACGGATTGCAAGTTGATAATGGAGTTGGAAATGAATTCGAATTTGTCAATAGAATTCGACTTGGGTTAGATAATGGATTAAATAAGAAGAAAGGTGTAAAATAAAAAAAAAAATTAAGTTGGCTTGAAAGGGTGATGATTTGACATGCAAATAAAATTCAAGCGTGATATGAATAATACTTAACATAATTTGCAAGTAAGTTTGATATAATGGAAGTGTTGTCGAATGAAATAAAAGTGAATTATGATAGAAATGGTTTGGGTTGCAAACAAAACCCATGTGAATAGAAATAAATTGAGAATGGCCTTGTATTAATAAAATAAATTCGAAATAAACAAGTAAATTAAAAATTTAAATGGGATCACTGGAATTATATAATAAATGGATGAAGCCTGATGAATAAAAATTGAATCACTTTAATTGGAATTAGATTATCAGACTGGACTTAAGTTCGGTGGCATATGTGCCTGGATATTATTTTGATAAATTGAGAAGGTGGATTAAATTTAAAATGAAGGAGATGGGCTAACTGAATTAAATGGAATTTGATTTAATGAGAATCAAATTTAATGGAAGTGAACTTAAGTTGATGTTGGAATAAATTGAAGTAATGAACTTAAGTTTAAAATTTATGGAAGCTTAGCTTCGAATAAGGATAAAAGCCTATTAAATAAAAGCTTGGATAAAACTAATTTGGAAATGGTTATAAATTTAGAAATATTGAATATGCTAAGCTTAATAAATAGTTTGAATGAAGTCAATAAGGAGATGAAATGAAATGCGTATGTATGGTTGGTGAATAAACTAAAAATGAACGGAATTAAATACAGGATGAGTTAAAATTAATTTTAAGTGGTTATAAACTGAAATAGATACTCTATTAAGCGAGTATCGTCGAATTTCCATAAAAATAGTCGTCATTGATGTAAACAAAAGTAATTAAAATTCTAAAGGTAAAGAGAAGTTAAATAAAATTGATTTTGAATCATTTGATGTGAATATGAGCATGTTTGGATTAAAAATAATTTGAATGTAAGCAATTGTGTTGTAAACCATTAAAATTGAATGGAATGGCTTATGAATTGGTTGGAAGTAATTGGAATTAGCTTTAAATCATATAAAGTGCTTATGGAAGACATTTGGTGCTTATTGTCTATGTAATGCATGTGTTTGGCTTTTGAAAGTAAGTGTTAGGTTAATAAAATTTCTATATATGGCACTTACATATTTAAATTGAGTAAGTACAGGTACAGGAAAGCCGTTTGGCTAGATTTGGGTATGCTAATTGCAAAATAAATAAGCTGCTTGCTTAAAATGCTAAACAAGGTACGCCTACGCAATAAAAATAGGAAATATGAACTGTTTTTGTTTTTCCGACCGTGTGGGTCGATGTATATATATTTATATCTCTTATTGTTAACGCTTAAATTTGAACGCTAACACCCCGGTGTATGAGTTGTAGTTGTGAAAGCACCACCCGACGACTCGGGAACAGATTACAAGCAGATAATAGTAGAAAAGCGGTAAACAACAACAATTTTATAGTGGTTCGGCTTTAGGGTATAGCCTACGTCCACTTTAAGTATTTTTATTAATAATCTCGTTACAAGCTGATACAATTCTTCCCAAATACAATACACTTTGAATTACAAGAGACTTAGAACAAGTAGCTTAAACTTCGATGAAGATGAGAGCTTTCGAATCCATGTTGGATGTATGTGATCTCTTCTTGAAGTTGTTTGTAGCGTTCTTAATGTCTTGAGAGCTTCAAGTGTTGGATTGGATTGGTTTGGAATGCAGCAGAGTAACGGCGTTTGAAGGAAATGAGCCAAAAGTCCCCCTCTAGTTGGAGCTAGGGTCGTATTTATAGGCAATTCTAGGCAGGAAACATTACCAAGTCCTAAGTCGTAACCGACCTAAGTTGGGTCGTGGACGACTTAGACTAAGTCGTGGGTCAGTTGTCATTTAAATGCTGGGTCGAGACTTCTTAAAGGCATCCTTGCTGAACCCTAGATATATCACAAGTCCTAAGTCGCAAATGAGTCAACCAGTCCTCTCATAAACGATGCGGCATTGAACCTTAACTTCGTAGTCTTAAGTCGTGTACGACTTACCATATGTCGTAGGTCGTGACCAACCTAAACTGATTCTCGGCTTGTGGCTTAACTGGAGTTAACGAGTCATGATGCAGTATTGAATTTGCCTCTGTAGCCTTAGGTCGTGAACGACCTAGCAAAGGTCGTAAGTCCGTCACGACTTAGGTGTAGTCGTCTTAACTCCTCGTCCCCTGAGTCGTTAAGTCATAGTCCCTTTAGGTTGTTGGGCCGTTACTCCCTTGGGTCATTTAGGTTGTAATTTCTGAAGTCGTAAACTTCCTTAAGTCGTGCCATCCTTAACTAGTAAGATTGTGCAGACCTTAGGTCGTCAGGCCGTAGTGTTCTTAGGTTGTGAAGGCCTTAAGTCGTAGACCTTATCTCGTAGGCTCTTTAACCCGTAGAGGCCTTAAGTCGTAGACCTTATCTCGTAGGCTCTTTAACCCGTAGAGGCCTTAAGTCGTAGACCTTATCTCGTAGACTCCTTAACTCGTAGAGGAAGCTGGGTTAACACTTATCAAATTGCAAAAACTCCTCCGTACAAAGGAGACTCTGCCAAAATTTTCCGAAAATTTTGGGAGTTAGAAATTTTTTGTAAATTTTAGGAAATTTTTTGTTAACGACAAAACAATTTCAAATTGAAAATCTAAGTAAACTAGTAAATGAAATTAATATGAATCAGTTTAAATGAAAGATAAAACTCAATATTAGAACTCGAGAATAAATTGAATTCATATGAAACGGTGGAAACTTCTGTGAGGAAATGTATAAAATGATTTGAAAGGGCTATGATATGATATTATTGTTAAATAAGAGATGCAGGGATATAAGAGAAAAGAAATTGGATTTGGTTCCAAAAGATAAATTTGAATTGCCCGAAAAAAGGTATGTATTTAAAATTCTGTATGAAATTGGTTTGGATTTTGATGTAGCCACTTGGCTTTCTATTTTCTTTTGGTATTTGGGAGCCCGTAGGGGCCTTTTGTAGTAGTACCGAGCTAGCCGTGCAAAGGAGACGCTGGCAAAATTTTTTGGAAATTTTGAGAGTTAGAAAATTTTGAGAAAATTTTGATAATTCAAAATTTGGTTTTTAAATTGAAATTTAAAGGAGTGAGAAAAGGGTTATTGCATGACAGCTATAGAAGGATTTGGGAAGTTGGTTAAGGATAGTGGGTCCTTAATAAAAGTTAGTTGATAAGATGTTGAATTTGGGGTTTTTGAGAAAAGTAAACGGGTATTAGTCCATTCTCCCTAACTAGTAATTTCGGGGAGGAAATTCTTTGAAGGGGGAGGAATGTGACGACTCGGAAATTTTAATGAATTGAATTGGAATAATTAATTGATTTTAAAATATTTAAAAGTTAATTTTAACTTGAATTCAAGATATCAATATTTTCTTGATAATTAAATCATTGAATTGTTTAGTTTAAATTATATAATTTGAAATTGGGTAAGATGTTGAATATGGAATTTTAAGCCTGTTAAAAATAATTTGAAGGCTTATAAAATTTATAATGATGATACTGAAGATAATAGAAGGGTTGGAATTTAATTTAAAGGTGATTTGCTCAGTTTCGAAAATATAGCGTTTAAATTGAATTTGAAAATAGCCTTCCGAGGCACAGTCTCGGAATTCAATGAAATCAGTTCCGTTGGATTCGTAATAGTTAGTTAATATCGGTTTTTAAGTTTCGTAGTGTTTGGGGTTGTTGTGAGAGCGTACGATGTGTGAACGCGCTAAGAAAAATTAATAACGGCATATTTTGAACACTATTTATTTATATACGTTTTGGCTAAGTCAATTATTGTTCCTTCTCGAATACGCCTGTTTTACTCCTTTAATCACGCAACCTTTCTTTTACCCTTAAAAATCAAATCACCTTGTCCTTACCTTCTAAAGGAAGCTTCTACCCTTCGTTATTTTAATCGAAATCTGCTTCCTTCTTTACGATGCATTCTAAAATTTTCAGCTCGAAACAAAATTATGGCCGAAGCCCCTACCATTGAAAATCAAATTTCATTTTTCTTCTCCAGTAAGCCATATATTTTTATCTCTTATTAAAACCAGATCGAGCCGAAAAATATATATAGAGAATCGATCGCGAACGAAAGGCCTGACGCTCTACTGGAGGGAAGACGAATCGAGATGCTCGATTCCAACTGAGGCGTCTCGAGGCAGTGGGATTGCGTCATTCGATCTCGTGAATATCGCGATTCTAGGCCGCAACTTCGAGTTCAAATCGAAGACGTCTCGGAATATCCCAATTGATTTGTCGAGTGACGTGTGGAGGAGAGGGAGGTCGTAGCGGCAAAAGGCAGGTCAGGGAATTTTCGCGAGTTAGGGTTTCGATTCATATGGAGTGGGTCGCCGTTTGGGATCTAGGGTTCCGTACTTGCGAGGCTGACGACGGCATCCAGGAGGTGTTAGGTGGAGTGGTGGACTCACGACAGTGGGTGAGCAGTTTTTTATCTTATTTTAATTTTTCCTGAGCTTAGATAAATATAGGTACATGAAAAATAGAGGAGAGAAATTTACTATGTGGTCTACTGCAGTGTCAAAATTTGAAATTAGTTTAGGAAAATTTAATCATTTGTTTAAATAAAGATTGAGTTAAATTAAATTTACAAATTGAAAATGAAATTTATCCAACGAACTTATAAAATTATTTGGTAACTGGAACATATTGTATAAAACAGAAAATCAGTTTGGAATCAACTTATTTGATAAAATGGAATTTATTAAATAGAAAATTGAACTTGTTTCGAATATTAATAAGATCGTATAACTGTTTATACAAGGTCAAAACTTCAGCAGAGACAAGCTGGATTTGAGAATGGATGCTAATAAAATAAAGGTGAGTAAATCTCACTCTGTTGAATTCTACTTAGATTTAAATGGTTGAATTCAAATAATTGGTTAATTGATTGAGTTGATTGAATTTGTGCTGATGTTCTGGTGATTTGGGTTTTGATTGGTTTTCGAGTTAATTGTTGTTTAACTCGAAGCATTTGGATTTTAAACTTAAATCATAAAAAGAGAATGGTTCATTTTAAAATTAATAAGGGTTAATGATTGGTGACTTATTAAATAGTTGGGATAAATTTTATGGAAAACTAAATAATGGTTCACATTAATTAGTTAAGTTTAAATTAATTAGAACGATCATTTAGAAGTTTAATCAGTCATTATTAAATACAATTAACCAAATATAATTACTTGTGTAATTAATCAAGAGACAAATTAAGATAATTAATTAAGAGGAATTAATCTGTTTAATGAAGTAAATAAAAGGTAGATAATGTCAAGTGGGGATAAATCAAGTATGATAAATACCGTGGTTTAATTAATATATTAGTTCAGATTAATATAAATTGAAATATAAGTGGAAATTAATAATTTATGTGATAAGTGATGTAATTTAAAACTGGATTAATTAAGATCAATTAGTCCATAATATGTGTCTTATGAGAATCGATTAATAAAAATAATTAAGGATTAACATAATTAATATAGTTAATTCATTCATGAGGTAACTAAAATTCCTTATCGATTTTGGGATAAGGATAGTTAATATCGTGAAACTAATTAAAGATAATTACTTGAATGTAATTGAAAGATAATTAATCCAGGGTGATTAATTAAGATGAACGGATGGGAAAGGGTTGATGAATAAATTGGTTTGGAATTAATTAATAAAGGAATCTAGGTGATTGAGATGTGAAAATTCAATTAGAATCAAATGAATTGAATTGTGTGTCGCTACGCTTTGCTTATGGATGATTAAATGATGTTGGATGTTTTGAATGAGTTAATATCTCTGATATGAAATGTTGTGTTTTTCATTCGATAACTTTGGATAGGATGATATGAGACTCGAAGAGACCGGGGTTGGGTATTGGGTAAATACCCGAAAACCACTTCGAATGTTTGTAGATTGATATGTAAAATCTATGGGCTGGAATAAGTGAATTTGAGGAATTGGACTATTTAAAAATATAAATTTTTGGTATTTAGAAACTTATATGTGGAATAAGTGTTGTCTAAAATAAAATGTGGCTTTGAGAATTAATAAAAGTTGCCTGGGTTTTATTTGAGTTGTATGCTTTGTATTCCATGTTAGTTGAATTTACTCACGCTAGTTTCCATCCAGACCCGGGTGTTACTTTGGTGTAATGCTCGGGTCAGACCGAGTATTACAGATTTTCAGATAGGTATGTTCTAGAGTCCAGGAGGCGAGCTGGATGGCAAGAGCGTATAGATATTTCCGCTGTATTTATATATTCTGAGACATGTTTGTTTGTATATGTTCAGTGACTGTATATATGTGAAACTTTGATGTAAATTAAAATGTAATCGACAGATATAATATTCTTTTGTAAACTGGTATTATTTATTATTATATTTTATCCGCTGCTAATGTGAGATGTTTGGTGTTTCTTTTCTTCTTCTTCTATCTTTCTTATTCTTTCCATAACTATCTAGGATTTTCGGGTTCGAAAATTCTGGGTCGTTACAGGAGGAATCTAAACCACAGCAGGGTGGAAACAAGAAGAGAAAGCAGCAGCAGCAGAAGGGTAAGGATGGCCAGAAGAAGCCGAAGGGTGAAGTGACCTTTTACAACTCTCAGCAGAAGGGTCATCTCTCCAGAGATTGTAAGAATCCGAGAGTGTCGGTGAAGTGCCACAGCTGTGACAAGCTGGGGCATATCAGGAGGAATTGTCCGGAATCGAGAAAGGACAAGCAAATTGTGCAAGCTTACGCTTTGGGGGCTGTGCCATCGTCTTCGAAAGCTCCTATGGCAGAAGAGAAAGGAAAAAGTGTGGTGGTTCAAGGTACTCTTTCCATTTGTGGTGTTCTAGTAAGAGTGTTATTTGATACTGGGGCGTCGCACTCCTTTGTTTGTAGTGAACTTGTAGGCCGGTTGGATTTGGAACCGTATATTGTTGATAGACCATTGGTTGTGACTAATCCAGTTGGGGGTTCGTCTTGTTTGTGTATGATATGCCATGGTATGGTTGTATCGAGTCATGATTGCTCTTTTGCTTGTGATTGTTTTGTTCTGAACTTTGCGAGGTTCGGAATTATTTTAGGTATGGACTGGCTTAGAAAGTATGCGGCAAGGGTTGATTGTAAGAGGCTGGAGGTAACAGTCGAGAATGTGGAGGGGCGAAGGGTTGTGATACGATGTAAGCATGAAGAAGGCGTCTTCATGAGCTTCATGTATTCGCTAGTTGTTCCACGGGATGGACTGTCATCGGTGCCTATTGTGAATGGATTTGAGGACGTCTAAGGGTTACCGTCGCATAGAGAGATCGAGTTTCGTGTCGATCTAGTTGAAGGAGCCAGACCTGTTGTGATGCCTCTTAGGCGAATGGCGCCTAGGGAACAGCAAGAGTTGAAGGTGCAAGTTGATGACCTTTTACAGAAAGGATTCATTCGGTGTACTGTGTCCGAATGGGGTGCACCAGTTGTGTTTGCAACCAAAGCGGATGGATCGTTGAGGTTGTGTGTGGATTATCGTGAGCTGAATAAAGTGACTAAGAAGGACAAGTATCCATTGCCGAGAATAGATGACTTGTTTGATCAGCTTCACGAAGCTAAGGTGTTTTCTCAGATGGATTTGGCAACAGGATTTCACCAACCGAGAGTGGCAAAGAATACTGTGCCGAAGATTGCTTTTAGGACACCATCAGGTTTCTATGAGTGGCTGGTAATACCGTTTAGATTGACCAATGCACCAGCATATTTTGTGGATCTTATGAATAGAGTGTTCAGGGATCAGTTGAACAAGTTTGTAGTTGTGTTCGTGGATGATATTTTGATTTATTCCAGAACCGAAGAAGAGCACAAGACGCACTTGTGGATCGTTTTGGAAATCTTGCAGAAACATCAGCTGAAGGCTAAGTTTTCGAAGTGTCACTTCTGGAAGAGTGAAGTAAGGTTCTTAGGCCATGTTATGTCTGGAAGTGGAATAGCGGTTGATCCCGCCAAGGTGGCAGCAGCCCAGGATTGGGTTTGTTTACGCTAAAATTTGAACGCTAACACCCTGGTGTGTAAAGTGTAGTTGTGAAAGCACCACCCGATGATTCGGGAACAGAGTATAAGCAGAAAACTGCAGAAAAAACAGTAAACAACAGCGATTTTATAGTGGTTCGGCTTAATAGTTTGCCTACGTCCACTTTGAATATCTTTATTGATGAATTCGTTACAGATTGATACAATTCTTCCCAAGTACAATACACTTTGAATTACTAAACACATTGAACGAATGGCTTAAACATCAATGTGAGTGAAAGTCTTCGAATCCATGTCGGATGTATGAGACTCCTTCTTGAAGTTGTTGGTAGCATTCTACGTGTCTTGAAAGCTTTGAGTGTCGAGTCGGTTTGGAATGCAGCAGAGTATCGGTGCTTCGAAAGAATGAGCCAAAAGTCCCCCCTATGTTGGAGTTAGCCCTCTATTTATAGAGAATTCTAGGTAGCAGTTTTCGCCCAAGTCATGAGTCGTGAACGACTCATGGAGAGTCGTAGGTCGCGCTCGACTCAAGGTTCAAGAGTCAGCAGGCAGTGAAGTAGGTGAAGTGGTACTGAGCTTTTCTTCGTTCATCTGGATACAAGTCCTAACTCGTTCACGAGTTAAGAGGTCACGGTTTAAAGTGAGGCAGCACTAAAATCTGGGCTCTGTGGTTTTAGGTCGTGTACGACTTAAACTAGGTCGTAAGTCGTCAACGAGTCATCTTATTACAGCATGGTATTGAACTTGCTCTCCAAGTCTTAGGTCGTGAACGACTTATCTGCAGTTATAAGTCAGCAGCGACCTAAGTGTTTTTGACTCTTCCTTTTAGTGCTTTGAGTCGTCACTCCTTTAGGTCGCCAGGTCGTAACGTCTTTAAGTCGTGGACTCTCTTAAGTCGTGACATTCCCTAAGTCGTTTAGGTCTTAACCTGTTAGGTCGTTAGCTCCTTAACTCGTAAGCTTTTAACTCGCAGGCTCTTTAACTCGTAGACTCCTTAACTCGTGGGCTCTTAACTCGTAGACTTCTTAAGTCGTGTACCTCCCCTGAGTCGTGACATATCTTAAGTCGCAGAGGCCTTAAGTCGCAGATTTCTTTGAGTTGTGAGTCGCTTAGTCTGTCAACTCATTAAGTCGTTCTATCCTTAAGCCGTAAACCGTTCACCTCCTTAAGTCGTAAGTCGCACAATTCTTTAACTCGTGCAACTCCTTAATTCGTTGAGTCGGCAATCAGTTGAGTCGTCATTCATTTTAGGTCGGAAAAAAGTTAAGGCTGTTGGGTCGGTAATCATTGTGAGTCGCGAGCCTGGTTTGAGTCGCTTGATCAGAGGAGTTAACAATTGCCCCTCGAAGTATACGCTTAAACCGTGAGTCGTGTGCTTCGACCCAGTGCATGAGTCGTAAACGACTCAAAGAGGCTCATGACTCGTTAGTTCTTTCATCTTCCGCCCTATTTTGTATATAAGTCTTTGAGTCGGTCCTTCCTCCTCACTATACTGCTTATCTGTTTTATTTGATCCTACCATTAACGATCCTTCAAGTTTCTAGATAAGAATCCAAGTTAATCAGTCATCAACTCATCTTCACCTTTATATTATGTAAGTGAATTCACCTTCTGCTTACTCCTCGATCACAACTGACTCACGAATCTGGCCTCCCCATTTTCTGACTCCAATTTGCTTTTGTACCGTGTTCCATCGCGAACCACTTTTCTGATTGATTTGCGACTGCCATCGATCATATTGCTGTTATCGTTTGCGATAACATAGTAGTGCACCAGATTTGTCACAAACTTGAAGCGATTCGAATTGGTTCTTCGGGTGATTTCTAACCGTGTGAGGAGAAGATAATGGATTACAGTATCTCGAATTAACTGGTCTGTGAGTTTGGAGGAGATGAGAAGGTCCTTAGCGGATTAATGGGTTAGAAAGGAGTTAACTGGTTGAGGAGATGACCTAGTATTCCCACGATTTAGTTGGACTTTTGGATCTACCGACTTAGGAATGTCTTGCAATCTCATCCGTCCACGACCTAATTTTTGGGTCATGTCGATTTCCTGATGACTTAGGACTTTGGTCGTACGAGTGACTCAGCCCTTTAGGTCCTTACCACAAATTATCCTTTAGGTCGTGACCGTCTCAAGCCATAAGTCGTGAACGACTCAGCACTTAGCCTATTCTCCATACCGAGTTGCTTCTTGTGGCTTAACCCTTGACCGACTCAAGTAGATGGGATCTAGGCTTTGAGTCACGGCCGAGGCAGGACTTCTGATTTGAAGCTTTCTCCACCATGCACATTACGACTTACAGAACTTAATTTAACTCGTTGCATACCCCTTAAGCCGTGGACGAGTTGTCACAAGCATAATCCCAACTTGATTATTTAACTTGTATTACCGGACTGAATTGCCTAAACTCTGAATTGCCCAAACTTTTAAATTGTTTGAACTTTGTTGCATTATTCCACAGATCCTGTTAACTTATAAGCTAACTACCTGCTGAAAATAACAACTACAGAAAACCAAGGCGAATATACTATCATTGACTGCCCACATCAAATGACAGATTAGTTGACAGAAGGTAATTAACTTAAACAAATTGTGTGAACGAAGTGCTTCAATTCATTGAATTCAAGTAGAGTATTAAAGCAACATTGAGATAGTCAATTGAAATCAACTGGTTTGCACCAATACTGCACTTGAACCCTTTTCTTTTTAAATTAACAAGTCCTGAAATTTATTAATCGATCAATTGTCAATTAGTTTAACTTCAGTTATGTTTACTTGTCATTATTAGTTTTGCACAACACTTCACACTTTTTAGGAAACATGCACCTTCACATTTGAATATCCAGTTGCTTGTGTAGAATGACTTCCCAGCAAGAAGAGATAACAGCACAAGCTGGAGTTGTCGCTCCTATTCCAGTTCCATTAATCAATCCTCCTGAAAGAGCCTCTTCTACTTTATCGTACAAAGTTTTTCGCCAATTATGCGCTCAGTTTGGCATTGCTGAATCAGATGCCATTCTTCCCGAGAGAAGTAACACCGCTGGCATAGCACCCCCTGGCTTTGTAACGGTCAATCGACAAATGTGCCTGAGTGGGGGCGTTCCTCCTTTCAATGACTTTTTCCAACAACTTCTTCGTCAATTGGCCATCGCCCCATCCCAATTACACCCCAATGGCTATGCCATTTTAATGGGGTTGTGTGTACTGTTTAGGAGGACGCTTGATCGATTCCCAAGCTTTGATGAGATTTGCTTCATGTGCTCTTTCACCAGGACTAAAGATCACCCCTCTATTACTGTCGTGAGAAGTGCATGAAATCGTAAATTGATCATCGGTCTTCCTGACAACGCTCATGGGTTTTTGAATCAATTTTTCTATGTGCGCTGTCCCCCGGGGTTTTACGCTGTATGGAGGGAAGGAAGTAAGATTAACCATTCTTACTACGTTTGTTATCCGACTTTTGCGAGACTAAATTGTTAAGTGTTAATTCCGCTTCTTTTTTATTCTCAGCGCTCCCTCCTCCTTCAAGGGATCCCAGTCATAAGCCAACTTTCGAGAGACTCAAGGCCGTGCCAATTGAGGAGAGAGACATTCAATTTCTGTTGAAAGACGAATTCTTGAACCAATACGGACTTTTGCATACTTCTCGTTCTACACATCCTCATGAAATCCCAGACTCCCCGGCTAGAGCGTTGGATGCCCCAGTTTCTATCGACACATCCATACCAAAAGGACCTGCTCCCGAGGCTTCGCTAGTGAAGTGCTCCACTTCTGTTGATATTGCGGGGCCATCTGACAAACTTGCCCCGGTTATTGAGGAAGAAGAGCCTCAGGGATCTCCCCAACGTTCACAGAAGTCTGGTGAAAAAGTTGAGAGAACCAGTCCTGTCAAGCAGAGCAGGGACGACACTTTCGAAGGACTGACCGACCTCTTTGCCACCTCACAAGAGATTTTTAAAGATGATCCTATCATTACCGGGATTTCTTCTTCAGTGGTCGAGGCTACTTCTACTCTGCAACAGACTCCACCGCCTCAGGAGTTGACGTTAACTTCTACGCCCATAACTACTCCACAATTAAAGAGTGGTTCGTAGTTTGATGCGCGTAATTTGCACATTACACTCACCTAGAATCTTTCAGCACTTTTATGCTTCTGACTTTTTGTTCTTTGAAGAATTCTAAAATTTAGCTCTTTTTATTTAAGATCCTCCGATGGGACGCAGCGGATCCTACTATGATGACTTCAAGCGCTACGGGAAGCGTAGCCAATATGATTATAGGCGTTACCTCCCCTCTTACAGAGAATCCGATGAAGAAAGAGCCGCCCGAAAGGCTCAAGAGAAGAGGGCTCAAGAGGAGCGTTATGAAAGAAGAGAGAGGGAGGAGCGCCACGATTCTTCGCAGAGAGGCGACGATTCCCATAAAAGAAAATCCCATGATGACCGAGGAAAAAGTCATATGGTTGAAGATTGGAGCAAGCGAGCCCGACATGGTGAGAAGCACACCTCTACAACTCCTGAAAAGGTTACTGCCCCCGCCTCGCTTGACATTCCTTCTGGCTCTCCCGCTCTTGGTAAAGAAGATATTCAAACAATAATCAGTAGGCCCAAATTCCAAGTTGGACCGGGCCCGGCCACTTTGCAAAGTCGGTTTCCACAGTGGTGTCTGAAGGGAGTAAGGTTCGACCTTGACTTGATCCCCATTGACAAATTTTCCATGTTACGAAACCTTGATGCCGTCAAGCTTGATATTGAGAGGATGTCAAACTGGCAAAAACTTGTTGACGAGCTCCAAAGGGTTAATCGTGCAAATATAGAGGCCACGCTCACTATGGAAAATGATAAAGCCGAATGGCAAAAGGTTCTCGAACAACACGATACTGAAATGAGGTGCATCGCTTCTTACAATGAAGAGCTTGAAGCAAAGGTTGAGGAACTGAAACAAGAGCTTGCTACTTCCTCTACTTCCTATTCTCAAAAAGAAGAAGTGCTCCTAAAACAAGTGAGAGACGCTCATGCCAGACAAAGAGACGCCGAAGACAGGCTCGAAGTACAAAAAAGAATCAGTGAGGGCTATATTACTGATGTTGCAGAGCTTCGAAAGAAAAAAAGCTCCCAAGAGGCGGAGATTCAAATGCTTAAACTTCGACTTTCCAAAGCTGAAAGGGAGCGTGATGAGGCCGTTGCCGGCAAAATTGCAGCTGAAGAATCTCACGAGGCAACGAGGACCAACATCAACTCAACATTATTTGATTTCTACTTGCATAGTATCTTGGGGCGCGGTAGCCTCGCCTTTCTAGGCCCCAAGTATGAAATTACTCTGGCTGAAGTTTGGGAGGCACCACTCGATATGCTTGGCGGCAAAGGCGCTGGTTATGCTGAGTCAGCTCTTGAGGAGCATTATCTTGATGATGATGCTCGCGTCGCTCTTGCCGGGGGAGAGAACAGCTTGCAAAACTAAGGGCCGAAACAGCGGCAGGAGAATATTCAGGAAAAAATATCCCAACTGTTCCGATTCAACCTTCTCCTTCAACCGAAATTGATATCATCGGTTCCAGTTCCCACTCCCCATCTCCTACTAAAGTTACCACCGAAGCCATAATTACACGAGCCGTAGTTGAACCACAAGAGAGTGCTGAAGCTGTAGACTACGAAATTGATGTGATACCACCAACTTCTCCAGGTAACCCTAATAATGCTCAGGGGGACAACTTGCCAGTTTCTTACGGATTTGGCGTGCTTCTTGATTATCTCTTGAATCTCGACGAGCCATTGTCTCCTCTTTTTGCGGGAAATACTGACACTTTTATCTTTTCCTTTGTAGAGAAAGCGCCGAGCGCCACTCAAACTTCTCCACCTCCAGTTACTGTTTCTCTGCCTCCCCCAATCACTCCTACCCCTCATCTGGGATCACAGGAAGAAACAATAGGTGCCCTTCGGGGCTTAGATGACCCAGCTGCTTCGCAAGAGCAAAACGACGAAGGACTTGAGGGAGGTGAGATATCTCCGGAGCAGACTCCTTCTAATGACATAATTTTGTCTAAACTTGTTACTCCCGGAAGTGAATCTTCTTCAAAGAGGAGAAAGAAGCGCGGAACATCAAAGAGGAGAAGGAAGAGCATCATTTCTACCGAAGAGGAACCAGAAGTTGAACCAGTTGTACCTCCCTCTCCTTCTTCCCTCATGCCTATAGATCGGCCCCAAAAGCTAACCATCCGGCCGGGTGAAGGGTCCAAAGGTGGCAAGAAGAAATGAAGCTTCCAGTTTTTAGCTTTTTTTTATCTCGAAACTTGTATCTGTAAGAAATTGTAATAGAATTGAATAAAATGATCCTTTATTTGTACAAACTCTTGTTTGAATTTGAGAATGCATTTTTATTTTTTATTTTTGTACAAGTTTCTTTACACGATATTGCAGTGAGCTTGTGGTATACTGTTCGAGCGTAATTTTACCGATGTAGTTATACCATGTTGCCCCTATACCATAAGCTCGTTGCAATATTTTATATTTTGAGGGGACTTGTACTTATATTTTCCAGAGAACAATTATTCCATGCTTGGAGGAATATTATTTCGTTAAAAATCAGAGTACAACTCCCTCCAAGTAAATTTTTACACTTCATCCTTCGAAGATATCACCTTTTCTTTTGTGCAAATACACATTTTACCAAATGAATTCTTCTATGTGGTAAAGCGGGCCTCTGAAGGATACTTTAACTTCTTTTTGAGGAAGAGTACTTTCCGGAATAGGTGAATTATTCTTCCTTTGGAAGTTAAAGTGTGCCTTTGATGAGGGCTTCTTTTTTATTACGCCATAGTAAAGGGCTTTTTGATTTTTGTTTCTTTGAAAAGTTGCACCTCTGAGGAAGGCTTTTTCACGTTTCAACACTTGGAAGTTTTATTTCAATCTCGGTGAAACGTGTGCCTCCGAAGAGGTCTTTCTGCTTGATTGTGCCTCCGGGAGGAGGTCTTTCCATTTCTGCCTCTGGGAAGAGGTCTTTTTATTTTGTTTTGCATTTCAACTCTTGTGAAGTGAAACTCTGAAGAGCGGCTGTTGCACTTCAACTCCTGCTGAAATGTGCCTCCGAAGAGGGCTTTACTTTGTTTTGCATTTCAACTCTGGTGAAGTGGACCTCCGAAGAGCGGCTCTTACACTTCAACTCCCAGTGAAATGTGCCTCCAAAGAGGGCTTTTATTGCCTGGAAGTTACTCTCTCATGGTTGGAGGGTCATGACTCCTCCAATCTTTTTTGTTGAGTAGAGAGTCTTTATCCTCCGAAGAGTTGTGCCTCCGAAGAGGGCTTGTGCCTCCGAAGAGGGCTTTGGTCTCTGAGGAGAAGCATTTTGTCTTCGTAGAGAAGCATTTTGCCTCCGAAGAGGGCTTCGGTCTCTCAGGATAAGCATTTGGTCTTTGTAGAGAAGCATTTTGCCTCCGAAGAGGGCTTTGGTCTCTGAGGAGAAGCATTTTGCCTCCGAAGAGGGCTTCGGTCTCTGAGGAGAAGCATTTGGTCTCCGTAGAGAAGCATTTTGCCTCCGAAGAGGGCTTTGGTCTCTGAGGAGAAGCATTTTGTCTCCGTAGAGAAGCATTTTGCCTCCGAAGAGGGCTTTTCACATTTCATCTCACGGGAGTGTATCGACCGATTATGAAATGTGTGCCTCTTAGCTGGGTTACCACCTGGAAGTTTGGAGTTTCTTTCTCTCGGTTGGACGGATTCACGGGAGTCTATCGACCGATCATTCCGCAACTTTGTAATGAGGAAGATCTCTCTTTTTCTGGCTAGACGCGCTCAAGGTCTTTGATTTGGACTCTAAAGAGTAGCTTTGGACTCTAAAGAGTAGCATTGGACTCTAAAGAGTAGCGTTGGGTCTCCGAAGAGAAGCACTTGGACTCTAAAGAGTAGCATTGGACTCTTGAAGAGTAGCGTTGGGTCTTCGAAGAGAAGCACTTGGACTCTAAAGAGTATTGTTGGCGCTTGTGTCTTTATACCCTGCGCTTCTTAGCAATCCCTCACCATAACTTCAAGCACATGTCCCATTCTTTCATTTGTTCTTTGTTAGAGAAAAATGCCTTGTTACTTAGTGGGTCCATGGGGCAGATGCATGTTGCTCTACCAGATGTTCGTTCACACACAGACGATTGTAGTCGGTTAGCAAAGGCTCAAAATCTCCCTATTGGGAAGGTGCCCTCTTTGGTGGAATCCTCAATAGTTTGCAAATTGCACTCCTTTCGAAATACTTGAATTCGGAGCATTTGTCACTTGTCATTTGTTTACTCCTTGATTTGTAGGGATCACTTCGCTCTGTGATATGTTGGATGAGCAAGCTTTATCCTGATAGCCTGCAATACTAAATCGATATTTTTTAGTAATATTTGCATATCAAAATGATACGGGCATTTCAATGGTATTAAAGAATACAAGGTTTATAATTGCTCATTATTGATTCACATCAAATTCACAGTGGTTAACAGCACATGAGTTATACTTCCATGATCATTTTACAAAGTTAAGCAATGCTATTAAGTAAAATATGGATGTAAATGAATGTTATTCCATTATTTTGTGATTCATATGTTAGTCAATGACCAACTTCTCGGATTCTTGCTCTGTAGTTCTGTTGCCTGAGTTGGATCGATAAGCAAGACATGGCTGCCCTTGAGTGGACGAGGTTGGGTCAATTCCGTCTTTGATCGCATACTGTTGAAGTTTATTCTGTTTCAGCAATTCTTCAATCACATTCCTTAACTGGCGACATTGATCAGTATCGTGACTGGGTTGGTTGTGAAATCGACAGAATTTCCCATTTTGCACTGCACTTCTCCCCATTTCAGGTGGTTTAGGGTATTTGACAATATCTTTTGTTGCCAAGAAGATCTTTTCCGGTGTATCAGTTAAGGGGGTGAAATTTGAAGGGTTAAAATGTCGAGGTTTTTTCTTATCTCCCCGCCATTTCCTTTCATCACTCTCCCTTTTCTGGTTTCTAGATCCTTTCTTGTTAGTGATGTCATCATTATTCTTGATTTCGGCTACCACTGCTTTTACTGGCATCGAGAGGCTTTCTAGGGTATGAATTCGTCGGCCTTTTTATAAAACTTTTCGAGTGAGTTTGGTTCCTTCATTTTGAGCCACATCCCAAATTCACTCGACTTGTCGATGGCCCGGACTAAGTATGTTAAGATTATTCGGGGTTCCGCGTTGTCCACCTCGGCTAAAGCTATATTAAAACGGTTCAAAAAAGACTTGATGGGTTCTCTAGGTGCTTGTTCTAGTCTAGACAATGACATTATATCTTTTGCCTTTGACGCATACAATCTGAATTGTTCTTTAAATTTCCGGTTTAACTCGGAGAATTGATCTATGGATCGAACCAGTAGCTTGGTGAACTTACGCAAAGCCACCCCTTCTAAATATACTGGAAAATACCGACATTTAATCTCATCCGATGCTCGTGCCCCGGTCATATGCCAATCGTATCTGTATAGAAATTGGTTAGGGTCACTTGTCCCTCGATAAGCCGGGATAGTAGGAGGTACCAATTTCTTGGGAAATTCCGCCTTTAAAATCCTTTCAGTGAACGGAGTTTTGCTCGGAGCGAATCCCCAATCGCTTTATCCTCATGCCTCCGCATGCTTTCTCTCATGATTGACCGAACCATCCCTGATAGATACTCCTCGTCATTTTGAGACTTTGCCTGTAAGAAGTTAGCTGCTCTTCCGAAAGTTTGAAAGGTTGGTTGTGGCCTTGACCCTTCAGCTTGGGAAGGTGCCCCTGCAGCGATGTTGTCTGGTCTTTGAGGAATATATTTCCCTTGGGGGTCATGGGCATCTTCAGCATAGATTGTTTCATTATCCTGTCGTTGTTGACTTGCCTCAAGCAGGGCGTTTAACCTATCCATAATCAAGGCATTCTGGGCATTCTGGGCATTCTGGGCCTCTAATTGTGCATTTTGAGCATTTAACTGTTGATTCAATCCCAAAACCACAGCGTCTAATTCCACCTGTGTGACTCCCACAGTTGGAGTTGTCTGACTCAGAGGAGGAGAAGTGGCGATGTTCTCTTGAAAATCTTCAGATCTGACAGATCTACGTTTCCTTCCGGGAGCCATAATTTCTGTTAAACTTCTGGTCCTAACGGAGATTCTTTCCTCACAGTTTGGTGAAGCAATGATGTCAATATCTTGAGTTCAGTTCTCAGCGAAAGCACCAAAAATGTTAACGCTAAAATTTGAACACTAACACCCCGGTGTGTAAAGTGTAGTTGTGAAAGCACCACCCGATGATTCGGGAACAGAGTATAAGCAGAAAACTGCAGAAAAAACAGTAAACAACAGCGATTTTATAGTGGTTCGGCTTAATAGTTTGCCTACGTCCACTTTGAATATCTTTATTGATGAATTCGTTACAGATTGATACAATTCTTCCCAAGTAAAATACACTTTGAATTACTAAACACTTTGAACGAATGGCTTAAACTTCAATGTGAGTGAAAGTCTTCGAATCCATGTCGGATGTATGAGATTCCTTCTTGAAGTTGTTGGTAGCGTTCTACGTGTCTTAAAAGCTTTGAGTGTCGAGTCGGTTTGGAATGCATCAGAGTATCGGTGCTTGGAAAGAATGAGCCAAAAGTCCCCCCTATGTTGGAGTTAGCCCTCTATTTATAGAGAATTCTACGTAGCAGTTTTCGCCCAAGTCATGGGTCGTGAACGACTCATGGAGAGTCGTAGGTCGCGCTCGACTCAAGGTTCAAGAGTCAGCAGGCAGTGGAGTAGGTGAAGTGGTACTGAGCTTTTCTTCATTCATCTGGATACAAGTCCTAACTCGTTCGCGAGTTAAGAGGTCACGGTTTAAAGTGAGGCAGTACTAAAATCTTGGCTCTGTGGTTTTAGGTCGTGTACGACTTAAACTAGGTCGTAAGTCGTCAACGAGTCATCTTATTACAGCATGGTATTGAACTTGCTCTCCAAGTCTTAGGTCGTGAACGACTTATCTGCAGTTATAAGTCAGCAGCGACCTAAGTGTTGTTGACTCTTCCTTTTAGTGCTTTGAGTCGTCACTCCTTTAGGTCGCCAGGTCGTAACGTCTTTAAGTCGTGGACTCTCTTTAGTCGTGACATTCCCTAAGTCATTTAGGTCTTAACCTGTTAGGTCGTTAGCTCCTTATCTCGTAAGCTTTTAACTCGCAGGCTCTTTAACTCGCAGGCTCCTTAACTCGTGGGCTCTTAACTCGTAGACTTCTTAAGTCGTGTACCTCCCCTGAGTCGTGACATATCTTAAGTCGCAGAGGCCTTAAGTCGCAGATTTCTCTGAGTTGTGAGTCGCTTAATATGTCAACCCATTAAGTCGTTCTATCCTTAAGCCGTAAACCGTTCACCTCCTTAAGTCGTAAGTCGCACAATTCTTTAACTCGTGCAACTCCTCAATTCGTTGAGTCGGCAATCAGTTGAGTCGTCATTCATTTTAGGTCGGCAACAAGCTAAGGCTGTTGGGTCGGTAATCATTGTGAGTCGCGAGCCTGGTTTGAGTCGCTTGATCAGAGGAGTTAACAGGGTTAGACCTAAGAATGTATCTGATGTGAGAAGTTTTCTTGGATTAGCAGGATACTATCGTCGGTTTATCAAAGACTTTTCCAAGATAGCTGCACCATTAACAGGATTGACAAAGAAGCATCAAGTATTTAGAGGGATGCTAAGTGTGAACAAGCTTTCGGAATCTTGAAAGAGCGACTAACAAGTGCTCCTGTTTTGACTATTCCAAGTGGAAATGATGAGATGGTGGTTTACACCGATGCATGTGGTACTGGACTTGGAGCAGTGCTAATGCAGAAGGATAAAGTTGTTGCATATGCAAGTCGACAACTGAAGCCGCATGAAAGGAATTATCCGACTCATGATTTGGAGTTGGCGGCAATTGTATTTGCTCTGAAGATGTGGAGACATTACCTATTGGGAGTTCGATTCGAGTTGTTTACAGATCATAAGTCATTGAAGTATCTTTTCTCGCAAAAAAATTTGAATCTCCGGCAGCAACGATGGCAAGAGTTTTTAGCATCATATGATTTTGGTATAGCCTATACTCCGGGAAAGGGTAACGCAGTGGCAGATGCGTTAAGCCGAAGACATGCAGGATTGGGAGCCATTTTTTCAGAATGGAAGAGCCTTGAGTATTTGGCTGGATTTGACTTCAGGCCCAGATATGAATTGGAACCTGAGATGTTGGCAAACTTATCGATAAGACCTACTCTGGAGGAAAGAATTGCCAAGAGCCAAAAGCGAGACGATAAGCTTGTCAAGATTATCCGTGATTTGGAATCGGCGGTGGATCCAGAGAAGGATAAAGGATTCGAGGTCGATCGAGAGGGTTGGCTTCGGAAACAAGGACGACTGGTTGTTCCCGATATAGATGAATTGAGAAATGAAGTTCTGAAGGAAAGTCATCACTCGAAGTTGACAATTCATCCAGGTGGAAATAAGATGTATCGGGATATGAAGAGAACCTATTATTGGGAAGGTATGAAGGAGGATGTTGGAAATTTTATTTCCAAATGTATGAACTGCCAGTTGGTAAAAGCCGAACAGAAGAAGCCCAGTGGATTGCATCAGCCATTAGAAGTTCCTACATGGAAGTGGGAGCAAATATCGATGGATTTTATCGGTGGACTACCTAGAACCAGAGCAGGAAATGAAGGGATTTGGGTCATCATAGACCGTTTGACTAAGCCTGCAAGATTCATTCCTGTTCGGTCAACCAGGGCTGCATCGAAATTGGCTGAGCTATATGTTAAGTTGATAGTTCGATTCCATGGTATTCCGAAGAGTATAGTAAGCGATCGAGACCCATTGTTCACTAGTGGATTTTGGAAGAGCTTCTAGAAAGTTTTGGGAACTGAGTTGTGTTTGAGTACAGCTTATCACCCCCAAACAGATGGTCAGAACGAGAGAGTCAACCGAGTTTTGGAAGATCTCCTCAGAGCATGTGTTTTGGACTTCAGAGGATCATGGGAAGATCATCTTCATTTGGTGGAGTTTTCATATAATAACAGTTACCAGTCAAGTATTGGTATGGCACCATACGAAGCGTTGTATGGAAGACCTTGTAACTCTCCGACATGTTGGTTGGAAACGGGAGAAAAGTTGATACTTGGGCCAGAAATGATTCAACAGACTTCGGATTTCATAGAGATCATTCCGCAACGAATGAAGGCAACCAAGGACCGTTAGAAAAGTTATGCCGATAAGCGTCGTAAGGATTTGGAATTCGACATAGGTGATATGGTTTTTGTGAAGATTTCTCCATTGAAGAATGTTATTCGATTCGGGAAGAAAGGAAAATTGACTCCGAGATTTGTAGGACCATTCCCGATCATCGACCGAATTGAAACGCTCACGTATAAATTGGAATTACCGGAAAAGATGTCCGGTATGCACAATGTTTTTCATGTATCGTATTTACGGAAGTATGTGCATGACTCGAATACAGTGGTTTCTGCTGATAGCTATGAAGATTTAGAAGTTGATCCAGTTGTTAGAAGACCTCGTGAGCCGCTTCGTGTTGTGGAAACTGACACGAAACAACTTAGGAGGAAGGTAGTTAGGTTGCCTAAGGTACAATGGAGTGATGATGTTAACGACTGTACATGGGAGGAGGAAGAGAGGATGAAGGAAGCTCATCCTGAACTCTTCAAGGTATGGCCCTAAGGTGTCGTGGCATCTCATGAAATTGTAACTTGTTCTAGTCGTAGAATTCTGCATGCTAGGCTAGTAATTGGATGCATGGTTTGTTGATTGCTATGGGTGGTAGGCATGCAGAATAGTTTTGGTTGCTCTTGTTTGTTTGGAATTTCAGGGAAGAAATTCCTAAGGGGGAGAGAATGTAACGACCCGTATTTTACGTATCGAAAGTTCGTAGAACTGTTTTCATTAGGTCGTTAGTATTGTTAAGGCGTTCATAATTTAAGTTGTTTGGAGCTTAAGTCGTTCAGAGATGAGTCGTCCAGGGTTAGGTCCTGTCGTAGCTTAAGTCGGTGGAGCGACTTAGAGGATGGAGCGACTTAAGGTAGGTGGCCGACATAAGGGAACTAACGACTTAAGGGTTAACGGCTTAAGTTAGTAAGCGACTTAAGGAATTCTCGTGTTAAGGCTTAGGTCGTGTGTTGGATTAGGTCGTGAACTAGTTAAGGTTAGGTCGGCTATGCCGTGTTATAGTTATCGTTCGATCGACTTAAGGCAATAGGGTGAGTCGTTGAGTCGTCTCCTGTATTGAGTCGTTGAGTCGTCTCCTATATTGAGTCGGTAGGTTGTTAAGTCGTCCAAACGGCTTAGGTAGGAATGCGCGTAAGTGTTACGTCGCGCATATGTTAAGTCGTAGGTCGCTAAGCCGTGTGTATAGTTAGGTCTTGTAGAGGCTTGAGTCGTAAGTCGCAGGTCGGGGATTGTTAAGTCGTGACCGACTTAAGGGGGCGAACGACTCATAGGGGCGAACGACTCATAGGTTTGGCCTATAAATAGAAGTGCCTATCTTCATTTTTGGAATCCAGATTTAGAAACAACGAAGTGCTGCTATTTTGAGAGCTCGACTACAACACTTCTTCACTTCTTTTGTCTTCTCTAATCTAGTGCTTACATCCATCCAAGATTGAAGATCAAATCGAAGATCCAAGAGCCAAAGATGAAGATCTACATCCATCAAGGAGAGACTTCATCGTTTGAAGGGAAATCTTGTCGGATCAAACTAGATCCTTTGCTGTCCAGATCTGGAGTTAGTTGCTTTTGAGGTGTTTAGGTGATTCGGTGAGTGGTGGTTATCTCTCACACGGACCCAAAGGAGTATATTGGATCGGTGGCTTGTTTGTGTGTTAAAGATAGTGATTTCATGCATTTTCCTTAAGTCTGCATGTAGATCCATCGTTCATAAAGTTCTGATATCCATTTTACTACATGTTAACCTATACTAGTTCATTCATCAAGATATTACTTAGATTTCATGCTTGTTAGATTTGGACTCTTTATTTACGAAATTGCCATTATTGTTATAACTGTTTACTTAGATCTCATTTGAATGGTTGATTACTTGGATTAATGATTGATCTGATTGATTGTTGTAAATTAGTTGATTGATGATTTGATTTGGACAAGTTGGTCGAAGATGATTCAAAAGCTAAGTGGAAAGGCTCTTGAATAAGGAAAGCTGCTTGTGGCATATGAAGCGGATGATAAAGCTCATATGGATGGATTTGATGATGATGTTGAGATGGGACTTTGCTATGATGCGATGAGGCAAAGCATGGTGTGAGATAGCCTTGGTTTAATCCAGACGGGATCATCCCAAGTGTGTTGATAACTCGGTGATATGGTTCGAGTTTGTGGATAATGGTTGGCTTGAGAGGCGCTTGAGCTAGTATGAAAATAGTCATCGAGGAAGATGACTAGAAGGCTGAGATCTCATCGTTGTTGAAGGTTCTAGCAGGCTCAAAGCTAGAGTACGCTGGGCAGATTCGACAGTCCCAAGACTAATAGTTAACGGTCTAGTACTCTGGGCAGATTCGATAGTCCTAGGCACGGGTCACGACGACGTGCGGAGTTCTGTCTAGAACCGGGGTTACCATTAGCCCTTGACGGACGGATGAAAGAATGAGCCGGTCATTCAATTAACGGTGATATCGAGGCAATGATAACAGTGATAGCTAGAGTCATGGATGTTTGGATGTTTGGTTGTATCGTCACTCGGTCTCAAGAGCGATGTTTTGTGGGTGCTTATCTGATCTTGGTTTAGGTCTTGGGGGTTTGTGCTTGGAAACATCGACCTTGACTCGAGCGATAATTGCTTTACTTTATGTAACGTATCGGTTTTTTCCCGCTCGAAAATCGACACCCATACTTCATTCGTACTCGAATGCCGTAGATTCGATCGTTCAAATCCGATTCGCCGGAGCTTATAACACAATTAAGTAAACAACACAGCGGAAAAAAAAATACATTGATATACAACACTGATACAACAGAGTGATACAATGAATATCAATATACATCAGGGATATGATACAACAAATAGTAGCGGAAAGAAAATAGATAACACTAGCAGCGGAACAAATAACTCTAAGACAGTCTTCAACGAAGAACTCCAAATCTGAACTCCATCTCCAAGAACTAATCCAGCAATAGCTTAAACTCCCCATAACAATGCACCAAGCTAGGCAAGACTGGTGCGAACCAAGGACTGAACTAACTCCAGATAATCCACTGAACCCAACTATCTGAAAAACCCAACTCTAGACTGCTCGTGTAGAAAATAATGAGTACCCAGAGTTTAGGAAAGGAACAATAAACTCCGGATCAGTCATGGGACTGGTGTGAGCAACAAAAACAGTTTATCTTTTAAAACAATCAACAAAAGAATTTTAAAATAAATTCGCAATGCTTTTTGAAAATGAAACTACCATAAGACCTCCCACCACACACACAATGCAAACGCAGACTTGGAGGAGATTTCTTCTTATGATAGTCAAAGATGCTTAATACGCAGAAAATTTCTTTGATATTATTATTATAAGTGCACGGTGTAGAAAACATTTCGAAAGTAGAATATAAATCTTAGCCAGCATAGGTACCATTATATTATGCCTGCTATAGCTGCCTCCTGAGGAGACAGGTTCTACAACTAAAACCGTACAAGGATCGTATTGTTTCTTTGGATTTCCAACAAATGGTCAGGCCAAGGAACTTCCCATTGCCACATGGAAACGCCTCTGGAAGGACGTCCCGAGAACCTAACCGGATCTCTGCCAACACAAGGCTGGGTTACCCCTAACTGGGTAACTACTGACACGAGTATGCCACCTCCCGGTTGTAACAACCTTTAACCGGGGCCCCAACATCAAATCACAAAACAAGATATATATAGGTTTGTGATGTCCACATAAGTAAGTATCTGGGCTCCATGCCATGATACCACTTCTATCCAGAAGGAGATGTACATACCCTAAAGGGGCGCTACCCCCTAATAACCATGCTGCATCTTTCCTGTTTTGACCATTCCGGGGTGTGAGGTTCGACGAAGTCTCGTCCACAAAGCTAAGCTTTGGTACAAAGCCATACTTTGGGTCAACAAATGATCAAAGTAATGATCACAAAGATAAATGATCAAACAAATGATCATATCACAAATGATCAAACAATGATCATTTCACAGCAACACTTAGCATGTCACATTACCAAATTGGGAATATATCGCTGATAACCTTCAACTACATAACCTCTGAGCTCGTACGTCTCAGAGAAGGGTGTTAAGCTAAAAGAATAAATTCTCCGCCACCAACAGAAATGTATTTGAAAGAAATCTGCTTTATATCTCAAAATGTAATGTCAGACACACAATCCATACCAGTCTGTTCCGGGTTCGAACAGAACCGAAGGCACTTCTTACGAAGCCCTTGCAAATCTGGGTATTCACAATCCCGATCGGATTTCCCATCACTTAGGGAGTCTCTATACCGGCGCGACTCAGTGTAGAGACAATCGACGAGTTATCCTTTCGTTCTTGTGAATATCCGGTCTTCATCACCGGTCTTCAAATGCTATCCATAACGACGTATCACATATTCGGAATGGGTTATACGACACAAAGGTCCTTTCCTGGCTAAACCGAATAGTGAGCGCAATACTTAAAACATATGGATATGGGATTTCAATTAAGTCACAACTTAATAATTCAAAACTTACTTTCAAATGGTTTAATCCAATTACCATTTCAAATCTTTTAAACAAAAGATTTATTTCATAATGTTCACTTACTTTCATAAATATTCATTATCGAATTTCAAAACAATCCCGTTTCAAAAAGCTTAATTCATCAAATCTTTAAATTCAAAGATTTGTCTCATAGTTTTCAAATCGTTCCCAAACATTCATTTTCAAAATTTGTTTCCAAATATTCATTTATAACTTGGAAAACTATCTTAGTTTTAACTTGAAATCCCTTTCAATAAGATTTGAAACCAAAGCTTTTTATCATTTAGAAATAACAGCTTTATTTTAGAAAAACCCGATTTCCTTTTTATAAGTTAAAATCTTTAGGTTAATTCAATTTCCCAAAAACCATACTTAAAAGTGGTTTAACTCATATATATCCGATATAACATCTTTAATCCCTAATTTCAAATCATAGAATTCAATTTCAAATTTCGGATCTAAATTTAAATAAATTTATTTAATTTCCAAAACTTAATCAAGTAAATTAAAATAAATTTTAATTTGAAATTTCATTCCAAAAGTTTTTCACTTTTATTCCGATTCCATTTCCAAAACATTTGAATTTAAAAATTCAAATTCAAAACTATTTCAAAAATCTGTGACTTAACGGATTTCCACGTGAAATTCATATTGGTGTGTGTATAAGTGTGGTCCAGGGGTTTAACACAATAGTGCACAACCATTCAATCATCACAGATCAAATACGACAATATATTCGATAAGCAATATAAACTATAATGCTTATCGTCCATTCACAGATTCACAGATAATACCCAAATGTACATAAATAAATGAGTAAATTTCACATAGCTCAATTCACAGAACAAGATATTACAGATCAGATAGGACAATCAACTCAAGGCATCACATAAAATACGATCATTCATAAGTAAGGTCAAGCATTCAATAACATTTATAAGTAGGACTAATTAATTGTTTAATCCTAATCAATTCAATTCATTTCCAATTTAATTAAATACTTATGAATTTATTATCCAATTCTGATTTATTAGTTCCAAATCATTTGATATAAATTAATTTATCAAACACTTTAATTAATTAAATTATTCTTAATCAATCATATTAATTAAATTGACTTTTGAACCAATTATATAATTAATTAACTTTTTAATTAATTATTTTAAGAAATTTACTCTTTAATTACTTATCATCAAGTAATCATCTCATAATAACAAATCATTAATTACAAATTTATCTTTATCATTAATTAAATCAAAATATTCAAATTCAATTACAATTAGAAATTAACCCCTTAATTGCTTCCATTAAGTAATTAACAATTTACAATTGATTTAATAAATTAATCTAATTTATTATCAAGTCTATCACATTACTTTTGTTATAAAGAAATTTAAAAGAGTTTTGAAATCAAATTCCTCCTAAGTTCATATATCAAAGTATACTTACACATTCTAGACTTATTAACATTTGAATTTATAAAACTCATTTTATTTATAAAATCTTAACTTCTGATTTAAACTCAAGTTCAGGTTTAAAATGTTAATTTTAAACTTTGTTTTAGAACATCCTTTACAATTTCAAATACCATTTTCTAAATTCAATTTCCCCTTTGAATACACTTCATTGTTTAACCACTTTCAATTAATACTACAATTTGAAAATAAATAAAGTTTCTAAACTAATCTGGGTTTATATTTAAACTTCTGTTTTTTTTTTTAAAACTTTTTTAAGCTTGTTTTAAAATTTGATTTTTAAAATCTAGAAAACAGAACAAGTCTGTTATAAAACCTGGACTAATATGTTTCTGTTATAGTTTGAAAACCTGGAATATTTGTTTTAAGTTGAAACCTGTTGCTGTTCTAAAACTGGGTGCATACTAAACAAACCCGAGACAACTACTGGATTAACCCGAGTTCAACACGAGTTTTCCCCCACTTCTACCCGCGTCCTTCTTCTTCTTCCACGTTTTTTTTTCTGCGTTTTTTTTCTCTTCAAAAACCTGTAGCAACATTTTACTCGAGAAAACTCAAACTTGCTTCGAGTCAAACTGAAGATTGCTCGAGTCTTCCCCCTGCTCCTTTCCTTTCGTGCTTCCTGGTTTACATCGCGTTCAACATGAAATTACCCCAAAATTTCCTGTACCCTTGTCTTCTTCAATTCCTCTTCTTAAGCAAATGCTGTTGGAAAGCAAATAAGACCACCCACGCTTAACACTGACACGCATCCCTCCACGTGCACGTGCACGAACGTTTTCGACCACCGTAGGCCATCGTGGTGACCCTCATCGATCACTCCTCCCCACGCAAACCCCTTCGAACATTCAGATCGAAAAATAAACACGTGAATCAAAATCGAGGAGTTCGATCGACCCAAAACCCCATCAGGAAAACCCAACGCCACGACCATATCGTCCACAAGACACCACGTCACCACGCCTAGAGCTTCACCGCAGTTCCCTCTCTCATTTCCCCCAGTCGCGACTCACTCCGGTTGCTCCTCGTCGCCGTGAATTTCAATGGAACTTCGACGTCAAACTCAGGGTATAAAACCCTAACTCGATCAATACTGGCCAACACGATCAACTAAAAATTCCCAATGCATTTTTCCTACGATCATCGACATTCCCTCGACCTTCGTGCTCAACCTCGACGCCAAATTCGCCATCGTTCGCCACCAATTGGTCGAATTGTCCAAAACATTCAATTCGAAAAATCTCACTAATTACTAGACTAAAAATTGTGATACAACCCTTAAAATTCATGGTTTACCATCACGAATTCAATTAAGTAGTCAAAACTTAAAATTATTTTAATTAATTTTCGACCCCATTTAAGAATTTACTGTAAATTTAAAAACTCTGAACACAAGATCCATTTTATATACCTATAACTATTTTTAGATGAAAGCTTACATGATTTCTAACATCTTTTATTTACAAATCATAAGCAACCTCGAATTCAAAATTTAGTTATTGAATTTATTACCAAATTGTGACCAGTAATAAACACACAGAGTATATATTTATAACTACCCAGGCATTCAAATATACTTAATTCAAACATGCATCCCATTTTAATTCAAGTGTTCAGATAATATCAAGATATTCATTCACAAGAACAAGATAAAACCAAGACTTAAGCTGCTTTTAAAGATTCATTTCAAAGTGAAGTTACTCACCTTGTCAGGTGAAGAACAGAGCTCACTGGTTTAAAAACTGCAGATCTTCATCTCCAGGTTTGATGACTTTAAATTTCCTTTTGTTTTTGGCTACTATTATTTTTGGTTTGCTTCCTAGGCTTTGAACTGAAGCTTGAACTTGTATTTTATTTGCATTACTTTTTTACAGATTTACAAAGCCCTTTTTTTCTCTAGTGGAATGAATTGTTTAAGTTTTATAGTTTCTCTGGTTTATGGACGAACTGATATGATGATTATAGAAAGGAAGAAGAAGACAGGGATATAAAATAGGATCTGTACAGAGCACATATTTTATATTCAAAATAGTGATAATATTTTGTACAAAACAGAGATATGTTTCTTCATATGGTGGCTGATGCATTTATTGCTTTGGTCCTTATGCTTTTAGGTTATATTTTACACTGTGTTTGCCTTATCACTCACTTTGTCTCGGCTGATAGTATCTTCTTTTGCATGCAAGAGAATATGGCATTTAATGCCCTGGTCCTTTATGTAAGCTCACACTATTTGTTATGTTATGTACAGTTCTTGCTTTACTTGTTTATGCATATTTGTACTTTGTTATTTACTTTGCAAGTGCTTTGTTTACTCGGCTGAGATGATATAAGGGGTGTTGGCATTTATTATATCTGTTTTGTCTCTTCACTTAGGATCTTGCATTTATCACTTTGGTGGCTGCAGCTTACATACTTGTTCTTTTTAGTTCTGTTTTATACTTCATGTTTGAGTTAAAAATTGTCATGTACATATTTTTGTCTTGTTGTTTACTGGTTTACAATAATTTATATAGAACTTGTATGTATTTCATTATGGTTTATTTTATAACCATATAATCTTATTACAACCATACTCCTAAATTTTTCTTCTATTTGAAGTTTTAATTATTAACATGCAATTCAGCACATATATTTTACTTTATGATTTAAAACAAATTCTTATTTGTTATATCTTTTCTTTAAATTATTTATTTCTAGAATTATTTATATGTTCATTTTACATAGCTATATAATTTGTCTTATGTCCATCTAATTTCTATTTCTTACATGACAACTAATTTTTTTTTAAACCTCATATTTAAGATTTTTATTTCAAATTCACATATATACAATTTTGCAAATTCATACGACTTAATATAATTTCTTATTTGAATCGGGGAAACTCGCTGTCGTTTAAAATCAATTTTAAAATTTAAATTCAAAAATTCATTTAATTATCAATTTAAATTCATAAAAAATCTGGGGTCGTTACACTTTAATTGTCTTCTTTGCTATGTTTATTTCTGCTAAGTGGGTCGGGGGGGCTATCACTGTAGAAAGAGGTGGAGTGGGATGGTTGGGTTCCTATTCCTTTTAACCCTTTATGCTCTTTTGGTATGTTTGATAATTGATTTACCGCTCACTAGGACTTTTGTCTAACTCAAGGTTTTATGTTCAACTCTTATTACCTTGGGCTGTTCATCCATTTTGGGATGGGCAGACTAGGTAGCAGGTGACAGGTGCTGTTCTTAGTGACCAACGCTATTGATGACGAAGACGAGCTGGAGGCTTTTGCATATTGTTTTTCTTACTATATGTACTGGATGTTCCGCTGTTTTATGATTCTCTTAGTGTTATGTAGTGAGGCTTGATGTATTGACTATTCAGATGTTTGTATCAAATTGTTTTGTAGTGTATTGATGATATTCTAATTAGTGAAGCTTCACTATATATATATTTCTCTATTGTATTTTATTCCAGCGCTGTGAGTAATACGATAGACTCTGCTGTTTTTACCTTACCTTGATGATCAACCATGGCTGCCTGGCACACCTTTCAGCGCACTAACTTATTGTTTAGTGCAGGAGTCATGGGCGGTCGTCACAGGCACGCTTCGTTTGGAGTTCGAAAATTTTTCGGTATATAGTGTTTTGCCATTTTTCTATAAAAGGACCTCCACTCTTCACAATTGAAGCCAAACACTAATTAAAACCCTAGCCGCCACTTTACTATTGATGGCCAGAAATTCATCTTTTTCCCTCCTCAATCTCTTCCAATCCGTGAAGAATTAGCTAAAACTTTCAACTACAAACTTGAAGAGCATCTAGAGAGCTTCGAATCCATACAGTGATGATGGGGTTTCATGCGATCGATCGACGACAATCCTCACTTGAACGGCCGGCAGTTGCACGCGTGTCCCGAGGCTAGGTGATGGCCGAGCTCTATGGGGTTGTAGCCAAGTGTAGTGCTCGTGACGAGCTTCGACGTGGTGGAGGTTGATCGGCTACGAAATGAAGGAAGTGGCCATGATAATTACTTTATGTTAGGCGGCTATGGGTTCATGAACGTGATTTTTTTCACGTAAAAGAAGAAGGAGGAAGATGGAAGCACGGCCGGCCCAGATCCAGTGCTGAAATGATGAAGGGCTCAGATGTGTTGGAGGTTAATACAATAAAAGAAAGTTGTAAATAAATTATATTTAAAGTTGTATGATCTTTAAACTATCGTAACTTGTTGATATGAGGTCGAATTTTGACGAAACAAGTTGCGTTGGCTTCGTTTCGTCGAGCACTACGCAATGGAATTGGATTGGAGTCGTTTGGAGCTAGTGAAAATTTCGGGTAAAATTAAACGCACGTTTAATTTTATTCGAAATAAAACGCTGGATATTGAAAATCAAGGTGAGAACTTCTCACTCAATCGAATAGTTTCGATTTAAATTTTAAATAGCTAGATTTAAAATTTGCTTGAATGTATGTTTGAATGATGATTGTTATCTGTTGATTGTTAAAATAGACATTATACGCCGTTAGTAAGTGGAGGTTATTTATTAAAAACATATACCGCAAATATTTCACAGTGCAGTGAAATTGGTATTATTTATGTACTTCGAGTTGATTTCCCGCATTATATAGCGGATGAGACCCTATTCCGCCGCATAATAGCGGATAATATTTTATAAATCCCATATACCGCGATATTCCGTACTTGAACGGAATTGGTATTTTGCTAACATCTTTGGATGCAGGGAAACAGGTTGGAGGGATCCAATTGGAATCCTAACCAGTATTTATTGGATTACAGATATTGTGATGTTTGTTGATTATCATATTGATATATGATATTTGGATGTCGTGATTGACTATTTGGTGCTGTTGCATCATCGGATCAATTTTTAAAGTTTAAAAATAATGATTTTTGATTTTAAAAAGAATTTGAAAGTGATTTTTCAAAGTATATGTTTTATTAAATTTTTGAATTGATTCATTTTAAATAATTAAAACGTTATAAATTTTTATGTTATAAAAATTAAGATTTTTGTGAAATATAACCAAAAGGTGATTTTTAAAATAAATAGATTTATAAAATAGTTTAAATTTGGATTTTTGAATTATTATAAAGGATATATATAAAAGATTTTTAACATTGATATTTATAATAAAATATATACATATATAACATATTGGAATTATAAAACGAGTTTATTAAGTGTTAAAATGAAGTATAAAATGGATTTCATTAAAAATTATAGATTTATAAATTGTGAAGATTATAAAATGAATAGATGTTGTAAAATAAAAGATTTATGAGTAATTAAATTATAAACTGGATTTTGGGCATTTAAAAGGGATATTAATAGAAATTGTTAATAAAGGAGATTTTATAAGTTGAAGTTGTTATAAAATATAAATGAATCTTATAAGTAATAGAAGTTTTAAAAAGAACGATCTTGTAAATAAATGAATTATAAGTATTTAACTTATAATATGGACTTTTGGTATATTTTGAGATATATAAATTGAATTGGATTAATAAAGGAGATTTATAAATCGAAGTTTATAAATAGAAATGGAATTTATAGCCATTGTGTATAGATTCGAAATCAATGGAATTTGATAAATTGAATATAGAAATTTATTAAAAGAAGTATATTCGCGATTTTGGATAGCGAACTATTCTTTATATAAAATGTGTAGAAATATTGAAATTTGGTTAGTAAAGTATATTCATGATTTTGGACAGTGAATAAATTATTAAATAAAATGGTTAAGCGATATTATAAAATGAAGTTAATTATTTTAAAAAGATTTTTTAAAATGTATTATGAATCGAATACATAGATTTCAACATTCATTGTTGAAATAGACGTTTTCGAGAAATAAGGAAATGGTGGACTATAACACTGTTGTTATAGTAAATGATTTCTGAAAGGAAATGTTTTATATAGTATTGGGATTTATATATCTATTTTAAGTTCGAATCCCTATACTAGTGATTTTGGGTCGTCGTAACAATGTTTTATGCAACATTCGTTTTTGACCCAAATAAATGTGTTTAAGAGAATGATTTCTTAAAGAATGAAATATATACTTAATTTCGATTTAAGTATATTGAATATTTTCCAAGTGTTGAAAATAAATGGATTTGTGAATTACTTATTATTAAATAAGTATGGAAATGATTTTCCAATACGAAGTGAATAGTTTGATATTTATCTTTTAAAGATAAATTAAAAATGAATATTAGAAATCGATTTGCAAATCGTAATTCATAGATATTTTCGAATTGTAAATTCACTATGGAATTTGTAAAAGAAAGAGAAATTTGTTTAAAAAAATAGACATTGATTTATTTTTGAATTGGGGAATAAATTTACAGATTTGGAACGTAAATATAAAGTAAATCGTTAAGGATTTATTTAATTGGTTTGAATGAACCATTTTGAAATGAAAGTATTTCCGCGTAAGGAAAATGATTGAAATTTGTTTTTCAAAAGGGGTAAAGGTGAACAGTGATTTGAAAATTTGTTTTCAAATGGTTGAAGTGTGGCAAATTATATATCTTGTAATGATATTTTTGGAAAATAAATTATTTGTGAAATTATTTGGAATCTGGTGATGTTGAGCATGCCTATTGATAGTTAAATAACCGACTATCAATATTTACCTTTAAATGGGTATTTATTGTGATTTGTTTGAATTTGAATGCTACACTTATTTTTGAATAAGCGCTCACTATTCAGGTTAGCCGGGAAAGGACCTTGGGGTTGTATAACCCATTCCGAATATGTGATACGTCGTTATGAAGTGCATTTGATGACTGGTGTTGAAGACCGGATATTTGTGAAAACGGAAAGATTACCGTTGAATGTTTCTGCATCGGCTGATCTCCGAAATAGAAATTTATCACCCTTTGTGATGGGAAGTCCAGCCGTGATTAGTGAATATCCGGATTGCAAGGACTTCTCTGTAAGTGCCTTCGGTTCCGTTTGATCCCGGAACAGAATTGTATGGATGTGTGTCTAACGTTACAGTTTGAGATGTAAAGCTGGTTTCTATCAAATATATTTCCGTTGGTGGCGGAGAATTTATTCTCTTAGCTTAACACCCTTAGAGGTTATGTAGTTGATGGTTACTAGTGATACATTCCCAAATTGGTAATGTGGCATACAAAGTGCTATTGAGCGTTTGTTGAATTAAAGCATAGCTTTTGTATAAAGCGTAGCTTTGTGAACGAGACTTCGTCGAGCCTCACAACCTGGAAATGGTCGAAACAGGAATGTTGCGGCAAGGTTTTTTAGGGGTCGTGCCCCTAAGGTATGTCCATTTTCTTCTGGATAGAGGTTGTATCATGGTATGGAGCCCAGATATTTAACCTATGTGGTTGCTGCAAATTTATTACTTTATGGTTGTTGGTATTGAGGATCCTCGGATAAAGGTCGGTAACGACCGGGGGATGGCATACTTTTTGTGTGGAGTTATCAAGTTACAGCTTCATTGCACCCAGAAGCGTGTGGTAACTCGTTCTTGTGTCAGCAGAGATCTGGTTAGGTTCTCGGGGCGTCTTTCCAAAGGCGTACCCATTTTGGTGTAGGAAGTTCCATTGCCTGACCATTTGTTGGAAATCCAAAGAAACAATACGAAACCTTTACAGTTTTAGTTGTATAACCTACCATGGAATGTGGCGGTAACCTGCTATTGAACATGGTAGCTATAGTAGGCATACGATAATGGTCGTATGTCGGCTAAGATTTATATTATACTTTCGAAATGTTTTCTACACTACGCACTAAAAATAATAAAAATCAAAGGATTCTGCGTAGTAAGCATATTTAACTATCATAAGGAAAAATCTCCACCAAATCTGCGTTCGCATTGTGTGTGTGGCGGGAGTCCTTATGGAAGTTTCATTTTTCAAAAGCATAGCGAAATTCTTTTGATTTCCTTTGTGAAAATAACTATTTTAGTTCTCACATCAGTCTCATGACTGACTCAGAGTTTATTGTTTCCTTCCTAAACTCTGGGTGCCCACCAATTTCCACACGGGCAGTATAGAGTTAGGTTATCAGGATATTCTGGACTTCGGGAGTTGCTGGAGAAATCTAGAGGCAAGCTGGATGGCATGGCGTATTCACTAGTATATAGTATTTCTTTTCCGCTGTTTGTTGTTGTACACTCTGATGGTATAATGTAATGTGATGTAATGTAATAACTGTAGTTCTTTGTTTAAAGATTATTCATTTATCTATTATATGTTGTTCCGCTGCGATCGTGAGATTCTGATATTGTTTTGTTATTTCTCTTATGTTCTATCTTTTTCTCTCTTCTTCTATCTTCTGCCCTTCTTTAACCCTAATGGTACGGTTTTCTGGCCTTCGATTGCTCGGCAGTTGATACAGTGGACATATTGATGTCGGTTTTCGAGCGTCGAAAAGTCGCAAACGTTACATTGCATGATTAAAAGTTTCTAAACTAAACTAAACATTGGTTTTGATTACTATGGATGTATGATGGATTATTTGGTTGCATAAATGGTTGTATTGCTTGTTTGTATATATGTTTTATACTGATTTGCTTTTGTTGCAAATTGAAAGCAACGAAATATTTCTCTTGAATAAAATTCTCATTATTTTGGATTACATAAGCGAAATACAGGTTTATGGAAGCAATAGTTTCTACTTTTGATTTCATAAATAAAGCAGTTTGCCCGATAAACAAGTACGGTTTCGGATTATGGTTTTATAGCGATATTATATTGTTTTTCTCGTGATTTGGGATGTTTTATTTTTAAAAAAACGATACATATACTGTAATTATTGATATTACAGTTTTTTCGGGCCTCGTTGTACAAAGGAGACTCTGCCGAAAATTTTCGAAAGTTTAAGACTTAGAATTTTTTTGTAAAATTTGAGTTATTTTTTTTATTTTTATTAAACTTAAATACGTAGGTTTAATTGTTTATAAATTGACGGTTTAAATAAAATATAACATATTTTTGGATTCCTTCTTTTACTTTTCGGGGACGAAAAGATTTTAGTGGGAGAGATTGTAACGACCCATATTTTTAAACATTTAAAAGTATTAAATTAAATAAGATTTTTGAATAAAATTGTTAGGAATTTTTTTTTTTAGATTTTATTGACACAAATTAGATTATAATACAAATTATGAGCTTAATTAAACTTTCTATTAATGACATATTTTTGCAATAATATAAGGATGATAACAAATGTTAGTGTGTATTTTAATAATATTAGTTTGAATGATATTAACAATTGTCTAAAGGTAAATTTCCAATTGACTGGAATAATAAATGTTAATAGGGAATAATAAATGTTTCTTTATTAAAAAATAATTTTATTTATTTGAATTTTTTGGTAGCTGAAAGATTGATTGCAGGGATGAGAAACTATTATTTGGTAAAAAATGTATAATTCCGGTTTGTATCCAATAGTGCATAAATATGTTTAAATCACTGTTTGATAGGAAATAATTGTTCTCTTTCTCATTACATTTATTTAGTTCATTTTGATATTCACCTTTGTAATCAATTGAAATTAATGTAATCGAATAATTTCAGTTAATAAGAGAGAGAACATTAAATTGTAAGTTTATAAGTGTAATTAAACATGGCTTATGTTTTGTGAAAATATAAGGAAAGTTTGATTTAATGAAAAAAAGAACGTTTATTTCAAATAAATGAAAATGAGGAGTTTTGAAATGAGAAATAAATCTTCTTGTATATGATTTGCAAATGAGAAATACATGGCTAGGAAAAGAGTTTGTATGGCTAAAGCAAGTAATAAAGAGGCCATGTAGAAAAAGGCAAGAAATCAAGCAATGACCTGATGTATTTAATTTCTTTCCTTTGTATTAACAGTTGTTCTTAATTATATTGAATTTGTTAAATGTGTACATTTAGTATGATTGAATCCTCAAATAAATTCATTCAGATAAGTTTCATTCTTTTTTATATTACCTTATGAATAAAATATGCATTTCCACTTTAACATTCCTTCCTTATTTTGTTACAAAGTTTATTTTATTCATATTAAATTACCAAAATTTTATCAATTTAAAAATTTTAATTATTAAAAATTTATGGTTCGTTAATGAATATTTTATTTGTGAACGTAGATTTAATTTTGTTAGAGTAAAGAATAGAATGATTTGTCAAAAAAAGAAAATATATATTTATTTGAGCGTTGTTTTAGCATACAGATTGATTACAAGAATAAGAATACAATTTAAGTAAGTTATTTATTACTCTGGTGTATAAACAACAAATTTATAAACATGTTTAAATGACTTAAGGAAACAATTGTTCTATTTCTCATCCATTTTGGTTTATATATTTGAAATTTAACTTTGTATTGCAATTAATGTAATGGAAATATTTTAATTAAAAGGAAAGAAAACGTTGATGGAAATTAATAGATTTTATAAAAGGAACGCACCTTTTGTGTTAAACAGAAATGGTGCTTTAATGGAAATAAAAGAATCGAACGCCTTCATTTTTAAGGTAAGTATGATTTTATTAACTGTACATAGATAAAAACTTATACGTGTATAAATTGAGTATTATTTGTATGAATGAAATTTATTTGATCAAGTTTCGAAAGAATTGAATTTCAAAATGTGTATGTGGTCTCTTCATTTCTTTTTTTTTATTATTACATGTACGTTTTAAAATATTTACCTCATTATTAATACTTGGACCATTCATTTCTCCTTTTGTCTAATACCTAAGCCTGGACTTTTAGGCTATATTTAATTCTTTCGATCTCATTTTTGGTTATACAAAATTTCATTTTCATTTGGTTTGCAAATTTTCCAATTCCTACCTACATTTCCTTGTGCATTATCAATGCCTAAAGCATTTAAAACAAAACGTTACATTCATTTTGTCCCTCCACCTTCATTTCCTTATTATAAAATAATTCGCAATTTTATTTCTTCATTTGCATTTTAATCTCCTAACACCTCATATTCATTTAGTTCACATCTTCCAATACTACATTTTAGGGTTGTTTATATTTTACTTTATTTCGATTACTAGTTTGTTTATATATACCTTGTAACAACCCTGTATTTTATGATTATTTTAATTGTATATTTTATTTACTTTAAGTTGAATTCCTGATTTAAAAAATTTATTTTATTTATTAAAATGAATAAATTTTGTTATTTTAAATATAAATTTTGATTTTTATGTGAATTATAATTCCAAACATGAAAAAATAGAATATTTTCCAAAAATGTGAATTTTGGTCAATATGGTCAAAATTTAAGTTCTAAATTTAAATTTTTGAATTTTTGAATTTTTGAATTTTATATTTTATTATGAAAATAAATAAAATTTCAAGTATACTGCTTTTCGTTTCGTTGAAATCCGATAAATATTGTGAAAGTTATGCTTTTTACACTATTGTATGTAAATTATTTGTTTAACAAAATTGTTTATTTTAACTTATATAAATAATATTTTTGAGTGTCATATCATGTTCTAATTTGTGTACATATATGTAAAATGAAATGTTATGTATATATTTTTATTTTTAAAACATTTTAAAAGTGTTGTCATAATTTTCAAATGTTTATTGTATTTTGTTTAAAATTTTTAATGCTAGTTTCAATTTAATAAGCTTTTTTCTTATTTATCTTCTATTTTTCCTAAAATTATTTATTTATTTTCTTTTTCACTTTATTTTGTTTTTCTTTTACTTTTATTTACAGATTTTATTTTGGTTTATTTCGAATTAAATGAAATGGAAATTCGTAGAGACAAGGCTTTTCATTTCTTGTGACTTTTCATTTGCCCTGTCTTTTCATTTTCCTTTGGACTTTTCATTTTAGCTTTAGCCGTACACTTCTCTTGGTATAGCCATGTACTCTTCATCTTCTACTCACGTGAAAATTTTCTTTCTCATCCTCAAAACTCATGGCTAAAAGAAAATTTTGGTAATGGCTTCCTTTTATCTCTTTTCCCCTTCATTTTCAATGATTTTTGCCTTTGCTTCTCTTCAAATTTGCTCGGCCTAATCCCTTCACCATCACCCCCACCTTCACATAACTTCCTCCTCATCACCATCTACGGCCTGACCTCCTTCTCCTCTGACCAATGTTATCCGTTACCAACAAGTGAAGCTATCACCACAAAACTTTGCATAAAACTCCACCAAAACATGCTAGCCGAGCATATACTTCACTACCACCTTCATAGTTTGCCTCGGCCACCACCATAGCCACTACCACCTGATGTACATCACCTCTGACCATCAGCCTCTCCTCTGATCAGACCTTTACCTTGCATGGCCGAGCCCATATGATGGCATAGCCGAGCTAAATGGTGCACAAAAACTCCGCTATTTTGCCTTAACCCTTTGTCTTCTTCATGTTATGACCCCTACACTTCACATGCCTTGTGTAGCCATGTTCTTTCATGCCAAACCCGAGCCCTCACTACCATATTTGCACCATGGCCAAGCAAAATATTGAAGGTGGTCGAGCCTATGTTGAGTCATGGTCAAGAAAAATTTGATGAAAAAGCTAGGTGATATTCTTTGTTAATTCAAAATTCCAATTGTTTCAATGTATTTTGTGTTGAATTCATATGTTTATATTATCTTGTTTAATTGTTGTATACAAGATAAACATCTAGGCTCTCTATTCATTCAAATCAAAAGTCATGTTGTATCGTGCTTGTCGTGCCTTTGGAATCGTTTGTGTGTGTCGCAGTGGTCTCTAACTTTGATATAGGCGAGTCCTTCTCACTCTAACATTTTACTTATGAAATGGTAAATTGATGACAAGTGTTTAGTAATTAAATGTTTATGCAAGTTAATGATGACTATATGATATATTATTCCTTGTTATTACTATGTTAACTTTGTTAATTATCACCTGACATATGATATATGACATTATAATGTGACTTTGAAATGTTAGTATAATTTTTTATATTGTTTATGCATATGTTCACACTACAAGTTTCCTGTAGAATAGAATCACTATGGGTTGAAATGATACATACCCGAACGGACATTAGAATAGAGAAAAATCATTATGAACTGAAATGATAGGCTCAAGTGATTTTTATTGTATTTTATTTGACTTGGGATTGCGGGTTTGAAATGATAGAATCCAGGTTTTCTTTTTAAATTGCAGATTGAAATGATATATATCCGTATCACTTGACCTAGGTTAGAAAATTATGTACAGACCCCGTGGTATATTTTTAAATGATTTTTCTTAAGATATGCATTTTTAAAGTATGAAATTTTGATTTAAAAATATATATTTTATGGTTTAAAGAAGGCTAAATATTAATTTTTGAATTTGTGAATTTAAGGATGTTAATTTGAAGTAAATTTGATTTTTGACTATAAATTATATTTTTAAAAATGTAAGTAAATAATGGAAATTAAATTTAAAGTTCTGGAAATCGATTATTTTTGAAATTTAAGGAGTTTGAATATATTTTTATATTCAAATTTAATTTTTAAGGAATTTAAATTGAATTTGAATTTAAATAAGGTTTACTTGGTTATGTGTTAATTTGAATGAAATGAAATTAGATAAATGAATTTTTGAATGAAATTTTGAATGTGTTTTGAAACGATATTTAAATGATATCCCTGATTTTAAAATGATATTTAAAATTGATTATTTGAATTTAAGTATGATAATGAATTTATAAAGGATTTGAAAAGAATTGATTTTGAAATGGTTTTTGAATGATATGATCTTTATGTCGGTAAAGAATGTGAATTGGAATGATATTTGATTATGGTTTATTCGATAAATGAATATTTGAAGTTTATATTAGTATGAAAGGTTATTTGGTTTACTTGTAATTTGATTTATTTAAATAATATTGGATTTATGAAATGAATATATCAAAACCTAGTCATAATGAAGTTAAATCAGAGATATATGAAATTATAAAATTTAGTTTTGAAATATGGGATATTAAAGCTTTGAAATATACCAAAAAATTGATTGAATTGAAAATAATGTTTTGAATAAAATAAAATTGGAAATTTGAAATTTGGGTTTAATTGAATAGCTTTGTAAAATGTAAAGAATTAAATGAATGTTCCACGATTTCAAATGTATGATTTTGAAATGGTATGATTTTCAAAGTGTAATGATTTAGGTTTCGAAAGAGTTATAACTTTGAAGGTATTATGATTTTTGAAAGGTGAATATTTGTTTGAAATGGAAATGATACCGTATTGATTTGAATATAGTTTTTAAATAAAAATGGCTTTGGTTTCGAAGTATATACTGTGACGACCCGGAATTTTGAGCAATATCAATTTAATAATCCTTGATAATAATTAAATTGATTTGATCATTTTACATTATAAATTGACAAGTTAAAATTATTTTAGAAGATTAATAATAATAATTTGTTAATATCTATTAACATTTTCCTTAACAATGTAAAATTGGTAAGATTTATTTTTCCAGAGGCGAATCAAAATATTTTCTATTTATAATATATATGTATTGATATATCTTGTAAATAGGAAGTTTTTAAGTAATAAAAGCTATCTACTCAAATTTATAATATATATGAATGTATATATATTGTGATTTGAAATTTGTTTTGAGGTTTAATACAGTGATTATCAAATATAATGTTAAAATGTTTTCTATTTAAAATGTGTGTATATATATATATATTTATATATATTCGAAATAGGAATTTTATTTATTTGAATTTAATAAGTATTTGAAAACTTTAATAAATACATAAATAGTAATTTGAAATGTTAATTTGATTTAATGTTTTTGAAATGATATTTGAGATTTAAAATTTTAATCACAAAAATTAATTTCTTATTTATTATAAACATATACTTTAAGCTTTGGTTTTAAATGAGATTTAAATTTAAGTTTCATTTGTTTTAATAGTCTTTCATTTTAATTTTAACATAAGATAGAATTGTTTTAAAAAAATTTAAATAAAGATTTAAAGTAAGTTTCTCCAATTTTTAAACAATGATAAAATTAAATTGATTAAAATATATGTTATTTATAAATGCCTATATGAATTTACTTTTGAAATATTTATTGACGTCCGAAGTTTATTTTTATAAGATAAAAACATTTTATAATATTACATTAATACATTGTATATAGCTTAAATAGATTATTTAAAAAAAGATAACATTTAAAACATTTCTAAAACATTAGAAAATAACATTTATAAATATTAATTAAACATATAACACTTGTAAATATTATGATGTGTATTAAAAACACTTGTAAATCATGTGTACATGTGTAGGATAATTAGGCATCTAAGTAGACTAGTGTCATCCCCTTGAGATTTAATTTAAAATTTAAATTTGTAAAATAAGAAGAAGTTTTATTTTCAGCTAGAAAAAATATTTTTCTTCATCTTCAATCCAATATCAAAATAAATGCTAAACAAAGTTCAAAAATGAAAAAAAAAGGAATCTGAAACAAAATGAAGAAATCCGGAATTTAATCTAAAACATAAGGAGGAGATGATGGAAATTCAGTAATCAATGGAAGATTTTCAAGAAAATCAATCAACTAGCAAATTTGGAATCAAACAAGCAATTCAGAAAATCTATTAACATTCAATTCTAGAAATTCAACATGCAAATGAATTTAAAAGACTAGAAAGCAAAATATACAGTTCTAATCCTTCGCAAAATAAAGGTGAGTAAATGATTCTTTTAAAAACAGTTTTGTTTATCTGGATTCATCTTGTTATGTGATAATGTCCTGATGTTATAAGGAATATGGATTTAGATGCATGTTTGGGATGTGTTTATGATTTGTCTGTAAAAAAAAGAGGAAAAAGAAAAAAATATAGTCACCGTGTTTGTAAAATCAGTTCAATCTCATCATAAAATTCAATAACTTGATTTTGATTTCGAGTTGGACCATGATTTGTTAAGAAAAGATGATTGTATTCAAATCATTTAGCATCTAAAAATAATTATAGATTGTTAAATTAAATAATTAGCTCAAAATTTTAATATTTACAGTAAATTATAATTGGGTTAAAAACTTTTGAATGCAAACTAGAGTTTTGATTTTATAATCATATTGCAAATAGGAAAACTTGATTTTTTGAAACTTGAATCACGAATTTTAGTTTAGTATTTTGCGAGAATTTAGGTTTTGATTGTTTTGTGCTTTTTGACAAATTGGGGGCGATCAACGATGAAATTGTGGTCGTGGTTGAGATCGAAGTTGGAGGGGGCTACGGTGATCATCAGAAAAATCATTTTGTATTTTTTAGATGAAGGGCTTGACTGGAATTTGTATGAGTAGGGTTTTGTTAACTGTTTTTACTGACAGCATTCATTTAGGCTTCGCGATGACGTGATGCAACCTGAGGCGATCGCATAGGCTTATGGGGTTGCGGGGAAGTGAGACGGAGCTAGGGTGTAACAACCCGCATATTTATCGATTGTATATTTAAATATTTTATTTAAATATTTCATCGTTAGTCGGATTATTGTCCGGAAACCTACTTTCAGCAAACAATCGAATTGGGACTCGAGACCCCTTCCATTGAGTTCAAAATGTCGTTTGTAACCTTTTTGAGTATAAGCTTCGATATGTTTGGAGTTAGTAGAGTTTTGCTACTTTTTCACTTTGGGTTTGAGTTTGGGTTTCAGCCCAATGTTCCATCTTAAGACCCTAGCTCCCCTCCAACTCTTCATTACATCATTTCATATTCCTAACACTTTAAGCTTTATGCAACAATGGGGGAAAAGAGTGGAAATTTGAAATTCCAAGCCCTAGTTTCATTGCAAATCCAAGCTCCAACTCCAAATTCATAGAAGAAGCTTTGGTAAGCCTTCTCTTCTTCCTCTCCAACTCATTTTCCTTCCAATTTCAGAAATTCCTAAACCTAACTTAGGAAATGTTTTCTCTTTTAAGCTTAGATTCAAGCTTGTGGGGTTGGAATTGAAGTGTGATTTTTCTTGCCATTGCTCTATAGCTTCTTCTTCATAGTTTTGGGTTCAAAGGTGAGATTTTTATCTCACATCTATGACTATAATTATCTTTGGTGGTTAGGTACGAATTCCTAACACCTCTATATGTGAATTTGCTTCTGACTTGGATTGGTTTTGTGAATATTCCAATTTTTGGGTTTTTAAGTCAAATTTGTGTGAAAATCCTTTCATGGATGTTTGATCATGCTTTGGATGATGCATCGAGAAGCATATAGGGCCGGGTTGCCGATTGGCATAAACCCGTAGAGAGAATGTTCGTTCGGTTGCATTTCGGATGAGTTTGCTCTTCATTTGTATAGGCTGAAAAATAGCCCAGGCAAGATTCAATCGATTGAGAAGTCTGTTCAGTCGAATGAAACTGGAACCCGAAAGTTTCCAGGCATGATTCAGTAGACTGAATCCTCTGTTCAGTCGACTGAACCTGGAAACAGAAAGTTTCCTGAACCTGGAAAATTTCCAGGTACAGGGTCAGTCGACTGAACCTGCTGTTTCAGTCCGGTATGCCTTTTTGGATTGAATTTCCAATTTAAATCGATTCGTGATGATCCTATTTGTTGCTATCGTTTATTATCGAGGTCGCTCGATCCTATCATCCGTTAGGTCTTCACTAGGTCGTACCGTTTGGGACAGGGCGCTGCCCCGCACCCCGTCGGGGACGCTGCCCCCTGGACCCCCGCGACCTGACCGAGCAGGTCGAACCCCGTAGCGGGGGTGTTGCCCCTACACCCCCACCTTGGGGGGTTGCCACCCCCTGGACCCCCCCTCCGTAAGGGATCTTATCTGAAAAACATTCAACAGAACTTGCTTTGTTGAGATGCTGAGTTGACCATTCTTCGAGACAAACTATCTTGGGCTTCTCGGTCGATTTTATGGATTTTTGAATATTTATTTCGATGGATTCTTTATCGGTTTTTTGGATTTTATTCACGTCTTCGAATGCGAATTTTTATGATTGACTGTTTCTACAATCACTTCTATGATTTGTCACTTTAAAATATATAGGTTTTCTACACTAGTAGTTAATATCAAAACTCTTTCTTCAAATGATTTCAACACTATTTTATAACAAAGCTGGTTTTCTCAAACCGATTTCCAATCTATTAGTACATACAAACCTTTACCTCACTCGAATGAGAAATCTAATTAAACGACTTAGTAAAACAAGTGGTATAAAACGCTTGCGTTTACTTCGTCGGTTAATTCTTGGACTCGTTCAATTGAAACTCTTGTGACAATTTTCTAGTGGAGATCTACAACTTGTTCGTAAATATTTAAGTTAAGCTAGTGGTTATGGGACATGAAACTAAGCTCATATATTTACTAGCTTAGTGTAATTGACACTTCTTGATGATCGATGATGATCATTTTATGGTTTAGACTAGCATTGTGCGATGTCTCTTTATCCACGTAGAGGACTGTACCTCATTTTTATTGAGCTTTGGCTCACCAGGAGGAGCTTCAGCTCAAAGTCCGCAATGGGGGACTATGCCCTGTCATGAGGAGCTTCGGCTCTCCAGGAGGAGCTTCGGCTCAAAGTCCGTAATGGGGGACTATACCCTGTCATGAGGAGCTTCGGTTCACCAGGAGGAGCTTCGGCTCAATGTCCTCAATGGGGGACTATACCCTGTCAGAAGGAACTTCGGATCACCAGGAGGAGGTTCGGCTCAAAGTCCGCAATGGGGGACTATACCCTGTCAGGAGGAGCTTCGGCTCACTGGGAGGTTCTTCGGCTCAACGTCCGCAATGGGGGACTATACCCCGTCACGAGGAGCTTCGGCTCACCAGGAGGAACTTCAGCTCAAATTCTGCAATGGGGGACTATACCCTGTCAGGAGGAGCTTTGGCTCACCAGGAGGAGCTTTGGCTCAAAGTCCGCAATGGGGGACTATACCCTGTCAAGAGGAGCTCCGGCTCATTTTTATGGGATTGGCCATCCTTTTCTTGTGATTTCTAGATTTCTAATTATTTATTTCTGGAATTTATGTTTCACCAACTTTTACAACTGACATTGATATGCATGTCATTTTTTGTGGCTTGGTGAATAAAATAAAGAATATGACATTCTTTTTATGCTATGCGATTCGTGAGATATTTGTATGATTTTCCTTTGTTGATTTTCTAATGTATACTTGTCGAGGTATGACATTTTTGGTTATCATATGTTTTTATTGCATCTCTTCTTATATCTCAATTTTATCTGATAATTATAGCTAGACTGATCCATTTATTATTTTCTTCTTAAATAATACTCGGGTCAGACTGAGACATTACAGGTGCTTCCTCATGACTTCCTATCTGGAACCATCTTCTGACTTTTGCTTAACTCTTTAGTCCAGTAGTTTTTGTTGTATACATTTGAGATATAGACTCCTTGATGTATACATATTTTTTGTCTAGCACTTGTATCTATTCTTTTGTGTTATTGTGTATCTTGTTTTACCATTACTCTGATATACACTTTTATGTGTAATATTCATATCGATTTCCGCCTTTATGATATGAATTATCTGTAACTGATTTATGTTATGCTTATTTATATATTTGTTTCCGAAGATATTATAGCCACTGTGTAGTAGTTTTGAGTTTGTATCGGTATGTCGCATTTCCGCTCGAAATGAATTACATGTTATTCTATCTGACATATCGGTGCTCGCACAAAGCAATTACACGGATGGTCGCTCCTCAATAGCCTTATTCTCCATGCTAGTTGACGGCATTACCCCGTAGTGTCCTTGGCTAGCGTGGGTATAGAGGTGGGGCGTCACAGCTTGGTATCAAAGCCAAACTTCGGAACAATGTAATAATTTAACAAGGATCATCGTCCTAAGCCCATCTTAGGACTCTTGCTTTAGGATTTTATTCGGGTCTTCGTACCGTCCTATCCTATTTTCTTTTATGATTCCTTGTTTTATCTATCAAGATTGATTGATATCTATTTTGAGAATAACTTTTCTCCTTCTTTTTTTCTAAAGGAAGAGAAATGGTTAGTTCTAGCAGTCCTAGCGCTAGTCAATCCAGTAGCCCTTCTCTAGATGGCGCATTCATGTCTGCCCAACAACTTTTGGATCTTGCAAAGAATCAAGAGTTTATCTGTGCTTTGAGTAACAACCACGAAATGATTCTACCTTCGAAACTTGAAGTTTCTTTCAATCGGCTTGTGGATGTTACTCTTCTTCATGGAGAGGTTAGTAAAGGGAAGTGTTTGTGATATTGGGACTTCCAAGAAGAGGCATATTAAGTTCAAGAGCCTTAATCCCAATAAGAGAGTGAAGCAAACTACTTTTGTTGGAAAAACTCCAATCCCTAATCATGGAGGATGCTACAATTGTAATTCTAAGGACCACTATGCAAAGGAGTGTCCAGAGCCACTCTTTTGTCGCTATTGCAAAAATACAAGTCATCATATTTCTTTCTTCCCCATACTTCAAAGCAAGAAGAAGGTGGAACAAGAAACTTCGGTAGGCAAGACTCCTACCCCAAGTCGTAAACAATGCTACAATTGTGGTTCCACGCACCATTATGTAATTAAGTGCCCGAAACCCCACTATTGCCGCTATTGCAAAGGCTCGGGTCATTACTTATCTACATGTCCCAAACTCCCTGGCAAGAGGGAGGGAAGGTTGAAAGTCGTGCAAGCCCCTTGTGACACTTCTCTTGGTCAAGGTATTTTACATTCAATCCTTGATGCTATTGTTTTATTTCGTGATCTTTCTATTTGAGTTCTTTTTGATATGGGTTCATCTCATTATTTTTATATCAAAAGAACATGTCGATTCTTTTTCTTTCAATATTTTGGGCTTGATGTCTTCTTTGGGAATTGTGAATCTGGATGGTGGATCCGCAACACTCAACTTACTTTCTATTGATGTCGAAATTATTTTATGTGATTTTTCTTTTCGAGCCGATATTTTTACTTAGGCTTAGGAATTGATTTGTGTGAAAGGATTTGCTTAATCATTATGAAGCCATATCTTTTGTCCCTAGTGCACTACTTTTCTTCGACATTCTTAATCTGTTAAGCAGATTTCTATTTCTCCTTTGTGATTTCGATTCCAACTTGATGGCCTCATTTTATTCTTTAAGCCCGCATGATGAAGAAAGTGTTGTTTCTCTCATTCATGTAGTTTGAGAATTTTCCGGTAATTTTGAGTTTGTCTTAGGATCATCACCTAAGCAATATCTTATGTGGTGTTAAGGTCTTTTCTGCTCGACCTTGCCACCGATTTTCATAAGTTACGAGTTGCGGAAGTTAGCATTCCACTTACCGCATTCCGCACTCGTTATGATTCTACGAATGACTTATTATGTCATTCAGTTTGTCCAGCTTATTTCATCCATTTTATAAATCGAGTATTCTATGAATATTTTGATGAGACCATTCTTGTATTTATTGGTTTTGGATGAAAATGGCAATTTAAAATTTTTACAAATCTTTTTCATAAGATTTATTTATAAGTATAGATGGATTTTGTTCTTAAATGAGCAAAGAATATTCTTAAAACTTTTTAAGAGACATTTTGGTCATATAGAAGATTATTTTGTGATTGTATTGCCCATTTAGTGTTTTAAAAATTTTGGTCGATGCGCTTGATCAACGTTATCGATAGGAATTTCCTAAACGCTTTGCTGAGACAATCAGACACGATATATTGACTTGTAAAATATAAATTTTTCTAGAAAGATTTTTACATTGAGATAATTGTAATTTTGAAAGTTTTAGCTTTTTGGGAAAGAAGATTATTCGAAAGAATTCTTTTCCGATACTCTTATTCTTGTGTTTTCCGAAGGGAACCAAGACTTTATCTTTTGTACAATGTTAATCGTATTTGTTTGGATGCCGTTATCTTGCAAAAGAAAATGTTCTACCACTTATGCTTCTAAGTCATAAAAGCCTATCGAGACTAGATATGCCACTCATGATTTAGAACTTGCACCTACCGTTTTTGCCCTTCGAATTTGGCGTCATTATCTATTGGGAGAAAAATTTATTCTCTACACCGATCATAAGTCTTTGAAATATTTATTCTCTCAAAAGAAACTTAATTTGCGTCAACAGCGTTGGCTCGAATTCCTTGCATCTTATGATCTTGATATTCTTTATACTCCCGGAAAGGGAAATCGAGTTGCCGATGTACTTAGTCGCAAGCAACAAGTGGTTGTTTCCATGATGATATCCGAATGGAATGATCTCGAGCTTTTATCCACTTGTGAAATTCGAGACCGTTTTTCCGATTTATGTTCATCTCTTGTTTTATGTAGCCTTAGGGCTTATCCTTCTCTTTTAGACCGCATTTTTGAAGCTCAAAGGATAGATCCCGAATTGGCTCATCTTGGCCAAAATATTAAGGATAAAATCGATATTGAAGGTTTGAAAGACTTTGATATCGATTCTCGTGGTAGCATTCGGAAATATGGTAGACTTATAGTGCCAAATATTAGTGATCTTCGTAAAGATATTTTAGAAGATTCTCATCATTCTAAATTTACCATTCATCCCGGTAGTAGTAAAATGTACACGGATAGGAAGCGACTTTATTATTGGGAGGGAATGAAATTTGATATCGCTAACTTCCTTAAGTATTGCATGAATTGCCAACTTATTAAGGTCGGGCATCAAATGCCCGGTGGGTTATTGCAACCTTTAGACATTCTAATTTGGAAGTGGGATCAAATTTACATGGATTTTATTGACGGCCTTCCCCGTTCTCGTTCGGGTCATGATAGCTTATGGGTGATAGTTGATAGACTTACTAAATCCGCCCATTTTATTCCAGTTCGGTCTAATCGAACCGTACCTCTTTTGGCCAAACTTTTTATCAAAGAAATTGTTAAATTGCATGGAGTTCCTACTTCTATTGTGAGTGATCTTGATCCATTGTTTACTAGTGGATTTTTGAAGAGTCTTCAAAAAGTTTTGGGAACAAAGCTTAATTTTAGCACCCCTTATCACCCCCAGTCCGATGGACAAACCGAGCGTGTGAATCAAACTCTTGAAGATCTTCTTCGTGCATGTGTTCTTAATTTTGGTGGAAGTTGGAAGGATCATATTTCTCTTGTTGATTTTTCCTATAATAATAGTTTCCAATCTAGTATTGGTATGGCACCTTTCGAGGCACTCTATGGACGACCATGTCGATCTCCTTCTTGTTGGCTTGAGGCCGGTGAGAAGCTGGTTTTAGGTCCAGATTTAATTCGTGATTCCACAGAAAAGGTTGACCTTATTCGTCACAGGATGAAAGAAGCCCAAAGCAGACAAAGATCCTATGCCGATGACCGGAGAAGGAAATTAGAATTTTCTGTGGGAGATCTTGTGTTCATTCGTGTTTCACCTATGAAAGGTATTGTACGTTTCAGTCGATCGGGAAAATTAGCGCCTCGATATATTGGGCCATTTCCTATCATTGAACGTATTGGGTTCCAATTTTTGTTCTTGAGCCCGATATTGTTGAAGAAATTGAAGTTTCACCTAATTTGACCGAGGAGCAACATACTCTCTTGTGCCCCTTAGGGTGAACTTCTTATTTCAAATTTTCTTTTATGTTGATATGCTTTTATGGTTGTTACTATTTATTTCCTTCTTAAGTATTGCGTGGACGCAATTTCTTTAAGGAGGGGAGTCTGTAACAACCCGCATATTTATCGATTGTATATTTAAATATTTTATTTAAATATTTCATCGTTAGTCGGATTATAGTCTGAAAACCTACTTTTAGCAAACAGTCGAATTGGGACTCGAGACCCCTTCCATTGAGTTCAAAATGCCGTTTGCAACCTTTTTGAGTATAAGCTTCGATATGTTTGGAGTTAGTAGAGTTTTGCTACTTTTTCACTTTGGGTTTGAGTTTGGGTTTCAGCCCAATGTTCCATCTTAAGACCCTAGCTCCACTCCAACTCTTCATTACATCATTTCATATTCCTAACACTTTAAGCTTTAAGCAACAATGGGGGAAATGAGTGGAAATTAGAAATTCCAAGCCCTAGTTTCATTGCAAATCCAAGCTCCAACTCCAAATTCATAGAAGAAGCTTTGGTAAGCCTTCTCTTCTACTTCTCCAACTCATTCTCCTTCCAATTTCAGGAATTCCTAAACCTAACTTAGGAAATGTTTATCTTTTAAGCTTAGATTCAAGCTTGTGGGGTTGGAATTGAAGTGTGATTTTTCTTGCCATTGCTCTATAGCTTCTTCTTCTTCATAGTTTTGGGTTCAAAGCTGAGATTTTTATCTCACATCTATGACTATAATTATCTTTGGTGGTTAGGTACAAATTCCTAACACCTCTTCATGTGAATTTGCTTTTGATTTGGATTGGTTTTGCGAATATTCCAATTTTTGGGTTTTTAAGTCAAATTTGTGTGAAAATCCTTTTATGGATGTTTGATCATGCTTTGGATGATGCATCGAGGAGCATATAGTGTCGGGTTGCCGATTGGCATAAACCCTTAGAGCCAATGTTCGTCCGGTTGCATTTCGGAAGAGTTTGCTCTTCATTTGTATTGGCTGAAAAACAGCACAGGTAAGATTCAGTCGACTGAAAAGTCTGTTCAGTCGCCTGAACCTGGAACCTGAAAGTTTCCAGGCATGATTCAGTCGACTGAATCCTCTGTTCAGTCGACTGAACCTGGAAGCAGAAAGTTTTCTGAACCTGGAAAATTTCCAAGTACAGGGTCAGTCGATTGAAAACTCTGTTCAATCGACTAAACCTGCTGTTTCAGTCCAGTTTGCCTTTTTGGATTGAATTTCCGATTTAAATCGATTCGTGATGATCCTATTTGTTGCTATCGTTTATTATCGAGGTCGCTCGAACCTATCCTCCCTTAGGTCTTCACTAGGTCGTACCGTTTTGGACAGGGCGCTGCCCCCGGACCCCCGCGACCTGACCGAGCAGGTCGAACCCCGTAGTGGGGGTGTTGCCCCCACAACCCCACCTTGGGGGGTTGCCACCCCCCCGGACCCTCCCTCCGTAGGGGATCTTATCTGAAAAACATTCAACGGAACTTGCTTTGTTGAGATGCTGAGTTGTCCATTCTTCGAGACAATCTATCTTGGGCTTCTCGGTCAATTTTATGGATTTTTGAATATCTATTTCGATGGATTCTTTATCGGTTTTTTTGGATTTTATTCACGTCTTCGAATGTGAATTTTTATGATTGACTATTTCTACAATCACTTCTATGATTTGTCACTTTAAAATATAAAGGTTTTCTATACTAGTAGTAAACATCAAAACTCTTTCTTCAAAGGATTTCAACACTATTTTATAACAAAGCTTGTTTTCTCAAACCGATTTCCAATCTATTAGTATATACAAACCTTTACCTCAATCGAATGAGAAATCTAATTAAACGACTTAGTAAAACAAGTGATATGAAACGCTTGCTTTTACTTCATCGGTTAATTCTTGGACTCGTTTAATTGAAACTCTTGTGACAATTTTCTAGTGGAGATCTACAATTTGTTCGTAAATATTTAAGTTAAGCTGGTGGTTAAGGGACATGAAGCTAAGCTCATATATTTACTAGCTTAGTGTAACTGACACTTCTTGATGATCGATGATGATCATTTTATGGTTTAGACTAGCATTTTGCGATGTCTCTTTGTCCACGTAGAGGACTGTACCACATTTTTATTGAGCTTTGGCTCACCAGGAGGAGCTTCAGCTCAAAGTCCGCAATGGGGGACTATACCCTGTCATGAGGTGCTTCGGCTCACCAGGAGGAGCTTCGGCTCACCAGGAGGAGCTTCGGCTCAAAGTCCGCAATGGGGGACTATACCCTGTCAGAAGGACCTTCGAATCACCAGGAGGAGGTTCGGCTCAAAGTTCGCAATGGGGGACTATACCCTGTCAGGAGGAGCTTCGGCACACCGGGAGGTGCTTCGGCTCAACGTCCGCAATGGGGGACTATACCCTGTCAGGAGGAGCTTCGGCTCACCGGGAGGTGCTTCGGCTCAACGTCCGCAATGGGGGACTATACCCTGTCAAGAGGAGCTTCGGCTCACCAGGAGGAGCTTCCGCTCAAATTCTGCAATGGTGGACTATACCCTGTCAAGAGGAGCTTCGGCTCATGATATGCACGTAATTGTGCATATATTTACATCCATATTTTATCTCTTTTTATTTAAATAATCATCATATTTGGGCATTTTAACAAGTTTAAAACCAAAATTCAATTATTTCCAACCATCATATTTTCATCTTCATTCAGGGGCAAAACGGTCATTTTGTGCATGTGTCAATATAATAATTTTACTTGGACATTTTTTGACAATTTTTATAGGAATTTGGATGCATATGGAAGAGGCTTATATGAAGATATATGCATGGACAAATGAATACAAAGGAAAGAAGAGGGAAATAATTCAAGCCATGAACATGGAGGACCCCACCCACTTACCTAAAAGTACAATTTGGAGCTAATGGACAACTAAGTGGAGGTTAAAGCTTCATGCAAAACAAATGATGGATTAATTAGTGGCTAATGGTTACTTGTTGGCCACACTTCCTAAATGGCATTTTAGGTAGCCCCCTAAAAATAGAATTAGGGTTTTATGCATGTATATATAGCCCTCTTATGTATATGAAACCATCTTCTACTCTTTCATCTTACTTAGGAAATTAAGAAAACAAGTGTAAGCACAATGTTCTATGAAACAAAAATGGCTTCCAAGCCTCTTTCTTCTCTCTTTTCTACATGCTTTTCTTTGTTTTATTGTTAATGTTTATTTCTATGCTCTCTTTCTCCTTATGTTCATAGCTTAGATTCATATTTATGCAAGTAGTTAGTAGCTAATCTCTTTTGCCTTCTTTACTTATTTTCTATTTTTCTTTTCTTTTTAATGTTGAAACTTACATGTGATGCTTCAATGCCACAAATGAGTAGCTAAACTCCTTCAATTTAGGGGTGATGAAGCTCTATAACTTTATGTAATTTCAACGTTTTTATGATTTATGATCTCTTTGTTTATTCTTCATGAATGTGAATTTTGATGTAAGTTTATACAAGTGGGTTTAATAGCTTATATTGCTTATGCAGATGAGCTATTCTTATTCAACATAAACACAATTTACATCATCATTTGCTAATTAATTTTTGATTATGAAATGAATGTAAAAATGAAATTTGATGATCTATATTACTTGTTACAATAGTAAATAGATCATACTTAAAATAGCTTTTGCTTTGGCTTCATTTTCATGAGAATTATAAGTGGTCTAATTGTTGTATTATAGTTTGATGGTTTGAGTTATGTTAAATAATAACATAAACAAACCATACTTATGATAAATACAATGATTATTCCACTTAATATCAAAGTTAGAGATCATAATTATGTGTTTGTTGATTTACAAAAATTTGAAAGTGGATTTGCCTCTAAATTGTTCTTTTGTCTAATAGATTTTGAATCACATTTTCCTAGTGTCAGCCTCATTTTATTTCTAGTTAACAATTTCTCAACTTTCGGTTAATTTGATTGAGTAGGAAATTTAAATCAACAATTCCTTGTGGATCGACCCGTATTCGCCACGTGCTACATTCGTACACCGTGCGCTTGCGGTATAAATTTTATTATAAATTCATTCGACGGTTTTCTAAACCGATAGAATTTCCGTCGACGAACAAGTTCACTGGAATTTCGTTCGACATTTTGAAAAGTTGGAATTGATATGTGGAAATTTTGAAATCCTGGAATATAGGGAATTAAATTCGAACTGCTTTGTTAAATTGAGATATCGATTGTAATTGTGTTTACGGGGAAGTAGAGTAGATCGTGAAATTGTTGTGATAATTTGGGTAGTAGGCCGTCTTTGTCGGCCTAGGGAGTATTTTTTTTTGTCTTTTTTAAATCCTTTGTTTTCTGGTTTGGTTTTACATTTGTTAGTTTGTTTTGTGGTTCAGTTAAGTTTTTTTTGTTTTGTTTATTTCAAAATCCTTTGTTTTCTTTTGTTAAAACATCCTTTTGTTTTCTTTTATTGTAAAAACAATCAAACGCAAAAAAAAATTCTTTTTTTTTAGTAAAACCCTAATTTTAAGTTTCCTTTCAAAAAAAAAAATTAGTGAAGATTTTGAATTTTTTGGGGCTTGTGAGTATTTGATTTTAGTGTGTCTTCTTTTGTTTTTTATTGTTTTGTTTAATTTCTTCCAAAAAAACAATTGTCATAGAAATACTTGTTTTGTTTTGGTTCTTTTGTTTCGATAGTTTTGATTTTACTTTGTTTAGTTTCTTCTTTGATATACAAAAAAAAAATAAGTTTCTTTCTGCTTTGTTTGAAAATCTTTTGTTTTGTTTCCTTTGATTTCAACAGTTGTGTTATTTTCCTTTGTTTTATTTCGTTCGATATATAAAAAAAGTTTGTAAATATATCGTGTTCTTCATTTCAGGTTGCCAAAGCAGAAATTCAAAAGGGAGAAGTGCTTGCCAATAAACTGTTTTGCTTTGGTAAGAAAAATCGCCGCTAAAAATATATATATATATATTGCTAAATAATCTGCACGCTCTGGTATCGTGCACCTTTTTTCTTGTTTATTTGCATTGTTGGTTGCTTGCATTTGCATTAAAAAAAATTCAAAATCCAAAAAAAAACCAAAAACAAACTTCGTTTTAGTTGCATTGTTAATACACGTTTAATTTCTTGTTTTGCATTCATCTCATCTTATTTTCTTTTCTAAGGGCAATACCCCAACTCACATAAGGTGAGGGATTTCATCACCCTTTCCTTAGCCCACAAACGCATTTCATCGTAGAATTTGACTAATAATAAAGGTTAGACGTTGGACCTAAGGGTGTCACGAGCTCACTTAGGGCTTAATTGTATCTTCACAATTTTTTTATTTGAACGATTTTATTTCTTGGTGTCTAGGCTACGGCAAAGTAATAACCTGTTATAAAAATTATGGTGATACGTAAATATTATACTGGCTGTTCCTCTGAAGGTACTTAAACCTTCGGCTGCATTACTACGGTGATTCGTGGTGCACCGATAACTCCTGTCCTTCACCTAGCAGAGAAATATTTTTGTTGATTTAAGACAAAGTGTGATTATACAATTTTGGGTTAGGAGCTACTAAGGACAGAAAATTGTAATTAAGTCCTTTGCATTCATTTAGTTGCATTAGTTCATGCATATTTAAAAAAAAAATTAAAAAATCCAAAATCTAAAAAAAAATTGTAAATTTTAACTTGATTTTTCATTCAAAAAAAAATCCTTTTCTTTCTTTCCTTTGAAAATATTCAATCAAAAACAAAAATCCAAAAAAAATATATAATCTTTTCAAAAAAAATTTGAAAAACAAAAATCAGTTTCCATTTTCTCAAAAAAAAAAAATCTTTTTGGTAAATATTTGAAAATTCAAAAGACAAAAAAATACAAAACCAAAAACATATAAAAAAATTTGAAAAACCAAAATCAAAATAAAAATCAAACTTTTCTTTTGAAAATAAATCTCACTTGTTAAATAGTTTTCTCCCTTGTAAAAATTTTTTTTTTAAAAAAAAAACACGTTATCAAATCTTCTTTCACTCCCTAAACTCAATTCTAACTCCTTTCTCTTCTCGATTTTCACTTGTGCATGAGTACTTGGACTCGTGACACAACAACGAATCGTTGGACTCGTGTAACGACCCAGAATTTTTGATAATTAAAATTTGAATATTTAATTAATTTTAAATATTAATAAGTGGAATTTATAAGTCGAATAATTTATTTTTCGAATATTAGATTTAATTTGATAATTAAACCGATAATTTAATAGTTGAAATTACAGAAATAATTGAAAATAGGGTAAAATATGATTAAAATTGATTTGTAAAATTTTATTTTATCATGTTGGAGTTAGAACGATACTATAGAACTTTTAAAATTGAATTTGGAGTTAATCTGTGAAAATTGAATATTTTAATATTTAATTATCGACTGAAAAATAGCCAATTTTCGAACAGTCTCACAATTGGACGAGACCAGTTCCATCGGATCTGTAATAGTTAGTTATTATCCGATTTGAAATTTCGTAGCAAACGGAGTTGTCGTTTGACCGTGGCAGCTCGAAACGCATCGAAATTGTTTTTAATATTAATTTGGCGAGTTAAAATAGCCGTTTTTCAAAAAGTCTCGGATTTCGACGAAACTAGTTTCATCGGATCCATAATGTGATATTATTGTATCGTTTCAAATTTTGTGTCAATCGGATTTACCGTTTGTCCGGTGCAAGCTAAAACGCCTAGAAAATCGTTTAATCGGTTTAATTTTAAATTGAACGTTTATTGCGATAACTCGCACAGATGACCAAATTAGCTCCCGAAACACGTTTCATTGTGTTCGGAACGCGGGGTAAACCTTAGGAACACCAACCGGCATGCTTCGTTTGGAGTTCGGAAATTCCGGGTGAATAGTAAATTAGAATATTTTCTATATAAGCCACTCTACTCTTCACATTTGCAAAGAAAAAAAGGCCTAGGGTTTGCTTCAGAGCCGCCGCCTCCATACGTAAGCAATGGCCAGAAATCTCTAATCTTTTCCTCCAGTTATCTTCAAATCCATGCTTCAATTCGTAAAACTTTCTGAAGCAAACTTGTAGAGCTCGTCAAGAGCTAGACTTCCAACGGCTAAGATCGTTTCTAGTGCTTCAGATTGGCGGCAAATCGAGATAGAAGTCCTGTAGTTGCGCACGACTTTCGAGGAGGAAGAGGCAGCCGAGCTCACCCTTGTTACGGCCGAGAGTAGAGGAGATGGAGGAGAGCATGTTGATGGTCGTTGATCGACCTGAAGTTGATCGTGGAGGCCGCGATGTTCAACCCTAATTAGGGTTTATGGGTGCGTGCGCGTGTTTTCTTCCTGAAGGTGGAACGCGTGCGTGAGAAGAAGGTGAGGAACGGTGGTAATCTGCAGGCAGTAAGATGGAAGGCTGTGATGAAGTGTAGGTTTAGAAAATAATAATAATTGTTGTAAATTTATATATAAAAAATCGTGTATCTTTAAAAATTCATATCTTTTTCATACGAGGTCGAAAACGCGCGAAACCAGTTGCGTTGGAATCGTATGAACGAGCACTACGCTATGGAATTGGATTGGAGTCGTTTGGAGTTAGTGAGAATTTCGGGTAAAATTAAAAGCGCGTTTAATTTTATTCGAAATAAATCGCAAAAACGAATTTGAAATCAAGGTCAGAACTTCTCACTCAATCGAATCGGTTTCGATTTTAATTTCAAATAGTTAGATTTAAAATTCTTGAATGCATGTTTGAATGATGATTGTTATCTATTGATTGTTAAAATAGACATTATGCGCCGTTAGAAAGCGAAGGTTATTTATTAAAACATATACCGCGAATATTTCACAGTATAGTGAAATTGGTATACTTGGAATTGATTTCCCGCATTGTATAGAGGATGAGACCCTATTGTGCCGTCTATTAAGCGGATAATATTTTAAATCCCATATACCGCAATAATTCCGTACTGGAGCGGAATTGGTATTGTGCTAATGTTTGTGGATGCAGGGAAACAGGTTGAAGGGATCCAACTGGATTCCTCAACTGTATTGATTTATTTACAGATATTTTGATATTTGTTGATTATCATATCGATATATGATATTTGGATGTCGTGATTGACTATTTGGTGCTGCTGCATCATCGGATCCATTTCTGAAGTTTTAAAATAATGATTTTTGGTTTTAAAAGGAATTTTAAAGTGATTTTCGAAAGTATACATTTTATTAAATTTTGAATTGTTAAAAATAAATAAACGTTAAAATTTTAATGTTATAAAAGTATGGATTTTATGAAATGTAAGTGAAAAGTGATTTTTGAAATAAATAGTTAATAAATTTATGAAATGGTTTAAATTGGAATTTTTGGACTATTACAAACAATTTTTATAAAAGATTTATAAAATGGATATTTATAAATTAAAAATATTAGAATTATAAAACGAAGTTTTTTTTATAGGTGTTAAAATGAAGTATAATGGATTCATAAGTGAATGAGAATTTATAGATTTATAAATTGTGAAGTTATAAAATGAATAGATTTTGTAAAATAGAAGATTTATAAGTAATTATCTTATAAATCGGATTTTGGCATTTAAATGAGATATAAATGGAATTTGTTAATAATGAGATTTATAAATCAAAGCATATAAATGGAAATGGAATTTATAAACATTGTTTATAAATTCGAAATCAATTGAATTTGATAAATTGAATGTTGAAGTTTATTAAAGGAAATATATCCACGATTTTGGACAGTGAATACATTATTGAATAAAATGGTCATGTTTGGCAAAATGAATATTATAAAAAAAGAAGTTAATTATTTTAAAATGTATTATGAATCAAAACTATAAATTTCAACATTGTTGTTGAAATAGACGTTTTCGAGAAAGAAGGAAATGGTGGACTATAACACTGTTGTTATAGTAAATGATTTCCGAAAGGAAATATTTTGTATAGTATTGGGATTTATATGTCTATTTAATTTTGAATCCCTATACTAGTGATTTTGGGTCGTCGTAACGGTGTTTTACGTAACATTCGTTTTAGCCCAAATAAATGTGTTAAGTGAATGTTTTCCTTAAAGAATGAAATATATACTTAATTTCGATATTAAGTATATGGAATATTTTCTAAGTATTGAAAATAAATGGATTTGTGAATTACTTATTAATAAATAAGTATGGAAATGTTTTTCCAATGTGAAATGAAATGTTTTGAGAATTTATCTTTTTGAAGATAAATTGAAAATGAATAATTGAAATCGTATATTCATAAATATTTTGGAATGTAAATTCACTATGGAATTTATAAATGAAAAGGGGAATTTGTTTAAAAATAAATGTTGATTTATTTTTGAAGTGTGGGAATTAATTTACGGATTTGGAACGTAAATATAAAGTAAATCATTAAGGATTTATTTAATTGGTTTAAATGAACCATGTTGAAATGAAAGTATTTCGCGTAAGGAAAATGTTTGAAATTTGTTTCCGAAAAGTGGTAAAGGTGAAAAGTGATTTGAAAATTAGTTTTTAAATGTTGACGTGTGGGAAATTTTATATCTAGTAAATATATTTTGGAAAGTAAATAATTTGGAAAATTATTTGAAATTTGGTGATGTTGAGCATGCCTATTGATAGTTAAATAATCCGACTATCAATATTTACCTTTAAATAGGTATTCGTTGTGATTTGTTTGAATTTGAATGCCACGCTTATTTTTGAATAAGCGCTCACTATTCGGGTTAGCCGGGAAAGGACCTTGGGGTCGTATAACCGATTCCGAATATGTGATACATCGTAATGGATTACATTTGATGACCGGTGTTGAAGACCGGATATTTTTGAAAACGGAAGGATTACCGTAGAGTTACTCTACATCAGCTGATCTCCGATATAGAGGTTTTATCACCCTTAGTGACGGGAAGTCCGGAGGTGATTAGAAATTATCCGGAATGCAAGGACTTCTTTGTAAGTACCTTCGATTCTGTTCGAGCTCGGAACAGACTTGTATGGATTGTATGTCTGACATTACAAATTGAGATATAAAGCTGATTTCTTTCAAATATATTTCTATTGGTGGCGGAGAATTTATTCTCTTAGCTTAACACCCTTCTCTGAGACGTACAAGCTCAGAGGTTATATAGTTGAAGGTTATTAGTGATATACTCCCAATTTGGTAGTGTGGCATGCTGAGTGTTGCTGTGAAATGATCATTGTTTGATCATTTGTGATAGGATCACTTATTTGATCATTTATCTTGGTGATCATTTCTATGATCATTTGTTGACCCAAAGCACGGCTTTTGTATAAAGCGTGGCTTTGTGGACGAGACTTCGTCGGACCTCACACCCCGGAAATGGTCAAAACAGGAAGGATGCAGCAAGGTTATTAAGGGGTAGCACCCCTTTAGTGTATGTCATTCCTTCTGGATAGAGGTGGTATCATGGTATGGAGCCCAGATACTTAACCTATGTTGTTGCTGCAAATTTTGTGGTTGTTGGAAATCGAAGATCCTAGGATAGATCGGTTACGATCGGGGGATGACATATTCGTGTCGGTAGTTACCCAGTTAGGGGTAACCCTGCCTTGTGTTGGAAGAGATCCGGTTTGGTTCTCGGGACGTCATTCCAGAGGCGTTTCCATGTGGCAATGGGAAGTTCCTTGGCCTGACCATTTGTTGGAAATCCAAAGAAACAAAACGATCTTGTACGGTTTTAGTTGTAGAACCTATCATTCACTTATGGTGGCGCCCCATTGTTTGAATGGTAGCTATAGTAGGCATAAGTGCGGAATGCCTATGCTGGCTAAGATTTATATCTTTATTTTCGGAAAAAAAATTCCTCACTATGCACTAGTAAAAATATCAAATGTTTCTTTTTAATGCGTATCAAGCATCTTTGACTATCATAAGGAGAAATCTCCTCCGATTCTGCGTTTGCATTGTGTGTGTGTGTGCGGGAGGCCTTATGGTAGTCTCATTTTTAAAAGAATTGCGAATTGACTTTAAAAATATTCCTCTATTTTGATTTAAAGAAAAATAAACTGTTTTAGTTCTCACACCAGTCTTGCTGAGCTTAGGGCTATGTGATGGGGGGTTCTCGCTTCGCAGTTTGGTGGCGAACGGGAGACTCTTGCCCCCACACGTCCTCTTTTAGGGGGTTGCTTAGACGTAAGCTGAGACAGTCGAGAGGCTGGCCGTAGAAGCAAGTTTGGGATATCTGTGTAAGCCATGGTGGGGCTGGGATGGTTGAAAAGCCTACAGGTTGTGACCGCAAACGTTACATTTGGTATCAGAGCTTATGGTTAAGCGACAACCATGGCTCTGTTGGGTATTACTCATTAGAGATAGAGTCAGTAGTACTCTAGAATGAGTTTGAGTGTAATAATAGATACGAACGCGTATTTGTTAGTGAATATAAATTGTTTTATATTGTGATGATTGGTTTGTTAAGTGGTATATGGATTTTGGTCAACACGAGTAATTAACGTTGTTGATAGGGATCTCTAAACACTTGAATAGAATAATTCGACACAGTATTGTTTTAAATTGGGTAAATGAAATAATTTTACCTCGATTATATTTTATATATAAAGGTATAATTTTTCAGGATTAGTAAAGTGTATATGAAATGATTGTTTGGTTGTTGAATAAAAACAACAATTTTTAAAGAATAATTTTATAAGCAAATGAATTATAAGATGGAATTATAATTAAAATGATTTACAGTTGTGAAATAATCTTATATTTAAGAAGTGAAATTATAAAAGGAAAAGATTTATAAATGTGATTTATATTCTGAAAATAAAATTCCAGAGAAGTGTTTTGAAAGGATTTGATATTTTGGAAAAATTATTTTGGGAGAAATTAAAGCTCTAAACTCTTTTCGGTCGCTAGAAAATAATCCTGATGATGATGGCCACATCATTAGAATTCATTTTCGGGTTTCCAAAAGAGGGATTGCTGCCAAATTGTTTAAAAGAAAGTTGAATCGGAAAATTTGGATTTGGTTTTGGAAATTCAAAAGATAAATTGCATTGGTTTCAAAAATGGTTTTGAAAAATTGAAAGGACTCTGGAATCCTATTTAAGATATTTATGGGAATGATAAACGAGTTGATAACTTATACAAATTGAATTTTGATAGAATAAATTTAACTTAAAGGATGGAGTTAAATTAAAGGAAGTATAAGTAAATCAATAAAATCCAAGTTGAAATAAATTTGAGTTGTCATCAAAGACATATGATTTGAAATTTAACAAAAGGAAAGTTAAATAAATTGATTTGGATTTGATAAATGGTTGAAAAGGAATATAACTTAAGTGATGTTAAATGAAGTTGAATTTTGGTATCGAAGTAAATTAATAAGTGAATTAATGAAGTGAAGTCATTAAGAATTCGAACTTGAGTTATATAAATGAAATTCAACATTACATTGTTAAAGGAATTAGCAATTGAATTGAACTAATGAATTGAATGAAAATCAATTGAATGTAAATAATTGATATGGAATAATGAATGTAAGTGTTAATTCATTAGAAGCTAATGTTATTAGAAATTGAATAAATTGAATGAAAGTCAATGTAATATGATCCAATTGGAATTAAATGCGTTGAACCAAATTGAATGTAAAGTGAATAAATCTGGTTGTATTGAATAAACATTGGTTGTTATTTGATTGTTGATTGATTGTATATAATTCATTAAGTATTAATGAAATTGAATTAGCAAAATTGGAAGCTATGTAATTGAATTCAAATGGATAATATGTGAACTTGAATAGAATTGAATTTGATTTGGAAGTGAACCAACTTGAATGAAAATTAGTAAATGCAAACTAATTGAAATTGGATATGAATGAATGTTGATAAAATCCAATATAAATGAATCAAATGTGATTTAAATTGAAAGCCAATTCATTGAATATTAATGAGAATATGAATGAATATTGATTTGGTTATGGATGATAGTTGGTTGATGTTTGCATTTGTTGTTTTGTTGCATTTGCTAAGTTGGCACATGTAGTTGTTATGTTTCTATATGTTGTATATCGATACTATTTTAATATATGCATGATTCTCATGTTGTTGTTGAGTGTTTAGTAGGTGCGGATGGCGTTGCTTCGCATTTGGAGCTCGCTTTTGCGCTATATTAGCCGTATACGCTCGCTAATAATAAATAGGGTACATATCTCGGATTACATACCGTACTTTTACACTTTTTTCCCTACGGGATGCCTCATCACTTGATGAGATGTAAATTTGTGATATATATAATGTCATTTTTTTCGGATCGAGCCGCGCAAAGGAGACTATGGCGAATTTTTCCGAAAATTTAAGGCGTTAGAATATTTTTGAGAAAATTGGAAATTTTTTCAAAACTATAATTTTGATTTGGAATTGAAAGTTAAACAGTAGCAGTTGGTTTCCAAAAGATAACTAAGTATGACTTGAAAACTTAGTAAGTTATTGTAGAAGTTTAACTATGGATTTTGGAACGTTAATGAATTCTGTAACTCTTTCTTACTTTGTAATTTCGAGGACGAAATTCTTTTAAGGGGGAAGTCTGTAACGACCCAGAATTTTTGATAATTAAAATTTGAATATTTAATTAATTTTAAATATTAATAAGTGGAATTTATAAGTCGAATAATTTATTTTTCGAATATTAGATTTAATTTGACACAATTAAACCGATAATTTAATTGTTGAAATTACAGAAATAATTGAAAATAGGGTTAAATATGATTAAAATTGATTTGTAAAATTTTATTTTATCATGTTGGAGTTAGAACGATACTATAGAACTTTTAAAATTGAATTCGGAGTTAATCTGTGAAAATTGAATATTTTAATATTTAATTATCGACTGAAAAATAGCCAATTTTTGAACAGTCTCGGAATTGGATGAGACCAGTTCCATTGGATCCGTAATAGTTAGTTATTATCTGATTTCAAATTTCATAGCAAACGGAGTTGTCGTTTGACCGTGGCAGCTCGAAACGCATCGAAATTATTTTTAATATTAATTTGGCGAGTTAAAATAGCCATTTTTCGAAAAGTCTCGGATTTCGACGAAACTAGTTTCATCGGATCCATAATGTGATATTATTGTATGGTTTCAAATTTCGTGTCAATCGGATTTACCGTTTGTCCGGTGCATGCTAAAACGCCTAGAAAATCGTTTAATCGGTTTAAGTTTAAATTGAACGTTTATTCCCATAACTCGCAAAGATGACCGAATTAGCTCCCGAAACACGTTCCATTGTGTTCGGAAAGCGGGGTAAACCTTAGGAACGCCAACCGGCACGCTTCGTTTGGAGTTCGGAAATTCCGGGTGAATAGTAAATTGGAATATTTTCTATATAAGCCCCTCTACTCTTCACATTTGCAAAGAAAAAAAGGCTTAGGGTTTGCTTCAGAGCCGCCGCCTCCATAAGTAATCAATGGCCAGAAATCTCTAATCTTTTCCTCCAATTATCTTCAAATCCATGCTTCAATTCGTAAAACTTTCTTAAGCAAACTTGTAGAGCTCGTCAAGAGCTAGACATCCAACGGCTAAGATCGTTTCTATTGCTTTGGATTGGCGGCAAATCGAGCTAGAAGTCCTGTAGTTGCGCACGACTTTCGAGGAGGAAGAGGCAGCCGAGCTCACCCATGTTACGGCCGAGAGTAGAGGAGATGGAGGTGAGCATGTTGATGGTCGTTGATCGACCTGAAGGTGATCGTGGAGGCCGCGATGTTCAACCCTAATTAGGGTTTATGGGTGCGTGCGCGTGTTTTCTTCCTGAAGGTGGAACGTGTGCGTGAGAAGAAGGTGAGGAACGGTGGTGATCTACAGGCAGTAAGATGGAAGGCTGTGATGAAGTGTAGGTTTAGAAAATAATAATAATTGTTGTAAATTTATATATAAAAAATCGTGTATCTTTAAAAATTCATATCTTTTTCATACAAGGTCGAAAACGCGCGAAACTAGTTGCGTTGGAATCGTATGGACGAGCACTACGTTATGGAATTGGATTGGAGTTGTTTGGAGTTGGTGAAAATTTCGGGTAAAATTAAACGCGCGTTTAATTTTATTCGAAATAAATCGCTAAAACGAATTTGAAATCAAGGTGAGAACTTCTCACTCAATCGAATCGGTTTCGATTTTAATTTTAAATAGTTAGATTTAAAATTATTGAATGCATGTTTGAATGATGATTGTTATCTATTGATTGTTAAAATAGACATTATGCGCCGTTAGTAAGCGGAGGTTATTTATTAAAAACATATACTGCGAATATTTCACAGTATAGTGAAATTGGTATTATTTATGTACTTGGAATTGATTTCCCGCATTGTATAGCGGATGAGACCCTATTGCGCTGTCTATTAAGCAGATAATATTTTAAATCCCATATACCGCGATAATTTCGTACAGGAGCGGAATTGGTATTGTGGTAATGTTTGTGGACGCAGGGAAACAGGTTGGAGGGATCCAACTGGATTCCTCGACTGTATTGATTTATTTACAGATATTTTGATATTTTTTGATTATCATATCGATATATGATATTTGGATGTCGTGATTGACTATTTGGTGCTGCTGGATCATCGGATCCATTTCTGAAGTTTTAAAATAATGATTTTTGGTTTTAAAAGGAATTTTAAAGTGATTTTCGAAAGTATACGTTTTATTAAATTTTGAATTGTTAAAAATAAATAAACGTTAAAATTTTAATGTTATAAAAGTATGGTTTTTATGAAATGTAAGTGAAAAGTGATTTTTGAAATAAATAGTTAATAAATTTATGAAATGGTTTAAATTGGAATTTTTTGGACTATTACAAACAATTTTTATAAAAGATTTATAAAATGGATATTTATAAATTAAAAATATTGGAATTATAAAACGAAGTTTTTTTTATAGGTGTAAAAATGAAGTATAATGGATTCATAAGTGAATGAGAATTTATAGATTTATAAATTGTGAAGTTATAAAATGAATAGATTTTGTAAAATAGAAGATTTATAAGTAATTATCTTATAAATCGAATTTTGGCATTTAAATGAGATATAAATGGAATTTGTTAATAATGAGATTTATAAATTGAAGCATATAAATGGAAATGGAATTTATTAACATTGTTTATAAATTCGAAATCAATTGAATTTGATAAATTGAATATTGAAGTTTACTAAAGGAAATATATTCACGATTTTGGACAGTGAATACATTATTGAATAAAATGGTCATGTTTGGCAAAATGAATATTATAAAAAAAGAAGTTAATTATTTTAAAATGTATTATGAATCGAAACTATAAATTTCAACATTGTTGTTGAAATAGACGTTTTCGAGAAAGAAGGAAATGGTGGACTATAACACTGTTGTTATAGTAAATGATTTCCGAAAGGAAATATTTTGTATAGTATTGGGATTTATATGTCTATTTAATTTTGAATCCCTATACTAGTGATTTTGGGTCGTCGTAACGGTGTTTTTCGCAACATTCGTTTTAGCCCAAATAAATGTGTTAAGTGAATGTTTTCCTTAGAGAATGAAATATATACTTAATTTCGATATTAAGTATATGGAATATTTTCTAATTATTGAAAATAAATGGATTTGTGTATTACTTATTAATAAATAAGCATGGAAATATTTTTCCAATGTGAAATGAAATGTTTTGAGAATTTATCTTTTTGAAGATAAATTGAAAATGAATAATTGAAATCGTATATTCATAAATATTTTGGAATGTAAATTCACTATGGAATTTATAAATGAAAAGGGGAATTTGTTTAAAAATAAATGTTGATTTATTTTTGAAGTGTGGGAATTAATTTACGGATTTGGAACGTAAATATAAAGTAAATCGTTAAGGATTTATTTAATTGGTTTAAATGAACCATGTTGAAATGAAAGTATTTCGCGTAAGGAAAATGTTTGAAATTTGTTTTCAAAAAATGGTAAAGGTGAAAAGTGATTTGAAAATTAGTTTTCAAATGTTGACGTGTGGAAAGTTTTATATCTAGTAAAGATATTTTGGAAAGTAAATAATTTGGAAAATTATTTGGAATTTGGTGATGTTGAGCATGCCTATTGATAGTTAAATAATCCGACTATCAATATTTACCTTTAAATAGGTATTCGTTGTGATTTGTTTGAATTTGAATGCCACACTTATTTTTGAATAAGCGCTCACTATTCGGGTAAGCCGAGAAAGGACCTTGGGGTCGTATAACCCATTCCGAATATGTGATACGTCGTAATGGATTGCATTTGATGACCGGTGTTGAAGACCGGATATTTTTGAAAATGGAAGGATTACCGTTGAGTTACTCTGCATCGGCTGATCTCCGATATAGAGGTTTTATCACCCTTAGTGACGGGAAGTCCGGACGTGATTAGAAATTATCCAGAATGCAAGGACTTCTTTGTAAGTGCCTTCGGTTGTGTCCGAGCCCGGAACAGACATGTATGGATTGTATGTTTGACATTACAAATTGAGATATAACGCTGATTTCTTTCAAATATATTTTTGTTAGTGGCGGAGAATTTATTCTCTTAGCTTAACACCCTTCTCTGAGACGTACGAGCTCAGAGGTTATATAGTTGAAGGTTATTAATGATATACTCCCAATTTGGTAGTGTGGCATGCTGAGTGTTGCTGTGAAATGATCATTGTTTGATCATTTGTGATAGGATCATTTATTTGATCATTTATCTTGGTGATCATTTCTATGATCATTTGTTGACCCAAAGCACGGCTTTGTATAAAGCGTGGCTTTGTGGACGAGACTTCGTCGGACCTCACACCCCGGAAATGGTCAAAACAGGAAGGATGCAGCAAGGTTATTAAGGGGTAGCACCCCTTTAGTGTATGTCATTCCTTCTGGATAGAGGTGGTATCATGGTATGGAGCCCAGATACTTAGCCTATGTTGTTGCTGTAAATTTTGTGGTTGTTGTAAATCGAGGATCCTCGTATAGATCGGTTACGATCGGGGGATGACATATTCGTGTCAGTAGTTACCCAGTTAGGGGTAACCTGGCCTTTTGTTGGCAGAGATCCGGTTTGGTTCTCGGGACGTCATTCTAGAGGCGTTTCCATGTGGCAATGGGAAGTTCCTTGGTCTGACTATTTGTTGGAAATCCAAAGAAACAATACGATCTTGTACGATTTTAGTTGTAGAACCTATCATTCACTTATGGTGGCGCCCCATTGTTTGGATGGTAGCTATAGTAGGCATAAGTGAGGAATGCCTATGCTGGCTAAGATTTATATCTTTATTTTCGAGAAAAAAAATTCCTCACTATGCACTAGTAATAATATCAAATGTTTCTTTTTAATGCATATCAAGCATCATTGACTATCATAAGGAGAAACCTCCTCCGATTCTGCGTTTGCATTGTGTGTGTGTGCGGGAGGCCTTATGGTAGTCTTATTTTTAAAAGCATTGCGAATTGACTTTAAAAATATTCCTCTATTTTGATTTAAAGAAAAATAAACTGTTTTAGTTCTCACACCAGTCACATGACTGACTCGGAGTTTATTGTTTTCCTTCCTAAACTCTGGGTGCCCACCAATTTCCACACGGGAAGTCAAGAGTTAAGGTTTATCAGGATATTCTGGAATTTAGGAGTTGCTGGAGGCAAGCTGGATGGCATGGCGTATTACTAGTATATAGTATTTCTTTTCCGCTGTTGATGTTGTTTGTTGTTGTACACTCTGATGTAATGAAATGTAATGTAATGTAGTAACTGATATAGTTCTTTGTTTAAAGATTATTCATTTATTTATTATGTGTTGTTCCGCTGCGAATTGTGAGATTCTGATGTTGTTCTGTTATTTCTTTCTATTCTGTTCTATCTTTTTCTATCTTCTTCCACCTTTTTCTTCTTCTTTAACCCTAACATTTCGGTTTTTTGGCAACGAAAAATCGCAGACGTTACAACTTGCGATCCTTCTACAAACCGTTTAACTCGAACAGACGATCCTCCTGAAATGGCGAACGAAAACGCCCCTCGAACTCTTATGGCTAGAATCTTTCCCGATAGAGTTTCTATTCCATCTTGCATCACGTTACCCGCCCCTACGGGTAACCATTTCGAAATTCATTCGAACCATATTGCCAGGCTTCCAAAATTTGGCAATTTCGAGCACGATGATCCATACATCTTTTTGACTAAATTCGAACAAATTTGTGCAACCATTAAACTCCAACAACTTTCTGATGACGGAATCAAACTTCGATTAATCCCATTTGCTCTTACGGATTACGCTGAAAAATGGTTGTACAGCTTACCTTCGAACTCAATTAAAACGTGGGAGGAATTTGTAAAAGCTTTCTTAAAAAAGTTCTACCCCTTGGAAAAAACAAGTAGAATTCGAAACGAAATTGTAAATTTTCATCAATTCAAGGGTGAACCATTTGGAAAATACTTTGAAAGATTCAAAGAGCTTTTGATAAAATGTCCAAACCATGACTTTGAAAAATGGACGATTTGCCAAATCTTATACGATGGACTCGAAAACATCTCACGAGCCATGCTCGAATCAAAGTGCCAAGGCAATTTTCTTGCCCAACATCATGACGATGCTTGGCAATTTCTTGAAAACCTCGCTGAAAAGTCATCCCAATGGGAACAATCGAACGAAAAATCAATATACTCACGATCGAGTGCACACTCGATAGGATCTTCAGTTGCTTTGGATGCTAAGATCGATGCAATGATGAAAAAATTTGATAACGTTTTCTCATCGAATCAAACGAACCAAGCTTCCCAACCAATGTGTTATAAATGCAATGATCCTAATCATATAGCCGACCAGTGTCCTAATTCCGTCAAATAAATCAATGCTTTCAATAAAACCAAAAACGACCCGTTTTCTCCAACGTACAACCCTAGTTGGAGAAATCATCCGAATTTTGTGTGGAGACAAAACAATCCCAACACTAATACGATTCGTCCCAATTTTCAAGCATTTCCGAATAATGCTTCGAATCCTCCCTTTCAGCCCAATAATTTTCAACCAAACTTTACGGGCCCGTCTCATAATCAACCACAACAACCAAATTTTCCACCAAATTCCGCCCATCCTCCATAAGACGATAAACATTTAACTTCGCTTGAGAAAACTCTTGAAACGTTGGCGAAGGCAACTACACAAAGCCTTCAATCAAACAGCAATTTGCAAAATTTATTGACTTCATATAGGCAAAACACAAACCAATCGATTGCAAAACTCAAAATGCAAATGTGTCAATTAGCCACGTCTGTAAGTGAATGTGAACGTGGAACATTACCAAGCCAGCCCCTTCCAAATCCCAGAAATCAAAACGCAAATTCAAATCAAGCCCATGTTGTTCAAGATAGCAACGTCACCCAGTTGAATGCTATCACAACTCTCCGTTCTGGTAAACAAATCGATAATCAAGTCGTTAATCCAAATGATTTACCGGAAACTTTTCTCGACGCTTGTAAAACAACGAACGACTCAGAACAGAACGTGGAGCCAAACGTCGAATCAAACGACAATCAAAATTCTTCTTCTTCTACTCGAGTAGACCCGCCTACCGAGTATCGTGTTCCATTTACACATCGTCTTCGACCAAAGAAACACTCGGACCAAATGGAAAAGATGATGGAAATTTTTAAACAAGTGAAGGTTAACATCCCGCTTTTTGACATCGTGCAACAAGTCCCCACTTACGCAAAATTTTTTAAGGACTTGTGCACCCAAAAGCGACACACTCAAGTGCCCAAAAAAGTCTTCTTAGCCGCCAGTTTGAGTGAAGTCTTGTCCCAATCCATCCCCGTTAAATATAAAGATCCTGGCTGCCCTACGATTTCGTGTACAATTGGAGACAAGACGATTAACAAATGTCTGATAGACTTAGGCGCGAGAGTCAACTTGATTCCATACTCCATGTACGAACAATTAGGCTTAGGTGAGCTCAAACCCATCAAATTTACGCTACAATTTGCTGATCGTTCCATTAAGAAGCCCGTGGTAGAAATCGAAGACGTACTCATTCGAGTAGGGTAATTTATATTACCCGTTGACTTTATCGTTCTCGAAACACAACCTGTGACGAATCCCTTGATTCAAATTCCATTGATTTTAGGCCGACCATTCTTAGCCACCTCAAATGCCTTAATCAATTGTCGTAATGGATCAATGAAAATCTCTTTTGGAAACATGACTTTGGATCTTAATATTTTCAATCTTGAAAGCCAATCGAATGAACCTTGTGACCAAACGTTGGAAGTTAGTGCCATTCACGAAAATGTTGAAAATGAAACACTTGATCTTAACGATGAACGTGAGGCCGAGTATGAAAAATTGTTTCACAAAATTCCCAACGATATTGAATACACTCTTCCTTTTGAATCTCTTCCAGTTGAGTCCGAATCTCAACCCAATTCGTCGATCGAAAAAATTTCAAATTTGGACCTCAAACCGCTTCCCGACCACCTTAAGTACGCATACTTAGGTGAAAATGAAACCTGTCCTGTCATCATTTCTAACAATCTTTCTCTTGACCAAGAAGTTTCTCTTCTCTCTATCCTTTCGAAAAATAAGGAAGCAATGGGATGATCGATTTCCGATATAAAAGGAATCAGTCCCGCTCTGATTCAACATCGCATCCATTTAATCGATGATGCCAAGCCTGTTCGTGACGCGCAACGAAGGCTTAATCCAAAAATGAAAGACGCGGCACGTGATGAAATTCTTAAACTTCTCGACAACGGAATCATTTACCCAATCTCCGATAGTTTATGGGTTAGCCCAATTCACATTGTACCAAAAAAGTCTGGGCTAACCGTAGTCAAGAACGATTCAAACGAGCTTATTCCAACTCGTACTCAAACTGGTTGGCGTGTTTGCATTGACTACCGAAAACTAAATGCCGCAACACGTAAAGATCACTTTCCTCTTCCTTTCATTGACCAAATTCTCGAACGTTTAGCCGGCCATGAATTTTACTGTTTCCTTGATGGTTATTCTGGCAATAACCAAATTCCAATCGCTCCCGAAGATCAAGAGAAAACAACTTTCAAGTGTCCATTCGGTACCTTCGCTTGTCGACGTATGCCATTCGGACTATGTAACGCTCTTGCGACTTTCCAACGATGCATGGTTGGAATCTTTTCCGACATGATAGAACGCTTTCTAGAAGTTTTCATGGACGATTTCTCAATCTTTGGCGATTCTTTTTCCCAATGTTCACGTCATCTCGAGTTGGTTCTAAATCGATGTAGAGAAAAACATTTGACTTTGAATTGGGAAAAATGCCACTTTATGGTCAAACAAGGCATAGTCCTTGGACATATCATCTCAGATAAAGGCATTGAAGTAGACAAAGCAAAAAATCGATGTTATTGCAAATCTACCCATTCCCAAATCCGTTAAGGACATGTGATCATTTCTAGGACATGCTGGCTTTTATCGTCGCTTTGTGAAAGACTTTAGCAAAATCGCCCGTTCTTTGACGACCCTTCTTGGAAAAGACGTTCCTTTCGATTTTAACTCTAATTGTATCTCTTCTTTTGAACGTCTTAACAGCGAACTCATTTCTGCCCCAATCATTTGCGCACCCAATTGGGATCTTCCTTTCGAAATAATGTGCGATGCTTCAAACTTTGCCGTTGGTGCTGTCTTGGGACAACGCATCAACAAGATCCTTCATGTCATTTACCACGCGAGTATGACCTTGAACGACGCTCAACTCAACTACACAACAACTGAAAAAGAGCTTCTAGCTGTCATTTTTGCGCTTGAAAAGTTTCGACCTTACTTGATAGGTTCACACATTACGGTCTACACTTACCATTCTGCGCTTCGATATCTCTTCGCTAAAAAGGATGCTACATCCCGTTTGATTCGTTGGATCCTTTTATTTCAAGAATTTGACCTTATAATCAAAGACAAAAAAGGATCCTAATGTCATAGCCGATCACTTATCTCGTCTTTCGAACGCACCATCTCCTTTGCCAATCAATGAAAGCTTCCCCGATGAACAACTTCTTTCAATTTCAATCGATCCATGGTACGCTGATATAGTGAACTACTTAGTCAATAAACGTACTCCCTCATCTTGGTCCAAACAGGACAAATGCAAATTTATATCCCAGGTGAAATACTTTTATTGGGACGATCCATACTTGTTCAAATATTGTCCCAACCAAATCATCCGACGTTGCATTCCGGATAATGAAATAAGGAGTGTTCTATCGTTTTGCCATGATCAAGCGTGCGGTGGACATTTCGGTCCTCGAAAACTGTGGAAAAAGTGCTTCAGTGTGGTTTCTATTGTCCTTCTCTTTTCAAAGACTCGTTTGAATTTTGTAAAAATTGTGATCGATGTCAAATGCTTGGACGAATTTCTCGACGAGATATGATGCCTTTAAACCCCATTCTTACGATCGAAATCTTTGATGTATGGGGTATTGACTTTATGGGACCTTTTCCCAATTCTTTTGGAAACTTGTATATCATTCTCGCTGTCGATTACGTTTCAAAATGGGTCGAAGCCGTTCCTTGCAAAACCAATTACCATAGGATTGTTGTGAAATTTCTCAAAGAAAATATCTTTTCGAGGTTCGGCACACCTCGCACAATAGTCAGTGATAACGGAACCCATTTTTGCAACCGTTCTTTTGAAAAATTAGTGAAAAAATACTCGATAACCCACAAGTTATCCACTCCGTATCATGCTCGGACTTATGGCCAAGTTGAAGTTTCAAATTGACAAATAAAACAAATCTTGGAGAAAACTGTCTATAAAAATCGAAAAGATTGGTCTCAGAAATTGACCGGCGCGCTTTGGGCTTATCGTACTGCTTTTAAAACTAATCTTGGGATGTCCCCATTTCGTTTAGTTTACGGTAAAGCTTGCCATTTACCAGTTGAAATTGAACACAAAGCGTTGTGGGCAATAAAAAACTTAAACTTTGATCTTGAAAAAGCTGGCGAAAATCGAAAACTACAACTCAACGAACTCGAAGTACTTAGGAAAGACGCGCATGAAAACGAGAAAATTTACAAAGAAAGAACCAAAGTTTATCATGACAAGTCAATCATAAGGAAAACGTTTTCGGCTAACCAGAAAGTTCTTTTATATGACTCGAGACTTCATTTATTCCCTGGGAAACTTAAATCAAGTTGGACTGGACCATTTGTGGTATGAACTATTTTTCCACATGGTGCCATAGAAATAGAAAAACCGAAAGGATGGATCAATTTTCAAAGTCAATGGTCATCATTTAAAACCCTTCTTGGAATTGCCCGGTAACCAAGAGGAGGAGCTCATGATCCTTCATGAGCCAAGCTACGTATCGTAAGAATGTTAACCCTCTTTTGTAAATATGTACATATTTTTCCCCATTACACTATTATATCATGCATCGACTGTGGGGACACAGTCAAAATTAAGTGTTGGGGGAGTCTCATTTTCATTTTTTTTTAATTTTTCATGGCTTTTTTGAATTTTCATTTTCTTCAAAAAAAAATCTCAAAACTCCTAAATCTCAAAAACATTTTCTTTTAACCATTTTGATTTATTTTTAAAGTAACACTATGGGATAAGTATAAGTTTTGGTTAATAAATTGAAATTTTGGAAAATTTATTTGTCTTAAAATAAAAATAAAAATGAAGTTTGATTACAAATAACAACGGTTTAACTAGTATATAGGAAGGTTCATCTATGCTAATTATGAAGTATGTTCTAATTGAAAATCTTTGTTTAAAAAGTGGTAAATTTAAAGTAAAGGATATAACATTTTTGTCTTCTAAGTTAAATGGTGCTAAGATGATTTTGCAAAACTCTCTCCTTTAAAAAAAAGATATATATATATATATATATATATATATATATAACATCCAAAGTATTCACTCTCATTTAAAAGTCCTCACGGTTATGCATGGGTGAATTACTTGGAATTTTTGATTATGTGCTTTCATACTCATTTAAAAGTCCTCACAGTTATGCATAACACATGTAAAAAAAAGGAACAAATTTAATAAAAACCACCTATGGTCGATAGGTGTATGCACGAAAGTGTGTGCACACGCCATGCTCTATACTCCCCTCACATAAGCCCGAAAGGCAGTGCATGGGTGGTATATCTGGCCTCGGTTTACCTGAGCTAGGTGTGTAATTTTTCATGCAAATAATGAGAGAGCAAGCAATTGAAATCCAAGAACTAGTTTAACTTGTTTAATTTAACTTGCTATTGAAAAGAAATGAAAATACCACTTTAACAAACTTTGATAATCAACTAAGGATTCATTTCATAGTTACATTATGTTATCAACCAAAACAACTAGATAAACTATGGTCTATCTGTTATAACAACTTGATTTTTATTGGAAATTTTTACGAGTAAAAATTTTCAAGACAATGACCAAAACTTGTATTTAACTTATTCGTGTCAATTTAAAAATAAATCCTTCATTTGTAAATATTTCCAAAAACTCGCATTCATCTCTTTGTAAATAAATCTTGCATTCTGTAAATATTTTCATCCTGCATTTGGATTTTGTGGGTAGTATCCAATGAAAACCCTCACGAGACAACACTCGTCCTACTGGGGACACCCAGAGGTTTAACAGCTTGTTGCATACTGATGCAGCTCAGACCAGGGTCGAAGAATTGTGAGTTAACGCCATGAGTCATTCACGACTTAGCGGGGGTTTAAGTCGTTCGCGACTTAACAGATCCGAAGGCAAAGACATGAGTCGCATACGACCGAAGGAAGAAGGGTTAGGTCGGTCACGACCTAATAGGCTAGGGGAAGAGGACTTACGACCTAACAAACCGTTGAGTCGTTCGAGAAGCATAAGTCGCTCACGACTTAACAAAGGTTGTTCACGACCTAACGAAGAAGTCCTAAGTCGTTCACGACTTAATAAGGAGCCAGAGAGGGAAGTGGCATTAAGTTTACGACCTAACAGGAACGACCTGCGACCTATGGTTATACGACATAATGAAGGAACGGAGTTAAGTCACCTGGAGATAAGTCGTTCAGGGATGAGTCGCTCGGAGATGAGTCGTTCGGAGTTAAGTCGCCTGGAGATGAGTCGTTAAGCTTTTGTGCTGAAGGGTTAAGTCGTGACTATCTTAAGTCGTAAGTCGTCCAGGGTCAGTGTGTCTTAAGTCGTAGGAATGTTAAATCGTATCATTTAAGTCGTAATTGCCTTGAGTCGTATGTCATGTACTATGTTTTGATGCATGTATGTGTTGTAATGCTCCTAAGTCATGAGGCGTGAGTCTGTTGAGTCGTGGATTCATTGAGTCGATATGTTGTGTTGTAATATGAGTCGTGAGTTGCTGAATGCTTGAGTCGTGAGTCGTAGGGTGATGAGTCGGCAACGACTTAAGGCTTAGGTTGAGACACACTATAAATACGCGTGAGTTGTACATTTTTTGTTGTTGATTTTTGAATAAAATTTCTTGTTGATTGCTGTGTGCTTTCATATTAAATTGGTAGTTGAGTGTAATCTCCTATCTCCACTTTCTGTTATTCGAGTGCGCTCGAATCAACGATTGTTGAAGCCGATTCGCGGAATCAAGTGCGCTTGATCAACGCTCGAAGAATTGAAGATCTTCTCTCACGGTATCGTGCGCGATCAACGTGTCGAAGATAGCTAGAATTCGGTATCTTTGTGATCAACGAATTTGGGCATTTCAGTATCTTCAATCCACCGATTGCTACTTTCGTCGATCCATATCGTTTGGTTAAATATCCGCTGCGTCAGTTTGGTATCGGAGCTACACTTAGCCAATCATAGCTAAGTCGATCTTGGAGCCAAAGTTTGAAGTTGGAGTTTATCGTGTTCATCTTGAAGTTGCAACGAGTTTGAAGATTTTGATCCATTTCATTTTGGATCTAGAGTTGGAGAAGTGTTTGAATTTGAAGTTTCTTGGAGACCTTGAGCCGAGCCAAGTTAAGCCATGAAGTGTTTGGAGGCCGAGTTAAGTTGTTGCCGAGTTAAGGAGTTAAACCGTGTAGAGCTATTGCTGAGTCAAGGTTGAGGCCGTGACTTGTTGTTGTGTTGAAGCTTTGTTGAAGAATTTTGAAGTATTTGTTGAAGTGTTGTGAAATTTAATCAGGCCACCAAGGAGAGCTAATCATCATCAAAATGTTGAAGCGTTGTATAGAAGAGAAGAAGCCGAGCTTATGAAACAACGTATTAATGAGAAATTTGATGAAGGCATTGGAAAGTTAGAAAAGTTGATGAATGATTTGAATCAAACTCAAAGGAGGAGATCACCAAACTCGAACCATGGGGGAAACCGAGTTTCGCCATCGGTTACGGAAGCGAGGAGGGTATCACCACATTCTTTTAGAGATAGAAGAGAAACATCAATTTCATCACGGAGAGATCGTCATGACTATGGACATGAAGAGAGAAGAAGTCAACGTGAATTTGACAATGAGGCGTATAGAGATGAAGAGAGACATAGTCGAAGAAGCATGCATGAACGAAGGGATGATAATGGTCGAGATCGATGTAGGCGTACTTTTGATTTTGATGAAGAGGGTGATAGAGCTAGCAGTCATTATCGAGATCGAGAACAAGTTCGAAATTCATATTGAGATGTAGATGATGATCGACGATGGGAATCAGGTATGAAGATGGAAATTCCAGAATTCAAGGGTGGAATGGTAGCAGAAGAATTTCTTGACAGGTTGTCAAATGTTGAGGAGATCTTTGATTTCAAGGAGGTTCCGGAAAATCGCCGAGTGAAATTAGTTGCTACTACGTTGAGGGGGAGAGCTTTGGCATGGTGGCAGCAAACTAAACTTACAAGGGAGAGAATGGGAAAGTTAAAGATTGAATCTTGGGATAAGATGAAGAAGTTGATGAGAGCTACTTTCTTACCTTACAACTATCAACCACTTATGTACCAGAGGTTGCAGAATCTGAGGCAAGGGACGAAGTCTGTTAGTGATTATGCTGATGAATTTTACCTACTCATTGCTAGGAATGATATTATGGAAACGGAAGAACAGCTAACTGCTAGATTCATTGGGGGATTAAGAATGAAGATCCAGGATATGGTTAATATGTTCGATCCGAGATCTATTGTAGAGGCACATCAGAAAGCGTTTGCTTGGGAGAAGCAAGGAAGGCGTGGCGGTGGTGTGTTTACTAATTCCAATAATCAAGCGAAGGGTGTTAGTGGAAGTTCTAATGTTCCTAAACCTGTTACAAAACCAGTGGTGAAGGAGGCTGAGAAGGCGAAGGTTAGCAGTGGTTTCAAATGTTATAATTGTCAGGAGTTGGGTCACAAAAGCAATGAATGTCCGAAGCCGAAGAAGAGAGCAATGGTTGCTGAGATTGATGATGATAGTGAGGAGGCAGAATGTTCAAATACACCTTATGTCGAGGAGGAAGAAGAATTGTCTGGAGATGAAGGTTGTAATCTTATGATGAGGAGACCTTGTCTTACACCAAAGCAAGAGGAAGTTTCTAGTTGGTTGAGAAGCAATATTTTCCAATCGACATGCACTATTTTGGAAAAAGTTTGCAAGTTCGTTATTGATGCCGGGAGTTGTGACAATATTATCTCTACTGAAGCAATAGAAGTTGAACTTGAAAACTGAGAAGCATCCTCAACCGTACAAGTTAGCATGGTTGAGGAAGGGTGGTGAAGTGAAGGTGTGTCGAAGGGCTTGTGTGAATTTCTCAATTGGAAAGAAGTACAAAGATGAAATTTGGTGTGACGTTGTAGACATGGATGTGTGTCATCTGTTGTTGGGCAGACCATGGCAGTTTGATAGAGCAGTACAACATGATGGTCGTGCTAATAGTTACAGTTTTATGTTCGAAGGTACTAAAATCACTTTAGTTCCTAAGAAACAACAACAGAAGGAGAGCAAGTTGGAGGAGATCGAAGAACTGAAAACTTTGCTATCTTTGAAGGAGTTTGTTAAAGAAGTTGAAGAGGAGCCTGAAGTCTTTTTGTTGATTGGGCGAGAGTGTAGTGAAGAGGTTGAAATTCCAGAAGAAGCGAAGACAGTTTTGAAAGAATTTGAAGATGTATTTCTAGAAGAGTTGCCTAAAGAATTACCGCCACTGAGAGACATTCAACATAAAATCGATCTTGTTCCGGGAGCAGTATTACCGCATAGACCACATTATCGAATGAGTCCAAAGGAACATGAGGAGTTACGAAGGCAAGTGGAAGAGTTGTTAGAGCAGGGACGTGTTCAGGAAAGCTTGAGTCCTTGTGCAGTACCAGCCTTGTTGGTGCCGAAGAAGGATGGAACATGGAGAATGTGTACCGATAGTAGAGCTTTGAACAAGATTACAGTTCGTTACAGGTTTCCTATGCCAAGGTTGGATGACTTGCTAGATCAGTTGAGTGGGCTAATATTTTTTTGAAGATTGATTTGAAGAGTGGTTATCATCAGATTCGAATTAGACCGGGAGACGAATGGAAGACCGCATTCAAGACGAGGGAAGGTTTATATGAATGGTTGGTTATGCCGTTTGGACTATCAAATGCACCAAGTACATTTATGAGGGTGATGAATCAAATTTTCAGACCGTACATTGGAAAGTTTGTTGTGGTTTATTTCGATGATATTCTGATATATAGCAGGAGCACAGAGGAGCATGTAAAGCATTTGCGGAAGGTGTTGATTATTCTTCGTGAGGAACAATTTTATTCAGCAACAAAGAAATATGTGTTTATGGCGCGAAGTGTACTATTTTTGGGATATGTTATATCTGAGAAGGGAATTCAGGTAGACCAGAGTAAAGTTGAAGCTATTAGAAATTGGCCACAGCCGAGAACTATCACTGAAGTTAGAAGTTTTCATGGATTGGCATCATTCTACCGAAAATTCATTCCACACTTCAGTAGCGTGATGGCACCAGTTACTGATTGTATGAAAGGAAAACAGTTTTATTGGTCGGAGGGAGCAGGGGTTCCTTTCGAACGAATCAAAGAACTTTTGACGACAGCACCAATTCTTGTATTACCAGATTTTCAGATGTTGTTTGAGCTACATACTGATGCATCAAAGGTTGGGATTGGAGGAGTGTTGAGTCAGAGTGGAAGACCTATTGCATATTTCAGTGAGAAGTTATCAAGGGCAAAGATGAGATACAGTACATACGATGTTGATTTTTATGCTGTTGTGCAAGCTGTTAAACATTGGAGGCATTATCTATTTCAGAAAGAGTTTGTTCTTTACACTGATCATGAGGCGTTGAAGCATTTGCAGGGGCAGGATAAGATTTCAGCGAGACATGCATCATGGATTGCTTATTTACAACAGTTTACTTTTGTCGTGAAACATAAATCTGGGGTAACGAATCGTGTAGCTGATGCTTTGAGTAGGAGGAGTCATTTGTTGACTACAATGAAAGTTGAGGTGATAGGGTTTGAATTATTACCAGAGTTGATTGACGAAGATTCTTACTTTGCAAAGTTCGTTGAGAAAGTTAAGGATGGAGATACTGATGAATTTATGTTGGTTGATGGATTCTTGTTTAAAGGAAATCGATTGTGCATCCCAGAGAGCAGCTTGAGATTGAAGATTATCAAAGAGTTGCATGAGGAAGGACCTGTGGGCCGTGATCGTACATTACAGTTGATTTATCAATCTTACTTTTGGCCGTCGATGAGGAAAGAGGTAGAGAGGTTTGTGGAGAGATGTCATATATGTCAGGTTTCGAAGGGAACAGTGACAAATGCAGGATTGTATATGCCGTTACCTGTACTATCTAAACCATGGGTTGATATCAACATGGATTTCGTTTTGGGTTTGCCTAGAACTCAAAGGTGGAATGATTCTATTTTTGTTGTGGTGGACAGATTTTCGAAGATGGCACATTTTATTGCCTGCAAAAAGACAGCGGATGCAGTTCGTGTTGCTCAGTTGTTCTTTAAAGAAATCTATCGTTTACATGGGTTGCCAGAGTCTATTGTTTCGGACAAGGATACCAGATTTTTAAGCCATTTTTGGTTAAGTTTGTGGAAGATGGTGGGAACAAAGCTGAAATTTAGTAGTGCTTATCATCCGCAAACTGATGGGCAGACAGAAGTTGTTAACAGATCATTGGGAAATTTGTTGCGATGTCTTGTGCAGGATAATCTGAAGAGTTGGGACATGAAGTTATGCCAGGCAGAGTTTGCTCATAATCACGCAGTGAATCGTAGTACGGGTTCAGTCCATTTCAGATTGTATATTCAAATTTACCAAGGGGACCGTTGGACCTAACGGTAGTGCCACAACCAAAGGGGATGGTTAAACGAGCTTTTGATTTTGTTGATGAATTAACTGAATGTCATAGAATCGTTCAGGAACGACTGGAGAGAGAAAATGAGAAATATAAGCAGACTGCAGACTTGAAGCGACGAAATGTTGAATTTAACGAAGGAGATTTGGTGTATGCTGTGTTAACGAAGGATCGTTTTCCAGTAGGCGCTTATAACAAGTTGAAAGCCAGAAAAATTGGTCCTGTCGAAGTTGTGAAACGAATTAATGAAAATGCTTATAAGTTGAAGCTGCCGGAGGATGTGTACACTTCTGACGTATTCAATGTTAAGCATCTTGTGCCATATTATGGAGATGAACAATCTGATGTAGAAGAGCTTACAAATTCGAGGACGAATTTTTCTCAACCAGGGAAGGAAGATGCAGCTCAGACCAGGGTCGAAGAATTGCGAGTTAATGCCATGAGTCGTTCACGACTTAGCGGGGGTTTAAGTCGTTCGCGACTTAACAGATCCGAAGGCAAAGACATGAGTCGCATACGACCGAAGGAAGAAGGGTTAGGTCGGTCATGACCTAACAGGCTAGGGGAAGAGGACTTACGACCTAACAAACCGTTGAGTCGTTCGAGAAGTATAAGTCGCTCACGACTTAACAAAGGTTGTTCACGACCTAAAGAAGAAGTCCTAAGTCGTTCATGACTTAACAAGGAGCCAGAGAGGGAAGTGGCATTAAGTTTACGACCTAACAGGAACGAGCTACGACCTATGGTTATACGACATAATGAAGGAACGGAGTTAAGTCACCTGGAGATGAGTCGTTCAGGGATGAGTCGCACGGAGATGAGTCGTTCGGAGTTAAGTCGCGTGGAGATGAGTCGTTAAGCTTTTTTGCTGAAGGGTTAAGTCGTGACTATCTTAAGTCGTAAGTCGTCCAGGGTCAGTGTGTCTTAAGTCGTGGCAATGTTAAGTCGTATCATTTAAGTCGTAATTGCCTTGAGTCGTATGTCGTGTACTATGTTCTGATGCATGTATGTGTTGTAATGCTCCTAAGTCGTGAGGCGTGAGTCTGTTGAGTCGTGGATTCATTGGGTCGATATGTTGTGTTGTAATATGAGTCGTGAGTCGCTGAATGCTTGAGTCGTGAGTCGTAGGGTGATGAGTCGGCAACGACTTAAGGCTCAGGTTGAGACACACTATAAATACGCGTGAGTTGTACATTTTTTGTTGTTGATTTTTGAATAAAATTTCTTGTTGATTGCTGTGTGCTTTCATATTAAATTGGTAGTTGAGTGTAATCTCCTATCTCCACTTTCTGTTATTCGAGTGCGCTCGAATCAACGATTGTTGAAGCCGATTCGCGGAATCAAGTGCGCTTGATCAACGCTTGAAGAATTGAAGATCTTCTCTCACGGTATCGTGCGCGATCAACGTGTCGAAGATAGCTAGAATTCGGTATCTTGTGATCAACGAATTTGGGCATTTCAGTATCTTCAATCCACCAATTGCTACTTTCATCGATCCATATAGTTTGGTTAAATATCCGCTGTGTCACATACGCTCAATGCAATCGTGCTCCCTACGAAAACGGATTTATCTTAGTTTTCCTTTATTCGAGGACGAATAAAAAGATAAGTGTGGGGGTATTTGATATGCACGTAATTGTGCATATATTTACATCCATATTTTATCTCTTTTTATTTAAATAATCATCATATTTGGGCATTTTAACATGTTTAAAACCAAAATTCAATTATTTCCAACCATCATATTTTCATCTCCATTCAGGGGCAAAACGGTCATTTTGTGCATGTGTCAATATAAGAATTTTTACTTGGACATTTTTTGACAATTTTTATAGGAATTTGGATGTATATGGAAGAGGCTTATATGAATATATATGCATGCAAAAATGAATACAAAGGAAAGAAGAGGGAAATAATTCAAGCCATGAACATGGAGGACCCCACCCACTTACCTAAAAGTACAATTTGGAGCTAATGGACAACTAAGTGGAGGTTAAAGCTTCATGCAAAACAAATGATGGATTAATTAGTGGTTAATGGTTACTTGTTGGCCACACTTCCTAAAGGGCATTTTAGGTAGCCCCCTAAAAATAGAATTAGGGTTTTATGCATGTATATATAGCCCTCTTATGTATATGAAACCATCTTCTACTCTTTCATCTTACTTAGGAAATTAAGAAATCAAGTGTAAGCACAATGTTCTATGAAATAAAAATGGCTTCCAAGCCTCTTTCTTCTCTCTTTTCTACATGCTTTTCTTTGTTTTATTGTTAATGTTTATTTCTATGCTCTCTTTTTCCTTATGTTCATAGCTTAGATTCATATTTATGCAAGTAGTTAGTAGCTCATCTCTTTTGCCTTCTTTACTTATTTTCTATTTTACTTTTCTTTTTGATGTTGAAACTTACATGTGATGCTTCAATGCCACAAATGAGTAGCTAAACCCCTTCAATTTAGGGGTGATGAAGCTCTCTAACTTTATGTAATTTCAACATTTTTATGATTTATAATCTCTTTGTTTATGCTTCATGGATGTGAATTTTGATGTAAGTTTATACAAGTGGGTTTGATAGCTTATATTGCTTATGCAAATGAGCTATTCTTATTCAATATAAACACAATTTACATCATCATTTGCTAATTAATTTTTGATTATGAAATGAAAGTAAAAATGAAATTTGATGATCTATATTACTTGTTACAATAGTAAATAAATCATACTTAAAAGAGCTTTTGCTTTGGCTTCATTTTCATGAGAATTATAAGTGGTATAATTGTTGTATTATAGTTTGATGGTTTGAGTTATGTTAAATAATAACATAAACAAACCACACTTATTATAAATACAATGATTATTCCACTTAATATTAAAGTTAGAGATCATAAATTATGTGTTTGTTGATTTACAAAAATTTGAGAGTGGATTTGCCTCTAAATTGTTCTTTAGTCTAATAGATTTTGAATCACATTTTCCTAGTGTTAGCCTCATTTTATTTCTAGTTAACAATTTCTCAACTTTGGGTTAATTTGATTGAGTAGGAAATTTAAATCAACAATTCCTTGTGGATCGACATGTATTCGCCACGTGCTACATTCGTACACCGTGCGCTTGCGGTATAAATTTTATTATAAATTCGTTCGATGGTTTTCTAAACCGATAGAATTTCCGTCGACGAACAGCTCACCAGGAGGAGCTTCGGCTCAAAGTCCCCAATGGGGGACTATACCCTGTCATGAGGAGCTTCCGGTCACCAGGAGGAGCTTCGGCTCAAAGTCCGCAATGGGGGACCATACCCTGTCATGAGGAGCTTCGGCTCACTGGGAGGAGCTTCGGCTCAAAGTCCGCAATGGGGGACTATACCCTGTCATGATGAGCTTCGGCTTGCCTGGAGGAGCTTCGGCTCAAAGTCCGCAATGAGGGACTATACCCTGTCATGAGGAGCTTCGGCTCACTAGGAGGAGCTTCGGCTCAAAGTCGGCAAAGGGGGACTATACCCTGTCAGAAGGAACTTCGGATCCCCAGGAAGAGTTTTGGCTCAAAGTCCGCAATGGGGGACTATACCCTGTCAGGAGGAGCTTCGGCTCACCAGGAGGAGCTTCGGCTCAACGTCCGCAATGGGGGACTATACCCTATCAGGAGGCTTTGGCTCACCAGGAGGAGCTTCGGCTCAAAGTCCGCAATGGGGGACTATACCCTGTCAGGAGGAGCTTCGGCTCACCAGGAGGAGCTTCGGCTCAAAATCCGCAATAGGGGACTATACCCTGTCAGGAGGAGCTCCGGCTCATTTTTATGGGATTGGCCATCATTTTCTTGTGATTTCAAAATTTCTAATTATTGATTTATGGAATTTATGTTTCACCAACTTTTACAATTGACATTGATATGTATGTCATTTTTTATGGCTTAGTGAATTAAATAAAGAATATGACATTCTTTTTATGTTATGAGATTCGTGAGATATTTGTATGATTTTACTTTGTTGATTTTCTAATGTATACTTGTCGAGGTGTGACATTTTTGGTTATCATACGTTTTTATTGCATCTGTTCTAATATCTCATTTTATCTGATAATTATAGCTAGACTGATCCGTTTATTATTTTCTTCTTAAATAATACTCGGGTTAGACTGAGATATTGCAGGTGCTTCCTCATGACTTCCTATCTGGAACCATCTTCTGACTTTTGCTTAACTACTTTAGTCTAGTAGTCTTTGTTGTATACATTTGAGATATAGACTCCTTGATGTATACATATTTATTGTCTAGCACTTGTATCTATTCTTTTATATTATCGTGGATCTTGTTCGACCATTACTCTGATATACACTTTTATGTGTAATATTCATATCGGTTTCCGCCTTTGTGATATGAATTATCTGTGACTTATTTATGTTATGCTTATTTCTATATTTGTTTCCGAAGATATTATAACCACTGTGTAGTAGCTTTGAGTTTGTATCGGTATGTCGGATTTCCTCTCGAAATGAATTGCATGTTATTCTATGTGACATATCGATTCTCGCACAAAGCAATTACATGGATGGTCGCTCCTCAACAGCCTTATTCTCCGTGCTAGTTGACGACATTACCCCGTAGTGTCCTTGGCTAGCGTGGGTATAGAGGTGGGGCGTCACATAGGGTAGAGGCGGCGTGGTGTCCAGTGAGGGGGATGGTCGGCGGTGGTCGAAGTTTGATGGTGTGGGGTTTCGAACAGTTTTGGTTGGAGGGCTTAATTTCGATCCTTGATCGAAATAAATTTTCTAGGTGGTGCGATTTGAAGTGGAGGTCGTGTGCAACCTGGGGAAGATCGGCGTGAAGTTCGCCGTCGATCAGCGGCGACGTGCACGTTTACGTGCACGATCGTGTGTTACTGCTGTGGGCTTTGGGAAGAGAAGGGGAAACTCGAAGATGGCATCGGGTGATTGAGGCCTTGACTCGAAGCAGACATAGGATAGGGAAGACTCGGGGTAAACGTGGGTTTTGCTCGGGTTTGTGTAGGGGATGGCTCGGGTTTTAGGTCGAACAAGTTTGGGTATTTGGTAGAAATGTTATTAAAGGCTTGAAATAAAGAAATTTGATTTTTGTAAATAATTAAAGTTTTAAACAAAAGTTAAACAAGTTTCAACCAATAAAACTAATTTGAAATTAAGTTTGTATTAAATTTTTATTAAAGAACTTTGGAAAGTTTTTAAAGATTTAAAAATTCAATTTAAAATGTGTTTAATTATAATTGATCTCTGAATGTTATATTTTATTAATAAAAGGTTTAATTATTAAGAATTTAATAATCAATTATAATTAAGATTTATCTTTTGTAAATTGGAATTTTGATTTAAGATAATTAAATTTGTAAAGATAATTAAGATAACTGAATTATCAACCATTGAAAAGTTATAGGTTATTATAAATGATTTGATTTAAATAATGGTTTCCTTAATTAAGAATCTTTTTAGAATAAGAAGTTAAAGAATTATTTAGTTTAATTTGAATGATTTTTTAAATAATTAATTAAGAAATTTATTAGTGATTAATTAAAGATAATCACTTAAGGATTAATCTAGTGTAATTATTTGGAAAGTAATTAAGTAATTAATTTTTCGAAGTAAGTAAGTAAGAAAATAATTACTCATGAAAGTAATTAAGTGAATGCGATTTAGGATTAATCACATGAGTTATTAATTAAAGTATTAATTAATAAAATTAATTAAAGGTTTAAAATATTTAATTAATGATCAATTAATAAAACGACTAAGAGTGACTAATTAAGTGATTTAGTACTTTTTAATGTAATTAATTAAGGAAGAATTTAATTAATGGAAGTAATCATTAATTAATGGGAATAATTAATTAATTGGTAATTAATATTTTAAGGATAATTAATTTATAATTAAGTTTTAATTACTAAATGTAATTAAAAGTAATTAATCAAAGGTATTTAATTAAAATTAATTAATTAAATGTGATTAATTAAAAGTAATTAATCAAGAGTGTTTAATTAAAAGTAATTAATCAAGTGTGATTAATTAAAAGTGATTAATCAGGTGTAATTAAAGGATAATTAATGAATAATTATCAGATTAACTAAGGAATAATTAATCAAGTGTGATTAATTTTAAAAGGGTAATTAAGAGATAATTACTTGGAATGATTAAGAAGTAATTAATAAATATGATTAATTAAATTTGTGATTAAGGAATAATTACTTATGGTAATTAAGTAATAATTAATCAAAGATGATTAATTAAAGAGAATAATTAAGTGATGTTTATTAATTAATTTGTAATTAATTATTGGATAGTAAGATGGATTGATGATAATCCAAATGATTAAGTAAGAATCAATTTAATTAAGAATTAATTAAATTATTTAAGTTGGATCAACCTTGTGTTTGAGTGATTATTGATTGGCTGATTAGTATCATTGGATGAGTTAATGATATTGATTGATATTATATGTCATAGGTTGATATGTGATGATGTGAATGTGATATATCTGAGATGTGATATATATGCTGCTTTGTGATATATATATCGATGAATGTGATAATAGTGGATTATCTATCTGTGTAATGTGAATCATCCATTTATGTTAAGTGATATTTCTGAATATCTACTGTTTAAATCCCTTAAGTACAGCTTGGACATTTAAAATGGCATTTCGATTCGGTGAGACCGGGATCGGGTTTCCATATTTGGATATCCGAAAACCACACCGATCCAAAATAAACGTTAGGTCGTGAATCCAAGTGGAGCAAGTGAAGACTCGAGGTGTAAGAACTATACGTCAGTATAACTATGTGGGTGATTCCGTAATGAGTTTGATGGAATAGTACTTACAGGATCGAGATGGTGATTCAGAGTGCAAGGGCTATGGTCGTTGACTATGAGGGTGATTCCAAAATGAGTGCAACGAGGTAGTGCCTTCAGTTTCGTTCGAACCCGGAACGAACTTGTATGGATTGAATGCTTTCAGAACATCGTTAGGTGGACGATGAGCATTCTAAGATAAATGTGTTCTACAAAGGCAATCGCAGCCTCAAGCCTCATCAACCGGGAATGGCTAAAACAAGGGGAGGTGTAGCAAGGCTTCGTGGGTAGCTCCCACTGAAGAGCGAGATACATCCTGTTAACGCTAAAATTTGAACGCTAACACCCCGGTGTATGAGTTGTAGTTGTGAAAGCACCACCCGACGACTCGGGAACAGATTACAAGCAGATAATAGCAGAAAAGCGGTAAACAACAACAATTTTATAGTGGTTCGGCTTAAGGGTATAGCCTACGTCCACTTTAAGTACTTTTATTAATAATCTCGTTACAAGCTGATACAATTCTTCCCAAATACAATACACTTTGAATTACAAGAGACTTAGAACAAGTAGCTTAAACTTCGATGAAGATGAGAGCTTTCGAATCCATGTTGGATGTATGTGATCTCTTCTTGAAGTTGTTTGTAGTGTTCTTAATGTCTTGAGAGCTTCAAGTGTTGGATTGGGTTGGTTTGGAATGCAGCAGAGTATCGGCGCTTGAAGAGAATGAGTGAAAAGTCCCCTTTCTGTTGGAGTTATGGGCGTATTTATAGGCATCTTCGGAGTTAGGTCGTAACTCGTATACGACTCACTATGAGTCGTAACTCGTGTACGCCTCATGATGAGTCGTAACTCGTATACGACTCATGGTAGGTCGCGGCTGATTTACTGGGTTCATGGCTTGGCCCAGAGTTATGCACCCATCTGAATGAATGATACAAGTTCTAAGTCGTTCACGAGTTAACCAAATGCAGTTTCCTTTATGCTAGCACGAGTCGTACACGACTCATCATAGGTCGTAAGTCGTCAGCGATTCTTCTTACTACAGCGTGGTGCTTAACTTGTCTCCAAGTCTTAGGTCATGAACAACTTATCTTTTGAGCCGTAGAGTTCCTGTCGCGCCATCTTCTAACTCGTAAGATTGTTATCTCGTAGACTCTTTAACTCGTGGAGGCCTTAAGCCGTAGATCCTTATCTCGTAGACCTTTTAACTCGTAGAGTCTTTAACTCATAGTGGCCTTAACTCGTAGATCTTTTAACTCGTAGATTCTTTAACTCGTAGATCCTTAACTCGTAGGTCGTTCAGCCCTTGAATGGTTAGGTCGTGAAGACCTTGAGTCGCACAGTTCTTGAGTCGTTGATCCACTGAGTCGGCCTGTCTCATGAACCGTTAACCCTCTTGAGTCGTTCCATTCCTCTAAGTCGCCTTGAACCTTAACTCGTTAAGTCGTGGCACTACTTAGGTCGTCCAATCCTTGAGTCGTTAAGCTTATTGAGTCGTTAACCATATTAAGTCGGCAACCTTGTTAAGTCGGCAACCTTGTTAAGTCGGTAAGTCGTATACCGTTTTGGTCGGGGCGCTGCCCCGTACCCCGCCGGGGGCGCTGCCCCTGGACCCCTGCGACCTGACCGGTCAGGTCGAACACCGTAGGCGGTGGCGTTGCCCCTGCACCCCCACCTAGGGGGGTTGGCACCCCCCCTGGACCCCCCCTCCGTAGGGGATCTTATCTGAAAATTCATTCAACAGAACTTGCTTTATTGGGAGGTTAAATCGACCATCCTTCGAGATGAACTATCATTGGCTTCTCGGTCGATTTTTGATGTCACGGCCTTGCTGAAAAAGCAGAGTTAACACATCCCTATCTAGATGTCCCTTTTTATTTCGGCTTTGTGGGCAGTTGGTCTGCAGCCAACTACGGGGTGGTCTTGTTCGGGACTGCTCAGTAAGGAATGGTCCTGGTCTTATGTTGTAGGGGAGTCAAGGTGGCTCCTCGGTATGGTGATCTAGGCCACGTACTATGATGGGCGGTACCCCAGTAGCCCTGCCATTGATAGAAACCCATTTTCCCTACGAGATCCGACGGTTTTGTTTGTATTACCCACTTTTGGGGCTAGTAGCTGGAATTTAATCATGTAACAATTTTGGCTATTTCATATTTACTTGAAAACCCTAGACACTATTATAATATCATTGGGTTTCTTATCAAATGTTTTGGTTAGCGTAAGGTAAAAACTTTTCCATGTTTATGTATGGGAAGTCTTACGTGATACCGTTTCTTTTAAAATGTTTTTTCTAAAGTCAAGCAATTTTATACCATTTACTCACAACGGACCCCTGTCTGACCCGAGTGTTTATTTTCTGTTTTATTAAATTCTTGGGTACTCATATTATGTATGAGTAGTCAAGTGATTTAGGTTATCTTTGACGAATTCTGGAGGAGCTTTGGAGAAGGAGGCTTCAACGTGTAGATTATAGTTAGAGTTTCCGCTGTGTTTTTATTCTGTATGATGTCTTGTATTGTATTAGACAGAGATGTTATAACTGTCTAAATTGAGATGTATAGTTGTGTACTCTGATGTATATGATACTAATTATATGTTATATATATATTTCATTTCGTTCCGCTGTGAGATTCTGATGTGTTGTTGTTATTTCTTCTCTTTCTTTTCTTCTTCTATCTCTTTCTTTCTTAATTAGTGATGCTATTTTCTGGTAATAAAAAGTCGGGTCGCCACAGTTGGTATAAGAGCATTAGGTTGAGTAAATACCTAGGCTCTAGAGTGGTGTCTATCTTGAGAGAGCGTACTTGTAATTTTTATATATAGATATATTTATATATCTACCTAATCTGTTGGGTTATCTGTTCGGATTTTCCAGCATAAGTTATAGAAGTAGATGAGGTAGAAGTGTGTGGAACACGACTCCCATTAATGGAAGAGGTTTATATTTTGTGGTTGCAGGTGTGTCTGTCGAGATTGTAGATCTAATACCGTCTTGAATAAGTTTTGTAGATTGGTGAAAGGATTTCATTGATCCCAGAGGAAGTACTTTCAAGAATTGGAGTATATTCTTGAAGTGTGAGGTTGATTTGCTCTCGAGTGAGCAGGGATTTCCAAGAGTTGAATCTGTCAGGTAAGCAGAAGCAAGTGATGGTATCTTGATAGCTTCAGGAAGGAATAGCCGTGTGATGGGATGCAGTATCTGTAGATGGTTCTGAAGATGTTCTTTGGAGCTGAATTAAGATAGTATTGAAGGAACAGTGATGTCTACTGCAGTGAAGATTCGGATGTTTAGGGATCTTCTGGATCTTAAGCAAAGATGGTGTCTTATCAATATTGAAGTATGAGCCCAAGGTCGATGAGTTACTTCATTTCGGACATGGTCTCATTTGTTTTCCTTAAGAAGATAAGGGGTTGGCGTTGGTTTGGAGCCGAGTTTCTTGAGGAGAGGTATACTCGACTCAATGATTTTTGGTGGAATTGGATGATAGTTTTGAGTTTCAGGAAGCTTGTGGTTAAGGATGATCTTTTGGCTTAGCTATATCATTGAAGTGGAGTTTGGAAGTGGCAGCATGGATCCGTTTCTTCGATGACTCAGGAATCTTTGCGATTCGACTATCGGCAGACCAGGCAGTTAGTGAAGGCTTATCCATTTTTTTCGAAAGGCTCCGCAGAGCAGAATATCCGTTGGAAGTGATTTGTCAGTTATTTTCCAGTAGATAAGCCATTCTGGAAAGATTGATCTTGATAGGAGAAAGCTGTTCTAATTTGGAGGATAGTTCTTTGGAATCTGAACTGGGTAAGATCGCAAAAGTGACTTGAGATTAATTTGGAAATCTTTGAGTATTCTTTGGTTTGAGATTGGGGTATCTCAAGAGGAGGTGAAAGCTATGGAGGTAGTTAGAGATTTTTCCAGATGTTTTTGGGGAAATCAGGATTTTACCCGAATCGGAGATTGAGTTTTCTTATCGACTTGGATTCCAGGAGCAGTACTGATGGTTCAGCCTTGTAAAGGGATGACTATTGGAGCGAGAAGAAGCTGGTGAAACAGCTCAGGATACTTGAGGAAGGATTAATCATCTAGTTTTAGTTAAGATTCTGCTGGATGTTTTGATCAAATGGAATGGTCACTAAGATTTTATGAGTCAAATGAACTGTGTATGGAGAAAGTTTGTGCTTGTGTTCTTCGATAGCATTCTCATCTACTCCAGATCAGAGTTGTGCAACAGAAGCAAGATAGCAATTATTCTAGTAAGGGAGCAACCGGGAGTTGCAGTTTTCTTGGATTAAAGGATTTCTACAGGAAATTCAAGTATGAAGGAATTTTCTGGATTTGGAAGGTAAGGTTGTCAAGTGCAACTATTTGGTTATTCCAGATATGAGATGTAGGTCTGAAGTCCACTAATGTTTGTGGAATAGAGTTGTGTTTCGGATTTCAGCAAATTTTTGGGAGAGCCATTTTGTTGAGTAGGACCTGGAGATTTGGTTTGAGTTGGTCCTGTTGCTTCATGAAGCAATCAGCAAGAATGAAGCTGATCAGGAATATTGTACGTGACCCAGAGCATCAGAAGAGTTATGCAGTTAAGAATTGAGGAGATTTGGAATGTGAAATTGGAATTTGGATATTGTTTTAATTTTACCCGATTAAAAGAGATATAAGACTGGGTAAAACTGGAGAGTTAGATTTGGAAGTATTTTGGGTTTTCCTGTGTTCTCTGAAGATGAGATTTTATCTACAGGATTGAATTGTCAGTTCGGATAGCTGGAATTCATTGTATTTCACATATCTCCGAGGAATATGTGTATGATTCTTCGAGTGATAGAATTAGCAGTTTAGAAGAATCTGGTGGTTGAGCTATTTTTGAGTTTAGTCTGATATCTTGTTCAGGTTTAAGGATCAAATGAGGGAGTTCTTGGTTATAGTAATATAGTTACTTAAGATTCTGTAGAGCGAGTAATTCTAGTGTAGGAACCTGGAAACTCTAGATAATATTAGGAAGTTCTATTCAAAAAAAATTTGGATAGATAAAATTATTTGTCTGAATTGATTGCTATGATTGATAGTCTATAATTAATAGTGTTTGATTGCTGATTGAAATTTAAACTCTTTTGCTGGATTATTAAATTATCTTTGCTTTTAAATTTCGGGGACAAAATTCTTTTAAAGTGGGAGGAATGCGACGACCCGGAATTTTGAGCAATATCAATTTAATAATCCTTGATAATAATTAAATTGATTTGATCATTTTACATTATAAATTGACAAGTTAAATTTATTTTAAAAGATTAATAAGAATAATTTGTTAATATCTATCAACATTTTTCTTAACAATATAAAATTAGTAAGATTTATTTTTCCAGAGGCTAATCAAAATATTTTCTATTTATAATATATATGTATTGATATATCTTGTAAATAGGAAGTTTTTAAGTAATGAAAGCTATCTACTCAAATTTATAATATATATGAATATACATATTGTGATTTGAAATTTGTTTTGAGATTTAATACAGTAATTATTAAATATAATGTTAAAATGTTTTCTATTTAAAATGTGTATATATATATTTATATATATATTTGAAATATGTTAACGTGAAAATCAGACGCTAACACCCCGGTGTAAGCTGAAGTTGAATGAAAGCACCACCCGTGTACACAGGAACTACAAACAAGTAGAGAAATCACAGAAAAAAGCAGAAAAGACAACAGTTTTTATAGTGGTTCGGCTTAGGGTAAGCCAACGTCCACTTTAAATCTCTTTATTACTGAATTTGGTTAAAACTTTACAGGAATCTTCAATTACAACACACTTTAGACTAGTAGATCAAACTTTGATGGAGAATAATCTTCCGAATTCATGTTGGATGATGTAGATTTTCTCTTGAAGATTGTAGTAATGTCCTCGGTGTTTGGAGTACTTGAAGTGTTGAATGAGTCGAGAATTCAGCAGAGTATCGGTGCTTGAAGTGATTGGCCAAAAGTTCCCTTCATGTTTGAGGTAGGTCGGTATTTATAGAAAAATCTTCCCTTTGGATCGTAAGTCGTGTTCGACTCATGGTAACCCGTGGCCGAGTTAAGTTGGGTCGTGGGCGATTCAGCTGGTAGAATTCATGCTTGGTGTCAGAGCACCTTCGGTCTTCTGGATATAGCGCAAGTCCTAACTCGTTCACGAGTTCAGAGATCATGGCCGACTTATCTGACAAAGCCCTTGGTTCCTTAATGGTTCACTTCTTCAGAATTACAAGTCATGAGTCGCTCACGAGTCAACTCTTTTTTACATAAGCATTGTGACTGTGGGCTACGACTAAGTGGTTTTAGGTTGTAGGTGAGTCATGCTGAGTCGTGAGTCGTGAGTCGTGAGTCGCTTCCTTGAGTCGCTGACGACTCAAGGTAGGTCGTAGGTTGCACGATTCTGTGACTCGCGCAACTCCTCAATTTGTTGAGTCGGTAACTCGTTGAGTCGGCCTGTCTCATAAACCGTTAACCTCTTGAGTCGTTCCGCTTCTCTTAAGCCGCCTTGAATTCTAACTCGCCAGCTTGTCGAGTCGCTTCTACCTTTAAGTCGTGAATTACCTTGAGTCGTAGACCCATTGAGTGGGTAAGAACCTTAAGTCGTGATCCATCCCTTCTTTCTTAAACCGTTAAGTCGTAGACTCCTATATGTCGTAAGTCGTTCACTTCCGTAAGCTGTTGACTCCTTTGGGTCGACCAATCCCTGAATCGTTAAGTTGTGTAACTCCCTTGAGTCGTTAACTTGTTAAGTCGGTTACTTATTGAATCGGACCACTCCTTAAGTCGCTCTGCTTCTTTAAGTCATGAGTCATCTCAGGTCTTAAGTCGTTGATCAAACGGGATTAACATTTGCCCCTCGAAGTGCGTGCCTAAGTTGTAGGTCGCATGCTTCGACTTTCCCTTGACCCGCTTGTGCCGTTTCGAGTTCCACTATCCTGGTGTATAAAAGGCTTAAGTCGCTCCTTCTACTTCTCCTTCCTGCTTAATTGTTTACTTCCGCCATTAGTAACCTTCGAAGCTTTCAGAGTCGAATTCATCCAGCTCACCTCATTTCCAACCAAATTCCTACAATCTTCATCATTACGCTATGTAAGTAAGCTCATCGCCTTCTCTGTTTCGCAATTACCGTTACCCTTTAATCATGGACTTCCCATTTCTTAACCTCAATCCAAATCCTCGCACCGTGCTCTATTTCGGGTCATGTTATGATTGATTTCTGACAAGCTTGGAGCGGTTTGATTTGAATTTTTAGACGATTTGCAAGGACGAGACGATTGGTTTTTATATTCCGAGTCAGTTGATCCATGAATTTAGAGGAGATGATACTGTCTTGTATTGGTTATCGGGTTAGGAGATGGGAGGATAACGGGTTAAGGGTTAGAAGGATAATGGGTTAGGAGTTAGGAGGATAACGGGTTACTAACTTGAGAACAGGGTGGTCGGTTGAAGGACACGTGACGCTAGCTTGGACGCGATCCAGTAACCTTGAGCGCGGTAATTTTGAGCGATTCAATAACCATCGCGACTTATCCTTTGACCGACTTACCAACCTTCACGACATAAGTCTTAAGTCGTAGCCGGGATAGGACTTGGAGAATTTCACGTTGCTTCGGACTGAAGCCTTTTCTATTTTCCATGGTTTACGACTTAGAGCATGGCCGACTTAAGGCACCAACAATCCATGATTGAAACGACCTAACTTAACTCGCCTCGTAATCCTTAGGTCGTGGACGAGTTAGCCAGATAAACAATGATTTGATTTAACCCATAGGAAGAACTTCTTAAGACGTTGCCAACACTTAAGTCGTCGCCGAGTCAACACTTAAGTTGTCGCAGTTGACAATTTTGCTTGAACCTTGAACTTTAAATTGATTTGCTGAAATAAACTGCCTGAGTGCTGAATTGTTTGGACTTTAACTTGTTAAACTTTGTTGCATTTTTTCACAGGTCACTCTTGCAAGCTAATAACCTGTCTAATACAACATTTACAGAAAATTGGGACGAATATACTGCCACTGACTGCCCACATCAAATGACAGATTAGTTAATAACAATTAATCAACTTGAACAGATTATGTGAACGAAGTGCTTTAAAACAACTAAATCAGGCAAAGTATCAAGGCAACATCGGAATAGTCAACTAAACTTTCCTGTTTGCATTAACACTGTACTTGAACTTCAAATTAACAAATCCTGAAATTTGATAGCCAATCAATTGTCGACGAGCTTAACTCCAGTTATATTTACTTGTTTATTTTTATTAGTTCTGCACAACACTTCACACTTTTAGGAAACGTGCACCTTCAAATTTGAATATCCAGTTGCTTATGTAGAATGGCCTCACATCAAGAAGAAGTAACAGAAAAGATTGGAGAGGCTCTTCCAATAGCTGCTCCACTGACTACTCCACCGGAAAGAGTCTCAATTTCCTTGAACTACCAGACGCTTAGCTTATCGCGCGCTCAATTTGGCATCGTTGGAACGGATGCTATATTGCTCGGGCCAAATGATTTTGCTGATAGACCTCCCCGTGGTTTCGTCGCTGCCAACCACCAAATGTGCTTGTGCGGTGCTATTCCCCCCTTCAACAAGTTTCTTCAGCAATTTCTACTTCGATTGACCATCTCTCCGTTTCAACTCCACCCCAATGGTTACGCCATTCTGATGGGGTTGTGTGTTTTATTCATGAGAACCCTGGGTCGGCTACCGAGCTTCGGAGAAATTTGTTACTTATGTTCCTTCACCAAGACTAAAGACCATCCCTCCATTGTTGTCATAAGGAGTGCTAGGAATCGCAAACTCGTGACTGACCTTCCCGAAAGTGCTCATGGATTTTTAAATAAGCTTTTCTTTGTTCGCTGCCCCCCAGGGTTTTATGCCATCTGGAGAGTAGGAAGTAAGATTACCTGCTTCTATTTTCCATTCCCGATCTTTTCGAATTTCGAGTTGTTATTCGTTAGTTTCACTCTTTCCTTTTTTCAGCACTTTCTCCCCCCTCTAGAGATCCAGGCTATAATCAAGTTTTTGAGAGATTGACTGCTGTGGCTGCAGAAGAGAGGAGCATAAAATTTTTGTTGAGGGATGAACTTTTTCATCAGTATGGGCTTTTGCACGCTTCTCGCTCTACACACCCCCATGAGGTCCCCGACTCCCCGGCTAGAACGTCGGATGCCCCAGTTTCTACTGACACATCCATACCAAAAGGACCTGTTCCTGAGGCTTCTCAAGTGAAGTGCTCCACTTCTGTTGATGTCGCGGGGTCATCTGGCAAACTTTCCCCGGTCACTGAAGAAGAAGAGCCTCGGGAATCTCCTCCGCATTCAAAGAAGTCTGGTGACGAAGAAGCTGGGAATACAAGGCCTGCCAAACAGAGTGGAGATGACACTTTCGAAGGGTTGAGCGACTTGTTTATCACTTCACAGGAGCTCTTTAAAGACGACCCCGTTACCACCAGGGTTTCTTCTTCAGTAGCTGAGGCGACCTCTACTCTACAACAGACTCCGTCGACTCAAGAGTTGACGCTAACTACTACACCCAGAACTACTCCACAATTAAAGGGTGGTTCGTAGTTTGATGCACGTAGTTTGTACATCACACACACTTAGAATCTTTCGGCACTTTTATGCTTCTGACTCTTTGTACTTTAAAGACTTCTAAAACTTATCTCTTTTTTTTCAGATTCTTCGATGGGACGCAGCGGCTCTTATTATGATGACTTCCAGCGCTATGGGAGGCGTAGCCAATATGATTATAGGCGCTACCTCCCCTCTTACAGAGAATCTGATGAAGAGAGACCCGCCCGAAAGGCTCAGGAGAGGAGGGCGCAAGAAGAGCGTTCTGAGAGAAAGGAGAGGGAGGAGCGCCATGATTCTTCCCATAAAGGCGATGATTCCCATAAGAGAAAATCGCATGATGACCGGGGAAAAAGTCATATGGTTGAGGAACTAAGCAAACGTGCCCGACACGGTGAGAAGCATACTTCTACAACTCCCGAAAAGGTCACTGCCCCCGTCTCACTTGACATTCCTTCTGGCTCTCCCGCTCTCGGGAAGACAGACATTCAAACAATAATTAGCAGGCCTAAATTTCAAGTTGGACCGGTCCCAGCCACTTTGCAAAACCGGTTTCCACAGTGGTGCCTGAAGGGAGCGCGGTTTGACCTTGATCTGATCCCTATTGACAAGCCTGCCATGCTGCGAAATCTTGATGCCGTCAGGCTTGACATTGAAAGGATGTCGAACTGGCAAAAGCTTGTTGACGAGCTCCAAAGGGTCAACCGCGCAAATATAGAGGCCATGCTTACTATGGAGAACGATAAAGCCGAATGGCAGAAGGTTCTTGAGCAGCATGATACTGAAATGAGGAGCATTGCTACTTACAATGAAGAGCTTGAAGCGAAAGTTGAGGAACTTAAACAAGAGCTTGCTACTTCTACTACCACATATACTCAAAAAGAAGAAGTATTTCAGAAGCAAGTTCGCGATGCTTACGCAGCTCAGCGACATGCCGAGGCACAACTTGAAGCTGAGCAGAAAACAGCAGGAAGGTATCGTGCTGAAGTTACAGAATTACAGGAGAAAGTCAGCTCTCAGGAGGCGGAAATTCAAATGCTTAAGCTTCAACTTTCCAAAGCTGAAAGAGAGCGTGATGAGGCCGTTGCCGGCAAAATTGCAGCTGAAGAATCTCATGAGGCAACGAAGACCAACATCATCTCAACATTATTTGACTTCTACCTGCATAGCGTCTGGGGGCGCGGTAGCCTCGCCTTTCTAGGCCCCAAGTACGAAATTACTCTGGCTGAGGTATGGGAGGCCGCACTTGATATGCTCGTTGCTAAAGGTGCTGGCTACGTCGAACCAGCTCTTGAAGATCATTATTTTGATGACGATGCTCGCGTCGCTCTCGCCAAGGGAAAGGAACAATTTGCAAAATTGAGGGCCGAAAAGGCGGTAGGGGAACATTCAGGAAAATCTATCTTAACTGCTCCGATCCAGCCTTCTCTTTCGGCCGAAATTGATATCATTGGTTCCATTTCCCATTCTCCATCCCCTACTAAAGTTACCACCGAGATCACGAGTATACAGGGTGGAGATGAAGGCGACGAGAGTGCCGAGGCACAGGCTTATGAGGTTGATGTCAGGAAACCGGCTTCTCCAGGTAACTCTACTGTTAATCTTACCCAAGTAGACTGCTCATCTGTTTCTTACGAGCTTGATGAGCTTCTTGACTATTTTCTGAACCTCGGCGAGCCTTTATCTCCGCTCTTTACTGACTTTAACTTCTTTTCTTCTGTAGAGAAAGCACCGAGTATTGTTCAAGCTTCTCCTCCTCCAATTATTCCTTCTTCGGTCCTCCCAGTCACTCCTCCGTCCGCCTCTCAACCCGGGTCACAAGAGGAGCAAATAGAAGCTCTTCACGGCTTAGATGATCCTGTTGCTTCTCAAGATCCGAGAGGAGAAGAAACTGAAGGAAGCGAGAAGACCCCAGAACCTACTTGCTCCGATGATGAACCGTTAGCTAAACTTTTTTCTCCAGGGAGTGGGCCTTCCTCCAAGAAGAGAGGAAAGCAGGGAGTCTCTAAGAAGAAGAAGGAATCTTCAACTGGCGAAGAAAAAACGAAAGAAAGTCCGACAGAGCCCCTTTCTCCTTCGTCCCCTACTCTTAGAAGCCGGCCTGAGAAGTTGATCATCCGGCCAGGTGCGGGCTCAAAACTGGAAGGAAGAAAAAATGATGGCTCTGGTTCTGTGGCTTTCGTATCGCTCTTTTCTTTTTGTATATACTGACCGGAGATTGTGCGGATAGCGGCCTCCGTTTTTCTTTTTCTTTTTACTTTGAAACTTGTACCTGTACAAAATTTTAACAGTGTTGAATAAAATGATTCTTTTTCTTTGTACAAACTTCTGTCTGTATCTGAGAATGCATTTATTATTCATTTTTGTACAAGTTTCTTTGCACGATTACAGTGAGCTTGTGGTATATTGTTCGAGCGCAATTTTACCGATGTAGTTATACCATGTTGCCCCTATACCATAAGCTCGTTGCAATATTTTATATTTTGAGGGGACTTGTACTTCGATTTTCTAGAGAATAATTATTCGATACTTGGAGGAATATTATTTCGTTAAAAAATAGAGTACAACTCCCTCCATATAAGTTTTTATGCTTCATCCTTCGAAGATATCACTTTTTCTTTTGTGCATATACACATTTTACCAAGTGAATTCTTCTATGTGGTAGAGCGGGCCTCTGAAGGGTACTTTAACTTCTTTTTGAGGAAGAGTATTTTCCAGAATAGGTGAATCATTCTTCCTTTGAAAGTTAAAGTGTGCCTTTGATCAGGGCTTTTTTTTTTACGCCTCAGAAAAGGGCTTTCTGACTTTTGCTTTGCGTTTCTGACGAAATACTTCTTTGAAAAGTTGCACCTCTGAGGAGGGCTTTTTCACGTTTCAACACTTGGAAGTTTTATTTCAATCTCAGTGAAACGTGTGGCTCCGAAGAGTTGTGCCTTCGAGGAGGGCTTTTTCATGTTTCAACACCTGGAAGTTTTATTTCAATCTCGGTGAAACGTGTGCCTCCGAAGAGGTCTTTCTGCTTGATTGTGCCTCCGGGAGGAGGTCTTTTCATTTCTGCCTCTGGGAAGAGGTCTTTCTGTTTTGTTGTGCCTCTGGGAAGACGTCTTTTTGTTTCTGCCCCTTGGGAGAGGCTTTTATTTTTCCCTGTTCGCTGGGAAGCGGCCATCCGAAGAGGGCTTTCCACATTTCAACACTTGGAAGTTTTATTTTAATCTCGGTGAAATGTGTGCCTCTGAGTAGGGTTACTGCCTGGAAGTTTGGAGTTTCTTTCTCTCGGTTGGACGGATTCACGGGAGTGTATCGACCGATCATTCCGCAACTTTGAAGCGAGAAAGATCTCTCTTTTTCTGGTTGGCCCGCTCGAGGTCTTTTAGCATTTCAACTGTGGTGAAATGGGCCTTCGAAGAGGGCTTTTTTCACGTTTCAACACCTGGAAGTTTTATTTCAATCTCGGTGAAACGTGTGCCTCTGAGTAGGGCTTTTGCCTGGAAGTTTGGAGTTTCTTTCTCTCGGTTGAACGGATTCACGGGAGTGTATCGATCGATCATTCCGCAACTTTGTAACGAGAAAGATCTCTCTTTTTCTGGCTAGGCCCGCTCGAGGTCTTTATCCTCCGAAGAGTTGTCCCTCCGTAGAGGGATTGTGCCTCCGAAGAGGTCTTTTGTTGATTGATGCTTGCTCGCCCATGTCTCTTTTGCCATCCATTCACGTTGGCGATCCTCGTTGTCTTTTACAAGCGTCATCACTTTTTTAGTTGCCAATGATTTCCCTTATCCAAAAAAATATATTTCATAGTTAAGCAAGTTGGTGGTGGTAGACACAGGCTATTTAACTGGTTGTTTGTTTGTTCAAACATTTGTAGTCAGTTAGATATGGTCCACTTCCATCCACCTTGCTCACTTTTGTTCAAAGCACTTCTTTTGTAGGATTTGAGTATGGAAATCTTGAATGGTTTAGTGCTTGCTTACTGAGTGGTGTCGGAGATCAATTGGTCTTGCGATGGGTAAGCTTCATTTTTATAGCCTGCATTATTAAGTCGACATTTTAGTAACACAATTAACGTATTTTATATGTCGAAATAAAACAAAGCAGTTTATAATAGAAGAGAACACAAGATTTATAGTGGTTCGGCCAAAAACTGGGCCTACATCCACTTTATAGCTTTTCATTATTCACTTACTTTACAATTGTTTTCAATACAAGAATCATATATTTGCAATTCTTTTACAACATTTCAGCAAAGCTTTCAAGTAAAGTAAGGACGCAAATGATTGCTGTTCCAAGCTCTTGGGATTGGTTCTCCTTCAACAGTTGTGAGTTTGAATGTGCCGTCAAGAAGCTTCGTGCCTATAACATATGGCCCTTCCCAGTTTGGCCCAAACACACATGTAGCTGTCATGATTCTTTTCAGAACTAGGTCCCCAACTTCAAAGTTGCGCTGACGAACTTTGGAATTGAAGTGTCTGGCTATTCTTTGTTGATGAGCTGCAATTCTAAGTCTAGCCTCTTCTTTTCTTTCGTCAAGGAGGTCAAGTGCTTCCAGTTGCAGTTTTTCATTCTCATCTTGATCAAAATGGATCCTTTTGTGTGAGGGGACTTCAGTTTCCACTGGAATCATTGCTTCTGATCCATAAGCCAATGAAAATGGAGTATGCCCAGTCGCAGTTTTGTGGGTGGTTCTGTATGCCCATAGTGCAAGCGGTAACTTGTCAACCCAACCACTTTTCGCTTTTTCCAGCTGCTTTTTGATGGTTGATTTGATGATTTTGTTTACTGCTTCCACTTGCCCGTTTGCCTGCGGATGAGCCACTGCTGAGAAGCTTTTTCGGATTTTGAATCGTTTGCAAAAATATTTGAATTCCTCACTTTCAAACTGAGTACCATTGTCTGTGATTATCTTCTGAGGCACACCATACCTGCAAATGATATTCTTAGTCACAAAACTTATCATTTTCTTAGAGGTAATAGTGGCCAAGGGTTCGGCCTCAGCCCATTTAGTAAAATAATCAACAGCAACGATAGCATATTTAATCCCTGATTTGGCAGTCGGCAAAGGCCCAATGAGATCTATTCCCCAGATGGCAAACGGCCATGGGCTGACCATTTGTGTTAGCTCAGTGGAAGGTGCTCTAGGAATTTTAGCGAATCTCTGGCATTTTTCACACTTTCGGGAATAGTCAACAGCATCCTGATTAATTTCTGGCCAAAAGTATCCATAACGGAGGATTTTCTTTGCTAAAGTTTGACCACCTGTATGATCCCCACATTCCCCTCCGTTTACTTCAGTTAGAATCGTCTTAGCTTCTTCCTTTGTCACACATCGGAGTAATGGCATTGAAAATCCTCGTCTGTACAAACGACCATCTTGAACTATATACCTGGAAGCTTTCCTCATCAGCTTTTGTCGTTCTTTTGAATTTTCTGGCAAAGAACCATTGAGTAGATACTCAAGTATCAGAGTCAACCATGATTCTTGCTCTTGGGATATGTTCATAATCCAACCAACATCCATTTCATCTGTGCTTGGAGCTGACAAGACTTCAACGGGAACTAACCCCAACAGTTGAGCTTCACCAGTACTCGCATACTTTGCGAGAGAATCCGCCTTCATATTTTCTTCTCGGGGAATATGGTTTATTGAATAACGGTCAAAATCTTGAAGGAGCTCCCAGGCCTTTGACAAATAGGCTGGTAAATTTCCTCCTTTAGCTTGAAATTCCTTCTTGACTTGACAAACAATAAGTTGAGAATCACTGAAGATATGCAATGCCTTGATGTTTAGTTCTTTAGCGATCCTTAAACCAGCTATGAGAGCTTCGTATTCAGCTTCATTATTTGTCAAAGGGAATTCTAGTCTCAGTGCATAACATAGTGATCGCCCTTCTAGGGTTTCAAGGACAACCCCTGCTCCGGAACAGTAATCATTCCTTACGCCATCGACATACAATTTCCATTGGATTGGGATGCTATCAATGACTTCTTCCTCACTATCACCTTTATCCGTACTTTCTGCGATGAAATCTGCTAAAGCTTGTCCATTGATTGCTTTTCGGGGATGATAAGTGACGTCATACTGGCTGAGTTCGATATTCCATTTCAAAAGACGGCTCGAAGTCTCAGGACGGAATAGGATTTGCTTTAGAGGCTGATCAGTGAGGACTTTGATGGGATGAGCTTGGAAATAAGGCCTTAATTTTCTTGATGCGATCAACAATCAATAGGCGAGCTTTTCTAATCTTGAATAATTCATCTCTGCCCCAGTGAACCTTTTGCTGATATAATAGATTGGGCGTTGAATCCTTGCATCTTCCCGTACCAACGCTGCATCGAGAGCATGAGACGAAATTGCCAAATATATGTAGAGATCTTCACCACTGTCAGGCTTTGAAAGTATCGGAGGCACTTCCATATGACGAATCAACTCACCAAATGCTTTCTGACATTCAGGAGTCCACTCAAAGTTTTTCTTTCCTTTCTTCAGAGCATCAAAGAATGGAATGCATTTGTCAGTAGCTTTGGAAATGAACCTACTCAAAGCAGCAACCTTTCCATTGAGACTTTGCAATTCCTTCTTCGTTCTAGGAGCCTTGACCTTTCTCAGGGCAGTGATTTGAGCTAGATTGGCTTCAATGCCCCTAACGCTCACAATGAAATCCAAAAACTTTTCGGACTCCACTCCAAATGAACATTTCAGGGGATTAAGCTTCATTCTATACTTTCGGAGTACTGCAAACATCTCTGCCAAGTGATCCATGTGGTCCACTGCTTTCTTAGACTTTACTAGCATATCATCAACATAGACTTCCATTGTCTTGCCAATCTGTGGTTTAAACATGGCATTAACAAGCGTCTGGTAAGTTGCCCCTGCATTCTTGAGTCCGAAAGGCATGACCTTGTAGCAGTAGAGTCCAACATCTGTGATGAAGCTTGTATCCTCTTGATCCGGCTCATGCATCATAATCTGGTTATATCCGGAGTATGCATCCATGAAAGATAACAATTCATGTCCCACTGTCGTATCCACCAACTGATCGATCCGGGGCAGCGGGAAACAGTCTTTGGGGCAGGCTTTGTTCAAATCCGAAAAACCAATGAACACTCTCCACTTTCCGTTGGCTTTCTTAACCAGCACTGGATTTGAGACCCAATTTGGATAAGTAGATTCTCTAATGAACCCGTTCTCCATGAGCCGATCCACTTCTTCTTTTAACGCTGTCGTTCTCTCAGGACCCTGAGTCCTTCTCTTCTGTTTCACAGGTGTAAATTTTGGATCAATGTTCAGGGTATGCACTACAATCTCTGGGGATATTCCGCACATGTCTGCATGAGTCCAAGCGAATACATCCAAATTAGCCTTCAAAAATTTAATCAAAACATTCCGAACTGTCGGATTGAGTCATGAACCCACACTAAGCACTTTGTTTGGGTCCTTTGGGTCAACAGGCACCGGTACTGTTACCTCTACTGGTACCACTCTATTCTCCCCTGCACTGGCTTTCCTTGGATCCATCTCTCTTCATGTCCCACTACATTCACCAGTGCAGGGTCCACTCTGTAATTGCTACAAGGTTGGTTCTTTGATGCGGACTGGAGCCGCCGCACCTTTTCCCATCTCTCTCTTCCTGGATTCTCGCAATTCTGCAAAATAACATTATCGCCCCGCATCTTGGTCTCCCTTAACCACACCAACTCCGCTATCTGTGGGGAATTTGAGAGTCAAGCACCATGCAGCAAGAACAACTTTGAATGCAGCAAGTGTTGGTCGGCCCGAAAAGGCGTTGTAGGCAGAGAATTCTTCAACAATTATAAAGGTTTGCTTTCGAGCCACCTTCCTCAGTCCCTTTCTGAGTTCTACAAACAAATCTATGGTCCCAATTGGCTGTTTGGGTTCTCCAGCAAACCCAGCAATCTTAAGTGATGAAGCTTGAACGTCAGCCATTGGAATTTTCATTTGATCAAAGGTCTTCTTGAAGAGGATGTTGCATGAGGCTCCACAATCAACTAGAACTCTTCTCACAGTTGTCGTCCCAATACCAGTGGATATGACCAAAGGATCTATGGTCGGAGCTTCGATACCCAAAGAATCCCTGGCACTGAACACAATATCATCTGTGGAAGTCTTTTGTTGCTTTAAAGGCGCATCATTCTCTAAAACAAAAACATTCTCTTCAGCTGGTACATGCTTCAAGGCCCGGGCATACCTTTCCATCTCGCCCCAGCTTTTGCCTGCTGGGTGAGGTCCTCCAGTTATTATATTGATGACAGGCCTTTCCGATTCATTTTCCACGGCCTTCTCACTTGAGCCAGGACGGTGAGCGGGAACTTGCTGTTCTTGAGTTGACGAAGCTGAGGCATTTCTGTTCCTTTTCACATACTGCTGGAGCTTGTTTTCCTTTAAGAGTTGTTCAATTACCTCTTTCAATTGGCGACTTTCGTTGGTGTGATGGCCGGGCTGGTTGTGGAAACGACAGTACCTTCCACTTTTTTCCATTTTAACCGCAACTCTCATTTTAGGTGGTGCCGGATACTTGACATCATCTTTAGTTGCAAAGTAGATGTTTTCAGGGGTATCGGTCAAGGGTGTGAAATTGAAAGAACGACCTTTCTTAGCGTCTCCCTGTTTCTTTCCACCATCGTTTCCTCTTTTCTGAGTGTTTGGCTCCTTTTTGTTCGTAGCAGCACCATTGTTCCCGGCTTGCCCTGATACCACCTTAGCCGGTGCTTGGAGGCTCTCCAAGCGCATGAATTCATCCGCTTTCTTGTAGAATTTGTCAAGTGAGTTTGGTTCTTTCATTTTCAACCATTTTCCAAATTCGCTTGACTTGTCAATTGCCCTCATCAAGTATGTCAAGACCATGCGTGGCTCAGCATTATCTACCTCGGCCAATGCTATGTTAAAGCGATTCAAGAACGACCTGATAGATTCCCCCGGATTTTGGTCTAGACTTGACAACGACATTATGTCCTTTGCTTTAGAAGCATACAGTCGAAATTGCTCCTTGAATTTCCTGGTCAAATCGGAGAATTGATCGATGGACCTGACCGGCAGCTTTGTAAACCATAATAGAGCTACACCTTCTAGCTACACCTTCTAGATAAACCGGGAAGTATCGGCATTTAATTTCATCAGACGCCCTGGCACCAGTCATGTGCCAGTCGTATTTGTACAGAAACTCGTTAGGATCACTCGTCCCCTTGTAAGCCGGAATAGTAGGGGGAACGAATTTCCTTGCGAACTCTGCCTTCAAGATCCTTTCAGTAAATGGAGTTTTGCTTGGAGCGAATCCCCACTCTTTCTCGTCTTCATCTCTTCCATGCTTTCCTTCATGATTTGATGAACCATACCCGAAAAATACTCTTTATCATTTAGAGGCTCTGGGGGACACGCATCAGCCACTCTCTCTGAATTCTGCCTTGACAATCGTTCACGAAGGGTCGGCTGCGGCCCTGACCCTCCAGCTTGAAGAGGATTCCTTTCTACAGGGTCTGCGGCTCTTTGAGAAATGTTCCCTTCAACACCTTGAACTCCCACAGTAGGGTTCCCATCATTATTACTCGGTTGACGGTTTTCCCCAAGCAGATCATTCAGCTTACTCAAGATTAGGGCATTCTGGGCCTCCAACTTTGCATTCTGAGCATTCAATTGTTGATTCAGCCCCAAAACCAAGGCATCCAACTCTGCTTGAGTAACTCCAACAGTTGGAGCTGCTTCACTTGAAGGAGGAGAGGTAGCAGTATTCTCTTGAACATTATCGGATCTTACAGAACTTCGTTTTCTCCCAGGAGCCATTATTTCCAACAAACTTCTGGTTTTAAAAGAAATCCTTTCAACAATCCTTTGCGGAGCAATGGTGGAAGTTTCCTGAGTAGGGTTCTCAGTGAAAGCACCAAAAATGTTAACGTGAAAATCAGACGCTAACACCCCGGTGTAAGCTGAAGTTGAATGAAAGCACCACCCGTGTGCACGGGAACTACAAACAAGTAGAGAAATCACAGAAAAAAGCAGAAAAGACAACAGTTTTTATAGTGGTTCGTCTTAGGGTAAGCCTACGTCCACTTTAAATCTCTTTATTACTGAATTTGGTTACAACTTTACAGGAATCTTCAATTACAACACACTTTAGACTAGTAGATCAAACTTTGATGGAGAATAATCTTCCGAATTCATGTTGGATGATGTAGATTTTCTCTTGAAGATTGTAGTAATGTCCTCAGTGTTTGGAGTACTTGAAGTGTTGAATGAGTCGAGAATTCAGCAGAGTATCGGTGCTTGAAGTGATTGGCCAAAAGTCCCCTTCATGTTTGAGGTAGGTCGGTATTTATAGAAAAATCTTCCCTTTGGATCGTAAGTCGTGTTCGACTCATGGTAACCCGTGGCCGAGTTAAGTTGGGTCGTGGGCGATTCAGCTGGTAGAATTCATGCTTGGTGTCAGAGCGCCTTCGGTCTTCTGGATATAGCGCAAGTCCTAACTCGTTCACGAGTTCAGAGATCATGGCCGACTTATCTGACAAAGCCCTTGGTTCCTCAATGGTTCACTTCTTCAGAAACAAGTCATGAGTCGCTCACGAGTCAACTCTTTTTTACATAAGCATTGTGACTGCGGGCTACGACTCAGTGGTTTTAGGTTGGTTGGTGAGTCATGCTGGGTCGTGAGTCGTGAGTCGCTTCCTTGAGTCGCTGACGACTCAAGGTAGGTCGTAGGTTGCACGATTCTGTGACTCGCGTAACTCCTCAATTTGTTGAGTCAGTAACTCGTTGAGTCGGCCTGTCTCATAAACCGTTAATCTCTTGAGTCGTTCCGCTTCTCTTAAGACGCCTTGAATTCTAACTCGCCAGCTTGTTGAGTCGGTTCTACCTTTAATTCGTGAATTACCTTGAGTCGTAGACCCATTTAGTCGGTAAGAACCTTAAGTCGTGATCCATCCCTTCTTTCTTAAACCGTTAAGTCGTAGACTCCTATATGTCGTAAGTCGTTCACTTCCGTAAGCTATTGACTCCTTTGGGTCGACCAATCCCTGAATCGTTAAGTCGTGTAACTCCCTTGAGTCGTTAACTTGTTAAGTCGATTACTTATTGAATCAGACCACTCCTTAAGTCGCTCTGCTTCTTTAAGTCATGAGTCATCTCAGGTCTTAACTCGTTGATCAAGGGGGTTAACAAAAAAGGTATTTTATTTATTTGAATTTAATAAGTATTTGAAAACTTTAATAAATATATAAATAGTAATTTGAAATGTTAATTTGATTTAATTTTTTTGAAATGATATTTGAGATTTAAAATTTTAATGACAAAAATTTATTTCTTATTTATTATAAACATATACTTTAAGCTTTGGTTTTAAATAAGATTTAAATTTAAGTTTCATTTGTTTTAATAGTCTTTCATTTTAATTTTAACATAAGATAGAATTGTTTTAAAAAAATTTAAATAAAGGGTTAAACTAAGTTTCCCAAATTTTTAAACAATGACAAAATTAAATTGATTAAAATATACGTTATTTATAAATGCCTATATGAATTTACTTTTGAAATATTTATTGAAGTCCAAAATTTATTTTTATAAGATAAAAACATTTTATAATATTACATAAATACATTGTATATAGCTTAAATAGATTATTAAAAAAAAGATAACAATTAAAACACTTTTAAAACACTAGAAAATAACATTTGAAAATATTAATTAAACATTTAACACTTGTAAATATTATTGTGTGTATTAAAAACACTTGTAAATCATGTGTATATGTGTAGGATAATTAGGCATCTAAGAAGACAAGTGTCATCCCTTTGAGATTTAGTTTAAAATTTAAATTCGTAAAATAAGAAGAAGAGTTATTTTCAGCAATAAAAAATATTTTTCTTCACCTTCAATCCAATGTCAAAATAAATGCTAAACAGAGTTCAAAAATGAAAAAAAAAGGAATCTGAAACAAAATGAAGAAATCCGGAATTTAATCTAAAACATGAGGAGGAGATGATGGAAATTCAGTAATCAATGGAAGATTTTCGAGAAAATCAATCAACTAGCAAATCTGGAATCAAACAAGCAATTCAGAAAATCTATTAACATGAAAATTTGGAAATTCAACATGCAAATGAATTTAAAAGCCTGGAAAGCAAAGTATATAGTTCTAATCCTCTGCAAAATAAAGGTGAGTAAATGATTCTTTTAAAAACAGTTTTGTTTATTTGGATTCATCTTGTTATGTGATAATGTCCGATGTTATAAGAAATATTGGATTTAGATGCATGTTTGGGATGTGTTTATGATTTGCCCGTAAAAAAAAAGAAAAAAAAGAAAAAAACATAGTCACTGTGTTTATAAAAACAGTTCAATCTCATGATAAAATTCATTAACTTGATTTTGATTTCGAGTTGGACAATGATTTGTAAAGAAAAGATTCAAATCATCTAGCATCTAAAAATAATTACAGATTGTTAAATTAAATAATTAGCTCAAAATTTTAATATTTACAGTAAAATTATAATTGGGTTAAAAACTTTTGAATGCAAACTAGAGTTTTGATTTTATAATCGTATTGCAAATAAGAAAACATGATTTTTGAAACTTGAATCACGAATTTTAGTTTAGTATTTTGCGACAATTTGGGTTTTGATTGTTTTGTGCTTTTTGACAAATTGGGGGCGATTAACGATGAAATTGTGGTCGTGGCTGAGATCGAAGTTGGAGGGGGCTACGGTGATCATTAGAAAAATCATTTTGGATTTTTTAGATGAAGGGTTAGACTGGAATTTGTATGAGTAGGGTTTTATTACCTGTTTTTACTGACAGCATTCATTTAGGTTTCGCGATGACGTGATGCAACCTGAGGCGATCGCATAGGATTCTGGGGTTGCGGGGAAGTGAGACGGAGCTAGGGTAGAGGCGGCGTGGTGTCTAGCGAGGGGGATGGTTGGCGGTGGTCGAAGTTTGATGGTGTGGGGTTTCGAACAGTTTTGGTTGGAGGGCTTAATTTCGATCCTCGATCGAAATAAATTTTCTAGGTGGTGCGATTTGAAGTCGAGGTTGTGTGCGACCTGGGGAAGATTGGCGTGAAGTTCACCGTCGATCATCGGCGACGTACACGTTTACGTGCACGATCGTGTGTTACTGCTATGGGTTTTGGGAAGAGAAGGGGGGAACTCGAAGATGGCATCGGGTGATTGAGGCCTTGACTCGAAGCAGGCATAGGGTAGGGAAGACTCAGGGTAAACGTGGGTTTTGCTCGGGTTTGTGTAGGGGATGGCTCGGGTTTTAGGTCGAACAAGTTTTGGGTATTTGGCAGAAATGTTTTTAAAGGCTTGAAACTAAGAAATTTGATTTTTGTACATAATTAAAGTTTTAAACAAAAGTTAAACAAGTTTTAACCAATAAAACTAATTTGTTTCAAGTTAAAGTTTTAATTTTTTTTATATATATTATATTATGGAAGTTTTAAAATAAAATAAGGGGATTTTGAAATTAAGTTTGTATTAAATTTTTATTAAAGAACTTTGGAAAGGTTTTAAAGATATAAAAATTCAATTTAAAATGTGTTTAATTATAACTGATTTCTTAATGTTATATTTTATTTTAAAAAAAAAAGATTTAATGATTAACAATTTAATAATCAATTATAATAAAGATTTGTCTTATGTGACTTGGAATTTTGATTTAAGATAATTAAATTTGTAAAGATAATTAAGATAATTAAATTATCAACCATTGAAAAGTATTGGTTATTATAAATGATTTGATTTAAATAATGGTTTCCGTAATTAAGAATCTTTTTAGAATTAGAAGTTAAAGAATTATTTAATTTAATTTTAATGATTTGTTAAATAATTAATTAAGAAATTTATTAGTGATTAATTAAAGATAATCACTTAAGGATCAATCTAGTGTAATTACTTGGAAAGTAATTAAGTAATTGATTTCTGGAAGTAAGTAAGTAAGAAAATAATTATTTATGAAAGTAATTAAGTGAATGTGATTTAGGATTAATCACTTAAGTTATTAATTAAAGTATTAATTAATAAAATTAATTAAAGGTTTAAATTATTTAATTAATGATTAATTAATAAAAGGATTAAGAGTAATTAATTAAGTGTTTAATTACTTGTTAAAGTAATTAATTAAGGAAGAATTTAATTAATGGAAGTAATCATTAATTAATGGGAACACATAATTAATTGTTAATTAATAATTTAAGGATAACTAATTTATAATTAAGTTTTAATTACTAAATGTAATTAAAAGTAATTAATCAAAGGTGTTTAATTAAAAGTAATTAAATAAATGTGATTAATTAAAAGTAATTAATCAAGAGTGTTTAATTAAAAGTAAATAATCAGGTGTGATTAAATAAAAGTGATTATTCAGATGTAATTAAAGGATAATTAAGGAATAATTATCAGATTAATTAAGGAATAATTATTCAAGTGTGATTAATTTTAAAAGGGTAACTAAGAGATAATTACTTTGAATGATTAAGAAGTAATCAATCAAGATGATTAATTAAATTTGTGACTAAGGAATATTTACTTATAGTAATTAAGTAATATTTAATCAAAGATGATTAATTAAAGAGAATAATTAAGTGATGTTTATTAATTAATTAATGGATAGTAAGATGGATTGATGATAATCCAACTAATTAAGTAAGAATCAATTTAATTAAGAATTAATTAAATTATTTAAGTTGGATCAACCTTGTGTATGAGTAATTATTGATTGGCAGATTAGTATCATTGGATGAGTTAATGATATTGATTGATACTATATGTCATTGGTTGATATGTGATGATGTGAATATGATATATCTAAGATGTGATATATATGCTGCTTTGTGATATATATATGGATGAATGTGATAATAGTGGATTATCTATCTGTGTAATGTGAATCATCCATTTATGTTAAGTGATATTTCTGAATATCTACTGTTTAAATCCCTTAAGTGCAACTTGAAAATTTAAAATGACGTTTGGATCCGGTGAGACCGAGATCGGGTTTCCATATTTGGATATCCGAAAACAATACCGATCCAAAATAAACGTTAGGTCGTGAATCCAAGTGGAGCGAGTGAAGACTCGAGGTGTAAGAACCATACGTCGGTATAACTTTGTGGGTGATTCCGTAATGAGTTTGACGAAATAGTACTTATAGGATCGAGATGGTGATTCAGAGTGCAAGGGCTATCGTCGTTGACTCTGAGGGTGATTCCAAAATGAGTGCAACGAGATTGTGCCTTTAGTTTCGTTCGAACTCGGAATGAACTTGTATGGATTGAATGCTTTCAGAACATCGTCAGGTGGACGATGAGCATTCTAAGATAAATGTGTTCTACAAAGGTAATCGTAGCCTCAAGCCTCATCAACCGGGAATGGCTAAAACAGGGAAGGTGCAGCAAGGTTTCGTGGGCAGCTCCCACTGGAGAGCGAGATACATCCCTATCTAGATGTCCCTTTTTATTTCGGCTTTGTGGGCAGTTGGTCTGCAGCCAACTGCGGGGTGGTCTTGTTCGGGAATGTTCGGTAAGGAATGGTCCCGGCCTTGTGTTGCAGGGGAGCTAGGCTGGCTCCACGCTACGGTGATCTAGGCCACGTACTGTGACGGGCGGTACCCTAGTAGCCCTGCCATTGATGGAAACCCACTTTCCCTACGAGACCCTACGTTATTGTTTGTATTACCCACTTTTGTGGCTAGTAGCTGGAATGTAATCATGTAACAATTTCGGCTATTTCATATTTACTTGAAAACCCTAGACACTATTATAATATCACTGGATTTCCTATTAAATGTCTTGGTTAGCATAAGGTAAAAACTTTTCCAAGTTTATGTGTGGGAAGTCTTACATGATACCCTTTCTTTTAAAAGGATTTTTCTAAAGTTAAGCAATCTTAAACCGTTTATTCACACCAGACCCCTGTCTGACCCGAGTGTTTATTTTCTGTTTTATTAAACTCTTGGGTACTCATATTATGTATGGGTAGTCAAGTGATTCACGTTATCTTTGACGAATTGTGGAGGAGCTTTGGAGTGGGAGGCTTCAGCGTGTAGATTATAGTTAGAGTTTCCGCTGTGTTGTTATTCTGTATGATGTCTTGTATTGTATTAGACAGAGATGTTATAACTGTCTAAATTGAGATGTATAGTTGTGTACTCTGATGTATATGATACTAACTATATGTTATATATTATATTTCATTTCGTTCCGCTGCGAGATTCTGATGTGTTGTTGTTCTTTCTTCTCTTTCTTTTCTTCTTCTATCTCTTTCTTTCTTAATTAGTGATGCGATTTTATGGTAATAGAAAGTCGGGTGGCCACATAAGCTATTTTGAAAGGGATATAGTTTTGAAATAAAATGATTTGATTTTGAAGTATAAACTACTTTGAAACGACCACAACATTATAATAACGTTTGGTTGTTAAAGAGACCGAGATCAGAAGTTGTCATACACTATGCCAACTCCGAAAACCACTATAACAAATGTGTACGCGGTGGAGATCCAGAATGAAGTAGGATGGTGGCGACGATCCTATTCACGTATGAACATGGACCCGACTCCCGTGAGTTGGCTAAAGGTTGGTAAAACAGGAGCGATCTCGGGCCAAAAGGGGTAGGTCCTCTGGTCGGACACACTTCTTCGATACTATACTCTTACTTGTGGTTGATTTGATGGCCATCCTCTGATTTTGGTTGGGAGTGTGTTCCGATGTGGGTGTAGTGGCTACTACGTTACCGCCAGCCCGTGTGCGTAATTGGTATATCTACCCTGGCATTGCCTTGTGTGCCGTGTCACCTACCATAGCCGGCCTATTTGTGTCGTACCTATGGAGTATCTTCTCGTAGTCTCCCGATCAGGAGATATGCAGGTACTATATAGACTTTTGGCACTACTATGTGTTAAGGGCTATAAGGGTAACACCCCTTAACGCTATTTTAAAGAAAGTTTATTTTACTGTGGACATTATTATAATACCGCAATATGACTACATAGTAAATAGTTTAACGGATCCTTAGAGGATGGGCGATCCCAAGCATCCTTTAAGTTACTGATGCATTTTGTTACTGTTCACTTGGGTTGATTTACAGTTCATAAGTATTTATTTCCTGATTTGAGTGTATTGTATTTTACTTTACGCTCGAGTCAGATTGAGTGATTCAGCATTTAAGACTCACCTTCGGAGTTTGAGCTTTGCTTGAAGATCTGATGCAGTAGCATACCTGGAGTTAAGGACGAGCGACCCAGAGTCTCGACTTCGTGACCTAACGTGCCTCCACGACCTAACTCCGCCACTACCCCGCGACCTAACTTCAACCTCACGACCTACCAAACATTCCGCGACTTAACTTCACCCCACCGCGACATACGACCTAGCCATAGCCGCGACCCAACAATTCAATTCCACCGCGACCTACGACCTATTCCCCACCGCATCCTACGACTAACGACCTACCATGAACAATCGCACGACCTACTTCCCTCTTCCATATGTCGCGAGCGACTAATCTAGGTCGCGAGCAAATCAAAACCGGCCCTTCCCTATTTCCAGCGACCTTCCAATGTCGCGAGCGACTTATCTAGGTCGCGAACGACATTATTTTAAGTCGCTGCCTTTTTTATGTCGCATAGAAGCTTGTGTCGCAAAGATTGTTGAGTCGCTCTGGGTGCTGAAGATATTTTAAGTCGTGAATTGAATTATTGTAGGTCGCGTGAGCCTTATGTGGTGTGTATTGTACTTTGTTATGTCATTATGTTCTTGAGTCGTTATTTTTCTTAAGTCGCGTGTTGTTTCTTCTCTTCTGTCGTTTGTTGTATTTTCTTAAGTCGTGTAAAGTGTTGTAACAAGTGTTGAGTTGTAACTTTCCCTATAAATAGGGGTGTGTGATCACTTGTAAAGGTTGTTGAAAATTGAATAAAATTTTGTTTGTGAAGCTTTGTGCCTCCATTAAATTGGTAGTCGAGTGTTAACTCCTATCTCCACATACGTAATTCGAGTTCGTTCGAATTATCGTTTGTTGAAGCCGATTCACGGTATCTTATGCGCAAGATCAACGTTGAAGAATCGTAGATCTCTTTTCGCGGAATCGTGCGCGATCAACGTGATAGAGATAGCTAGAATTCGGTATCTTCGGATCAACGAATTCGGGCATTACAGGATTACCAATTCACCGCTTGCTACTTTCATCCATTTCATTTGTTTTTCGAATATCCGTTGTGTCAGTTTGGTATCAGAGCGAGATCGCAAGAAGTTGCATCATTTGGAGACTTGGGTTTCGAGAATTTGAAGCTTGGAGATCGTATTTGTAATTGTTGAGAAGTTTAGTGATCATCGTGTTCATCGTGAAGTTGCATCAAGCTGGGAGTTTCGATCCATCTCACTTTTGATCAAAGTTCGAAAAGTGTTTGAAATTTATTCTTGAGTTTGTTTGAAGTTCAACCATGCCTCCGAGACGAGCTCAACGTCATCGAAATATTAATGCTTTGTGTGGAAGAGAAGAAGCTGATGAAATGGAGCAACGATTCAACGAGTGTTTCACTGAGAAGTTGAATGAAGGAATTGGTCGATTAGAGGGAATGATGCTTGAAATGAATCAAAGTAGAAGAAGAGTTTCACCTGAATCGAAGCATGGGGGAAGTAGAGCTTCGATACATTCAGATCGAGAGAGAAGAGAAGATCAAGATCATAGAAGTGTTGACAATCGTGATAGAAATATTGATCGAAGGAGTGGTAGTAGAGATGTTGGAGGTCGTGATCGACATCGATATACTTCAGATTTTGATGAGGAGTTTGATGGTGATAGGAGAAGTGTTCATTACCGAGATAGAGAACCAATACGACGTCAGTATCGAGATGTAGTGGATGATCGTCGATGGGAATCGGGAATGAAGATGGAAATTCCAGAGTTCAAAGGTGGAATGGTTGCTGAAGAATTTTTAGATTGGTTGTCTAATGTTGAAGAAGTTTTTTATTTCAAGGAGATTCCGGAGAATCGCCGAGTGAAGTTAGTCGTTACAAGGCTGAGGGGGAGAGCTATGGCATGGTGGCAGCAAACCAAACTTACACGAGAACGGATGGGGAAGTCGAAGATTGTTGACTGGGAGAAAATGAAGAAATTGATGAAAGCTACATTTTTACCTTACAATTATCAGTCACTCATGTATCAGAGGTTGCAGAATTTGAGGCAAGGGACAAAGACTGTTAATGATTATGCTGACGAGTTTTATCAACTAATTGCCCGAAATGACATCATGGAGACAGAGGAACAGTTAACGGCGAGGTTTGCGAATGAATATCCAGGATATGGTTAATATGTTCGATCCAAGATCTATGGCGGAAGCACACCAAAAGGCGTTGGCTTGGGAGAAGCAGGGAAGGCGTGGAGGTGGTGTGTTCACATATTCCAACAATCAAGTGAAGGGAGCTAGTGGCAATACTACTGTTTCGAAGGCTGTTACTAAACCGGCTGTGAATGAGGCTGCGAAGGCAAAGGGCAACAGCAGTTTCAAATGTTAAAATTTCCAGGAAGTGGGTCATAAAAGAAATGAGTGTCCAAAACCAAAGAAACGAACTATGATAGCTGAGGCTGAAGTTGAGGATGTTGGTGAAGGTGATTCTAGTCCAGTGGAGGAAGATGAACAGGATATCACATCGGGGGACGAAGGTTGTAATCTAATGACGAGGATATCTTGTTTAACACTGAAGCAAGAGGATGAAGCCACTTGGTTGAGGAGTAACATCCTTCAGTCGACATGCACTATATTGGGGAAAGTTTGTAAATTTGTGATTGATGCAGGAAGTTGTGACAATCTTATTTCTACAGAAGCGGTGAGAAAATTGAAGTTGAAAACGGAAAAACATCCAAATCCTTATAAGTTAGCGTGGCTGAGAAAAGGAGGAGAAGTGAAGGTGGATAAGCGAGTTCGAGTTTCATTTTCTATTGGAAAGAAATATAAAGACGAGATTTGGTGTGATGTAGTTGAGATGGATGTTTTGTCATTTGCTTCTGGGAAAGACCGTGGCTGTATGATCGAGAAGTGCAACATGACGGTCGGACCAATAGCTATAGTTTTATGTTTGAAGGTGTTAAAATTATTTTAGTTCCAAAGAAGAGACAACAAGGTGAGAGAAAATCTGAGGAGATTGAGGAGCTGAAAACTCTATTGACTTTAAAAGAATTTGTTGAAGAAGTAGAGGAGAGTCCTGAAGTGTTTTTGTTGATTGGACATGAAGCTACTGAATCCGTTTAAATTCCAAAGGAAGTAAAACCGATATTAGAAGAATTCAGTGATGTATTTCCGGAAGAACTACCAAAGGAGTTATCGCCGTTGAGGGATATTCAACATCAAATTGATCTTGTGCCAGGGTCAGTGTTACCTCACAGGCCACATTATCGGATGAGTCCGAAGGAGCATGAAGAATTGAGAAGGCAAGTGGAGGAGTTGTTAGAACAAGGACGTGTCCAAGAGAGTTTGAGTCCATGTGCCGTGCCAGCCTTATTGGTACCGAAGAAGGATGGAACGGGGAGGATGTGTACGGACAGTCGGGCTCTAAACAAGATCACGGTGAGATACAGATTTCCTATGTCGAGATTTGATGATTTGATTGATCAATTGAGTAGGGCTGTTGTGTTTTCCAAGATTGACCTGAAGAGCGGATACCATCAAATTCGTATTAGACCAGGTAATGAGTGGAAGACTGCTTTTAAAACCAGGGAGGGTTTATAAGAATGGTTGGTTATGCCATTTGGTTTGTCAAATGCTCCTAGTACTTTCATGAGAGTGATGAACCAGATTTTTAGACCATTTGTTGGGAAGTTCGTGGTTGTTTACTTTGATGATATTCTGATTTATAGTGGGAGCACGGAAGAACACATCCAGCATTTGCGAGAAGTATTGTTAATTCTACGACAAGAGCAGTTTTATGCAGCAACAAAGAAGTGCGTGTTTATGACTGACAGAGTTTTATTCCTGGTGTATGTTCTTTCAAAGGAAGGTATTCAAGTGGATGAAAATAAAGTGGAAGCTGTTAGGAGTTGGCCACAACCGAATACAATTACTGAAGTGCGAAGTTTTCATGGCTTGGTGTCTTTCTATCGAAGATTCATTCCGCACTTTAGCAGTGTGATGGCACCAGTAATCGATTGCATGAAAGGAAAGAAGTTTGTATGGTCAGAGGAAGTAGGGGTAGCTTTTGAGAAGGTTAAGGCACTTTTGACGACAGCACCAATACTGGTACTGCCGAATTTTCAGTTGTTGTTTGAGTTGCATACTGATGCTTCGAAAGTGGGAACTGGTGGAGTGTTGAGTCAGAATGGTAGACCAGTTGCTTATTTCAGTGAGAAATTGTCTGGAGCCAAGTTGAGATATAGCACTTATGATGTAGAGTTTTACGCGATTGTTCAAGCCGTGAAGCACTAGCGACATTACTTGTTTCAGAAGGAGTTTGTTCTTTACACTGATCATGAAGCATTGAAACATCTACAGGGGTAGGACAAGATTTCAGCGAGACATGCTTCGTGGATAGCATATCTACAACAGTTTACTTTCGTTGTGAAACACAAATCAGGGGTGACAAATCGTGTAGCGGATGCTTTAAGCAGAAGGAATCACTTATTGACAACGATGAAGGTTGAAGTGACAGGATTCGAATTATTGCCAGAATTGTTTTAGGAGGACCCTTACTTCGCAAAGTTTGTTGAGAAAGTTAAGGAAGGGAATACTGATGGATTTGTGTTGGTTGATAGGTTCTTGTTCAAGGGGAATCGTTTATGTATACCAGATTGTAGCTTGAGAAAGAAGATCGTTAAAGAATTACATGAAGAAGGCCATATAGGAAGAGATCGTACATTGCAGTTGATTTCTCAGTCTTATTTTTGGCCATCAATGAGGAAAGAGGTAGAGAGTTTTGTGGAGAGATGTCATATCTGTCAGGTTTTGAAGGGAACAGCTACGATTGCGGGATTATATATGCCGTTACCTATGCCTAACAGACCATGGGTTGATATCAGCATGGATTTCGTTTTGGGTTTGCCTAGAACTCAAAGGGGGAATGATTCTATATTTGTTGTGGTGGACAGGTTTTCGAAGATGGCACATTTCATAGCTTGTAAGAAGACAGCTGATGCCGTTCGAGTGGCTCAACTATTCTTTAAAGAGGTGTATCGATTACATGGTTTACCAAAATCTATTGTTTCTGATCGAGATACTAGATTTCTACGCCATTTTTGGTTGAGTTTGTGGAAGATGGTTGGAACAAAGCTGAATTTTAGTAGCGCTTACCATCCGCAAACTGATGGGCAAATAGAGGTAGTTAACCGATCGTTGGGGAATTTACTGAGATGTCTTGTGAAAGACAATTTGAAAAGCTGGGATATGAAGTTATGTCAAGTTGAGTTTTCTCGTAATCATGCGGTGAATCGTAGTACAGGCTTCAGCCCATTTCAGATTGTATATTCAAGCTTACCAAAGGGGCCGTTGGATTTGACAATAGTACCACCACCAAAGGGTACAGTTAAGTGGGCTGCTGATTTTGTTGATGGGTTGACGGAATGTCATAGAATCATTCAGGAACGATTGAGAAAGGCAAATGAGAAGTATAAACAAATGGCGGATAAGAAACGAAGAAGTGTTATCTTCAAAGAGGGTGATCTTGTTTACGCCGTTTTGACGAAAGATCGTTTTCCAGTTGGAACTTACAACAAGTTGAAAGCTCGAAAGAATGGTCCTGTCGAAATTTTGAAAAAAATCAATAATAATGCATATCGATTGAAGTTTCCAGAACATATTCATACTGCAGACGTTTTCAACGTAAAGCACTTGATTCCGTACCATGAGAATGATCTTGTTGGGGCAGAGAGAAGTGCAAATTCGAGGTCGAATTTTTGTCAACATGGGGTGGATGATGCAGTAGCATACCTAGAGTTAAGGACGAGCGACCCAGAGTCTCGACTTCGCGACCTAACGGTGCCTCCATGACCTAACTCCGCCACTACCCGCGACCTTACTTCAACCTCACGACCTACCAAACATTCCGCGACCTAACTTCACCCCACCGCGACCTACGACCTAGCCATAGCCGCGACCCAACAATTCAATTCCACCGCGACCTACGACCTATTCCCCACCACATCCTACGACTTACGACCTACCACGAACAATCGCGCGACCTACTTCCCTCTTCCATATGTCGCGAGCGACTTATCTAGGTCGCGAGCAAATCAAAATCGGCCCCCCTATTTCCAGTGACCTTCCAATGTCGCGAGCGACTTATCTAGGTCGCGGACGACATTATTTTAAGTCGCTGCCTTTTTTTTATGTCGCGTAGAAGCTTGTGTCGCGAAGATTGTTGAGTCGCTCTGGGTGCTGAAGATATTTTAAGTCGCGAATTGAATTATTGTAGGTCGCGTGAGCCTTATGTGGTGTGTATTGTACTTTGTTATGTCGCTATGTTCTTGAGTCGTTATTTTTCTTAAGTCGCGTGTTGTTTCTTCTCTTCTGTCGTTTGTTGTATTTTCTTAAGTCGTGTAAAGTGTTGTAACAAGTGTTGAGTTGTAATTTCCCTATAAATAGGGGTGTGTGATCACTTGTAAAGGTTGTTGAAAATTGAATAAAATTTTGTTTGTGAATCTTTGTGCCTCCATTAAATTGGTAGTCGAGTGTTAACTCCTATCTCCACTTACGTAATTCGAGTTCGTTCGAATTATCGTTTGTTGAAGCCGATTCACGGTTTCTTGTGCGCAAGATCAACGTCGAAGAATCGTAGATCTCTTTTCGCGGAATCGTGCGCGATCAACGTGATAGAGATAGCTAGAATTCGGTATCTTCGGATCAACGAATTCGGGCATTACAGGATTACCAATTCACCGCTTGCTACTTTCATCCATTTCACTTGTTTTTCGAATATCCGCTGCGTCAAGATCCATCCATCTATTTTTCTTTCAGTATCCAGTGATTTCAGTGATGTATTCTGGTTTGCACCTGATGTATCTTGTTACTCTCCTGTTGTGTCTTGTTTAACTCTGATGTAATTTATATATATATTAGCTTCATGAACTACTATCTCTTTTACTTCCAATGCATTATTATTTACTCTACTTCTGTAATCTATGATTATTTATTTACTGTATATTCTGAGATTTGCCAAATTTTATTTACGACGCGGTATTTTGAGCAATTCAAGTCCGACATGTGCGGATGCGAGTGGTTGAAAATATCAGGTTGTTACATGTGGTATCGTACCTTTGGTTTTAGGCAAAACTCAACATGTATGGTAAATGTATTAATAGAATCACTTTCATTCGATTTTGAATCTCTTCCTTTTTGACTCGATCCCTTTGAATTTTGGAACTTCCCTGCAGTTCCAAAATCCATTCGTGTCCCTCACTATTCGTCTTCTTTTGATTCTGAAGTATCCCATAACTCCACTTCGAATGATCTTTATAATGAGTCGGCGGTTTCGCCAATCTCAAATAGATTTGTAAAGGGGTGAAACTCCTTTACAACAACACCGATTCAACAGAGATTTTTATATCCCCGGTTTAGATGTTAGTGTCTCTTATTATCCCAAACTCTATTCCTTGAGACCGACTGTAGATTTACCATAGAAATTCACATCGATCTTATTCTTAAGTGACGGTTGACCCGGTTTAGGTTGCTCACGATTTGTATAAGCTTATCCATCTTCCTATTCTGTTATTTGTTCATCTCATTTTTTTCCAACTTATCTTTAAATCATTATTAAAGTGTGTTTGTAAACAAATATTTAAAATGTTTTATATATTGTTTTGTTTGAGTTGTTGATGTTGATTTGGGTTTCTGGTCGACTCGTATGATCAACACTATTGATAAGATTTCCAAAACACTTGAACAGAGCAAATTGGCACAGCATGTTTTTTTTTCAAAATTAGTAATGAAATAAATTTTGTAACTATATTATAAATATTTTTCTGGATTTTATTGAATTGGTTGTTAAGAAATAATATTTGATTTTATATATCATTATCTCTTGTTTCATATATAAATAATTGAACTATAAAACATGGTTATAAATTTATTTGGAAATTTAAAATGAATTTAAAAACAAGGATTTGAGAATTTAATTTCCGATGGATTTCAAACCTTTTATTTAAAGTTTTAAAAGGATATACTATTTAAATTTTTTCTAATGGAAATTTGTTTCCAAAGAATTTTAAAGTAAGTGCTCTTCTCTTTGTCATTGGAAAATAACTTCGGTGATGACTGCAATTTCATCGACATTTATTTTTGAGTTTCGAAGTAAAGAGACCACTCTGTAGTCTTGCTACAGTTTTGTTTTGGGGAATTTTATTGATTTGAATTTCTAAAATAAGCTTGGATTTATAACATATGCTGATATATGATCTAAATTTGAATGGATATATATAGTATATGTGCATTTATTTATCTCTAAATAGTTTGGAATTTATTGGAAATTTAATTCCTAAATTTAATCCTGAAAGATAATTTTTAAGTATAATTTCAAGATTTGGATAAATATTCAAGCTTGAAATGATTGAATTGGAAAGTTTTATTTGTATAATACATAATTTCATTCCAATATAACTTACCTAAATTATACGGAAGTTGAATATGTAACTAGATAATATACAGTAGAAAAGATTTTATAAATAAAATTTGTGTGGTTATAATAAATGATATACACTTAAATTTTAGGTTATAAAAAGATTAATAGAGGTAAATAGAGAAAAAAGGGCGATGGAATAATTTACAATATAAAATGATGTTAAAGGAACTAAGTACAAATTAAAGCGGTTATAATAAGTATAAATATATTTAACATAGGTGATAAAATATACTGAGACGAATAATTTTAATTTTAATCTGGAATAAAGAAGAATTAATTTTATTGAGTACTTTATGAGTATAATAAATGATTTTTCAAATCCATGATTTTAGAGATTGTTAATTTAAGATAATGGGATGATAAGATAATGAAATTAGAGATGGATTTATTTAAGTTATGTAAAATTATTTTTCAATTTAAGTTGAAATTTTCATGGTTTCAAATTTATTATTTTATTTTGTTTTTCAAACTATCTTTTGGTTGTCCTTATTTCCCTTATCTTGCTACAGAATAGGGAAGCTACTGCTTATACCAGTCTGTTTAGAAATCTTTCTATGATCTTTAATAATCTTTGGTACTAATTTTCGAATCTGAACACTACTTTCCATCCATAGGCCGTCGATCAAGTGGAAGGAGTGAATCAGATTCTCGAAGATTTTTTGTGCTTGTGTTCTTGATTCTAGAGGATCTTGGGAAGATCATCTCCACCTTGTTAAACTTACCTATAACAATGGTTATCAAGTATAATTTCAATTTTCTTGTCATCTTGTCTTAATCCTATTTCATTCTATTTTTTTATGTGTTTTCCCATACCTCATTCCTTTTCGGGGACGAAAAGTTAGGAGTGGGGGAGAGTATAACAACCTGTATTTTGTGATTATTTTAATTGTATATTTTAATTATTTTATATTGAATTCCTGATTTAAAAACTTTATTTTATTTATTAAAATGAATAAATTTTATTATTTTAAATATAATTTTTGATTTTTATGCGATTTATAATTCCAAATATGAATAAATAGAATATTTTCCAGAAATGTGAATTTTGGTCAATATGGTCAAACTTTGACTTTTAAATTTAAAAATTTAAAAATTTGAATTTTTTTATTTTATATTTTATTATGAAAATAAATAAAATTTCAATTATACGGCTTTTTGTTTCGTTGAAATCCGATTAATATTGTGAAAGTTATGCTTTTACACTATTGTATGTAAATTGTTTATTTAACAAAATTGTTTATTTTAATTTATATAAATAATATTTTTTTGTGTCATATCATGTTCTAATTTGTGTATATATGTTTAAAATGACATGTTATGTAAATAATTTTATTTTTAAAACATTTTAAAAGTGTTGTTATAATTTTCAAATGTTTATTGTATTTTGTTTAAACTTTTTAATGCTAGTTTCAATTTAATAAGCTATTTTCTTATTTATCTACTATTTTTCCTAAAATTATTCATCTATTTTCTTTTTCACTTCATTTTGTTTGTCTTTTATTTTTATTTACGGATTTCATTTTGGTTTATTTTGAATTAAAAGAAATGGAAATTTGAAGAGATAAGGCTTTTCATTTCTTATGACTTTTCATTTACCCTGTCTTTTCATTTTCCTTTTGACTTTTCATTTTAGCTTTAGCCGTGCACTTCTCTTAGTATAGTCATGTATTCCGCATCTTCTATTCACATGAAAATTTTCTTTCTCATCTTCAAAACTCACGGCCAAAAGAAAATTTTGGGAATGGCTTCCTATTATCTCTTTTCCTCTTCATTTTCAATGATTTTTGCCTTTGCTTCTCTTCAAGTATGCTCGGCCTAATCCCTTCACCATCACCACCGACCACCATGTCAATTCCTCCCCATCACCATCCATGGCCTGACCTCCTTCTCCTCTGACTAATGCTAGCCGTGACCGCCAAGTGAAGCTATCACCATAAAGCTTTGCATAAAACTCCACCAAAACATGCTAGCCGAGCCTATACTCCACTATCACTTTCATAGGTTGCCTCGGCCACCAGCATAGCCACCGCCACCTGATGTACATCACCACCGACCATCAGCCTCTCCTCTGACCAGACCTGTACCTTGCATGGCCAAGCCCATATGATGGAATAGCCGAGCCAAATAGTGCACCAAAACTCCACTATTTTGCCTTGACCCTTTGTCTTCTTCATGTTATAACCCCTACACTTCACATGCCTTGTGTAGCCCTGTGCTTTGATGCCAAACTCGAGCCCTCACCACCATATTTACACCATGGCCAAACAAAATATTGAAGGTAGCCGAGCCTATGTTGAGTCATGGTCAAGCAAAGTTTGCTGAAAAAGCTAGGTGATGTTCTTTGTTAATTACAAATTCCAATTTTTTCAATGTATTTTGTATTGAATTCATATGTTTATATTATCTTGTTTAATTTTTGTATACAAGATAAACATCAAAGCTCTCCATTCATTCAAATCAAAAGTCACGCTATATCGTGCTTGTGTGGCTTTGGAATCGTTTGTGTGTGTCGTAGTGGTCTCTAGCTTTGATAAAGGTGAGTCCTTCTCACTCTGACATTTTACTTATGAAATGGTAAATTGATGACAGGTGTTTAGTAATTAAATGTTTATGCAAGTTAATGATGACTATATGATATGCTATTCCATGTTATTTCTATGTTAACTTTGTTAATTATCACCTGACATACGATATATGACATTATAATGTGACTTTGACATGTTAGTATAATTGTATATATTGTTTATGCATATGTTCACACTGCAAGTTCCCTGTAGAATAGAATCACTATGTGTTGAAATGATACATACCCGAACGGACATTAGAATAGGGAAAAATCATTATGAGCTGAAACGATAGGCTCAAGTGATTTTTACTGTATTTTATTTTACTTGGGATTGCGGGCTTGAAATGGTAGAACCCGGATTTTCTTTTTAAATTGCGGATTGAAATGATATATATCCATATCACTTGATCTAGGCTAGAAAATTATATACAGACCCCGTGGTATATTTTTAAAAGATTTCTCTTAAGATATGTATTTTTGAAGTATGAAATTTTGATTTAAAAATATATATTTTATGGTTTTAAGAAGGCTAAATATTAATTTTTGAATTTGTGAATTTAAGGATGCAAATTTGAAGTAAATGCGATTTTTTACTTTAAATTATATTTTTAAAAATGTAAGTAAATAATGGAAATTAAATTTAATGTTTTGAAATGATATTTGAAGTAAAATGTTAAGTTTTATTAAATTTATAAGTTAGGAAAACAGTGAATTTCGACTTAATAAATGAATTGAGTTTTAAATTGGATATTTAATTAGAAAATTTTGTTGACATAAATCATATGTTAAAATTATTTAATGTAAAATTTTGAAGTCTAGAAATATGATTTATAAATTTAAAATAGAATTATTTTTAAGTTTTAATGTTTCTGAAGTTATAATAAAATCTGGAATTTTATTGATAGCATTTCCCAAAATGCTGTGGTCTTATGCCAGCATTTTTAAATGCTGTTGTTTCGAATTTAACAATGTTTGAAATAACTAAATATCTATTACGGCATTTTATAAATGCCGTGGTTCCTGAACTAAAGTATTTTAAAACTATAAGCTATAATAGCACTTTACAAATGCTATCGTCGCTATAATTTGACAATGTTTTAAAATATTACAGATTTTAACATTATTTGAGTTATATTTTAAAAGTGTTAAATGATTTTACTTTTGGAAATCGATTATTTGTTAAATTTAAGGAGTTTGAATATATTTTTATATTTAAATCTGAATTTTAAGGAATTTAAATTGAATTTGAATTTAAATAAGGTTTACTTGGTTATGTGTTAATTTAAATGAAATGAAATGAGATGAATGAATTTTTGAATGAATTTTTGAATGTGTTTTGAAATGATATTTAAATGATATCGCTCATTTTAAAATGATATTTAAAATTGAATATTTGAATTTAAGAATGATAATGAATTCATAAAGGATTTGAAAGGAAATGATTTTGAAATGGTTTTTAAATGATATGATCTTTATGTCGATAAAGAATGTGAATTTGGAATGATATTTGATTTCGATTTATTCGATAAATGAATATTTGAAGTTTATATTAGCATGAAAGGATATTTGGTTTACTTGTAATTTTAGTTATTTGAATAATATTTGATTTATGAAATGACAATATCAAAACTAACTAGTAATGAAGTTCAGAGATATATGAAATTATAAAATCTAGTTTTGAAATGTGGGATATTAAAGCTTGGAAATATACTAAAAGTTGATTGAATTGAAACTGATGGTTTGAATTGAATTAAATTGGAAATTTGAAAATTTGGGTTTAATTGAATAAATTTGTAAAATGTAAAGAATTAAATGAATGTTTCGGATTTCAAATGTATGATTTCGAAGTGTTTTGATGTTGGGCGAATTCTCATACAGAAGATCTCGAGACCAAGAAGTCACAAGTTTTACCCGGGCTCGCAACCTCCACTTCGTTCAGCAAACACAAGGCTCGAAGTCCATCCGGCATTCTCCATGCACAAGCTCATTCGGCATAAGGACATTCGGTCATCCCCATTCGGCATACCGGACCAAGGGCACCACCGAACCACCTCTCCAACACCCTACCGGACCAACCTACAACCGGACCAAGGCCATCACCGAGCCAACACTCCTCCCCTACACGACCGGACCAGACCACCACCGGACCACGCCTATCACCGGACCACCATGACCGAACCAAACTCCAACTTCTCTAAGCACAGCCGAATGAAGCCTTGCCGAACCAGATGATTGCCAGTCCAGATTGCTCAAGCCCGGGCCCACCAGCAGCTATATACATCCAAGAACTCTGCCCCCTACCTCACTCTATAAATAGAGGGGCAGGGTAACAACAATGGAAGACAAGTTTGAGAGCTCAAGCACGGAAGGAACTTTCAAACTACTTTCATATACTTGTACACAAAGCATTGTACTTGTAATCTGAAAGAAAGAAGATAATAACATATAAAGTGGACGTAGGCACGTTCTGGCCGAACCACTATAAATCTGTGTGTCTTTTACATTTCAGCCCCTGCTTTTTTCATATTTACATAACTCATCTAAATCATTAAGAATCACATAAAATCAACTAAATCACACGACTTGGAGGTGTTTGCCCACTTTTCGCGCAAACATTTTTGGTGCTTTCACTGAGAACTTCGAACTCGAAGCTCCAGCTTCCCTCATCCAACCTTCTTTCCCAATAGCATTCTTCATTGCCTAGGAAACATGACTTCCAGACCAAGAAAAGACGCCAACAAGGGAAAGAACGCTGCAACTAGCAGCGCTCCAAATCCAGTGGATCCAGATCAAGAGAACCATCCCACTACGGCAGCAGTGCCACATGTAGATCAGGCAATTCCAACAGCCCCTGCCGCGGAACAACCGGCAGTAATCACTAGAGCGGGCCTGGACAGAGTTGTGGTGGAAGTGACTAACCGCTTCGCATCCCAACAAGAAGCTTTGGTGAACCAACTCATGTCACGCTTGAGGGATGTCGAAGAATCCAACCGCAACACTGAATCATGGGATGAATCTCAATCTGGAGGATCTCGGAGACAGCAAAGGTCTTCCCTCTTCGAGGAAGCCATCAACAGGAACAACAATGATAGGGGCCGCACCCGGACTCAGCCCGACTCCGACTCGAGGAAGCGCTTGGAACCGAACCCAGTGGGGGAGGCGCCAGGCGAGGGTCGGATGTAGCTGAGCCAGTCATGCCACCTAATCATAGAAACCCCGCTGAACGGAGCCGAGCTAGAACCCAGCCCGAAGTTGACCCCATGGAAATGCCCGAAACAGAACCCCTCAGGGGAAGATCAAGGAAGGGGGCAACTGTAGCTGGTCCTAGCATGCATCCGAGCAGCCAGAGGCAACCACTGGATAACGTCAGAAGTGATAGACTATACCATCCCTACAGGTCATCTGGACGAGATCGATCCCGCAGGGAAGAACCAAGTTCATTTCTATCCGCTCCAAATTCTGATGAAAGAATGGCACGATTATTCAGAGAATGCGTCCAATGGGAGCAAAGGGACCGAGGAATAGGCGCTAGGGTCACCAGCCCCTTCACCCGCAATATCGAAACTGCCATCACCCCCCGGGAGTGGAAAATGCCAACCATGGAACCTTACAAGGGAACTTCCGACCCCATCGTACACTTACAAAGGTACACCCAACATATTCTCATGAGCGGAGCAACAGAAGGGGTGCTGTGTAAATGTTTTCCGCTATTCCTAGCAGATCTAGCTACCTCCTGGTTCTGCCATCTACCCCAAGGATCTATCAGCTCATGGGAGATGTTGAAAGAAAGGTTCATTAGCCAGTTCCGCATCCATGTAGAGCAACCCAAGGATGCTTATTCTCTATCCAATGTCAAACAGAAATCCGGAGAGACACTGCAACAATATCTAACCCGGTTCAACGCCGCAGCGGCCGCAGTCCAAGATGCCGATGAGAAGCTCACCCTAATGGCCCTCTGTAGTGGTGTACACCCAGATACCAAGTTCGCTAGAAGACTAAGGAAAAACCAGCTACTTTACCTGATTTCTTCCATGAAGCTGGAAAGTATATGAGACTTGAAGACGCCGCCACTGAGAGGCAGTCAGGGCAACAAGGTAAGACGACTTCGGACAAGATTCCCGCTGCAGCTAAGGACACTCGAAGAAATGAATCTAGAGATAATGTTGGGGGCAGGAAGGTTGAAAAACGCCAATATAGACCAGGACCAAGATTTGACTCCTACACTCCTTTGAATGAAACAATCGAAAACATCTTTCTAGCCACTCAGGGCGAACTCGGATACAAGCGGCCCCCGCACAAGAAAGAATCTGATAACGCACTCAAGTCTGGAAAGTTCTGCCACTTCCATGAATCCCACGGACATGACACCAATGAATGCCACCATCTCCGGGACTTGATCGAAGAACACATCAGAAGAAGAAGGCTGGAACGCTATGTGAAAGGTCAGAACAGGACTCCAACCCCTACCAATGAGAACTCAAAGCGACCCCTCCCTGAAGTGGCGGAGGGAATCGCAACACCAGTGGCTCTAGTCAAGAGAAGATAGTGGTCCATACCATCTCGGGAGGACCACACATCGCCGACAGAAGCTGGGCAGAGATGGAAAGATACGGCAAGTCACTTAGAAATGCTGAATGCTATGTCAACTCCATTATGGAAGAACGCCACCCGAAACGGAAAGAGAGTGACGACATCGTATTCAGTAGGCGTGATTTAGAAGGAAGACAGTATCCGCATATGGATCCCATGGTCATCTCTGCCTAGTTCGGTCCAGCTAAAGTTTTCCGAATTCTAATAGACACAGGAAGCTGCGTAAATATCCTATTCAAGCATGCTTTCGACAAAATGAAGCTGTCAATGAAGGATGTGTCTCCCTGTAACAAACCCCTGCACGGTTTCACTGGAGATGCAAAAATGCCGCTCAGGCAACTTGACCTCTTCGTCGAAATAGGAAGTCATCCCTGCTCCGTTGTGCGAAAACAAACATTCGTGCTAATAGAAAACCACTCGGCCCACAACGCCTTCTTGGGAAGACCAGCCTTATCTGACTTCCAAATTGTCCTAGCCCCGTGGTGCCTAAAGATGAAATTCCCAACAGATAACGGAATAGGAGAAGTTGAAGGAGATCAAGACGCCGCTCGAGATTGCTATGTAACTGAACTTCGCAATAACCATAGAAAGAATAAAGGGAAAGATGCAGAGACCACTCTCTGCATGAAAAGCTTGGAAGCATAGCAACTAAAGAAAGCCCCTCCTCTTCGATACACCAGCGATCCTTTCAATGAACTAGACCCCATGGATAAGGAGGAGGAGGCTACCGCTGAGCCTGCAGAGGCCATGGAATTCGTATATGTAGACAAACATGATTCAAGCAGACTATTAAAAATAGGATCTCAGCTAAAAACAGAATTGAAGGATCAACTCATTGACTTTCTCCGCCACAACTTAGATGTATTTGCATGGACACATGCCGACATGACAGGAATCTCCCCAGACATAGCATGCCACATGCTGAACATCGATCCCACCAAGGTACCGATAAAGCAGAAAAAGAGAAGCATGGGAGCAGAACGATCAGCAGCCCTCAATGAGGAAGTAAAGAACCTACTTGCTAATGACTTCATACGAGAAGCCATCTACCCCGAATGGATAGCTAACCCGGTACTAGTAAGGAAAGCTAATGGGAAGTGGCGAACATGCATTGATTTCTCCAACTTAAATGACGCTTGCCCGAAAGACTGCTTCCCGCTCCCCCGAATCGATCAACTTGTGGACAGCACTGCCGGGCACGAACTTTTATCTTTTATGGACGCATACTCCGGATACAACCAGATTCCCATGCACGCTCCCGATCAAGACCACACTAGCTTCATCACTGACCGGGGATTATATTGTTACAAACTCATGCCTTTTGGACTCAAAAATGCCGGAGCTACCTATCAACGCCTCGTCAGCAAGATGTTCGCGGAATTAATAGGACGAACTATGGAAGTATATGTGGATGACATGTTGGTAAAGTCCAGGAAAGCCGACGATCATGTAAGCCACCTGAGCGAGATGTTTCAGGTACTTCGCCGATATGGAATGAAGCTGAATCCTCAAAAGTGCTCCTTCGGAGTGTCATCGGGAAAATTCTTAGGATTCATTGTCCATTCCAGAGGAATTGAAGCAAACCCTGAACAAATCCGGGCTCTAAAAGAAATAAGGATACCTTCCACCCGAAAAGAAATGCAGAGCTTAAACGGAAAGGTGGCCGCCCTAAGCAGATTCATTTCCAAAGCAACTGACAAGTGCGTCCCTTTCTTCGAAGCTCTCAAGAAAGACAAAGGAAGGTTCGAGTGGACCGATGAATGCTTAAAAGCCTTCCTTAACCTGATCGAACACCTTCAGAAACCACCAGTACTCTCAACCCCGAACGAAGGCGAAGAGCTATACCTATACCTCGCTGTATCATCTCATGCTTTAAGCGCTGCCCTAGTAAGAGAAGAAGACCGCACACAACGCCCGGTGTACTTTATAAGTAAGAGATTTACGGGGGCAGAAGCCAGATATCCTAAACTTGAGAAATTGTCATATTGTTTATTGATCGCGTCACGAAAACTACGACACTACTTCCAATCTCACTCCATCAGAGTTCTAACCGATCAGCCACTAAGACAGGTGCTCCATCGTCCCGACACTTCTGGACGACTCCTCAAATGGTGCATTGAACTAAGTCAGTATGACGTCACCTACCATCCTCGCACTGCTATCAAGGGGCAAGCCCTGGCCGATTTCATTGCCGAATTCACTACCAACGAAGGCAAGGATCGGTTTGAAATAGCAAAAAACATCAAGTGGAACCTCTTTGTAGATGGAGCATCAAACGAATAAGGCTCGGGGGCAGGTATTGTGATAATCACCCCCAGGGGAAGAAAGCTGTACTATGCATTAAGGTTGGAATTCGCGGCCACTAACAATGATGCGGAGTATGAGGCAGTAATAGCGGGATTGGAGGTTGCCTTAGAAATTGGAGTCAATTCTTTATGTCTTCATAGTGATTCTCAACTTATCGTAAACCAAGTACTAGGAGAATTCCAGACACGAGAAGAACGACTCACAGCATATCTAAAGAAAACCAAACTGCTGCTCGACCAATTGGACCATTATCTAATCAAACACATTCCTCGAGAAGATAACCAAGAGGCCGATGAACTAGCAAAGCAAGCTAGTATGAAGAATAGCACCATTTCCGGAGCACTAGCCATCTCAAGGCAGCTAGCCCCAAGTTTTGAACAAGTGAATCTGATAACTGCAATTAAAGAAGCAACTTGGATGACTCCTATCCGGAAATATTTGCAGGACGGCACACTACCAGACAAACGTGATGAAGTCAGGAGAATTTTGAGGAAAGCTCCCCACTACACAATACAAGAAGGCATCCTCTATCGGCGTGGCTTCTCTAGCCCCTTATTCAGATGCGTCGCTGGAAGGGAAGCCAAGGAAATCTTATTTAACATCCATCAAGGAAGTTGCGGAGATCACACTGGAGGGCAGACTCTGGCGAAAAAGATACTCCGATATGGATATTACTGGCCCACACTAAACAAAGACGCCTTAGACTTCGTCAAGAGATGCGACAGATGTCAGAAATTTGCCAAGATTCCTCGACTACCCACAAATGAGATTACTCAAATGACCAGCCCTTGGCCCTTTGCTGTATGGGGAATTGATTTAATTGGCGAACTGCCAACGGGCAGGGGCGGGGCCAAATATGCTATAGTGGCAGTCGATTATTTCACCAAATGGGTGGAAGCGGAACCCCTAAATAAAATATCTTCAGCAAAAGTTATCAACTTATTGATCAAAAATATTCTGTGCAGGTACGGAGTACCACTCAAGATCATATTAGACAACGGACTCCAATTTGACAGCGAAGAATTCGCCGACTGGTGCCAAGAGCATGGAATTCATAAAAGCTTCTCATCGGTAGCTTATCCTCAGGCAAACGGAAAAGTCGAAGCTGTCAACAAAATTCTCAAAACCCTAATCAAGAAGAAACTTGAAAAGTCAAAAGGCGCTTGGGTGGACGAACTTCCTACGGCACTTTGGGCCTACCGCACCTCTTTCAGAACATCAACGGGACATACTCCTTTCTCTTTGGCATATGGATCGGAGGCAATGCTCCCTGTTGAAACTATTGTTCCTTCCCACCGTAGGATCCACTACAATCCAGAAGAAAACGAAGAACTACTCCTCATGTCTTTGGATCTGATTGAGGAAAGGAGAAACGAAGCAGCACTCAAAGCAGCAGCTCACAAACAAAAAGTGGCAGCACTATACAACTCCAAAGTCAAGCATCGCATCTTACAAGAAGGAGATCTTGTTCTCAGGCGAATCTTTCCGCGCCACGGGGCACTGGACCCCATCTGGGACGGACCATATGTAATTCATAAAGATCTCCACAACGGAGCTTATATTTTGTCAACAGTGGACGGAGAGGTGTTCCAGAGGGCATGGAACATCCGACACCTCCGTCGATACTTTTCTTAACTTGTACTGCCCATATGAAGTGAATTAACAAAGAGAATCAGTGGACGTAGGCATTTTCATGCCGAACCACTTTAAAAAATCTTGCCTCTTTTTAACTTGTTCCTTTATATCTTCTTGGCTGCTTGTTAAGCTTTATCCTTTCCTGTTGAACAAAATCTTATGGCATCTCCACTCAAGACGCACCACGGCCTCATCTGGACAAGGCCTAACAGGTACGCTACGATTCTATGCACTCGCCAATGAGACTCTTTTGCTCCAGCATCCCTCTGCTACGGGTTAACTCATTGCTCGCGCCTGCCCTCAAAGCCAACTGTAATGGGCCGATTATAAGTCATCATAAAGGCCGACTATATCCGATGGAAGCTCATTACGGCGTTCGGCTCGCCGGCAACCGTGAACCTACTTTAAGCCCCAACATAAGGTATGGCCAGCCAGGGGTAGTTAACGGCCAACGGCACCCATGCTAGCCATCCCGGTAAATCGAATAATACCCACGATTACGGACCATAATGGTTCGGGTAGTTACCGTGCGCGATCTCGGCTCCGATGTGTCTTAAGTGCGGCTGTGGTAAAAAAGAAAACTCCCCGCGGAGGCGTAAGATGGGTGACAAATGTCTCCAAGACCCACAGCTAGGGAAAGTGACTACAAACCCGTTTGCCACAAACTTAAGCACATCGACGGCCTACCGTGACTGGAAGTTTTACTTTTTCTATATTTCCATTTCATTTAAATACTTTTATCCTATCCTGTATAACAAACTCTAAAGTACAGGAAACCAAATAGGGAGCATTCACTCATGAGAATCTAAGCCTGCGTACTGGGTGGCAAAGTACTCAGATATATTCATGATCAGTTACACAAGACGCTCAAAACTACCGCCTGCAAATAAAACATGAAGGGTGGTACTCTCTTCTCTTGTACATAAATACATAACTATAGCTTATTCATATGTCACACTAACATTGCAAAACATGAAATTATATTTCAAGCAAAGGCTTAACGTCAAACACAACTAATCATAGGCATATACATAGTTATACTTCTCACGCAGCACATCAAAATGACAACAACATTTAAACATAACAAAATCAGCTTATATTATAAAATCACACAAAGTTATTCTCTGCAAATAATATTATTACAGTCACATCAATGTTTTGGACTAACGTAAACAACAGTAAAAAGAAATAAAAAGCGGCCGAATCCGGACGAGTAACCAGCTGCGTCCACACTCCATCACCAACTTCCCAAGCCTATTTGGCCGCAGGGCCGGAACCCCCAGAGTGTTGATCGGAAGTTCCACATGTCCAATTCAGAAGAGGAATCCATTAAACAAACGATAAACGATCAAGTTATGGAAACCCGAAAAGAAAAGGAAAAGAGAAGAATAACTCACCAGCGTCCGCCGCTTGATCCTCATCCTCCAGTTGCACACCCGCTTCCTCCGCAGCGAGCAACCGCATCCCCTCCTTCACCGCCGCTTGCTCCTCTTTCGAGAACTGAGCAGTGACCACATCCAGACTAAAAGCCGCTCCACCTTCCTTACCCGCATCGACCCTGGCCTCCTCTAAAGCCCGAAGGTATATCTTGGCCATGACCCGGGGATAATCATCCATCCAAGACAAGCTTCCCTCCTTCCAAGTGCGGAAGTACATGTCCTGCAGCATCTCGTCCATCATCCCCTCATTCTCCTCGAACTCCCTCACCCGGGCTTCGGAAGCCTGCAACTTGGCGACAGCGACATCCCTCTCTGATCGGTATCTCGAGCAGTCAGCCTGGAGAGACCTCCTCATCTCCTCCATCTCCTCCTTTAACTTGACTTGAGCCATCTCCGCGGCCTCAAGCCTTCCAGACAACTCCTCTACCTGCTCGAGATCCGCATTCCGAACCTCATCCACTGTCGCAATGGCCATGTCGATCCGCTCCTTACAGGCGACCTCCATTTTTCGTAACTCCGCCCTACTAGCCTTTTCCATGGTCTCTTTCAGACGCCTGGAGGCTTCCTCGTGCCGAGAAATCTGAACGGCTTGACCGGCAAGCTGTTCGGCCTGATCAGCAACCTTCAGCCGCAACCGAATATTGGCACTCCCAATCTCCTCCTCGGCCTTGACCAATTGAGCATGATACTTCATTAACTTCTTGGTCTCTTCAGCCACCCGATCGATATTAGCCTTGGCCTCGTCTCCCATGGTAACTACCCGAGTGGTGAGCAGATCAAGATCTAGGGACTTAGCCTCGTCTAACACTCGTACCATGGGGTTGCGGGGAAGGAGGCGTTCACCCGTGGCCTCATCAAATGAAATATCCCGAGAGCTTGGGTCTAAATCAGGATGACTGGCAAAGGGGTCACGAGGCACGTCAGGACGCCTTATACGGATAACTGTGGGATTCTTGGAAGGAGGTGGAGGGGGGATAAACTTCGTGCTCTCCTCCGTGGCATCACGAGGAGGCTGAACAGGAAGCTGCGGACCAAGGGAAGGCTCAAATAAAGAACGACTCCTCTTCTTTTTCTGAATGCTCTCTTCGATGACCCCAAGAAGAGGACGGTATTTGACCACGTCTCCAGTGCGACCAGTGGGAGGCTTCGCAGAAGCTCTCATCAACTTGAATTGTTCGAGGCGGTGTCGAACGTCTAACGTTTTAACCACCTGGCCTGCCCCTGGAATAAAGAACAAGTGTTACGAACATACAATGGTCCCCAATTCAGGAAGTATGTTAAGTAAAAAGAAAGAAAAGTGTGAAGGCACGTCTATTATACAAACCCTGCGGAGGAGTGGGGTACTGCAATAAGTCCTGAATCTCATTCCAGGACGGGAGTGAACCACAAAATATTTCTAAGTCCTTATCGAAAATGGAATCGACAGAGGACAAAAGTTCACCTTGCACCACCGAAGTCACCCTGGCTGAGGAACCCCTGGGGGATAGATCGGCACCAGCCCCGACCTTGCCAGTCTCCTTCGCCTTCTCCGCTCCCGATTCCCCGAAGGCCTGGCGGAGGGCCACATCCAGCTCAGAATCTTGCCCAGAAGTTAAGGCACCAGCACCACTACCACCCTGACAATCTCCATCTCCTCCGCCTTCCGACTCTCATTCCATATCGCCTCCTTCGCCCTCTTCCACACCTTCCTCCTCCGGAATGATCGGGCAAGTACTAGGAGAGGGGCCCTCCGATTCCTTAAGCTTCTTGCCCCCCGCGACGGGATGCTGTGCAAAGGGTTTTCTCTTGCCACTCTTCACCGTGGCCCCCTCCTTAGCTTTAGCAGCCTTCTCCTCAGCCGTGTCCCTCTGCTTAACAACGGACTGGTGCGGCTGGATCAAATTGTACTCCAGGAGGGTAGCGTTCCTGATCAGGAACGAAGCCGACCTGTCCCGCGCAGGAATGGCCTTTATTCCAGCAGCCATCCGCGCCAAAGAATCATCTTCCACGACGGCAATGCCACCTGTCGCTAGCAAGAAATAGAAGCGTGTCAGAAGAAGCACAACAGTTAGAACATGGAAAATATAAATGAAATTCATCTTACAGCCGGAAGTGAAAAGGCGGAAAGAAACAGAATCGTCCTTGATAAAGAACCATTCCTTCTTGAACATGGTGAACTTTGAATATAAGTCCAAGACCGGTTTGAAGGGCACGGTCGCTTCTAGACTAATATACGGAGACCCCATCTTGTAGCCCCTCAGGTTATACAAATACCGAATTTCCCGGTTAGAAGGAGGGCGCCCGTATCTTCTCTGGAAGATGACGAAAAGGCTTACCAGAATGGCATAAGACTTCGGCTGAAGCTGGAATGGAGCCACTTTCAAATATGTGGTAAAGATGACTATCCAGGCATTGATAGGAGGGATAGCACCACACATGCAATGGTACCTGCTGTAAGCGAAGTAACCTTCGGGGGGATTATACGGCATCACTCCATCTCCCGGCAGCAGCATAAGAGCCCTGTCTATCCCAAATGAACGAGAGATGACATCAAGTTGCTCCTCCTTTAGGGAGCTAGGAAAGCAATCGGGAGGGGAGACCAGAAGTTCCTGTGGACCATATCCGTCCACTAACGACCTCGGAACAGGTCGATGCTGCCCAGATCCTGGTTGGGCTAGGGGCACGGAGGAAGACTCGCCTCTATCTTTGGATTTCCATCTGTCTGATCGTGTTTCCGCCTTGCGAGACATTTATCTGCATACACAAAAGCGAAAAGACAAGTTGTTAGAACAAGGAGTACAAAGATGTAAGCGAAAAAGAATGCATAAGTCCAGAGTTCCACTCAAAGTCCAAATACAAGAGTTCATTCGGTATACATGTCATTCGGCACTAAGAGTTCATTCGGTATACATCCATTCGGCACTAAGGCCTAAGGCCCATTCGGTAAAACGAGGACCTTCGTATGTATTCGGAAAATTAGGCACATTCGGTAGTAAGTCCATTCGGCAATAAGTGTATACCTGATTCGGCAAGCAAGTTGGTTCGGCACGAAATGGTTCGGCTTTCGTTTGATTCGGCAAGATTGTTGATTCGGTATAGTATTGGTTCGGCGCTTGTTGATTCGGTGAAGAAAACCTAAGGGGGTGCAGCCCCTATATATAGACTGGAGGAACACCACCGGACCAGATGGTTCGGCATACCGGACCAACCTCCGACCGAATGCAAACCTATACCTACTCGAAGCCGAATGAAACTGTCTCTACCAGCATAAACCAGAAGCGGGGGCACGCAGGGCGCCTCGCTCAGATAAGTACCGAACTCCAGAGCTTACTAATAAAGTAAAGAATATGATAACAATGAATGAGTCGTAAATCTCTCACTAACATGGGTTAATCATTTACACGTGTACGCAACCACGAACGGTCCATAAGCACGCTCTGAATGGCTATTAACCCTGTAATCGTGAGAATTTACACTTTGACATTCCTTTTTAAGCTCATCGGTTAAATGGATATTTGATTCTGATAATTAGGAAATGGCTAAGCCACTTACACATGTACAGGGTCGCGAACGATCCTTAGGCATGCTCTGAGCTGGCGATAAACCACCTTGGCAAACGATCCAGGGGCCCACTCTAACGTGAACCTGGCATCGATAATGCTAAGCCCCCTCGGGGCACACTCTCTCGTCCCAAATGACACAATTTACTTCATCTCGAATATGTCAATCCCGAACGATCGTTACCTGAAATCACACTAAAACTGTAAATTCCTTTGCAGGACACCAACAGGATATGGGCATCTAACCCATGACACTACGAAACAAGCCTTCCTACCACAGGGAAACAAAGCGCGACACATGCAAGCACGCGCCCCACTTTGGGGGGAAAATGTTGGGCGAATTCTCACACAGAAGATCTCGAGACCAAGAAGTCACAAGTTTTACCCGGGCTCGCAACCTCCACTTCGTTCAGCAAACACAAGGCTCGAAGTCCATCCGGCATTCTCCATGCACAAGCTCATTCGGCATAAGGACATTCGGTCATCCCCATTCGGCATACCGGACCAAGGGCACCACCGAACCACCTCTCCAACACCCTACCGGACCAACCTACAACCGGACCAAGGCCATCACCGAGCCAACACTCCTCCCCTACACGACCGGACCAGACCACCACCGGACCACGCCTATCACCGGACCACCATGACCGAACCAAACTCCAACTTCTCTAAGCACAGCCGAATGAAGCCTCGCCGAACCAGATGATTGCCAGTCCAGATTGCTCCAGCCCGGGCCCACCAGCAGCTATATACATCCAAGACCCCTGCCCCCTACCTCACTCTATAAATAGAGGGGCAGGGGTACAACAATGGCAGACAAGTTTGAGAGCTCAAGCACGGAAGGAACTTTCAAACTACTTTCATATACTTGTACACAAAGCATTGTACTTGTAATCTGAAAGAAAGAAGATAATAACATATAAAGTGGACGTAGGCACGTTCTGGCCGAACCACTATAAATCTGTGTGTCTTTTACATTTCAGCCCCTGCTTTTTTCATATTTACATAACTCATCTAAATCATTAAGAATCACATAAAATCAACTAAATCACACGACTTGGAGGTGTTTGCCCACTTTTCGCGCAAACATTTGATTTTCAAAGTGTAATGATTTCATGTATTCTGGTTTCGAAAGAGTTATAACTTTGAAAGTATTATGATTTTTGAAACGTGAATATATGTTTGAAATGGAAATGATACTGTATTGATTTGAATATAGTTTTTAAATAAAAATGGTTTTGGTTTTGAAGTTTAAACTATTTTGAAAGGGATATAATTTTGAAATAAAATGATTTGATTTTGAAGTATAAACTATTTTGAAATGACCAAGTCGTTATAATAGCGTTTGGTTGTTAAAGAGACAGAGATCGAAAGTTGTCATACTCTGTGCCAACTCCGAAAACCACTTTGACAACTGTGTATGCGGTGGAGATTCCAGAATGAAATAGGATGGTGGCGACGGTCCTATTCAGGTATGAACGTGGACCCGACTCCCGTGAGTTGGCTTAAGGTGGCTAAAACAGGAGCAATCTCGGGCCAAAAGTGGTAGCTCCTCTGGTCGGACGCACTTCTTCGATAATATACTCTTACTTGTGGTTGATTTGATGGCCATCCTCTGATTTTGATTGGGAGCGTGTTCTAAGGTGGGCATAGTGGCTACTACGTTACCGCCAGCCCATGTGCGTAATAGGTATATCTACCCTGGCATTGCCTTGTGTGCCGTGTCACCTACTATAGCGAGCCCTATTACCAGTTTCTATTTGTGTCGTACCTATGGAGTATCTTCTGGTAGTCTCCCGATCAGGAGATATGCATGTACTGTATAGACTATTGGCACTATTACGTGTTAAGGGCTATATGGGTAACCCATTAATGCTATTTTAAAGTAAGTTTATTTTACAGTAGACATTATTATAATAGCGCAATATTACTACATATTAAATAGTTTAACGGATCCTTAGAGGATGGGCGATCCCAAACATCCTTTAAGTTACCGATGCATTTTGTTACTGTTCACTTGAGTTGATTTATAGTTCGTAAGTATTTATGTCCTGACTCGAGTATTTTTTGTTTTGCTTTACGCTCGAGTCAGATTGAATGATTCAACATTTAAGACTCACTTTCGGAGTTGGAGCTTTGCTTGAAGATCCAACCATCTATTTTGCTTTCAATGTTCAGTGATTTCAGTGATGTTTTCTGATTTGTACCTGATGTATCTTGTTACTCTCCTGTTGTATCTTGTTTAACTCTAATGTACTTTATATATATAGTAGCTTCATGAACTACTATCTCTTTTACTTCTGCTGCATTATTATTTACTCAATGTCTGTGATTTGTGATTATTTGTTTATTTTATATTCTGAGATTTGCCAGATTTTATTTACAATGCAGTATTTTGAGAAATTCAATTCTGACATGTGCTGTGACGACCCGGAATTTTTGAGCATTTGAAATTGGAATATTTAATTGATTTTAAACATTTAACAGTTAATTTTTAACTTGAATTTAAAATATTAGTATTTATTGGATAATTAATTATTGAACTATTGGGATTGGGTAAAATATTTTATCTAGAGTTTTAAGCATATTAAAAATAATTTACAGGCATGTAAAACTTATACCGATAATGCTAAAGATAATAAAAGTTTTAAAATTGAATTTAACATTGATTTGTTCAGTTTTGAAATTTTATTGTTTAAATCGATATTTAAAAATAGCCTTCCGAAACACAGTCTCGGAATTCGACGAAACAAGTTCCCATTGGATCCGTAATATTGTATTATTATCGGATTTCAAATTTCGTAGTGATTGGAGTTGTGTGAGCATACAATATATAAACGCGTTGAAATTTTAATCAATACAATTTAAATTCAACAATATATATTTAAATATTGGTCAACTTCAGTCGTATATATTTCTTATCAGCATTCTTTCTTTCCTTTCAGCGAGCATGGTACATTATTCCTGCACGCTATCTCTTTTCAACATCAAATCACCTTCCCTTTTCTTATTCAGCTGAAGCCTTTTCGAAAATAAGAGATGGCAGCTCCTTCATTTTGATTGCCTGGTTCGAATACATATAAAAAACAAAATAAAATAAAATCGAATCCCGTCCTCCCTCCTCTCACTTCAGTTCGAAAGAGATTTATTGTCGTTCGAAATCGATTTTCAAAGGGAAGGGACGTAATGTCCGTCACTTGAAAATATGGACGCGATTTTGAATCGTTTAGAATTCAATCAAAGGGCGTGCGACTTTCCCTCATCTAATCGAGATCCACGGTGGGTTTTAGATCTCGAGCATGGCGTACTTCACGAGTTCAAGGGAGAATCAAAGTCGCGAAATCGAAAGAGTTTGGGAATCTCGAAAACTCGAGCTTGGGGTCGCGGCTACTGGATTCGAGATGAGATTTAGGGCACTGACTCGAACTTCGATGGCCGTGAAGGGGGTTCGAAGTCGCGATTTCATCTGATTCAAGCTCGAGGCGGCACGTGTTGGATTTCGGCTCGAGTATTTCAAGGTATAATCCTTGTTGTTTTCTTAAACTTCTGATTTGTTTGGTATGAGGGAAATAAAAAAAAATTGGAAACCAGATTTATATATGTGTGTGTGTATAGGCAGGAAAATGTTTATAGTAAATTTAAAAACTTATGTTAGTTTTAATTATATATATATCTAGTCAGATTTGGAAAAAAAACAATGAACTGCAGCAAAGTATATTTATATACAGCTTATATATTGCAATATTTAATAATAATATATATGTAGATAGATATATATGGGTATACAGTAAAACATAAAAGCTTATATAAGATTTGGAAAAAAAATAGGTATTTTTAAATGTTGAAGGTTATACAAAAATCAGATTTTTACCTGTATAGATTATAGATTATTTTTATAGGTATAGTTTCAAAATAAAATAAATATACATCTCTACCTTTTAAATATTACTAGTTCGTTTTAAATAATGAATTTTGGTGATTAACGAGTTTAACTAACATATTTAAATTATTTTAGCAACTAAAAATAATTTTTTTCTTTTAGGGATATTTTTAGTTAAAACTAAATCATCTGTAAATGAAATTTATTAAAAAGGAAAAAATTGTTCGATTATTTCGAATATCAATAAATTTTATAAATTGTTTATTTAAGGTCAACTATCAGGGAATCCAAGGCAATATTGAAGTGATTGCAAAACGAATTAAAGATGAGTTAATCTCACTCAACTGAATTTAAATTTAAGTTCAAATGATTAAATTTAAATAATTGTCTGAGTGGTTGAATTGATTTATACGCTATAGTATGGTATATTTGGAATCTGTATTCTATGTTGTGCTAACGTTTGTGGATGCAGGGAAACAGGTTGGAGGGATCTAGTTGGATTCCTCAACATATATATAAACTATTTTATTATTCTCTGTTATGATTATTTGGACATTCTGTTATGAATTATATTGAAATATTGAATGCTATAGTTGCTTGAATATATTTCGGTGCTCTGAGTCATCAAATTATATAGAATTGGATTTTTGAAAAGAGAATAAAGAGTGCATTTTTAAGTAAAATAATTATAGTAAATTTGAATAATTTAAGAATGAATTGGAAAAGAAATAAAGTGATTTAAAATTCTAATAAATAAATTCCGTATATGAAAGGGGAATTTTGAATAAACAAAAAGTTAATGAATTTTAAACTTCAGTGTTATTCGTTAGAAGAACAAAACATTTATTTAAAATTTAAGATTTAAATTATTGAAAGAATAAAGAAGAATTTGGAAAAATCTAAAATTTGTATATTTCAGTTAAAAGATATAAGTCAAACGGAAAATAATAACATTAATAATAAAGTCCATAATTAAGGAATTTTGAAATGAACTGAGTAAGTAAAGAAATTTATTTCAAGTGGAATAAATTGGGAATCAATTTGGAAAATTGATTTAAGTGATTGAGATTGGAAATTCTCCCTGAATAACCAAGTACGTTTTCAAAGTAAATTTTTAAACATAATTTAATAATTTTAAAGTTGTTTCAAAAGGCATGTTTTCGAAAATTTATTCTTTCTAAATATTTAAATTCTAAAGTAATTATTTTCTCTTAATCTATTATAGTAGTAATTATTTAAAGAATGACTTAGTATTTTGTTTTTAAAAGTATAAATCTAGTTTTATATTTTATTAGTAACCTTATATTCAAATACTCATGTAGTATGTATTTTTAACAAATTATTGAAGTAGTTTAACTTAAATGTTTTAAAGTATATTTCGAAGTAAAGTTCTTTAAATTATTTTAAAAATCTAATTTTTGTGCTTGGTGATTTCAGTGGAGATAGAAAATATTTGGGAAAGTTTATTCAGGAAAAGAAAGAATGGTTTGAGTCTGTTTTCAAAAGTTTGAAAATAGAAATATATCTTGTGAACATATTTTTGTGGTTAATAAATAATTTGGAAATTATTTATTGGTTGATGGTTGTTTGAGAATATAAATTGATAGTTAAATCACCGACTATCAATATTTGGCCAAATGCGTTGATCGTTTCGAAGAGACCGGGATCGGGATTTATTTCTCGAAAACCACCTCGATCCGGTTTGTACGATTCGTGGAAAACGATTTTGGATTCGAAGATGGAGCAGTGAAGTGCAAGGGCTAGTCGCTACTAATCCTGAGGATATTTCCAAAATGGATGTAGTAGGAATAGTGCCTTCGGTTCCTTTAGAACCCGGGACAGACTTGTATGGATGAATGCTTTCGGAACATCGTCAGGTGGAAGATGGACATTCTAAGGGATATGTTCTAAGAAGGTAACGCTTAGCCTCAAGCCTCATCTAATGGGAATGACTGAAAATCAAGGGTTATGCAGCAGGGCTAGGTGGGTAGCACCCAAGTAGGGTGAGGTCATCCCTGTCTAGATGTCCCTTTTTATTTCGGCTTAGTGGGCGGTTGCTGATCCCAACCGCGGGGTGATCTCACTCGGGATTATCCAATAAGGGGTAGTCCCGGTCTTGTGTTGCAGGGGAGCGGGCGTACTCCTCGGTGCTGTGATCTAGGCCAGTACTGTGACAGGTGGTACACCAGTGCCTAGTCATTAGTTGGAAATCCATTCTCCCTACGAGCCTTGTATGAGTTTTGTTTGTATTACCCACTCTGTGGCTAGTAGCTGGAATTTAATGAATGTAACAATTTCGGATATTTTATAAGTATTTGTATATAGACCCTATTATAATATCAGAGGATTTCTATAAAAATCGTTTTAGCTATCGTAAGGTAAAAACCCGACATGTTTATTTGTGGCGTGGTCTTACGAGATGCTTTTGTTTTCAAAAGAATTTGAAACTTTAATAATAAAATTAAGTGTGATTTTCTCACGCTGGTATTCCCGACTGACTCGGGTGTTATTTAACTGTAATGCTCGGGTCAGACCGACTATTATAGGATACAGGATATGATGTTGTGGAGCTCAGGAGACGAGCTGGATGATGATACGTACTTTTGTTCTTATTTATATGTATTCCGTTGTGTTGAGTCGATGTGTATTCAGCTGTATGTTATTGATGTTGAACTGTGATTGATGTACTCTGATGATGTAATATATAAACAAATATATTTGAATTTGTGTAAAGATCATTTATTATCTATTATATTTTATTCCGCTGCGATGGTTAGATTCTGATGTTGATTTCTATTTTCTTCCTCTACCTCTTCTTCTTTAACCCAAATGGTTCGTATTTCTTTGCAACTTGAGTTGATTGTTATAGAATAGTGTTGACTGAAAGGGTACGGATTTGCGGGCTGTTACATGTGCGGATGCAAATGGTTGAAAATATCAGGTTGTTACATACCTCATTAGTTTTTCATTTGTTTTCATCTTAATTCCTTTAGCCTTATTACATTTTCTAATCTCATCGTTTATAGCTTCATTTTTCCAAATAAAACATCCATCTCATTTTTTCTCTCTTCACCTTCCTCCTACCGTTTTCCTTTTTTTTTACATTAAATCTCCTTCTTCTCTTTTTTTTTCTTCTTCCAATCTTCTTCTTCTTTTTCAAAGCTTCCTTTTCTTTTTCAATTCTTCATCTTATTTGAATTTTCTTCTTTCTTTTCCAAACATTCTTTTTTTCCAAATCTTTTTCTTCAAATCCAGATCTATACAAACTTCTCTGTCTCTTCCAAAACGTTCTAAAAAAAGATTAAGGTAGCGAGGAAACAAATTAAAAGGTGGAACTAGTAGCGGATCGAAATCCAGCTAGAAAAGGAAAATCCAGAAGGTGAGTGTTTAAACTCACTCATGAAATACTAAAATTTTATTGCTAGTTAAACCAGGTCCTATAGTGATAAATTTTTGATTGTTAGTTTGGAATTTTAATTGATATTTAGTTTGAATAGCTATGTTCCACTATGTGATGACTAATAATTACTGTGACATGTTATTGAATTAGCTGATTTGTTGAATTGATTGTTTTGAATGTTGATTGTATGCTGTGATGGATGCTATCGTGATTGAATGTATATTTGTTCATTTATTTTGATATATCTTTGTGATCACCCAATAGTTTATTATAACCATACAAATTTCCATATTGATTATTTGAACACTGAATAAAGATATTAAACCCATAATTTCATGTATTTACATTAGAGGAAAAAAATAGTATGTTTAGATTTACTGTTTGAACCATAAAAATGATTTTGAGAAATAAACCGTTGTTACCTTATTCGAAACTTTACAAAATTTAATTTTGAAACATTGGGAAGTTTCCATAAAATTGAATGTTGAAACTTTGGAACATTTTATAAACCAAATCTCTTAAACTATGAAATTTAATTAGGAATTTTTCTGTAAATTTGTAAGTTACTAAAATGGATCTATTGTGAAATCTATTGTATTTTGTATACGGAAACAATAACATTTTTGGAAATTCGAACCTTCAAAAATGCAGTTATCTGCATTCCTTATTTCATCTAATTTTGATTTAATTTTCATAAGAATTTTATTTCTGACTCGTGTGTATTATTTTCCTCTACACTTGGGTCAGCCCGAGTATTTTCAGTGTATTGAGGACCATTTTATTTTGAAGGATGAAGACAGAGATGATTCTACCATTTATTATAATTATTCCATTACCTTATGTGTTATGCTGCATTATTTGTTTATTTATGATGTATGTATAAATCTGATTTGAATTGTAAAAGTGTAATCAAATGATATTTACAAAATAGCTTCATGAACTGTTAATTTGATTAATATATTTTGTCGTTCCACTGTGAAATCCAGTGTTTTTTCTTTCTTTTCTTTTATTTTCTTATTTAACCCATTAACAATCCTACCTTTTGAATGGTTTAAGTCTGACATGTGTGGTTTATTGTCAATTTGAACCATTCAAAAAGGTGGGTTGTTACATAAATTTTTCTTGAAAACCTTTTTAAAAACGATTTAGTCCTTCAAATCCAAGGAAAATATATCTTTATCTTTATTTTTAGCCATTTTGCCATGATATATATACTTTACTCAAAATAATGTTGATGAATTTTGTAATGACCTACCTTTTGGACGTTTTAAGGAGACACACGTGTCAGACTCCAACCATTCAAAAGGGAAGATTGTTATGGGGTAAATAAAAAGGAGAAAGAAATAAAACAAATATAGAATCTTACAGCGGAATGACAAAATATAATAATCAAATAATAGTTCATGAAGCTATTTTATAAATACATTTGATTATTCTTGACAATACAAACTTCAGAGTTACATAAACATGAATAAATAAATAGATGTAGCGGAACATCATGATGTAGTGGAATAAATATCATAAATAATAATAGTCCAAATATTCGTCTTCGTCTCCCAGAAACAAAGTCAAAATCCTAAAACGCTCAGGCTGACTCGAGCGAATTGAAAAGACAAAACACTCGAGCCAAAACTACTTATGTGAGTTAAATCAACGGTAAGTATGAGTGCGACGACATCAGAAATGTTTACGGTGTTTGACATCTCCTATCCAGTGTCCAACATGAGTGAAGTAACTTAAGAGATGTTCGGCATTCACATCTTCCAAGGATCTGTTAAACTATCTACTATGTAGTACAATACGCTATTATAACATGTCTACACTAAAGTAAAAGTATTAAAATAGCATTAAGGCGTTACCAATGTCCCTCTTAACACATTTTATATATTACCATAGTCTATACACTACCGTAAGCTCCTCCGTAAACTGGAGGTTCACCCAGAGAGCACCCCATAGGTATGGTACAAAACAAACTAGTAGAAGGCACGATAGGGCACGCGCCACGATACACGAGAAAATGCCAGGGTAGATATATCATTGGCATATCCAGACAGGTGGTAACACATAGCAGCTACTACTGCCCGAGAAGAGGAATGACCTAACTTGGCCCGACATGGCTCCAGGTTTTAGCCGCATCAAGCTGACTCACGGGAGTCAGGGTCACGTAAATACCTCACATAGGAATCGTTCACCAAACGAACCTACTTCATTTCTTGAATCTCCACCACTACACATTCTTTAAAGTGGTTTTCGGTATTGGCAGAGAGTATGACAATATCCGATCCTGGTCTCTTTAACAGCCAAACGCTTATTTCACACTAGATGGTTCTTTTACATTTCAAAAGTCAATTCACAATTTATATCCAAAATATCATATTCCCAAACCATATCACTTTCACATCGTATTTACTTTCTAATTGTAGAGACCCTGGATTTTGGTCCGTTTATTTTAATAAATATTTAATCTAATTAAATAAAATGTAAACTGATTATTTTAAAATGAATATGATTTTGGAAATATTGCCATTTGTTTAAAATGGATTAGTATTTTTTTTAAAGGGAAATTTGATTCTGGAAATTTAAAATAAAATATCTCAATATTTGCATTAAAAATCTATCTTATATAATTTAATTAAAATACTTTACTTTGTTTACATTTGGTAAATATTCATTTGGATGATAATGTTTAAATTAAAATTTAATTCTAGCAATATAAAATATAAATATTAAATGTAAATAAATCATATTGTACATAATCTAAATATTAATAATTAAAATACAAATAGGAATAGAAATAAATGAAAACAAGAATTAAATAAGCATAAAGTATAAAATGGAATAAGACCAAAGAAAAGTAAAACTGACAAATATGTACATTATTCAAGCAAGCAATTAATAAAACATTTTTTTACACAATATCTTCATTAACAAGCTATGTCTACCTGCAAGAGTACTTTTGCATAGAGAATATTTTCAAATATAAAACAAAATAACACAACCATATGTATATAAACAATTTAAGCTAGAAGATAACAAATGTTTTATACAAAGCTTCATACACAAGCCAAAATCTACCTGCAAAGTCTACAATTACATGTAAAATATCTATACAGCAAACACAACTATAAGAGTGTAAACATATTAAGCAACAAGCATTTAATTTCCATCTACTCATGCCCAAATTTTGTCAGTTCAAATATTTACAAATCTATACATTTCAGACACAAAAATCTACTCATATCAAAACAAGGAAAAAAGAAAAAGAAAACAACCTTACCAATTAAAGCCTCCCCTAGGCATCCTGATTTTCTTATATATACGAATACATCTGGCTACTCTTAGTTCGTTCAGTAAACCATGGAAAGCCTAAGAAAACTAAAGAAGAGAAAAAGGAAAGCAAACTCAAATTTTAAATTCAAACAAGAATAGTCAAGAACACAAGCCAATTTCATACTGCAGATTCAAAAAAAAAAGAAATTGTACTTGTTCACAGGAATTTTGGCAGGTGTGTAAACATAAAATTTTCAAGTTTAAGTTTAATAAAAATAGTAAAGACGATTCATTGACTATATAGAGTTGTATGTGTTTTATTTTGATATGGATTTGTGTGACATACAGATTGTTCTATGGATATTGTCTATGTTCTTCTTTTCTATTATTTGTTCCAGGCTACATGTTTTGTTCAAAACTCAAACTTTTCCCATCAAATCATAATTAAGCTTAAAGTTGTCAACTGAAACAAGATGTAAACTTAAATTTTGGTTTTTCGAAATTGTTTAAAAATCCTGTTTAAAAATATACACTATAACTTTGTTTTACTGGTAAGTAAGTAGAAATTTGATACAATCGATTGTTGTAAAACATTAATTCAAGATTATATATTGAATTCATACTGCAAGTCATGATTTTTAAAACAAAATTTAAGAGTTTTAGACTGGTATGTTTCGAGCAGTTTGAATTAAATAAAAACTCCATTTATACAAATCACTAACACTTTAATCAAATTAAAAAGCTGAAATTTGATATGAAGATAGTATGGACCCCATTGATTCCGAGAAAAATATGCAATAATTTTTCCATTGAGTAAATTTAAGAAGCAAGGTCAATTTAGGGTTTTGACTCAAGCTTTTGAACGTGACTGTAATCGAGGGGTTTGTCATTTATGGTTGATCGAGTGTCACGAGATTTTTGGGAGTGGAAGAGGAGCGTGATGTCGTCATGTGGGCGAAGTTTTAGCGACTTCGGTGGCGTGATTGACGGTGGAGAGGTGGAAGTTCAACTGGGGTGAGCAACAGGATTCCACCAGGAAGGCTTAATTTCGATTCGAATTTTCTTGAGATGATGCGAGCTTGATTTTCGTATCTACGTATGACTTGGGACTTGCCGACGTTGTGGGTGTTCACTGGAGGCCAATGGTGCCGCCGGGCATGGCGGTGGGATTTTCGTGTCAGTGTCGTTATGTCAATTGTTTCGAGTCGTGCTCGAGAAAAGGAGGTGGAAGCTTCGAGTTAGTCCGAGTGCGTGAGAAAGGGGTTTTCCTCATCGTTTAATTTATACTTAAGTTAAAACAAAACATACTGGAAAAAAAAGGGAGAAGAAGAAGAAGATGGCGTACTGGCTAGACTCGGGGAAAATGGGTGTTTGATTTGAAGTAGCACTCGAGTGAACACAGGGGAAGTCTCGGGTTTGTAGTTTCAAACTGCGGTATTAAAAAAAATGTTAAAGTAAAGTAAAGTGTTCTCAACCAAGTTTAGATACCGTAACTTGATAAGGTTTAATTGTTTGAGTTAAAAATGTAATGCAAGTCTTCATTAATGGTCATTTGTGTGTGCCTAATATTGATGGATTGAGGAAAGAAGTCTTAGCTGAGTGTCATCGCTCCAAACTGAATATTCATCCAAGAATCTCTATGGTGTATAAAGATATGAGAAGAATTTTCTAGTGGCTGAGCATGAAGAAGGATGTAGCTGCTTTTGTTAATGATCGTGATATCTGTCAGCAAGTGAAAGGTGATCAGTAGAAGTCAGTCGGTTTGTTGCAGCCTTTGGAAATCCCAGAATGGAAATGGGAGATGATTTTGATGGATTTCATTGACGGTTTGTCAAGAACCAAGAAAGGAAATGATGGTATATGGATTATTATGGATTGTTTAACTAAAAGCGCCCATTTTATACCCGTTAAGGCAACTCGAACTACAGTTTCTTTGACAAAGGTTTTCTTGAGAGAGACAGTTAGATTGCATGGTGTTCCTATTAGCATATCGTGGTCCTATCTTTACCAGCAAATTCTGGAAGGCTCCGCTTTCAGCTATAGAAGCGAGTTTGATATTAAGTACAGCCTAACATCCTCGGATAGACAGGCAGATGAAGAGACAGAATCACATTCTAGATGATTTGTTGCGAGCTTGTGTTTTGGATTTTTGGGGATTGTGGGAAGACCATCTTCATCTGGTAGAATTCTCCTATAATAGTAGTTACCAAGCGAGTATTAAGATGGCCCTTATGAAACTTTTTATGGAAGATCATGTAGATCCCCATTCTGTTGGATAGAGTCGAAGATCGTCTTGTGCTGGGCCAGTTTTGATTCATGAAGTTTCTACTAAGTTGAGCTTATCAAAGAAAGAATGAGAGCTGCTCAGGACCTTCAGTAGAAGTACGCAGATAAGAGAAGGAGACAACTGGAATTTGAGATTGGTGATTTAAAGTTTCCCGATTAAAGGAAATATTAGATTTGGAAAGACGGGAAAACTTGCCCGTGATATATTAGACAATTTCGAGTATTGGAAAGGATTGGTGTTGTAGCTTACAAAGTTGAATTGCCAGAACGGTTATCTGGAATTCATAATGTATTCCATGTATCCCATATAGGGAGATGTTCATGATTCATCTTTAGTTATGGAGCCAGTAGTCCAGGAAGATTGGAAGTCAAGCCGAATTTGACTATGGTCAGGAATCCAGTTCGGATTATCGATCAAGACGAGATGCAACTCAGGAGTAAGGTAGTGAAGCTTGTCATGGTGCAGTGGAGCGAGGACCCCAGTGATTGTACTTGGAAAACTCTGGATATTTTTAGGAAAGCTTATCCGGTTTGGGTCTGGATAGCTAGTAATGTTTGTTAGGATAGACGTTTGGTTGTTTGTTAATGTACGAAGGATAGGTGTGTTTGAATGGTTGGTATAATAGCTTTTGAATTATATATGTTTTAAATTTCGGGGACGAAATTCTTTTAAGGGGGAGGAATGTAAGGACCCTGGATTTTGGCCCGTTTATTTTAATAAATATTTAATCTAATTAAATAAAATGTAAACTGATCATTTTAAAATGAATATGATTTTCGAAATATTGCCATTTGTTTATAATGGATTTGTATTTTTTTAAAGGGAAATTTGATTCTGGAAATTCAAAATAAAATATCTCGATAATATTTACATTAAAAATCTATCTTATATAATTTAATTAAAATACTTTACTTTGTTTACATTTGGTAAATATACATTTGGATGATAATGTTTAAATTAAAATTTAATTCTAGCAATATAAAATATAAATATTAAATGTAAGTAAATCATGTTGTACATAATTTAAATATTAATAGTTAAAACACAAATAGAAATAAAAATAAATGAAAACAAGAATTAAATAAGCTAAGGTATAAAATGAAATAAGACCAAAGAAAAGTAAACCTGACAAATACGTACATTATTCAAGCAAGCAATTAATAAAACATTTTTTACACAATATCTTCATTAACAAGCTATGTCTACCTACAAGAGTACTTTTGCATATAGAATATCTTCAAATATAAAACAAATTAACACAACCATATGTATATAAACAATTTAAGCTATAAGATAACAAATGTTTAATACAAAGCTTCGTACACAAGCCAAAATCTACATGCTAAGACTTCAATTACATATAAAATATCTATATAGCAAACACAAATATAAGAGTGTAAACATATTAAGCAACAAGCATTTAATTTCCATCTGCTCAAGCCCAAATTTTGTCAATTCCAACGTTTACAAATCTGTACATTTCAGACACAAAAATCTACTCATATAAAAAAAGAAAAACAAAAAACAACCATACGAGTTAAAGCCTCCCCTAAGGATCTTGATTTTCTTATATATATGAAAACATCTGGCTACTCTTAGTTCGTTCAGTAAACCATGGAAAGCCAAAGAAAACTAAAGAAGAGAAAAAGGAAAGCAAACTCAAATTTTAAATTCAAACAAGAACAGTCAAGAACAAAAGCCAGTTTCATACTGCAGATTCAAAAGAAAAAATATTGTTCTTGTTCATAGGAATTTCGGTAGGTGAGTAAACATAAAATTTTCAATTTTAAGTTTAATAAAAATAGTAAAGATGATTCATTGACTATATAGAGTTGTATGTGTTTTATTTTGATAATGATCTGTGTAACATACAGATTGTTCTATGGATATTGTCTATGTTCTTCTTCTCTATTATTTGTTCCATGTTATATGTTTTGTTCAAAACTCAAACTTTTCCCATCAAATCATTATTAGGCTTAAAGTTGTCAACTGAAACAAGATGTAAACTTAAATTTAGATTTTTAAAAAGTTGTTTAAAAATCCTGTTTGAAAATATACACTGTAACTTTGTGTTACAGGTAAGTAACTAGAAATTTGATAAAATCGATTGTTGTAAAACATTAATTCAAGATTATATATTGATTTCATACTACAAGTCATGATTTTTAAAACAAAATTTACGAGTTTTAGATTGGTATGTTTCGAGCAGTTTGAATTTAAATAAAAACTGCATTTATACAAATCTCTAACACTTTAATCAATTTAAGAAGCTGAAATTTGGTATGAAGATAGTATGGACACCAGTGATTTCGAGAAAAATATGCGTTAATTTTTCCATTGAGTAAATTTAAGAAGCAAGATCAATTTAGGGTTTTGACTCAAGCTTTTGAACGTGTCTGTAATAGAGGGGGTTTGTCATTTATGTTTGATCGAGTGTCACGAGATTTTTGGGAGTCGAAGAGGAGTGTGATGTCGTCATGTGGGTGAAGTTTCGGTGACTTCGGTGGCGTGAGTGATGGTGGAGAGGTGGAAGTTCAACTGGGGTGAGCAACAGGATTCGAGCAGGGAGGCTTAATTTCGATTCGAATTTTCTTAAGGTGATTCGAGCTTGATTTTCGTATCTACGTATGATTTGGGACTTGACGACGTTATGGGTGTTCACCGGAGGCCAATGGTGCCGTCGTGCACGTGTACGGCGGTGGGATTTTCGTGTTAGTGTCGTGGTGTCATCTGTCTCGAGTCGTGCTCGAGAAAAGGGGGTACTAGCTTCGAATTAGTCTGAGTGCGTTAGAAAGGGGTTTTCTTGATCGTTTAATTTATACTTAAGTTTAAAAAAAACTTACTGGAAAAAAAACTAAGAAAAGGGAGAAGAAGAAGATTGCATACAGGGAAGACTCGGGGGAAATGGGTGTTTGACTCGAAGTAGCACTCGAGTGAACACATGGGAAGTCTCGGGTTTGTAGTTTCAAACTGCAGTATTAAAAAAAATGTTAAAGTTAAGTAAAGTGTTCTCAACCAAGTTTAGATACCGTAAGTTGATAAGGTTTAATTGTTTGAGTTAAAAATGTGATGCAAGTCTTCATTAATTTAGTTAAGACCTTAATAATGTTTTAACACTTAATTATTATCTTAATTAAGTAATTACTTTAAGCTAAGTATAACGTTTATTAACATTTAAGTTTGTAATTAATAATAAATTTGATTTTCATGGTTTTCAAGAAGAATATTAAAATATTAATTAAGATGACTAATTAATTAATTATTTTGGACAGTAATTAAGACTGATTACTCTATAATGGTATTTAGAGTTTAGATTGATTAATGATTAAGCGATTAATAAATGGTAACTAACTACTTAAGTTAATTTATGAATGATTAATAGTTAATTAATCAAGTAATTTAATTAAGAATTAATAATTGATTTATTAAGCAATTAGTAGTTAATAAATGAGTAATTAAGTTTTATTAATAATTAAGGTCATTAATTAATGATTAAGGAATAGTTAAATAAGAAGTTAAGGTTAAATAAATTGATCAAGAAGTAATTAATTAAATGATGTGAAAGAAAATAATAAAATAATTATGTAATTAAGATTTAATAGTTGATTAAGAAATGATTAATTAAATAATTTGAAAGGAAATAAGTAATTAATTGTTAATTAATGATTAATTAAATAGGGTTAAGTAATTAACTCTCCAGTGATTGATTAAAATTGAATTAATTACAATAAGAATCAAAGTTGATTGTTTATGAATGTTCTTTATGTAGTGTTAGCACCAAATTGGTCAGCAACACCCTTAGAAAGATTTTGTAAAGAGATTAATAAAGAAAGTAAATCAAAACAGAGAATAGAGTGTAAATTTAAACGCAAAGAACAAGAACACCAAATTTATAGTGGTTCGGCGTAACTCCCTACATCCACTTTGAAGTTGATTTCCTTGATGAGTGATTACTGATACAATCCGTTTTTTGTTACTAGAATACAATTGCAAAGTAAAAGGAATAAGTCTGGAATGAGTCTTGAAAATGGCAGATTCTCCCAGTGTTCTCTAAAATCACCCCCTTTTCCTGTGCTCCTACTCCTCTATTTATAGACGAAGGTTGGTGGGACTTCTCTGGTGGGCCAGGTAGCTGAATAACTCGGTCCAAATAGGGCGTGCTCTGTGTGTCGAACCGAACAGGCCAAACAGTTGAAGGCCGACCCCACCTTTTCATGCCGAGTGATCTCTTTGTTGTGTGGGAGGAGTAGGCCGAGCGACAATCGAGGCCGGACGTGTTGGGGAGAACGCCGAATGTCTTTGATTACCGAATATTCTTGGGAGGCCAAACGTTCCTTGTGCCGGACGATGTGATGCCGAGCAGTATAGAATGTTGGTTTGCCAGGATGAACGTTCGGAGATGCCGAGCATACTTTATGCCGAGTATTCCTTGTAGGTTGAACGTTTACTTTGGCCTAACGTTCACTTTGGCCGACGGTACCTTGTGCTGAGCGCTCCTTTTAGAACGTATGCTTACTTTAGGCCGAACGCGCTTCGGAGACCGGGTATCCTTTGGATTCCGAACGTGCCTACGAGACCCAACCATATAGGTTAGCCGAACGATAGCTCCGATCGAGCATGCTCGGTGGCCGAGCGATCTTTGATCTTCGAATGATCTTTGGTCGAGTGCCTCCTTTTGGCCAAACGGTATTCAATGCCGGGCGCATCTTGATGCCGAACGGGGGGAGTTTGATTTCTAAGTTGCTCGGTCAATTCCATGGGAAACACTTGCCTCCCAAATTGTATCACGTGACCAAAAATGATACGCTTTGATCGAACCTTGGTCATCACCCTTGGGGGTCGCATGGTCCTTTTGGCCGAATGTTGTAAAGAGGGCCGAGTGACACAACTCACCCCGAGTGACTTCGTATGCCGAACAATCCATGTTAGCCTAGGTCGAACGATAGTTGTAGGCCGTACGATAACTTCGTCTAGTAACAGCTTAGCCGTACAAACGGCAACGCCGAACCATATATTAATGCCGTACAAACGTGTTGAACAATTCATAGCCGAACCACATATAAATGCCGAGCATACTTTATTAGCCGAACATAACCTAAGCCGAACGAACGTAAATGCCGACAATACTCTATTGGCCGAACATAACCTAAGCCGAACGAACGTACATGCCGACCATACTCTATTGGCCGAACATAACTTAAACCGACCAAACAATTACCTTGCCCAATTTCATAACTGGGTAAGGACAGAAACTCCAGCACACTTGTATATCGAACTAATTTGGACAGATAACCTTCCCAATAGATATAATCCTGAATTTTACTTGACGTAATCGGATAACTTCCTCTAGCGTTTTCTGCACCTGAATGTGTAATCGCCAAAAGGAAGGCTTTTGGAGACGGTCAGCGATGACGGTCTTCGGAGGCGGTGATTTTAGGCTTAGTTTTTTTATTAGTAACCTTGCGACTTCCAAATTTTCAATGCTTATACACGATTGATTGCACTAGTTCACACACCACATGGGGGGATTAATCGTGTTGTTAATTCTAGCATCGATCACTTTTCGAGTGTAGTTCGCACAGGTGTTTTGTCAGATCCGCTATTTATTGAAGATGTCTAAAAGTTCCAGCTCTGCCACTATCTCAGACAGGCCTGGGCCGTCTTCCAAACAAGGGGGCGTAGATATTTCTAATCCATCGACCTCCACCGCTCATGATTTTGCCCCTGATACCCTGGAGTCGACGATTCTCTTGGATAATCCGATCGATTCACAGGCTTTGAAGATTAACGAAGTCGCGCTCCGGCGAATATGTTCGATTCACGGAATCCCTTTCACCGACGTGTTGGTTCTGTCGGGCCGTGATCGTCCACACCTGCCCCCAGTCGGATACACCGCTTGTAACAAGTTCATGTGCTGGGTGGGCAGCGTGCCCCCGTTTATTTCTTTTCTTCGGGACGTGCTTCAACATATCGACGTTGCCTCGTCGCAGCTACACCCCAACGGACACGCATTCAAGTATGGGACTTACCTCCTCTTCATGGCCGTCTTCTCTAGATCTCCAACTCCCAGCGACATCATATATATTTACATGATTAAGAAGCGGAAGGATAGCCCCTCCTTCATGTTCCTCGAGCCGCATCACAAGTGCCAAATCCTAACCGGAGCGTGGAGCAAGTTTTCCCTGTACAAACAGGAATGGTTCTATGTGCGCTCCCCTCCTAGCTTCGTGAGGAGATGGGTTGATGGAAGTAAGTATTTTTCTTTGAATGGTGCTCATGTTTTTATCGAAGCTATGCTTTTCCTAACTCTTGTTTTATCTTTCCAGATGTCAGTCCCCGTCCTGAGGACCGTGGTCACTCTAAGGCCGTTGAAGCAATTAGGGCTCTTCCAGTCGAAGAACGAGACATTCAAACTCTCATCTCGAATGAGTCGTTGTCAAGGTTCGGGGTATTAGCCGAAGGTCGTCGGGTGAGTCTTCCCGAGGGCGTCTCCGCTCCTAAGCCCAAATCTGGTAAAAGGAAAAAGTTGGTTGGATCGTCATCACGCCACACCCCCGGTGCACAAGAGGAAGAGGAGATCAAAGTGGGTGAGGCCCCTGAAAAACATGGTGAGAATGTGGGTCCCATTCCGGATCCACAGGTCGGGGTGCACGATATTGAGACGTCATCTTCCCCTTCAAAGGGAAAAAAGAAGTTGATGTATAGGATAAGGAAGAAGAAGGTTGGCGGAACTTCCAAAGTTGCGCTCATCCCGGCAGAGAAAGAGGCTTCTTTACAGCAAGTGGAAAGTTCTTTAAAGGGCCTGTCGAATCTCTCTATCCACGATGATCTGCTTAACTATGACTTTGGCGATCCAGAGGCATTCAAATTCCATCCGCCCATCAGAGGTGATTTGGGCATTCCGTCCCAAAGTCAGGGAGAGAAAACCCCTATTAGCAAGGCTGCTAGTCCGTTGGGGGGAAACACTAGGACACACACGAACACTTGCACTTCGAGTCTCACTTAGATCTTTAGTTTTTTATAACTCCCCTTGCTAATTCGCTGTTATTTGAATTTCGTGCAGGTGACATGGGGCGCTCGCACGGATTCGATCGCCTCCGTGGTTCTTCTATTTTTCATCCGCCGGACGGGACTCGGGTCCCGAGAGACGTCGAGATAGAGATGGAGATGGTGGTGGGGACTGTCATTCTCGGGACTCATCATCTCGGAAGAAACCGTATTACCAGCCCAAGCATCACCGACACCGCTTTCTCATTCGGGGAAAAGCAAGGATCAGCCTGGTTACAAGGGGTCGCAGTCTGATATCCCCCGAGATCAACGCTCTGATTCTTCTTCCACTCGACAGTCCCAAGATTCTCATAGAAGGGGCGAACTTTCAAATCCGTCTCCTCCTGCTCCTGCATCGGATCCCACAGTATCAGAGAGACTGAGCGAGCTCAAGGACACATTTCCCAAGATCTGCTTCGATGGGTTGCAGTTCCTTATGGCGATTCATCCTATACCCAGAGATGTTAAGCAGAACGCTATTGCGTGTACCAATGTCGTCTATGTTCAACATGACACGTTCGTCCACCTAGCTGAGAAACTTTTCAAAGTCTCTGTGGGGCGCCATCATGACATAGACCGTTTGAAACTTGAGGCTAGCAACGATAAAAATATCATTAAGGCCCAGGACGAAGAAATATTCACTTATAAATCTGAACTCGAGGCCGCCCATCGGAGTGCCACGGATACTGCTGAGGTCGTCACTCGCTTGGACTCACAAGAAAGAGCTTGACGAGGCGGTTCAATGATGTGGGGCTTTGGCCTTGGAAAAGGACTCCATTCAAAAGGAGAGGGATTCGCTCAGCGCTCGGGTCAAGGAACTTGAAGTGCTTCTCCGCAGAGAGAGAGAGAGAGAGAGAGAGAGGAGAAAACGGCTGCTCAAGAAGAGTCACAGCGATACTGTGACGAGATTGTCGCCACCCGACTTTTAAAAGAACAACTTGAGGGCGAGCTTTTCAGGGTTGAGATGTTAAAGAGTGTGGCCCGTGAAGAGGGCAAGAAGATGGCAGTGACGGACATCAACTCCCATCTTGAGGCAACCAGGGAGGAAGGCAGAGAAGAGATCAAAACCACTTTCGACCCTCTCATTGCCGAATTCAACGCCCGCGTGCTCATGCAACGCGACTTAACATTTTTGGGCGATGGCTGCCTTGAATCGTTGCTCGAGGCGTGGGAAACTTTAATTCAGATCAAGAAGGCCGAGTGCGGTGTCGAGGAGGTTGACGAGGAAGATTTGATAAAGGAATTTCTGAAGGGAAATGAGCCTTCGGACCGATCGGCCGCCAAGGCTCTTTACTGCAAAGGCTCCCCTCGAGGAAAGGGAAAGAAGTTGTCGCCAGTCATCCGGGGCCGAGTCTCCTGTTCACGTGCCTTCCCAACCGGCCGGTCGGCCGACACTTGATCCTTTGAACAGCACATTGGCTCTGATCCGGAAGCCCCCGGCCTGGGCGTTCATGTTTTGTCTCCTATCCCGGAGGGCGAAACTCCTTTGACGGCAGAGAGTTTGCCAGGGCCTGGTAGACAACCTTCCACTTTGAAATTTTGAAAGTCGTCATTCTTTGTGAAGTACTATTGCATTCTAATGCTTATCTTTTCTAATTTTGTGCAGGTCGTTCCGACCCCGATCCCATACTGAGGAGCGATGTCCTCAAGGAGCGGCTCTGAGCATACATCTGAATTATGCATGAAGGAGCGGCTCGAAAAAGAGAAAAGAGATACAGCCAAGGTCAAGGTTGAGCCGCGTGAGGTGGACCTGGATGATCCCGTGAACAAGCCATTGAAGGCCATCCTTCCAGGCAGGTCCAAGCCCTTGGATGTTCCCCTACTTCCTCAGTTGTTACTCCTCCATCAAGAAAGGATTCCAAGTGTAAACGCTCTGGGAGAAGAAGTCTGGGAAGAAGTCAAAGAAACACAAGAAGTGACCACTATCCCCGTTCAACGAGACTTAATCAAAGTCGTGTAATAATTTTCGTAGATTTTGTAAATAGACTGTCGACGCCGAACTTTGGAGTGTTTTGTAGTGGAAAACTTTTCTTGAATAAAGTTTAGCTTCCTTTTCTGTTTTTTCAAAAGATTCGTATTATTCAGTATTCTTCCATGCTTCAAGCATTTCGAATATTTTTTCAACTTGTGTAACGGGAACATAGAACATTCCAGCCCACATTCTAGGGACTTGGAGAATTTTAAACATTTACACTTGAGTTTTCATTCCGGGGACCTAGTATACTCCAGTCCGCACTTCGGGGACATGGAGATTTTTAGTCATTAATACTCGAGTCCGCACTCTGGGGACTTGGAGTACTCCAGTCCGCACTCCGGGGACTTGGAGGTTTTGAATCGTTTATACTCGAGTCCACACTCTAGGGACTTAGAGTACTTCAGTCCGCACTCCGGGGGCTTGGAGATTTTTATTCGTTTATACTCGAGTCTGCGCTCCGGGGACTTAGTGTACTCCACTCCGCACTCCAGCGACTTGGAGATTTTTGTTCGTTTATACTCGAGTCTGCGCTCTGGGGACTTAGAGTACTCCATTCCGCACTCCGAGGACTTGGATATTTTTTTATTCGTTTATACTCGAGTCCGCACTCTGGGGACTTCGAGTACTCCCCTCCGCACTCCGGGGACTTGGAGATTTTTTATTCGTTTATACTCGAGTCCGCGCTCCGGGGACTTAGAGTACTCCAGTCCGCACTTCGGGGACTTGGAGATTTTTATTCGTTTATACTCGAGTCCACCTTCCGGGGACTAAGAGTATCCAGTCCGCACTCCGGGGACTTGGAGATTTTTTATTCGTTTATACTCGATTCCACAATCTGGGGACTTCGAGTACTCCCGTCCGCAATCCGGGGACTTGGAGATTTTTAATTCGTTTATACTTGAGTCCGCACTCTGGGGACTTCGAGTACTCCCGTCCGCACTCCGGGGACTTGGAGATTTCTTATTAGTTTATACTCGAGTCCACGCTCCGAGGACTTAGAGTACTCCAGTCTGCACTAAGGGGACTTCGAGATTCGTTTATACCCGAGTCCGTGCTCTGGGGACTTAGAGTACTCCAGTCCGCACTCCGGGGACTTAGAGATTTTTTTATTCGTTTATACTCGAGTCCGCTGTCTGGGGACTTCGAGTACTCCAGTCCGCACTCTGGGGACTTGGAGATTTTTTTTATTCATTTATACTCGAGTCCGCACTCCGCGGACTTAGAGTACTCCAGTCCGCACTACGGGGACTTGGAGATTTTTTTATTCGTTTATACTCGAGTGCGCACTCCGGGGACTTTGAGTACTCCAGTCCACACTTCGAGGACTTGGAGATTTTGAACCGTTTTGAGCGTTCATACGCCAACCAGGATAATATAATTGTAATTGCTTGCCACAGGATTATCATACGCAGAAACATTAATCATTCATGAAAAAGATGACTTCAAGCCTTTATTAATGAAAGCACTAGACTATTTTACGACATGCCAAGAACTAGGAATGAAAACATACTGGAAATAGATGCAATTACTGCATAAAGGAAACCGACTAGGTGTAATAACGCCGCAAGTGCTCGCTGTTCCATGCTCGGGGGAGTGTCGCATCATCGACGGTCGCTAGCTTGAAAGTTCCTGCTCCAAGCTTCCGTTCGATGACGTATGGACCTTCCCATGCGGCTTTCATGTGAGATGGATTTGGAAAGACTCGTTTCAAAACGAGATCTCCCACATCAAAGGTTCTTGGTTGGACTTTTTCATTATAATATCTAGCGACTCGGTGTCTGTATGAGGCCGCTCTCAAATCAGCTTCTTCGCGTTTTTCATCAATATAGTCCAATGATTCCAGTAAGTGATCTTGGTTCGTTGTAGGGTCGTAATAAGTTACCCGATGTGATGGAACCTCAAGTTCCATGGGTATGACAGCTTCTGTGTCATATGCCAATGCGAATGGAGTGTGGCCAGTCGCGGTCTTTTGGGTAGTTCTATAAGCCCAACGCGCCGTCGGGAGTTCATCTACCCACTTGCCTCTAGCCTTTTCCAAACGCTTTTTTAACATGGACTAGATTATTTTGTTTACGGCTTCCACCTGCCCATTCGCCTTTGGGTGAGCAACTGCTGCAAACCTTTTCTCAATGCCACATTTTAACTCCTTGCTTTCGAATTGAGTTCCATTGTCTGTTATGATGGTCCGTGGGAGGCCAAAACGGCATATGATTTTTCATATAACGAAATTAGTGACTTTCTTGGTGGTGATCGTGGCCATAGGCTCTGCCTCTCCCCATTTGGTAAAGTAATCGACTACCACTATTGCATATTTCATGCCTCCTTTGGCTACGGGTAAAGAACCAATCAGGTCAATTCCCGACATTGCAAATGGCTAGGGACTAACCATTTGTGTGAGTTCCATCGGCGGAGATCTCAGAATTTGCACATATATCAGGCATTTGTCACATTTCCTCACATAGTCTGCGGCGTCGTGATTCACGGTTGGCCAAAAGTATGCATAACGAAGGATTTTCTTTGCCAATGTTTGCCCCCCGGTATGATCACCACACTCTCCCTCATGGACTTCTTTCAGTACCCGTTTTATCTCGTCATGGGCCACGCACCGGAGTAAGGGGCCGAGAATCCCCTCCGATACATTATTCCGTCCTGTACTACATAACGCGAAGCCTTACGAAGGACTTTGGGTCTTTCTCTCCTTTTTTCAGGCAAATCCCCTCGTAGCAAGTACTGTTTGATCGGGGCCAACCACGATTCCTATTCGAGTTCGGTTTCCAACACGAAATCTGTCTTCATCATGTCTATACTTGGAGCAAGTAGGGTCTCAACAGGGAACAATCCCATTTGTTGTGCATCGCCAGTGCTTGCGAATTTTGCTAACGAATCAGCTTCTCTATTCTGCTCGCATGGGACATGGGAGATGTCATAATATTCGAGACTTGCCAATAACTCTCGAGCCTGAGCGAGGTAAGGAGCCAGTCTCTATCCCTTTGCTCGATAGTCTCCATGCACCTGATATACTACCATCTGTGAATAGCAGAAGATTTCAGTCGACTTCACTCCCAGTTCGATAATAAGTCTTAAGCCAGCAATCAATGCTTCATATTCGGCTTCGTTATTTGTTGCTGCAAACTAAAGCTTCAAAGCGTAGCAGATTGATAGGTCTTCCGAAGTTACGATGACTATTCCTGCCCCCGAGCGATGGTCGTTAGATGCCACATCGGTGTACATCTTCCATCGAACGGGAGGTATGACCCTGTGACTGCTCGGTTCATCTGGCAGAGTGAATTCAGCGATGTAGTTAGCTAGTGCTTGTCATTATATGGCCCTTCGCGGCAGGTAGAAAATGTCGAACTGACTGAACTCAATATTCCATTTTAACACCCTTCCGGAAGTTTCCGGTCGTTGGAGTACTTGTCGCAAGGGTTGGTCAATGTGCACAACGATTGAATGTGGTTGAAAGTAGGGATGAAGCTTTCGTGATGCAATCACCAAGCAATAGGCGAGTTTCTCAATCTTTGGATAATTCCTTTCCACCCCCGTCAAGCGTTTACCAACATAGTAAACTGGCCTTTAAACTCGGTCTTCCTCGCGGACCAAGGCTGTGCTGATGGCAAGCTGGGAGATAGCCAAGTACACGTACAACGTCTCGTGGTCTACTGGTTTCGATAGTACCGGGGGGACTTTCTAAGTGCCTTACCAGAGCCCGAAATGCTTCCTCACAGTCGGACGTCCAATCGAAGTTTCTCTTTCCTTTCTTTATAACGTTGAAGAAGGGAATACACTTATTTGTAGCTCTGGATATGAATCGACTTAGCGCAGCCACTTTTCCATTCAGGCTTTGCACCTGCTTTATGGTTCTGGGTACATGTATATCTCGGATAGCCTGGATCTTCTCCGGGTTAGCTTCAATCCATCGCGTTCACAATGAAACCCAAGAACTTTCCTGAAGCTACGCCGAATGAACACTTCAAAGGATTGATCTTCATCCCGTAGTGCTTGAGTATATCGAACATCTCTGCTAAGTCTCGGATGTGGACGTTTGACCGCCGCGACTTCACAAGCATGTCATCCACATAGACTTCCACTGTTTTCCCAATCTGATCTTTGAACATTCGATTTACCAGACGTTGATAAGTTTCTCCTGCATTTTTTAATCCGAAGGGCATTACTACGTAGCAATACAACCCGACGTTCGCGACAAAGCTGGTGTGTTCTTGGTCCGGGATGTGCATCGGAATTTGGTTGTAAGCAGAGTATGCTTCCATAAATGATAGTAACTCATGTCCGGCTTTTGAATCGACCAGTTGGTCAATCCTTGGTAATGGAAAGCTATCCTTCGGGTATACTTTGTTTAAATCAGAGTAATCGACACAATTTCTCCATTTTCCATTTGCTTTCTTCACTAACACCGGGTTAGATACCCATTCAGGCTAGAGGGCGTAGCGGAGGAACCAGTTGGTTTTTAGTTTGTCTTCCTCCTCTTTGAGAGCTGCGGACCTCTCTGGGTCCATGCCTCTCCTTTTCTGTTTCACAGGGACATGTTTCGGGTCTATGTTCAACATATGACTCGCAATTGTAGGAGAAATCCCGCACATATCAGAATGTGTCCAAGCAAAAACATCATGGTTCACTGGGAGGAAATCAATGAGGTTTTCAGCTGCTATGGGGTCTAGCTGTGATCCTATTTAAAGAACTCGTGATGGGTCGTTGCAGCTAACTGAGATGTCAATGGTCAGTTCGGCCGGTGCTGCATTTGTTTCCCTGGGTTCCCCATCATCATCTCTCGGATCTATGTCTCTATGGATCTGAGATTGTCGCTCGAGCCAGGGCTCGGGCGCTAGTTGTCAATCATCAGAATTTTGGATGCGGACCGAGCTGTCCACAACCTTTCCTTTCTCCCTACGCTGCGCCTCTCTGAGCTCAGCCACATAGCATGCACGACCAGTTTCCTGATCACCGTGCACTACTCCTACTCCTTTGCCTATGGGAAATTTTTACGTCAAACACCAAAGGGCCATAGCTGCCCTGAATTCCGCCAGGGCTGGACGTCCCAGGAACACGTTGTATGGGGAATCGACATCCAACACTATGAATGGTAGGATTCGCACTCTCCTGCTTTCACCTTGCCCCAGTTCAAAAGGTAATTCCACATATCCCATGGCATCATTTGCTGTGCTGTTGAAGCCATGGATCCTGGCTTTGGATGGTTTCAAATCCTTGGTTTCCAGTTTCATTTGGTCATATGCCTTCCGGAAGTTGATGTTAACTTAACTTCCGCAATCAATTAGAATTCTCCTTACGAATGCCGACCCGATGCTCATGGATATGATCATTGGGTCGATAGTAGGGGCCTCTACCTTATCTGCATCTCTGCTCCTGAACACGATGTCATCATTCATCGTGTGTTGTTGCTTTGCGGGAGTTCCATCCTCCACATTCGAACAACACTCATAATCCGCATGTCTTAGAGAGTTAGCATATCGTTCCATCTCCTGCCAATTCTTATCCGCAGGGTGAGGTCCGCCAGCAATCATATTAATGACCAATCTACCCACAGTTCGAGTAGGTTGTTCTGGTTGGTGTGGGGCTGGCCCTCGCCTAGGGTCTGATGTCTTTTGCCATCCGTCCTGTGGTTCTTTGACAAATTCCTGTAGCTTCTTCTGCCAAATCAATTTCTCAATAGCATCATGAAGATGTCTGCAATCCTTTTTGTTGTGCCCATAAGACTCATGAAAGCGGCAATACTTTCCAGTCTGCTTCTGCTCCTCTGTTGCTTCCTTTGGGCGTAGTTTTCTGTATTGAAAAGTGTTGCAGGTTGATAAGTAGATGTTCTCAAGAGATGCATTCAGTGGAGTGTATTCGTTGTAGGTTGGGATTCTTGACTTCCATTTCCTCGTTTCCTTCTTCTTTCCGGGATTTCCACCTTCGGATTCTTTAGACTGCCTGGGCTTGTTCTGGACGTTGGCTTGAGTCTTTCCAGGGTTATTGCCAGTTGTCTTCACGGCGACGTTGCTCCTTACAGATTCCTGAATGGGCCCTGGTGCCTTGTCTTTCCTTGTCCACCGAGCTTCTTCCCTCCTTATGAACTGATGAGCTTTCGAATAAAAACGCTCCAGTGTGGCTGGGGGCTTTCCCGCCAACCAATCTGCAAATTCAAAATCGAGATCCACTCCACGCATCACTGCCATCAAAATTGCATGGTCGTTAGGATTTCTCACTTCGGTAGAAGCAACATGAAATCTCTGCAAGTATGCTTTCAGTGACTCTCTTGGAGCTTGGGTCACACCTGATAAGGACATCACGTCCTGTGGACGAGTGGTGTGTATCCTGAATTGTTCTATGAATTTCATTGCTAATTCGTCGAAGATGGATATTGATCGTGGGGAAGTCGAGTAAACCACTTGGTGGAAATTCCGGATAGAGTAATCGGGAAGCACCTGCACTTGGTTGCGTCATTGGCTCTTGCTGAATCCATCATCCATCCATACCTCATTACATGCTGTCTAGGGTCAGTTTTCCCTTCATAGGCTAGAATGGTGGGCATGCTGAACTTTATCGAATATTCAGCCTGTAGAATGGGATCCGTGAAGGGAGTATGGCTTTTCGACACTCCCAAATCTTCATTAGTCAAGCCTTGATTCTCTCTCATCAACTGCCTAATCATAGCTGTCAAGTCTGGGGTTTGTATAGAAGAAGGGAGGTGGGGTTTCGTTCCACGGGCTAGATTTCTAGTAGATCGATCAGTGGCACCTGCTTGTGTATTTTCATCCTTGCGGCGTCTACGATTAGGTGGTTCATCAGCTGAAGTCGAACTATCATCTTTAGAGTAAGCGACAGGGCTACCTCCAGCATTCTGATGCTGCTATTGAGTAAGCTGAGTTATGAGGTCAGCATTGACTTGCATTTGCTCAGCAAGTTGCTTTCTACTCTTCTTAAATTCTCTTATCAAGTCATTGAATTCCACTCGGGAAACAACGTCTGCTTGTTTTTGGTTGGAGGGTCCTACACCTTGAACAACTTGCTGATTGCTAGGACCGAGTTGTTGCACACTAGCAGTTTCGTGGGCATCTGCATTTTAAGAGGCTGATCTTGTCCATGGTCTTCCCATGGCATAGTTATTGGTTGTAACACTGATTTGAATCAAAAATGCCTACGAATGATTATGGATCTCCTTCGGGGGACTTTTGCAATCCAGTAGCTACAAAGTAGATCCTAATAGCCTGAGAATTCAATTCTCAGTGAAAGCACCAAAATGTTAGCACCAAAATTGCTCACCAACACTGTGACTCCCCACCTCTATACCCACTCTAGCAAAGAGTATTAACAGATAATACCGTCTGCTAACACGGAGAATAAGGCTGTTTAGGAGCGACCATCTATAGCCTTTCTTTAATTATCTATTGAATACATCGACAATTGCCTTACCAAGCAGATCGACATATCCAATGTATACTGAAAACAAAACCATAGGTGGCTAGAGGATCTATGAGAACAGAATATAACAACTCAAATGCAATATACATCACAGAACAGTAAACCATCATATACGCATACACTGATACATAGCAGAGTATACAAAATAATACATGTCAAGTGGTATAGCAAACCACAATATACAGACGAGTTCACAAGAATACATAACGGAGTTACAACAAAATAGGACTACACAAAAAGCTATGACAAAAAGAAGCTAGCGGAGTAGTCCATGCAGAAGCAAAATATGCTAAGTTGAAAGACACCTAACCTGAAACATCTCGGTCTGACCCGAGTAATTAATACACGGGTCAGTCTAGCTAAACAAATCAGTTAGATAAACTGAACAACAATAAACCTACAAAGTTACAAAGCATAACAAATATCTCTAAAAGAGAAAACACAATCATCTAACAAAAGATGAACATATCAAGACAAGCCTCATATCATTGGCAACATAGATGAACAAAGGATACAAATATCCCAAAGCAAGCCAAAAAGACAAATAACAAATACCCATAAGGTATACAAGATCCACAAGGTAATCGTTATACATCATGTGGCTCAAAAAGACCAATACCGATGGGCGATACCAAGGGAATATAATATCAATGAAACATATGATTGCTCGAGCTCAGTACTGTATAAACAAGGATCCATGAGCCCAAAGACTCCAAACCCAATATCACCCATGCGGCTCATAACGACCAACATAGAAAGCGATACTATAGGGTGACAAACACGAAGGCATAAACCCAATATCACCCATGCGGCTCATAAAGACCAACATCGGAAGCGATACTATAGGGCGACAAGCCGTAGTGGTGAAGGTCGAAGACCCAGTACTGGACACCACTAACTGGCGGAATGTGTCACAACTCTCGAAAAGGAATCCGAAAAGTGTTAACGTGCGTCCCATAACCACTCGTTCGCACTAAACGGTTTACTATCCGTCAGTCACTTTCACACTCAAAGCAGTACAAAGTTTACCTCATATCATCGATAAACCAAACCCGAAGGTCAAAACGATCAATTGAATGGGTCGGGGATTAATCGGAAAGATAAACGCACAGATTCATGGTCCGTGTTTTGCCCAACCATTTAATCACCCTTCAACTTCGCTCGAAGTGCGAAATTGTGCATGTGTTTAAATAGAATTTATAAATTGGAGAAACGAGCTTTTAATATGATTAGAAAGATTATTTTATAAAAACCCATGGATGAAGTCAAAAATAAGTTAACAAAGTCAAAGAGGCAATAACAACCACTAAGAACCAACATGAATCGATAAAATCCGGAAAACCAATCAAAACAAGCATAAATAGGCAAAACAGGGAAACAGGAGCAGGTCAATCGACTGAAATCCCTGTTCAGTCGACTGAAAATTGTCCAGAAAAATTTTCGGGCTTCAGCTCAGTCGACTGAACCCAATTTCCTGCATTTCCTACTTATTACCAATGAAGTGCAAACTCTCCCAACTTTCAATCGGACGAGCACGGACGCTGGGGGTTTACGCCAAGCGGCTACCCGGCCTTATAAGCACTTCGATTCATCACCAAAAACATGATCAAAACATCAAAGTTAGGATTTCAAAGAATTGAACCCAAACACTAAAAATTCGGATATTCACCAATTCAATCCAAACTAAAAGCAAGTGCATATGGACAAGTGTTAGGAATTCATACCCAACATCAATGAAATCAAGAGAAGTAGATGTGAGTTCAAAACTCACCTTTTCCCAAAGACAAAGAAGAAGAAGAAGAAGAAGAAGAAGAAGAAGCTCAATAACAAGGAGATGACCAACTAATCTCTACTTTAACTCAACTAGCTTCAATCAAAGGATAAAACACATATTTCCCAAATTAGGTTTTAGGGAACTTTCTGAAATTAAAGAGAGAAAGAGATAGAGAAGATGAAGAAGAAGCTTACCAATGGCTTCCCTTTGATTTTAGAGCAAGATTATGAGCTAGCAAGAAGAACTAGGGTTTGGAGTTTCTAATTCCCTTTCCTTTCCACCATTTTCAGTTTTAGGTAGAGCTTTAGAAATAAGAATGAGAAAATGGAGAGGAGAGGGCTGAGTAAGAGAGTTTAGTTAGCTACTGGGCTAAACTCAAACCCAAAACCCAACTAGAAAATGTAGCCAATTTCAACTTACTCCAAACATATCGAAGCTTATACTCAAAAAGATCGCAAACGACGTTTTGAACTCAATGGAAGTGGTCTTGAGACCCAATTCGACCGTTTGCAAAAGGTAACATTTCAGACCCAAAATCCGACTAACGACGCTATACTTAAATAAATCATTTAAATATAAAATCGTTAAATATGCGGGTTGTTACAGATCTCCCCTCCTTACAAAATTGCGTCCCCGCAATTTCTAGAGACGATATTTGTAACAACTACATACATACAACATTCAAAAGAAAAGGAAATAAGCTTGAGATGAAAAGACATTTTCACCGTTTCAAAGCAAAGATAGAAAACCCGGATAGGATCGCTCGATAAAATCTTTGGTTTCCCAAGTACAGTCATTGGTATTAGCGGACCATTGAACTTTAACGAGCGACACGTCCTTGTTTCGAAGGTGTCGCACCTCCATGTCAAGTACGCGCATAGGCTGCTGTACAATAGATAAGTCCGGTGAGATCTCAAGCTCTTGCAAATCAGGAGAAGAAATAACAGAATCCGACTCCCGAAGACACTTCTGAAGTTGAGAGATGTGAAACACGTCATGAATACCAGATAAATGAGCAGAAAGTGAAACTCTATAAGCCACAGGGGAAATACGTTCAGTAATAGAAAATGGTCCTGTATAACGAGGAGCCAATTTCCCAGTCATACTGAGCGCATAACCCCATTCAAAGGAGAAACACGAACAATCGAATAAGATCAATCTTCTCGGATCGAGAACTCGAGAGGCTTCCTACGGTTGTCCGCGTAGGATTTCTGGCAACTCTGTGCCTCTTTCATTCTCAATCGAATAAGATCAATCTTCTCGGAAGAATCACGAACAAAATCTGGACCAAGAATAAGCTTCTCCCCAGATTCCAAGCAACAAGAAGGTGATCGACATGGCCTTCCGTATAAGGCTTCGAAAGGAGCCATACCAATACTAGACTGAAAACTATTATTGTAGGAGAACTCTACAAGAGGTAGGTGATTCTCCCAACTACCACAAACATGTCAACACAAAAGAATAACAGAATAAGAAGTTCACCATAAGGAGCACGAGAGGATAAGTCCGAACTTGCTTGCTCAGAGAATTCTATGGATTCCTAAGCTCAAAATAATTTGGAACACCGACATGGTACAAACAATACGTCAAATGAACCAAAGCTCAACAAAATAAAGTACAACAAAACGTCCGATGAACTTGGTAAAAAGACCATTCCATTTGGACATCAACAAAGAAACAATCACTTGCTGCTTACAACTAAATGCATTGGCAACACGATCCCCTTTTCGGGAATTAAAATATCAAGATCATAAGATGCTAGAAACTCGAACCAACATTAAGTTCCCTATGAGAAAATAAACATTTCAAAATTGTGATTAGTAAGGAGAGCAAAATCCCTCACCCAAAAGTAATGATGCCAAATACAAAAAGCGAAAACAATAGCCGCGAGCACTAGATCATAGGTGGCATATCTAGTCTCGGTAAGCTTTAATGGTTTAGAAACATAAGTGATAGCGCGTTCTCTTTTGCAAGGAAACGACATCCAAACCAATACGATTAGCTTTGGAACAAAAGATAAAGTCTTGGTTCCCTTCGGGAATCCCAAGAATAAGAGTATTGAAAAAGAGTTCTTTCAAATAATATTCTTCCCCGAAAAACTAAAACTTTCAAAATCACAATTATCTTTATGTAACTATTTTTCTAGAAAAATTTTCTTATTTCAAATCAATTTATTGTGTCAAATTGTCTCATCAAAGTGTTTAAGAGATTCCTATCGAAAACGTTGATCAAGCGCATCGACCAGAATTCTTAAAGCACACAATGGGCAATACAATCACAAAACCATCTTCTATATGATAAACATGTTTCTAAAAACTTTTGAAAATTCTCTTTGTTCGTTTTAAAAACAAAAATCCCATTTATACTTATAAACAACTCTTATGAAAAAGATTTGCAAAAATTTTAGATTGCTAATTCCATCCAAAATCAACAAATACAAAAATGGAATCATTGAGATATTCGTAGAATACTCGATTCATAAAATGGATGAAATAAGCTGGACAAACTGAATGACACAACAAATCATTCATAAGAACTACAACGAGTGCGGAGAGCGGTAAGTGGAATGCTAATTTTCGCAACTCGTAGTCAAATGAAAACCGGTGGTAAGATCGAGCTAAAAACACCTTAACACTACAACAAAAGATTGCTTGGGTGATAATCCTAAGACAAGACCAGAAATACCAGAAAATTCTCAAACTACAAGAATGAGAGAAACAACACTTTCCTCATCATGAGGGCTTGAAGAATAAAATGATGAGATCAAATTGGAATCGAAATCACCAAGAAAATAGAAATCTGTTTAACAGATTGAAAATGTTGAGGATGAATAGTCCACTCGGGATATAGGATATGACTCCATAATAATTAAGTCAATCCTTTAAAAAATTATCAATTCTGAAGCGTAAGTAACGCATAACATGCAAATTGGCTAGGAAAGAAAAATCACATAAAATAATCTCGACATTAATACAAGCAAATTGAGCATTGCGGATCCACCAATTCGGATTCGCAATTTTCAAAGAAGTAACCATACAAGAAATATCCAAAGATAAATCATCGAAGAGCTTCTTCGATATGGAAAAAAATGTGAAGCCCCCGTATCAAAGAGAACTCGAATACAATAGTCAAGAAATAAAATAGAACCTTCCTAAACAGATGGAGATGTACCTTTCCTCCTAGAAGAACCTCTAGAAGCATATGTTATCTTTAGCTTGCCAGATAGAGGATTATTTGGAACAATAGGACAAGTGAAAATACGATGGTCTTCCTTCTTGCAATAGTGGCAGAAGATAGGCATAGGGCAAGCTCGAATCATATGATCAGGGGAACCACAATTGAAACACTTCCGAGTGGAAGGTGTTTCAGCAGACTGAGACAGAGAATTAGATTCAACGGGCTTTTTCTTCTTGGAAGGGAAAAATTCCCGCTTATCTAATGGAAACCTCTTCTTGTTAGGGTTCTTGCGAATCTCAACACCATCCCCACAATCACACTCCTTCTCGAAGGCTTCGAGGTGAAGTGCCGAATCAACCAATTCCTCAAAAGAAAGCTTAAGCTGGAGCATTAAAGACTTCTTAAGACATTTCTTAAGACCAGATACAAACTTCAGATTCTTCCTATACAAGGTGCCAATGAATTCAAGACCATACTTAGATAAGGCCTCGAATGATGCAACATATTCAAAAATGGAAGACTCCCCTTGCTTCAACTCAAGGAAGCGACGGGTCAATAAAACATTCTGAGATTCAGGAACGAACTTGAGTTCGAATCGTTTCCGAAATTGAGTCCAAGAAAGAGCAGACTCATCAAATTCAGCTAAAAGAAGCTCGTACCAGTCAAGGGCACGCTTTTGCAATAAGCTAGAAGTTACAAGAACCCTATCATGATCAGAAAGATCCATGCGAGAGAGAACATGCTCGTACATGCGAACCCAAGCTTGGACCTCAAGAACAATCTCGGAGCCTTTAAATGGCTTCCCTCCAAGATGAGAAAAATCACTGCACAAACGTGCGAAGATGGACTTGCATGGAGGAGATGTTCAAGTAGGAGTTGGAGGCTATGTGCTCCTAAACCACTCTAAAAACTGATCGGCAGACATATAAACGCCGTCCGGATGTGAGCCACTGGATTGCCCAACATCCGAGCGTCGTCCTCCATCTCTTCCAGCCATAAGCTGAAAGTTAAGATAAGGTAAAGATTATTCCCAAGGTAGATAATTCAATATGGAATACTACGAAATTTAAATGCATTCCTAGGCATATTCCCAAATCCTATCTAACCTTTGATGGTAGAAGGAATAGAGAGACACGATGATTCAAAGATTTGTATCACTTATCACACTCTGATGTATCGTAATATATGCTCTATTCTGTGTTTATCATATTTTGTTCTGAACCTCGCTCTGATACCAAGCTGTGACGCCCCACCTCTATACCCACGCTAGCAAAGAGTATTAATAGATAATACCGTCTGCTAACACGGAGAATAAGGCTGTTTAGGAGCGACCATCTATAGCCTTTCTTTAATTATCTATTGAATACATCGACAATTGCCTTACCAAGCAGATCGACATATCCAATGAATACTGAAAACAAAACCATAGTTGGCTAGAGGATCTATCAGAACAGAATATAACAACTCAAATGCAATATACATCACAGAACAGTAAACCATCATATACACATACACTGATACATAGCAGAGTATACAAAATAATACATGTCAAGTGGTATAGCAAACCACAATATACAGACGAGTTCACAAGAATACATAACAGAGTTACAACAAAATAGGATTACACAAAACGCTATGACAAAAAGAAGCTAGCGGAGTAGTCCATGCGGAAGCAAAATAGGCTAAGTCCAAAGGCACCTAACCTGAAAAATCTCGGTCTGGCCTGAGTAATTAATACACGGGTCAGTCTAGCTAAACAAATCAGTTAGATAAACTGAATAACAATAAACCAGCAAAGTTACAAAGCATAACAAATATCTCTAAAAGAGATAACACATTCATCTAAAAAAAGATGAACATATCAAGACAAGCCTCAAATCATTGGCAACATAGATAAACAAAGGATACAAATATCCCAAAGCAAGCCAAAAAGACAAATAATAAATACCCATAAGGTATGCAAGTTCCACAAGGTAATCGTTATACATCATGCGGCTCAAAAAGACCAACACCGATGGGCGATACGAAGGGAATATAATATGAATGAAACATATGATTGCTCGAGCTCAGTACTGTATAAACAAGGATCCATGAGCCCAAAGACTCCAAACCCAATATCACCCATGCAGCTCATAACGACCAACATAGAAAGCGATACTATAGTGTGACAAACCCGAAGGCACAAACCCAATATCACCCATGCAGCTCATAAAGACCAACATCGAAAGCTGTTAACGCTAAAATTTGAACGCTAACACCCCGGTGTATAAATTGTAGTTGTGAAAGCACCACCCGATGATTCGGGAACAGAGTATAAGCAGAAAGTCACAGAAAAAGCAGTGAATAACAACGATTTTATAGTGGTTCGGCTCAAAGCAAGCCTACGTCCACTTTAATTCTCTTTATTGCTAAACCGATTACAACTTTACAACAATCTTCAATTACAATTATGACGAGACAAACAACTAGAACTTTGGTAGAGAAAAATTCTTCGAATCCATGTAGATTGCGTTAGATTTTCCCTTGAAGTTAGTTGAGATGTCCTTCGAACTTGAAGTGTCGGGTAAGTTGAGAATTTGGCAGAGTATTGGCGCTTGAAATGATTGGCCAAAAGTCCCCCCAAATGTTGGAAGTGGTCATGTATTTATAGGAGTTTTCGGCCTTGAGTCGTGAGTCGTACCCGACTCATCGTTAACTCGTAGCCGAGTCAGGTTGGGTCGTGGACGACTCAACAGGTTGAACCCCAGCTTCGTACCAGAGCGCCTTCGATCCTCTGAATATAACACAAGTCTTAAGTCGTCCACGAGTCATTCCTCTTTGATATAAGTATCATGATAGCGGGCTGCGACTTAGTAACTTTAGGTCGTGGACGAGTCATGGTGAGTCGTCTCATGTTAACACGCGGCCGACCTACTGGGTTAGCTCACGGCTTGGTCCAAAGTGATAAGTCGTTCACGAGTTAACCAAACGCAACTTTCTTGATGCTTGCATGAGTCGTACACGACTCATCATTGGTCGTAACTCGTCAACGAGTTATCTCATTTCAGCATGGTATTGAACTTGTCCCTGAAGTCTTAGGTCGTTCAACCGTAGCTGTAATTAGGTCGTATCATATTTAAAGTCGCACAACCTTTAAGTCGTAGGCCGTTCATTTTCTTAAGTCATATAGGCCTTAACTCGTTAGGTTTCTTAACTCGTAACATTCCTTCAGTTGCAGATCTTAGGTAATAGGCTTCTTGAGTCGTAGAGGCTTTAAGTCGTACATATCCTTAACTCGTTAAGTCATAACTCGTACCATCTCCTTGGGTCGTACGTTTCTTAGGTCGTAGAGAATTAAGGGTTAACATTTGCCCCTCGAAGTACATGCATATGTCATAGGTCGTGTGCTTTGACTCATCCTAACTCGTACGTACCGACTCAAGTTTTACTGTCTCGAACTATAAAATGCTGGAGTCATTTCTCCTTCTCATCACTTTATCCTTAAGCCATTTCTGCCATTACCGCATTCTCTAAACCTTTAAAGACGATCTCGACCCAATTTACACCCAATCTACTATAGCAACACACAATCGTAAGCGATTTCTTCTCTCTCTTCGATCGTTGATCATTATCACCTTACGCGCTTAATTCTCCGCCTCCGGTTCGCCCCTTCGAGCCCTATGAGTTTTGTTGGATTGATCGCTGATGAACTTAGGTCTGTCTGATTTGACTTATGGCGATTCGCCATTCGAGGCGATCCTATAGTGTGATAGGGTTAAGGTTGTTGCTGTTGGAGAGGCCATTGGATTAACGGGTTAAGAGTTAGAGGGGGAAGCGAGTTGGCCGAATAGAGTGGGAGATTGCCCCATGTACGACTTAGGAACTTCCATGTGGCCCAGTGGCCTTTGCAATTAACTTTAATCCGACCTAGCAAGTTTTGCGACTTAAGTCATGAGTCGTGACCGAGTTAGAACTTAGAAGATTTCTTGTTGTTTTTGAACCGGAGCCCTCCTTCTGTTCATTGACTTACGACTTAGAGTATAGCCGACCTAATGCATTGGCGACTTAAGATTGAAACGGCTTAACTTTATTCGCCTCATAATCCCAAGGTTGTAGGTGAGTTAGTGCTTAAGTCGTCGCCTAGTTAGTACTTGAGTTGTCTACGACTTAGCACTTGCACTGTTGTATGGATTTTGAACTGTTGAACTTTGCTGCATTCTTTTACAGATTACTTTAACTTGAAAGCTAACAATCTGTTTGATACAACATTTACAGAAAATTGGGACGAATATACTGCCATTGACTGCCCACATCAAATGACAGATTAGTTAACAACAGATGATTAACTTAAATAAATTGTGTGAATGAAGTGCTTTCAACTTATCAATTTCAAGTAAAATATTAAAGCAACACTGAAATAGTCAATTGAAATCGACTAGCTTGCACTAATATTATGCTTGAACTTTAGATCAACAAGTTCTGAAATTTTTACAATCGATCAATCATCGACTAGTTTAATTCCAGTTATATTTACTTGTCATTTTTATTAGTTCTGCACGACACTCCACACTTTTGGGAAACGTGCACCTTCACATTTGAATATCCAGTTGCTTGTGTAGAATGGCTTCTCAGCAGGAGGATACAACGGTTCAGACTGGGGAGGCAATTGTTATTCCAGCTTCACTAGCCAATCCTCCCGAAAGAGCCCCTACTACACTATCATACAAAGTTTTTCGCCAGTTGTGTGGTCAGTTTGGCATTGCTGAATCAGAAGCTATTCTTCCCGAAAGAAGTAATACTGCCGACGTAGCACCTCCCGGCTTTGTGACAGTTAATCGACAAATGTGCCTGAACGGGGCCATCCCTCCTTTCAGCAACTTTCTCGAGCATCTTCTTCGTCGACTAGCCATTTCTCCATCCCAGATACACCCCAATGGCTATGCCATCCTAATGGGGTTGTGCATGTTATTTGGGAGAACGTTTAATCGACTTCCGGGCTTTGACGAAATCTGTTACTTATGCTCCATTACCCGGACCAAAGATCAACCTTCCATTACCGTTGTGAGAAGTGCCCGAAACCGCAAATTAATCATTGGCCTTCTCGACACTGCTCATGGGTTCCTGACCCAGTTCTTCTATGTTCGATGCCCTTCGGGGTTCTATGCTGTGTGGAGGAAAGGAAGTGAGATCGTCTATCTCTACTTCTTCTATTCTTTGAGTTTTGCAAATTCTGAATTATCAAGTGCTAACTTTGTTTTTCCATTTCAGCGCTCCCCCCTTCATCTAAAGATCCTAGCCACAAGCCAACTTTAGAGAGGCTCATGGCTATCCCAATTGAAGAGCGGGACATAAAATTTCTGTTGAATGACGAATTCCTTCATCAGTTTGGACTCCTTCACCCTTCTCGTTCCACTCAGCCTTGTGAAGTTTCCGATTCTCCAGCGGAGGCTGAAAAGCTTATGCCAAAAGATACCTCCACTGAAACTTTACTGGTGAAGTGCCCCACTCTCACTGATGTTGCGGGGCCGTCTAGCAAGTCGACACTTGCCCCAGTTATCGAAGAGGAAGAACCTCCACGATCTTCCGGGAGATCTGCTGACGAAGGAGTTGAGAAAGCAAGTCCAAAAAAGCATGATGGTGATGATGTTTTTGAGGGGTTGAGCGACCTAATTGTGACTTCACAAGAACTTTTTAAAGATGATGTTTCCAAAACTATCTCTCCTGTAATCGAGGCGACATCTTCTCTACAACAAATGCCAACTCCTCCTACTCAAGTTATCACCACCTCTACTCCACAGAGTGGTCTGTAGCTTGATGCGTGTAGTTTACACATTAGACAACACTTAGGATTTTTCAGAACTTGTTTGTGTTTGACTTCTTTTCTCTAAAGGCTTTTAAGACTTGTCTTTTTGCCTTTTAGATCCTTTAATGGGGCATAGCGGCAGCGGCTCTTACTATAAAGACTTTCAGCGCTATGGAGGGCGTGGCAACTATGATTATAGACGCTACCTTACCGGTCCCAGAGAAACCGATGAGCAGAGAGCTGCTCGAAAAGCTAGAGAGAGGAGAGAATATGAAGAACGTCATGAGAGGATAGATGTGCGACATGAGTCTCCTTCAAGAGGCGATGACTCTCACAAACGTAAAACACATGATGGTCGGGGGAAGAGCCACATTGTTGAGGACCCGAGCAAGCGGGCCAAACCTAGTGAGAAGCACGCATCTGCAATATCTGAAAAGTTTGACGCTCCCATCTCTATCGACATTCCTGCCAAATCCCCTGCTCTTGAAGGAAGCGCTATTCAAACACTTCTTAATAGGCCTTCATATCGTGTTGAAAGGGGCCCACCGACCCTACAGAGCCGATTCCCGAATTGGTGCTTGAAGGGGGTGCGCTTCGATCTTGATTTAGTCCCCATTGATAAAGAAGCCATGTACCAAAATCTTGATGCCGTCAGACTTGATATTGAAAGAATGTCTGGATGGCAAAAGCTTGTTGATGAACTCCAAAGGGTCAATCGGGCCAATATCGAGGCGATGCTAACTATGGAGAACGATAAGTCGGAATGGCAGAAGATTCTTGACCAGCACTGCATCAAGATGAAAAACATAACCGAGTATAGCGAGAAACTTGAAGCTGAAGTCAAGCAGCTTAAAGACGATCTTACCTCCTCTTCTAACACTTACACTCAAAGAGAAGAGGTGCTACAAAAACAAGTGCGGGATGCACATGCTGGCCAAAGAGATGCCGAAGCTAAAGTTGAGAGGCTAGAAGAGGTCGTAGAGAATTACCGCACTGATGTCGCTCAGTTGTGGAGTAAAATGAGCGCCCAAGACATGGAGATTGAAGCGTTAAAAGCTCAACTTGCTAAAACTGAAAAAGAACGAGATGAGGCCATGGTTGGTAAAATCGCAGCTGAAGAATCTATTCAAGCCATGGAAGCCAACGTCAGTTCAACTCTATTCGACTTTTACTTGCACAGCGTCTTGGGGCACGGCAGTCTCTCTTTTCTCGGTCCTAAATACGAAATCACCTTGGCTAAAGTGTGGGAAGCCGCTCTCGACATGTTCAGAGGCGCCGGGTATACCGAGGAAGAGCTTGAGGCGCGCTATCTAGATGAGGAAACTCGTGCTGCTCTTGCGAAGGGAAAAGAGCAACTTGCCAGAGTGCGGACTGGGATGGCGGAAGAGGAACGTTCTGGAAAAGAATTACCACCTACTACCTCTGTTCGTCCTTTAGTTTCTCCTGGGGTTGACATCACAGGTTCCAGTGCTCATTCCCCGCCTCCTACAAGAACCGGGGTAATTACCCCTACTGATGATGAGGCTTTGGAGGATATTGGAGATCAAAATTATGAGATTGAACTAGCGAAGCAAATAGCTTCAGGTAACTTTGACATTGGTCCGAATCAGGTGGATTGCCTGTTTGCTCCTCAAAAGTTTGATGAGCTTCTCGATTACTTCTTGAATCTTGACGAACCCATATCTCCCTTCTTTTCGGGAGATACTAATATTTTTAACTTCTCTTCTTCTGCAGTTGAAACACCAAGTGCTGTGCAAACTTCGCCTCCTGCAGCTATTATTCCTCAGTCTTCTTAAGTTACTCCCCTTCCTACTTCTCAACCAGGATCACTGGAAGAAAAGATAGGAGCTCTTCAGGGTCTGGACGATCCTGCTATTTCTCAAAAAGGAGAAGAACTCGAGACTGGCAAAGTCTCTCCGGATCGAACTACTTCTGACGATACAAAACTGTCCGCATTCATTACTCCGGAAAGTGAGTCTTCAAAGAGGAGAGCGAAGCGCACATCTTCGAAGAAGAAGAGGAAGAGTATTTTGATCACGGAAACAGATTTGGAAGTTACTCCGGAGGCTCCTCTTTCTCCTTCTTCCCCAACTCTTTTAAGCCGGCGCGAGAAGCTACCAATTAAACCAGGCGAAGGCTCAAAAGGTGGTGGGAGAAAGAAGAAGTGATGAACCTTGCTTTTCCTTCCTTGTTTAATTTTTGCCTTTTGCATGTATTGAAGCTTGTAATGACCGGATATTATGCGGGTACCGGCCCCCCGCTTTTCTTTTGTTGGAACCTGTACATGCATATAGAATAGTGTTGAATAAAATGATTCTTTTTCTTTATATAAATTTCTATCTATATCTGAGAATGCATTTACTATTTTTTTACAAGTTTCTTTGTACAATATTGCAGTGAGCTTGTGGTATATATTGTTCGAGCGTAATTTTACCGATGTAGTTACACCATGCTGTCCCTATACCATAAGCCCATTGTAATATTTTATTTTATGAGGAACTTGTGCTTTTATTTTTTAGAGAATAATTATTCCACATTTGGAGGAATATGATTTCATTAAAAAATAGAGCACAAATAAGTTTCTACGCTTCAACTTTCGAAGATATCACTCTTTATTTTGTGCATATACACATTTTATTGTATGAAATCTTCTATGTGGTAAAGCGGGTAATTGTAAAGCACTTCAACTTATTTTTGAGGAAGAAAATTTTCTAGAACAAGTAATTCACTCTTCCTTTGAAAGTTAAAGTGTGCTCTTAATGAGTATTTTTTTTTTTTTTACTTGCCACAGTAAAGGGCTTCTTGATTTTTGTTTCTTTGAAAAGTTGCACCTCTGAGGAAGACTTTTTCACGTTTCAACACTTGGAAGTTTTACTTCAATCTTTGTGAAACGTGTGCCTCCGAAGAGGCCTTTTCTGCTTGATTGTGCCTCCGGGAGGAGGTCTTTTCATTTCTGCCTCTGGGAAGAGGTCTTTCTGTCTTATTGTGCCTTTGGGAAGAGGTCTTTCTGTTTCTGCCCCTTGGGAGAGGCTCTCTTTTTTTTTGCATTTCATCTCCGGTGAAGTGAAACTCCGAAGAGCGGTTGTTACACTTCAACTCCTAGCGAAATGGGCCTCCGTAGAAGGCTTTTATTTTGTTTTACATTTCAACTCTGGTGAAGTGAAATTCCGAAGAGCGGTTGTAACACTTCAACTCCTGGTGAAATGGGCCTCCGAAGAGGGCTTTTATTTTGTTTTACATTTCAACTCTGGTGAAGTGAAATTCCGAAGAGCGGTTGTAACACTTCAACTCCTGGTGAAATGGGCCTCCGAAGAGGGCTTTTATTTTGTTTTACATTTCAACTCTGGTGAAGTGAAATTCCGAGGAGCGGTTGTAACACTTCAACTCCTGGTGAAATGGGCCTCCGAAGAGGGCTTTTCACGTTTCAACACTTGGAAGTTTTATTTCAATCTCGGTGAAACGTGGGCCTTTGAAGAGGTCTTTTGATTGCCTGGAAGTTACTATCTCATGGTTGGAGGGTCATGATTCCTCCAATCTTTTTTTGTTGAGTAGAGAACTTTCTTTTTTGCGGCATATGCCTCCTTAGAGGTCTTTATCCTCCAAAGAGTTGTGCCCCTGAAGAGGACCTTTCCACGTTTCAACACTTGGAAGTTTTATTTCAATCTCGGTGAAACGTGGGCCTCTGAAGAGGTCTTTATCCTCCGAAGAGTTGTGCCTCCGAAGAGGACTTTTCCACGTTTCCACACTTGGAAGTTTTATTTCAATCTCGGTGAAACGTGGGCCTCTGAAGAGGTCTTTATCCTCCGAAGAGTTGTGCCTCCGAAGAGGACTTTTCCACGTTTCCACACTTGGAAGTTTCATTTCAATCTCGGTGAAATGTGGGCCTCTGAAGAGGTCTTTATCCTCCGAAGAGTTGTGCCTCCGAAGAGGACTTTTCCACGTTTCCACACTTGGAAGTTTCATTTCGATCTCGGTGAAACGTGGGCCTCTGAAGAGGTCTTTATCCTCCGAAGAGTTGTGCCTCCGAAGAGGGCTTTTCCACGTTTCCACACTTGGAAGTTTCATTTCAATCTCGGTGAAACGTGGGCCTCTGAAGAGGTCTTCTGCTGCTGTTGGTCTGCTTGCCCATATCTTCTTGCTGGTTTTCTGTACTAGCAATCCCTTGGTTCCATCTTTAAGCACGCAACATTTTCTTTTGCTAGCGGGTTGGTTTATCCAAAAGGATATACTCCAGCGCGATCACCGATTGCTTGCTTAAAATAATTCTTTATAGGATTTGACCCTAGAATTTTTGTTGCTTAAAGCTTGCTTTTGAGTGATGCCAAGGATTATTCGGTATTGTGATTGGTGAACTTGATTTCAATTGCCTGCAAATTTAAATCGACATTTTAGCAATATACTTGAAGTACTTTAGATATCGAAATAAAATGGGCAAACAGTAAAGAACACAAAATTCATAGTTTCTATCATTTATTTGCCCTGTTTTCACAATAGCCTTTAACAGAAGAATGATATATCAAAGATTCTTTTACAAATTTGAAACAAGGCATTTAAGTAAAATATGCAATCAATTATTGTCGTAGGCTTTAGGAATTGATCTTTCAGCTTGGGGGAATCAGACGACGGCATCTTTCAGAACGGAAACTTTCTCTTGCTCTGAGGCTTCCCTTGAAGCATGAGCAGGTTTTTCTGTCTCATCCAATTTTCACCTGTCGGATTAGAGTCCACTGTATTGACCCTGATAATGGGCCCATCATCCCCTTGTGTTACAGTTCTTTCATATGAGCCGTATTGACGAACAGGAACTGGTTGCCCCCGAATGGATGAGGATGGGTCATTCTGGTTCCCTTCAACATATTGTTGAAGTTTATTTCGTCTCAGCAACCCTTCAATCTCCTTCTTTAACTTGCGACACTGGTTAGTATCATGGCCAGGCTGATCATGAAATTGACAGAATTTCCCATTATAGGTCGCACCTCTCCTCGTTGCTGGTGGTTTGGAATATTTGACAACATCCTTTGTTGCCAAGAAGATTCTTTCCGGTGTATCTGTTAAGGGAGTGAAGCCTGTGGATTTGAAGTGCCGGGATTTCTTCAATCCTCTCTATTTTTCCTCATCATTGTTTTCTTGCCCTTGTTGAACCATCTCCGGAAAGTACTCTTCGTCATTGAAAGGTTTCAAGGGATAAACTTCAGCTACTCTTTCGAAAGTTTGCTTTGACAATCGTTCATGAAGAGTTGGCCGTGGTTGTGAACCTCTTGTTTGGAGAGATGCCCCTGCAGTAATGCCAACTGCTCCTTGAGGAATATTCCATCCTTCCAAATCATGAGCATCTTCGGCGAGAATTTCTATTCTACTTTTTGGTCGTTGGTTATTTCCAAGAAATGCATTCATCTTGTCCAATACCATAGCACTTTGGGCTCCCATGTGTTGATATAATCCATACACCACAGCATTTAATTCAGCTCTTGTTACTCCAATACTAGAAGCCATTTCACTTGGCATGGGAAAAATGGTGGCGTTGTCACTAGTATTTTCAGATCTAAAAGACTTACTTTTCCTTCCAGGAGCCATGACTTCTGTTGGACTTTTGATTTGGAGGAAAATTCTTTTTACGAAGATTCGCGGAGCAAAAGTGAAGATAGCCCTGAGTTCAGTTCTCAGTGAAAGCACCAAAATGTTAACGCTAAAATTTGAACGCTAACACCCCGGTGTATAAAGTGTAGTTGTGAAAGCACCACATGATGATTCGGGAACAGAGTATAAGCAAAAAGTCACAAAAAAAGCAGTGAATAACAACGATTTTATAGTGGTTCGGCTCAAAGCAAGCCTACGTCCACTTTAATTCTCTTTATTGCTAAACCGATTACTACTTTACAACAATCTTCAATTACAATTATGACGAGACAAACAACTAGAACTTTGGTAGAGAAAAATTCTTCGAATCCATGTAGATTGCGTTAGATTTTCCCTTGAAGTTAGTTGAGATGTCCTTCGAACTTGAAGTGTCGGGTAAGTTGAGAATTCGGCAGAGTATTGGCGCTTGAAATGATTGGCCAAAAGTCCCCCCAAATGTTGGAAGTGGTCATGTATTTATAGGAGTTTTCGGCCTTGAGTCGTGAGTCGTACCCGACTCATCGTTAACTCGTAGCCGAGTCAGGTTGGGTCGTGGACGACTCAACAGGTTGAACCCCAGCTTCGTACCAGAGCGCCTTCGATCCTCTGAATATAGCACAAGTCTTAAGTCGTCCACGAGTCATTCCTCTTTGATATAAGTATCATGATAGCGGGCTGCGACTTAGTAACTTCAGGTCGTGGACGAGTCATGGTGATTCGTCTCATGTTAACACGCGGCCGACCTACTGGGTTAGCTCACGGCTTGGTCCAAAGTGATAAGTCGTTCATGAGTTAACCAAACGCAACTTTCTTGATGCTAGCATGAGTCGTACACGACTCATCATTGGTCGTAACTCGTCAACGAGTTATCTCATTTCAGCATGGTATTGAACTTGTCCCTGAAGTCTTAGGTCATTCAACCGTAGCTGTAATTAGGTCGTATCATATTTAAAGTCGCACAACCTTTAAGTCATAGGCCGTTCATTTTCTTAAGTCATATAGGCCTTAACTCGTTAGGTTTCTTAACTCGTAACATTCCTTCAGTTGCAGATCTTAGGTCGTAGGCTTCTTGAGTCGTAGAGGCTTTAAGTCGTACATATCCTTAACTCGTTAAGTCTTAACTCGTACCAGCTCCTTGGGTCGTACATTTCTTAGGTCGTTGAGAATTAAGGGTTAACATTTGCCCCTCGAAGTACATGCCTATGTCATAGGTCGTGTGCTTCGACTCATCCTAACTCGTACGTACCGACTCAAGTTTTACTGCCTCGAACTATAAAATGCTGGAGTCGTTTCTCCTTCTCATCACTTTATCCTTAAGCCATTTCTGCCATTACCGCATTCTCTAAACCTTTAAGGACGATCTCGACCCAATTTACACCCAATCCACTCTAGCAACACACAATCGTAAGCGATTTCTTCTCTCTCTTCGATCGTTGATCATTATCACCTTACGCGCTTAATTCTCCGCCTCCGGTTCGCCCCTTTGAGCCCTATGAGTTTTGTTGGATTGATCGCTGATGAACTTAGGTCTGTCTGATTTGACTTATGGCGATTCTCCATTCGAGGCGATCCTGTAGTGTGATAGGGTTAAGGTTGTTGCTGTTGGAGAGGCCATTGGATTAACGGGTTAAGAGTTAGAGGGGGAAGCGAGTTGGCCGAATAGAGTGGGAGATTGCCCCATGTACGACTTAGCAACTTCCATGTGACCCAGTGGCCTTTGCAATTAACTTTAATCCGACCTAGCAAGTTTTGCGACATAAGTCATGAGTCGTGACCGAGTTAGAACTTAGAAGATTTCTTGTTGTTTTTGAACCGGAGCCCTCCTTCTGTTCATTGACTTACGACTTAGAGTATAGCCGACCTAATGCATTGACGACTTAAGATTGAAACGGCTTAACTTTATTCGCCTCATAATCCCAAGGTTGTAGGCGAGTTAGTGCTTAAGTCGTCGCCGAGTTAGTACTTGAGTTGTCTACGACTTAGCACTTGCACTGTTGTATGGATTTTGAACTGTTGAACTTTGCTGCATTCTTTTACAGATTACTTTAACTTGTAAGCTAACAATCTGTTTGATACAACATTTACAGAAAATTGGGACGAATATACTGCCGTTGACTGCCCACATCAAATGACAGATTAGTTAACAACAGATGATTAACTTAAATAAATTGTGTGAATGAAGTGCTTTCAACTTATCAATTTCAAGTAAAATATTAAAGCAGCACTGAAATAGTCAATTGAAATCGACCAGCTTGCACTAATATTATGCTTGAACTTTAGATCAACAAGTTCTGAAATTTTTACAATCGATCAATCATCGACTAGTTTAATTCCAGTTATATTTACTTGTCATTTTTATTAGTTCTGCACGACACTCCACACTTTTAGGAAACGTGCACCTTCACATTTGAATATCCAGTTGCTTGTGTAGAATGGCTTCTCAGCAGGAGGATACAACGGTTCAGACTGGGGAGGCAATTGTTATTCCAGCTTCACTAGCCAATCCTCCCGAAAGAGCCCCTACCACACTATCATACAAAGTTTTTCGCCAGTTGTGTGGTCAGTTTGGCATTGCTGAATCAGATGCTATTCTTCCCGAAAGAAGTAATACTGCCGACGTAGCACCTCCCGGCTTTGTGACAGTTAATCGACAAATGTGCCTGAACGGGGCCAACCCTCCTTTCAGCAACTTTCTCGAGCATCTTCTTCGTCGACTGGCCATTTCTCCATCCCAGCTGCACCCCAATGGCTATGCCATCCTAATGGGGTTGTGCGTGTTATTTGGGAGAACGTTTAATCGACTTCCGGGCTTTGACGAAATCTGTTACTTATGCTACTTTACCCGGACCAAAGATCATTCTTCCATTACCGTTGTGAGAAGTGCCCGAAACCGCAAATTAATCTTTGGCCTTCTCGACACTGCTCATGGGTTCCTGACCCAGTTCTTCTTTGTTCGATGACCCCCGGGGTTCTATGCTGTGTGGAGGAAAGGAAGTGAGATCGTCTATCTCTACTTCTTCTATTCTTTGAGTTTTGCAAATTCTGAATTATCAAGTGCTAACTTTGTTTTCCCATTTCAGCGCTCCCCCCTTCATCTAAAGATCCCAGCCACAAGCCAACTTTAGAGAGGCTCATGGCTATCCCAATTGAAGAGCGGGACATAAAATTTCTGTTGAATGACGAATTCCTTCATCGGTTTGGAGTCCTTCACCCTTCTCGTTCCACTCAGCCTTGTGAAGTTCCCGATTCTCCGGCGGAGGCTGAAAAGCTTATGCCAAAAGATCCCTCCACTGAAACTTTACTGGTGAAGTGCCCCACTCTCACTGATGTTGCGGGGCCGTCTAGAAAGTCGACACTTGCCCCAGTTATCGAAGAGGAAGAACCTCCACGATCTTCCGGGAGACCTGCTGACGAAGGAGTTGAGAAAGCAAGTCCAAAAAAGCATGATGGTGATGATGTTTTTGAGGGGTTGAGCGACCTAATTGTGACTTCACAAGAACTTTTTAAAGATGATGTTTCCAAAACTATCTCTCCTGTAATCGAGGCGACATCTTCTCTACAACAAATGCCAACTCCTCCTACTCAAGTTATCACCACCTCTACTCCATAGAGTGGTCTGTAGCTTGATGCGTGTAGTTTACACATTACACAACACTTAGGATTTTTCAGCACTTGTTTGTGTTTGACTTCTTTTCTCTAAAGGCTTTTAAGACTTGTCTTTTTGCCTTTCAGATCCTTCAATGGGGCGTAGCGGCAGCGGCTCTTACTATAAAGACTTTCAGCGCTATGGAGGGCGTGGCAACTATGATTATAGACGCTAACTTACCGGTCCCAGAGAAACCGATGAGCAGTGAGCTGCTCGAAAAGCTAGAGAGAGGAGAGAATATGAAGAATGTCATGAGAGGATAGATGTGCGACATGAGTCTCCTTCAAGAGGCGATGACTCTCACAAACGTAAAACACATGATGGTCGGGGGAAGAGCCACATTGTTGAGGACCCGAGCAAGCGGGCCAAACCTAGTGAGAAGCACGCATCTGCAATATCTGAAAAGTTTGACGCTCCCATCTCTATCGACATTCCTTCCAAATCCCCTGCTCTTGAAGGAAGCGCTATTCAAACACTTCTTAATAGGCCTTCATATCGTGTTGAAAGGTGCCCACCGACCCTACAGAGCCGATTCCCGAATTGGTGCTTGAAGGGGGTGCGCTTCGATCTTGATTCAGTCCCCATTGATAAAGAAGCCATGTACCGAAATCTTGATGCCGTCAGACTTGATATTGAAAGAATGTCTGGATGGCAAAAGCTTGTTGATGAACTCCAAAGGGTCAATCGGGCCAATATCGAGGCGATGCTAACTATGGAGAACGATAAGTCGGAATGGCAGAAGATTCTTGACCAGCACAGCATCGAGATGAAAAACATAACCGAGTATAACGAGAAACTTGAAGCTGAAGTCAAGCAGCTTAAAGACGATCTTACCTCCTCTTCTAACACTTACACTCAAACAGAAGAGGTGCTACAAAAACAAGTGCGGGATGCACATGCTGGCCAAAGAGATGCCGAAGCTAAAGTTGAGAGGATAGAAGAGGTCGTAGAGAATTACCGCACTGATGTCGCTCAGTTGCGGAGTAAAATGAGCGCCCAAGACATGGAGATTGAAGCGTTAAAAGCTCAACTTGCTAAAACTGAAAAAGAACGAGATGAGGCCATGGTTGGTAAAATCGCAGCTGAAGAATCTATTCAAGCCATGGAAGCCAACGTCAGTTCAACTCTATTCGACTTTTACTTGCACAACGTCTTGGGGCATGGTAGTCTCTCTTTTCTCGGTCCTAGATACGAAATCACCTTGGCCGAAGTGTGGGAAGCCGCTCTCGACATGTTCAGAGGCGCCGGGTATACCAAGGAAGAGCTTGAGGCGCGCTATCTAGATGAGGAAACTCGTGCTGCTCTTGCGAAGGGAAAAGAGCAATTTGCCAGAGTGCGGACTGGGATGGCGGAAGAGGAACGTTCTGAAAAAGAATTACCACCTACTACCTCTGTTCGTCCTTTAATTTCTCCTGGGGTTGACATCACAGGTTCCAGTGCTCATTCCCCGCCTCCTACAAGAACCGGGGTAATTACCCCTACTGATGATGAGGCTTTGGAGGATATTGGAACACAAAATTATGAGATTGAACTAGCGAAGCAAATATCTTCAGGTAACTTTGACATTGGTCCGATTCAGGTGGATTGCCTGTTTGCTCCTCAAAAGTTTGATGAGCTTCTCGATTACTTCTTGAATCTTGACGAACCCATATCTCCCTTCTTTTCGGGAGATACTAATATTTTTAACTTCTCTTCTTTTGCAGTTGAAACACCAAGTGCTGTGCAAACTTCGCCTCCTGCAGCTATTATTCCCCCGTCTTCTTAAGTTACTCCCCTTCCTACTTCTCAACCAGGATCACAGGAAGAAAAGATAGGAGCTCTTCAGGGTCTGGACGATCCTGCTATTTCTCAAAAAGGAGAAGAACTCGAGACAGGTGAAGTCTCTCCGGATCGAACTACTACTGACGATACAAAACTGTCCGCATTCATTACTCCGGAAAGTGAGTCTTCAAAGAGGAGAGCGAAGCGCACATCTTCGAAGAAGAAGAGGAAGAGTATTTTGATCACAGAAACAGATTTGGAAGTTACTCCGGAGGCTCCTCTTTCTCCTTCTTCCCCAACTCTTTTAAGCCGGCGCGAGAAGCTAGCAATTAAACCAGGCGAAGGCTCAAAAGGTGGTGGGAGAAAGAAGAAGTGATGAACCTTGCTTTTCCTTCCTTGTTTAATTTTTGCCTTTTGCATGTATTGAAGCTTGTAATGACCGGATATTATGCGGGTACCAGCCCCCCCCCCCCCCCGCTTTTCTTTTGTTGGAACCTGTACCTGTATATAGAATAGTGTTGAATAAAATGATTCTTTTTCTTTATATAAATTTATGTCTATATCTGAGAATGCATTTACTATTTTTGTACAAGTTTCTTTGTACGATATTGCAGTGAGCTTGTGGTATATATTGTTCGAGCGTAATTTTACCGATGTAGTTACACCATGATGTTCCTATACCATAAGCCCATTGTAATATTTTATTTTATGAGGAACTTGTGCTTTTATTTTTTAGAGAATAATTATTCCACATTTGGAGGAATATGATTTCATTAAAAAATAGAGCACAAATAAGTTTCTACGCTTCAACTTTCGAAGATATCACTCTTTATTTTGTGCATATACACTTTTTATTGAATGAAATCTTCTATGTGGTAAAGCGGGTATTTGTAAAGCACTTCAACTTCTTTTTGAGGAAGAAAATTTTCTAGAACAAGTAATTCACTCTTCCTTTGAAAGTTAAAGTGTGCTCTTAATGAGGATTTTTTTTTTTTTACTTGCCACAGTAAAGGGCTTCTTGATGTTTTGTTTCTTTGAAAAGTTGCACCTCTGAGGAAGACTTTTTCACGTTTCAACACTTGGAAGTTTTACTTCAATCTTGGTGAAACGTGTGCCTCCGAAGAGGTCTTTTCTGCTTGATTGTGCCTCCGGGAGGAGGTCTTTTCATTTCTGCCTCTGGGAAGAGGTCTTTCTGTCTTATTGTGCCTTTGGGAAGAGGTCTTTCTGTTTCTGCCCCTTGGGAGAGGCTCTCTTTTTTTTTGCATTTCAACTCTGGTGAAGTGAAATTCCGAAGAGCGGTTGTTACACTTCAACTCCTGGCGAAATGGGCCTCCGAAGAAGGCTTTTATTTTGTTTTACATTTCAACTCTGGTGAAGTGAAATTCCGAAGAGCGGTTGTAACACTTCAACTCCTGGTGAAATGGGCCTCCGAAGAGGGCTTTTATTTTGTTTTACATTTCAACTCTGGTGAAGTGAAATTCCGAAGAGCGGTTGTAACACTTCAACTCCTGGTGAAATGGGCCTCTGAAGAGGGCTTTTCACGTTTCAACACTTGGAAGTTTTATTTCAATCTCGGTGAAACGTGGGCCTCTGAAGAGGTCTTTTGATTGCCTGGAAGTTACTCTCTCATGGTTGGAGGGTCATGATTCCTCCAATCTTTTTTTGTTGAGTAGAGAACTTTCTTTTTTGCGGCATATGCCTCCTTAGAGGTCTTTATCCTCCGAAGAGTTGTGCCCCCGAAGAGAACCTTTCCACGTTTCAACACTTGGAAGTTTTATTTCAATCTCGGTGAAACGTGGGCCTCTGAAGATTTCTTTATCCTCCGAAGAGTTGTGCCTCCGAAGAGGACTTTTCCACGTTTCCACACTTGGAATTTTCATTTCAATCTCGGTGAAATGTGGGCCTCTGAAGAGGTCTTTATCCTCCGAAGAGTTGTGCCTCCGAAGAGGACTTTTCCACGTTTCCACACTTGGAAGTTTCATTTCGATCTCGGTAAAACGTGGGCCTCTGAAGAGGTCTTTATCCTCTGAAGAGTCGTGCCTCCGAAGAGGACTTTTCCACGTTTCCACACTTGGAAGTTTCATTTCAATCTCGGTGAAACATGGGCCTCTGAAGAGGTCTTCTGCTGCCGTTGGTCTGCTTGCCCATATCTTCTTGCTGGTTTTCTGTACTAGCAATCCCTTGGTTCCATCTTTAAGCACGCAACATTTTCTTTTGCTAGCGGGTTGGTTTATCCAAAAGGATATACTCCAGCGCGATCACCGATTGCTTGCTTAAAATAATTCATTATAGGATTTGACCCTAGAATTTTTGTTGCTTAAAGCTTGCTTTTGAGTGATGCCAAGGATTATTCGGTATTGTGATTGGTGAACTTGATTTCAATTGCCTGCAAATTTAAATCAACATTTTAGCAATATACTTGAAGTACTTTAGATATCGAAATAAAATGGGCAAACAGTAAGGAACACAAAATTCATAGTTTCTATCATTTATTTGCCCTGTTTTCACAATAGCCTTTAACAGAAGAATGATATATCAAAGATTCTTTTACAAATTTGAAACAAGGCATTTAAGTAAAATATGCAATCAATTATTGTCGTAGGCTTTAGGAATTGATCTTTCAGCTTGGGGGAATCAGACGACGGCATCTTTCAGAACGGAAACTTTCTCTTGCTCTGAGGCTTCCCTTGAAGCATGAGCAGGTTTTTCTGTCTCATCCAATTTTCAACTGTCGGATTAGAGTCCACTGTATTGACCCTGATAATGGGCCCATCATCCCCTTGTGTTACAGTTCTTTCATATGAGCCGTATTGACGAACAGGAACTGGTTGCCCCCGAATGGATGAGGATGGGTCATTCTGGTTCCCTTCAACATATTGTTGAAGTTTATTTCGTCTCAGCAACCCTTCAATCTCCTTCTTTAACTTGCGACACTGGTTAGTATCATGGCCTGGATGATCATGAAATTGACAGAATTTCCATTATAGGTCGCACCTCTCCTCATTGCTGGTGGTTTGGAATATTTGACAACATCCTTTGTTGCCAAGAAGATTCTTTCCGGTGTATCTGTTAAGGGAGTGAAGCCTGTGGATTTGAAGTACTGGGATTTCTTCAAGCCTCTCTGTTTTTCCTCATCATTGTTTTCTTGCCCTTGTTGAACCATCCCCGGAAAGTACTCTTCGTCATTGAAAGGTTTCAAGGGATAAACTTCAGCTACTCTTTCGAAAGTTTGCTTTGACAATCGTTCATGAAGAGTTGGCCGTGGTTGTGAACCTCTTGTTTGGAGAGATGCCACTGCAGTAATGCCAACTGCTCCTTGAGGAATATTCCATCCTTCCAAATCATGAGCATCTTCGGCGAGAATTTCTATACTACTTTTTGGTCGTTGGTTATTTCCAAGCAATGCATTCATCTTGTCCAATACCATAGCACTTTGGGCTCCCATGTGTTGATATAATCCATACACCACAACATTTAATTCAGCTCTTGTTAGTCCAATACTAGAAGCCGTTTCACTTGGCATGGGAAAAATGGTGGCGTTGTCACTAGTATTTTCAGATCTAAAAGACTTACTTTTCCTTCCAGGAGCCATGACTTCTGTTGGACTTTTGATTTGGAGGAAAATTATTTTTACGAAGATTCGCGGAGCAAAAGTGAAGATGGCCCTGAGTTCAGTTCTCAGTGAAAGCATCAAAATGTTAACGCTAAAATTTGAACGCTAACACCCCGGTGTATAAAGTGTAGTTGTGAAAGCACCACCCGATGATTCGGGAACAGAGTATAAGTAGAAAGTCACAGAAAAAGCAGTGAATAACAACGATTTTATAGTGGTTCGGCTCAAAGCAAGCCTACGTCCACTTTAATTCTCTTTATTGCTAAACCGATTACAACTTTACAACAATCTTCAATTACAATTATGACGAGACAAACAACTAGAACTTTGGTAGAGAAAAATTCTTCGAATCCATGTAGATTGCGTTAGATTTTCCCTTGAAGTTAGTTGAGATGTCCTTCGAACTTGAAGTGTCGGGTAAGTTGAGAATTTGGCAGAGTATTGGCGCTTGAAATGATTGGCCAAAAGTCCCCCCAAATGTTGGAAGTGGTCATGTATTTATAGGAGTTTTCGGCCTTGAGTCGTGAGTCGTACCCGACTCATCGTTAACTCGTAGCCGAGTCAGGTTGGGTCGTGGACGACTCAACAGGTTGAACCCCAGCTTCGTACCAGAGCGCCTTCGATCCTATGAATATAGCACAAGTCTTAAGTCGTCCACGAGTCATTCCTCTGTGATATAAGTATCATGATAGCGGGCTGCGAATTAGTAACTTTAGGTCGTGGACGAGTCATGGTGAGCCGTCTCATGTTAACACGCGGCCGACCTACTGGGTTAGCTCACGGCTTGGCCCAAAGTGATAAGTCGTTCACGAGTTAACCAAACGCAACTTTCTTGATGCTAGCATGAGTCGTACACGACTCATCATTGGTCGTAACTCGTCAATGAGTTATCTCATTTCAGCATGGTATTGAACTTGTCCCTGAAGTCTTAGGTCGTTCAACCGTAGCTGTAATTAGGTCGTATCATATTTAAAGTCGCACAACCTTTAAGTCGTAGGCCGTTCATTTTCTTAAGTCATATAAGCCTTAACTCATTAGGTTTCTTAACTCGTAACATTCCTTCAGTTGCAGATCTTAGGTCGTAGGCTTCTTGAGTCGTAGAGGCTTTAAGTCATACATATCCTTAACTCATTAAGTCTTAACTCGTACCAGCTCCTTGGGTCGTACGTTTCTTAGGTCGTAGAGAATTAAGGGTTAACAGAAGCGATACTATAGGGCGACAAGCCGTAGTGGTGAAGGTCGAAGACCCAGTACTGGACACCACTAACTGGCGGAATGTGTCACAACTCTCGAAAAGGAATCTGAAAAGTGTTAACGTGCGTCCCATAACCACTCGTTCACACTAAACGGTTTACTATCCGTCAGTCACTTTCACACTCAAAGCAGTACAAAGTTTACCTCATTTCATCGATAAACCAAACCCGAAGGTCAAAACGATCAATTGAATGGGTCGGGGATTAATCGGAAAGATAAACGCACAGATTCATGGTCCGTGTTTTGCCCAACCATTTAATCACCCTTCCACTTCGCTCGAAGTGCGAAATTGTGCATGTGTTTAAATAGAATTTATAAATTGGAGAAACGAGCTTTTAATATGATTAGAAAGATTATTTTATAAAAGCCCGTGGATGAAGTCAAAAATAATTTATCAAAGTCAAAGAGGCAATAACAACCACTAAGAACCAACATGAATCGATAAAATCCGGAAAACCAATCAAAACAAGCATAAATAGGCAAAACAGGGAAACAGGAGCAGGTCAGTCGACTGAAATCCCTGTTCAGTCGACTGAAAATTGTCCAGAAAAATTTTCGGGCTTTAGCTCAGTCGATTGAACAGAGGTCCAGTCGACTGAACCCAATTTCCTGCATTTCCGACTTATTACCAATGAAGTGCAAACTCTCCCAACTTTCAATCGGACGAGCACGGACGCTAGGGGTTTACGCCAAGCGGCTACCTGGCCCTATAAGCACTTCCATTCATCACCAAAAACATGATCAAAACATCAAAGTTAGGATTTCAAAGAATTGAACCCAAACACTAAAAATTCGGATATTCACCAATTTAATCCAAACTAAAAGCAAGTGCATATGGACAAGTGCTAGTAATTCATACCCAACATCAATGAAATCAAGAGAAGTAGATGTGAGTTCAAAACTCACCTTTTCCCAAAGACAAAGAAGAAGAAGAAGAAGCTCAATAACAAGGAGATGACCAACTAATCTCTACTTCAACTCAACTAGCTTCAATCAAAGGATAAAACACATATTTCCCAAATTAGGTTTTAGGGAACTTTCTGAAATTGAAGAGAGAAAGAGATAGAGAAGATGAAGAAGAAGCTTACCAATGGCTTCCCTTTGATTTTAGAGCAAGATTATGAGCTAGCAAGAAGAACTAGGGTTTGGAGTTTCTAATTCACTTTCCTTTCCGCCATTTTTAGTTTTAGGTAGAGCTTTAGAAATAAGAATGAGAAAATGGAGAGGAGAGGGCTGCGTTAGAGAGTTTAGTTAGCTAGTGGGCTGAACTCAAACCCAAAACCCAACTAGAAAATGTAGCCAATTTCAACTTACTCCAAACATATCGAAGCTTATACTCAAAAAGATCGCAAACGACGTTTTGAACTCAATGGAAGTGGTCTTGAGACCCAATTCGACCGTTTGCAAAAAGTAACATTTCAGACCCAAAATCCGATTAACGACGCTATACTTAAATAAATCATTTAAATATAAAATCGTTAAATATGCAGGTTGTTACAAACACCCTTGGAAAGATTTTGTAAAGTTATTAATGGAGAAAGTAAACCAAAACAGAGAATAGAGTGTAAATTTAAATGCAGAGAACAAGAACACCTAATTTATAATGGTTCGGCGTAAGTGCCTACATCCACTTTGAAGTTGATTTCCATTGATTTCCTTGATGAGTGATTACAAATACAATCTGTTTTTTATTAATAGAATATAATTGCAAGGTAAAAGAAACAAGTCTGGAATGAGTCTTCAAAATGGCAGAGTCTCCCCGGTGTTCTCTAAAATCTCCCTCTATTCATGTGCTCTTGCCCCTCTATTTATAGACGAAGGTGGGTAGGACTTCTCTGTTGGGCCAGGTAGCTGAATAACTCGGTCCAAATAGGACGTGCTCTTTATGCTGAACCGAACAGGCCGAACAGTTGAAGGACGACCACACTTTTCATGTTGAGTGATCTCTTTGTTGTGCGGGAGGAGTAGGCCGAGCGACAATCGAGGCCGGACGTGCTGGGGAGAACGCCGAACGTCTTTGATTATCGAATATTCTTGGTTTAGGATCTAGATTAACCCTAGAGGGGGGTGAACAGGGTTATAGAAAATTTTCTCGATTTAAACACAGAAACAAACTACAGAAATAAATATGCTGAAAAGTAAATCACACACAAATTTTACCCAGCTTCGGCAACCCCTGCCTACTGCTGCATTCCCAGATTTCTATTAGAATTAAACAGTATCACGCTTACAAACACTCTACTAGACTCGCAGACCCTTTTGCTCCCGCTCACAAACACTCTACTAGAGTCGCACACCCTGCTCCGCCTATAGAGTTTCGCTTACTCGTAAACACTGCTCCCGCCTAGAGAGTTTTGCAAACTCGCACACCCTGCTCACTAAACTAATTCTAACTAGACAATCTGACACTACCTACAACGTAGGTGGTGATTTACAAATTCTTTGACTCGAAAAGAAAAAAACAACTTCAAAAATAAAACCATGAGCAAAAATTATAACTATAAAATTTAATCCCTAATTTTTGCTCAAAATAAAAATAAAGAAAAAACTAAAACCTCTTTTATAAACTAAAGCCCCTTTTTTATAAACTAGGCCGGCCCATTCTTTTGCTTTATCTCGTTCCTCTTTTGGCTTGTGAAAAATGGTGGCCTCTGTTGTTTGTTCGTTCTGAAATTAGGGCTTGCGATTCTAGCGATCCAAACTGGGCTTTGTTCGATCTCACTGATGTTACTCTTGCTCGCTTCTTCTCTGTTGATTTATTGTCTGGTTCGCGTTATTTGTGCTTCGTTCGTTCTCTGATGATCGATTCTACTTGCAGCTGCTCCTTTGATCGAGTTTGAGAGATTGGTATGTAATTTCTCTGTTTGTTGGTTCGATTGTTCGCCTTTTTCACACGATACCGATGATGAGTGTTTGGGTCAGTATTTATAAGAATTCGAATCACTTAATTCGTTCGTATTCACTTGCGACTTCATCACTTTCCTAATTTGTTACAACTTGATACGCACGTCTTTCCTGATTTTGTTACACCTTGATACACATGGCTTTAACTTGAGACGTTCGATACGTTTTGAATTATTCGGCTTTGAATTTGTTTCGTGGCCACCACGGCTTTGATTATCAAACGTTCGATTTTCTCTTGATTGTCACTGCAGAAACTTTCCTATTCTACTTTGCTTTGACTTTTTCAAAGATATAAATTTGAGTTGAATTCTGACTTGACTTTAGCATCCTATTTTCGAAAATTCTGACATCGGTTTTGGCTGTGAATTACGACTTCACTGTCATGAGTTCGAATTGGACTTGGAATTACTATTTGATTTTCTGGCCCTCTTTTCTGGTTGGTTTAACATGATCTTCACTGCGAACTTTTGGCTTCGTGATACATGCATTGCTGTTGGGATTGTTGTTTGCCTGTCGAACTTGCTTTGTATCATTGTGCATTGTTGTACTTGCAACTAACTTGTGTTTCATTTGTGTACATTGTTTCTTGGCATTGACCACTGTCTTCATTGTATATTCTGTAGCATGTCACTAGATGTTACTGCAATCTTCACTTCTGGTCTCTGTTCATGTTGGCACTGTCATATTTTGGTCAAGTTGCCTTCAGTAGCTTCACTGTTGCATTTTTCCATGTATTTGTGCTTTAATGCATTTGCATGTACTCTGTCATTGCTATATTGAGATCATTGTAATGGTATTCATGTATCTGCTATTGCACTTTGCATATGAACTTGATATTGCAGTCTCTGATGTTGTTGAACTTGGTGACATGCATTTCTTCAAATCTGCCTTTAGTTGTATTCATTGTGTTGTTGTCTGGACACATGTTTTATCACTTGACCTTGCAGTAATGTATACTTGATGGCTTTTGTAGTCGAGTTGTATTCATGTACACTACTGCCTTGAACTTCTGGTTGGCCACTGTTGCATTACTGGTTGGAGCTGTGCACACGAGTTGGCGAGGCAGTGCACACTTGTATAAATGTACATGTGTGTATTGCAGCCACTCATGATTACCTGTCCTTGTAGCGTTATCAAGTGTATATATCTATGTGCACGACTTTGTAATGAATTCAAGTGTGAATGATGACGAACAACCCAAATAACTGAGGCAAATTATATTTTCAAAAATCATATTTCATTTTATATTGCAAAGATATTTCTTTTTCAATTTTACTGCGTTAGTGAATATTTTTGCAGATTGCTCAGATGCTGGATTCAAACTGGAATGCAGTTAAAGACAAAATACGAGTGTGAGTGATATGTAGTGAGGTTATTAATGTAAATCAAATTGTGATGTATTCAAAAATGTATATGTATAGTGAGAGCTTGAAATTGTACTATTCAAGATTGTAATAAATATTTGTTTGAATAAAATTTCTGTTTGAATTCAAAATCTGTGTAACTTGTTCTGTTTGAATTCAAATTCAAATTCTGTGTAATTTCTTTTATTCAACAAATATTTATTTAATCTATGAAAAACGGAATAGTAAATTACCAAATACATTTAAATGAATATATATATATATATATATATATATATATATATATATGTTTATTATCATCAAACAAAAAAATATAAGCGCATATTCAACATTCTCCCCCTTTTGATGATAACAAACATATATTTAAGATTTTGACCGTGTTAAATGTATTTGACCAATTTTATACTCTAATTGTTCCCCCTATTTAAATGCTTCCTCTCTATATGATGCTCCCCCTACATGTATGCATGCAAATAGAAATATTCAAATAAGTCTAGATGCAAATGGAAAATTATTTGACCTTTGCTTGATTCTATTTGACAAAATCTTAACTTTTCTCTCCCCCTTTTGTTATCAGCAAAAGAATAATAGTGTTAGAGAGAAATAGAGATTAAGTGATCAATATTAATCCAACATTAAAAATCAAATTGAATATAAATATTAAACTTCAATAAGAATCAAACAAAAACCATAACTACCCTTGTTAGGCGCATATTCCACTTTTAGAAATGATGGAAATGATGTTCTAATATAAAATCATTCAGTTGTATCTACTTGTGGTACAGTTATATCAAGAATTTGAATATCTACTAATCATGCATAACCGTTAGGACTTTTAAATGAGATTAGTAGTATTCCGATTTAATTTTAAAAATGAAATCAAGTATCTTCTAACCACGCATGACCGTGAGGACTTTTAAATGGGATTAGAATCAACTTGTCTATTAAATCAATTAATTTTGATATGCGTTCCATACATGCATAACCGTAAGGACTTTTAAATGAGCATGGAAGCACATAATCAAAAATCCAAGTAATTCACCCATGCATAACCGTGAGGACTTTTAAATGAGAGTGAATACTTTGGATATTTATTTATTTTAAAAAAATGTGACATGAAAAACAAATGATTCCTGATTATAGTACCACATATCGACAAACTATATTGAATATTTGATAAACCATGGTCGATAGAAATAATGATAGATATAGAAATGGTCATGGAATCTTTACCCAACAATAAGTTTTATAATTCTTGTTTTAATTCCTAAAGAAATTTTCCAAATATACTCTCTTGAGTAATGTATGTTAAATATCAACACTCATCACCTTTTCAATCACTATTTATCTTTTTGATAATTAGTAGGGAGTCGGATTAGTCAAAATTTGTCATTTAAAATCAAATCAAATGAATAATCTGAAAATATGGTCAAACAATTATTTTCTCGAAGGGGTTATATGAGAAAAAAAAATTCTGCTAAATGAAAATTTATTTCAAGTGAAAAATATGCAGATATTTTCTTTGAAAAACGCTGAAGCAAATGAATGTTTCAAAAATTAATCACGTTACACTAGTAATTTTTCTATCAACTATATTACCAGTGTAATCTGCATCCGAGTATCTCTTTTAATCCAAAATATCACTAACTAAAATTGATGAACCAGACCATGAAGTGCATCAAAAATTTCAAAATCAATTTTAACAACAATTTAAATGACATTCTTTGAATTTGAATTGAATCCATGTAAATAATCAGAGACTGAGAATATAGAGTTAGCCGAATTATGACCAAATGTATCTAACAAAACACAATGTTTAATCCAAACAAATATGAATGAAGTAATTCGAAGAGTAGTGATTTTGACATAAATGTAATTGGCTAATTATGTAGACCAAGTCAGAATCAAAAAATCATCATCTCATCATTATCACAATTTTGGCTGACTTAATTCAGAATATGATGCAGATTATCACATTTAATATACCTTAACCTGTTTTACCTTTACGATAATTTTTCGTGATTGCCCATTGTGATTCCGTTACCTTAGTACTAGGCTAAGGAACTTTGCTTTGTTTCCCGTTGTGTTTCTGGAACAGCCAAAATCCAGAGAACACCATTGTTGTTCCTTAGCCTGCCACCACACCTACACGATGAAGGATTCTTGTGACCTATTTGTTTTTATAGGTCCATGATTGTTAGTGACAGAAGCATTATGAATAAACAAACCTTTTGGAACCCAAACTTGTTTAGTCCTTTCATTCTTGTTCCAATAGACATGAAATTTGTTTGTAGAATTCTTAGGAACCCAAACTTGTATAAATTTTGTGTTCTTGTTCCTATGACTACAATTTTCAACACGATGTCCAATTATTTCACATCTACCACAGACACTCTTACCTTTTGCATTATCTTCAGCTTGTGTTTTCCCAAAACCTAGTCCTCTTCTGTTGTTAGCAAAAATTTGATTTCCCAATAACATGTTGAAAGATTTTTCGCCTCTTGAAAAGTTATTCAAAGATTTCTCAAGATTTTGGACTTTGGTTTTAAGTGATGTGTTTTCAGTTACAAGTGAGGTGCATCGATTTATAAAATCCTTTTTCCTAGTGTCGATGGTTTCCTTAAGACTCAAGTTTTCTTTTTCAAGATTCTCAAAGCTATTCTTAAGTCTTGTAAATTCTGAATCTAAAATTTTACATTTTTTACATTCTAGGTTTTGAATATTTTCAAGTTCAGTTTCTAACCTAAAATTTTCACGAGCAAGTTCTCTCCTATCAGATTTCAGTTTTTCAATTTTAGATTCAAGAGCATCAACTACTTTATTAAGATCAAGGCACATAAAAACAAGATCTCTATAGGAGTACTCACCTACCTCACTAGATTCCTTGGAGCTTGCTTCTGAATCTGATTTTGCCATACAACACAAGTTAGCCTCCTCTGAGCTGCTATCCGAAGCTTCCTCTCCTTCTTCATCATCCCAAGTCGCTGCAAAGACCTTCTTCGTCTTTTTCTTTCCTCGATTATTTTTGAGAAGTGGACATTTTTGTATAAAGTGTCCGGGCTTCTTGCAGTTAAAGCACGTCGGTTCATTATCGGAATGGTCAGAATCTTTTGGCCTATTACGACTTGTTTTCTTCTTGCGTGGCTTGATTCTAGACCATCTTCTAAGATTATTGACAGCCATTGCAAGCTCTTCGATTGGATCTTCTTCATCACTTTCTTCTTTGCTCTTTAAGGCAATCGTCTTCTTCTTTGGTTCGGAGTTGTTGCGTTCTTCCTTTGCTTTTAGCTCAAGCTCATATGTCATCAAGTTACCAATCAACTCCTCCATGCTTAGTTTACTCAAATCTTTCGATTCTTGGATTGCCGTGGCTTTTGCCTCAAAGTTTATCGGTAAGACTCGAAGCACCTTCCTCACAAGCTCTACCTCGGTGAACACCTTCCTAAGTGCTCTAGCGTTGTACACCAAAGATGAAAAGCATCCAAACATGTCCTTTATGCTCTCACCTTTGTCCATCACAAAGTTTTCGTATTCATTGCTGAATAGGGCTAGACGAGACTCCTTGACTTGAGAAGTTCCTTCGTGTGTCACCTCCAAAGTGTGCCAAATTTCCCGTGCTGTTGTACAATGAGAAATTCTATTAAATTCATTTTTATCAAGAGCACAGATTAAAGCGTTCATTGCTTTCGCATTTGTAGTTTTTAATTTCTTATCGTTAGCATCCCACCTATCCTTAGGTTTAGGAATCTCAGTACCACCAACGGTTATAGTGGGAGGTTTATAGCCAGTTTCAATAATATCCCAAACATCATAATCACCAAAACTAAGATAAATACTCATCCTAACTTTCCAATAAGCATAATCATTCCCGTTAAATATGGGTGGCCTAACAATAGATTGCACCTCAGAAAAAGCATTATTTGATGAATTCATGACTCTAGAGGTAAAGAAAAATACCGTGCTCTGATACCACTTGTAGGATCTAGATTAATCCTAGAGGGGGGTGAATAGGGTTATAGAAAATTTTCTTGATTTAAACACAGAAACAAACTACAGAAATAAATATGCTGAAAAGTAAATCACACACAAAATTTACCCAGCTTCGGCAACCCCTGCCTACTGCTGCATTCCCAGATTTCTATTAGAATTAAACAGTATCACGCTTACAAACACTCTACTAGACTCGCAGACCCTTTTGCTCCCGCTCACAAACACTCTACTAGACTCGCACACCCTGCTCCGCCTATAGAGTTTTGCTTACTCATAAACACTGCTCCCGCCTATAGAGTTTTGCAAACTCGCACACCCTGCTCACCGAACTAATTCTAACTTGACAATCTGACACTACCTACAACCTAGGTGGTGATTTACAAATTCTTTGACTCGAAAAGAAAAAAACAACTTCAAAAATAAAACCAGGAGCAAAAATTAAAACTATTAAATTTAATCCCAAATTTTTGCTCAAAATAAAAATAAAGAAAAAACTAAAACCCCTTTTATAAACTAAAGCCCCTTTTTTATAAACTAGGCCGGCCCATTCTTTTACTCTATCCCGTTCCTCTTTTGGCTTCTGAAAAATGGCGGCCTCTGTTGTTTGTTCATTCTGAAATTAGGGCTTGCGATTCTAGCGATCCAAATTGGGGCTTTGTTCGATCTCACTGATGTTACTCTTGCTCGCTTCTTCTCTGGTGATCTATTATCTGGTTCACGTTATTTGTACTTCGTTCGTTCTCTGATGATCGATTCTACTTACAGCTGCTCCTTTGATCGATTTTGAGAGATTGGTATGTAATTTCTCTGTTTGTTGGTTCGATTGTTCGCCTTTTCACTCGATACCGATGATGAGTGTTTGGGTCAGTATTTATAAGAATTCGAATCACTTAATTCGTTCGTATTCACTTGCGACTTCATCACTTTCCTAATTTGTTACAACTTGATACGCACGGCTTTCCTGATATTGTTACACCTTGATACACACGGCTTTAACTTGAGACGTTCGATACGGTTTGAATTATTCGGCTTCGAATTTGTTTCGTGGCCACCACGGCTTTGATTATCAAACGTTCGATTTTCTCTTGATTGCCACTGCGGAAACATTCCTATTCTACTTTGCTTTGATTTTTTCAAAGATATAAATTTGAGTTGAATTCTGACTTGACTTTAGCATCCTATTTCCGAAAATTCTGACTTCGGTTTTTACTGTGAATTACTACTTCACTGTCATGAATTCGAATTGGACTTGGAATTACTATTTGATTTTCTGGCCCTCTTTTCTGGTTGGTTTAACATGATCTTCACTGTGAACTTTTGGCTTCATGATACATGCATTGCTGTTGGGATTGTTGTTTGCCTGTCGAACTTGCTTTGTATCATTGTGCATTGTTGTACTTGCAACTAACTTGTGTTTCATTTGTGTACATTGTTTCTTGGCATTGACCACTGTCTTCATTGTATATTATGTAGCATGTCACTGGATGTTGCTGCAATCTTCACTTCTGGTCTATGTTCATGTTGGCACTGTCATATTTTGGTCATGTTGCCTTCAGTAGCTTCACTATAGCATTTTTCCATGTATTTGTGCTTTGATGCATTTGCATGTACTCTGTCATTGCTATATTGAGATCACTGTAATGGTATTCATGTACCTGCTATTGCACTTTGCATATGAACTTGATATTGCAGTCTCTGATGTTGTTGAACTTGGTGACATGTGTAACAACCCGCCTTTTTGGAAAGTTTAAACCGACGATCAAATACATATGTCGATTCCAAACCATTCAAAAGGGCAGATAGTTATTGGGGTAAATAAGAAAAGAAAAGAAAAGAAATAAAGGAAATGAAACAACACAGAATCTCGCAGCGGAACGATAAAATATAATAGTCAAATAAACAGTTCATGAAGCTGTTTACTGTACTTTGACAATTATTTATACAACATTTATCAGAGTTATACATATACAACAGAACAATTAAATATTGCAGCAGATAACATGATGCAAGGGTAATAATAGTAAAAGTATACAAAATCTTCGTCTTCATCCTCCAGAATAGATCTTCAAAAATCTGAAAAACTCAGGACTGACCCGAGCGTAATGAAAAGACAAAACACTCGAGTCAGGACTAAAATATCCTTATGAAAGTGAAATCAATCGTAAATAAATATGAGTGTAATGGCGTCGGAGATGTTTACGGGGTTTGACATCTCCTATCCAGTGTCAACGCGCGTGCAATAACTCAAGAGATGTTGCGGGATTTTCCATCTCTCAAGGATCCGTGAAACTATCTACTATGTAGTAATATACGCTAAGTAGATAATGCCTATCAGTAATATAAAGTATCAAAATAGCGTTAAGGCATTACCATAATCCCCCTTAACACATTTTATATTCCCAAAAGCATAGAAAAGACCGTAGTTTCCCCAAAACCGGAAGTCACCAGAGGGCAATCCATATACTCAAGGTACAAATCAAAACGTAGTGGTCGCGAATAGGATAATCAGTATGACAAGGTACATGAGGCGATACCAACTAGGATACTAGTAGTTGCGGGATCCGGACTGATGTTGAGCATAGCCAGCAGCTACCCCAACACCGCGAAACAACACTCCGAAATAAAGGGGTGCACCCAAATCGCATCACAAATGTAATAGATATGGTATCGAAGAAGCGTGTCCGCTAGAGGTGGCGGACCTCAATGGCCCGGCGTGGCTCCTGGTTTAGTCATGTCAGGGGTCATCCAATATCGTTCTCTTTCTTCAGTCAACGCGTTCACCAAACCATCCACTTCATTCTGGATCAACACTCCGCGTATAATAGTTATTAAAGTGGTTTTCGGTATCGACAGAAAGTATGTCCATACCTGATCCCGGTCTCTTTAATAACTACGTATTATTACACCGTTGGCTCTTTTAAATTTCAAATCGATTCATAATTGATATCAAAATATCATATTTGCTTCAAAATCAAATCCATTTCAAATATCATCGTATCTATTCAAATGTTAGATTTCGTTTCAAAATAAATTTCGCATCAACATCTCATTTCGATTTCAAAATCATTTCGAGTTTTAATTTAGGTTGCAACTTCATTTAAACCAATTCGTATTTACATTCAAGATTTAAACATAAACATTTCACCTTACCGACCTATTTGAAATTTTAGAAAAATTGTTTGAGTAGTTTAAAAATAGTTTTAAATAATTAAAATCGTTAAAATACTTTAAAATCTTTAAATCGATTTGAAATAGATAAATTTGGTTTAAATAATTTAAATTGGGTTAAGTAGATTTAAAATAGATTAAAATAGTTTAAGTATTCAAAATGGTTTATATAACAGAGTAATTTGGAAAACAAAATAAAACAGCTTCAAAGTCAATCCATTTCAAATATAACTTCCCATTTCAAATCAATTTCAATTTCCATTTTACCGATTCAATTTTGATTTTTAATTCAAATCAATGTCAACTTTGACTTCACATTAATTCGATTTTACATTCACCTTCAACTTATTCAATTTCAATATATATCGATTTTTAGCTTGATTTTTTTTTCAGAATATCAATTTTAACACTTAACAAAATTATCCTTCAATATTCAAATTTAAATCCCAATTACAAACATGATTCAATTTCAAGCTCAATTTCAAATATCATTTTATATCGCTTTTACTTAATAATATTCAAAGCTCGATTTAAGGTTCAATCCTTTAAACGAATAAATTTTCGAACTTCAATCATAACCAAATTTTAAATTTCAAAGTCTCAACTTAATTATTTAATAAATTCCTTCAACCAAAATTTATTTCAACATTCCAAACTCAATTTTTCGATGAATTCAATTTCTGTAAATCGATTTCTATTTATAACTTTTAAATCAAAACATTTAAATAAATTTCAAATCGACGATTTCAAAAATTATTAATTTAGCCAATTCGGTGTCCGTATATAATTTTCTATCCTATGGCCAAGTAATTATTTATTTCAATTAAATGTCAGGGATGAGTATATATTACTTAAATTAAATCTCGGTATGGTATGTATGCATAACAGGATCTATATAAGCGAATAAACATCCAAACACTCAATTATCAACCAATAGCATCCATCAAAAAACATCATCCAATAAACAATACAATTCATGGAAGTTTCATAGTTATCAATGTCAAGTAATTTAATCGCAATTCAATTTTAATTTCAATTTAACTGTCAATTTAATTTTTCAACGGTTAATTCAAATGACAAGCAATATGACAATTAAATTTTTATCAAACAACGACAAATAAAATCATAACACTTCATAATATCAATTTTAACTAGCATAAAGATATTTAGTACGGTGTGAGAGTTATAAAACACTCACCTTGATTTTTTCGATTTTAAATCAAATCGAACGACGTTCGATTTAACCCAAAATTTTCTCTAGCTCCAAACGGTTCCAATCCATCTCCATAGCGTAGTACTCGACAATACGAACGCAACGCAACTTGTTTCGTGCAATTCCGACCTCGCATGACAAAGTTATGATAGTTTAAAGTTTATTCGAATTTCAATATAAATAAAATTTTCAACTTTAATTTAAATTTTAGACCTTAACAATCATAGCCACACGATCAGGAAATGAAATCACGACCGGCCATCAACTGACTCCATCTTCACGAACGCGACAAACAGGAAACCCAACATCATCAACGACTCGCGATTCCTGCCTCCACCACCATCGACGAAACAACGATCAAACCACATCACTGCGTGCACCCCGCCTCGCTTCCCTTGCGGCCCAGGTTCCATCGAACTCGGCTCTTCCTATGCAAGGAAATACACGAATGAACGGAAGTCCTTTGTCACGCGATTTCTAACGACTTCCTTACCAATATCTGATCACCACCGGTCAATTTATAGAGCTCAACAAGCTCTTTGATTTTGCAGAACGAAGTTTTCGAAATTACTTTGAGGAATTGGAGAAAAAAGAGTAAGACGATCGCACATTATCGGCCATTGGAAACGTTCGTGGCGGTTGGAAGAGAGGCCTAGGGTTTAGTTTACAAAATAAATAAATAAAAAAGTGCTTAAATAGAAAAACGACGAACACTATTTATCCGGCTTTTTCGAACTCCGATTTACGCGCGGTGACCGACGTTTCTATGGTTTATCCCGTGTTCCGGACACAATGGAACAGGTTTCGGAAGCTAATTCGATCGTTTGTGCGAGTTATAGCGCTAAACGATCAATTTGAATTAAATTGATTTAAACGAATTTCTATGCGTTTTGGCTTGCCCCGGACAAACGATAAATCCGATTGACTTGAAATTTGAAATATTACAATAATATCACATTACGGATCAGATGAAACTAGTTTGGTCGAAATCCGAGACTGTTTGAAAAATGGCTATTTTAACTCGCCAAATTAATATTAAAACAATTTTAACGCGTTTCGAGCTGCCACGGTCAAACGACAACTCCGATTGCTACGAAAATTGAAATCCGATAATAACTAACTATTACGGATCCAATGGAACTAGTTTCATCCAATTCTGAGACTGTTTAAAGTTTGGCTATTTTCCAGTCGATAATTAAATATTAAAATATTCAATTTTCACAAATTTATTTTAAATTCAGTTTTAAAAGTTCTATAACATCACTATAACTTCATTATGATAAAATAAAATTTTACAAATCATTTTTAATCATATTAAACCCGTTATTCAATTTATCCAATTAATTCCAATTTTAAAATCTTATTAACTCTATTAAAATCCAAATATAACTTACATTCACCTTGAAAACCAATTTGAATCGTATTAAATCAAATTTCAAATATTCACTCTATTTTCATATATTAAATTTCAATATCAAACTAATCATATCAATTCGAAATTTAATTTATTCAAACATTCGTAATATTACATTTAACAAATTTGATTATTCTTAAATCAATATCTTTTGCAATTATTCAAAATGAACTTATAAAATTTAACTTTTGAAACGAATTAAAATTATAAAACAACTATCTTCATTATACGGTTATTCAACTCCCATCATTAAATTATTCAATAAATTCCAAATATTAAATTTAAACAATTTCGATTATCCAATAATTCATTATCTTTTGAAATATTGAAATTGAACTTATAAGAATCAACTTTTAAAACCAATTCACAATTTTGAACACCATTTTCATTTTACAGTTATTTAATTATTCAATAAGTTCTAAATATTTAATTTAAAAAATATTTACCTGTTCAATATTCAATATTTGATTTTAAATAGATTTTACTTATCAATCAATTTCTCGATTTATACCCAATGAATTCAGCACTTATCATTATTCCAAACGAATTACAATTTTTTTTCTAACACTAAATCACGAAATATTATTAAATTAGCTATTTTAATTATCGAAAATTTACGCGTCGTTACACTCTCCCCCCTCAAAACTTTTCGTCCCCGAAAAGGAAAAGAAGGGAAAAGGAACTAAGTATAGAATTCAACCTTAGGTATATTTATCTCAAAGTTACCAACTTATAAACAATGAAATTCCATTTATAAAGTCTTTACTACACTTTCACTAAGTTATTCCAAACGGCTTTCCAACTTTAAAAGTTAGTTATCAAAACAAGTTACAAAATTTTAAAACTTGAAAAATTTTCTAACACCCGGATTTTACGGAAAATTTCGGCAGAGTCTCCTTTGCGCGGCTCGATTGGTACAACTACAAAACGCCTCTATGGGCCCCAAACCAACAAAAGAAAATCAAAAGCCAAGTGGCTCATCAAAAATCACCAAATCCAATGACAAAATAAACATGTACCTTATATTTTATTAGCGAGCATATACGACTAATATAGCGCAAAAGCGAGCTCCAAATGCGAAGCAAGCGCAATCCGCACCTACTAAACACTCAACAAACAATGAGAATCATGCATATATGAAATAGTATCAATATACATCATATAGTAACATAACAACTACATCTGCCAACATAGCAAATGCAACAAAACAACAAATGCAACCATCAATCAACTATCATTCAACAAATCCATAACCAATCAATATAAATTCACTTCTCATTAATATTTATTGACTTGGATTTCAATTTTAATCATAGTTGATTCATTAACATTGGATTTTACTAGCATTCATTCTCAATTCAATTAGTTAACATTCACTAATTTATATTTACATTAGTTCACTTCCAATTTGAATCAAATTAAATTCTATTTAAATTCATTTAACTTCCAATTTGATTTCAATGATTTATAGCTTTCAATTTCATTAGCACTTAGTGAATTATATACAATCAACTAAAAATCAGATAACAACCAAATCATACCCAACATAACTAAATTATTAATTTCACATTCAATTTGGTTTACCTCTTTATATATATATATATATATATATATATATATATATATATATATTTATGTATGTATGTATGTATGTATGTATGTATGTATGTATGTATGTATATCATGTTATATAATTTTAAAAGAACCATCTTATATTTGGCATCTTAAATTTCAATATTAACTTTAATTAAGTTCGTAAGCCGTACATATATCATCCGTGAGCAATATCAATCTAATCGCTTATTCGATCACACAATTTCACTTCCAAACTAGTATCGTTCACCCGACTCTCTAGTGCGGACTCAGATTTGGTTCCTTGATTGGAAACTATTACTCTCCTTGCATAGCCATATACTATGATAGAGAATTCCAGAATCAAATTAAAAATCCATATCTAGGGTTCGCCGTCGAAAATCGAGTGAAAAATCCTAACTTGGATCGATATAAATCATCTCGAAATTTTGTGCTCGAATTTGGATCAAATCGTTATGCGAATAAAATAATATACGTACAATCTCACGTATTACCTTCCAATGGATTTCTATCCAATTTATCTATATTAAATTATTTTATTGACTTTCATTTTATTTACAATTAATTATTCACAATCCATTATTTAGTTAATATATCTATTTCTTTACATAGCATACTCTTCAACATTATCTTTTCTTAAACATCATATCAAAGAATTTGTTTACTCAAGTTCATTTAAACATTCTATATCATTTAATTAAATCCAATTTCATTTTCCACTTGATTCTTAGCTATAAGAAATTCCTTTGTTTTCATTTATTGCATTTTCATAATTTCAGTTAGTAACGAATTCATTTGTGGAACATTTTATTTACCGGCACTTTAGTTTATTAATCATCCTATAAAAGTCTAACCTTTCATAAATGACCTTTCTTAGTTTACAGTTATCTTACAGGTTACAATCCCTTTGCAATTTATATTTATTTTCTATAACCAATTTACAAAGATATAATACGATTCATTTATCTTCTTTCTTAAGTTCACTTACTTGTACCATTTATCCATTCATCATTTCATGTTATATTTAAGTATATAACATTTTTATCACAACCAAATTTTCATTTATATATATTTTAATTCCTTTTGAGTTTTCCTTACTTGTATGCTTCAATTATTTTCAGGTTCTGCTTATTTGTATAGTATCTCATTACATATCCAAAACATCATTTTAACTTTTAACATTTGGTAAGTCTTGTTATATGTTATCAGAATGTAATTTTGGTATTAAACAAACTTATAGAATTTCATTTCACTAAATTAGAATGTTCACAAATTTAATTTGTTTAAATCCTCTTTACCATTCAACTTTAAAGTTTTCCCAAACAATAGCTTTGATATCTCAATCCTCTTATTTTATAAATTCTGGTTATTCACAATTCATTCAAATAGTTTGAAAATTATTAATTAACAAAACTTAGAATTTTAAATGCCCGGTTTTTCCCAAATCGTTCGAAATAAACATATATACTTATATCTTTAACATCAAATCATACCTTTGGAGTTTAAACCAAAACCCATTTACCCAAAATAATTTTTTTTGAAGAAAAGCAAAGCTTCTTAGAAGCCCCCCCCCCCCCCCCCCCACTTTGAGACTCGAAAATGAACGTCGATGATGCTGCGCAGTCATCACCGAAATTATTTTCCAGCGACATAAGAGAGGAGTACTATATTCATTCCTTCTTCAAATCCATTCAAAATATTTCCATAAACAATTTCCAACTAATATAACCATATATTTCTTCAAAACTTTGAGAACCATTTTCAAAATCTTCGGGTCTTAAATTCAAATTTTTTTTTCCAGTTTAATTCTATTTTTAATTCATAAGTCACATTTATAAAATATTCTTATAGGATTTTCTTTCTTAAAACATCCCACAAGTGTTTTATCATTATTCATTTTGTAATTCACCTTATTTATTTAAATTACAATATCCGATTAATGTTAATAGCGAATATTTCATTTCCAACCACCAAATAAGCTAGATTGAGCACAATAAATTTTGAAATAAATTCTTTATATACAAAATATAATTAGGGCAAAATTATTTCATTTACCCAATTTCAAAACAATACTATGTCGAATTGTTCTGTTCAAGTGTTTAGAGATCCCTGTTAGTGACGTTAATTACTCGTATTGACCAGAATCCATAAGCCACTCAACAAATCAACCGACACAATATAAAACACTTTATATCACTAACAAATACGCTCTCTCATATACACTCAACCCATTCATATAGTTTACCTCTATTTCAATGAGTTATTCCCCACTAGAGCCAAGGTTTATCGCTAAACCAAAGCTCTGATACCAACTGTAACGACCCGCCTTTTTGGACAGTTTAAACCGACGATCAAATACACATGTCGATTACAAACCATTCAAAAGGGCAGATAGTTATTGGGTAAATAAGAAAAGAAAAGAAAAGAAATAAAGGAAATGAAACAACACAGAATCTCGCAGCGGAACGATAAAATATAATAGTCAAATAAACAGTTCATGAAGCTGTTTACTATACTTTGACAATTATTTATACAACATTTATCAGAGTTATACATATACAACAGAACAATTAAATAATGCAGCAGATAACATGATGCAAGGGTAATAATAGTAATAGTATGCCCAATCTTCGTCTTCATCCTCCAGAATAGATCTTCAAAAATCTGAAAAACTCAGCACTGACCCGAGCGTAATGAAAAGACAAAACACTCGAGTCAGGACTAAAATATCCTTATGAAAGTGAAATCAATCATAAATAAATATGAGTGTAACGGCGTCGGAGATGTTTACGGGGTTTGACATCTCCTATCCAGTGTCAACGTGGGTGCAATAACTCAAGAGATGTTGCGGGATTTTCCGTCTCTCAAGGATCCGTGAAACTATCTACTATGTAGTAATATATGATAAGTAGATAATGCCTATCAGTAATATAAAGTACCAAAATAGCGTTAAGGCGTTACCATAATCCCCCTTAACACATTTTATATTCCCAAAAGCATATACAAGACCGTAGTTTCCCCAAAACCGGAAGTCACCAGAGGGCAATCCATATACTCAAGGTACAAATCAAAACGTAGTGGTCGCGAATAGGATAATCAACATGACAAGGTACACGAGGCGATACCAACTAGGATACTAGTAGTTGCGTGATCCGGACTGATGTTGAGCATAGCCAGCAGCTACCCCAACACCGCGAAACAACACTCCGAAATCAAGGGGTGCACCCAAATCGCATCACAAATGTAATAGATATGGTATCGAAGATGCGTGTCCGCTAGAGGTGGCGAACCTCAATGGCCCGGCGCGGCTCCTGTTTTAGTCATGTCAGGGGTCATCCAATATCGTTCTCTTTCTTCAGTCAACGCGTTCACCAAACCATCCACTTCATTCTGGATCAACACTCCGCGTATAATAGTTATTAAAGTGGTTTTCGGTATCGACAGAGAGTATGTCCATATCCGATCCCGGTCTCTTTAATAACTACGTATTATTACACCGTTGGCTCTTTTACATTTCAAATCGATTCATAATTGATATCAAAATATCATATTTGCTTCAAAATCAAATCCATTTCAAATATCATCGTATCTATTCAAATGTAAGATTTCGTTTCAAAATAAATTTCGCATCAATATCTCATTTCGATTTCAAAATCATTTCGAGTTTTAATTTAGGTTGCAACTTCATTTAAACCAATTCGTATTTACATTTAAGATTTAAACATAAACATTTCACCTTACTGACCTATTTGAGATTTTAGAAAAATAGTTTGAGTAGTTTAAAAATAGTTTTAAATAATTAAAATCGTTAAAATACTTTAAAAATCTTTAAATGGATTTGAAATAGATAAATTTGGTTTAAATAATTTAAATTGGGTTAAGTAGATTTAAAATAGATTAAAGTAGTTTAAGTATTCAAAATGGTTTATATAACAGAGTAATTTGGAAAACAAAATAAAACAGCTTCAAAATCAATCCATTTCAAATATAACTTCCCAATTCAAATCAATTTCAATTTCCATTTTACCGATTCAATTTCGATTTTTAATTCAAAACAATGTCAACTTTGACTTCAAATTAATTCGATTTTACATTCACCTTCAACTTATTCAATTTCAATATATATCGATTTTTAGCTTGATTTTTTTTTCAAAATATCAATTCTAACACTTAACAAAATTATCCTTCACTATTCAAATTTAAATCCCAATTACAAACATGATTCAATTTCAAGCTCAATTTCAAATATCATTTTATATCGCTTTTACTTAATAATATTCAAAGCTCGATTTAAGGTTCAATCCTTTAAACGAATAAATTTTCGAACTTCAATCATAACCAAATTTTAAATTTCAAAGCCTCAACTTAATTATTTAACAAATTCCTCTAACCAAAATTTATTTCAATATTCCAAACTCAATTTTTCGATGAATTCAATTTCTATAAATCGATTTCTATTTATAACTTTTAAATCAAAACATTTAAATAAATTTCAAATCGACGATTTCAAAAATTATTAATTTAGCCAATTCGGTGTCCGTATGTAATTTTCTATCCTATGGCCAAGTAATTATTTATTTCAATTAAATGTCAGGGATGAGTATATATTACTTAAATTAAATCTCCGTATCATATGTATGCATAACAAGATCTATATAAGCAAATAAACATCCGAACAATCAATTATCAACCAATAGCATCCATCAAAATACATCATCCAATAAACAATACAATTCATGGCAGTTTCATAGTTATCAATGTCAGGTAATTTAATCGCAATTCAATTTTAATTTCAATTTAACTGTCAATTTAATTTTTCAACGGTTAATTCAAATGACAAGCTATATGACAATTAAATTTTTATCAAACAACGACAAATAAAATCATAACACTTCATAATATCAATTTTAACTAGCATAAAGATATTTAGTACGGTGTGAGCATTATAAAACACTCACCTTGATTTTTTCGATTTTAAATCAAATCGAACGACGTTCGATTTAACCCAAAAAAATTTCTAGCTCCAAACGGTTCCAATCCATCTCCATACCGTAGTATTCGACAATACGAACGCAACGCAACTTGTTTCGTGCAATTCCGACCTCGCATGACAAAGTTATGATAGTTTAAAGTTTATTCGAATTTCAATATAAATAAAATTTTCAACTTTAATTTAAATTTTAGACCTTAACAATCATAGCCGCACGATCAGGAAATTAAATCACGACCGGCCATCAACTGACTCCATCTTCACGAACGCGACAAACAGGAAACCCAACATCATCAACGACTCGCGATTCCTGCCTCCATCACCATCGACGAAACAGCAATCAAACCACATCACTACGTGCGCCCCGCCTCCCTTCCCTTGCGGCCCAGGTTCCATCGAACTCGGCTCTTCCTATGCAAGGAAATACACGAATGAACGGAAGTCCTTTGTCACGCGATTTCTAACGACTTCCTTACCAATATCTGATCACCACCGGTCAATTTATAGAGCTCAACAAGCTCTTTGATTTTGCAGAACAAAGTTTTCGAAATTACTTTGAGGAATTGGAGAAAAAAGAGTAAGACGATCGCACATTATCGGCCATTGGAAACGTTCGTGGCGACTGGAAGAGAGGCCTAGGGTTTAGTTTATAAAAAAAAAGTGCTTAAATAGAAAAACGACGAACACTATTTATCCGGCTTTTCCGAACTCCGATTTACGCGCGGTGACCGGCTTTTCTAGGGTTTATCCCGCGTTCCGGACACAATGGAACAGGTTTCAGAAGCTAATTCGATCGTTTGTGCAAGTTATAGCGCTAAACGATCAATTTGAATTAAATTGATTTAAACGAATTTCTATGCGTTTTGGCTTGCCCCGGACAAACGATAAATCCGATTGACTTGAAATTTAAAATCTTACAATAATATCACATTATGGATCCGATGAAACTAGTTTCGTCAGAATCCGAGACTGTTTGAAAAATGGCAATTTTAACTCGCCAAATTAATATTAAAACAATTTTAACGCGTTTCGAGCTGCCACGGTCAAACGACAACTCCGATTGCTACGAAAATTGAAATCCGATAATAACTAACTATTACGGATCCAATGGAACTAGTTTCGTCCAAACTATTATAAGATTTAAGATTATTATAAACCGTATTTCATCCAAACCATAGAAATCACCTTTAAATAGTTATATATATACTGCGGTGCCTGTATATAATTTTCTATCCTATGGTCAAGTGATACAGATATTTATCATTTCAATCCGCAATTTAAAAGATATAAAATTTTGCGGTTGTATATCATTTCAAACCACAATCCCGAATGAAATGAAATATGCATGATAATTTGCAATTTAATGATATACAATAAACATCCATTCATCAACATCATCCATCATCCAAATCGCAATCATCAATCAGTATCAATCAATAACAATATTATTTTTGGTACTACATAACAGGTAATACTGGCAATTTTATTCAAATTAAATTTAACAGCTATTAATCTACAGTCTATATTCAGTAATTAATTATATAACTGTTAACTAGCAGTTCATATACAAACAAATAAATTTTAACTGTAAATTTATACGCAATAAATTAATTAAATTAACAGTTAAATTAAATAAATACAATTCAACAGATATGAATAAAATAAACATGCCAAATACTCATAAATAAATTTCTATTCATTTCTAAAATTAGTTTAACAAACATAAAAGCTTCTAGTAGTTGTGAGTGGGTTTAAACACTCACCTTTGCAATTTAAATCGAATTTAAATTCGATTTAAACCCAAAAATTTGCCCTTCTCGGAATTCGTCCAAACCAGCGTCATCAAATCCGGAATTAAATTACGATCCTAACAAAAGAAATTTCGTGTGAATCCGACTTCGTATGAGAAAGTTATGGCGAAAAATGATGATTGAATTCAAAATTGAAAATAAATAAAACGACACACAAACCATATAGATGCGATCCCCATCGTCCACTCTACAAAACCCAGAAAAGGTTTGACGTCTGACGAAGTTTGCGACGACGATGATGAATGGTCACGGACTGTTTGAATTAATTCTGGTCAAACGAATGTTCAAAACAGAAAACGAATTGCACCAGTAGATTACGTGCCTCGAGAACATTAACATATATTTTTTTGTGGAATTTTTCTGAAGTGTTTGCATTTTCATTGAAATTTGGATTGACGTAGATCTAGGTTTTGCAACCATTTGAGGAGGAGAAGGAGATGAAGAAATGAATATACAGCAAATGACAATAGGATGGAGCTAGGGTTTATAACTGTATATATATATTAAATTTCCAAAATTTAATTAAATTTACTTTCCATTATTTATTGTCAATTAGATTGATTTATCATTGGATTCATATTTCAATATGTAAATATCCCCAATTTCATCTGCACTTATATTTACATAATATTAAATTTCAAATATTACTTCATTTAACGTTACGTATTTATTATTTATTACTTGCTGCAGTTGATTATCAATTATACTTAATATACTAAATAGATGGTAAATTTTGAATACTTGTTATCATTAACGTTTTATTTCCACTTACAAAATAAATGAAATTATTACATAAACTCCCTTAATTAAGTCAACCATTATCTTATATAACTTAACTGGTAATATATATATATACCCAATTGCCCTAATTGGTTTATAGTTATCAGCTAAATACATACTAACTTGTAAATAAATTCGTTTACTTGCAAATGGATCTGATCAAATTTAATAGATTGAATAGATGGGTAAGCAAATAATAAATTTTCCTTTTTGTCAAATTCAAACCCATTCCTACTTAATTATCAATTACAATTTATTACGAAACATTGATTTTATGCAGTTACCTTTTATTTGCGTAGTATTACATCAATTCCTATAACCTTGGATTCATTCCCAATTCACCAAATTCAATTAATTACACTTTACAAATGTGTTTCCAATATATAGGTATTGCCCAAATTAAATTTATTAGCTAACTCATATTAATAAACAAATGACTTATATGAATGATTAAAATTTTCAATTATCTCACTTTACTCCTAAACTTCTGTTATTTAATAATTATTGCTTAGAACCTGATTTTAATCTTCCCATTATCTATTTAATTCCTTCTAGAATCATAGCTAATATTTGTCATCCCTTTATTACCCAAATGTTCTTATCCCATCAAATTTTAGGTTATCGAAATATTAATTGTCAATTTCTTTAATTGCACTAAATTTATCTATTAAAGGTTGCACTTAACCCAAATACATAAAACTTGCCCAATTTCTCCTTAAATCAATAACCTTCATATACAAATATGTTTATCATAAATTTTATCTACTCTTCCTTTTTAGGTAATGTCCTATATATTAGATTTCCATGTAATTTGCAATAAATCATACTCGTAGTTATATCACATTAAATGAATAAATAAGTGTTGACTCTATTCTTTTGATTCAACATTGGTTTACGTTATATTTCATAAATATTTCTACATACATCAGGATAATTTTTTAAAAATGGTTGTAACGTGAAATCTCGTCTACTTCCCATTTTATATTTAAGGCTTCTAAAACCGATTCATATCATTTCTCTAGTCCAAATTTTATTAATATAACCTTAAATTTAATTTATTCCTATCGATGTAATGGTTAAACACAAATTTCACTTATTTGCAATAAATCCACAAATTGGATTTCAAATTTTCAAATAAATAAATAAATTCTAGTTTATCACTTCTTAAATACCCAAACGTCAATGCCTTAATTTAAACTGCATTTATTACATTTTATAAAAATCCTCCATCTTAAGTGACAAATCAAAACTACCCTAACTACACAAATCATCGTATTATAAAGATATTTACACTATCCTCCATTTATTACCTTAATTTATTTAAGGTAACCTTAAATTAATATCTATTGCAATGATTTCAAACTATTATTCCCCCATTCCTTTTTAATTTCAATAACGCCAATTTTAACCGTTATATTCTCTTTATTTATGCGATAAATGCAATTATTGAATCTAATACTCCATTTAATTAATAGATCCTGCTTCCTTGAATCTATATCAACAATAGGTCAAATATATACATACAATTAGCCTTAACTTCACCTAAAAGAATTAGCTATTTCAACTACCGCACAAAACTACGCTACTGCACTATTTAATCAAATAAATTAATTGAACTTAAATCAGCATAAAGGTTATAAAATTATAAATGTAATCTTAATAAATTCATTTATTGATTTAGACTCTTTCTATACAGTAATTAACCTATTTGTGGGTGTAAATAACTTTGGAATTATATTACATCTCATTAGTGCACGTTTTATTTCCTATAACTTCTCCTTATTTTACTATACCCATTAACAACCAAAAAAATTAAATTAGCTTTATTTCAATCTATTTCCCTTCTTAACTAAATAAAATAAATGGTTAACCTAAACACTTGTTATCCTTTGATATATTCAAATTCACTTCCAACATTTATTAACAAAATGTTGCCATAGGTTTAGATTTACATAAATAAATTATATGAATAGGTAGAAAAATTGGTAATCCGCAAATGCCCAATATACACGCATTAATTACTACCTATTGTTAGAATCCATTTATTAATTTACTAGTTAATAACGGTCTTTTTATTTCTATTTACTACCAAACTCTCTATTTTATTATAGTTCCAATATATTAATACTTAGGCACATCAAGTGCTAGCCCTTTTGTTATTTATATTAAATTGGGTATGCACAAATAAGTTGTTAATTAACTATTTCTACAAAATTATATTCATGCATTCAGTTCCTTATCTTATAGGGTTAAATTCTAATTACATACGCTTAATCTATCAATTTAATACTCTATTCAAACATGCATTTAAATTCTTTTTATTCTAAATAAATTTTATTAAGTGTTGACATCCACTAATAGCATTCACCTTTATTACAACCAAAGGTGACATCTTCACTACTGATTTTATATTAATGAATCTCGTTTTAGTTAATATTTTTTTATTAATATTCTCAATTCAACATTTATTGATTTCTTAAAATTTACTTTTAACAAAAAGTGACAAATTACATTATCCAAATCTATTGTCATAAAATTTTATTGTTACACTAGGTTACAACTACTATACCAAATTTCTACATTTATTCTTAAACAAATTAGAAATTATATTAATTTAATTTATTAAATATTATTAATTTCAACGGGTCGTTACAATCTCCCCCACTCAAAACTTTTCGTCCCCGAAAAGGAAAAAGAAGGGAGAAGGAAGAATAAAACAATACATCTTATTTCAAATATTATTTATTTTAAAGCGAACTATTCAAGTGGATTCAATCATTAATCAACCAAACAATTCAACAACCATCAACCTTACAAACAACATACATACACAAACAAAGCAACCATTTAATCCATCAAACAAATAGTTGTTTGGGTTCAAACTTGAAATTTGTATGAAATGAAATTAACTATCAAGTGCATGCTTTACTCAACAGTCTTAGATGGAACAAAGATAGATACTTATTCATTTAACCACTTCAAATTTCTTACCCAACAACATAAATCAAACAACACAATTCAAACCAACACCCAAATTTATTTATTATACATTTATCTCATGCTTCAATGGTTTGATTTTCTTTCTTTCATTTATGGAGTGATCCCTTTACTTCTTACAATTTTCATTTTCATTTATTACAAAATTATCATATTTGTGTTCCAATTTATTGACTAAAGTTTATATCACCCATTTATTCTACTTACCTTTCTTATATAGTAAAATTTCCGATTTAGCTTAAGTTTTAACAGCAATTAATTGAATACTTTAATTACCTCAAGCTTCACTTGTAAGATTTCCCTTTACACTTTCTTACTAGCAATTGCAACTTTTATTTTATGGTAAGTTATATATATTTTAAGAATGTAAGTGAAATTTACAAGTTTCTTTTCATTCCTTGAATTAATATATATTTGTTTTATAACCTACAATTTCAACTTACCTTTAATCTCATTCATTTATTTAATGTTGAAGTTTCCATTATATTTAATTACAGTAACCCTCTACTTACACTTAATTTATTAACCTTATAACTTGCATTCCTATAAGTGAAAGATTTTACTCATTCATTAACTATGGATTGCAGTCATTTATATTTTTCCTACTTTCTATTATATTAGAATAGGGGAAATTAAGGCGTACTTAAGTTAATAACCCTACAATCAAACTTTATAAATTAAGGAATTTCATTTTTACTTTCTTACGGTTAAAATCACCTATTAATAATACAACCTTTAATTTTAGTAAAATTCCAATCATCACTTAAGTTAATACCATTAAATTCTTATTTATAACAGTAATTTATTGAATACTTCATTATTTCCAAAAATTCTACTTGCATAATATTCTATTCCACTCTTAATTTACATTTCAACTTTTTATACTTGGTAAGTTATTTATGTTAAAGAAAAAGCAAAAGAACTTATACAAGTTTAATCTCAACCCTTTTAATTCATTGATTACTTAACCTTTATTTTACTAACCTCAATTTTTTTTTACAACTAATTAATGGAAATTCAAGAATTAATACCGGGTCAAATTCCAAAATTACTTTAAAATAATAGATAATTAATTTCTTACAACTTTTATATCTCTAATTACTTTTAAACAATTAAAATTTTAAATAATTTAAAACAAATCTGCAGTAGAACTTACTACAGTGGTCTTTCCCTTCGAAACTCGAAAATGAAAGTCGATGATGCGGCCGTCATCACCGAAATTATTTTCCAGCGACAGAGAGGAAAGTACAAACTTATTTTCTTCAAAATCCTCTTAAACCAATTCTTTCGAATTATACTAAATATTTATATAAGAAAATATTTATAAACCAAATCATTATATTTCATAAATCCTTTGAAAGAAGATTTCAAAAATCCCGGACTTAAGTTCTAAAATCTCTAATTTGATTTATTAAAATTCAACTTAGCTTTAATTCATTACAAATATTTTTATTACCTAACACCCAACTATAGCAACCAAAATATATCTTTATAAAAAATATTTTTATATATGGAAAATATAATAGGCAAAATTATTTCATTCACCTATATTAAAAACAAATATTATGTCGGTCTGTCCTATTAAGTGTTTAGAAATCCCTATTGATGACATAGCGTCCCATGCATCAACCAGAATTTATAAATACAAAGCGGAACAGATTAACACAATATCAAAATCTTTTATTAATACTAACAAATATGCTCTCTCATATATATACACTCAGCGACTCCCATAGGGTATTACTACCCTATTAATAAAGAGTCAAACCCCACAAAGCCAAGGTTTATCGCTAAACCAAAGCTCTGATACCAACTGTAACATCCCGCCTTTTCGCACACTTTAAACCGACACACGTGCCAATTCAAAGCATACGCAAGGGCGGATTGTTATGGGGTAAATAAGAAAATAGAGAAGAAATAAAACAAAACAGAATCTCACAGCGGAAGGATAAAATATAATAATAAATATACAGTTCAAAATAGTTTACAAACACTTGATTTGCTTTATACAATAAATATCAGAGTTACACCTACCAATACAATCAATGCAGCGGAACAGTATGAGTGTGGTGCAATACTATAGATAATAATAATACGACTCCTTCGTCTTCGTCCTTCAAAGCTAAAGTCTTCGATCCTGAAACGCTCGGACTGACCCGAGCGAATTTGAAAAGACAAAAACACTCGAGTCAGAACTAAAAGATCTTATGTGAGTTAAATTAACAGAAATAAATATGAGTACAGTAACTCAAGAGATGCTCGGGATTTACATCTCCTAAGGATCCGTTAAACTATTTACTATGTAGTATATTGCGCTATTATAATAGTGTCTATTTATAAAATAAACTTACTTTTTAATAGCGTTAAGGGGTTACCCATATAGCCCTTAATACAAATAATGCCAATAGTCTATACAGTACCGTAATACCTCCTGATCGGGAAGCTACCAGAGGATACTCCATAGGTACGACACAAATAGAAACTCGTAGTAAAGGCTCGGTATGGTAGGTGACACGGCACAACTAGGCAATGCTAGGGTAGATATACCAATTGCTATCCAGGCTGGTGGAAACGCGTAGCCGCAGTTACCGCCCACCTCGGACTAACTCCCCAAAATCAAAATATAGAAGTGGCCAATGAATCAATCCAAAATCAAAGTATAATATCGAAGAGGAGGGTCCGATCAGAGGAATGACCTCATTGGCCTGAGAATCGCTCCTGTTTTAGCCACCTTATGCCAACTCACGGGAGTCGGGTCCACGTATTTACCTTACAAGAAACGTCGCCACCACCTACTTCATTCTGGAATCTCCACCGCGTACACGGTTAGTCAAAGTGGTTTTCGGCATCGACAGAGAGTATGTCCATATCCGATCCCGGTCTCTTTGCCAACCCATCGTTATTATAACACCGCGGTCATTTAAAAATAGATTATACTTTAAAAATCAGAATAAACATTCCATTTCATAACCATGAATACGATATCATTTCAAAACCCAAAACCATATTTTATCACTTATCCCAAATATAATTCTTTTCCAAAATCAAAATGCTTTAACTTCATATCGTCTGAAAATCAAATATTTTCAAAGCATAGTATTTTGAAAATCATAATTTAAAACCATAACTTCTAAAACTTGAATGGTTTGTCTATTCAACGGTATATGAATTAAAAGGTTTAACTTAAATGTTACTTTGTAAAGAAAATAGTTCTCATGGCTTTACAAATACATTTCTTTATTAAAGTCTAAACCAGAATTTGTATGATCTCTCTCAACTTCCAAAACCACTTCAATTATATATATATATATATATATATATATATATATATATATATATCCATTTGGAGTATTAATATTTCAAAACTAAAGTTGGAATTTATTCCTTCAACCAAATTAAATGTTCTATTATTTAGTCTTGAATATTCACATAAAATCCATAAATAAATAAGAACTCCAATTTCTAGTAATAAATTTTTTTTTTTTTCAATTCAAATTATACTAGAATATTCATTTCAATTTATCTTGGAAAAAATCCAATTATAAATATCATATCTTAAAATTTCCAAACTTAACATTTAAACATATGATATAAATTATCAAACTCCATTTTCTTAAAAAAAAATCATTTTTAATAAAGAGATTTATACACCTTTTAATTTCAAAATTTTCAACTTCATATGTATATATATGGAAGAATAATATTTATACAATATAAAATTTAAGATTATTATAAACCGTATTTCATCCAAACCATAGAAATCACCTTTAAATAGTTATATATATACCGCGGTGCCTGTATATAATTTTCTATCCTATGGTCAAGTGATACGGATATTTATCATTTCAATCCGCAATTTAAAAGATATAAAATTTTGCGGTTGTATATCATTTCAAACCACAATCCCGAATGAAATGAAATATGCATGATAATTTGCAATTTAATGATATACAATAAACATCCATTCATCAACATCATCCATCATCCAAATCGCAATCATCAATCAGTATCAATCAATAACAATATTATTTTTGGTACTACATAACAGGTAATACTGGCAATTTTATTCAAATTAAATTTAACAGCTATTAATCTACAGTCTATATTCAGTAATAAATTATATAACTGTTAACTAGCAGTTCATATACAAACAAATAAATTTTAACTGTAAATTTATACGCAATAAATTAATTAAATTAACAGTTAAATTAAATAAATGCAATTCAACAGATATGAATAAAATAAACATGCCAAATACTCATAAATAAATTTCTATTCATTTCTAAAATTAGTTTAACAAACATAAAAGCTTCTAGTGGTTGTGAGTGGGTTTAAACGCTCACCTTTGGAATTTAAATCGAATTTAAATTCGATTTAAACCCAAAAATTCGCCCTTCTCGGAATTCGTCCAAACCAGCGTCATCAAATCCGGAATTAAATTACGATCCTAACAAAAGAAATTTCGTGTGAATCCGACTTCGTATGAGAAAGTTATGGCGAAAAATGATGATTGAATTCAAAATTGAAAATAAATAAAACGACACATAAACCATATAGATGCAATCCCCATCGTCCACTCTACAAAACCCAGAAAAGGTTTGATGATCCGACGAAGTTTGCGACGACGATGATGAATGGTCACGGACTGTTTGAATTAATTCTGGTCAAACGAATGTTCAAAACAGAAAACGAATTGCACCAGTAGATTACGTGCCTCGAGAACATTAACATATATTTTTTTGTGGAATTTTTCTGAAGTGTTTGCATTTTCATTGAAATTTGGATTGAAGTAGATCTAGGTTTTGCAACCATTTGAGGAGGAGAAGGAGATGAAGAAATGAATATACAGCAAATGACAATAGGATGGAGCTAGGGTTTATAACCGTATATATATATTAAATTTCCAAATTTAATTAAATTTACTTTCCATTATTTATTTTCAATTAGATTGATTTATCATTGGATTCATATTTCAATATGTAAATATCCCCAATTTCATCTGCACTTATATTTACATAGTTTCTAAATATTAAATTTCAAATATTACTTCATTTAACGTTACGTATTTATTATTTATTACTTGCTGCAGTTGATTATCAATTATACTTAATATACTAAATAGATTGTAAATTTTGAATACTTGTTATCATTAACGTTTTATTTCCACTTACAAAATAAATGAAATTATTACATAAACTCCCTTGATTAAGTCAACCATTATCTTATATAACTTAACTGGTAATATATATATACCCAATTGCCCTAATTGGTTTATAGTTATCAGCTAAATACATACTAACTTGTAAATAAATTCGTTTACTTGCAAATGGATCTGATCAAATTTAATAGATTGAATAGATGGGTAAGCAAATAATAAATTTTCCTTTTTGTCAAATTCAAACCCATTCCTACTTAATTATCAATTACAATTTATTACGAAACATTGATTTTATGCAGTTACCTTTTATTTGCGTAGTATTACATCAATTCCTATAACCTTGGATTCATTCCCAATTCACCAAATTCAATTAATTACACTTTACAAATGTGTTTCCAATATATAGGTATTGCCCAAATTAAATTTATTAGCTAACTCATATTAATAAACAAATGACTTATATGAATGATTAAAATTTTCAATTATCTCACTTTACTCCTAAACTTCTGTTATTTAATAATTATTGCTTAGAACCTGATTTTAATCTTCCCATTATCTATTTAATTCCTTCTAGAATCATAGCTAATATTTGTCATCCCTTCATTACCCAAATATTCTTATCCCATCAAATTTTAGGTTATCGAAATATTAATTGTCAATTTCTTTAATTGCACTAAATTTATCTATTAAAGGTTGCACTTAACCCAAATACATAAAACTTGCCCAATTTCTCCTTAAATCAATAACCTTCATATACAAATATGTTTATCATAAATTTTATCTACTCTTCCTTTTTAGGTAATGTCCTATATATTAGATTTCCATGTAATTTGCAATAAATCATACTCGTAGTTATATCACATTAAATGAATAAATAAGTGTTGACTCTATTCTTTTGATTCAACATTGGTTTACGTTATATTTCATAAATATTTCTGCATACATCAGGATTTTTTTTAAAAATGGTGTAACGTGAAATCTCGTCTACTTCCCATTTTATATTTAAGGCTTCTAAAACCGATTCATATCATTTCTCTAGTCCAAATTTTATTAATATAACCTTAAATTTAATTTATTCCTATCGATGTAATGGTTAAACACAAATTTCACTTATTTGCAATAAATCCACAAATTGGATTTCAAATTTTCAAATAAATAAATAAATTCTAGTTTATCACTTCTTAAATGCCCAAACGTCAATGCCTTAATTTAAACTACATTTGTTACATTTTATAAAAATCCTCCATCTTAAGTGACAAATCAAAACTACCCTAACTACACAAATCATCGTATTATAAAGATATTTACACTATCCTCCATTTATTACCTTAATTTATTTAAGGTAACCTTAAATTAATATCTATTGCAATGATTTCAAATTATTATTCCCCCCTTCCTTTTTAATTTCAATAACGCCAATTTTAACCGTTATATTCTCTTTATTTATGCGATAAATGCAATTATTTAATCTAATACTCCATTTAATTAATTGATCCTGCTTCCTAGAATCTATATCAACAATAGGTCAAATATATACATACAATTAGCCTTAACTTCACCTAAAAGAATTAGCTATTTCAACTACCGCACAAAACTACGCTACTGCACTATTTAATCAAATAAATTAATTGAACTTAAATCAGCATAAAGGTTATAAAATTATAAATGTAATCTTAATAAATTCATTTATTGATTTAGACTCTTTGTATACAGTAATTAACCTATTTGTGGGTATAAATAACTTTGGAATTATATTACATCTCATTAGTGCGCGTTTTATTTCCTATAACTTCTCCTTATTTAACTATACCCATTAACAACCAAAAAAATTAAATTAGCTTTATTTCAATCTATTTCCCTTCTTAACCAAATAAAATAAATGGTTAACCTAAACACTTGTTATCCTTTGATATATTCAAATTCACTTCCAACATTTATTAACAAAATGTTGCCATAGGTTTAGATTTACATAAATAAATTATATGAATAGGTAGAAAAATTGGTAATCCGCAAATGCCCAATATACACGCATTAATTACTACCTATTGTTAGAATCCATTTATTAATTTACTAGTTAATAACGGTCTTTTTATTTCTATTTACTACCAAACTCTCTATTTTATTATAGTTCCAATATATTAATACTTAGGCACATCAAGTGCTAGCCCTTTTGTTATTTATATTAAATTGGGTATGCACAAATAAGTTGTTAATTAACTATTTCTACAAAATTATATTCATACATTCAGTTCCTTATCTTATAGGGTTAAATTCTAATTACTTACGCTTAATCTATCAATTTAATACTCTATTCAAACATGCATTTAAATTCTTTTTATTCTAAATAAATTTTATTAAGTGTTGACATCCACTAATAGCATTCACCTTTATTACAACCAAAGGTGACATCTTCACTACTGATTTTATATTAATGAATCTCATTTTAGTTAATATTTTTTTATTAATATTCTCAATTCAACATTTATTGATTTCTTAAAATTTACTTTTAACAAAAAGTGACAAATTACATTATCCAAATCTATTGTCATAAAATTTTATTGTTACACTAGGTTACAACTACTATACCAAATTTCTACATTTATTCTTAAACAAATTAGAAATTATATTAATTTAATTTATTAAATATTATTAATTTCAACGGGTCGTTACACGATCAAATTAGCCTTCGAAACATGTTCCATTGTATTTGAAATGCGAGCAAAACCTTATAAACGCTTGTCGGCATGTTTCAATTGGAATTCGTTTAAAAAGTTAGTTAATTTGTGAAAATATATTAAAATAATATATAAAAACGGGTATATATACGTTTACATGCCGAAACCTTAGTCTCTTTTCACGGCCGCCAACCACAACTCCAATGGCCGAGACTTTACCATTTTCTCCACCAATTTTCATTCAATCCATACATTTATATACAAATCTTTCAACTGAAAACTTGTAGAGCTCTACAAGCTCTATCGACCCAACGGTGGATCATGAATATTATCGTCGATCGAAGGTGGAAATCTATCGTGTTCACCTGGACTTTGAACGCCTTTTTATGGAAATGGGTCGTTTCGAGCTCAACAGCGTTCGAGGCGTTGGTGCATATGGGTGAAAGCTACATGATGGCGGTCCCTAATCATCGAATAATCGCGTATTGGTGGTGCGGCCTTTCATAGTGGAACGACAACGATGGGTTTTGTTAACCCTGGAACAAGCGCGTTTGGGAAGATGAGGGTTTTGGCCTGGATCTTGGCTCTTGAATCAAACTGTATAGATTTGTTTTAGAAAAAAAGAAATTATTTATATAAATTATATTCAAACGTTTAAAAATTCATAGAATGTGCATGCGTTGTCAGAATTCGATGAAAGTAGCGATGTTGGAATCATAGCAATGCGATCTATGCGCTGCACCAGATCTGGAAGCAATGTGAGCAAGTGGAAATTTTAGATTAAATCAAACGGGCTTGATTTAATTTAAAATTTAAATGCCAACTCAAGGTGAGTTAATCTCACTCACATCTGGATTACTGGTTAATTTAAATAGTTAAAATTTAAATTATTGGTTGATTTATTGAATATGATTGTTATTATCAGTCTGGATATGGTATTATATACAGTAGTATAAATATATGTTGGAATGATTAATATTCTCACATTATATAGCGGATGAGACCCTATGTGCCACGCATAATAGCGGATGACCCTTTATACCGCGATATCCCCTTCGAAGTGGGATTTGGTATTTTATTTTTTATGCTAACATCTGTGGATGCTGGAAAACAGGTTGGAGGGATCCAATTGGATTCCTCAAAATATTGTAATTATTTTTCATATCTGTGATATGTTATGTGATATCCTGTGATAGATTGAATTGGATATTAAGTTATTCAGTGCTATGGTTTGGATGAATATAATTTGGTATTTTAAAATATAGAATAAAATGAATTGGGATTTTAAAGGAAATGAAAACAAAATTCTGTAGTAAATAATTATTGGAAAGTGGATAAATAGATTAATAAATTTTATAAAGGAAATTTAATTAAGGAAATCGGTTTGAGATTTGTTAAGTGTTTTGGAAACTGTGATTTAAAAGGAAATGAGGAATGGAAATTTGTAATCTGGGTTTATAAAAGAAGTGGTATATTTATCAGTGGATAAATTTGGAAGTATAGATTTCGATGGAATTTATAAGAAAAGGTACAATTCATTTTAAAAATAAAAAAGGTGATTTATTTTAAAAAGTTGGGAAATATATTTTTCCTGGAAAACTAAGTATATTTTCAAGGAAAAGATTTCAAAGTATTATTTATAAGTTTAAAAAATGTTTTTTTAGAAAATTTTAGAAAATTTATTATTTTAATTATTTTTAAGTGAAAGGTAACTATTTATTTAAGTGAATGATGGTAGCTAATTTTTTTAAAGGCAAATTAGTATATGATTTTTAAAAGTAAATTTTAACATAAATATTTGATATAATAACTTTATTTTAAAAGGTAATTTTGGCTTAAGTTTTACTCAGGAAACTCTTACAGAATTTCATAAGTATTATTTGGAATAAAGAATTTAGTAGCTTTATTTTAAATAATTGAGTATATATTTTTGAAAGTGAATGTAAGGAGATGGAAAATATGTTTTTAAAATAAAAAGTGGTTTATTTTAAAGTGTTAAAGGAAATTTACGGGATTGGAATGTAAATTAAATTGCGATAAATCGTGCAGGATTTATAAAGGATTATATGGGTTATATTGAAATGGACAGTGTATTACCCTGAAAAGCCAAGTATATTTTCAAAGGAGATTTTTATATATAAGTTTAAGGTTTTAAAATTGTTTAAAAAGAATATTAAAGAGAAATTTATTATTTTTAATTGTTTTAGTATTTTAATGCCAATATTATTCAAATTAATTTTAGTAGTAAATATTTTAAAAGTTAAATTAGAATTATGATTTTAAAAGAAATTTTCTAAATATTTATGCCTTATATAAGACTTTTATTTTAAAAATAGTTTGTGGCTTAAGTTTTGCTTGGTAATTTGTTATAGAATTTCATAACTATTATTTTGAGTATAGTAATTTAAATAGTTTTATTTTCAAATGTTTTCAGTATATATTTTTGGGTAAAGTGATTTATATTATAAAAATCTAATTTTTATAAGACTGGGTGTTTTTCAGTGGAAATAAAATAATTGGTTGAATTGATTGTTTATTTGATAGGTAGATAACCAACTATCAGATCTGAACCCAAATATGACTTTAGAATACCTAGAAGAGGTATGAGAATTATATGGTACGTTTACCGTTCGAGGTACTATACTGAACATATAAACTCATCCTTTCTTCTAGGACGTTTATAAGGAAATCCGTCCACAAACGGTTAGAAGGTGAACTCCATTCTTATTCTCATTTGAGTATTCCTAAAGAACTGGGGTTGAGTCTACCAGGAAATAAGGAACATTTTTTTAAAGAAACCGGGATCTGATTTGTGATCCGAGAACCACTTCGATCCAACTAGAACGCTTTTCATGATGAAGATAAGAGCTTGGAGTCGAAGATGGAGCGGTGAAGTGCAAGGGCTAATCGCTACTAATCCTGAGGGTGATTCAAAAATGGACGTAATAGAAGTAGTGCATTCGGTTCCGTTCGGACCCGGAACGGACTTGTATGGATGAATGCTTTTCGAACATTGTCAAGAGGACGATGAGCATTCTAAGTGAGATGTGTTTTCAAAAGGTAATGCTTAGCCTCGAGCTTCATCGACCGGAAATGACTTAAAATCAGGGGTTATGCAGCAAGCTAAGTGGCTAGCAACCAATTGGGTAAGGCCATCCCAGTCTGGATGTCCCTTTTATTTCGGCTGTGTGGGTGGTTGTTGACCCCAACCGTGGGGTGATCTTATTCGGGCTATCCGGTAAGGGGTAGTCAGGTCTTGTGCTGCAGGGGATCAGGGTGGATCCTCGGTATACTGATCTAGACCAAGTACCGTGACAGGTGGTACCCCAATGCCTAGACATTAGTTGGAAATCCATTCTCCCTACGTGCCCTTTACGGTTTTGGTTGTAGAGCCTAGTAGTTGTTGAAATTTAATGAATGTAACAATTTCAACTATTCGAATAAGTATTTGTACTTAAAAACTATTATAATATCAAAGGATTATATAAGAAATGTTTTGGTTATCGTAAGATAGAAACCTGGCATGTTTATTTGTGGCAAGGTCTTACGAGATACCATTGTTTTTCAGAGGATTTTGAAAACTTTAATAATTAAATTCAGTGTATGTTTCTCATGCTGGTTTTCCAAACTACCTCGGGTGTTATTTTATTATAATGCTTAGGTCCGACCGAGTATTATAAATACAAGATGGGATGCCTTGGAGCTCAGTAGATGAGTTGGATGGAGAGATGTATCACATGTACTTGAAGTGTATTTCGCTGTGTAGTATAAGCTGTATAGTCAACTTTTGTGAGGACAAGTTAATATAACTGTCCAGTAATTATTTTGATTGTGATGTACTCTGGTGATGTAATGTATAAACAGATATAGTTTCTTTTTGTGTAAATATCAGTTGTTATCTATTATATTTTGTTCCGCTGCGATTGTGAGATTCTGTTATTGTTTTAGTTTCTTCTTTCTTCTATCTTCTTTCTTTTCCCTCATAAATCTATCTATTCCGGCACTAGATCGTTGGCATAATATACAGTGGCGTATTTGTGTCGATTTTTGAGGGTCGAGAAGGACGGGTCGTCACATGTGGTATCAGAGCTTAGGTTGGCGATAACCTAGGATTTGGTAGGGGAATTACTCATTAGAAATAGAGTTAGTAGTACTCTAGAATGAGTTTGAGTGTAATAATAGATATAAAAGCGTAATAGCTAGTGAATATAAAAACTATTTTTATATTGTGTTGACTTATCGGTTCAGTGTTTATGGATTCTGGTCGATGTGTGGGATGCTATATCATCGATAGGGGTGTCTATCTTAAGCAAGATAAACCAACATAGTAGTGTTTTCAAAGAGGGTAAGTGAAATCATTTTACCTAATATTATATTTTGATATAAAAGAAATAATTTCCTAAAATTATTATATATTTGGATGTTTAGTTGTTAATATTATAATCAAATAAGAACCTAAAATTTGAACTGGTCTATATTTATAACCAAATAGAATTGTATAAGTATGAAATAATACAATGGAACCTAATGAAAATTTGTTTTAAACCAGAGTTTAAATCCTGAAAATTTTGGAAATTGTTTAAAATGAGTTTGAACCAAGTGTGGAAACTTTAAATCTTGAAAATTTTGAAATGTTTTCCAAAGGTTTGAAGGAAATATTGGAGTATTATTTGGGAAATATTTTTGAATAGAAATTGTTTTGAAATGAATTTGGGGATGTCAGGAAGCTCTGAACTCACTTCAGTCACTGGAAAATAATCCTGGTGATTATGGCCACGTCATCAGTATTCATTATCGAGTTTTTAAGTGATGGAACACTACCAGATGGTTTGGTACAATTATTTGTTTGATAAACAAGTTTGTTTTAAAAATTCCAAAGGGAAGTTAATTTGGTAAAACCAAGTTTTTTTGAAATCCGGAGGGTTGATTTGATATATCAAGAGGTTATGTGTTATTTACGATTTCAAAATGGTTTTGTAATAAAACAGGATGATTGAATTTTGGGAATTCTGTTTTGAAATGATGGGAAAAGTCAAAGGGGAATCTGTATTTAATTTATAAAGTGAAGTTGATTTAATCAAGAAAGGAAATTGAAAATTTTAATCCTAGAAATTATAATTTAACTTGAGTAAATCAAGGGAATATGATATAATGGAACTTAACTTAAGATAAGTTAAATAAATTAAAGTTTGGTTTGAATTTAATTGGGTATTAAATGGAAGGGTAGGATAATTGTATAACTATAAGTTACAATTATTGAATAGAATGATACACTTAAGCCCTTAAGTGAAATACAAATATGAATGGACTTAGGTAAGTAAATATGTTCTTGAACTTATACATTAGGAAATAAAAATTTAAGTTGGATTGAGAAATAAACTGGATCGAATTGAATTTAACTTAAATTAAATAAATTGGAGTTGAATTTGGATTGTATTGAAATCCAAATTCAGATGAGCTATAAATAATACTGAATGAAATTAAATTCTTATTTAAATTAGTAAAAGAAATGGTATGGATTTGAGTTGGTTAAATAAAATTTAGTTGAACTTGAATTAAATCGAAACTAAATTAAATTGAAAGGAAATTTAATTTAATTGAAATGATATTGAATAAAGCTTGTTTGGATAATGAAACCGAAATGTAAGAGTAGGTATTTAAATTAATAATGTAATGGAAATGAGAATATATGGGTTGTGAATGATTCATAATGGAATGAAATTAATATAAATTGAATTGGAATTAATTTAAAATGGTTATAAGCTTAAGTAATTGTTATTTTCTTGAATAACATCAAATTTGCATAGAGAATTAGTCCTTTGATCGTAAAATAAAGTAAATAAAATTGGTTTTTGAAACAATTGGAATAAGTTGAAGGTTAATAAGATGAATTTGCGTATAAATGAAAGTGAATTATGTATGTTTAACGACCCTGACTCGACCTTCGAAAATCGACATCCAAATACTTTACCTGTATTCGAACGTCACAGATTCAAACGCCGAATCTGGTTCGTCAGAGCTTATAACACATTAAGTACAACAACACAGCGGAAAAAGAAATGAATATCATTGATACAATAATGGATACAATATTTGATACAATATGATACAATAGATGATGTCCAACACTATCAGAGCAAAAAATAATGCACAACATCGGAAAGATTATTGCAACAGCAGAAGAGATAACATGAACATAGGCTTCAAAAGAACCCAACAGCCATACTGCAACTCCATGTCCAATGCTTCCAAAACCAAATAGCTCCACCCAAAAGCTTCAAAGAACTCCAATCCAATAAGCTCGAACCACCATCAATGCTGAATTTGTAGCAAAATCGGTGCACAATGCGATCGCCAAACCACAAATTCCAAAGATTGCCAAAAACTATATGTACTAGCTGATTATCTGATAATATGACTCTAGGCTGCCCGTGTGGAAAATTGTGGGCATCCAGAGTTTAGAAAGGAAACAATAAACTCCACGTCAGTCATGGGATTGGTGTGAGAGAAAAAAAAAGTTTATCTTGAACAAAACAAAACAAAAGGAATTAAAAAGAAATCTGTAATGCTTTTTGGAAAACGAAACTACCATAAGACCTCCCGGCACATACACAATGCAATCGCACACTTAGGGGAGATTTCTCCTTATGATAGTCAAACATGCTTGGTACGCAAAAATCCTTTTTGATATTATTATTAGTGCATAGTGCAGAAAAACATTTCAAAAGTATAATATTAATCTTAGCCAGCACAATTACTATTATATTATGCCTGCTATAGCTACCATTTAAGAATGGAAGGTTATACAACTGCAATCGTAAAGGGCACGTATTGGATGTTGGATTTCCAACAATAGCCCGGCTAAGGAACTTCCTCACTTAATGGGAATGCCTCCGGAGGGACGCCCCGAGAACGTAACTAGCTCTCTGCCAACACAAGACCGGGTTACATCTGTAACTAATTAACTACTAACACAAGTATGCCATTCCTCGGTCATCACCGACCTTTATCCGAGGATCGTCAACACCAACAAATTCCAACAACCACATAGGTTAAATATTTGGGCTCCATACCATGATACCACCTTTTATCCAGAAAGGAAATGCACATACAATAAGGGGCACTACCCCCGTAACCTTGCCACATCTTTCCTGTTTCGTCCACTGTAACGACCCACAGTTCCGTACCCTTTGATTCGACACTATTCTCCAACAATCAACTCTAAATGTATGGAAATACGAACCATTTGGGTTAAAGAAGAAGAGGTAGAAGAAGAAGAAAATAGAAAACAACATCAGAATCTAACCATCGCAGCGGAATAAAATATAATAGATATTCAACGATCTTTACACATAAGAAACTATATTTGTTTATACATACATCATCAGAGTACCTTAACAACATCAATAACATACAACTGGATAGTCATATAAACTTGTCCTCAAACTGAATACACAACGGAATAATAATCAAGTACGGCAGTACGTATCGCCATCCAGCTCGTCCCCTATGCTCCACAGCATCATATCCAGTATCCTGTAATACTCGGTCTGACCCAAGCATTATAGTTAAATAACACCCGAGTCAGTCTAGAAAACTAGTGTGAGAAATCACACTCAATTTGATTATTAAAGTTTCAAAAATCCTTTGGAAACAAAAGCATCTCGTAAGACCACGCCACAAATAAACATGTCGGGTTTTTACCTTACGATAGCTAAAACACTTTTTATTAAAATCCTCTGATATTATAATAGGGTCTATATACAAATACTTATTAAAGTAGGCAAAATTGTTACATTATTAAATTCCAGCTACTAGCCACAGTGTGGGTAATACAAAAAAACTCGTAAAAGGCGCGTAGGGAGAATGGATTTCCAACTAATGACTAGGCACTAGGGTACCACCTGTCACAGTACGTGGCCTAGGTCACCGTACCGAGGATCACTCTCGACCCCCTGCAACACAAGACCGGTACTACCCCTAACTAGATAATCCCAGGTAAGATCACCCCACGGTTGTGATCAGCAACCGCACCACTAAGCCGAAATAAAAAGGGACATCTAGACAGGGATGACCTCATCCCGAAATGGGTGCTACCCACCTAGCCTTGCTGCATAACCCCAGATTTTCATTCATTCCCGATTGATGAGGCTTGAGGCCAAGTGTTACCTTTTAGACCGTTTCACTTAGAATACCCATCGTCCACTTGACGATGTTCTGAAAGCATTCATCCATACAAGTCCGTCCTGTGTTCGAACGGAACCAAAGGCACTATTCCTACTACATCCATTTTGGAATAATCCTCAGGATTAGTAGCGACTAGCCCTTCCACTTCACTGCTCCATCTTCAACTCCGAACTCGTTTTCCAACGGAAACGTACAAACCGGATGGAAGTGGTTTTCGAGAAATTAATCCCGATCCCGATCTCTTCGAAACGATCAGCTCATTGTCCAATATTGATAGTCGGTTATTTAACTATCAAATAATATTCACAAACATCAATCAACATAAATAATTTCTCCAAATTATTTATTAACCTCAAAATATCTTTGCAAGATCTATTTCCATTTTCAACCCTTTGAACACAGTTTCAAATCATCTCCTTTTACGGAATAAAGTTCCCAAATATTTTCTATTTCCACTGAGATCACCAAGTACAACACTTAGATTTCAGAACAATTTAAAAACACTTTATAGTAAAATATACTTTAAAATATTTAAATTAAAAAATACTTTTATACTTTATTAAAAATATATATACTTTATGAATATTTGAAAATGAGGTTACTTTATAAATATAAAGCTAGTTTTTCTCTTTTTAAAACAAAATACCAATCCACCTTAAATAACTACTACGATAATAGATTTGAAAAATACTTACTTTAGAATTTAAACAATTAGAAATAACAAATTTTCTAAAATATACTTTTTAAAACAACACTAAAGCCTTTAACTTATATTTAAAAATTTACTTTGAAAACGTACTTGGCTATCCAGGGAAATACGCTTCTCTTCACATCCTTTAAAAATAAATGACTATTTATTTTTAAACAAATTTTCCTCCCTTTAATAAATTCCCACATTAAATTTATTCTTCCCAAATATCCACTGATATATTTTACTTTACTTTTATAAACCCAGTTTATACATTTCATAGTCACAACCTCCTTTTAAAATCACGATTCCAACACTTAAATCAATTTTCAGATGGATTTCCAATTTACCTAATTTGAAATAAGTTCCTTTACTTACTCAATTTATTAAAAATCCATTAACCACATATTTCATTTTATAATTATAATTAAAAATCCTTTTTAACTAAAAGTACCAATTCTAGATTTCCCAAATTCCTTCTCTATTCCTTTGAACAAATTTAAAACTGGGATTTTAAAATAAATTCTTTATTCCTTTAAATAATGTCACTTAAGGTTTAAAATTCATTATTTCTCTGTTTATTCAAAAATCCCTTTTCCACACTCGAAATTTATTTATTAACATTAAAATCCACTTTTATTCTTTTCCAATTCATTCTTAAATTTAGTCAACTTCACTATAATTATTTTTACATATAAATACTCTTCTTCATTTTCTTTCCAAAAATCTGATTCTATATATTTTGATAACATAGTACCGAAATATATTAAATCAACCCATAGCATCCAACATTTCCAATTATCAATATAATTCAACCTAGAATAGCAAATAGTCATAACATAGGATTATTAGAATAATCTAGATAATTTTTGAGGAATCCAGTTGGATCCCTCCAACCTGTTTCCCTGCATCCACAGAAGTTAGCACAATATAAAATACCAATTCCACTTCGAGGTGGAATATTGCGGTATACAGGATTAATATAATATCGTCCGCTATTATGCGGCGCACAGGGTCTCATCCGCTATATAATGCGGGAAATCAATCATTCCAAGATATATTCTAATTATATATATATATATATATATATATATATATATATATATGTGTGTGTGTGTATATGTATGTATGTATATAATACTATATATAATATAGCACATCCAAAACAATTCAAACATTCAATCAATTATTTAAATTTAACTATTTAAATTTAAATAACCTAGATGAGTGATACTAACTCACCTTTTGCTTTTTAATTAGCAGTTCGACCTAACCCAGCTTGTTTTTCTTCACGATTTCAGACCTTGAATAAATATTATATGATTTATTGATATCTGAATTAAGCGAACAGTTAACTACTATTTTTTTTTGAAAGAAGGTTCAAATTTTTCTATTAAAGAACAAAAACAATATTTACAAAAGCCAAAAGGCATAAACACAACACATAACCAAAACGTTACACAGGCCTACAGTACTTATACAAACTAATATACCCGAGGCCTACAAAGTCCGGCCCATTTATTCGAAGTTTCGAGATTACTCTTCGTATAACAAAAAACAGTTAACTACTATTTACTTAAATAACTATTTAATTTAACTAAAATTTCCCTTTAAAACTCTTTTAGCAACTAAAATAATTATACAAGTTAGTTAACAAATTTAATTACTCTGAATATATTGTTATTTATTTTTATTTTATTTTATTTTAAACCCAGTAAATGAAAATAGGTATATCTGTATATTTATTCCCTTTCGGAACTATATGTATAAAAATAATTTATGGATTTAAACATCTAATCTTTTATAAAATTTCAACTTTTATAAAAACTCTATAACAATTTTTAAATTCCTATTCCTTTCAAATTTTATCTTCGCAAAATAATTCCTTGTTTTATTATTTTCATATTAAAACAAATGTGTATATTTATACATATATTTTATTTTCAAAAAAATTTCTCTTCTTATAAAAATAATAGAAATTTACTTACTGTCCCAAAATTTCGCTACTTTAACTTATTATATACATTATGTAAATCCATATAAATTCTATGGCATTTAAAATTCCTATGTTTTTTCCTTTTTTTATTCCTATTTATAATTCTGTTTAATCCTTATAAAAACAAAATTGTTTTGAAATCACAAATTTAAGCTCACAGTTCAAAAACTACCTTAGAGCCATCTGAACCAAGACCACTACCGCGACTCCAGAGTCGCCATCACGATTGCCGCACCTAATTGAATGTCACGCAATGCTCGCATGCTCCATCTTCCCCTGCGCCACCAGAAATAGACACTAACCACGAACGTGGCCTCCACTTGCCACTCACGACTAGGGTACGACTCGAATCGCAGTTGCCCCAAATTGACACGGCCTCTAAATCGTCATCAGGAACAGATGAAGGCGTAGGAAACCATCACACGAGTACGATCGACGCCGCCCAAACTTGTTCTCGACCTTCACCAGAATCGTCAATTCAAACTTCATCGTCCCAGATTGAACGACTACCGCTCTCCCTTGTCATAGCACACGCGAGCGTGAGCTCTCCTTCGTGATTTGATATGATGATTTGGGGAAAAAGAAAAAGGGATTCCCTGAAAGTTTCCCCCCTTTTCTTTTGAAATTTTTGAACGACTAGGAAGTAAAAATAGGGAAGACGAAGGAAATGCGGAGGGTTTCAAACTGCTGCCATAATTTTAACTTTTCGATTTCGATTCGTCGCCATTTTTTTCCTTTTCAGATTATGTTTGAATGGAAAGATAGGCTGCGAGATTTAAAAAGGAAGGAGGGGAGACCGTGATTTAACAGAAAGGAGGTGGGCTTGCTTTCTTCTGTATTGAATGCCTACTACTGGGAAGGCAAAAAGTTGCGATAGTGAAGGGAGCAGGCTGATGGGAAAAGAAGAAAGGCAGTTGAGGGGAAAGAATTATGGCTGAAGGTTGAGTAGGCAATATAAATTTATATATATATATACACATACATACATACATACATACATACATACATACATACATACATACATACATACATACATACATATATATATATATCAATTTAAATTCAAATTCAAATTTGTCTCGATGAATGCAACTAAAATTTTCAAACTCCTATAAAGGCGTGCCGTTAGGCGTTTATAATGTTATACCCCTATTCCGAATGCAATGGAAAAGGTTCCGAGTCCAAATTCGATCGTATGGAGACGATAGCTTTTTGAAGCAGTTAAAACATTGAATTTTCAATACAAATTTCAGCACGTTTATATATCGTACGCTCACACAATTCCAAATGCTATGAAAATTGCAATCCGACAATAATTCAATATTACTGATCCAATGGAACTGGTTTCATCAAAATCTGAGACTGTACCTCGGAAGGCTATTTCTAAATATCGATTTAAACGATAAAATCTCAAAACTTAACAAAACACTTCCAAACTCAATTTTAACATTTTTATTATCTTCGGTACTATCAATATAAATTTTACAAGCCTTCAAATTATTTTTAACAGGCTTAAAATCCTAGATTTCATATTTTACCCAATTTCCAATTACTAAATTCAATAAATAAACAGTGATATTTGTAATTCAAGTTAAAATTAACCTTTCAAATATTTAAAATAAATAAAATATTCCCATTTAAAATGCTCAAAAATTCTGGGTCGTCACAGTCCATTTCCGGGTTGTGAGGTTCGACAAAGTCTCGTCCACAAAGCAATGCTTTTCATAAAAGTCATGCTTCGATCAAGAAATGATCAGCAGCACTCAACGTGCCACATTACCAAATTTGGAATGTATCACCAGTAACCATCAGCTACATAACATGTGAGCTCGTACGTCTCAGTGAAGGGTGTTACGCTAAGAGAATAAATTCTCCGCCACCAAATAGAAATGTATTTGATAGAAACCGGCTTTACATCTCAAAGTGTAACGTCAGACATACATCCATACAAGTCTGTTTCAGGTTCGGACGGAACCGAAGGCAATTCCAAAGAAGCCCTTGCAAATCCGGGTATTCGCAATCCCAATCGGACTCCCCATTACATATGGAGGTCTCTATACTAGAGCAACTTAGTACAGAATCATTCGACAGGTAATCCTATCGTATTTGAAAATACCCGATCTTCACCACCGGTCTTCAAATGCTATCCATTTTGTCGTATCAATATTCAAAATGGGTTTTATGGCATAAAGTCCTCTCCCGGCTAAACCGAATAATGAGCACATAATTTAAAACATAAGGATATATTGGGATCTTGGTTAAGTCACAACTTTTCAACATTTGTTCCCAAAACCTATCTTTTGAATGGTTTAAAAAAATTTACACATTAATCTTTTAAACAAAAGATTCACCTTTAGATCCTTTTCAATTTGAAAACAAAGTTCACCAATTTTTAACAAAGATTTATTCATAGCTTTCAAAACAATTTCCATTTCACAACTCGAAGTCAAAACTGAAAGTTCTTTCCTTTAACTAAAGGCCATTATCATTTGAAAAACAAGGGTTTTCGTTTTGGAAAAATCCGATCAAATATGCACAAGTTGTAGCCTTTAACGTATAAACTTGGGTTAGATTTAAATTCCTAAAATAATTCCTTCAAAATGGTTTAAAAATCCATATAACTTGTAGAACCCCTTTAAATCATAGTTTCCAAATAAAGCATATATATATATATATATATATATATATATATATATATATATATATATATATCAGCTTAAAATCAAGAAATCAAATTCAAATTACTTTAACAAACCATACTATAACTAAAATAATTTAAATTCCAAAACTCCCCTTTCAAAAGTTTAACCAAACCACCTCCTAACCATTTTGGATTCAAAATTCAACTTTTAAATAAAGTAATATTTAAATTCAAAATATCTGCGACTTAACCGATTTTCTGTGAAATCCATATTGTGTGTGGTGCAGTCCAAGGGTTTCACACATAACAATACAACATCACAATCATCATCAATTCAAGCACAACAATATTGATAAGCATTATAATCCTATAACGCTTATCTTTCATTTACAAATTCATAAATAAATATGTAAATTCATAACAGATAAATAAATCACAGTTCACAGCTCAATCATATCACAACACATCACACATTAGGGATATTAAACAATTCAAAGCATTCAATAGAATTCATTCATCCATAAGTAAAATTAATTAACTACTTGATTATAATTAACTTAAACTAGAGTAATTACTTATGAAAGAATTACTAACTCTGGTTAATTAATATTAATTAATTACAAACTATTTAATCAATTATCCTTTGATCATTTATTAATTAAAATTAATCAACTTTTAATTATTAATTAGTCAATCTCAATTAATAAATCAATCAACCTTTAATCATTAAAAAATTAACCTTTAATTATTTAATTATTCTTTAATTAATTATCCTTAATTTAATTAATTAATTAACCCTTAATTAATTATCAGTTAATTAATTATACTTAATTAATTACAATAAGTCTTTATCCCTAATCACTTATATTAATATATCACAAATTAATTACATTGAGTAATTATCCTTTAATCACTTGATTAATCAATCATTAATCATTAATAATTTTCCTTAATTACTTTTATTAAGTAATTATCTTTATGTAATTAATTACCTTTAACTAGTTACATTAATTAATCTTAATTATTTATTATTCAATAGAATTGCACAAAGTAACTATCCCTTAATTACATTAAGTAATAATCTTTTATTAATTACATTAAGTAATTTTACTTAATTAATTTCATTAAGTAATCATTCTCTAATTACTCATCATTAATTAATTACCTCTTAACAAATTGATTATCTTTAATTAATACTTAATTATTCTTTAATTATGTAATGATCATTAAATTTCAAATTAATGATCCCTTTAATCTTAAGATAACCCATTTATATTAATTAATCATATTAACAAATAGCATTTAACAACAATTAGGGATCACATTGATTAATCACTCTATATATTTTTATTTTGAAACAAAAATACTTGATCTTTAAAACATTTAACTTTTTGAAAGAAATTTATTTTTATATCCGTAAATCAACTTTAATCTTCAAGTTAATCAACAAATAAAAACATCTTCATGTTCATAATTAACCTCTTAAGTAAGCTATTAAATTTTATTTAAAATAATCTTAAGAAATAATAAATAGAAGTACACACATATTAAACACTTAAAAACTTGATTGAATAAAATAATTCATTTTAAAATCTTTAGCTAATTCCAAATTAAAAATTCAGTATTTATCGTTTAAAAAAAATTTTGTTTAAGAAGATAATTCAAAACTTGATTTATTTAAAATTTAAAACTTGATTTGTTTGAAAATTTAAACCTGTTACTGCTTCAACCCGAGATAACTCGAGTCCACCCCGAAGTAAAATACAAATATTCTCGAACCTTTCCCGAGTCACACTATTTTTCTTTGATTTGGTTTAAGTTTTCCAAACTTGTTAAACATATTATCTTATACTAACCTACCCGAGCACTTACTCGAGCCAGCAATCCATTCTCCCAATACCCGAGGCAAATGTTTTTCTTCCTCCTATCCAAACTACTGACCCCACCTTGTCTTGTGTGCATGTGCACGATCAACTAATCGACCTTCGACCATCGCCGTGGCATTCGACACATCACCAACAATCCCTCCGATCACCACGACCACCCAGAACCCATCAATTAACCATAGTTCAAAATCGAGCAGATCGATCGTGTAACATTCTTGATTTTTAGGCCAAATTAATTTAGTAATTAATTTGATCTTTGGAATTAAACCTTGAAATATTTGGTAATTAATATAACATTTTTAATTTAATTGTGAGATTACTTGCTAAAATTTATTTGAGTTTCTCCAAAAATAATTAAAATGTGGGTTTTTAAATAGATTGTGAAAATATGAATTTATAAAAGCTTTAAAATATATATATATATATATGTATATAAATGGATTTTTAAATTGAATCTGGAATTTGAAATTCAAGAATTTATATTCTGAGAAATAAATTGGATTTAAGAATTTTATAAACTAGTAGAGGTTTGTTTTCTATTATATATATATGTATGTAAATATATACATTGTGATTGGGAAGATAGGGATTAAGATCAATATAAGAATTATCTTCTTAAGGATGCATAAATAGTTATAAAGGAAATATAAATAGAAAATAATATAAAGATATTTGGATTTAAATTTATGAAATGGATTTTAAAAGTTGTTTGAAGTAAAAGCTTTTTCTAAAGACTTATACACATATATATAATCTATATATGTGTTTATTATTAAAATACAACTAAACTTTGAAATCAATTTCTTTAAAGGTTATGATTTGTACAATGACTTGAATTTATAATTTAAAACAAGAATGAATATAAAATATTTACCTTTTGAAATTTAATAATTGTATTGTAAATAAAATTGATTTAATAAATAAATTTACAAAAGCTTTATAAACCAACAAGTGTATATATGTATGATTTATTTGTTGAGTGTACAAATTGTTTTAATCCATTTCTCTTTAAAAGTTGTAAAAGTAAAATAAATACAAATGTATGTAAATAATTTGTAAAATAAATTAATAAAAAGGAGCATAAAGCATATTTTCATAAATAAAGTAAGAATTAAAACAAAGTTACAAATATATTATAAACAAGGGTGTAAACATAACTTGTAAAATAAAATAGAGAAGAGGGATTTAAACATAATTTGAACAATAATGGACACTTGTAAAATAAGTAACCATATGTATTTGCACTTGTGAACTTTGTATGGCTTATGATTACAAGTGGCAAAAGATGTTTTTATTTATTTTAAAATGTAAGTGAATATCAAAAGACATAACCAGGTTGTTTCCTGACCAAAAGCAATTCAAAACCAAAAAACAAGTCTTCTTCCTTCATTTCTAAAACCAGAGTGGAAAAAAATCAAATAAGCAAATTGTTTCAGCAATCAAACTACAAGTTTCAAAAGTTGAAGCAAAGAATCATCTCAAACATGTTTTAAACTGCAATCTAAAGTATTTCAGAGCAAATCAGATCTAAAGCATGCGAATACAATCAAGTTACAAGATTAAAGTAAAGCAATTAGATCCATTAAAAATTCAAAGCAAACCAAGAAAACAAATCATCTCAAAAGCATGCCTCTGTTCCAAGTACAGGAAATGATGATCAAAACAACAATAAAAAGGCAGAGCAGTTTTAAAAATTGCATTTTCTAGATTTCAAACTCAAGCTTGCCCTCTGCATAACCATTCCAGGCGAGAAAACCCCTTAACTCTGCTATATCCCTTAGTGTTTGGATTTGTATTAGATATATGATATGAATAATGCTGGAATGATGGTGTGAATGTGTTTGCATGCCTTTATAAATATGAATGACTATGAGCATATTACTGTACAGGCCAACAAACATGCCTCTGTTCCAGGTTTTAAAACCTATTTGGAAATTTGAAATTATCCCAACATAAAACACATTATGTTTTGATTGCTGAATGAATATTGTTTATAAGAGTATAACATTATTTATAAAAATGTAGATAACAAAAAATTAACAAATAGTTTATTGGAAATTAAAAAATCTATAGTAATGATCTTTTAATGATAAAAATCAAATGATTTAATTCCTTGTTTTGATTACACAATCTGATTAGTGCTCGAAAATGTTGAATTTTAATAATAAAATTATGATTTTTAGTTTCAAACTGAAGTGGGATTGTGGGTTTGAACGAAAAACACAAATTGATCAAATTCCGGCGATTAGAATTGAAATGAACACTGTGATAAATGGTGAACGTGGCTTTCATGTCGATGATCATTAGAAAAATGTTCATTTATTTTATAATTCGTTTTGGATGATGGGCGATCATGATTTAGGGTTTAATTTCATATTTTTATTAGGGTCGGAATTCGCATTGCGGTGTTTCATCATTGCTCCGGAATGCATCGCACCAGGGGGGAGGGGGGGACAGCGTGTCGTGGTGAGAGGCGTCTCTGATATGGATGGCGTGACCTCCGGTGGTCCGTGGAGAAGGCAAGGGGAGGTCTTCCGATGATGGGTTAGTTCCAGTTTAGTACGTGTATGCTTGATCTTGATTCGTGGGGGTTTTTGGCGATCCGGATGGTCGATGAGTGTTGAACGATTGTTGATAACCGAAGGGTAACAACGGAGATGGCCAGAGCATCGTCGGCCCGTTGTACACGTGCACACTCGCGTGTGTGTATCTGAATTTAAAAAAGAAGTTGGGGAAGAAGGCAAATCTCGGGGTTTTCTCGGGTTTAACTTCGGGAAGATGGGTTTCTGGCTCGAGAAAATAGCATGGTAGCTCGGGTTTGTTTGATTGTGTACGCAAGTGACTGGAAGCAGTTTTGACATTTTAAACAAAACAAAGTTAAAAGAAAAAAGAAAAGAAGAAAATGAAGGGATAAACTCGATAAAGAATTGAAGTCAAACTTGTAATTGGGCTTAGGTAAAATGTTTGATAAAGTAGCAGGCTTTAAAATTTTAAAAAGAAACGTGTTAAAACAAAGGAATAGGATTTTACAGAAGTTTCTAAGTTTAAAAACAAGGTAGAAACAAGTTTTGAAGATATAGGAACTAATTAGTTTTCTCTAATTAATATTTAACAAAGCTTTAAAATATATTCATAGTTAATAGATTTTAAATAATTTCTTTGATGCGGACTTAAAGTTAATTACTTTATTATAATTAAATGGTGATTTATTTAATAAATTTAAGATTAATTAAGGATTAATTAATTATTAATAATTAATTTAATGGTAATTAGTTAAGAGTTAATTAATTAATGTAATTAATTAAGGATTAATTACTCTATAATTAAGGATAAATTAATTATTAATTAAAGGATAACTAATCAGTAAGATTAATTAAATTAAGGTAATTAATTACTTAATCAAAAGGAATTAACTAATGATTTAAGTTACGTAATCGTGTGATTAAGATTAATTGTTGATTAAGGATAATAATTTATAAATTAATAATAATTAATTAAAATGATGATCAATTAAGGGGTTAATAAATTAATTAAAGATAATTAATTAAAGGATAATTGAATAATTAAAGGTTAATTGTTTAAAATAAAAAGTTAATTATTAATGATTAAAGATTGATGAATTTGTTAATCAAATTTGATTTAAATTAATTAGTAAAGGTTAATTAATTTATTAATTAAGGTTGATTAATTAATAGTTAAAGGATTAATCAATTTATAAATTGAGGTTAATTAATAAATAATTAAATGATAATTAATTAACATAAGCTGTAATTAATTAATGTTAATCAACTAGTTAGTGATTAATCTGGTTTTAATTAATCGAATGATCAATTAACCTTATTTATGGATGATTGTATTCTATTGAATGCTGTGAATTGTTTTGTTATCTCTGCTGTGTGATGCTTTATGATTTGAATTGTTTTAATTCAAGCTGCGATGAATGTAATTTAATTATTTATAATGCATTCATATTTTATATATGTGAAACTGTGTATATAGATAAGCGTTATTGGAATATACCGCTTATCGATATTGATACGATTGAATCTGTGATGATTGATGTTGTTGCACCATTTTGTAAAACACTTGGACTGCACCTTACACACACAAATATGGATTGCACGAGGAAATCGGTTAAGTCATGGATTTTCAATGATTTTAAAAATGGAATTTTTGAATCCAAAATAGTTTTGGAATTGGAATTGAAAGTTTTTGAAAAGGGATTTCAAAAAATAAAAGTTATTTTGAATAACTTGATTGAGTTTGAAATTTAAATAATTTGATTTAAATTTGAATTCAATATTTGAAACTGAATTGAATAATTGGGAAATTATGGTTTAAAAAGATTGTATAAGTTATAAAGGTGTTTATATGGTTTTTAACCACAAAAAATTGTTTTGGAATTTAAATTTAAACCCAAGTTTGTACTAAAATGGCTTTAACTTATGTAAATGTAATCATTTTTCCCAAAACGAAAACTATTTGTTTCAAATAATAATAGCTTTCATAAAAAGGAAGGATTTCCAATTTGTATCGAATGATTTCAAGTTTGAAATCAAATTGTAAATAGTTTGGAAAAACTATGAATTAACCTTTGTGAAAGATTATTAAACCTTGTTTTGAAATCTAAGAGGATTTTAAATGGTATATCTTTCCTATAAAAGAATTGAATTGGAAATGGTTTGAAAGTTATGAATTAAATCTTTAATTTAAAGATTGGATAAGTTTATCCAATTTGAAATGAAATTGTATTGAAAAGCCGTTAATGAACCTTTGTGAAAAATTGGTGAACTTTGTGAAATAAATATTTTGTTTAAAAGATTTAAAATGGTAATTTGTTTTAAACCATTTAAAGAAAGGTTTTGGATAATAAGTTTGTGACTTAATCGAAATCCCATTATCCATATGTTTTTAAATATTGTGCTCATTATTCGGTTTAGCCGGGAGAGGACCTTGTGTCATATAACCCATTTCGAATAATGATACGTCGTTATGGATAGCATTTGACGATCGATGGTGAAGACCAGGTATTTTCGAGAACGAAAGGATAACCGTCGATTGTCTCTGCAATGAGTCGCGTCGGTATAGAGATTCCCTAAGTGATGGGAAGTCCAATCGGGATTGTGAATACCCGGATTTGCAAGGGATTCTTTGGAAGTGCCTTCGGTTCTGTTCGAACTCGGAATAAACTTGTATGGATGTGTGTCTGGCATTACACTTTGAGATGTAAAATCGGTTTCTATAAAACACATTTCTGTTTGGTGGTGGAGATTTATTCTCTTAGCTTAAAACCCTTCTCTGAGACGTACGAGCTCAGAGGTTATGTAGTTGATGGTTACTAGTGATACATTCCCAATTTGGTAATGTGCCATATGAAGTGCTCCTGATCATTTGTTGATCAAAGCATGGCTTTGTGAAAAGCGTAGCTTTGTGGACGAGACCTCATCGAGCCTTACAAACCGGTAATGGTCGAAACAGGAAAGATGTGGCAAGGTTTCAGGGGTAGCTCCCCTAGGGTATGTCCATTCCATCTGGAAGAGGGTGGTATTATGGTATGGAGCCCAGATACTTACTTGTGGACACTATAGTATATTTATTACTGTGTGATGTTGTTGGTGTAGAGGATCCTCGGATAAAGGTCGCAAACGATCGGAGGTGGCATATCTTAGGTTTTACTCCCCGGGAAGGGGGGTAACCGGCCTTGTGTTGGAAGAGAGCCGGGTAGATTCTCGGGGAGTCCCTCCAGAGGCATTCCCATGTGGCAATAGGAAGTTCCTTAGCCTGACCATTTGTTGGAAATCCAATTATCCAATACGAGCCTTGTATGGTTTTAGTTGTAGAACCTGCCATTTAACATGGCAGCTATAGTAGGCATAGTATAATGGTACATATGCTAGCTAGGATTAATATTATACTTCCGAAATGTCTTCACACTATGCACTAGTAATAATATCAAAGAGTTTTCTCATATTAAGTATATTTGACTATCATAAGGAGAAATCTCGCCCAAGTGTGCGATGCATGGTGTGTGCGCCGAAAGGCCTTATGATAGTTTCATTTTTCAAAAAGCATTGCGGATTTCAAATTTAAAATTCTTTTGTTTGTTTTAGAAACCAAATGTTTTTGTTTGCGCATACCAGTCCCACGACTAACCTGGAGTTTATTGTTTCTTTTCTAAACTATGCGTGCCCACAATTTTCCACACGGGCAGTCTAGAGTTGGGTTTTTCTGATAGTTGAATAGTAGGAATTGATTCGATAGCCTTCGAAGCCTTTTGGATTTATGGATCGCATTTGCTACACCTCAGCATTCATGGATGACCTTGCTTAGCTTTGTGCAACTTAATGGGAGTTCTCGCTGGCTTTGGATTGGCGATGGAGTTTTTGGAGTTTGGCATTGAAGACATTATCTTTCCGCTGCTATTTCTTAAATCTCTGATAGTATTGATATCTATTGTATCATTCTATTGTATCATCGATCTATCTGAATATTGTATCAAATGTTGTATATCAATGATATTATTTCATTGTTTTCATCCGCCGTGTTGTTATACTTGATGTGTTATAATCTCCGGTGAACCAGATTCGACGTTTGGATCTGCGACATTTAAATACATGTGTCGTATTCAGTGCCAATTTTCGAAGGTCGAGTCAGGGTTGTTACAGGTCGAGTACTGGAACCCATCCTAATCACCCAAATCAGCCTCGTGCCGACGATCTCATTTACCATCAACCACGCTACTTCGACCAGAATTGTCCCAACGACCCACAAAACTTTCCCCTTGGTCCGGTGCAACATAGTGCAACGATGATGTCGAAATTGTCACAGGAACCACCTCAACCAAAACTAAGTTTAAAACCCTACTTTGTCATCGATCGTTCGCCACGACCATCTAAAAACCTTCCCTCCATTTTTCGATGATCAACAACCTCCAATCTACCTTCGACGTAAGGTAAGACCCAAAAAACTTCGTCGTTCATCGAATATTGACGAAATTGTGTTTTTTGTTCAACTCATAATTTCCTACAATTTACCAAACTAAAAATCCTGATTTTATTCTTAAAATTAATGGTTTTTGAAATCGAGTTAGGTAATGAAGGTGAAATTCAAAACCATGATACTTGAAATTGACAAAAATTTAAGTTTTCTCTGTATATCTTAAATTTTCCAGAAAACTTAAACTAACTATCCTTAAAAATATTTTTTAAATCAAGATCTTACGAACTCGAACAAATTTTATTTAGACATCAAGGTCCAAAGAGAATTAGGGGAAGAGATTCGAATTACTGAAATACTTTTAAAACCTGTAACCTATACAGAGCATCAACATGTATATACACACAAGAATGCACAGACATATATACATATTTATATAAATACGCAATACATTTTCATAACTACACTTCACATGCATCAAGTTGATAAACAAATTTAGGTTTTAAAATAGAGGTTTCACCTATGGATGATGAATAGAGAGTAGGTTTTGAGCCTGGAAAATGTATGGAATTTGAAACTAAAAGTTGCTTTGATCCAGGAAACTTGAAACTGCAACTTTGATGTTGAACCTAAAGCTTATGATGTTCTAACTCCACTCGATATATAACTTCAGTTAAAATGATCTTGCTTCGATTTGAAGCCTGGTTGTTGAAGTTTGAGTTTCCTCAAATCAAAACAGTTAGATTCCTTTGATCTTTACTTTAATTTGCATCAGGTTGAAGCTTGATGTTGTTATTGCTCAATTTGATTCAGGTTTTGTTTTTAGTTTTGATTTTTTTTCTTTTCTCTGGTTTTGGATTTGAATCTTTGCTTTGGTTTCCTTTTTCTGTTTCCATTTTGGGTTTCTAAGTTTTTGATTTTTTAGCAAATGAAGATGAGATATCTTGAAGCCTGGTTTATTTTTAATTCATATTATTTATTTTTTTAAATTAAAAGAAATACATAATGCCACTTGTTATCATAAGTTTGCACTTGTAAATTTTCAACTTACGTGCTAACAAATGTTTTAAATACATTTTTAAAATATGTCAAAATATGTACTTATTGTTTTACAAATGTTAAAATTATCAAATTTATGTTTAAGTCCTTATTTTAAATTAATTTATACATTGTGTTTTAAACCTTTTCTTTTTATACTTTGTGAAGTAATTTCTCTCTTATGTTTTAAAGGCTTATGTATAAGTACAATTTATCTCATGTGTACTTTAAATTTTTAAACTTAAGTTAAAATATCCTTATTTATATACAAACCATTTTTATTTCAAAAGATATATAAAATAAAGCTTTGTCTTTATTCATGTTTAAATTTGAAATTCAAGTTATTTTCTAAACTATTTATTTTTGAGATTCAAATTTAATTCAATTTAACATCAATTTGTATACATATTTCTAAATAAGTAAGCACATATCCTAATTCATGTATATTTTAAGAGAAGGAATATTAAATCTAATTTCAATTTTATACTAAAGTTACTATTCCTTTAAATAATTGAATATCTATCTCAAATGTTTTTGAAAATATATGATTGACTTTGAATAACTTTTTAAAAAGTATTATATTGAATTTAAACCATACCTTTCAATTTATTCTTGTCTTTATATTTGTATTCATTCATTTTATATTTTCTATATGCGTGTTATATTATTTTTATTCATACATTTTCCTATTATGTATATTTATACAATTTTTAAAGAAAATTATTTGAATTTAGTTATACACAATAAATAAACATACATATCTATATATAAACATACATACATACATAGATATATATATATATATATATATATATTAGTTCCTTTGAAATATAAAGTTAATAAATCCAATTTATTTGTAAAATATTTGAATTTCCAAATCAAATTTTATTTACCATATATTTTTATAAATAGATTTTTATTTGTTTTGGAAATTTTCAAATAAATCGCCAATTAATTCACAAATTAATGCAAAATTTTATATTAATTACCAATTTAAATTTGGCTTAAAACCGAGACCGTTACAGTATGTGATGCAAATTAATAAATTTGGAATTGGGAAAGGAGAAATTATGTAAGGTAAGGCATATAAACAAATTTAATATGAGATTAGTTGGTGCAAAGATGAACTGAATATAGTGAACTCAGTTATAAATCATCTTGAGTTGGATAAAATGGTATACATGATCCATGGAATTGGGGAGGAATTAAATTATTGTTGAAACCTTTTAATTGTTGAGAATATATAATTGACGTTGAGGTGTGAAGTTTTTATCTTTGGCTAGTTGAGTAAGTGAAATGTTGTTAAAATTTCATGGTTTTGGAAACATATGTGCGTGTTTGAGTAAATACAGTTATGGGAGGCAATCAGATAGCGTTTGGAGCACATAATGCATGTAAATTAAGCCGCTCACTTAAAAATGCTAATATGAGGTACCCCTATGCAATAAAAATTAAGAAATCATAATATACTGCCATATATTTTGTTTTCCGACCGTATGGGTCAATGTATATATATTTATATATTTTGTGATATTGTAAAACGCTCTCCGTGTAAAGGAAACACTGTCAAAAAATTTTGAAAATTTAAGAAGTTACAAATTTTTTGAAATTTTGGTTGACTTGAAGGTTGATTTTGAAACGATGTTAAAAATTAAAGTTTTGGTTTGGATTAACTAAAAGGTTTTAAGAAGTGAATGTAAGTTTGTGTTAAGTGGATTTTGGGTAAGTTAATGGGTTTGGGAGCATTTTTCCTACCTTAGCAAATTTTGAGGATGAAAGTTTTATAATGGGGGAGGAATGTAATGACCCGAAATTTAGTCGCTAAGTCTGAACATTTAATCTATTTTAAATGTTGAGTGTGGATTATAAATTGATTTTGAAGTACGAAGATTTTGGTTGATTCAATAAATTTAGCTATAATTTCTAATATGAATATTTAATTTGATTTGGATAAATCGTAATTTAATATTTGAAATTGGGATAAAAATGAGAATCTAGGAATAAATGGATATGAAAACGATTTCTAAAATTATTTAAAGTCTAGTTGGATTTGAATTATAGTATTGGACTTTTTGACGGAATCAAAAGTCGATAAGTTAAATCTGGAATTTTTATATTAATTTAATATTGGAATTTAATATATTATAATAATTTACATAATTAGATTTTGATTTAAATTGAATCAGAATTATTTCAATTACGAATATAAATTCTATATGATTAATAATTAAGTTAGTAAAGTTTTAAATGATTTCGACGATTTGAAAATCGTTCGAATTAAATCGACAAGTTAAAATAGCCTTCCGAGGCATAGCCGCAGAATTCGATGAAACCGGTTCCATTGGATCCTTAATAGTTAATTATTGTCATATTTCAAATTTCGTAGTGTCTGGAGTTACCGTTTGTTCATACGGGTGAGAAATGCGTTGAAATTAAAATTGGAAATTAAATATTTTAAATCGATTCAAAAGCTGTCTTCCACATACGATCAAATTAGCCTCCGAAACACGTTCCATTGTGTTGGAAATGCGGACAAAGCCTTATAAACGCCTGTCAGCACGTTTCAATTGGAATTCGTTTAAAAAGTAAGTAATTTGTGAAAATATATTAAAATAGTATATAAAAAAACGTGTGTGTATATATGCATTTACAGGCCGAAACCATAGTCCCTTTTCACGGCCGCCACCCACAACTCCAATGGCCGAGACTTCACCATTTTCTCCTCTAATTTTCATCCAATCCATACAATTATATACAAATCTTTCAACTGAAAACTTGTAGACTCTACAAGCACTATCAATCCAACGGTGGATCATGGATATTGTCGTCGATCGAAGGTGTAAATCGATTACGTTCACTTGGACTTCGAATGCGTTTTTATGGCAGTGGGTAGTGCCGAGCTTGACAGCATTCGAGGCATGGTTGCACGAGGGTGAGAGCTTCTTAATGGCGGTCCCTGATCATTGCATAATCACGTATTGGTGGTGCGGCCTTTCAATTCGAAGGATAATGATGGGTTTTGTTAACCTTGGAACAAGTGCGTTTGGGAAGATAAGGGTTGTGGCCAGGATCTTGGCTCTGGAATCTAACAGTATAGATTTGTTCAGAAAAAAAGAAATTGTTTATACAAATTATATTCAAATGTTTAAAAATTCATAACTTGTGCTTGCTTTATCAGAATTCGATGAAACTGGCGGCGTGGGAATCGCAGCGACACGATCTACGTGCTACAGTAGATCTGGAGGCAATTTGAGTAAGTGGAAATTTTTGATTTAATCGAACAGGCTAGCTTTAATTTAAAATTAAAATTCCAACTCAAGGTGAGTTAAACTCACTCACATTTGGAATACTGGTTAAATTTAAATAGTTAAAATTTAAATTATTAGTTGATTGATTGAATGTGATCGTTATTATCAGTCTGGATATGATATTTGTTAACGTAAAAAATCAGATGCTAACACCCCGGTGTAGATTGAAGTTGAGCGAAAGCACCACCCGTGAACACGGGAACTAAAAACAAGTAGAAAAGTCACAGAGAAAGAAGAAAAGACAACAGTTTTTATAGTGGTTCGGCTTAGGGTGAGCCTACGTCCACTTTAATTCTCTTGATTGCTGAATCAATTACAACTTTACAACAATCTTCAATTACAATTCTGATGAGACAAACAACTAGAACTCTGGTGCAGACGAATTCCTTGAATCCATGTAGATTGCGTTAGATTTCCTCTCGAAGTTAGTTGAGATGCCTTTCATACTTGAAGTGTCGAGTGAGTCGAGAATTCAGCAGAGTATCGACGCCTAAAGAGATCGACCCAAAAAGTCCCCCTCATGCTTGAGGTAGGTTGGTATTTATAGGGAAATCCCCCCCATTAGGTCGTAAGTCGTGACCGGTCTAAGGTAAGTCGTGGCCGACTCATCTGGCCCCTCCATGGTTTCACAAAAGTTCATTTGTACAAGTCCTAAGTCGCCCACGAGTCTACATCTAAGTCGCAAATGAGTCAACTGGTCCTTTTGATGCGGCATTGAACCTTCACCTAGTAGCTTTAGGTCGTGGACGACTCAAGCTAGGTCGTGAGTCGTGTACGAGTTAACTGATAAGCTTGTTCCCTTCAGATAATAACCCAAGTCCTGAATCGTGTACGAGTTAAGAGGTCACTATGTTAAGTAAGGAGCAGCGCCTCATTTTGCTTAAGTCGCTCACGACACATGCTAGGTCGTAAGTCGTAGATAGCTTTAAGTCGCTAACTCATTTCCTTCTTAAGTCATGCTCTCTCTTGAACCGTTAAGTCATCCTGTCCTTGAGTCGTGGGCTTCCTTAAGTCATAGAAACCTTAAGTCGTGGATGCCTTAGGTCGTGAAGCATCCCTTCTCTTTTAAACCGTTAAGTCACGGATTTCTCTATGTCGTAAGTCACCACGTCCTTCAACTCGCTAAACCGTTAGGTCGTCCATAACTTGAGTCGTAGACCTTCCACTTCCTTGAGTCATAGACCGTCCACTTCCTTGAGTCGTAGAACGTCCACTTCCTTGAGTCGTTGACTCCTTTAAGTCGGCCAATCCTTGACTTGTTAAGTCACGTAATTTGTTTGATTCGTGCAGTTTTTGAGTCGTAGGAAATTGAGGGTTAACATTTGCCCCTCGAAGTACATGCCTAGGTCATAGGTCGTGTGCTTCGATTTATCTTAACTCGTGTGCCGGTTCAAATTCCTCCGCTTCGAAATATAAAAGGCTTAGGTCGCTTCTTCTTCACCTACTTGTTTCCGTGTTTACTTCCACTATTATTGACCTTTGAAGCTTCTAGAAACAGATCCAATCAGTTTACCTCGCCACCAATCAAGTTCCTACAATCCTCATCGTCACACTGCGTAAAAGATTTTGCCTCTTTTCCAATTGTCGATCATCGTCGATTTTTGTCTCCGATTTTCCCCCTTGACCTTCGCAAATATTGTTATGCTGATGGACTTAAGGCAGGCGGTTCGATCTATCTTGCAATGATTCATGATTTGAGGCGACCTAGTAATGTGGTAGAACTAGGGTTATCCATTGTGAGGTTATTGGGTTAACGGATTAGGAGTTAAATGGTTAACGGGTTAGGAGTTAGATGGTTAACGGGTTAGGAGTAAGAAGGTTAATGGGTTAGGAGTAAGAGGGTATGTTTGCTAAAGGGAGTGGAATATCGCCTTAGGTATAATTTGGCACCTCTGCGTGATCCAGCAACTTTAGCGACTTAATTATGAACCGTCTTAACATTCCTTACGACTTAAGCCAAGAGTCGTGGCCGAGTTAGGACTTGAGAGTTTCTCGTTGCTTTGCTTTGAAGTTTCCTTTATCTTCCACGACTTACTACTTAGAGCGCAGCCGACTTAAAGTTCCAATAACTCAAGATTGACACGACCTAACTTAACTTAATGACTTAGGCCGCGGACGAGTTAGCCAGAGAACCAACGACTCAATCTAACCCGTAGAAAAAATTTCTTAAGTCGTTGGCGAGTTAGCACTTGTACTTTTAAGCTTTGTTTGAACTTTGAATTGTTGCTTGAACTTTGTTGCATTCTTTCGCAGATCACTTTTGACTTGTGTTAATTAACAATCTGTTCAATACACTATTTATAGAAAATTGGGACGAATATACTATCACTGACTGCCTATATCAAATGACTGATTATTCAACATAGAGTAATCAACTTAAACATACTGTATGAAATTCTATGAACCAATCAACTAAAGTGAAATATTAATGCAAAGCATTGCTATCTTGAACTGATTTGTTTGCATCTACATTTCTCTTTCATATTTTAAAACAACAAACCCTGGACTTCATAACTGACAAATGCTTGCTAGTTTTCATTCAAGTTTTATTCGCTTATTGCTTTGTTGATTTTACACAACACTTCACACATTTTAGGAAACGTGCACCTTTATATTTGAATATCCAGTTGCTTGTGTAGAATGACTTCTCAGCAAGAAGATATAACAGCCCAGGCTGGAGAGGCCACTCTTATTCCAGCTCCATTAGTCAATCCTCTAGAAAGAGCCCCTACCACCTTATCGTACAAAGCTTTTCGTCAGTTGTGTGGTCAGTTTGGCATTGCTGAAGAAGATGCCATTCTTCCTGAGAAAAGTGACACTGCTAATGTGGCGCCTACTGGCTTTGTAGCGGTTAACCGGCAAATGTGCCTAAACGGTGCCATTCCCCCTTTCAACAACTTTCTCAAGGATCTTCTTCGTCGACTAGCTATCACCCCATTCCAGCTACACCCCAATGGCTATGCCATTCTGATGGGGTTGAGCGTGCTATTTAGGAGAACATTTGACCGACTTCCAAGCTTTGACGAGATTTTCTTCCTATGCTCCTTTACTAGGACTAAGGATCATCCTTCTATCACCGTCGTGAGAAGCGGCCGAAATCGTAAATTGATCGTTGGCCTCCCTGACACTGCCCATGGGTTCTTAACTCAATTCTTCTTTGTCCGCTGCCCCGCTGGGTTTTATGCTTTGTGGAGGGAAGGAAGTAAGATCATCTACCTCTACCTCTTCTATACTTGGAGTTTTGTGAAGTCCGAATTGCCAAGTGTTAACTTCAATTTTTCACTTCAGCGCTTCCCCCTCCTTCTAGAGATCCCAGCCACAAGCCAACTCTGGAGTGGCTCGTAGCTGTACCGGTTGAAGAGCGGGATATAAAATTTTGTTAAACGATGAATTCCTTTACCAGTTCCGACTTCTTCACCCTTCTCGCTCCACACACCCCCATGAGGTTCTAGACTCCCCACCTAAAGCATTAGATGCCCCAGTTTCTTCTGACGAACCCATACCAAAAGAACCTGCTTCTGAGGCTTCTCTGGTGAAGTGCTCTACTACTGTTGATGTTGTGGGGTTGTCTGGAAAATTTGCACTTGCCCCAGTCATTGAGAAAGAAGTGCCTTAGGGATCTCCCCAACGTTCACAGAAGTCTAGCGAAGAAGCCGGGAAAACAAGCCCTGTCAGGCAGAGCGGGGACGACACTTTCGAAGGGTTGAGCGACCTCTTTGCCACCTCACAGGAGATCTTTAAAGATGACCCTGTCACTACTAGGGTTTCTTCTTCAGTAGTGGAAGCGACTTCTTCTTTGCAACAAGCTCTGTCGACCCAAGAGTTTACGTTAACTACTACCCCCACGATTACTCCGCAATCAAAGAGTGGTTTGTAGTTTGATGCACGTAGTTTGCACATCACACACGCTTAGAATCTTTTGGCACCTTTATGCTCCTAACTCTCTGAAAACTTTTAAGGCTTGTTTTTTTCTCTATTTCATATTCTCCGATGGGACGAAGCGGCTTTTACTATGACGACTTTCAGCGCTACGGGAGGCGTAATCAATATGATTATAGGCGCTACATTCCCGTTCACAGAGAAACTGATGAAGAGAGAACCGCCCGAAAGGCTCAGGAGAGGAGGGCTCAAGAAGAGCATTATGAGAGAAAAGAAAGGGAGGAGCACCATGATTCTTCCCAGAGAGATGACGACTCTCACAAGAGAAAGTCGCACGATGATCGGGGAAAAAGCCATATAGTTGAGGACCCAAGCAAGCGTGCCCGGCACGGTGAGAAGCATGCATCTACAACTCCTGAAAAGGCCACTGCCCCCGTTTCACTCGACATCCCTTCTGGCTCTCCTGCTCTCGGGAAGACAGACATTCAGGCAATAGTTAATAGTCCTAAATTTCAAATCGGACCAGGCCCAGCCACTTTGCAAAGCCGGTTTCCTCAATGGTGCTTGAAGGGGGTCCGCTTCGATCTCGATTTAGTTCCAATTGACAAGCCTTCCATGCTGCGAAATCTCGATGCCGTCAGGCTTGATATTGAAAGGATGTCGAACTGGCAAAAGCTTGTTGACGAGCTTCAAAGGGTAAACCGTGCGAATCTCGAGGCCATACTTACTATGGAAAATGACAAAGTTGAATGGCAGAAGGTTCTTGAGCAGCATGATACCGAGATGAGGAGCATCACTACTTATAATGAAGAGCTTGAGGCGAAGGTCGAGAAACTTAAAGAAGAACTCACCACTTTTTCTACTTCTTACACTCAAAAAGAAGAGGTGCTTCAGAAACAAGTGAGAGATGCTCATGCAGGCCAAAGAGACGCCGAAAACAGGCTTGAAGTGCAAAAAAGAATCAATGAGGGCTATATTGCTGATATTGCAGAGCTTCGGAAGAAAACTGACTCTCAAGAGGCAGAGATCGAAATGCTTAAGCTTCAACTCTCCAAAGCTGAAAGAGAGCATGATGAGGCCGTTGCCTGTAAAATTGCAGCTAAAGAATCTCATGAGGCAACGAAGACCAGCATCAGCTCGACATTATTTGACTTTTACCTGCACAGCATCTTGGGGCACGGTAGTCTCGCCTTTCTAGGTCCTAAATATGAAATTACTCTGGCTGAAGTGTGGGAGGCCGCAGTTGACATGCTTGGCGGTGAAGGTGCTGGCTATGCCGAATCAGCTCTTGAGGAGCATTACTTGGATGACGATGCTCACGCCGCTCTCGCCAAGGGAAAAGAACAACTTGCAAAATTAAGAGCTGAAATGGCAGAAGGGGAACGGTTAGGAAAAACTACTTCAACTATTCCAGTCCAGCCTTCACCTTCGGCCAAAATCGACATTGTCGGCTCCAGTTCTCATTCTCCATCCCTGGTCAAAGTTACAACTGAGATTACAAGTACACAGGGTAGAGATGAAGGCGAAGAGAACGCCGAAGCACAGGCTTATGAGGTTGATATCAGGAAGCCGACTTCTCCAGGTAACTCTACTGTTAATCTTGCCCAAGTAGACTGCTCATTTGCTTCTTATGAGTTCGATGAGCTTCTCGACTATTTCCTGAACCTCAATGAGCCTTTATCTCCCCTCTTTACTGACTTTAACTTCTTTTCTTCTGTAGAGAAAGTGTCGAGCATCGTCCATACTCCTCCTCCTTCAATTATTCCTCCTCCGCCTCTCCAGGTCACTCCTCCGTCCGCCTCTCAACCCGGGTCGCAAGAGGAGCAAATGGAAGCTCTTCATGGCTTAGATGATCCTATTGCTTCTCAAGAACATGGGGGAGAGGGGATTAGAGAAGGCAATGAGTCACCGGAGCGAACCACTTCTGATAACATAAAATTATATGCTCTTGTTACTCCGGGAAGTGAGTCTTGTTCAAGGAGGAGGAGGAAGCGTGTCACTTCCAAGAAGAGAAGGAAAGACATTCTAGTTTCTGAAGAGGAAGCGAAAGTTGATCCGGCAGTAACCCTTTCTCCTTCATCCCTGACTCTCCCGAGCCGTCCTGAAAAGCTGCCTATTAGGTCAGGTGAAGGCTCTAAGGGTGGTGGCAAGAAGAAGTAAGGGGTCCTGCTTCGATTTATCTTTACTTTTTGCTTTTTGCATGTACTGGCCGGAGATTGTGCGGGTATCGGCCTCCGCTTTTCTTTTTCCTTTTATTTTGAAACCTGTACCTGTACAAAATTTTGACAGTATTGAATAAAATGATTCTTTTTGTTTGTACAAACTTCTGTCTGTATTTGAGAATGCATTTACTATTCATTTTTGTACAAGTTTCTTTATATGATATTGCAGTGAGCTTGTGGTATGTTGTTCGAGCATAATTTTTACCAATGTAGCTATACCATGTTGCCCCTATAACATAAGCTCGTTGCAATATTTTATACTTTGAGGGGACTTGTATTCTTATTTTCTGGAGAATAACTATTCCATACTTGGAGGAATACTATTCTGCTCAAAATAGAGTACAGCTCACTCCATATGGGTTTCTACGCTTCATCTTTCAAAGATATCACTTTTTCTTTTGTGCTTTCACACATTTTTACCAAGTGAATTCTTCTATGTGGTAAAGCGGGCCTCTGAAGGGAACTTTAACTTCTTTTTGAGGAAGAGTATTTTCGAGAACAGAAGAACTCGTCTTCCTTTGAAAGCTAAAGTGTGCCTTTGAAGAGGGCTTCTTTTTTTTTTTTTTTATATCGCACCTCGTTGGAGGGCTTTTGAACTTTGCTTTGCATTTCTGGTGAAATGCTTCTTTGAAACGTTGTACCTCTGAGGAGAGCTTTTTCACGTTTCAACACTTGGAAGTTTTATTTCAATCTCGGTGAAACGTGTGCCTCCGAGTTGTGCCTCCGAGGAGGGCTTTCCACGTTTCAACACTTGGAAGCTTTATTTCAATCTCGGTGAAACGTGTGCCTCCGAAGAGGTCTTTCTGTTTGATTGCACCTATGGGAAGAGGTTTTTTGTTTGATTGTGCCCCTGGGAAGGGGTCTTTTTGTTTGATTGCGCCTCTGGGAAGAGGTCTTTTGTTTCTGCCCCTTGGGAGAGGCTTTTATTTTTCCCTGTTCGCTGGGAAGCGGGCCTCCGAAGAGGGCTTTCCACATTTCATCTCACGGGAGTGTATCACCGATCACGGTGAAATGTGTGCCTCTGAGTAGGGTTTTTGCCTGGAAGTTTGGAGTTTCTTTCTCTCGGTTGGATGGATCCACTGGAGTGTATCGACCGATCAGTCCGCTACTTTGTATCGAAAAAGATCTCTCTTTTTCTGGTTTAGCCCGCTCGAGGTCTTTTAGCATTTCAACTGCGGTGAAATGGGCCTCCGAAGAGGGCTTTTCACGTTTCAACACTTGGAAGTTTTATTTCAATCTCGGTGAAACGTGTGCCTCTGAGTAGGGCTTTTGCCTGGAAGTCTGGAGTTTCTTTCTCTCGGTTGGACGGATTCACGGGAGTGTATCCACCGATCAGTCCGCAACTTTGTATCGAGAAAGATCTCTCTTTTTCTGGTTTAGCCCGCTCGAGGTCTTTATCCTCCAAAGAGTTGTGCCTCTGAAGAGGGCTTGTGCCTCCGAAGAGGTCTTTTGCTGTTTGATGCTTGCTCGCCCATGTCTCTTTGCCATCTATTCATGTTGGCGATCCCCGTTGTCTTTCGCAAGTGTCATCCCTTTTTAGTTGCCAATAATTTCCCTCATCTAAAGAAATATACTTCATAGTTAAGCGAGTTGGTGGTGGTAGACACAGGCTATTTAACTGGTTGTTTGTTTGCTCAAACATTTGTAGTTAGTTAGAAATGGTCCACTTCCATTCACATTGCCAACTTTTGTTCGAAGCACTTCTTTTGTAGGATTTGAGTATGGAAATTTTGAATGGTTTAGTGTTTGCTTGCTGAGTGATGTCGGAGATCGCTTGGTCTTGCGATGGGTAAGCTTTTCTTTTATGGCCTGCATTATTAAATCAACATTTTAGTGACACAATTAACGTATTTTATATGTCGAAATAAAACAAAGCAACTTATAACAGTAGAGAACACAAGATTTATAGTGGTTCGGCCAAAAGCTGGGCCTACATCCACTTTATAGCTTTTCATTATTCACTTCCTTTACAATTGCTTTCAATACAAGAATCGTATATTCGTAATTCTTTTACAACATTTCAGCAATGCTTACAAGTAAAATAGGGATGCAAATGATTGCTGTTCCAAGCTCTTGGGATTGGTTCTCCTTCGACAGTTGTGAGTTTGAATGTGCCATCAAGGAGTTTCGCGCCTATAACATATGGTTCTTCCCAGTTTGGCCCAAACACACCTATGGCTGTCATAATTTTCTTCAGGACTAAGTCCCCAACTTCAAAGCTGAGCTGACAAACTTTGGAATTGAAGTGCCTGGCTATTCTTTGCTGGTGAGCTGCAATTCTAAGCCTAGCCTCCTCTCTTCTTTCATCGAGGAGGTCATGTGCTTCCAATTGCAATTTTTCATTCTCATTTTGATCAAATGGATTCTTCTGTGTGAGGGGACTTTAGTTTCCACTGGAATCATCGCTTCTGATCCGTATGCCAATGAAAATGGAGTATGCCCAGTCGTAGTTTTGTGGGTGGTTCTGTATGCCCATAGTGCAAGTGGTAACTTATCGACCCAACCACCTTTTTCTTTTTCTAGCTGCTTTTTGATGGTTGATTTGATGATTTTGTTTACTGCTTCCATTTTCCCGTTTGCCTGCGGATGAGCCACTGCTGAGAAGCTTTTTCGGATCTTGAATCGTTTGCAGAAATCTTGGAACTCCTCACTTTCAAACTGAGTACCATTGTCCATGATTATCTTCTGAGGCACACCATACCTGCAAATGATATTTTTAGTCACAAAACTTATCATTTTCTTAGAGGTAATAGTAGCCAATGGTTCGGCTTCAGCCCATTTAGTGAAGTAATCAACAACAACGATAGCATATTTAATTCCCGATTTGGCAGTCGGCAAAGGCCCAATGAGATCTATTCCCCAGATAGCAAACGGCCATGGACTGACCATTTGTGTTAGCTCAGTGGAAGGTGCTCTAGGAATTTTAGCGAGTATCTGGCATTTATCACACTTTCGGGAATAGTCAGCAGCATCCTGATTAATTTCTGGCCAAAAGTATCCATAACGGAGGATTTTCTTTGCTAAAGTTTGACAACCTGTATGATCCCCACATTCCCCTCCATGTACTTCAGTCAGAATTGTCTTAGCTTCTTCCTTTGTCACACATCGGAGTAATGGCATTGAAAATCCTCGTCTGTACAAACGACCATCTTGAACTATATATCTGGAGGCTTTCCTCATCAGCTTCTGTCGTTCTTTTGAACTTTCAGGCAAAGAACCATTGAGTAAATATTCAAGTATCGGAGTCATCCATGATTCTTGTTCTTGGGATACATTCATATTCCAATCAACATCCATTTCATCTATGCTTGGAGCTGACAAGACTTCGACGGGAACTAATCCCAATAGTTGAGCTTCTCCAGTACTCGAATACTTCGCGAGAGAATCCGCCTTCATGTTCTCTTCTCGGGGTATATGGTTTATTGAATAACGTTCAAAATCTTGAAGGAGCTCCCAGGCTTTTGATAAATAGACGGGAAGATTCCCTCCTTTTGCTTGAAATTCCTTCCTGACTTGGCAAACAATAAGTTGAGAATCACTGAAGATCTGTAATGCCTTGATGTTTAGTTCTTTAGCGATCCTTAAACCGATGATGAGAGCTTCATATTCAGCTTCATTGTTTGTCGAAGGGAATTCTAGTCTCAGCGCATAACATAGCGATCGCCCTTCTGGGGTTTCAAGGACAACCCCTGCTCCGGAACAGTAATCATTCCTTGCACCATCGACATACAATTTCCATTGGATTGGGATGCTATCAGTGACTTCTTCCTCACTATGACCCTTATCCGTACATTCTGCGATGAAATCTGTCAAAGCTTGTCCATTGATTGCTTTTCGGGGATGGTAAGTGATGTCATATTGGCCGAGTTCAATATTCCATTTCAAAAGACGGCCCGGAGTATCAGGACGGAATAGGACTTGCTTTAGAGGTTGATCAGTGAGGACTTTGATGGGATGAGCTTGGAAATACGGCCTCAATTTTCTTGATGCGATCAACAAACAATAGGCGAGCTTTTCTAATCTTGAGTAGTTCATCTCTGCCCAAGTGAATCTTTTGCTGATATAATAGACTGGGCGTTGAATCCTTGCGTCTTCCCGTACCAACACTGCACTGAGAGCATGAGACGAAATCGCCAAATATATGAAGAGATCTTCACCATTGTCAGGCTTTGAAAGTATCGGAGGCACTTCCATATGACGAACCAACTCATCAAATGCTTTGTGACATTCAGGAGTCCACTCAAAGTTTTTTCTTCCTTTCTTCAGAGCATCAAAGAATGGAATGCATTTGTCAGTAGCTTTGGAAATGAACCGACTCAGGGCAGTGATCTGAGCAGGATTAGCTTCAATGCCCCTAGCGCTCACAATGAAACCCAAAAACTTTCCGGACTCCACTCCAAATGAACATTTTAGGGGATTAAGCTTCATTCTGTACTTACGGAGTACTGCGAACATCTCTGCCAAGTGATCCATGTGGTCCACTGCTTTCTTAGACTTCACTAGCATATCATCAACATAAACTTCCATTGTCTTGCCAATCTGTGGTTTAAACATGGCAATAACAAGCCTTTGGTAAGTTTCCCCTGCATTCTTGAGTCCGAAAGGCATGACCTTGTAGCAGTAGAGTCCAACATCAGTGACGAAGCTTGTATCCTCTTGATCTGGCTCATGCATCATAATCTGGTTATATCCGGAGTATGCATCCATAAAAGATAACAATTCATGCCCTGCCGTCCCATCCACCAACTGATCAATCCTGGGCAGCGGGAAACAGTCTTTGGGGTAGGCTTTGTTCAAATCTGAAAAGTCAATGCATACTCTCCACTTTCCGTTAGCCTTTTTCACCAACACTGGATTTGATACCCAATTTGGATAAGTAGATTCTCTGATGAAACCGTTCTCCATGAGCCGATCCACTTCTTCCTTTAACGCTGCCGTTCTCCCAGGACCCTAGGTTCTTCTCTTTTGTTTGACAGGTGTAAACTTTGGATCAACGTTCAGAGTGTGTACTGCAATCTCTGGTGATATTCCACACATATCAACATGAGTCCAAGCGAACACATCCAAATTAGCCTTCAAAAATGAAATCAGAACATTCTGAATTGTTGTGTTGAGTTGTGAACCCACATTAAGCACTTTGTTTGGGTCCTTTGGGTCAACGGGCACCGGCACTGTTACCTCTACCGGTACTACCCTATTCTCCCCTGCACTAGCTTTCCTTGGATCCATCTCTCTTCGTGCTCCACTACATTCGCCAGTGCAGGGTCCACCCTATAATTGCTACAAGATTGGTTCCTTGGTATGGACTAGAGCCGCCGCACCTTTTCCCATTTCTCTTTTCCTTGATTCTCTCAACTCTCCAAAGTAACATTCTCGCCCCGCATCTTGGTCTCCCTTAATCACACCAACTCCGATATCTGTGGGTAATTTTAGAGTTAGACACCATGGGGCAAGAACAGCTTTGAATGCAGCAAGAGTTGGTCGGCCTAAAAAGGCATTGTAGGCAGAGAATTATTCAACAATTATAAAGGTTTTCTTTCGAGCCACCTTCCTCAGTCCCTTTCTGAGTTCTACAAACAAATCTATGGTCCCAATCGGCTGTTTGGGTTCTCTAGCAAACCCAACAATCTTAAGTGATGAAGCTTGAACGTCAGCCATTGGAATTTTCATTTGATCGAAGGTCTTCTTGAAGAGGATGTTGCATGAAGCTCCACAATCAACTAGAACTCTTCTCATAGTAGCCGGCCCAATACCAGTGGATATGACCAAAGGATCTATGGTAGGAGGCTCGATACCCAAATAATCTCTGGCACTGAATACAATATCATCTGTGGAAGTCTTTTATTGCTTTAAAGGCGCATCATTCTCTAAAACAAAAACATTCTTTTCAGCTGGTACATGCCTCAAGGCCCGGGCATACCTTTCCATCTCGCCCCAGCTTTTGCCTGCTGGGTGAGGTCCTCCAGTTATAATATTGATGACAGGCCTTTCTGATTCATGCTCTACGGCCTTCTCACTTGAACTAGGACGGTAGGCGGGAACTTGCTGTCCTTGAGCCGATGAGGTTGGGGCATTTCTATATCTTTTCACATACCGCTGGAGCTTGTTCTCTTTCAAAAGTTGTTCAATTACCTCTTTCAACTAACGACACTCGTTGGTGCCATGGCCGGGTTGGTTGTGGAACCGGTAGAACCTTCCACTTTTTTCCATCCTAATCCCAACTCTCATTTTAGGTGGTGTCGGATAATTGACATCATCTTTGGTCGCAAAGAAGATGTTCTCAGGGGTATCGGTCAAGGGTGTGAAATTGAAAGGACGGCCTTTCTTAGCATCTCCCTGTTTCTTTCCACCATCATTTCCCCTTTTTTGAGTGTTAGGTTCTTTCTTGTTCGAAGCAGCACCATTGTTCCCGGCTTCCGCTGATACCACCTTAGCCGGTGTTTGGAGGCTCTCCAAGCGCATGAATTCATCCGCTTTCTTGTAGAATTTGTCAAGTGAGTTTGGTTCTTTAATTTTCAACCATTTTCCAAATTCACTCGATTTGTCAATCGCCCTCATCAAGTATGTCAGGACCATACGTGGCTCAGCATTATCCACCTCAGCAAATGCTATGTTAAAGCGATTCAAAAATGATCTGATGGATTCTCCCGAATTTTGCTCTAGATTTGACAGCACATTATATCCTTTTCTTTAGAAGCATATAATAGAAATTGCTCCTTGAATTTCCTGGTCAAATCGGAGAATTGATCAATGGACCTGACTGGCAGCTTTGTAAACCACAATAGAGCTACACCTTCGAGATATACCGTGAAATATCGACATTTAATTTTATCAGACGCCCTGGCACCAGTCATATGCCAGTCATACTTATACGGAAACTCGTTAGGATCACTCGTCTCCTTTTAAGCCAGAATAGTAGGGGGAACGAACTTCCTTGGGAACTATGCCTTCAAGATCTTTTCAGTAAATGGAGTTTTGCTTGGAGCAAAACCCCACTCTTTCTCATCTTCATCTCTTCGCATATTTTCCTTCATGATTTGATGAACCATACCCGAAAAATACTCTTAATCATTTAGAGGCTCTGGAGGGCACACATCATCCACTTTCTCTGAATTCTGCCTTGACAATCGTTCACGGAGGGTCGGCTGCGGCCCTGATCCTCCAGCTTGAGGAGGAGTCTTTTCTACATTGTTTGCGGCTCTTTGAGAATGTTCCCTTCAACATCCTGAACTCCCACAGTATGGTTCCCATCATTACTAACCGGTTGACGATTTGCCCCTAGCAGATCATTCAACTTACTCAAGATCAGGGCATTCTGGGCATTCTGGGCTTCCAACTACGCATTCTGAGCATTCAATTGTTGATTCAATGCCAAAACTACGGCGTCCAACTCTGCTCGTGTAACTCCAACAGTTGGAGCTGCTTGACTTGAAGGAGGAGAGGTAGTAGTATTCTCTTGAACATTGTCAGATCTTACAGAACGTCGTTTTCTCCCAGGAGCCATTATTTCCAATAAACTTCTGGTTTTAAAAGAAATCCTTTCAACAATCCTTCGCGGAGCAATAGTGGAAGTTTCCTGAGTTCAACTCTCAGTGAAAGCACCAAAAATGTTAACGTAAAAAGTCAGACGCTAACACCCCGGTGTAGATTGAAGTTGAGCGAAAGCACCACCCGTGAACACGGGAACTAAAAACCAGTAGAAAAGTCACAGAGAAAGCAGAAAAGACAACAGTTTTTATAGTGGTTCGGCTTAGGGTGAGCCTACGTCCACTTTAATTCTCTTTATTGCTGAATCAATTACAACTTTACAACAATCTTCAATTACAATTCTGATGAGACAAACAACTAGAACTCTGGTGCAGAAGAATTCCTTGAATCCATGTAGATTGCGTTAGATTTCCTCTCGAAGTTTGTTGAGATGCCTTTCGTACTTGAAGTGTTGAGTGAGTCGAGAATTCAGCAGAGTATCGGCGCCTAAAGAGATCGGCCCAAAAAGTCCCCCTCATGCTTGAGGTAGGTTGGTATTTATATGGAAATCCCCCCTTTAGGTCGTAAGTCGTGACCGGTCTAAGGTAAGTCGTGGCCGACTCATCTGGCCCCTCCATGGTTTCACAAAAGTTCATTTGTACAAGTCCTAAGTCGCCCATGAGTCAACATCTAAGTCGCAAATGAGTCAACTGGTCCTTTTGATGCGGCATTGAACCTTCACCTAGTAGCTTTAGGTCGTGGATGACTCAAGCTAGGTCGTGTCGTGTACGAGTTAACTGATAAGCTTGTTCCCTTCAGATAAGAACCCAAGTCCTGAATCGTGTACGAGTTAAGAGGTCACTGCGTTAAGTAAGGAGCAGCGCCTCATTTTGCTTAAGTCGCTCACGACACATGCTAGGTCGTAAGTCGCAGATAGCTTTAAGTCGTTAACTCATTTCCTTCTTAAGTCGTGCTCTCTTTTGAACCGTTAAGTCATCCTGTCCTTGAGTCGTGGGCTTCCTTAAGTCGTAGAAACCTTAAGTCGTGGATGCCTTAGGTCATGAAGCATCCCTTCTCTTTTAAACCGTTAAGTCACAGATTTCTCTATGTCGTAAGTCACCTAGTCCTTCAACTCGCTAAACCGTTAGGTCGTCCATAACTTGAGTAGTAGACCGTCCACTTCCTTGAGTCGTAGACCGTCCACTTCCTTGAGTCGTAGTTCGTCCACTTCCTTGAGTCATTGACTCCTTTAAGTCGGCCAATCCTTGACTTGTTAAGTCACGTAATTTGTTTGAGTCGTGCAGTTTTTGAGTCGTAGGAAATTGAGGGTTAACAATATTATATACAGTATTATATATATATTGGAATGGTTGATATTCTCGCATTATATAGTGGATGAGACCCTATGCGCCATGCATAATAGCGGATGACCCTTTATACCACGATGCCCCCCTTGAAGTGGGATTTGGTATTTTATTTGCTGTGCTAATATCTGTTGATGTGGAAAAACAGGTTGGAGGGATCCAACTGGATTCCTCAAAATATTGTAATTATTTATCATATCTTTGATATGTTATGTGGTATCCTATGATAGATTGAATTGGAAATTAAGTTATTCGGTGTTATGGTTTGCATGAATATAATTTGGCATTTTTAAATATAGAATAGAATGAATTGGGTTTTTAAAGGAAATGAAAAGAAAATTCTATAGTAAGTAATTATTGGGAATTGGATAAATCGAGTAATAAGTTTTAAAGGGAATTTAATTCAGGAAATCAGTTTGAAATTTGTTAAATGTTTTGGAAACAGTGATTTAAAATAAAACGAGGAATGAATATTTGTAAATGGGTTTATAAAAAAAGTGGAATATTTACCAGTGGGTAAATTTGGAAGTATAGATTCCGATGGAATTTAAAAGAAAGTGCGCAATTCATTTTAAAAATAAAAAAGGTGATTTATTTTAAAAAGTTGGAAAGTATATTTTTCCTGCATAACTAAGTATATTTTCAAGGAAAAGATTTCAAAGCATTAACTAGAAGTTAAAGAAAAAAATTAGAATGTTTTTAAAAATCTATTATTTTAATTATCTTTAAGTGAAAGGTAAATATTTATTTAAGTGAATGATGGTAGTTAATTATTTTTGGAGGTAAATTAGTATATGGTTTTTAAAAGGAAATTTTAACGTAAATATTTGAGATAATAACTTTATTTTAAAAGGTAATTTTGGTTTAAGTTTAACTCAGGAAACTCTTATAGAATTTCATAAGTATTATTTTGAATAAACAATTTAGTAGCTTTATTTTAAATAATTTAAGTATATATTTTGAAAATGATTATAAGGAGACGGAAAATGTGTTTTTAAAATAAAAAATGGTTTTTTTTTAAAGTCTTAAAGGAAATTTACGGGATTGGAACGTAAATTAAATTGGGGTAAATCGAGCAGGATTTATAAAGGATTATACTGGTTATATTGAAATGGAAAGTGTATTTCCCTAAAAAGCCAAGTATATTTTCAAAGGAGATTTTTATGTATAAGTTTAAGGTTTTAAAATTGTTTAAAAAGAATGTTTCAAAGAAATTTATTATTTTTAATTGTTTTAGAATTTTAAAGCAAATATTATTAAAATTAATTTTAGTAGTAATTATTTCAAATGTTAAACTGTTATTATGATTTTGAAAGAAATTTTCTGAATATTTATTCCTTATATAAAACTTTTATTTTAAAAATAGTTTGTGGCTTAAAATTTACTTGGAAATTTATTATATAATTTCATAACTATTATTTTGAGTAAAGTGATTTAAGTAGTTTTATTTTTAAATCTTTTAAGTGTATATTTTTGGGTAAAGTGGTTTAAATTATAAAAACCTAATTTTTAAAAGACTGGGTGTTTTTTAGTGGAAATAAAATAATTGGTTGAACTGATTGTTTGTTTGATAGTTAAATAACCAACTATCAGATCTGGACCCAAATATGACTTTGGAATACCTAGAAGAGGTATGAGAATTATATGGTATAGTTACCGTTTGAAGTTCTATGCAGTACGTATAAACTCGTTCGTTCTTCTACGACGTTTATTAGGAAATCCGTACATAAATGATTAGGAGGTGAACTCCGATCTTATTCTCGTCTGAGTATTCCTAAAGAACCGAGGTTGAGTTTACCGAAAAATAGCGAACGTGGTTTTGAAGAGACAGGGATTGGATTTGTCATCCGAAAACCACTTTGATCCAACGAGAATGTTTTCTTGATGAAGACAAGAGCTTGGAGTTGAAGATGGAGCAGTGAAGTGCAAGGGCTAGTCGCTACTAATCCTGAGGATGATTCCAAAATTGATGTAGTAGGAGTAGTGCTTTCGGTTCCGTTCAGACCCAGAACAGACTGGTGCGGATGAATGCTTTCAGAACATCGTCGGGAGGACGATGAGCATTTTAAGTGAGATGTGTTCTAAAATGGTACAGCTTAGCCTCGAGCCTCATCAACTAGGAATGACTGAAAATCAATGTTTATGCAGCAAGGCTAAGTGGCTAGCAACCAAAGTAGGTAAGATCATCTATGTCTAGATGTCCCTTTTATTTCGGCCGTGTGGGCGATTATTGATCCCAACTGTGGGGTAATCTTATTCGGCCTAAGCAGTAAGGGGTAGTCTGATCTTTTGTTGTAGGGGATTAGGGAGGATCCTCGGTATGCTGATCTAGACCAGGTAACATGACAAGTGGTACCCCAGTGCCTAGTCATTAGTTAGGAATCCATTCTCCCTACGAGCCCTTTAGGGTTTTGATTGTAGAGCCTAGTATTTCCTCGAATTTAATGAATGTAATAATTTCGGCTATTTGAATAAGTATTTATACATAGACACTATTATAATATCAGAGGATTTTATAGGAAATGTTTTGGTTATCGTAAGGTAAAAACCCGGCATGTTTATTTATGGCGTGGTCTTACGAGATACCTTTGATTTTCAAAGGATTTTGAAAACTTTAATTATTAAATTGAGTGTATTTCTCTCACGCTGGTTTTCCAGACTGACTCGGGTGTTATTTTATTATAATGCTCGGGTCAGGCCGAGTATTATAAATAAAGGATGGGATACTATGGAGCCCAGAAGACGAGCTGGATGGCGAGACGTATCACATGTACTTGAAGTATATTTTGCTGTGTAGTATAAGCCGTATAGTTAGCTTTTATGAGGACAAGTTAAGAAAACTGTCCAGTAATAGTTTTGATTGTGATGTACTCTGATGATGTAATGTATAGACAGATAATTTATTTTTGTGTAAAGATCAGTTGTTATCTATTATATTTTGTTCTACTGCGATTGTGAGATTCTGTTATTGTTTTAGTTTCTTCTTTCTTCTATCTTCTTTCTTTTTCCTCAGCAATCTGTCTTTTCCAGCACTCGTTCATCGGCATATTATATAGTGGCGTATACGTGTCGATTTTCGAGGGTCGAGAAGGATAAGTCGTCACAGAAATGAACGCGTAAATTGTATACAGCTACGGTTTGGAGGATATAAAAATTGCCTCTTTCTTATTTTACCCCTCCTCTATTTCATTATATCTCTTCTTTTAAGTCATTGTTAAATGGCACAACTACACCTTAATTGAACTCAAATCTCAATCCCCTAATCAACACATTATTTTATTTAATTTATCTAATTAAATATTCCAAATAATGTTACCAAAATCCTAGGGTGTTACACACTCCGCGCCTTCGGCCGCTGCTACCAGCGCCTCCCTTACAAACAGCCGCTACCTTGCCAGGAACCACCTTGGGTGCATGCACACGAACATGGAAATCATATCACGCAAAAACCAAAATCAACGCTGAACGAATTGCCATCCATTACCTATCACTCTCTCGCTCGCGCATCTCACTCTAGGCCGAAGTCGCGACCTTCCGTTCTTTCTGTTTTTCCTCCTTATTTCCCTAAAAAAATCAAATGTGAATGGAAGGGTATGGTACGAGGAAAACAGAAAGTAGGCGGAGTGTACAAAATGTCAAGTAGGGTAAATATATATTATTATAGTCATAAAATATTTAACTTCTTAATGTCTAAAATTCTTGAACTCCAAACAAGGCATGCCGCCTGTCATTTTATATGTTATACTCCCATTTTGAACATAATGGAACTAGTCTCGAGGCCCAATTCGATCGTATGCAGAAGATAGCTTTTCAAATCTAATTATTTTAATTAAAATCCTAAAATAAATTATATGCGTATCATGCTCGCATGACCAAATGATATATCTGATCGCTACGAAACTTGAAATCCTAAAATAATTCACTATTATGGATCCAGTGAAACTAGTTTCGTTAAAAACTGAGGCAGTTCCTAAAAAGACTATTTTTACTTGTTAATTAGTCAATATTTTTGAATCAAATAATGGATACCCATCTTTCCGTAGCCATAACATATATAATGGCTGCCCATAATTCCATATTAATCCCATACTTATCCCTTACTATATCACTTTATGCATTCCTCTGCTTTTCTGTTTTTTACAACTCTTCGTAAATTCAATATGAAGAAAACAATGTCCTCCTCTTCCAAAAATTAATAACTCGAGCTTTACTCACTAACAAATTTCGATTCTTGATTTTGTGTGTTCATGGTAATTAGGGCTTCGTCCGATGGTGATTTGAGGGTGCTCGGAGATGGTTGGGTGTTGCGTCGGTATATAGACTTGGAGGCTTTTGAACTAGGGTTTAAGATTTCTTAGGCTATGGTGAACAAGAGGCCATGGGGGTTTTTGGTTTTGGTTCATCAGAGGAAATGGCACCTTGTGTTGAAAATGAGGAGGTTCGAACCCCTTGGATGGAGTGCGATATGTTGGTGTGCATATATGGATGGGATTTGATGGGGAGGACTAGTTTGATGAAGTTGTGCTGGTTGCGGAGGTCATGCGTAGTGGAGTTCATCTGTGGTGGTGGTTGGTTGATCCATTGAGTGTGGTGGGAGAAAGGAGCAGGGGAAGGTGGGAGGCATGGGTCTTTTTAAAGCAGGTAATGGCCTGGAATTAGTGATTGAGGGGAAATTGATTATGATGGGTAATTAATGTTTAAAAATTGTAATTAGTGATTAACAATGATTATAAAATCGATAAACTAATTTTTCTAATAAATTTCTCATACAAGGTCTAATCGAGACATGGAATTTGGCATTGGGCTCGCAATAATGGAGGCTTAACGATGGAACAAGTTTGGATGAATTTGGAGACCGATGAAATTTGGGGTAAAATCGAACGTCATTCGATTTCAGTTTTGAACCAAAATGCCTCGGTGACAATTGAAATAATTGTGAATTAATCTCAACTTTTTGGTTAACCAGAAATATTATATAGTTGATGAAATTTGTTGGTTGGATGTTTGGATGATCTACTGTTTCATCAATTGGTTTGCCTTTATTTCCCCTTAGAGCGGATGACCTTTTATAAATATTCGTCTAGCAGTAGATGACCCATATTATATAATTATATACTTTTTGTAATGCAGGAAGATAGGTTGGAGAGTCCAAACATGATTCCTCACAACTATTGATTTTATTTATACATATATATGTTGATATATATATATATATGTGTGTGTGTGTATGAGAGAGCTGTGATGAAGAGGGATAGGCTGGAGAGATCCAACGAGAATCCTAGATATTTTTTTATTTCCAATAAAATTCCTGTTATATGAATTATTGGATACGAAACCTGATTTATGAACACTATTGGTTATGATATTTTTTGTGTTCAAAAACTGAAACCCTTTAGTGATAGGAAATTAGGATCAATATTTTTGAGCATATGGCAGCTGTTGGCCTTAAATTAGTATTTTTAAATACTATAATTTGCCATTTGGGTTTGGAATTGAATTTTAAGATAGGAAATGATTTTATAATCCTAAATTTTGATTTCGAAAATAATTTTTTAAAAAGGATTAAATTTATATTTTACTCCAACCATTTTATTTGTCCATTGTGAATTATTAAAAATGATTGTAATATTCGACCATTGTTTTTTAGAAGTTAGTTATATATTGTTTAAAAATGGTTTTTAGGATTATTTATTTATATTAAATATTTTTTAAGGTTATTTACTTATATTTAATATTTTTTAAGTTATTTCTATGTTTAATATTGTTTAAGGTTATTTATTTATAATTAATATTGTTTTAAGGTTATTTATCAATGTTTTAATATTTTGAAAGGTTAGTTATTTAAATAATTAATATGGTTTGAAGCTAATAATAGTGATTTATCAATAATGTTTTGGATATTAATTATTACTATTTGTAATAATGGTAAAGATTAATTATTGTTGTTTATTTAATAATTTTTGAATATTTTAAAGATGTTTTGAAGTAAGAAATTCTCATATATTTAAAGTGTTTATTATTCTTAAATATTATTATATAATAGTGGTTTTGAAGTAAACAATCATTATTTGTTTATAAATGTTTCCTAGATTTATAAATAGAGTTTCATTAACAGACTTGGGTTTAAAAGAAGAGTTATAGAATGGTTTAGAACCTAAGTGGAAGAATATTTACAATGTATAGGAAGTAGTTTACAAATGGTTTTAGAATTGTACAAAAAGTGAATCTTTCTCTTTTTTTTAATATACTTATACCTCCAACTACTGAAATATAAAGGTTTAGGAAGGAATCTTTGTAAAAGTAAATTGGTACAAGTATTGTAAAGTGATTTTAATTAATGAGAAGATTAATTTGAGAGGCTAGTGTTTGCATATGTGCTTAACAAACATTGGTTTCCCTTTGGAAATAAATCTCTGATTCGGATGTTTATTTATTCGATGGTTGAATAACCGACTATCAAATTTGGACCCAAAACATACTTTGAAAATATCTAGGAGAAACACATGAGTTATATGGCACAATCATCTCCGATGATGCTGTACCATGTGTATAAATCTCTTTTCGTTCCCCTAAGATAAATGATAAGGAAATCCATCCACTAACGGTTAGGAAGTGATCTCCGCTCTTATCTTTGGCTATACATTTCCTAAAGAACCAGGATTGCATTGACCAGGAATCATCAGAAGTTGTTTCGAAGAGACTGGGATAGAATATGTTATTTGAAAAATATTTCGATCCAACTCAACCATTTGAAGTAAAGACCTCTTGATGATGGAATTAAGATGGAACTCTCAAGCATTTTGTTCATTCCTAGATCGAACTTGTATGGATGAGTGATGCATTAGATTGTTGCCTGAAGGGAAGTTGGTAACCATAAAACACTTAAGAACAAAGGTATAAAACAAGGCCACTTAAAGTGCTAGGCTGTACTAAAATTGAAGACATGAATTTCATAAAAGTTCAAGGAAGGGTGTTTTGAAGTCATTGAGATGGCTATTGAAGGAAACGCAGGCACCGGGTGTCATCACAATTGATTAGCAGTACAAAGCTTTCGAGAAGATAGACAAAGAAGGAAAGGCTACTCTTCCGCCTCAACAAAACATTTCGATGCAGATGAATTTGTATATATAAGAGAAGTAAGAATGGAATCAGAACTACTTTCGAAGGTTTTTAACAAAAGGCTTAGGCAATGAACCAATGCCTTCAATATAGAAAGTTTCATCACTATCAATTTACCACATAAAGAATTGATTCTGTTACACATTTCAAAAGCAAGGATAATCCTTTCGAAACGGTTGGAACCTTTTGAAAGCATGATGAAAATCCTACACAAAAGCCAAAATTCCTTTCAACTCAGACGTCACTCTCATACCTTTCAAAGCAATGCGAAAGCTCAACCCGCTTCTCAATCGCAACAGTATAGCAACACAAAGTGAGAAGCGCGTTTACCACCCTTTCGACGAAGTCAAAAGCGGCCCAAAAGAAAAAGAAAAGAAAAGAGACACTTGGTCTTTGATGGCAGCGAAAGGCAGATAAAGAGATCCTTTCGACTTGGTCGAAAGGTCAAGAATAAGAAGATGGGAGGCACACGAATGAATGAGAAAATTCAAAAGAAAATCCTTTCGACGGCATCGAAAGTAGACACACCAAAAATAGAAAAAAAGCCTTTTGACAATGTCGAAAGGATGAAAGCAGAAGACGGGCGAAGACTTTTCGACCTAGTCGAAAGAATGGGCATGCAAGGGGGGCCAACCTGCATCTATAGATACGACCCAAAGGGTCCAATTTTAGGGATCAAATTTTAGGGAGTCCAAAATTCATTCTTCTATTTCTTAGCTAAATCAAGTCTTTATAACCCTAAATTTATTTGGGAAAAAGCTCTATTACTTGTAACTCAATTTGAATTTATGTTGAAAAAGGAAGCGAACGAATTCAATAAATATTTTGATTATAAGGGAGATCATTAGCTTGTCTAATGATCAATTGCACAAGATGCCAGCTTATCTTCCTAATTCTATTTTGTCTTATGTAATGCCATGGTACCAACTTAGACAATACACATTCGAATCACGTTGTCATTATGTTTAATGATGTATAATGAAAAATAAAGATGATGATAATGTTTTGATCGTAATAAAACTGTGAAACATATGTTATCTAAGATTATTTCCCATTGTATATATTAAATAAGACTTCGCATATTATACATCAGATCCACTTCGAAAAAGCTAGATTGCTTTCAACTTGATCGAAAGTGGTGTTTCGAGGTAGATCTGATGCGTAAATGGAAAGTAACGCTATATGGAATGAATTCCTTCGAAAGGTATACACACCAACAATATCTATAACCCTTTTGAAGGAGTTCCTCCTAAAGGAGCGAAACCAATGGTGTCAAAAGAAAATTCTTCTCTTTAAAGGCAGAGTGGTCCTTCCGATATGGTCGAAAAGGGATGAATTCCTGATACACATAACCAATTTCGAGCAATTCGAAATTGAGGTTACGAATGAGATTCTTTCTTCTTAATATTTACCATAAGGACATTGATTGAATCAATTAACCATTATTAGCACTTTCATAAATCTTTCTCCAAAAGCGGTTTGTCCAAATCAACCCGATCGAAAGGGGGTTTCGAAGGGAGTAATCTCTTCCTCTATAGTGTAAATAATTTTACCTGCTAACCGCATAGCAATGGCGATGTTGGCAAGCTTTCCTTTTAACATTTTTGACGTTAGAAGGAGAGCTCAAACCTCCGCCCTTATGGCTGTCTTATAGACTAATTATGGGTTGTTTAACTTAGCATACGAAAATAAAATCCAAAAGACTTTGCAGAATGGACGTGGAGGCCATATATACAACTCTAGAAGAAAAAATAACTCTTACATTCAACTTGGAGGAGGTTGTACCATGGCAACCATCAACCTCAGGTGACGATAATGCCATAAAAGTAAAGCATATGGAACAACAATTGCTCGAGATGCAGGAACTTATCAAGATAGCATTGTCGCAAAAATCTTCTAAGACAATAATGCCAACGAATAGAGATGAGGTAATCTCTCCGAGAAGGAATTTGGAGGGTTATACAAATGAAGGCAAGAACAAAATTGATTTGACATCTTTGAAAAAGAAAGAGCATTCTCCAAATAAATTTGATCATCAAGGAATACAATCGAGACTGGAAAAATTATCATGATGTCGAAGCTTATCTGAAAGATGCGGTAAAAATAGTAACCAAAGATATGTTGAATGTCAAGGAGAAGTGAAGTTTGGAAGAGAATGTGAATGATAACGAGCGAGTAGCACCTTTCATAGATGAAATCATGGTAACAGCTATCCCACCCTATGTAAAAATCCCAACTATGAAGTATTATGGAACTAAAAATCCAGATGACACTTGATGGCTTTTGATAGCCAAATGAATTGGTATAATGCACTTGGAGCCGTTTGATGCAGATTGTTTCCAGTGACTCTCCTAGAAGCTATAACTAAATGGTAACAACAATACCATGAAAAGACTATCTACTCGTGGAAGAAATTTTCTTATGAGTTCTCTACTCAGTTTTGTATGTGTGAGGACCCAACCATCAATTATACGGTTTTGGCTTACATTAAATAGAGATAGTGAGAGTCTTTAGGAGATTATCTCAAAAGGGTCAACACGGGATCATTAAAGGCTAAAGACCAAATGACCATGATAAGCTCGTTGTTGTACATTCTGGATTAATAGAGAATACGCCGTTCTAGAAACAATTCTTTATTAATGGCGCAAGGATTTGCAAGACTTCCATTTTTTGGCCGACAAATTCATTCAAATGAAAGAGTTATATCACGCTAAGAAAAAAGCAATTCCTAAAAAGGAAAGCAGAAGGTTTGGATTGGATTGAGGGCATAAGTGAACAAGATGGGAAGAGCCTAATGTTAGTGCAATTGCTTTGAACAAGCCATTGTCCTACATTTATGTTGTGACAAAGGAGATGGTCGACTTCTAACTTCCTTTAAGGCTAAGACTTATCCAGAATAGAGGAATGGGGATGACTATTTTGCTTAAGAAAAACTAAATGGCCACAAGACTGATAAATGCAAAGTCTTGCTGGGTTTCATTCAAAAGTTAATTAACGAGCGTCATTTGATAGAGTTCATTTAGGATAAATAGAAGGCTCCACAGATTATGGACAATCCTCAAAAGCTTCCTAGTAGTGCCATTAATATTCATGAGGAAGAAGATCCTTTGAGCTTAAGCCTGCCGGTGAATAGGATCGATGTAATTCATGGAGGGCCACATCTAGAGACGACTAGCAAAGGGGCAAAGAGCAGGTATATTAAAGTGGCTATAGAGGGTATGTTCTCACTCAAAGAAGAGGCCCCGCTTATAAATCCGAAACACAATATGCATATGCCAAATTTGTCATTACTCTCCAAGAGCTGAAGAAGGGAATCCATCACCCACACAATGATCCCACAATGATTACAACTCAAATTGGGCATCGTAGATCCTTATGGATACTAATAGCACAGTCAATGTCATTTTTAAGCATGACTTTGATCAGATGAACATCCCTGAAAACAAGATAAGGCCTAGCATTGAACCAATCCTTGGGTTCAACAAGAAAGGGTCGACCCTAGTGGGATAAGTAAAATTTCTATTACACATTGGGATAACACTATGTCGCCAAAATTTTGAAATTCACTTCCTGATCATTAACTAGCCATCTTATTACAATGCTTTCTTTGGTACACCAGCGTTTGATGAGATAGATGCTTTTGTCTCACTGACATATTTGATGGTGAAATTCTTAACCAAGAGAGGATGGGGCACTGTCTGCGGAAAGTAATTTAGCTCTCATTGTAACAACTCTAGAGTTTTGAAATATTTTTTAATTAGATTTTATTTCATTATGAAAATATTTAAAATTTATTTTATTTCAAGATTTTATTTTTAAAACATTTTCAAAGTGTAGTTGTAATTTTTCAAATACTAATTGTATTTTTGTTTACAATTTTAATCCTAGTTTTAATTTAATAAATTACTTTCTAATATTTTTCAATTTTTCCTCAAAATTATTTATTTATTTCACTTCTACTATATTTTGTTTTCAATTTTATTTTATTTACATAATTTTTCTTTTGGTTTATTTGAATAAAGGAAATTGGAAATACTAAGAGACAAAAACCTTTTAACTTATGACTTTTCAATGCCTTGTCTTTTTACATTTTTGGACGACTTTTCCTAGGCAATAGCCATGAGTTTTATTTTATAATTCACGTGAGAAAACTTCTCATTTCATCACTACTATCAGCCATTTCAGATCTTAGAAAAATTGGTAATGGTTTCTTCATTTCTTTTCTACTTTTTCTTTCAATTTTTCTATTGATTTTTTTCATGGTTTGCTTGTTTCTTTTTATGCTTTGCTCGGCCTAACACCTCACCACCTTCACCGACCACCACATCACCTCCTTCCCGTTACATAAATGGCTTGACCATCCCCTCCTCTGACCAAGATTGGCCGTGACCACCCCATGATGCTAACACCACTAAAAGTTGCAAAAACCCCTTGAAACCATGCATAGCCGAGCTTGTTTTCACCATCCCATTTATATGTCGCTTCGGCCACCGCCTTAGCCACCACCACCAACTTGAACTCCACTATTGGCCATCACTACAGCCACCACCATACCTGTATATGCCAAGGCCGAGCCCAATTCATGCATGGCCGAGCCTTAAGGTAGCACCAAAAATCCCTTTTTAGCCTTGCCGTTTGATCTTCCTTCACTAGTAACTCCTACCCCTTCATCTCCTTGTAGCCATGAAAATATGTACCATACCCTAGCCCAAAACATCATCATGACCGAACCATTTTAGTATTGTGGCCGAGCGAAAGTGGTTAGTTGTCAAGCAAAATCAATTGAAAAACTTGGTGTTGTCTTTTGTAAACTCTATTTCCATTTGTACCAGTAGATTTGGTATTGTATTTATATTTATACTTTGCTTTATTTTATTGTTGAATATAAGATTAACACTTGACTCTCCACTCCACTTAAATCAAAGTCGTGCTATCGTGCTTTTTGGTTTTTGTTTGTGTGTTTTGATTTGCTAACTCCAACGTAAAGAAGTGAGTTTTCACTCATGACATTTATACTTATATAAATGATGAATTGACAACAAGTGAATGTGTCGAAATATTATATCATGTTATACTTGCCTGTATTACGAATCATGTGATGATAACCCTATTTAAAAACCTGTCATGTCATCTGCTACTGCCATATGTTGCTATACTGTTTATTTATATCTGTTTCTCACACAACAAGTTCCCTATAGAATAGAATCACTATGGGTTGAAATGATACATACCCGAACGGATTTTAGAATAGAGAAAATTGTTATGTGCTGAAATGATAGGTCTGAGTGATTTTTATTTATTTTTATTGACTTGAGATCGCGGCTTTGAAATGATATAACCCGGATTTTTCTTTGTAAATTACAGATTGAAATGATATATTATCTATATCACTTGACTTAGGTTAGAAAATATTATACAGACTCGTGGTTACTATATATATTTTTCTGGAATTATGAAGTATTTTGAAATGTAAAAAATATGAAAATTTGATTTAAATTTGAATTTAATATTATTTTATAAAGTGTTATTGATTTTTCTATGAATTAAAATGGTTAAATAAATGAATGTTTAAAAGTGTAATTTGAATTATAACTTGACTTGGAAATGTGAAATTTGGTTTGAAAATAAAGGTTAAGCTAAGAAAATAAAATGGAAATTTAATTTATTTTCTGAAATGGTAAATTAAATTAAAGTGTAAAGTAAATGAAATTTAGAGACAATTGTACATTGATTTTAATAAGTGAAGTATTAGGAAATTTGATATTTATTTATGAAATTTATTTTTTAAAAATCATAAGTTAAAGGGTATTTAAATGACCATTTTAAAGTGAAAAATATGAAATTTTATATGTTAAAATGGTCTAAATTGAAGTTTAATTGTTGCTGAAATTCAATTGTAAATCTGGAAATTATTTTTGTAGCACTTCAGAAACGCTATGATTTTTGAAAATGAACCATAATCTGAAATAAATGAATCTGCAGCACTTTGTAAGTGTTGTAGTTGCAAAAGTGAACTAAAGGGCCATAACTAATGAAAGAGCTATTGTAGCACTTTTTAAGTGCTACAGTTGGCTGAAATGAGATTTTTGAACTAAAACTGAACTATTGCATCAGTTTTGTAAACGCTGTCTTTGCTGAATTGAACGAAAGCTTTTATTTTGAAACCTGAACTATTACAGCAGTTTTGTAAATGCTTTCTTTGCTAAATTGAACTATTTTTCAACTAAACTGAACTATTATAGAAGTTTTTAAATGTTGTCTTTGCTGAATTGAATTTTTTCAAATGTAACTTACCATAACATTTTCTAAGTGTTGCGAAAGCTGAAATTTCACGGTTTTAATGTATTTAAGTGAATAAATGAACTCTGCAAAGCTAGACTTTTGGGAATTAAATATTTGAATTGTAAATATAATGACTTCACTTTTAAATGGTTTAAATGGGATATTTTGATTTGAAATATAAACCATTTTGAAATGTGATTGGGAATGGTATTTTATTTAAATAAAAATGAAAGAGGTTTTGAAAAGATATGATATTTTGAAATGATATTTGAATTTGAAATGATATTTGAATTTGAAATGATATTTGATTTTTGAAGTACAAAATACCATTTTGAAATTTATAACCACGGGGTATAGTAACGATTGGTTGTTAAAGAGACCGGGATCGGATATGGACATACTCTCTGTCGATACCGAAAACCACTTTAGCAACTGTGTACGCGGTGGAGATCCCAGAATGAAGTAAGATGGTGGCGACGATCCTATTATGGTATGATCGTAGACCCAACTCCCGTGAGTTAGCTTAAGGTGGCTAAAACAGGAGCGATCTCGGGCCAAGTGAGGTCATTCCTCCTATCGGATACACTTTTTCGATACCATTCTATTACTTTGTGATTGATTGGGTGCACTCTTTGATTTTGGGAGTGTGGCTCGAGATGGGCATAGTGGCTGCTAGTTACCACCAGCCCATGTGCGTAATTAGTATATCTACCCTGTAATTGCCTTGGGTGCCGTGTCACCTACCATAGCAAGCTTTACTACGAGTTTGTTTTTCTCCCGTAGCACATGGAGTATTTAGGGTAGCCTCTCGATCTAGAGGTACGCTGATACTGGATGGACTATTGGGACTATTAAGTTTTAAGGGGAATATTGGGTCACCCTCAATGCTACTTAAAAGTAAGTTTATTTTACTGTAGACATTACTATAATAGCGCAATATTACTGCATAGTAAATAGTTTAACGGGTCCTTAGAGGATGGGCGGTCCCAAGCATCCTTTAAGTTACTTGTACTTTATTACAGTTCACTTGAGTTGGTTTACATTGTATAAGTATGTATTTCCTGACTCGAGTGTTTTGTGTTTTGCATTATGCTCGGGTCAGCCTGAGTGTTCACAGCTTTGGATTTCTCTTTCTGGAGCTAGGAATCGCTGGAGATTCTGCTTATCTGGTTATTTATCTATTTCGGTTTCAATTGTTCAATTTCTGCTTTTGTAGTGGACTTCTATGTACTGGGATTTCTATTATACTTATTTTCAAACTGATATTATGTATTTGTTTTGAGACTTTTTTATAGTAGCTTCATGAACTACTACGGTATTTTATTTTCGCTGCGAGTTATTTTGATATTTTTGTGTCTATGATTCTGTGAATGATTTTATTTGCTCCAAATTTTATTACAATCTGTTATTTTGAATTATTCAAGTCTGACATGTGTGGATTATTGTCGATTGGAATGGTCCAAAATAATGGATAGTTACAGTTGGTATTAGAGCTTTGGTTTTAGGAAAACCTTAGCCTGCGGAGCAAAAACTCATTAAAGATAGGGTAGAAATACCCTAGAATGTGTAAAATCAATCTCAGCGTCATTTCTTCGTGAGAGAATATATTTTCAAATTATAAAATGATTTTCAAAATGATTTTTAAAGGATTTTTCAAAGATTATTTTGATAAAAAAAATTGTTGTTTTAAAAGCAAATTTATAAACTTCCTTCCTTTCATATCTACCTTGTTAGTATTTTCTTTCATTAGGATATTCATCCAAGTGAATTTTATCTTATCTTATCTTTGTCTTCCCAATATACCTTGTCCTAAATTCATTCTTGATTTTTTACGATGAATCGGGGAAATGCCAAAGGTAGGGGTTGTGGTATTGCCCCAGCTCCTCAGCCTGTTGATTCTGTTAGATTTACTATTCTCTGTAAGGAATTCTCTCAACTTGGTGGTACCAAGTTTTCTGGTCCAGGGAGCATTGTTGAAGCTCGGCAATGGTTGCGGAGTTTAGAGAGGATATTTACTGGTCTTGAGATACTGATGCCTAGAAGCGTCAGTTAGCAGCATGGCAGTTGCAGGAGGCTGCCCTAGATTGGTAGGAGTCTGTTACGGCCAACACCGTCGAGGCTGATATTACTTGGGAGCAATTTAGGTATACTTTGTGTTATCTTGAATTTTTTTCCTATTTTCCTTTCTTTTGAATCTATCTTAAGTTTGTTCTGTATCTCTTTCCAAGGAGGCTTTTGGGGCAAAATGGATGCCAGAAGCCAGTAAATCTCACCTTTATCGTGAATTCATGGATCTGAAGCAGGGTACCATGTCCTTTTTTGAGTATGAGAGGAAGTTCAATGAACTTTCCAAGTTCGGTCCTAACCTGATAGACACTCCTTTCAAGAAGAATGAAAGTTCATAGCTGGTGCTCATCCCGAGTATTATGATCGTCTCATTTCTCATGTTCATGGCTCTTTTACCCAGCTTATGGATATGGCTATTCGATATGAGAACCCTACTTCTAAGATTCCTGCTGTTGTTGGTGCTGCATCTCAGTCTTCCACTGCTAATTCTAGGAAGGGAAAGACTAATTATCAACAGCAGAAAAAGAATTGGCTCAAGAATACGGGTTTGGGATCTTCATCATCTTCTCCATCTCAGAGGCAGTCTGTAGATATTTCTTCCATTACCTACTTCAGAGGTAATCAGAAGGAACACTATGCCAATGGTTGTCCTACTTTAGCTGGTGCTGCTGTTCCTCCTCCAGCTCAGTTGGCTAGGCGTGATCTCTGCCATATCGGTCTTTAGCCTGGTCATTTCAGAAAGGATTGCCCTACCCAACAGAAGGGTAAGCCTTTCGGTATATTTGCTGTAACGCTGCATCTTCTCCAGACCCTGAACGTTCTCCTACTCCTAGTGATGACCAAAGTACTCTTCAGGGCACCTTTTCTTTATTTCATCACCTTGTTCGTGTTTTATTTGATACTGAAGCTTCCCATAGTTTTATTTCTGTTGATTTGTGTGATAAGTTTGAGCATCTCCTTTCTCCTGAGTATGCTTCTGTACCTTCATGTGTTTCAAATCCCATTTGGGGGCCCGCAAACCTTAATCGGATTTGTAAGCAAGTGAAACTTCTCTATTTTGATCATCACTTTAGTGGTGATTTTTATGTTCTTGGCTTCGATGCTTTTTATTTATTGCTCGGAAGTGATTGGCTTGGTAGGCATGATGCCTATATCTCTTGTAAAGCCTGGTCTGTTTCTCTTGTAGATGATCAAGGGAAACCCTTGATTATTCAGTGCCGCATGCCTTAGGATTTTGCTGGCAATTTTATTTATTTCCTGGATTCTTCTCCTGGTGATCTTGATTCGACTCCTGTAGTTAGACTCTATCCAGATGTATTTGGTGAAGTCACTTCTTTACCTCCTAAGCGGGAAATTGATTTTCGTATTGATCTTATTCCTAATGCTCGACCTGTAATTCTTCCTCCTAGAAGAATGGCACCCGCGAGAAGGTTGATTTGGGAAAGCGAATCTAGAATTTGTCTACAAAAGGTCTGATTAGACTTAGCTTTTCTGAATGGGGAGCAACGGTGGTTTTTGTCACCAAGTTCGATGGTTCTTTGAGGATGTGTGTTGATTATAGGGAGCTGAACAAGCTCATTATGAAAAACAGATATCCAATACCTCGCATAAATGATATGTTTGATCAGCTTTATGGTGCTACTGTTTTCTCTCAGCTTGATCTTGCCATAGGTTTCCATCAGCTTAGAGTTATTGAGGAAAGCATTCCCAAGACTGCTTTCCGCAATGAGAATGGGTTTTATGAATGGTTAGTCTTGCCTTTTGGTTTGACTAATGCTCCTGCTTTCTTTGTTGATTTGATAAATCGTGTCTTTCGTGATGTGCTTAATAAAATTTTCTAGTCTTTTTTGATGATATCCTTGTCTACTCTAAGACCAAGGAAGAACATGAGTCGCATTTGAAATCTGTTGTAGAGACTGTTAGAAATCATCAGTTGAAGGCTAAAATTTCTAGATGCCATTTATGGAAGGATGAAGTCCGATTCCTTGGAAATATTGTTTCTAGTAATGGAGTTTCGGTTCATCCAATCAGGATTGCTGCGATCAATGTAAGTTTTCTTTTCTGTCTTTTCTTTTATCATTTAATTATCCTATCTTTTCAGTTGTCCTTATTTTCTACCCATTTTGTTACAGGATTGGGAAACTCCTAAGACTCTATCTGATATTCGTAGTTTTCTAGGCCTTGCCGGTTATTATCGGAGATTCATTGAGAATTTTGCTCGGATTTCTGCACTTCTCAATGCTTTAACTCGTAAGAATGCTAAGTTTATTTGGGGTAAGAAGTATGAAGCTGCATTCAATGAGTTAAAGAGCAAGCTTACTGCTACACCAGTTCTTACCGTTCCAAATGGAAGTGAGGGATTGACGGTATACACTGATGCTAGTCGTGAGGGATTAGGTGTCGTTCTCATGCAGGATGGTACGGTCATTGCCTATGCTAGCCGTCAGTTGAAAACCCATGAGGCAAATTATGCTGCTCATGATTTAGAGTTGCTTGCTGTTGTCTTTGCTTTGAAGCTTTGGAGGCATCATCTTCTGTGAACCAAGTTTGAGCTTTTCACCCATCATCGGTCTCTGAGATATATCTTCACCCAGAAGGATTTGAATCAGAGGCAAGTTCATTGGCCTGAGTTTCTGGTTTCTTACAACCTCGATATTTGCTACACTCCCGGTAAAGCTAATGTTGTGGCCGATGCTTTGAGTCGGAAGAAGGCTTTGTTATGTCAGCTTTTTGTTTCTTCTTCTACTCTTTTAGATTGTATCATGGCTAAGCAAGATGAGGATGAGATGCTTATATTGATGAAGGAGAGTGTTCGTAGTAGAGTTGGTGGTAATAATAGTGGTAGTAGTGGAGGTCAGATCGATGATAGAGGGATTTTGAGGACTAATGGTAGGATTTGTATGCCGAATGTTGATGGATTAAGGCAAGAGCTACTTCGGAAGAACCATCGATCCAGAATTTCTATTCATCCTGGTGTGTCGAAGATGCATCAGGATACAAAGAGGCTTTATTGGTGGAGAGGGATGAAGCGAGATATCTCTATCTTTGTTAGTCGATGTGCGACTTGTCAGCAAGTCAAGGCCGATCATCTGAAGACCCTGGGTTTGTTGTAGCCCCTTGAGATTCCAAATTGGAAGTGGAAACAGGTTTCCATTGATTTCATTGATGGATTATAAAGGACTATGAGGGGTAATGAGAGTATCTGAGTTATTGTGAATAGACTAACCAAATCTGCTCATTTCAGTCCAGTCAAGTCTACCTGTTCTACTTCTAGCTTGTCTGAGATCTACATGAGGGAGATTGTTCGTCTCTATGGTCTTACTCTTAGTATTGTTTGTGATCGTGATCCTATTTTTACCAGTCAGTTTTGGAAAGCTTTTTAGGAACCTTTGGGTACTCATCTGAATCTGTGCACTGCTTACCATCCACAGACCGACGGTCAAACGGAAAGAGTGAATCTGATTCTTGAGGATCTTCTTCGTGCTTGTGTGCTTGATTATGGAGGATCTTGGGAAGATTATCTCCATCTTGTCTAATTCACCTACAATAATAGTTATTAGGTATAATCTAATCTTTTGTTTTAAGCTTATCTTAATACTTTATCTATCTCATTCCATCTTTGAATTCATGCCAGTATTAAAATGTTTATGTTTGTTGCTCTTTACGGACGATCTTGTAGATCTCCACCTTGTTGGATTGAATCTGTTAATCGTTTGGTTCTTGGTCCTGATGTTATTTTGGAGGCTTCTGAGAGAGTTGAGGAGATTAAGAAGAAGTTGAGAGTTGCTCAGGATAGGCAGAAGAAGTACGTTGATTGGCGTAGGTGGGGTTTAGAGCTTGCTGTTGGTGACCAGGTTTTCCTTAAGGTCTCTACCTTAAGGAATGTTATACGCTTTGGTCATAGAGGGAAGCTTTCTCCTAGGTTCATTGGTCCTTTCCGCACTGTGGAAAGAGTTGATTCTTTGGCTTATCGTCTGAGTTTGACTGAGAAGCTTTCTGGAGTGCATGATGTATTCCATATCTCTCAGCTTCACCGATATCTTCATGATCCATCTCTTATTGTCCTGCCTTCTGCTCTTGATAGTTTGGATATTGAGCCTAATCTGACCATCGAGAGGAAGCCACTTTGTATTGTCGACAGAGGTACGAAGCAGCTAAGAAGGACATCTATTAGTCTGGACAAAGTATAGCGGAGTACTGATGATCAAGATTGCACCTTGGAGATGGACGAGAGCATTTGTGCTTCGAATCCAGAATTGTTTGTTTCGGTTACAATTTGTTTTCTATCTTGTTTATCCTTATTTTCCTTGTTCATTCTTTTCGAGCAAGAAAAGATTTGAGTTGGGGAGAGTGTAACAACTCTAGCTTTTGGAAATATTTTTAAATTAGATTTTATTTCATTATGGAAATATTTTAAAATTTATTTTATTTCATGATTTTATTTTTAAAACATATTCAAAGTGTATTTGTAATTTTTCAAATACTAATTGTATTTCTACTTTATTTTGTTTTCAATTTTATTTTATTTACATGATTTTTCTTTTGGTTTATTTAAATAAAGGAAATTGGAAATACTAAGAGGCAAAAACCTTTTAACTTATGACTTTTCAATGCCTTGTCTCTTCACATTTTTGGCCGACTTTTCCTAGGCAATAGCCATGATTTTTATTTTGTAATTCACATGAGAAAACTTCTCATTTCATCACATCTTTCGGCCATTTCAGATTTGAGAAAAATTGGTACTGACTTCTTTATTTATTTTTCTACTTTTTCTTTCCATTTTTCTATTGATTTTTTTAAGGTTTTGCTTGTTTCTTCCTATGCTTTTCTCGGCCTATTACCTCACCACCTTAACCGACCACCACATCACCTCCTACCCATCACCATACATGGCCTGACCATCCCTTCTTTTGACCAAAATTGGCCGTGATCACCCCATGATGCTAACACCACTAAAAGTTGCAAAAAAACCCTTGAAACCATGCATAGCCGAGCTTGTTTTCACCATCCCCTTCATATGTTTCTTCGGCCACCCTTAGCCACCACCACCATCTTGAACTCGCTCATTGACCATCACTCCAGCCACTACCATACCTGTACATGCCAAGGCCAAGCCCAATTCATGCATGGCCGAGCCTTAAGGTTGCACCAAAACTCCTCTTTTTGCCTTGCCCTTTGATCTTCCTTCATGAGTAACTCATACCCCTTCATCTCCTTGTAGGCATGCCAATACGAACCATACCATAGCCCAAAACATCATCAAGACCGAACCATTTTAGTATTGTGGCCCAGCAAAAGTGGTCAGTGGTCAAGCAAAATCAACTAAAAAACTTGGTGTTGCCTTTTGTAAACTCTATTTCCATTCGTTCCTATAGATTCGGTATTATTTATATTTATACTTTTCTTTGTTTTTTTGTTGAATACAAGATTAACACTTGGCTCTCCACTCCCCTCAAATCAAAGTTGTGCTATCATGCTTTCAAGATTTTGATCGTGTGTTTTGATTTTCTAACTCCAGCGTAAAGAGGTGAGTTTTCACTCATGACATTTATACTTATATAAATGGTGAATTGACAACAAGTGAATGTGTAGAAATGTTATATCATGTTATACCTGCATGTAATATGAATCATATGATGTTAAACCTATTTATAAACCTGCCGTATCATCTGTTTCTGCCATATGTTGGTATACTGTTTATTTATATCTTTTTCTCACACTACAAGTTCTCTGTAGAATAGAATCTCGACGGGTTGAAATGATACATACCCAAATGGACTTTAGAATTGGGAAAAATCATTATGGCCTGAAATGATAGGCCTGAGCGATTTTTATTTAATTTTATTGAATTGGGATTGCGGGTTTGAAAAGATGGAACCCGGATTTTTGTTTGTAAATTACGGATTGAAATGATATATTATCCGTATCACTTGACTTAGGTTAGAAAATATTATACAGACCGGTGGTTATACTATATATTTTTCAGGAATTTTAAAGTATTTTAAAATGTAAAAAATATGATAATATGATTTAAATATGAATTTAAAATGATTTTATAAAGTGTTATTTATTTTTCTATGAATTAAAATGGTTGAATAAATGAATGTTTAAAAGTGTAATTTGAATTATAACTAGACTTGGAAATGTGAAATTTGGTTTGAAAATAAAAGTTAAGTTAAGAAAATAAAATGGAAATTTAATTTAATTTATGAAATGGTAAATTAAATTAAAGTCTAAAGTAAATGAAATTTAGAGAAAATTGTACATTGATTTTAATAAGTGAAGTATTAGGAAATTTGATATTTATTTGTGAAATTTACTTTATAAAAATCATAAGTTAAAAGGTATTTAAATGACCAATTTTAAAGTCAAAAATTTGAAATTTTGTATGTTAAAATGGTTTAAATTGATGTTTAATTGTTGCTGAAATTCTGTTGTAAATTTGGAAATTCTTTTAGTAGCACTTCAGAAATGCTATCGCTTTTGAAAATGAACTGAAATCTGAAATAAATGAATCTGAAATAAATGAATCTCTAGCACTCTGTAAGTGTTGTAGTTGCAGAAGTGAACTAAAGGGCTAAAACTAAAGAAAGAGCTATAGTAGCACTTGTTAAGTGCCGCAGTTGGCTGAAATGAGATTTTTGAACTAAAACTGAACTTTTACAGCAGTTTTGTAAACACTGTCTTTGCTGAATTGAACTAAAGCTTTTATTTTGAAACCTGAACGATTACAACAGTTTTGTAAATGTTGTCTTTGCTGAATTGAACTATTTTTCAACTAAACTGAGCTATTACAATAGTTTTCAAATGTTGTCTTTGCTTAATTGAATTGATTTCAAATGTAACTTACCATAGCATTTTCTAAGTGCTGCGAAAGTTGAAATTTCACTGTTTTAATGTATTTAAGTGAATAAATGAACTCTAAAATGGCTAAATTTTTGGGAAATGAATATTTGAATTGTGAATATAATGACTTCACTTTTAAATGGTTTAAATGGGGAATTTTGATTTTAAATATAAACCATTTTGAAATGTGATTTGGACTTGTATTTTATTTAAATAAAAATGAATGAGGTTTTGAAAAGATATGATATTTTGATATTTTGAAATGGATTTGAAATGATATTTGAATTTGAAATGATAATTGATTTTTGAAGTACAAAATACCATTTCGAAATTTATAACCATGGTTATAATAACGATTGGTTGTTAAAGAGACTGGGATCAGACATGGACATACTCTCTGTCGATACCGAAAACCACTTTAACAACTGTGTACGTAGTGGAGATTCCAGAATGAAGTAGGATGGTGGCGAAGTGTAATGACCCACAATATTCACACAACTATGATATTGTGATTCAAACAAGTATAAAGTATTGAAGTATATTTGTGCACACATTTGGACTTGGGGGTAAATTCGTGATTTCCCATCTATTAAAACCCTAGCCGTGAGTGGATTATAAAAAAAAGAAAGAAAGAGGTGGCCGCTGTTTTCATTTAACTCTCTCGTTACAAAACAAAAATAAAATGGCCGAAGCCCTAGAAATCAGATTGGGGGAAAATTATTTTGCCGTATCAAATGGCGCGTTGGATTCGTGAGAAAAAAGGGGAAAGCTATGGCAATATCTAGGGGATCGACATCTCATATAGCTACGTGAGTGTTCTTAATCATGATTTGACAATAAGACCTATCTCAGGCAGCCGTGGTTATATTTTCCGTAAATTAATTTGTGTGTATGGATGCTTTGCGTGTATTGATGCTTGTTAATGATTGTTTGATCTTGGTTGCTTGCGTATTCATATATTGGTGATGATTAAGTCTGATTATGCTCATATCTGTACTGAGATGATATTTATTCACTATTAAGTCACGATACACTGATTTAACACTTGTATTATTGCCAAATGAATTGCTTAAGCACACTCATACCAGACGTATTATGTCTGACCCTGTTGATTGTCTCGACAATCTCCTAGGGTGTCTCATTCAACGAGGCAGTTCGGGATGATGTTTTTACAGGTTGCTATGCATATATTGATGAGATGATGACTTAAGAGATGGAGTTAGAACGATTTATACTGCATATAGATGATATGAAGAAAGTATTTAAGTATTTTCATTGTCACTTCATATGTATTGCTGAACTAAAATATGTATGTAATGCCATGAACAGTGAACCATTATGTGTTAGATTGATTTGTATATAATCTTGAAAACTGTATTGTCTTATGCGTAATTGCAAGTTGAAACTGAAACACTTGGATTATTCAGTTTGTATATATTTCCTGAAATCTGTATTTAGAGAAATACTGGTGTCAAGGCAGTATACACAAGTGTTTACACTTGTGTATATGTGCAGACCCATAGAACTGCTGAGTTTTGTGATTTAAAGGATTTTTTTTATGGATTTTGTTCAAGTTTCGTTTCAGAAGTTTTGGGAAAAACTTTTATAAACTTATCTTGATGGATTATTTCCATATTTATGCACAAGCATATATGGATCTGGAGTTTGATTTTTGTATGTAATTTATCATATCTGAGAATGTGTATATATATATATATTTATTTGTTTTGGCAAGTTGAATGCCTTGAATGTGAAAAGCAAAGATGAGATATATATTTTTTTTTTCTCTATGTTATGGTCTTTTCTGAGTTCAAGTTACTTAGTCTTGTGATATTTGATTTTTGATGAGATATTTGATATTTGATATTTGCTATTTGATATTTGATCTGTGAAAAGCAAAGATGAGATATTTGATGCCGCAAATCTTTGAAGGAAAGATGGATTGTTTTGATGCTTTCAAATGCATTATGATTTTTGGGAAATGAAATTTTTATGCTAAGTGGCTGTTGCTATTCGAATCTGTATATAGCATATAGCTAATATATGTTCATGTGATAGATTCTTGAATTATATTGAGCACTTGCCATACAAATTAAAATACGTGCATGCCTTCACTTTACATTTCTAAAATGAATAAACACAGTTTTGGATAAGTTTTGCAAAAGAAAGTAAACTGTTTCATATTCATAAGTATTCTAGAAATGGATTACCATTCTATGTATTATCTTGAGATTTTATAAAAGGAACTTGTTAGTTTCCAATTGTTTGTGTTAAAAATATTTGTATGATGCAGAATAGCTTTTGTTCTTGCATCAGTGACATTTTTTGTTATAAAGAAGGATAGTTGATGTAAATTCTTCTTTTATGTCGGAATATAACTTGCATAAATGAGAAAGAGGAAACTCGATGACCTCATTTTTTTTATATAGTTGGATTGGTGATCTTTTGTTTATACATATAATTATTAATATTTTGTTGGTGCCAAGGCTTCATTGCCTATTCATTAATACCATTGCTTGAGCTTGTGTGTTGGCGAGGCCGTGCACACATGTATTTATATGTGTGTGTACGCGCAGCCACACCTATAATTGTGTTATAGCAAGAGTTGAGTCAAGTAAAGGATCTCTATGATTTTTATGATATAATCAGGAATTCTGATGTTTCCTGTCTGCTTGTGTATCTTTTGTGCCATATTGCAAATAATTTTCATAAGAAGGAAATGGGTTTATCTTTATATGAAAATGCTATGTGTGAATGCTTTAGCTAATTCTTCTTAACTCTGATTTAATAACTAAAGAGATTGGTATATCTTCATATATACTAATCTATGTTTTCAGAATACACCAATATTTCTATATTGGTAATAGTGGATCTTGGTTTTGGTTTTGAAGGTAGATGACCCTGTGTTTTCATTTAGCATATATTTCTTTATGCAAAATAAAAAAAAAACAAATTAGCCCATGATTTGGCCACTAGAAAAGTAGGGTCATCTCAATTTGGTATCAGAGCTATGTTGGTAGAGAACATAGCAAAAATTTAATTTGTGTGAATTTATTTGTATTGACTGCTTTGGTTGCATTGTTTGAATTGATTGCTTTGGATGATTTATTTGGATTACATCAGTGTTAATGATGTTTCTCCTTTCTACTACTTTGTTTTGAAAATTGTTTAATCAATCAAATAACCTGATTACAGAAATGAGTTTATGACTCAGCTTTTATAAGAAAATAACCTGATTAATTTACTGAGAAGTAGGGTATTGAATAGTAGTGGATTAGGCAGTATGAACAGAGAGGTTTATGCTCATGTCTAGTTCATTCAAATTTGCTATGAACAAAGAAGTATTATAAAAATTATTTAAACTTCTGAAGTGGTTATTATGGATGAGATGGATGTTTGTTTGTGCATTTCTATTTGGAGTTTTGTATGTCAGATTTCCAAGTTAAAATGGTTTGAGCATTTTTATTATTCTATTCTTATTATTGTCAAGTATGGATTTAAATTATTTAGAACATAGGCAGCAAGATAGAAATCTGGCTCATGCTTATTTTCTAAATAATAAGTTAGGAGGTTTTCTGGGTTTTTGGTGAAATTTTCTTAACAAACACCTCTGTCCATATTTTTACAATAATATAGTAGAATCATGAATGCCTAAATTATTTTGGAAAGCCCAAAAACCTATTGTAAATCTCTGTAGTAAGAAATTTAAAATGAGGGAATTTGAATTTATAAATGTTTTCTAATACAAGAAAAGTTGGATTAAGACACCTATGTTTATATCTGATCTAAAAGATGGCTAAAATTACAGTTTTACTTCTTTGTGGTCTTCATGGATGTTTCTTTGTTTCAATATAGATGGTGTATTTATTTATGTTGATTTAAATCTGAAATCACCACTGTTTCTCCATAACTAATAAGTATATGTTTGAGAACTTGATAAACACAATAATGAGCTGATGCAAGTGATGTTGATATTTGGTAAAATTTCAAATAATAAAAAAGATAAATATCAAATGCCAGTATCAATTGCAATAGGTCATTATATGAATAAACATTGAAAAGTGAATTGTCTGATTTGGATGCATAATTGTTAAGCTGCATTTCTTGAATATGTTTGATAACTACATATAACTTTGTGATGGAAGTTTATAAAACAGGTCCCTTAGAGGAAGATAAAATTTCTTATGAATATAACCTGAAAAAAAATGGATTATATAATCATTACAGTCAAGTGTGATCTAAGATTGGTTAAGTACAAGGCAGTAAAAGGAGGGAAGTTCTTTTGCTTATGTCTGGTATTTAATAAGGGGATAAGAGTGCAATGGTTTGACCATGTGCTGAGCTCTAGTTGCCTAAGTATTTCCTCAAAAAAAAATATATATATATACATATAAACATCTCTGGTCACATGTTGATTGTAATATAAAATATGAAAAACATAAGAATTTTCTGATATGCAAAATCCTTGTGCTTTACCTGCAAGTTCATATAGCCCAATGATATAAGTGAAGACAAAAGGAACACTTATAGCTACTTATGATTAGGTGTATGTTAGTTTTATATGAATGAAAATGAGTTTTGTTAACCACATATGTGTTGGATGAGTTTCTTTGTGGTGATATAATCTATGTGAAATGTTTTGATGCCTTGCTGGTTGTTAGATTTGGTTCTTATGACCTCCATGTTCACTATTTTAATGCCAGTAACAATAACCTGAACAGTTTATGTGGCTTTAAATAATATGGATGTGAAACCTTTGTGGACAAGATTCACTGGAAAAAAAATATATATATAAGTTGACTGCAAGTATCTTGTTACTGGGAAACCCAGTGATATTTTATCTCCTAAAATATTTGATCTATGTTTTAGTCAAAAGCCTGTCTCTAAACAAAAATTGGCTTGAAATGATGTAAAGATGTGATTAATTGATTGTTAAAATGTATGAATGGATGAATGTTTCATGGATGCATGAAAACTGTTTGCATTTACTGGCTATGTACATAAAGATTTTTAGCATCAGACAGTATAGTTGAGACCTGCACACATGAAAGGAAAACTTAGTAATTAAACTAAGGAATTGAGTCACCTCTATCAGGTTGGGTATGAGGGAAGTGGGTATGACATAGTGGTTGGCTTGCATCAAGGGTGGGGTGTGAGTTTGCACATGGCATGTTCATGTCCAAATAGCTTGTAGTGTGCTGGAAATCAAACAGATGTTCCAGGCAGTGTGCACCAGTGCAACCATGAATGTGATATTGGACCTTAAAAAAAAAATATAATAATATGAAATGAACCTACAAGCAGAAGTGATTAGGCTAGGGGTATGGTGAGTTCTGGTATGCAGACTCAGTTTTGATGCCTTAGCTCAATGTTGTGGGTTTTGCTTGTTCATATTTATGAGATGTTTGTGTGATTTGGGTGATGGTTGTTATGAATTCTTGAAATAAGAGTTTCTGCTAAGATACTTGTTGGATGATTTCTGATGGCAAGCAATTAGTTGATGTTTTTATAGATGTCTGGTTTTCTTTTTGGAACCAAAAAAATATATATATATATACCAGTATTAAGTGGTTGTTTGTTGTTTGTATTGATTGAGTATTATTTGTATAAACTTAATTCATACATATGTTTATGATATTTTGCTTTGATTGCCAAGAATGGGGTCTGTTTTGGATTAAAAATTCATTTAAATAAAGACAGCTTGTATAAGGGTATTGATCTCTATTTTGATTTGCATATAGATGATATGTTTTGCCTGAAGATGGTGTGTATAGCCATGGATGAATGAGCATTACATTTAAAATGACTTCAATATGAATCATGAGTAGGAATGCATTTGTAAGCAATATATAACTTGATGACAAAACCTATAAACTGTTACTGAATTAATAATTGTTTAGTTCTGGTTGAGTAAGCTTGGTGTATAAATATGTTTGAGACATTAGAAATGCTTTGAAAAGCAGAAAGTAAATTCTGTATTGATTCTAAAATGTACTAAACCAATTTGCCAATAGGGTTTAGTTTAAAACTGAATGTGAACACTATTATGATGAATGCAATGGCACTGTTTCCTGCTCTCATTTGTACACTGGCATATGTATGCATATTCACTTCATCCTGTGTGCACCCCTGAGTTACACTGTATGCATAGATTTAGTCCAAACACTGTTGCATCTGAAATCTGCTGTTGCACTTGAGATTTTAGACTTGATTTTGCTGCTTACATGCAGTGGCAGTTCTACATACATATATGTCCATGTACTTGAAATAACTTGATGCTGCACCCTTGTGCTTTGTTTTGATCACTTCTGTTGTTGTCATTTTGTGTTGTTGCCTTGCATTTGCCAAGTCTATGTGTAAGCTCCCACACATCCATCTGAAGTTGCTGTTTTCAAATGCACTGAGTTTTTGAATATGTTGCTTTCTTATTTATGTGCTGTCTGTATGATAGTTGCAGTTACCCTTGTGCTGGTTCATTTGATGATGAAACATGTTGATTGAAATTTGCTGGTGCACTCGAGTTGGCAAGGCAGTGCACACGTGTATATTTATACATGTGTGTATTGCAGCCACTCCGCAAAAATCTAATGAATATTTGGGATGCTAAAACGAGTAAGAGTGAATTGTGAGGACACAATTCCAAAAAGGTGGGGTATTTGTAATGACCCACAATATTCACACAACTATGATATTGTGATTCAAACAAGTATAAAGTATTGAAGTATATTTGTGCACACATTTGGACTTGGGGGTAAATTCGTGATTTCCCATCTATTGAAACCCTAGCCGTGAGTGGGTTATAAAAAAAAAAAAAAAGAGGTGGCCGCTGTTTTCATTTAACTCTCTCGTTACAAAACAAAAATAAAATGGCCGAAGCCCTAGAAATCAGATTGGGGGAAAATTATTTTGCCGTATCAAATGGCGCGTTGGATTCGTGAGAAAAAGGGGGAAAGCTATGGCAATATCTAGGGGATCGACATCTCATATAGCTACTTGAGTGTTCTTAATCATGATTTGGCAATAAGACCTATCTCAGGCAGCCGTGGTTATATTTTCCGTAAATTAATTTGTGTGTATGGATGCTTTGCGTGTATTGATGCTTGTTAATGATTGTTTGATCTTGGTTGCTTGCGTATTCATATATTGGTGATGATTAAGTCTGATTATGCTCATATCTGTACTGAGATGATATTTATTCACTATTAAGTCACGATACACTGATTTAACACTTGTATTATTGCCAAATGAATTGCTTAAGCACACTCATACCAGACGTATTATGTCTGACCCTGTTGATTGTCTCGACAATCTCCTGTGGTGTCTCATTCAACGAGGCAGTTCGGGATGATGTTTTTACAGGTTGCTATGCATATATTGATGAGATGATGACTTAAGAGATGGAGTTAGAACGATTTATACTGCATATAGATGATATGAAGAAAGTATTTAAGTATTTTCATTGTCACTTCATATGTATTGCTGAACTAAAATATGTATGTAATGCCATGAACAATGAACCATTATGTGTTAGATTGATTTGTATATAATCTTGAAAACTGTATTGTCTTATGTGTAATTGCAAGTTGAAACTGAAACACTTGGATTATTCAGTTTGTATATATTTCCTGAAATCTGTATTTAGAGAAATACTGGTGTCAAGGCAGTATACACAAGTGTTTACACTTGTGTATATGTGCAGACCCATAGAACTGCTGAGTTTTGTGATTTAAAGGATTTTTTTATGGATTTTGTTCAAGTTTTGTTTCAGAAGTTTTGGGAAAAACTTTTATAAACTTATCTTGATGGATTATTTCCATATTTATGCACAAGCATATATGGATCTGGAGTTTGATTTTTGTATGTAATTTATCATATCTGAGAATGTATATATATATATATATATTTATTTGTTTTGGCAAGTTGAATGCCTTGAATGTGAAAAGCAAAGATGAGATATATTTTTTTTTTCTCTATGTTATGGTCTTTTCTGAGTTCAAGTTACTTAGTCCTGTGATATTTGATTTTTGATGAGATATTTGATATTTGATATTTGCTATTTGATATTTGATCTGTGAAAAGCAAAGATGAGATATTTGATGCCGCAAATCTTTGAAGGAAAGATGGATTGTTTTGATGCTTTCAAATGCATTATGATTTTTGGGAAATGAAATTTTTATGCTAAGTGGCTGTTGCTATTCGAATCTGTATATAGCATATAGCTAATATATGTTCATGTGATAGATTCTTGAATTATATTGAGCACTTGCCATATAAATTAAAATACGTGCATGCCTTCACTTTACATTTCTAAAATGAATAAACACAGTTTTGGATAAGTTTTGCAAAAGAATGTAAACTGTTTCATATTCATAAGTATTCTAGAAATGGATTACCATTCTATGTATTATCTTGAGATTTTATAAAAGGAACTTGTTAGTTTCCAATTGTTTGTGTTAATAATATTTGTATGATGCAGAATAGCTTTTGTTCTTGCATCAGTGACATGTTTTGTTTTAAAGAAGGATAGTTGATGTAAATTCATCTTTTATGTCGGAATATAACTTGCATAAATGAGAAAGAGGAAACTCGATGACCTCATTTTTTTTATATAGTTGGATTGGTGATCTTTTGTTTATACATATAATTATTAATATTTTGTTGGTGCCAAGGCTTCATTGCCTATTCATTAATACCATTGCTTGAGCTTGTGTGTTGGCGAGGCCGTGCACACATGTATTTATATGTGTGTGTACGTGCAGCCACACCTATAATTGTGTTATAGCAAGAGTTGAGTCAAGTAAAGGATCTCTATGATTTTTATGATATAATCAGGAATTCTGATGTTTCCTGTCTGCTTGTGTATCTTTTGTGCCATATTGCAAATAATTTTCATAAGAAGGAAATGGGTTTATCTTTATATGAAAATGCTATGTGTGAATGCTTTAGCTAATTCTTCTTAGCTCTGATTTAATAACTAAAGAGATTGGTATATCTTCATATATACTAATCTATGTTTTCAGAATACACCAATATTTCTATATTGGTAATAGTGGATCCTGGTTTTGGTTTTGAAGGTAGATGACCTTGTGTTTTCATTTAGCATATATTTCTTTATGCAAAATAAAAAAAAACAAATTAGCCCATTATTTGGCCACTAGAAAAGTAGGGTCATCTCACGAAGATCCTATTATTGTTTGAACGTGGACCTGACTCCCGTGAGTTGGCTTAAGGTGGCCAAAATAGGAGTGATCTCAGGCCAAGTGAGGTCATTCCTCATATCGAACACACTTCTTTGATACAATTCTATTACTTTGTGATTGATTGGGTGCACCCTTTGATTTTGGGAGTGTGGCTCGAGGTGGGTGTAGTGGCTGCTACGTTACCACCAGCCTGTGTGCATAGTTGGCATATCTACCATGGCATTGCCTTTTGTGCCGTGTCCCCTACCATAGCGAGCTTTACTACGAGTTTGTTTTTCTCCCGTAGCCCATGGAGTATTTAGGGTATCCTCTCGATCTTGATGTACGCTGATACTGGATGGACTACTAGGACTATTACGTGTTAAGGGGAATATTGGGTCACTACATAACGCTATTTAAAAGTGAGTTTATTTTACTATAGACATCATTATAGTAGCGTAATATTACTACATAATAAATAGTTTAGCGGATCCTAAGAGAATGGGCGATCCCAAGCATCCTTTAAGTTACTTGTACGTTATTACGGTTCACTTAAGTTGGTTTACATTGTATAAGTATGTATGTCCTGACTCGAGTGTTTTGTGTTTTGTGTTCTGCTTTACGCTCGGGTCAGCCTGAGTATTCACAGCTTTGGATTTCTCTTTCTAGAGCTAGGAATCGCTAGAGATTCTGCTTATCTAGTTATTTATCTATTTCAGTTTCAGTTGTTCTTTTTCAGCTTTTATATTAGTGGATATTATGTATTTGTTTTGAGACTTTGTTATTGTAGCTTCATGAATTACTATGGTATTTTATTTCCGCTGCGAGTTATTTTGATATTTCTGTGTCTGTGATTCTGTGAATGATTTTATTTACTTTAAATAAAATTACAATCTGTTATTTTTTAATTATTCAAGTCTGACAAGTATGGATTATTATCTATTTGAATGGTCCAAAATAGTGGGTCGTTACACTCATGAAGTGTATTTTGTTATGATTGATCGGTACCAAAAGAAGTCTTCTGCTTATGTTGATTCTTCTAATGTTTTTTAGCCTCTGGAAGATGGAGTTTTACATCCAATATTCAAAGCAAAAATTAGATCTAATAAGACTAAAAACCATATGTATGAAAGTTACACTTCCGCTGGAAGTAAGAGGAAGAGAGTCGATGCAAATTCTGTTGAAGAAGGCCAAATCATCATAGAATTTGATTACCGTGAGGAAGAGAAGGAATAAAACCTATAGAAAACCTTGAGCATGCATGCATAAACTCAGATGATTCCATTATATTAGTTAAAGTAGGAAAGGAATTGGATAGAAAATTGAAGAAGGACTTAATCTAGTTTCTCAAAACCAACAAAGACGTATTTTGCTTGATCTCACTCAAATATGGTAGGGATTGATCCCTTGATCATGTGTCGTGCACTAAACATCAATCTAGAAGACACCCCATTAGATATAGAAAGAGACAACTAATAAAGTACGATCTATTTCCTTAAAGGAGGAATTTAAGAGGCTCCTTGAAAATGGATTTATTTGGGAAATCTACTATTTGAAATGGCTAGCACCTGTTTGAAAGACTGTTTTTCATTGCCATGAATTGATCATTTGGTTGATGCAACTAGTGGGCACAGATTGTTATCTCTTACGAATACGTACTCAAGATATAATCAGATACCCATATTCAAGCCAGATGAGAAACATGCAAGTTTCATTACTGATCGGGGAATCTACTACTAAAAGCAATGCCTTTCGAATTAAAGAATGTAAGGGCTACATATCAAAGTCTAGTCAACGAGATGTTTAAAGAACAATCTGGCCAAAACATGGAAGTTTATGTTGACGACATGCTAATGAAGCCTTATGAGGCTAAAATTCAACTTGAAGATCTAGAAGAAATGTTCAAAATATTATGGAAATGTCAAAAGAAATTGAATCCCTAGATATGCTCCTTTGGAATCCATTCAAGGAAGTTTTTAGGCTATCTTGTGAGTGCTCAAGAGACTGAAGCTAGCCTCAGCCAAACTCAAGCTATCAAGGACATGGATGAGCTCAAAACTAGCAAAGAGGTAAAAAGTTTAAATGGAAGGATAGCCACTCTAAGAAGATTCATTTCCAAGGTGACTGATAAGTGTATCCCCCTTTTTGATACAATAAAGAAGAAGAAAAGCTTTCAATAAGGGGAAGATAGTAAAATAGCTTTTCATGAGTTAAAAAGTAATTTAGAAAAACAGCCAATCTATCTAATCCCGAGAATGGAAAAATCTTGTACCTATGCATGGCCGTCTCAGAACATGCGGTGAGTTCGGTTTTGTTTACAGAAGGAAGTGGGACTCAACTTCCTATATATTACGTAAGCTGGCGGATAAAGGAAGCAAAGGTTTGATACCCAGTAATAGAAAAACTGGCTTATTGCTCGATACTCCTAGTGCCAAAACTTAGAGCATAATTTCAAGAACATCCAATCAGGGTATTGACAATTTCCCCTCATACAACTTCAAGTAAAATAGGGAATTGAGCTTAGTTAGTACCACAAACCACTATCAAGGGCAAGCATTGGCGGATTTTATCAATAAGTGTACTAACATTATTAAGGAACAAGTAGAAAAAAGGGATCAAAAACGTATGTAGCAGTGATTTGTCAATGGTGCATCAAATGAATAAGAAGCTGGTGCGGGGTATGCTATAATAATACTGAACGGACACCGCCTATCTACACTATGCCATGAATTTAGTGCAACAAACAATGTGGTAGAATATGAATCAATGGTGGCAGGGTCGACTTCGGCATTGGAACTCAGAACCCCACGGATTCTTATTTTCGGGGGACTCCCAATTAATGATAAATCAAATAAAGCAAGTATATTAGACTAAAGATACCAAGTTATCTCTATACGCAAAGAAGATATCAAAGATTCTTGCCTTATCTGAATACTTTTCCATACACCAAATTCCAAGAGGGGAAAACTCACAAGAAGATACATTAGCAAAGTTGGCTAGCTCAATAAGAGCCCTAGAAACTCAAGTTGTGCCAGTAGGGTACCAAGCAACTCCAAGTATTAAAGTGGGAACACTCGAACAAGAAAAAGAATTGTTAGTCCTAATAAGATTCCAAACCATGTTACAAGAGAACGAAGGAAGGAAAATTAGTAGAGAAATCTCAGATGAGAGAGTCAATCAGCCAATGACAAATGACCGGTTTAATAACACTTAGATGTTATCTATTGTCGAATACCTTTCGAGAACATTGCCATCTAATAAAGGTGTAGCTAGGCGTCAAGCTCAAGCTTTCACGATAGTGGATTGAACTATTTACTAGAAAGGATACGCACTACCTTACTTAAGATGTGTATGCCTGGAAGACGATACAAAATTGTTAGTAGAGGCGCATTAAGGATTCTACGGAGACCACTCTATCGGGACAAAGTTGGCAAAAAAAAAATGGGACAGGGTTTTTATTGCCTTGGTATAGTTGGTCAAGCCATTGAATATGTGAGGAGATGTGAGAAATGCCAGAAATACTCTAAGATTCCTCGGTTACCACCAAGCCAGTTAACCTCGATTTCAAGTCCATAGCCCTTTGATATATGGGGAATTGACTTATTCGGCCCATTGCCAATACCTAAAGAGGGAGCAAAATATGCTATATTCGCCATAGACTACTTCACAAAGTGGGTCGAAGCAGAATCACTTCCCAAGATCACTTCTGGGAAAATGCTCAGATTTTTCATTGAAAACATTACGTTATAAGCAGATTTAGAATTTCCCATAAGATTATCTCAAACAAAAAAATGCAGTTTGAAAGTGAAGAATTCTCTCGATTTTACTATAAGAATGGGATTCTTATGTGCTTTTCCTCCGTGGCACATCCCAAGGTAAATATGGCCGTTGAGGAGCAAATAATACTTTAAAAACTATTCTGGATAAGTGACTGAACAAAGCTAAAGGGAATAGGGTAGAAGAGTTGCCACTTGTACTATGGGCATATCGAATATCTACTAGAACAGGGACAGGACATACCCCCTATTCATTAACATATGGGTGTGAGGAGATGTTACTAATTGAAACTAAAATACCCTAACATCGAAGGATCGCATATGCATTCGATTTAAACCAAGAGCTAAAGAGAGATGAAACACCCCACACCCCTTAGTAAAACTAAAAGGACACACTAAAAGGCATGGTACATTATAGATATAACTAAAACTAGCAGAGACTAAGATTCACAAGACAAAAATTAGACGATGATAATAATAATAATAATAACGAAGTGGAAACAATTACAGTATTTTGTGAAAATTCAAATTCCATAATATAAGATGATAAAAATAAGTCACTAAATACCTAATACATCATATGACAAAATACCTATACAAGTCTCGTGAAATCCAAAAACCCAAAGTCTCAAATAATATCAGAGTACAGTACATCCCTCTCAAAATACTAGCTTAGCAGAAAAACTAATAACCGGAACCGAGGGAAAGAAATATACGATAGAATTTCCAATAAGTCTCCACGATAGAAATATACCATTCTTAGCATAAGCTTGCCCTTGTCTCACTTCAAGCTAATGTGGGACCACCATTTTATCTAATAGGGAATGCTACTTGATATTGGTCCTACTTTCATCTTTGCTTATTAACTTAGATAAATTATTTTAATAAGCCTTTACAATTTATCTTTACTATCTTTGCTTATTAATTTATCCCAAGTCTTGAAATAAGCCTTATTCTGTCTCTTTTTCTTATTGTAACTTACGTTACAACCATTCTTTTTACTTAACCCAAGGTCTATGTGTGAAAATAAGCTTCTTTCATCTTTTACTCTTTCTAGTTATAATTCTAAGTTATAACTAGGCCAATCTTTTTAATTTAGTCCAATTAACGTCATAATTAGGTATAATTTCAGTCCAATTAGGCATAATTTCAGTCCAATTCCATTTATATTACAGTCTTTGTAATTTACATCACATATTCCTTTATTTCATTTTTCTTACAATTTAGTCGAGATTCACGTTAATCTAATTCTAATCCACACACGAAGGAGGAGAAATAAAAGAAAACTTAAAGTAGAAGAAAATCCAAAGCTTAGAAAGAAGATGTAAACAACATATAAAAAATAGTAAATAAACTAAAATACTGTAAATGAACTGTAACTAAATGAAAAAGTTGTAATTAACAGAAATAAACTAAAATTACTAAAAAGAATAGCTGAGAGGAAATAGAATGAAAATAATTCCAAAAAAATTGAATAAACTACTGAAAAGGTTATACAAAAATCATAGTAAGACTATAACTATTGGAAAACGTATTATTTTAAATCTCTTAAAAAAATCATTAAAATAATTACAATCACTCACCTATGGTCCTTAGCTCTTCCAGGATCCACTTAAGGGTATAAAAATAAATTTATTAAAAAGATTCTTTTATTGGAAAATTATTCTTTTTAGGGCCTTTCTGAAAAGATGATCCCAAGTGGAGAAAATCTTGAATGAGAAAAAGTGTTAGGACTAGGGTCTTATTTGTACGGGTAGAAGTGGATCTTAGAACATTGGATTTGGAGATTGAATAGGATGCAACCACATCATACGCTGAATAGGAGCCATCAGATGGAAGCACAAGGGGACTAGGTGAGCCAAAGGAACGAAAATGACGTGTTCGTTAGCTACTAGAATGAAGGAACGAAACCTTTGTTCATTTACTTGAGGCGGGTCGACCTTATGGTCGACCGCCCACTATGCCAGGTCGACCGGCCGGTCAACCTAGGCAGTGGGATGGTCGACCACCTCATACATACAACATATATATATATATATATATATATATATATATATATATATATATATATATATATATATCTGTGTGTGTGGATATTGTTGGAATCTCAATTTAACAATGTTTTGATTGATGATAAGCTATATAAAATATTTTGTGTACACTAATCATTTATGCAGGAGTTTTGTTGTAGATTCATTTTTTGAGTGTTTTTGAAGCTGTTAAGTTCCTTGTCTGGAGTCTTTATATCATTTAGAATTATGTTAAAATCTCTCCTATATTGACATATATATATTATCATATACACACATACTCTACCATGCACGTACGCTGAAAAAAAATGGCTGAATACAGTAATTCAGCCGACTAAATGCTGAAACAATTTTATTGTTTCACAATATTCAACCGACTTAATGAGTTCATTCAGCCGGCTGAATCAGGCCAAAATAGCCTTTATCCTTGCTGTTTACGTTTGTGCTTAATTCAAACGGCTGAATTAATAAATTCGACCGGCTGAATATTTTTCAGTGGCTATTTTCTCAGCACACACTTCTCTTTGTCGAAGATAAACATCTTCAAAACAAACAGTTGAGCCAGTTTCTTTTCATCGTTACCTTTCAACACTGGTTGCAATTTTTAATCTTTATAAATAGATTTCAGAATTTAACAAACAATTCACCTAAACTGTTTTAAATATTCTTGAATTCTTATCTATTCTATATTTTCAAATTGCACTTAAACTGGTTACATTTCGCTGATCGTTGATCACTTTATCTTCCATAATTCTCAAGCACATTACACTTATCTCATAAAGGAGAAGACAATAGGAAGATTGTACTAATTGACTTATTAGTTCTATTTAAAGAGCATACTACAATCACATACTTTTGTTATTTGTAAAGAAGTCATGTTCGGTTGTTCAGGTGGTAAAAGTCCTATTCGGTTGCTTAGGCAGCAGAAGTCCTGTTTGGATGCTCAGGTGGTGTAAACCTATTCCTTCGGGTTAAGTGAGGGTAGCTAGTATAATTCCAGAAGGAGTCTGGGACTAGACATAGAACGGGATTTCGAACTAGTATAAAATTCTCTGGTGTCAATTACTTTACTTACTTAGTTTATCTTCTGCATAAGTAATTTATCCATATTACACGATCCTATACAAAGTCACTTACAATTGGTATCAAAGCAAGGCCATCATATAACCGTAACATAGTTTTCTGATATTGTTTTAAATATGGAAAACAACACCGGTGTTGTTTCTAACTACCTTTTTTGAAGGTCCATCTACTGCACAACCACTCTATTTAATGGAATAAACTATAACTATTGGGATACTAGAACGAGAATTTATATACAAGCAAGTAGTTATGAAACATGGAACATTATGCAAACAGAAAATATATTATTCCTACTACTGAATATTCAGCATGATCTAACACATAAAAATAGATGCTACTGCAAATGCTAAAGCTATGAATATTTTGTATTGTGCATTAGACAAAAAAGAGTTTCACAGAATAAGCATGTGTAAAACTGCTCATGAAATATAGCGAACACTTAAAGTACACATGAAGGAACTAACAAAGTCGTACAAAGTAAAATTTCTATGCTCAAAAATCAGTTCCAGAACTTTAAAATGAAACAAGATGAGACAATAAACAACATGTACTCTAGATTTCAATATATATATATATATATATATATCATTCTTTAGTAGCACTAGGAGAAACTTACATGGATTTTGATATTGTTTCAAAAATCCTCAAGTCGCTAGTGGAGGAGTGGGAACGAAAAGCTTTAGCAATCGAAGAAGCTAACGACATTTCGACCATAAAACCAAAAGAGTTGACTGGAAATCTAATGTCTTATGAAGTTAATCTCCAGGCAAAACGAGTACAGGCTCAAGATAAGAAAAATAGAACATTCCAAGTAGAAAAGGATGAACCAGATTCAGATGAAGAAGATATGGCATTCATTGCTAAAAATTTCGGAATGTTTTTGAAATTTGGAAAGAGAAACAAATGTAGAAATAACAAGAACAACTCCAGCAACAATAACAACACCAACAAACCATCAACATCTGCTTTAGAATGTTATGAATGTCACAAACAAGATCACATCAAGAAAGATTATCCTGAGAAAAGAAAGACAAGTATAAGTACAAGAAAGACAAATTCAAGAAGAAAGCTTTCTTTGTCACATGGGACGATACATAATCATCTTCATCATCAGAAAATGACTTGGACAGTGATTCAAAACAAGCCAACATTTGTTTTATGGCTATAAAAGACGAGGTAAGTGATCTAACTTTTAATGACCTTTTGGAAATCAATTCATAATTACTTGACCAATCAAAAGGAAAAAAATAGAAAGTACAAAGAAGCCCTTGAAAAATTGAATAGAACTGAAATCGAAGTAGAAATGCTAAGAGATGAAAAGAAAATTTTAGAAGAAGAACTCCAAGTTAATCAAGAATCTTGTTCCAATATGTCATCTTAACTTTCTCTGACATGTCAAGAGATAGAAACTCAGAAAGAAAAGAATGATGCTTTATTAATTGAAAATCATGACCTTAAATCAAATATCAAAATTTTGCAGTTAGATTACTCTAGCTTTAAAACAAAGTTAGAAGACATTACTATAAATGTTTCTAATTTTAATAAAGGTAGAGAATATATTTCCAAAATTATAGAAAATTCTCAAACTGTTTCAAATGAAAGAGGACCGAGATATAAACAATTCTCCAAAATTATTCCAAAGAAAAAGAATTTTTGGTATAAAAATAAAGTTGAAAAACCTAGTTCTAAAATTTTAAATTTTACTACATCTGTTAAAATTTGGGTTTCTAAAAAAATAACTCTTCAATTAGAAGTAAGTACATAAAATCTTTGACAAAAACTATTCGTGAAAACAAAAATTAGTTTTCAATAGCAATTCTGAACACTCTTGGATTTGACTTCTTAAGATGTAACTCTTAGGACCTAAAATAAAATGATGGGTACCAATGTTAATTCTATATTTTGCAGGTACCATCCAAAAAAAAGAGGAAAATGGATACTAGACAGTGGTTGCTCAAAACACATGACAGGAAATAAAGGGATGCTAAGTAACATTATTTACTTAAATGGAGGTTCTATCACATTTGGAGATAATTCCAAAGGATATGTCATCGGGAAAGGCGATGTGAGCAATAGCGGTATATCTAATTCACCTCTTATTACAAATGTCTTATTAGTTACAAATTTGAAGCATAATTTACTTAGCATAAACCAATTATGTGACAGAGGATTCAATATTTCTGTCTCTGAAAATAAGTGTAGCATTTTTGATCAAAATAAAAATCATATTTTTTAAGTTTTAGAGATAAAAATATTTATGTTTTAAATATGAATATAAATCATAATACAAATATGTGTTTAATAACCAAAGAGAATTATCCTTGGTTATGGCATAAAAGATTTTGTCATATTAATTCCAAAATTATAAATAAATTATCTAAAAAAAATTAGTAATAGTTTTACCAAAAGCGAACTTTAAAGTAAACAATGATGCCTGTCAACTGGTGAAATTATCAAAATCATCCTTTAAATCAAAGAAAAATATTTTTACTTTGCAACCACTAGAATTATTACATGTAGATCTCTTTGGTCCAACTCAAATTCAATCTATAAACCAGAGTAAATATGTGTTTGTTATAATAGATGATTTCTCAAGATATTCTTGGACTATTTTTTTAAAAAATAAAAGTGATACTTTGAAAATTTCAGTAAATTTGCAAAGAAAATTTAAAATTTCAAAAATTTTAAAACATAAATTATTAAAAGTGATCATGGAGGTGAATTTGAAAATGAAGGATTTGAACATTTTTGTAATAAAAAGGGAATTTACCATAAATTTTCTTTTCCTAGAACACCACAACAAAATGGTGCTGTAGAAAGGAAAAATAGAACGTTACAAGAATGTGCAAGAACTTTGTTAAATGGAAACACATTACCAAAATATTTCTTGGCAGAAGCTGTAGCGACTGCTTGCAAATTTCTAAATCGTGTTTCCATCCGACCTTCAACAAAACACACTCCATATGAACTTTTTCATCGAAGAAAATCAAACATTTTATATTTTAAAACTTTTGTTTAAAATGTTTTATCTTAAACGCAAAAGATCAGCTTGGAAAATTAGAACTAAAATCCGACGAAGGAATCTTCATAGGATACTCAGAACGAAGCAAAGCTTATCGAATTTTCAATAAAAGATTAAAAACAATCAAAGAAACTTTTCATGTTTCATTCGACGAAAATTTCAAATTTAATAATAATTTTAAGGAAGATGATGGTATACCTATGACAGTCACAAATATGGTTACTTAAATGATTTTGAAGAAGATGATAATGTTGTTTATAACTTTGAAGGAAATGAAAACATTGTTCAAAATGAAAATGAATTATGATCTCCTCCTTAGATTTTACGAGATCACCTAGTAGAAAATGTTATAAGAGAACTTGGTTCACATGTTAGAACTAGAAATCAACTTAATCAAATGGGCCATGTAGCTTTTTTTCTAAAATCGAACCTAAAAATGCAATAGAAGCATCTATTAATGACTATTGTATTATAGCTATGCAAGAAGAGCTAAACCAATTTGAATGAAATGAAGCTGGGAATTAGTTCCTAGACCAAGTGATCAAATAGTCATTGGTACTAAATGGGTCTTTAAAAATAAAGCAGACGAACAAGGTAATATAACTAGAAATAAAGCTATATTAGTTGCATAAGGATATAATCAAGAAGAAATAATTGACTACGAAGAAACATTTGCTCCAGTTGCACGACTTGAAGCATATTTACTGGCATTTGCATGTTTTCATAATTTCAAACTTTATCAAATGGATGTTAAAAGTGCTTTCTAAAATGGTTATATAAAAGAAAATGTTTATGTTGAATAGCCTCCATTATTCACTCATGAAAAATTTCTAGACTATGTCTAAAACTTAAAAAAGCCTTATGCGGTCTAAAACAAGCATCTCGTGCTTGGTACGAACGTCATAAGAGCTATCTAATAGATTCTGGTTTTGAAATTGATAAGGTTGATCAAACTCTTTTTGTCAAAAGAACTAAAAAGAATATTTTAATTATTCAAATTTATGTAAATGATATTATTTTTGGCTCTATAAATGAAAAATTATGTCAGGAATTTTCTATGACCAAAGAATTTGAAATATCACGTATGGGAGAATTATCTTATTTTCTTAGATTACAAATTAAACAACTAGAAAATGGAATTTTTATTAATCAAGAAAAATATTGTAATAATCTAATTAAACGCTTTAATATGGAAAATACTTCTGCTAAATCAACTCCAATGAGCACAACAGTTCATCTCAATAGAGATGAAGATGGCAAAAGTTGTTGACCAAAAATTATATAAAAGTATAATTGGATCATTACTCTATCTAATTGCTAGTAGACCTGACATAATTATGAGTGTTTATTTACGTGCACGATTTCAAGCAAATCCTAAAAAATCGAATATACGAGCAGTAAAACGCATATTGCGTTATCTAAGCAAAACCAAAGATTTTGGACTTTCTTATCCAAAAGAATGTCCATTCGAGTTAGTTTCATATAGTGATGCTGATTTTGGAGGATGTCGAATGGATCGAAAAAGTAGTGGTGGAACTTGTCACTTCATTGGACAATCCTTAGTCTCTTGATGTAGCAAGAAACAAAACTGTGTTTCACTGTCAACTTGTGAGGCACAATTTATTTCTTCTCCTTAGCTTGTGCTCATGTCATCTATATGCAATAAACACATCAAGATTTTGGTGAAAATCTATCTAAATCAATAATTTTTTGTGATAATACTAGTGATATAAACTTATCCAAAAATCCTGTCAATCATTCACGAAATAAACATATGGACATACGTCATTATTTTCTTCATGATAACATTGAAAAGGATTTAGTCAGACTAGAATTTGTTTCCTTTGAAAATCAATTAGCAGATACATTTACAAAACCTTTAAATGAAAATATATTTATAAAATTAAGAAGAGATTAGGAATTATATCTCTAAAAGATTAATAAATTTTTTAAACGATTCAAACTCAGGATCTCTTCTCGGAAATCAGGGGCTCTACCACATCACTACTATTTTCTTTACATCTATTTTTGGATTTCATTCAATTTTTTGTTGTTGTTTATTTTCTACCTCACAATTTTTTTCACGAAACATTTTTCTCTAGTTCCTATCATCTTAACCAACAATGTTCTTTCTATTTATATGAAAGTTTTCATATAAAATGACACTACTCCTTATTTTTCTTTTGCAATCAATTAAAAATAATAATTCAAACTCTCTTTCTTTACAAAAATATGTCTTCCAACATAATTCTGAATCTTCTTCTCTATCATTTATTCTCCTAGTTCGGAATCGGTGAATTTACCTACTCCAACACCGATTTATGAACCAGTTCCAATTGTTCCTCCTTCTACACACACACTCCACCTGGTAAAATAACAAAACGATCTCAATTTTTTGGTTCACCATCTTCCAAAGAAAAGATACATGACATTCATCATTACCAAAGGGAATCGCTGGAATTACAACACGAACTTTACAATGAACAAAAAGTTAACGCCAAGCCTTTAAGATTTTTGGAACAAGTTGCTTTAAAATTCTATGGTTCTTCATTCAAGAACACTGTTCATCAACCACCTCCTATTTGTTCTCCAATATGACACAATACCTGAGAACCATTGCCACAGTGTCCACCAATATCTCTAAATTCTTAGGAACATAGCAATAGATGGCCGCCACTCCGGCCTTTTCAAGAGAACACAAAAATGGAACCAGATGAACATCACACTCCAAGCTCCTCTTCCAAATCTATTTAAATACTTATTCTGTTTTTAATATGTAATTTCTTTTTTATTATTCAAAAATTATTCATTTTGTTTTTTATATAACTGTTGTCATAAAAATAAAAAGCGGCATAAGGTTCTGCAAAAATTCAGCCGGTTGTCCTTTACAAAATAGACGGCTGAATATTATCCAGGGAATAATTTTTCCTAAGATCCAAATGGCTGAATCTATTCTAACAGCCTTCTGAATTAGTTCAAAAATGAACTATTTTCTTGTGGGTTGATATTCATAGCATTTCAAAAGGCCGATTCCATTCATTCAGCCGGCTGAATTTCAATTGAAGCATTTTTTAAATAAGGCCTATAATTTTTTTCCCATCTTACCCTTACTTTTCACCTACTGTATATATTCATCTTTTCACTTTACCCATTCACTTTTTAACCTTAGATCATCTTTCTCATTTTTTAAACTTCAATTTCACTCTCTAATAGCTCCTAGATCCAAACGCTCAAGGGAATCTACCTCCGGTCCCTCCAAAGATCAGATTCGTCAATGGCTTAGTAATGATGTTGCAATCTCCCGATTCAATTCTATAAGAACTTCAAATATCTTCAAGGGGCCTTCATGAAATTTCTGGATTTTGTAGCTTATAGAATTAGAGAATTGGCGGAGTAATTCCACTTTGACAGTCTAATAGGGCATGCTCCAAATAATGTCAAAATTAGTCATCTTTTGATCAAACTCTTTCTTGTTAATCTGAATTCAGACCACCATAATCCTCAAAATCGACATGATTGTGTTTGGTCAATAGTTTGTGGCGTTAAAATTTTCTTGCCTCTATAAACATTAGGAAAAATTTAAAATTGTCCTTATCATGGTGTTGACAGTGATGATATTGATGTTGATATGGATCATAGAGATGGGGTTTCTCATCGTTTCTTGTCCGCTCACCTTACAAACTTAAGTGGATTAAAATATAGCACCTTAAGGCCACAAGAATGCCTTCTTCACCGTTATTTCATTTGCTCTCTAACACCTCAAACGGGATGTTATGAAAATGTCTATAAAAGAGATTTTTCAAGCCCTCTTGTAACAACCCTGTATTTTGTAAATTTATTTAAATTGAAATTCATGATTTAAAAATTTTATTTTTATTGTTTAAAATAAATAAATTTTGTTATTTTAAATATAAATTTTTATTTTGATGAAAATTAGAATTCCAAACATGAATATATTGAATATTTCCAGAAAATGTGAATTTTGGTCAATCTGGTCAAACTTTGACTTTTAAATTTAAAATTTAAAATTTTGAATTTTTGAATTTTACCCTTTATTATGAAAATAAATAAAATTTCAAGAATACTGCTTTTCGTTTCATTGAAATCCGATTTATATTGTGAAAGTTATGCTTTTTACAATATTGTATGTACATTGTTTTATTTAACAAAATTGTTTATTTTAGTTCATATAAATAATATTTTTGTTTGCTCTAATTTGAAATGTTCAATATATTCATGTTATATATATAATTTCATTTTTAAAATATTTTTAAAGTGATGTTATAATTTTCCAAAGCTTATTGTATTTTATCTATAATTTTTCACCCTAGTTCCTATTATTGTGCTATTTTCATTATTATTTTATATTTTTCTAAAATATATTTGTTTATTTTCTTTATCCACTTTATTTTGTTCAGTTTTTATATTTTATTTGCTGAAATATTTATAGTTTATTTTAATTTAAAAGAAAAAGAAATATAAATGGTCAAAACCTTTTCATATGCCGTGACCTTACATATGCCATTTGCCTTTTCATTTGTCAATTAACATTTGCATTGACTCTAGCTGACCATTTCCTTTGTCTTAGCCGTGTATTCCTCTAGCATTCACGTGAGAAATGTTTCTCATTCTCAAAAACTCACGGCCATGAGAAAAAATTCATGGTAATGGCCTCTTTCTTTCTCTCTTTTTCTTCTTACTGTCCCATTGATTTTGCCTTTGATGCTTTGCAAGTTTGCTCGGGCTAGCCTCTACTCCACCTCTCTCCTTTTTCACCACCATCCTCTTCACCACCTACAGCATCCATCAGCTCTCCACTTCTGACCAAGACAGGCCATGACCTTCTATTTGACGCCATCACCTCAAATTTGCATTAAACCCCTTGAAATAGCCATAACTTCACCATACCCTCCCATATCTTTTGTTGGCCATCTCCCATAGCTCCACCACCATCATGACCTGGCCCACTACCATCAGTCTCTCCTCTATTCAGTCATGAACCAAGCATGGGCCGAGCCCAATACATGAATGGACAAACCTAAGTGATGCACCCAAACTCCTTTATGCATTTCCTAGACCACAAATTCCATCCTACCCTTCATCTACTCACTTCGGTCACACTTTAGCCATCACCACCAGCAGCTACATCATCCTTTGACCATCACTTCAGCAAGCTCCAGACCTGACCTAATCTAATTGACCCATGGCCGAGCTCATGTGTGATCAAGCGAAGCCTTGTGTGCACCAAAACCATTACTATTTGCCTTGAACCCATGTATGCTTCATGTTGTATCTCTTCCACCACCTTCTTCCACTTTAACCTGACCTATATGATACCATACCTGACCCAAACACACATCAGTGACTGAGCAAAAGATTCCCTATGGTCGAGCATTGGAGTGGTTAAGGTAAGGTTAAGCTATCTTATCTTTATTGCTTTCATTTTTCAATTTGTCCAATATTGTTTTGTGTTGTATATTCATATGTTATATTGTCTTGTTTTGGGGTTGTTTACAAGATGATATATTGGCTCTCTCCACTCATTTGAATCACTAGTCATATTGTATCATGCTTGTCGTGTCTTTGGAATCATTTTATGTGTCGTAGTGGTCTTCAGCTTGAAAAGGCGAGTCTTTCTCACTCTGACAATTTACTTATGAAATAGTGAATTGATGGCAAGTGGTTAGTAATATAAAATGTTTATGCAAGTAAATGATGATGATATGATATGATATGCCATGCTATTACCATGTTAACTCTGTTATTATCACCTAACATCTGATATTTGACATTATATTGTGATATTGACATTGTTTATATTGTTTATGCATATATTCACACTGCAAGTTACCTGTTAGAATAGAATCACTATGGATTGAAACGATACATACCCGAACGGACATTAGAATAGGGAAAAATCATTATGAGCTGAAATGATAGGCTCAAGTGATTTTTATTGTATTTTATTTTACTTGGGATCGTGGGTTTGAAATGATAGAACCCGAGTTTTCTTTTTAAACTGCGGATTGAAATGACATATATCTTCATCACTTGAGAAAAGTTAGAAATTATATACAGACCCCGTGGTATATTTTTAAATGATCTTTCTAAGATATGTATTTTTAAAGTATGAAATTTTGATTTTTAAAAATATATATTTTATGGTTTTGAGAAAGTTAAATAGTAAGTTTTGAATTATGAATTTAAGTATGTAAATTTGAAGTAAATGTGATTTTTGACTTTAAATTATATTTTAAAAGTTAAATATATAATGGAAATTTAATTTAAAGTTTTGAAATGATATTTAAAATAAAATGTGAAGTTTTATTAAATTTATGAGTTAATAAACAATGAATTTTGACTTAACAAATGAATTGAGCTTTAATGGGATAGCTGAATTATAAAATTTGGTTATGATAAATCGTATGTAAAAAAATTTAAAGGTGAAATTTTGAAGTCTAGTAATATGATTTATAAGTTTAAAATTTGCTAAAATTGAAGTTTTATTGTTTTTGAAAAGTTATAATAAAATCTGGAATTTTATTGATAGCATTTCTAAAATGCTGTAGTTTTATGATAGCACTTTAAAATGCTGTTGTTTTGAACTTAACTATGTTTGAAATAACTAAATATCTATTACGGCATTTTATAAATGTCGTTATTCTTGAACTAAACTATTTTGGAAACTATAAGCTATGATAGCACTTTATAAATGTTGTAGTTGCTATAATTTGACATTGTTTTGAAATGTTATAGATTTTAACACTGTTTGAGTTATATTTTAAAGTGTTAAATGATTTAACATTTGGAATTGAATATTTGTGAAATATAAGGAATTTTGAATATATATTTAATATTTAAATTTGAATTTTTAAGGAGTTAAAATTGAATTAAATTTGAATAAGGTTTACTTGGTTATGTGTTAAATGGAATGAAATGTAAAGAGATAAATGAACTTTTGAATGGAATTTTGAAACGTATTTTGAAATGATATTTGAAATAATGAATGAAAGATATATTTGATTTTTAAAATATATTTAAAATTTGAATATTTCAAATTGAATTCAAACAATGATTTGATAATGAGGTTTTGAAGGATATGATATTTTAATGATTTTGAAATGGTTTTTTATGATATAATCTTTATTTGATAAAGAATATGAATTTGGAATGGTATTGAATTTTGATAAATGGATATTTGAAGTTATATTTGTATGAATAATATTGAATTTATGAAATGAATATTTCAAAACTAAGTAATAATGAAGTTAAATTTGGGATATATGAAATCATAAAATTTAGTTTTGAAAAGTGGGATATTGAAGCTTGGAAATGTACTAAAGATTGAATAGTTTATTTTGTGGATCAAAACTATATTTGATATTGATAAGATTTGAAATGTTTTGTAAGTTAACTGAATTGAATTGAAACTCATGGTTTGAATTGAATTAAATGGGAAATTTGAAATTTGGGTTTAATTGAATAAATTTGTAAAACGAAAAGAATTAAAGGAATGTTCCATGATTTCAAAATGTATGATTTCGAAATCTTATGATTTTCAGAGTGTAATGATTTCAAGTATTCTGTTTTTGAAAGAGTTATAACTTTGAAAGTATTATGATTTTCGAAAGGTGAATATATGTTTGAAGTGGAAATGATAAACTATTTGATTTGGATAGTTTTGAAGTAAAAATGGTTTTGGTTTCAAAGTATAAACTATTTTGAAAGGAATATAGTTTAGAAATGAAATAATTTGATTTTTGAAGTATAAACTATTTTTGAAATGACCATGGCGTTATAATAACGTTTGGTTGTTAAAGAGACCGGGATCAGAAGTTGTCATACTCTCTGCGAACTCCGAAAACCACTTTATAAACTGTGTACATGGTGGAGTTTCCAGAATGAAGTAGGTTGGTGGCGTCGTTCTTGAGGTATATTACGTGGACCCGACTCCCGTGAGTTGGCTTAAGGTGGCTAAAAGAGGAGCGATCTTGGGCCAAAAGGGGTAGCTCCTCTGGTCAGACACACTTCTTCCATACTATACTCTTACTAGTGATTGATTAGATGGCCATCCTTCGATTTTGATTGGGAGTGTGTTCTGGGGTGGGCGTAGTGGCTGCTACGTTACCGCCAGACCGTGTGCGTAATTGGTATATCTACCCTTGCATTGCCTTGTGTGTCGTGTCACGTACCATACCGAGCCTTTACTACGAGTTTATTTTTCTCCCTTGGCTCGTGGAGTATTTAGGGTAGTCTCCCAATCTGGAGATACGCTGATGCTGGATGGACTACTGGGACTATTACGTGTTAAGGGAAATATTGGGTTACTCCTTAACGCTATTTAAAAATAAGTTTATTTTACAGTAGACATTATTATAATAGCGCAATATTACTACATAGTAAATAGTTTAATGGATCCTTAAAGGATGGGCAATCCCAAGCATCCTTTAAGTTACTGATGCATTTTTGTTACTATTCACTTGAGTTGATTTACAGTTCATAAGTATTTATGTCCTGACTCGAGTGTTTTGTGTTTTGCTTTACGCTCGAGTCTTTTATGTTGTCTTTTATTTAGTACCAACCCATTTTTAATAATCTTTGTTTTTATTCAGTTTATGTTGTCTTTTATTTCGAACTTCTTATATATTTCTAGATATTTATGTAATGTTCTACGAATATTTCTATACTTCTTTTGTAATGACATCTCGAGTAAAGAGCTATATTTTAACAATGTTTTCTCTGCATGCATTCTTATTTTTCTTTTTGTCGATGACAAAGGGGGAGAATGGTATCTAAAGGTAACTAATTGTGCATATTAACAGGGGAGCAAAAATATTATTGTAAGAATTTATTTTATTATTTATATAGTTATCATCATAAAAAATGGGGGAGAATGTTGGAATCTCAATTTAACATTGTTTTGATTAATGACAAGCTATATAAAATATTTTGTGTGTACTAATCATTTATGTAGGATTTTTGTTGTAGATTCATATTTAGAGTGTTTTTGAAGCTATTAATTTCCTTGTCTAAAGTCTTTATATCATTTAGAATTACGTTAAAATCTTTCCTGGATGGATATATATACATATATAATCATACACACACATACTCTACCATGCACATAGGCTGAAAACAGACGGCTGAATTTACTAATTCAGCCGGCTGAATGCTGAAACAATTTTATTGTTTCAAAATATTCAGCCGGCTGAATGAGTTTATTCAACCGGCTGAATCAGACCAAATATATCCCATATGCTTGTTGTTTACGTTTGTGTTCAATATAGACGGCCGAATTAATAAATTCAGCCGGTTGAATATTTTTCAACGGTTATTTTCTCAAACGTCACTTCTCTTCATCAAAGAGAAACATCTTCAAAACAAAAAGTTGCACTGTTTCTTTTCATTGTTACCTTTCAACAATGGTTGCAACTTTTTAATCTCTATAAATAGATTTCAGAATTCAACAAACAATTCACCGAAACTGATTTTAATATTTTTGAATTCTTATCTATTCTATATTTTCAAACTACACTCAAACTACTTACATTTCTTTGATCGTTGATCACTTTAACTTCCACAATTCTCAAGCACATTACACTATATATCATAAAGCAGAAGATTATATGAATATTGTACTCAGTTGACTTATCAATGCCATTTGAAGAGCGTACTACTGTCAGATACTTTTGTTATTTGTAAAGAAGTCCTGTTCGGTTGCTCAGACGGTAGAAGTCCTATTCGGTTAAGCAATGGAAGTCCTGCTAGGTTGATCACGTGGTGTAAACCTATTCCTCTAGGTTAAGTGAGGGTTGCTAGTTTAATTCCAGAAAAAGTCTGTGACTAGACGTAGAATGAAAGTTAGAACTAGTATAAAAATCTCTGGTTTCATTTACTTTACTGCTTTTACTATTTACTTAGTTTATATTTTGCATAAGTATTTTATCCATATTACACGATCATATAGCTGAAAGTGTGCTATGGATCGTGTAATATGGATATATGATAATACAGAGTGTAATGATGATAATAATATTGTAAATAGTACGGAATAAAAAGCAGTATAGTAAAATAACACCAGAGATTTTTATACTGGTTGGTTCATAGCACCGTCCTACGTCCAGTCCCAGACTCCTTTTGGAATTTCACTAAAACAACAACTCTCACTTAACTCGGAGGAACATGTCTATACACCCCTGAGCAGTGGAACAGGGACCTGAGCAGCAGAAAAGGATTTCACCTCAACAGCCGAAGAGGACTTCACTCGCCTGAGCAGCAGAATAGTACTTCAAAAAATACAGAAAATAGTTCTGACTTTTGTGTGTTCTGATAACACGAATTTGTCACTTATAGTACACCCATCCTATAGTCTTCTCCTCCAATATATATATATATATATATATATATATATATATATATATATATATATTTGAAGTGTATGAAGAATAGAAAGGAATAGTATTGCTTTAATGCAGAATAATTGAAAATATGACAGCAAGTAGATTTCAGAAAGTTAGATCAGAGAATAAGAGAAATAGTGTGTGAGTGATTTGAAATGAAGTTGGAGTTTGTATTTATAAAGGTTAGAAAGCATCGACTATTGGCGAAGAGTTTCGATCGAAGTGTTGCATCCAAATCTTTCCGTTTAAAGGTTCGCAACTCGTCATAAAAGTGGTGTCCTTTCAAAAAAGTGGCTGTTATAGAAATTTAGTCGACTGAGCCTCTGGGACAGTCGACTGAGTATTCAAAATAAATTTAAATTTTAAATACGTATATTTACGTAATTGTGCACGCTGCACAAAAATACAGTGTCAGTCGATTGCCTCAGGTGGTCAGTCGACTGACCTGGTTATTTTTGTGCAGTTTACACAATTAAAATGTATATTTTAATTTCTATAACTTTTAAAACACTTTTATAATTTAAATGCGTGCTTATATATGTATAAAACATTTTATAAAATATAATGATTAAATATATGACCTAGTGTAGATATATAATCGTGGAGAGATTTGACCCAAGACTTGAAAACAAAATACCATAGTCGATGCACTGGTTTTTAAAGTCTTATCTCCTTTTCTCCCTCTATCGTAGCAGCCGTCCAATCTATATATTATAGTGATAGCTTCGTGTCATGAATCAAAACCAAGTCTCAACATTCTCCTCCTTTTTGATTGATGACAGCCTGTAAATAGATTTAGATTTCGACTGTATATATATATATATAACTTAAATACTTACTCCCCCTGAAGCTTTGATGTTCTATATCTTGCATTCTTATTGGTAGAAATAATATTTCTCCCCCTTTGTCATTGACAAAAAGGAATAAATAATATGATATGATAATGTGAAAGATAATATGAAATAAAACCAAGAACAATCATCCACACATTTAACATCCATAGTCAAGAGTGTTAAAAACAACTAGAACGGCTATTTAGTACAAGCCATATAAATTGAAAAAAAATGTCTTGAATAAAAAGAAATGAACATCTTTCTCCATTGGTTACTTACCCCTACCATGGTAACCTTCATCACCATCATCATCACTTGAACTAGCTTGATCTTCGTCAGAAGAAGAAGACCATGTAAAGATGGGTCGCTTACCCGGATCGCCTATAGTAGTAGATGTGCCCGAAGAGCATGATATAACTTGCCATAATTTGGTGAAAAATCTTTTGACCTTATCGAGCTTCTTGTCAACTTTGATAATGTTTGATTGTATAAGTTTGTTGATTACGACAAATTATATTGATGGATTCACGTGGTCTAAGACCTTCATTTGGAAACATAATTTATTCTTGTTGATAACGAGTCGATCTTTTACGAGATAGTCGTTGAGATGGCTTGCCATGTTGTTGTGGTTGGACTTGAGCTGTTTTCCTTTGGGTCTATTCTTCAAAAGATATTATATGAAGGGGTCGGGCAACCGGTAATTTCATCAAGGCTAAAGTCTGAGCATTCAAACAACCAACGGTAGAAACTGGTGAATCCGATTCCAAAACTTCACAAGCTTTGAGAAGACGCATAATATATTCGCCGTAGTAAATTATATTCATCCTACCATTGAAACTTAAAAATTGGTCTAGAATTAAACAGAGCCAGTTTACTTTGATGTTCCCAAAGATAGCATATAAATCATGAAAATTATTTTCGTAGACAAGTTCATAACTCCCGGTTCCAGGAGTTACGGTTTTCATTAGAGCACGATGATTAACTTGTGCCTTTGGTCATAAAGACATCGATTTAGTTGGCGCATGTCATCATCTAGAAACAAATGGCTTACATGGTCTCGAACAACCAAATCAACATCAATAGTAGCTAATTCTACACCATCATTTTCTGTTTGTAAGATATGAGCCATGCGGTCTAGAGAGAAAAAGGTGGGTTTTCCACATACGAGATTCCCAAACGCAGTCTTGTTGATTTGGAACGTCATGGTGACCTAAATTTAGGTTAGCGTTGAATAATTTCACCATAATTTGGTTAATTTTTTGTTTGTTGTCATCGATGTTAATTAACGACTGTAAATTGCTCCTTAGAGCTAACCCTTGAATGTGATACGAGGAAAATCAGGTAATTTGACGAACGAACCTTCGAAGATCCTTGAGTCTTGCATCCTTTTCCACCTCTTTATCACGGTGCCATCAAATAGCTACCTTTGAATTTGTTCATTCGAAGGAGGTTCAGATGATGTGGAAGCTTGTCCCTTACGTTTTGGAGCCATTTAATTTAAATTTTGAAGAAGAAAAATTGAGTTTTGGAGAGCCTAGAGTTTTTGAAAATTTGGAAATCTGAAATGGTAATAAGGAGAGAAGGTAGAGTGAAAGATAAAGAAGCAAAGGGGTAGGTGAAAATGTATTGACTTTGTTGTCTATTGTTGTTGTAAACTCTGATAATGATGTAATGTAAAAAATGTACAGTTCTTTATTTTAATTATATTCATTTATCTATTATATGTTGTTCCGCTGCGAATTGTGAGATTCTGATATTCTGTTGTTGTTTTCTGTTCTGTTCTATCTTTTTCTCTCTTCTTTTTCCTGTTTCTTCTTCCTTTACCATAACTTTTCGGTTTTTCGGCAACGAAAAATCGCAAACGTTACAGAAAAGGTAAAAAGTAACTCAGATCTATGGCCCAGTCGACTGTCTTAGGGCTTCAGTCAACTAAAGCTGAAGATTGATATTTTTCGATCTTCTTGTCCAGGCGACTGAGGCTCTGAGACAGTCGACTGGCCATGTGATATAAAACTTTATATTGTTGCGTCAGTCGACTGGCTCAGGGCGTTAGTCGACTGATGCTGAAGGTCGAAAATATTCAACCATCTGGTCCAGTCGACTGAGGCCCTGGGACAGTCGACTGGCTATGTATATATAAAAATTCATTTGTTGTGTTAGTCGACTGACCTCCTAGTCCAGTCGACTGACCTCCTGGTCGAATCGACTGACCTTGAGTATTTTCTGTAATGAATTTATTTTTTGTGTAAAATGTATATAAACATTATTTGTGTTTGTTAATTCTTTTAATATAATTAGTTTTTATTTTCACGAATGATATAACTTTATTCTGTAGTCAAATGTTAATATTTTCTATATGTGAGATGTTGATTAATGCACCAGAAATAAATTTATTTAAAAACAGAAATGTACATATGTAGAAAAATTATTTGAAAATACAACGAAAGATATATAAAACTATGATTATTTCGAGGGGCTAGGTGTCTTAAACTCTTTCAGTTGCTTACGACGAACACTCGATTCCTCGTTGCGATCCCACGAATTTGGTGAGTGTGGTGGTCGTGGTGGAGACGAAGTCGATGGTCATCTCATAGGCGAAACTACATGTTTGTCTATCGGATGTGACGATGCCTCATAGAATTTCACAGCGATGTGCTCAATTATTCCTATACATCTCCCATTGTAGCATTAGTGATTCCTGCTGATAATGTTGTAGATCGTCGATCTTTTGTTTTGTGTTTGGGGAAATATCAACGGTCTTCTTTCCCTTTTTCTTGTCCGGAGTATATCTGGTGTGATAGACTGATGATGGTGGACCTTTATGGTCCGGAGTTTTTGGAGAGTTGGTGAAGGCAATGATTTCGATAGAGTCTGTTGTAGAGGAAGTTGACATTGTTTTAAATTTTGTTGTTTATAAATGCTTTACTTCAGAGAGAAAATCGAATGATTACTTTTTAGTTTGATTGCATAGACAAAGGAATATGCATTTATTTATAAGCTTAGTTTAGGAAAAATAGGATATTTTTTGGTGGATTACATTAATTCTCTCCAAGAAGTATGGTGAAACATTGGTTTTCTGTTGGCTGAGCTATTTTGTATAATTTTAATATTTATAAAATTAGTAATGTGGATTATAAAGTTAAACGTGACATATAACGCAGTATAAAATACGGTTACCTTATAATAAAATGGCCATATTAGAATAGAACAGTAAACATTAATAGCTTCGTTGGTTAAGACATCTGGGTTATTCACAGCAAGTCATGAGTTTGAGTCTCAGCATGGTCAGAATTTTGAATTTGTGAAAAAAAATATTTTTGAGCTTTTATTTTAAAAAAATTTATATATTTTTTATATATCTTTACTAGAAATTATATTGAGCTCATGTCGTAATTTTATAAATGTATTTTCTAATAGCAGTTTAGTAAAAATATCGGCTAATTGATTTTCTGATGGTACGTAGTCTAGATTTATCACTTCTTTTTCTATATTATCAATTAAAAAATTATGTCTAATATCTATAAGTTTAGTTATTGAGTGGTTTACTGGATTTTTAGATAGATTTATTGCACTAGAATTATCAAAGTAAATTTTTGATTTTGATAGATTGATTCCAAAATCATTAAGTGTCTGTTGCATACAAATTACTTATGTGCAAGCTATTGCCGTAGAAATATATTCTGCTTCACAAGTTGATAAAGAGACATAGTTTTGTTTCTTACTAAACCATGATATTAAACACTTACCAATGAAGTGACACATACTGCTTGTACTTTTTCTATCTGTTCATGATCCTCCGAAATCAGCATTGTTGTATGACACTAATTCGAACAAACACTATTTTGGATAGAAAAGTCCAAAATTTGTAGTTTTACTAAGATAGCATAGTATACGTTTTACAACACGTAAATGTGATTATTTTGGGTCAGATTGAAATTGCACATAAGCACACACTCATCATAATATCTGGTCTACTTGCTGTTAAATAAAGTAGTGATCCTATCATAATACAATATAGTTTTTGGCCTACACTTTTTCCATTTTCATCTTTATCAAGATGTGTTGTTGTGCTCATAGGTGTTGGTCCGGCAGAAGTGTTTTCCATTCCAAAACGTTTGATAAAATTATTATAGTATTTTTCTTGATTAGTAGAAATTACTTTTGAAACTTGTTTTATTTGATGCCCAAGAAAATATGATAATTCTCCCATATGAGACATTTCAAATTCTCTAGTCATTATTCCAGAAAATTCATTACATGATCCGTTATTAGTTGAGCCAAATATGATGTCGTCGACATATATTTGAACTATTAATATACCATTTTTCGAATGTTTTATAAATAAAGTTTGATCTACTTTTCCAATTTCAAAACCAGAAATAATTAGATAACTTTTTAGTCGTTCACACCAAGCACGTGATGCTTTTTTTAAACCATATAAATCTTTCTTGAGTTTATATACATGATCTAGATATTTTTCATGAATAAATAAAGAAGGTTGTTCAACATAAACATTTTCTTTAATATAGCCATTTAAAAAGGCACTTTTAACATCCATTTAATAAAGTTCAAAGTTATTAAAACATGCATGTGCCAATAAAATTCGTATTGCTTCTAGTCTAGCAACTGAAGGAAATGTTACTTCGTAATCTATACCTTCTTCCTGATTATATCCTTGTACTACTAGTCTTGCTTTATTTCTAGTTATATTTCCTAATTCGCCTTCTTTATTTTTATAAACCCATTTAGTTCCTATAACAGATTGATCAGTTGGTCTAGGTACAAGTTCCCAAACTTTATTTCCTTCTTACTGATTTAATTCTTCTTACATAACAATAATCCAATTTTCATCAGATGATGCTTCTTTAGCATTTTTAGGTTCTATAGTAGAGGGAAATGCTACATTACCCATTAAATTTAATTGATTTCTAGTTTGAACATTTGAATTTATTTCTCCAATTATATTTTCTATAGGACGTTTTTCTAAAATTCTTCGAGGAGATCTTATTATATTAGTATCATTTCTGTTTTCTAAATTATTACTAATGTTTTCATTTTCGCTAGAGTTATAAATGATATCGGCATCATCTTTTGAATTATTTATATTTCTTTGATTATTATTAAGTAAGTCATTGTTACTAATTGTTTTAGAAACAGGTTTAGAGTTCTCATCAAAAGATACATTGAGTGATTCTTCTATAGTATTAGTTCATTTATTAAAAATTTGATAAGCTTTGCTTCGATTCGAATTTCCAAGAAATATTCCTTCGCCACATTTTGAATCAAATTTACCAAGCTGATCTTTGGTATCTAATATAAAACATTTTAATCCAAATATTTTAAAATAAGATATGTTTGGTTTTCTACCATTAAAAAGTACGTAAGGAGTATTTTTGGTGAGAGGTCTAATAGAAACTTGATTTAAAACATAACAAGAAGTTGCAACAGCTTCTGCCCAATATTGTTTTGGTAACGTGCTTTCATTTAGTAAAGTCTTTGCGCATTCTTGAAGAGTTCGATTCTTTCGTTCTACAACTCGATTTTGTTGTGGAGTTCTAGGAAACAAAAATTTATGAAATATTCCTTTCTTTTTAAAATAGTATTAAATTGTATATTTTCAAATTCACCTCTGTCATCACATCTAATATTTTTAATTTTAATACCTTTTAAATTTTGAATTTGTTTAACAAATGTTTTGAAATTTTCAAAGGTATCACTTTTATTTTTCATAAAAATAGTCCATGTATATCTAGAGAAATCATCAACAATTACAAATGCGTATTTATTATGATTTATGGATTGAATTTGGGTTCGAGCGGTTGTAAAGTCGAAATAACTTTCTTAGATTTTAATGAAGATTTAGTTAATTTACCTAATTGACATGAGTCACATATATTATTAACTTTAAAATTCATATTTGGTAAACCTTTTACAAGATTATTTTTAGAAATTTTATCTATATTTTTGAAATTGATGTGACAAAATCGTTTGTGCCATATCCAGGGATCATTTCCTTTAGCTATTAAACACATATTTGAGTTATAATTAACTTACATATTTAAAACGTAAATGTTTTTATCTCTATTTCCTTCGAAAATAGATTTTGATGTTGATCAAGAATACTACATTTATTTTCAAAAAACAATATTTTAAAACCTTTATCGCATAATTGACTTATACTTAATAGATTATGTTTTAAATTCTTAACTAATAAAATATTTGTAATAAGAGGTAAATTAGATGTACCGTAATTGCTCACATCGCCTTTGCCGATGATATATCCCTTGGAATATCTCCAAAAGATACAGAACCTCCATCTGAGTATGTAATATTTATCAGCATATCTTTGTCTCCAGTCATGTGTTTTAAGCAACCACTGTAGAGTATTCATTTTCCTCTTTTCTTGAGTGGGACCTGCAAAAAAAATGAGATAACGTTGGTACCCACCTTTTAATAGGGTCCTAAGAGTTAGATCTTAGGAAACCAAACCCAAGAGGGTTTAGTATCCCTTTTATAAACAAAATTTTTATTATTATGAACATTTTCTATGAATGAACTAATATACTTTTTCCTTATTAATTTGTTATTAGCTTTAGGTACCAATATATTTATAGTTTTAGAAACTAGTCTGCTTGAAGACGTGGATGTTTTATCATTTTTAACTTCGTTTAAATTACTAGATTGTGGCTCTTTGACTTTCTTCTTATATCCTAAACCATGTTTATTACTAACAAATTGTGAATTCTCAATAATCGTACATAAATTTTCTCTTCCTTTATTAAAATTTGAAACATTTTTAGTGATTCCATCTAGTTTGGTTTTTAGACTTGAATTTTCTAGTTCTACCATTTTAATATTAGTTTTTAAAACATGATTTTAGGAAACAAGACTATCATTCTTCTCTTTTTGAGTTTCAATTTCTTGACTCAATAATACAAGTTGATAATTAACATTAGAGAGAGATTCTTGAGTTTTCTCAAGTTCTTCTTCCAATATTTTCTTCCCATTATTGAGCATATCTCTTTCGAATTCTGCCTTGTTTTGATTTTCTACAGCTTCTTTATATTTTCTTTTAAGACTTTTTAAAGTATCTAATAATTCAGAGTTTATTTCTATCATATCATTAAAAGTAAAATCACAAACCTCATTAGCTTTAGCCATAAAACATATGTTAGCTTGTTCATTATCGCCGTCACTTTCACTCTCCGAAAAAGAAGATGAAGATTTTGAATCATCCCATGCGACTGAAAAGGCTTTTCTTTTGAATTTGCCCTTCCTTTTATTTCGATATTCTCTCTTTTGATCTAGACAGTCCAGCTTATGCCCCTTTTTGTGACAGTTAAAACATTCCATAACTGATAAAGACGGTGATTTATTATTGTTTGAGATTCTCTTGCCATTATTTCTATTTCTTTTTATATATTTCAAGAATTTCTTGAAGTTCTTGGCAATAAAAGCTAGGTCTTCTTTGTCTGAATCTGATTCCTCTTGTTCTGCATGAAATGATATATTCTTTTTATCTTGAACCTGAACTCTTTTTGCCTGCAAATTTACTTCATAAGACATTAGATTTCCTATTAACTCTTCCAGAGTTATTTTGGAAATATCGTTCGCTTCTTCGATAGCGAGAACTTTTCTTTCCCACTCTTCCATTAAAGAGTTAAGGATTTTGGATACAATATCAAAGTCTGAACATTTTTCTCCTAGTCCTACTAATGAATGATAGATATCCTGAAATATTGAGTACATGTCATTTATGGATTCATTTTCTTTCATTCTAAAGTTTTGAAACTGACTCTTGAGCATGGATATTTTGCCTTGTTTAACCTTGTTGGTTCCTTCGTGTGTAACTTTGAGTGTACGCCATATTTCATATGCAGTATTGCACATGCTAACCCAGTTAAACTCATTTTTATCTAAGGCACAAAACAACATATTCATGGCTATTGCATTAGCTGTGGCATCTAATTTTTGTGTATTTGACCAAGTGGAATATTCTTCGGTAGGAATAGTATATTATGTCTGATTTATATTCCAGGACTCAAAACTATTTGCCTGTATATATATTCTCATTCGTATAGCCCGATAGTTATAATTCATGCCATCAAATAGTGGTGGACGTGCCAGTGGATTGTCCTTCAATAAAGCTAGTGTTAATGCTAGTGCTAGTGTTAATGCTAGTGCTAGTGTTGGTGTTAGTGTCCATATTATTACATTATCAGACAACTATGTTACGGTTATATGATGACCAAGCTCCAATACCAAATGAAAGTGTTATATGGATCGTGTAATATGGATATATGATAATACAGAGTATAATGATGATAATAATACTGTAAATAGTATGGAATAAAAAGCAGTATAGTAAAATGACACCAGAGAATTTTATACTTTTTCAGAGCACCGTCCTACGCCTAGTCCCAGACTCCTTCCGGAATTTCACTAAAACAACGGCCTTCACTTAACCCGGAGGAACAGGTTTATACACCCCTGAGCAGCCAAACAGGTACCCGAGCAGCAAAACAGGATTTCGTCTCAACAGCCGAAGAGGACTACACTCGCCTGAGAAGTAGAACAGGACTTCAACAAATACATAAAATAGTTCTGACTTTTGTGTGTTCTGGTAACACGGATTTGTCACTTGTACAGCCTTCATATAACCTTCTCCTCGAGTATAAATATATATATCTGAAGTGTATGAAGAATAGAAAGGTATAGTTAATGCAGAATAATTGAAAGCATGATAGCAAATAGATTTCAGAAAGTTAGATCAGAGAATAAGAGAAATCGGTTGTGATTGAGTGATTTGAAATGAAGTTAAAGTTTGTATTTATAAAGGTTAGAAAGTAGCGACTGTTGGCGAAGAGTTTCGATCAAAGTGTTGCGTCCGAATCTTTTCGTTTAATGGTTCGCAACTCTTCACAAAAGTCGTGTCCTTTCAAAAAAGTGGTTGTTATAGAAATTCAGTCGACTGAGCCTCTGGGACAGTCGACTGAGTATTCAAAATAAATTTAAATTTTAAGTTCATATATTTATGTAACTATGCATGTGGCACAAAAATCCCAGTGTCAGTCGACTGTCTCAGGTGGTCAGTCGACTGACCTGGTTATTTTTGTGCAGTTTACACAATTAACATATATATTTTAATTTCTATAACTTTTAAAACATTTTTATAATTTAAATGCGTGCGCATATATGTTTAAAACATTTTAGCAAATATAATGATTAAATATATAAGCTAGTGTAGATATATAATCAGGAGATATTTTAACAAATATTGACCTAAGACTTAAAAACAAAATACCATAGTTGATGTACCGGTTTTTATAGTCTTGTCTCCTTTTCTCTTTTTGTCGTAGCAGTCGTCAAATCTATATGTTGTATGATGTACCGGGTCGATCCGTAGGGAATTGATGGATTTTAAAATTCCATTCAATCAAATTAAACCAAAGTCGAGTGAAAGTTAAGCTAGAGAATTAGAAAGCTAACTAAAAGAAAAGAGAAGCAAATATAAGAGCTAAGTGACAATTTAGGAAATAAATCCACTCTCTAGATCACATAAATCAACAAAATGAATTTATGATCTCTCTTTTCTTGTCATTAGCGAATTATTTGATGTGCTTATCATAAGTATGGTATATTTGTGCTATTAATTAGCTCAATATAAACCATCAAACTATAACACAACTACTAATACACTTTTAAATCTCATAAAATATGACAACAAAGTTGAAAGCAAAATCTATTTTAAGCATGGCCTATTAACTATTAATTAGAAATATAAGCCATCAAATTTTAATTTCAACAATCACTTCTTTGTCATAATCATATGTAGATGAAGAGGCAATTTGTGTTGTGTTTGTTTAAGCATAGCCTATTTGTTATGAACAACATAGACTATCAAATGCAAAGCTAAACAACATCATTAAACCACTTCAAGTGTTTCCATTAAAGCACAAAAAGAGAGCATAAACATCAAAATGTTGCATCTACATACTAGAGAGCTTCATTACCCCTAAATTGTAGGGATTAAGCTCTCATATTTGTTATCAAATCAACAAATGTAGCAAGCAACATTGAATAAAAAGAAGAAGAAAAAGAGAGAGCAAAATGAAAGGAAAAATTATTCTACTTGCATAAAAGAGAAGAGATCTACACTACAACATGAATGTAAATGAACATGAAAAGGAAAGAGCATATATTAAATTGCATAACAAAGATTACATAAAATAAAAATGGCTAAGTAGCCATGAAAAGAGAAAGAGGAGCTTTCATTTTATTTTTGATCTAAACTAAACTAAAGAGGCCTAAGAGAGACTAAGAGAAGAGATTGGTTACATGAAACATATGGGTATTTATACATGTATGAAACCCTAATTCATATTTTTGGGGAATGCCCAAAATGCCCCTTAGGAAGTGTGGAGGCCAAGTAATCATTAACATGTCTTAATCCCCTATTAAGTGTACATGAAGCCATTAACTCCAAAAGCATGTGCATTAGCCTTTAATTTGTACATTAAGGTAGGTGGGTAGGTGGGGTCCTCCATGTTCTTCACTTTGAATTATTTCCATCTTCATTCCTTTGTATTAATTTTGTGCATGCATATCTTCATGAAACCACTTCTATTTGAGATCAAATTCCTACAAAAATATGTACAAATTTTCAATTAATTTTTCTCAAATTAATATGCGCACAAAAATGACCATTTTGCCCTTGGATGAAGATGAATATGTGACAATTTCAAATAATATGAATTTTGGTTTAAACAAGTTAAAATACCCAATATGATCATTTATTTAATTTAAAAAGAATAAATATGATGATAAAAATATGCACATTTACGTGCACATCACTGATCAAGACTAAAGTCCTTCATGTCATCGCTCTTGGTACTTTCCCTTAACTTCATGATCCGTTCAGCTAACACTAGATCCTCTTCCTGTTTAGAAGCAATCTTTTCGATCATCATCGGTCAAACTGCCAAACAAGATAATATAATAATCTCTCCAGTAGACCCATCCCCGGATCTCTACGACACTCTGCAATCTTCCAATGCTTTCAAATCTTTCCACTCAGCTATCATTGATAACACTAAATTCTGATGTTTCCTGCTAAGTGCATTGGCAACCTTGTTGTTATTCCCTGGTGTGTACTTAATCCCAAAATCATAAGCGACGGTAACTCTAACCATCTCTGCTGTCTCATGTTTAGCTCATTCTAAAAGAACAAATGATTCAGCGACTTATGATTTTTATATAACTCAAACCTCTCTCCCAAAAGGTAATGTCTCCACTCCTTCAATGCAAAAGTCTCTACAGCCAAATATAAATCATGCGTTAGGTATCTGACATCATGCAGTCTAAGCTGTCTGGAAGCATAGGCAATCACTTTACCTCTCTGCAATAGTAGCTCCTAATCTTGTTCCACACGCATCATTATAAACTACCAAATCCTGGTTCCCTTCGGGAACAACCAATACAGGTGCATGGGTTAATAAGTGTTTCAAACTCTGAATTGCTTCCTCACCAATATTGGTCCACACAAACTTCACATCTTTTCTTGTTAGTTTGGTCATCAATGATGCTATTCGTGAAAAATCCTTAACAAATATTCGATAATAATCAGCTAATCCAAGGAAACTCTTTATCTTAGTCACCATCTCGTGTCCCTTCCAAATATTCGCTGCTTCAATCTTAGTCGGATCTACTGACAACCCTTTCTCTGAGACTACATAAACCAAAAACTTCACTTCCTTCTTCCAAAAATGACACTTCAAAAACTTCGCCTTCAGCTTATGCTCCTCAGCGTCTCAAGCACCACTCTAAGATATGCTTCATGCACTCTTTCATTCTTAGAGTATATCAAGATATCATCTATGAAAACCAACATGAACCTATCCTAGTGCTCTTGGAAAACCCGGTTCATTATATCCATAAAGAAGCTGGCGCACTAGTCAGTCCAAGTGGCATAACTAACCATTTGTACGACCCACATTTGGTCCTAAACGTCATCAAAGGTATATATCCTCTGCTATTCTAAGCTGATGAAAACCCGTTGTAAATCTAACTAAGAAAACACCTTGACTCCACTCAACTGGTCGAAAAAATTGTCAGTTCTTGGCAATGGATATTGATTCTTTATTGTCCTCTCATTAAACTTACGATAACCGATATATAGCCTCAGTGATCCATCCGGCTTCTTAGCCAACACTATTGCTTCTCCCAAAGAAAACTACTAGGCCTGATAAAACTATTGCCTTCCAAATCCACCAGTTGCACACTCAACTCCCTCATCTTTATAGGGGTCATCCTACTTCGCGGTCTACTCACTGGCTTTGCTCTCGGAACCAAATAAATTCGAAACTCAATGGCTTGTTTTGTTGGTAATCCAACTACAGCCTTAAAAACATACGTAAATTCTCTAACCATGAAAAGTCGATTCAGCTCATCATCCAACTCCATAACAACCAATAACGCATTCACCGCAACACTAGCTCCCTCTACGGTCTAAACAATTCGATCCCTACAATAAGGGTGTCTAAGCTATATTTTCCTATCCTGCAAAAATATCCTACCATTGTTCTCACTTAATTAATCCATACCAAGAATAATTTTGAACCCAACAAAATCAAACACATGCAAACTGCAAACAAAAGTGTGACCTAACAATTCAAACTCTAACTGGTCACAGCTCAACCCTAGAGTTGCATACCCCCCTATTGGATTCACAACCCATAAGGAAGTAACTAAATATGTAAGTTCTAGGTTAAGCTTATCTATCAAACATCTAGATAAAAAAGAATATGATGCACCGATATCAAATAGAACACTAACAGACATACCATGAATATGATTCTTACCTCCTAAAACTACCTTTTTCTTAACCTGAGTTGTTGGCTTCGAAGTAGCAGGCTCCAATGCATACACCTTGCCCTTTCCATCCTTAGCGAGCTCCTTGCACTAGTTCTTATAGTGGATTATCTGATCGTAGTTGAAGCACTTGATGTTCTTCTTCCTGATCCCTTCCTTAGCCTTCCCAGTTCGACATTCATTGGTAAAATGACCATACTTTTCACACTTAAAAAAGACCACCTCACACTTCCCCTTCTTGGCTGCTCTACCCTTTTGAGCACCCTTCTTATGAAGGAACTTCCTTTTTTGACCCTACCCAACCCGGACCTCTTTCACCTTACTCTTCTCCTAACAAGTGAGCATATCCTCGTGCCTCAAATCCATCTCTACAATCACATCACAGGGATCTCTAATTTGCGGTAATGTAGCCCTGGCTAACTCGGTCTTCAATCCCTTGATAAACTTCTTATTCCTCTTTATCACTGTATCAACAGCAGCATAACCATATCTGGCTAACTCTTCAAACCTACCGGCATACTCCAGAACAGTCATCTCTCCCTAGTCTAGTTTAGAAAACTTCTAGATCAAAAGAGACTGCGCCATCACCAACATGAACCTCTCTTGGAACCTCCTCTTAAACTTTGCATATGTCATAGTTTCCTTATCCACTACCACAGTCACACTATTCCACCAAAACAAAGCAGCTCCTGAAGCAGTCCGGAAGCTGTCTTAATGGCAACCTCTTCTTCTACTCATCACTGAGCCTCAAGTCTGCCAAAATCCTTTCATGGTGCAACAACCAGTTTTCCACCTCAATGGAAAATGGCTTCCCTCCGAGCTTAGTGTAGTCTCCACTCAACTTAGTATAGTCGCTGACAACTAGAGCTCTCGGAACTCCTCCTCCCACTACTCCAGCAGCAACACCCACTTGCACCATGTTCATGAAGAACTGATACATAGCTTATATTCCAACTAGCGGGACTCCAGCACCCACATTCTTTGTTTGTGCCTGACCTTGATCTCTCCTTGCATTAGGCTTAGAATTTCCATCGGTGTCTTTCCCTCCTGGGCTAACTCTTCGTCTGCTACTCTCCATATCTGTATTCAAACCTCATGAGATACAGAAAAATAACCAAATAATGATATGAGACTAGAGATAAAGCGTGTATTTATATATAGCAAATACAAGTACTTTAGCCTTATCTCGTACCCTGATGCTATTCTGATTCCTTAGGATTATGTTTAAAAAATCATTTTTAGTTTTAAGTTTTCATAAACCTATGCTCTAATACGAAGTTGTAAAATCCCGTATCTCGAGGCCAAAAGCTAAGCACTATAGATGCTGCAGTCATCTATAGTACTAATTTTTGGTGACAAAATACGATAATGCTAATGATATCCATAATATCAAAAGCTCTTAAATATGAACAAAATCACAGATTTCAAAAAACAACATTTTACTAATTACATTTCAAAACAACCATTCATATCAAGTTAGAAAAATCCAAAACATTTCCTAAGCAATGTGCAAATATTATTTATAATAATACCTTCGGAGCAAATAAGACGATGCCCCCTAGGTTGATCAGAGTAAATAAAGTCATATCTGACTTAATACACATAGCGGAAAAAAAGTAAACTACAACTCCTAACTACCTATCCGTCAGCCACCTACTCGTCTCTGGATGCTTTATTCGCTGAAACAACCAGGACCTGAAACCTCAAACCTCAACATACTCAAATCAATTTTGAGCACCCGAAAGTTTAAGGGGAAACATAAACTTCGAGTTAGACATAAAGCCTGGTGTGATTAATACCTATTACATCTCAGTTATTTTATGTTTGAGACCTCGCCGCTTAGCGGACGAGTTTCCCCTTACTAACATTCTTTTAAAATATATCTTTTGCAAATCATTTTCTGCAACAAAAAATGGTTAAAAACTGTAAAGCATCATTATGTAAATATACGTTATAAATGAATTGTCTGTTTGAACTTTATAGTTTTGTTTGGCTAAATATTAACCTTTGACTAACTCAGGCCTACTAGACAATATAGCAAAATTTATCTAACATCTGTTAGTCACTCTTCTTTATGGACGATATGTCATGTTAAATACTTCTCTTCTAGATAATCTGTTCCTAACTTAATATCTCCCAAGATTACCTGATCCTAATGGTTTTGCGGGATCACCAATCACATATCTATATACAAACATATATTCCTTTTTATGTGTAATCATAATTTTAGTCTTACCTATGACAAAGCCCTACACGCTAGAATTTTGGACAAAATTAGCTAGGGCTAATAGCTAATGTATAGGACGCCAATCTATACAACTCTCATAGGGTATTCTAATATTTGAGTCATTTTACTTTGGGATCCCTTCCCAAAATTTTCCTTGAAAACCTTTTCAATATGATGTAAAACCTTTAAATCAAACTCAAACAAAGAAAATATATTTTCTTTATGCTTTCCTCAAAATCACCTTGCCATATTATACATACTTTACCCAAACTCTAGTTTATGGAAACATTTAAATCTTTAAAAGTCCCATTTTTGAAACTACTGAAATATCCCTTTCAAAACATTGAAAAGTACCTTTTTCTAAACCACGAAAAACTCTTTATTTAATCAAAGCCGAAAGGCCAAACCCTTCCTTTCGTAACCACTTTAAAACCCTTTCGAACACTTCGGAAATCCTTTCTTTCGAAAGCTTTAAAAACCGTAGACATCTTTCTTTTAAAAACTTTAAACATTGCCTTGCGAAGCCTTTGGAAAACCTTTACTTTTGATCCTTACGAAACAAATTAAAAAATCCTTCCTTTCGCCGCCTTCGAAACCATTAGGCAACCACCTCTTCAAAACCTCCCTTTAAAACCTTTCAGAAACATCAATTCTTTGTAAACACAAACCTTTTGAAAGCATTTGGGTTTAAATTTAAAACATGTGGAAACCATTAAAAGTTTACTCCTTCAAAACCCTTTAAAAAATGTTTCGTTCGAAACCATTTGGCTTATGCCTTCAAGCAGAGCAAAAGGATCAGAAATCCAATAAAGTCAAAAGCATTCTTTTTCAAACCCATCATAAATACAGAAGTTATGGTGTCAAAACCATCCTTTCGAAAGCATTGAAGAACTGGACAATTTATAGAAAACCAAATACCCTTTCACAACCCTATAGGTCGATAGGTAAAGAGCGGCAACTAAAGGTTTCAACACGGTTGAAAGCAATTATTTAAAAATAAAGGCGCAACCCAATCGAAACCATGTCTTTTAAAACCATTTGACATCGTCGAAAGCTACTTAGTCGAAAGCAAGTAGGTATGTTTTATTTCAAAAGAAAAATAAAGCCTCAACACCTTTGGAACCCATGGTTTCAACCCTTTACCTTTCACTTACATCAAATTCACTATGTACCAGTTCCCTGATACCATATGCATTGGTTTAAACAACGTCGGAGGCGAAGGTAAGGAGGTGAAACTAGGTGCTGAAAGCATCAAGACGGTGAAAAACATGTTTATTTATCCTTTTAAACTATTTTGTTTGTACCTAACCTGCTTTGTTTGTCAAACCATGATTGGTTATTAGTTTACATTTTTGAAAGTGCTACCAATTTCAAGAAATAATAAATTCAAATTATCTACAAAAAGCCCCTTCTCCTTTTAAAAATATATAAAACCTTTAAGTCTCATACCATAAATATTTTATATGATATGTTTTCTAATGTCTTTAAATTTTAGACCCAAATCATTAATTATTCAACTGCAAATAATTTATAATCCAAAATAACATTTTCTTTCCTAGAAAATTCATAATAATTCTAGGAAATTTAGAAAAATTTGAAAATTGTAACACATCTCCAAAATATTATTTCTGATCTATATAAAAATTTGCAAGGCATTTAGATGTAAATTAATAGGGTTTTCACCTTATAACATATCATAAAATCAATACGAACATGCATAAATCATCAACAAGTACGTATAATCATTCCGTTATTAAAAAACATGGAAAAACATTGCAAAACGTTTTGGATATCTCCTTAAAATCGAAAAAAAAAACAAATGAGAGATGCAAACATTATTCACTTTAGCTTTAGAGATTAGGATATGAGATTTGAATGAATTTGATGTTGAGTAAGCTTCCCCTTTATCTTTCTTTCTCTAGCTCTTGTTAGTGGTGGCCAACCTTAGCTTTTACAATTTTGAAAATGAAATGAACGTGTATAGGACAATACACGACCCCATTTAAGAGATATGGGAATGGCTTTTTTTCTATTTTACCCCTCTTCTATTTCATTTTAAATCCTTTTATAATTCATTGTTTTAGTAGCATGGCTGCCCTTTAATTAAATCAAATCTTTATCCCCTAATCAACAAATTATTTTATTTTTTTTAGCTAATTAATATCCTAAATAATGTTACTAAAAATATGGGATGTTACACTAACACATACTAGAGTATTTTAAAAGTGTTTTGAGGATTTTATTAATTTTCAAGAATTAGTTGTGAATTTTTAAAGAAGTGGTTTTACTTGTAAATATATTGAAAACATGTTTTTTAAAGTTTTTAAGTAAATTATAAAGTTGCTATTTTGAGTAAATGTTTTAAAACCTATTATATGTACTATAAAATATTTTAAAAGAATTTTCAAATATATATAGTTTTTAGAAAACTGTTGACTATTTTATATCTTATGTAATACATATTTTCTAAAAATGATTTATTTAGTATCTAATTTTATAAACAAATTAGTTTTACAAATAAGCTACTATACGTATCTATCATTTTTAAAAGCGTTTTAAAAGCATAAGTTAAAGGTTTATAATGGGGTTAGAAATTGCTTAGTGGCCTAATGATTAATTGTTTAATTACTTGTTTGAAAGATAACTATCTATGTTTAACTCTAGATGCCAACAAAGTAGGCTTATATATGATAGTTAAGATTGATGTTCAAGTAGCGATATGAGAAAAGAGCTCTAGCCTACTAGCTTCACTCTTGGATGAGGAATAGTTAAGTTGGAATGTCGAAAATGAGTTAAGTGTAAAAATATTGATTTGCATAAGCAATTGTTTTTGACTAGATGGTCGATTAGTCGATTATCGAGCTTGACCTAATATTAACTTAGGAAATATATAAAGTCTACATGATTTCATACCAATGAGAACCCACGGGGAGAAGCATTGGTATGAAACATTACTAGCTTTCGATTAATTATAAAAGAATCGGAATTAAGTTTATTGAAAATTCATTAAATTGGTTTTGAAGAAATTGGGATCGATAAGTGTTTTTACTATCGAATACCACTTCAAAACTAGTATATGAGTTCTATGTTTTAGAAGCGATTATGAAGTGAAATGTTATAAAGTTGAATTGTTAATCCTAAGGTTAAGTGCAAGGGAGAGATCAACGTTAATATTGCAAATGATGTTATCCCGTGGGACTGTCTATCTATAGGAGTATTCTAAGAAAGAGGACATCATTAGCATTCGTCGGAGGATTTATATAGGGATCCATATAGAGATTCGAGATCTAATTGAGATGCTCAAATCCATGTTGCGATTCATGATTCGGTCGATATGATGGAATCCGTTTGGGGTTTCACGTTCTGTTTGAGTGATAAAGAATAATGTGAAAGATGCCGAGTGTAAACTCGACAACGAAAATGATAAAACAAACAAAGTAAGATGCACAACCTGAGATTTAGCTAACCTGTGTTTAGGAATTATCAACTCTAGAGATACTTATCGATTGTTGGCCAATGGGGTTTGACGATATTTGGTTCACGTTGTTCATGTTTATGTTAAGATGATGGACCACTTTTTGTTTACCTTAATGGTACTTTTTATCTAGAGATACTTGACGCTAAAAGGGTACTTTCTGACCCTTGCGTATGGAGTTTAGATTCGGTTTTTCCGAAGAGATCTCCGTAGAAAAATCCAATATGCGAATGTACCCTTGCAGTTTTGAATATAAACTACATATGTTTTACTGTAACCAACGTTAGCGTCAGAACTATCTAATAAGATTTATATTCTACACCCTTGACATTATCTATCATATCACTATATTAAATCTAATGAATGGTTGGTTGCTTTTCGACCAAACTGTTACGGGAATCCGTACTATCCCAATGGTTTGTTAATCGTCACACATATTACTTGAGTTTTTCATGATGGTTTACCAGAATGATCCGGGAGTTATTTTCTTATAATGCTCGGGTCAGGTCCATGTGTATTTCCAGATTTAGCTATTAATGCTTTGGCGCTTATCGAGAAGAGATGGATGATTACCTACCATAGTATTCTTATTTTCATTGCATTAGGCTTATTAGGACAGACAGTTATAACTGTCCAGAATGATTATAGTACTTAAATTTTATAACTTTGAAATTTCTGTATTTAGAGTAACTCTTTGTAATGTTCTTTTAATATTATATATTATTGTTCCATTGTGAGACTCTGATGTTGTATTCTTTCTTATTCTATTCTTTGTTTATGTTTTATTTTGACTTAACTTTCTGTTTTTTCAGCCCTTGAGTATTCGTCACACGAATACCATGGATATACTTAGTATCGGCATTAGAGAGCCGAAAAATCGGATAATTACATATGCAGTGAATTCCACCTTTATAGTGTTCATGTGCCTATACATAAGTCAAATTAAATCATAAGTTTCACACACATACATAAAGTTTAATATCATGGCCTTCATTTGACTATCTAAATAGATATAAGCAATTTTCTAACAAATTTTAGGAGCCAATAATACAAAATCAGATATTGGTTTCAAAAGTCGAGTGGTTGCATATTACATTAGCTTTCCAAAACAAAAGTCACAAAAGGAGCAATCTCACATACATGCTACTTTAGGTCAACTTGGGTAATTTACAATACCTGAACACGTCTCATATAGAACTGTTCACAAAATACAAAACATATCTCATTATGACACAATGAAACTAAAATGAGTTGCACATACTTAATAATATAGAATTAGAGACACATAAGATATTAAACGAAGAATAATACAAGATCGATGTCAACATAAAAAATGCTATGCATTATAACCAAGGATCCAATACAATGTTTCATGCTTACATATATTTTATACAAATACATAACTACCAATACAATGAAGGAATCTAGCTAGTTAGAAGTAGGTTAAATGGTGAAGTAGGATAAATTGTTGAATTTTAAATTTTCTTCCATTTAATCAGAGTTGAGTCTATGAAACAAAAATGGATTTTAGATCCAATCTAAAATATTTTAAATAAAATCTTTAATTTGTTTAATAGGTTCAATTTTTTTTGATTTAAATTCAAATGTATGAGTGTATTAAATAAACTCATGTATGCAACATTTACATGTTAAACATAATTTAAAGAATGAAATTTTTCGTTCCTATCTATAAAACTTATGCAATTAATTGAGGGAAGATTTTACTTTAATTGAAGAAAGAAACCTTTTATTTCTCTCTCTTTAAATAATTTGATTGATTTATTAAATATTAGTAATGAGCAATTTACACACAACATAAATTGTGAGAATATCCAAATATACTCTAGTGAACATTGTGAAAATGCGATTGATAAAAGTGTACATAATTAGTTTGACCGTATGTAGGTATTGGAATTTACATTGAAACAAACCCATATCTCATTTACATATGCCTTTGTTGACTAGGTTTTGGAATTAAAAATATACATAATAAAAGATATACAATATTTTGCAAATATAATATATATAGACACAAACAAATATATATGTATATGTATATGTATATGTATATGTATATGTGTGTGTGTCGAAATTACATTTAGTAAGCTCATATAATCTAAAATAAAAAATTACCATTAATAAATTAATTTCTATTAGATAAAGATTTGAAATCAAGAATTATATTTATGCGTAGAATCCTCCTTATTAATTTGAATTGGGGAAACACGAATATGTTTCCATATATACAAAATAACATGTGATGTTTTAGATCTTAAAATAACTAATTTATCTAAACATGTAATTACACACACACACACACACACACGCATATTTGTGTAGATTTGTTTTTTATAGCAAAGCTAGTTGACATTTAAAGTGGGTCACCCACTATTATTACTCAATCGGTTAATAAAAGATGTTCGAAACAAAGTACGAAACAGCTAATACAAATAAAAAACATAGGATTGGAGATATAAGGGTCTAAACTGCTAAATGAAGGACCACTAGTCTTGAAAAGCATCATTGACAATTGTGCTAATGCTAGGACCTGAATCATGTAAATACTAGGAGAATAGTGATGCTAGGTTAGGGACAAAAAACATCAAGTCCTTGGAGTGAAGGTATGTACTATCCCAAGTTTTATCCTTCATCAAATCCTCATTGAGATTCCATCACTATCTTTAGTACTCAGGGCCACACCTTCCCCTTCCACGTGATATATAAGACGCCCCTTCTTCACCAACAAACATGGTAACTGTTAGTCAATGGATAGTACCTCATCTCTGTATCATTATGAATCCATGTTAGCTTATTAGAGTCCCAAGAAATGACCTACTCCAAAGGAGTAGAGTCAACAGTAACATCAGTAGTCTGACAATCAAAGAAAATAGTTACCTCCACATCTAGAAAAGAGAACATGATCGGCGAAAGTAGGAGAAAGATTCCAAATCTTAAAAACGCACTTCAAAATCAACCTAGGAAGAGGAATCATGGTGGGAAGAGACTGGAAAGCAGAGATAAGCCCAGCCAAACACGTATCCGATATATTTCCAAATGACTGACAAGTATTGCAAGCATCTGGTTTCTAACTGTACAAAACATCAACTTCCACATCAAGACCTTTGACAAGTCTAACTTTCAATTTTGACGGCAAAGGCTTAGTTGGGAGATATCAATCAAGGCACTAGCATACCTCAAACTCTTACGGGCCTCCATACTAGTATAAAAATATTTAAGCTCGCCTATGAGACTTATTAGCCAATTCAGACCAATCAAGGGCTGCAAGACATATGGGAGTTATTTAAAAGTAGCCCAAATCGAAATGGAGAGAACCCGATCCTTAGCTCGTTCCACCCCAAGGCTCCATGGAGTGACAATGAATGGTTTCCCTCAATGACGATCATATTGGATTCAAGAACTCTATGCCTATCTTCCTTATTTGAGAATTTGAAGCAGAATACGGTGTTGAAAAATTGAACTTGGAGGCCATCTTTCAATCTCCAGACACGTTTGCATTAATCATGGACATCTTTTAAGGTGGGGATGAGTCTAAGAAGAAATTGACTAAGTAATTGGTTCAATAGTTCACTCCCTCTTTGATCACTTTAGCATGTATAATATTACTACCATTAACTTCAAATGAGCTGAAAGAGGTAGGAGAGAAAATTTCAGCATTTTTGGGTAATGACTTAAACAAGTACGACCACCTCTGACAAGGAGCATTAGCAAGCATCTGGTGGGAGTTCGAGGATGGCTAGGTTGTAGCATTACCCTTTTTAATAGGCCAGGGAGACACATTCATACAAGCATCTACCGTGCGTTTAGCACCAACATGACTAACAAAAGAATGGTTGGCAATGTGTATAGATTTGTTAAAACTCAAAAGTAACAAGATTGAAACAAACATCTAATTTAGAAAAGGAACAGTGGACATAGAATTTCGCACAATACTTAAATTTAGAAAGGAAATAAAAATGCTAGATTTTACTCTAAAGTCTACAGATGAATAAAAAAAATCTTTTTTTGTGAGAACAATACTCAACACAAATGTGTTCAAAACGTCAATTAATTTAACAAAACAAATTGGTTTTCAATACAAATATAAATGATTAATGTACACATAGTGTAATATAATAAAGATGGTTTCCAATTGAAATTAGTATTTTTTTTTTTAAACAACAAAAGAAAAGGCGATAAGGATTTGAAAAACTTGAGTATTTGTAAATTCGTGATAGAATATTCACATCCCAACAACATAGAGAAAAACTACAGAGTTAACAAGAAAAAAGGTTTAAATAATATCCATAATAATGAACACATTTAAAAAAGAGATGAAGGGAAAAAGTGTAACAGACCGCAAATCCGCACCCCTTGAGTCGACACTATTCTACATCAATTAACTCAAGCGGAACAGAAGTACGAACCAATAGGGGTTAAAGAAGAAGAGATAGAAGAAGAAGAAACTAAACAATATCAAAATTTCACAGTCGCAGCGGAGTAAAATATAATAGTAAATAATAGATCTTTACACAAAATGAAACTATATCTGTTTTACACATCATATCATCAGAGTATCTCATACACAATATTACCAGTCAGACAAACATACAATCATAGTAGCGGATATATATATACAAATATGGATAATACGTCTCGGACTCCAGCTCCTCTCCTGCTCCACAGCAACCTATCCTGAACAAATAATGCTCGGTCCGGCCCGAGCATTATAATGAAATAACACCCGAGTCAGTCTGGAATACCAGCTGATAATAATGCATCCAAATTGATTATTAAAGTTTCAAATATCCTTTTGAAAACAAAAGCATCTCGTAAGACCATGCCATAAGTAAACATGTCGGGTTTTTGCCTTACGATGGCTAAAACACTTTTTATAGAAATCCTCTGATATTATAATAGGGTCTATATACAAACACTTATAAAATAGCCTAAATTGTTAAATCTATTAAATTCCAGCTACTAGCCACAGAGTGGGTAATACAAACAAAACTCGTACAAGGCTCATAGGGAGAATGGATTTCCAACAACGACTAGGCACAGGGGTGCTGCCTGTCACAGTACGGAGCCTAGATCACCGTACCGAGGACCACGCCCGATCCCCTGCAACATAAGGCCGGACCCATCCCTTACTGGACAGTTTCGAATAAGATCACCCCGTGGTTGGGATCAACAACTGCACCAATAAGCCGAATAAAAAGGGACATCTAGACAGGGATGACCTTACTCTCAAGTAGGGGCTTCCCACGAAGCCTTGCTGCATATCCCCTAATTTTCAGTCATTCCCATTTGATGAGGCTTGAGGCTAAGCGTTACCTTTTAGAACGTTTCACTTAGAATGCCCATCGCCCACCTGACGATGTTCCGAAAGCATTCGTCCATACAAGTCCGTCCCGGGTTCGAACGGAACCGAAGGCACTACTCCTACTACATCCATTTTGGAAATATCCTCAGGATTAGTAGCGACTAGCCCTTGCACTTCACTGCTCCATCTTCGACTCCGAACACGTTTTTCGCACGAAAGGTACAAACCGGATCGAAGTGGTTTTCGAGAAATAAATCTCGATCCCGGTCTCTTCGAAACGATCAACGCATTTGTCCAATATTGATAGTCGGTGATTTTACTATCAATTAATATTCATAAGCATCCATCACACAATAATTCACACATTATTTATTTACCTCAAATATCTTTACAAGATATATTTCCAAATTTTCAAAGCTCATTTGAAACAATTTCCCAAAGTTCATCCTTTGCAAGATAAATTCTTTACCCTTTATTCCCATTGGAAATAACCAAGTTCAACACAATTTAGATTTTAAAACAATTAAAACACTTTATTCTAAAATATGTTTAAAAATATGGAAATTTACTACTAATTATTACACCATAAATATAATTTCAATATGTAAAGTAAAACCATTTATTATGATATAAACTTTGATTGTAAATGAGGGTTCCGTTAAACTAAATTTAAAAGTAGAATTTTAAAGGAATTAATATTAATTTCAATAGCTTAGGTCAAAACTAGCCTTTAAATGAATCCATTTATAAAATAATTACTAATGTAACCGCAAATAGTCACTATTGCTAATTTATAATTATTTACTTTAAATAAAAATTTCAAAACACTCTTTTAAACAAATTTTAATCTAACTTTCTTTTAATAAAATCTGTTTGAAATTCGAACTTGGTTACCCAGGGAATTTACCTTCCATTCCTACATCCCAAAGGATACGTCTTAGAAATCCAGCCGACTTATTACCATTCAAATTCATGTTTTAATAACATAAATTTCCTTTCCATGTTTCAAAAATAACTCCTTACGAAGCCTAAACATAATTTTCCATTCCTGGAGATTTACTTTCAAAGTTCGGGTTTAAAAATCCTTTTAATAAACTTTTGAGAATTTATTAAAGGAAAATAATACTTATGAATTACTTAAATAAAATCCCAATGGTGAAAAATGCATTTCAAAATATTTTATTTACATTTAAAACTGTTAATTTATATTTGGAAAGCCTCTTTTAAATATATTTTAATTTCCAGGAAAACATCATCAAATAATCCCATCGTTATTTTTTTACAATTATAATTTCTATAGAATTTATCTCCAGAAATCTATACTTTCGCATTTATCTACTAATAAATTTCCTCTTCTATTATAATTCCAAATTTACCAATTTCATTCTTCATCCCAACCAAATCCCAATTTTTATTTCTTTAAATCCTTTACCTAACAATTTCTTTTATTTCTTTAAAAACCCAATTTATTTTATTTATGCTCAACAAATTTCAAGTTTAAAACTTATTAATTCATATCACAACAAACTGGACTTCCAAAATTAGCTATCACTGTGTACAAATAAAATACATCATCAATTATACAATAATTCCTAAATTCTGAGGAATCCAGTTGGATCCCTCCAACATGTTTTCCCTGCATCCACAGATATTAGCACAACAAATATATATATATATATATATATATATATATCAATCCGAACTGATAACAACATTTATATTCAACCAATCCACAGATATTTAAATATTAACTATTTAAAATGTCTAGCATCCAGATGTAAGTGAGAATAACTCACCTTGAGTTTCGGCGAGCGTTCGAAATTTAAATTAAATCGAATGACGTTCGACTTAACCTAAATTTTTACTCGCCGGGAATGATTTCAAAGTGGCTCCACTGCGAAATACTCGCCGCTGCGATTCCAACGCTTCTTGTTTCGTTGAAAACTAATATCGTATGGATTAGTTATGATTTTATAAAGTTTTGAATATCATCTACAAACAAATTTCATTTTATTTACCCAAAAGAAATCAGGGCTGTTCCAAACCATACACGCATTAGAGCCGCTCCTCTTCTTCTCCTACACATGCGATATAGGAACAAAAATGAACCCATCACGATCGCCTAGGGTTGAAAAACGTGGCCACCATACTGCACGAGAAAGCGATCGGACCCTGCCACCTCGAAGGTCATCGCACGACACTCCCATGCCACGATCGGCGGCGAACTCTGTCGCCCCAATTACCCTTGAATCGTCACGAACGGCGGCACGAACGCACCCCCACAACTCCCATCTCACCGCAAGTTAGACGATCGCAGCCGTTGGATAGATGAAGCTCGGCGAGCTCTTTGATTTTGCAGTTGGATGGTTTCACAATTAATCGATGGATGAAGAGATACGACAAGAAAAAGATGGAGATCTAGAGGCCATTGAAAAAAGGAGATGGCGGCCGGTCATTTTGCTAGGGTTTAGTAGAATAGATGTATATATAAATATAGTTTAATATTATTTTATTAATATTATTCTCAATGTAATATCTTGTTGCAAACGAACTACAATTTTCACGTACCAACAGACGCTCCTAGGGTTTTTCCGCGTTTCGGACGCAATGGAACAGGTTCCGGAAGCTAATTTGACCGTATGCGTGAGTTACAGAATTAAACGATCAATTTAAAATTAAATTGGTTAAATCGATTTCTAAGCGTTTCGAGCTGCCACAATCAGACGACAACACTGATTGCTACGAAAATTGAAATCCAATAATAAATAACTATTATGGATCCAATGGAACTGGTTTCGTTGAATTCTGAGACTGCGTCCTGGAAGGCTATTTTAACTCGTCTATTAAATCGAGCGCTTTCCTGAAATGATCAAAAACGCTTAAAATTTCACTCTTAAAATTTTATTAACTCTGTTATAACTCGTATAAAATTTATATTCACATTAGAAATCATTCTGATTCATCTCGAACCAAATTCTGAATATTTGCATTATTATATTATTAAATTCCATTATTAAATTAATAAAAAAATTCCAAATTCAATCTATCGACTATTAATTCCATCCAATAGTCCAATATTACTATATTAATTAAAATAAACTTAAATAAATTTTTAGAAACCATTTTATACTAATTTACACTCATATTCACCAATTATCCAATTCTAATATCGAGCTATTATTATTCAAATTTCAATTAAATTACTGTATGTAAAATTTTAACCAATTTAATTAATTTAACCAAAGTCTTTTGTTTCAAAAATTCAAATTATACTCCATATTCAACATTTAAAATGAACTGATTGTTCAAATCTGGCGACCCAAAATTCCGAGTCGTTACATTCCTCCCCCCTTATAGAAATTTCGTCCCCAAAATTTGCTAAGGTAGAAAAGAATGTTCCAAACTCAATAGCAAAACTTACCTAGTGAAATCTTAATTTCACTTTGCCTAAATTCTTTAGTTTCAAATCGAAACTACTAATCCAATCCTATTCCAAAATTCTTTATTTTCAATTTTTATTTGAAATCAACTTGTCGCTAATGAAACAAATGCTCCTACACTCATTAACTTAACCTAAACTTATTTAGTTACAACTTATATACAATTCCCAAAACCCTTTTAGCTCAAATCCAAACTCATGTGCTTCATTTATATTTAAAAGCTCTTGTGGCAACATTATTTCAAAACAACTTTCCAAGTTAATTATAAATTTTCAAATTTTCAAAAAAATTCTAACTCCCAAAATTTTCGAAAATTTTTGGCAGAGTCTCCCCTATACGGAGAGGCTTTCGCGATATCGCGATACAAATAAATATATATACATCGACCCACACGGTCGGAAACCAAAATATATCACAACAAATATATCATTTCCCAATTATATTTGCGTAGGCGTACCTTTTTAGCAAATTTTTAAAGCAAGCGGCTAATATACCGCATATATGCGCTCCAACTCTACCGATCACCTCCCGTACCTATACTATACTCAAACAAACTCATCAGTTTTCAAAGATATGAACATTTTAACAGCATTTTCAATATTACTCTAAGCGAAACATAACAATTTCATAATTCAATCAACAAATTGCATGATTTCATAAGTAAATCATATTTTATAGCATGTACAAAGTTTCTTTTCTAATTCCAAGCTCTATTTTATTCCACATAAATGATTTACATACAAGTTCGCCATTCGCAATTCATAATTACTACCACCAATTCATATTCACTTCAATATTGTGAACATATGCTTCACTAACATCATCTATTATAATTCAATTCCAAATTGATTCACAAACCAATTCCTATTTCAATTTGAAGAATTTGCATTTCTTTTATGATCCATTTTCATTTATACGCAAAATCACTTAAGAAAATTTCAACCCAATTGATTCAAAACCAATTTCATCTGCTTTCTAACACAACTCAATTCCGAATACAACAAATGACCAATTCTTAGCAAATTTTCATGTCATTCTCGCATATAATCATCACTTAACCTTATCTCCATTAAAATTAATTCTAGTTTAAATTTATATTAATTTTATTCCATTCGGAATTATTCATTGAAATTTTTAAATCAAATTCTTATTCTCACTTCAAATTTATTATTTAGCTTAAGTTTATATTAATGACATCCCATTCTATATTATTTACAGCCCAAACATCTTTAATTCATTCTTTCTTATTCCATCACAATAATTAATTAAAACCATTTCACTTGCAATTTCAATTTCATCATCTAAACAAAATTTATCCAAGACAACATTATTCAATTTGTTGAAGTTCTTTCACAACATTTTCATTATCTTCTTATATCAATTTTATTTTATTTTCCTTTGATTTCCATCCAAATCAATTCCAATCCATTTACAAATTTTAATGCACTTTATTTATTTATTCAATCAATTTTATATTTATTTTATTAACAAAGAGGCCACTTTAAATTATTTCACTCATTAGAATTTATTTACAATTCAAACCATCACTATTATAATCTAATTCCGTTATTCATTCACACTCTCAACCTTTTTATTGCCAAAACTAAATTCCATACTAGAACTGATTTTTTTTCTTTTCTAAATTTTCTTAACAAACCACCAAATTTTCATCCATGCCTACACAAATTCCATTTAATTTAGTTTACACTAAATTCATCTTCAAGCTTCTCTTTATTTAATTTAGCTTACACTAAATTCATTCTCAAAGAATTCCTTTGAATTTAGTTGAGTTAAAATTTTATTCACATAATATCATTCTTGCTTCCTGAATTAAATTTTTTTTCAATTTAATTCTTTCCAAATTCTAATACAAGTTCAACCAAATTTATTTAGCCATCTTGAATTTATATCATTTCCTTTACTATCTTAAATAAGAATTAAATTCCATTCATTTCTATTCATAACTCAATTGAATCCTGTTTTTAATTAAATCCAAATCCATCTCAATTCCATTCAATTGAAGTTAAATCCAATTCAATTCAATTTTAATTCTCCATATACAAGTTCAAAACTTATTTACAAACTTAAGTTCATTCATATCTTTAATCTCTCACTTTACCTTATTTCAATTTACATTTCATTAGAGATTAAGTTTGAATTCACCATACCATTTAAAATAAAACATGAATTCTATTCAATTCAATCCAAATCTCAATCAATTCCCTATTACGTTAAATTAAATTTAATCCGAGTTCAAATTTACCTTTCCATTCATCATTTAGTTTCCAATGGATAAGTCTAAAATCTTATTTACCATTCAAAGTCCATTTACCGATATATTTTTTACTTTGCCTCATCTCACTTTATATTTCATTTAAGATTTAGATTTGAATCCACTACACCATTCAACTCCTTCCATTTTATAATTGCAATTTCAAATTATAGAAATAGCTTAAGGATATAAGTTTTCATTATATAATTATAACTCACAGCTGTAACCATTTTACATTCAACTTACATTCAATTCAATTCAATCATTAAATTTTAATTCAATTTCCATTCCCACTTTTATTTAACTGATCTTAAGTTAAATTCAAAATTTTCTATTCACTTCAATAAATTTCATTCACTTCCATTTACTCAAGTTAAATTTAATTCCTTGCACAATTGTAATTCCACAATTTCAAATTATAAGCATAAGAATTAATAGCTCACGGGTACAATTTATTTCTCAATGACCCACAATTACAAGGTCATTTTACATTTCAATTTAACCCAAATCAATTTAATTCTAAGTCCAATAGTTGATTCATTTTAACTTTACACAATATTTAAATAGAATTTCCCAGAATTCAATTACCCAGTTTTATTCCAAAACCATTTTGAAATAATAATCAACTCATACACTCCAGGTATATCAAATCAAACTTCCAGATTTCTAAAACAATCTGTTTTCACCAAAATAATTTCCCTTTTGAAACTTATAAAATTACTTGTATCGCAAACAAGTCCAACAAATATCATAACCAACCACTTTGGATAGCAATCCATCACTTTAGAAACTCGAAAATGAATTCTAATGATGTGGCCAGCATCATCAGGATTATTTTCCAGCGACTGAAGTGAGTTCAGTGCTTTCTTACTTCCCAAATTCATTTCAAAACAGTTCCCATTCAAAAATACTTCCCAAAATAATATTCCAATATTGCCTTCAAACACCTTAGCAAACATTTCAAACTCTCCCAAGATTTCAAATTTCCAAACTTTGTTTTCAATATATTTAAAATCCTTTTTAAAACTTCCGGGGTTTAAATTCTGGCTTAGTTTAAATTTAGTTATTCTCCCTTTATATAGTTTATACTCATAGATGGTTATAACTATTTCAAATTTTAGATTAAATTTTAGATTCTTATTTGATTAAGACATTAACAACCAATCATCCAAATATATATAATAATTTCAGAAAATTATTTCTTTTATATCAAAATATAATTTTGGGTAAAATTATTTCATTTACCCACTTTAAAAACAATACTATGTCGGTTTATCTTGTTTAAGAGTTTAGAAACCCCTATCGATACGGTTGTACTTCCCGCATCGACCAGAATTCATAAACACTCAACCGATAAGTCAACACTGTACAAAAACCAATTTTATATTCACTAACAAATACGCTCTCATAGCTATTATTACACTCAACTCATTATAGAGTACTATTGACTTTGTTTAATGAGTAATTCCCCCACCAAAGCCTAGGTTGTCGCCAACCTAAGCTCTGATACCAAGTGTAACAGCCCGCAAATCCGCACCCCTTGAGTCAACACTATTCTACATCAATTAACTCAAGCGGAACAAAAATACGAACCATTAGGGATTAAAGAAGAAGAGATAGAAGAAGAAGAAACTAAACAATATAAGAATCTCACAGTCGCAGCAGAGTAAAATATAATAGTAAATAATAGATCTTTACACAAAATGAAACTATATCGGTTTTACACATCATATATCAGAGTATCTCATACACAATAATACCAGTCAGACAAACATACAATCATAGAAGCTGATATATATATACAAATATGGATAATACGTCTTGGACTCCAACTCCTCTCCTGCTCCATAGCAACCTACCCTGAACAAATAATACTCGGTCTGACCCGAGCATTATAATGAAATAACACCCGAGTCAGTCTGGAATACCAGCTGATAATAATGCATCCAAATTGATTATTAAAGTTTCAAATATCCTTTTGAAATCAAAAGCATCTCGTAAGACCACGCCACAAATAAACATGTCGGGTTTTTACCTTACGATAGCTAAAACACTTTTTATAGAAATCCTCTGATATTATAATAGGGTCTATATACAAATACTTATAAAATAGCCAAAATTGTTACATCAATTAAATTCCAGCTACTAGCCACAGAGTGGGTAATAGAAACAAAACTCGTACAAGGCTCGTAGGGAGAATGGATTTCCAACAATGACTAGGCACTGGGGTACCACCTGTCACAGTACGGGGCCTAGATCACCGTACCGAGGACCACGCCCGATCCCCTGCAACACAAGGCCGGACCCATCCCTTACTGGACAGTTTCGAATAAGATCACCCCGCGGTTAGGATCAGCAACCGCACCACAAAGCCGAATAAAAAGGGACATCTAGACAAGGATGACCTTACTCTCAAGTGGGGGCTACCCACGAAGCCTTGCTGCATATCCCCTGATTTTTAGTCATTCCCATTTGATGAGGCTTGAGACTAAGCGTTACCTTTTAGAACGTTTCATTTAGAATGCCCATCGCCCACCTGACGATGTTCCGAAAGCATTCGTCCATACAAGTCCGTCCCGGGTTCGAACGGAACCGAAGGCACTACTCCTACTACATCCATTTTGGAAATATCCTCAGGATTAGTAGCGACTAGCCCTTGCAATTCACTGCTCCATCTTCGACTCCGAACACGTTTTTCGCACGAAACGTACAAACCGGATCGAAGTGGTTTTCGAGAAATAAATCTCGATCCCGGTCTCTTCGAAACGATCAACGCATTTGTCCAATATTGATAGTCGGTGATTTTACTATCAATTAATATTCATAAGCATCCATCACACAATAATTCACACATTATTTATTTACCTCAAATATCTTTACAAAATATATTTCCAAATTTTCAAAGCTCATTTGAAACAATTTCCCAAAGTTCATCCTTTGCAAGATAAATTCTTTACCCTTTATTCCCATTGGAAATAACCAAGTTCAACACAATTTAGATTTTAAAACAATTAAACCACTTTATTCTAAAATATGTTTAAAAATATGGAAATTTACTACTAATTATTACACCATAAATATAATTTCAATATGTAAAGTAAAACATTTTATTATGATATAAACTTTGATTGTAAATGAGGGTTTCGTTAAACTAAATTTAAAAGTAGAATTTTAAAGGAATTAATACTAATTTCAATAGCTTAGGTCAAAACTAGCCTTTAAATGAATCCATTTATAAAATAATTAATAATGTAATCGCAAATAGTCACTATTGCTAATTTATAATTAGTTACTTTAAATAACAATTTCAAAACACTCATTTAAACTAATTATTAATCTAACTTTCTTTTAATAAAATCTGTTTAAAACTCGAACTTAGTTACCCAGGGAATTTACCTTCCATTCCCACATCCCAAAGGATACGTCTTAGAAATCCAACCGATTTATTACCATTCAAATTCATGTTTTAACAACATAAATTTCCTTTCCATGTTTCAAAAATAAATCCTTTTGAAGCCCAAACATAATTTTCCATTCCTGGAGATTTACTTTCAAAGTTCGGGTTTAAAAATCTTTTAAATAAACTTTTGAGAATTTATTAAAGGAAAATAATACTTATGAATTACTTAAATAAAATCCCAATGGTGAAAATTTCATTTCAAAATATTTTATTTACATTTAAAACTGTTAATTTATATTTGGAAAGCCTCTTTTAAATATATTTTAATTTCCAGGAAAACATCATCAAATAACCCCATCGTTATTTTTTTACAATTATAATTTCTATAGAATTTATCTCTAGAAGTCTATACTTTCACATTTATCTACCGATAAATTTCCTCTTCTATTATAATTCCAAATTTACCAATTTCATTCTTCATCCCAACCAAATCCCAATTTTTATTTCTTTAAATCCTTTACTTAACAATTTCTTTTATTTCTTCAAAAACCCAATTTATTTTATTTATGCTTAACAAATTTCAGGTTTAAAACTTATTAATTCCTATCACAACCAACTGGACTTCCAAAATTAGCTATCACGGTATACAAATAAAATACATCATCAATTATACAGTAGTTCCTAAATTGTGAGGAATCCAGTTGGATCCCTCCAACCTGTTTTCCCTGCATCCACAGATATTAGCACAACATATATATATATATATATATATATATATATATATATATCAATCCATACTGATAATAACATTTATATTCAACCAATCACACTGATATTTAAATATTAACTGTTTAAAATGTATAGCATCCAGATGTGAGTGAGAATAACTCACCTTGAGTTTCGGCGAGCGTTCGAAATTTAAATTAAACCGAACGACGTTCGACTTAACCTAAATTTTTACTTGCTCGGAATGATTTCATAGTGGCTCCACTACGAAATACTCGCCGCTGCGATTCCAATGCTTCCTGTTTCGTCGAAAACTGACATTGTATGGATTAGTTATGATTTTATAAAGTTTTGAATATCATTTACAAAAAAATTTCATTTTATTTACCCAAAAGAAATCAGGGTCGTTCCAAACCATACATGCATCAGAGCCGCTCCTCTTCTTCTCCTACACATGTGATACAGGAACAAAAATGAACCCATCACGATCGCCTAGGGTTGAAAAACGCGGCCACCATACTGCACGAGAAAGCGATCGGACCCCGCCACCTCGAAGGTCATGGCATGACACTCCCACGCCACGATCGGCGGCGAACTCGGTCGCCCCAATCACCCTTGAATCGTCACGAATGACGGCATGAACGTGCCGCCACAACTCCCGTCTCATCGCGAGTTAGACGATCGCAGCCGTTGGATAGATGAAGCTCGGCGAGCTCTTTGATTTTGCGGTTGGATGACTTCACAATTAATCGATGGATGAAGAGATACAACAAGAAAAAGATGGAGATCTACCGGCCATTGAAAAAAAGGAGACAGCGGCCGGTCATTTTGCTAGGGTTTAGTAAAATAGATGTATATATAAATATAGTTTAATATTACTTTATTAATATTATTCTCAATGTAATATCTTTTTGCAAACGAACTCCAATTTTCACGTAACAATAGATGCTCCAAGGGTTTTTCCGCTTTCCGGACACAATGGAACGGGTTCCGGAAGCAAATTTGATCGTATGCGCGAGTTACAGAATTAAACGATCAATTTAAAATTAAATTGGTTAAATCGATTTCTAAGCGTTTCGAGCTGCCACGGTCAAACGACAACTCCAATTCCTACGAAAATTGAAATCCCATAATAACTAACTAATACGGATCCAATGGAACTGGTTTCGTCGAATTCCAAGACTGTGCCCCGTAAGGCTATTTTAACTCATCTGTTAAATCGAGCGATTTCCTGAAATTATCGAAAACGCTTAAAATTTCACTCTTAAAATTCTATTAACTCTGTTATAACTCGTATAAAATTTATATTCACATTAGAAATCATTCTGATTCATCTCGAACCGAAATCTTAATATTTGCAATATTATATTATTAAATTCCATTATTAAATTAATAAAAAATTCCAAATTCAATCTATCTACTATTAATTCCTTCAAATATTCCAATATTACTATTTTAATTAAAATAAACTTAAATAAATTTTTAGAAACCGTTTTATACTAATTTACAATCATATTCACCAATTACCCAATTCTAATATCGAGCTATTATTATTCAAATTTCAATTAAATTACTGTATTTTAAATTTTAACCAATTTAATTAATTTAACCGAAGTCTTTTATTTCAAAAATTCAAATTATAATCCATATTCAACATTTAAAATGAATTGATTGTTCAAATCTGGCGACCCAAAATTCTGGGTCGTTACAAAAAGTAGATCTGAATTAAATAAAAATATTTGATATACACTCAAACGAGATGAGCATAAAAGAGTTTAAATTACTTGTTGCAAGATGAACCATCAAAACCACAATCATACGAAATCAAAACATATAAATAATCATGACTAAATAAATAGATAATTACCTTGGAATGTTGCCAAAAATCGCATCTTGAATGATAAATCGAAAGCTCCTAAATTTTTGAATCAACCTCTAGAGGTATCAATGGTCAAGAGGTATGAACCACCTTTGATAAACTTATTAAATTTATGTTTGATTTCGAAATTTTTAGCCCTATACCACAACAAACAATTAGAGATTTGTTTCATGGGAGGGAGAGAGAATTTTGTTTGGATAGCATATAACGAATAAATGAGGAGAATATGTTTTAAAAGAAATATTAAAAACTTTTAGTTCCCTCCTTTGGAACCGTCTTATTTATATTCCAATTAAAACTCATCAAACCATTCCCTCCAATTGTATCCCTTAGCAATATTTCCACTGTTAGTAATAACACCCTTCTTTTTGTCCAACTACCTTTACATTATGCAAAGTATGTTTTACAACTTTTTTGATATTTAATTCACAATTTAGGTAACAACAACATTAATAATTTCCTCCAAGGTGGATCAATAATCAACTTTTTTTTCCAATAATTTGCAACTGTGAAAAATCCATAAAGGAGCCATTCTGAACAAAAATAAACTATATGACATTGCCCACATACCAGATAATAAATGTGTTTTCTGTAATACAGAACCAGAAACAATCACTCAACTTTTCTTCGATCATCACATTATCTAGATGCTTGGATGGCATGCCTAACTAAGTTGTACTTACCTCATCCGCAAAATGATCATACTCGGGAATGGCGGCGTATCTACTAACAGATGAAACGAAAAAATAAGAAGACAAAGACTCTCCTTTATGCGCTTAAAATCTTCATTTGGTTGTACTGGTATGAGAAGACTAAGCGAGTATTTGAGGAAATGGAGAGAACGACATTTTTAATATTAAGTGAAATTTATTATGAAATTTCCCTTGGTATGTCATGGTGGAGATCGAAACAGCAAAAAGTTACTTTTATCCAGTTGAGCACTGACACGTGCATCTCTTGATCTATTCTATGTTTTTTTCGTTTTTCTCCCTTATGTTATGCCGTTTTCCTATCTAGTTACGTTTTTCCTTTCTTTACCCTTGTATTTATGTAAGCCCTTCGATTCTCATACTAGTAATAAAACTGGTAGGGGACCAGGATAAAAGCCCGCTTGCCTTTGTAGAAAAAATAATAATCATATTATGAGATTGGTAAGTGAGGCACTAAATAATACCAATTACAAGCACCGAACTGTATCATATATCATTGTTCATGTTCTCCACGCTCGTCGACATAGCTAGAATTCAATGGTAAGCAATCATCGCTTTACTTTATTACATTAACATATTAGACATACACCGCATGTACCAAATACACCTGTGTATGTCTTCTTGCTTTTGTAGTAGTAATAACTAAGTCTACGAATGGGGTTGGCTCAGTTGGTTTGTAGTTTAGACTACGGGATTAAAGGTCATGAATTCGATCCATGAGATCGAAACTTGTTGGCATTAATGAACCTTGTACAAAAGAAGGAAAAAAAATAACCTTCAGCTATGAGATAAAGAGCAGCATACATTTTGACACTACTAAAGTGCTTCCAAATGTTCATAATCATATTGGGTTTGAATGCTCAGAAGATGCAGCAAGGTTGAGCACCTCATGGACTTGCATATGAAAAGCCAATGACATCTCACCTTCTGCTTATGAATTCTACCACCCTAAATCTATGGCTCGACAAGCACCATTATTCCAGTGGTTAAGCTATTCGAATTTTGTGCGAGAGGTCACTAGTTTAAAACATGCATAGCGTGATTCGAACATTTATCGGTACATGATTTGAGGTTTGTTGCTCCAGTGACATATTGTATCTAAGTAACATTTAGAAAAATAAAAATAAAAAAAATCTATAACTTAAACTACATATTCGCCTGCCTCTTACCTATGGTCAGCATCAAAACAAGAATCCGTTCATCATGTCAAGCCTGTGAATTGGCAAGCATCAATTGTACCAAATAAAAATAGAAAGATGGGCATCATCCAAACAAGAATCCGTTCATCATGTCAAGCCTGTGAATTGGCAAGCATCAATTGTACCAAATAAAAATAGAAAGATGGGCATTGCCTCAAGATTAGTAGTTGGACTAGGAGTTATGATGCTTTTAACAATTACAACATATATAATCTAATTTCAGTGCGATTACAAAGAAGATAACAACTACAACATAAACACCATTATAACCACTATAAGATATCAACCACATATCCTGTAGTATACACAAGACAAACATCAACCAGAACAACAACACATGGATGAATCATGTATTTTTCTCAGTTGATAGACTCCCATTTGCATGAAAGAAAAAATGCAAAAAACTCAAATGATCTGCATAGTGAAATTGTACAAGAAGAGACACAGATCAATTCCTCACAAATATGAAGTCGAAGTATTAGAAGATCTAGACAAAATGAATTTCCTTTTAAGTTCAAACCCAACCAAACACAAAATAAGAATCTACCCTCCAACACGGTTCAACCCTAACATCACCCACCTCAATGACCAAATCCAATCCCTAAAAAACGGTTTGTAAGATAAACACAAAATCAACCCATCGGGCCTCCTCCACCAACCACCGCTATCCCTGTACCCTCTTCCACCTCGATGATGTCATGCTCCTCACCGTCGTATTCGCCGCTTTATTCTGGCATGCGTACATCGATCAGAAGCGGTCAGTGAGATGGAGCTTGGTGGGGATGGAGGGGGACAAGGTGGCGACGTTAGTGAGGAGAGATTTGAGAATTAGGGAACGGGAAAATTTTTGAGAAACATGCGAACTGGAAACAAGAGGATGAGGGTTATTTGAGAAACAGGCAAACGGGAAAAAAGAATGAGGATAAGGTAGAGGAAATGGAAAAATTCCAGTTAAAGCCATAAATTTTGTTAATTGAAGTAAAAAAAAATGTTTATATCAAACAAGATAGTTAAAAAGAAATTTTTATTCATATGTAAGTAATAGTGCACAACCTAAGTATATGCTTTTCTAATTTCAAAAATATTTCAACACTCTTGAATTTTCCGTAATTTTGAACATTTTATAAAAAAGTTAATTTTTTTTAATATTATATATTATTTATTTTTGAAATTTATGAAAAACTTCAAATTTTTCTTAAATTTTATGAATGTTGTCATATTTATTTTAGAAAATTTCAAAATTTATATTATATGAAATATTAAATATTATATTTACCAATTATAATTATTAGCTATTAAATAATAAATAATAAGTATTGCTTCTTAATTATTAAAGATTACTTATTAATAATTAATTATTGAAAATTAACCATTAAATAGCAAATGTTAAATATTAATTTTAGCCAGTAATTATTAATTATTATTATTTAATAGCAATTATTAATTATTCAAAATTAGTTATTTAACAATAAATATTACATCATAATTATTAATAATAAATTATTAAATATTAAATATATTTATTATAACTTTATGGAAAAAATATTATCAAAAATGTAAATGCCCCATCTCTATACCCTAATTACCAAAGAATATGACATATTTATATTATTTGGTAATATGATGAATAAAGCTGGTTATGAGTAACCATCTGTGAATATTCCCTTAGGATTACACCATTGCGTTTTGCTTTTCCTCATACAATTGTAAATGATGTTTACAGTATAGGCACAAAGCAAGAAATATGTTGGCTAACTCAAAATGGAGCAATATTAATATAACAGAAAACACAAGGTTGCAGATCATAGTTGCAAAAAATATAACACATCTCAAAACTCTATTTATAAAGTGAGTCTACAAACGCAAACACTCATCTCACATATATATCATGCATAACAAGTACTAGAGGAATACAAAAATACATCTTGTACCACGCATCTCATAACATTATCATACAAATACATACACGCATATATAAGGACTAAGAGAAAATGATAGATCTATCTCCAAAGCTGCCTAATATATAAGGACAATGAGACCCTAGTACCTTTCATGTCTTAGTTTGACCCAAGTATTATAAAGATAATAAACGGGTCAAACTATATCTAATACAAAAGGGTGAGATCATAGTAGTACAGTATACATGAATCTCAAGAAATATAGTCATACTTATACTAAATACACCAGCATCGACCAAGCAAAATGGAAAATCCATAAGAATATAGTCGCAATAAGAAAATATGCCAAAAATAGAATGAAATAAATGGAATAATCATCAATAAAATCACCATGTCATAAATAACATCATGCCCTTCATAGGGAAAAAAATGAAAATATGATGGTAAAATATCTTTAATCAAATCACAAAGGTTATATTAAAAGAGTAAAAGAAAAAGAAACAATCTCAAAGACGAGCATGAAAGCATGTCAACTCAAAAGAAAGCATAAAATCATGTTACCTTGAAAGATGAGCATGAAAACACGTTAACTCAAAGACATCCAGAAAGCATGTCACCTCAAAAGGGGAGCATAAAAGCACGTCAACATAAAAGAAGAGTTGTTTGAACCAAAAATGACACAAGCCCCAAATAGATTGAGCAGAAAATAAAAAGTGAAGAAAATAAATGAAAAACGAGTAAGAAATAAAACAAGCAAGATTTAGAGTGGCTCGGCATAGTCCGGTCCATGTCCATTACATGTTTCCTTTTAGTATACTCTTTTTTTTTCAAATATAGTTCTTATGGATCAGTATAAATACATTACAAATCGGTATAGATCCGTGAATTATTAAAACATACTAGAGAAAAGTTGAAGAGAAGCCAAAAGATCTATAAAATCGAACCCTATCCCTTTATATATGGTGGTAGGAAGCCGAGAATCTCTTTCGTTCTCGACGCTAAAGATTAATTCTCTAGAAAAAGTGGTGGCCACTTCATTAAGATTCGTGGGTCGATACCAATCCATGGTCTTGGATCGGTACCGATCCATGAAATGGCCAAATAAGATATTTTTAGTATTTTATCCTAGCTCGTCTCGTGGTTAGCTTTGTAATTCCAACCTTGTTTGTGCCATTATCATCTTATTTCTAAGTTCAAGTGATGGATTTATGGATGAATGGAGTTGCGGACTTTAAGTTCTTATGGAGATCGATAGAGAATTGCATGGGATTGATGAAATGGAACTTGGAATAAGCTACTAGCGTCATCACCTATGCATAAGAGTAATTGGGTTGGATTGGGTGAAATTTACTAGATCGATACCGGTCCACGGTGTTGGATCGGTATTGACTCAACACTTTAGTGGATTTTTGTGCTTTTCTTCTTGCATTGGTCTGGTCTTCGTCGTGTGTCTCTGTTTGTACTTGGTTTTTGGACTCTTGGCTATCTCTCTAGACTTCCTACCTTAATAGTTTCCAAGTTCATGTAACGTCCCGCCTTTTCGCACGCTTTAAATCGGCACACATGCCAATTAAAACCATAAGGAAGGGCAGATTTGTTATGGGGTAAATAAGAAAAAGCAGGGAAAGAAAAAACAAAAAAGAATCTTGCAGCGGAACGATAAAATATAATAATCAAATATACAGTTCATGAAGCTGTTTTATAAACATTTGATTATATTTAAACAATACATATCAGAGTAGCACATACCAGTGAATAATAATCAATGCAATGGAATACAGTGTGTAGTGGAACAATATAATATATAATAATAATGATGATGAAATCTTCGTCTTCGTACTTCAGAAATAAAGTCTTCGATTCCTGAAATGCTCGGACTGACCCGAGCGAATTGAAAAGACAAAACACTCGAGTCAGAACTAAAAGATCTTATGTAAGTTAAATCAACTGAAATAAGTATGAGTGTAATGGCGTCGGAGATGCTTACGGGGTTTGACATCTCCTATCCAGTGTCTAACATGAGTGCAGTAACTTAAGAGATGCTCCGGATTCACTTCTCCTCAGGATCCGTTGAACTATTTACTATGTAGTAATATTTCGCTATTGTAATAATGTCTATAGTAAAATAAACTTACTTTTAAATAGCGTTAAGGAGTTACCCAATCTCCCCCTTAACACAACAATAGTCCCAGTAGTCCATCCAATATCATAGTCCCTCCTGATCAGGAAGCCACTAGAGGATACCACACGGGCTACGGGAGAAAATCAAACTCGTACAAGGCGCGATAGGGTAGGTGACACAGCACAACTAGGCAATGCCAGGGTAGATATACCAATTGCTATCCGGGCTGGTGGTAATGCGTAGCGCGTAGCTACCGCCACCTCGAGCCACACCTCCAAATAAACAAAAATCAAAAGTGGCCATCGAATAAACCCAAAAGTCAAAGTATAATATCGAAGTGATGTGTCGGACCAAAGGTGCTACCTTATTGGCCCGAGAATCGCTCATGTTTTAGCCACCTTATGCCAACTCACGGGAGTCGGATCCACGTATTTACCTCAAGGAAACACCGCCACCATCCTACTTCATTCTGGAATCCCCACCACGTACACGGTTGTTAATGTGGTTTTCGGAGTTGGCAGAGAGTATGACAACTTCCGATCCCGGTCTCTTCAACAACCAACTGTTATTGTAACACCGCGGTCATTTCAAAATAATTTATACTTCAAAACCAGAATATAATATTTATTTCAAAACTATATAAATACGATATCATTTCTGTTTCAAAAACCAAATCAATATGATATCGTTTTTATAAAACCCAAATCAATATAATATCATTTTCCAAAAATATGACTCAAAAAATTTTCTTTCAAATTTGATCGAATTGGCTCCCGATATATATTCCATTGCGTTCGGAATAGGGGTAAAACATTATAAACGCCAGGCGGCACGCTTCGTTTGAAGTTCAGAAAATTCAGGATGAATAGTGTTTTGGAGAATTTTCTATATAAGGACGTTATTATCTTCATTTGCAACAAACCCTAATCAGAAACCCTAGCCGCCACTTGATATTCAATGGCCGAAAATTGTGCTTCTTCTTCCTCTAATATCTTCAAATCCGTTAATCGATTCATAAAACTTCCAACTACAAACTTCTAGTGCACGTTGCGAACTACAAAACCAACGGTCACGTTCGAAATGAATGCAGCCAATCAACGGCAATCTTTGCTTGAACGCACCATGTTGTTCACGTTTTTCGAAGCCTAGGGATGGCCGAGTGCCACGTCATTCATGGAGGTGGGGGTTTGCGTCACGAGCTTTCAAATGGTGGTGGAGTGATGTGGTTACGAGTATCGATGGAGGCGTGGCTAGTGAGAAAAGATCGACGTTCATGGGTTCATTTTCACGAATGCGAACCTATGGGGAGGAAGAAAGAAGAACGCGGCTTGGATCTGTTGAAGTTGAAACGAACGGCCAGAAATGATGAAGGTTGAAAATTTAAAGATAAATAGTAAAATAAATTATATATATATAATCATTCAAACTTTAAAATACTGTAACTTTTTGATACGAGGACGGAATTTGACGAAACGACTTGCGTTGGGTTCGTATTCACGAACACTACGCGATGGAGCCGGATTGGAATCGATTTGAGCTAGTGAAAATTTTGGGTAAAATTAAATGCGCGTTTAATTTTATTTGAAATAAAGCACTGCAACTGTATTTGAGACAAGGTGAGAACTTCTCACTCAATCGAAATTGTTTCGATTTAAATTTTAAATAGTTAGATTTAAAATTTCTTAATTGTACGACTGAATGATAAATTGCTATCTGTTGTATTGAAACAGACCATATACGCCGTATATTAAGCGGATGTTATTTATTAAAAACATATACCGCGATATTTCACCTCGATGTGGAATTGTTATTATATATGTACTTGGAGTTGATTTTCTCGCATTATATAGCGGACGAGACCCTATTGCGCCGCATAATAGCGGATAATATTTTATAAATCTCATATACCACGATATCCTGTATTGGAATGGGATTGGTATTGTGCTAACATCTGTGGATGCAGAGAAACAGGTTGGAGGGATCCAACTGGATTCCTCACCCGTATTGATTTATTTACAGATATTGTGATATATTCTGTTATCATACGATATATGATGTTTTGGATGCCGTGATTGTCATATTTAGTGTTGTTGCAGCATTGGGCCTATTTTGAAAAATTAAAAGTGTTTAAGTGATGATTTTCAAGTTTATAAAGGATTTTTAAAGTGATTTTTGAAAGTATAGCTTTTATTAAATTTTGGAATTGATTCATTTTAAATAAATAAACGTTATAATTTTAATGTTATAAGAATTATGATTTTTGAGAAATATAGTTCAAAATTGATTTTTGAAATATGGAGTTAATGAATTTCATAAAATAGTTTAAATTGGGACTTTTGAATTATTATAAATGGTTTATATAAAAGATTTATAAAACTGATATTTATAAATTAAAAATATTAGAATTATAAAACGAGTTTTTTTAATTGTTAAAATGAAGTATAAATGGATTTCATAAATAAATGAAATTTATAGATTTATAAGTTGTAAAGTTATAAAATGAATAGAGTTTGTAAAATAAAAGATTTATAAGTAATTAACTTATAAATTGGATTTTGGCATTTAAATGAGATATAAATAGAATTTGTTAATTGAGGAATTTTATAAGTTGAAGTTTTTATAAAATATATGAATGTGAATTTATAAACGTTGTTTTATAAATCCAAAACCAATAGAATTTGATAAGTAAATATAAAAGTTTATTAATGGAGATATATTCACAATTTTGGACAGTGAATAATATATTAAAGAAATGTTTTAGGAAGTGATCTTTTAAATAGGATTAAAACGATTTGAAGTTGTTTTAAAATGTGTTAAGGATCGAAACCATAGATTTCAACATTTATCGTTGAAATAGACGTTTTCGAGAAATAAGGAAAAGATGGACTATAACATTGTTGTTATAGTAAATGATTTTTGAAAGGAAATGTTTTATAAAGTACTGGGATTTATATATCTATCTTAATTTCGAGTTCCTATACTAGTGATTTTGGGTTGTCGTAACGATGTTTTAGCAACATTCGTTTTGACTCAAATGAATGCGTTTAAGAGAACATTTTCGTTAAAGCAATAAAATATATACTTAATCGTGTTTTAAGTATATTGAATATTTTCTAAGTATTGAAAATAAATAGATTTGTGAATTATTTATTTTTAAATAAATATTTGGAAATGTTTTCCAATGTAGAAATTGAAATGGTTTAGAGAATATATCCTTTTAAAGATATATTGTGTAACGACTCGATTTTATCGCGATCCGAAGGTCGGCATTCTTACGTCCACTGTATCAAATGCCGCATAATCGAATGCCGGAAAACCGAATTGTTAGGGTTAAAGAAGAAGAGGTAGAAGAAAATGATAGAAGAAATAAGAAAACAGAACAGAACAATATAAGAATCTCACAGTCGCAGCAGAACAACATATAATAAATAAATGATAATCTTTAAAACAAAGAACTATCTCAGTTATTACATTACATCACTTTACATTACATCATCAGAGTGTACAACAACAAACAACAATTAACATCGGAAAAGAAGTACTATATACTAGTGAATACGCCATGCTCTCCAGCTTGCCTCCAGCAACTCCTGAATTCCAAAATATCCTGATAAACCTGACTCTTGACTACCCGTGTGGAAATTGGTGGGCAACCAGGTTTAGGAAGGAAAACAATAAACTCCGAGTCAGTCATGTGACTGGTGTGAGAACTAAAACAGTTTATTTTTATCTTCAAAAACAAAATAGAGGAATGTTTTTAAAGTCAATTCGCAATGCTTTTAAAAATGAGAGTACCACAAGGCCTCCCGCACACATACACAATGCAAACGCAGAATCGGAGGAGATTTCTCCTTATGATAGTCAAAGATGCTTGATACGCACTAAAAAGAAACATTTGATATTATTACGAGTGCATAGTGTAGGAAAACATTTCGAAAGTAAAGATATAAATCTTAGCCAGCATAGGCATTCCGCACTCATGCCTACTATAGCTATCATGTTCAATAAAAGGTTACCGCCACATTCCATGGCAGGTTACACAACTAAACCCGTACAAGATCGTATTGTTTCTTTGGATTTCCAACAAATGTTCAGGCTAAGGAACTTCCTACCGCCACATGGGATCGCCTCTGGTGGGACGTCCCGAGAACTTAACCAGCTCTCTGCCAACACAAGGCCGGGTTCCCTTTGTCACTAGGTAACTACTACATGACTATGCCATCTCCGGTCCCTTTGGACCTTTATCCAAGCGCTCGATTCCAACAACACCACACAGTAATAGATATAGTGTATCAACATGAGTAAGTATCTGGGCTCCATACCATGATACCACCCTTTCCAGAAGGAAATGACATACCCTAAAGGGCGCGACCCTCATAACCTTACCGCATATTCCTGTTTTGACCATTTCCGGGGAGTGAGGTCTGACAAAGTCTCGTCCACAAAGCTAGGCACAAAGCCATGCTTTGATCAACAAATAATCAATAAATAATCATCACACAGCAACACTAAGCATGCCACATTACCAAATTGGGAATATATCGCTGATAACCTTCAACTTCCTAACCTCTGAGCACGTACGTCTCAGAGAAGGGTGTTAAGCTAAGAGAATAAATTCTCCGCCACCAACAGAAATGTATTTGAACGAAATCTGCTTTATATCTCAAAATGTAATGTCAGACATGTAACCATACAAGTCTGTTCCGGGTTCGAACAGAACTGAAGGCACTTCAAAATAAGCCCTTGCAATCCGGGTATTCACAATCCCGATAAAACTTCCCATCGCAAAGGAAATATCCACACCGTAGCTAACGGTGCAGAGACAATCGATAGGCCATCCTATCATTTTCACAAATATCCGGTCTTCAACACCGGTCATCAAATGCAATCCATAACGACGTATCACATATTCGGAATGGGTTATACGACCCCAAGGTCCTTTCCCGGCTAACCCGAATAGTGAGCGCTTATTCAAAAATAAGTGTAGCATTCAAATTCAAACAAATCACAACAAATACCTATTTAAAGGGAAATATTGATAGTCGGTTATTTAACTATCAATCAATATTCACAACATCACCCGATTTCAAATAATTTCCCAAATTATTTATTTTCAAAAATATCTTTATAAGATATATATAACCCACACTTCAACCCTTTTAAAACCAATTTCAAATAAATTTACACCCTTACAACTTTCATTTCAAAATGGTTCATTTAAACCAATTAAATAAATCCTTACCGATTTATTAAATTTACGTTCCAAATTCGTAAATTAATTTCCACACTTCAAAAATAAATCAACGTTTATTTTTAAACAAATTCCCCTTTTCATTTATAAATTCCATAGGAATTTACATTCCAAAATATTTATGAATATACGATTTCAGTTATTCATTTTCAATTTATCTTCAAAAAGATAAATTCTCAAAATGTTTCATTTCACATTGGAAAAACATTTCCATACTTATTTATTAATAAGTAATTCACAAATCTATTTATTTTCAACATTTGGAAAATATTCACTATATTTAAATAGAAATTAAGTATATATTTCATTCTTTAAGGAAATCATTCACTTAAACATATTTATTTAAGTCAAAACGAATGTTGCATAAAACACCGTTATGACGACCCAAAATCACTAGTATAGGGATTCAAAATTAAAATAGATATATAAATTCCAATACTATACAAAATATTTCCTTTCGGAAACCATTTACTATAACAACAGTGTTATAGTCCACCATTTCCTTATTTCTCGAAAACGTCTACTTCAACAATGAATGTTTAAATCTATGTATTCGGTTTACAATGCATTTTAAAACATCGTTAAAACGATTAACTTCATTTTATAATATTCATTTTCCCAAGCATATCCATTTTATTTGATAATATATTCACTGTCCAAAATCGTGAATATACTTCCTTAACCAATTTCAACTTTCAATTTATCAAATTCCATTGATTTCGAATTTATAGACAATGTCTATAACTTCCATTTCTATTTATAAACTTCGATTTATAAATCTCCTTTATTAATCCAATTCAATTTATATAACTCAATTATATACCAAAAGTCCATATTATAAGTTGAATGTTTATAATCCATTTATTTACAAAATCGTTCTCTTAAAACTTCACAAATTATAAATCTATAAATTTTCATTCACTTATGAATCCATTTATACATAACTTTAACACTTATAAAAACTCGTTTTATAATTCCAATATTTTTAATTTTAAAATATCAAATTTATACATCTTTTATATAACCCGTTTTAAAATAATTCAAAAATCCCAATTTAACTGTTTATAAATTTATAAACTACTTATCTCAAAAATCACCTTTTGGTTATATTTCACAAAAGTCTTAATTTTATTAACATAAAAGTTTATAACGTTTTAATTATTTAAAATGAATCAATTCAAAAATTTAATAAAACGTATACTTTCAAAAATCACTTTAAAAATTCTTTGAAAAACCAAAATTATTATTTTAAAACTTCAAAAATAGATCCAATGATGCAACATCGCCAAATAGTCTATCACGACATCCAAATATCATATATCGATATGATAATCAACAAATATCACAATATATGTAAATAAATCAATACAGTTGAGAAATCCAGTTGGATCCCTCCAACCTGTTTCCCTGCATCCAAAAAAGTTAGCACAATACCAATTCCGTTACAGTACGGAATTATCAAGGTATATGGGATTTATAAAAATATTATCCGCTTAATAGACGGGGCAATAGGGTCTCATCCGCTATATAATGCGGGAAATCAACTCCAAGTACATAAATAATACCAATTTCACCGTACTGTGAAATATTCGCGGTATATGTTTTTAATAAATAACATCCTCTTACTAACGGCGCATAATGTCTATTTTAACAATCAATAGATAACAATCATCATTCAAATATACAATCAAGCAGTTTTAAATCTAACTACTTAAAATTATAAATCGAAACTATTCGATTGAGTGAGAAGTTCTCACCTTGAATTTCCAATAGCAATTTCTAGTGTTTTATTTTGAATAAAATTAAACGAACGTTTAATTTTACCCGAAATTTTTGCTAGCTCCAAACGATTCCAATCCAATTTCATAGCGTAGTGCTCGTCCATACGAACCCAACGCAACTTGTTTCGTAATTTTCGACCTCGTATGAAAAAGATATCACGTTTTAAAGTTCATACGAATTTATAATATAATAAATTACGACTTATTTTAATTTTTTTTATAACCTAAAAACATCAGGGCCGTTGATTTTGCTTGAACGAAATCTGGCCGCTCCCCGTATCTTCCCTCTCAAGTAACGTGCTCGCGCAAAAAAGAACCCATGCAGTGATATTAGGGTTGAATGCTGCTCCACGTACAAACGTCGATAGCCCATCAAACCACCACCATTCGAACGCCATCGCCAAGAGCTACCCACGGCTCGAATCCCATAGAGCTCGGTCGAGCCATTAAAACTTGAAAAACGCACGCGAACAAGCCATGAACGCGGCCAAAATACTCCCTCTACGATGCGTTAAACCAGATCACAACCGTATGGATATGAAGCTCTCGTTGCACTCTATAATTTGTTAGTTGAAAGTTTCTTCAAATTATTCACGGATTGGAAGAGATTAAGAGGGGAAAACGAGATGATTTCGACCATTGAAATTTACACAGGCGGCTGAAGCATTTTGAAACCCTAGGGTTTTTAATTTTTTGCAAAAATGAATTTTTTAAGGGCTTATATAGAAAATTTCTCAAACACTATTCATCCCGGAATTTCCGAACTCCAAACGAAGCGCGTCGGTTGGCGCTTCTAAGGTTGACCCCGCGTTCCGAACAAAATGGAACGTGTTTCGGGAGCTAATTCGATCATCTGTGCGAGTTATGCCAATAAACGATCAATTTAAATTAAATCGATTTAAATCAATTTCTATGCGTTTTAGCTTGCACCGGACAAATGATAAATTCGATTGACTTGAAATTTGAAACCTTACAATATTATCACATTACGGATCCGATGAAACTAGTTTCGTTGAAATCCGAGACTGTTTGAAAAATGACTATTTTAACTCGCCAAATTAATATTAAAACAATTTCGATGCGTTTCGAGCTGCCATGGTCAAACGAAAACTCCGATTGCTACGAAAATTGAAATCCGATAATAAAAAACTATTACGGATCTAATGGAACTAGTTTCGTCTAATTTTGAGACTGTTCGAAAATAGACTAATTTCACTAGTCGATTAAATATTAAAATATTCAATTTTCACAAATTAACTCTTAATTCAATTTTAAAAGTTCTAAAATATCGTTCTAACTCCAATATGATAAAATAAAATTTTACAAATCATTTTCAATCATATTAAACTCGATTTTCAATTATTTCTGTAATTTAACATATTAAATTATTGATTTAATTATCAAATTAAATCCAATTGTTCGAAATAAAATTTATTCGACTTATAAATCTTACTTATTAATAGTTAAAATTAATTAAATACACAAATTTTAATAAATAGAAATTCTGGGTCGTTACAAATTGAAGTGAATATTTGCAAGTTAATTTATGGAAGATTAATAAAAAGGGCCCAGTGATTGTTATGGTGCTGGATATTTGTTTGTTGGCCTTGATAGTTAAATAACCGACTATCAGTATTTACCTTTAAATCGGTATTTATGCGATTGCTTGAATTTGAATGCTACACTTATTTTTAGAAATAAGCGCTCGTTATTGGGTTTAGCAAGGAGAGGACCTTTGTGTCATAAATCCATTTCGAATAAGTGATATGTCGTAATGGATAACATTTGAAGACCGGTGTTGAAGACCAGATATTTTCGAAAATGGAAGGATTACCGTCGAATGATTCTACATCGGCCGATCTCCGAAATAGAGATTTTATCACCCTTTGTGATGGGAAGTCCGGTCGTGATTAGTGAATATCCAGATTGTAAGGGCTTCTTTGGAAGTGCCTTTGGTTCCGTTCGATCCCGGAATGGACTTGTATAGATGTGTGTCTGACATTACAATTTGAGATGTAAAGCTGGTTTCTATCAAATATATTTCTGTTGGTGGCGGAGAATTTATTCTCTTAGCTTAACACCCTTCTCAAAGACGTACGAGCTCACAGGTTATGTAGTTGGTGGTTACTAGTGATACATTCCCAATTTGGTAATGTGGCATACGAAGTGCAGCTGAGCATTTGTTGATCAAAGCGTGGCTTTTATGAAAAGCGTAGCTTTGTCGGCGAGACTTCGTCGGACCTCACACCCCGAAAATGGTCAAAGTAGGAAAGATGCGGCAAGGTTATTAGGGGATAGCGCCCCCTTTGTGTGTGTCATTCCTTCTGGATAGAGGTGGTATTATGGTATGGATCCCTGATACTTAACCTATGTTGTTGCTGCAAACTTGTTATTTTGTGGTTGTTGGTGAATCCCGGGATTTAGGTCGGTTACGACCGGGGGATGGCATATTCGTGTCAGTTGTTACCCAGCCAGGGGTAACCTAACCTTGTGTTGGCAGAGATCCGGTGAGGTTCTCGGGGCATCTTTCTAGAGGTGTACTAATGTGGCAATGGGAAGTTCCTTGGCCTGACCATTTGTTGGAAATCCAAACCCCAATACGTACCTTGTACGGTTTTATTTGTAGAACCTGCCATTTACTTATGGTGGCGCCCCACAGTTTAAATGGTAGCTATAGTAGGCATACGATACTGGTCGTATGTTGGCTAAGATTTATATCATACTTTCAAAATGTTTTCCTACATCTTGCACTTATAGTAATAATATCAAAGAAAATTTGCGTATCAAGCATGTTTGACTATCATAAGGAGAAATCTCCTTCGATTCTGCATTTGCACTGTGTGTGTGCGGGTGGGCTTATGGTAGTCTCATTTTCTAAAAAGCATTGCGAATCTAATTTAAAATAATACTTTGTTTGTTTTTAAAGATAAACTGTTTTAAGTTCTCACACCAGTCTCGTGACTGACCTGGAGTTTATTGTTTCCTTCCTAAACTCTGGACGCCCACCAATTTGCACACGGGCAGTTTAGAGTCGGGTTATAGGTCATTCTGGAATTCATGAATTGCTGTAGAGATCTGGAGTCAGGCTGGATGGCTTTGCATATCAACTAGTATATAGTATTTCTTTTCTGTTGTTTGTTGTTGTAAACTCTGATAATATAATGTAATGTAATGTAATGTAATGTAATAACTAATATAGTTCTTTGTTTTAAAAGATATTCATTTATCTATTATATGTTGTTCCGCTGCGATTGTGAGATTCTGATATTGTTCTGTTGCTTTTCTTTCTTTCTTTCTTTCTTCTATCTTCTACCTCTTCTTTAACCCTAACGGTTCGGTTTTCCGGCATTCGATTGCTCGGCAATTGATACAGTGGACATATTAGTGTCGACTTTCGTGAGTCGAAAATCCCAACGTTACAAATCCAGTTATAAAAATTATACCTTTTTAAATTTTCAATTTAATTAATTTCACATCAACCTTTTAGAGTTTAATTCTTAAATGAATTCAAATTCCAAATAAATCTCCAATTTATCTCCCAACCTTAATTTATTTAAATCATTATACACTCTATATTAAAATAAAATTTAAATACTTACTCACATTTATTTTTAATAAAATCAAACTCTATTATTAAACTTAATTTTTATTTAACAAACTTATACATAGCTTAAATCAAGCATTTAACTATATATAAAAATAATATTTATATAATATCAAAAATCAATATTCATTTAACCATATTATATAAAATAATCAAACTTTATTATTGGGCTTATTGTATATTTCAAAGCCTATTTATATATAGCTAAAATCAATAATAAATTTGACGTTGATATAACATCTAAAATCAATATTTATATAACCTGTATACTTCTTTACAAAATCATAGAAATCATTTCAAAATATATTTATATATATTTATATAGACCGCGGTGCCTGTATATAATTTTCTACCCTATGGTCAAGTGATACGGATATTTATCATTTCAATCCGTAATTAAAATAAAAATTACAGTTATATATCATTTCAAATAGCAATCCCGAATCAAAATAAGTGCATAACAACTTGCAGATTATGATGATATAAATTAAACATCCATTCATCCATCATAAAATCATACATCCATCACAATCATCATACAAAACAAACAATCAATATCAATATATAACTGATAATATATAACAGGCAATTTACTGACAGTTATATTCAATAATAAATTAAATAACGATTAAATTTTAAATAAATGCAATTAACTGAGATGATGATTAAAAATATACAATGTAACGACCGGTAAGATTCTAAATAAATTTTATTGTTTATTAACGCATTTAATTGGATTTTTGGCAATATTTTAAACAAAGTAAATTACAAATAAAAGTTAATATTTGGATTACGTCCAATTAAACATAGCAGGCTTTAAATTTTCAATTTATTTTATCAAAGTTTATTTCGTTGTGAAATTCGATTTAATTCAAGCTAGCTAATAAATTGCTGGTAATAAATTTATTTTAGGACCTGAATATTTTTCTATGGAAGATTTCTTAATCCTATTCTGAGTGAGACGTCATCCTTCGTTTTTCCAAATTCGGACGTCTACTTCTCCATTTACCTTATTTCTGACGAATTAACAGCATTTTGGTACCGATGATCGACTTTTGATCGGATGATCGTACCACTGATAATGGTATACCGTTGTGATCGCCTCGTCATGCTGATCTCAACAGTATATTTATTTCTGTATTTTGGGATCCGGTGTACAATGGAAGCAATAAATTTGTTCGTTGTAACGACACCAAAAATTTGTGCCTTCTTAACTTTTCCTAAAATTTGAAACGTGCTATTCAATCAAACCAATAAATTGCATTTATTATTTAGCTGAAAGGATAGGTGACTTGCCGTTGACATTTATTTGTCCACTTTATGCTTTCGACGTGGATAATAATTTACATCAAAATTTCCCTTTATATACCATTCATCCCTACCCAAATCTATTCTCTACCGGTACCACGTGAAATGTCTATTCAAATTTCAAATGGGTGAAGGCAATTATTTTAGCCATTACCGTGTCATTTATTTCAGCCGTTACTATCGTTTTGAAAATCAAAACAGATGAAATTGGGTACGTTTTTATTCCTTTTGAACGTATTTGTAAGATCTAGGAAATTAATATAAAGTGAACGTAAAATCTGCATAGTAAATCGGCTATGAATTAGGAAATAAATAAAACGTACGTATAGGCTGTAAGCAAAAAAATTAAATTGCTTTAAATTGTTACCTGATTTCAGGGAGAGTGATAGCTGATTTCGAAATAAATAATATTCTAGCACGTATTAGCATCAAACTTTCTTCTCCTCTCCTCCTTTATATTCCATGTAGCCGAAACATTGTCCTTCTCCCTTTACTTCCTTTCTTCCCAGATCTTCCACTCCCTTATACATTTCTCTTCCACCCGAGATCACTAGCCGCCTCACGACGCCTGCCGCATCAACACTGATCCTTCTACCACCCCAAAGCAGTCCACAACCGAATCCTACCCCTCCTCGATAATTTTGAATTCCTGTCCATAGCAGCTTTCGGCCTCCCTGCTCACGTGACCCCTTCAAAGCCTCATCGTGCCGTCCGCTGCACGTCGAGAACATCCAACATCACCGCCACTAGTAACCTGAGTGGCACCGCTTTTATCCCTCTCATCTTCTCTGTGTTATTCCTCAGACCTACCGAGCCACACCGCCGTTCAAACCCCTCATCAGCGGCCAGCACCTCGCGCAACCACCAACCCGAAGGCCGAACGTCTCCAGCCACCTTTCATCCTCTCCTCGGTCGTCAGCCAACTCGCACTGACCCACTTCCCTCCGCCTGCCTCTTCTCCAGGCCGAGCTATCTTGTTTGAATTTTTTTAGGTACTTATATATGCATTTTATTCATACTTTGATTTTATAGGTTCACAAATAAGTGTGTGAGTCATACATGTTGGGTAGCTATCTGTTGAAACTGTGTTTCGTGCTTTGCAGTTTTGGGTCTTCTTCTAATTAACATACGTATTTCTATGATATGTACAGGTAGTTGATCAAAGTTTTAAATTATAAGCTGTTGCGTGAGTTGTTGGGTTTTATTATTATTATTGTGTTTAATAAGTATCAATTTTAAGGTAAATAGGTAGGTAAGTATAGGTATATCAGTGTATTGTTCAGTGACAGATATTTAATTATATAACTTGGGGAAGGTCTCTGTTATAGGTAGGATTTGCAGTGTTGGGTTCGTATATTATTTTATTTATGTATACTATGTATGTATATATTTTAAAACAGTATTTTATTTTAAGATTTGCTATATCTATATCTATATATTATATAAGTTAAATATAGACACGTACACCCTGTGTACCAAAGTATATATATACGATAGTTTATAAAAGTTATACAAGTTTAAAAATGGGCTTGATTTACAAAAGTTGATACTTTGTTTATTTGTTTGTTCAACAACAGTATTGTATATTTTGTGACAGTATTAATAAAGTACAATGTTTTGTATAATAATGGATACAACGTTCTGCATTTTAACAGTTTGTTTTAGTATAGGTTACGAAATATAGTAATGCATAAGTTGTATAAAATTTAAATACTCTGTTCGTGTTGGGTACATATTAGATTGATAATATCAGAAATATATATATAATAAAAAAAAATGATTTTTAATTTGGTTATAAGTTTGTTGTAGATTTTATATATGGGTAGACAACCTGTTGGTTACAAACATTTAAAAATCGATTTCATGGAATTATGATAATAATAGATAAATCTATCATTGTTTTGCTATCAAAATTCTGATTTGATTTCATCGATTTCTCCTTATCAGCCTTGATCGTCGGATTCATGCCGGTCTTTCTTTCATTTGATTCGTAACTCAAATCAGCTTCGCTGTCCATCTCTCTAGCCTCGAAAGGTGAGAAAATCACTCACGATTAACGTTCTTTTATTTATTAAATTTGATTTCAATTGAAACGTCAATTGAAATATGCGGTTGTTAGTGTTTTACTGTTATGACTGCTATTATCTGTATCTGTTCACCTATGACACCTGACGCCATTATCGGTTAATTATTTTATGGGATAATAATACAGATTGGTTGATAATTGATTTGATTGATTGATTGATTGTCGTTAAATTGGATGTTAATTTCTATTGTTAAGTGATAACTAGTCTGCTAGTTAAATTTGGTGTAGTATAGTTACAAATTAAAACGGATTATATATGACGGACATTAATTTATTAAACCTGACCCGCCATCTGAAAATTTGATTTAATTAAATTTGACCCATTTATTGTCGTAAAAATTGATAAATTTTACTTTAAACCTTTGAACGTAGTTGGGATTAATTGTGTAGTTTAAACTGAATTTTAAAAAGGAACGACAAGTGAAAACTGTAATGTAATAATCTGTAATCTACATGAAATGATAGTGTAGATTCTGGAAGTAATTATACAAATAGCAATGTGAATTAGTACAATTATTTCAGGGTTATTTGATTTATTATTGAATGGTTATTGATTGTTGTTATTACTTGTTTATTTACTTTGACACCATCCCTGTCATCACACTGCAAGTTCCCTTTGTTATGTTTGTTTTGGATTTGAAATGGGTTGAAATGATAGACCCAAGCGGTTTCCATTTAATTAAACTTGGGATTACGGGTCGAAATGCTATCCACCCGTATTTGGAATGAAAGGATAATATCCATAACACTGGGACCTTATGATAAGAAAAATACGGTCTTATAAAATGTAAATGCTTAAATACATATATGAAGGGTAATGATAAATATAGGGTAATTATATCTAGTTTAATCAAGATTGATTAAATACATAACGTATGATAAATATTTCACGTTTGATAAAATTTGAGAAATCTTGAGAAAGATGTAATTTAAAGTCACCAAAATGGTATTGAATAAGGGAGGGTTCAAAACTAAATAATAATGATGTAAAAACCAAGGATCTATATGAAACTGTTAAATTTAACATCTAAGTATCTAAGCCATAAACTATATTGAAATTTAACGGTTAGAGATTTGGATATGTATTTGGAACCCAGATAGTTGAATTTGTTATTTTAGACAACGAATTGAATTAGATATAAATTGAGGGTGAACTAAATTTGGATATTTTATTTAGGAAACTAGATTTGGGAAAAATTTAGTTGAAATATAGAATACTTAAAGTATGGAAACATATTGAAATAAAAGGGGCAATTGGGATATCAAATCCAGATATTTTATAGATTGATATAATTGAAGTGGTTATTTTAGGAAAATGTAAATTGATAAATTGAGATTGAAATTAATTTAAATAGGAAGGCCAGGTTGATGTGAACGATTGGTTAAGTTAAGGAAATTGAAATACTTTACCTTATAAATTATTTAATGTACATAAACCCTATCTTGGGAAATGTAGAGATAGTTGAAGTGAAATTGATATTAGGGTTGAAGTATAAATTAAGTAAATGATCACGGTGTATTATTGTATATTTCTACCTTGTAGATAGTTATATGGACCCTTAGAGGATGGACATCCTAAACATTCTTTAAGTTATTTGTATTTCAGTTGATATTTCACTTGAGTTGGATTTATTGATATAAGAATGTTAATCCTGACTCGAGTGTTTCGTGTTTTGCTTTACGCTCGGGTCAGACCGAGAAATACAGCATTAGAGACTCACCTTTGGAGCTTCATTTGGAGATCCAACTATCGTTCAGCTTTCAGTTTTCTAGTTGATTGGCTCAGAGAAGTCATTGGCTCGTACTGAAGACTTTTCTGTATTCAGGAGATTCTGATGTATTTATTTCAAACTCTGATGTATATAGTAGCTTCATGAACTACTATTTTTCTATTCCGCTGCATTATATTACTCTGTGTCTGTGATCTGTGTTTGATTTATTTACTGTATAATTTAAGTTTGCCAAAATTTTTATTAACAATTCGGTATTTTGAATTATTCAAGTCGGACATGTACGGTTTTATTGTCGATTTGAATGGTCCAAAATAGCGGGTCGTTACAGCTGGTATCAGAGCCAGGTTCTAGGCAAAACTTAGCATATATGGTAAATTTTATTTACAGAATCACTTTCGTTCGAGTTGAATCTCTTCCTATTGACTCAATTTCCTTTAAATTTTCGAATGTCCCTCGGTTCCGAAATTCATGCTTACCTCCCCCTATTTATATTCATTTGATTCGGGAGTATCTCATAACTCCACTGAATGTTTTGTAAAGGGGTGAAACTCCTTTACAATTGGCATTAATTCGCCTAGATTTCTGAAGTCACGGTTGACCGGTAGATGTCGCCCGCGATTTATAGAAGTGTATCCACCTTCTACTTTGTAATAAAGATTTCCTCATTTTGTTCAAGCCTTCACACTTCGTTTCGAAACTTCCTTTGGTCAAGTTTCTCTTAGAATTTTGAACCTCTATCTTGTTTGATTTGGACTCCTTGAATGATAGGAAATTATCTTGTAGATGGCAAAATCGGAAGAGCAGAAAGCAGCTCGTCGAGCTCGGAGAGCACTAGCCCGTAAGGAACGGGAGGAAGCAATGGAGAAGTGGGAAAAGCTTTGGAGGGAAAGGGCAGGACCTGGACCTTATGACAATGTCATCTGTTATCGGTGTCAAGAGAAGGGACATTATGCAGCCATGTGCGGGAAGAGAGATGAAGGAAAGAAGAGTGAGGGCCAGCGTTATCGATCCAAGATCTTCTGTTTTAAGTGCCGTAGTACGGGACACTTTCCCAGTCGCTGCCAGAAGGTGAAGAAAGTAAAAGCTGTGCCCACTGAATCAGTCGACCAATCAACCATTTGCTATCACTGCAGGCTGACTGGGCATATAGCCAGGAATTGTCCTGTGAGGAAGTTCGGAAGGAAGGCTGCGTTTCCGCAGTTCGTTAGGGACGATGGGCGTGTCATACATTTATGCAAGAAATGCAGAAGTTGGGGCCATATTGAGGGGGAGTGTACTGGACCCGTTGAAGCCCCACCCGGTAGAATTAATACCGATGCTTTGTTTATGTAGAGGGGTTCCTGTGGATCTGTTCGTTTCAGCAGTTGTTTGTTACTTTCAATAAACTCTATTGTATCTTTTGCTTAATTGAAGTTCTCAAATAAAGTATTCATGTTCCAGTTTAATTGATAAGAAATTCGAATCTCTGTTTGTTTAAAATCTGTTCTTGAATCATCCTTTGAAAGATCGGGTATGTTGTATTTTGAAATTGTTATATATATGGAAATTATTATTTGGATAACTATGATTTTATTCCATATATAAAAAGGGAAATGTTTTCGATGAGGATTATATACCTATATGTATAAAGCAAATAAGAAATGTTTTTCTATAAAAAAGGTTTTGAAAGGATTTGAAATTTTGAAAAATTATAAGAAATTGATTTAGATAAAAATGAATTATAACTGAAGGGTTAAATTTGAAATTCGAGAATTGAATTCCGGTATTTTGAAATTGGTTTTAAGATTTTGGAAATTATATAAAAATAATACGACTTAAAAGTATTTTTCGAATAAGAAATGTTTCAAATACGCTCGAATAAATTCCAATAATTTTGAAGAAGTTTCAAAGAAGTTTTCAAGAAAATAGAAGTCCAGAACTCACGTATGTCGCTGGAGAATAATTTCGGTGATGAGTGCACGCATCATCGACATTGATTTTCGAGTTTCAGAGTGGGGGAGAGGCCACTTTAATAGCTTCGCTATGCAAGTGATTTGTAAAACCATTTTTGATTTCAAATTCCGAAGTAATTTGATATTTTCGAAAGAAATATATATATATTTGAAAAAAAAAAAATTAAAGGAAGACCGGTGTTCAGTCCTCGAGTTTTCGATTTGACTTAGAATAACTCTACTTATAAAAAGGTTGATTTCCTACTCTTGGACTTGAAATTGATTTCACCGACTATTTTGAAGGTTCGAGCACTTCCAAATCAAGGTTTAAAGGTTTAAAGCTAGGAAATTTCGAAAGTAGAAAATATTTGATAAAGCATATAAGTTGGGTTTGTATGTTTAAGATTGAAACCTTTTGTTAAGAAAATGAATATGACTATTATGGAATTTAGTTTTAAATAATGGTTGCAAAAAGGTAAATTGGATATTTCAAATAGAAATAAATAGTTTAAAAGGTTTCAAAGGGATAATTATAGATTTGGAAATCATTTTGAGTATAATTGATTTGAGAAATACATGCTTTTGAGATTTAATTGAAATTAAAAACCAGTACTTATATGGTGATTTTGGAAGTGAATTTGTTGATTTGAGTTATTTTAATTTGGAAACTGGGATAAATTTTCTAAACCTATCATTTTGGGAACTTTGAAATTTGGAGCTTTAATTTGGAAGAAAAATTTGGTGAAATCGTATATATGATTTTGAAGCTGAAGTGATATTGAATGATTTGAAATTGAGAACCTTATATAATTAAGCACTTTATTTGGGGAGTGGTCGGACTTATATAAAATGGATTTGTATAAGTATGAAAGTGATTTGAAATCTATTGATTTGAAAGGTACTCAATTTGGAAAGAGAATTGTATAAAATCAAAGTCCATATAAGTATGTTTTGATATACTATTGATTTGGAAAGTATTTGATTGGGTAAAGGAATCCTATATATAATGGACTTTATATAAGTATGATATTTGGAAGTATTTGAAAAGGTACTATATGATATATATTTTCCAAGTAAAGATATGGAAAGTGCCTTCTGCTTGATATCCGCTTTGTGGCCACAGCGTGGATTCATTTTATTGATATTATTCTCTCTGATTTTTGGTTTTCCGGATGTAATACTCGAGTGTTCCCACCGTGGCGTAACCCATGGTTTCTTTTTCTCTCGTGAATGCACAGCGCAATTGCCTGGCTGAGTCTTGCCTAGGGGTACGGATTGTTTCCTGGGGGAACCAGGCGTAACCATTGTGTATCTGCGAACCATGATCGGACAAAGGTTTTTGGTTTGATTGATTTGTTTGGATCGTACTTTCCATATCTGTTGTTTTTAAAATGTTTTTCAAGTATTTTCACTAGGTGTTGAAACGGGTCTACCAAGTACTTGAAGAATTCTAGCTTTGCGCCTGATCAACGCATAGCCAGAGTCTTCAAGAACGAGGATAAACTTGTTGAAACATCGAGTTATAAAAGTATTTTCGAAAGAAAATTTATTTCGATATAATAGTATTTTATTATAAAAGTATTAAAAGGGGTATTTATTATAAAATATTTTCCCCAACAAACAAATTTGTATTAGTCTTTGAAATTAAATTCCTTTGGAAAATTGAAATTTCGTGCCCGATTCTTTCTTTTGAATCTACTTTATCTGCTCAGTTCAGTTATTCACTTTGATTCTATTTTTCCCAATCTACCTTCCGTCCTTATTGGATTTATCCTTTAAATACTGTCTAATTATAAACTTCATTGTTTAATACAAAATTTTAAGTGTTTTAAATATTTTGGGGTTATTAATTAAATAAAGCAGCGTTAAAGAAATGATTTAACTTACTGATAATATTTGAAAGGTATCTTGAGTTAAACTAAAAGTTCATAGATTTTGGATTTTATATTTTCAATAGTCCTTGTAAAAAATAAAGAATAATATAAATAATTGTTTCAAAAGGAGTTTGAAAGGTATTAAATATTAAAGAAAGATTAAATTTCAAATGAAGTTTCAAATGAATATTTCAAGTAAAATTTATATAGTAAATTATCTACCATTGACTTTTAATTTACGTTATTCATGGTTGTTCTATTCTCTTACCTCTTTCCTTTTCGGGGACGAAAAGTTTTGAGTGGGGGAGAATGTAACGACCGGTAAGATTCTAAATAAATTTTATTGTTTATTAACGCATTTAATTGGATTTTTGGCAATATTTTAAACAAAGTAAATTACAAATAAAAGTTAATATTTGGATTACGTCCAATTAAACATAGCAGGCTTTAAATTTTCAATTTATTTTATCAAAGTTTATTTCGTTGTGAAATTCGATTTAATTCAAGCTAGCTAATAAATTGCTGGTAATAAATTTATTTTAGGACCTGAATATTTTTCTATGGAAGATTTCTTAATCCTATTCTGAGTGAGACGTCATCCTTCGTTTTTCCAAATTCGGACGTCTACTTCTCCATTTACCTTATTTCTGACGAATTAACAGCATTTTGGTACCGATGATCGACTTTTGATCGGATGATCGTACCACTGATAATGGTATACCGTTGTGATCGCCTCGTCATGCTGATCTCAACAGTATATTTATTTCTGTATTTTGGGATCCGGTGTACAATGGAAGCAATAAATTTGTTCGTTGTAACGACACCAAAAATTTGTGCCTTCTTAACTTTTCCTAAAATTTGAAACGTGCTATTCAATCAAACCAATAAATTGCATTTATTATTTAGCTGAAAGGATAGGTGACTTGCCGTTGACATTTATTTGTCCACTTTATGCTTTCGACGTGGATAATAATTTACATCAAAATTTCCCTTTATATACCATTCATCCCTACCCAAATCTATTCTCTACCGGTACCACGTGAAATGTCTATTCAAATTTCAAATGGGTGAAGGCAATTATTTTAGCCGTTACCGTGTCATTTATTTCAGCCGTTACTATCGTTTTGAAAATCAAAACAGATGAAATTGGGTACGTTTTTATTCCTTTTGAACGTATTTGTAAGATCTAGGAAATTAATATAAAGTGAACGTAAAATCTGCATAGTAAATCGGCTATGAATTAGGAAATAAATAAAACGTACGTATAGGCTGTAAGCAAAAAAATTAAATTGCTTTAAATTGTTACCTGATTTCAGGGAGAGTGATAGCTGATTTCGAAATAAATAATATTCTAGCACGTATAAGCATCAAACTTTCTTCTCCTCTCCTCCTTTATATTCCATGTAGCCGAAACATTGTCCTTCTCCCTTTACTTCCTTTCTTCCCAGATCTTCCACTCCCTTATACATTTCTCTTCCACCCGAGATCACTAGCCGCCTCACGACGCCTGCCGCATCAACACTGATCCATCTACCACCCCAAAGCAGTCCACAACCGAATCCTACCCCTCCTCGATAATTTTGAATTCCTGTCCATAGCAGCTTTCGGCCTCCCTGCTCACGTGACCCCTTCAAAGCCTCATCGTGCCGTCCGCTGCACGTCGAGAACATCCAACATCACCGCCACTAGTAACCTGAGTGGCACCGCTTTTATCCCTCTCATCTTCTCTGTGTTATTCCTCAGACCTACCGAGCCACACCGCCGTTCAAACCCCTCATCAGCGGCCAGCACCTCGCGCAACCACCAACCCGAAGGCCGAACGTCTCCAGCCACCTTTCATCCTCTCCTCGGTCGTCAGCCAACTCGCACTGACCCACTTCCCTCCGCCTGCCTCTTCTCCAGGCCGAGCTATCTTGTTTGAATTTTTTTAGGTACTTATATATGCATTTTATTCATACTTTGATTTTATAGGTTCACAAATAAGTGTGTGAGTCATACATGTTGGGTAGCTATCTGTTGAAACTGTGTTTCGTGCTTTGCAGTTTTGGGTCTTCTTCTAATTAACATACGTATTTCTATGATATGTACAGGTAGTTGATCAAAGTTTTAAATTATAAGCTGTTGCGTGAGTTGTTGGGTTTTATTATTATTATTGTGTTTAATAAGTATCAATTTTAAGGTAAATAGGTAGGTAAGTATAGGTATATCAGTGTATTGTTCAGTGACAGATATTTAATTATATAACTTGGGGAAGGTCTCTGTTATAGGTAGGATTTGCAGTGTTGGGTTCGTATATTATTTTATTTATGTATACTATGTATGTATATATTTTAAAACAGTATTTTATTTTAAGATTTGCTATATCTATATCTATATATTATATAAGTTAAATATAGACACGTACACCCTGTGTACCAAAGTATATATATACGATAGTTTATAAAAGTTATACAAGTTTAAAAATGGGCTTGATTTACAAAAGTTGATACTTTGTTTATTTGTTTGTTCAACAACAGTATTGTATATTTTGTGACAGTATTAATAAAGTACAATGTTTTGTATAATAATGGATACAACGTTCTGCATTTTAACAGTTTGTTTTAGTATAGGTTACGAAATATAGTAATGCATAAGTTGTATAAAATTTAAATACTCTGTTCGTGTTGGGTACATATTAGATTGATAATATCAGAAATATATATATAATAAAAAAAAATGATTTTTAATTTGGTTATAAGTTTGTTGTAGATTTTATATATGGGTAGACAACCTGTTGGTTACAAACATTTAAAAATCGATTTCATGGAATTATGATAATAATAGATAAATCTATCATTGTTTTGCTATCAAAATTCTGATTTGATTTCATCGATTTCTCCTTATCAGCCTTGATCGTCGGATTCATGCCGGTCTTTCTTTCATTTGATTCGTAACTCAAATCAGCTTCGCTGTCCATCTCTCTAGCCTCGAAAGGTGAGAAAATCACTCACGATTAACGTTCTTTTATTTATTAAATTTGATTTCAATTGAAACGTCAATTGAAATATGCGGTTGTTAGTGTTTTACTGTTATGACTGCTATTATCTGTATCTGTTCACCTATGACACCTGACGCCATTATCGGTTAATTATTTTATGGGATAATAATACAGATTGGTTGATAATTGATTTGATTGATTGATTGATTGTCGTTAAATTGGATGTTAATTTCTATTGTTAAGTGATAACTAGTCTGCTAGTTAAATTTGGTGTAGTATAGTTACAAATTAAAACGGATTATATATGACGGACATTAATTTATTAAACCTGACCCGCCATCTGAAAATTTGATTTAATTAAATTTGACCCATTTATTGTCGTAAAAATTGATAAATTTTACTTTAAACCTTTGAACGTAGTTGGGATTAATTGTGTAGTTTAAACTGAATTTTAAAAAGGAACGACAAGTGAAAACTGTAATGTAATAATCTGTAATCTACATGAAATGATAGTGTAGATTCTGGAAGTAATTATACAAATAGCAATGTGAATTAGTACAATTATTTCAGGGTTATTTGATTTATTATTGAATGGTTATTGATTGTTGTTATTACTTGTTTATTTACTTTGACACCATCCCTGTCATCACACTGCAAGTTCCCTTTGTTATGTTTGTTTTGGATTTGAAATGGGTTGAAATGATAGACCCAAGCGGTTTCCATTTAATTAAACTTGGGATTACGGGTCGAAATGCTATCCACCCGTATTTGGAATGAAAGGATAATATCCATAACACTGGGACCTTATGATAAGAAAAATACGGTCTTATAAAATGTAAATGCTTAAATACATATATGAAGGGTAATGATAAATATAGGGTAATTATATCTAGTTTAATCAAGATTGATTAAATACATAACGTATGATAAATATTTCACGTTTGATAAAATTTGAGAAATCTTGAGAAAGATGTAATTTAAAGTCACCAAAATGGTATTGAATAAGGGAGGGTTCAAAACTAAATAATAATGATGTAAAAACCAAGGATCTATATGAAACTGTTAAATTTAACATCTAAGTATCTAAGCCATAAACTATATTGAAATTTAACGGTTAGAGATTTGGATATGTATTTGGAACCCAGATAGTTGAATTTGTTATTTTAGACAACGAATTGAATTAGATATAAATTGAGGGTGAACTAAATTTGGATATTTTATTTAGGAAACTAGATTTGGGAAAAATTTAGTTGAAATATAGAATACTTAAAGTATGGAAACATATTGAAATAAAAGGGGCAATTGGGATATCAAATCCAGATATTTTATAGATTGATATAATTGAAGTGGTTATTTTAGGAAAATGTAAATTGATAAATTGAGATTGAAATTAATTTAAATAGGAAGGCCAGGTTGATGTGAACGATTGGTTAAGTTAAGGAAATTGAAATACTTTACCTTATAAATTATTTAATGTACATAAACCCTATCTTGGGAAATGTAGAGATAGTTGAAGTGAAATTGATATTAGGGTTGAAGTATAAATTAAGTAAATGATCACGGTGTATTATTGTATATTTCTACCTTGTAGATAGTTATATGGACCCTTAGAGGATGGACATCCTAAACATTCTTTAAGTTATTTGTATTTCAGTTGATATTTCACTTGAGTTGGATTTATTGATATAAGAATGTTAATCCTGACTCGAGTGTTTCGTGTTTTGCTTTACGCTCGGGTCAGACCGAGAAATACAGCATTAGAGACTCACCTTTGGAGCTTCATTTGGAGATCCAACTATCGTTCAGCTTTCAGTTTTCTAGTTGATTGGCTCAGAGAAGTCATTGGCTCGTACTGAAGACTTTTCTGTATTCAGGAGATTCTGATGTATTTATTTCAAACTCTGATGTATATAGTAGCTTCATGAACTACTATTTTTCTATTCCGCTGCATTATATTACTCTGTGTCTGTGATCTGTGTTTGATTTATTTACTGTATAATTTAAGTTTGCCAAAATTTTTATTAACAATTCGGTATTTTGAATTATTCAAGTCGGACATGTACGGTTTTATTGTCGATTTGAATGGTCCAAAATAGCGGGTCGTTACATACAAACAGTCATGAATAAATTCATAATCACAGCATAAATTAACTTAACAAACATAAGAAATTTTAGACCTTGTGAGTGGGTTGAAACACTCACGTTTTGAAACCAGCGTCAAAGTGTCCGGAATCCCAATACGAACCTAGTGGAAAAAACCGCGCATGAATTAGAGTTCGTACGCAAAAGTTATGCAATTTAAAACAATTGAAATCAAAATTTAAAATAAAACAAAAATAAAAATGCAATCCATACCCTCACCACGTCAGCATCTTCTCCAACTCTCTATAGGAAAAAAAACACGACCGAATCTAAATTCGCGCACGCATATGAATTCGAACGCCCGTCCATCGTGCTCCCAAGCCACGACGTCCTCACTGACACGGCCGTTGACCTCACCGCCGTCACCTGCAGCCCCCCTACGCCCTCGTGCATCGCGTACGACGATCGGCGCTGTGCAATTTGTCGCCGCCGCCATGATTTCACAAACCCTAATCTAATTTTTCTGCTCGATCCGGCTGTTAACTCGCCAAGAAATCCACATGGATGCAATCCTCTCGGCTATCTCCACAATACTGCATCTTCGAATCGACGATCAATCGCAGTTGATCGCGACTCAATGAATGGCCACAGATTGTTTAGTAATTTCAGGAAAAACTGTGACTCCAAGCGAAGAATGAATCACATCTCTGAGATGTGCTCATCGAGAGCTTCAGATCCATATAAAATTTGATAATAATTGAGGAGTTTGAAATTTTAGCTTTGGATTGAAATTTAGATTGGATAGATTAGGGTTTACAGCCATTGAGGAAGAGGAGCACAAAAGTTTTTGTACGTATATAAATGAGGAATAGAGGCTGCTAGGGTTTATAACAGGGTATTTATAGACAACTGAAATAGAATAGATGGACCTGATTAATAAACGTGCTGAACGATCTATGGCCCGAAAAGCCTGTTTCGCCTCCGGAACGAAATTTGGTCAAGCCATATATCAAAATAGATGTTTTAAAATATTTTAAATGCAATGGAAAAGGTTTCAAGTCCAAATTCCATCGTATGATGAAGTTATGCTAAAAACAATATTTTTCAAATTGATTTCAATTTCAATGATTTCAAGGCGTTTTGAGTCCGTACGATCGAACGACAGATCCGATCACTACGAAACTTGAAATGCTACAATAATTCACCATTACGGATCTGATGAAACCGGTTTCATTGACATCCGAGTCAATGGCCAAAATGGCTATTTTCCCACTAATTAATTAAATAAATAAATTAGCTAATTAAATCAAAATTTAAATTTCTATTCGAAAATTGACAAATTTCATCACTTATGATTCCTTAATCATTTACAATGATTTTAACAAATTTGAATGTCAATTTAGAGTTGATTAATTTATAAATTTCAATATTAATTCTCAATTTCATTAAATTCAACATTATAAATTTCCAATAAATCTATTAAATTCACTTCCATTCTATTATTCAATTTATTAATGTCAATTAGATGAAATTAACATTGGCTCAATATTTATAACATTAATAATCTCCAAATTAAAATTAATTTTCAATTAACGAAATAATTAAATAATTAATTCCATTCATTTGCAATTAATCCAATTATTGAATGTTTATTCAAATAATATAGTTAATGCTAGTTTTTACATTATATTACATAAATATACTCAACTTACTTTCTTTATTGTCTATTAACTATAATTCCCATTAGTATTGAAATCTTTGCCAAATATAGCATTTTCATTTCCTCCTTTATTTGGATTTCATTCAACTTGTTTATATTCAATTTATATTAACATCACTACCTTTAATTTTAATTATCAATTCATTTATAAACCACTAACCATACCTTATTACCAACTATTACCTCAAATCCACAAAATGTAATATTTAATTTCATTTATTGCAAATTGTTTCCATAAATTTCGATTGCTCTAATTTGGTTTGCATTAACGTTATTACATTAATCTACATGCAATTACATTTAATATTCCCAATAAATTTACTTACTGAACATTTATTTTATTCAATGACCATTTAATAAAAATTAAATTCCTTAATTTAAGTCGGTGCCTTATATTCAATTTTTTGCTAAGTATACGTCTTCATTAATTCCACTGATTTGCATTTCATTTAATTTATTAAAAATTACCTTAGTTAACATTAACGTAATAATTTACTTAGATTTATTGCAAATATTTACCATATAAAAATAAGCAGGCTAAATAACTTATAAGTTACTATTCCCAAACACTTGTTACAATTGTTTACATAACCCAAATTTCATTCAATCATTAGTAACATGCTATTTAATTATATTTATTGAAATTTATTTCCAATTTATCAAAAACAATAAATTACAACCTTATATTGTTTTTAATTATTTGGGACTGCACTAAATTAATTAATTAATAACCTACATTAACATAATCGCGTTAATTTACATTCAGTTATAACTAATCCATATATTATTTCACACATTAATACATTGATTGCATTTGTTTTTATTATATTCTATTTAAAACTAAGTCATAATATTTGAATTATTTTATTAAGTTGGAATGTTCATTCTTCCCAACCAATTACCATTTTACATTATAACTTTACAATTTTAAATAAATTCATTAATTGTCATTTCAGTCATCCTATTAATTATAAACCATAATTAGCATTTTTACGTTTTAATTTACTTATTATTTCATTAATAAGTTACGCAAATTTATTTCTCCAAATATTAAATCACAAAGTCTTATTTAATTTACCATTGCTACTTTACCTTTTTAACGTTTGCATCATTATAAATTATATATAAAAAATTCTTCTAAATTTAATTACTCAATTTTTATTAAAATAATCAAACTTAATTATTGAAAATTTACGGGTCGTTACAGTTCACATTGTCTAATCTGTCTGTATACTACCTGGTTAAAAGGCGGGATGACATTTTCCTTCCAAAGCATGCCTTGCAAATGGAAGGTATGCTTTGCTAAAGAATAAATATTGAAGTCGGTGAGATATCTGTAGTTTAATTTTCTGGTTATCTACCATTGAAGATACCACGAATCATCCTATTTCTTTGGATTCCCCTTTTAATCACAGGTTGTTCTAAACCTGTCGGAGCCTGAGATTTTGAACTGCCTAAGTGTAGTCTATATATCTTCATCGCTCTGATTTCATTCAGAGCTATTACATCACATATCAAAATCATCCCATGTTTATTCGGGATTTACCCATTCTACTCTAATTGCAAGGTGTTTAAATCCTTTTATCAAATTTGTGTCCGAAAAAGGGCTCGATCTCTCTAGATTGTTTTTTTTTAGTTTGATGCTTATGTTAAAGGGGCGATCTCTCTAGATCATTAACTATTTAAGTTGAGGGGACACTCTCTTTGAGTCATTAGCTGTTTAAGTTGAGGGGACAATCTCTCTGAATCATTGATCAAATCTGTGGCCGTTCAGGGCTAATAGTTAAATCTGTGATTGCGCTAGATCATTAGTTGAACTCGTGGCCATTAAGAATCGGTAAGTAAATCCATGGCCTCTCTGGACCATAAGTCAAATTCATGGATGTCCAGGACTGATAATCAAATCCATGTTCTCTACGGACCATTATTCAAATCCATGGCCATTCGGGCCGATGATCAAATCCATCGTCTCTCCGGACCCTTCCTATGCTAAATCCACTCGCTCTCCTACGAGGGGACTCAACAACAAGCTAGCCCATCTGCTCACTCTTTAGTGGGGGACTTACTTCATGCACTCTGGTCATGTCTCTCTAGATGAGGCTTAAAGCGATCAATGTCGTATAAATCCATCTGCTCGCTCTCCGATGAGGGGAATTACACTCCTGTCTTGTCTCTCAAGACTGCGCTTAAAGTGATCATTATCGTACTAGTCTATCCGCTGACTATTTGGAGAGGAGGCTTGCACCTCCATGTTAAAGCGATCGATATCAATCAGATATAAAGGGATACATCATCCCATATCCTCTTCAGACACACCTAGCACCTCTATGTGTCGGATGTACCTCATCAAATGAACCATTGGATCAGTCTTTCCATCATATGTTTCCAACATAAGCAGCTTGAAATTAGGCGTATTCCTAAGATAGCGAATATTCGAAGCAAATGGACTCATATTCACATCCTTCAGTCTCCGGTTGGTTAATCCACACCTCATAGCTTGTCACAACATACCAATAATTCTATCATCATCATTCAAAAGAATTCTCAAATTAACATTCACAATCTGCCCTCCATTTCCATGGGGAATTCTAGCATATATTTCTCCAGCCGTGCAAGTTATGCATTGACATTCTGATTCACATTCGGCTGCTCAACATCAGTCCTGGGACATGGTTCATTTCTGCACAAGTTAGCTCCAACCACGCCCTTTGTTTTTGGGAATCGGTAACAATCTGTGGTCATGGATCTATACCGATCCATACGACTCGTTTAAGGATCACTCCATTTTGCTTCATTCCACTTCCAATGCATTTTCTCCAGCTTCGTCCCTTGGTTCTGATTTTCCGCAACTATAGTTGTTCCTATTTTTCCTATTCTCTTAAAGAAATTCTTCATCATCTCTTCTTGGTTGGAAATCATCCTTTACTATAATTCATTCATCACAGTCTCTATCTCATCCTTGGTTATATAGATGGATATAGGATTAGCTTCTAAGGGTGCCTCTTGGCTGCCCTCTTTTTGGTTTCCTCAAGTAATGAACTTTCTTATTGACTGTCGTATCATCTTGAATTTAAAGTCTCAAATCAATGAATTGTAGTGTTTCTCAATGAAAGCACCAAAATGTTTGAACCAAAAATGGCACAAACATCCAATAGAAAGAGTAATGAATACAAAGAGAATAAATAAATGAAAAATTAGAAAGAAATAGAACACACAAGATTATAGTGGTTCGGCGTACTCTGGCCTACATCCATTTCAATTTGCTTTTAATATACTATTGTTTTTTAAGTACAGTTCTTATAGGTCAGCATAAATCCGTTATGGTTCAGTATAAATCCATGAATGATTACAAGAGATTAGAGATGAGTTGTGAAGAAGCCAAAAGATCCTTAAAAATTCGCCATGCCCCTATATTTATAGCTGTAGGAAGCCTAGAATCTCATCCTCATGATCTCCACCTCATTCTCCATGCCAAAAAATAAATTTCCTAAAAAAGCGATGGCCACCTCATCAAGGTTCATGAGATCGGTACACATCCATGGTCATGGATCCGTACCGATCCATGAAATGGCCAAATAGGATGTTTTGAATATTTTGCCCTAGCTCCACACGTGGTTAGTTTTGTGATTCTGATCTTGTTTGCACCATTATTAGCTTGATTCTAAGTCTAAATGATGGATTTATGGATGAATGGATTTGCTGACTTCAAGTGCCCGTGAAGATCAATGGAGAATTGCATGTGATCAATGAAATAGAACTTGGAATAATATACTAACGTCAACACTGGTCTATAGGAGAAGTTAAGGTTAGATCTGGTGAAATTTGCTGGATCGATACCAATCCATGGCATTGGATCGATATAGATCCAACGCTTTGTTGAATTTTTGTGCTTTGCTTCTTCCATTGGTCTGGTTTTCGTCCGACGACTCTATTTGTAATTGGTTTGTGGACTCTTGGGCTATCTTTTCGACCTTTTTGGCTTAATAGTTTCAAAGTTCATTTCGTCTAATCTGTCTGTATACTTCCTGGTCAAAAGGTGAGATAACAAGAGCATAAAAGTACGTCATCTTAAAAAGTGTCGTAAATTTCAAAATATTAATCACTTAATAAATGTTTGAGTGTCCCATACCACTCGGTGTTGCATGAATAATTACTACAAGTCAGTAAATTCCACTGAAGACAAGCCTGAAAGCATGTTATGTCGAAAAGTGTTATATACTTCCAAATAGTAATCTATTGAGTAATGCCCATGTCCACAGCACAAGGTGTCACTTGAATATTTACTGCAAGTTAGTAAAGTCCACTCAAAATATTTTACAAAAAAAATTCATATTAATAACCGACTACGTTTTACCTATAGTCCCATACAAATCGGTAATATTAGATCGTTTGTTTAAACTCCACATTATAGAAAATGTATTGCTTATGGAAAAAGCGTTCATAATAATCTTTAATTAAGATTTTATAAAATAAGTTGCACTTTACAAAAGAGATTCAAAACATATTAAAAGTACTGGTAATGCCTTTCTATTTAAATATATCGTAACAATTTGCCTCAGAACGGGCCTAAATTTTGACCTAGAAAAGTCCTATCAAAACTTAGATACATCCTAGGTTAGCTATTGTTTGGAAAACGAAGTAATAGTACAGAGCAATAACAATTCTTTCAGAACTCACAGCGGATGGAATAAAATATAATATCAAATTGTACTTATCTATGTCAAAACCATTTGAAATGTCATAATACAAAATATCGTAAAAATGTCATATAAAATCTGTTACATCATTCGTCCAAATACATGGATACAACATAAAAATATCATAAAAGATAATAATAACTGCCACAAGCTTAAGCCACTCCACCTTCAAGCATTGTCATAGTCATCACTCTGTCCTTAGCTAGTGTTGTAATAAGGAGGGAGTCAGAACAACAAATGTCTGGTGAATAAAAACCTTGAGTCTTACCTTTTCCATACTTGGGTACTATATTTCAAAATAAGAATATGTCTACATACAAAAACCATTTAATGCTTCTTATAAGGAAGGAGGGCAAGTCCACATTTAACTACCTAATACCTTCCATTTCCAAAGCGGGTTTCTGAATCCCATAAACCAAATACCATGTCATAAATGTCTAACAATGCAAGAGATAGCACTCAAGCCACTTAATACCTTTTAATGGAAAATAGGCAGACTCTTACCGATTAAGACCTCAACTAAGGAAGACCTTCATTTAATACATATTCTTAAGGTACTCCTAAAAGGTGACTATTAAGCTGATATCACATCGAATCTCTTGAGCCACTTAATAATTCTTAATAGAAAGGCAGACCCTCAATCAGACACTTAATACCTTAACCCGAAGCAGACACTTATTGAGATACCACATATTTTGCTTAATAACTAGCCCCATAGCTATTTAATACTTTATTTGAGGAAGATAAGTGGCCTCTCAAACAACCACTTAATACGTCAAGACCACAAAGCATGCCCTTCGTATTATGGCATATACTCATAATGACGTCGTAAATTAGTCCGGCTATTCATAGGAACTGGTAGCTAAATTAACTAGGCCGGTTTACCCTATAGAATTTGGGGCTAACCTTGCATCATTATAAATATTTATCATAGGATATATCTTACATCAATATGAAGTGTATACGATAATTGGTAGCCTCAAAGTGAAGGGCAGATTTCTATCATGCAACTCTGCTAATGTTGCATCCATATGACTTATCCACGATCTAAATACTTTCTATATATATAACACTCATCTCACCGTTTAATAACTAAGGCCTTTTAAGGAATCTTCCTTACTAAGACTTAAAATATCAATTACTTTCCTAAAGGTGGAAATTAATGACAATTACTTCCTAATTAATTTTGCAATTATATGCCATAACTATACGTTTATTACGCTAATAAAAATGAATATATATTCACACCTAATCAATTTTAGCATGTGGTTTATATGCCCTAAATTAGCATTAAATCTCCATTCTTTTAACAATAATACAAATACAAGTAATTTTCCTTCAAATTCCTTAGATTTTGGTATCCATAACAATGGATTCTAATATTCATAACAAGGATGAAATATCCACAACCAAAACTGCAATAAATAGACTTGTAAATAAAAATAGAAACCCAATTTATTACATAAATTAAATGAAATATCCAAAATAGTAGGAATTTCAATTCTTATTTCATATTCCATTCAACTCCACTTTTACAAAAAAAAATGAAGAAATTTGTTTGAAGTTTGCAAACTACAAATAGAATTCATACTCTAAACCCTTATTCTAGTAAAGAAAACTCATAATCTAAATCAAAGAAAGAAGAGAAGTGGAACAAAATGTGAAATTATTAGAAATTGTAGCATAATATAAATTCCACCAAATTAACATAAATACTTTAGAATCACTCTCTAGAATTGACATTTCAAAATTAAAAATAAATTTTGGGAGATTTTATCTATTTTGTTTTTGAAATATCATAATCCCTTAGGCATATTCAAATTCATATAGATATACTGATCAATTATTGAAAGAGAAATACTAAGGTTCCACTCATAAATTATCCTAAGCTTCTCTCGTATGGATTTGCAACTACCAAGAAACTCTTTTTCGAACCTCCTTCTTTTGATATATACACACATAGCAAAGGATAAGTGTGCGTGTGTGTGTGTGTCTATATATATATATATATATATATATATCAATATATATATATGTATGTATGTATGTATGTATGCGTGTGTGTGTGTATAATTTTGTTAGATTCAGTGAGTTTGGAGGAGAAAAAACAGACTAAAAGAATAATTACAAAAAGATTATAATCCTTACCTGAATTTCTAGTTGAATTTCTGAATCTAACTGAAGAGTAAAAATGATAGAGGTTCAAGGTACTTCCCAAAAATTTATGAACAAAAAGTACAGAGGATAACGTCCTATTTATAGGAGTTGAAACATGCCAGAACTATAGGATGGAGTTGGGTGAAAATGAATAAATACGGAGCGTTTTTAGAAAAACTGCAGCTGCCGCCCTAAATAGGGATCAAGCGCCCCCTATAGATTGGTCTAATACTAAGGATCGACTGCTTAGGGTTGGAGGTTTCAACCTCTACTCCTATTTGAGGTGCGTTCATTTGTTTTTGTTGCTCATTTATTTTATTCCATAACTAACTTTTAATTTTAATTGTTTAAATTAACTGTTACTTAATCCCCAATTAAACCAACAGTTTTGAAATTCAAACGCTAAATTTAAATACACATCGGATTCAAACTAAATTAATTTAAATATGAAAATTTCAAATGCTCATGACTTCTTCGTTTGAGCTCCGTTTTCAGTGTATTATGTATGGAAACAGATCGGAGTTTCTCCATGAATGCAACAGAATAAATTCCATGATTAAATTTCAGCTTTTATAAAATTTTCATTGTTAACCCTACCTTATTTAATTCAATTCACTCAATTTACTTATGGTTGATTTTACGGGATGTTATTTTCCTCTTTTAAAAAAGGATTTCATCCCGAAATCTTTCGTGGGTGAATAGCGTAATGCGCGATGACATCCATATTAGCTAACCAAGTTATCTACACAACCATCTACTTAATCAAAGTGCAATGTGATTATGTATTGCAGACATACTACAATGAGCTCAATCCAAGCATGAGTGTGTAAAGCTTGTCATGTAAGTATGCATACAAATATCCTAAACATGCATAAAAGTTTCTATATGAGTGTAAAGTGGTTGCGAAAATGTATGGCAACCATCTCCTGCCATCCAATCTAACAACCATGATGCAACCAAAATCCTAATTTTTGGAGAGAAAATTTACCGGTGAAAAGCTCTAGATAAGTGATCTTTATCTTTTCCTCTATTTTCCATTTTCTTTCTGGTGGGTGTCTCCCTAACGTACTAGTGAAAGGCTCTAGATGAGTGATCCTTAAGGAAAAATATCATTGGTCATTGGTAATCAAAAGGCTTTCTCTGCCAATTCTCATACTTAATTTGAATCCCTTGGTAAATTTTATTGTAACTCAAATGGAATTTCTTATGTTATTATCTCATAAAACTTCTCTTTTTAATTTATGTTCATCTACACTCGTTATTTCTTCCAAGGAGACGAAGACTAAAGAACATGTTCCTACTTTTACTGAGCCAACTAAAGCTACTCTTGTCAAGGACTCTATTGCTAAGGCAGTTGATGAGCTAAAAAGGAAAGCAAGCTTTAGTGCTCTAGTTAATATTTCAGTTTCTCCCTTAAGTAAAAATCCTTAGCTTGGGGGTGATCGAATTTCTATTGTTGCTACAGAGGAGTCACGTGTAAAAATTGATCTACAGTTTAAAACCTTTATGTAATAAATTTAGACTCTCCAGAACATAAAGCTCAATAATGAACTAAGGAGACTCATAATCCTGATTTCTTCCTTAATATTTCATTTCCTACTTCTCCCTTCAGTTTCATCATTTTCTTGAGGAGCTTGATCTAACTCCTATACCTAATGAATATCTCCTTTCGGAGGCTCCTGCTCAGATTTCCACAATGAACCTTAAGGATCTCCTTCACTTAGCTGCCCAGTCTCTAACTTTGATTTCTCTTATGCCTTTACAGTCTTTAACTTTCTCGAAAGATCATCTTTATATCGTCCTTTAGAAACCTTTACTGGTATGATTTCTCTTATACTTGGTTAATAGCGACATCTAACTCCACATATCTTAATTTGTCTTATGCCCATCATATTTTCCAGTTCAACAGGCTTCTTAGGAGCCTCTTAATCAAACCGCTAAACTCAAGGAATGAATATCTTCATTTACAGCTCAAGTGATTGATATTATCGTGAAGAAGGGTGATGTTATTCTTGAGAAGGAGAAACTCATATCCTCCCTCGATGAGGATAAAAAAAGCTAAGCCGTTACTCGAGGATGAAAATTGAACTTTAATGGGTCAATAAAGTGAAGACCGAGATGGATACCAAGATAAAATCTCTGAAGAACCAATTGGAAAGAAAAAGATGCTACTTTGGTTCATGCTAATCACATTATAAAAGATGCTAAGGAGAAATTCGCATTCTTCCTCAGTCAAGCTCTCATTATGATTGTAGAAAAGTGATATGAACATGCTTTTCTCGTAGCATACGGTGAAAACATTGACAAATTCCTAGATTTGGATTTTCCTTCTTTGCCAAAGCTAATCCAAAAATTCAAAAGAAATTTAATCTCATACTAAGGAGAGCCATGGGATCAATTCAGGATGAATTCCTAGAAGAATAAGCTATTAACCCGGTGAAGTTGTTATCTTTTGATGACTTCCCACATGGAGAAGTTGGGATTCATAAAAAAGGAGGATGATAATGAAGAAGATGTCAACAATGATGATGAAAATGGTTACGTCAATTATGGTGTTAAGGATGATAACAATGACGGTGATGATCAAGATGGTGGTGGTGGCAAGGGTCCTAGAGGGCTAAAGAATGGGGGTAGTGGATCAGGTGGTCATTATTCATCTACTTATGATGTAGGTTTTTGAAACTTATCTAAACTTTGGGGTGGTTCACAAGAAAACATTTCTCTGAAAGACGCTACTCCTCCTAGTCAATAACCGATGCAACGACCTGGACTCGATCTTCGAAAACCGACTCCCAAATACATCACCCGTATTCCAATGCCACAGATCCAAACGTTGAGTCGGGTTCGCCGGAGCTTATAACAACATTAGGTGAATACAACATAGCGGAACCAGAAGAATAATTTATCGACACGCAATTATTTGATACAACAATGATACAAATGAAATGATCAACATTATCAGTGATACACAAAAGCGGAAAACACAACAGCGGAAAGATAATGTCTTCAGTGCCAAAACTCCAAACCTAAAGCTCGAACCACCACAGTGCTGAACTTGAAACACAATTCGAACGCCAAACCAAAAACTCCAAGGATTGCCAAAAACTACATCTATAAGCTTATTATCAAAAAATCTAACTCTAGGCTGCCTGTTTGGAAAATTGCGGGCACCCAGAGTTAAGAAAGGGAACAATAGACTCCAGCTCAGTCATGGGACTGGCGCGAGCAAACAAAAATAGTTTATTTCAAAAACACAAACAAAAGGAAAAGGAATTCGCTATGCTTTTTGAATAATGAAACTACGATAAGGCCTTCGGCCATACACACAATGTAATTGCATAATTGGATGAGATTTCTCCTTATGATAATCAAACATGCTTGATATGTGAAAAATCCTTTTTATATTATTATTAGTGCATAGTGCAGAAAATGTTTCGAAAATATAATATTAACCTTAGCCAGTATACGTACCATTGTAGTATGCCTACTATAGCTACCATGTTAAATGGCAGGTTCTTCAACTAAAACCGTGCAGGGCGTGTATTTGGTGATTGGATTTCCAACAAATGGTCAGGATAAAGAACTTCCTCACCGAATTGGTACGCCTCTTGAGGGACGTTCCAAGAACCTAATCGGCTCTCTACCAACACAAGGCCGGGTAACCTCTGTAACTAGGTATTTAACTATCACGAGTATGCCATCCCCCAGTCTAGACCAACCTTTTCCGAGTGCTCAACACCAACAATTTAAAACAACAACACAAGTTAAGTATCTGGGCTCCATACCATGACACCACTTTGTATCCATGAGGGAATGCACATATCCTAAAGGGCGTGACCCTCATAACCTTGCCGCATTCTTCCTGTTTCGACCATTTCCGGTTTGTGTGGTTCGACGAAGTCTTGTCCACAAAGCTACGCTTTTCACAAAGTCATGCTTTGATAAACTAATGATCAGCAGCACTTAGCATGCCACATCACCAAATTGGGAATGTATCACTAGTAACCATCAACCACATAACCTCTGAGCTCGTACGTTTCAGAGAAGGGTGTTAAGCTAAGAGAATAAATTCTCCCCTACCAAACAGAAATGTATTTGATAGAAACCATTTTTACATTTCAAAGTGTAATGTCTGACATACATCCATACAAGTCTGTTCTGGGTTCGAATGGAATTGTAGGCACTTCAAAGAAGCCCTCGCAAATCCATCCCGATCGAACGCCCCCATCACATATGGAGATCTCTATACCGACGCGACTCGGTGTAGAGACATTCAACAGGTAATCCTTTCGTTTTCGAAAATACCCGGTCTTCACCACCATCTTTAATGTTATCCATTTCGTCTTATCATTATTCGGAATGGGTTTTATGACGTAAAGTCCTCTCTCGGCTAAACTGAATAATGAGCGCTTAATTTTAAAACCATATGGGTATATTGGGATCTTAGTTAAGTCACAACTTTTAGCCCAAAACCTTTCCTTTTGAATGGTTTAAACAAATTACCACTTTTGATCTTTTAAACAAAAGATCCATCTTTTAATATTTTAAATAAAAGATTCACCTTTTAATCTTTTAAATAAAAGATTCACCCTTTAATCTTTTAAAGAAAAGGTTCACCTTTAAAATCCACTTTAATTTGAAACAAGGTTCACCCAATTTTTTACAAAGATTCATTCATAGCTTTCAAAACAATTCCATTTCAAATTTGATTTACACCCAACTTGAAATCCTTTCAACAAAAACTAGAAATTCTTTCATTATATGAAAATCATTATCATGTGAAAATAAATACTTTTCATTTCGGGAAAATCCGATTATATTTACTTAAGTTATAGCTTTTTAAAGTACACATTCGAAAATCAGCGAACTGATGTATTCTAGGCAAGCTCTATTTGAATTCAAGTCTCCAAATAATTTATTTAATATACTTTAAAAATGTTCACATATATATTTTGTATAACTTACATAACCCTTTCAACCCAAAATTTCCAAAACAATTTCAAAACTTAAGTAAGATACATTATATTCAAACTAATTTCAATTTCAAAAGCATTTCATCTTCAACCCAATTCTATTTCCAAAACCATTTGGATTCAAAATCAACTTTAAACTTTTCACCAATTGAATAAAATAATATTAAATTCAAAATGACTATGACTTAACCAATTCCTCGTGAAATCCATATCTGTATGTGTGGTGTAGTCCAGGGGTTTTACATAGAACAATAACATAACACAACCATCATCAATTCAAGCACAACAATATCGATAAGCGGTATAATACTATAATGCTTATCTTTCATTCATAGATAAACAAGTAATATCATCACAGATAAATAAGTCATAGTTCATTGCACAATTCAGAACAGTTCACATCACAAAACAACACAATCAGAGATAACAAACAATTCAAAGCATTCAATAGAATTCAATCATCCATAAGTAAATTAATCAATCACCTGATTATAATTAATTCAAAATAGATTTACAATTTATGAATAAATTACTAATCCTAGCTACAAATCATTTTAGTTAATTATTCTTTAATCATTAATTAATCAACCTTAATTTATAAATCAATTAACCTTTAATCGTTAAAAAATTAACCAAAAATTAATGAATTATTATTTAATTAATTATCCTTAATTAATTACATTAATTAATTAACCATTAATTAATAAAGCATCTCTTAATTACTTTTTATTAATTAATTAGCCTTTAATTAATTAATTATCCTCAAATTAATTACCTTAATTAATTAATCACATTAATTAATTATCCTTTAATCATACATGAATTAACCTTTAATTAATCAATTAATTTAACCTTTAATTAATCGATTAATTAACCTTTAATCATTAAAATAATTAACCTTTTAATTACTTACATTAAGTAATTGTCTATAATCACTTGATTAAACAACTTTAATCATTAATTAATTACTTTTTAATTAAGTAATTATCCTTACGTAATTAACCTTTAAATTAATTAACCTTTAACCATTAATTAATTCACCTTTAATCATTAATTAATTAACCTTTAATTGTTAAGTAATTATCCTTTAATTACTTAATTAAACTTAATTAATGAAAGATAAACCACTTACGTAATCATCAAAATCTTCATTAATCAATACCTTAATTAGTTAAAGATAAATCCTTTATCTTATTTAATTACCCAATTTCATCATTTAAATCTTGTTTAATAACCTTTGAAATAAATTCATTATTAACTTAAAACCTTTAAGTTAAATTAATGTTTTATAAAACTCTTAATTATTACAATATTAAGTTTATTTAAATAAACTTGTAAAATAAAGGTTATATAGATTAAACACTTTAAACTTAATTAATTTGAAATAATTTTTATTAAAAAAACCTTTAACAAATTAAAACTTAAATAAACACTCATTATTTACAAAAGAAGTAGTCTTAACAGAATTGTATTAAGTAAAACTTGATTTTGTTTTAAAAGTTAAAAACTGTTTTTTTTCACTTAAACTTCAGACCCGAGCTCAACCCATATATTTCCCGAGCCCAACTTCGAGTTTCCCACATTCTTTATTTCCTCGAGACAAAACATCATGTGCACGAGTATTAGTGATATTGGTTTTGTTTTGGAATATCACTTTCAAATCAAAGTGTATATATGTTATATATATATATATATATACGTATTATAATTAAAAAACAAATTCTTATTAATTTTAAAATATAGAGCATTTAAATTCAATATATTTTCAATATATATATATATATATTTGAATTCTAAATTCCAAATTCAAATTTCAAGTTACAATTTATTTATATAGATAAACAAATACATATCTAATTCATTTTTGGAAAAATTCAAATTAATTCACAATTAAATAGAACATTTTATATTAACTACCAAATTAAATTTGACTCAAAACGGGGATCGTTACAGATTCCCCCCCTAATAAAATTTCATCCTCGAAATTTGCTAGATAGGGAGACAACCAATGAACAGATAAACATACAAAGATATAACTTTTCAGGTCAAGCTGAATATTTATTTTGCATTTGGCTTACCAAATAAGAATATCATTAATAAATACGAGATCCAATCTTTTTAATAATTTACGAACTATTCGGGTCATTAGTCTACAAAATATATATTGGCATTGGTTGGTTCGAATGGATAACTAACCATTTATAGAATATATCGAGACCCCAAAGAACAGACAAATGGGTACAATTTAATTAGGCTTCATATTTTGTTAAACAATTTATCTTAAATAAATTTCAAATTTGTTAGAGTTAAGAACGAAAAGCTAAGGGAAAACTAATGAAAAGGATACAAAATAGGAACCTTCCAACAGTGTAAACAAAGATTCGTAGGGCCACCACCACACCAAAGCTTCTTCTTGTAGCTACCAGGAAACCATCAAAGAATTGAAATTGAACAATGATCAAAAGAGACTGATGAGAAAAATTGTTCCTTGTTGTTGCAGGGTATCGACCATTTGTAGTGGTATTCCCCTACCCCTATCTCGGTCTCTTCTTGCACTCATACTCACTATCAGTGGATAGTAAGAGAATTTACTGAGGCGTATGGACAAGATATCTTGGGGATACTCATTCTAGGGCATTTATATCCCTATCTCTAATGAGTCACCTAATGTGTTATACTCCTGAGCTAAAGTTCTTACTCAACCTTCATCTCTGATACCAATTGTAATAGTTTCGGGTCTTTGACCTTCCTACAGCGGCCAATCTCGACTGGTAGGCTTTTCAACCATCCCAGCCCCATAGTGACCACAATGGTACCTCGCACTGGTTTTTACGGCCAGCTTCTCGACTCTCAACCTACCCGGTTAGGCAACCTGTGACGACCCGGAATTTTAGGCAATATAAATTTAATAATATGTATTAATAATTAAATTGATTTGATAATTTTCCTTTATAATTTTAATTTAAATTGGTAAATTTAATCTTTTAAAGGTTAATAAATATTTAATCTGGCAATATTGATCAATATATTTCTTACCATTTAAAATTTGATAAGAATTATCTTTCAAAACTAATAAAATTATATTTTATTTATAATATAAATATTTGACATATATTATGAATAAGAAGATCTTTTGTTTTAAATATAAGATGAATTTTCAAATTGTAATGTATATGTAAGTATATGTTATAGTTTGAAGTTGTTTTGAAATTTAATATAATAATTCTCAAAACTAATGTCAAAAATATTTTCTATTTAAAATGTAAATATATATATATATATATATATATATATTGTAAATAGGAAATCTTTGATTTTAATAAAGGGTATGTTTTCAAATTTTATATATTGAGATTTGAAGTTTTGTTTTAAAATTCAAGTTAATAATTTTTCAAAGCTAGTTAAAATTAAATCCTATATTTTCGAAACCAATATATATATTAATCAAAAATATTTTAGCTTGAGTTAAAATAAGATTTAAATTTTGTTTCTTTGTTTTCAAAATTCTTTCTTTAAATAACACATGAACATGGTTTATAAATATACATATAAGCTTAAGCCTTAAATATAAATTAATATAAACATGATATATTAATATGAATACTTGTGTAATTAATTTAAAGATGGTTTAAACATTTGTAATTACATAAGTCAAGATTTAGACAATTGTTAATAAATGAACTTACGTAAGATACATTTGTCACTTATGTATCATTTAAAGCAACAAGTGGCAACATTTTTTTCTTTATTTTAATTTTTAAATAAATGTTTAAAGAAGAAACTAGCTTTTTTTACAAACACTTTCATTCCTCGGTTTAAATTCTTTGTGTTCCCAAACATTGTCTTCTTTATCTTAACTAAAAGCTGAAATTAAAATTTGCAAATAAGTTTTCCATATCAACTAAACCTACTGCAACTTCAACCTGCAACTCAAATGGATGATCAATAGCAAGTTTCAACATTTAAAATCAAAGATTTATGGGCATGCAAAGGAATCAATCTCAACAGCAAAATAATCAAAGCACTTTCCACATAAAAATTTAGAACCTGCTCTCTGCCTTTTCAAATGGTGAGTAAACCCTTTTAAAAACAGTTTAATAATATCTGTAGTTGAATTTTTATGCATGTGATGAATTTTGCTATGATAATGAATATTTGTTTACATGGATATTGTTATGTATGCATGTTAAAAGTGTGAAATTAGCAGAGAATATAAGTGCCTGTATAAATTTATCTACTCTGTTTTATTTACTGAAGTTGTTTTTCTTAAGGAAAATTCAAAATCTCACAATCAAACCAATATTAGACATTGTTATATAAATGAAATTTGTTTGTTAATATGTATTGAAGATTCTAAAAATAGTATCTGGATGTTGAAATTAACAAACAATTTTTAAACAGGAATAACAGTAAGAAATGAATAATGGTCAGAAATAAATCATCATAATTTCTAAATTTGATTATATATACAGATTAGTGATAGGAAATAATGATTTTAGATGATGCAATCATAATTTTTAGGTCAGTATTCTTTGTGCTATTCTGGGATGAACGGAATTGGTACTTTCGCCAAATTCCGGCGAACGAAGAGGTGTTTGGCCATGGGCTTTGGTCTGGAGGAGGAAGGGAGATAGGCGATCAGGGGAAAAATGGTCGCATGAATTTTTGTGCGACATGGTGGTCGGAATTTGGTCAGGTAGGGTTTATGAAGGTTCTGAGCTCGACGTGGTTGTTGAGTAATTTCTGACGTGGGCGAAGGTTCTAAGGGCATCGCGATAGGGAGAATCGCGGCGAAATAACATAGTACTGTTATGGAGTGAAGGCCGTGAGTTCCAGTCGTCACGATCGTCGACGGCGAGAGGTTTTGTTCATCTTCGTTTTGTTCCAGTTTTGAGCGTAAGGCTCCTTTTCGTTTTGCACGGATATCTTCGATTCTGGGTCATCGAAAGGTGTGGTGGGGTTGTAGACAGCTTGTTGATGGACATGGTGACGAACGATAGTGGCCGGAGGTTCTGTGCACATGCACGTGCATGTTTGGGCCGGTGAGTTTGGCTGTGGGATTGAATTTTGGAGAAGAAGAGGGATTCTCGTGTATGGCTTGAAGCTGTTTCGTGGATGACTCGAAGGGGTTGGGTTCGTTTGGTCAGGCTCGGGTTGAATATGGTTTCGACTTGAGTTTTCTTCTCGTATAAGATTTTGGAAATGAACCAGGTGCAGTTTTTGCCAATGAAATCAAAGTACTGTAAATAGAAATCAAGTTTAAACTATGAAGTATGTTATTCAAAAGAAATGAAAGTCAAAGATTTTAAGGGTATTTTAATCTAATATATTTTCAAGTTTGAAAAGTCCAAAATAATTGATTTTAAAATAATTAACTAAATTTATTTTAAATTGAATTTAAAGGTATTTTCAATTTAAATATTAGATCAAAGTTTTAAGAAACTCAATCAAGTTTAAATAAGGATGTTTTCATGTTGTAAGGATACATTCAAAGTAATGTTTAAACTATATTTCAAATTTATATTTTTAATTAGATAAGGTTAAAGAATGTGATAACTGAGTTTTCAAAGATTAATATTTGTTTAATTCAATTAAATATGATTGAAAAGGGTTTTTCAAAAATTTTGAGTATAATAAAATTAAGTGTTTGAATTATTTTATTTTAAAAGTAAAATCTTATTTCAAATTTATTTTTAAATTGGTTTTAATGAAGTAAATGATTTGAGTAAATATTTAATATAAATGCAAAGTTTATTCTTAGTTAGTTAAGTAGAAATTAATTAAGAATAATTAATTAATAAAATAAATTTAAGCTTAATTACTATTTGTAATTAAGAATAATTACTTAATAAAGTAATTAGTGGATAGTTAATGAATTAATTAGAAATTAAATGATGATTAATTATTTAATTAATTAATGTAATTAAGTTTAGATTAATTAATTAGTCTAATTAATTTAAGATAATCACTTTATAATTAATTAAGTAAAATTACTTAATGAAGTAATTAATGGTTAATTATTGAATGTAATTAAGAAAAGAGAAATTACTTATGAAAGTAATTAGTGTAAAACTACTTATGGAAATAATTGAGTGAAGTGATTAAGGGATAATCACTTGATGTTATTAATTAAAGGATTAATTAATATAATTGATTTGAAGTTATTTAATTAAAGAGTGATTAATTAATTAAAGAATTAAGGTTAATTAATGATGGGATTAGTTACTTGTTAAGGTAATTAATTAAGATAGTAATTAACTAATGAAAGTAATTAGAAGATAATTACTTAATGAAAGTAATTAAGGGTTAATTACTTAATTAATTTAGTTAATTAATTAATGTGATTAATTAATTAAAGGATGTGATTAATTTTAAGATTAATTATTAAGTGTAATTAATTAAAATATGATTAATTAATAAAGTAATTAATTAAGGATTATTAATTAATGTAATTGATTATCATTATTTAATGAAGTAAGTAAAAATTAATTAATTAGTGTAATTAATGAGGATTAATATAATTAATTAAGAAGTTAATTAATTAAGATAAGTAATTACAAGTTGTTAATTACTGTTTATGATTAATTAAGACTAATTAATGAGATGGTCAATTACAAGTTAATTATTTATTTAATTAAAGGGGTTATTAATTAATAAGGATCATTATTTAATATAATTAATGAAATTAATCATGGCTGATGAATAAGTGATTAATTAAAGTATGATTACTTGTAATTAATAAAGGACTAATGTAATTAATCATAGTTGATTAATTAATGGAAGCAAATGAAGGATCATTAATTAATGTAATTAATGATAGAAATTAAAGGTTAATTACTGTATATGGTTAAGGATAATTAGTTTGTGGAATTAATTAAAGAATTAAAGGCTAATTACTTGAATGTAATTAATGGATAATTAATCAAGGGAGATTAATTAAGGAAGATCATTAAGAGATGATTAATAAATTAATTTGAAATAAATTAATGAAGCAGGACAAAGATAATCTAAGTGATTAAAAGATAGAAATTAATTTAATTAAAGGTTAATTAAATTGATTAAGAGTTAATTAAACCTGCCATGGATGATTGATTGATATTGGATGATTGATATTGGAAGATTTGGGTATGATATCTCTGATGTGTGATATGCTGCTTTGTGAGATGATTGGTTGATATGAATTATCTATTGTGATAATTTGATTCATCCATCTGTTATATTATTCTAAATATAAGTTTAATTGTTTAAACCCCTAAACAACTTGGACATTAAAATGGCGTTTGGATTTCGGTGAGACCGGGATCGGGTTTCCATATTTGGATATCTGAAAACCACATCGATCCAAATTAAACGTTAGGTCGTGAATCCAAGAGAAGAGCTTAGTGAAGACTCGAAGTGTAAGAACTATTCGTCAGTATAACTCTGAGGATGATTCCGAGATGAGTTTGACGGAGATAGTACTTTCAGGTTCGAGACGGTGCTTCAGAGTGCAAGGGCTATGGTCGTTGACTCTGAGGGTGATTCCAAAATGAGTGCACCGAGATAGTGCCTTCGGTTTCGTTCGAACCCGGAACGAACTTGTATGGATTGAATGCTTCAGAACATCATCAGTTGGATGATGAGCATTCTAAGATAGATGTGTTCTATAAAGGTAATCGCAGCCTCAAGCCTCATCAATCGGGAATGGCTAAAACAGGGGAGGTGCAACAAGGTTAAGTGGGTCATGCCTAAGTAGGACGAGATTTACCCCTGTCTAGAGGTCCCTTTCTATTTGGGCTTAGTGTGTGGTTGGTCGCGCCAACCACGGGGTGGTCTTGTTCGGGACTGTCCAGTAAGGGATGGTTCCGGCCTTGTGTTGCAAGGGAGTTAGGGTGGCTCCTCAGTACGGTGATCTAAGCCACGTACTGTGACGGGCGGTACTCCAGTAGCCCTGCCATTGATGGAAACCCATTCTTCCAACGTGACCCTACGGTTTTGATTGTATTACCCACTTTTGTGGCTAGTGGCTGGAATTTAAAAAGTAACAATTTAGGCTATTTCATATTTACTTGAAAACCCTAGACACTTTTATAATATCACTAGATTTCCTATCAAATGTTTTGGTTAGCGTAGGGTAAAAACTTTTCCATGTTTATGTGTGGGAAGTCTTACGTGATACCTTTCTTTTCAAAGGATTTTCTAAAGTGAAGTAATTTTAAACCGTTTACTCACACCAGACCCCTGTCTGACCCGATTGTTTATTTTCTGTTTTATTAAACTCTTTGGTACTCATATTATGTATGAGTAGTCGAGGGATTCAGGTTAGCTTTGACGCATTCTGGAGGAGATTTGTAGCAGGAGGCTTCAGCTTGTAGATATATAATGGTTCTGCTGTGTTTGTGTTATGTCTCTCTTATATTGATGTACTTGAGTTGTATGATAGACAGATGTTTATAACTGTCTATTATGTGTTGTATAGGTTGTGGAACTCTGATGTATATGATACTATGTAATATTTTATGTGATATATTATATTTCATTCGTTCCGCTATGAGTTATCTGATGTTGTTGAGTTTCTTCTTTCTTATCTTTTCTTCTATCCCTTTCTTTCTTAAATCTTGATGCGTCTTTCTGGCAGATGGAAGACCGGTGATGATAGTTGGTATTAGAGCATTAGGTTAAGCGAATACCTAGACTCTGGAGTGGTGCCTTTCCTGAGAGAGCGTACTTGTATTTATATATATATACACACACACACACACACACCTGATTTGTTGGGTTACCTATTTGGGTTTTCCAACATAAGTTTTAGAGGTAGATGGAGTAGTGGTGTGTATGTAACACGATTACCACTAATGGAAGAGGTCCATAAGTTTGAGGTTGGAAAAATATTTGTCGAGACTGTAGACCTAATACCGTCTCGAGTGAGCTTTGCAGCTTGGAGTAATTATTTCTCTGATCTCCGAAGGAAATCTATTTAAAAGATTTAGAGTTCATCTTTGAAGTGTAAGTTTAGATTTCGCTCGGGTAAGCGGATTTTATAAAGTTTGGATTTGTCGGAAGTGCAGAAGTAAGTAATGGTATCTTGATAACTGCATGGTGAGATGTAGTATCCATGGGCATTTCCGAAGATGTTTTCTCTTGAAGCGGTTTTAGAAGTAGTTGAGGAGTAGTCTTTACCTGCCGCAGGGAAGACTCGTCTGTGTAGAAGTTATCTGGATCTCTAGCAAGGAGGTTGGCTGTTTTGGAATATGAGACTAAGGTCTATGAGTTGCTTCGCTTCGGCATAGTCTCATTATCATCCCTTAAGGAGAGCGAGATGTTGATGCTTGGTTTGGAGCCCGAGTTTCTTTTGGGATGTCTGTCTATCTCGTGGAGTCATGTGAGAAGTTAGCTAGTGATTTTAGGGTTCGAGGAGCCTTTGGATTAGAAGTCTTTGGTTAGCTGTGGTAGTAGTACAGCTCGTAGTGTTTGTGTGTCGACAAGAAAGTCTTCTAGCTTAGTAGTGTTCTAGAGATAGAGTTTGGAAGCAGTAGTGTGGTCCATTTCTCCGATGGTTCAGGAATCTTGGTGGTTCTTCTATCAGCGGTCCGGGCAGATGGTGAATGCTTTCTTGAAGAGTTAACCTTGTTTGGAAAAGCTTAAGGCTGTTCTAATTGGTAAAAGGAGGATAGTTTCTTTGGAATCCAAACTAGGTAGGATCGCAAAAGTGACTTGCGATTAATTTGGGAATTTGTCTTGGGCAATCTTTTGTTTGAGACTGAGGGTTCTCATGTGGAAGTAGGATCTACTGAAGTAATCAGAAGTTTGTCTGCATCTGGAGTTGAGTTCCATATTGAATTGGTTCCAGAAGCGATACTGGTAGTAGGATGGTTCTTGGAGAAAGAAGAGTTGGTGTAGCAGCTCAGGAATTTTTGGAATTTAGATTGGTCAGATCTAGTTTCTGAGTTGGATTCTGGTGTAAGGTTGTGTGACCGAGTCAGATGGGCCACTAAGATTTTATGAATTTGATGAACAAAGTTTCCCGGATATATTGGATAAGTTTGTACTCGTGTTCGTCAAAGGTATTCTCATCTATTTCAGAATCAGAGTTGTGTAGCGGAATCGAGTAAGCAGCTGTACGAGGAAGGAAGTAAGTTTAGTTTGCTATTGCTTGGGAAGTAGAGCTTGTGTTCTTGGTTTTGATCGATCTTGGAAGACCATTTTGATGAGTAGGATCCAGAAAATGGTCTGTTTTGGTCTAGCTATTTCTGAAATCATCAGCATGGGTTGAGCTGGTCAGGGAGAAGATGGGCAGCCCAGGATTATCTATTGAGTTATGCAGATATTAGATAAGGAATTTGGAATTCGATGTTGGACACTTCATTGTTGTTAAGATTTCTCTGTTTAAGAGAGCAGTAATTGGATAAGATTGGATGGCTAGTTCTGAGGTATTTGGGATTTCTTTTCTGTGTTTTTGATAGAATAAGTTCTTTTGTCTATAAGTTTGAATTGCCAGTTTGGATAGTTGGAATTCCTTGTATTTCACGTATCTCTGAGGGAGTACATGTATGATTCATTGTTGATTATAGAATCTCTAGTTTAGAAGGATTTGGAAGTTGTGTTAAACTTGAGTATAGTCTGATGTTCTATTCAGATTGGTGGATATAGGGATGAGAGGAGCTCTGGATTTTGGTGGTGTAGTTAGTTGAGCTTCTGTAGAGCGAATTTCCCAGTGATTTATACTTAGGAAACTCTAGATAGTGTTAGTAAGATCTATCCTGATTTGTGTCAGGATACTTAGTTAGATGTTTGATTGACTGCTATGGTTGTTAGTAACTGGATGTTAGGTATGCTTTGCTGATTGAAATTGAAATATTTGCTGGGTTATTAAATTATCTTTGCTTTTAAATTTCGGGGACGAAATTCGTTTAAGGGGGGAGGAATGTGACGACCCTAAATTTTAGGCAATATCAATTTAATAATCTGTATTAATAATTAAATTGATTTGATAATTTTCCTTTATAATTTTGATTTAAATTAGTAAATTTAATCTTTTAAAGGTTAATAAATATTTAATCTGGCAATATCGATCAATATCTTTCTTACCATTTAAAATTTGATAAGAATTATCTTTCAAAACTAATAAAATTATATTCTTTTTATAATAAATATATTTGATATATATTGTGAAAAAGAAGATCTTTTGTTTTAAATAAAAGATGAATTTTCAAATTGTAATATATATTTAAGTATATGTTATAGTTTGAAGTTGTTTTGAAATTTAATATAATAATTCTCAAAACTAATGTCAAAAATATTTTCTATTTAAAATGTAAATATACATATGTATGTATTGTAAATAGGAAAGCTTCGATTTTAATAAACGTTATGTTTTCAAATTTTATATATTGAGAATTGAAGTTTTGTTTTAAAATTCAAGTTAATAATTTTTCAAAGCTAGTTAAAATTAAGTCCTATATTTTCAAAACCAATATATATATTAATCAAAAATATTTTAGCTTGAGTTAAAATAAGATATAAATTTTGTTTCTTTGTTTTTAAAATTCTTTATTTCAATAACACATTAACATGGTTTATAAATATACATATAAGCTTAAGCCTTAAATATAAATTAATATAAACATGATATATTAATATGAATACTTGTGTAATTAATTTAAAGATGGTTTAAACATTTGTAATTACATAAGTCAAGATTTAGACAATTGTTAATAAATGAACTTACGTAAGATACATTTGTCACTTATGTATCATTTAAATCAACAAGTGGCAACATTTTTTTGCTTTACTTTAATTTTTAAATAAATGTTTAAAGAAGAAACTAGTTTTATTTTACAAACACTTTCATTCCTCAGTTCAAATTCTTTGTTTTCCCAAACATTGTCTTCTTTTTCTTAACTAAAAGCTGAAATTAAAATCTGCAAATAAGTTTTCCATATCAACTAAACCTACTGCAACTTCAAACCTGTAACTCAAATGGAAGATCAACAACAAGTTTCAGCATTTAAAATCAAAGATTTATGGGCACGAAAAGAATTCAATCTCAACAGCAAAACAATCAAAGCACTTTCCAGACAAAAATTTAAAACCTGCTCTCTGTCTTTTCAAATGGTGAGTAAACCCTTTTAAAAACAGTTTAATAATATATTTAGTTTAATTTTTATGCATGTGATGAATTTTGCTATGATAATGAATATTTGTTTACATGGATATTGTTATGTATGCATGTTAAAAGTGTGAAATTAGCAGAGAATACAAGTGCATGTATAAATTTATCTACTCTGTATTATTTACTGAAGTTGTTTTTCTTAAGGAAAAATCAAAATCTCTCAATCAAACCAATATTAGACATTGTTATATAAATGAAATTTGTTTGTTAGTATGTATAGAAGATTATAAAAATAGTTTCTGGAATGTTGAAATTAACAAACAATTTTTAAACAGGAATAACAGTAAGAAATGAATAATGGTCAGAAATAAATCATCATAATTTTTAAATATGATTATATATACAGATTAGTGATAGGAAATAATGATTTTAGATGATGCAATCATAATTTTTTGGTCAGTATTCTTTGTGCTATTCTGGGATGAACGGAATTGGTACTTTCGCCAAATTCCGGCGAACGAAGAGGTGTTTGGCCATGGGCTTTGGTCTGGAGGATGAGGGGAGATAGGCGATCAGGGGAAAAATGGTCGCATGAATTTTAGTGCGACATGGTGGTCGAAATTTGGTCAGGTAGGGTTTATGAAGGTTTTGAGCTCGACGTGGTTGTTGAGTAATTTTTGACGTGGGCAAAGGTTCTGAGGGGATCGCGATAGGGGGAATCGCTGCGAAATAGCGTAGTACTATTATGGAGTGAAGGCCGTGAGTTCCAATCGTCATGATCGTCGACGGCGAGAGGTTTTGTCCATCTGCGTTTTGTTCCAGTTTTGAGTGTAAGCCTCGTTTTCATTTTGCACTGATATCTTCGATTCTGGGTCATCGAAAGGTGTGGTGGGGTTATAGACGACTTGTTGATGGACGTGGCTACGAACGATGGTGGCCAGAGGTTCTGTGCACATGCACGTGCATGTTTGGGCCGGTGAGTTTGGCTGTGGGATTGAGTTTTGGAGAAAAAGAGGGATTCTCGTGTATGGCTCGAAGCTGTTTCGTGGATGACTCGAAGGGGTTGGGTTCGTTTGCTCAGGCTCGGGTAGAATATGGTTTCGACTTGAGTTTTCTTCTGGGATAAGATTTTGGAAATGAACTAGGTGCAGTTTTTACAAATGAAATCAAAGTGTTGTAAATAGAAATCAAGTTTAAACCGTAAAGTAAGTTATTCAAAACAAATGAAAGTCAAAGATTTTAAGGGTATTTTAATCTAATATATTTTCAAGTTTGAAAAGTCTAAAATAATTGATTTTAAAATAATTAACTAAATTTATTTTAAATTGAATTTAAAGGTATTTTCATTTTAAATATTAGATCAAAGTTTTAAGAAACTCAATCAAGTTTAAATAAGGATGTTTTCATGTTGTAAGGATACATTCAAAGTAATGTTTAAACTATATTTCAAATTTATATTTTTAAATAGATAAGATTAAAGAATATGATAATTGAGTTTTCAAAGATTAATATCTGTTTAATTCAATTAAATATGATTGAAAATGGTTTTTCAAAAATTTTGAGTATATTAAAATTAAGTGTTTGAATTATTTTATTTTAAAAGTAAACTCATATTGCAAATTGATTTTTAAATTGGTCTTAATGAAGTAAATGATTTGAGTAAATATTTAATATAAATGCAAAGTTTATTCTTAATGAGTTAAGTAGAAATTAATTAAGAATAATTAACTAATAAAATAAATTTAAGCTTAATTACTATTTCTAATTAAGAATAATTACTTAATAAAGTAATTAGTGGATAGTTAATGAATTAATTAGAAATTAAGTGATGATTAATTAGTTAACTAATTAATGTAAATAATTTTAGATTAATTAATTCGTCTAATTAATTTAGGATAATCACTTTATAATTAATTGTGGAAAATTACTTAATGAAGTAATTAATGGTTAATTATTGAATGTAATTAAGAAAAGAGAAATTATTTATGAAAGTAATTAGTGTAAAACTACTTAGGGAAGTAATTGAGTGAAGTGATTAAGGGATAATCCCTTGATGTTATTAATTAAAGGATTAATTAATATAATTGATTTGAAGTTAATTAATTAAAGAGTGATTAATTAATTAAAGAATTAAGGTTAATTAATGATGGGATTAATTACTTGTTATGGTAATTAATTAAGAGAGTAATTAACTAATGAAAGTAATTAGAAGATAATTACTTAATGAAAGTAATTAAGGGTTAATTACTTAATTAATTTAGTTAATTAATTAATATGATTAATTAATAAACGGATGTGATTAATTTTAAGATTAATTATTAAGTGTAATTAATTAAAATATGATTAATTAATAAAGTAATTAATTAAGGATTATCAATTAATGTAATTGATAAATAATTATTTAATGAAGTAATTAAAAATTAATTAATTATTGTAATTAATCAGGATTAATATAATTAATTAAGAAGTTAATTAATTAAGATAAGTAATTGCAAGTTGTTAATTACTGTTTATGATTAATTAAGAATAATTAATGAGATGGTCAATTACAAGTTAATTATTTACTTAATTAAAGGGATTATTAATTAATAAGGATCATTAGTTAATATAATTAATGAAATTAATCAAGGCTGATGAATAAGTGATTAATTAAAGTATGATTAATTGTAATTAATAAAGGAGTAATGTAATTAATCATAGTTGATATATTAATGGAAGCAAATGAAGGATCATTAATTAATGTAATTAACGATAGTAATTAAAGGTTAATTACTGTATATGGTTAAGGATAATTAATTTGTGGAATTAATTAAAGAATTAAAGGGTAATTACTTGAATGTAATTAAAGGATAATTAATCAAGGGAGATTAATTAAGGAAGATCATTAAGAGATGATTAATAAATTAATCTGAAATAAATTAATGAAGCAGGATAAAGATAATCCAAGTGATCAAAGGATAGTAATTAATTTAATTAAAGGTTAATTAAATTGATTAAGAGTTAATCAAACCTACCATGGATGATTGATTGATATTGGATGATTGATATTGGAAGATTTGGGTATGATATCTCTGATGTGTGATAGCTGCTTTGTGAGATGATTGGTTGATATGAATTATCTATTGTGATAATGTGATTCATCTGTCTGTTATATTATTCTAAATATAAGTTTAATTGTTTAAACTCTTAAAAAACTTGGACATTAAAATGGCATTTGGATTTCGGTGGGACCGAGATTGGGTTTCCATATTTAGATATCTGAAAACCACATCGATCCAAATTAAACGTTAGGTCGTGAATCCAAGAGAAGAGCTTAGTGAAGACTCGAAGTGTAAGAACTATTCATCAGTATAACTCTGAGGGTGATTTCGAGATGAGTTTGACGGAGATAGTACTTTCTGGTTCGAGATGGTGATTCAGAGTACAAGGGCTATAGTCGTTGACTCTAAGGGTGTTTCCAAAATGAGTGCAACGAGATAGTGCCTTCGGTTTCGTTAGAACCCGGAACGAACTTGTATGGATTGAATGCTTCAGAACATCGTCAGGTGAACGATGAGCATTCTAAGATAGATGTGTTCTATAAAGGTAATCGCAGCCTCAAGCCTCATCAACCGGGAATGGCTAAAACAGGGGAGGTGCAGCAAGGTTAAGTGGGTCATGCCCAAGTAGGACGAGATTTACCCCTGTCTAGAGGTCCCTTTCTATTTCGGCATAGTGTGTGGTTGGTCACGCCAACCACGGGGTGGTCTTGTTCGGGACTGTCCAGTAAGGGATAGTTCCGGCCTTGTGTTGTAGGGGAGTTAGGGTGGCTCCTCGGTACGGTGATCTAGACCACGTACTGTGACGGGCCGTAGCTCAGTAGCCCTACCATTGATGGAAACCCATTCTTCCTACAAGACCCAACGGTTTTGATTGTATTACCCACTTTTGTGGCTAGTAACTAGAATTTAATAATGTAACAATTTCGGTTATTTCATATTAACTTGAAAACCCTAGACACTATTATAATATCACTGGATTTCCTACCAAATATTTTGATTAGCGTAAGGTAAAAACTTTTCCATGTTTATGTGTGGGAAGTCTTACGTGATACCTTTCTTTTCAAAGGATTTTCTAAAGTCAAGCAATTTTAAACAGTTTACTCACACCAGACCCCTGTTTGACATGAATGTTTATTTTCTGTTTTATTAGACTCTTGGGTACTCATATTATGTATGAGTAGTTGAGAGATTCAGGTTAGCTTTGACGCATTCTGGAGGAGATTTGGAGTAGTAGGCTTCAACGTGTAGATATATAATGGTTCTGTTGTGTTTGTGTTATGTCTCTCTTGTATTGATGTACTTGAGTTGTATGATAGACAGATGTTTATAACTGTTTATTATGTGTTGTATAGGTTGTGTAACTCTGATGTATATGATACTATGTAATATTTTATGTGATATATTATATTTCATTCGTTCCGCTGTGAGTTATCTGATGTTGTTGAGTTTCTTCTTTCTTATCTTTTCTTCTTATATCCCTTTCTTTCTTAAATCATGATGCGTCTTTTTGGTAGATGGAAGACGGGTCGTGACACAACCCCTCACTGGGGACATGTAGGGGTAAGAGTCTCTCGTTTGCCACTAAACGTGAAGCGAGAACCCCTTATAATGCTGTAATGAAACACAGTGCGATCGCCAAACCAAAAACTCCAAAGATTGCCAAAAGCTACATATACAAGCTGATTATCTGAAAATCTGACTCTAGGTTGTCCGTGTGGAAAATTGTAGGCATCCAGAGTTTAAAAAGGGAACAATAAACTCCAGGTCAGTCATGGGACTGGTGTGAGCAAACAAAAACAGTTTACATGAACAAAAACAAACAAAAAGAAAAGGAATTCACTGTGCTTTTTGGAAAATGAAACTACCATAAGGCCTCCTACTACACACACAATGCAATCGCATAATTGGAGGTGATTTCTCCTTATGATGGCCAAACATGCTTGATATGTGAAAATCCTTTTGATATTATTATTAGTGCATAGTGTAGAAAACATTTTGAAAATTTTACATTAATCTTAGCCAGCGTACCATTATAGTATGCCGACTATAGCAGCCATGTTAAATGGCAGGTTCTACAACTAAAATCGTATAGGGTGCGTATTGGGTGATTCGATTTCCAACAAATGGTCAGGCTAAGGAAGTTCCTCACCAAATGGGTACGCCTTTGGAGGGACACCCCCGAGAACCTAACCGTCTCTCTGCCAAGACAAGGCCGGATTACCTCTGTAACTAGGTAACTAACCGTCATGAGTATGCCATCCATCGGTCTAGACCGACCTTTTTCGAGCGCTCAACACCAAAAAATTCCAACAACAACATAAGTTAAGTATCTGGGCTCCACACCATGGTACCACTTTTTATCCAAAGGAAAATGCACATACCCTAAAGGGCGCGACCCTCATAAACTTGCCGCGTTCTTCCTTTTTCAACCTTTTTCAAATTGTGAGGTTCGACGAAGTCTCGTCCACAAAGCTAAGCTTTTCACAAAAGCCATGCTTTGATCAATAAATGATCAGCAACACTTAGCATGCCACATTACCAAATTGCGAATGTATCATTAGTAACCATCTACTAAATTACCACTGATCTCGTACGTCTCAGAGAAGGGTGATAAGCTAAGAGAATAAATTCTTCACCACTAAATAGAAATGTATTTGATAGAAACCAGCATTACATCTTAAAGTGTTACGTCAAACATACATCCATACAAGTCTGTTCCAGCTTCAAACGGAAGCGAAGGCACTTCAAAGAAGCCCTTGCGAATCTGGGTATCCACAATCCCGATCGGACTCCCCATCACATATGGAGATCTCTATACCGGCGCGACTCAGTGCAGATACATTCAACAGGTAATCTTTTCGTTTTCAAAAATACCTGGTCTTCACCGCCGTCTTCAAATGCTATCCATTTCATCTTATCATTATTTGGAATGGGTTTTATGACACAAAGTCCTCTCCCGGCTAAACTAAATAATGAGCGTGTAATTTTAACACCATATGGATATATTGGGATCTTAGTTAAGTCACAACTTTTAACCCAAACCTTTCCTTTTGAATGGTTTAAACAAAGATCCACCATTGATATTTTAAACAAAAGATCCACCTTTTAATCTTTTAAACAAAAGATTCACCCTTTAATCTTTTAAACAAAAGAATCACCCTTTAATCTTTTAAACAAAAGATTCACCTATAAAATCCACTTCAATATGAAACAAGGTTCACCCAATTTTTCACAAAGATTCGTTCATAGCTTTCAAAACAATTCCATTTCAAATTTAATTTACATACAACTTGAAATCTTTTCAACAAAAACTAGAAATTATTTCATTATATGAAAACCATTATCATTTGAAAACAAATGCTTTTCATTTTGGAAAAATCCGAATATATTTACTTTAAGTTATAGCTTTTCAAAGTACACATTGGAAAATCAGCGAACTGCCGTATGCTTTGCAAGTTCTATTTGAACTCAAATCTCCAAAATAATTTATTTAATATACTTTAAAAATGGTTTAAAAATTCACATATATATTTTGTATAATTTGTATAACCCTTTCAACCCATAATTTCCAAAATAATTTCAAAACTTAAATAAGATACATTGTATTCAAACTAATTTCAATTTCAAAACTTCCTTTTCAAAAACTTTTCATATTCAACCCAATTCTATTTCCAAAACCATTTAGATACAAAATTCAACTTTAAACTTTTCACAATTTGAATAAAAAAATATTAAATTCAAAATATCTGTGACTTAACCAATTCCTCGTGAAATCCATATTTGTGTGTGTGGTGTAGTTGATGGGTGTTACACACAACAATAACATATCACAACCATCATCAATTTAAGGACAACAATATCGATAAGCGGTATAATCCTATAATGCTTATCTTTCATTCATAGATAAACAACTAATATCATCACAGATAAATAAATCACAGTTCATAGCACAATTCAAAACAATTCACATCACATAACAATACAATCAGAGATAAGAAACAATTCAAAGCATTCAGTAGAATTCAATCATCCATAAGCAAATTAATCAATCACTTGATTATAATTAATTTAAAATAGATTAACTACTTATGAATAAATTACCACTCCTAGTTAACTAACATTAATTTAACTACAAACCAGTTTAATTAATTATTCTTTAATCATTAATTAATCAACCTTAATTAGTAAATCAATCAATCTTTAATCATAAAAAAATTAACCGAAAATTAATTAATTATTCTTTAATTATTTATCCTTAATTAATTACATTAATTAATTAACCCTTGATTAATAAATCACCCTTAATTACTTTTTATTAATTGATTAGCCTTTAATTAACTAATTATCCTTAAATTAATTACCTTAATTAATTAATCACGTAAATTAATTATCCTTTAATCATACATAAATTAACCTTTAATTAATCAATTAATTTAACCTTTAATTAATCAATTAATTAACCTTTAATCATTAAAGTATTTAACCTTTTAATTACTTACATTAAGTAATTACTATAATCACTTGATTAATCAACTTTAATCGTTAATTAATTACTTTTTAATTAATTAATTATCTTTAAGTAATTAACCTTTAAATTAATTAACCTTTAACCATTACTTAATTCACCTTTAATCATTAATTAATTAACCTTTAATTGTTAGGTAACTAACCTTTAATTACTTAGTTAAACTTAATTAATCAAAAATATATCACTTACGTAATCATCATAATCTTCATTAATCAGTACCTTAATTAATTAAAGATAAATCTATTATCTTAAATAATTACCCAATTTCATCATTTATATCTTGTTTAATAACCTTTGAAATAAATTCATTATTAACTTAAAACCTTTAAGTTAAATTAATGTTTTATAAAAAAAACATTTCATCTCTTAATTAATTACAATATTAAGTTTATTTAAAATAAACTTTTAAAATAAAGGTTATATAGATTAAACATTTTAAACTTAATTAATTTGAAAAAAAAATTATTAGAAAGACCTTTAACAAATTTAAAACTTAGATAAACATTCATTATTTACAAAAAAAGTAGTTTTAACAAAATTGTATTAAGTAAAAACTTGCTTTTATTTTAAAAGTTAAAAACTGTTTTTACACTTAAACTTCAGACCCGAGCTCAACCCATTTATTTCCCAGGCCCAACTTCGAGTTTCCCACATTCTTTATTTCCCCGAGACAAAATATCATGTGCACGAGTATCTGTGATATTGGGTTTGTTTTGGAATATCACTTTCAAATTACAATGTATATATATTATATAGAGGTTTTTAGGCTCGGAGAAAAAGTTGGAGAAAAATTTAGTTTCAGGGACAAGATGTTTACTTTTTAGGCTGAAGGACATCTTTTAGTGTAAATGACAGAATGATAGTTGCAACTATCATTTCCTGTTCACACGAAAAAGTGTCCTTCAGGCTAAAAAACAAACTAATTGTCCTTGAGACTAAATTTATTTGAAACATTTTCCATGTTTCTAATTTCCTGTATTATATATATATATATATATATATATATATATATTATAATTACAAAACAAATTCTTATTAGTTTTAAAATATAGAGTATTTACATTCAATTTATTTTCAATATATATATTTGAATTCCAAATTCAAATTATAATTTATTTATATAGATAAACAAACACATATCTTATTCGGTTTTGGAAAAATTCAAATTAATTCATAATTAAATCTAACATTTTATATTAACTACCAAATTAAATTTGACTCAAAACCGGGATCGTTACAACCGAGGAAAAAGGGTAAAGTTCCTGCCCCTCATATTCTGATCAAACAAATGCAAAACTCATTATTTGAATGTTTAAGACTCTCTATCGGCCTTTAGTTAATAAGTTTCTTGCTTTAGTTAAAGAAGAAACCTAAATATTACTATAAGACTTTATATGAAAAGAGGGAGAGAGAGAGAGAGAGGTGCATTGATTGAACAAAGAACTTAAAAGGATTATTGAGGAACACAACAAATAATCAGACAAGTATAGGCGCCTTGGCTTTTATTCTAAACGATTAAGGAACTTTAAAGAAAAACATGCTGCTCGACTCTTAAAAGGATCTGTTTTCATAGAGAGAGAATTTTAAAGGAAAATGCATAGTTAACTACACTCTTCTGGATGCTCAATTAAGATAAAGATGCCTTTGTAGAATTTCTTTACAAAGTTTATTGTAGAATCTTAGCGTTGATTTCTCTTTCTTGGGGGAGAAGAGTGGTGGTTTGATTAGTTGTCTTCATAAGAGATATTTAAACAAGCATGGATCTAATCCCTTTCCCGGAGCATGTTGGAATCCTTCTAAGGTTGCGACTGTTCCCCTTACCCCCCACACTCTTCCGCTTGAGAAAGTTAAATTTAACAAGGAGAGATTTATTTTTTAATTTTATAAAGGATTAATAATGTATGAACCTAAATAATCTAGTCTTTGGCGTGTAATTCAGATATTTTTATAATTTCAGTATTTTCATTCATCATTTCTTTGTAATTTCATTTATTTTTCATTAATCATAAAGATTAAAGAATCATCGATTAGTCTTGTTCCCATGGAACTTTTGAGTAAATTAATCAAATTAAAGAGGGATATTAAAGAGAAATCATTAATTCTTAAAACCTCTTGACTAGAAAATTATAGTTTTCTTTGAGATCTTTAAGAAGTTTATACATGGTTCCCACACTTTATCTTTGATGTTAACTCCGCCTTGACCATAACTCACCGATCTAGCGCATCAAGAGGTTCCGACCTAACAGTTAGAAGCGTGCCGACCTAAGGCTCAACAGGGGGTGCCGACCTAAGGCCTAAGGGTTATGCCGACTTAACACTTCAACAAGGCTACCGACTCAACATAAATACCGACCCAACAGCCTTAGCTCATTGCCGACCTAAGATGAATGGTGACTCAATGGTTACCGACTTAATGACTCAGAAGGGACAGCGACTCAAGGGAGACCGACTTAAGATTCAAAGGGTTACCGACCTAGTAGGATTAAGAGGCATACCGACTTGAGAAATACCGAGTCAAAGCTAAAACAGTTGCCGACCTAACGTGGGTAATGGCTTAAGACTCAGAAGATACCGACTCAGTGACTTGACCGAGTTACCGATCTAAGGCCCTACCAAGCTGGCGACCTAGAATAGTTGCCGACCCAAGTCACAACCGATTTAGGACCAATGTTAGCTCGTTCACGACTCAAGAAAAGGAAGATGAGTTCAATGCAGCTACTCAGCACAGCAGCCTCTTAACTCGTGCACGATTCAACTCCCAGTTATCTCGGTCACACAACCTAATTTGAGTCGTGAACGACTTAAAGCTATTAAATGCAAACCCGAGGCCGTATTACTAAGAAGGGGTGGTGTTGACTCGGAGGCGACCTAGGATTTGTGCAAGTGAACTCCTGTGAAGCCATGAAGAGGCCAGATGGACCGGCCACGACTCATATTAAGTCGGCTACGACTTAACTTAAATCGGCCACGACTTAGGACTTGGCAATAATTCCAGACCGAAACTCTCTATAAATAGGCAACCACCTCCAACTTTAAGGGGACTTTTGGCACATTCTCTTCATACACCGTTGCCTTGCTGCATTGAGAACTTCATCAACACTTAGAGCTTTCAAGATGAGAGGAATTCATCAAAGAACTCCACGAAGAAACCACACATCTTCCACATGGATTTAAGGACTTTAATCGACATTGAAGCTTAAGACTTGTTTCAAACCACTTGTAATTTGAAGTATATTGTACTTGAGAAGAGTTGTATCAGCTTGTAACGGGATTATTAATAAAAGTACTTAGAGTGGACGTAGGCTATACCCTTAAGCCGAACCACTATAAAATTGTTGTTGTTTACTGCTTTTCTGCTATTACTTGCTTGTAATTCTTTCCCGATCTATCGGGTGGTGCTTTCACAACTACACTTCACACACCGGGGTGTTAGCGTTCACATTTTAGCGTTAACATTTTTGGTGCTTTCACTGAGAATTGAACTCAGGACAACTGTCATCATTGCTTCGCAAGGATTTGTAGAAAGAATTTCTTTAAAAACCAGAAGTCTATCTGAGATTATGGCTCCTGGAAGGAAAAGTAGATCTGTCAGATCTGGAAACATTCAAGAGGGAACCTCCGCTTCCCCTGTGCCTAATCAACCCACTCCATCTGTTGGAGTTACGAAAGCGGAGTTGGATGCTGTGATTCTAGGGCTAAACCAGCAGATAAACGCCCAAAATGCACAATTAGAGGCTCAAAGTGCCCAGAATGCTCTGATTCTGAATAAGTTAAACGACTTACTTGGGGCAAACAATCAACCAGCTGGTAATGAAAGGAACTATGCTGGCAACGTTCATGATGTTAATGAAAGGAATGCTCCTGAAAGGGCTACTAGTCCCTTTGAGCAGGCAGTACCTGAGGCCGGTGGATCTAGAATTCGGCATGATGAGGAATATCTTTCTGGAATGGTCCGGCAGATCATGAAAGAAAGTATGCAAAGGGTTGAAGATGAGAAGGAATGGGGTTTCGCCCCAAGCAAAACTCCGTTTACTGAAAGAATCTTAAAGGCAGAATTTCCAAGGAAGTTTGTACCTCCGACTATTCCAGCTTATAAAGGGACAAGTGACCCGAATGAATTCTTGTATAAATATGATTGGCACATGACAGGTGCCAGAGCCTCGGACGAAATAAAGTGCCGATATTTCCCCGTATACCTGGAAGGTGTGGCTCTACTATGGTTCACCAAGTTGCCAGTCCGATCTATTGATCAGTTTTCAGACTTGACCAGAAAATTCAAGGAGCAGTTTAGACTATATGCTTCGAAGGCCAAGGACATCATGTCACTGTCAAGTTTAGAGCAGAATCCTGGTGAATCTATCAGATCTTTCTTGAACCGCTTTAATATAGCGCTGGCCGAGGTGGACAATGCTGAACCACGGATGATATTGACTTATCTGATGAGAGCTATTGATAAGTCAAGCGAATTTGGGAAATGGTTGAATATGAAAGAGCCAACCTCCCTCGAAAAGTTCTACAAAAAAGCAGATGAATTCATTCGCTTGGAAAGTCGTCCTTTGCCAGTAAAGACAGTGTTGGAGAAAGCAGAAGACAACACCGTCGCTCCACGCAAGAATGAATTGGTGGGGCAAAAAAGGGAGAATAATAATGGGAAGAAACAGGGTAATCTGAAGAAGCCCCGATCCTTCAAGACATCAGAGTATACTCCATTATCACATACGCCGGAGCACATCTACCTGGCCACTAAAGATTCCGTCGATTTCCCTAAACCTATCCCTTTGAGAACCGGGAAAAAAGCCATACAGAGTGGGAAATTCTGCCGCTTCCACAATCAACCCGGTCATGAGACTGATGAATGCCGCCAGTTGAAAAATCTGATTGAAGAGTTGCTAAGAGAAAACAAACTGCAGCAATTCGTGAAGAAAAATAGCAACAATCCTGCATCGTCAAGTCAGGGGCAACAGGTTCCTGTTCATCAGCCTAGGACAGGTGAGAAAGCTACGGGACATGAATCTGGAAGGCCCGTTATCAATGTCATTACAGGAGGGCCTCACCCAGCTGGCAAGAGCTGGGGTGAGATGGAGAGATATTCCAGGGCTTTGAAATATGCTCCAGCCGAAGAAGACGTCTTTGTTTTAGAAGACACTACGCCCCTGAAACAACAGAAAACTTTCAGCGATGATATTGTTTTCAGAGCCAGAGATTCCACAGGTATAGAAGCTCCTACCCTAGATCCCTTGGTCATCTCGGCCGGTATTGGACCGGCCATTGTCAGAAGAGTCCTCATTGACTGCGGAGCATCATGTAATATCCTCTTCAAGAAGACATTTGACCAGATGAAAATCCCTATGATCGATGTACAAGCCTCATCACAAAAGATCGCTGGCTTCACTGGGGAGCCAAAACAACCAATTGGGACCATCGATCTGCTTGTAGAACTTGGGGAAGCAGAAAGGAAAGTGGTCCGCAAGCAAACATTTGTGATTGTCGATGAGTTTTCTGCTTATAATGCTTTTCTTGGCCGTCCAACACTCGCAGCATTCAAAGCTATCCTAGCCCCGTGGTGCCTCACTATTAAATTCCCTACTGACAATGGAGTAGGAGTTATAAAAGGGGATCAAAATGCTGCGCGAGAGTGCTATTTGACAGAGCTGCGAGAGTCAAGAAAAAGAGAAATGGGGAAGGATGCGGCAACCCCAGCCCGCATCAAAGAACCAGCCTTGTAGCAATTACGGGGCGGACCCTGCACTGGCGAGCACAGCGGGGCACGGAAAGAAATGGATCCCAGAAAAGCCAGTGCAGGGGAGAATAGAGTGGTACCGGTGGAAACGACAGTCCCGGTACCTGTTGACCCGAAGGACCCAAATAAGGTGTTAAATGTGGGTTCACAGCTTAATGTGTCAATTCAGAATATCTTGATATCTTTCCTGAAAGCAAATCTGGATGTCTTTGCTTGGACTCATGCCGATATGTGTGGAATATCTCCAGAAGTTGCAGTACACGCTCTGAATATTGACCCAAAGTTTACGCCAGTTAAACAGAAAAGAAGAACCCAAGGTCCAGAAAGGTCAGCAGCATTAAAAGAAGAAGTTGATCGACTCATGGAAAATAACTTCATCAAAGAATCTACATATCCGAATTGGGTTTCAAATCCTGTGCTGGTCAAGAAAGCTATTGGAAAATGGAGAGTGTGCATCGATTTTTCTGATCTAAACAAGGCTTGCCCCAAAGATTGCTTCCCGTTACCCAGGATCGATCAACTGGTAGACGGAACTGCGGGACATGAATTGTTATCTTTCATGGATGCCTACTCCGGTTATAACCAAATCATGATGCACGAGCCGGATCAGGAGGATACAAGCTTTATCACAGATGTTGGACTTTATTGCTACAGAGTTATGCCCTTCGGATTGAAAAATGCAGAGGCAACCTACCAAAGACTTGTTAATGCTATGTTCAAACCACAATTGGGCAAAACTATGGAGGTCTACGTCGACGACATGTTAGTGAAGTCCAGGAAAGCAGCGGATCACATTGAACACTTAGCAGAAATGTTCGCAGTCCTCCGGAAATACAGAATGAAACTTAACCCTCTGAAATGTACATTTGGTGTCGAGTCCGGAAAGTTCTTAGGTTTCATCGTCAGTGCTAGGGGCATTGAGGCTAGTCCAGCTCAAATTAATGCCTTGAAAGAAGTTAAAGCTCCTAGAACAAAGAAGGAATTGCAGAGTCTCAACGGAAAGGTCACCGCCCTGAGTCGGTTCATTTCCAAAGCCACTGATAAATGCATCCCATTCTTTGACGCCCTGAAGAAAGGAAAGAAGAATTTTGAATGGACTTCCGAATGCCAAAAAGCCTTCGATGAGTTGATCCGTCATATGGAAACGCCTCCAATACTTTCTAGGCCAGGCAATGGTGAGGATCTTCTTATATACTTGGCAGTATCATCTCATGCTCTAAGTGCAGCGCTGATACGGGAAGACAAAAGGATTCAACATCCGGTTTACTATATCAGCAAAAGACTCACTGGGGCAGAGCTGAATTACTCCAAGTTGGAAAAACTCGCCTATTGCCTACTAGTTGCATCAAGGAAACTGAGGCAATATTTCCAAGCTCATCCTATCAGAGTACTCACTGATCAACCCCTAAAGCAAGTCCATTTCGCCCTGAAACTTCGGGTCGCCTTCTAAAATGGAACATTGAACTCAGTCAATATGACATCACCTATCACCCCCGAAAAGCAATCAACGGAGAAGCTTTAGCTGATTTCATTGCAGAATTCACAGAGAAAGATAATGGTGAGGAAGAAACGATCAATGATTCCCCAATCCAGTGGAAGATGTATGTTGATGGCGCAAGAAATGACTACTGTTCTGGAGCCGGAGTGGTACTTGAAACTCCTGAAGGTCGATCATTATGTTTTGCACTAAGATTGGAATTTCCTTCAACAAACAATGAAGCAGAGTATGAAGCTCTTATTGCAGGTCTGAAAATCGCTAAAGAGCTAAACATTCGAGCATTACAGATCTTCAGTGATTCTCAGCTTATTGTATGCCAAGTCAAGAAGGAATTTCAAACAAAAGGTGGAAACTTGCCTTCCTACTTGTCAAAGGCTTGGGAACTCCTATGTGAACTCGATCACTATTCAATAAGCCACATTCCTCGGGAAGAGAATATGAAGGCAGATTCCCTCGCAAAGTATTCAAGTTCTGGTGAAGCTCAACTATTGGGATTGGTCCCTGTAGAAGTCCTATCAGCACCAAGTATAGACGAGATGGATATTGACTGGATTATGAATGCATCCCAAGAACAAGAGTCATGGATGACTCCAATACTGGACTACCTACTCAGAGGTTCTCTGCCAGAAAATTCGATAGAAAGACGAAAGCTACTAAGGAAAGCCTCTCGCTATGTAATTCAGGATGGCCGATTGTACAGACGGGGATTCTCAATGCCATTGCTTCGATGTGTATCCCGGGAAGAGTCCAAAACAATCCTAGCTGAGGTGCATGGAGGAGAATGTGGTGATCATTCAGGTGGTCAAACATTAGCAAAGAAAATTCTCCGATACGGATATTTTTGGCCAGAAATTAATCGAGATGCTGCAGATTACTCCCGAAAATGTGACAGATGCCAAAGATTTGCCAAAATTCCTAGAGCACCTTCTACCGAACTCACACAGATGGTCAGTCCATGGCCGTTTGCGATTTGGGGAATGGATCTCATTGGGCCGCTACCAACTGCCAAATCAGGGATTAAATATGCTATTGTTGCAGTTGATTACTTTACTAAATGGGCTGAAGCTGAACCATTGGCTACTATCACTTCTAAGAAAATGATAAGCTTTGTGACCACGAATATCATTTGTAGATACGGTGTGCCTAAGAAAATAATCACAGACAATGGTACTCAGTTTGAAAGCGAGGAATTCCAGGATTTTTGCAAACGATTCAAAATCCAGAAAAGCTTCTCGGCAGTAGCTCATCCGCAGGCAAACGGGCAAGTGGAAGCAGTGAACAAGATCATCAAATCAACCATCAAAAAGCAACTCGAAAGAGCAAAAGGTGGTTGGGTCAATAAACTACCACTTGCACTATGGGCATACAGAACTACTCACAAAACTGCAACTGGGCATACTCCTTTTTCGTTAGCATACGGATCGGAAGCAATGATCCCGGTTGAAACAGAGGTCCCTTCACACAGAAGAATCCATTTCAATCAAGCAGAAAATGAGAAGCTACAACTTGAAGCGCTGGATCTCCTTGATGAAAAAAGAGATGAAGCTAACCTCAGAGTTGCAGCTCATCAGCAAAGGATAGCCAGACATTTCAATTCCAAAGTTCGTCAACGCAGCTTTGAAATTGGAGATCTAGTCCTGAAAAGAATTATGACCGCGACAGGTGTGTTTGGGCCAAATTGGGAAGGACCGTATGTAATAGGTCAGAAGCTTCTTGACGGCACATTCAAGCTCACCACTGTTGATGGAGATCAAATTCCAAGGGCATGGAACAGCAACCATTTGCGTCCATACTTTACTTGAAAATTTTGTTGAAACATTGTAAAAAGAATTATGAATGTATGATTCTTGTAATTGAAAGCAATTGTGAAACTGATGCAAGTAAATAATGAAAGAATATAAAGTGGATGTAGGCCCAATTTCATGGCCGAACCACTATAAATCTTGTGTTCCTTATTATTATTATATGTTTGCTTTGTTTTCGATATAAAAATACATAAAATGTATTGCTGAAATGTCGATTTAAATTTTTGCAGACAATGGAAATAAAACTTGCGCATAATAAGACCGAGTGATTCTCACCATCATTCAACAAACAAATTTCAAGTCATAAAGGCCCCGAATTCAAATCCTAGATAGGAAATACTTCAATTGAACGGCTTATGATTTCGATAGAAACGAGCCCTTGCTAATAAATTGAGATTGTTTGAACGAACAAACATCCAATTAGGAAGCTAGTGCCCGTTCTCACGAACTTGCCTGACAATGAAGTACACTTCCTTGGATTAAACAAGCCACTTGCGAGAAAAGGGGAATGAAAACTTGAAAAGAAAAAAAAAAGGGATCGCTGAAAAGGCATAAGCAAGTGAACAGAGGAACAACCAAAGCTACCATCAGCAGCACAAGTCCTCTTCGGAGGCACAACTCTTCGGAGGATAAAAGACCTCTAATGGGTCATACGCCACAAAAAAGAAAGTTCTCTACTCAACAAAAAAGATTGGAGGAGTCATGACCCTCCAACCATGAGAGAGTAACTTCCAGGCGATGAAAACCCTTTCTGAGGCACATTTCACCAGGAGTTGAAGTGTTATAGCCGCTCTTCGGAATTTCACTTCACCAGAGTTGAAATGCAAACAAAAGAAAGACCTCTTCGGAGGCACATTTCACCAGGAGTTGAAGTGTTACAGCCGCTCTTCGGAATTTCACTTCACCAGAGTTGAAACGCAAACAAAAGAAAGACCTCTTTGGAGGCACATTTCACCAGGAGTTGAAGTGTTATAGCCGCTCTTCGGAATTTCACTTCACCAGAGTTGAAATGCAAACAAAAGAAAGACCTCTTCGGAGGCACATTTCACCAGGAGTTGAAGTGTTATAGCCGCTCTTCGGAATTTCACTTCACCAGAGTTGAAATGCAAACAAAATAAAGACCTCTTCGGAGGCGCAATTAAGAAGGAAGACCTCTTCGGAAACCTACGTTTCACCGAGATTGAAATAAAACTTCCAAGTGTTGAAACGTGAAAAGGATTTCTAAGGCATAACTCTTTGGAGGTACACGTTTCACCGAGATTGAAATAAAACTTCCAAGTGTTGAAATGTGAAAAATCCCTCCTCAGAGGTCCAACTTTCTATATATATATAAAAAAAAAAAAAAAAAAACCTCATCAAGAGCATACTTTAACTTCCAAAGGAAGAGTAATTTACCTATTATGGAGAATGATCTTCCTCAAAAAAAAAAGGGTGGTTAAAGTACATTCAGAGGTCCGCTTTGCCACATAGAAGAATTCACTTGGCAAAATATATACATACGCAAAAAGAGAAAGTGATTTCTTCGAAGGACAAAGCGTAGAAACTTATATGAAGGAAGTTGCACTCTACGAAAATTCTCTTCGAGAATGAAGTAATTATTCTTTAGAAAACGAGAGTGCAAGTCCCCTTAAAGTATACGATGTTGCGGTAAGCTCATGGTATAGGGGCAACACGGTATAGTTACATACAAAGCGGTATAACTATGTCGGTGAGGTACGCTAAAACAACATACCACAAGCTCACCACAACATCGTATAAATAAAACTTGTGCAAAAATGAATAATAAATGCATTCTCAAATTCAAACAAAAGTCTGTACAAATAAAGAATCATTTTATTCAATTGCAGATATTGCAGATACAGGTTTCAAATAAAAAAAAGCAGGGGCCGGTGCCTGCACAACATCCGACCATTACACAAAAAAGGAATCAAAAAGTTCAACGCTTCATTTCTTCTTGCCGCCTTTAGACCCTTTACCCGGCCGAGTGGTTAGCTTTTCAGGTCTTTCAGGTTGGTCTGAAGGCATAAGGGAAGAAGGGGAGGGAGGTGCAACTGGCACAATTTCCGGTTCCTCTTCAGTGGTGATAATTTTCTTCCCCCTCCTCTTCGATGTCCCATGCTTCTTTCTTCTCTGCGAAGAAGACTCACTCCCCGGAGTAACGAGAGCGGACAAAACTACGTCGTCAGAAGGAGTCCGCTCCGGAGAGATCTCGCCTCCTTCTAGTCCCTCATCTTTTTGCTCCTGCGAGGCAACAGGGTCATCCAAACCATGAAGAGCCTCAATTTTCTCCTCTTGTGACCCAGGTTGCGAAGCAGAAGGAGGAGTCATCTGAAGAGATGGAGGAGGAATAACCAGAGAAGGCGAAGTCTGCACGGCACTTGTTGTTTCAACTGCAGAAGAAGAAAAATTGAAAATGTTAGTATCTTCCCGAAAGAAGGGAGATATGGGTTCATCGAGATTCAAGAGGTAATCGAGAAGCTCATCAAATTTTTGAGGAATAAGCAGGCAGTCCACCTGAATCAGACCAATGTCGAAATTACCTGAAGATGTTGGCTTCGTCAGTTCAATCTCATAATTCTGAGCCCCAATGTCCTCCAAAGCCTCTTCGTCAGTAGGGGTGATTACCCCAATTCTTGTAGGAGGCGGCAAATGAGCACTAGGGCCTGTAATGTCCACCTCGGGAGAAACTAGAGGACGTTCAAAGATGGTAGGCAGTACTTCTTTTTCAGGACGCTCCTCTTCCGCCATCCCGGCCCGCGCTCTGGCAAGCTGCTCCTTACCCTTGGCAAGAGCGGCACGGGCTTCGTCATCAAGATAATGCTCTTCAAGGGCTGACTCAGCATATCCAGCACCTTTACCACCGAGCATATCAAGTGCTGCCTCCCAAACTTCAGCCAGTGTGATTTCATACTTGGGGCCTAGAAAGGCAAGGCTTCCACGCCCCAAGACGCTGTGCAAGTAGAAGTCGAATAATGTTGAGCTGATGCTGTTTTTGGTCGCCTCATGAGATTCTTCAGCTGCGATTCTGCCGGCGACAGCCTCATCACGCTCCCTTTCAGTTTTGGCAAGCTGAAGCTTAAGCATTTGTATCTCCGCCTCCTGGGAGTTGTTTTTCTCTCGGAGCTCAGCAATATCAGTAGCATAGCCTTCACTGATTCTTTTTTGTACTTCGAGCCTGTCTTCGGCATTCCTTTGGCTAGCGTGAGCGTCTCTCACTTGTTTCAGGAGCACTTCTTCTTTTTGAGAATAGGAAGTAGAGGAAGCAGCAAGCTCATGTTTCAATTCCTCGACTTTTGCTTCAAGCTCCTCATTGTAAGAAGCAATGCTCCTCATTTCGGTGTCGTGCTGCTCAACGACCTTTTGCCATTCGGCCTTATCATTTTCCATAGTAAGCATGGCTTCTATGTTGGCACGGTTAACCCTTTGAAGCTCGTCAACAAGTTTTTGCCAGTTCGACATCCTCTCAATATCGAGCTTGACGGCATCAAGATTGCGCAACATAGCAGACTTGTCGATGGGGACCAAGTCTAGGTCGAACCTCACTCCCTTAAGGCACCATTGAGGAAATCGGCTCTGCAGAGTGGCAGGACCCGGTCCAACTTGAAATTTGGGCCTGCTAATTATCGTTTGAATATCTGATTTCCCAAGAGCGGGAGAGTCAGAAGGAATGTCGAGCGAGGCAGGAATAGTAACTTTCTCAGGAGTAGTAGAGGCCTGCTTTTCACTGTGACGGGCTCGTTTGCTTAAGTCTTCACTCATGTGACCTTTTCCTCGATCGTCATGAGATTTTCTCTTGTGGGAGTCATCGCCTTTTTGCCAAGAATCATGGCGCTCTTCTCTCTCCCTTCTTTCACGATGTTCTTCTTCAGTCCTCCTTTCATGAGCCTTTCGGGCAGCCCTCTCTTCATCCGACTCTCTGTAAGAAGGAAGGTAACGCCTGTAATCATACTGGCTACGCCTCCCGTAGCGCTGGAAATCGTCATAGTACGAGCCGCTGCGCCCCATAGGAGAATCTGGAATTAAAATAATAAGCTTTAGAAATCTTTAAAGTGCAAGAAGATAAGTACATAGAAGTGATGAGAAATTCTAAGTGTGTGTGTTGTGCAAACTACGCGCATTAATCTACGAACCACTCTTTATTTGGGGAGTGGTTGTGGGTGTAATAGTTAACGTCAACTCTTGAGTCGACGACGACTGTTGCAAAATAGAAGTAGCTTCAACTACTGAAGAAGAAATTCCGGCAGTAGTAGGGTCGTCTTTGAAGATCTCTTGTGAAGTAGCAAAGAGGTCGCTCAATCCTTCGAAGGTATCGTCCCTGCTTTGCTTGACAGGACTGGATTTCTTAGCCTTTTCACCAGATTCTTGTGAATGGTGAGAGGATCCCTGAGGCTCTTCTTCCTCGATAACCGGGGCAAGTTTACCAGATGGCCCCGCAACATCGACAGAAGTGGAGCACTTCACCAGCGAAGATTCAGGAGTCTTTATCGGAGAATCGGGGACTTCCGTTGGAACTTCATGAGCATGCATAGAGCGAGAAGTGTGTAGAAGCCCATGTTGATGTAAAAATTCATCCCTCAACAGAAATTTTATGCTCCTCTCTTTTGTGGCCACGGCACTCAACCTCTCAAAAACTCGCTTATGAATTGGGTCTCTAGAAGGGAGAGGAAGTGCTGAAAGGAACAAAGAATGAAATTAGCAACTGAAAGTTCGGATCTCGAAAAAGTTTCAAAACGGAAAAAATAGAAACACTAATCTTACTTCCTACTCTCCAGATGGCATAAAACCCTGGGGGACAGCGGGCAAAGAAAAACTGGTTCAAAAATCCATAAACGCTTTCGGTAAGATCGGAAATGAGCTTGCGGTTTCTGGCACTTCTCACAATAATGAGGGAAGGATGATCTTTACTCTTTGCAAACGAGCACAGATAACGAATTTCTTCAAAACTCGGTAGGCGATCAAGGGTTCTTCTAAACAAAACACACAACCCCGTCAAGATGGCATAGCCATTGGGATGAAGTTGAAACGGAGAGATTGTCAACCGAAGGAGAAGAGTTCGAAGGAAGTCGTTAAAAGGAGGAATCGCCCCACTTAAGCACATTTGGCGATTGACTGCAACAAAGCCATAGGGAGGATTGTCAGCAGTATCACTTGGCCCAGGGAGAAGAACGTCACTTTCAGCAAAGCCAAATTGAGTGCGCAGCTGGACAAACGCTCTCGAAGTTAGAATAGTCGAGGTTCTCTCCGGAGGATTCTCTATGGGAACAGCTATCGGAAAAGTTTCTTCCTCTTGAGTTACCACTTCTTCTTCTCGGTGGGAAGTCATTCTACATAAACAACTGGGTATTCAAACATGAAGGTGCACGTTTCCTAAAGTGTGTGAAGTGTTGTGTAAAATCAATCAAGCAGTGAACAAATATAACTGGAATGAAAACTAGCAAGCATTCGTTAGTTATGAAATTCAGGGACTATTGTTTTAAGCCTAAATATGCAAGTAAGATGTTGATGCAGATAAATCAGTTCAGATTATTGATACTTTGCATTAATGTTTAACTTTAATTGATTGATTCACAAACATTTCATGCAGTGTAATTAAGTTGCTTGTCTTGTCTTGACTAATCTGTCATCTGACATGGGCAGTCAATGGCAGTATTTTCGCCTTGGTTTTCTTTGTTTGTTATTTTCAGCAGGTTAGCAGCTCATAAGTTAATGCGATCTGTGAAATAATACACTGAGATTCAAGCAAATTTAAAGTTGGGGCAGTTCAAAATTTAGGCAACTTAGTTTGGCAGTTCAAGTTAGAAACTCAAAGTGGATCTATGCTCTCAAAAAGTCAGCATGCCCAAAGCTTAAGTGTTAACTCGGCAGCGGTTTAAGAGCCAACTCGGTCACGGTTTAAGGGCTTAGCTCGGTCACGACTTAGGGGTTAACTTGGCTGCGGTTCAAGGTTAAATCAGTAGAAGGTTAAATCGGCAGATTTCCCCAAGGATTAACTCGGCCACGGTATAAGGCTTAGATCGGCAGAAGAATAGGTCGGCAGATTTCCCCCAAGTGCTAACACGGCCACGATTTAAGGATTGGGTCGGCCAAAAGCTAAGTCACTTCAAATCACCGGGTCGCATCTAGATCAATACCTCGCCCCACTCAACCCGTTAACCCGTTAGCCACTCCCTCAACCAAGAAACCCTCATTTCATTTATGCTATTTCATGCTATCGGATCATCCAATACACCATTTCGAAACCACTGCAAATTTAACGCCTTGCAATCCTAGCGCGAATCAAAATCAACTAGCCGGAATCAGTAAATCATCTTTATCGTCTCATCGGTCAGTTAAAGCCAAACCGAGCAATCTAAGCTCCATCAGCCATGAGTGTAATAAGATTCGCGATGAAGGATCATGCAAGGAAGTGGTTTAAGTGACGAAATTCATGAGCCAACAATGATCGAAGAAGAGGGTTTACTTACACAATGAATAGCAGAGGTTGTTAGTAGTTGATTGGAGTTAAATCGCCTTTTGGAGCTCAGGAAAATTTTAATGGCAGAATCAAAGGAGTAGGTAATGAGAAGGAAGGAGGAGATGTGACTTATACCCTGCAGTGGAAAATTTGGAGCAACACATACGGTCTAACTGTTAGGTCGCATACGACCTACAGACCTAAGAGGGGACGGGTTAAGGACTATCGAAGCACACGACCTAACATTTAGGCGTATACTTCGAGGGGCAAATGTTAACTCCGCCTTGACCATAACTCACCGATCTAGCGCATCAAGAGGTTCCGACCTAACAGTTAGAAGCGTGCCGACCTAAGGCTCAACAGGGGGTGCCGACCTAAGGCCTAAGGGTTATGCCGACTTAACACTTCAACAAGGCTACCGACTCAACATAAATACCGACCCAACAGCCTTAGCTCATTGCCGACCTAAGATGAATGGTGACTCAATGGTTACCGACTTAATGACTCAGAAGGGACAGCGACTCAAGGGAGACCGACTTAAGATTCAAAGGGTTACCGACCTAGACTTGAGAAATACCGAGTCAAAGCTAAAACAGTTGCCGACCTAACGTGGGTACTGGCTTAATACTCAGAAGATACCGACTCAGTGACTTGACCGAGTTACCGATCTAAGGCCCTACCAAGCTGGCGACCTAGAATAGTTGCCGACCCAAGTCACAACCGATTTAGGACCAATGTTAGCTCGTTCACGACTCAAGAAAAGGAAGATGAGTTCAATGCAGCTACTCAGCACAGCAGCCTCTTAACTCGTGCACGATTCAACTCCCAGTTATCTCGGTCACACAACCTAATTTGAGTCGTGAACGACTTAAAGCTATTAAATGCAAACCCGAGGCCGTATTACTAAGAAGGGGTGGTGTTGACTCGGAGGCAACCTAGGACTTGTGCAAGTGAACTCCTGTGAAGCCATGAAGAGGCCAGATGGACCGGCCACGACTCATATTAAGTCGGCTACGACTTAACTTAAATCGGCCACGACTTAGGACTTGGCAATAATTCCAGACCGAAACTCTCTATAAATAGGCAACCACCTCCAACTTTAAGGGGACTTTTGGAACATTCTCTTCATACACCGTTGCCTTGCTGCATTGAGAACTTCATCAACACTTAGAGCTTTCAAGATGAGAGGAATTCATCAAAGAACTCCACGAAGAAACCACACATCTTCAACATGGATTTAAGGACTTTAATCGACATTGAAGCTTAAGACTTGTTTCAAACCACTTGTAATTTGAAGTATATTGTACTTGAGAAGAGTTGTATCAGCTTGTAACGGGATTATTAATAAAAGTACTTAGAGTGGACGTAGGCTATACCCTTAAGCCGAACCACTATAAAATTGTTGTTGTTTACTGCTTTTCTGCTATTACTTGCTTGTAATTCTTTCCCGATCTATCGGGTGGTGCTTTCACAACTACACTTCACACACCGCGGTGTTAGCGTTCACATTTTAGCGTTAACATTTGATTTCTTTGGTGACGAAAAGGATAAATTTCCTAGCGAGATACGAACTACTGACGTAAAAATATTATGCGACGAGATCAACCCATTAGCCATAAAATGGGATTATCATCAATCCCCTCCAATTCATACCCCTCAAGGGTTTAATGTTCCTTTTGACTTTATCCTATCTTTGTATGCTGGATCTCCTAAGAAGGCTCAAACTGCCATCCTTGAAATTTAAGAATTAAACACATAAAACTTATATCACTGTTATAATTCGATTTGGCTTGTGCTTGTAATCCTTATCGTTATTAATAAAGAAAACATTCCTTTGTGTTGATTTCTTTTTCTCATTTACTTATTTTTATCTAGAAAAAATAGATAACTCACACATCTTGTGGTCCAAAAGTCATTGATCGATTAGATATCTTTAAACTCAAGTTTAGGTCAGAATTCAGGAAGAAGTTTTTTTTTTCTCAACATACTTCAACTTTTTCATTTTCGAAAAATTCGAATGTACAAAAATGCCAAGACATGTACTATCGATTGAGATCCACACTTAGTAGTTGCTAGGAGATGGCCTCCAATTTAGAGGAGCAATCAGAAAGAGGATAAGGTAATCCAAGGGTTAAGAGAGAAAATGGATTGATTGGTTAATCTAGACCTTCTATCCAAGGATCGAAGCTGATGTAGAAATTGCTAAATTATTTCAACGGATGAATTACCTAAGGTGGACTTGCTAAAAAGTCAAATATCTTGTCAATCTTTAGAGTGCATGACAAGTAGAGGTGAATCCAGCCTTCCTGTAATGACCTGTAAATTTCGATAATTAAACTGGTTAATTTAATAAGATTTTTGTAATTAAATTTAAGAAGGAAAAAAAAGAAAAAAAAACCTTTATAATTTATAATGAAGTGTGTGGTTAAAATGAAATGAAAATAAAAGGGATATAGTAACGGTTGTAAGTTACTATTTAATTGGTCTATTAATGTAGTTATAACTGTTACATTTGGGTATTAAATTGAATATATGCAAATAAACGTATGGTAATGGAGTGAATTCAACATTACATACGCAATTCAACATTATATAAGCAATTCTAATAATTAATAGAAATAATAAACTTGAGTGTAATATAAAGTTAGTGACAACATTTATGCAAGTCACCTTTTTATTTAGGGCTGCTAAATTCAGAGTAGGAAGTCAATTACATTTAAATATAGGTAAATGTTCATTAATGTGAGATAGGACTGTAACCGTAATGTGTGAATGTAAATGAAATGACATAAATGGAAATTTATATTTTATTCATAAGATGAAATAAAGGAATGAAACCAAGTTGAATAAATTGATTTATGTTTTATTTATGATAAATGTATATATTTGGGAAATTCAATATAATTGAAAATAACAAGTTATTACAAAAGAAAGATGAAAACTGGAATATATATTTTTGTAAGGAAAGATAAAACAAATAATAACTAGGTTTATAGAGTGATAACAGATTTAATAAAAGAGTAGAATTGAAGCATGGTAGTTATTGGAAAGTAATTAATTGAAATTTGAATGAATTGGGATTTTTTTTTGTTGTATTAGTATATAAACCAATTTTAATATTACCCATAAGAGGATAAGTTAATAGTTGATTCAATAACATGATTGAGAAATCAAATATATGGATTTATTGGGAATTTAAAACTTATACTTTTTTTGATAAAATACAGCGTTTTACATGCAATAAATTTTTCTACTTTTATTACATATTATATATATATATATATGTTCTTATTATTATTATTTTCTTATATCCATCTCGATTTTATCTTTCTATTTTTATTTTGTCTAGACAGTCATGTTTATTTATTGGATTGTTGCTTGTTTATATCTTTTATTTATGGTTTGGAAGAAACTAAAAGGGTATGCGTTATATTGTCTTAATTGCTTGCCTTTTTAATTGCCTGCTCTTTATTTCTTTTAGCTGTTCATTTTCTTTTGGCCGTGTATTGTACTTGCTATTCACGTACAAAGCTAATCATTCTCATCTCTCATGCAATTCTAGGAAGAAAAATTAATACATCAAGTTATTCGTTTATACCCTCTTCCTTTCTTACCTTAGCCATCCACCTCATTCATAACTGTGTATTTCTTTTTGCCATTCAAATAAAAGGATTTATTTCCCACTTCTCATTTTTATTTGCCTAGTCTCTGTATTATTTTCCTACGTCTATCTCTTGACATTTATTTCTTTATTTATTTGTCTAGACCTTATTTTATCTATTAAATATTTCTTATGTGTATCTTTTATTTAATACCTTGAAAAAAAAATTCAATTATACATACGTTACTTTGTTTTAAATTACGCATACGCTAAATTGTTTATTTATTACCTTTTTATTTACCTATCTATTTAATTACCATACTTTAGTCTTGTATTACTCTTCCTAATCACTCGAAAATCTTCTCCTTATCTCATTCCTTTTTCATTTGCATATAAGATTAAATATATATGTTTCTTTTACCTTAACTCATGACCTTTTCAATTCTAGCCTCTTTATTTCTTGCCATTCTTGTAGCCATCCATTTTCCATTTTTCTTTTTTTGTCCTTTTCTAAATTTACCTCGCGCAAGATTTTTATTTATAAGAAAACTCTAAAATGCATATTTTGGTTATAAATTAACGTTTATCGGAATCTAAATCTTTTTTTTTAATTCTACTTTTCAAATCTTTTCGTTTAATTGAATAAGTTCACAACAACTTTTATTTCACTTTTGTTCTTTAAAATAGATTGTATACCTTTTAAAAATAAAATAATTTATACCGTTACTTATATACACTGTTGTAATAGATTCTGTGTAAATGACAAATGAATGAATAAAAACCCAGTGTAAACAAAACATATCTTAATAATTAATAAATTTCAAGATTCATAAAGAAACTGTTTAAGTATGCATTTAAAGGGCACGTTATCTGATGAAGTAAATAATGTATATAAAAAACGTATAAGAATTTAGGCGTCATTTTGAGCGTAAAATTTTGAGTTAGTTATTGCGTCTATAGTGCGCATTCCAAATGTGTATACCGTAACTAAAAATGGTTAAATAAATCGTACATTTTTTTGTAAGAGGGAAGCATATCCATTTTAATTTTCCTTTAACCGTGACTATCCATTTACCTTTTTAGGGACATCCCTTTTCTCTTTTGCTACAACTATTTTATTTGGTATAAAATCTTTGATTTTTCTAACATTCATATCCTTAATTTGTGCGTTCCTTATTTTATCTATCAGTTAAACTTTCATCTTTTAAACTAAATCATCAATGCAAGTTTCTTGTCACGTAAGCAGTATATATTTTTTTCCTATCAGCTTGCCTCCCTTAACTTAATTTTTGAAAGATTGGGAAGTAAAACTATTCCTGTAATAATAAAATATGTCAAACTTCATTTTCTATGTAGTAGAACCAAATTTCAGTTATTTTTGCTTTATATTTGCAACTAAGTGTAATTTAACCTACATGGCAGAAAATGATAAAAATAATGCAATAACTTTAGATATCACATGCATAGACTGCTAATTTATTTCAGAAAGAAACGGATACCGTATATTACATATCTATTATATCCTACCTAAAACTATTGGCAACGTTCGAAATTTCCTCTTCAGTCAAAGAAAAATATGTTTGATGTTTCTTCCTATAATCATGCAAACCCTTTTGGAAATACTCGGTCGGCAAAAAAAACATGAAAGAAATTAATTTAAATTTTATTTCCCCTTTTATCTCAAACACACGCATATTCAGGGGAATGACAACACCCTTTCGATTCATGTTCACATACTGTTAAAAAAAAGAAATCTTTTGCATTCCTTTATCAAATCGATGTACGTTACTTTTGGATATGTGGTCCAAGATACCACTGCAAAAATTAACTATTTGATTTAAATATTCTTTGCCTTATAAACGCAATAATTCGACATCACATATCAAAGCAAAAAAAAAATTTGCTTCCCTTTTTGTTCCCATTTGATTTGCACACGTTACTTTTCCTTGCGTGCAAAGCTTCTGCCTATAAATACAAACCTCATATCACATTTCCTCACCTCAAAATTTTCTGCATCTCCATTTTCTTCTTTCTTTTTCGTGAGCAAGGAAATCAGGTAATGCTTTTATTCATTTTTTTCCTTCCTTCTTCTTTTTGTTTGTTATATTTTGTCATCCACTTCATGCTCATCTACACCCTACCTTCCTCTCTCTATCTAGTGAAGTGGTCAAGTCAATATTTGATTCCATTCGTTCAGTTTATTTCGAAATTTTGTGTTAAATTTTACTTAGTTTTGATGTTGAATTTATTCCTTTCCTTTTCAAGAATAAAAAAAAATCTGGTCGCAGCCTTCACCACTATTTGATCGTGCTTCTGTGCATTCTCTTTTCAAAGTGTTACCATCATTCTTGAATCAAAATCTTCGATGGCAATAAGGTGAGTATTCCTCACCAGACAAACATACTTGTTTATTTGTGAATTAATCACAAATGTAATTGTAAACTTATTTTATTTAATTTTATCTGCCTGTGATATAAACGTATGATGTTAAACCCCATTATTAATTGACACATCATCAGTTGTTTATTTATTTTAATATTATTGCAGTTATACTATTTAATGCTTATTTACTGTTAATCACACTGCAAGTTCCCTGTAATTTGAGATCGTTATAGGCTAAAATAATAGGCCAGAATGATAATTATTTATTTAATTATTTATTATCTAACTTGGGATTGCGGGTTTGAAATGATAGAACCCGGGTTTTTGTAAATTGCGGATTGAAATGATATATATCCGTATCACTTGACCTAGGCTAGAAAACTATATACAGACCCGTGGTTTATATAATATTTTTCTGAAATCTCTTAAACTATTTTAAATGGGAAGTTTATAATATTCTGGGTTAAAATGTATTTAAATAATTTTTATAAAATTCATAATGATTTTTGAATGAGGCAAGATGTTAAATAAAAAATGTTTAAGTAAAATTTTGGAATATAACTTATTTTGGGAAATTCTGAATTTTTGTTAAAGGTGAGATTTTAGTTAAGTAAATTAATAAGTTATATTTGGGAATTTAAAACTTAATAATTTAAGTTAATAATCTATTACAGCACTTAAATGCTGTCTTTTGTAAATGGACCGGTTTAACCTATAACTTTAGGTAGCATTTTATAAGTGCTATGGAAACTGAATTTTTGATTGTTTTATTAAAATTTAATGGAAATAATCTTTGGGAAAAAGGCTTAAATTGTGGAATTAATTATGTAAATTAATAAAAATAAGGAATTGACTTTAAATGGTTTTAAATGGAAGATTTTAACTTTTAAATGTGAGTTGAAAGGCAATCAATTCCTGAATAAATTAAATAGATTTAAATGGTATATTATATTAAATAAAATGACCGATGTTTAAATAAATAATGTTCGAGATGATATTATGATATTGAAAGGTATTTGAAATTTATTTTGATTTTTAAAATATAAATACCATTTTTATCTGGCATACTCTCTCTCGATACCGAAAACCACTTTGACAACCGTGTACGCGGTGGAGATTCCAGAATGAAGTAGGATGGTGGTGATGTTTTCTTTGAGGTAAATACGTGGACCCGACTCCCGTGAGTTGGCATAAGGTGGCTAAAACAGGAGCGATTCTTGGATTAATGAGGTAGCACCTCTGATCGGACGCACTTCTTCGTATGCCATTCTATTACTTTTGTGATTGTTTTGGTGCGCACCTTTGATTTGGGAGTGTTGTTCGAGGTGGGCGGCAGCTGCGCGCTGCGCGTTTCCATCAATCCGGATAGCAATTGGTATATCTACCCTGGCATTGCCTAGTTGTGCCCTGTCACCTACCATAGCGAGCCTTGTACGAGTTTGATTTGTGTCGTACCTGTGGAGTATCTTCTCATAGTCTCCAGATCAGGAGATATGCAGGTACTGTATAGACTACTGGCACTATTTATGTCTTAAGGTGGAAACTGTAAAGCCTTAACGCGATTTAAAAGTAAGTTTATTTTACAAATAGACACTATTATAATAGCGAGGTATTACTACATAGTAAATAGTTTAACGGTTCCTTATAGGATGGGCGGTCCCAAGCATCCTTTAAGTTACTTGCTCTATATTACAGTACAATTGAATTAGCTTACACTATATAAGTATGTATGTCCTGACTCGAGTGTTTATGCTTTATTTTACGCTCGGGTCAGCCTGAGTTGCAGTTCAGTTTTCATCCCGGAGCTAGGATTTCTGTAGATCACTTTCAAGCTGCTGGCAAACTTCCTTTCCGGTTCTTTATCTAAAATTTTGAAATCAAGACTAGTGGACATTTGGATTGTTCTACTGATGATTTAAAACTATATTTGGATTAAAAAATACGTAATTTTTATTTGATTGAGACTATTTATAGTGGCTTCATGAACCACTAAGTATTTTTAAATTCCGCTACGAGTATTCTGATTCTGTGTCTATGATTCTGTGATTAATTATTTATTGTATATTTTAAGATTTTCCAAATTTTATTTGAATGGTTGAAAATACCGCGTTGTAAATAAAATTTGGCAAATCTCAAAATATACAATAAATAATTAATCATAGACACAGAATCAGAATACTCGTAGCGGAATTTAAAAATACTTAGTGGTTCATGAAGCCACTATAAATAGTCTCAATCAAATAAAAATTACGTAGTCTTTAATCCAAATATAGTTTTAAATCATCAGTAGAACAATCCAAATGTCCACTAGTCTTGATTTCAAAATTTTAGATAAAGAACTGGAAAGGAAGTTTGCCATCAGCTTGAAAGTGATCTACAGAAATCCTAGCTCCGGGATGAAAACTGAACTGCAACTCAGGCTGACCCGAGCGTAAAATAAAACATAAACACTAGAGTCAGGACATACATACTTATATAGTGTAAGCTAATTCAAGTGTACTGTAATGTAGAGCAAGTAACTTAAAGGATGCTTGGAACCGTCCATCCTCTAAGGATCCGTTAAACTATTTACTATGTAGTAATACCTCGCTAATATAATAGTGTCTATTTGTAAAATAAACTTACTTTTAAATAGCGTTAAGGCTTTAAATTTTCCACCTTAACACATAAATAGTGCCAGTAGTCTATACAGTACTTGCATATCTCCTGATCTGGAGACTACGAGAAGATACTCCATAGGTACGACACAAATCAAACTCGTACAAGGCTCGCTATGGTAGGTGACAGGGCACAACTAGGCAATGCCATGGTAGATATACCAATTGCTATCCGGACCGATAGAAACGCGTAGCGCACAGCTGCCGCCCACCTCGAACAACACTCCCAAATCAAAGGTGCGCACCAAAACAATCACAAAAGTAATAGAATGGCATACGATGAAGTGCGTCCGATCAGAGGTGCTACCTCATTAATCCGAGAATCGCTCTTGTTTTAGCCACCCTATGCCAACTCACGGGAGTCGGGTCCACGTATTTACCTCAAAGAAAACGTCACCACCATCCTACTTCATTCTGGAATCTCCACCGCGTACACGGTTGTCAAAGTGGTTTTCGGTATCGACGGAGAGTATGCCAGATTTCTGATCCCGGTCTCTTTAATAACCAAGCGTTATTATAAACCGTGGTTACAACCTTTTTAAAAATGGTATTTATACTTTAAAAATCAAAATAAATTTCAAATACCTTTCAATATCATAATATCATCTCGAACATCATTTATTTAAACATCAGTCATTTTATTTAATATAATATACCATTTAAATCTATTTAATTTATTCAGGAATTGATTGCCTTTCAACTCACATTTAAAAGTTAAAATCTTCCATTTAAAACCATTTAAAGTCAATTCCTTATTTTTATTAATTTACATAATTAATTCCACAATTTAAGCCTTTTTCCAAAAGATTATTTCCATTAAATTTTAATAAAACAATCAAAAATTCAGTTTCCATAGCACTTATAAAATGCTACCTAAAGTTATAGGTTAAAACAGTCCATTTACAAAAGACAGCATTTAAGTGCTGTAATAGATTATTAACTTAAATTATTAAGTTTTAAATTCCCAAATATAACTTATTAATTTACTTAACTAAAATCTCACCTTTAACAAAAATTCAGAATTTCCCAAAATAAGTTATATTCCAAAATTTTACTTAAACATTTTTTATTTAACATCTTGCCTCATTCAAAAATCATTATGAATTTTATAAAAATTCTTTAAATACAGTTTAACCCAGAATATTATAAACTTCCCATTTAAAATAGTTTAAGAGATTTCAGAAAAATATTATATAAACCACGGGTCTATATATAGTTTTCTAGCCTAGGTCAAGTGATACGGATATATATCATTTCAATCCGCAATTTACAAAAACCCGGGTTCTATCATTTCAAACCCGCAATCCCAAGTTAGATAATAAATAAATAAATAATTAATTAATTATCGTTCAGGCCTATCATTTCAGCCTATAACGATCTCAAATTTACAGGGAACTTGCAGTGTGATTAACAGTAAATAAGCATTAAATAGTATAACTGCAACAATATTAAAATAAATAAACAACTGATGATGTGTCAATTAATAATGGGATTTAACATCATACGTTTATATCACAGGCAGATAAAATTAAATAAAATAAGTTTACAATTACACTTGTGATTAATTCACAAATATACAAGTATGTTTGTCTGGTGAGGAATACTCACCTTATTGCCATCAAAGATTTTGATTCAAGAATGATGGTAACACTTTGAAAAGAGAATGCACAGAAGCACGATCAATTAGTGGTGAAGGCTGCGACCAGATTTTTTTTTATTCTTGAAAAGGAAAGGAATAAATTCAACATCAAAACTAAGTAAAATTTAACACAAAATTTCGAAATAAACTGAACGAATGGAATCAAATATTGACTTGACCACTTAACTAGATGGAGAGAGGAAGGTAGGGTGTCGATGAGCATGAAGTGGACGACAAAATATAACAAACAAAAAAAAGAAGGAAGGAAAAAAATGAATAAAACCATTACCTGATTTCCCTGCTCATGAAAAAGAAAGAAGCAAATGGAGATGCAGAAAATTTTGAGGTGAGGAAATGTGATATGAGGTTTGTATTTATAGGCAGAAGCTTTGCACGCAAGGAAAAGTAACGTGCGCAAATCAAATGGGAACAAAAAGGGAAGCAATTTTTTTTTTTTGCTTTGATATGTGATGTTGAATTATTGCGTTTATAAGGCAAAGAATATTTAAATCAAATAGTTAATTTTTACAGTGGTATCTTGGACCACATATCCAAAAGTAACGTACACTGATTTGATAAAAGAATGTAAAAGAATTATTATTTTTTGAACAGTACGTGAACATGAATCGAAAGGGTGCTGTCATTCCACTGACTATGCGTGATGTTTGAGATAAAAGGGGAAATAAAATTTAAATTAATTTCTTTCATTTTTTTTTGCTGACCGAGTATTTCCAAAAGGGTTTGCATGATTATAGGAAGAAACATCAAACATATTTTGCTTTGATTGAAGAGGAAATTTCGAACGTTGCCAATAGTTTTAGGTAGGATATAATAAATATGTAATATACGGTATCCGTTTCTTTCTGAAATAAATTAGCAGTCTATGCATGTGATATCTAAAGTTATTGCATTGTTCTTATCATTTTCTGCCATGTAGGTTAAATTACACTTAGTTGCAAATATAAAGCAAATTTAACTGAAATTTGGTTCTACTACATAGAAAATGAAGTTTGACATATTTTATTATTACAGGAATAGTTTTACTTCGCAATCTTTCAAAAATTAAGTTAAGGGAGGCAAGCTGATAGGAAAAAAATATACTGCTTACGTGACAAGAAACTTGCATTGATGATTTAGTTTAAAAGATGAAAGTTTAACTGATAGATAAAATAAGGAACGCACAAATTAAGGATATGAATGTTAGAAAAATCAAAGATTTTATACCAAATAAAATAGTTGCAGCAAAAGAGAAAAGGGATGTCCCTAAAAAGGTAAATGGCTAGTCACGGCTAAAGGAAAATTGAAACGGATATGCTTCCCTCTTACTAAAAAATGTACGATTTATTTAACCATTTTTAGTTACGGTATACACATTTGGAATGCGCACTATAGACGCAATAACTAACTCTAAATTTTACGCTCAAAATGACGCCTAAATTCTTATACGTTTTCTTATATACATTATTTACTTCATCAGATAACGTGCCCTTTAAATGCATACTTAAACAGTTTCTTTATGAATCTTGAAATTTATTACTTATTAAGATATGTTTTGTTTACACTGGGTTTTAATTCATTCATTTATCATTTACACAGAATCTATTACAAAAGTGTATATAAATAACGGTATAAATTATTTTGTTTTTAAAAGGTATACAATCTATTTTAAAGAACAAAAGTGAAATAAAAGTTGTTGTGAATTTATTCAATTAAACTAAAAGAATTGAAAACTAGAATTAAAAAAAAGACTTAGATTCCGATGAACGTTAATTTATATCCAAAATATGCATTTTAGAGCTTTCTTATAAATAAAAATCTTGGGCGAGCTAAATTTAGAAAAGGACAAAAAAAGAACAATGGAAAATGAATGGCTATAAGAATGGCAAAAAATAAAGAGGCTAGAATTGAAAAGGTCATGAGTTAAGGTAAAAGAAACATATATATTTAATCTTATATGCAAATGAAAAAGGAATGAGATAAGGAGAAGATTTTGGAGTGATTAGGAAGAGTAATACAAAACTAAAGTATGGTAATTAAATAGATAGGTAAATAAAAAGGTAAGAAATAAACAATTTAGCGTATGCGTAATTTAAAACAAAGTAACGTATGTATAATTGAATTTTTTTTCAAGCTATTAAATAAAAGATACACATAAGAAATATTTAATAGATAAAATAAGGTCTAGACGAATAAATAAAGAAATAAATGTCAAGAGATAGACAAAGGAAAATAATACAGAGACTAGGCAAATAAAAATGAGAAGTTGGAAATAAATCTTTTTATTTGAATGGCAAAAAGAAATACACAGTTATGAATGAGTTGGATGGCTAAGGTAAGAAATAAAGAGGGTATAAACGAATAACTTGATGTATTAATTTTTCTTTCTAGAATTGCATGAGAGATGAGAATGATTAGCTTTGTACATGAATAGCAAGTACAATACACGGCCAAAAGAAAATGAACAGCTAAAAGAAATAAAGAGCAGGCAATTAAAAAGGCAAGCAATTAAGGCAATATAACGCATACCCTTTTAGTTTCTTCCAAGCCATAAATAAAAAGATATAAACAAGCAACAATCCAATAAATAAACATGACTGTCTAGACAAAATAAAAATAGAAAGATAAAATAGAGGTGGATATAAGAAAATAATAATAATAAGAACATATATATATATAATAAAAGTAGAAAAATTTATTGCATGTAAAACGCTGTATTTTATCAAAAAAGTATAAGTTTTGAATTCCCAATAAATCCATATATTTGATTTCTCAATCATGTTATTGAATCAACTATTAACTTATCCTCTTATGGGTAATATTAAAATTGGTTTATATACTAATACAACAACAAAAAATTCCCAATTCATCCAAATTTCAATTAATTACTTTCCAATAACTACCATGCTTCAATTCTACTCTTTTATTAAATCTGTTATCACTCTATAAACCTAGTTATTATTTGTTTATCTTTCCATACAAAAATATATATTCCAGTTTTCATCTTTCTTTTGTAATAACTTGTTATTTTCAATTATATTGAATTTCCCAAATATATACATTTATCATAAATAAAACCTAAATCAATTTATTCAACTTGGTTTCATTCCTTTATTTCATCTTATGAATAAGATATAAATTTCCATTTATGTCATTTCATTTACATTCACACATTACAGTTACAGTCCTATCTCACATTAATGAACATTTTCCTACATTTAAATGTAATTGACTTCCTACTCTGAATTTAGCAGCCCTAAATAAAAAGGTGACTTGCATAAATGTTGTCACTAACTTTATATTACACTCAAGTTTATTATTTCATCAGAATTGCTTATATAATGTTGAATTGCTTATATAATGTTGAATTCACTCCATTACCATACGTTTATTTGCATATATTCAATTTAATACCCAAATGTAATAGTTATAACTACATTAATAGACCAATTAAATAGTAACATACAACCGTTACTATATCCGTTTATTTTCATTTCATTTTAAACACTCACGTCATTATAAATTATAAAGGTTTTTTTTTCTTTTTTCTTCTTCTTAAATTTAATTACAAAAATATTATTAAATTAACTAGTTTAATTATCGAAATTTACAGGTCATTACACTCTCCCCCACTCAAAACTTTTCGTCCCCGAAAAGGAAGGAGGTAGGAGAATAGAACACCCTGAAAGAAAACTAAATTGAAACTCAAAATGGAATCATTTATTTAAACCATATAAATTCCATTTAAATTAATTAATATTCAATAATTGATTTAATTCATTTGATTTTTACTGAAGTTAAATCAAACTTAACTATTTCCAAATTAATTATCTTATTATCCAATTATTTTGAAATTAACAATTCTCTGCATTGATTAATGAGGTAGCACCTCTGATCGTACAAGATCGGTATCGACAGATTGGTAGCACCTCTGATCCCGGTCTCTTTAATAACTACGTATTTATTACCCGATGGTCGGTTAAATTAACGCTTAAACAAATCAAAGTCCAAAGGTCAAGGTGCAAATTTGACTTCCAAATTTTGACATTTCACGATTCAATTTATTTTAGATATTTTAAAACATATTTCTAAATGCAAATTTTCCAAACATTTGAATGGTAAGTATTCAGCTTAATTTAATAAGATCTAAATGTCGCTTATTAAGTTTAGTTCATAATCAATGAATTCAATTTAACGGTAAACTTAGTTTAAATTATTAAATCAAATTCTATTCATGTCACTTTAAGTTTACATCCTGTTATCATGAATTCGATTATATCAATTTCATTAACTAAATTCCTTTCTAATCAACTTCATTTGATTTATTTACCAATTCAATTAAATTTCTAAATCAAGAAGCCCATTCCATTTAAAATGTCCTGATTTGAGTGATTCGTTAAATTTAAAATCATTTTAAGTTTAAATAATCACTAAGTTATATCCATAAAACTTTTGGATAGTTTTGTATTCTTCTTGAGTCAAATTTCTAAATTTCCAAATAAAATTTATAACATGTTCCAAATCTATTTAATTAAAACCGAGTTAAATCTAAACCTAACAAATTTAATAAAAATTTTAAGTTATCAAATTCTAAACTTACTTGTTTCTAAATCTCATTTCAATAGATCTGTCAATTTATTTTATTTAATTACATAGGTATATTAATCTGTATCAATTTTATCCATTAATTTTACTTTAATCTAATCAATAAAATTTATCTCAATTAAATCCGTGTAATTTATTTCAATTACAATCATTTAACGTTACCAAATTTCCAAACAAATTGTTAAGTTCATTCCTTAATTTAAGATATATTTCAATTTCGAAAATAGTTTTGTTGACCAATCGGGTTTCTTATTTTATTTTCTATCCTAGGCCATGTTGTTTAAATGGGTATTTATCATTTCAACCCAATATTATCCAATATAAAACAAAGCATAGCAAAGGGAACTTGCAGTGTGATAACTGGGATGGTGTCAAAAATAAACAAGCAATAGCAACCATACATAGCAATTTAACAATTTATTAAATAATCCTGAAATAATCGTATTAACTTACATTTGTTGTTAATGCAAATTAATACAATTATTCCTAGAATCTACACTATCGTTTCATGTAGATTAAAGATTATTATCTTATGGTTTCACTTAGTGTCTATTATCACATTTCTACATCAATCATACATACAATGGTTCAAAGTGTAGTTAATGCTATTTCTACGCGACGGTTGATTTAACAGTTAAAGGGGTCAAGTTCAACATATATAGTCCAATTTAAATTTTGTCGATAATCCTATGTCAATTTCAATTTCATATTCAAATTCACTTATATTAACAACCAGATTCAATCATCACATAACAAATTTTAGTGTCACACTTGTTTGTCGTGAACTACAATATTCAATTTTAACTTGCATAGTGATTTGAAATCCTTATTTCAACAATTCTAAAAAATCAACAATTTAACATCCAAATTAACATAAACAACAATTTATCACTTGATTACCATAGCATAATAGATTGAGTCGTGAATGAAATATTCACCTTGCGTGGTTGAAGAAGATGATGGCGAAGCACGAAGACGAATAGATAAAATAGGCCCTAACAAGCACGACGCAAAATGAACACAACTGCAATCAACAAATAATTAATCAATAATTTGTTTATTGCAATATATATATATCGATTGAATATATATATATAAACCATACCAAACAACGAAGCAAAATAGATTCGATAAGCTGGGTGGAAATAGCCTATGTTTCCGGATCAATAGCGGGAACTGGAATAAACGCAGCAAAGTTCTTTAAAACACTTGCACTGCTTCTAAAATATATATACTGCTAAAGTTTGTTGTATATTTATAACTATTACGTACAATTCTAAAACAAAGTCAGAAATGCTGGTACAAAATTATGAAACAAAATTTATGCAACAGTTCCCTACCCAAAACCTATACACTACTGGCGCAGTTCCTTACCTATATCAACACATGTTTAATACTGCAACTTTTACTGTACCTTAACTTAACTCATATGATATAATAACTCATTTATACAGTTTATACTGTAACCAGGGGCTACCAACAAATCAGCCGAAGCCAAGACTAACCTGCACACTATATTTTCAACACACTCTTTTATATTTCTTACTGTAAATACCTAGCCTCTGCTTATACTACTCATTTATAAAGTAACTCATATATACTAATATACACACATCTCATATGCTTAAACAAAATTTATTCTTTAAACAATATTGCACATAAAATTATGAACAGACTAAACTTTGAAATATTAAACTAAAATCAACAATTGTGAAAACAATACTTGTAATATTTAAAAACTATAAATATATGTATAAGAGAACAAGGCAAGTTGGGGGAAAGAAAGCGGGAGAGGGTGGCTATGTTGGTCGGCTGGAGGTGGGGAACTATGAGTGGGGAGTTGGCGTGTGGGCGGAGGAGGCTGATGGGTAGGCAGGGCGGAACATTAGTGGTGGCGGTGCATTTGTGGGGTGCGTGCGTGGGGAGGGTGGCATGCGGTGGACAGGTTGGTGGCACTCGTAGGCCATGGGGGGGAAAGATGGGTCGGAGGGGAAGGCGGCAGCAGTGGACGGCGAGGACGTGGGCATGGGGACGTGGAGCTTCAGGGGTAAGTCGCGGGAAGGAGAGGGAAGTGGTGGAGTTGCCGAGTGGCTGTGTGGGCAGGCTGCATTGGTGGCAGTGGAAGGGGCCATGTGTCGTAGGCGGAGCTGCAGGGGGCGGGTCTGTGGGGTGTGGGTGGAGCTTGCAGTAGCGGGACTGTGTGGTGTGGGTCTCGTGGCCAGGTGGGATGAGGACCGAATGGGGCGGTGCATGCATGAAGAGGTAGCAAAAATAATAAAATAATTTTATTTTATTTTGAGTTAGTAACCTGGTGAAAAGTAGAAGAATATGAAGAAGAAGGTTTGGGTTTTCTTTGCACGCTGGGAAGTAGTAATAAATAGTGGAAGGATATGGGGGAAAGAGAAAAGGAATATAATTTGCAGAGGAGATGGGGACGTGCCATCACGTAAGAGAGCAGGACGCAATTAATGAAGGGTTCAGTGCGCACAGTAATTGCAATGATGATTTTTCACAATGGTGGCTATTTGTTCCCAAGGTCAGCTGAAAGGCCCTAAATTTTAAAATGTTGAAATGTTGGGTACTGGTTTGTGCTGCGTTACAATTTATCGTTTGCAATGCCGAACTCCGATTGACATAAATAAATATACCGTTTTGATCAGCGCGTCGAGGCGAACACAACGGTATGAAAATATTTATGGTTCGACACTGTTTGAGAAGTGTTTATTCTTATTTAACCACTTGCCCGAGTGCATATTTTACTAGCAATTAAAAGCGAAATTTGACGAAACGAAATGCGCCGTCAAGTTCAGAATATTTTTCTTATGCAACACCGAGAAAATATTTGAATTCGGACGATAGGAATTTTATACATAAGATTTGAAATGATATGTAAATGCGACGGGCGCAATTTACTTCAATATTTTTCAACGAAATTTGGCGCACGCCTATGTCTACCTAGACGCATTCCAAATGTGAAGTTTGGTTGGCAACGGAAATCGTTGTGAAAATTCGAATTTCTACATCGAATAAGCGAATTAAAAATTTTAAACTGGGTCTGAATTTCAGGGTCGTTACATTCTCCCCCACTCAAAACTTTTTGTCCCCGAAAAGGAACAAAGGAAAGAGTGAAGAACAATAAAAGAGGTACGATAGATATAGAATAGATTATCGAATAAAGAAAAGAATGTAGAATGGAATTTACCTTCAACAAACAATTCTGGATTAGAATCCCGGATGCTCTCCTCGGTTTCCCAAGTACAATCACGATCATCGGGACTCCATTGGACTTTGACTAGGCTAACAGTCTTCCTTCTAAGCTGCTTCGTATCCCTATCAACAATACGAAGGGGTCTCCTCTCTATAGTCAAATCCGGCTCAATATCAACCTCATCCAACTGAGCAATAGGAATGGTCATGGATGGATCGTGTACAACCTTCCGAAGATGTGAAACATGGAATACGTTGTGCACGCCCTCAAATTTCTCCGGTAGCGCAACTCTGTAGGCTAGTTTACCAATCCTCTCAGTGATAGTGAATGGTCCAACAAATCTAGGAGCGAGCTTCCCTCTACGACCAAATCGAACAACATTCTTCAAAGGTGATACTTTAAGAAATACCTCATCCCCAACCTGGAAATTTAAATCTCTTCTACGCCTATCTGCATAGCTCTTCTGCCTATCATGTGTGGTCTTCATCTTCCTTCTGATCTCATTAACCTTCTCGGATGCTTCCATAATCATCTCTGGGCCAAGAACCAATCGGTCACCAGGTTCAATCCAACAAGCTGGCAATTTGCATGGCCGTCCATATAAAGCTTCGAACGGTGCCATATCGATACTCGCCTGATTATAAAGATAGTTATATTTCAATTCAAATTTTACTTATTCAAATTGAAAATTTTGGATTACCTGATAGCTGTTATTATAAGTGAATTCAACCAAATGAAGGTGGTCTTCCCAAGATCCACCGAAATCAATAATGCTAGCTCGGAGCAGATCTTCCAAAATCTGATTTACCCTCTCAGTTTGGCCATCTGTTTGAGGATGATAAGCCGTGCTCAGATTCAGTTTAGTGCCCAAGATGTCCTGAAATGCCTTCCAGAATTTACTAGTGAATAAAGGATCTCTATCGCATACAATACTAGATGGAACCCCATGAAGTCTGACAATCTCTCTCATATAAGTCTCGGCCAAACTCGAAGCAGTACGAGTGGTCTTAACAGGAATAAAGTGAGCAGATTTTGTCAACCTATCAACAATCACCCATATACTCTCGTTCCCTTTTCTGGTCCTCGGCAATCCGTCAACGAAGTCCATAGAAATTTGGTCCCATTTCCAACACGGAATCTCTAGGGGTTGAAGTAATCCTGCCGTCTTCCGATGATCGGCCTTGACTTGCTGGCAAGTGGTGCATCTACCGACATATATGGAAATATCTCTCTTCATCCCACTCCACCAATATAAACGCTTCATATTTCGATACATCTTGGTGACACCAGGATGAAATGAAAGTGATGACTGATGGTTCTCTCTAAGCACTTCTTGTCTCAATCCAACAACATTCGGAACACAAATACGATTGTCAATCTTCAGAACTCCATTACCATCTATCTGTGCTCCTACTTTACTGTCCGCATTACCAACTCTACCAAGAACTAACTCCTTCATGCGATAGAGCAAGGTGTCCTCATATTGCTTAGCTTTGATGCGATCCATCAGAGATGGGGAGATAGTAAGCTGAAAAAGCATGCTTTCTACAAGGTTACAACATGACAATGCTCTGCTACGGCTCAAAGCATCAGCTACAATATTTGCCTTCCCAGGAGTATAATTGATGTCGAGATCATATGCGGCTAAGAATTCAAGCCATCGGACTTGTCTCTGGTTCAAATCTTTCTAAGAGAAAATATACCGCAAGGACTTATGATCTGTGAATAATTCAAATTTTGTCCCCAAAAGATGGTGCCTCCATAATTTCAAAGCATATACAACTGCGAGAAGCTCTAAATCATGGGTTGCATAGTTTACTTCATGAATCTTCAACTGGCGGCCAGCATAAGCAATAACCTTTCCATTTTGCATAAGGACAACACCTAAACCTTCTCGACAAGCGTCGGTATAAACAGTTAATCCTTCACTCCCGTCAATTACCGCAAGAACTGGGGCCGAAGTTAACTTACGTTTCAGCTCATTAAAAGCTGATTCACACTTCTCACTCCAAATAAACTTGACATCCTTCCGAGTTAAAGCAGTCAGTGGGGCAGAAATCCGGGCAAAGTGCTTAATGAATCTGCGATAATAACCGGCCAAGCCCAAGAAACTACGGATATCAGTAGGAGTTTTGGGAGTCTCCCAATCCTGTAGATAAATTTCCAAATTAGAAAGGAATTAAGATGGATCGGATAGAGATAACGAATATGAAAGAACTTACATTGATTACGGCGATCTTAACTGGATCGACCGAAATCCCGTTTTCAGAAACATATGGCCAAGGAACCGTACTTCGTCTCGCCAAAAGTGGCATTTGGAGAACTTGGCATTTAGCTGATGGTTTCGAAGAGTTCCCAGAACATAAGCGAGATGTGTCTCATGCTCTTTCTCATCTTTAGAAAAGACGAGAATATCATCAATGAAAACCAGAACAAATTTGTTAAGGACGTCACGGAAGACTCGATTCATTAAGTCGACGAAGTAAGCGGGTGCGTTGGTCAAACCGAACGGCATAACCAACCATTCATAGAATCCGTTCTCGGTACGGAAAGCTGTCTTATGAATACTATCTTCTGCTACTCTGAGTTGGTGGAAACCAGTGGCTAGATCAAGTTGTGAGAAAACTTTAGCTCCATGGAGCTGATCAAATAAATCATTGATGCGAGGCATCAGATAGCGGTTCTTGAGAGTGCGTTTGTTTAATTCCCGATAATCAACACACATGCGAAGAGATCCATCTGATTTGGTGACAAAGATGACTGCGGAGCCCCATTCAGAACAACTTCTCCTGATCAAACCCTTAGAAAATAGATCATCAATTTGGGTTTTAAGTTTAGCTTTTTCTTTAGGAGCCATCCTTCTGTGAGGGAGAACTACGGGAGTAGCTCCAGGAATAAGGTCAATGCGGAAATCGATCTCTCGCTTTGGCGGTAGAGAGTCGACCTCTCCAAATACATCGGGAAATTTCTAAACAACGGGAGTAGTACTAAGGTCATCCGAGTGAGCATCAAGAGAGAATATGAAGCTTCCATCATATTTCTGAGGTGATTTGCATTCGATGACAAGCGGTAGACCCTTGTCATTGACTAGAGAAATAGATCGAGCTTTGCAAGAAATAATAGCATTGAATTTTCTTAACCAATCAGCACCCAACAAAATGTCAAATGCTTCGAAGCCAAGCACATAAAAATCCCAAGTGAATCAATATCTTCCATATAAAAGCACAACCTCTTTACAAATTCTACTGAGGTTGGCAAGTCCTCCAATAGGGTTGGAGACGCATAAGGAAGTAGCAGCAAGAGTTGGTTCTAATTTGAGATTATTACAAAGATCAATAGATATGAAGCTATGAGAAGCACCTGTATCGAATAATACCCGAACAGGTAAATTATGAAATGTAAAAGTACTTCATAAGGTACCTCGGTCATCCTGAGCAGGTGGTGGAGGTGGTGCAGGAGTGGTGACAGCATATACTCCTGATGGTGTGCCTTTCTTCCTCAATGGGCAATCTCTCTTGAAGTGACTTGGCTGGAGGCAGACATGGCATAAATCATTCCTCATCTGAGAAGGTGGTGGAATAGCAGCTCCGGTGGATGGACAACTATTAGCATAACGGCCCTTCTTATCGCATTTGAAGCAAGTGATCTTAGCAAGGTCGATTGGGCTTTTCTGAGCATATCCTAATCCTGTAGTCTTTTACCAAGCTTTCTTTTGCTGATCAAAGCTCATCTTCCTCTTTCCGAGCTGGCTGGAAGAGGGCTGAGTAGGTGTGGCCTTGGCAGTGGGTCCTTTAGGCTTTGCTTCATATCGAAGAGCATAGTCGACAAGATCGGTGAAGGTGCAGTGAGTGTGGCCAGTAAGCAAGTCATAATACTCTGGTCTAGCTCCCATAATGAACTTCTCGTTCTTAATAAGTGGTGTGTCGATCAATCCCGGGCCAAACTTGGACAGTTCGTTGAATTTCCTCTCGTACTCAGAAATAGTCATACTGCCTTGCTTAAGATCCATAAAAGCTCTATAAAGTTGGGTTTTCCCAGCAGAGGGCATCCATTGTGCCGAGAAGGTATCCCTAATCAAAAGATAGACTAGATGAGTAACATTTTAAAGATTGAAAGCAGAATTTAGACTACGAAATCCAAACAAATTATACCTAAATTGGGCCCATGTTATGGTGTTCTCCTCGATGCGGGAAGTAACAGATTCCCACCAATCTTGCGCGGCATCCTGAAGTTGCCACGCAGCAAGCTGACGCTTCTGAGCATCAGTGATCTCCAATCCAGAAAATATCTTCTCCAAGCCTTTGAACCATTGCTGAGCCTCGATAATACCCTCGGATCCAGAAAACTTTGTACCACCTAGCTGTGTATACTCCTTACTAAGAGTGGTGAATTTGACTGGAGCTGGGACGGTCGGTGCATCCCGTGCAGGACCATGACCTCTTCCTCCTCTATTGTTTCTTCCGGTGCTCATCCTGAAACATCGAAAGAGATTTAGAACCAAGGATAGAAAATCATACAGCTTGAAGAAAAACTAATGAACGAATCAAAGAAGTTTGAATTTTAAAGGATCGGGATATTGAATTGATTCTCCTCATTCTAGGGTATTGCTACCCTATCTCTAATGAGTTTATATAATCCCAACTAAGGTTTTTAGGAAAACCAAAGCTCTGATACCAACTGTAACAACCCGTATATTTGGACCATTTAAATTGACAATAATCCTCACATGTCAACTTAAATAATACCAACACGAATCATTATGGGATTATAAATACATAAATGTAAATGAGAATGAATACAACATCACAGTCACAAAACGGTTACAGAATAATGCAGCGGAAATACATCGTCATAATAGCAGTTCATGAAGCTACTACATATAGTACAACAATGTCTAAACAAAAGGTGACTGCAAGGAAATACATAAATGTCCAACAGACACGGACATCAAAATAGACAGATAATGATAAATGCTAAGTCTTCAGCATCTTCAACCAACCTTGATCAGCAAACTGGATAGCTTCAGACTAACCCGAGCATATACAAAAGAAACACTCGAGTCAGGACTCAAAATCTTATGCAGTATAATCAATGCAGAGAATAAATATCATAACTCAAGGATGAATAAACATCTCTAAGGATCTGATAAACTATCTATGTATACAATAGAGTACGGTATGTAGATAATGCCTACTCAGTAAAGTACGATAATAAAATAGCGTTAAGGCGTTACCATAATTCCCCTTAACACATTTTATATTCCCAAAAGCATATACAAGACCGTAGTTTCCCCAAAACCGGAAGTCACCAGAGGGCAATCCATATATTCAAGGTACAAATCAAAACGTAGTGGTCACGAATAGGATAATCAGTATGACAAGGTACATGAGGCAATACCAACTAGGATACTAGTAGTTGCGTGATCCGGACTGATGTTGAGCATAGTAGCTACTATCTCAACACCGCGAAACAACACTCCTAAATCAAGGGTGCACCCAAATCGAATCACAAAAGTAATAGATATGGTATCGAAGAAGCATGTCCGCTAGAGGTGGCGATCCTCAATGGCCCGGCGCGGCTCCTGCTTTAGTCATGTCAGGGGTCATCCAATATCGTTCTCTTTCTTCAGTCAAGGCGTTCACCAAACCATCCACTTCATTCTGGATCAACACTTCGCGCATAATAGTTATTAAAGTGGTTTCGGTATCGACAGAGAGTATGTCCATATCCGATCCCGGTCTCTTTAATAACTACGTATTTATTACCCGATGGTCGGTTAAATTAACGCTTAAACAAATCAAAGTCCAAAAGTCAAGGTGCAAATTTGACTTCCAAATTTTGACATTTCACGATTCAATTTATTTTAGATATTTTAAAACATATATCTAAATGCAAATTTTCCAAACATTTGAATGGTAAGTATTCAGCTTAATTTAATAAGATCTAAATGTCGCTTATTAAGTTTAGTTCATAATCAATGAATTCAATTTAACGGTAAACTTAGTTTAAATTATTAAATCAAATTCTATTCATGTCACTTTAAGTTTACATCCTGTTATCATGAATTCGATTATATCAATTTCATTAACTAAATTCCTTTCTAATCAACTTCATTTGATTTATTTACCAATTCAATTAAATTTCTAAATCAAGAAGCCCATTCCATTTAAAATGTCTTGATTTGAGTGATTCATTAAATTTAAAATCATTTTAAGTTTAAATAATCACTAAGTTATATCCATAAAACTTTTGGATAGTTTTGTATTCTTCTTGAGTCAAATTTCTAAATTTCCAAATAAAATTTATAACATGTTCCAAATCTATTTAACTAAAACCGAGTTAAATCTAAACCTAACAAATTTAATAAATTTTTAAGTTATCAAATTCTAAACTTACTTGTTTCTAAATCTCATTTCAATAGATCTGTCAATTTATTTTATTTAATTACATAGGTATATTAATCCATATCAATTTTATCCATTAATTTTACTTCAATCCAATCCATAAAATTTATCTCAATTAAATCCGTGGAATTTATTTCAATTACAATCATTTAACGTTACCAAATTTTCAAACAAATTGTTAAGTTCATTCCTTAATTTAAGATATATTTCAATTTCGAAAATAGTTTTGTTGACCAATCGGGTTTCTTATTTTATTTTCTATCCTAGGCCAAGTTGTTTAAATGGGTATTTATCATTTCAACCCAATATTATCCAATATAAAACAAAGCATAGCAAAGGGAACTTGCAGTGTGATAACTGGGATGGTGTCAAAAATAAACAAGCAATAGCAACCATACATAGCAATTTAACAATTTATTAAATAATCCCGAAATAATCGTATTAACTTACATTTGTTGTTAATGCAAATTGATACAATTATTCCTAGAATCTACACATCGTTTCATGTAGATTAAAGATTATTATCTTATGGTTTCACTTAGTGTCTATTATCACATTTCTACATCAATCATACATACAATGGTTCAAAGTGTTGTTAATGCTATTTCTACGCGACGGTTGATTTAACAGTTAAAGGGGTCAAGTTCAACATATATAGTCCAATTTAAATTTTGTCGATAATCCTATATCAAATTCAATTTCATATTCAAATTCACTTATATTAACAACCAGATTCAATCATCACATAACAAATTTTAGTGTCACACTTGTTTGTCGTGAACTACAATATTCAATTTTAACTTGCATAGTGATTTGAAATCCTTATTTCAACAATTCTAAAAAATCAACAATTTAACATCCAAATTAACATAAACAACAATTTATCACTTGATTATCATAGCATAATAGATTGAGTCGTGAATGAAATATTCACCTTGCGTGGTTGAAAAAGATGATGGCGAAGCACGAAGACGAATAGATAAAATAGGCCCTAACAAGCACGACGCAAAATGAACACAACTGCAATCAACAAATAATTAATCAATAATTTGTTTATTGCAATATATATATCGATTGAATATATATATAAACCATACCAAACAACGAAGCAAAATAGATTCGATAAGCGGGGTGGAAATAGCCTATGTTTCCGGATCAATTGCGGGAGCTGGAATAAACGCAGCAAAGTTCATTAAAACACTTGCACTGCTTCTAAAATATATATACTGCTAAAGTTTGCTGTATATTTATTACTATTACGTACAATTCTAAAACAAAGTCAGAAATGCTGGTACAAAATTATGAAACAAAATTTATGCAACAGTTCCCTACCCAAAACCTATACACTACTAGCGCAGTTCCTTACCTATATCAACACATGTTTAATACTGTAACTTTTAATACTGTACCTTAACTTAACTCATATGATATAATAACTCATTTATACAGTTTATACTGTAACCAGGGGCTACAAACAAATCAGCCTAAGCCAAGACTAACCTGCATACTATATTTTCAACACACTCTTTTATATTTCTTACTAGTAAATACCTAGCCTATGCTTATACTACTCATTTATAAAGTAACTCATATATACTAATATACACACATCTTATATGCTTAAACAAAATTTATTCTTTAAACAATACTGCACATAAAATTATGAACAGACTAAACTTTGAAATATTAAACTAAAATCAACAACTGTGAAAACAATACTTGTAATATTTAAAAACTATAAATATATGTATAAAGAGAACAAGGCAAGCTGGGGGAAAGAAAGCGGGAGAGGGTGGCTATGTTGGTTGGCTGGAGGTGGGGAACTGTGAGTGGGGAGTTGGCGTGTGGGCGGAGGAGGCTGATGGGTAGGCAGGGCGGAACAGTAGTGGCGGCGGTGCATTTGTGGGTTGCGTGCGTGGGGAGGGTGGCATGCGGTGGACAGGTTGGTGGCACTCGTAGGCCATGGGGGGGAAAGATGGGTCGGAGGGGAAGGCGACAGCAGTGGACGGCGAGGACGTGGGCGTGGGGACGTGGAGCTTCAGGGGTAAGTCGAGGGAAGGAGAGGGAAGTGGTGGAGTTGCCGAGTGGCTGTGTGGGCGGGCTGCATTGGTGGCAGTGGAGGGGGCCATGTGTCGTAGGCGGAGCTGCAGGGGGCGGGGTCTGTGGGGTGTGGGTGGAGCTTGCAGTGGCGGGGCTGTGTGGTGTGGGTCTCGTGGCCAGGTGGGGTGAGGACCGAATGGGGCGGTGCATGCATGAAGAGGTAGCAAAAATAATAAAATAAATTTTTTTTTTGAGTTAGTAACCTGGTGAAAAGTAGAAGAATATGAAGAAGAAGGTTTGGGTTTTCTTTGCACGCTGGGAAGTAGTAATAAATAGTGGAAGGATATGGGGGAAAGAGAAAAGGAATATAATTTGCAGAGGAAATGGGGACGTGCCATCACGTAAGAGAGCAGGACGCAATTAATGAAGGGTTCAGTGCGCACAGTAATTGCAATGATGATTTTTCACAATGGTGGCTATTTGTTCCCAAGGTCAGCTGAAAGGCCCTAAATTTTAAAATGTTGAAATGTTGGGTACCGGTTTGTGCTGCGTTACAATTTATCGTTTGCAATGCCGAACTCCGATTGACACAAATAAATATGTCGTTTTGATCAGCGCGTCGAGGCGAACACAACGGTATGAAAATATTTATGGTTTGACACTATTTGAGAAGTGTTTATTCTTATTTAACCACTTGCCCGAGTGCATATTTTACTAGCAATTAAAAGCGAAATTTGACGAAACGAAATGCGCCGTCAAGTTCAGAATATTTTTCTTATGCAACACCGAGAAAATATTTGAATTCGGACGATAGGAATTTTGTACATAAGATTTGAAATGATATGTAAATGCGACGGGCGCAATTTACTTCAATATTTTTCAACGAAATTTGGCGCATGCCTATGTCTACCTAGACGCATTCCAAATATGAAGTTTGGTTGGCAACGGAAATCGTTGTGAAAATTTGAATTTCTACATCAAATAAGCGAATTAAAAATTTTAAACTGGGTCTGAATTTCAGGGTCGTTACATCTTGGCAAAACTTAGAATGTATGGTAAATTTGACTTACAGAATCACTTTCATTCGAGCTTGAATCTCTTCCTTTTCGAATTTTGGAACATTCCCTGTGGTTCCAAAGTTCATTCATGTCCCTCACTATTCATTTTCTTTCGATTCTGGAGTATCCCATAACTCCACTTCGGATGATCTTTATAGTGAATTGGCGGTTTCGCCAATATTCTAATATAGCGGTGAAACTCCTTTACAACTAGCATTGATTCATCGGAGATTTATATTTATCCTCAGTTTATATGCTAGTCTCTTTGGTTATCCGGAACTCTATCTCTTCAGATCGAATGTAGATTTACCCTTGAAAATCCCGGTTGAAAATATCGGGTCGTTACACTTCCTACTCCTACTCCTAGGAGGATGACTAGATACCGTCCTTTTGCTGGCGAAGAGGCTTCCCTTCTTTGTTAAACCTCATCCAAGCCTAGAACATGGAGAAATTTCTAGATGGTGCCAAATGGTTAAATATGAATATTTCTAGTATTTGAAAGGAAAATAGAATGAGAAAGTATCACAATGTCTCAATGATTATCAAGATCAGATCGAAGAGCTAGGTCGTGATAAATTTTCTCTTGAGAAAAAGGTTAAAAATCTTTAGAGTGAAGGTAAAACTCTGGAGCTAACAAGACACTTAATCATTTGTTGGAAATTGAGAACAATTCTTTCGAATACATGGACATTGTTCGAAAAAAGGAAAAGAAGCTTCAAGAACTCTTGGATGTAGCAATTCATCACATTATTAAACACTCTTTGGCTGTTGAAGTTCTAAAAGAAAAAGTGCAGGATCTCGAATCTCAATTAAAAGTAACCGAGGTGATATCTCTTGAGAATTCTCGACCTGACTCTCTTATTGATTATCTGCTTGAAGTAATAGTTGCTTTTGGACTAGAGACTAATTTCTACTTTTTAGCTCATATATGAAATGGAGGCTGAGCAAAGCAACGGAAGCGAAATATCGTTGATACCAGCATTTCTTTTTGTATGGATGTGCTAACCATCTCAAAGATATTGGAGGCCCTCCATAGTTACCTAGAGATGGTTCCTTCTTAAGTGAAATTCATCTATGCACACTTGAGGTTGAGAGAAAAGGAAAAGATTAATTGTAACAGTATTACACACTTCCTCAACCTATTCCTACTATTTAAGAGGACTTGTTTAATCTAGTTTCGATATCTGTAATTGTTACGTATAATTGGTAAAGTGTAAAAATTGTAAATAAATATACCTGAATGATTGGCATGTTGATTCAACTTTTCGTTTCTTTCATTAGTTTAGCCTTGAAATATTTGAGACAAATGGCTTCTTTTTCAAAGCTTTAATTTGATGCAATTTGTTGTGTAGCCTTTTACCGAGCCCCCATATGAACCCTGTTACTAAAATTTGAAATTTGTTTTGATAAAAAGTTAGCAGCTTATCTAATCAAAAGTTCAGAAGAACTCTTCCTTTTAGTAAATTAAAAAATCGTTTAGTAAAAAAGATTCTTATTATTGGAACACTTAAATTCAATTCTAGGAGAACTTGATTTAGTGCTATAACGAATGAAGAATTTAGTGACTCAATCTTTTGGCATTGTCACTTGGAGCTTTAAATCTCGACGCTTGAAGTTTTAGTCTCAATAGAGTATATGTCGAGAAATTCTCCTGATAATCATTCATATTGAAGATCAAAAATATATTCAATAATATTCTATATAAAAGACCAGATATCCATTATGGTAATAATCTGAATAGAAGAGTAGAAAACCAATCTAGCAATATTGATTTGAATAGAAGACCGGAAAAACCATCTTGCAATAATATTACTTGAATTGAAGAGCAAAAAAATTATTATCCACTGGAACTTGAAATCTGACCATTAAAAGTTATTCCAGTTATTTAATAATTTTAACATTAATAGAGATTCCCATTGTTTAGTAATTTGAACATTAATGGAGATTTCGTTACTTGTTACTCCAAATTCTCATAACAAAATCATGGATTGTAGATTGATATGATATTTCAATGGATGGAATCCCAAGCTTGGGTAACAATTCATAATTCGTAGATGTCACCATCTGACATTTAAATCCTCAATTCCATATGATAGGTAGTTTCGATCCTTCCTTTAAAGGTTGTTTTAGCTTTGCCTTGATGTAAAACCAAATGTGTGAATGTTCTTCCTTTAGAAAATTGCCTTTGATCCATTCTTTAGGATAAAGTCAAACTAGTTTTTGAATTTGATTGATCTTCCTCTAGAAGATTGCTTTGATTCTTTCTTAGGATAGAGCTTAGTTTATTTTTAAATTTGATTGCTCTTCCTCTGGAATACTATCCCTTACTGCTCTTTGGGTAGTGATTTAGGCTTTGACTGATTTCTTTATTACCATCTTTAGGTAATGATCTCAACTTTGATCGAATCTCTTATAACTCTCTTAGGTGATGATTTATGTTTTTTCGTCCGCTATGTTTGGTTAGCTATCTTAAGAAAAACCAAAGTCTTACCTGACCTCCCTCTAGGAGGCGCTTTAGCTAGGCCTTATTGGTGGGACTTAAGGTGCGTTTGATGCTCTAGCCAGGCTATCTTAGGCGGCATCAAAAAATTTGCTCCTTCCTCCATCTGGAAGGCACTTCAAACAAGCCTTATAAGTGGCACTGAAGGCTGGTCGGTGTTAGGTAGGACCAAAGGCTTGCTTCAGCCTCCCTCTAGGAGGCGCTCTGGCCGGGCCTTGTAGGCGGAGCCGAAGGCTTGTAGCACTCTGGCCAGACCTTATAGGAGGTGCTTTGACCGGGCACTTGTGGCGGGATCAAAAGCTTTATTTTCCCCTTACCACCATCGTAGGTGGTGATTTAGGTTTTTCCTTTTATTTTATGAATCTTTTCAATCATAAATTTCACTTTATTACGGATTTCCTTAATCGTGAATTACCAATTCATTGAGCTTTCCCTTTCTTAGAAATATCCAATCGTTTCCTTTAAGGCCTGATATTGATTTGTTTTATGCCCATTCGCTTGATGACATCGGCAATAACCACCTCCACGGTGCTTTTCAATTTTAGGTCTTTCTTCTTCGAAGTTCAGTAATTCAATTTTCTCTTGGTTAGAATATATATAAGTTTGTAAGAAGTAGTGAGAAAATGGATCCAAAAAGATACAGTTCCTTTTGTTCTTATTCAGTTTTCTTATGGCTCTAGATTGGCATATTAGGAACATCCATAATCTTTCTCTTCTGAGCTTGGATTGGTGTGGGCGAACGTTCTATTACTCTTTTCCATTCCTAGGCAAACTTATTGAAGTCGTTTATTATTTTCTTTTGTAAGATCGTCTCTTTTGATTGGCATTGTATGGCCATTCTTGTCTTTTAGAAATAACTCTCTCTTTGGGCTTTCTTTTTCTAGAGCAAAGATTGGAGTTAGTCCTACATGGAATGGTGTTAATCCCGTTTTGCTCAACGACTCATTGGAGCTACGACTCAAGGAAAGCACCGACTCAACTAATAGCGACTCACCTACTCAAGAAGGACTCACGACTCATAGAGATAAGCAACTCAATAGACCAACGACTCAAAGCTGGCAGCGACTCAATAGATTACCGACTCATCTACTTAAGGAAGGTACCGACTCATTTGATAGCGACTCAGTCAGCTGACAGCTCAAAGGGTTAACGGTTCATAAAGAAAGCCGACTCAGTAAGTTGCCGACTCATCAAGACTATCGACTCACGACTTAAGGAGCCTAATAAGTTAAAGCATTAGCGACTCATTGAAAGGACGACTTAGGGAAAGTACCGACTCATTTGACCTGGTTCCGACTCATCAAAGACCGACTCATCTGATCACGACTCATCCACTTAAGGTCTTACCGACTCATTGGAGCTACGACTCAGGAAAAGTCCACGACTCAACGGGCTAACGACTCAAGAAACCTACGACCTAAGGAGCCTGGCGAGTTAAGGAGATTCTATGAGTTAAGGATGGCACGACTCAAGGAGGTTTACGACTCAAAAGATAAGTCGACGCACGACACAAGACTCAGAGGCAAGTTCAATGTCATGCTGCAAAGGGGTGACTCATAGATGACTCACGACTCATCAATGAGTCGGTCACGACTCATCATGAGTCGGTCACGACTCATGACTTGACAGTTTCAGCCTAACATTTTGCCTATAAATACATGGCCATATTCAACATTTGGGGGGACTGGGGGGACAGACTTCCGAGGCGCCATTACTCTGCTGTTGTCTCGACTTCAAGCAACACTCAAACAACACTTCTATCACTCCAATCACTAAAGACATTTCAACAAATCTCAGGAAGAGAAATAACTCATTCATCATGCATTCGAAGGATTCTTCTACATCGGGGTTTGAGATATTTGTCTAAGTGTGTTGTAATCAGAGTCGATTGTAAAGAATTGTAACTAAATCAGCAATAAAGAGCTTTAGAGTGGACGTAGGCTTGATCCTGAGCCGAACCACTATAAATACTGTGTCTCTTATAGCTTTCCTGTGATTTCTTTGCATATACTTTGTTCCCGTACCAACGGGTGGTGCTTTCACAATTTCCATCTATACACCGGGGTGTTAGCGTTTATTTTCTAGCGTTAACATTTTTGGTGCTTTCACTGAGAATCGAACTCAGGACAGCTGTCATCATTGCTTCGCAGAGATTAGAAGAAAGAATTTCTTTAAAAACCAGAAGTATATCTGAGATTATGGCTCCTGGAAGGAAGAGTAGATCTATCAGATCCGGGAATATTCAAGAGGGAACCTCCGCTTCCCCTGTGCATAATCTACCCACTCCGTCTGTTGGAGTTACAAAAGCGGAATTGGATGCTGTGATTCTAGGGCTAAACCAGCAGATCAACGCCCAAAATGCACAACTAGAGGCTCAAAGTGCCCAGAATGCTCTGATTCTGAATAAATTGAACGACTTACTTGGGGCAAACAATCAACCGGCTGGTAATGAAGGGAACTATGCTGGCAACATTCATGATGTTAATGAAAGGAATGCTCATGAAAGGCCTACTAGTCCCTTTGAGCAGGCAGTACCTGAAGCCGGTGGATCTAGAACTCGGCATGATGAGGAATATCTTTCTGGAATGGTCCGGCAGATCATGAAAGAAAGTATGCAAAGGGTTGAAGATGAGAAGGAATGGGGTTTCGCTCCAAGTAAAACTCCGTTTACTGAAAAAATCTTGAAGGCGGAATTTCCAAGGAAGTTTGTCCCTCCAACTATTCCAGCTTACAAAGGGACAAGTGATCCGAATGAGTTCTTGTATAAATATGATTGGCACATGACAGGTGCCAGGGCCTCCGACGAAATAAAGTGCCGATATTTCCCCGTATACCTGGAAGGCGTGGCTTTGCTGTGGTTCACCAAGTTGCCAGTTCGATCTATCGATCAGTTTTCAGACTTGACCAGAAAATTTAAGGAGCAGTTTAGGCTATATGCTTCGAAGGCCAAGGATATCATGTCATTGTCCAGTTTAGAGCAGAATCCTGGTGAGTCTATCAGATCTTTCTTGAACCGTTTCAATATAGCATTGGCTGAAGTGGACAATGCTGAACCACGAATGATATTGACCTATCTGATGAGGGCTATTGATAAGTCAAGCGAATTTGGGAAATGGTTAAATATGAAGGAGCCAACCTCTCTCGAGAAGTTCTACAAAAAAGCAGACGAATTCATTCGCTTGGAAAGTCGTCCTTTGCCAGTAAAGGCAGTGTTGGAAAAAGCTGAAGACAATACTGTCGCTCCACGCAAGACTGAGTCGGTGGGGCAGAAAAGGGAGAATAATAATGGAAAGAAACAGGGTAATCTGAAAAAGCCCCGGTCCTTCAAGCCATCAGAATATACTCCATTATCACATACGCCGGAGCACATCTACCTTGCCACCAAAGATTCCGTCGATTTCCCTAAACCTATCCCTTTGAGAACTGGGAGAAAAGCCATACAAAGTGGGAAATTTTGCCGCTTCCACAATCAACCAGGTCATGAAACTGATGAATGCCGCCAGCTGAAGAATCTGATTGAAGAGTTGCTAAGAGAAAACAAGTTGCAGCAATTTGTGAAAAAGAATAGCAACAATCCTGCATCATCGAGTCAGGGGCAGCGGGCTCCTGTTCATCAGCCTGGGGCAGGTGAGAAAGCTACGGGGCATGAATCTGGAAGGCCCGTTATCAATGTCATTTCCGGAGGACCTCACCCAGCTGGCAAGAGTTGGGGTGAGATGGAGAGATATTCCAGGGCTTTGAAATATGCTCCAGCCGAAGAAAACGTCTTTGTTCTAGAAGACACTACACCCCTTAAACAACAAAAAACTTTCAGTGATGATATTATTTTCAGAGCCAGAGATTCTACAGGTATTGAAGCTCCTACTTTAGATCCCTTGGTCATCTCGGCTGGTATTGGACCAGCCATTGTCAGAAGAGTCCTCATTGACTGCGGAGCATCATGTAATATCCTCTTCAAAAAGACATTTGACCAGATGAAAATCCCTATGATCGATGTGCAAGCCTCATCACAGAAAATCGTGGGCTTCACAGGGGAGCCAAAACAACCAGTAGGAACCATCGATTTGTTTGTAGAACTTGGGGAAGGAGAAAGGAAAGTGGTCCGAAAGCAAACATTTGTGATTGTCGATGAGTTTTCTGCCTATAATGCTTTTCTTGGCCGCCCAACACTCGCAGCATTCAAAGCTATCCTAGCCCCATGGTGCCTCACTATTAAATTCCCTACTGACAATGGAGTAGGAGTTATAAAAGGGGATCAAAATGCTGCGCGAGAATGTTATTGGACAGAGCTGCGAGAGTCAAGAAAAAGAGAAATGGGAAAGGATGCGGCAACTCCAGTCCGCATCACGGAACCAGCTTTGTAGCAATTACAGAGCGGACCCTGCACTGGCGAGCACAGCAGGGCACGGAAAGAAATGGATCCCAGAAAAGCCAGTACAGGGGAGAATAGAGTAGTACCGGTGGAAGCGACAATTCCGGTACCTGTTGACCCGAAGGACCCAAATAAGGTGTTGAATGTGGGTTCGCAGCTTAATGTGTCAATTCAGAATGTCTTGATATCTTTCCTGAAAGCAAATCTGGATGTCTTTGCTTGGACTCATGCCGATATGTGTGGGATATCCCCAGAAGTTGCAGTACACGCTCTGAATATTGACCCAAAGTTTACGCCAGTTAAACAGAAAAGAAGAACCCAAGGTCCAGAAAGGTCAGCAGCATTAAAAGAAGAAGTTGATCGACTCATGGAAAATAACTTCATCAGAGAATCTACATATCCGAATTGGGTTTCGAATCCTGTGTTGGTCAAGAAAGCTAATGGAAAATGGAGAGTGTGCATCGATTTTTCTGATCTAAACAAGGCTTGCCCCAAAGATTGCTTCCCATTACCCAGGATCGATCAACTGGTAGACGGAACTGCGGGACATGAATTGTTATCCTTCATGGATGCCTACTCCGGTTATAACCAAATCATGATGCATGAGCCAGACCAGGAGGATACAAGCTTTATCACGGGTGTTGGACTTTATTGCTACAGAGTTATGCCCTTCGGATTGAAAAACGCAGGGGCAACCTACCAAAGACTTGTTAATGCTATGTTCAAACCGCAATTGGGAAAAACTATGGAAGTCTACGTCGACGACATGTTAGTGAAGTCCAGGAAAGCAGTGGATCACATTGAACACTTAGCAGAAATGTTCGCAGTCCTCCGGAAATACAGAATGAAGCTTAACCCTCTGAAATGTACGTTTGGGGTCGAATCCGGAAAGTTCTTAGGTTTTATCGTCAGTGCTAGGGGCATTGAGGCCAGTCCAGCTCAAATTACCGCCTTAAAAGAAGTTAAAGCTCCTAGAACGAAGAAGGAATTGCAAAGTCTCAACGGAAAGGTCGCCGCTTTGAGTCGGTTCATTTCCAAAGCTACTGATAAATGCATCCCATTCTTCGATGCCCTGAAAAAAGGAAAGAAGAACTTTGAATGGACTCCCGAATGCCAAGAAGCCTTTGAAGAGTTGATCCGTCATATGGAAACGCCTCCGATACTTTCTAGGCCAGGCAATGGTGAGGATCTTCTTATATACTTGGCAGTATCATCTCATGCTCTAAGAGCAGCGCTGATACGGGAAGACAAAAGGATTCAACATCCAGTTTACTATATCAGCAAAAGACTCACTGGGGCAGAGCTGAATTACTCCAAGTTGGAAAAACTCGCCTATTGCCTACTAGTTGCATCGAGGAAACTGAGGCAATATTTCCAAGCTCATCCTATCAAAGTACTCACTGATCAGCCTCTAAAGCAAGTCCTGTTTCGCCCTGAAACTTCGGGTCGTCTTCTAAAATGGAACATTGAACTTAGTCAATATGACATTACCTATCACCCCCGAAGAGCAATCAACGGACAAGCTTTAGCTGATTTCATTGCAGAATTTACAGAGAAAGATAATGGTAAGGAAAAAGCGATCAATGATTCTCCAATCCAGTGGAAGATGTATGTTGATGGCGCAAGAAATGACTACTGTTCTGGAGCCGGAGTGGTACTTGAAACTCCTGAAGGTCGATCATTATGTTATGCACTAAGACTGGAATTTCCTTCAACAAACAATGAAGCGGAATATGAAGCTCTTATTGCAGGTCTGAAAATCGCTAAAGAGCTAAACATTCGAGCATTACAAATTTTCAGTGATTCTCAGCTTATCGTATGTCAAGTCAAGAAGGAATTTCAAGCAAAGGGTGGAAATCTGCCTTCCTATTTGTTAAAGGCTTGGGAACTCCTATATGAACTCGATCACTATTCAATAAGCCACATTCCTCGTGAAGAAAATATGAAGGCGGATTCCCTCGCAAAGTATTCAAGTTCTGGAGAAGCTCAACTATTGGGATTGGTCCCTGTAGAAGTCCTTTCAGCGCCAAGTATAGATGAGATGGATATAGACTGGATTATGAATGTATCTCAAGAACAAGAGTCATGGATGACTCCAATACTGGATTACCTACTCAGGGGTTTTCTGCCAGAAAACTCGATAGAAAGACGAAAGCTTCTAAGGAAGGCCTCTCGCTATGTAATTCAGGATGGCCGATTGTACAGACGGGGATTCTCAATGCCATTGCTTCGATGTGTATCCCGGGAAGAGTCCAAAACAATCCTAGCTGAAGTGCATGGAGGAGAATGCGGTGATCATTCAGGTGGTCAAACACTAGCAAAGAAAATTCTCCGATACGGATATTTTTGGCCAGAAATTAATCGGGATGCCGCAGATTACTCCGAAAATGTGACAAGTGCCAAAGATATGCCAAAATTCCTAGAGCACCTTCTACCAAACTCACACAGATGGTCAGTCCATGGCCATTTGCAATTTGGGGAATGGATCTCATTGGGCCGCTACCAACTGCTAAATCAGGGATTAAATATGCTATTGTGGCAGTTGATTATTTTACTAAGTGGGCTGAAGCTGAACCATTGGCTACTATCACTTCTAAGAAAATGATAAGCTTTGTGACCAAGAATATCATTTGCAGATACGGTGTGCCTCAGAAAATAATCACAGACAATGGTACTCAGTTTGAAAGTGAGGAATTCCAGGATTTTTGCAAACGATTCAAAATCCAGAAAAGCTTTTCGGCAGTAGCTCATCCGCAGGCAAACGGGCAAGTGGAAGCAGTGAACAAGATCATCAAATCAACCATCAAAAAGCAACTCGAAAGAGCAAAAGGTGGTTGGGTCGATAAACTACCACTCGCACTATGGGCATACAGAACTACTCACAAAACTGCAACTGGGCATACTCCTTTTTCGTTAGCATACGGATCGGAAGCAATGATCCCGGTTGAAACAGAGGTCCCTTCACACAGAAGAATTCATTTCAATCAAGCAGAAAATGAAAAGTTGCAACTTGAAGCGCTGGATCTCCTTGATGAAAAAAGAGATGAAGCTAACCTCAGAGTTGCAGCTCATCAGCAAAGGATAGCCAGACATTTCAATTCCAAAGTTCGTCAACGCAGCTTTGAAATTGGAGATCTAGTCCTGAAAAGAATTATGACCGCGACAGGTGTATTTGGGCCAAATTGGGAAGGACCATATGTAGTAGGTCAGAAGCTTCTTGACGGCACATTCAAGCTCACCACTGTTGGTGGAGAGCAAATTCCAAGGGCATGGAACAGCAACCACTTGCGTCCATACTTTACTTGAAAATTTTGTTGAAAAATTGTAAAAAGAATTATGGATGTATGATTCTTGTAATTGAAAGCAATTGTGAAACTGATGCAAGTAAATAATAAAAAAAATATAAAGTGGATGTAGGCCCAATTTCATGGCCGAACCACTATAAATCTTGTGTTCCTTATTATCATTATATGTTTGCTTTGTTTTCGATATAAAAATACATAAGATGTATTGCTAAAATGTCAATTTAAATTTTTGCAGACCATGGAAATAAAACTTGCGCATAATAAGACTGAGCGATTCTCACCATCATTCAACAAACAAATTTCAAGTCACAAAGACCCCGAATTCAAATCCTAGATAGGAAATACTTCAATTGAACGGCTAATGATTTCGATAGAAACGAGCCCTTGCTGATAAATTGAGATCGTTTGAACAAACAAACATCCAATTAGGAAGCTAGTGCCCGTTCTCACGAACTTGCCTGGCAATGAAGTACACTTCCTTGGATTAAACAAGCCACTTGTGAGAGAAAGGGGGATGAAAACTTAAAAAGAAAAAAAAAAAAAAGAGGATCGCTGAAAAGGCATAAGCAAGTGAACAGAGGAACAACCAAAGCTACCATCAGCGGCACAAGTCCTCTTCGGAGGCGCAACTCTTCGGAGGATAAAAGACCTCTAATGGGTCATACGCCACAAAAAAGAAAGTTCTCTACTCAACAAAAAAGATTGGAGGAGTCATGACCCTCCAACCATGAGAGAGTAACTTCCAGGCGATGAAAACCCTCTCTGAGGCACATTTCACCAGGAGTTGAAGTGTTATAACCGCTCTTCGGGATTTCACTTCACCAGAGTTGAAATGTAAACAAAATAAAAGCCCTCTTCGGAGGCCCATTTCACCAGGAGTTGAAGTGTTATAACCGCTCTTCGGGATTTCACTTCACCAGAGTTGAAATGTAAACAAAATAAAAGCCCTCTTCGGAGGCCCATTTCACCAGGAGTTGAAGTGTTATAACCGCTCTTCGGGATTTCACTTCACCAGAGTTGAAATGTAAACAAAATAAAAAGCCCTCTTCGGAGGCCCATTTCACCAGGAGTTGAAGTGTTATAACCGCTCTTCGGGATTTCACTTCACCAGAGTTGAAATGTAAACAAAATAAAAGCCCTCTTCGGAGGCACATTTCGCCAGGAATTGAAGTGTAGCAACCGCTCTTCGGAATTTCACTTCACCAAAGTTGAAATGCAAAAACAAAGACCTTCTTGAAAGCACACGTTTCACCGAGATTGAAATAAAACTTCCAAGTGTTGAAACGTAAAAAGGCTTTCTTCAAAGGCACAACTCTTTGGGGGTACACGTTTCACCAAGATTGAAATAAAACTTCCAAGTGTTGGAACGTGAGAAATCCCTCCTCAGAGGTACAACCCCCTCCCGGGGACACAATTAAGAAGAAAGACCTCTTCAGAAACCCACGTTTCACCGAGATTGAAATAAAACTTCCAAGTGTTGAAACGTGAAAAGGATTTCTAAGGCATAACTCTTTGGAGGTACACGTTTCACCGAGATTGAAATAAAACTTCCAAGTGTTGAAACGTGAAAAAATCCCTCCTTAGGGGTACAACTTTCTATATATAAAAAAAAATAATCCTCATCAAAAGCGTACTTTAACTTTCAAAGGAAAAGTAATTTGCCTACTATGGGAAATGATCGTAAAAAGAAAAGAAGTTAAAGTACCCTTCAGAGGTCCGCTTTACCACATAGAGGAATTCACTTGGTGAAATATGCACGTAAGCAAAAGAAAAAAGTGATTTCTTCGGACGACAAAGCGTAAAAACTTATACGAAGGGATTTGTACTCTATAAAAATTTTTCTTTAAAGAATAAAATAATTATTCTTTAGCAAATAAGAGTGCAAGTCCCCTCGAAGTGCAAAATATTGCAGCAAGCTTAAGGTATGGGGGCAACATGGTATAGTAGTATAGATGCATCAGTAGAGTAATACTCAAGCAACATACCATAAGCCCGCTGCAACACTATATAAACAAACTTGTGCAAAAATAAATAGTAAATGCATTCTCAAATTCAAACAGAAGTTTGTACAAACGAAGAATCATTTTATTCAACTATAATGCAGATACAGGTTTTCAAAATAAAAGCGGGCGCCGGTACCCGCACAACTCTCGGCCAGTTCATACAAAAGGCAAAAAACTAAAATCTTCACTTTTTCTTCCCTCCTTTGGACCCTTTGCTCGGTCGGATAACCATCTTTTCAGGTCGGCCAGTGGGTATAAGGGAAGTAGGAGAGGCAGGTGTAACCGGTTCAACTTCCGGCTCCTCTTCAGTGGCGGTGATTTTCTTCCCCCTCCTTTTCGATGTCCCACGCTTCTCTCTCCTTTGTGAGGAAGACTCACTCCCCGGAGTGACAAGTTTTGATAGAACAATGTCGTCAGAAGGAGTCCGTTCCGGGGAAATGTCACCTCCCTCAGGTCTCTCATCTTTCTGCTCTTGCGAAGTGATGGGATCATCCAAGCCGTGAAGAGCCTCTATTTGTTCCTCCTGTGATCCAGGTTGCGAGGCAGAAGGAGGCACCGCCTGAAGAGATGAAGGAAGGATGACCGGAGGAGTAGAAGTTTGAGCAGTGCTTGGTACTTTCTCTACAGAAGAAAAAAGGTTGAAGTCAGTAAAGAGAGGAGATGAAGGCTCGTCAAGGTTGAGAAAATAGCCAAGGAGCTCGTGAAACTCATGAGAAATAAACGAGTAACCAGCTTGAGCAGAATTGACAGTAGCAAGATTAACAGTGAAATTACCTGGAGAAGCTGGTTTCCTGATATCGACTTCATAAGCTTGCGCATCAGCGCTCTCTTCACCCTCGTCTCCACCTTGTGTGCTTGTAATATCAGCGGTAACTTTGGTGGGAGATGCGAGATGGGAACTGGAACCAATAATGTCGACTTCAGACGAAGAAGGTGGCTGGACTAGAGTAGTTGAAGTGGTTTTCCCCAGCTGGTCCCCTTCCGTGACTTCGGTTCTTAGTTTGGCAAGTTGTTCCTTTCCCCTGGCGAGAGCAGCGCGAGCGTCTTCATCAAAATAATGCCTTTCCAGGGCTGGCTCGTCATAACCAGCACCTTCAGCACCAAGCATATCGAGGGCGGCCTCCCACACTTCAGCTAAAGTGATCTCATACTTGGGACCAAGAAAGGCGAGGCTTCCACGCCCCAAGACGCTATGCAAGTAGAAGTCGAATAATGTTGAGCCAAAGCTGTTTTTGGTCGCCTCATGAGACTCTTCGGCTGCGATTTTGCCGGCGACAGCCTCATCGCGCTCCCTTTCAGTTCTGGCAAGCTGAAGCTTAAGCATTTGTATCTCCGCCTCCTGGGAGTTGTTTTTCCTTCGAAGCTCAGCAATATCAGAGACATAGCCGTCACTGATTCTTTTTTGTGCTTCAAGCCTGTCCTCAGCGTCTCTCTGACTGGCATGAGCATCTCTAACTTGTCTGAGAAGCACTTCTTCTTTTTGAGAGTATGAAGTAGAGGAAGCAGCAAGCTCATCTTTCAACTTCTCAACCTTTGCTTCGAGCTCCTCGTTGTAGGAAGTAATACTTCTCATCTCAGTATCATGCTGCTCAAGGACCTTTTGCCACTCAGCCTTATCGTTTTCCATGGTGAGCATAGCCTCCAAGTTGGCACGGTTAACTCGTTGAAGCTCATCAACAAGCTTCTGCCAGTTTGACATCCTCTCGATATCAAGTTTAACGGCGTCAAGATTTCGTAGCATAGCAGGCTTGTCAATAGGGACTAGGTCGAGATCGAACCTCACACCCTTTAAACACCACTGCGGAAAACGACTTTGTAAAGTGGCTGGGCCCGGTCCCACTTGAAATTTAGGCCTACTTATTATTGTCTGGATGTCCTCCTTCCCAAGAGCAGGAGAATCAGAAGTAATGTCAAGAGGGGCAGGGGCAGTAGGCTTTTCGGGAATAGTGGAAGTATGTCTCTCACCATGTCGGGCTCGTTTGCTTGAATCTTCAGTTACATGACCTTTTCCCCGGTCGTCGTAAGATTTCCTTTTGTGAGAGTCGTCACTCCTTTGCAGAGAATCATGGTAATCATCCCTATCCCTTCTGTCGTGACGCTCTTCTGCATCCCTCCTTTCACGAGCCTTTCGAGCAGCCCTCTCTTCGTCAGACTCTCTATAAGAGGGAAAGTAACGCCGATAATCATATTGACCACGCCCCCCGTAGCGTTGGAAATCCTGATAATACGATCCGCCGCGTGTCATTGAAGAATCTGAAATAAGAAAAGATAAGCTTTAGAAATCTCTAAAGTATAAGAAGATAAGTGCATAAATGTGCTGGAAAATCCTTAGTTGTGTGTGAAGTGCAAGCTACTCGCGTTGGACTAACGAACCACTCCTCTGTTAGGGGGAAGTGATAGATTTCACTGTTGATGACAATTCTTGAGATGAAGGAGTAAGAGTCTGTTGGAGGGCAGATGTTGCTTCAATCGTCGGAGGTATAGCTTTACCATGAGCAGGGTCTTCTTTAAAGAGCTCTTGGGAAGTAATAATTATGTCGCTTAAATCCCCAAAGACGTCATCACCGGCATGCCCAACCTGATTCCTTCCATCATCTCCTTTGTCAGCACTCTCCCTGGTTTGGGAAAGGGGCTCCTCTTCTTCTTCAATAATGGGAGCAAGTGCGGGCTTTTCGGAGGGTCCCGTATCGTCTCTGGGAGTAGAACACTTTACTAATAAGGTTTCTGCAGGAATTTCTCCTCGTATGTGCTCTTTAGTGGAGATCGGAAGATCAGGAGTTTTCACCGGAGAGTCAGGAACCTCCGTTGGAGCTTCACGAGGCCGAGTAAAGCGAGAGAGATGGAGGAGTCCGTATTGATGTAAAAGTTCATCGTTTAGCAGAAACTTTATGCTCCTCTCTTCTACCGGCACGGCACTTAATCTTTCAAAAATTTGCTTGAGACTTGGGTCCCTAGCAGGGGGTGGTAGTGCTAAAAACAGAGAAAAAATGAAATTAGCAGCTGAGAGTTCAGATCTCGAGAAAGTTTCAAAACGGAAAAAGTAGAGACAGGAAATCTTACTTCCCACTCTCCAGATGGCATAAAACCCTGGGGGGCAGCGAACGAAGAAAAACTGATTCAAAAATCCGTGAGCGCTTTCGGAGAGATCAGTAATAAGTTTGCGATTTCGAGCGCTTCTTACAACCACAATGGAGGGATGGTCTTTAGTTTTCGTGAATGAGCAAAAATAGCAGATCTCCTCGAAGCTTGGTAACCGATCCAAAACTCTCCTGAATAGAACACATAACCCCATCAAAATGGCATAGCCATTGGGGTGTAATTGGAATGGAGAGATAGACAACCGAAGCAGAAGCTGTTGGAGAAAGCCGTTAAAAGGAGGAATCGCCCCACTTAAGCACATTTGGCGATTGACTGCAACAAAGCCGTAGGGAGGATTGTCAGCAGTGTCATTTGGCCCCGGAAATAAGGTGTCAGCATCATCAATGCCAAACTGAATGCGCAGTTGGTTAAACACCCGCTGATTCAAAGTTGTGGGTGTTCTCTCCGGAGGGTTGTCTATAGGGATGGCTACTGGAAAGACATCTTCGGCCTGACCCATCGGCTCTTCTTGATGAGAGGTCATTCTACACAAGCAACTGGATGTTCAAATGCGAAGGTGCACGTTTCCTAAAAAGTGTGAAGTGTCGTGCAAAGCTAATAAAATAATAATAATAACAAGTAAAGATAACTGGAATTAAACTGGTTGACGATTGATTGACTATGATAATTTCGGAACTTGTTATTTAAAGCTCAAGCACAATATTAATGCGGGCTGGTCAGTTTCAATTGACTAATCCAGTGCTGCTTTAATATTCCACTTGAAATTGGTAGCACTTCATTCACACGATTTATTTAAGATAATTATATATCATTAACTAATCTGTCGTTCGATGTGGACAATCAATGACAGTATATTCGTCCCAGTTTTCTGTGAATGTTGTATTAACAGATTATTAGCTTACAAGTTGAAGTAATCAGTAAAAGAATGCAGCAGTATAGCAGTTCAGAGTCCATGCAATAATTCGGAGTTCAAACAAAATTTACAAGCACTAAGTCGAAAACGACTCAAGGATTCTTTGTACGGGTTAAGCTAAGTCGTTGGCTATTTAGGTGGCTCGACTACGACCTAAGGAAAGTAAGGCGAGTTAAGTTAGGTTACTCCAACTCTAAACCGCTGATGTTATAAGTCGGCAGCACTATGAGTCGTAAGTCAAAGAACAGGAGGAAGGCTCCAGATCGAAGCAACAAGAAACCTTCTAAGTTCTAACTCGGTTACGACTCATGGCTTGAGTCGTAAAACTTGCTAGGTCGGATTAAAAGTCAATAGTAAAAGCTACTGGGTCGCATGGAAGCTGCTGAGTCGTACACGGCTTATGGTTTAAGTCGTGTACCGTTTAAAGGATGAGTCACGGGAAAGTAGCAAGTGCTGAGTCGTTCACAGTTTATGGTTTGAGTCATTCACGGCCTATGACTTAAGTCGTTCACGACTTATAGTTTGAGTCATCTACGGTTTATGGCTGAAGCATTAAGTCGTGTACGGTTGAGATTGCAAGGCATTTCAAAATCAGTGGCCGAAAGGCAAGACCGACTAGGTCGTGAGATCCTAAGTCATTTCCTCGACCGGTCATCTCCTATCCAGCCCGATACCCGTTAACGCCATCAACCTAGCATCCACCCGTCTTCCCCAAACACCTAATAACTCCATCATTTCCACCAAGTTCTTAGAAAACTCTGCTTCATCCCCAAATTCGACAACCAGTTGGTATGTGACCCAATAACCCATCATCGTTTAACGTCATAGAATCACCTAAGGTTGATTTGAACCATCTCAAATCCATCATGGATCCAACGCATCACCGTGCTATCATGAATCGTGGTGCCAGCGTGTCTGACAACTACCGGTCATGATGAAATTCACAGTGAGGCGTAATACATTAAATTGGATTAAGATCGGAAAAAGCGGAGAAACGCGTTTCTGAGATGGTCGTGACAGAGCCTTGACTAAGATTACTTACGCAGTATGAAGGTGAAGATGTACTGGTGACTGATTAGCTTGAGCCTGTCTCAGAAAGCTTGGAAGATCGTTAATGGCAGGGTCAAGTGAAGCAGATGGATAATGAGAAGAAGGGGGTAGGGGTGATGACTCAAATCTTTTATAGCTGAGGGCAATGAAAGTTGAATCGGCGCACGAGACAGAATGAGTCGAAGCACACGACCTACGACTTAGGCGTGTACTTCGAGGGGCAAGTGTTAATCCCGTTTTGCTCAACGACTCATTGGAGCTACGACTCAAGGAAAGCACCGACTCAACTGATAGCGACTCACCTACTCAAGAAGGACTCACGACTCATAGAGATAAGCAACTCAATAGACCAACGACTCAAAGCTGGCAGCGACTCAATAGATTACCGACTCATCTACTTAAGGAAGGTACCGACTCATTTGATAGCGACTCAGTCAGCTGACAGCTCAAAGGGTTAACGGTTCATAAAGAAAGCCGACTCAGTAAGTTGCCGACTCATCAAGACTATCGACTCACGACTTAAGGAGCCTAATAAGTTAAAGCATTAGCGACTCATTGGAAGGACGACTTAGGGAAAGTACCGACTCATTTGACCTGGTTCCGACTCATCAAAGACCGACTCATCTGATCACGACTCATCCACTTAAGGTCTTACCGACTCATTGGAGCTACGACTCAGGAAAAGTCCACGACTCAACGGGCTAACGACTCAAGTAACCTACGACCTAAGGAGCCTGGCGAGTTAAGGAGATTCTATGAGTTAAGGATGGCACGACTCAAGGAGGTTTACGACTCAAAAGATAAGTCGACGCACGACACAAGACTCAGAGGCAAGTTCAATGTCATGCTGCAAAGGGGTGACTCATAGATGACTCACGACTCATCAATGAGTCGGTCACGACTCATCATGAGTCGGTCACGACTCATGACTTGACAGTTTCAGCCTAACATTTTGCCTATAAATACATGGCCATATTCAACATTTGGGGGGACTGGGGGGACAGACTTCCGAGGCGCCATTACTCTGCTGTTGTCTCGACTTCAAGCAACACTCAAACAACACTTCTATCACTCCAATCACTAAAGACATTTCAACAAATCTCAGGAAGAGAAATAACTCATTCATCATGCATTCGAAGGATTCTTCTACATCGGGGTTTGAGATATTTGTCTAAGTGTGTTGTAATCAGAGTTGATTGTAAAGAATTGTAACTAAATCAGCAATAAAGAGCTTTAGAGTGGACGTAGGCTTGATCCTGAGCCGAACCACTATAAATACTGTGTCTCTTATAGCTTTCCTGTGATTTCTTTGCATATACTTTGTTCCCGTACCAACGGGTGGTGCTTTCACAATTTCCATCTATACACCGGGGTGTTAGCGTTTATTTTCTAGCGTTAACAAATGGGTTCATGCTTCTTTTATCCAGATCATAGGGTGCCACTTGTTTTTTCCTTCTATGATTTGCAATGCCAACATTCGTAGCATTTGTTCCAATTAAACCACGGGCTAGAAGAAACTTGGTAAATTAGCCTACTTCCTTGAGTTAAGAAGATCCTTTTTTGGAAATAGTCATTTTGTAGTCCAAGGGCTATGCTAGATTCAAGAAGCCCTTTCTATCCCTTATATGCAAGTTAGGAGAAGGTCCTTTATATGCAAGGTAAGGCAAGAAAGGCCAAAATATGGAATATGCTGGGTTTCGAAGGTTCAAGCTCTCCTTCAAGCGTCAAAATGCAAACAAATTTGTCTGTTAACTCCAAAATATATTAAAATAGTTTGGGCTAGAAATAGGCTTGTTCAACCAAGCATAAGCCCATTAGAAATATGCAAGGCCATGTAAAGTAGGCACACCCAAGACACTAGTCCATAATAAAGTGGTCACATTCAAATCCAAAATATAGGTTCAAAGAATCATATGCAAGTCGTATACAAGTAATAACCAAATGTCTTAATTCACTTGTAATAGGTTATGCAAAACTGATTGTACAAGTCATTTTTTGTAAAAATGGGTTACAAAATCGCCGTAGGGACTAAAATCCTCAAACTGATTTAGGTTACAAACTTTAAAAATATAAGAAAGAGGGAATGAATCGCCCCCTTTTGAATGACCCTATGGGCTTATTTATAGGGGTGGAGTGGTGTGGCATGGGTGCCATATGGCATTTCAGGATGCTTGACATTTGAAATCATTCATCATGTTGATGTCATAGGCATCCCCTTATTCATTAATAGTTTGGACGACCTTTAGTAGGCTGTTAACATGCAACATCCTGCTTCATTTGCAATCTGCGGTAGTATCTTTGAGTCTTGATTATCTATGACATCCATATCGCATTGACGTCTTACGACATCCTTCAAGACATGATGCCTTACTCATAAGGTTGCATTTCAAAATCCTTTGAAGGTTGATGTTCTATGATATCAACTGTATTCAACATCCCTTGCTGAATTGCAGGCATGCGACAAGCCTCTATGCTATTGGTATACGGTAGCCTCTTTCATTTACATTAATGGAAGGCGACCTCCTTTGTAACCCTCATAATGTTGTTGATATGTGACATCATGATAATATTTGTGAGCATTGATGATCTTTGACATTTTTATTATGCTGATCAAGTGCGGCATTAGCGTCATACATTATCGTTGTCGACTATAAGTTTTCGGCATTAGACATCTCTTATATGCTTTCTTACCTCCTTTTTGACATCCTTATTATTCACATGCTTTCATATTTTCAGGATGATGGTTCACACACACACTAAATTGAGGTTTTTTACTTAAGACATATAAAGAAAATCATTGATTTTACATCTTTAACAAGTAAGGAAAAAGAGTACAATAAAACAATGATACTATAATACAACACACCCCTCACAAATACAATCAATAACAACAAAAAGATAACACACCATTGGCCTGCAAAGCCCACCATCAACAATCCCAATACAAAATAGGCAGCCGCACGTAATGGTCCACTGCAAATGAGAGCAGCAACTTAACCTTATGAAAAAGACACGCAATCCATGTTATGGTAACCGCTACTGAGATAACCACACAAACAAAAAATGTAATCATGTGAATCCATTTTCTCTAACCGATTTGCACGTACCTACAGTCCTCTTGAGGTGGAGCCGCCTTTGTCATTGAATGACGTTAAACTTTTAGATCTTCGTCTTTTTGATTCCTTGAAATCAAGTGCGATTCCAGATCCAAACCCCTCAACAAAATGTAATCATGTAAAAAACTCAGGGATATTTTACAACTTTGACTTTGATTTCCAAATCCCTCAACAAGTATTGATTGCCTAATCTCAAAACTGAAACTCGATTGCAAGAATTTACTCTTCCAGAATTTGGAGATCCAACTACTTCTGCAATTCTTTTATAGTAGAAATCATCTACTTTACCCGATTGCATTGATACCTGTAGACTTCAAACTTTGCAATACTCCAATTATCATAAATATAGTACATGAACGCAGCAACCCAATCTTTATGCAGATCCAAAATATATGAACAAAATTCGTACGTGCCCAAATAAAGCAATTTGAACTCTATGGGCTATCGAACAAATAATCATCAAATCCTAAAAATTGGACCAATTGCTAGATTCTTACCTTTGGTGTATCGGACTGATGCAACGACAAATGATTCGAGAGAATTTAAACACGATTTCATCGTTAATTCTTCCAAATCCGATCGTCAAAAGGGTTGATTGCAGACAAAATGGGAAACAGCCGACATAAGGTGTTGGTAATTTAGGAAGCAATTTCGCCAAAGCACACAATTCCCTAAATCTCGATCTGCATCAGAATAAGCTTTGGAATTAAACTTGATTTCCGGCATTACAGAAAAGAAAGGGCACGGAAGATCCCATGAATTATTGAAACACAAATGTCCTAGTGGTTTCTCTCCACCTGGGAGACAAAACTAAGTCATATTAATATATATACACTACATTCAGGAAAACAAGCACAGAAAAAAATTGGAGAAGAATTTAGTCTTTAGGACAACAAGTTTGTTTTTCAGTTTGAATGACACATTTTAGTGTGAACAGAAAATGATAGTAGCAACTATCATTCTATGATTTGCATTCAAAAGTGTCATTCATCCTAAAAAACAAATCTTTTGTCCTGGAGACTAAATTTTTCCCCAACTTTTTCCTTGAGCTTAAAACCCTTATTACTATTCATCATATAAAAGGGAAACTTTATTTATTAGAAAAATCCTCATAGTAATTTTTGAAAATGAGTACTTTATTTTCAAATGCTTGAAAACTCTTCCAAAAATGCTTAGATAACTTTATAATAACAATCACTTGAAATAAGATTTTTATTATTATCAAAGAGCATCATAATTTATTTTCCTTCAAAACATTCTTAGATTTAAAATATCACCGAATTAGTGATTTTAGAGGATTGTAAATTAATAAAACTAATTTAAAAACTTGAAATAGAATTTGAATATGGAAATAAGTTAAAAATTCAATATGTTCTAACAAATTTTTTGAAAATAATTTTAATAACAACCCAAAAATTGATAAATTACATTTGAAAATTTTAAAAATATTTAAAACCATCCATCAATATCTAAGAGGGAGTTTAATAATAAATGAACCAAAAATGCAAATTCTAGAATGGGTTTGCATTAGAAAATATCACCCATCAATAGAGAAATATTTTGACAACCCAAGTTGTTTCTCCATGAACTCTGACCATACAAACAATGCCCAAACATCATATAATCTAGCTATAAAAACCAAATGCATTTGGACAGCGTCTCCTTTGAATTTTAATGGTTTTCAACATGCATACAATTTAATAATCACCGATCGAGTTGAATCCAATATTTCAAACATACAATTCAACGAATTCAAAAATAAACCTGTTTGCGTAAAAAATGGTCGCAAACACCCAAAGTCGTATGAGTTGGTTGATTTTATGTTGTATTTAGTGATTTGTGTGATTTATGCAAATATATAAAAAGTAGGGACTAAACTGTAAAAGACACAGATTTATAGTGGTTCGGCCAGAACGTGCCTATATCCACTTTATATGTTATTCTCCTTTTTTCTTTAGATTACAAGTACAAAGCTGTGATTACAAGTATCTAAAGTTGTTTGAGAGTTCCTTCCAGGCTTGAGCTCTCAAACTTGTCCCCCATTGTTGTACCCTTGCCCCTCTATTTATAGAGTGAGGCTGGTGGCAGGGGTCTTGGATGTTTATAGCTGCTGGTGGGCTTGGGCTGAAGCAATCTGGCCTGGTAGCGTTCTGGTTCGGCGAGGCTTCATTCGGCATGGAGCTTGGAGAAGTTGGAGCTTAGTCCGGTTGTGGATGGTTCGGTGATGGACGAAGTGACTTGGTTCGGTGGTATGTGGTTCGGTGGAGCATGGAAGTGGAGCTTGGTTCGGCTATGCATGGTTCGGCATGGAGGTGGAGAGGTCCGGTTCGGCTGTGATATGGGGGGAAGGTTGGATTTGGATCGGTACTACCGAATGGATTGGGAAAGCCGAATGAACTCTTGTACTGGGAACGCCGAATGAACTTATGTGCTCTGAGTGCCGAGTGAGGCCTTGCTTCTTATTGCCGAATGTGCTATGCCGAATGGAACTTTTATATTTGATCCTTGAGCGAAACCCCTGACTTATGTACGCTTGCTTGCTTCTTCCTATTCCGGTCGTGGTGGAAACGCACACAACATTGATATTCCAGTTTTGTCCAAATAATGGGATAACACTTTGCCCCCCAAAATATGCCTTGCGGTAGGAAGGCGTGTTTTGTAATGCCATGAGCTAGATGTTCGTATCCTGTTGACAACCTGTAAAGAGCTTGATATTTTATATGGCCCCAAATGACGACCGTTCGGGATCGAGCTATTTGGGATGAAGCGCGGCCGTTCATGGTCAAGCGCCTAACTTCAAATGACGATCGTTCGTGATCAAGTCATTTGAGGTGAAGTGCGACCGTGCACGGTCAAGCGCATAAATCCGTGCGTCGATCGTTCGGGATCGAGTCATCTGCAGTGAAATGTGACCGTTCAAGGTCAAGCGCTTTACTTCAAATGACGACCGTTCGGGATCGAGTCATTCGAGGTAAAGTGCGACAGTGCGCGGTCGAGTGGGGACCGTTCAAGGTCAAGCGCTTAACTTCAAATGACGATCGTTCGTGATCGAGTCATTCGAGGTAAAGTGCGATAGTGCGCGGTCAAGTGGTGGTCCTCAAATGACGACCGTACGCGATCAAGCCATTTGAGGTAAGGTGTAACAGTCAGTGATCAGGTGGCGGACATCAAATGACGACCGTTCGCGATCGAGCTATTTGAGGTAAGGTGAGTTGTGCCGTTCGAGGCGAGTTGTGCCGTTCGAGGCGTGTTTGTGACCGTTCGCGGTCGGGTGCCGTTCGAGGCGAGTTGTGACTGTTCGAAGTCGGGTGCCGTTCGAGGCGAATTGTGACTGTTCGAAGTCGAGTGCAGTTCGAGGCGAATTGTGACTGTTCGAAGTCGAGTGCCGTTCGAGGCGAATTGTGACTGTTCGAAGTCGGGTGCCGTTCGAGGCGAATGAGTGTGCCCGGGGGGGACTTAATATTATCGGTGTTGGAGTCATTGTTTGGGGGGATTTTTCGAATCAAAGGCTTCGGCAGTTCGTTGCCATGCAATAGGTGCTCGTGGACCGTTCGCGATCCAACGGGCATACAAGTAAATAATTTTTTCATAGAATTGTAAATGTTAAAGCAATAGTACCTTACAGCAGAAATGTCCAAACAGGAAGAATTCAAATGTTCAAATCGAAACAAAAGCAAAGCAAGGATGTCAAAGTGTAAGTTCCCACTCCGAAGCAGTCAATGATCATTCAGAGCATGCCTGGAGATCGTTCGTGATCTCGTATATGTGTAAATGATTTAATTGCGTTAGTGGAATCTTACGACCTGTTCATCGTTATTTTAATCAAGCAATCAAGGGATAATCAAATGGTGCCCCGATCTAGGGTCACCTCTAGCCGAGGTAGACGGTGGTCGCTCTGGCTCCACTGCTGGAGTTCGCCTCCTCACATACTGAAGGAGCATACCGTTCCTGATATGCCCTTCCACCTCGTCCTTCAAATGCCTACAATCATTAGTGTTATGACCATTCAATTCATGAAATACACAAAACTTATCTGATTTTCTTTCGTCAGAGGTTGGATCCCTTCGCATTGGTCTACGGTACGGAACCTGCCCCTTGGTATCCTGATAAATCCGTTCCAAACTCTCATTCAGCTCTAAATAGGTGGTGAATCGTGGCTCTCTTCATAGCCACTTTGTCATGTCATCATTATCCTCAGCCTTTCTTTTTCCTTTGCTAGTCTCCGCACCCTTTCCAGGTGGGTTTCCGCTCTTGATTACGTAAACGTCATCTTCTTCCTCTCTTTCTGCACTAGCATCTTCCAAACGCAGAAACATTTCAGCCTCATGATAGAACTCTCCCAGATTCATAGGCGGGTCCTTGGTTAATGAATTCTTGAACTCTGTATTACCAGCTATTCCAGATACAGCCGCCATCATGACCATAGATGGATCTGGTCGATCCACTGATGCTGCCGCCGCATTAAATCGCGTTAGAAAGCTCCTCAAAGTCTCTCCAGTTTTCTGTTTCAAGGTTGCCAAAGTCATCACATTCTTGGGTCTCGCAATATGAACCCTGAATTGCCTCATGAATCTCTCAGTTAAATCTGCCCATGTTCCTATGGAGCTGCTCTCCAGTTGCCTAAACCATAACGCTGCAATGTCCGTCAAATACAGTGGAAAGCACCGGGCCATAACCTCCTCTGATGCCCCCAGCACTTCCATATGTCTCATATACTTCGTTAGATGGACCGTGGGGTCCGTTTTCCCGTTGTACATGTCCAATGATGGTATCTTGAATTCTGGTGGGTTCCTAGCCATCCTAATCGCAGAAGAAAAAGGACTCCTATTTACATCTTCCAAGTCTCTGTTTACTAAACCGCCTCTCATAGCTCTTCTAACCATCTCTGCTAATCTGTCATTGTCTCCAAGCTGTAGTTCTCGTTCACTGCCTTCGACCTGCCCCCCAAGTCCGCGGGAGTTTTCATGTGTATGCCTCCCTGGCTGAACGTTCATTCCTCTATTGCTACCAGGTGGTTCGGATGCCCCCATCTCACTTCCCGGGGTCGGATCAACATGCTCTGCGTGAGTGCCCCCTAGCTCTGGTGCTGCGCCAGATGGTCCTGCCCCGTTCTGAACCCCAGTTGCTCCTTGGATTTGTGCTCCAATTTGCCCAATTTGTTGAAGTAAGTTCTGGATCATCTCTTCTTGTCTTCTCATCATGGCCTCCATCTCATCCCTAGTGATGAAGATCGACGCTTGATTCCCTCCTGAGGAAGCCTCTTGACTTCCTTGGTGTTCACTTCTCTCTGGCCTTTGCCTTCTACTTGTTTGTCTCGTGATAACTCTTAGATTTGAACTCTTAGATTTTCAAATTCAACTTCTATCCGATGTAGCGGGAGCTGGTTCCTCTCAATGAAAGCACCAAAATGTTTGCGTAAAAAATGGTCGCAAACACCCAAAGTCGCATGAGTTGGTTGATTTTATGTTGTATTTAGTGATTTGGGTGATTTATGCAAATATATAAAAAGCAGGGACTAAACTGTAAAAGACACACAGATTTATAGTGGTTCGGCCAGAACGTGCCTACGTCCACTTTATATGTTATTCTCCTTTTTTCTTTAGATTACAAGTACAAAGCTGTGATTACAAGTATCTAAAGTTGTTTGAGAGTTCCTTCCAGGCTTGAGCTCTCAAACTTGTCCCCCATTGTTGTACCCCTGCCCCTCTATTTATAGAGTGAGGCTGGTAGCAGGGGTCTTGGATGTTTATAGCTGCTGGTGGGCTTGGGCTGAAGCAATCTGGCATGGTAGCGTTCTGGTTTGGCGAGGCTTCATTCGGCATGGAGCTTGGAGAAGTTGGAGCTTGGTCCGGTTGTAGATGGTTCGGTGATGGACGAAGTGACTTGGTTCGGTGGTATGTGGTTCGGTGGAGCATGGAAGTGGAGCTTGGTTCGGCTATGCATGGTTCGGCATGGAGGTGGAGAGGTTCGGTTCGGCTGTGATATGGGGGGAAGGTTGGATTTGGATCGGTACTACCGAATGGATTGGGAAAGCCGAATGAACTCTTGTACTGGGAACGCCAAATGAACTTATGTGCTCTGAGTGCCGAGTGAGGCCTTGCTTCTTATTGCCGAATGGGCTATGCCGAATAGAACTTTTATATTTGATCCTTGAGCGAAACCCCTGACTTATGTACGCTTGCTTGCTTCTTCCTATTCCGGTCGTGGTGGAAACGCACATAACATTGATATTCCAGTTTTGTCCAAAAAATGGGATAACAAAACCAGTTCAAATCATAACATGCAATTGTATTTCAATCATTTCATTCATTCATAACAAAATATAATCGCAATCCATAATATAAACAATGCATGTAATATATATTAGACATAGATGTGTGTTAAATAACTTACCTTAACTCAACGCTTGCTGAAACATCCAATTACAACAAATTACACCCCAAACCCTAACTTCATTTGACTACCCTCACTGCATCATCGTTCAATGTAATGATGTAACACCCTTAATTTTTGATAACATTATTCAGCAGATTTAATTAGACAAATTAAATAGAATAATGTACATGTTAAGTGATAAGGGGATTGAGACTTAAATTAACTCATTAAGGCCATGCCTAATATAATAATTAATGGACTAAAGAATGGTTTTAGGTTAAAATAATTACATAAGGATATATTAGGAATTTGCCTCCCAATGGCCCATACCCTTATATATTTCATTCCTACCATCTTTCTTCTCATTCACATCATTTTGAAAACTAAAACACAAACCAAAGATAGAGGAACGACCAGCCATTAAGAGATCAAGAGAAACCCAAATTAAAAGCTAGAGAATCAAGCTTTGGAGAAATCAATCTCAATCCAATCTCCTTATCTAGATCAAGGTGAAAAATAATTTCATCTCTATTTTGTTTTAAATATTTTCGGATTTAAGGGTAAATTCAATTTTAGGATATATTACATGATGATATGCTTGATTTATAATTTATATGATTTAAGCAAGAATGTATAAAAGAGATTATGTATGGTTTTAAGGAAAAACCGAGATTTTATGATGTCTAAATGCCATGAAATTTTTTTATGTTATGAGAAACATGATTTTGGAGTTGGGTTTCAATATTGATAATTTTCCAAGTCATGGAAAGATTATTATGAATTTTTAAAGGAAAATATGGTTATTTGGGTTTATAAATTTATTTTGGAAAATATATATGGAATTTTGGCGTGTTAGATAACATGATTTTTGGAATTTTTGGGGATTTTTCCAAAGTTAATTGCTATGCAAAATAAATTGTTTTAGAAGTGGGACTCCTTTTCAAAATTGGTTTTGTCTAATGGAAGGGCTTAATCGATTAACTTAACCATGGTTTAGATCTGGATTAGCGACAGTTGTTTTTGGAAAAGAATTTGAAAAGGTTAAGGCAATCAATCTGGTTTTTACATGTGGTAGGTTAGTTAGAGATAAGTTTGCTTAAAGTAGTATAAAACCTATTTACTCAGAAATTTGTTTTCGTCTTCTTAGGAAAGCACCTTTCAAAACAGATGCTTCCGCCTTTATCTTGGTCGAAACCTATCCTGTCGAGACCAATACATAAGGTATCGCTAAGATGGTACATAGTGGATTGGAGGAAGGCGGAAGGTAAGGTGTCGAAAGCATAGCTTCCAAAGGAGTTGTAACCTTGATTTGTTTTTAAAAGAAAAGCGCCTGCCTTTGTTTTTATTTAGCCTTCGATAGAGTCAAAGCTTTTGGTTTCAAATTAGGTTTTAAAAGGTTTCGAAATGGCTTCCATTAAATTAAGATTTCTTCCAATTGGGCTTCTTTCTTATGAAAGAATGTTTTAAAAGAAGGGGTTCCGACCTAATTGATACCCTGTTGCCATTCTTTAACCTTTCGAAGGTGTTGAAGTTATCAATGCAGTTGTAAGGGTATATTATTTTGTAAAGTTTTTGCCGCTTCTATAGCTTTCGAAAGGGGTTAGGGATTTCGAAGGTGATGGTTTCGAAAGGGGTTTCGACGCCAACCTTCCAATGATTTACCTAGATATTTTATGCTTTCAAAAGAGGTGATACCGACGCCATCAAGTTTTCCCCAATAATTTTATATGATAAAGGATGATTTCAAGAGAGTTGCTTTCGGCTATATTCACTTTGGCCCAAATAATATTTTTGGTATAAAACCAATGCTTTCAAAAGGGGTACATTCAATGATTTTGGAGGGGTTACTTCCATTAGTGTCGAAAGGGGTACTTTCAACTAGTCTTGAAGCTAAGCTTCTAAAGTTAAATGCTAATACTTTAATATATTCAAAACGTTTATTTAAAGTATTAAAAGGAAAGAGCCTAATGTTTTGAATGCTTTCGAAGGAGGTTATCCTATGAAGTCCGAAGCTAGGTTTCAAAAGTGTCGAAATGTTTTATAACCCAACTATTTTTAAAGGAAAAACCCATGGCTAAATTAAAGGAGTTTTTAATGGATTTAGGAATAAGCTCTCTTTGACAAATTAAAAGGTAAAGGGATTAAACTTGTTTGTATCAAACCCACTTGAGTGGTATTTCTATGTGTTATGTTGCTACATCAAATATGAATATATTCACTTTGTAATGGGCCCATAACTTCATTTTGGGGATGAAGGGTAGAAGAACCAGTTAGGTTAACCCAGTAGGAATACAAATTGATTAAACTTCTGAATAAGTAGAATACCATCCAGAAGGTTAGAAAGATTAGAATATAGGATGCTAAAATATAAAGGAAAGATATTGTCAGGGCCGATAGGTTCGTAGTAAGCCCATGAAAACTGTGTATAGGAAAACATATCGGCAAGGGTCAATATCTTCATAGTTAGCCCATGAAAACTATGTATAAATGAAGATTTCAAAATGGCAGGTTCATAGTTAGCCTATGACAACTGTGACGCCCCACCTCTATACCCATGCTAGCCAAAAACATTACGGAGTAATGCTGTCGACTAGCACGGAGAATAAGGCTGTTGAGGAGCGACCATCTGTATAATTGCTTTGTGCGAACATCGATATATCAGATAGTAAAACATGCATTTCTTTATCAAGAGGAAATCCGACATACCGACACAAACTCAAAACTACTACAAAGTGGCTAAAATATCTTCGAAAACAAATATAGAAATAAACATAACATAAATCAGTCACGGACAATTCATATCACAAAGGCGGAAATAGATATGAATATAACGCATGAAAGTGTACATCAGAGTAGTGGTCAAACAAGATCCACAATATCAAGAAGAATAGATACAAGTGCTAGACAAAAGAATAAGTATACATCATAGAGTCTGTATCTCAAATGTATACAACAAAAACTACTAAACTAAAGTAGTTAACCAAATGATCAGATGAAAGTCCGATAAGGAGTCAAGCAGAAGCACCTGTAAAATCTCAGTCTGACCCGAGTATTATTTAAGAAGAAAATAATAAACGGATCAGTCTAGCTATAAATATCAGATGAAGTGATATATAATAAGAGATATGACTAAACATATAATAATCACAATGCCGAGCTGTGATATATAAGTAATTGAAAATCAACAAGAGATTAATCAATTTCACAAACTCAAGGATCAAAAGGGATGTCATACTCCTAATTTCATTCACCAAGCCATAATAATTGATAAATCAAATCAATAGAAATCATGAAGATAGGTGAAGCATAAATTCCAGAAATCATCAAATAGAAATCCAGAAATCACAATAAAAGGATGGCCAATCCCACAAACTGGACATCGACGCACCTAGAAAGACACGCCCCATGTACAGTCGAACATCGACACACCTAGAAAGATATGCCCCATGCTCTAGCATCGACGCACCTAGAAAGATACGCCCCATGCATAAATAAACATCGATGCACCTAGAAAGATACATCCCATGCATAAATAAACATCGATGCACCTAGAAAGATACACCCCATGTAATGTCTAATACCGATGCACCTAGAAAGATACACCCCATGCTAAGTCGAACATCGACGCACCTAGAAAGACACGCCCCATGCATAGACGAACATCTACGCACCTAGAAAGATATGCCCCATGCCCCGACTTATTGAGCCGATTGCTCCACGAAGTAAACAAACATCGATGCACCTAGAAAGGTACACCCCATGCATAAATAAACATCGACGCACCTAGAAAGGTACGACCCATGTATAAATAAACATCGACGCACCTAGATAGGTACGACCCATGCAAGAAATGAGACGAAACTCAATAAAATGAGGAACAATCCTCCACATAGACAAAGAGACATCGCACATTGCTAGTCTAAATCACAAAGATGATCGTGATGATCAACGAGAAGTGTCGATTATAGTAAGCTAGTAAATATATGAGCTTAGCTTCATGTCCCATAACCACTAGCTTAACTTAAATATTTACGAACAAATTGTAGGTCTCCACTAGAAAATTATCACAAGAGTTTCAATCGAACAAGTCCGAGAATTAACGGACGAAGTAAACGCAAGCATTTCATACCACTTGTTTTACTAAGCCGTTTAATTAGATTTCTCATACGAGTGAGGTAAAGGCTTGTATATACTAATAGATTGGAAAACGGTTTAAGAAACGAGCTTTGTACTAAAATAGTGTTGAAATCATTTGAAGAAAGTGTTTTGATATTTACTACTAGCATAGAAAACCTTTATATTTTTAAAGTGACAAATCACAAAGAAGATTGTAGGAACAACCAATCACTAAGATTCACATTCGAAAATGTGAATAAAATCCAAAGAAATCGATACCGAATCCATCGAAATGGATATTCCAAGAATTCCCGAAGAAAATAAGTCATCAAAGTCAATAACAAATGATAACAACAGATAGGGAAATAACACAAGTCGATTAAAGTTGGAATTTCAGACAACTAGGCAAAATAGGCATAGTTGGCAAATAGCAGCAGGTCGGTCGACCGGACTCCCTGAGTCGGTTGACCGAACCAGGGGTTGGAAGTGCCCGGGGCACCAGGTCGGTCGACCGGCCCAGGGGCTCGGTCGGCCGAAGCCTGTAACCGGAACTTCCAAACAGAGGCAGGAAGTGCCTGGGTAGCAGGTCGGTCGACCGGACCCTGAGCTCGGTCGGCCGAACCTGTTGCCAGCACTCCCCTTCCCTATTTTGGATGAGGTGCAAAATCTCGATCAAATTGCATTCGCACGAGCAACAACGCTAAGGGTTTATGCCAATCGACAACCCGACCCTATATGCTCCTCGATGCATCACCAAAAACATGTTTAAACATCAAAGTTAGGATTTTTAACGAATTGAACTCAAAACACTAAAAATTGGAATATTCACCAAATCAATCCAAACCAAAAGCAAATGCACACGAATAAGTGTTAGGAATTCATACCTAACATTCGAAGATAAATATAAGCATAGATGTGAGATAAAAATCTCACCTTTGAACCCAAAAACAATGAATGAGAAGCTTGAAGACAAGGGGAGATCAACCACACTTCAATCTCAACACTAGAAGCTTGAATGTAAGCTTAAAAGAAGAACATTCCCTAAGTTAGGTTTAGGAAATTTCTGAAATCAAAGAGAGAATGAGTTGGAGAAGAAGAAGGAGATGCTTACTAATGGGTTCTCTTTGATTTTGGAGCAAGAACTTGAGCTAGCAAGAGGAACTAGGGCTTGGAGTTTCTAATTCCCATTCTCTTCCACCATTGTTGCTAAAGCTTGAGTGTTTAAGCAAAGAGGAGAAGTTATGAAGAGAAGGGGGTTGGGCTGAGCTAATAAGGGTGCAGTTCAAACCAAAGTCATAAGCGGGAAAAAGTAGCAAAAATCAACTATCTCCAAACATATCGAAGCTTATACTAAAAAAGGTCGCAAACGTCATTTTGAACTCAATGGGGGTGGTCTCGAGTCCCAATTCGACTGTTTGCAAAAAGTAGCTTTTCGGACCAAAATCCGACGAACGATAGAATATTTAAATAAAATATTTAAATATAAAATCGATAAATATGTGGGTTGTTACAGACTCCCCTCCTTAAAGAAATTGCGTCCTCGCAATACTTAAGAAGAAAATAAGAAGTAACAACCATAGAAGCATATCAACCCAAAAGAAAATTGAAATAATAAGTTCACCATAAAGAGCACGAACGAGTTAGCAAGAACGGAATCGCTCAATGAATTCTCTAGATTCCCAAGAGTAATCCCTAGGATTTGAGAACCATTGAACTCTCACAAGAAAAACATCTTTATTTCGAAGTCGTTTGAGCTTCGAAGCAATAATTCGAATAGGAGGTTGCTCAAAAATCAAATCTGGTGAAACTTCAATTTCCACAATATCACCGGGCTCAAGAATGAAAACCGGAATCCCTAAGGCATTTTCGTAGATAAAAGACGTGGAGAACGTCAAGACTAGCAGAAAATTGAGCCAGTGCAACGGCGTAGTACAGAAACGATACGCCCGATAAACTAGAAACTCAAATAATTTGGAACACCGACGTAGTACAAAAACGGTACGTCCAATGAACCAAAGCCCGAATAATTTTGGAACACCGACGTAGTACAAAAATGGTACGTCCAATGTATCAAAAGAAAATCATTGATGTAGTGCAAACGGTACTTCCAATGAATCAAAAGGAAAGACATTGATGTAGTGCAAACGGTACATCCAATGTATCAAATAGCAAAAACATTGATGTAGTACAAACGGTACATCCAATGAATCGAATAGCAAAGACATTGATGTAGTACAAACGGTACATCCAATGAATCAAATAGCAAAGATATTGATGTAGTACAAATGGTACATCCAATGAATCGAATAGCAAAGACATTGAAGTAGTACAAACGGTACATCCAATGAATCAAATAGCAAAGACATTGATGTAGTACAAACGGTACATCTAATGAATCAATAGCAAAGACATTGATGTAGTAGAAACGATACATCCAATGAATCAAATAGCAAAAACATTGATGTAGTACAAACGGTACATCCAATGAATCAAATGAGACGGAACATCGATGTAGTATAATAACAGTACATCCGATGAACCAAACACCATAAAAGAACACCGGACACTAGTCCATTAAAGGGATGAGATAAAGCTCAATAAAACGAAGTATACCAAAACGTCCGATGATAGAAAGATAATTCCCTTAAGACATCATCAAAGAATCAACCACTTGTTGCCTACGACAAAGCGCATTGGCAACACGATTTCCCTTCCGGGAATAAAAGAATATCAAGATCACAAGATGCTAGGAACTCGAGTCGACATGAAGTTCCTTATGAGAAAATAAATATTCCAAAGATTTATGATCGAGGTAGATAACAAACTTCTCATCCAAATATGATGATGCCAAATTCCAAAAGCAAAAACAATAGCCGCGAGCACTAGATCATGAGTGGCATACCTAGTCTCGATAAGCTATAATGATTTAGAAGCACAAGTGATAGCACGTTCTCCTTTACAAGAGAACGGCATACAAACCAATACGACTAGTATCGGTACAAATAGCAAAGTCATGGTTCCCCTTCAGGAATCACAAGAATAAGAGTATCGAAAAGAAAGAATTTCTTTTAAATAATCTTCTTTCCTGAAAAGTTAAAACTTTCAAATTACATTTATCATTATGTAATAATCTTTGTAGAAAAATTTACTATTTTCAAGTTAATATACTGTGCCTGATTGTCTCATCAAAGCGTTTAGGAAATTCCTATCGATAACGTTGATCAAGCGCATCGACCAAAATTCTTAAAACACTAAATGGGCAATACAATCACAAAATCGTATTCTATAGGATAAGTAAGTTTCTCAAAAACTTCTAAGAATATTCTTTGTTCGTTTTAAGAACAAAAATCCGGTTATACTTCTAAATAAATCTTATGAAAAAGATTTTGCAAAATTTTTAAATTGCTATTTTCATCTAAAAATCAATAAATAAAAGAATGGTCTCGTCGAAATATTCATAGGATATTCGATTTATAAAATGGATGAAATAAGCTGGACAAACTGAATGACATAATAATTCATTCATAGGAATCATAACGAGTGCGGAGTGCGTAAGTGGAATGCTAACTTCCGCAACTCGTCGCCAAATGAAAATCAGTGGCATAGTCAAACTAAAGACCTTAACACCACACAAAAGATTTCTTTGGTGATAATTCTAAGATAAACTCAAAAATACCGGAAAAGTTTCACAAATTATTTAGATAAGAGAAACAACACTTTCCTTATAAGTGGGCTTAAGGAATAAAATGATGCCATCAAGTTGGAATCAAAATCATAAAGAAAAAATAGAAATCTGCTTAACAGATTGAAAATGTCGAAGAGGAATAGTCCACATGAGACAAATAGGATATGTGCTTCACAACGATTAAGCCAATCCTTACAAAAATCAATTCCGAAGCCTAAGAAAAAAAAATCGGCTCAGAAAGAAAAGTCAAATAAAATAATTTCGACATCAATAAAGACAAATTGAGTGTTGCAGATCTACCATCCGGATTCACAATTCTCAAAGAAGTCAACCAGCCCAAAATATTCAAAGAAAAAGAATCGATAGTTCTTTTGATATAAAATAGTGAGCCATATCAAAAAGAACTCAAATAGAAAGTTCACGAAATAAAACAATGCCATCAAGGATTGAATGTAAAATACCTTGACTAAGAGAAGAGTTGCTAGGGGCTTGCAGCTTTCCTTCTCCCCTGCTTTGACGTTTGGGACACGAAGAGATATAATGATCCGCACTTTTGCAATAGAGGCAAGAAATAGGCCTTGGACACTTATTTATATAATGGTCCCTAGAGCCACAATTATAGCATTCTCCGCGATTAGGGATGGGAGTATTTGCTATAGAAGTCTCTTGCTTCGCCCTCTTGTTAGGATTAGGACTTTCAAACCTAATAAAGGGATGCCTCTTCTTGTTGTTGTTGGAGTTCGGTTTGGCACTCCCAACCTCGACATCAATTTCTCTATCGGCCTCTTCAAGACGAAGAGCGATATCAATAAGCTGATCAAATGAAACCTCAAGTTTCAGGAGTAATGACTTCTTAAGATTCTTATTCAAGCCATAGACAGATCTCTGATTTTTCTTCAATGGGGTGTTAATGTATTCAACCCCGTATTTGGATAGAGATTCGAAAGATGCGACATAGTCTGTCACAGAAGATTCACCTTGAACAAGGTCAATAAAACGTCGGGCCAAAGTTACTTTTTCAGCCTCCAGCACAAATTTCAATTCAAATCTTTCCCAGAATTGCTCCCAAGTGAGATCCGCCTCAACGATTTCAGAAATTAAAAGCTCATACCAATCTAACGCTCTTTCTTGGAGCATGCTAGAAGCCACTTGGACTCGATGAAGGTCAATAAGGTTCATGCGAGAAAAGATGTGATCGCATGATTTAAGCCAAGCCTGAATTTCTATAACACTCTCGGATCCCCTGAATGGCCTTCCACCCAAATCGGTATAGTCTCTACACAAGCGTGCAAAACCAGATCTAGGATGAGTAGGCTCTGGAGTGGGACCGGCTGCTTGAGCGTTCTTAACAAGATCTAGAAGCTGCTGGGCAGACATAAATACTCCATCCTGGGGAGTAGCACTAGATTGACCGGCGCTGGGACGGCCAGGTCTAACCATTTCTCTTCTTTAAGAAAGAAAGAAAGAAGAGAAAAAAGTTATTCTCAAAATAAGTATCAAGCAATCTTGATAGATAAAACAAGGAATCATAAAGAAAATAGGATGAATCGGTACGAAGACTCGAACAAAATCCTAAAGCACGACTCCTAAGACGGACTTAGGACGATGATCCTTGTTACATTATTATATATTGTTCCGAAGTTTGGCTCTGATACCAAGCTGTGACGCCCCACCTCTATACCCACGCTAGCCAAGAACATTACGGAGTAATGCTGTCGACTAGCACAGAGAATAAGGTTGTTGAGGAGCGACCATCTGTATAATTGCTTTGTGCGAGCATCGATATGTCAGATAGTATAACATGCATTTCTTTATCAAGAGGAAATCCGACATACCGACACAAACTCAAAACTACTACACAGTGGCTAAAATATCTTCGGAAACAAATATAGAAATAAACATGACATAAATCAGTCACAGACAATTCATATCACAAAGGCGGAAATAGATATGAATATAACACATGAAAGTGTACATCAGAGTAGTGGTCAAACAAGATCCACAATATCAAAAAGAATAGATACAAGTGCTAGACAAAAGAATAAGTATACATCATAGAGTCTGTATCTCAAATGTATACAACAAAAACTACTAAACTAAAGTAGTTTACCAAATGATCAGATGAAAGTCCGATAAGGAGTCAAGCAGAAGCACATGTAAAATCTCAGTCTGACCCGAGTATCATTTGAGAAGAAGAAAATAAACGGATCAGTCTAGCTATAAATATCAGATGAAGTGATATATAATAAGAGATATGACTAAACATATAATAATCACAATGCCGAGCTGTGATATATAAGTAATTGAAAATCAACAAGAGATTAATCAATTTCACAATAATCTACTCAAGGATCAAAAGGAATGTCATACTCCTAATTTCATTCACCAAGCCACAATAATTGATAAATCAAATCAATAGAAATCACGAAGATAGGTGAAGCATAAATTCCAGAAATCATCAAATAGAAATCCTGAAATCACAATAAAAGGATCGCCAATCCCACAAACTGGACATCGACGCACCTAGAAAGACACGCCCCATGTACAGTCGAACATCGACACACCTAGAAAGATATGCCCCATGCTCTAGCATCGACGCACCTAGAAAGATACGCCCTATGCATAAATAAACATCGATGCACCTAGAAAGAAACATCCCATGCATAAATAAACATCGATGCACCTAGAAAGATACACCCCATGTAATGTCTAACACCGATGCACCTAGAAAGATACACCCCATGCTAAGTCGAACATCGACGCACCTAGAAAGACACGCCCCATTCATAGACGAACATCGACACACCTAGAAGGATACGCCCCATGCCCCGACTTATTGAGCCGATTGCTCCACAAAGTAAACAAACATCGATGCACCTAGAAAGGTACACCCCATGCATAAATAAACATCGACGCACCTAGAAAGATACGACCCATGTATAAACAAACATCGACGCACCTAGATAGGTACGACCCATGCAAGAAATGAGACTTGAACTCAATAAAATGAGGAACAATCCTCCACATAGACAAAGAGACATCGCACATTGCTAGTCTAAATCACAAAGATGATCGTCATGATCAACGAGAAGTGTCGATTACAGCAAGCTAGTAAATATATGAGCTTAGCTTCATGTCCCATAACCACTAGCTTAACTTAAATATTTACGAACAAATTGTAGGTCTCCACTAGAAAATTGTCACAAGAGTTTCAATCGAACAAGTCCAAGAATTAACCGATGAAGTAAACGCAAGCGTTTCATACCACTTGTTTTACTAAGTCGTTTAATTAGATTTCTCATACGAGTGAGGTAAAGGCTTGTATATACTAATAGATTGGAAAACGGTTTAAGAAACGAGCTTTGTACTAAAATAGTGTTGAAATCATTTGAAGAAAGAGTTTTGATATTTACTACTAGTATAGAAAACCTTTATATTTTTAAAGTGACAAATCACAAAGAAGATTGTAGGAACAACCAATCACTAAGATTCACATTCGAAAATGTGAATAAAATCCAAAGAAATCGATACCGAATCCATCGAAATGGATATTCCAAGAATTCCCGAAGAAAATAAGTCATCAAAGTCAATAACAAATGATAACAACAGATAGGGAAATAACACAAGTCGATTAAAGTTAGAATTTCAGACAACTAGGCAAAATAGGCATAGTCGGCAAATAGCAGCAGGTCGGTCGACCAGACTCCCTGAGTCGGTTGACCGAACCAGGGGTTGGAAGTGCCCGGGGCACCAGGTCGGTCGACCGGCCCAGGGGCTCCGTCGGCCGAAGCCTGTAACCGGCACTTCCAAACAGAGGCAGGAAGTGCCTGGGTAGCAAGTCGGTCGACCGGACCCTGAGCTCGGTCGGCCGAACCTGTTGCCAGCACTCTCCTTCCCTATTTTGGATGAGGTGCAAAATCTCGATCAAATTGCATTCGCACGAGCAATGGCGCTAAGGGTTTATGCCAATCGAATACCCGGCCCTATATGCTCCTCGATGCATCACCAAAAACATGTTTAAACATCAAAGTTAGGATTTTTAACGAATTGAACTCAAAACACTAAAAATTGAAATATTCACTAAATCAATCCAAACCAAAAGCAAATGCACACGAATAAGTGTTAGGAATTCATACCTAACATTCGAAGATAAATATAAGCATAGATGTGAGAAAAAATCTCACCTTTGAACCCAAAAACAATGAATGAGAAGCTTGAAGACAAGGGTAGATCAACCACACTTCAATCTCAACACTAGAAGCTTGAATGTAAGCTTAAAAGAAGAACATTCCCTAAGCTAGGTTTAGGAAATTTCTGAAATCAAAGAGAGAATGAGTTGGAGAAGAAGAAGGAGATGCTTACTAATGGGTTCTCTTTGATTTTGGAGCAAGAACTTGAACTAGCAAGAGGAACTAGGGCTTGGAGTTTCTAATTCCCATTCTCTTCCACCATTGTTGCTAAAGCTTGAGTGTTTAAGCAAAGAGGAGAAGTTATGAAGAGAAGGGGGTTGGGCTGAGCTAATAAGGGTGCAGTCCAAACCAAAGTCATAAGCGGGAAAAAGTAGCAAAAATCAACTATCTCCAAACATATCGAAGCTTATACTCAAAAAGGTCGCAAACGTCATTTTGAACTCAATGGGGGTGGTCTCGAGTCCCAATTCGACCGTTTGCAAAAGTAGCTTTTCGGACCAAAATCCGACGAACGATAGAATATTTAAATAAAATATTTAAATATAAAGTTGATAAATATGCGGGTTGTTACAACAACTATGTCAAAGGAAGATGTCTTATAGACAGGTTTATAGTAAGCCCATGAAAACCATGGCTGGATACTGGCAGGGGCTAGTAGGTTTGTATTTAGCCCATGGAAACTATATTCGGATGAAATATTGACAAATGTCGACAAGTTCCCAGTCAACTCATGAAACTTGGGTAAGAAGAAAGGATATTAGGATCACTGATAGGTTCCTAGTCAACCCATGAAACTAGGATAAGAGTATGATATTGGAGTTAGCAATAGGTTCATAGCGATCCTATGAAAATTATGTAATTGGACATGAAGTCCTTAAATGCTTAACCGGTTATTGATCTGTCCATGAAAACTTATAGATTAATAGTAATCCTAGAAACTATAACTGAGACATATAGTCTAAAAATGAATGGGGATGGGTAATCCAGAATTGATTCATTTGTTTTTGCATATCATCATATTACACCGTTTTGAATTGTTTTAACCATTATGGATGCAGGAGCACAGTATATGGTTTTATAAAGGTTTTGATATACTTGTGAGGGTGTAATGACCCATAAATCCATACCCCTTTAATAATTTCTTAGTAATTAAAATAACTTAATAATTTAATTGAATAAATTAATCACCCTAAATACGTAATTTTAAAATAAGCTAGTAAATTTAAAATGCGCACATGTATATTTATTTTTCAAATTGAAACTATATATATACTTACAAAAATAAATTATAGATTTCAAAAATCTAATTTTATATAAACTTTCAGCATTTTAAAATTCCTATTTACTTTTCCCAAAACCTTACCTATATATATATATATTTCTATTTACCTATATATATACATACATACATATATATATACATTTATTAATTTCTAATGAAAATAAAATTCTTTCTGACATATATATATATATTTAAATTAAAAATAAAAATGTTTACTCATCACTGACATTTTTTTTCTTCCTGGTATATATAAATTTTAAATTGGAAAAAAATGCATAGGCACATTTGAAACTTGCTAGTTTATTTTAAAGTAATGGATTTTCGATGGTTAACTTGTTTAATTAATTTATTCAATTATTTTAGTTACTAAAGATAATTTATTAAAGGGAAAATTAGTTTAATTAAATTATTAGTTTAAATTAAATTATTAAATGGGAATTGATTTTTAGATTATTCCAAATGTTGACAAACTATATAATGTTTATACAAGATCTAAAATCGGGGAGAGACAAGCTGGTTTGGATCGGACTGCAAATTAAAATTCAAAGGTGAGTTAATCTCACTCAAATAGGATTACTAGTGAATTTAAATAGTAAAAATTTAAATTATTGGTTGATTGATTGAATGTGATAATTATTATCAAATGGATGGGATATATTATATACAATAGCATATATATTGGAGAGATTGATATTCCCACATTATATAGCGGATGAGGCCCTATTGGCCTCGCATAATAGCAGATAACCCTTTATCCCGCGATATCCCCCTCGAAATACGATTGGTATTTATATTGTGCTAACATCTGTGGACGCAGGGAAACATACTAGGGGGATCCAACTGGATTCCTCAAAAATGTTTAATTTTATTTTCATATTCAGTTATATGAAATGTTGAATAATCCTGTGATATATTATGTTGGAAAAATTAATTTATTTGATGTTAATATATTGCTAGATATATTGTGGAATTTAAAAAAATATAAATATTTAATTTTAAAAAGGGAAATAAAAAGGGAAAATTTAAAAGAGGAAATTTATAGTAAAGATGGATAATTTAAAGAGTGAATTTGGAAAAAAATATAAATATTTGATTTTAAAATACTATTTAATAAACTCCGGAATATGGGAAGAATAGAGTCTTAAATAAATGTGAATTAAAGGGCTTTAAAGGGAAGGACTTAAGCAATATTGATTTTCAATACAAAGAATTTATTTTTAAATTTGATGGTTTATTAGAGTTGGGAAAAATAATGTAACGACCCGTAATTTTCGATCCCAAAAATTCCAGATAGTTAGTGAAAAGAAGAAAGTGAAAGAAGAAAGAGATAGAAGAAGAACAGAAAAGAAACACACAATCTCACATACGCAGCGGATAAAATATAATATCACATAAATAATAGTTTTATAAGTAGAACTATATCATTACACTTATATCTTTATACATCATAATCACTGGATAAAACAATCATATCCAGATACTACAATATCATAGAGTAAACTCTCCATACAACCCTGCCATCCAGCTCGCCTCCTAAGCTCCAGAACGTCCTTACCTGAAAATCTGTAATACTCGGTCTGACCCGAGCATTACATCAAAGTAACACCCGGGTCAGGCTGGAAACCAGCATGAGTAAACTCATCTAACATGTAATACAAAAACATACAACTTATATAAACCCGGGGTAACTTATATCGATTTACACTTCATAAGTTATTATAGATATCTACCATTTCACATATCAATTTCTAAGTGCCAAACTTAGATTTTAAATGGTCCAATTTACTTAAGTCATTCCACTTCAGCCTATCAGTTTTACATATCAATTTATACAGACTCGAAGTGGTTTCGGGTATTCACTAATACCCGACTCCGGTCTCTTCGAATTCAATTTCCATCTTGACATAAATTATTCAAGTGAGATACAATTCAACTTTAAATACAGGATGCCACAGTAATGATAGATAACCACATCATCACGGTTTAAATCAAACATATCTTATCACATAGCACCACGAACACATATTAGGGATATAAATTAATAAAAGGCTTCCCATATCATTCTATTTACCCTTAAATAACACTTGAGTAATTAACTCTTAATTTAATTTCACCACCTAATTATCCATAACCTAATACAGTAATTATCTTTTAATTTCTTTATTAATTAATTACTAACCATAATTATTAATCACCCTTGATTAATAACAACAGTGATTAACTTCACTTAATTACTCCTTTAATAAATTGCTCCTTAATTTATTATCCCAATTAAACCTACATTCAGTAATTAACTACCCTTAATTACTTATTCCATAAATTAATTACACTTAATTAATTGCCTCAATAAATTCCCTGATTAATTACAAAGTAATTAAATCCAAAATTACTTTTATCATCAAACATCTTTAATTACATCCAGTAATTATCAATTACTTTCCATTAATTACATAAAGTAATTATTCATCAATTGTCAAGTATCTAAATTAATTAAACTTAATTAATTAATCTAAACAAATCACTTTAACCCAATTAACTACATCAAGTAATTAATTCATTAATTACTTCTATTAAGTATTTAAACGTAAACAATTTCACAAGTGATTATTATTAATTAACTAATTTAATTAATTATTAAAAATTAATCACATTAATTAATTGTTAAACAATCTTAAGTTAATGACCTTCATTAACTATTATTAATTACTTAATTAAGAAATTAACTTATATTAATCATTATTAATTACAATTAATTAATATTTAATTACCAATTTAATTAAACTTTAATTATTAATTAATTAAGTGTTAATTTCAATCTTAATTAATTCTTAATTACTTGATTAAATAATCTTAATCGTTAATTAAAATTTAATTAACAATCCTTAATTATAGATTAATTAGCCTCAATTAATTAATCTTAAGTCTTAATTAATTAACTTAAAAATTATTAATTACTTAATTAATCATCCACATTACTAATTAATTAAATAATTGACTATTCGTCTTAATTACCTTAATAATTTAATGAATTTAATTCATCAAATTTCATTTATGTTTTAGATGAACATTACTTACTTAATTAAGCATTTTAAAACAAATTATTTTTAAACTTATTTTAAACTCCATTAAACTTCATTTTAAAATTTAAGATTTGAATACAAATTTTAAACTTAAACAATGTTTTAAAAAAAAAAACAATTCAAATCTTATTATCACATATGTTAAAAGAAACATCCACTTATAAAATAAGTCTAAAAGAATTTAAATTCCAATTCAGTTTAAATTCAAATCAATTTAAAAATTATTTTTAAATTTCAAACTGAAATACAGATTGATCCTTAATTTCAGATTTAAACTTAAATTCTTGAAAACTTACTTCATAAATCTTCAAATCATTTAATCTTTCAATATAATTAAATAATTTAGATTCAAACTTAATTGATTTTAAACTGAAGTTTAAGTTTTATTTCCAGATTTAAAACTCATATTTAATTTCAAAAAAATTAAAATTTAAACTTCCCATTCAAATTCAAAACTCACATATACTTTTACACCTATAAGTTTAAAACCAAATTTAAATTTAAAAACTTAAATAATTCAAATCTTCAGACAATCTAATTTAAATTCATATTCAAATTTACAGATTTTAAAATCCTAGTTTGAACTTCAATTTACAATTTAATCTTTACCTTTAAATTTAAAAACAGAATACCATTTCTATTTTATTTGAAATCAAGCTAGAGTTTTAAAGAAATTTCAAATTTATTTCAAAATCCAAAATTTAAACTAATTGAATTCAAATTCAATTCCAGGTTCAAACTTAGTTTCAGAATTTAGTTTGCATTTGAAAATTTTACTTCAAATTTAAAAATAATAGAACAGGTTCTGTTATTGTTTTGTAAAACCTGAAACTATGCAAACTCGAGCGACCCATATATTACTTCGAGTAAACTCATCACCTACTTCGAGTTATAACTCGATTTCCCCGAGAACATCATGAGGTCCAAAACCCTGTAACCCAACAATCACCACCATCATGACCACACTGTTCTGTGCACATGCACCCACGACGCAGCCGTCACCGATCAACTCTGATGATATCCACTTATCGCCGATCAACTTCCCAGATCATCCAAACACCAATCCTTTTGATCCATATTCGAAAACGAATTCGAGGACCCTGAAGCAAACCTGGAACAAGACAGAACCCACAACCCCAACCTGTCAACGCTTCAACCCATCACCTTCGATCACCGTTGCCTCTGCAACTCTGGCGAATAACTCGACAACCTACCATCTTCCATTTCCCAAGACGTAGTTGAACTCGATCAACTATAATTGTTGAACAGATCGATTCTTCCTAACCCAGTAAAACTAGGGTTCTAATTTTAAAATCCCAATTTCAACATCAAAAATGAATTTTATCACATACCACAAATTTTCCCAATATCCCTGATCATTACTCCATCTCCAGAAGCGATTTCAACCCAATCGAACACAAACACACACAAACATTATCAATGCTAACCCAAAAAGTGAAATACAGTGACCTTAAAACTGCTCTTTAAATATATCATTAAAAAATTTAATTCTTGTTTTAAAATTCATGATTTTGAATGGAGTTTTGATATATAACCCTGAAACATTGTTTTGTGATATTTAAATTTCCCACTTTACAAAGTTTAGCTCTGTCACTTAAGTTTCCAGGCAATACAAATGTTTATTCAACTTAAGTAAATTTTTAAAATTTGCTTTATCTTATAATAGACAAATTTCATACAAATGCTAAATCATAACATCAACCAGATCAAGGAAAAGAACTTTTTATCAATTTGAACTTAAACTGTAAACAGTCAGAACCATATATAAGCATGCATCACATTCACATACACTCAGACAAATTTTCAAAAGCATATGTATATTTAAACTTTATCAGATAAGCTAGCATGTAAATCCTACTTAAATTTTCCTTTAAAATTTGGAGTTACTCACCTTTTATTTTTTTTCCAAGCAGATAACAGATTTCATGTCCAGGCTTGAAATTCATCTGAAACTGCTTTTGATTTGCTTTGCTGTTGAAATCCCTTTTGCATGCTGGGAAAAAATTTGATTTTTAAATTTGAAACAGATCTGAACTTCCCTTTTATTCTTAATGTCTCAGGTTTTCAAATTTCCAGTAGGAACTGGAGTTGCAGCTTTTAATTGATGTGAAGAGCTTTATTTTTCCAGATTTTAATTTTGCCTTTGGCTTCTATTCTTCAGGTTTTTAAAATGGTTTCTATTTTAGATTTTGATATATGTTTGTTCTGTTGAATTTTGGTTTGGAATTCTCTTTTTTTTTTCTATTTCAGCTGAAAAATAAGAAAAAGGATTTGTGGAAAAATGTATACTTTTTATGAACTAAATTATGATAAAGAAAATATAAAGATGCCACTTGTTATCTAGAAACTTACATTTGTCACTTAGGTAATTTAATCTTCCTACATGTGTTACTAAGATGTATTAACATATTTACATATGTTACTTAAGTATTTTTTTTTTAAATTAGATCTCTTAATTAATAAATCCTTTCTTAATTCATGTAAATAAAATCTTTAGAAGAAAATAATATAAATCACTTATACTCTAAAAAAAATCATGTATAATATCCTTAGATCTAAAGTATTTTTAAGATATCAATCTTTTTAAGTTTCAAATTAGATCAAAGGGTTTTAATTTAAATTTTAAAATCTAGCTTGTAATAATGATTCTACTTATTCATATCTATATACATAATCAATTATTATTTGTTTTGAAGTAAATAACAACTTTTACTAATTTTAAATAATTTATAAAGGAGATTATCAAAATTGAATTTGCGTCAAATTTCCAGGGATATCACATTTCAATAGTTAAGATCAGATAATTATTCAATTATCTGATACCCAAAAATCCGGGTCATTACATTCCTCCCCCCTTTGAATCTTTTCGTCCTCGAAAAGGAACGAAGCCAGAATTTATTAAAATGCTTAAAATCATATAGATTTCTTTGATTATTATTTTTAAAATACTTTTAGAATTTGTATAATATTTCCAAAATAGTTTTATAAAAATACTTTTATAACTCGATGTCTCAACAAGTCCATCATAGTTCTCATAGAAATTCGGTCATACATTGATCAGGCGTACGACTGAAATTCTATAAGTACTTCGCAGACCCGTTTTTAACACCCGGTGAAAATACTTGAAAAATAATTTTATTGAAAATATTGAAAACATTTTTGAAAATAGAGGATATATCTTTGGTTCGAATGCTCTGGAAATCATCACCCCCATCCATGGTCGCAGTTAACCCGATGGTTACGTTGCCATCCCGACAAAATCCATAGATAACTGTAGGCCTCCGCGCTCCTCGATTACACCATGGAACCAGCTACAGATCGCAGCTACAACTGGGGTTACGTAGCTATCATAGCAAAAACCCATATAACTGTAGGCATCAACGCCCTCGAATTTCGCTGCCAAAAGAATGAAACTTCTCCACTCCACTTGACCATAGATCGTCTACCGATGTTGCGTTGCCTTCCCGGCAAAATCAAGTGTAGACCGTTGACACTCATCCTCCACACGATTTTCGCTATGGTCCCCATAGTAGATCGCAGTGACATTGAGTTACACTGTCGTCATAGCATAACCCAAATGCCCCTGTAGGCATCATCGCCCTCGACTTTCGCTACCCAATAATCCTCAGGAACTAGTTTGTCCGGACTCCTCACAGGATCAACTTTAGAACCCCCATTGGGGCTCAAGGCAGCACCACCCGGTGGTACTCCTGAGGAGTCCATTCCAAGGGAGCGCTTTTTTCCCCAGAGCATCATCATTTTATACTATACATATATAGTATCTTTAAATCATACACCTAGTATGATCTCATACAAAGCTCCTTTACACAAAATCGATTATTCCAAAATCGATAATTCTCAAACTAGGCTTTTCAAATTCTCATATTGATTTTACCCAAAAATCAAAAGCCTTTCCAAATCCATAGGTTCCCAAAACCCTTTTCCAAAATTCTCACATGATTCTTTATATATATATATATTCAGATATATAAAATCTTTTAAAACTTTGGATCTTTTCAAACTTGCATAAACTCCTTTTATACTTAAAACATCTCTAAAAACCATTTTCTTCTGGCAAAAGATTCATCAAGGGGAGTTTTATCTTATATAACAAAGATATATAACTTTGTTTATTCAAAATCAAATATTCAAATTTGATTACTCTTTTCAATATTAATTTCATTCAAATCCGTACCATGTACACATACCATTCGTACGCCATACCAATCTGATCGCTCACTCGATCACACAATTTCACTTCCGAACTAGTATCGTCCACCCGACTTCCTAGTGCGGACACAGATCTGGTTCCTTGATCAGAAACCGTCATTCTCCTTGCATAGTCGTAACTATGATAGAGAATATCCAGAACCAATCAACAATCCATATCCAGGTTTGCCGTCGAAAATCGAGTGAAAAATCCCACTCGGATCGATATAACTATCTCGAAATTCTGTGTTCGAATCTGGATCAAATCACTATGCGAATAGAATAACATACGTACATCCTACGTATTTATATTTATTGGTTATTAGCCAAATTAATTCTCTTTCTATTCTCATTCACTTTGATTTTCATTCACTTACTCACAATTACTTCAATCCATTTGGATTATCACCTCTATTCTTATCTCGATTGGGTATTTAAACAATAACAGTTTAAACTTTGTCCAGTTTAAATTTAGAAAATAGCTTGAAAAGTTAAAAATAAATAAGTAGTTGGAAAATGATTACTAGTTTGTAAAACAGGTGTAAAATAGTTAGAAAATAGTAAAATAATTATAGAAATTTTAGGTAATTGCAATATAATAGTAAGATAGTAATTAGTTTTGTAAAACAGTTGAAATATAGTAATTAGTTTATAAAACAATTGGAAAATTGTTAAACAGTTTTAAAAATAATTGTAAAACAAATATAACGTAGTTTGGCTTTTAAAAGAAAGGTTGTTTATATAATGAATAGCTTGAAAAAATAGGTATATATTAAAATGATTTATATTAAAAATAGTCCAGAGTCTAAACTGCTCACTTTCCCAATCTTCATTCTCATCAATCCAATTTAAATTTCCTCTACCATTTAAATTGGCCCAATTCCAATTTAAATAATTCCAATTTCTATTGGACTTGATTTATTCCAAATTTAAGTTGAATTTATTCTCTATTCCTTCAAATTTAAAAATCAAATTCTATTTGATTTTAAACATATTCAACTTTAATTACAATCCCAAGTTATTCCAATCACTTTGGACTAATATCCATTCAGTTGAAACCACTTCAATTTCAATCCTTTTCAACTCCAGTTTGAATTAATCTCAATTTCAAACTTCATTTTCAAATCAAGTTGAATTATTCTTGATTTCTTTCCAAATTCAATTCAAATTCTATTTGAATTTAAAATTATTAAATTTTAATTATAATTCCAAATTATTCAAATCAACTTGGACTAATTTCAAATTGAACCCACTTCAATTTCAAATCATTTCAAATTAATCCAATTCAAATTTTCCATTTGAATCTCATACTCATACATATTCAATCACCATTTCAATTAATTCAAATCAAGTTCAATTTGAAATAATTCAAATTTCAAATTTAAACCATCTCGAATTATATAAATTCGAGTTAATACTTCAAATGTTAATTTAATTCCTTTAAATCAATTTTCCTTTTATCCCGACAATGGATTGCCATACTCCATTTTCATTCATTTAAACAAATCCAGTCAACCTTACCCAGTTTGAACTTTTCATAAATAATCTTTTCACTTATTAAGTTCAAAAACTTATCACTTTGGGTATCATATCTCATTCCAGTTTTAAAACTCAACCTTAGAGTTTATTTCAAATCACCATTTATATTATGTATATCCACTTATATACATATTTATTTCTTGGCTCACCAAGCCAAATTTAAAAATTTAAACCACCTTTGGTTTCACTTCAAAACAAATTCTCTTTAAAATTCTCAAACATTTCTTATTTTTAAAATAAGATCATATTCAAATAGTTTAAATAATATTATTTCCTTTAACATTTGAAACCAATTCAAATTTTTAAACTTAGAATTCAGGACTTCACAATTTGAAACCCACTTTTATTTATATCCTTTCACATTAACAAATTATTTGTTATTTCTTTAAATTAATCACATCATTAATTAGTCACATTCGGTAATTAACTTATTTCTTAATTACCTTCATTAAGTAATTGTTCCTTAAATTACTTACCTCTAGTTACTTCATTAAGTAACTCCCTCTTATTTATCAATTCCAATTATTATCCAATTAATTAATCTCATTAAATAAAATTTAATTAATTACATAAATTAATTGATTACCCTTATCTTGAAACCTTTTCCAAATTCAAGATTTAATTTCAGTTTGGTTGTATTTTATTACTTCTTAATTTAACTTAATAATTTAACAACCAATTCCTTTACTATTAGTTAGAAAGATATATTGCTTTATATATCAAAATATAATCTTATAAAAAACCATTTAAAATCTTTATATAAGAAAATAACAAGTACGCTCTCTCATATATAAACTCAACTCATCTTAGGGTAACACTTACCCTAATCTTAATGAGTAATCCCAACAGAGCCAAGGTTCTCGCTTAACCTCGCTCTGATACCACATGTAACGACCCGAAATTTTCGATCCCGAAAATTCCAGATAGTTAGTGAAAAGAAGAAAGTGAAAGAAGAAAGAGATAGAAGAAGAATAGAAAAGAAACACATAATCTCACATACGCAGCGGATAAAATATAATATCACATAAATAATAGTTTTATAAGTAGAACTATATCATTACGCTTATATCTTTATACATCATAATCACTGGATAAAACAATCATATCCAGATACTACAATATCATAGAGTAAACTCTCCATACGACCCTGCCATCCAGCTCGCCTCCTGAGCTCCAAAATGTCCTTACCTGAAAATCTGTAATACTCGGTCTGACCCGAGCATTACCTCATAGTAACACCCGGGTCAGGCTGGAAACCAGCGTGAGTAAACCCATCTAACATGTAATACAAAAACATACAAATTATATAAACGCGGGGTAACTTATATCGATTTACACTTCATAAGTTATTATAGATATCTACCATTTCACATATCAATTTCTAAGTGCCAAACTTAGATTTTAAATGGTCCAATTTACTTAAGTCATTCCACTTCAGCCTATCAGTTTCACATATCAATTTATACAGACTCGAAGTGGTTTCGGGTATTCACTAATACCCGACTCCGGTCTCTTCGAATTCAATTTCCATCTTGACTTAAATTATCCAAGTGAGATACAATTCAACTTTAAATACAGGATGTCACAGTAATGATAGATAACCACATCATCACAGTTTAAATCAAGCATATCTTATCACATAGCATCACGAACACATATTAGGGATATCAATTAATCAAAGGCTTCCCATATCATTCTATTTATCCCTTAAATAACACTTAAGTAATTAACTCTTAATTTAATTTCACCAACTAATTATCCATAACCTAATACGGTAATTATCTTTTAATTTCTTTATTAATTAATTAGTAACCATAATTATTAATCACCCTTGATTAATAACAACAGTGATTAACTTCACTTAATTACTCCATTAATAAATTGCTCCTTAATTTATTATCCCAATTAAACCCTTTATTAACTACATTCAGTAATTAACTACCCTTAATTACTTATTCCATAAATTAATTACTCTTAATTAATTATCTCAATAAATTCCCTGATTAATTACAAAGTAATTAAATCCAAAATTACTTTTATCATCAAACATCTTTAATTACATCCAGTAATTATCAATTACTTTCCATTAATTACATAAAGTAATTATTCATCAATCGTCAAGTATCTAAATTAATTAAACTTAATTAATTAATCTAAACAAATCACTTTAACCCAATTAAGTACATCAAGTAATTAATTCATTAATTACTTCTATTAAGTAATTAAACGTAAACAATTTCACAAGTGATTATTATTAATTAATTAATTTAATTAATTATTAAAAATTAATCACATTAATTAATTGTTAAATAATCTTAAGTTAATGACCTTCATTAACTATTATTAATTACTTAATTAAGAAACTAACTTATATTAATCATTATTAATTACAATTAATTAATATTTAATTACCAATTTAATTAAACTCTAATTATTAATTAATTAAGTGTTAATTTCAATCTTAATTAATTCTTAATTACTTGATTAAATAATCTTAGTCATTAATTAAAATTTAATTAACAATCCTCAATTATAGATTAATTAGCCTCAATTAATTAATCTTAAGTCTTAATTAATTAACTTAAAAATTATTAATTACTTAATTAATCATCCACATTACTAATTAATTAAATAATTAACTATTCGTCTTAATTACCTTAATAATTTAATGAATCTAATTCATCATATTCCACTTATCTTTTAGATGAACATTACTTACTTAATTAAGCATTTTAAAACAAATTATTTTTAAACTTACTTTAAACTCCATTAAACTTCATTTTAAAATTTAAGATTTGAATACAAATTTTAAACTTAAACAAGGTTTTTTTAAAAAAAAAAATTCAAATCTCATTATCACATATGTTAAAAGAAACATCCACTTATAAAATAAGTCTAAAAGAATTTAAATTCCAATTCAATTTAAACTCAAATCAATTTAAAAATTATTTTTAAATTTCAAACTGAAATATAGACTGATCCTTAATTTCAGATTTAAACTTAAATTCTTGAAAACTAACTTCATAAATCTTCAAATCATTTAATCTTTCAATATAATTAAATAATTTAGATTTAAACTTAATTGATTTTAAACCGAAGTCTAAGTTTTATTTCCAGATTTAAAACTCAGATTTAATTTCAAAAAAATTAAAATTCAAACTTACCATTCAAATTCAAAACTCACATATACTTTTACACCTATAAGTTTAAAACCAAATTTAAATTTAAAAAATTAAATAATTCAAATCTTCAGACAATCTAATTTAAATTCATATTCAAATTTACAGATTTTAAAATCCTAGTTTGAACTTCAACTTACAATTTAAACTTTACCTTTAAATTTAAAAACAGAATACTGTTTCTGTTTTATTTGAAATCAAGCTAGAGTTTAACAGAAATTTCAAATTTATTTCAAAATCCAAAATTTAAACTAATTGAATTCAAATTCAATTCCAGGTTCAAACTTAGTTTTAGAATTTAGTTTGGATTTAAAAATTTTACTTCAAATTTAAAAATAATAGAACAGGTTCTGTTATTGTTTTGTAAAACCTGAAACTGTGCAAACTCGAGCGACCCATATATTACTTCGAGTAAACTCATCACCTACTTCGAGTTATAACTCGATTTCCCCGAGAACATCACGAGGTCCAAAACCCTGTAACCCAACAATCACCACCATCATGACCACACTGTTCTGTGCACATGCACCCACGACGCAGCCGTCACCGATCAACTCTGATGATATCCACTTATCGCCGATCAACTTCCCAGATCATCCAAACACCAATCCTTTTGATCCATATTCGAAAACGAATTCGAGGACCCTGAAGCAAACCTGGAACAAGACAGAACCCACAACCCCAACCTGTCAACGCTTCAACCCATCACCTTCGATCACCGTTGCCTCTGCAACTCTGGCGAATAACTCGACAACCTACCATCTTCCATTTCCCAAGACGTAGTTGAACTCGATCAACTATAATTGTTGAACAGATCGATTCTTCCTAACCCAGTAAAACTAGGGTTCTAATTTTAAAATCCCAATTTCAACATCAAAAATGAATTTTATCACAAACCACAAATTTTCCTAATATCCCTGATCATTACTCCATCTCCAGAAGCGATTTCAACCCAATCGAACACAAACACACACAAACATTATCAATGCTAACCCAAAAAGTGAAATACAGTGACCTTAAAATTTCTCTTTAAATATATCATTAAAAAATTTAATTCTTGTTTTAAAATTCACGATTTTGAATGGAGTTTCGATATATAACCCTGAAACATTGTTTTGTGATATTTAAATTTCCCACTTTACAAAGTTTAGCTCTGTCACTTAAGTTTCCAGGCAATACAAATGTTTATTCAACTTAAGTAAATTTTTAAAATTTGCTTTATCTTATAATAGACAAATTTCATACAAATGCTAAATCATAACATCAACCAGATCAAGGAAAAGAACTTTTTATCAATTTGAACTTAAACTGTAAACAGTCAGAACCATATGTAAGCATGCATCACATTCACATACACTCAGACAAATTTTCAAAAGCATATGTATATTTAAACTTTATCAGATAAGCTAGCATGTAAATCCTACTTAAATTTTCCTTTAAAATTTGGAGTTACTCACCTTTTATTTTTTTTCCAAGCAGATAACAGATTTCATGTCCAGGCTTGAAATTCATCTGAAACTGCTTTTGATTTGCTTTGCTGTTGAAATCCCTTTTGCATGCTTGGAAAAAATTTGATTTCTAAATTTGAAACAGATCTGAACTTCCCTTTTATTCTTAATGTCTCAGGTTTTCAAATTTCCAGTAGGAACTGGAGTTGCAGCTTTTAATTGATGTGAAGAGCTTTATTTTTCCAGATTTTAATTTTGCCTTTGGCTTCTATTCTTCAGGTTTTGAAAATGGTTTCTATTTTAGATTTTGATATATGTTTGTTCTGTTGAATTTTGGTTTGGAATTCTCTTTTTTTTTTTTTCTATTTCAGCTGAAAAATAAGAAAAAGGATTTGTAGAAAAATGTATACTCTTTATGAACTAAATTATGATAAAGAAAATAGAAAGATGCCACTTGTTATCTAGAAACTTACATTTGTCACTTAGGTAATTTAATCTTCCTACATGTGTTACTAAGATGTATTAACATATTTACATATGTTACTTAAGTATATTTTTTTTAAAAAATTAGATCTCTTAATTAATAAATCCTTTCTTAATTCATGTAAATAAAATCTTTAGAAGAAAATAATATAAATCACTTATACTCTAAAAAAAATCATGTATAATATCCTTAGATCTAAAATATTTTTAAGATATCAATCTTTTTAAGTTTCAAATTAGATCAAAGGGTTTTAATTTAAATTTTAAAATCTAGCTTGTAATAATGATTCTACTTATTCATATCTATATACCTAATCAATTATTATTTGTTTTGAAGTAAATAAAAACTTTTACCGATTTTAAATAATTTATAAAGGAGACTATCAAAATTGAATTTGCTTCAAATTTCTAGGGATATCACATTTCAATAGTTAAGCTCAGATAATTATTCAATTATCTGATACCCAAAAATCTGGGTCATTACAAATAAAAGGACAATTTTGAAATAGAGTATGAAACTGATATTTCAGATTTAATAAGGTTTTAAACCATAATAATGAAGTGTATCTGGAATTAATGGATTTTGGAATAAACTATGGATAAATCGAGAAAGAATTTTTAAAAGGAATTTAATTCAGAGAATCAATTTGCAAATCGATTTAGTGTTTTGAAAAATAGTGATTAAAAGGAGAATGAGACTATGGGATTTATAAACTGGGTTTATAAATGAAGTGAAATATTTGTCAGTGGATATTTGAGATTTTAAATCCACGGTGGGAATTTATCAGGAAAGAGTAATTCGTTTTAAATAACTAGTGGTTTTATATTTAAAAATGAGAGAAAGGAAATTTATGGAGTTAGAACGTAAATCAAATTAGAGATAAAACGAGAAGGATTTATAGATGATTAGACCGGTTTGATTAGAGTGGAAAGTGTATTTTCCTTAAAAGCTAAGTATGTTTTGAAAAAAGATTTTTAAGTATAAATTAGAAGTTTTAAAGGTGTTTTTAAAAGAATGTTTTTAGGAAAATTTATTATTTAATTATTTTAAAAGTGTTAAAGTGAATAGTAATTAAGTAAACTTTAGTAGTTAATTATTTTTAAAGGTTAAATTGGTATTGTGATTAAAGGATAATTATTAAATATTATACCTTATATAACAGTTTTATTTTAAAAGTGGTTTTTGGCTTAAGTTTCACTTGGGAAATTATTATAGAATTTCATAACTATTACTTGGAATAAAGTGATTTAAGTAGTTTTATTTTAAATGCTTTAAGTGTATATTTGTATAAAGTGATTTAATTTATTTAAAATCAAAACTTAATAAGACCGGGTGTTTTTTGTGGAAATAAAATAATTGGTTGAATGATTGTTTAATTTGATAGTTAAATAACTGACTATCGCCAATGTGTTGATCTGTCGAAGAGACCGGGATCAAATTCAATTATTCGAAAACCCCTTCGATCCGGTTTGAACGTAGTGAATAAAGACCGTGAAGATGATAAAGAGGTGATTCGGTTTGTCCATACTCAAGACAACCTGTATTGACGAATGCTATCATACCACCGTCACTGGAGGACGGTAAGCATTCTAAGTAAATGAGATCTTAAAAAAGACAGCTCTTAGCCTCAAGCCTCATCAACCGGGAATGGCTAAAACAAGGGGGGTGCAGCAAGGCTAAGTGGGTAGCACCCAATTAGGGTAAGGTCATCTCTGTCTAGAGTCCCTTTATCTCGGCTTTGTAGGCGGTTGCTAATCCCAACCGTCGAGTGATCTTATTCGGACTATCCAATAAGGAGTAGCTCCGGTCTTGTGTTGCAGGGGATCGGGAATGTTCCTCGGTACTCTAATTTAGGCCAGGTACTGTGATGGATGGTATCCCTAGTATCCCTGCCATTGTATGGAATCCAATCTCCAATAAGTGCCCGCATGGTTTTGATTGTGCCCAACTATTGCTGGAACGTGAGATGCAAGCATTTCAGCTAGATTATATTTACTTTCTATAATCACTATTATAATATCAGACGGATTTGATAAAAATGTTTTGGTTATCGTAAGGTAAAAACCCAGCAAGTTCGTTTCTGGCGTGGTCTTGCGAGATATCTTCGATTTCAAAGGATTTTGAAAATTTTAATAATCTAATTAAGTGTGTTTTTCTCACGCTGGTTTTCCAGATTAACTCGGGTGTATTTTATTATAATGCTTGGATCAGACCGAGTATTACAGACATAGGATAGGATGTTATGGAGTTCAGGAGACGAGCTTGATGACGAGACGTATATCACGTATCTGACTTATATTCCACTGTGTATGGTAGGCTGTATAGTCAGCTTTTGTGAGGACAATTATTTATGACTGTCCGGTATTGTGTTATTGTTTGGTGTTATACTCTGATAATGTAATGTATAAAATAGTAATACTTCTTTTTGTATAAAGATCTGTTGTTATCTATTATATATTGTTCCGCTGTGATTGTGAGATTCTGATGTTGTTTTCTATTTCTTCTTCTACCTCTTTCTTCTTTAACCCTAATGGTTCGTATTCTTGTCCGATTTGAGTTTAATTGATGGAGAATATTGTCGACTCAAAGGGGTATGGATTTGCGGGTCGTTACTGTTGGTATCAGAGCTAAAGGTTAAGCAAGAACCTTGTCTTTGGTGGGGATTACTCATTTTAGATAGGGTCAGTAGCGCCGTAGAATGAGTTTGAGAATATTAATAGATATGAGCACGTATTTGTTAGTGAATATAAAATTGTTTTATATTATGTTGATTGTTTTGTTGAGTGGCTTATGGATTCTGGTTAATATGAGTAATTAATGTTATTGATAGGGATCTCTAAACGCTTGAGTAAAACAATTCGATTCGATATGGTATTGTTTTAAATAGGGTAAATGAAATAATTTTACCTAAATAATTTATATATATGAAGATATGGGAGAATAGAATATTGGCAAATTTGAACTTGTAACAATTTGAAAATTTAACTGAGAAGGGAATTAACTTGAACTATAACGGATCTGGAAATTTAGCAAAGTTGGACTAAACAAAACAAAGGATTGAAAGCAAAATTAGTAAGTAAATTAATTGATTTAAAAAGGTAAGCAAATGAACTGAAAGTGAAAATTGAAATGATGTTTAATTTGAAATATGTTAAATAAAGTGAAGTTGAAAAATTAGTTCGAAAGGGGTAAATAAAATGAAAGGTTTGGAAAAAAATTGAATGAGATATAAATAAATTAGTGAGTGGAATTAATTAAAGAAATGGTTAATTAAATATGGTTTGAGATAAGATGAATAGAATTCAATATTTGAAATTGGAAGGTAAATTGAATTCAAATGGAATTGAGAATGCAGGGTGAATGAAACAGATATAAAACCAAAGTGATCAAGAGGTTGTACAAAATATTTATATTGAACTTAAGAAATGGATAGTGAAATTCTTAAGTAAATATGGAATTAAGAGATATACTAAGTTACCATGTGAATGAAGATTAAATAAAGGCATGTGAAAAGAAATTGTGAACAAGTGAATGGAAATCAAATTAAATGTGAATAAAAAGAAGTTGATATAGCATATAATCAATTGAGATAAATATGTAGGATGTATGTATATTATTTTATTCGCATAGTGATTTGATTCAGATTGGAGCACAGAATTTCGAGATAGTCAAATCGATCCAAGTTAGGATTTTTCACTCAATTTTCGATGGCGAACCCAAGATTTGGATTTTTGATTGATTATAGAAATTCTCTATTATAGTACATAGCAATGCAAGGAGAATGACGGTTTCTGATCAGAAAACCAGATCTGAGTCCGCATTAGAGAGTTGGGTGAACGATACTAGTTCGGAGACGAAATTGTGTGATCGAGTGAGCGATCGGATTCGATATTGCGTACGGATGATATATGTGCATCGTACATGCTTTATGATTTTGAATTCTATGATGGGATATTATTGCTAAGTAGGATACACGTATTTAAAAGCAAAAGATAAATTGGTGTTTTGATTTTAGAAGATAAATTTGAATTGCCCGAGAAAAGGTATGTATTTAAATTGGCATACGAAATTTGATGATTTTCTAATCTAGCCACTTGGCTTTTGTTTTCTTTTGAAAATTTGAGGCCCATAGAGGCATTTTATATTTTTTTGAGCTAGCCGTGCAAAGGAGACGCTGGCGAAATTTTTCAAAAATTTGAGGACTTAGAAAATTTTTGAAGTAAAATTTGATAGTTTAAAAACTGGTTTTAAATTATAATTTGATTGGTTAAGTAAGTAATATTTTTTTGAACCTATGGATGAGTTTGGGAAGTTAGTAAGACTGATAGTGGTCTATAATAAAAAGATTGTTTAGGAAGTTGTCTGAAACTGTATGGTTTTGGAAAATAGTTAATGGGTTATGAGCCATTTTTCTTAACTAGAAATTTCAGGGATGAAATTCTTATAAGGGGGAAACTAAGTAAAGAATCACGACCGTCCTTGAATGTTCTGACCAACCTTCGATCGAAGCCACTTCGCTTGTGTATGAGGGTGTTGAAGCACGGGTCAAGGAGTTTAAGAAGCGAGCGCCAGGGGTCGATAAGCTTCATGACGACATGGCTCGATGAGTGTTCAGTTGCAATTGTTTGGGATCGACTAGAGGAGGTGAGGTCGAGGTTGTTCGGTGTATTACTGGCGGGCGATGGTAAGGGGAGGAGGGTGGTGAGGTAAATTTGGTCTCTGGCGGCTCAATGATGCGTGCACGTGCACGGTGGTGAAATGGATGTGAGCAGTATTTTGTTTTGGGGAAGATGATCCCTGTAGCTAACGAGCCAAGTTCATTTTTGGTAAGGGCTATTCTTTTAATATATATATATATATATATATATATATGATAGGTTATCTGACATTTATTTCTCCATAGATGATGTTGTACCACCCACTCTGTTAAAGAAATATATATATATATATATATATATATATAGACACACACACACATACAAGGTTTTGAAAAGAAAAAAGTAAGGATTTTTATTAGTGTTTGGAAGTTTATATCAAATTTGATTTTTAAATCTATATAGATTATTATTGTAGTGTATGTGGTTTAAAAAATGAAATGGAAAAAAAGAATATACATATACACATTTTAAACTTACTAGTTTACTTTAAAATAATGGATTTTTGATGGTTAACTTGTTTAATTAATCTATTTAATTATTTTAGTTACTGAAGATAATTTATTAGAAGGTAAATTAGTTTAATTAAATTAATATTTTAAATTAAATTTTTAAATGGGAATTGAGTTTTGGATTATTTCAAATCTTAACAAACCATATAATGTTTATACAAGGTCTAAAATTGGGGACAGACAAGCTGTTTTGGATAGAACTGCAAATTAAAAGTCAAAGGTGAGTTGATCTCACTCAAATTGGATTACCGATGAATTTAAATAGTAAAAATTTAAATTATTGGTTGACTGATTAAATGTGATAATTATTATCAAATGGATTTGATATATTATATAGAGTAGTATATATATTGAAGTGATTGATACTCCCGCATTATATAGCAGATGAAGCCCTATGCGCCCCGCATAATAGCGGATGACCCTTTCTACCACGATATCCCCCTCGAAGTGGGATTGGTATTTTATATTATGTTAACATCTGTGAATGCAAGAAAACAAGTTGGGGGAATCCAACTGGATTCCTCAAAAATGTTGAATTTTATTTTTATATTCAGTTATATGAAATGTTGAATAATCCTGTGATATATTATGTTGGAAAAATAAATTTATTTGGTGTTATTATATTGGTGGATATATTGCGGTATTTTAAAAATATAAATATTGAATTTTAAAAAGGGAAATAAAAAGGGAAAATTCAAAGAAGGAATTTATAGTAAAGATGGATGAATCTAAAAGGGTGAATTTGGAAAAAAAGTTAAATAGTTGATTTTAAAATACTATTTAATAAATTTTGAAATATGGAAAGAATAGAGTCTTGAATAAATGTGAATAAAAGGATTTTAAAGGTAAGGACTTTAAATTTCAAGTTTTAAATGAGTTGGGAAAAATAAAAGGAGAATTTTCAAATAGAGTATGAAATTGATATTTCCGATTTAAATAAGGTTTAAATAAAAAAGTGAACCTGGAATTAATGGATTTTTGAATAAACTATCGATAAATCGAGAAATAAATTTCAAAGGTAATTTAATTCAGGGAATCAATTTGAAAATCGATTAAGTGTTCTGAAAAATAGCGATTAAAAGAAGAATGAGACTATGGGATTTATAAACTGGTTTATAAATAAAGTGAAATATTTATTAGTGGATATTTGAGATTTAAAATTCACGGTGGGAATTTATAAGGAAAGGGTAATTTGTTTTAAAAATAAATTGTGGTTTTATTTTTAAAAATGAGGGAAAGGAAATTTACGGAGTGAGAACGTAAATTAAATTGGAGATAAATCGAGAAGGATATATAAATGGTTAGTTATTGGAGTGGAAAGTGTATTTTCCTGAAAAGCTAAGTATGTTTTCAAAGAAAGATTTTCAAGTTTAAATTTGAAGTTTTAAAGGTGTTTTTAAAATAATGTTTTTAGGAAATTTTTTATTTAATTGTTTTTAAAGTGTTGAAGTAAATAGTAATTAAGTAAATTTTAGTAATTAATTATTTTTAATGGTTAAATCGGTATTGTGATTAAAAGGATAATTATTAAATACTATACCTTGTATAACATTTTTATTTTAAAAGTAGTTTTTGGCTTATGTTTCACTTGGAAAATTATTATAGAATTTCATAACTATTATTTTGAATAAAGTGATTTAAGTAGTTTTATTTTAAATGCTTTAAGTGTATATTTGGATAAAGTTGTGACGACCCGGAATTTTTGATGTTTGTGTTATCCCGCCTTTTGGCAAGGCCGTGACACCAAAGAATTGACTGGAAACTAAAGATAGTTCGTTTCAAAGATTGGTTATACAATGCTTCGCTATGGATATCAATGAATTTTGTCCGAGTCCTGGATTGGGCCACGATTGACAAGACATGACAAGCAAGGCCATAAAAACTAGCGTTTCAAATTTCAGGTTAATCGTAGTTCGTATGAATGAGATATGATTGGTACATGCTGGAGAAAATATGTTGTTCGTATTGATCTGATTGATCGGTTCGAACCCAGCATATTCATATCCATCAAAGTTGGGCCGATGTCCTATTCGAACCCATCGGATTCGTATCCATCGGAATGGCATCGCCTCAGTATGTTCGAACCCATCATGTTTTGCTCAGTTCGAATCCATCAAGAGCTGGCCACTTCAAATCGATCATCTTCGAAACGATCATCTTCGAATCGATTATCTTTGGATCGATGGGGCATGAATCGATCCGTGGTCATGCTATTCGTAACCATTTTGTTCATACCATTCCAAAGAAATCTCATTGAACTCCATGACATCGCATCGGTATTATTCGCACTCCTTGGAACTACGCAGTTCGTATCGATCTCAGACAACTATTTCGTATCGATCGGTCGATAGTCGATCGATGCGAACGAAACTACAATTGATCGATGTGAACAAGGGAGCGAACGATGCGAATACTATCAGTGCAAAGTCAACACGAACAAGATGCGATATAAATTAGGCTTCGATCTTGGAACGAGCAAAGCGAAAATACCCAGTCAATGGGCCACAAAAATTGGATCGATCCAAGAATCTCGCACCACTTCACTGCGCGCTCGCGTGTCCAGGTCGATTCGAAATGATGCATACGAAACCATGGATTCGAACTCAACAGCATATAAAAATCACAATATCCTATCGATCATATCTCATTCATCGCTGATACAAATGCGATGAAATTTTCGCAGCAGCTTCCATAAAAGGTAAAGAATGTTCCTGCCAAGTTTCAGCTCGATTGGATCAATTTTTGATGGATATGAAATCGTTTCGTATTGATCACAGATCGAGTCGAAACTTGGTGGGGTTGGTCGCGTGGGCCCACTCATGTGCTAGAAAAAGTCTCCTGAAGTTTGAGCACGATCTTAGCCTCCTACGCCTATAAATAGCCCCCCTAAAGCCTACAGAAAAATGATCTTTTGGCTATTCGACGTCCAGACTCTGCTGTATTCAATCCTATATCTTTTCATCACCATTGTATTCAAACTCCGGAGCTATAATCTATATAATCTGCTATAACAGATTAAAATCATCAAGTGGATCAATAAAGCTATCAAGATCAGAGTGGACTAGGCAAGATCGCCGAACCACTATAAAATTTATGTTGTTTACTGCTTTCTTTTGAATAGTTTGGATGATCTGCATCATTATTCCTATACTTGCTTGTTACTTGTTATTTTTGATTACGAACTGGTGCTTTCTTTGGCAATTGGGTGTTTGTGGCCAATTTTGGCGCAAACATTTTGGTGCTCTCATTGAGAAGGCTAATTCAGGATTTCTATCATTTGAGAGTTGAATCGGAAGGTTTAGAGATTCAGATCAAAAGAATCATGATGAGACAATCAAGTAGAAAGAAAAGGGAAGATAGGAGTCAGCATGAAGGGAGTCAAGAGGCTTCTTCTGGCACAAATCAGGCATCGATCTTCATCACCAGAGAAGAGATGGAGGCAATGATGAAGAGACAGGAGGAGAGGATCCAAAATTTATTTCAACAGATTGGGCAGCTTGGAGCGCAGAATCGAGGAGCAGACGGAATTCAGAATAGAGTAGGACCATTCGGCATAGCACCAGGACTAGGGGCACACACTTAGAGCATGTTGATCCAAACCCGGGGAGAGAGATAGGAGCATCTGAGCAACCTGGTGGTAGTAGAGGGATGAACGCTCAGCCAGAAGGGCAGATTCCAGAGAGCTCTCATGGACTCGGGGGGCAGATCGATAGCAATGAACGAGGATTACATCTTGGAGACAATGATAGATTGGCAGAAATGGTCAGACGGGCCATGAGAGGTGGATTGGTAAACAGAGATCTTGAAGACGTGAACATGAGTCACTTTTCTCCTACGATTGGATGGCTTGGAACCCACCAGAGTTCAAGTTACCATCAATGGAGATGTACGATGGGAGGACAGACCCTGCAGTCCATCTGACAAAGTATATAAGACACATGGAAGTGCTGAGGGCATCACAGGAAGTTATGTCCCGGTGCTTTCCATTATGTTCGACGAATATTGCTGCATTATGGTTTAGGCAGCTAGAGAGTGGCTCCATAGGAACTTGTGAAGATTTAACTGAGAATTTCATGAGGCAATTTACGGTTCACATCGCAAGACCAAAGAATGTGATGAGTTTGGCGACTTTAATGCAGAAAGCTGGGGAGTCTTTGAGGAGTTTTCTGATGCGATTCAATGCGGCGGCAGCATTGGTGGATCGACCAGATCCATCCATGGTTATGATGGCAGCTGTGTCCATAATAGATGATGGCACAGAGTTCAAAAATTCATTAACTAAAGATCCGCTTATGGATCTAGGAGAATTCTATCACGAGGCGGAAAAGTTTTAGCGATTGGAAGATGCTAGTGCAGAAAGAGAAGAAGGAACCGAGGTTTACGCAATCAAGGGCGGAAATCCACCTGGAAAGGGTGCGGAGACTAGTAAAGGGAAACGAAAGGCCGAGAATACCAATGATAGGTCAAAGCGGCTGTGGAGGCAGCCGCGATTCACCACTTATTCTGAGCTGAATGAGAGTTTGGAGCGAATCTATTAGGATACCAGTGAGCAAGTTCCCTATCGTAGACTAATGCGAAGGGATCCAACTGTTGACAAGAGAAAATCAGAGAGATATTGCTTATTCCACGAACTGAACAGTCATAACACCAACGACTGTAGACATCTGAAGGATGAGGTGGTAGGGCATATCAGGAATGGTAGGCTACTTCAGTATGTGAGGAGGCGAGCTCTAGCGGTGGAGCCACAGCGACCACCATCTACATCTGCTAGGGGTGACCCTGAACCATAACACCGTATGGTTATCAATTGATTGAAATAACGATGAACAAGTCGTAAACTCCTCACTAACATGGTTAAGTCGTTTACACATGTATGAGATTGCGAACGATCCATAGGCATGCTCTGAATGACTAACTGACTGCATCATAGTAACAGCTTACACTTTGACATCGATGTTTTGCTTCTGTTTTGATTTGATTGGAACATTTGGACTTAGTTTGTTTGGAAATTTTAGTTATGGAATTCGTGTGAGCATTGCTTTAATATTTGCAATTCTGTGAAAGAACTTACTTGTATATCCGTTGGATCGCGAACGGTCCACCAGCATACCTTGTGTGGCGATGAACCGCCAAAGTCTTTGATTCAGAAATTCACCCGAACGTGATATCTGACTCTAGTAATGCCAAGCCCCCCTCAATAATCGACCGCGAACGATCGCAATTTGGCTTGAACGACACTCGACCTCGAATGGTCACAATTCGCCTCGTGCGGCATTCGATCACGAACGATCACATTCTGGCTCGTGCGACATTCGATCGCGAACGATCACATTTTATCTTGTGCAGCACCTGACCGTGAGCAGTCACCATTTGCCGCGAACGTCATCCGACCGCGAACGGTCCCATTTCACTATTTGCCACGAACGACATCCGACCGCGAACGGTCCCATCCTATCATTCTCCGTGAATAGCATCGACTACGAACAATCGCTATGCATCTCAAATGGCATATGATCCCGAACGATCGTCATTCGAGGTCATATGAAACTATCGAGTTCTTTGCAGGTTGTTGACAGGATATGAACATCCAACTTAGGGCATTACAAAACACACCTTCCTATCACAAGGCATGTTTTTGGGGCAAGTGTTGTCTCGCCTTTTGGTAAGGCCATGACATCAAAGAATTTACCGAAAACTAAAGATAGTTCGTCTCAAAGATTGCTTATACACTGCTTCGCTATGGATATCAATGAATTTTGTCCTAGTCCGGATCGGGCCACGATTGACAAGACATGACAAGCAAGGCCATAAAAGCCAGCGTTTTGAATTTCAGGTTAATCGTAGTTCGTATGAATGAGATATGATCGGTGCAAGCCGGAGAAAATATGCTGTTCGTATCCATCTGATTGATCGGTTCGAACCCATCATATTCGTATCCATTAAAGTTGGGGCGATGTCCTATTCGAACCCATCAGATTCGTATCCAACGGAATGACATCGCCTCAGTATGCTCGAACCCATCATGTTTTGCTCAGTTCGAATCCATCAGGAGCTGGCCACTTCGAATCGATCATCTTCGATTCGATCATCTGCGAATCGATTATCTTCGGGTCGATGTGGCATGAATCGATCCGTGGTCATCCTATTCATAACCATTTTGTTCGTACCGTTACAAAGAAATCTCATTCGAACTCCATGACACCGCATTGGTATTATTCCCATTCCTTGGAATTACGCAGTTCGTATCGATCCCTAGACAACTATTTTGTATCGATCGATCGATAGTCGATCGATGTGAATGAAACCACAGTTGATCGATGTGAACAAGGGAGCGAACGATGCGAATACTATCAGTGCAAAGTTAACACGAACAAGATGCTATATGAATTAGGCTTCGATCTTGGAACGAGCAAAGCACGAATACCCAGTCAACGCGAAACAAAAATTAGATCAATCAAAGAATCTCGCGCTATGTCACTGCGCGCTCACGTGTCCAGGTCGATTTGAAATGATGCATACGAAACCATGGATTCGAACTCAGCAGCATAGGAAAATCACAATATCCTATCGATCATATCTCATTCACCGCTAATCCAAATGCGAAGAAATTTTCATAGCATCTTCCATACAAGGTAAAGAATGTTCCTGCCAAGTTTCAGCTCGATTGCATCAATTTTTGATGGATATGAAATCATTTCATGTTGATCACAGATCGAGTCGAAACTTGGTGGGGTCGGTCGCGTGGGCCCACTCATGTGCGAGAAAAAGTCTCCCGAAGTTTGAGCGCGATCACCGCCCCCTAAGCATATAAATACCCCCTGAAGCCTACAGAAAAAGGATCTTTTTGCTATTCGACGTCTAGACTCTGCTGTATTCAATCCTATATCTTTTCATTGCCATTGTATTCAAACTCCAGAGCTATAATCTACTGTAACAGATTAAAATCATCAAGTGGATTAATATCAAGTTTAGAGTGGACGTAGGCAAGATTGCCGAACCACTATAAAATTTGTGTTGTTTATTGCTTTCTTTTGAATATTTTGGATGATCTGCATCGTTATTCCTATACTTGCTTGTTACTTGTTATCTGTGATTACGAACTGGTGCTTTCATTGGCAGTTGGGTGTTTGTGGCCAATTTGGCGCAAACAGTTTGAAATTGGGATGTTGATTGATTTTAAATATTTAAAGGTTAGTTTCTAACTTGAATTTCAAAAATCGCTATTTATTGGAGAATTTAAATATTGAATTTAATGTTTGGGATTGGGTAAATTGTTGAATCTGAAATTCTAAGCCTGTTTAAAATAATTTAAAGGCTTGCAAAATTTATATTGATAATACTGAAGATAGTAAAAGTGTTAAAAATCGATTCGGAAGCGTTTTGTTAATTGTTGAAATTTTATCGTTTAAATCGATATTTAGAAATAGCCTTCCAAGGCATAGTCTCGGATTTCGACGAAACAAGTTCCATTGGATCTGTAATATTGTATTATTATCGGATTTCAAATTTCGTATTGATCGGAGTTGTTGTGTGAGCGCACGATATATAAACGCGCTAGAATTAATATCGAAAATTTAGTACTTTAATTCAATTCAAAAAGCTATCTTCTCCTTACGATCGAATTAGGATCGAAACCTTTTCCATTGCGTTCGAAATAAGGGTATAACATTATGAACACCTAGCGGCATGCCTCGATAGGAGGTTAAGATTTTAAGTTGTTAATTCAAGTCGATCTAAAATTTAAATTTAAAATTTGAATATGATATTTTGACTAGTCTAAATTTCACATCAGGGTCAAAGTCATAGTCGAAGTGAATACGTTTCCTTAGCTTCTCTCATACACTTCTTCGTTTGATGAAAAAATTAAAAATAGTAGATATTTTCTTCATTCAGGAAAAAAAAACCCGAAACCTCTCTCCCTTCGTTCAAAACAAAATAATGGCCGAACTTTTTCTCTTCAATTCCTTCAGAAATCGAAATCATATTCTTTTTCCCCCTTCCAATTTCACAAAATCGAAAAAAACTCCATTTCCCCTTTTTCCTTCTTCATACGAATTCGTTCGTACAAGAAAAAATAAAAATGGATTTCGATCACGAATACTTCCTCCCTTCAATTTCATTTGCGAACTCACGCAGCAGTAAATAAATAAAATGGCGACCATAATCTAATCGAAACAAAATCAAGGAGCCGAGGCAGCTCGAGCTCGCGAGCAAGGTCGCGATTGATTTCGTGTAGAGGAAGGAATGTCGTGCGGAAGTGGGTTGGGCGACGTTCGATTTGGGCATCGTTCGCGTTCGATTTGTGGATTCGTATGGGTCGCAACGATGCGTTCTCATTCGAGCAAGGGTCGACTGAAGACTCTAGTTCAAATTGTGATCATAGGCAAGCCGGTGTCGCGGTGAATTCTATGTTGCCGGAGGTGACATTCGCTTGTGATGCAGGAAGGGTGATGTCGTTCGAACGTGGTAAGGCATGAATTTGTTTTCCTTATTCAAGATTTAATTTTATTTTACATATGTATATTTACACAGTAAGTAATTTACCATTATGTTTTTACAGAAAAGGAAACAAATTTTAAAATATGTACAGGTTATATTTTTAGTTTGTAGTTTATATATAAATATATATATAATGTATTAGAGTGATTAACCTGTCTAATTAATTTATCTAGATTTTTTTGGTCACTAAAGATTATTAAAGGGAATTACTTTGAATTTAATTATTCACTAAAAAAAATTAAATCATTGATTAAGATTTAACCATTTTCCAATTAAAATTATTATACGTAAATTGATTATTAAGTTAATTCGGAACATTAATAAATTGTATAATATTTATACAAGGTTTTAAACTGTGGAAACAAGCCAGTTTGGATCGGATTACAAATTAAAGGCAAAGGTGAGTTAATCTCACTCATCTGGTTGCTATTTAAATTTAAATAGTTAAATTTAAATAATTGATTGAATGATTGAATTGTTTGATCTGCAATATTATATATAGTATTATATAATATATCTTGGAATGATTGATTTCCCGCATTCTATAGCGGATGAGACCCTATGCACCGCATAATAGCGGATGATATTATATATAAAACCCATATACTGCGATTTCCACCTTGAAGTGGAATTGGTATTTTATATTGTGCTAACGTCCATGGATGCAAGGAAATAGGTTGGAGGGATCCAACTGGATTCCTCAAAACTATTTATATTGTTTAATATTCTCTGTTATGAATATTCGATATTCTGTGATGAATATTATTGATAATTGGAATATTGAATGCTATGGTTTACTTGAATATATTTCGGTACACTGAGTTATCAAGATATATATAGAATTTGTTTTTTTGAAAAGAAAATAAAAGGAAGAGAATTTGTAAGTGAAATAATTAGTGAAATTTTAAATAAATTAAGAATGAACCAGATAGGAATAATAATGGTTTTAAAATTTTAATAAATAAATTCCGTGTATAAAAAGGGAATTTTGAATAAACAGGAAGATAATGAATATTACACTTTGGTGTAATTATTTAAAAGAATAAAGCATTTATTTTAAATTTAAGATTTAAATTATGTAAAAGAATAAAGAAGAAATTTGATAAATCTGAAATTGGTATGTTTCAGCTTAAAAATTCAAAGTCAAACGAAAGAAAAATAAAAATAAAGTCTATAAATTAATGGATTTTGAAAATAAATTGAGTAAGTGAAGTAATTTATTTCAAATGGAGTAAATTGGAAATCAATTTGGAAATTTATTTAAATATTTGAAATTGGAAATTTAAAGGTGAATGTGATTATGAAGTTTATAAACTGGGTTTATAAAAGTAAAGCAATATATCAGTGGATATTTGAAAAAAATAAATCCACGGTGAGAATTTAATAAAGGAACGGGAAAATTTGTTTAAAAATAAATAGTGATTTATTTTTAAAGATGGAAAGAGAAGAGTATTTCCCTGGATAGCCAAGTACGTTTTCAACGTAAATTTTTAAATATAAGTTATGTTGTTTTAAAAGGCATGTTTTAGAAAATTTATTATTTCTAAATATTTAAGTTCTAAGGTAAGTATTTTTCAAATCTATTTATAGTAGTAATTATTTAAGGCGACTTGGTATTTTTTTTAAAAAGAGGAAACCTAATTTTATATTTATAAAGTAACCTCATATTCCTATAGTATATATTTTTTAATAAAGTATTGAAGTAGTTTCGTTTTGAATATTATTAAAATATATATATTTTGAATAATTATTAAAGTAATCTTTATTTAAAATGATTCAAAGGATATTTTTTTATAAGGAGTTTTAAATTATTTTAAAAAAAAATCTAAAGTTTTGTGCTTGGTTGTCTTCAGTGGAAATAAATATTTGGAAATTTATCTTATGAGAAAAGTATGGTTTGAAACTGTTTTCAAAGGGTTGAAAATAGAAATATATCTTATGAAGATATTTTGAGATTAATAACTAATTTGGTGAAATTATTTATGGTTGATGGTTGTTTGTGAATGTTAATTGATAGTTAAATAACCGACTATCAATATTGGGCAATGCGTTGATCGTTTCGAAGAGATCGGCATCAGGAATAATTTCTCGAAAACCACTTCGATCTGGTTTGTATGTTTTCGTGGAAAAACGAGTTCGGAGTCGAAGATGGAGCAGTGAAGTGCAAGGGCTAGTCGCTACTAATCCTGAGGGTATTTCCAAAATGGATGTAGTAGGAATAGTTCATTCGGTTCCATTCGAACCCGGGACAGACCTGTATCGATGAATGCTTTCAGAACATCGTCAGGTGGATGATGGGCATTCTAAGTGAAACGATCTAAAAGGTAACGCTTAGTCTCAAGCCTCATCAACCGGGAATGACTGAAAATCAAGGGTTATGCAGTAAGGCGAGGTGGGTAGCACCCACTTCAGGGTAAGGTCATCCCTGTTTAGATGTCCCTTTTTATTTCGGCTTAGTGGTGCGGTTGCTGATCACAACCATGGGGTGATCTTACTCGGGATTATCCAGTAAGGGGTAGTCCCGGTCTTGTGTTGCAGGGGGTTAGGAGTGATCCTCGGTACGCTGATCTAGACCAAGTACCGTGACAGGTGGTACCCCAGTGCCTAGTCATTAGTTGGAAATCCGTTCTCCCTACGCGCCTTTTACGAGTTTTGTTTGTATTACCCACTCTGTGGCTAGTAGCTGGAATTTAATAGATGTAACTATTTTGGCTATTTTAATAAGTATTTGTATATAGACCCTATTATAATATTAGAGGATTTTAATAAAAATTGTTTTAGCTATCATAAGGGAAAAACCCGACATGTTTACTTGTGGTTTGGTCTTACGAGATGCTTTTTTTTCAAAACAATTTTGAAACTTCAGTAATCCAATTGAGTGTGGTTTTCTCAAGCTGGTATTCCAGAATGACTTGGGTGTTATTTAACTGTAATGCTCGGGTCAGACCCAGTATTATAGAATACAGGATAGGATGCAGTGGAGCTCAGGAGACGAGTTGGATGGCGATACGTACTTTCGTACTTGATTTATATTCCGTTGTGTATTTAGTTGTGTGAGGACTGGTTATGATCACTGTCCAATTGTGTGTTATGTGATTGATGTACTCTTATAATGTAATGTATAAACAGATATAGTATTTGTTTTTCGTGTAAAGGTCTGGTATTATCTATTATATTTTATTCAGATGCGATGGTTAGATTCTGATGTTGTTTTCTATTTTCTTCTTCTACCTCTTATTCTTTAACCCAAATGGTTCGTATTTCCGTTTATCTTGAGATGATTGATGTAGAATAATGTTGACTCAAGGGGTACAGATTTGCAAGCTGTTACAAATGTGATTTAATTTATTTAAAGTCTAAACATAATAAGACCAGGAGTTTTATATGGAAATAAAATAATGGGTTGAATGTATGTTTAATTTGCTAGTTAAATAATCGATTACCAATATTGGCTAATGCGCCGATCATTTCGAAGAGACCCAGATCAGATTTAATTATCCAAAGACCACTTCGATCCGGTTTGAACGTAGCGAATGAAGACCATGAAGATGGTGATTCGGCTTGTCCAAACCTAGGGTAATTTGTATGCAAAAATGCCATCAAACCACCGTCATTGGAGGAAGGTGAGCATTCTAAGTAAATGAGATCTTTAGAAAGGTAACACTTAGCCTCAAGCCTCATCAACCGAGAATGGCTAAAACAGGTGACGTGCAACAAAGCTAAGTGGGTAGCACCCAATTAGGGTAAGGTCATCTCTGTCTAGAGTACCTTTTGATCTCGGCTTTGTGGGTTGTTGCTGATCCCAACCCCAGGGTGATCTTATTCGGACTATCCAGTAAGGGGTAGCTCCTGTCTTGTATTGCAGGGGATCAGGAGTGGTCCTTGGTACTCTGATCTAGGACAGGTACTGTGACGGGCCTTACCCAATAGCCCTACCATTGTATGGAATCCAGTGTCCAATAAGCTCCCATATGGTTTTGATTGTGCCCAACTATTTCTATAATGTGAGATGCAAGCATTTCAGCTAGATTCTATTTTACTTTCTATTGACACGATTATAATATAAGACGGATTTGATAAAAATGTTTTGGTTATTGCGAGGTAAAAACCCGACATGTTTATTTATGGCGTGGTCTTATGAGATACCTTTGATTACAAAGGATTTTTAAAACTTTAATAATCCAATCGAGTGTGTTTTGTCACGCTGGTTTTCCAAACCGACTCGGGTGCATTTTATTATAGTGCTTGGGTCATATCGAGTATTACCGATACATGATAGGATGCTATGGAGTTCAGGAGATGAGCTGGATGACAAGACCTATATCACGTATGTGACTTATATTCTGCTGTGTATGGTAAGCTGTATAGTCAGCTTTTGTGAGGACAAGTTATTATAACTGTCCGATATTGTGTTTATAGTTTAATGTTATACTTAGATGATTAATGTATAAAACAGTAATAGTCATTTTTTGTATAAAGATCTATTGTTATCTATTATATATTGTTCCGCTGCGATTGTGAGATTATGATGTTGTTTTCTATTTCTTCTTCTGCCTCTTTCTTCTTTAATCCTAATGGTTTGTATTTCCGTCCAATTTGAGTTGAATTGCTGGAGAATATTGTCGACTCAACGGGGTTTGGATTTGCAGGTTGTTATAGAGGGAAACCCGTTTCGCTAAGCGACATGGTCTCACTTGATGTCTAAATGATTTGAGATGGTAGATTATTATTCATAACAGGCTTAATGTCTGAATCGATGTTTATATTATCCCCTTAAACTCTCGGATACTCAATTGATTTTGAGTAGTTTGAGAGTTGAGGTTTTCAGCTACCTCTTAAGACGAATAAGCTTCCGGAGATGTGCAAGAGGCATGATAGCTATTTAGACTTCTCTTTTCTTTTGATTCTACTATGTTGTTATAATGGTAAAGTTGTTATATTGCTTGTATATACTATGATCGTCCAAGGGGGCATCTTCATATGTCGCTCTTGGCGTATATTGTATTAAATATATTTTCTCTGAACGTGATTTGCTAATTCGGGATTATATAATAAATAGGAAATATTTTGGAACGAAATCTGATTTTGTTTGAAGTTTAATTTTTCTCCATATTCATGTGTGTTTATGTATCAATGAATCTAACACCACCGTATTTGGTCGCCGAGGATTAATGACTATAGATAGCTACAACATCCATAGTGGTTGGTTTGGGCCTCCAAGTAGGGGATGTTACAAATGATCTACCTTTTCGACCATCAAAAGTTGATATTAATACATCCAAGATATTCTTGTGCCAAACATCCAAGTGCTGAAAAGATAGATTGTTGGGATGAAAGAAAGAAAAGACAAAACACAATCTCACGATATAACGAATAGTATAAAGTATACCGACGATCTTTACAAAAGAAAACTATAATATACATACCTCAATCAGGGTAAACAAACCTATCATCAGCATGGACAGTTATAACAACATGTCCTCACAAATGCCGATAAATACAACAGAACAAATGTAGTAAAATTAAAGATACGTAAATGCATCTTTGAGGCATCCAGCTCGTCTCCTGAAGCTCCAAAGCATCTACAAAAATATGCTAGAGCTGACCCGATAATTATAAGAAAATAATGCTCAGATTAGTCTGGTAAATCAACGTGAGAAACATAATTCAAATGGATTTTAATGTTATAAAATCTTTCATAAATGAAGGTATCTCGTAAGACCACGCAACACATAAACACGGACGGGTTTTTACATTATGATAACAAAACCATTTATTGGAAATCTTTTGCATTATAATAATGCGTAAGGTTTAAAAATAAATATTTAATCATAGCCGAAATGGTTACATTAATTACATTGCAGCATATTAAGTATATAACTAAGTCCATAAAGGCACGCATTAGAAATAGATTCCATCATTGACAAGGCACTAGGGTACCATCTGCCACAGTACACCTCTAGATAAATGTACCAAGGTTGAAAATCTTTCAACCCTTACGAATCAGAGCCGACTTGCTCCTTGAAGTTGACAAGCTGGATTACATCATTCCCTTGCCATCAAGGCTGCATATAGATGCACCATGCCATGGCCTCGCTCTTTCCATGAGCATGCATACCAAAATGCATAAATATCAAATCTAGATCGAGGAATGATGCTCCTACTAGCAGCGAACCATATGGCCCTGAATCATATCCCGTATTTTAATTATTCCTGGTTGTGAGGCTTATGAGGTCACGATTACCTTTTTCCTCTCTTAAAAGATCCTATTTGGAATTCTAACACTACCTTCGAGGCAATAGTACAATGCATGTATTTATCCATACAAGTTGCTTAGGATATGAACAAGCCATAGGCACTATTCTACTACATCCATTTTGAAATCAAACTCAAGATTAATAGCAAGTAGCCCTTGCACTTAAAAGAACTCCATCATCGATTCCATTATTTGAACCAATCCGAACCTCTTCCAAAGTGTAGAACATATATACGATTTTGTAGCGGTTACGATTTTGAGTCATCTCATATACGTACACTCCCCTGCTTACCGATTGCTCCAAAACCAATCAATAGTTTTCTCTAGATCTTTTGGAAATTAATGGACAATACATAAGAGCGGAAATCACCTACTAATTGTTTAAGCGAATGGATTTCCTTATCATTTATCCTAGAAGAACTCAACGAGTTTATACGTACAATATAGCATCATCGAAGATAGCTGTACCATATAATTCTCGTGTTTCTTCTAGATATTTTCAGAGTTATATTTGGTCAAAATTTGATAGTCGGTTATTTCACTATCAAACAAACAACCAATCAATTTAGGGATTTAATTTCATAAGAAACCAAGCATGATTTAACACATAAGCAACCATTAAGCATGTTTAACTAATTATTTTCACTATCAAAAATCAACTTGAAAATACTTGAAAAATATTCTTATAATTATCTCAACAGTATAAGTACATTCATAAAGCATTTTACTTCGAATACTTAGAAAGCATTTTCCATATTTCTAAAACCATATTTAACTGGGCCAAAACAAATGTCATTCAAAACATATTACTATAAACCCAAACCACTTTTCCTTCAGTGTTAAGTATGGAAAGAATGCTTCCATACCACCTGTTAACGTTTAAAATCGAACGCTAACACCTCGGTGTATATAGAGATTGAGTGAAAGCACCACCCGTGAATACGGGAACTACAAACAGTAGAAAAGTCACAAAGAAAGCAGAAAAGACAACAGTTTTTATAGTGGTTCGGCTTCAAGTAAGCCTACGTCCACTTTAATCCTCTTTATTACTGAATCAATTACAACTTTACAACAATCTCCAATTACAATACGGATGAGACAAACAACTAGAACTTCGATGTAGAAGAATTCTTTGAATCCATGTTGATTGCGTTAGATTCCCTCTCCAAGTTTGTTGAGATGCCTTTCGTATTTGAAGTGTCGAGTCAGTCGAGAATTCAGCAGAGTATCGGCGCTTAAAGAGATCGGCCAAAAGTCCTCTGAAAGTTGGAGATGACCATCTATTTATAGGGAATTCTGAGCAGAAAATATTGCCAAGTCCTAAATCACCACCGACCTAAGTTGGGTCGTGGACGACTTAAATTAGGTCGTGGAACGGTCGCGATTCAAATGCTGGGTCAACACTTAAGAACGGCATCCTTGTTGAACTCTACAAGTCCTGAACCGTGTACGAGTAAAGAGGCCGCGTGCTAAGTAGCTGCATCGAACTTTCCTTCCTTTGCCTGGGTCGTGTACGACTTAACATAGGCCGTAGGTCGGTTGCGACTCAAGTATGATCTTGTTCCTGTCCTGAGCAGTTAGGGCGGCAAACTCCCTGGATAATTAGATCGGCTTCTATCTCAGGCCAACACCTGTGTTAGGTCGGTAGCTATCTTAGGTCGGTAGCTATCTTAGGTCGGCATCCTGTTTTAGACAGTCGGGTCGGCGTTCTTGTTAAGTCTTAGGTCGGTAACCTTGTTAAAGCATTAGGTCGGCATCCCCTCAAGTAACTTAGGTCGGAATCCCTTTTAGGGCTTTGGCAGTTAGATCGGCATCCATGTTAGGTTGGCAATCTTTTAGGTCGCCGAGCCATGGCCGGAGCGGAGTTAATAATTGCCCCTCGAAGTATACGGCTAATGGTTAGGTCGTATGCTTCGACATCCTCTAACCCGTCCATTCTCTAAGTCGGTAGGTCGTGTACGACCTAACAGTTAGGTCACACGCGCCGCTTCAGGTCTCTCTACTATAAGTCGTATATCCCCTCCTTTCTTCTCATTACCTGCCTCTTCATTTGTTTTTGCTGTTAACTCTTTCCCGAGCTTCCAAAGGCGATTTCAATTCAATCAGTCACCAATTAATCTTGAGATTACATCATGTAAGTGATCTTGTTTTCTTCTCTCGATCCTTTACCATCTTTGATTTGTGAATTCCATTCTTCTCCATCCTAACCCACCTCTCCACACAATGCGTCATCGTGAATTTTCGATAGTTGGCGAACTCTAGTTGGCTTGATTTAGGTTTAAACGTTTGATTGGTTGGCTTCGATGCTTCAAGCTAATCGATTTTCGAGTTGCATTGGAGTGACATGCATTGAATTTGCGGTGGTTTAGTTTTTGGATGATTCGTCATCAGGTGAAAATTAGGGCTTGTGTTGGTGGAGAGGCTAACGGGTTAGCGGGTTAAGAAGGTGAAGGGTTTCTGGTTAGATGGGGGGTTTGTCGATGAAGTGAAATGCTGACTTGGACACGACTCAGTAATTTTGGGCGACCTATAACCCTTCACGACTTAACTAGATACGACATAAGCTTTGAGTCGCGGCCGAGCTAAGGCCTATCTCCTCAACACGCTTTGCGGCTTATAGGACCAATGATTTAAGGAGCCAACCACCTAACTTTCAGGAAGTCTTTTAAGTCGTGGACGACTTAACTTTTAGGTCTTGGACGACTCAACCTTTAGGTCGTGGACGACTCAACCTTTAGGTCGTGGACGACTCAACCTTTAGGTCGTGGACGACTCATCACTTGAACAATCTTTTACTTGCCGAATTGTTTCCTTTAGCCTAAGCCAATTGCATCCCACCCTGTTAGGTCATGAACGACTCACGACTTAGAGAACTTTTGGACTGTGACTCAATGACCTGCACAAAATTTGAAAACTTAGAGATGTTGATAGAACTTGATTTTATTTCCAATTTGAATTGCCAGGATAAACTGCTTGAACTCTGTTGCGTTTCTTTACAGATTACACCAGCTTTATTGCTATCAACCTGTTAAACACAACACTTGCAGAAGAATGGGACAAATATACTTGTCACTGATCGCCCACATTAAATGACAGATTAGTCGACATAGAACATAATCAACTTTAAAGAGATTGTATGTAATGCTGTGAATCTAACTCAAATGAAGTATTAAAGCAAAGCATTGTTTGACTGAAACTGATTTGTTTGCATCAACACTGCACTTGTACTTAGATTTAAAACAACAAGCTTTGAAACTTTAAAGTTGACAAATGTATGTTAGTTCAATTTCAGTTACATTCGCTTATTGCTTTATTAGTTTTACACAGCACTTCACACATTTTAGGAAACGTGCACCTTCATGTTTGAATATCCAGTTGTTTGTGTAGAATGACTTCCCAACAAGAAGAAGAAGTGGAAACTCAAGCGGAAGAGACCTTTCAGATAGCTATTCCTATAGAGAATCCTCCAGAGAGGACTTCGACTATCCTTACTCCGAGATCGTTTATTCAGCTACGTACACAATTTGGTTTTGCTGAAAATGATGCCCTACTTCCCGGGCCAAATGACACTGCCGACAGTCCTCCCCATGGTTTTGTCGCAATCAATCGTCAAATGTGCCTAAGCGGGGCGATTCCTCCTTTTAACGACTTCCTACGAACCCTTCTCCTTCGGTTGACAATCTCTCCGTTCCAACTTCATCCTAATGGCTATGCCATCTTGATGGGGTTGTGTGTTTTGTTTAGGAGAACTCGTGATCGCTTGCCAAGTTTTGAAGAAATTCGCTACTTATGCTCATTTGCAAAGAGTAAAGACCATCCTTCCCTTATTATTATGAGAAGCGCTAGAAACGGCAAGCTTATTTCTGATCTTACCGAAAGTGTTCATGGATTTTTGAACCAGTTTTTCTTTGCTCGCTGCCCCCAGGGTTTTATGCCATCTGGAGAGTAGGAAGTAAGATTACCTGTTTCTATTTTCTCCATTTTCCAGACTTTTCGAGATCCGAATTACTGATTGCTAATTTCGTTCTTTGTTCTTTTCAGCACTTCCTCTTCCCTCTAGAGATCCAAGCCACAAGCAAGTTTTTGAAAGATTAAGTGCTGTGACTGCTAGAGAGAGAAGTATAAAGTTTTTGTTGAGGGACGAATTTTTGCATCAGTATGGAATTTTGCACGCTTCTTGCTATACACAGCCCCATGAGGTTCCAGACTCCCCGCCTAAAGCATTAGAAGCCCTAGTTTCCACTGACGAACCCATTCCAAAAGAACCTGCCTCCGAGGCTTCTCTGGTGAAGTGCTCTACTACTGTCGATGTTGCGGGGTCGTCTGGCAAATTCGCACTTGCCCCAGTCATTGAGAAAGAAGAGCCTCAGGGATATCCCCAACATTCACAGAAGTCTGGTGAAGAAGTCGGGAAAACAAGCCCTGTCAAGCATAGCGGGGACGACACTTTCAAAGGGTCGAGCGACCTCTTTCTCACCTCACAAGATCTCTTTAAAGACGACCCTGTCACTACTAGGGTTTCTTCTTCAGTGGTGGAAGCAACTTCTTCTTTGCAACAAGCTCCGTCAACCCAAGAGTTGACGTTAACTACTACCCCCACGATTACTCCGCAATCAAAGAGTGGTTCGTAGTTTGATGCACGTAGTTTGCACATTACACACACTTAGAATCTTTCGGCACTTTCATGCACCTAATTCTTTGTACTTCGAAGATTCTATAGTTACGCTTCTTTCCTCTGAAGACTTTTAAGACTTGTCTTTTTTCTTTTTAAAATTTCAAATTCTCCGATGGGACGCAGCGGCTCTTACTATGACGACTTTCAGCGCTACGGGAGGCGTAGTCAATATGATTATAGACACTACCTTCCCGTTCACAGAGAAACCGACGAAGAGAGAGCCGCTCGAAAGGCTCAGAAGAGGAGCGCTCAAGAAGAGCGTTATGAGAGAAAAGAAAGGTAGGAGCACCATGATTCTTCCCAGAGAGGTGACGACTCTGACAAAAGAAAGACGCACGATGATCGGGGAAAAAGCCATATGGTTGAGGACCCAAGCAAGCGTGGCCGGCACGGTGAGAAGCATGCATCTACAACTCCTGAAAAGGCCACTGCCCCCGTTTCACTCGACATCCCTTCTGGCTCCCCAGCTCTCGGGAAGACAGACATTCAGGCAATAGTTAACAAGCCTAAATTTCAAATTGGACCAGGCCCAGCTACTCTGCAAAGCCGGTTTCCACAATGGTGCTTGAAGGGGGTTCGCTTCGACCTCGACTTAGTTCCAATTGACAAGCCTGCCATGCTGCGAAATCTCGATGCCGTCAGGCTTGATATTGAAAGAATGTCGAGCTGGCAAAAGCTTGTCGACGAGCTTCAAAGTGTAAACCGTGCGAATCTCGAAGCCATGCTTACTATGGAAAATGACAAGGCTGAATGGCAGAAGGTTCTTGAGCAGCATGATACCGAGATGAGGAGCATCACTACTTATAATGAAGAGCTTGAGGCGAAGGTCGAGAAACTTAAAGAAGAACTCGCCACTTCTTCTACTTCCTACACTCAAAAAGAAGAAGTGCTTCAGAAACGAGTGAGAGATGCTCATGCCGGCCAAAGAGACGCCGAAGACAGGCTCGAAGTGCAAAAAAGAATCAATGAGGGCTATATTGCTGATATTGCAGAGCTTCGGAAGAAAACCGACTCCCAAGAGGCGGAGATCGAAATGCTTAAGCTTCAACTCTCCAAAGCTGAAAGAGAGCGTGATGAGGCCGTTGCCGGTAAAATTGCAACTGAAGAATCTCATGAGGCAACGAAGACCAGCATCAGCTCGACATTATTTGACTTCTACCTGCATTGCGTCTTGGGGCGCAATAGTCTCGCCTTTCTAGGTCCCAAATATGAAATTACTATGGCTGAGGTGTGGGAGGCCGCACTTGATATGCTTGGTGCTAAAGGTGCTGGCTACATCGAATCATCTCTTGAGGAGCATTACTTGGATGACGACGCTCGCACCGCTCTCGCCTGGGGAAAAGAACAACTTGCGCAACTAAGAGCCGAAATGGCAGAAGGGGAACGTTTAGGAAAAATTATTTCAACTGATCCAGTTCAGCCTTCACCTTCGGCCGAAATCGACATTGTCGGCTCCAGTTCTCATTCTCCATCCCTGGTTAAAGTTACAACTGAGATCACAAGCATACAGGGTAGAGATGAAGGCGAAGGGAGCGCTGAAGCACATGCTTATGAGGTTGATATCAGGAAGCCAACTTCTCCAGGTAACTCTACGGTTAATCTTGCCCAAATAGACTGCTCATTTGATTCTCATGAGTTTGATGAGCTTCTTGACTATTTCCTGAACCTCAACGAGCCTTTATCTCCTCTCTTTACTGACTTTAACTTCTTTTCTTCTGTAGAGAAAGTGTCGAGCATCGTTCAGGCTTCCCCTCCTCCAGTTATTCCTCCTCCGTCTCTTCAGGTCACTCCTCCTTCTGCCTCGCAACCAGGATCACAAGAGGAGCAAATAAAAGCTCTCCAAGACTTGGACGATCCCATTGCTTCACAAGAACACAAAGGAGAAGAAACTGAAGAGGGCGAAAAGACTCCGGAACCAACTGGTTCCGATGATATGCCGTTAACCACACTTTTCACTCCAGGAAGCGGGTCTTATTCTAAGAAGTGGGGGAAAAGTGGAGTTTCAAAGAAGAAGAAGGAATCTTCAGCCGACGAGGAAAAAGCAGAAGAAAGTCCAATTGTTCCCCTTTCTCCTTCGTCCCCTACTCTTACAAGCCGGCCTAAGAAGTTGACCATCCGGCAGGGCGCAGGCTCGAAAGGTGGAAGGAAGAAGAAATGATGGCTTTGGTTCTGTGCTTTTTATATCGCTTTTTGCTTTTTTCATGTACTGACCGGAGATTGTGCGGGTATCGGCCTCCGCTTTTCTTTTTCTTTTTATTTTGAAACCTGTACCTGTTCAAAATTTTGACAGTATTGAATAAAATGATTCTTTTTATTTATACAAACTTCTGTCTGTATTTGAGAATGCATTTACTATTCATTTTTGTACAAGTTTCTTTATATGATATTGCAGTGAGCTTGTGGTATGTTGTTCAAGCGTAATTTTATCAATGTAGTTATACCATGTTGCCCCTATACCATAAGCTCATTACAATATTTTATACTTTGAGGGGACTTGTGCTCTTATCTTCTGGAGAATAACTGTTCCATACTTGGAGGAATACTATTCTGCTCAAAATAGAGTATAACCCACTCCATATGAGTTTCTACGCTTCATCCTTCGAAGATATCACTTTTTCTTTTGTGCATACACGCATTTACCAAGTGAATTCTCCTATGTGGTAAAGCAGGCCTCTGAAGGGCACTTTAACTTCTTTTTGAGGAAGAGTATTTTCAAGAATAGATGAACCAGTCTTCCTTTGAAAGCTAAAGTGTGCCTTTGAAGAGGGCTTTTTTTTATTGCGCCTCGGTGAAGGGCTTTCTGATCTTTTCTTTGCATTTCTGATCAAATGCTTCTTTGAAAAGTTGTACCTCTGAGGAGAGCTTTTTCACGTTTTAACACTTGGAAGTTTTATTTCAATCTCGGTGAAACGCGTGCCTCCGAAGAGTTGTGCCTCCGAGGAGGGCTTTCCACGTTTCAACACTTGGAAGTTTTATTTCAATCTTGGTGAAACGTGTGCCTCCGAAGAGGTCTTTCTGTTTGATTGTGCCTCTGAGAAGAGGTCTTTTTGTTTGATTGCGCCTCTGGGAAGAGGTCTTTTTGTTTCTACCTCTGGGAAGAGGTCTTTTTGTTTCTGCCTCTTGGGAGAGGCTTTTATTTTTTCCCTATTCGCTGGGAAGCGGACCTCCGAAGAGGGCTTTTCACATTTCGACTCACGGGAGTGTATCACCGATCACGGTGAAATGTGTGCCTCTGAGTAGGGTTTTTGCCTGGAAGTTTGGAGTTTCTTTCTCTCAGCTGGACGGATTCACGGGAGTGTATCAACCGATCAGTCCGCAACTTTATGTCGAGAAAGAACTCTCTTTTTCTGGTTAGGCCCACTCGAGGTCTTTTAGCATTTCAACTGTGGTGAAATGGGCCTCCGAGGTGGGATTTTCACGTTTCAACACTTGGAAGTTTTATTTCAATCTCGGTGAAACGTGTGCCTCTGAGTAGGGCTTTTGCCTAGAAGTTTGGAGTTTCTTTCTCTCAGTTGGACGGATTCACGGGAATGTATCAACCGATCAGTCCGCAACTTTATGTCGAGAAAGAACTCTCTTTTTCTGGCGAAGCCCGCTCGAGGTCTTTATCCTCCGAAGAGTTGTGCGTCTGAAGAGGGCTTATGCCTCCGAAGAGGTCTTTTGCTGTTTGATGTTTGCTCGCCCATGTCTCTTTGCCATCTATTGATGTCGGCGATCCCCGTCATCTTTTGCAAGTGTCTTCCCTTTTTAATTGCTAATCATTTTCCTTATCCAAAAAAATATACTTTATAGTTAATCAAGTTGGTGGTGGTGGACACAGGCTATTTAACTGGATGCTTGTTTGTACAAACATTTGCAGTTAGTTAGAAATGGTCCAATTCCATCCACATCGCTAACTTTTGTTCGAAGCACTTCTTTTGTAGGATTTGAGTATGGAAATTTTGAATGGTTTAGCATTTGCTTGCTGGGTGATGTCGGAGACCGCTTGGTCTTGTGATGGGTAAGCTTTGTTTTTATGGCCTGCATTATTAAATCGACATTTTAGTAACATAATTAACGTATTTTATATGTCGAAATAAAACAAAGCAGTTTATAGTAGTAGAGAACACAAGATTTATAGTGGTTCGGCCAAAAGTCGGGCCTACATCCACTTTATAGCATTTCATTATTCACTTGCTTTATAATTGCTTTCAATACAAGAATCATATATTCGTAATTCTTTTACAACATTTCAGCAAAGCTTTTAAGTGAAATATGGATGTAAATGATTGCTGTTCCAAGCTCTTGGGATTGGTTCTCCTTCGACAGTTGTGAGTTTGAATGTGCCATCAAGAAGTTTCGTGCCTATAACATATGGCCCTTCCCAGTTTGGCCCAAACACACCTATGGCTGTCATAATTCTCTTCAGGACTAAGCCTCCAACTTCGAAGCTGCACTTACGAACTTTGGAATTGAACTGCCTAGCTATTCTTTGCTGGTGAGCTGCAATTCTAAGCCTAGCCTCTTCTCTTCTTTCATCGAGGAGGTCAAGTGTTTCTAATTGCAATTTTTCATTCTCATCTTGATCAAAATGGATCCTTCTGTGTGAGGGGACTTCAGTTTCCACTGGATCATCGCTTCTGATCCGTATGCCAATGAAAATGGAGTATGCCCAGTCGCAATTTTGTAGGTGGTTCTGTATGCCCATAGTGCAAGTGGTAACTTATCGACCCAACCATCTTTTGCTTTTTCCAGCTGCTTTTTGATGGTTGATTTGATGATTTTGTTTACTGCTTCCACTTGATCGTTTGCCTGCGGATGAGCCACTGCTGAGAAGCTTTTTCGGATCTTGAATCGTTTGCAGAAATCTTGGAACTCCTCACTTTCAAACTGAGTACCATTGTCTGTGATTATCTTCTGAGGCACACCATACCTGCAAATGATATTTTTAGTCACAAAACTTATCATTTTCTTAGAGGTAATAGTAGCCAATGGTTCGGCTTCAGCACATTTAGTGAAGTAATCAGCAACAACGATAGCATATTTAATCCCCGATTTGGCAGTCGGCAAAGGCCCAATGAGATCTATTCCTCAGATGGCAAACGGCCATGGGCTGACCATTTGAGTTAGCTCAGTGGAAGGTGCTCTAGGAATTTTAGCGAATCTCTGGCATTTATCACACTTTCGGGAATAGTCAGCAGCATCCTGATTAATTTCTGGCCAAAAGTATCCATAGCGGAGGATTTTCTTTGCTAAAGTTTGACCACCTATATGATCCCCACATTCCCCTCCGTGTACTTCAGTCAGAATTGTCTTAGCTTCTTCCTTTGTCACGCATCGGAGTAATGGCATTGAAAATCCTCGTCTGTACAAATGACCATCTTAAACTATATATCTGGAGGCTTTCCTCATCAGCTTCTGTCGTTCTTTTGAACTTTCTGGCAAAGAACCATTGAGTAAATATTCAAGTATCGGAGTCATCCATGATTCTTGTTCTTGGGATACATTCATAATCCAATCAACATCCATTTCATCTGTGCTTGGAGCTGACAAGACTTCGACGGGAACTAATCCCAATAGTTGAGCTTCACCAGTACTTGAATACTTTGCGAGAGAATCCGCCTTCATGTTCTCTTCTCGGGGTATATGGTTTTTTGAATAACGGTCAAAACTTTGAAGAAGCTCCCAGGCTTTTGATAAATAGGCGGGTAGATTCCCTCCTTTAGCTTGAAATTCCTTCTTGATTTGGCAGACAATAAGCTGAGAATCACTGAAGATCTGCAATGCTTTGATTTTTAGTTCTTTAGCGATCCTTAAACCAACGATGAGGGCTTCATATTCTGCTTCATTATTTGTCGAAGGGAATTCTAGTCTCAGTGCATAACATAGTGATCGCCCTTCTGGGATTTCAAGGACAACTCCTGCTCCAGAACAGTAATCATTTCTTGCGCCATCGACATACAATTTCCATTGGATTGGGACGTTATCAGTGACTTCTTCCTCACTATCACCTTTATCCGTACATTCTGCGATGAAATCTGCTAAAGCTTGTCCATTGATTGCTTTCCGGGGATGGTAAGTGATGTCATATTGGCCGAGTTCAATATTCCATTTCAAAAGACGGCCCGAAGTCTCAGGACGGAATAAGAATTGCTTTAGAGGTTGATCAGTGAGGAATTTGATGCGATGAGCTTGGAAATACGACCGCAATTTTCTTGATGCAATCAACAAACAATAGGCGAGCTTTTCCAACTTTGAATAGTTCATCTCTGCCCCAGTGAATCTTTTGCTGATATAATAGACCGGGCGTTGAATCCTTGCGTCTTCCCGTATTAATACTGCACTGAGGGCATGAGATGAAATTCCCAAATATACGAAGAGATCTTCACCATTGTCAGGCTTTGAAAGTATCGGAGGCACTTCCATATGAAGAACCAACTCATCGAATGCCCTCTAACATTCAGGAGTCCACTCAAAGTTTTTTCTTCCTTTCTTCAGAGCATCAAAGAATGGAATGCATTTGTCAGTGGCTTTCGAAATGAACCGACTCAAGGCAGCAACCTTTCCATTGAGACTTTGCAATTCCTTCTTCGTTCTAGGAGCCTTGACCTCTCTCAGGGCAGTGATCTGAGCTGGATTAGCTTCAATGCCCCTAGCGCTCACAATGAAACCCAAAAACTTTCCGGACTCCACTCCAAATGAACATTTCAAGGGATTAAGCTTCATTCTGTACTTTCGGAGTACTATGAACATCTCTGCCAAGTGATCCATGTGGTCGTCTGCTTTCTTAGACTTCGCTAGCATATCATCAACATAAACTTCCATTGTCTTGCCAATCTGTGGTTTAAACATGGCATTAACAAGCCTTTGGTAAGTTGCCCCTGCATTCTTGAGTCCGAAAGGCATGACCTTGTAGCAGTAGAGTCCAACATCTGTGATGAAGCTTGTGTCCTCTTGATCTGGCTCATGCATCATAATCTGGTTATATCCGGAGTATGCATCCATAAAAGATAACAATTCATGCCCTACCGTCCCATCCACCAACTGATCGATCCTGGACAGTGGGAAACAGTCTTTAGGGCAGGCTTTGTTCAAATCTGAAAAGTCAATGCATACTCTCCACTTTCCGTTAGCTTTTTTAACCAGTACTGGATTGGATACCCAATTTGGATAAGTAGATTCTCTGATGAAACCATTCTCCATGAGCCGGTCCACTTCTTCTTTTAATGCTGCTGTCCTCTCAGGACCCTGGGTTCTTCTTTTCGGTTTCACAGGTGTAAACTTTGGATCAATGTTCAGAGTGTGTACTGCAATCTCTGGGGATATTCCACACAAGTCAGCATGAGTCCAGGCGGATACATCCAAATTTGCATTCAAAAATGAAATCAAAACATTCTGAACCGTTGTGTTGAGTTGTGAACCCACATTCAGCACTTTGTTCCGGTCCTTTGGGTCTACAGATACCGGCACTGTTACCTCTACCAGTACTACCCTATTCTCCCCTGCACTGGCTTTCCTTGGATCCATCCCTCTTCATGCGGCACTACATTCACCAGTGCAGGGTCCACCCTGTAATTGCTACAAGGTTGGTTCTTTGGTGCGGACTGGAGCCGCCGCACCTTTTCCCATCTCTCTTCTCCTTGATTCACGCAGCTCCGTAAGATAACATTTTCGCCCCGCATCTTGGTCTCCTTTGATCACACCAACTCCATTATCCGTGGGGAATTTTATAGTCAGACACCACGGGGCAAGAACAACTTTAAATGCAGCAAGAGTTGGTCGGCCTAAAAAGGCATTGTAGGCAGAGAATTCTTCAACAATTATAAAGGTTTGCTTTCGAGCCACCTTCCTCAGTCCCTTTCCAAGTTCTACAAACAAATCTATGGTCCCAATCGGCTGTTTGGGTTCTCCAGAAAACCCAGCAATCTTAAGTGATGAAGCTTGAACATCAGCCATTGGAATTTTCATTTGATCAAAGGTCTTCTTGAAGAGAATGTTGCATGAAGCTCCGCAATCAACTAGAACTCTTCTCACAGTAGTCGGCCCAATACCAGCGGATATGACCAGAGGATCTATGGTAGGAGCCTCAATACCCAAAGAATCTCTGGCACTGAATATAATATCATCTGTGGAAGTCTTCTGTTGCTTTAAAGGCGCATCATTCTCTAAAACAAAAACATTCTCTTCAGCTGGTACATGCCTCAAGGCCCGACATACCTTTCCATCTCGCCCCAGCTTTTGCTTGCTGGGCGAGGGCCTCCAGTTATTATATTGATGACAGGTCTTTCCGATTCATGCTCTACGGCCTTCTCACTTGAGCCAGGACGGTGAGTGGGGACTTGTTGTCCTTGAGTTAACGAAGCTGGGGCATTTCTACTCCTTTCCACATACTGTTGGAGCGTGTTTTCTTTCAGAAGTTGTTCAATTACCTCTTTCAACTGACGGCATTCGTTGGTGTCATGGCCGGGCTGGTTATGGAACCGACAGAACCTTCCACTTTTTTCCATCTTAATCCCAACTCTCATTTTAGGCGGTGTCGGATAATTGACATCATCCTTGGTCGCAAAGAAGATGTTCTCGGGGGTATCGGCCAAGGGTGTGAAATTGAAAGAACGGCCTTTCTTAGCATCCCCCTGTTTCTTTCTACCATCATTTCCCCTTTTCTGAGTGTTAGGTTCTTTCTTGTTCGAAGGAGAACCATTGTTCCCGACTTCTGCTGATATGACCTTAGCTGGTGTTTGGAGGCTCTCCAAGCGCATGAATTCATCCGCTTTCTTGTAGAATTTGTCAAGTGAGTTTGGTTCTTTCATTTTCAACCATTTTCCAAATTCACTTGATTTGTCAATCGCCCTCATCTAGTATGTTAGGACCATGCGTGGCTCAGCATTATCTACCTCAGCCAATGCTATGTTAAAACGATTTAAAAATGATCTGATAGATTCTCCTGGATTTTGCTCTAGACTTGACAGCGACATTATATCCTTTGCTTTAGAAGCATACAATCGAAATTGCTCCTTGAATTTCCGGGTCAAATCGGAGAATTGATCAATGGACCTGACTAGCAGCTTTGTAAACCACAATAGAGCCACACCTTCAAGATATACCGGGAAATATCGAAATTTGATTTCATCAGACGCTCTAGCACCCGTCATATGCCAGTCGTATTTATAAAGAAACTCGTTAGGGTCACTCGTCCCCTTGTAAGCCGGAATAGTAGGGGGAACGAATTTCCTTGGGAACTCTGCCTTCAAGATCTTTTCAGTAAATGGAGTTTTGCTTGGAGAAAAACCCCACTCTTTCACATCTTCATCTCTTCGCATATTTTCCTTCATGATTTGACGAACCATACCCGAAAAATACTTTTCATCATTTAGAGGCTCTGGAGGGCACACATCAGCCACTCTCTCTGAATTCTGTCTTGACAATCATTCACGGAGGGTCGGCTGCGGCCCTGATCCTCCAGCTTGAGGAGGAGTCCTTTCTACAGGGTCTGCGGCTCTTTGAGAAATGTTCCCTTCAACATCCTGAACTCCTACAGTAGGGTTCCCATCATTATTAACCGGTTGACGATTTTCCCCTAGCAGATCATTCAACTTAATTAAGATCAGGGCATTCTGGGCTTCCAACTGCGCATTCTGAGCATTCAATTGTTGATTCAACCCCAAAACTACGACGTCTAATTCTACTCGCATAACTCCAACAGTTGGAGCTGCTTGACTTGAAGGAGGAGAGGTAGCAGTATTCTCTTGACCATTGTCGGATCTTATAGAACTTCGTTTTCTCCCTGGAGCCATTATTTCCAATAAACTTCTGGTTTTAAAAGAAATCCTTTCAACAGACCTTTGCGGAGCAATGATGGAAGTATCCTGAGTTCAACTTCTCAGTGAAAGCACCAAAAATGTTAACGTTTAAAATCGAACTCTAACACCCCGGTGCATATAGGGATTGAGTGAAAGCACCACCCATGAATACGGGAACTACAAACAAGTAGAAAAGTCACAGAGAAAGCAGAAAAGACAACAGTTTTTATAGTGGTTCGGCTTCAAGTAAGCCTACGTCCACTTTAATCTCCTTTATTACTGAATCAATTACAACTTTACAACAATCTCCAATTACAATACGGATGAGACAAACAACTAGAACTTCGATGTAGAAGAATTCTTTGAATCCATGTTGATTGCGTTAGATTCCCTCTCCAAGTTTGTTGAGATGCCTTTCGTATTTGAAGTGTCGAGTCAGTTGAGAATTCAGCAGAGTGTCGACGCTTAAAGAGATTGGACAAAAGTCCTCTGAAAGTTGGAGATGGCCATCTATTTATAGGGAATTCTGAGTAGAAAATATTGCCAAGTCCTAAATCGCCACCGACCTAAGTTGGGTCGTGGACGATTTAAATTAGGTCGTGGAACGGTCGCGATTCAAATGCTGGGTCGACACTTAAGAACGACATCCTTGTTGAACTCTACAAGTCCTGAACCGTGTACGAGTTAAGAGGCCGCGTGCTAAGTAGCTGCATCGAACTTTCCTTCCTTTGCCTGGGTCGTGTACGACATAACATAGGCCGTAGGTCGGTTACGACTCAAGTATGATCTTGTTCCTGTCCTGAGCAGTTAGGGCGGCAAACTCCCTGGATAATTAGATCGGCTTCTATCTCAGGCCAGAACCTGTGTTAGGTCGGTAGTTATCTTGGGTCGGTAGCTATCTTAGGTCGGTAGCTATCTTAGGTCGGCATCCTGTTATAGACAGCTGGGTCGGCGTTCTTGTTAAGTCTTAGGTCGGTAACCTTGTTAAAGCATTAGGTCGGCATCCCCTCAAGTAACTTAGGTCGGAATCCCTCTTAGGGCTTAAGCAGTTAGATCGGCAATCTTTTAGGTCGCTGAGCCATGGCCAGGGCGGAGTTAACGCCACCATAATTAAGAAGGATTATTTATTAAAATCAAATCTCATTCCTTTTATAAAATTCGCTTTTTAGAAACCCATTCAATTTTTACAAGCCCTTTTATAGATCTCTAAAGCAATTTGTAATCTTTCTATTTATAAAACTCTTTTCTATATTTATAATACTCTTTTATATGTCTCCTTTTATAAACTCCTGTATAAAAGTCCTTTATAAAAATCCTTTTGTAAATCCAAAACTCATTTTTATTAATCTTATATATTTAACACAAATTTTCGTTGTTATTAAAATGTAATTTATAAATCCATTATTTTATTTATAAACTACCATTTATAAATCTCATTTTTATTTATGAAATACCATTTATAAATCAACCTCCTATTTATAAAATACCATTTATAAATGTCAGTTTCTATATAACATTTTATATAAAACGTTTCATAGATATTCATCCAAAGTGCTGCTATCTTGTTTTGAAAATAGAATAATTTAATAATCAAAGATAAACCCATTTATTTTCCTTTGAAATAAACACTTATTATTATATCAACAATTTTGTAAAATAAATACTTTTGAAATACTTTTAAAACATTTCCAAAAAGGTTGGAGTAAAATAGATAAGTTTAAAACCATTTCTAAATAAATGTCATATAAATTCCAAAGTTACTTTTAAAATCATCCTCAAATCAAAACTGTTTTTAAATCAAATACAGCAAATAATAGTTTCTCAAAATACTATAACGAGGCTTAGAGCCACTATATCCCTTAATAAATGCTTTCATTGTTTTCATTCTAAAAGAATTCAACTTTTGTGACACATCAAAGTTACATCCAATGCCTGGCTACCAAGCTTCTGGCACTCAACAATTAACAATCAATAGTTAACATATCATTTTTCCAATACTAATCAATGCACATAATAATTAACTTAAAAAATCATCATTTTACTTTGCAAGCATAGAACAGGGATTTATTATGCTCAATAGATGTCCAAAATATATATTCAGTTTAATTAAAGTAGAGCAGTTTTTTATCTTGCTAAGTGGATATCAAAAAATAATCTATGCAATTTAATTATAGCAGAACATTGTTTCATTCTGCCAAATAGACATGGGAAACAGAATATAGTTATTTTAATTACGTTATTATTTAAAAGAATGCAATTAAATTAAATCACTATTAATTTATCACAAATTTATATTTGTTAAAACTATCAACAAGTTATGTCACAGTGTTATAGGTTAATTAGACTTAAAATGAAGAAGATATCACAATTTAAATTCAACATGCATTTAAAATTAAATAGTTAAATTAATAAATTAAGATAAATCCTCGCAAAACCTCAGTGGTCCAAGCCCATCAACACATACACCAAACCCACTAGCAACAACTACTGTTTCTTTTTCTCTCAAAATTAAAAACACAAGCCTAAGGAACTCAAATACGCCTCGATCATCACTCCATTGCCGACGCTACACCCTTTGGACCTGCGCCGCCCTCGCCTTTCGAAAGACAACTTGCCGCCTCACTTTTGGGCCAAACACTGATAAACTCGATGCCTCAAATCAATGCCAGCAATCCAAAAAGTCGAACCCAACCAAACAAACCGTTAAACCCTAGATCCACCTCCTCAGGCCACCTCCGATCACTACACTAGTTGACATCGCACTCGCAGCGCCGAATCGACCCCATCCCACACCTAGAACCACCATTTGTCCATTGGACCACCACATTACCAGAAATTTCAAGATAATTGGAAAATAATTATCCACCTCGCCAAGACGATCCGACCACTAAAAATCTCGTGACCACCTCTAAAAATCTCATCTCGATAATACGAACCCAACAATATGCTCAGATCTCCATTCCATGATTGTCGAAAAATCATCAATATTTGACCAATATAGTAATCAGAATATATCAGCCACTACGCTTAATGAAATGACGAGCGACTTGTAAAATCCCAGAATTTATCAATTTAAATTTGGTAATTTATTTGAACATTGGAAATTAATTTGAAAAGTTCAAAATAAACAAAATATGTGTTAATTTATATGAATAAAACTTCAATTTATTTTGAGTTTAAAATTTTGAAATAATAAAGGTTTTAAAAATCATTTGAATTTAAATCTTATATATATATATATATATATATGTGAATATATATGTTTATGTGCATATATGAGTAGAACTGAATTTATATATTGAATTTGAATTTAAATTTTATGTAAATGTTTTATAAAAATAATTTGAATTTTTAAATTTATATCTATGAAATTTATTTAATATGTATCTAATTTCAAAACGTTCTCTTTTAAATAATATGTACTAATATAAAGCAAATATCTTAAATGGATAATGTACTTGTTAATAAAGTAAATATGGCATAAGTTTTATTTAAAAATATTTAACTCATATAAAAATACAAGTGCTTAACATGCAACAAGAGGATTAACAAGTGTAGTGATCACATCTTTAAAATTAACAAGTGTCATTCAATTTAGGTAATTGATAAAAAAAATTAAATTTATAAAAACCTTTCATCTCCTTTTTCTCATTCTTTGGCTTCTCAAAATTTTGAAAGAAAAGAAGAAAAAAATTCTATGAGCATTACAAACCTAAACACTAAAGAAGAGAAAAAAAAATCTTAAACCGCAAGCATCCTCTTGAATTCAAAGTTTAATACCTGAGAATCATCTCCAACATCAAAGTAGGAATTTTAATTCCATACCTCAGGCAAGTTTAAAACTTCATAATTAAGTGAATTAGTAATCAAAAAATAAGATTTAACATCAAATTTCAAAATGCAGATTAAAATAACCGAGCTCTAGTTTTCCCTAAGAAGCAGAGCAGGGTTCTTCTGAATTAAATTTAAGGCAAGTAAATTCTTTTTAAAATTTAGGTTTGAATTTATGATCTGTAATCAAGCAAGAAAACTAAGAAAATTTATATCAATTAAGTTGCAGATAAAAAGTCTCAGGATTTCAAGTAGTAGACCAAAGTTCTCTGATGCATTAAAATAAAATTATTGCTTGGATTTGAATTTGTTGTTGAGGGATTAAGTAAGCAAATCTTTCAGAAGCTAAGCAAATCTAAATAACTAGTTGCGGCAAAGAGAAATCCAGGGTCAAATTAAAAAAATAGCAATTTCAGTTCAAATAATCAACTTCCCTTCTGTTCTCTGTTCTCAGGCAACAATGCGAGTAAACTTTTTTTTATTTGGAACTGAATCTTGTTGTTGTGAAAATATGGAAGTTAAAATTGAAACTATATGCCGCATGTATATAAAAACATGAAAATTGGGTTGTGCATGTCTGTGCATTTGAAAGTGGGGTTTTGTCCCAGGTTGACAGGCTCAAATTTGATTTAAAATTTGATTTCTTCTTCCTCAATCAATAAATAACCTTAAGATCTAAACAAAAGTTGTTTGCTTAGGCATAATTCAAGTACTAAAAATGGTTCAAGCAAACTAAATTGAAGAGTTGCCTGAAAAATCAAAATTACATGCAAATTTAAAACTTGTTGAAAAATTTGGTTATCATAATTTTTGGTTTCAGGCATATATTTCGAATCGTCTTTGAAAATAATGAATTTTAAAAGAAAAACCATATTTTTTAGTCACGTATTTATGGATAAATTTGGGGAAGAACGGAATTTCTATTTTCTCAAAATTCTGGTGATCAATGGAGTTTGATTGCTCAAAATCGTGGTTGAGGCTTGCTGGAAGTTTGGAGTTCGTTAGAAAAGTGCTCAAAAATTTTCCTATTCGTCGGGACGATCGCACGACAGCGAATTAGGGTTTAAACCCATATTTAAACGAGGTCGAAATACGTGACTGTGGTAGCTTCATCGTTGCACAGGGGTTGATTGCACCGGGGTTGATCGCACCATTGGCAATCGAAGCCTTAAAGATAAAGGAAGCTTCCACTATAGAAACGTGGCCTTCGGTGGCCTGAGTTGGCGAGGAGATGATTTTCCCGTGACAAATGCTTGTTCCGGTTTGGGTTCATTGTCAAAGGTGCGATTTCGTCGATGATTTGCAATTCTGGGTGTTTGTGTGGTTTAGGGACATCACCATGGATGTTTCGATGACCAAAAATTCAACAGGAGGCGGCCGAAGGGGTTGTGCATGTGAACACAGTTGGAGTTGTGTCAAGGGGCAACAGTTTAGGGAAGAAGGGAAGTGACTCGAAGTACCACTCGCGGTTTAGGAAAGATGACTCAAAGCTAGGGTCGAGTAGTTTGGCTACACATCGGGTCATTTTAAAACTTAAACAACTTTAAGTGGGGAAAATTTTTACACGGGTCGATCTTGGTAAAACTCGAAGCAATGAGCACTTTTGCTCGGGTGTGACTCGAAATAGCCTCGGGTTGGTCGTTTGAAACAACATTTCCTGTTTTAAAATTTTAAAAATATAAGTTTAAATGATTTCTAAATTCATTCTTTATAAAATGACAAATGTTTGTTAAGTGGAATGTGAAGTTAATGGTATTGAAATAATTATTTGAGATTAATTAAGTTTAAAGATGTTTTAAACTTATATTTTTAAATAAAGTTGTTCTCAATTTAACTTAATAAAATAATTGAGAAGTTAAACAAATATTTAAATTGTTAACTTAATTTTTTTTATATAGAATGATTAAATAATTTATGATTTGTAATTACTTTGTAATTAATAATTAATTAATTATTATTTGTAACATCCCAGAATTTATCAATTTAAATTTGGTAATTTACTTGGACTTTGGAACTTAATTTAAAAAGTTCAAAATAAACAAAATATGCGTTAATTTCTATGAATAAAACTTCAATTTATTTTAAGTTTAAAATTTTGAAATAATAAATGTTTTAAAAATCATTTGAATTTAAATCTTATATATATATATATATATATATATATATATATGTGAATATATATGTATATGTGCATATATGAGAAGAATTGAATTTATATATTGAATTTGAATCTAAATTTTAAGTAAATGTTTTAGTAAAATAATTTGAATTTATAAATTTATATTTATGTAATTTATTTGATATGTATTTAATTTCAAAACATTCTCTTTTAAATAATATGTATTAATATAAAGCAAATATCTTTAATGGGTAATGTATTTGTTAATAAAGTAAATATGGCATAAGTTTTATTTCAAAATATTGAACTTCAAATATCTTTAATGGGTAATATATATGTTAATAAAGTAAATATGGCATAAGTTTTATTTCAAAATATTTAACTCATATAAAAATACAAGTGTTTAACATGCAACAAGAGGAATAACAAGTGTAGTGATCTCATCATTAAAATTAACAAGTGTTATTCAATTTAGGTAATTGACAAAAAAAAAATTAAATTCATAAAAACCTTTCAGCTGCTTTTTCTCATTCTTTAGCTCCTCAAATTCTGAAAGAAAAGAAGAAAAAAATCTATGAACATTACAAACCTCAACACTAAAGTAAAGGAAAAAAATCTAAAACTGCAAGCATCTTCTTGAATTCAAAGTTTAAAACCTGAGAATCATCTTCAACACCAAAGTAGGAATTTTAATCCCATACCTCAAGCAAGTTTAAAACTTCATAATTAAGTGAATTAGTAATCAAAAAATAAATATTTAACATCAAAATTTCAAAATGCAGATTAATATAACCAAGCTCCTGTTTTCCCAAGAAGTAGAGCATGGTTCTTTTGAATTGAATTTAAGGCAAGTAAATTATTTTTACAATTTAAGTTTGAATTTTTTATCAGTAATCAAGCAAGTTTATATCAATTAAGTTGTAGATAAAAAGTCTCAGGATTTCAAGTAGCAGACCAAACTTCTCAGTTGCATTAAAATAAAACTGTAAGTAAGCTTGGATTTGAATTTGTTGTTGAGGGATTAATTAAGAAAATCTTTCAGAAGCTAAGCAAATCTAAATAACTAGTTGCAGGAAAAAGAAATCCAGGGTCAAATTAAAAAAATAGCAATTCCAGTTCAAATAATCAACTTCCCTTCTGTTCTCTGTTATCAGGCAACAATGTGAGTAAACTTTTTTTTATTTGGAACTGAATCATGTTGTTGTGAAAATATGGAAGTATATATTGAAAATATGTACTACATGTATATAAAAACATGAAAATTGGGTTGTGCATGTCCATGCACTTGAAAGTGGGGTTCCGTCCCAGGTTGACAGGTTCAAATTTGATTTAAAATTTGATTTCTTCTTTCTCAATCAATATTAAACCGTAAGATCTAAACAAAAGTTGTTTGTTTAGGAATAATTCAAGTACTAAAAATGGTTTCAAGCAAATTAAATAGAAGAGTTGTCTGAAAAATTGACATTACAGGCAAATTTAAAACTTGCTGAAAAATTTGATTATCATAATTTTTGGTTTCAGGCATACCAATCGAATCGTCTTTGAAAATAATGAATTTTAAAAGAAAAATCATATTTTTTAATCACGTATTTATGGATAAATTTGGGGATGAACTGAATTTCTATTTTCTCGAAATTCTGGTGATCAATGGAGTTTGGGTGCTTGAAATCATGGTCGAGGCTTGCTGGAAGCTTGGAGTTCCTCAGAGAAATGCTCAAAAGCTTTCCTATTCACCATGGAGATCGCACGACAGAGAATTAGGGTTCAAACCCATATGTGAACGAGGTCGAAATACGTGATTGTTGTAGCTTCATCATTGCATCGGGGTTGATCGCACCCGTGGCGATCGAAGCCTTGAAGATAAGTGAAGCTTCCACTATAGACGCATGGCCTCTGGTGGCCAGAGTTGGCGAGACGAGATGATTTTCCGGCGACAAATGCTTCTTCCAGTTTGGGTTCATTATCAAAGTTGTGATTTCGTCGATGATTTGCAATTTTGGGTGTTTTTGTGGTTTAGGGAGGTCACCGTGCATGTTTCGATGACCAGAAATTCAACGGGAGGCGGCCGGAGGGGTTGTGCCTGAGCACACAGTTAGAATTGTGTCGGGGGCAGCAGTTTGGGGAAGAAGGGAAATGACTCAAAGTACCACTCGGGGTTTAGGAAAGATGACTCGAAGCTAGGGTCGAGTACTTTTGGCTACAAATCGGGTCGTTTTAAAACTTAAACAAATTTATGTGGGGAAAATTTTTACATGGGTCGATCATGGTAAAACTCGAAGCAATGAGCACTTTTGCTCGGGTGTGACTCGAGATGGCCTTGGGTAGGTCATTTGAAACAATATTTCCACTTTTCAAATTTTGAAAATATAAGTTTAAATGATTTCTAAATTCATTCTTTATAAAATGATGATTGTTTGTTAAGTGGAATATGAAGTTGATGTATTGAAATAATTATTTGAGATTAATTAAGTTCAAAGATGTTTTAAACTTATGTTTTTAAATAAAGTTTTTTAAACTTAACTTAATAAAATAATTAAGAAGTTAATCAAATATTTAAATTCTTAACTTATTTTTTTATTTATAACGATTAAATAATGATTAATAATTAATGATTTGTAATTACTTTGTAAGATAATCAATTAAATAATAATTAATTAATAAAAGTAATTAGGATTTAATTAATTAACAATTAAGAATTAATTAATTAAGATAATTAATTAAGGAATAATTAATTAATAAATTGATTAAGATTTAATTAATTTATAATTAATAATAATTAATCATTGATTAATTAATAAAAATAATAATGTGGTTAATTAATTTAAATCACACAATTAATTCATCTTAATTGAAGATGGTTGACCATTATCAAATGTTGTGTACTGGATTGATATTTCTGTTTGTGATTGTGATACCGTGTGATGTGAATTGCTTTATGCTGAACTTAGATTTGTAGTTTGATACTATGTGAATATGAAAACCCTTTAGCTCGTAAAACAACATTTAAATTTCGATGTGACATGGAGTGGATTCCAGTCGGTTATCCGAAACCCATATCGAACCCCAAATGCGAATCTTTGTGACTGATACATCCACGTGTCTTAAAATTGAGCGCTCACTATTCGGATTAGCCGGGAGAGGTCTATGTGTCATATAACCCATTCTGAATAGTGATACAATGAAAGGAATAGCATTTGAAAACAGTGATGAAGACCGGGTGTTTTCGAAAATGATAGGATAACCTAACGAATGTCTCTGTACTGAGTTGCTCCGGTATAGAGATTGTGGATACCGGATTGCAAGGGCTTCTTCTTTTATTGGACGAAGTGCCTTCGATTCTTTTATTGGGTGCTTGAAATCGTGGTCGAGGCTTGATGGAAGCTTGGATTTCGTCCAAAAATGCTAAAAAAATTTCCTATTCGCCATGGCGATCGCACGACAGCAAATTAGGGATTAAACCCATATTTGAACGAGATCGAAACACGTGATTGCTGTAGCTTTATCGTTACCCCGGGGTTGATCACACCGGTGGCGATCGAAGTCGTGAAGATAAGCGAAGCTTCCACTGTAGACGCGTGGCCTCTGGTGGCCTGAGTTGGCGAGATGAGATGATTTTCTAGGGACGAATGCTTGTTCCAGTTTAGGTTCATTGTTAAAGTAGCGATTTCATCGATGAATTGAATTTTTGGGTGTTTGTGTGGTTTAGAGAAGTCACTGTGGATGTGTCGACGACCAGAAATTCAACTGGAGGCGGCCGGAGGGGTTGTGCTTGTGCACACAGTCGGAGTTGTGTCACCGGGCAGCAGTTTGGGGAAGAAAGGAAATGACTCGAAGTACCACTCGAGATTTAGGAAAGATGACTCGATGCTAGGGTGGAGTAGTTTCAGCTACACATCGGGTCGTTTTAAAACTTAAATAAATTTAAGTTGGGAAATTTTTTACACGGGTCGATCTTCATAAAACTTGAAGTAATGAGCACTTTTGCTCGGGTGTGACTCGAGATAGCCTTGGGTTGGTCATTTGAAACAGCATTTCCAATTTTAAAATTTAAAAATATAAGTTTAAATGATTTCTAAATTCATTCTTTACAAAATGATGATTGTTTGTTAAGTGGAATGTGAAGTTAATGCTATTGAAATAATTATTTGAGATTAATTAAGTTAAAAGATGTTTTAAACTTATAATTTTAAATAAAGTCGTTTTAAATTTAACATAATAAAATTATTGAGAAGTTAATCAAATATTTAAATTGTTAATTTAAAAACAAATTTATTTATAATGATTAAATAATGATTAAATAATTACTGATTTGTAATTACTTTGTAAGATAATTAATTGAAGAATAATTAATTAATAAAAGTAATTAGGATTTAATTAATAAACAACTAAGAATTAATTAATTAAGATAAATAATTAAGGTATAGTTAATTAATAAAGTTCGTTAAGATTTGATTAATTTATAATTACTAAAAATTAATCATTGATTAATTAATAAAAATAATTATGTGGTTAATTAATTTAAATCACACAATTAATTCATCTTAATTGAAGATGGTTGACTATTATCAAATGTTGTGTACTGGATTGATATTCCTGTTTGTGATTGTGATACTGTGTATGTGAATTGCTATGTGCTGAACTGTGATCTGCGTTTTGCTACTATGTGAATATGAATACCCTTTAGCCCGTAAAATGGCATTTAAATTTCGATGCGACAGGGAGTCCGATTCTAGTTTTTTATCCGAAACCCACATCGAACCCTGAATGTGAATCTTTGTGATTGATACATCCACATGTTTTAGAATTGAGCGCTCACTATTCGGATTTGCTGGGAGAGGAATTTGTGTCATATAACCCATTCCGAATAGTGATACGACGAAATGAATAGCATTTGAAGACGGTGGTGAAGACCAGGTGACTTCGAAAACGATATGATAACCTATCGAATGTCTCTGCACTGAGTTGCTCCGGTATTAAGATCTCCACATGTGATGGGGAGTCCGATCAGGATTGTGGATACCTGGATTGCAAGGGATTCTTCGTTTATTGGATGAAGTGCCTTTGGTTCTGTACGAACCGGGAACAGACTTATATGGTTGTATGTCTAACAATACACTTTGAGATATAAAACAAATTTCTTTCAGATACATATCTGTTGGTGGTGGAGAATTTACTCCCTTAGCTTAACACCCTTCTCTGAGACGTACGAGCTCAGAGGTTATGTAGATGAAGGTTACCAGTGATATACTCCTAATTTGGCAGTGTGGCATGCTAAGGGCTGTTGTGTGTTGTTGATCATTTATTGTTCAAAGCATGGATTTCGCGTAAAGCGTAGCTTTGTGGACGAGACCTTATCGGACCTCACACCCCGAAAATGGTCGAAACAGGAAAGATACAGTAGGGTTATGAGGGTCACGCAGTTTAGGGTATGTCGTTTCCTTTTGGAAAAAAGTGGTATCATGGTATGGAGCCCAGACACTTAACCTATATGGTTGTTGCAATTTCATTACTGTGTGGTTGTTGCTTTGTGGTTGAGGGCGCTCGGATAAAGGTCACAAACGACTGGGGAATGGCATACTCTTGTAGTAGTTACCTAGTTACAGAGGTAAACCGGCCTTGTGTTGGCAGAGAAATGGTTAAGTTATCGGGACGTCCCTCTAGAGGCGTACCCAAGTGGCATAGGAAGTTCCTTAGCCTGACCATTTGTTGGAAATCCAATTCCCAATATGAACCCCGTACGGTTTTAGTTATAGAACCTGCGAAATACGCGATTTTTGTAGCTTCATCATTGCACCGGGGTTGATCGCACCGGTGGCGATCGAAGCCATGAAGATAAGCGAAGCTTCAAATATAGACGCGTGGCCTCTGGTGGCCTGAGTTGGCGAGATGAGATGATTTTCCGGCAACGAATGCTTGTTCCAGTTTGGGTTCATTATCAAAGTTGCGATTTCGTCGATGTTTTGCAATTGTGGGTGTTTGTATGGTTTAGGGAGGTCACCGTGGATGTTTCGATGACCAGAAATTCAACTGGAGGCGGCCGAAGGGGTTGTGCATGTGCACACAGTTGGAGTTGTGTCAGGGGGCAACAGTTTGGGGAAGAAGGGAAATGGCTCAAAGTAACACTCGGGGTTTAGGAAAGATGACTCGAAGCTAGGGTCGAGTATTGTTGGCTACACATCGGGTCGTTTTAAAACTTAAACAAATTTATGTGGGGAATTTTTTTACACGGGTCAATCATGGTAAAACTCGAAGCAATGAGCACTTTTGTTCCGGTGTGACTCGGGATGGCCTCGGGTTGGCCATTTGAAACAATATTTCCAGTTTTAAAACTTTAAAAATATAAGTTTAGATGATTTCTAAATTCATTCATTATAAAATGACGATTGTTTGTTAAGTGGAATGTGAAGTTAATGGTATTGAAATAATTTTTTGAGACTAATTAAGTTCAAAGATGTTTTGAACTTATATATTTAAATAAAGTTGTTTTAAATTTAACTTTATAAAGTAATTGAGAAGTTAATCAAATATTTAAATTGTTAACTCAAAAAAATTTATTTATAACGATTAAATAATGATTAATAATTAATGATTTGTAATTACTTTGTAAGATAATTAATTAAAGAATAATTAATTAATAAAAGTAATTAGGATTTAATTGATTGACAATTAAGAATTAATTAATTAAGATAATTAATTAAGGAATAATTAATTAATAAAGTCGATTAAGATTTAATTAATTTATAATTAATAATAATTAATCATTGATTAATTAATAAAAATAATAATGTGGTTAATTAAGTTAAATCACACAATTAATTCATCTTAATTGGAGATGGTTGACCATTATCAAATGTTGTGTACTGGATTGATATTTCTGCTTGTGATTGTGATACTGTGTGATGTGGATTGCTTTATGCTGAACTTAGATTTGTAATTTCCTACTATGTGAATATGAAAACCCTTTAGCCTATAAAACGGCATTTAAATTTCGATGCGACATGGAGTAGGATTCCAGTTGGTTATCCGAAACCCATATCAAACCCCCAATGTGAATCTTTGTGACTGACACATCCACGTGTTTTAAAATTGAGCGCTCACTATTTGGATTAGCCGGGAGAGAAATTTGTGTCATATAACCCATTTCAAATAGTGGTACGATGAAATGAATAGCATTTGAAGACGCTTATGAAGAACGGGTGTCTACGAAAACGATAAGATAACCTATCGAATGTCCCTGCACTGAGTTGCTCCGTTATAGAGATCTCCACATGTGATGAAGAGTCCAATCGGGATTGTGGATACCCGGATTGCAAGGGCTTCTTCTTTTATTGGACGAAGTGCTTCGGTTCTGTTCGAACCCGAAATAGACTTGTATGGTTGTATGTTTGACACTACACTTTGAGATATAAAGCAGATTTCTTTCAAATACATATCTGTTGGTGGCGGAGAATTTTTTGCCTTAGCTTAGCACCCTTCTCTGATACGTACGAGCTCAGAGGTTATGTAGTTGAAGGTTATCAGTGATATACTCCAAATTTGGTAGTGTGACATGCTAAGTGCGGCTGTGTGTCGATGATCATTTGTTGATCAAAGCATGGCTTTCGTGTAAAGCGTAACTTTGTGGACGAGACCTCATCGGACCTCACACCCTGGAAATGGTCGAAACAGGAAAGATGCGACAAGGTTATGATGGTTGGGCCCTTTAGGGTATTTCGTATCCTTCTGGAAAAAGGTGGTATCATAGTATGGAGCCCAAATACTTAAACTATGTGGTTGTTGCAATTTCATTACTTTGTGGTTGTTGCTTTGTGGTTGAGAGCCCTCGGATAAAGGTCGCAAACGACCGGGAAATGACATAGTCGTGTAGTAGTTACCTAGTTAAAGAGGTAACCCGACCTTGTGTTGGCAGAGAACTGGTTAAGTTCTCGGGATGTCCCTCTAGAGGCGTACCCATGTGGCAAAGGAAGTTCCTTAGCCTGACCATTTGTTGGAAATCCAATTTCCAATATGAACCCAGTACGGTTTTAGTTGTAGAACCTGCCATTTAACATGGCAGCTACAGTAGGCATAATACAATGGTACATATGCTGGCTAAGATTAATATTATATTTTCGAAATGTTTTCACACTATGAGTAATAATAATATCAAAGAGTTTTCCTATATTAAGCATATTTGACACTATCATAAGGAGAAATCTCCCCCAAGTGTGCAATTGCATTGTGTGTTTGTCGGGAGGCCTTTTGGTAGTTTCATTTTCCAAAAGCATGTACGGTTTTCTTAAATTTTTTATTTATTTAAAAGCAACTGTTTTTGTTTACTCATACCAATCCCATGACTGACCCGGAGTTTATTGTTTCCTTTCTAAACTCTAGGTGCCCATAATATCCACTCGGGTAGCCTAGTAGCAGGTTTCCGTGTTTTGGTGCTAGCTGGATTTTGAAGTCTTTTTGTTTGAAAGCAATCGAACTTTGGGAGTTTTGGCTTTGGCAATTTCTTGAAGTGTTGGACTTTTTGAAGACCTTATCATAGTAGATGTATTTGGAACCTTTTGAAGACTTTATTGTTGTGCCGTTGTGTGGTTATCATTATGTTGTTGTTGTATCAATATGTAGCACTCTGATATTTATGTTAATTGTAATGGATCTTATGATGATGTTGTTTATGTGATCAAAGATATTCATTTTGTTTCCGCTGTTTTATATTCATCTATTGTTGTTATAAGCACCATCCGACTAGAGTTCGATGTTTGAATCTTCGGCAATCAAATACAAGTGAGGTATTTGATGTTGATTTTCGAACATTGAATTTCGGGTCATGACAAGTGGTATCGAAGCTAAAGGTTGAATAAGAACTTTAGCTACGGAGTATAACACATTAGATGGCTCATTAGAGATAGGGTGAAGTATAACCTAGAATGAGTATAACCCGAGACCGAAACCATAAATTTTCTTAGCATATCTCTTTTAACTGCTGATATTCCTTAGGATATCTCATCTATATATCTAAATCAAGTTTCTTACTAACTGCAGATAGTAAGAATGAGCGAACTAAGAGGAAGAGCTAGGGGTCGAGGAAATGCCACAATAGCTGGTCAAGTTCACCCAACAGCAGAAGCATATTTATCTACTCAACATCAGCCGAATCTGGCTAATTTATATAAGAGCTTCTCAAGGCTTGGTGGTAAGCCTTTCACCAGCAAGGAGTCGATTGTCGAGGCCCAAGCATGGATCAGATCACGTGAAAGAATTTTTAGGGCTTAAGCTGCAAGACAATCAAATGCGACACATAGCTTCTTGCCAACTTCAAGAAGAAGCCCTAGCATGGTGGGGGACAGTCACTGTAGATGAACCAGAAGATGATTTTACTTGGGAGAGATTTAAAGAAGTATTTGACAAGCGTTATATGCCATTTGTTGGAATTTCTCGAATGTACCAAGAATTTATGGACTTAAAGCAAGGGAGTTTGTCATTTGAGGAGAATCTAAACAAATTCAATGAACTGTCTTGTTTCGGTCCAGAATTGGTAAATACACCTCTAAAGAAAAAAATTAAAGGTTCATTCGTGGGATGGATAAGAAGTTCCACGAAAGGATGACTGGCCACGTCAAAGAATCTTTTTTAGATCTGATTGATATGGTGTACAGATATGCTACACTGGATATGTAAAAAGCCCCCATGGAGAAAGGAAATTCGAACAATCAAAATTGGAAGAAAAGGAAATTTGGAGGTAAGAAACCCTAGCAGGGTAAGGAGAAAAAGAAGAGCATTCAGGGAAGGCCAGCAGAGAATTTTACTTGCTTCAATTGTCTGGAAAAAGGCCACTATTCAAATAGTTGTAAAAAGCCAAAGAGAGATCAATCCGTACACGCAAAACCCAAAAAATGCTATTATTGTCAGATATTGGGACACGAGGTTAAAGACTGTCCAATCATGAAGCAAGCTCAGACAACAAAGGTATACGCAGTCAAAGACAAACCTGCATCCTCCAAAGCAGAGAAGGGGAAAGGAGTTCTGGAAGGTAACCTTACTGTTTATGATAGCATTGTTAGATTACTGTTTGACACGGGCGCTTGATGTGCATGTAAATTTGCATATTTTTACCACCATATTTATTCTATTTAAATTAAATAAATGATCATATTGGGTATTTTAACTTGTTTTAACCAAAATTCATATTAATTCCAAATTTTCACATATTCATCTTCATATAGGGGCAAAATGCTCATTTTTGTGCATTTATTAAATTGAGAAAATTTACTTAGAATTTTCTATGTTTTTTGTTGGAAATTTGGTGACTTTTACAAGTGGTTTCATGAAGATATACATGCACAAAATCAATACAAAGGAATGAAGATGGAAATAATTCAAAGTGAAGATCATGGAGGACCCCACCTACCCACCTACCTTAATGTACAAATTAAAGGCTAATGCACATGCTTTTGGACTTAATGGCTTCATGTACACTTAATGGGGGATTAAGACATATTAATGATTACTTGGCCTCCACACTTCCTAAGGGGCATTTTGGGCATTGTCCAAAAAGTGAATTAGGGTTTTAAAACTTGTATATATACCCCTTATGTTTCATGTAGATCTTCCTCTTAGTTAGTTAGTTTTAGTTTAGAAAATAAATCAAATCTCTCTTTCTTTCCATGGCTACTTAGCCATGTCTTCTCTTATGTAATTCTTTTTTTTTTATGCAACTTCAATATATGTTCTTTTTCTTTTCATGCTTATTTACTTTCATGTTGTACTGTAGATCTCTTCTCTTTTATGCAAGTAGAATAATTTTTCCTTTCATTTTGCTCACTTTTTCCTCTTCTTTTTATCCAATATTGTTTGCTACATTTGTTCATATGATGACAAATATGAGAGGCTAAACCCCTTCAATTTAGGGGTAATGAAGCTCTCTAATCATGTAGCTTCAACTTAATTTGATGTTTATGCTCTCTTTTTGTGCTTAATGAGAATGATTGAAGTGGTTTAATGATGTTGTTTAGCTTTGAATTTGATAGTCTATGTTGTTCATAACAAATAGGCTATACTTAAGCAAACAAAACACAAATTGCCTCTTCATCTACATATGATTATGGAAAAGAAGTGATTGTTGAAATTAAAATTTGATGGCTTATATTTCTAATTAATAGTTAATAGGCCATGCTTAAAATAGATTTTGCTTTCAACTTTGTTGTCATATTTTATGAGATTTAAAAGTGTATTGGTGGTTGTGTTATAATTTGATGGTTTATATTGGGCTAATTATGAGCACAAATATATCATACTTATGATAAACACATCGACTAATTACACTAATGAAAAGAAAAGAGAGATCATAACTTCATTTTGTCGATTTATATGATCTAGAGAGTGGATTCATCTCTAAATTGTTCTTTTGACTCTCATATTTTTATCATTTTCTTTTGCTAGTTTTTGTTAGTTTCTTACATTTTTATCTAATCACACTTTGAACTTTGGTTAATTTGATTGAATAGAATTTTAAAATCATCAATTCCCTACGGATCGACCCGTATTCGCTGCGTGCTACATTCGTACACCGTGCGCTTGCGGTTATTTTTTTAATTTAAATTCGTTCGACGGTTTTCTAAACCGATAGAATTTCCGTCGACGAACAAGTTTTTGGCGCTACACATAGTTTTATCTCTCAACAAGCTATAAATGAATTAAATCTTGAACCTGATTTTGCTGACGAGCCTATATGCATGAGGAATCCAGTTGGAGGCCCCGCGAACCTTTGCCTTTGATGTAGAGACTTTCCTATATCATATTCTTGTTACCAATTCCCTATCGGTCTCTTTGTCCTTGATTTTAATGAGTTTGAAATCTTACTCCAAATGGATTGGCTAACAAAATATGTAGCCAAATTGGATTGTAAAAATCGATTAATTTCGATTAAAACCAAATTTGGAGACTTCATTGAGATTTCTTGTGAGGACCATAGTCCTAAAAGTGATGGGCTGATGTATAACTTGGGTTATCCTGAACCCAGTCTGGAGTCTGTACCCATTGTTCGGGATTTTCCCGACGTGTTCGTAGAAGTAAAATCCTTACCTCCACATAGAGAAATAGAATTCAGAATTGACCTAGTACCCAATGCTCGTCCTTTCGTTCACTCAAGTCACAGGATGGCGCCCAGGGAAAGGGTTGAATTAGTCAAGCAAACTGATGATTTTCTAAATAAAGGGTTAATCTGTCCTAGTGTTTCTGAATGGGGTTCAGCAGTAGTGTTTGTTCCTAAATCAGACGGATCTTTGAGATTGTGTGTGGATTACCGCGATCTCAATAAGCCGACTCTCAAGAGCAAATTTCATCTACCTAGAATTGATGATCTGTTTGATCAGTTGCACGATGCTCATTTCTTTTCGAAGATGGATCTAGACCAGGGATTCCATCAGCTATGAATCGTCGAAGATTGTGTTCATTTAACCACCTTCAAGGGTCCTAATATGTTCTACGAATGGTTAGTCATGCCTTTCGAGCTAACCAATGCTCTAGCATAATTCGTAGATCTTATGACCCGTGTGTTCCGGGAAGCATTGAATAAATTTGTGCTCGTGTTTATTGACGATATTTTGGTCTACTCCAAGACCGATAAGGAGCATGCCGAGCATCTTAGAATCGTTTTGGAGATATTGAGGAGAAATATTCTATTCGCCAAATTTTCCAAATTCCATTTTTGGGTCAAAAGAAGTTAAATTTCTCGGGCGTATTGTTAATGAAGAAGGGATTTCTGTTGATCCTAGCAAAATTTCCACTATTCTTTATTGGAGGAACCCCACTACTCCGAAAGAAGTTTGAAGCTTTCTGGGTTTAGCGGGTTATTATCGAAAATTTGTTCAGGACTTCTCTAAGATAGCTAGTCCATTGACTAAGCTAACGACGAAGAATGCAAATTTCAATTGGACTCCGAAATTCTATGAAGCTTTTCAGAAGTTGAAGAAAAGATTAACCACCGCTCCTGTTCTCGTTATTACCAACGGGAATCAGGGTTTATCTATCTATACCGATGGTTGCGGTGATAGTTTGGGTGCGGTGTTAATGTAGAATGGAAAGGTAATTGCCTATGCGAGTAGACAATTACGTCTGCATGAAAGAAACTACCCAACCCATGATTTGGAGCTTCTAGTAGTCATTTTCGCTTTGAAAATATGGCGACAATATCTTCTGGGTAAGAACCTCTTTTAGCTTTCTTTACGGTTTAAGAAATTTAATTTAACTTAACAAATATACTTAATGAACTCTCTTTATTTTAGGTGAGAGATTCGAATTATTCACCGACCATAAATCTTTGAAGTATCTTTTCACCCAGAAAAATTTAAATCTACGACAACAATGTTGGTTGGAATTTCTGGCATCCTATGATCATGATATTCTGTATACACCTAGAAATGCCAATGTAGTTGCCGACGCCTTGAGTAGGAAGCATGCTATTCTTGCTCACCTTGTCAATGCTCCTACTCTTCTAGAGAAAATCACCAACAAGCAAATATAGGACAAGTTTCTTCAGGAAATATATGGAAGGATTCATCGAGGTGAGGATTCCAGCTTTGGAATCGATAATAATGGGATTATAAGATTAAAAGGTAGAATATGTGTCCCGGACATCCCTGATCCGAAATGAGAAGTTTTGGAAGAATGTCACAAGTCTAAACTCAGCATCCATCCAGGAGTTAACAAAATGTATAGAGATATCAAAAGAACTTTCTGGTGGAAGACAACGAAAAGGGACATATGTACATATGTGAGTCGTTGTGTTACTTACCAACAAATTAAAAGCGATCAAAAGAAAATGGTGGGTTTATTTCAGCCTTTGGAGGTACCCAAGTGGAAATGGGACCAAGTATCGATGGATTTCATCGACGGGTTGCCTCGTACTCGGAAAGGCAATGAAGCAATTTGGGTTATTGTGGACCGTTTGACAAAGACATCCCACTTTTTGCTAGCGAAATCTATCCGCACAGCAGCAAGTTTAGCTGAGTTATATGTGAAAGAAATTGTCCGTCTCCATGGTATACCGAGTAGTATAGTGAGTGATCGTGATCAGATCTTCACCAGTAGATTTTGGGAAGCATTTCAAGACGCATTGGGAAACAACTGAATTTCAGCACCGCTTATCACCCAGAGTCTGATGGACAGACTGAAAGGATAAACCGAATCTTAGAAGACGTATTGCGTGCTTGTGTACTTTATTTTGGTGGTTCTTGGGAGAACCATTTACATATGGTCGTATTTTCATACAGCAATAGCTATCAGGTCAATATCGAGATGGCTCCTTTTGAAGCTTTATATGGTCGTCCGTATCGATCACCTGCATGCTGGATCGAATCAGGTGATAGACTCATCCTTGGAATGGATATGATTAAGGAAGCTACTGAAAAAGTTAACTTTATACGGAAGAAGTTGAAAACGGCTCAAAGTCGCCAAAAGAGTTATTATGATCACAGAAGAAGGGATTTGGAATTCTAGATTCGAGACTCTGTCTTTCTTAAAGTATCTCCAATGCGTGGTGTAATAAGGTTTGGGAAGACCGATAAGCTGGCACCACGGTATATTGGTCCTTTTCCTATTCTGGAGAGGATCGGTGCTTTTGCCTACAAGTGCAGCTACCTAGCTGGTTGTTTGACGTGCATGATGTGTTCCACATTTCTAACCTTCGGAAGTATGTGCACGATCCAGGTAGTATTATTGAAGAAGCTGCATAATAGGATCTCGAGATCACTCCCAATTTAACAGTTAAAAGAGAACCGACAAAGATTGTGGATCGAGACGAAAAGCAGTTAAGGAACAAAATTGTAAAATTAGTTAAAGTACAGTGCAGTGGCAATCCAAAGGACTGCACTTGGGAAACTAAAGATAGCATGTAGAAATCATATCCCAATTGCAGAGTGGATATCTCGGCTTAAACTGGTAAGCCATTACTCTATCCTTCTCCAAATTCCTATATTCTTTGTTTGTTTTTCTCTTTCTTACAAATTTCGAGGACGAAATTTTCTTAAGGGGGGAAATTCTGTAACATTTCAGAATTTATCAATTTAAATTTGGTAATTTATTTGAACTTTGGAATTTAATTTGAAAAGTTCAAAATAAAAAAATGTGTTAATTTATATGAATAAAACTTCAATTTTTTTGAGTTTAAATATTTGAAATAATAAATGTTTTATAGATGAATTTAAATATTATATATATATGTGAATATTTATGTACATGTGCATATATGAGTAGAATTGAATTTATATATTGAATTTGAATCTAAATTTTAAGTAAATGTTGTAGAAAAATAATTTGAATTTATAAATTTATATTTAAGTAATTTATTTAATATGTATTTAATTTCAAAACATTCTCTTCTAAATAATATGTATTAATATAAAGCAAATATCTTTAATGGGTAATGTATTTGTTAATAAAGTAAATACGGCATAAGTTTTATTTCAAAGTATTTAACTCATATAAAAATACAAGTGTTTAACATGCAACAAGAGGATTAACAACTGTAGTGATCTCATCATTAAAATTAACAAGTGTCATTCAATTTAGGTAATTGACCAAAAAAAAAATTCATAAAACCTTTCAGCTCCTTTTTCTCATTCTTTAGCTTCTCAAAATTCCGAAAGAAAAGAAGAAAAAAATCTATGAACATTACAAACCTCAACACTAAGGAAAAGAAAAAAATTCTGAAACTACAAGCATCTTCTTGAATTCAAAGTTTAAAACCCGAGAATCATCTTCCACATCATAGTAGGAATTTTAATTCCATACCTTAAGCAAGTTTAAAACTTCATAATTAAGTGAATTAGTAATAAAAAAAATCAAGATTTAACATCAAAATTTCAAAATGCAGATTAATATAACCAAGCTCCTGTTTTCCCCAAGAAGCAGAGAAGGGTCCTTGTGAATTAAATTTAAGGCAAGTAAATTCTTTTTAAAATTTAAATTTGAATTTGTTATCAGTAATCAAGCAAGAAAACTAAGCAAGTTTATAACAATTAAGTTGCAGATAAAAAGTCTCAGGATTTCAAGTAGGAGACCAAACTTCTCTGTTGCGTTCAAATAAAACTGTAAGTAAGCTTGGATTTGAATTTGTTGTTGAGGGATTGAGGAAGCAAATCTTTAAGAAGCTAAGCAAATCTAAATAACTAGTTGTAGGAAAAAGAAATCCAGGGTCAAATTAAAAAAATAGCAATTCCAGTTAAAATAATCAACTTCCCCTCTATTCTCTGTTCTCAGGCAACAATCTGAGTAAACTTTTTTTTATTTGGAACTGAATGTTGTTGTTGTGAAAATACGGAAGTATATATTGAAAATATGTGCTGCATGTATATAAAAACATGAAAATTGGGTTGTGCATGTCTGTTCACTTGAAAATGGGGTTCTGTCCCAGGTTGACAGGTTCAAATTTGATTTAAAATTTGATTTCTTCTTTCTCAATCAATATTAAACCTTAAGATCTAAAAAAAAGTTGTTTTTTAGGAATAATTCAAGTACTAAAAATGGTTTTGTTAACTCCTCTTTTAAAAGCGACCTAACGACCTATGGGGAGAAGTGACCTAACGGCCTGTGGGATGCAGCGACCTAATTATCTGTGGGATGCAACGACCTAACTATCTGTGAGATGCAGCGACCTAAAGTGTGAAGCGACCTGGTAGCTAAGTGGATTTACCGACCTAACAGATTAAAGAGCCTAACGACCTAATGAGCTAACGAGTTAATGACCTAAAGTATCTCACGACCTAGCGACCTAAGGACTTAACGACATAGCGAGCTATACAAAACCGAGGTAACTTGTCTTCCTTATGTCGTTCCTTCCCTAGGTCGCCCACGACCTATGACTTGTTCAGATGATCAAGGGCGCTCCTGTTCGGCCGTAAACCATGTCTACTAAGTCGCTCACGACCTAAGACCTATTCCTATGTCGTCTACGACCTACGACCTAACTTCAAACTCTCCTATAAATACCCCACTTACTCCAACAGGAAGAGGATCTTTTTGGCTCATTTCTTAAACGCAGGTACTCTGCTGAATTCTCTACTCACTCGACACTTCAAACACGAAAGACATCTCAACGAACTTCAAGAGGAAATCTAACACAATCGACATAGATTCAAAGAATTCTTCTACATCGAAGTTCTAGCCATTTGTCCTATCAGTGTTGTAACCGAAGATTTTTGTAAAGTTGTAATTGATTCAATAATAAAGAAGATTAAAGTGGACGTAGGCTTAACTTGAAGCCGAACCACCATAAACCTGTTGTCTTTTTACTGCGTTCTCTGTGACTTTTCTACTTACTTTTAATTCCCGTATAGACGGGTGGTGATTTCACTTAATCTCTACTTACACCGAGGTGTTAGCATTCAATTTTAAGCGTTAACATTTTTGGTGCTTTCACTGAGAACCCAACTCAGGCTACTTTCGTCATTGCTTCGCAAAAGTTTGTTGAAAAAATCTCTCTCAAAACCAGAAGTCTATTAGAGATAATGGCTCCTGGAATAAAGCGCGGATCTACCAGACTCAGTGATATAAATGAGAATACTGCCACTTCTGCTTCATCAAGTCAACCAGCACCAAGTGCTGGAATTACACGAGCGGAGTTAGATGCTGCAGTATCTGAGTTATACCAGCAGGTGGAAACCCAGAATGCTTTGATGCTCTAAAGGTTAAATGCATTGCTCGGAGCTAACCATCAACCGGTGAATAATGAAGAAAACCTTGCAGATGATGTTCATAATCCTGAAGAGAGGAATATTCCTCAAAGAGCAGCTAGCCCTGCCAAAGAAACACCTCCTCAAGATGGAGGATCGAGACCGCAGCCAACTCTCCGCGAACGTTTGTCCAGACAAACTTCCGAGAAAATGGCCGAAGTCTGTCCTGCAGATCCTTTAAATGATGAGGAATATCTTTCGGGCATGGTGCGACAAATCATGAAAGAAAGCATGCGGAGGGAAGAAGATGAGAAGGAATAGGGATTTGCTCAGAGCAAAACTCCGTTCACGGAAATGATTCTAAAGGCGGAATTCCCAAGGAAGTTTGTTCCTCCTACCATCCCGGCTTATAAGGGAACAAGCGACCCTAATCAAATCCTGTATAAGTATGATTGGCACATGACTGGTGCTAGGGCATATGATGAGATTAAATGTCGGTACTTTCTGGTATACTTGGAAGGGGTGGCTCTACTCTGGTTCACAAAGCTTCCGATCCGATCCATAGACCAGTTTGCCGATTTCACTCGGAGGTTTAAAGAGCAATTCAGGTTGTACACTTCAAAGGAAAAGGGTATTTTGTCGCTGTCAAGCCTGGAACAAAATCCTGAGGAATCTATTATATCTTTATTGAACCGCTTCAACATAGCTTTGGCTGAAGTGGACAATGCAGAGCCACGGATGGTCTTGACATACTTGATGAGGGCAATCGACAAATCAATCGAATTTGGGAAGTGGCTGAAGATGAAAGAACCGAATTCGCTTGAGAAATTCTATAAGAAAGCTGTTGAATTCATGTGTTTGGAAAGCCTTCAAGCACCGGCTAAAGTGGCATTGACAGCGGTTAAGGATAATACTGCTGCTCCTACCAAAAAGGAATCCGAAAATCAGAAAAGGGAGAATAATGGTGGGAAGAAACAGAAAGATATGAAGAAACCCCGCTTCTCAAAACCTTTAGATTTCACTCCTTTGACTGACACCCCGGAGAATATCTTTTTTGCTACCAAAGACGCTGTAGATTATCCAAAACCGCCTGAGATGAGAGTTGGGAGAAAAGCTGCTCAAAGTGGGAGATTCTGTCGGTTTCATAATCAACCCGGTCATGATACCAACGAATGTCGCCATTTAAAAAGTTTGATTGAAGAACTGGTGAGAGAGAACAGGTTGCAACAATATGTTAAGAGAAGTAGAAATGACCCAACTTCATCTACTAAGGGCCAGTAACTTCCTGCTCATCCATCTGGCTCGGGTGAGAGGAATACTGTGCATGAATTAGAAAGGCCTGTTATTAATGTGATTACAGGAGGTCCTCACCCAGCAGGCAGAAGCTGGGGCGAGATGGAAAGATATGCCCGTGCCTTGAAGTATGCACCAACAGAAGAGAGTGTTTTTGTGCTAGAAGATGCTGCACCTTTGAAGCAGCAGAAAACTTTTAATGATGATATTGTGTTCAGATCCAGGGACTCTATGGGCAATGAAGCTCCAACCATGGATCCCTTGGTCATCTCTGCAGGCATTGGGTCGGCTATTATGAGAAGAGTGCTTATATATTGCGGCGCTTCTTGCAATATTCTCTTCAAAAAGACGTTCGACCAAATGAAAATTCCTATGGCTGGTGTTCAAGCTTCATCGCAAAAAATTGTTGGATTTACTGGGGAACCGAAGCAGCCGATTGGAACTATCGACTTGTTCGTGGAGCTTGGAGAGGGGCAGAAAAAGGTGGTTTGGAAACAAACTTTTGTAATTGTTGATGAATTTTCTGCCTACAACGCCTTCCTAGGCCGACCAACTCTTGCGGCTTTTAAGGCAATTCTCGCCCCGCGGTACCTCACTATGAAATTCCCCATGGATAATGGAGTTGGAGTTATTAAAGGGGACCAGAATGCTGGGCGAGAATGTTATCTAATAGAGTTGCGTGAAGTGAAGAAGAGAGAGATGGGAAAAGATGCGGCAGCCCTAGTCCGCATCAAAGAACCAACCTTGTAGCAAATATAGGGTGGACCCTGCACTGGCGAGCATAGCGGGGCACGAAGAGAAATGGATCCCGAAAAAGCTAGTGCAGGGGAGAATAGAGTGGTGCCAGTGGAAGTAACGGTTCCAGTACCTGTTGACCCGAAAGATCCAAAAAAAGTGGGGAATGTGGGTTCGCAACTTAGTGTGATGGTTCAAAATTCCTTAATATCATTCTTGAAAGCAAATCTGGACGTAGTCGCTTGGACTCATGCTGATATGTGTGAAATATCCCTAGAAATTGCAGTACATACTCTGAATATTGATCCGAAGTTTACACCGATAAAGCAGAAGAGAAGAACCCAAGGTCCTGAAAGGTTAGCAGCATTGAAAGAAGAGGTGGACCGGCTCATGGAGAATGGTTTCATCAGGGAGTCTACATATCCGAATTGGGTTTCAAATCCTGTACTGGTTAAGAAAGCTAATGGGAAGTGGAGAGTATGCATCGACTTCTCAGATTTAAACAAAGCCTGCCCCAAAGATTGCTTCCCGTTACCCAGGATAGATCAGCTGGTGGATGGAACAGCGGGGCATGAATTGTTATCTTTTATGGATGCTTACTCCGGATACAACCAGATCATGATGCATGAGCCGGACTAGGAGGACACGAGCTTCATCACCGACATTGGCCTCTACTGCTATAGAGTAATGCTTTTCGGACTTAAGAACGCTGGAGCAACTTACAAAAGACACGTCAATGCTATGTTCAAACCGCAGATTGGGAAAACTATGGAAGTTTACGTTGACGATATGTTGGTGAAATCAAAGAAAACGGTAGACCATATGGATCACTTGGCAGAAATGTTTGCAATTCTCCGAAAGTACGGAATGAAACTTAATCCTTTGAAATGTTCATTTGGGGTGGAGTCTGGAAAGTTCTTGGGTTTCACTGTGAGTGCTAGGGGCATTGAAGCTAATCCCACTCAAATTGCTGCCTTAAAAGAAGTCAAAGCTCCTAGAACGAAGAAGGAATTGCAAAGTATTAATGGAAAAGTAGCTGCCTTCAGTCGATTCATTTCCAAATCTATTGATAAATGCATTCCATTCTTTAATGCTTTGAAGAAAGGAAGGAAATTTTTTGACTGGACTCCTGAATGCCAGAAAGCTTTCGATGAGTTGATTCGTCATATGGAATCGCCTCCAATACTTTCTAAGCCCGACGATGGTGAAGATCTCTTCGTATATTTGGCAATCTCATCTCATGCTCTTAGTGCAGCGTTGGTACGGGAAGACGCAAATATTCAGCGCCCGGTCTATTATATCAGCAAAAGATTCACTGGGGCAGAGATGAATTATTCAAAATTGGAAAAGCTCGCCTATTGTCCACTGATTGCATCAAGAAAATTGAGGCCATATTTCCAAGCTCATCCTATCAAAGTCCTCACTGATCAACCTCTGAAGCAAGTCCTGTTTCGCCCTGAGACTTTGGGTCGCCTTTTGAAGTGGAATATTGAACTCAGCCAATACGACATCACTTATCATCCCCGGAGAGCAATTAATGGACAAGCTTTAGCAGATTTCATCACAGAATGTACAGATAAAGGTGATAGTGAGGAAGAGGTGACTGATAATACCCCAATTCGATGGAAATTATATGTTGATGGTGCAAGAAACGATTACTGTTCCGGAGCTAGGGTTGTGTTTGAAACCCCTGAAGGGCGGTCATTGTGCTATGCGTTGAGATTGGAATTCCCTTCGACAAATAATGAAGCAGAATATGAATCTCTTATTACCGGCTTGAAAATTGCTAAAGAATTGAATGTCAAAGTGTTGCAGATGTACAATGATTTACAGCTTATTGTATGTCATGTCAAGAAAGAGTTTCAAATTAAAGGAGGAAATCTGCCGGCTTACTTGTTAAGAGCCTGGGAACTTCTCGATGATCTTGACCATTATACGATAAATCATAAACCCCGGGAAGAGAACATGAAGGCAGATTCTCTCGCAAAGTACCCATGCACTGGTGAAGCTCAACGATTGGGATTAGTTCCTGTGGAAATCCTGTCAGCTCCAAGCACTGATGAGATGGATATTGACTGGATCATGACTATATCTCAAGAGCAAGAATCATGGATGACTCCGATAATGGAATATCTACTCAACGGTTCTTTACCAGGAAATTCAAAAGAACGACAGAAGTTGCTAAGAAAAGCCACTAGATATATAATTCAAGATGGCCGATTGTACAAATGGGGATTCTCAATGCCATTGCTCCGCTGTGTGACCAAGGAAGAAGCTAAGACATTTCTAGCTGAAGTACACGGAGGAGAGTGTGGAGATCATTCATATGGTCAAACACTAGCAAAGAAAATTCTCCGGTATGGGTATTTTTGGCCAGATATTAATCGTGATGCTGCAAGCTATGCCCGAAAATGTGACCGATGCCAGAGATTTGCAAAAGTCCCAACAGCACCTTCCACCGAGATAACACAGATGGTCAGTCCATGGGCATTTGCTATTTGGGGAATAGATCTCATCGGGCCTTTGCCAACTACCAAATCCGGAATTAGATATGTTATTGTTGCTGTTGATTATTTTACTAAATGGGCTGAATCTGAACCATTAGTTACTATTACCTCTAAAATATGATAAACATTGTAACTAAGAATATCATTTGCAGGTATGGTGTGCCTCAAAAGATAATCACAGATAATAGAACCCAATTCGAAAGTGAAGAGTTCCAAGATTTTTGCAAGCGATTCAAGATCCAAAAAAGATTCTCAGCAGTGGCTCATCCGTAGGCTAACGAGCAAGTGGAAGCAGTAAACAAAATTATCAAATCAACCATAAAAAAAAAAACTGGAAAAAGCGAAAGGTGGTTGGGTCGATAAGCTACCACTAGCACTATGGTCATATAGAACTACGCATAAAACTACGACTGGGCACACTCCATTTTCATTGGCATATGGATCAGAAGCAATGCATCCGGAGGAAATAGAAGTCCCTTCACATAGAAGAATTCATTTCAACCAAGCTGAAAATGAAGAGTTGCAACTTGAAGCACTTGACTTCCTTGATGAAAAAAAGGGAAAAGGCTCAGCTCAGAATTGCAGCCCATCAACAAAGAATTGCCGGGCACTTCAATTCCAAAGTTCGCCAACGCAGCTTTGAGATTGGAGATCTAGTCTTGAAGAGGGTCATGACAGCAACAGGAGTGTTTGCGCCAAACTGGGAAGGGCCATATGCCATAGGCAAAAAACTTATTGATGGCACTTTCAAACTGACAGCTTTCGAAGGAGATCCAATTCCAAGAGCTTGGAACAGCAATCACTTACGCCCATATTTTACTTAAAAGCTTTACTGAAATATTGTAAAAGAATTATGAATGTATGATTCTTGTATTGAAAGCTATTGTAAAGCTAGTGCAAGTGAATAAAAAGAACTATAAAGCGGATGTAGGCCCAGTTCTTGGCCGAACCACTATAAATCTTGTATTATCTACTATTATAAACTGCCTGTTTTATTTCGATATATAAAGTACTTCAATTGTATTGCTAAAATGTCGATTTAATATTGCAGGCCATTAAAACAAAGCTTACCCATCATAAGACCAAGCGATCCCTGACATCACTCAATAAATGAATGTTCAGCCACAAAAATTCCAGACTCAAATCCTATATAAGATGTGCTTCAAGCAAGCAGTTAGTGGTTCCGCCAGAGGTGGACCCTTCCTAACTAATTGTGATCGTTTGTGCAAACGAACATCCGATTAATTAGCCCATGTCTGCCCCTGCGAACTCAATTAACAATGAAGTATACTTCTTTGGATAAAATAAGCTACTTGCAAAAGAGAGGAATGTGTGCTTGAAAATGATAACAGGGAACCGCTGATATGAGCAAACGGCGAAAAGACATGGGCGAGCTGTCAGCAAACAGCAAAAGACCTCTTCGGTGGCACAAGCCCTCTTCGGAGGCACAACTCTTCGGAGGATGAAGACCTCTAATGGGACTTGCCAGAAAAAGAAAGTTCTCTTTCTCAACAAAAAATATAGGTGTAATGACCGGTGGCAAAGGACACTCGTGAACTAGCTGAGAACGTTTGTGCAAACAAACAATCCAAGTAACTTGTGTCCGCCCCGTAAATCCATCCAACCATGAGAAAGAAACTTCCAGGAAAAAGCCCTACTCGGAGGCACACGTTTCACCATGATCTGAAATAAAACTTCACACGATTTGAAAGGTGAAAAGACCTCTTCAAAGGCACGCATTCCACCAAGATCTGAAATAAAACTTTGTTGGAATGTGAAAAGCCCTCTTCGGAGGCCCATTTCACCAGAGTTGAAATGCTAAAAGACCTCTTCGGAGGCACACATTTCACCGCGATCTGAAATAAAACTTCACACGAATCAAAATGTGAAAAGCCCTCTTCGGAGGCCCGCTTCCCAGCGAACATGGAAAAAACAAAAGCCTCTCCCCAAAGGAAGAAACAAAAAGCCCTCTTCGGAGGCCCGCTTCCCCGCGTACAGGGAAAAAACAAAATCCCTCTCCCCAGAGGCACATACAAAAAAGCCCTCTTCCCAGAGGTACAATCAAACAAAAGCCCTCTTCGGAGGCACAAATAGGTCGAAGCCTTTTCGAACGCCCACTTTACCGTGTAGGAAAATTCACTTGCCAAAAATAAAAGTGGCTTTCTCCGAAAGTGAAGTGTAAAAACTTCTCTATAAAAAAAAGAGAAAAAAAAGAAAGAGAAACTTCTCCAATACGAGGCGCATTCTACTAAATCAGAAAAATATTTCCTTAAATTGGAAAAATTATTCTATAAAGTACAGATGCAAACCTCCTTCGAATGGAAAAGTTGTTCTTTAAAGAAAGAGTACAAGTCTTCTCGAAATAGAAGAGTTGTCCTCAAAAATTTTGCCAATGTGAACGAGGTTGCAATAAGCCATGGTATAGGGGCAATATAATATAGTTACAAAAATAAAAACAATGCTCAAGCAACATACCATAGGTTTACTGCAACATCACACAGAGAAAATAAAGAAACTTGTATGAAAAAGAAGAATAAATGCATTTTCAAATACAGACAGAAGTTTGTACAAGTAAAAGAGTCATTTTATTCCATACTATAAAAGTTTTATACATGTGTAGGTTTCAAAAAAAAAGAAGGTGGGGACCGGTACCCGCACAATCTCCGGTCAACACATGTCTTTATATATACAAGCAAAAAAGTAAAAAAGCAAGACGAAAAGCATGAGTACCAAACCCATCACTTCTTCTTCCTGCCACCTTTCGAGCCTTCGCCTGGCCGGATGATTAACTTTTTGGGCCGAATTGTGAGAGTAGGGGAAGAAAGAGGAAGGGGTGCAATTGGACTTTCTTCTGCTTTTTCATCGCCGGCAGAAGCTTCTCTTCTTTTCTTTGAGACTCCGCGCTTCCCCTTCTTCCTTGAAGAAGACTCACTGCTCGGAGTGAAAAGTGCAGACAACTTTATGTTATCAAAAATAGTTTGCTCCGGGGTTCTTTCGCCTTCTTCAGGTTCCTCGTCCTTTTGTTCTTGAGAAGCGACCGGGTTATCCAAGCCTTGAAGAGCTTCTATCTGCTCCTCTTGTGACCCCGGTTGAGAAATGGAAGGGGAAGTAATCTGAAGAGGCGGAGAGGAAGCAGCTGGAAGAGGGGAAGGTTAGACAACACTTGGCGCTTTCACTGCAGGAGAAGAGAAGTTAAAGTCAGCATCTCTCATAAAAAGAGGAGAAATTGGTGCGTCATGATTTAAGTAATAATCAAAGAGTTCATCAAGCTCATGTGAAGTAAACAAGCAGTCCACTTGAGCAAGTTAGCATTGAGTTTACCTGGAGAGGTAGGCTTTACTATGTCAACTTCAAAGTCCCGCGCCTCAGTGCTTTCTTGACCCTCATCTCCGGTGCGGGCGGTTGCACTTTAAATAGTAGCTTGAGAAGGAGGTGCAAAATAGGAGGTGGAGCCAACAATATCGATGTCGGCCGAAACCGAAGGTTGAACTTGGTCGGTTGAAGTTGCCTTCCCTAAATGTTCTCCTTCTGCCATTTCGGCTCTCTCTTTGGCGAGTTTCTCCTTTCCCCTGGCAAGAGCGGCACATGCATCATCATCTAGATAGTGTGCACTTAAATCTACTTCGGCATATCCAGCTCCTCCAAGCATATCAAGTGCGACTTCCCATACTTTGGCCAAAGTGATTTCATACTCCGGTCCCAAAAATTGGAGGCTACCACGCCCTAGAACACAATGGATGGAAAACTCGAATAGAGTGGATCTGACTTCGGCTTTAGTTGCCATATGAGATTCTTCGGCTGCTACTTTGCCGGCAATAGCTTCATCATGCTCCTTTTTATCTTTAGAAAGTCGAGCTTTTAGCAGTTCAATTTCCAAGTTCTGGGAGTTGGTTTTTTCTCGTAGCTGAGCAGGGTCGGCTCGGTAGCATTCCGCAACTTGTTGCTATGCTTCAAATTTAGCTTCAGCATCTCTCTGTGCAGCGTGAGCATCACTCACCTGTTTATGAAGCACTTCTTCGCTTTGAGAATAGGAAGTGGAAGAAGTGACGAGTTCTTCTTTAAGTTTTTCAACTTCCGCTTCAAGCTTCTCATTATAAGCGGCAATACTCTTCATCTCCGCATCATGCTAATCGAGTGTTTTCTGCCACTCGGATTTGTCATTTTCCATAGTCAGCATGGCTTCGAGTTTTGGGCGATTCGCTCTTTGAAGTTCGTCAACAAGTTTCCACCAGCCAGACGTTCTCTCGATATCGAGTTTGACGGCATCAAGATTTCTCAACATGGCTTGCTTATCGATTGGTACCAAGTCAAGGTCGAAACGCACTCCCTTTAAGCATCAGTGCGGAAACCGACTTTGAAGAGTAGCCGGGCCCTGCCCAACTTGATACGGGGGCCTACTTATGATTGTTTGAATATCTGCTCTTTGAAGGGCAGGAGTGCCGAAAGGATTTTCCAAAGAGACGGGAGTAGCGGGCCTTTCGGAAACTTCAGATGTCAGTTTCTCACTAAGTTTGGCCCGTTTGCTTGGATACTCAACAACATGGCTTTTCCCTTTATAATCACGGGATTTTTGCTTGTGGGAATCATCCTCTCTCTGAGAAGAATCATGTCGTTCGTCCCTTCTCCCGTAGCGTTCTTCGTAAGCACGCTTCTCATGAGCTTTCCTCGCAGCTCTTTCTTCGTCGGTTTCGCAGGAAGCGGGGAGATGCCTCTTGCGGTCATAAGAGCCGCGTCTCCCATAATGCTAGAATTTATCGTAGTAAGAGCCACTTCATCCCATTGGAGAATCTGAAAATAAAGAAAAGATAAATTCAGAAATCTCAAGGCAAGAAAGTTGAATGCATATAAGTGCTGAAAAGTCCTAAGTGTGTGTAATGTGAAAACTACGCGTGTCAAACTACGAACCACTCCTTGGTTGGGAGGTGATGGCGGATTTTACAGCAAGTGTTAATTCTTGGGCTGACGGAGTTTGTTGCTAGATGGATGTCGCTTCAACTGCTGCATATGTAACTTTAGCAGTGATAGGATCATCTTTAAAAAGCTCCCGTGAAGTAATCATCAAGTCGCTCAACCCCTCAAAAGTATCATCACCGCTGTGCCTGGCGGGACTTGTTCTCTCAGTTCCTTCGTCACCAGATTTCCCAGATTGTTGGGGAGGTTCCTCTTCTTCAATAACCAGGGCAAGTGCAAGTTTGCCGGATGGCCGCGAAACATCAATAGAAGTAGAACACTTTACCAATGAAGCCTCAACAGTATGTTCTTTCGGTGTAAGTTCTCCGACAGAAACTGGGGCATCCGATGTCTCTACTGGAGAATCAGGGACTTCATGAGGTTGAGTAGAACGGGAAGGGTGCAGCAGCCCGTATTGGTGAAGAAGTTCATCTTTCATCAAAAATTTAATACTTCTTTCCTCAACCGCAACGTCACTTAATCTTTCGAAAGTCGGCTTGTGGCTGGGATCTCTAGAAGGGAGGAGGAAGTGCTGTAAAAGAAAAGAACGAAATTAGCACCTAGCAACTCGGGCTTTGAAAAGCTCAAATGGAAAAAGAGGGAATAAGCAATCTTACTTCCTACTCTCAAGATGGCGTAAAATCCTGGAGGGCGACGAATGAAGAAGAATTGATTTAAGAACCAGTGGGCGCTTTTCGGAAGATCGACAATCAATCTACGGTTTATGGCGCTTCTAACAAGTGTGATGGAGGGATGGTCTTTGTTCTTTGCGAATGTGCACAAGTAACAAATTTCTTTAAAACTCAGAAGACGATCAAGTGTCCTCTTGAATAGCACACAAAGTTCCATTAGGATGGCATGTCCATTGGGATGCAACTGGAAAGGAGAGATAGTCAATCGGAGGAGGAGTTGCTGAAGAAAGTCATTGAAAGGAGGAATGGCACCACATAGGCACATCTGACGGTTGACGGCGATAAAATCGAGGGATGGCCTATCAGCAGTATCGTTTGGCCCAGGAAGCATATCATCTGCTTCAGCAATACCAAACTGAATACGTAATTGGTTGAATGCCCGTTGACTTAGGGAAGTTGGAGTTCTTTCTGGAGGATTATTCAGTGGATTGGCTATCGGGAAGACCCCTTCAGATTGCTCTATTATCTCCTCTTGAGATGACATTCTACACAAGGAACTGGATATTCAAATATGAAGGTGCACGTTTCCTAAATGTGTGAGGTGTTCTACAAAACTAATAAAACGACAAGCAAATATAACTGAAATTAAACTAATATGCATTTGTCAATTTTAAAGTTTCAAGGCTTGTTGTTTTAAGTTCAAATAAAAGTGCAGTGTTGATGCAAACAAATCAGTCTTAATTGATTAATATGGATTTGCTTTAATACTTCACTTGAATTTGTCGATTCACAGCATTTCATATAATTTCTTTAAGTTGATTATTCTTTATCGACTAATCTGCCACTCGATATGGGCAATCAATTGTAGTATATTCGCCCGAGTTTTCTATAAATGTTGTGTTTAACAGGTTATTAGCATTAAAGTTAATATAATCTGTAAGGAAATACAACAAGTTTGCGTAATTTATCTCGACATTTCAGGTTGAGGGTTCAAGTTGAATGCTGTTTGCGCCAAAATTGATCCACTTCCATATGTCTCATATACTTCGTTAGATGAACCGTGGGGTCTGTTCTCCCGTCATACATGTCTAACGATGGTAACTTGAAATCCGATGGGTTCCTAGCTCGTCTGATTGCTGGAGTAAAAGGACTCCTATTAACATCCTCCAAATCTTTGTTTACCAAACCACCTCTCATAGCTCTTCTAACCATCTCCGCCAATCTGTCGTTGTCACCGAGATGCAATTCATTTGAGGTCCGCCACTTGACCGCGCACGGTCGCACTTCACCTCAAATGGCTCGATCCCGAACGATCATCATTTGAAGTCAGGCGCTTGACCATGAACGGTCACACTTCATCTCAAATATCTCGATCCCGAACGGTAGCTATTTGAGGTCGCATAAAACTATAAATTCCTTTGCAGGACATCAACAGGATATGAACGTCCAGCTCATGGCATTACAAAACACGCCTTCCTACCGCAAGGCATGTTTCGGGGGGCAAATGTTATCCCGCTTTTTGGCAAAGCCGTAATACCAAAGGATTGGTCGAAAATGAGAGACAATTCGCCTCAGAGATTGGTTGCATTCTAATTCACTATGGATATCGATGAATTTTGTCGGAGCCCGGATCAGCCTATAATTGATGGGACATGACTAGCAAAGCCACGAGAGCCAGCGTTTCAAATTTCAAGTCAATCCGACTTCGTATGCTCAAGTTATGATGGATTCGACCCTATGGATTCGACCCTATCGATTCAACCTTATGGATTCGACCCTATGGATTCGACTCTATGGATTCGACCCTATCGATTCGACCCTGATCGATTCGACCCTATCGATTTGACCTTGATCGATTCAACCATATGGATTCGACCCTATGGATTCGACCCTATCGATTCGAACCTATGGATTCGACCCTATCGATTCGACCCTGATCGATTCGACCCTATCGATTCGACCCTATCGATTCGACCCTACCGATTCGACCCTGGCATGACAACCGGAAATGCAATCTTGAATGGATCATAACTCGAGATCTACAAGTCCAAATGCCATGAAATTTTTACAGGAGTTTGCTTACATGTTGAAGAATGTCCACACCAAATTTCATCTTGATTGGACACTTTCTTGATCGATTCGAACCAAGGGTCGAATCGATCCCAAAGTGGGCCCGGACCTCCAGAATTCGGCCGTGTGGGCCCCCTCACGTGGCAGAAGTGGTCTCCCCGGATTTTAGGCGAAATATCAGCCTCCTACGCCTATAAATAGAGCCCCAGGTCATTCAGGAAAGGGGATCAGAATTCAGAAGCGCCAAGACTCTACCGGATTCAATTCTACACCTTATCATCGTTGTTGCATTCGAGTTTCAGAGATATAGCCCATTGTAACTTGCTGTAACCAACTGTAATCATCAAGAGAATATCAATAAAGATAGAAAACTTCAAAGTGGACGTAGGCAAGATCGCCGAACCACTATAAATCCTGTGTTTGTGATTGTGATTTGCTGAATTACTCCGATTGTTATTGCTTAGATCTGAGTTCAATATTGATTATTGCTGATTTGTGTTCATAAACGGGTGCTTCCACGATATCGGGTGTTTGTGACCAATTTTGGCGCAAACAAATGCCGTCATATTTTTGCAAGTAAACAAATTCAAGTAACTTGTCATAAGGTCAAGGTTCATCAATCAAGTCCAGCAACCTTGCATAAGTCGAATTATCTTAAGTCGCATTGTCCAAGTTAAAGAATTCAAGGCATGAGGCTTCAGGTCAAAATAAAGCAAATTCGTCCAAGTGCTAGCTCGGCCACGACCTAAAACCTATGCCGCAAAAAGTTAGGTCGTTGGTCTCTTAGGTCGTTCTGCTTTAAACTTTGTATTGTTCCAGTAAATTAGGTCAAGAGCGTGATAGGTCGCAATCAAGTTAAGTTGCAAGAATGTTAAGTCGTAAGCATGTTAGGTCGTAAGCCTGTTGGGTCGCAAGCAAGTTAGGTCGTATGATCCACATTCAAGCCAAAGACCCTAAGGCCCATCCTCCACTCAAGTGTTGGCACGCGTCCTTCACCTCATAATCACCAGGAGCGCAACAGTTCGACCTAGAATCCAATAACCCGTTAACTAAAGGCCATCTCAATGCACCAATTCACCTAACTCCTAACCCGATAATCCGCTGGCTTCTCCACAAACAAAAACACTCATCACCCCATATCATCGAATCACCTCAGAATTGCCACAAATCCAATGCACTGCCATTTTATCGCGAATTACAACGACAACATGATCGATGGCAGCCGCGAGTCGATCGAAACATGGTTCGCAGTGAAGCACGACACAAAAAGTGAATTGGAAACAAAAAATGGGAGGTTAGCAATTCGACGATGGATATAGTTGAACAACGACCAGATTCACTCACGTAATGTGATGGAAAGATGATCGGGGCCGTTTGTTTGGAATTTGTCTTTGAAAGCTCAGAAATTCGCTAATGGTGGCTTCAAACAAAAGAATAAGTAAAGAGGAAGAAACGAGCTAGCAGTTATATAAGGCAAAAGCAAATGGGCATACGGGTTAAGTTAACTCTTGGGTCGCTCACGACCTACGACCTAGGTGTGTACTTCGAGGGGCAAGTGTTAATTCCTCTTTTAAAAGCGACCTAACGACCTATGGGGAGAAGCGACCTAACCACCTGTGCGATGCAGCGACCTAACTATCTGTGGGATGCAGCGACCTAACTATCTGTGGGATGCAGCGACCTAAAGTGTGAAGCGACCTGGTAGCTAAGTGGATTTACCGACCTAACGGATTAAAGAGCCTAACTACCTAATGAGTTAACGAGTTAACGACCTAAAGTATCTCACGACTTAGCGACCTAAGGACTTAACGACATAGCGAGCTATACAAAACCGAGGTAACTTGTCTTCCTTATGTCGTTCCTTCCCTAGGTCGCCCACGACCTATGACTTGTTCAGGTGATCAAGGGCGCTCCTGTTAGGCCGTAAACCATGTCTACTAAGTCACTCACGACCTACGACCTTTTCCTAAGTCGTCTACGACCTACGACCTAACTCCGAGCTCTCCTATAAATACCCCACTTACTCCAATAGGAAGAGGATCTTTTTGGCTCATTTCTGGAACGCCGATACTCTGCTGAATTCTCTACTCACTCGACACTTCAAACACGAAAGACATCTCAACGAACTTCAAGAGGAAGTCTAACACAATCGACATGGATTCAAAGAATTCTTCTACATCGGAGTTCTACCCATTTGTCCTATCAGTGGTTGATGCAGCCAAGACCAGAGAAGAAGCTGTGCAAACTCTAATTCCAGAAAACATGAATTTATGGTGTGGTGTGATGAGTCGTTCGCGACTTAGTGAAAGTTTGGGTCGTTGCCGATCTAAGGAAGAAAGGACACGAGTTAACAAGCCAAGGGGGAAGATAAGCCGACTCAACAGAAGCATATGGGGATGTTTCCGACCTAACGGGTTACATGGGCAAGAGCATGCTTTAGGTCGTTTCCGACCTAAGGACAAGAAGTTACGAGTTGATGGGAGCATAGGTCGTTTCCGACCTAAGGCCTTGAGTCGGAGGAAGTTGAGTCGGCATGCGCCTGAGTCGGCCATAGGAGCAGATGTGTTGTTGGCCTTGAGTCGTTAGGTCGTATACGACCTAACTGTTGTAGCTTGAGTTGTTTGAGTCGTTAAATGTAAGTCGGTTGTGTTGAGTCGTATGAGCCGTTGTACTTTTAAGTCGTATGTCGTATACTATGTACTGTGTGTGGAAGTGATGTGTTGAGTCGTGTGCGACTCAAGGGTTGAATCGGCAATGAGCTTGAGTCGGTTGTATTTTGTTCTATTGTAAAGGCGTTGAGTCGCGTGAGTTAAGTCGGTCACGATCTAAGTTGGGTCGTGAGTCGGTGCCGACCTAGGAGTCAGGTGAGAATTTGTGTGTGTCGAGTTGTGAAAGCTATAAATAGCGCGTGTGTTGTACATTGTAGGTGGTTGATGTTGAATAAAATTTCTCTTTTGTTAGCTTTGTGCTTTCATACCAATTGGTAGTTGAGTGTAATCTCCTATCTCCTCTTTCGGTTAATCGAGTGCGCTCGATTCAACGATCGTAGAAGCCGATTCACGGAATCTAGTGCGCTAGATCAACGTGCGAAGAATTGTAGATCTTTAAACACGGTATAGTGCGCTATCAACGTGTTTGAGATAGCTAGAGTTCGGTATCTTTGGATCAACGAACTTGGGCATTTTGGTATCTTCAACTCACCGATTGCTACATTTCATCGATTGAAGTTTTGTTTGATTAATCCGCTGCGTCATTATTGGTATCGGAGCCATACTTAGCCAATCATAGCTAAGTTTGATTCTTGGAGCCAAGTTTTTGAAGTTTGAAGTAGTTCATCGTGTCATATTGGATTGCATCAAGTTTGGAGTGTTGGATCCATTTCATTTTGGATCAAAAGGAGCAAAGGTGTTTGAATTTGGTCTTGGGTTTTTGCGCGCCAAGGATTAAAGTGTGAAGGCCGTGTATACTTGGGAGTGGCCGTGCCTTGTTGTGTGCATTGAAGTGTTTGTAATGGGTAGCCGAGACAAGTTTGGACTGAGCCAAGTTAAGTCGTGAAGCCTTGCCGAGACAAGTGCGCCGAGTTAAGGTAGAGCCGTATATAAGCATAGCCGAGACATTGTTGGTTGTATTGTGTGAAGTTTTGTGAAGTTTTTAACCATGCCACCGAGGAGAGCTAACCGACATCAAAACGTTGAAGCTTTGTATCGTAGAGAAGAAGCCGAGCTTATGGAACAACGTATTAATGAAAAATTTGATGAAGGCATTGGTAAATTGGAGAGATTGATGAATGATTTGAATCAAAGAAGGAGATCACCAAACTCGAACCATGGAGGAAACCGAGTTTCGCCATCGGTTACGGAAGCGAGGAGGGTATCACCACATTCTTGTAGAGATAGAAGAGAAACATCAATTTCATCACGAAGAGATCATCATGACTATGCACATGAAGAGAGAAGAAGTCAACGTGAATTTGACCATGAAGCATATAGAGATGAGGAGAGACATAGTCAAAGAAGCATGCATGAACAAAGGGATGACATTGGTCGAGATCGATGTAGGCGTACTTTTGATTTTGTTGAAGAGGGTGATAGAGCAAGTATTCATTATCGAGATCGAGACCAAGTTCGAAATTCTTACCGTGATATGGAGGATGACCGTCGTTGGGAGTCGGGTATGAAAATGGAGATTCCGGAGTTTAAAGGCGGGATGGTTGCTGAGGAATTCTTAGATTGGTTGTCTAATGTGGAGGAAATCTTTGATTTCAAGGAGGTGCCGGAGAATCGAAGGGTGAAGTTAGTTGCTACAAGGCTGAGGGGGAGAGCATTGGCATGGTGGCAGCAAACTAAACTTACTCGAGAACGAATGGGGAAGTCAAAGATAGAATCTTGGGAGAAGATGAAAAAGTTGATGAGATCTACTTTCTTACCTTATAATTACCAGTCACTTATGTATCAGAGGTTGCAGAATCTGAGGCAGGGGACAAAGTCTGTTAGTGATTATGCTGATGAATTTTACCAACTCATTGCCAGGAATGATATCATGGAGACAGAAGAGCAGTTAACTGCTAGATTCGTTGGGGGTTTGAGAATGCAGATCCAGGATATGGTTAATATGTTTGATCCTAGATCCGTTGTAGAGGCACATCAGAAAGCGTTAGCTTGGGAGAAACAAGGAAGGCGTGGAGGTGGTGTGTTTACTAATTCCAATAACCAAGCAAGGGGTGTTGGCGGAAGTTCTAATACTCCTAAACCAGTTACCAAGCCAGTGGTGAAGGAGGCTGAGAAGGCAAGGGCTAGCAGTATTTTCAAATGTTATAATTGTCAGGAGTTGGGTCACAAAAGCAACGAATGTCCGAAGCCGAAGAAGAGAACCATGGTTGCAGAGGTTGAAGCAGATGATGGTGAGGAGGCAGAGTATTCAAATGTACCTTATGTTGAGGAGGAAGAAAAAGTGTCGGGTGATGAAGGTTGTAATCTTATGATGAGGAGAAGTTGTTTGACACCTAAGCAAGAGGAGGATTGTAGTTGGCTGAGAAGCAATATTTTTCAATCGACATGTACTATTCTGGGGAAAGTTTGCAAGTTCGTTATTGATGCGGGGAGTTGTGATAATATTATTTCTACAGAGGCAGTTAGGAAGTTGAATTTGAAGACCGAGAAGCATCCTAAACCATACAAGCTAGCATGGTTAAGGAAAGGAGGTGAAGTGAAAGTGTGTCGAAGAGCTTGTGTGAATTTTTCAATCGGAAAGAAGTACAAAGATGAAATCTGGTGTGATGTCGTAGATATGGATGTTTGTCACTTATTGTTGGGCAGACCATGGCAGTTTGATAGAGCAGTTCAGCATGACGGTCGTGCCAACAGTTACAGTTTCATGTTCGAGGGTACTAAAATCACTTTAGTTCCTAAGAGACAGCAGCAGAAGGAGAGCAAGCTAGAAGAGATTGAAGAATTGAAAACTCTGTTGACTTTGAAGGAGTTTGTTAAAGAAGTGGAGGAAGAACCGGAAGTGTTTTTGTTGATTGGGAGAGAGAGTAGTGAAGAAGTTGAGATTCCCGAAGAAGCAAAGCCAGTTTTGGAAGAGTTTGAAGATGTCTTTCCAGAGGAGTTGCCAAAGGAGTTACCGCCACTTAGAGACATTCAACATCAGATTGATCTTGTTCCAGGAGCAGTGTTACCACATCGACCACATTACCGTATGAGTCCGAAGGAACATGAGGAGTTACGAAGGCAAGTGGAAGAGTTGCTTGAGCAGGGGCGTATTCAGGAAAGTTTGAGTCCATGTGCTGTGCCAGCATTGTTGGTACCCAAGAAGGACGGAACTTGGAGAATGTGCACTGATAGTAGAGCTTTGAATAAGATCACTGTTCGTTACAGATTTCCTATGCCGAGGTTGGATGATTTGTTGGATCAGTTGAGTGGGGCAACTATATTCTCGAAAATTGATTTGAAGAGTGGTTATCATCAAATTCGTATCAGACCTGGAGACGAATGGAAGACAGCTTTCAAAACTAGAGAGGGGTTGTACGAATGGTTGGTTATGCCATTTGGTTTGTCTAATGCACCTAGTACATTCATGCGGGTGATGAATCAAATTTTTAGACCATTCATTGGAAAGTTCGTCGTGGTGTATTTCGATGATATTTTGATTTATAGCAGGAGTACGGAGGAGCATGTTCTACATCTGAGGGAAGTGTTGCTTATTCTTCGTGAAGAACAATTTTATGCTGCTACAAAGAAATGTGTGTTTATGACACCTACTGTTTTATTCCTGGGTTATGTTGTTTCAGGGAAAGGTATTCAAGTTGACCAGAGCAAAGTTGAAGCAGTCAAGAATTGGCCACAGCCAAAGACAATTACAGAAGTGAGAAGTTTTCATGGGCTAACGTCATTCTACCGAAGGTTCATACCACACTTCAGTAGCGTGATGGCTCCAGTGACTGATTGCATGAAGGGTAAACAGTTTGTGTGGTCAGAGGAAGCGGGGGTTGCCTTTGAAAGGATCAAGGAATTGTTGACGTCTGCACCAATTCTTGTTCTACCTAATTTTCAGTTGTTGTTTGAATTGCATACTGATGCTTCGAAGGTTGGTATTGGAGGAGTTCTGAGCCAGAATGGGAAGCCAGTTGCTTATTTCAGCGAAAAGTTGTCAGGGGCAAAGATGAGATACAGTACATACGATGTTGAGTTTTATGCTGTTGTTCAGACGGTTAAGCATTGGAGACATTACTTATTTCAGAAGGAATTTGTTCTGTACACTGATCACGAAGCTTTGAAACATTTACAGGGGCAAGATAAGATTTCTGCGAGACATGCGTCATGGATTGCTTATTTGCAGCAGTTTACTTTTGTCGTTAAACACAAATCAGGGGTGACGAATCGAGTAGCAGATGCTTTGAGTAGGAGGAGTCATTTACTAACGACAATGAAGATTGAAGTGACGGGGTTTGAAATGTTGCCAGAGATGCTTGAAGAAGATCCTTACTTTGTGAAATATGTTGAAAAAGTGAAGGATGGGATTGCCGATGAATTCATGTTGGTTGATGGTTTTCTGTTTAAAGGAAATCGTTTATGTATTCCGGATTGTAGTTTGAGGATGAAGATTGTGAAGGAATTACACGAGGAAGGGCATGTGGGCCGCGATCGTACTTTGCAGTTGATTTCGCAGTCTTACTTTTGGCCGTCGATGAGAAAAGAGGTTGAAAGGTTCGTGGAGCGATGTCATATTTGCCAAGTTTCAAAGGGGACAGCAACGAATGCAGGGTTGTATATGCCATTACAAGTACCATCTAAGCCATGGGTTGATATTAGCATGGATTTCGTTTTGGGTTTGCCGAGAACTCAAAGGGGAAATGATTCGATATTTGTTGTGGTGGACAGGTTTTCGAAGATGGCACATTTTGTTGCTTGCAAGAAGACAGCAGATGCAGTTCGAGTAGCACAGTTATTTTTCAAGGAGATTTATAGACTTCATGGTTTACCAGAATCTATTGTTTCTGATAGAGATACTCGTTTTCTGAGTCACTTTTGGTTGAGTTTGTGGAAGATGGTAGGAACGAAACTGAAATTTAGTAGTGCTTATCATCCGCAAACTGATGGGCAGACAGAAGTTGTTAATAGGTCATTGGGGAATTTGTTGCGTTGTCTTGTACAGGATAATTTGAGAAGTTGGGACATGAAGCTATGCCAGGCAGAATTTGCTCATAATCATGCAGTAAATCGAAGCACAGGATTCAGTCCGTTTCAGATTGTTTATTCAAATTTACCCAGGGGGCCGTTGGATTTAGCAGTTGTACCACAGTCAAAGAGAACAGTTAAACGAGCTACTGATTTTGTTGAAGAGCTGAATGAATGTCATAAAATCGTTCAGGAACGATTGGAGAAGTCGAATGAGAAGTATAAGAAGTCTGCAGATTTGAAACGTCGAAATGTTGAATTTAACGAAGGTGATTTGGTTTATGCTATATTGACAAAGGATCGTTTTCCAGTGGGTGCTTACAACAAGTTGAAAGCCAGAAAAATTGGTCCAGTGGAAGTTTTGAAGAAAATCAATGAGAATGCTTATCGATTAAAGTTACCAAATGATGTTTATACTTCTGATGTTTTTAACGTCAAACATTTAGTTCCATATCATGGAGATGAGATTGTTGAGGAAGAATTTACAAATTCGAGGTCGAATTTTTCTCAACCAGGGGAGGATGATGCAGCCAAGACCAGAGAAGAAGCTGTGCAAACTCTAATTCCAGAAAACATGAATTTATGGTGTGGTGTGATGAGTCGTTCGCGACTTAGTGAAAGTTTGGGTCGTTGCCGATCTAAGGAAGAAAGGACACGAGTTAACAAGCCAAGGGGGAAGATAAGCCGACTCAACAGAAGCATATGGGGATGTTTCCGACCTAACGGGTTACATGGGCAAGAGCATGCTTTAGGTCGTTTCCGACCTAAGGACAAGAAGTTACGAGTTGATGGGAGCATAGGTCGTTTCCGACCTAAGGCCTTGAGTCGGAGGAAGTTGAGTCGGCATGCGCCTGAGTCGGCCATAGGAGCAGATGTGTTGTTGGCCTTGAGTCGTTAGGTCGTATACGACCTATCTGTTGTAGCTTGAGTTGTTTGAGTCGTTAAATGTAAGTCGGTTGTGTTGAGTCGTATGAGCCGTTGTACTTTTAAGTCGTATGTCGTATACTATGTACTGTGTGTGGAAGTGATGTGTTGAGTCGTGTGCGACTCAAGGGTTGAATCGGCAAAGAGCTTGAGTCGGTTGTATTTTGTTCTATTGTAAAGGCGTTGAGTCGCGTGAGTTAAGTCGGTCACGATCTAAGTTGGGTCGTGAGTCGGTGCCGACCTAGGAGTCAGGTGAGAATTTGTGTGTGTCGAGTTGTGAAAGCTATAAATAGCGCGTGTGTTGTACATTGTAGGTGGTTGATGTTGAATAAAATTTCTCTTTTGTTAGCTTTGTGCTTTCATACCAATTGGTAGTTGAGTGTAATCTCCTATCTCCTCTTTCGGTTAATCGAGTGCGCTCGATTCAACGATCGTAGAAGCCGATTCACGGAATCTAGTGCGCTAGATCAACGTGCGAAGAATTGTAGATCTTTAAACACGGTATAGTGCGCTATCAACGTGTTTGAGATAGCTAGAGTTCGGTATCTTTGGATCAACGAACTTGGGCATTTTGGTATCTTCAACTCACCGATTGCTACATTTCATCGATTGAAGTTTTGTTTGATTAATCCGCTGCGTCAGTGGTGTAATCGAAGATTGTTGTAAAGTTGTAATTGATTCAGCAATAAAGAAGAATAAAGTGGACGTAGGCTTAACTTGAAGCCGAACCACTATAAAACTGTTGTCTTTTTACTGATTTCTCCGTGACTTTTCTACTTACTTTTAATTCCCGTATAGACGGGTGGTGCTTTCACTTAATCTCTACTTACACCGGGGTGTTAGCGACCAATTTTAAGCGTTAACAGGTTTCAAGAAAATTAAATAGAAGAGTTGTCTGCAAAATCGAAATTACAGGCAAATTTAAAACTTGTTGAAAAAATTGATTATCATAATTTTTGGTTTCAGGCATATCAATCTAATCGTCTTTGAAAAAAATGAATTTTAAAAGCAAAATCAAATTTTTTAATCATGTATATACGGATAAATTTGAGGGTGAACGGAATTGCTATTTTCTCGAAATTATGGTGATCAATGGAGTTTGGGTGCTTGAAATCATGGTCGAGGCTTGCTGGAAGCTTGGAGTTCATCAGAAAAATGCTCAAAAATTTTCCTATTCACCGTGGCGATCGCACGACTGAGAATTAGGGTTCAAACCCGTATTTGAACGAGGTCGAAATAAGTGGTTGTTGTAGCTTCATCGTTGCACCAGGGTTGATCGCACCGGTGGCGATCGAAGCCTTGAAATAAGCGATGCTTCCACTATAGACGCGTGGCCTCTGGTGGCCTGAGTTGGCTAGACGAGTTGATTTTTCGGCGACGAATGTTTGTTCCAGTTTGGGTTCATTATCAAAGTTGCAATTTCGTCGATGATTTGCAATTATGTGTGTTTGTGTGGTTTAGGGAGGTCATCGTGGATGTTTCGACGACCAGAAATTCAGCTGGAGGCGGCCGAAGTGGTTGTGCATGTGCACACAGTTGGAGTTGTGTTAGGGGGAAAAGGTTTGGGGAAGAAGGGAAATAACTCAAAGTACCACTCGGGGTTTAGGAAAGATGACCGAAGCTAGGGTCGAGTGGTTTTGGCTACACATCGGGTCGTTTTAAAACTTAAAAAAATTTACGTGGGGAAATTTTTTACATGGGTCGATCATGGTAAAACTCGAAGCAATGAGCACTTTTCTCGGGTGTGACTCGAGATGGCGTCGGGTTGGTCATTTGAAACAATATTTCCAGTATTAAAATTTTAAAAATATAAGTTTAAATGATTTCTAAATTCGTTCTTTATAAAATGACGATTGTTTGTTAAGTGGAATATGAAGTTAATGGTCTTGAAATAATTATTTGAGATTAATTAAGTTCAAAGATGTTTTAAACTTATATTTTTAAATAAAGTTTTTTAAACTTAACTTAATAAAATAATTAAGAAGTTAATCAAATATTTAAACTGTTAACTTAAAAACAAATTTATTTATAACGATTAAATAATGATTAATAATTAATGATTTGTAATTACTTTGTAAGATAATTAATTAAATAATAATTGACTAATAAAAGTAATTAGGATTTAATTAATTAACAATTAAGAATTAATTAATTAAGATAATTAATTAAGGAATAATTAATTAATAAAGTTGATTAAGATTTAATTAATTTATAATTAATAATAATTAATCATCGATTAATTAATAAAAATAATAATGTGGTTAATTAATTTGAATCACATAATTAATTCGTCTGAATTGAAGATGGTTGACCATTATCAAATGTTGATATTTCTGTTTGTGATTGTGATACTGTGTGATGTTAATTGCTTTATGCCGAACTTAGATTTGTAATTTGCTATTATGTAAATATGAAAACCCTTTAGCCCGTAAAACGACATTTAAATTTCCATGCGACACGGAGTCGGATTCTAGTTGGTTATCCGAAACCCATATCGAACCCCGAATGTGAATCTTTGTGACTGATACATCCACGCGTTCTAAAATTGAGCGCTCACTATTTGGATTAGCGAGAGAGGACTTTGTGTCATATAACCCATTTCGAATAGTGATACGATGAAATGAATAACATTTGAAGACGGTGATGAAGACCGGGTGTCTTCGAAAATGATAGGATGACCTATCGAATGTCTCTGCACTGAGTTGCTTTGGTATAGAGATCTCCACATGTGATGAAGAGTCTGATCGGGATTGTGGATACCCGGATTGCAAGGGCTTCTTCTTTTATTGGACGAAGTGCCTTCAGTTCTTTTATTGGGTGCTCGAAATCGTGGTCGAGGCTTGCTGGAAGCTTGGATTTCGTCAAAAAATGCTCAAAAATTTTCCTATTTGCCGTGGCGATCGCATGACAGCAAATTCGCTTTTAATCCCAAATTTGAACGAGATCGAAACACGTGATTGCTGTAGCTTTATCGTTACACCGGGGTTGATCACACCGGTGGAGATCGAAGTCGTGAAGATAAGCGAAGCTTCAACTGTAGACGTGCGGCCTCTGGTGGCCTGAGTTGGCGAGACGAGATGATTTTTCGGCGACGAATGCTTGTTCCAGTTTGGGTTCATTGTTAAAGTTGCGATTTCATCGATGAATTGAAATTTTGGGTGTTTGTGTGGTTTAGGGATGTCACCGTGGATGTGTCGATGACAAGAAATTCAACTGGAGGCGGCTGGAGGGATTGTGCATGTGCACACAGTTGGAGTTGTGTCAGCGGGCAGTAGTTTGGGGAAGAAAGGAAATGACTCGAAGTACCACTCGGGGTTTAGGAAAGATGACTCGAAGCTAGGATGGAGTAGTTTCGGCTACACATCGGGTCGTTTTAAAATTTAAACAAATTTAAGTGGGGAAATTTTTTACACGGGTCGATCTTGGTAAAACTCGAAGCAATAAGCACTTTTGCTCGGGTGTGACTTGAGATAGCCTCGGGTTGGTCATTTGAAACAGCATTTCCAATTTTAAAATTTTAAAAATATAAGTTTAAATGATTTCTAAATTCATTCTTTATAAAATGATGATTGTTCGTTAAGTGGAATGTGAAGATAATGCTGTTGAAATAATTATTTGAGATTAATTAAGTTCAAAGATGTTTTAAACTAATATTTTTAAATAAAGACATTTTAAATTTAACTTAATAAAATAATTGAGAAGTTAATCAAATATTTTAATTGCTAATTTAAAAACAAATTTATTTATAATGATTAAATAATTAATGATTTGTAATTACTTTGTAAGATAATTAATTGAAGAATAATTAATTAATAAAAGTAATTAGGATTTAATTAATTAACAATTAAGAATTAATTAATTAAGATAAATAATCAAGGTATAATTAATTAATAAAGTTGATTAAGATTTAATTAATTTGTAATTAATAAAAATTAATCATTGATTAATTAATAAAAATAATTATGTGGTTAATTAATTTAAATCACACAATTAATTCATCTTAATTGAAGATTGTTGACTATTATCAAATGTTGTGTACTGGATTGATATTTCTATTTGTGATTGTGATACTGTGTGATGTGAATTGCTATGTGCTGAACTGTGATTTTTATTTTGCTACTATGTGAATATAAAAACCCTTTAGCCCGTAAAATGGCATTTAAATTTCGATGCGACTGGGAGTCGGATTCTAGTTGTTTATCCGAAACCCACATCGAACCTGGTGAAGACTGGGTGTCTTCGAAAACGATAGGATAACCTATCGAATGTCTCTGCACTGAGTTGCTCCGGTATAGACATCTCCACATGTGATGAGGAGTCCAATCGGGATTGTGGATACCCAGATTGCAAGGGCTTCTTCCTTTATTGGATGAAGTGCCTTCGGTTCTATACGAACCTAGAACAGACTTATATGGTTGTATGTCTGACATTACACTTTAAGATATAAAAAAGATTTCTTTCAAATGCATATCTATTGGTGGTGGAGAATTTATTCCCTTAGCTTAACACTCTTCTATGAGACGTACGAGCTCAGAGATTATGTAGATGAAGGTTATCAGTGATATACTCCCAATTTGGCAGTGTAGCATGCTAAAGGCTGCTGAGTGTTGATGATCATTTGTTGTTCAAAGCATGGCTTTCGCGTAAAGCGTAGCTTTGTTGACAAGACCTCATCGGACCTCACACCCCGGAAATGGTCGAAACAGGAAAGATAAGGTAGGGTTATGAGGGTCGCGCCCTTTAGGGTATGTCGTTTCCTTCTGGAAAAAAGTGTTATCATGGTATGGAGCCCAGATACTTAACCTATGTGATTGCTGCAATTTCATTACTGTGTGGTTGTTGCTTTGCGGTTGAGGGCCCTCGGATAAAGCTCGCAAACGACCGAGGAATGGCATAGTCGTGTAGTAGTTACCTAGTTACAGAGGTAACCCGACCTTGTGTTGGCAGAGAACTGGTTAAGTTCTCGGGATGTCCCTCTAGAGGCGTACCTAAGTGGCATAGGAAGTTCCTTAGCCTGACCATTTGTTGGAAATTCAATTCCCAATACGAACCTCATACGGTTTTAGTTGTAGAACCTGCCATTTAACATGGCAGCTATAGTAGGCATAGTATAATGGTACCTACGTCGGCTAAGATTAATATTATATTTTTTAAATTTTTTCACACTATGCACTAGTTATAATATCAAAGAGTTTCTCGTAATAAGCATATTTGACTATCACAAGGAGAAATCTCCCCCAAGTGTGCGATTTCATTGTGTGTGTGCCGGGAGGCCTTTTGGTAGTTTCATTTTCCAAAAGCATGAACGGTTTTCTTTTAAATTTTTTATTTATTTAACAGAAGTTGTTTTTGTTTACTCATACCTGTCCCATGACTGACCCGGAGTTTATTGTTTCCTTTCTAAACTCTGGATGCCCATAATTTCCACACAGGTAGCCTAGTAGCAGGTTTCTGTGTTTTGGTTGCTAGCTAGATTTTGAAGTCTTTTTGTTTGGAAGCAATTGGACTTTGGGAGTTTTGGCTTTGGCAATCTCTTAAAGTGTTGGACTTTTTGAAGACCTTATCATAAGAGATGTATTTGGAAGCTTTTGCACACTTTATTGTTGTGCCATTGCGAAGTTATCATTATGTTGTTGTTGTTGTATCAATATGTTGCACTCTGATGATGGATCTTGTGATGATGTTGTATCTATGATCAATGATATTCATTTTGTTTCCGCTGTTTTATATTCATCTAATGTTGTTGTAAGCTCCATCCGACTGGAGTTCGATGTTTGAATCTTCGGCAGTAAAATACAAGTGAGGTATTTGATGTCGATTTTCGAACATTGGATTTCGGGTAGTGACAAGTGGTATCAGAGCTAAAGCTTGAGTAAGAACTTTAGCTACGGAGTATAACACATTAGATGACTCATTAGAAATAGGGTGAAGTATACCCTAGAACGAGTATAACCCGAGACCGAAACTCTAAATTTTCTTAGTCTATCTCTTTTAACTGCTGATATTCCTTAAGATATCTCGTCCGTATATCTATATCAAGTTTCTTACTAATTTCATATAGTAAGAATGAGCAAACGAAGAAGAAGAGCTAGGGGTCAACGAAATGCCACAATAGTTGGTCAAGTTCCCCCAACAACAGAAGCAGCTTTATCTACTCAGCATCAACCGAATCTGGCTGATTTATAAGAGCTTCTCAAGGCTTGGTGGTAAGCCGTTCACCGACAAGGAGTCGATTGTCGAGGCCTAAGCATGGATCAGATCATGTGAAACTTTTTTTAAAGGGTTTAAGCTGCAAGACGATCAGATGCGACTCATAGCTTCTTGGCAACTTCAAGAAGAAGCCCTAGCATGGTGGGAGACAGCCACTGTAGGTGAACTAGAAGAAGAGTTTACTCGGGAGAGATTTAAAGAAGTATTTGGAAAGCGCTATATGTCATCTGCTGAAATTTCTCGAATGTACCAGGAATTTATGGACTTAAAGCAAGGGAGTTTGTAATTTGAGGAGTATCTAAACAAATTCAGTGAATTGTCTCATTTCGGTCCAGAATTGGTAAATACACCTCTAAAGAAAAAAATGAATGGTTCATTCATGGGATGAGTAAGAAGTTCCACGAAAGAATGACTGGCCACGTCAAAGAATCTTTTTCAGATCTGATTGATATTGAGTACATATATGCTACACTGGATATGCAAGAAGCCCCGGAGGAGAAAGAAAATTCGAGCAATCAAAATTGAAGAAATGGAATTTTAGAGGGAAGAAACCCTAGCAGGGTAAGGAGAAAAAAAAGAGCAATCAGGGAAGCCCAGCAGAGAATGTTACTTGCTTCAATTGTTTGGAAAAAGCCACTATTAAAACAGTTGTAAGAAGCCAAAGAGAGATCAATCTGTACAAGCAAAACCTAGAAAATGCTATTATTATCAGAAATTGGGACACGAGGTTAAAGAATGCCCAAACATGAAGCAAGCTCAGACAGCAAAGGTGTACGCAGTCAAAGACAAACCTGCATCCTCCAAAGCAGAAAAGGGGAAAGGAGTTCTGGAAGGTAACCTTACTATTTATGATAGCATTGTTAGAGTTCTATTTGACACGGGCGCTACACATAGTTTTATCTCTCAACAAGCTATAAATGAATTAAATCTTGAACCTGATTGTGTTGACGAGCCTATATGCATGAGGAATCCAGTTGGATGCCTCGCAAACCTTTATCTTCGATGTAGAGACATCCCTATATCATATTCTTGTTACCAATTCCCTATCGGTCTCTTTGTCCTTAATTTTATTAAGTTTGGAATCTTACTCGGAATGGATTGGCTAACCAAATACGAAGCCAAATTGAATTGTAACAATCGATCGATTTCGATTAAAACCAAATTTGGAGATTTCATTGAGATTTCTTGTGAGGACTATAATCCTAAAAGAGATGGGTTGATGTAAAACTTGGGTTATCCCGAACCCAGTCAGAGTCTATACCCACTGTCCGAGATTTTCCAGACGTGTTTGAAGAAGTAGAATCCTTACTCCACATAGAGAAATAAAATTTTCAGAATTGACCTAGTAACCAATGCTCGTCCTGTCGTTCATGCATGTCGTAGGATGGCGCCTAGGGAAAGGGTTGAATTAGTCAAGCAAACTGATGATTTGCTAAATAAAGGGTTAATCCGTCCTAGTGTTTCTAAATGGGGTTCAGTAGTAGTGTTTGTTGCTAAATCGGATGGATCTTTGAGATTGTGTGTGGATTACCGCGATCTCAATAAGCTGACTCTCAAGAACAAATTTCTTCTACCTAGAATTGATGATCTATTTGATCAATTGCATGACGCTCGTTTCTTTTCGAAGATGGATCTAGCCCAGGGATTCCATCAGCTACGAATCGACGAAGATTGTGTTCATTTGACCGCCTTCTGGGGTCCTAATATGTTCTACGAATGGTTAGCCATGCCTTTTGGGCTAACCAATATTCCAGCATAATTCGTAGATCTTATGACCAGTGTGTTTCGGGAAGTACTGAATAAATTTGTGCTCGTGTTTATTGACGATATTTTGGTCTATTCCAAGACCGAAGAGGAGCATGCCGAGCATCTTAGAATCGTTTTGGAGATATTGCGGAGAAATATTCCGTTCGCCAAATTTTCCAAATGCCATCTTTAGGTTAAAGAAATTGAATTTCTCAGGCATAATGTTAACGAAGAAGGGATTTCTGTTGATCCTAGAAAAATTTCTGCTATTCTTTACTGGAGGAAGCCCACTACTCCGAAAGAAATTCGAAGCTTTCTGGATTTAGTGGGTTATTATCGGAAATTTGTTCAGGACTTCTCTAAGATAGCTAGTCCGTTGATAAAGCTAACATGAAAATGCAAAATTCAATCGGACACCGAAATGTGATGAAGCTTTTCAGGAGTTGAAGAAAAGATTAACCACCGCTCCTGTTCCTGCTATTATCAACGGGAATCAGGGTTTAGCTGTCTATACCGATGCTTGTGGCGATGGTTTGGGTGCGGCGTTAATGCAGAATGGGAAGGTGATTGCCTACGCGAGTAGACAATTACGTCTGCATGAAAGCAACTACCCAACCCATGATTTGGAGCTTCTAGCTGCTATCTTCGCTTTGAAAATATGACGACATTATCTTCTAGGTAAGAACCTCGTTCATCTTTCTTAATGGTTTAAGAAATTTAATTTAACATAATAAATATACTCAATGAACTCTCTTTATTTTAGGCGAAAAATTTGAATTATTCATGACCAAAAATCTTTGAAGTATCTCTTCACCCAGAAAGATTTAAATCTATGACAACAACGTTGGTTGGAATTTTTGGCATCCTACGATCTAGATATTGCGTATATACCCGGAAAGGCTAATGTAGTTGATGATGCCTTGAGTAGGAAGCATGCTTTTCTTGCTCACCTTGTCATTGCTCCTTCTCTTCTTCATAAAATCGCCAACAAGCACAAAGAGGGCAAGTTGCTTCAGGAAATACATGGAAGGATTTGTCAAGGGGAGGGTCCCAGCTTTGGAATCGATAATAATGGGATTATAAGATTAAAAGGCAGAATATGTGTCCAAGACATCCCTGATCGAAAATGAGAAGTTTTGGACGAATGTCACAAGTCTAAACTCAGCATCCATCCGAGAATTAATAAAATGTATAGAGATATCAAAAGAACTTTCTGGTGGAAGACAATGAAAAGGGACATTTCTATATATGTGAGTCGCTGTGCTACTTGCCAACAAATTAAAAGCGATCAAAAGAAAATGTCGGGTTTACTTTAGCCTTTGGAGGTATCTAAGTGGAAATTGGACCAAGTATCGATGGATTTCATCGACGGGTTGCCTCATACTCGGAAAGGCAATGAAGCAATTTGGGTTATTGTGGACCGTTTGACTAATACAACCCACTTTTTGCCAGTGAAATCTACCCGCACAGCAGCAAGTTTAGCTGAGTTATACGTGAAAGTAGTTGTCTGTCTCCATGGTATACCGAGCAGTATAGTGAGTGATCGTGATTCGATCTTCACCAATAGATTTTGGGAGGCATTTCAATACGCATTGGGAACAAAACTGAATTTCATCATTGCTTATCACCCACAGTCTGATGGGCAGACTAAAAGGATAAACCGAATCTTAGAAGACCTATTGCGTGCTTGTATACTTGATTTTGGTGGTTCTTGGGAGAACCATTTACATCTGGTCGAATTCTCATACAATAATAGCTATCAGGCCAGTATTGAGATTGCTCCTTCTGAAGCTTTATTTGGTCATCCGTGTCGGTCACCTGCATGCTGGATCGAGTCAGGTGGCAGACTTGTCCTTGGACCGGATATGATTAAGGAAGCCACTGAAAAAGTTGACATTGTACGGAAGAAATTGAAAACGGCTCAAAGTCGCCAAAAGTGTTATTATGATCGCAGAAGAAGGGATTTGGAACTCCAGATTGGAGACACTGTCTTTCTTAAAGTATCTCTAATGCGTGGTGTATTAAGGTATGGGAAGACCGGTAAGCTGGCACCACGGGATATTGGTCCTTTTCCTATTCTAGAGAGGATCGGTCCTTTAGCCTATCGAGTGCAGTTGCCTAGCTGATTGTCTAGCGTGCATCATGTGTTCCACATTTCTAACCTTCGAAAGTATGTGCAAGATCCAGGTAGTATTATTGAAGAAGCTGCCCAGCAGGATCTCGAGATCACTCCCAATTTAACAGTTAAAAGAGAACCAATAAAGATTGTGGATCGAGATGAAAAGCAGTTAATAAACAAAATTGTAAAACAAGTTAAGTATAGTGGAGTGGTGATCCGAAGGACTGCACTTGGGAAACTGAAGATAGCATGCAGAAATCATATCCCAATTACAGAGTGGATATCTCGGCTTAAACTGGTAAGCCATTTCTCTATCCTTTTCTGAATTCGTACATTCGTTGTTTATTTTTCTCTCTCTTAGAAATTTCGAGGACGAAATTTTCTTAAGTGGAAAATTTGTAACATTCCAGAATTTATCAATTTAAATTTGGTAATTTATTTGAACTTCGGAATTTAATTTGAAAAGTTCAAAATAAACAAAATATGTGTTAATTTATATGAATAAAACTTCAATTTCTTTTGAGTCTAAAAATTTTAACTAATAAATGTTTTAAAAATCATTTGAATTTAAATCTTATACACACACACACACACACACACACATATATATGCATATATGAGTAGAATTGAATTTATATATTGAATTTGAATCTAAATTTTAAGTAAATGTTTTAGAAAAATAATTTGAATTTATAAATTTATATCTATGTAATTTATTTAATATGTATTTAATTTCATAACATTCTCTTTTAAATCATATGTATTAATATAAACCAAATGTCTTTAATCGATAATGTATTTGTTAATAAAGTAAATATGGCATAAGTTTTATTTAAAAATATTTAACTCATATAAAAATACAAGTGTTTAACATGCAACAAGAGGATTAACAATTACAAATCTCAACGCTAAAGAAAAGAAAAAAAATCAAGTTTCTTACTAATTATAGATAGTAAGAATGAGCGAACGAAGAGGAAGAGCTAGGGGTCAAGGAAATGCCACAATAGTTGGTCAAGTTCCACCAACAACAGAAGCAACTTTATCTACTTAGCAACAGCCGAATATGGCTGATTTATATAATGAATCCCATATGGATTCCATCATCTCAATAGATTTCAGAACCACCCATCGTTTCCATCGTTCACTTCCAAAACATAGAATTCGTACTATAATTTTGAAGTGGTATTAAGTAAGTAAAATACTTGCTGATCCTGGACACTTCAAAACTAATCAATGAATTTTTGATTAACTCAGTTCAGGTCTTTTAGAAGTAATCGAAAGCTAGGGGCATTTCATACCAATACTCCTCCCTAGGGGTTCTTATTGGTATAAATCCACGAAGCATCCCATATACTTCGTACGTTAAGTTTGCTCAAGATTGGTAGTCGACTAATCGGCTATCGAGTTTTGAACGCTTGCTTATGGGAATCAAGGTTCCACAGTTTACACATTTCCGACTTTTCTTCTTAACTATTCCTCGGCCTAGAAGAATGTTGATAGGTTAGAGCTCTATTCCCCCATCCCTACCTAAAAATTAGCCTTGACTTTGACAAATAGAGAAGCTTAATCGTTCGACATTTAGTGTTAAGCATATTAGTACTAACATCCCATAAACAATCAAACTAAGGTCATTACATAATTTTTACTTATCATCCAAGTGTAATCAAGTCACATAAATGACTTTTAATCCCTTTATAATTAATTTATCCTTTATTAACTAAAACCCTTTTTTATTAGTTAAACATATTTTTATTCTACTAAAACTTCTTTTATAAATCAAGACTTCCTTTATTAATTAATACTCTTTTATTTATTAACACTTCCTTTATATACTTGTGTAAATATATTTGATTTCTCTTTATAAAAGATATTACATGTCTTTGTCAATTTAACTATTCATTTATTCTTTTAGTACTTAAAATGTATTCATATATTTATTCCAATGGCATAAGTGTATTCACAAATCATTTAACAATTTTTACTTACTTGAAATATAATCAAAGAGATTAAAATAATTGCTACCAAAACATTATTATAATAAACTCCTTTTTTTTAAATTAAACATATAACATCTTCTATCTCTTTATAAAAGATTTCAATATGTTATTATCTTTAAAATTCCATTGTTAAAATTTTAAAATATTTCTTTCAAAAATATAATTCAAGGGTTCAAAAAAAAATGTTGCTAAAACATTATTTACTACAAACCCAAATACATTCCATTTAATCATTATCTTTAAAACTCTCCATTTAAAGGTTTAATTACATTAAAGGGGTAAAGACAAGTGTTGCTAAAACAATTGTCACAACAAACCCGAACATTTTATACTTTAGAAACGCTCCTCTTTAAAACTCTCTTTTTAAATATTTATTAATACTTATGTGTTAAAGACAAGTGTTGCCAAAAAAAATTGTCACAACAAACCCAAACATTTTATACTTTGAAAACATTCCTCTTTAAAACTCCCTTTTTAAAGATTTATTTATGTTTAATGGTTAAAGACAAGTGTTATAAAAACAATTATCACAACAAACCAAACCATTTACTTGAATTTTTCTACTAAATATCCATTAGTAAATGTCTAATTATATTTCCAAGTATAATTAATAATAAGGGTTAAAAACAAGTGTTGCCAAAAACACTGTTTACTACAACCGAAAATATTTACTTATCCATTAATAACTTTAAACATGTATTTAAAGATCAAAGCATACAACAGTTATTAGTTAAGGCAATATACTGTTAGTTAATTCCATAAAACAGTTTATTTTAATTCAAGTATTGAAAATCAAAATCCCTTCATTATGCTTATGAATACTTAATTTAATATTTAAAACTTATATGTATAGAAATATCTTTAAAATACTTATTAACATGTTAAAATAATTTTAAAACTAGTTAAAGTATATGATAATTATTTATATAGAATATAGATAAAAAAGAGATTTCTGAAATTAAAAGCTACTTAGTTTAAAAATTCACAATTAAATTTTAAAATATATCCAAACATGAAACAGATTTTAAAACATTATAATATAAGTTAGAAAAAAAACCTAAAAACATTATTAAAAAAATACTTAAATCAAATATCATTATCACACAATTTACAGTTTCAAACAGTAAAGATAACATTTCTGCAAATGCTACCAAAATAATTTGCAATAGCTAAGATGTAACGACCCTGATTTTTGGCCCGTTTATTTTAATAAATATTTAATCTAATTTAAATTAAATAAAACCTTTTCAAATTTATAAACTGAGGAGACCTTAGATATTTAGCAGTTATATATGCTCTATAAAGGAAAATAGATTTGAAAATTTAAAATAAATCCTGTATTGGTCAATAAAACCAAAAGTTGTATATTATCAATATTTTATATGGTATTTATAATGGGTAATCTAAATAATAATGTTTAAAATAAGAAGCCTATCAATATTTAGATATGAATATGAAAACATAAATATAAAACATAACGAAAAATATGAGATATAAATAAAAATATAAAATTTACAAATACAAGGTTAGAAATTAATTTTTGGAAATTTAACTATAAATAGGAAATAAAACTAAAAGAGGATGTAAACTATAACTGTAAAAATCATACATGAATCATATAAGGTGAGCTTAGAAAGAAGATAAATTATTTTCATAATCTATATACATATATTTGCATAATATTGATCTTTAACAAAGATAGTAACTAGTTGCTGTGTAAACATATGCAATGCAAGAAAACAAGAAATATAATAATAAGACAAAATGAGTAGCTTCATGTATAAGCCTTCCTGAAACATATCTCTTCGTATAAATAACTATGTACAACTTACAAATATCTTTACAGTATAAACATGTAACTGATTATGCAAACATAATTATTTAGTGTAAACATTTTAAGTAACAAGACCTACAAGCATATTTGCAAAAGAAAACAAAGTTTGCCAGCAAACATTAATAATATGCTAGCATAAATAAAAACATTTTTTTTGTACAGACCAAAATCTGCAAGTATCAAATATGTGTATTATAGTTCAAACTTTAAGTTAATAAAAACATGTAATATAATGACAAAACAAAATATCTTCATAATTTAAGCTTCATACATAAGCCAAGTATGTACCTGCAAGATTTATACACTTACATACAAATGTTCATCTATAACAAACATAATTATTCTATGAAAATATCTTTGGAAACCAAGTACGAAATACTATCAACTCAGCCTACAAATTGGTCTATGCAGATGCTTACAAATACATGCATCTAGACACTAATCTGTCAGGTTCTATAGAAGATGATGCTTGGCTAGTAAATACCTACTTTAAGCCTAACTGGTTATTACTTTCCTACTTTCAGTTCTTTTCTTATTTATATATAGATACAACTGGCCAATTTAGTTCGTTCAGTAAGGAAATAAATTAGCAAACCTGAAAAAAATAAAAAGAAGAGAAAAAGAAGAAAAATCAAAATTTAATTCAAAACTGCAGATAGTTTCAGGGAGGGTAATAACTGCAGGCTTCAAGTGGGAATCAAGAAATTTTTCTCTGTTTTACAAAATTTGGCCGGTGAGTAAACATACTATTTTGAGGTTTAAGTTGATAATTAGTTATGAAATTTTATGATGCTGTATATTCTGTGATGATGGGAAGCTCTGTTATATGGGTTCTTCAACTTTTCAAGTCACTATATAAAGAAAAACAGAGAATAGTTTAATTACATCTTCATATTAATATTTAACTTGAGAATTTAAATTAATTAAACTTGTTTAAACTAGAATCACGGCCTGGAAGAAACGTTTGAAGGTGGACAGTGTAGTTAATACACTGTAAATTTAAAGGAAGATCAAGATGTAAATTCGAATATTTAAATTTGTTTGTTTTGAATACAAATCATGAATAAACATTCCAAAGTGGGATTTTTAAAACAAAGATCAAAATTTAAAAAGTAATATTCAAAGAGCAGTTTGGGATTAAAAAAATTTGCATTTCTTCCTATTTCAAGTAGTTGATTCAATTTTAATCAATGAAACTTGGATTGAAGAAAGTTTATACATCTATAAACTCGAAAAAAATGTAAATTAATTTTTCTATTGATTGGAATTGGAACACGAGATCCTATTAGGGTTTTACTGAAATTTTTGTTTCTCTCTGTAAATCATCGTTTTCGACGACATAGTGTGATCGAGCTATGCGAGAGTTTTGGGAAGGGAGGATGGTCGTGATGATGACGTATGGCCGAAATCTTAGGTACTGCAGGTGGTTGGAGAGGCGGAGGTGAGGCGATCTTCCGCGAGTGTTTGTTGGAGTTTTTCGTCCAATGGTCTAAATTTTGAACTCGAATTTTTAATGGAGATTTGAGCTTTGTTTTCGAGTGTGGGGGTGGATTGTGGCTTGCCGTCGATCTTGATGTTCGCCGTAGGTGAGAGTCGTTGTCGTGCACGTGCACGACAATGGTGTTTGGGGTGTCAGATTTTGGCATGGGTTTGTTGCGAGTTGTTGCTCGAGGAATGGGGTGATGTGCCTCGAGTTCGAACCCTGGTGCGTTTGCGAGATCGAATAACTGTAGTTTGAATTTTAATTTAAGTTTAAACTTTAACTACCTGTAGAAATGAAATAGAATGGAGGAAGAAGAAGATAGTACGGGAAGTTCTCGGGTAATAAGGGGGTTGACTCGAAGTACCTCACGAGTTTTTGAAGGGAGCCTCTGGTTATCTTCAAATCTGAAGTGTATTTTAAAGAGAATGTTAATAAACAAATTTTCGTCAAATTTCGGAACCTTGTAAAACTTTTTAGCATTTAACAGTTATGTTAAAAACTTAGTTACAGGTTAATTATTTTTGTTGATAATTTAAAATACTTTAAGCGCTAAATTATCATTCTAGTTGAATAGTTAATATAAGATGAGTATAAAACTTATTAACCAATAAGTTATAATTAGTAATAGATTGATTTCATAAGTTAAAGAAGATTTTTTTTAAATGATAACCAAGTTGAATAATTAATATTAATTAATTATTCTAGGATGTAATTAAGAGTAACAATTAAATTGAAATTAACCATTTAAGCTAGTTAATGAGTGATCAATAGTTAATTAAAATTAAGTCTATTTATAAAATAACGAAGGCTATTAAATTAATGGTTAGGAAATGGTTAATTAAAGCCAAATAACTTGATTAAGGAAGAAATTAATTAATAGTATGAGATAAATAAGTATATAATTAAGATTTAATAGTTGATTAAGGAATCATTAATTAGATAATTTGAAATGAAATAAGTAATTAATTGTTAACTAATGATTAATTAAACAGAGTTGAGTAATTAACTCTTAGGTAATTAATTCTAAATTGAATTAATCACGCATAAGATTTAAAGGTAATTGCTTATGAACTGATTGTGTTGAATATATGATTGTGTTATTTATGTGATGATATTCTGTGATACTCTGTGATATGTTTTGTTATATCTATGATACTTGTATATGTTTTATATGTGATAAATATTATTTGAATTCGATCATTGAATTAAAATGCTAAAGTTAATTAGACAACTTGGCCCTTAAATGGCGTTTGGATTCGATGAGACCGGGATCGAAAGAATCAAATTTGATTCTCTGAAAACCACATCAATCCAATTTAAACGTTAGGTCGTGAATTCTGAAATGAAGATCGAGATGGTTGTTAACTCCGCCTCGGCCATGACCCAGCGACCTAAAAAGTTACCGACTTAAGACTTAAGAGAGATGCCGACTCAATGACTTGACCCAGTTGCCGACCTAATGCTTTAAAGGGATGCAGACCTAAGGTTTAAAGGGGTTACCGACCTAACAGGTTTAAGCGGCATACCGACCTAACTGCCTTGATAAGGTTACCGACCTAACAGGTTTAAGAGGCATACCGACCTAACAGGTTTAAGAGGCATACCGACCTAACTGCCTTGATAAGGTTACCGACCTAACTGCCTTAAAAGGATGACGACCTAAGGCCTGGAAGGGATACCGACTTAAGGCTGAACAGTTGCCACCGACCTAAGATAGCTACCGACCTAAGTCGCCACCAACCTATAACCTATGTTAAGTCGTTCACGGTCCAAGCAGAGGAAGACAGGTTCAATGCATCTACTTAGCACAGTGGTCTCTTAACTCGTACACGGCTCACGACCTAACTCAGGTCGTCTACGAACTAAAGCTACTGGGTGAAGGTGCAATACCGCATATAGAAGACCGGTTGACTCATTTGCGACTCAAAGGATGACTCGTGGGCGACTTAGGACTTGTACAAATAAACTCTTATGAAGCCATGGAGGGGCCAAATGAATCGGCCACGACCTAACTTAGACCGGCCACAACTCACCTTAGACCGGTCACGACTTACGACCTAAGGGGGGATTTCCCCTATAAATACCAACCTACCTCAAGCATGAAAAGGACTTTTGGCTGATCTGTTGAAGCGCCAATACTCTGTTGAATTCTCGACTCACTCAACACTTCAAGTACGAAGGACATCTCAACTAACTTCGAGAGGAAATCTAACACAATCTACATGGATTTAAAGAATTCTTCTACATCAAAGTTCTAGTTGTTTGTCTCATCGGAATTGTAATTGAAGATTGTTGTAAAAGTTGTTATCAATTCAGTAATAAAGAGAGTTAAAGTGGACGTAGGCTTACCCTAAGCCGAACCACTATAAAAACTGTTGCTTTTTCTGTGATTTCTCTACTTGTTTGTAGTTCCCATGTACACGGGTGGTGCTTTCGCTCAACTTCAATCTACACTGTGGTGTTAGCGTCTGATTTTTACGTTAACATTTTTGGTGCTTTCACTGAGAAAACAAACTCAGGAAATTTCCACTATTGCTCCGCGAAGGATTGTTGAAAGGATTTCTTTTAAAACCAGAAGTTTATTGGAAATAATGGCTCCTGGGAGAAAATGAAGTTCTGTAAGATCCGATAATGTTCAAGAGAACACCGCTACCTCTACTCCTTCAAGTCAAGCAGCTCCAACTGTTGGAGTTACACGAGCAGAATTGGACGCCGTAGTTTTGGGACTGAATCAGCAATTGAATGCTAAAAATGCGTAGTTGGAATCCCAGAATGCCCTGATCTTGAGTAAGTTGAATGATCTACTAGGGGAAAATCGTCAACCGGTTAATAATGATGGGAACCCTACCGTGGGAGTTCAGGATGTTGAAGGGAACATTTCTCAAAGAGCCGCAGACCCTGTAGAAAGGACTCCTCTTCAAGATGGAGGATCAGGGCCGCAGCCGACCCTCCGTGAACGATTGTCAAGGCAGAATTCAGAGAGAGTGGCTGATGTGTGCCCTCCAGAGCCTCTAAATGATGAAGAGTATTTTTCGGGTATGGTTCGTCAAATCATGAAAGAAAGTATGCGAAGAGATGAAGACGAGAAAGAGTGGGGATTTGCTCCAAGCAAAACTCCATTTACTGAAAAAATCTTGAAGGTGGAGTTCCCAAGGAAATTCGTTCCCCCTACTATTCCGGCCTATAAGGGGACGAGTGATCCAAACGAGTTTCTGTATAAGTACGACTGGCATATGACTGGTGCCAGGGCGTCTGATGAAATTAAATGTCGATATTTCCCGGTTTATCTAGAAGGTGTAGCTCTATTGTGGTTTACAAAGCTGCCGGTCAGGTCCATCGATCAATTTTCCGACTTGACCAGGAAATTCAAGGAGCAATTTCGATTGCATGCTTCTAAAGCAAAGGATATAATGTCGCTATCAAGTCTAGAGAAAAATCCGGGAGAACCCATCAGGTCATTTTTGAATCGTTTTAGCATAGCATTGGACGAGGTAGATAATGATGAGCCACTCATGGTCCTAACATACTTGATGAGGGCGATTGACAAGTCGAGCGAATTTGGAAAATGGTTGAAAATGAAAGAACCAAACTAGCTCGACAAATTCTACAAGAAAGCGGATGAATTTATGCGCTTGGAGAGCCTCCAAACACCGGCTAAGGTGGTATCAGCGGAAGTAGGGAACAATGGCGCTGCTTCGAATAAGAAAGAACTTAACACTCAAAAAAGGGGAAACGATGGTGGGAAGAAACAGGGAGACTCTAAGAAAGGCCGTTCTTTCAATTTCACACCCTTGACCGATACCCCTGAAAACATCTTCTTTGCGACCAAAGATGATATCAATTATCCGGCACCACCTAAAATGAGAGTTGCGATTAAGATGTTAAAAAGTGGAAGGTTCTGTCGGTTCCACAACCAGCCCGGCCATGACACAAACGAATGCCGTCAGTTGAAAGAAGTAATTGAACAACTCTTGAAGGAAAACAAACTCCAGCAGTATGTGAAAAGGAACAGAAATGCCCCAGCTTCATCAACTCAAGGACAACAAGTTCCCGCTCACCGTCCTGCCTCAAGTGAGAAGGCCGTGGAACATGAATCAGAAAGGCCTGTCATCAATATAATAACTGGAGGACCTCACCCAGCAAGAAAAAGCTGGGGCGAGATGGAAAGGTATGCCCGGGCCTTGAGGCATGTACCAGCTGAAGGGAATGTTTTTGTCTTAGAGAATGATGCGCCTTTAAAGCAACAAAAGACTTCCACAGATGATATTGTGTTCAGTGCCAGGGATTCTTTGGGTATTGAGGCTCCAACCATAGATCCTTTGGTCATATCCGCTGGTATTGGGCCGGCAACTGTGAGAAGAGTTCTAGCTGATTGTGGAGCTTCATGTAACATCCTCTTCAAGAAGACGTTCGATCAAATGAAAATTCCAATGGCTGACCTTCAAGCTTCATCACTTAAGATTGCTGCGTTTGCTGGAGAACCCAAACAGCCGATTGGGACCATAGATTTGTTTGTAGAACTTGGAAAGGGACTAAGGAAGGTAGGTCGAAAGCAAACCTTTATAATTGTTGAAGAATTCTCTACCTACAATGCCTTTTTAGGCCGACCAACTCTTGCTGCATTCAAAGCTGTTCTTGCTCCGTGGTGTCCGACTCTAAAATTCCCCACAGATAATGGAGTTGGTATGATTAAGGGAGATCAAGATGCAGGGCGAGAATGTTACTTTGCAGAGTTGCGTGAATCAAGGAAAAGAGAAATGGGAAAAGGTGCGGCGGCTCCAGTCCGCACCAAGGAACCAACCTTATAGCAATTACAGGGTGGACCCTGTACTGGCAAATGTAGTGGCGCATGAAGAGAGATGGATTCAAGGAAAGCCAGTGCAGGGGAGAATAGGGTAGTACCAGTAGAGGTAACAGTGCCCGTGCCCGTTGACCCAAAGGACCCAAACAAAGTACTTAATGTGGGTTCGCAGCTCAACACAGCAGTTCAGAACGTTCTGATTTCATTTTTGAAGGCCAATTTGGATGTATTCGCTTGGACTCATGCTGACATGTGCGGAATATCCCCAGAGATTGCAGTACATACTCTGAACATTGATCCAAAGTTTACACCTGTGAAACAGAAGAGAAGGACTCAGGGTCCTGAGAGAACGGCAGCGTTAAAAGAAGAAGTGGATCGGCTCATGGAGAACGGTTTCATCAGAGAATCTACTTATCCAAATTGGGTGTCAAATCCAGTGCTGGTGAAAAAGGCTAATGGAAAGTGGAGAGTATGCATTGATTTTTCAGATCTAAACAAAGCCTGCCCCAAAGACTGTTTCCCGCTGCCCAGGATCGATCAGTTAGTGGATGGGACGGCGGGACATGAATTGTTATCTTTTGTGGATGCATACTCCGGATATAACCAGATTATGATGCATGAGCCCGATCAAGAGGATACTAGTTTCATCATAGATGTTGGACTCTACTGCTACAAGGTCATGCCTTTCGGACTCAAGAATGCAGGGGCAACTTACCAGAGGCATGCTAATGCCATGTTTAAACCACAGATTGGCAAGACAATGGAATTTTACGTTGATGATATGCTAGTAAAGTCTAAGAAAGCAGCGGACCATATGGATCACTTAGCAGAAATGTTTGCAGTACTCCGCAAGTACAGAATGAAGCTTAATCCCCTGAAATGTTCATTGGAGTGGAGTCCGGAAAGTTTTTGGGTTTCATTGTGAGCGCTAGGGGAATTGAAGCCAATCCAGCTAAGATCATCGCTCTGAGAGAAGTCAAGGCTCCTAGAACGAAGAAGGAATTGCAAAGTCTCAATGGAAAGGTTGCCGCCTTGAGTCGGTTCATTTCCAAAGCTACTGACAAATGCATTCCATTCTTTGATACTCTGAAGAAAGGAAGAAAAAACTTTGAGTGGACTCCTGATTGTCAGAAAGCATTTGATGAGTTGGTTCGTCATATGGAAGTGCCTCCGATACTTTCAAAGTCTGACAGTGGTGAAGATCTCTTCGTATATTTGGCAATTTCGTCTCATGCTCTCAGTGCAGTGTTGGTATGAGAAGGCGCAAGGATTCGACGCCCAGTCTATTATATTAGCAAAAGATTCACTGGGGCAGAGATAAACTATTAAAGATTGGAAAAGCTCGCCTATTGTTTGTTGATCGCATCAAGAAAATTAAGGTATTTCCAAGCTCATCCTATCAACATCCTCACTGATGAACCTCTAAAGCAAGTCCTATTCCGTCCTGAGACTTCGGGCCGTCTTTTGAAATGGAATATTGAACTCAGCCAATATGATATCACTTACCATCCCCGGAAAGCAATCAATGGACAAGCTTTGGCAGATTTCATCATAGAGTGTTTGGATAAAGGTGATAGTGAGGAAGAAGTCACCGATAGCATCCCAATCCAATGGAAATTGTATGTCGATGGTGCAAGGAATGATTACTGTTCCGGAGCAGGGGTTGTCCTTGAAACCCCAGAAGGGCGATCACTATGTTATGCACTAAGACTAGAATTCCCTTTGACAAATAATGAAGCTGAATACGAAGCTCTCATCGCTGGTTTAAAGATCGCTAAAGAACTAAACATCAAGGCATTGCATATCTTCAGTGATTCTCAACTTATTGTTTGTCAAGTCAAGAAGGAATTTCAAGCTAAAGGAGGGAGTTTACCAGCCTATTTATCAAAAGCCTGGGAGCTCCTTCAAGATTTTGACCGTTATTCAATAAACCATATCCCCCGAGAAGAAAATATGAAGGCGGATTCTCTCGCGAAATATTCAAGTACTGGTGAAGCTCAACCATTAGGGTTAGTTCCCGTCGAAGTCTTGTCAGCTCCAAGCACACATGAAATGGATGTTGATTGGATTGTGAATGTATCCCAAGAGCAAGAATCATGGATGACTCCGATACTTGAATATCTACTCAATGGTTCTCTGCCAGAAAATTCCAAAGAACGACAAAAGCTGATGAGGAAAGCCTCCAGATATATAGTTCAAGATGGTCGTTTGTACAGACGAGGATTTTCAATGCCATTACTCCGATGTGTGACAAAGGAAGAAGCTAAGACAATTCTAACTGTAGTACACGTAGGGGAATGTGGGGATCATACAGGTGGTCAAACTTTAGCAAAGAAAACCCTCCGTTATGGATACATTTGGCCAGAGATTAATCAGGATGCTGCTGACTATTCCCGAAAGTGTGATAAATGCCAGAGATTGGCTAAAATTCCTAGAGCACCTTCCACTGAGCTAACACAAATGGTCAGTCCATGGCCGTTTGCTATCTGGGGAATAGATCTCGTTAGTCCTCTACCGACTGCCAAATCGGGAATTAAATATGCTATCGTTACTGTTGATTACTTCACTAGATGGGCTGAAGCCGAACCATTGGCTACTATTACCTCTAAGAAAATTATAAGTTTTGTGACTAAAAATATCATTTGCAGGTTTGGTGTGCCTCAGAAGATAATCACAGACAATGGTACTCAGTTTGAAAGTGAGGAATTCCAAGATTTCTGCAAACGATTCAAGATCCGAAAAAGCTTCTCAGCAGTGGCTCATCCACAGGCAAACAGGCAAGTGGAAGCAGTAAACAAAATCATTAAATCAACCATCAAAAAGCAGCTGGAAAAAGCAAAAGGTGGTTGGGTCGATAAGTTACCACTTGCACTATGGGCATACAGAACCACCCACAAAACTGCGACTGGGCACACTCCATTTTCATTGGCATACAGATCAGAAGCGATGATTCCAGTGGAAACTGATGTCCCCTCACACAGAAGGATCCATTTTGATCAAAATGAGAATGTGAAATTTCCATTGGAAGCACTTGACCTCCTCGATGAAAGAAGAGAAGAGGCTAGACTTAGAATTGCAGCACACCGGCAATAAATAGCCAGGCACTTCAATTCCAAAGTTCGTCAGCGCAGCTTTGAAGTTGGGGACTTAGTTCTGAAGAGAATTATGACAGCCATAGGTGTGTTTGGGCCAAACTGGGAAGGGTCATATGTTATAGGCGTGAAACTCCTTGATGGCACATTCAAACTCACAACTGTCGAAGGAGAACCAATCCCAAGAGTTTGGAACAATAATCATTTGCGTCCCTATTTTACTTGAAAAACTTTGCTGAAATGTTGTAAAAGAATTATGAATATATGATTCTTGTATTGAAAGCAATTGTAAAGCAAGTGAATAATGAAAAGCTATAAAGTGGATGTAGGCCCAACTTTTGGCCGAACCACTATAAATCTTGTGTTCTCTACTATTATAAACTGCTTTGTTTTATTTCGACATATAAAATACGTTAATTGTGTTACTAAAATGTCGATTTAATAATGCAGGCCATAAAAGATAAGCTTACCCATCGCAAGACCAAGCGATCTCCGACATTACTCAGCAAGCAAACACTAAGCCATTCAAAATTTCCATACTCAAATCCTACAAAAGAAGTGCTTCGAATAAAAGTTAGCAATATGGATGGAAGTGGACCATTTCTAACTAACTGCAAATGTTTGAACAAACGAACAACCAGTTAAATAGCCTGTGTCTAACACCACCAACTCGCTTAACTATGAAGTATATTTCTTTGGATAAGAGAAATTATTGGCAACTAAAAAGTGATGACACTTGCAAAAGACAACGGGGATCGCCAATATGAATGGATGACAAAGAGACATGGGCAAGCAAGCATCAATCAGCAAAAGACCTCTTTGGAGGCACAAGCCCTCTTCGGAGGCACAACTCTTCGGAGGATAAAGACCTCGAGCGGGCCTAGCCAGAAAAAGAGAGATCTTTCTCGATACAAAGTTGCGAAATGATCGGTCGATACACTCCCGTGAATCCGTCCAACCGAGAGAAAGAAACTCCAAACTTCCAGGCAAAAGCCCTACTTAGAGGCACCCGTTTCACCGAGATTGAAATAAAACTTCCAAGTTTTGAAACGTGAAAAGCCCTCTTCGGAGGCCCATTTCACCACAGTTGAAATGCTAAAAGACCTCGAGCGGGCCAAACCAGAAAAAGAGAGATCTTTCTCTATACAAAGTTGCGGAATGATCGGTCGATACACTCCCGTGAATCCGTCCAACCGAGAGAAAGAAACTCCAAACTTCCAGGCAGTAACCCTACTCAGAGGCACATTTCATCGTGATCGGTCGATACACTCCCGTGAAATGAAATGTGAAAAGCCCTCTTCGGTGGCCTGCTTCCCAGCGAACAGGGAAAAATAAAAGCCTCTCCCAAGGGGCAGAAACAAAAAAGACCTCTTCCCAGAGGCACAACCAAACAAAAAGACCTCTTCCCAGAGGCAGAAACAAAAAAGACCTCTTCCCAGAGGCAGAAATAAAATGACCTCCCCCAGAGGCACAATCGAACAGAAAGACCTCTTCGGAGGCACACGTTTCACCGAGATTGAAATAAAACTTCCAAGTGTTGAAACGTGGAAAGCCCTCCTCGGAGGCACAACTCTTTGGAGGCACACGTTTCATCGAGATTGAAATAAAACTTCCAAGTGTTGAAACGTGAAACAGCCCTCCTCAGAGGTACAACTTTCCAAAGAAGCATTTCGTCAGAAATGCAAAGCAAAGATCAAAGCCCTCCACCGAGGCGCAATATAAAAGAAAAAAAAAGGAAGCCCTCTTTAAAGGCACACTTTAGCTTTCAAAGGAAGATTTGTTCCTCTATTCTTGGAAATATTCTTCCTCGAAAAGAAGTTAAAGTGTCCTTCCGAGGCCCGCTTTACCACATAGAAGAATTCACTTGGTAAAAATGTGTAAAGGCACAAAAGAAAAAGTGATATCTTCGAAGGATGAAGCGTAAAAACTTATATGGAGGGAGCTGTACTCTATTTTTAACGAAATAATATTCCTCCAAGTATGGAATAATTATTCTCCAGAAAATAAGAGTACAAGTCCCCTCAAAGTATAAAATATTGCAACGAGCTTATGGTATAGGGGCAACAGGTATAGCTACATACAACATGGTATAACTACATTGGTAAAAACTACGCTCAAACAAGATATCACAACCTCACTGCAGTATCATATAAAGAAACTTGTACAAAAAAGTGAATAGTAAATGCATTCTCAAATACAGACAGAAGTTTGTACAAACAAAAAGAATCATTTTATTCAACACTGTCAAAATTTTGTACAGGTACAGGTTTCAAAATTAAAAGAAAAAAGAGAAGCGGAGGCCGGTACCCGCACAATCTCCGGCCGGTACATGCAAAAAGCAAAAAGTAAAGATAAATCGAAGCAGGACCCCTTACTTCTTCTTGCCTCCACCCTTAGAGCCTTCGCCTGACCTAATAGGCAGCTTTTCAGGACGGCTTGGGAGAGTCGGGGATGAAGGAGAAAGGGTTACTGCCGGATCAACTGTCGTTTCCTCTTCAAAAATAAGAATGCCTTTTCTTCTCTTCTTCGAAGTGGCACGCTTCCTCCTTCTCCTTGAAGAAGCCTCACTTCCCGAAGTTACAAGAGCAGATAATTTTATGTTATCAGAAGTGGTTCGCTCCGGAGACTCATTGCCTTCTCCAAGCCCTTCTTCCCCGTGTTCTTGAGAAGCGATAGGATCATCTAAGCCATGAAGAGCTTCTATTTGCTCCTCTTGCGACCCGGGTTGAGAGGCGGACGGAGGAGTGACCTGGAGAATCGAAGGAGGAATAATTGGAGGAGGGGAAGCTTGAACGATGCTCGGTGCTTTCTCTACAGAAGAAAAGAAGTTAAAGTCAGTAAAGAGAGGAGATAAAGGCTCGTTGAGGTTCAGAAAATAGTCGAGAAGCTCATCGGACTCATAAGAAGCAAATGAGCAGTCTACTTGGGCAAGATTAACAGCAGAGTTACCTGGAGAAGCCGGCTTCCTGATATCAACCTCATAAGCCTGGGCTTCGGCGCTCTCTTCACCTTCATCTCCACCCTGTGTACTCGTAATCTCAGTTGTAACTTTGACCAGGGATGGAGAATGAGAACTGGAGCCAATAATGTCGATTTCGGCCGAAGGAGAAGGCTGGACCGGAATAGTTGAAGTGGTCTTTCCTAAACGTTCCCCTTCGGCCATCTCAGATCTTAACTTTGCAAGTTGTTCTTTTCCTTTGTCGAGATCGGCGCGAGCATCATCATCTAAGTAATGCTCCTCGAGAGCTAATTCGGCATAGCCAGCACCTTTACCGCCAAGCATGTCAAGTGCGGCCTCCCACACTTCAGCCCGAGTAATTTCATACTTGGGGCCTAGAAAGGCGAGACTACCGCGCCCCAAGACGCTGTGCAGGTAGAAGTCAAATAGTGTCGAGCTGATGTTGGTCTTCGTTGCCTCATGAGATTGTTCAGCTGCAATTTTACCGGCAACGGCCTCATCACGCTCTCTTTCAGCTTTGAAAAGTTGAAGCTTTATCATTTGAATTTCCGCCTCTTGAGAGTTGACTTTCTCCCGTAACTCTGTTGCCTCAGCATGATACCTTCCTGCTATTTTCTGCTCAGCTTCAAGTTGTGCCTCGTCATGTCCCTGAGCGTCATGAGCATCGCGAACTTGCTTTTGAAGTACTTCTTCTTTTTGAGTATATGTGGTAGAAGAAGTAGCAAGCTCTTGTTTAAGTTCCTCAACTTTCACTTCAAGATGTTCATTGTAAGTAGTAATGTCCTCATTTCGGTATCATGCTGCTCAAGAACCTTCTGCCATTCGGCCTTATCATTTTTCATAGTAAGCATGGCCTCTATATTCGCACTATTGACCCTTTGAAGCTCGTCAACAAGCTTTTGCCAGTTCGACATCCTTCCAATATCAAGCCTGACGGCATCGAGATTTCGCAGCATGGCAGGCTTGTCAATAGGGACCAAGTCAAGATCGAACCGCACTCCTTTCAGGCACCAGTGTGGGAACCGGATTTGCAGAGTAGCCGGGCCTGATCCAACTTGGAATTTAGGCCTGCTGATTATTGTCTGAATGTCTTTCTTCCCGAGAGCAGGGGAGCCAGAAGGAATGTCAAGTGAGACAGGGGCAGTGACCTTTTCGGGAGTTGAAGAAGCATGCTTTTCACTGTGCCGGGCACGCTTGCTTGTGTCCTCAACTATGTGGCTTTTTCCCCGATCATCATGTGATTTTCTCTTGTGAGAATCATCACCTCTCTGGGAAGAGTCGTGGCGCTCCTCCCTTTCTTTTCTCTCATAACGATCTTCTTGAGCCCTCCTCTCCTGAGCCTTTCGGGCGGCTCTCTCTTCATCGGTTTCTCTGTGAATGGGGAGGTAGCGCTGTTATACCATTTTTTGGTCAAAACTGGAATATCGACAAATTGGCAAGGAATTATGAATATCAGGATTAGAGATCGGTTGGAATCAAGGTTACGATTGATATCGTCAAAATTTTGTTGAACTCCGATCGGGACGAAATTGATTGGAGATAACGATAAAGACTAGGAAAGGCTATGTTTCAAATTTCAAGATAATCGGAGTTCGTCTGGAGGAAATATGATGGATTCAAGGTGGGAAATGCATGTTGTTCGAATCCATCAAAAGGGGACAAAGTGGTGCTCGGTTCGAATCGATCAGATTCGAACCCACCCGGATGGATTCGAACCCAACAGGTTCGCATCGATCAAGAGGCGTTGCGCAATGACAGTTCGAATCGATACACTTCGTATCGAATGGCATGGTTTCGGCTTGGTAATGTTCGCATCGATGGTCCTTCGAATCGATGGACTTCGACTCGATGGAGAGGCATAAAGGTGTATACTGGTTAGTTCGCATCGATGGTGGTTCGAATCCATGGGAACTCCATGGATTCGAAGGAGAGGGATTCGAAGGAGAGGGATTCGAAGATGATAGATACGAAGCAGTGGACATGGATTCGAAGATGATGGATACGAAGCAAGGGACACGGATTCGAAGGACGTGGCTTCAGAAAGCATGGATTCGAAGAGCATGGATTCGAAGGAATCGGCCTTATGGATTCGAAGGAGATGGTTTCGGAGAGGATGGTTTCGAAGCATGGGTTCGAACCAGGCAGAATGCACGGGGCTTTGATCTTGAATCGATCATATCTTCCAAACCATTGATCCAAATGCAATGAAATTTTTACAGGAGCTTACATACATGATGAAGAATGTTCTCACCAAATTTCAGCTCAATTGGATGATTTCTTGATCGATTCGAACCTTACTTCGAATCGATCTCAAGGTGGGCCCGGACCTCCAGATTTCGGGCATGTGGGCCCCCTCACGTGCCTGAAGTGGTCTTCCCGGATTTTAGGAGAAATATCAACCTCCTACGCCTATAAATAGAGCCCCTGGTCAATCAGAAAAGGGGGTCGGAGATTCTAGAGAGAGAAAACACGCTTGGACGCTGTCAGAATCATTCCATATCATCATTGTTGCTATTTATTTCAAGTTTTGGACTTTGTAACTGCTGTAATCATCTGTAACCATCAAGGATAATCAATAAAAGGATAAAAACTTTGGAGTGGACGTAGGCCGGAGATAGCCGAACCACTATAAAACTTGTGTCTCTGTTCTTTATTTTTGGATTACTATTTAATATTTGCTGAGACCTGAGATTTGTGTTTGAATATTATTGATTTGTATTCATACACTGGGGCTTTCGCGGTATTCGGGGTTTGTGACCAATTTTGGTACAAACAAGCGCCTATAATCATATTGGCTACGCCTTCCGTAGCGCTGGAAGTCATCATAGTAAGAGCCGCTGCGTCCCATCGGAGAATCTGAAATAAAAAAGAGAGACATGTCTTAAAAGTCTTGAGAGAAAAGAAGCATAACTTTAGAATCTTCAAAGTACAAAGAGTTAGGAGTATAAAAGTGCCGAAGGATTCTAAGTGTGTGTGATGTTCAAACTACGTGCATCAAGTTACGAACCACTCTTTGATTGAGGAGTAATCACGGGTGTTAACGCTAAAATTTGAACGCTAACACCCCGGTGTATGAAGTGAGGTTGTGAAAGCACCACCCGATAGCTCGGGAACAGATTATAAGCAGATAATAGTGAAAAAATAGTAAACAACAGCAATTTTATAGTGGTTCGGCTTAAGAGAGAGCCTACGTCCACTTTGAATATCTTTATTGACGATTTGACTACAAGTCAATGCAGTTACACTTTGATTACAACACACTTTGAGTTTCAAGTGACTTAGGACAAGTAGCCTAAACTTCAATGTCGATCCAAATCTTTGAACACATGTTAGACATGTTTGATTTCTTCGTGAAGTTCCTTGAAGGTGTTGAAGTAGTTCAGAATGCAGCAGAGTAACGGCGCTTGAAATGAATGAGCCAAAAAAGTCCTTTGCTAGTTGGAACTAGGGTCGTATTTATAGGCATTTTTCGGAGTTAGGTCGTAGGTCGTGACCGACCTAAGTTAGGTCGTAGGTCATGGCTGGCCTAAGATGAACTGTTTTCTCTTTCACAAGAACACGCATGCTGATTTGCACAAGTCATAGGTCGCGAGCGACCTATCCCCCTGCGGCACAGTATAGGTAACTTCTTTACTCAGGTATTTAGGTCGTTAGCGACCTATCCTAGGTCGTGAGTACTTTTCTTATAGTTATAACTGGAGTCTTTAGGTCGTGACTTCCCTTAGGTCGCGAAGTATTCCTACTTCTTAGGTCGCAGCTCTCTGTTAGGTCGCGAAGCTTCATAGGTCGCGGCCTCCTTTAGGTCGCGAAGCATCTTTAGGTTATTCTCCTTTTTAGGTCGAGCCATTTTTAGGTCGTGGAGTCTTCTTAGGTCGTTATAACCTTTAGGTCGCCGCTATTTTTTAGGTCGTGGCCTCCTTAGGTCGCAACTACTTCTAGGTCGCTTCATTAGTTAGGTCGCTAGCAGTGGGGAGTTAACATTTGCCCCTCGAAGTATGTGACCAAGATATAGGTCGCGTGCTTCGATTTCATTAACTCGTGCTCTGGAGGGTCGTTAGGTCGTAGACGACTTAGAGAGAGGATTAGGTCGCATGCTGTCGATTCGTGTTCCACTACCCCTGAATATAAATACCGTAGGTCGCTCCTTCCCTTCTTCATTTGCTTCAGCATCCATTCTACCATTAACAAGCTTTTGAACTTCTCGAGGGCGATTCCGATCAGCTCAATCTTCATTCTTTGCCATCATCAGATTGCGTGTGTGAATTCTATCAACATTCGACCACATCCTTCATCAAACCGCGAATATTCCACTTGTCGTTCTTAATACATTTCCGTATGCTGCGTTTTCCCATAAGTCACGAGTCGATTAACCTTTTGATTGAGTTATCGTGGTGATTCTTGTGAATATGGCAATACATCAGATGTACGGTGGATTTGAGACGATTTGGGTTGGATTCTTGGGTAATTCGTGACGATGTAGGAGGAAGATGGCGAATTATGGTGTTTCGAACTAGTTGGCTTGCAAATTTGGAAGAGATGAGGAGGGTTCCGATGGGTTAACGGGTTAATGGACTCTCAGCTACACGGGTAATGGAGGAGATGATGTGGCAGCGTGTGAGTGGAGGATCGACCTTAGGGCTGTCTGCTTGAATACTAACCATGTGACCTAACTTCTTAGCGATCTAACTTTGTAATGACCTAAGTTCTTGCGGCATTGATTTTAGGTCGCGGCCGACCTTAGACTTAAATTCCTGTGGCACAGAAGTTAGGTCGCTGTCGACCTAGTACTTGGATGGTTTGCACATGAACTTTGAACCGAACGACCTAACAGCTTAGCAACTTATCACCTTTGAATGACTGCATAGGGACTTAACACATCAACGACCTATCTTTTGCAACATAAGCTTTAGGTCGCGGCCGAGTTAGGACATGAACAGATTTGCACTGAGCGACTTAAGTTAACCCCGACCTATGTTAGGTCACCAGACGACCTAGGACTTGACAAATTTGCACATGAATTCCAAGTAGCACGACTTAACAAATTAACGACCTAACTCTTTTGCGGCATAGGCTTTAGGTCGTGGCCGAGCTAGGACTTGAACAAATATGCATTGCTTTGAACCCCTTTAACTTGCACAGTGCGACCTAATATAGCCTTGACCTATGCTAAGTCGCAGGGGATAGTCTGGATGACCTATGACTTGTAAAATCTTGAGAGAATTTGATTGATCTGCTTGGACTTGAATCATTTGAAATTCATTACATTCCTTTGCAGATTGCTCTAACTTTTAATTTAACAACCTGTTTAAAAATAACATTTGCAGAAAAATGGGACGAATATACTGTCACTGACCGCCCACATCGAATGACAGATTAGTCGATAAAGAATAATCAACTTAAATGAACTGTGTGAGTGAAATGCTGTGAATCAACCGACTCAAATGAAGTGTTAAAGCAAAGCTAAAATTTTGTTTGAATTAACACTGCACTCGAGTTTTAAATTAACAAGTCCTGAAATCTCACAATCAATCAGTTGTCAATTAGTTTAATTTCAGTTATTTTGCTTGTTATTTTTATTAGTTTTGCACAACACTTCACACTTTTAGGAAACGTGCACCTTCACATTTGAACATCCAGTTGCTTGTATAGAATGACATCTCAACAAGAAGAGATGATAGAACACGTCGAAGGGGCTCCTCCGATTGCTATTCCACTAGAGAACCCTCCGGAAAGAACTCCTACCCTTCTGAAACAGCGGGTGCTTAATCAATTATGCGTTCAATTTGGCATTGCCGAGGCAGAAGTTTTACTCCCTGGACCAAATGATTTTGCTGATAGACCACCTTCCGGTTTTGTTGCCATTAATCGCAAAATGTGCTTAAGTGGAGTAATTCCTCCCTTTAATGAATTTCTTCAACAATTCCTTCTTCGACTGACGATCTCTCCTTTCCAACTGCATCCCAATGGCTATGCCATTTTGATGGGATTGTGCGATCTGTTCAGGAGAACTCTTGACCGTCTTTCGAGTTTTGAGGAAATCTGTTACCTGTGCACTTTTGCGAAGAACAAGGACCACCCTTCGATTGTACTTGTAAGAGGTGCGAGGAACCGTAAACTAATTTTGGATTTGCCGGAGAGTGCACATGGTTTTTTGAATCAATTCTTCTATATTCGTTGCCCCGCAGGATTTTACGCAGACTGGAGAATAGGAAGTGAGATCTTTTTTCCCTTCTCTCTTCAATTTCATTTTAAGTTTTTCATGGTTCGTATTGCTAGATGCTGATTCCATTCCTTATTTTTACAGCACTTCCTCCTCCTTCTAGAGATTCCAGTCATAAACCAGTCTTTGAAAGGCTAAGCATTGTGGCTGCTGAAGAGAGGAGCGCAAAATTTCTATTGACAGATGAACTTCTTCATCGGTTTGAGCTTTTACATTCTTCCCGTTCTACTCAACTTCATGAAGTTCCGACTGAAGTTCCCGATTCTCCGATGAAAACTCCTGATGCCCCGGTCTCTATTAAAGAGCACATGCGGGGAGGAACCTCTATAGAAACTTCACTAGTAAAATGTTCCACTCCAAGGGATGATGCGGAGCCGTCTGAAAAGCCTGCACTTACCCCCATAACTGAAGAAGAGGAGTCCCTTCCTCATACTGATAAGAACGTTGATCTTGGAGTTGATATTTTTGGGAGTTTAAGTGACATAATGGTCACTTCTCAAGAACTTTTTAGGGATGATGTTTCCAAAACTATCTCTTCTGTAATTGAGGCGACATCTTCTCTACAACAAATGTCAACCCCTTCTACTCAAGTTATCACTACCTCTACTCCACAGAGTGGTCTGTAACTTGATGCATGTAGCTTACACGTCACACAACACTTAGGATTTTTCAGCACTCCTACGCATTCATCTTCTTATACTTTAAAGATTTCTAAAGCTTATTATTTTTATTCCAGATTCTCCAATGGGGCGCATCAGCTCATACTATGATGATTTCCAGCGCTACGGGAGGCATAGCCAATATAATTATAGGCGTCACCTCCCCTCTTACAGAGAATCCGATGAAGAGAGGGCCATCAGGAAAGCAGACGAGAGACGAGCATATGAAGAACGTCATTGAAGAGAACAAGAAAGACATGACCCTCCCCACAGAGATGATGATACCCAAAAAAGAAAGACTCACGATGAGAGAGGTAAAGGTCACATGGACGATTCTTCTAGGAAGCGGGCTAAACTTACTGAAAAAACAATGCCACACAGTTTCTCAAAATGTTCCTGCTCAATCTCCTGCCCCCGTTCGTTCCGACATTCAAACAATCATTAACCGGCCCGCATACCAAGTTGGGCAAGGTCCTCCCACTCTTCAAAGTCGATTCCCTCAGTGAAGCCTGAGAGGGGTTCGATTTGATCTCGACTTGGTTCCTCTCGACAAATCGGCTATGCTGCGAAATCTTGATACTGTCACGACCGATATTGAAAGAATGTCGAACTGGCAAAAACTTGTCGACGAGCTTCAGAGGGTTAACCGAGCCAATCTCGAGGCCATGCTCACAATGGAGAACGATAAGGCTGAGTGGCAGAAGACTCTCGAACAGCATGACGCCGAAATGAGAAGTATTGCTTCCTATAATGAAAAGCTGGAAGCGAAAGTAGAAAAACTTAAGGAAGAATTAGCTACTTCATCTACTTTCTATTCTCAAAAGGAGAGCATGCTTCAGCAACAAGTACGAGATGCGCATGCCAATCAAAGGGCAGTCGAAGATAAGCTTACACACAAGGAGAAGGTCATAGAAGAATATCGCGCTGAAACTTTACAGCTGCGAGAACAGACCGGCTCTCAAAGCTTGGAGATAGAGATGTTAAAAGCTCGACTTGCTATGGCCGAAAAGGAGCGTGACGAGGCTGTTGCTGGTAAACTTGCGGCCGAAGAGGCCCATCAAGCAACCAAAGCTGACATTGGCTCCACATAATTTGATTTTTATCTGCACAGCATTTTGGGGCGTGGCAGCCTTGCCTTTCTAGGCCCTAAGTATGAAATTACACTAGCTGAAGTTTGGGAGGCAGCACTCGATATGCTCGGTGGTAAAGGTGTTGGCTACGCTGAGTCAGCTCTTGAAGAGCATTATCTTGATGATGATGCCCGCGCCGCTCTTGCTAAGGGAAAAGAGCAACTCGCCAGAGTGCGGGCCGGAATGGCGGAAGGGGAACGTTCTGAAAAAGAAATACCAACTACCAGTTCTGAACGTCCTTTAGTTTCTTCTGAAGTTGACATCACAGGTTCCAGTGCTCATTCGCTGCCTCCTACAAGAACCGGGGTAATTACCCCTACTGATGATGAGGCTTTGGAGGATATCGGGGCTCAAAATTATGAGATTGAACTAACGAAGCAAACATCTTCAGGTAATTTTGACATTGGTCCGATTCGGGTGGATCGCTTGCTTGCTCCTCAAAAGTTTGATGAGCTTCTCGATTATTTCTTGAATCTTGACGAACCCATATCTCCCTTCTATTGGGGAGATACTAATATTTTTAATTTCTCTTCTTCTGCAGTTGAAACACCAAGTGATGTGCAGACTTCACCTCCTCCGGTTATCCCTCCTCCGTCTCTTCAGGTGACTCCTCCTTCTGCTTCACAGCCCGGGTCACAAGAGGAGCAAATTGAGGCTCTTCATGGCTTGGATGACCCTATCGCTTCACAAGAGCAGAAAGACGAGGGACTTGAAGGAGGCGAGATCTCTTCGGAGCGGACTCCTTCTGATGACGTAGTTTTGTCCGCTCTTGTTACTCCATGGAGTGAGTCTTCTTCGAAGAGAAGAAAGAAGCACGGAACATCGAAGAGGAGGGGAAAGAAAATCATTGCTACTGAAGAAGAACCGGAAGTTGCACCGGTTGCACCTCCCTCTCCTTCTTCCCTTATGCCTATAGATAGACCTGAAAAGCTAATCATTCGACCGGGCAAAGGGTCCAAAGGCGGTAAGAAGAAGTGAAGAGTCGGGCTTCGGGCTTTTTGATTCCTTTTTTGTGTAATGGTCGGATGTTGTGCAGGCACCGGCCCCTGCTTTTTTATTTTGAAACCTGTATCTGCAATTGAATAAAATGATCCTTTATTTGTACAGACTCTTGTTTGAATTTGAGAATGCATTTATTATTCATTTTTGCACAAGTTTATTTATATGATATTGCGGTGGACTTGTGGTATGTTGTTTGAGCGTATTTTACCGATGTAACCATACCATTTTGTATGTAACTATACCATGTTGCCCCCATACCATAAGCTTGCTGCAATATTTTATACTTTGAGGGGACTTGCACTCTTATTTTCTGAAGAATAATTACTTCATCCTTGAAGAAATTTTTCGTAGCGTACAACTTCCTTCATATAAGTTTTTACGCTTTGTCCTTCGAAGAAATCACTTTTTTTTCTTTTGCTTATGTACGCATTTTGCCAAGTGAATTCTTCTATGTGGTATAGCGGGCCTCTGAAGGGTACTTTAACTTTCCTCCTTTTTTTTTGAGGAAGGTTATTTTCTAGAATAGGTAAATCACTCTTCCTTTGAAAGTTAAAGTATGCCCTTGATGAGGATTTTTTTTTTTTAAAAATAGAAATTTGTACTTCTGAGGAGGGATTTTTCACGTTTCAACACTTGGAAGTTTTATTTCAATCTTGGTGAAACGTGCACCTCCAAAGAGTTGTGCCTTTGAAGAAAGCCTTTTCACGTTTCAACACTTGGAAGTTTTATTTCAATCTCGGTGAAACGTGGGCTTCCGAAGAGGTCTTTCTTTTTGATTGTGTCCCCGGGAGGGGGTTGTACCTCTGAGGAGGGATTTTTCACGTTTCAACACTTGGAAGTTTTATTTCAATCTTGGTGAAACGTGTACCTCCAAAGAGTTGTGCCTTCGAAGAAAGCCTTTTCACGTTTCAACACTTGGAAGTTTTATTTCAATCTCGGTGAAACGTGGACTTCCAGAAAGGTCTTTATTTTGTTTTGCATTTCAACTTTGGTGAAGTGAAATTCCGAAGAGCGGCTGTTACACTTTAACTCCTGGTGAAATGTGCCTCCGAAGAGGTCTTTATTTTGTTTGCATTTCAACTCTGGTGAAGTGAAATTCCGAAGAGCGGTCGTAACACTTCAACTCCTGGTGAAATGGGCCTCCGAAGAGGGCTTTTATTTTGTTTGCATTTCAACTCTGGTGAAGTGAAATTCCGAAGAGCGGTTGTTACACTTCAACTCCTGGTGAAATGTGCCTCAGAGAGGGTTTTCATCGCCTGGAAGTTACTCTCTCATGGTTGGAGGGTCATGACTCCTCCAATCTTTTTTGTTGAGTAGAGAACTTTCTTTTTTGTGGCGTATGACCCATTAGAGGTCTTTATCCTCCGAAGAGTTGTGTCTCCGAAGAGGACTTGTGCTGCCGATGATGGCTTTGGTTGTTCCCTTGTCCACTTGCTTATGCCTTTTCAGCGATCCTCTTATTTTTTTTTTTTACAAGTAACTTGTTTAATCCAAGGAAGTGTACTTCATTGTCAGGCAAGTTCGTGAGAACGAGCATCAGCTTCTTAATTGGATGTTTGTTTGTTCAAACGATCTCAATTTATTAGCAAAGGCCCGTTTCTGTCGAAATCATAGGCCGTTCAATTGAAGTATTTCCTATCTAGGATTTGAATTCGGAGCTTTTGTGACTTAAAATTTGGCGAGAATCACTTGGTCTTATTATGTGCAAGTTTCACTTCCATTGTCTGCAAAAATTTGAATTGACATTTTAGCAATACATTCTATGTACTTTTTATATCGAAAATAAAGCAAACATGTAATAATAATAAGGAACACAAGATTTATAGTGGTTCGGCCAGGAAATTGGGCCTACATCCACTTTATATTTTTTCATTATGTACTTGCATCAGTTTTACAATTGCCTTCAATTACAAGAATCATACATTCATAATTCTTTTTACAATATTTCAACAAAATTTTCAAGTAAAGTATGGACGCAAATGATTGCTGTTCCATGCCCTTGGAATTTGATCTCCTTCAACAGTAGTGAGTTTGAATGTGCCGTCAAGAAGCTTCTGACCTATGACATACGGTCCTTCCCAATTTGGCCCAAACACACCTGTCGCTGTCATAATTCTCTTCAGGACTAGGTCTCCAATCTCAAAGCTGCGTTGGCGAACTTTGGAATTGAAATGTCTGGCTATCCTTTGCTGATGAGCTGCAATTCTGAGATTAGCCTCATCTCTTTTTTCATCAAGGAGATCTAGCGCTTCAAGCTGTAGCTTTTCGTTTTCTTCTTGATTGAAATGGATTCTTCTATGTGAAGGGACCTCTATTTCTACCGGAATCATTGCCTCTAACCCGTATGCTAATGAAAACGGGGTGTGCCCAGTCGCAGTTTTATGAGTGGTTCTGTATGCCCATAGTGCCAGCGGTAGCTTATCGACCCAACCACCTTTTGCTCTTTCAAGTTGCTTTTTGATGGTTGACTTAATAATTTTATTCACGGCTTCCACTTGCCCGTTTGCCTGCGGATGAGCCACTGCTGAGAAGCTTTTTCGGATTTTGAATCGCTTGCAAAAATCTTGGAATTCTTCACTTTCAAACTGAGTACCATTGTCTGTAATTATTTTTTGAGGCACACCGTATCTGCAAATGATTTTTTTAGTCGCAAAACTTATTATCTTCTTTGAGGTGATAGTAGCCAATGGTTCAGCTTCTGCCCACTTAGTAAAATAATCTACAGCAACAATGGCATATTTAATTCCAGATTTGGCAGTTGGTAACGGTCCAACAAGGTCTATCCCCATATTGCAAACAGCCATGGACTGACCATCTGTGTGAGTTCAGTGGAAGGAGCTCTAGGAATTTTGGCGAATCTTTGGCATCTGACACATTTTCGGGAATACTCTGCTGCATCTCGATTAATTTCTGGCCAAAAATATCCATATCGGAGAATTTTCTTTGCTAATGTTTGGCAACCTGAATGATCACCACATTCTCCTCCATGTACCTCCGCTAGGATTGCTTTGGACTCTTCCCTGGATACACATCGAAGTAATGGCATTGAGAATCCCCGTCTGTATAATCGGCCATCCTGGATTATATATCGAGAGGCTTTTCTCAGTAGCTTTTGTCGTTCTTTTGAGTTCCCTGGTAAGGATCCATTGAGCAGATATTCTGTTATCTGAGTCATCCATGATTCTTGCTTTTGAGACATGCTCATGATCCAATCAATGTCCATCTCATCAATGCTAGGAGTCGACAGGACCTCCACTGGAGTTAACCCCAGAAATTGAGCTTCGCCTGTGCTAGAATACTTTGCGAGAGAATCTGCTTTCATGTTTTCTTCTCGAGCAATGTGACTTATCATGTAATGATCGAAATCACCCAGGAGTTCCCAAGCCTTTGACAAGTAGGCGGGCAGATTCCCCCCGTTTGCTTGGAATTCCTTTTTGACTTGGCATACAATAAGCTGAGAATCACTGAATATCTGTAACGCTCGGATGTTTAATTCTTTAGCAATTCTTAAGCCAGCGATAAGGGCTTCGTATTCTGCTTCATTGTTTGTTGAAGGAAATTCCAATCTTAGCGCATAGCATAATGATCGGCCTTCAGGGGTCTCAAGTACAACTCCGGCTCCATAACAGTAGTCGTTTCTCGCACCATCAACATATAACTTCCATTGGATTGGGGAATCGTCGACCGTTTCCTCCTCACTGTTACCCTTATCTGTGAATTCTGCGATGAAATCCGCTAAAGCTTGTCCATTGATTGCTTTTCGGGGATGATAAGTGATGTCATACTGACTGAGTTCAATATTCCACTTTAGAAGGCGACCCGAAGTCTCAGGGCGAAATAGGACTTGCTTTAAAGGTTGATCAGTGAGGACGCTGATAGGATGAGCTTGAAAATATTGCCTCAACTTCCTAGATGCAATTAGTAGGCAATAGGCGAGTTTTTCCAACTTAGAGTAATTCATCTCTGCCCCCAGTGAGTCTTTTGTTGATATAGTAAACTGGATGTTGAATCCTCTTGTCTTCTCGTATCAGCGCTCCACTTAAAGCATTAGATGATACTGCCAAGTATATAATAAGATCCTCGCCATCGCCAGGCCTAGAAAGTATTGGAGGCGTTTCCATATGGCGAATCAATTCATCAAAAGCTTTTTGGCATTCGGGACTCCAATCGAAGTTTTTCTTTCCTTTCTTTAGGGCGTCAAAGAATGGGATGCATTTATCTGTGTCTTTGGAAATGAACCGACTCAAGGCGACAACCTTTCCATTGAGACTTTGCAATTCCTTCTTTGTTCTAGGAGCTTTGACTTCTTTTAATGCAGTAATTTGAGTTGGACTAGCCTCAATGCCCCTAGCGCTCACGATGAAACCTAAAAACTTGCCGGATTCCACTCCAAATGAACATTTCAAAGGATTGAGCTTCATTCCGTATTTTCGGAGGACTGCGAACATGTCCGCTAAGTGTTCTATGTGATCCACTGCTTTCTTAGACTTTACTAACATGTCATCGACGTAGACTTCCATAGTCTTGCCTAATTGCGGTTTGAACATAGCATTAACAAGTCTTTGGTATGTTGCCCCTGCATTCTTCAGCCCGAAGGGCATAACTCTGTAGCAGTAAAGACCAATGTCGGTGATAAAGCTCGTGTCCTCCTGAGCTGGCTCATGCATCATGATCTGGTTATATCCGGAGTAAGCATCCATAAAAGATAACAATTCGTGTCCCGCTGTTCCGTCTACCAGTTGATCGATTCTGGGTAATGGGAAGCAGTCTTTGGGGCAGGCCTTGTTTAGATCTGAAAAATCGATGCATACTCTCCATTTTCCGTTGGCTTTCTTAACCAGCACTGGATTTGAAACCCAATTCGGATAGGTAGATTCTTTGATAAAATTATTCTCCATGAGCCGATCAACTTCTTCTTTTAATGTTGCCGACCTTTCTAGGCCTTGAGTTCTCCTTTTCTGCTTCACAGGTGTAAATTTGGGATCAATATTTAGAGCGTGTACTGCAACTTCCGGGGATATTCCGCACATATCAGCATGACTCCAAGCAAAAACATCCAAATTTGCCTTTAAAAAAGATATTAAGATATTCTGAATTGACGCATTAAGTTGCGAACCCACATTCAACACCTTGTTTGGGTCCTTTGGGTCAAGAGGAATTGGTATTGTCGTTTCCACTGGTACCACTCTATTTTCCCCTGCACTGACTTTTCTAGGATCCATCTCTTTCCTTGCTCCGCTGTGCTCGCCAGTGCAGGGTCCGCCCTGTAATTGCTACAAGGCTGGTTCATTAATGCGGACTGGGGCTGCCGCATTCTTTCCCATTTCTCTTTTTCTGGTTCCTCGTAGCTCTGTTAGATAACATTCTCGCCCAGCATTTTGATCCCCTTTTATGACTCCTACTCCATTGTCTGTAGGGAATTTAATAGTGAGGCACCACGGGGCAAGAACAGCTTTGAACGCTGCCAGAGTTGGACGACCAAGGAAAGCATTGTAAGCAGAAAATTCGTCGACAATCACAAAAGTTTGCTTGCGGACCATTTTTCTCTCTCCTTCTCCAAGTTCCACAAACAAATCAATGGTTCCTACCGGCTGCTTTGGCACCCCAGTGAAGCTGACAATTTTCTGCAATGAGGCTTGCACATCAGCCATAGGGATCTTCATTTGGTCGAATGTTTTCTTAAAGAGGATATTGCAGGATGCGCCAAAATCAATGAGAACTCTTCTGACAATAGCTGGCCCGATACCAGCCGAGATGACTAAGGGATCCAAGGTAGGAGCTTCAATACCTGCGGAATCCCTAGCTTTGAACACAATATCATCATCGAAAGTTCTTTGTTGCTTCAAGGGCGTAGCACCTTCCAAAACGAAAACATCTTCCTCGGTCGGTACATACTTTAAAGCTCGGGTATACCTTTCCATCTCACCCCAGCTTCTGCCTGCTGGGTGAGGTCCTCCTGTAATGACATTGATAATGGGCCTTCCAGATTCATGCCCTGCAGCCTTCTCACTCGTCCTAGGCTGATGAGTAGGAGCCTGTTGCCCCTGACTAGATGAAGCAGGATTGTTGCTATTCTTTTTCACAAATTGCTGCAGTTTGTTTTCCCTTAGCAACTCTTCAATCAGATTTTTCAACTGGCGGCATTCGTCGGTCTCGTGACCGGGTTGATTATGGAAGCGGCAGAACTTCCCACTCTGTATAGCCTTTTTCCCGGTCCTTAGAGGAGGGGGTTTAGGAAAGTCAACAGAATCTTTAGTGGCAAGGTAGATACGCTCCGGCGTATCTGATAAAGGAGTATACTCTGATGGCTTGAAGGATCGGGGCTTCTTCTGATTACTCTGTTTCTTCCCATTGTTATTTTCCCTTTTTTGCCCTACAGATTCATTCTTGCGTGGAGCAACAGTATTATCTCCAGCTTTTTCCAATACTGTCTTTACCGGTACGGGACGGCTTTCCAAGCGTATGAATTCATCTGCTTTTTTATAGAATTTTTCAAGGGAATTTGGTTCCTTCATGTTTAGCCATTTCCCAAATTCGCTCGACTTGTCAATAGCCCTCATCAGATAAGTCAATATCATTCGCGGTTCTGCGTTGTCCACCTCAGCTAGTGCTATATTAAAGCGGTTTAAGAAAGATCTGATAGATTCACCTGGATTCTGTTCCAAACTCGACAGTGCCATGATATCCTTGGCTTTTGAGGCATATAGTCTGAACTGCTCCTTGAATTTCCAGGTTAAGTCAGAAAACTGATCTATAGATCGGACTGGAAGCTTGGTGAACCAAAGCAGAGCTACACCTTCAAGATACACAGGAAAATATCGGCACTTTATTTCATCAGAGGCTCTGGCACCTGTCATGTGCCAATCATACTTGTATAAGAATTCGTTCGGATCACTTGTCCCCTTGTAAGCTGGAATGGTTGGAGGGACAAACTTCCTTGGGAATTCAGCCTTTAAGATTTTCTCAGTAAATGGAGTTTTACTCGGGGCGAAACCCCATTCTTTCTCGTCTTCAACCCTCTGCATACTCTCTTTCATGATTTGTCGGACCATTCCAGAAAGATACTCCTCATCATGTCGAGTTCTAGATCCACCAACCTCAGGAAGTGTTTGTTCAAAGGGGCTAGCAGCCCTTTCAAGAGAATTCCTTTCTTCAGCCTCATGAATGTTGCAAGCAAAATTCCTTTCATTACCTGCCGGTTGACAGTTTGCCCCAAGCAAATCGTTCAACCTATTCATAATTAGGGCATTCTGGGCATTCTGAGCCTCGAATTGTGCATTTTGGGCATTGATCTGTTGGTTCAGCCCTAAGATTGCAGCATCCAGCTCTGCCTTTGTAACTCCGACAGCTGGAGTGGCTTGATATGATATATGGGAAGCGGAGGTTCCCTCTTGAATATTCCCAGATCTGACAGATCTACTTTTCCTTCCAAGAGCCATAATCTCCGATAGACTTCTGGTTTTCAAGGAAATTCTCTCTACAAACCTCTGCGAAGCAATGATGATAGTTCTCCTGAGTTCAATTCTCAGTGAAAGCACCAAAAATGTTAAAGCTAAAATTTGAACGCTAACACCCCGGTGTATGAAGTGAGGTTGTGAAAGCACCACCCGATAGCTCGGGAACAGATTATAAGCAGATAATAGTGAAAAAACAGTAAACAACAGCAATTTTATAGTGGTTCGGTTTAAGAGAGAGCCTACGTCCACTTTGAATATCTTTATTGACGATTTGATTACAAGTCAATGCAGTTACACTTTGATTACAACACACTTTGAGTTTCAAGTGACTTAGGACAAGTAGCCTAAACTTCAATGTCGATCCAAATCTTTGAACACATGTTAGACATGTTTGATTTCTTCGTGAAGTTCCTTGAAGGTGTTGAAGTAGTTCAGAATGCAGCAGAGTAACGGCGCTTGAAATGAATGAGCCAAAAAAGTCCTTTGCTAGTTGGAACTAGGGTCGTATTTATAGGCATTTTTCGGAGTTAGGTCGTAGGTCGTGACCGACCTAAGTTAGGTCGTAGGTCGTGGCTGGCCTAAGATGCACTGTTTTCTCTTTCACAAGAACACGCATGCTGATTTGTACAAGTCATAGGTCGCGAGCGACCTATCCCCCTGCGGCACAGTATAGGTAACTTCTTTACTCAGGTATTTAGGTCGTTAGCGACCTATCCTAGGTCGTGAGTACTTTTCTTATAGTTATAACTGGAGTCTTTAGGTCGTGACTTCCCTTAGGTCGCGAAGTATTCCTACTTCTTAGGTCGCAGCTCTCTGTTAGGTCGCGAAGCTTCATAGGTCGCGGCCTCCTTTAGGTCGCGAAGCATCTTTAGGTCGTTCTCCTTTTTAGGTCGAGCCATTTTTAGGTCGTGGAGTCTTCTTAGGTCGTTATAACCTTTAGGTCCCCGCTATTTTTTAGGTCGTGGCCTCCTTAGGTCGCAACTACTTCTAGGTCGCTTCATTAGTTAGGTCGCTAGCAGTGGGGAGTTAACAACGGGGGTAGTAATCAACGTCAACTCGTGGGTCGACAGAGCTTGTTGTAAAGAAGAAGTCGCTTCCACTACTGAAGAAGAAACTCTAGTAGTTGCGGGGTCGTCTTTAAAAAGCTCTTGCGAGGTGGCGAAGAGATCGCTCAACCCTTCGAAAGTGTCATCCCCGCTCTGCCTAACAGGGCTTGTTTTCTTGGCTTCTTCGCCGGACTTCTGCGAACGTTGGGGAGATCCCTGAGGCTCTTCTTCCTCAATAACTGGGGCAACTGTGAATTTGCCAGATGACCCCGCAACATCGACAGTAGTAGAGCATTTTACTAGAGAAGCTTCGGAAGCGGGATCTTTTGGTACTGGTGTGTCAGAGGAAACCGGGGCATCTGATGCTCTAGCCGGGGAGTCTGGGATCTCATGAGGATGTGTAGAGCATGAGATGTGTAAAAGCCCGTACTGATGTAAAAGTTCATCCCTCAACAAAAATTTTACACTTCTCTCTTCCGCGGCCACGGCACTCAGTCTCTCAAAAACTTGCTTATGGATTGGGTCTCTAGAAGGGAGAGGAAGTGCTGAAAAGAGCAAAGAATGAGATTAGCAATTGATAATTCAAATCTCGAAAAAGTTTGGAAACAGAGAAAATAGAAACAGGTAATCTTACTTCCTACTCTCCAGATGGCATAAAACTCTGGGGGGCAGCGAGCAAAGAAAAACTGGTTCAAAAATCCATGAACGCTTTCTGTAAGATCAGAAATAAACTTGCGATTTCTAGCACTTCTCACGATAATGAGGGAAGGATGGTCTTTACTCTTTGCAAACGAGCATAAGTAGCGAATTTCTTCAAAACTCGGCAAGCGATCAAGAGTTCTCCTGAACAAAACACACAACCCCATCAAGATGGCATAGTCATTAGGATGAAGTTGAAATGGAGAGATTGTCAACCGAAGGAGAAGGGTTCAGAGAAAGTCATTGAAAGGAGGAATCGCCCCGCTTAAGCACATTTGACGATTAACAGCAACAAAACCATGAGGAGGACTGTCAGCAGTATCATTTGGTCCGGGTAGTAGAGCATCATTTTCAGCAAAGCCAAACTGAGTGCGTAGCTGAATAAATGCTCTCGGACTTAAGATAGTCGAAGTTCTCTCTGTAGGGTTCTCTATGGGAATAGCTATCAGAAAGGTTTCTTCAGCTTAAGCTACCTCTTCTTCTTCTTGGTGGAAAGTCATTCTACACAAACAACTGGATATTCAAACATGAAGGTGCACGTTTCCTAAAGTGTGTGGAGTGTTGTGTAAAGTCAATCAAACAATAAGCAAATGTAACTGGAATAAAAACTAGCAAGTATTTGTCAGTTATAAAATCCAGGGTTCATTGTTTTAATATGCAAGTGTAATGTTGATGCAAGCAAACCAGTTCAAGTTAGCGATGCTTTGCATTAATACTTCACTTTAGTTGATTGGTTCACAGCATTTCATACAATGTGTTTAAGTTGATTACTTTATGTCGACTAATCTGTCATTTGATGTGGGCAGTCAATGGCAGTATATTCGCCTTGGTTTTTGTGATTGTTGTTTTCAGCAGGTTGTTAGCCTATGAGTTAATATGGTCTGCAAAATAAGACAGCAAAGTTGAATGAATCCAGGATATAAGCAGTTCAATCTAGTAAATCGAGTTAAGAATTCAAATTGAAGTTATGCTTTTAAGTGAGGATTCGAGTTGGGCATCCAAGTGTTAACTCGGTTGCGGCCCAAGGAATCTCTCGCGAGTTAAGATTATGTTCCTGGTTCCTTAAATCGGCATTCCTTTAGGTCATGAAGAGTATTAAGAAGGAAAGCTCTGGTTCAAAAAGTGGTGTGAAATTCCCTAAGGGTTAACTCGGCCATGGTTTGAGGGTTTACTCGGCTACTGTTTAAGGTTTAACTCGGCTACGATTGAAGGGCTAACTCAGCCACTGTTTAAGGGCTAACTCGACCATGACTTAAGGCTTAGATCGGCAGAGGAGTAGGTCGGTAGATTTCCCTCAAGTGCTAAAACGGCCACGATTTAAGGATTGGGTCGGCCAAAAGCTAAGTCACCTAAAATCACCGGGTCGCATCTAAATCAATACCTTGCCCCACTCAACCCGTTAACCCGTTAGCCACTCCCTCAACCAAAAAACCCTCATTTCATTTGTGCTACTTCATGCTATCGGATCATCCAATAAACCAATTTGAAACCTCTGCAAATTCAACGCCTTGCAATCCTAGCGTGAATCAAAATCAACTAGCCTGAATCAGTAAACCATCTTCATCGTCTCATCGGTCAGTTAAAGTCAAACCGAGCAACCTAAACTCCATCAGCCATGGGTGTAATAGGATTCGCGATGGAGCATCGTGCAAGGAAGCGGTTTAAGTGACGGAATTCATGAGCCGACAGTGATCTATAATCGAAGAAGAGGGTTTACTTACACAATGAATAGCAGAGGTTGTCGGTGGTTAATTGGAATTAAATCGCCTTTTGGAGCTCGAAATTTTTTTAATGGCAGAATCAAAGGAATAGGTAATGAGAAGGATGAAGGGGAAGTGACTTATACCTTGCAGTGGAGGGATCTGGAGCGGCACGTACGACCTAACCGTTAGGTCGCGTACGACCTACCGACTTAGAGAGTGGACGGGTTAAAGGACATCGAAGCACCCGACCTAACCGTTAGGCGTGTACTTCGAGGGGAAAATGTTAACTCCACCTCGGCCATGACCCAACGACCTAAAAAGTTACCGACTTAAGACTTAAGAGAGATTCCGACTCAATGACTTGACCCAGTTGCCGACCTAATGCTTTAAAGGGATGCCGACCTAAGGCTTAAAGGGGTTACCGACCTAACAGGTTTAAGAGGCATACCGACCTAACTGCCTTGATAAGGTTACCGACCTAACAGGTTTAAGAGGCATACCGACCTAACAGGTTTAAGAGGCATACCGACCTAACTGCCTTGATAAGGTTACCGACCTAACTGCCTTAAAAGGATGACGACCTAAGGCCTGGAAGGGATACCGACTTAAGGCTGAACAGTTGCCACCGACCTAAGATAGCTACCGACCTAAGTCGCCACCGACCTATAACCTATGTTAGGTCGTTCACGGTCCAAGCAGAGGAAGATAGGTTCAATGCATCTACTTGGCACAGTGGTATCTTAACTCGTACAAGGCTCACGACCTAACTCAGGTCGTCCACGACCTAAAGCTACTGGGTGAATGTTCAATACCGCATAAAGAAGACCGGTTGACTCATTTGCGACTCAGAGGATGACTCATGGACGACTTAGGACTTGTACAAATAAACCCTTGTGAAGCCATGGAGGGGCCAGATGAATCGGCCACGACCTAACTTAGACCGGCCACAACTCACCTTAGACCGGTCACGACTTACGACCTAAGGGGGGATTTCCCCTATAAATACCAACCTACCTAAAGCATGAAAAGGACTTTTGGCCGATCTCTTGAAGCGCCAATACTCTGCTGAATTCTCGACTCACTCAACACTTCAAGTACGAAGGACATCTCAACTAACTTCGAGAGAAAATCTAACACAATCTACATGGATTTAAAGAATTCGTCTGAATCAAAGTTCTAGTTGTTTGTCTCATCGAAATTGTAATTGAAGATTGTTGTAAAAGTTGTAATCAATTCAGTAATAAAGAGAGTTAAAGTGGACGTAGGCTTACCCTAAGCCGAACCACTATAAAAACTGTTGTTTTTTCTGTTTTTTCAGTGATTTCTCTACTTGTTTGTAGTTCCCGTGTACACGGGTGGTGCTTTCGCTCAACTTCGATCTACACCGGGGTGTTAGCATTTGATTTTTATGTTAACAATGGTGTTATCAGAATGCAAGGGTTATCGTCGTTGACTCTGAGGGTGATTCCAAACGAGTGTAACGAGATAATGCCTTCGGTTTCGTTTGAACCCTGAACGAAGTTGTATGGATTGAATGCTTTCAACACATCGTCAGGCGGCTGATGAGCATTCTAAGAATATTGTTCTATAAAGGTAATCGCAGCCTCAAGCCTCATCAATCGGGAATGGCTAAAACAGGGGAGATGCAGCAAGGTTAGGTGGGTCATGCCCAAGCAGGACAAGATATTTCCCTGTCTAGATGTCCTTTTTTATTTCGGCTGTGTGGGCGGTTTCTAGCAAGAACCGTGGGGTTTATCTTGTTCGGAACTGTTTAGTAAGGAATGGTTCCGGCCTTGTGTTGCAAGGGGTCGGGAGTGATCCTCGGTACGGTGATCTAGGCCCCGTACTGTGTCGGGCGGTACCCCAGTAGCCCTGCCATTGTTGGAAATCCATTTTCCCTACGAGACCCTATGGTTTTGATTTGTATTACACACTTTTGTGGCTAGTAGCTGGAATTTAATGAATGTAATAATTTCGGCTATTTTCTATTTACTTGAAAACCCTAGACAATATTATAATATCACTGGATTTCCTATGAAATGTTTTGGTTAGTGTAAGGTAAAAACTTACCCGTATTTATTTGTGGGGAGTCTTACATGTTACCTTTATTTTCAAATGTTTTCAAAGTTAAACAATTTAAAACATTTACTCATACCAGGCCCATGTCTGACCCAGAGTTTATATTTTGTGTTTTTTCATAAACTCTTGAGTACTCAAATTTTTATGAGTAGCCAAGTGATAGGTTATGGACTTTGATTTCTGGAGGAGCTTGGAGCAGGAGTTTCCTGACGTATATAGCTATTTATGTAGTTCCGTTGTGTTAGTTGATATGTACTGTACATCTGATGTATATAGTGATAGATGTAGGTATGATTGTCATATGTACTGATATTGTATAACTCTGATATATGTAAAACTATGTAATATTTATGTTATATATTATATTTTGTTCCATTCCGCTGTGAGATTCTGATGTTGCTATTCTTCCTTTCTCTTTCGTTTCTATTTCTATCCCTTTCTTTCTTAATGATGATATGTCTTTCTAGTAGTAGAAGGGCGGGTTGTCACATAAGAAGTGTTTCAGAAGCAAATACAACACTTGGGACGTGCTACGAAAACTTTTGGGCTGTCGTTTTATGTGATTTCGCTACTACTTTGCACCTAGTTTCCGATGCATAAATAAATGATTTTTGATCCATTCTTTTTACATTTGTTAGTGTACTTTGGGTACTTGAATACCATTAAGAAAAATCCTAAACTATATCGTATAATTATTTTAGACATTTTTATGAAAATATGGAATTTTATCAAACTACACTTATGGCGACTATTTTGCTATAAGTTTTTCCTTTTCATTTAACTAGCTATCAAACAAATTAAGCTTCGAAATTTTCACAATAAAAAATATATTATTTATTTAATTAGTTGCTAGAAAACTCTTAAGAAAGTTGCATAAAAATGCATGTTGGTTTCGAATACGGACTATTTTTAGAAGTGTCACTATAGCGACCTTTTAGCTTCAATCTTTTGTTACTTTGATCTACTTCTTCTATAACTTTCCAAAACATAATATTTTCTTTTCTAAAAACCTATTAAAGCGTAGATAATAACCAAAGATGTTATTATTAAGATATACTGTTAAATCACCATTTTTATAATTTATGGTTCAAGGGATTCGAAGTGCTTTTATATCGACTGTCGCTACACGGACCATTCCGTATTCAATCCAATATTTAGTGTCATTTCATTTTATACACATATATGACTTCCAATTTAAAACCATATTAATTATAATGAATATTAACATATGTATTTGAATCGCTTATCTATTTTAAATATCGAAGTAACTTATCACAATTTGATGGTTCTGTAAGCAACTATTTTAACAATTTATATAATTTAAAAGTATATAAGCAATGGTATAATTTTGAGTACTTAATGTCTACCATTATTAATATAGTAAGAAATATTAATGTGTGATTTAGCAAACAATTATCAAGCAATATTTCACATATTAATTTAGATAATTAACTTCATTCAAAGTGAGATTAACTCACTTTTATTAACCCAAATACTTCCTACCAATGTTTAATCTATCAACACTTCTACTATCACTTCCATACAACCCAAGAACATATCTACGGCTTCACTTCACCAAAATTTACTCACAGCCCAAGGCATGCTTACCCCCTTGATGCTCATGACCTCAAGGCCATTTCCCGTAGATCTAGATTCCTTTGACATTTTAGAGGCTAAATCATGTTCTCTAGGTGATATAAAAACTTTAATAAAGTTTGGAAGAGAATGGAGTTGAGTTGACACGAGTTTAAGAAAGATGGAGAGGAGGAGAAAGAAGAAGACATTGTTTTAGAACTAGATTTATGTTGAAATCAAGTATATATGCAATTGTATTTATAACCTTTAGGCTTGAGTGGAAAAATGTGCAAACTCCCCTCCTTAGCCATGAAGTTAAGCATGTAAGACCATGCTTTTACACTAGCATGCTTTCCGTAAATCAAGGAGTGATTTAATGGTCCATTATGCACTCTTATTCCCTTAATTAATATATGCTTAATTTAATTGTTTTGATTAGTATAAGATTGGTTTTAATGGCTTCCATATGTTTACATATGATAACTATTCAAGTTGCGAAATGTTTACACAACTTGTTTTATGTAAGAAGTTGATTTTAAACAAAAAGTTTTCAGGCCACATTTTCCATATTTATGCACAGTGTATATTTATGTAAACACATTTTAAAAATAATTTTTATAACACTATTTATTAATTAAAAGCGTTTAATAAGGTTATAAAATCATTATTAATAACATAATGGACTCAAATATTTTAAAATTTTAGATATTTAAATAAGAAGTGTTCGAAATTTCGGGTCGTTACATTCTCCCCCCTTAGAATATATCGTCTTCCAAATTACAACATAGGCAATCAAAGAAACAACCGTATAATAACACTTAACACTATTACTTTTAGTAACAAATAAGGCCAAAGGTTTTCTAAGGCCAAAAATCTTCTGATCGATAAGGATGATAGATAAACCACAAAGTGTACCTTTCGCTCAATAGCCTCAGGTTATTAACTTGGTGATTATTCATACTACCTTAAACAATCAGAAGAGTCATTTATTGAACTCTCCACAAGCCAAACTACATAGTATGTAATTATACTTAAGCTCGTGTGATGTATATATATCATCCCTACACAACATTGATCTGACCACTTGCTCGATCACATAGATTTCAATTTTGAGCTAGTACATCTCACTTGACTTCTATAGTGCAGACCTCGATATGGTTCTTTGATTGGACACCTCCATTCTCCTTACATAACAATAAACTACGATAGATAACTTAGGGATCATCTCAAGAATCTGCATCAGGTTTTTGTCGTCAAGAATCTAGTGAAAAATCCTTGTTCAAAATGTGTATACCACCTCGAAATCATGTACTCGAATCCTAGACTAAGAACTATGATGGGAATACATCCATCTATGTACAACTTACGCACTTAATTTAGTCAGTTTCATTATTAACCCAATTACTTTACAATACTAATTTATTTACACAAAATCTTTTCTTATGTAATATTAAAATCATTTATGCAACATTTCTTAAAACATTTTATTAAACCAAAATTTCATTCTTAAAACATCCAGGACTTAAGTTCATTACTCATATAATACGCCACTATATCCTAAGAGCACATACAAAACATTCTTTTACATTTTACTTCCTAAAATCTCGACGAAGGTCCAAAATAACTTTGGATCTTATAATTGAGTCAACCATTTAAACTTCTTTATTCATCGGGTTAGGCAAGTTGCTAGGTAGAATAGGACTTTGGTATCCAAACTTAAGACTAGAGTTAACCTTCCTTAGAAGACCTTAAAGTAAAGACGTTTATTAGATGTCCCATAACATCGAGTGTCCTATTCAACAATGATGCTAAACAACTTTTTAAACTTGTTTTAATTTGCTATCTTTTCAAATTAAGAGTTATAGAAGTCTAACATTTGTATATTTATAGAAATACTTAGCTTTAATTATATTAATTTGGATGTTTTTGACTTTCCTAAATCATCGAAAATTCCATTTTATTTGAATAATTAAAAACAAATAAATAATATTTCATTATAAGATGCATAACCAAGTTATACTAATGCAAAGGGTACATGCAACCATAATATAACTTAATAGAAAACTTAGGAACTAAATTCGAGGTTTTATTTCAAATTATTTGATGCAATATATATACATTTATCTTTTGGATGTAAAATCATTCCTTCTGTGATTAAACCAAAATCATTTTCAAAACCAATTTCCAAAATATTTTGTTTAAAATCCATGGAAAATATTCATATAGATTGAGTAATAGCAAAACCATACAAGGAACTGGGTCCTACCAAGAAGTCTCATATAACCCCTTTACTAAGAAGGGTAATACTCAAGAGAATTTTTTTCCAACCGAACACTTCTCCTACCCAATTTTAGTCACTTTCAAGCCACTCAGACTAGCTAATAGAAAAATAGTTTATTTCTCGAAATGATTTTTTGATTCTAAGAAAAACCACGAATTCAAACAAATCTTAAAACTCTTTTGAAAACATCAGTCCATTAGAATAGTTTCAAATAATACTATAATTATATTTCTAAACTCCTAGAAAACATTTTCAAAAATACTGGGATTTAAGTTCTCCAATTCTAAATTTAAATCCTTCTTCTCTAAATCATATTTATACAAATCGCATTTACTTAAGTCAAATTTATATAAACCGTATTTATATAAGTCATATTTATATAAACCATATGTCATATTTATATAAACCATATTTATATAAGTCATATTTATATGAATTTACTTTCTTACACTAAATCATTTCATAAGTATTTAATTTCTAAATATCTTACCTTTCCTCTTAAGCTATATTAACAACTTTTATTTAAGTTAACTTTTGGACCTAATATTATCATCAAACGTCTTATAGTCAAATTATGAAACTTAATTCACTAGGAGTTCATTTCAATGTTTCTATAAATTACTATCTACCTAACCCATGTTGTAAAAAAGGTAAATTTACTTACTATTCATTAAACAATACTTAATTCTCATAAACAAACACTACTAATCAAGCAAAAATGATAATAATTTAAGATTATCATTTCCTGACAAAAAATACATTATAAATAACAATGTTAATTATTTGAAAATTATTCTTTTATATAAACATAATCCTAGGCAAAATTATTTCATTTATCAATTTGGAAAATAATACTTTGTCGGTTTGTTCTTGTTTAAATGTTTAGCAATTCCTATCAATAACGCTGATCAGACGCGTCGACCAAAATCACAAGCACTCAGCAGACCAATCGACACAATATAAAATATTATTATAGCACTAACGAATATGCTCTCATATGTATAATACACTCAAACTTATAATAAGGCATTCCATTACCCTATCTCTCAATGAGTTATACCCAACAAAAGCTAAGATTCTGACTTAACCTTCAACTCTGATACCACGATTGTAATATGCCTTTTCGATACCCAAATGTCAACACTAATACAACGACGGTATTCACGTACCGGGTACCCAAGTGCTGGAAAGGTAGAACATTAGGGTAAAATAAAAGAAGAAATGAAAAGGAACAAGAAAGAAGAGAACACAATATCAGAATCTTACAAAGAAATGATAACATATAATATCAAAATGTTACTTTTACAAAGGAAAACTATATAGATACTATAATTAGAGTAAACTAGCCTGTACTTAACTTGGACAGTTATAACAGAATATCATCATAATTGCTGATATAAAAATAGACAAAGTAATGCAGCGTAAATAAAATCTGTGGTAGGTAGTCATCCAACTCCTCTCTCCAAGAGCTCCAATGGTCACCAATGAAATATAGGAATATACACGGGGCTCACCCAAGCATTATAAGAAGAATAACACCCAGATCAGTCCAGTAAATCAGCTTAAGAAAAATCAAGTAATTTGAATTACTATATTTGTAAAATCATTTAAAGAATAAAGGTGTCTCATAAGAAGACACCACAAATAAACACGATGGGATTTTACCTTACGACAACTAACCCCTATAGAGGAAAATTTATTGATATTATAAAAGTATCTATGGTGTTCAATATAAATTTAAATTATGGCTGAAATGGTTACATTGGCTACATATGACAACATCTTCGGGCATACAAACAAAAACCGCTAAATTACGTTCGTATAAAATGTTATTCCACAGAGGCCTCCCTAGTATACCCGTAAGCCATATTGAGACTGATCACCTGTGACAAGGGTCAAAGACCACCTTTCAAGCGACGCATATCGGTAGATGAAATATACCGTATGGTAAACACTACCAGCCATGACCTAACACATGAATTAAGTATCATCAACTTTCTAAGCACAACATATCGATAAGCATACTCTAGATAATGGAGTTGATGTACCTGCTGTTAACGTGAAATTCTGACGCTAACACCTCGGTGTGTGTAGAAACAGTGTGAAAGCACCACCCGTGAATGCAGGAATCAAGAAATAGCAGTAAGTAATAGAAAATGCAGTAAAAGAACACAGAGTTTATAGTGGTTCGGCTTAGGGCAAGCCTACGTCCACTTTAAGTCTCTTTATCACTGAATTTGGTTACAACTTGTTACAACTTCTCTCAAATACAATTCAATTCAATACATAAGCCAAGTAGCTGGAGAAAACTTCAATACAACAATGTTCTTCGAATTCATGGTTGAATGTGTCGAATCATTGTGTGAAGTGGATCTAAGCGTCTTGCGTGTGCTTGAAGTGATGGAGTGTAGATTGCTTTGAAGATAGTGAAGTTTCAATGTCTTGAAGAAAAATGATCCAAAAGTCCCTTTAAAGTTGGAGATAGTCGTGTATTTATAGGGATTCTTGGTGTCAAGTTGTAAGCAGCGGCCAAGATGAGTTGGATCGTGAGTCGGCTCCGGGTTAGGCTAGGTCGTAGGTCGCCCTTTCCCACTTATGCACGGCCTACGGTTTAAATGGGAGGCGCATGTTCTCCTGGCTTCAAATCTCAAGTCCTAGGTCGTTGCTAAGTTAACGTGCATTGTGTTAAGTTTTAACACCTCCTTCTCCTTTATCCCCTAGGTTATCGCTGAGTTGCCGAGGTTCCGACTCAAGTGTGAACCGATTTACTTTCGGCATTTAGGTCGGCCATTAATTTGGGTAGATAGGTCGGTACACATGCTGAGTCGGAACCGTCTTCTGAGCTTTAAGTCGGCACTCTTCTTAAGAGGTTAGGTCGGCATGCTTTTAGCAGTTGGGTTGGCAAACAATTCGAGTGGTTAGGTCGGCATCCCTCTTATGCCCTACTCAGTTAGGTCGGTTTTCATGATAAGTTACTAGGTCGGCGAGTCATCACCAAGGTGGGGTTAACATTTGCCCCTTGAAGTATGCGCCTAAGGATTAGGTCGTGTGCTTCGATTGCCCTTAACCCGTCCCTTCTTAGGTTGGTAGTTCGTGTGCGACCTAACAGTTATACCGCGTACACCGCCCCAAGTGTTCCACTGCACAGTATAAGTTGGATTCCTTCTTCTTCTTCGTCACTTGTTTTCCTGCTTGATTCCGCCGTTGAAGCATCCTCAAATTCTTAAAGGCGATTCTATTCCAACCAGTCATCGATAATCTCTACTGTTGATCGCGTAGGTAACCTCATTCTTCTTCCGATTGTAGGTCACTGTCGATTCGTAAATCTTGTTGCTCGAACTCGAATCGTTCCTTTGCACGACGTCCCATCATGAAATCCATCATACTTATAATCGGCAAGGCGTAGGTTGCTCGAGGTGATCATTGATACAACGAAGGCAGTTTATTACCTCAAGCTAGATGATCTCTGATGGCATGGCATCGAATTCGTGACAATTTTTAATCGCATTATTGGGTGATTGGTCGGCATGAATGAAGGCGGCTGTTGATGGAATGTTTATTGGGTTAACGGGTTGAATGCCGTGGGATGTTGGTTCGGGAGCGAGTTAGTGAATTTGGGTGGCTTAGCCTTTGGCCGACCTGGCTCTTAAGTGACCTTAAGTCGTGGCTGAGATAATACTTTTGAATCGGAGCTTGCCTTCTTATCTCTCCCTTGCGACCTGGAGGGCTAAGTTGTCGAATTAAACTGCTTCGACTCCGATCCGCTACTGGCCTAGCCTTATCTCGCGAAAGACTTCTAAATCATAGCCGAGTTAATACTTGAGCTTTGGACGTGTTGACATTTAGGAGCATAGACCTACTATGAGTATTTGACTTGAACTGCCGAACTAAGTTGCCTAAATTTTGAACTGCCCCAACTTCAAATTTGCTTGAATCTCATTGTATTATTTCACAGACTGCATTAACTTATAAGCTGCCAACCTACTAAAAATAACAAACAAAGAAAACCAAGGCGAAAATACTGCCATTGACTGCCCACATCAAATGACAGATTAGTCGAGACAAGATAAGCAACTTAATTACGTTGCATGAAATGCTTGTGAACCAATCAACTAAAGTTAAATACCAATGCAAAGTATTAACAATTTGAACTGATTTGTCTGTATCAACATTATACTTGCATATTTAGGCTTAAAACAATAGTCTCTGGATTTCATAACTAACAAATGCTTGCTAGTTTTCATTCCAGTTATATTCGTTTATTGCTTTGTTAATTTTATACAACACCTCACATATTTTAAGAAACGTGCACCTTGATGTTTGAATATCCAGTTGTTTATGTAGAATGATTTCCCATCAAGAAGAAATGGCAGCTCAAGAGGAAGAAACTTTTCCGGCAGCTCTTCCTATAGAGAACCCTCCAGAGAGAACCACAACTATTCTAACTCCGAGAGCATTTACTCAGCTGCGTACTCAATTTGGTTTTGCTGAAAGTGATGTCCTACTCCCTGGGCCAAGTGATACTACCGACAATCCTCCCCATGGTTTTATTGCAACCAATCGTCAAATGTGCTTAAGCGGGGCGATCCCTCCTTTTAATGACTTTCTTCGAATTCTTCTCCTTCGGTTGTCAATCTCTCCGTCCCAACTTCATCCTAATGGCTACGCCATCTTGATGGGGTTGTGTGTTTTGTTCAGAAGAACTTTTGATCGCTTGCCAAGTTTTGAAGAAATTCGTTACTTACGCTCGTTTGCAAAGAGTAAATATCATCCTTCCCTTATAATTGTGAGGAGTGCTAGAAACCGCAAACTTATTTCTGATCTTACCGAAAGCGTTCATGGATTTTTGAACCAATTTTTCTTTGCTCGCTGCCCCCCAGGGTTATATGCCGTCTGGAGAGTAGGAAGTAAGATTACCTGTTTCCATTTTCTCCATTTTCAAGCTTTCTCGAGATCTGAATTACCAATTTCTAATTTCATTCTTTGCTCTTTTCAGCACTTCCTCTCCCCTCTAGAGATCTGGTCCATAAGCAGACTTTTGATAGATTGAGTGCCATGGCCGTAGAAGAGAGAAGCGTTAAGTTTTTGTTGAGGGATGAATTTTTGCATCAATACGGGCTTCTACATACTTCTCGCTCTACGCATCCTCACGAAGCCCCGGATTCTCCAGCTAAAACTCCAGATGCCCCACCTCCTGCTAAAGAGCCTGTGCAGGGAGAAACTACCATTGAGGCCTCGCTAGTGAAATGTTCGACTCCGAAAGACGCTGCGGGGCCGTCCGATAAGCCTGCACTTGCCCCAATCATTGAAGAAGAGGAACCTCTTCTTCAAACCGGGGAGAACGTTGAGAAAGGAGTTGATGGAGGGAGCTTCGCTAAGCATGGCGGTGATGACATCTTCGAAGATTTGAGCGACTGACGAGCGGACGTGGTTCGTGGTTCAGCGCGTGTAGTTATAAAACCTGTTGTTACCCCTCGACTGACGAGCGGTTCGTGGTTCAGCGCGTGTAGTTTACACATCACATATGACTAGGATTATTTGACATCTTACACACTTAGCTTTTCACACTTTCAAAAAATTCTAAAGTTGTGCTTTTTCCAATTTCAGGTTCTTCAATGAAGCGAGTCGGCTCGTATTATGATGACTTCCAGCGATACGTGAGATGCGGCCAGTATGACTATAAGCGTTATCTTCTTGTTCACAGAGAGACTGATGAAGAGAGGGCCGCTCGGAAGGCTCGGGAGAGACGTGCCTATGAAGAACGTTATGGAAGACCGGATGACCGATATGATTCTTCCCACAAAGAAGGTGACTCCCACAAACGCAAATCTCATGATGATAGAGGGAAGAGTCACATAACTGATGACCCGAGTAAACGGGCTAAAGTCAGTGAGGAACCAATGCCTGCAACTTCTGAAAAGATTACTGCTCCTACTTTTTCTCAGTCTCCCGCCCCTTCCCGTACTGATATCCAAGCAATTATCAACAGGCCTTCTTACCAAGTTGGACCAGGTCCAGCCACTCTCCAAAGCCGATTTCCAAATTGGTGCTTAAAAGGAGTTCGCTTCGACCTTGACCTGGTTCCCATAGATAAAAATGCCATGTTACGGAACCTTGATGTCGTCAGGATTGACATTGAGAGGATGTCAAATTGGCAAAAACTTGTTGATGAGCTCCAAAGGGTGAATCGGGCCAATCTCGAAGCTATGCTGACCATGGAGAATGACAAAACCGAATGGCAAAAGACCCTTAAGCAGCATGATGCAGAAATGAGGAGCATTGCTGGTTATAATGAAAAACATGAAGCGGAAGTTGGGAAACTCAAAGAGGAGCTTGCCACTTCCTCCACTTCTTATTCTCAAAGGGAGAGTGTGCTCGAGCAGCAGGTGCGGGATGCTCATGCTGCGCAAAGGGATGCTGAGGCCAAGGCTGATGGGTTGGAGCAAATTGTAGAGGGCTACCGTACTGATATTACTCAGTTACGAGGGCAAACTAACATTCAGGTTGCGGAAATTGAAAAATTGAAAGCTCAACTATCTAAAGTTGAAAGAGAGCGAGATGAGGCTATTGCTGGTAGAATTGCAGCTGAAGAAGCTCATGAAGCTACCAAAGCTGACATCGGCTCGACATTATTTGAATTCTATTTGCAAAGTGTGTTAGGGCGTGGCAGTCTTGCATTTCTGGGTGCCAAATATGAGGTTACCCTAGCTGAAGTATGGGAAGCCACACTTGATATGTTTAAAGGCACCGGGTACACTGAAGAGGAGCTAGAGGCGCACTACTTAGACTTCGAAGCTCGCACTTCTCTTGCTAGAGGGAAGGAGAAACTTGCTAGATCGCGAGTTGAAATGATGGGGGAAGAGCATCAAGAAAAAGAAACAACTTTGGCTGCCCCTGTCCCTCCTTCAACTTCTGTCGATGTTGACATTGCTGGTTCTACCTCTCATACACCGATTCCTATTAAAGCTGATACCGGAGCCATAATTACACATGCCGTAGATGGGCCACAAGAGAGTGCTGAAGCTCTAGACTACGAAGTTGAAGTGATACCACCCACTTCTCCAGGTAACCCTAATAATGTTCAGGGGGACAACTTGCCAGTCTCTTACGGATTTGACTAGCTTCTTGATTATTTCTTGAATCTCGACGAGCCATTGTCTCCCCTTTTTGCGGGAATTACTGACACTTTTAATTTTTCCTTTGTAGAGAAAGCGCCGAGCGTCATTCAAACTTCTTCACCTCCAGTTACTGTTCCTCTGCCTCCCCCAATCACTCCTACTCCTCATTTAAGATCACAGGAAGAAATAATAGGTGCCCTTCGGGGCTTGGATGACCCAGCTACTTCGCAAGAGCAAAAGGACGAAAGACTTGAGGGAGGTGAGATATCTCCGGAGCGGACTCCTTCTGATGACATAACTTTGTCTAAACTTGTTACTCCAGGAAGTGAATCTTCTTCAAAGAGGAAAAAGAAGCGCGGAATATCAAAGAAGAGGAGGAAGAGCATCATTGCTACTGAAGAGGAGCCGGAAGTTGAACCAGTTGTACCTCCTCTCCTTCTTCCCTCATGCCTAAAGATCGACCTAAAAAGCTAACCGTCCGGCCAGGTGAGGGGTCAAAAGGTGGCAAGAAGAAATGAAGATTCCAGTTTTTAACTTTTCGTTTTTTGCACGTACTGGTCGGGAATTGTGCGGGTACCGGCCCCCGCTTTCTTTATTTCGAAACTTGTATCTGTAAGAAATTGTAATAGAATTGAATAAAATGATCCTTTATTTGTACAAACTTCTTGTTTGCATTTGAGAATGCATTTTATTTTTATTTTTGTACAAGTTTCTTTATATAATATTGCAGTGGGCTTATGGTATGTTGTTTGAGCATTACTTTTGCCAATGTAGCTATACCATGTTGCCCCCATGCCATAAGCTCGTTGCAATACTTTCAATTAAGAGGGGACTTGTACTCTTTTCTCTTTTTGGAGAATATTTATTCCGTTCTTGGAGGAATACTATTCTATTTGAAATAGAGTTCTCCTCGTTTCGTATGAGTTCTCACGCCCTACCCTTCGGAAATATCACTTTTTTCTTTGCATATACATACATACATATATATATATATATATATATATATTACAAAGTGAATTCTCCTATGTAGTAGAGCGGGCCTCCGGAGAACACTCTAGTCTTTGTAGGAAGGGTCTCTCTTTTTTTTTTTTTCAAAAAAAAATATATAGATGAACCGATCTTCCTTCAAGAGCTAAAGTATAGCTTTAAAGAGGACTTTCTTCTCTCTTTTTTTTTATTTCACATTTCTGATGAAATGCTTCTTTAGAACGTTGTACCTCTGAGGAGGGATTTTTCATGTTTCAACACTTGGAAGTTTTATTTCAATCTTGGTGAAACGTGTACCTCCAAAGAGTTGTGCCTCTGAAGAAAGCCTTTTCACGTTTCAACACTTGGAAGTTTTATTTCGATCTCGGTGAAACGTGGGCTTCCGAAGAGGTCTTTTTATCATTTCAGCTCCTGGTGAAGTGGACCTCCGAAGAGCGACTCTTACACTTCAGCTCCTGGTGAAATGGGCCTCCGAAGAGGGCTTTCCACGTTCCAGCACTTGGAAGTTTTATTTCAATCTCGGTGAAACGTGTGCCTCTGAAGAGGTCTTTTTTTATCATTTCAGCTCCTGGTGAAGTGGACCTCCGAAAAGCGACTCTTACACTTCAGCTCCTGGTGAAATGGGCCTCCGAAGAGGGCTTTTTCACGCTTCAACACTTGGAAGTTTTATTTCAATCTCGGTGAATCGTGTGCCTCTGAGTGGGGCTACTGCCTGGGAGTTACTCTCTCATAGTTGGATGGATTTACGGGGCGGTCACAAGTTACTTGGACGTTCGTTGTGCAAACTGTCTCAACTAGTGAATAAGTGCCTTACCTCCCCACGGGGAAGAAGGTGCCTCTGGTCGTCTTATGGACTCCCAGGGCGAACACAAGTTACTTGGACGTTCGTTGCACAAACTGTCTCAGCTAGTAAACAAGTGCCTCGCCTTCCCATAGGGAAGGTGCCTCTGATCGTCTCACCCATAGAGGAAGAAAACTCTCATTTTGTGGCTTGAGCCGTCAGGGGTATTTATCCTCCGAAGAGTTGTGCCTCCGAAGAGGGCTTTTCCACGTTCCAACACTTGGAAGTTTTATTTCAATCTTGGTGAAACGTGGGCCTCCGAAGAGGTCTTTTGTTGGTGCTGGTCAGCTTGCCCATTTCTTTTTGCTTGTTGTCCATATTGGTAATCTCTTGGTACCATCTTTAAGCATGCGTCATTTTATTATTGGGTTGCTTTATCCAAAGGAATGTATTCCAGCGGAACAATGGTTTTCTTATAGTACTTTCTCAAAGGAATGTACTCCAGCGGAACCATTGTTTGCTTAAAGTACTTCCTATATAGGATTTCGGCCCTAGAGTCTTTTGCTGCTTAAAGCTTGCTTGCTTTTGAGTGATGCCAAGGATTGCAATTGCTTGATACTGCGATGGGTAAGTCTGCCTTTTTTTTAGAATTGCCTACGAATTTAAATCGATATTTCAGCAATATATTCTAAGTACTTTACCTATCGAAATAAAATAAGCGACTTGCAACAGTAAAGAACACAAGATTTATAGTGGTTCGGCCAAAAGTCGGGCCTACATCCACTTTATAGTTCTCATTATTCACTCACACTGGTTTTACATGAGCTTTCAATACAAGAATCATACGTTCATAATTCTTTTACAACATTTCAGTAAAGCTTTTAAGTAAAATATGGACGCTAGTGATTGCTGTTCCAGGCTCTCGGGATTGAATCTCCTTCAACAGTTATGAGTTTGAATGTGTCATCAAGAAGTTTGCTGCCTATGACATATGGCCCTTCCCAGTTTGGCCCGAACACTCCTGTTGCTGTCATAATTCTTTTCAAGACTAAATCACCAATTTCAAAGCTGCGATGGCGGACTTTGGAGTTGAAATGCCTGGCTATTTTTTGCTGATGAGATGCAACTCCGAGTTTAACCTCTTCTCTTTTTTCATCAAGGAGGTCAAGTGCCTCAAGTTGAAGTTTTTCATTTTCAGCTTGATCGAAGTGAATTCTTCTATGTGAAGGGACTTTCGTCTCTACTGGAATCATCGCTTCTGATCCATATGCCAATGAGAATGGAGTGTGCCCAGTTGCAGTTTTATGAGTAGTTCTGTATGCCGATTGTGCCAGTGGTAGCTTATCGACCCAACCACCTTTTGCTTTTTCCAATTGCTTTTTGATGGTTGACTTGATGATTTTGTTTACTGCTTCCACTTGCCCGTTCGCCTGCGGATGGGCCACTGCTGAAAAACTCTTTTGGATTTTGAATCGTTTGCAGAAGTCCTGGAATTCCTCGCTTTCAAATTGAGTACCATTGTCTGTGATTATTTTCTGTGGCACACCATACCTGCAAATGATATTTTTAGTCACAAAATTTATCATTTTCTTAGAGGTAATAGTAGCCAAAGGTTCAGCTTTAGCCCATTTAGTAAAATAATCAACTGCAACAATAACATATCTGATCCCTGATTTGGCAGTCGGTAATGGCCCAATGAGATCCATTCTCCAAATGGCAAATGGCCACAGACTGACCATTTGTGTTAGCATGGTGGAAGGTGCTCTAGGAATTTTGGCGAATCTTTGGCACTTGTCACATTTCTGAGAATATGCAGCAGCATCTCAATTAATTTCCGGCCAAAAATACCCGTAACGGAGAATTTTCTTTGCTAGTGTCTGACCACCCGTGTGATCTCCACATTCCCCTCCATGTACTTCATCTAGAATTGTCTTCGCTTCATCTTTAGTTACACATCGGAGCAATGGCATTGAAAAACCACGCCTGTACAATCGGCCGTCTTGGACTATATATCTGGAGGCTTTCCTTAGAAGCTTCTGTTTTTCTCTCGAATTTTCTGGCAAAGAACCTCTGAGTAGATGGTCCAGTATTGGAGTCATCCATGATTCTTGTTCCTGAGATACATTCATAATCCAGTAAACATCCATCTCGTCTGTACTTGGTGCTGAAAGGACTTCTACGGGGACTAATCCCAATAGTTGAGCTTCACCGGTACTTGAATACTTTGCGAGGGAATCTGCCTTCATATTCTCTTCCCGGGGAATATGGCTTATTAAATAATGATCGAAATCCTCAAGAAGCTCCCAGGACTTTGACAAATAAGCGGGTAAATTTCCTCCTTTAGCTTGGAATTCCTTCTTGACTTGGCATACGATAAGCTGAGAGTCACTGAAGATCTGTAATATTCTGATATTTAGCTCTTTAGCGATTCTCAAACCTTCAATGAGAGCTTCATATTCTGCTTCATTATTAGTCAAAGGAAATTCCAGCCTCAGTGCATAACACAATGAGCGTCCTTCGGGGGTTTCAAGGACAACCCCTGCCCCAGAACAGTAGTCATTCCTTGCGCCATCAACGTATAATTTCCATCTCACCGGGACATCATTAGTTTCCTCTTCCTCACTATCACCTTTATCTGTGCATTCTGCAATGAAGTCTGCTAAAGCTTGTCCGTTGATAGCTCTTCGGGGATGGTAAGTGATGTCATATTGACTGAGTTCAATATTCCACTTTAAAAGATGGCCCGTAGTCCCAGGGCGAAACAGGACTTGCTTCAGAGGTTGATCAGTGAGGACTTTGATGGGATGAGCTTGAAAATACGGCCTCAATTTCCGTGATGCAATCAATAGGCAATAGGCGAGTTTCTCCAGCTTCGAGTAATTCATCTCTGCCCCAGTGAATCTTTTACTAATGTAATAGACTGGTCGCTGGATTCTTGTATCTTCTCGAACCAATGCTACACTCAGAGCGTGAGATGATATTGCCAGATATATGTAGAGATCTTCACCATTGTCGGGTTTTGAGAGTATTGGAGGCACTTCCATATGACGAACCTGCTCATCAAATGCGTTTTGGCACTCGGGAGTCCAATCAAAGTTTTTTCTTCCTTTCGTTAGAGCGTCAAAGAATGGAATGCATTTATCAATAGCATTAGAAATGAATCGGCTCAAAGCAGCAACTTTTCCGTTAAGACTCTGCAGTTCCTTCTTTGTTCTAGGAGCTTTAACCTCCTTCAAGGCAGTGATTTGAGCAGGATTAGCCTCAATGCCCTTAGCGCTCACAATAAATCCCAAAAACCTTCCGGACTCCACTCCGAATGAACATTTCAATGGGTTAAGCTTCATTACGTATCTCTGGAGAACCGCGAACATTTCCGCCAAGTGATCCATGTGGTCCACTGCTTTCTTTGACTTTACCAACATATCATCGACATAGACTTCCATTGTCTTTCCGATCTGCGGTTTAAACATGGTGTTAACAAGCCTTTGGTAAGTTGCCCCCGCATTCTTGACTCCGAAGGGCATAACTTTGTGGCGGTAAAGACCAACATCTGTTATGAAACTCATGTCCTCCTGATCTGGCTTATGCATCATGATCTGATTGTACCCGGAGTAAGCATCCATAAAAGACAACAATTCATGTCCCGCCGTTCCGTCTACCAACTGATCAATTCTAGGCAGCGGGAAACAGTCTTTGGGGCAAGCTTTATTCAGATCTGAGAAGTCAATGCATACTCTCCACTTCCCATTAGCCTTTTTAACCAAGACAGGATTTGAGACCCAATCCGGGTAAACAGATTCTCTGATGAAACCATTCTCCATGAGTCGGTCGACCTCTTCTTTCAACGCTGCTGACCTCTCTGGACCCTGAGCTCTTCTTTTCTGTTTTACTGGCGTGAACTTTGGATCAATGTTGAGAGCGTGTACTGCAATCTCTGGTGATATTCCGCACATGTCAGCATGAGTCCATGCGAATACATCTAAATTTGCCTTCAAGAACGAGATCAGAATATTCTGAGTCGTAGTGTTGAGTTGTGAACCCACATTCAGCACCTTGTTTGGGTCCTTTAAGTCAACAGGCACCGGCACTGTCACCTCTACCGGCACTACCCTATTCTCCCCTGCACTAGCTTTTCTTGGATCCATCTCTCTCCGGGCACCGCTATGTTCGCCAGTTCAGGGACCAACCTGTAGTTGCTACAAGGTTCGTTCTTTGATGCGGACTGAAGGCGCCGCATCTTTTCCCATTTCTCCCTTCTTTGTTTCACGTAGCTCTCCAAGATAGCACTCCCGTCCCACGTTCTGATCCCCTTTAATTACCCCAATTCCGTTATCAGTGGGAAATTTTATAGTTAGACACCATGGGGCGAGAACTGCTTTGAATGCAGCCAGGGTCGGTCGGCCCAAGAAAGCATTATAAGCATAAAATTCTTCGACAATTATAAAGGTCTGCTTTCGAGCTACCTTTCTCGGCCCCTTTCCTAGCTCTACAATCAAGTCTATAGTCCCAATCGGCTGCTTTGGCTCCCCAGCGAAGCCAGCAATTTTCAATGACGAAGCCTGAACGTCAGCCATTGGTATCTTCATCTGGTCAAAAGTTTTCTTGAAGAGAATATTACACGAAGCCCCGCAATCGACCAGAATTCTTCTCACAGTGGCCGGGCCAATACTGGCAGAAATGACCAGAGGATCTATCGTAGGGGCTTCAATACCCATAGAGTCCCTAGCGCTAAATATAATGTCATCAGGGAAAGCTTTCTGTTGTTTCAATGGCGCAGCATCCTCTAACACAAAAACACTTTCCTCTGAGGGTGCATGCTTCAGTGCACGAGCATACCTTTCCATCTCACCCCAGCTCCTGCCTGCTGGGTGAGGACCTCCCGTTATCACATTAATGACAGGCCTGTCTGACTCATGCTCCACGGCCTTCTCACTCGAGCTTGGATGGTGAGCGGGGACGTGTTGCCTTTGGACTGATGAGGTTGTAGTGTCCCTACCCCTTTTAACATACTGTTGGAGCTTGTTCTCTTTCAACAGTCGCTCAATTACTTCCTTCAGGTGTCGGCATTCGTTAGTGTCATGACCAGGCTGATTGTGAAACTGACAGAATCTTCCACTTTTCTCCATTTTACCTCCAACCCTCATCTTAGGTGGCGTAGGATAACTGATATTATCTTTGGTTGCAAAAAAGATATTTTCAGGGGTATCAGTCAAGGGTGTGAAGTTGAAAGCTCGACCCTTCTTTACATCCCCTTGTTTCTTTCCACCGTCATTCCCTCTTTTCTGAGCATTGGATTCCTTTTTCTCTGGAGGGTTACTATCATTCTTAGTTTCTGCTGACGCCACCTTAGCCGGTGCTTGAAGGCTTTCCAAGCGCATGAACTCATCGGCTTTTTTATAGAATTTATCGAGTGAATTTGGTTCTTTCATTTTCAACCATTCTCCAAACTTGCTCGATTTATCAATTGCCCTCATCAAGTATGTTAAGACCATGCGTGGCTCAGCATTATCAACCTCGGCCAAAGCTACGTTGAATCGATTCAGAAACGATTTAATGGATTCTCCTGGGTTTTGGTCCAGATTTGACAATGACATTATATCATTTACTTTAGAGGCGTACAACCGAAACTGCTCCTTGAACTTCTTAGTTAAGTCCGAGAACTGATCAATGGATCTAACTGCCAACTTGGTAAACCATAATAAAGCTACTCCTTCCAAGTACACCGGGAAGTACCGGCACTTAATGTCATCGGATGCCCTGGCGCCAGTCATATGTCAGTCATACTTATACAGAAATTCGTTAGGATCACTTGTTCCATTGTAAGCTGGAATAGTGGGAGAAACAAATTTTCTCGAGAATTCAGCTTTCAGAATCCTCTCGGTGAATGGAGTTTTTCTTGGAGCAAAGCCCCACTCTTTCTCGTCCTCGTCCTTTCGCATACTTTCTTTCATGATTTGACGGACCATCCCTGAAAAATATTCTTCATCATCCACAGGCCCTGCGGGGAAAACGTCAGCCATTCTTTTAGAGTTCTGCCTTGACAGTCGTTCACGAAGGGTCGGTTGAGGTCCCGATCCTCCATCCTGAGGAAGTGGCCTTTCAACGGGGCTTACCGCCCTTTGAGAAGTATTCCCTCTAACATCCTGAGCTCTATCAGCAGAGTTTCCTTCTTTATTTGTTGGCTGATGATTAGCCTCAAGCAAATCATTTAGCTTATTCAATATCAAGGTATTCTGAGCATTCTGAGCCTCTAATTGTGCATTCTGAGCATTTAACTGTTGATTCAATCCCAAAACCACAACGTCCAATTCCGCTCGCGTAACTCCCACAGTTGGAGTTTTCTGACTCAGAGGAGGAGAAGTGGCGGTGTTCTCTTGAAAATCATCAGATCCGGCAGATCTACGTTTCCTTCCGGGAGCCATAATTTCTGTTAGACTTCTGGTCTTAACGGAGATTCTTTCCTCAAAGTTTGGTGAAGCAATGATGTAAATACCCTGAGATCGATGTTCTCAGTGAAAGCACCAAAAATGTTAACGTGAAATTCTGACGCTAACACCTCGGTGTGTGTAGAAACAGTGTGAAAGCACCACCCGTGAATGCAGGAATCAAGAAATAGCAGTAAGTAACAGAAAATGCAGTAAATGAACACAGAGTTTATAGTGGTTCGGCTTAGGGCAAGCCTACGTCCACTTTAAGTCTCTTTATCACTGAATTTGGTTACAACTTGTTACAACTTCTCTCAAATACAATTCAATTCAATACAAAAGCCAAGTAGCTAGAGAAAACCTCAATACAACAAAGTTCTTCGAATTCATGTTTGAATGTGTCGAATCTTTGTGTGAAGTGGATCTAAGCGTCTTGCGTGTGCTTGAAGTGATGGAGTGTAGATTGCTTTGAAGATAGTGAAGTTTCAATGTCTTGAAGAAAAATGATCCAGAAGTCCCTTTAAAGTTGGAGATAGTCGTGTATTTATAGGGATTCTTGGTGTCAAGTTGTAAGCAGCGGCCGAGATGAGTTGGATCGTGAGTCGGCTCCGGGTTAGGCTAGGTCGTAGGTCGCCCTTTCCCACTTATGCACGGCCTACAGTTTAAATGGGAGGCGCATGTTCTCCTGGCTTCAAATCTCAAGTCCTAGGTCGTTGCTGAGTTAACGTGCTATGTGTTAAGTTTTAACACCTCCTTCTCCTTTATCCCCTAAGTTATCACCGAGTTGTCGAGGTTCCGACTCAAGTGTGAACCGATTTACTTTCGGCATTTAGGTCGGCCATTAATTTGGGTTGATAGGTCGGTACACATGCTGAGTCAGAACCGTCTTCTGAGCATTAAGTCGGCACGATTCTTAAGAGGTTAGGTCGGCATGCTTTTAGCAGTTGGGTCGGCAAACAATTTGAGTGGTTAGGACGGCATCCCTCTTATGCCCTACTCAGTTAGGTTGGTTTTCATGATAAGTTACTAGGTCGGCGAGTCATCACCGAGGTGGGGTTAACACCTACTATTGGGTCAGCTGAACCCGAGATCATGCATCCTACTCTATCTTTAGTCATTTCCCAATGTCGATGATACGTTTGGCATCTTCACATGAGTTGTCAACAAAACTCGATCAGATAATGAATACCACGTGGACTCCATCATCTCAATAGATTTCGAAACCGCACATGGTTTCCATCATTCACTTCCCAAACATAGAACCCATATAATAGTTTTGAATGTTCGTTAAGTAAAACACTTATTGATCCCCCGACTCTTCAAAACCAATTGATTAGTTTCCATTTAACTCAATTCTGGTTCTTTTAGAAGTAATCAAAAGCTAGAGGTGCTTTGTACCAGACTCCTCCTCGAGGGATTTTTATTGGTATAAATCCATGAAGCATCCGGTATAGTGCCTAAGTTAAGTTTGGTCAAGATCAGTAGTCGACTAATCGACTACAGAGTCTTGAATGCTTGCTTATGGGAATCATGGTTCCACACTTTACACGCTTCTGACCTTTCTACTTAACTATTCCTCAGCCAAGAAGAATGCCGACAAGTCAGAGCTCTATTGCTCCGGCCTATCTAAACATTAGTCTTGATCCTCACAAATAGAGAATCTTGCTCACTCGACGTTTAATGTTAAGCATATTAGTACGAACATCCCATAAATAATCAAACTAAGGTCTTACATAGTTGTTACTTATCATCCAAGTATAATCAAGTCACATAAACGACTTTAATCCCTTTATATTTAATTTATCCATTATTAATTAAAATCCTTTATTACAAATAAAATATCTTTTTTCTAATAAAACTTCTTTTATAAATTGAAACTTCCTTTATTAAATAATACTCGTTTATTAATCAAACTTCCTTTATATACTTGTATAAATATATTGGATTTCTCTTTATAAAAGATATATACTTGTCTTTATAAATTTAACTATTCCAATGGTATAAGTGTTCCAATGGTATAAGTGTACTCACAAATCGTATATCAAGTTTTACTTACTTGAAATATTGTCAAAGAGATTAAAATAATTGCTACTAAAGCATTTTTATAATAGACTCCTTTTCTTTTATATATTAAACATACAACATCTTCTATCTTTTTACAAAAGATCGCAATACTTTTTATTATCTTTAAAATTCCATTGTTAAAGATATTAAAATATTTCTTCCAAAATATAATTCAAATATTTAAAAGCAAATGTTGCTAAAACATTGTTTACTACAATCCCAAACCCATTCCATTTAATCATTATCTTTAAAACTCTCCTCTTACAGGTTAATTACATTTAAGGTTTAAAGACAAGTGTTGTTAAAAACAATTGTCAAAGCAAACCTAAACATTTTATACTTTGAAAACATTCCTCTTTAAAACTCCATTTTCAAAATTTTATTTATATTTAAGGTTAAAGGAAAGTGTTGCTAAAAACAATTGTTACAACAAACCTAAACAGTTTATACTTTGAAAACATTCCTCTTTAAAACTCTCTTTTCATAGATTTATTTATATTTAAAGGTTAAAGATAAGTGTTGCTAAAAACAATTGTCACAACGAGCCCAAACCATTTGCATGTATTTTTTGACTAAATATCCATTAGTAAATATCTAATTATATTCCTAAGTGTAATTAATAATAAGGATTAAAAACAAGTGCTGCTAAAAACACTATTTACAACAACCCAAAACTATTTACTTATCCATTAATAACTTCAAAATTTATTTAGAGATCAAAGCATATTCACACTTATATTTAAGACGATATAATTTTAGTTAATTCCATAAAGTAATTTATTTAAACTTAAGTTTCAAAGTCCAAACTCCTTTTACTATATTTATAAAGTACTTAATTTATATGTATAGAATTATCTCTAAAATAATTACTAATATGTTAAAATATTTTTAAAACTGCTTAAAATATATGTTAATTATTTATATAGAATATTGTGTCAAAATAGGGAATTTTGGAATAAATAGGAAAACAAGTTTTTATTTTAAAAGCTATTAAGTTTAAAAATTCACAACCCTTAAAAGATTAGAGAAAAATACTTGATTTAAATATAATTTTTACACAACTTATAGTTTCAAAAAGCAAAGATAGCATTTTTGCAAATGCTGCCATAATAATTTTCACTTCTAAGTTGTGTTTGAGAAGCAAAGACAACACATGAAGTGCTACGAAAACTCAAAACCCATCGTTTTATGTGATATTGCTGCTACTTTGCACCTGGTTTTGGATGCCTAGACAAACGATTTCTGATCCATTCTTTACATTAGTTAGTATGCTTTAGGCACTTGAAAACCATAAAGAAAATTCTAAAAGAATATCTTTTAATTATTTTAGAGAATTTCCTAAAAACATGGTATTTTATCGAACTCACTTTTCGCGACTATTTTGCTACGACGTTTTGCATTTCTTTCAACTAGCTATCAAATGAATTAGGATTCAAAACATTCCGCATAAGAGTAATATATTATTTTCTTGATTACTAGCTAAAAAAACCCCTAAGAAAATTTCTACAAAAATGCAAGTTATTTTCAAACACGGACTATTTTTAAGTATCGCTTTAGCGACCTTTTTACTTTAATCTTTTGTTACTTTGATTTACTTCTTCTATAACTTTCCAAAACATATTATTTCTTTCCTAAATACTTATAGAAGTGTAGATTATAATCAAACATGTTATTATTAAGATATGTTATTAAATCACCATTGTCACTGTTTATAGTTTAAGGGATTCAAAGTGCGTTTATAGAGACTATCGTTATACAGACCATTCCTTATTTAATCCAATATTTGGTGTCATTTCATTTTATACACATATATGACTTCCAATTCCAAACCATATTAATTACAATAAATCTTAACATATGTATTCAAATCACTTTTCCATTTTAAATGTCCAAATTAACTTATCACAAAGCAATGGTTTAGTAAGTAACTATTTTATCAATTTATATACCTTTTAAAATATATAATCAAGGGTGTAACTTTAACTAGTTAATATCTATTATTATTAATAATAGCAAGCAATATTAACATGTGATTTAGCAAGCAATTATCAAGCAATATTATCACCTACTAATTTAGATAATTAGCTTCACTCAAAGTGATATCAACTCACTTTTCATTAACCCAAATACTTTCTACCAACATTCCATCTATCAACAGTTCTACTACGACTTCCATGCAACCCATGAAAACATCTATGGCTGCACTCCATCAACATTTACTCATTCCATAAGGCATTTTCCCCCCTCCATGCTCAAGGCCACAAGGCCATTTTCCTATAGATTCATCTTCCTTCGACTTTTTAGAGGCTAAATCATGTTCTCTAAGTGATATAAGAACTTTGGTAGAGTTTAGAAGAGAGTTGAGTTGAATTGACTTGATTTTAAGAAAGTCAGAGAGAAGGAAGAAAATGACATTGTTTTAGAAATGGAGTTATGTAGAAATGAAGTCACGACCCGAAATCCAACTTTCGAAAATTGGCATCAAATACCTCACTTGTACTCGACTGTCAATGATTCAAACATCGAACTCCAGTCGGATGGAGGTTATAACAACATTAGATGAATATAAAACAGCGGAAATAAAATGAATAACATGCATTACATCACAGATACAACATCATAATAATATCTGTTACAACATCAGAATATCATAATACATGAATCACAACTCCAAATAGAATGTCATAATAGAACAACAAGAGATAATGCCAAAAGTCTTCAAGCAAATAGAGAATGATAGTGAACATCCAAACTAAGCACCTCGATATCCAAAAGCTTCCAAAATGCCTCTAAGGTAAAAGCTCCCAAAAACCGATAGTCTCCAAACCACAATATGTCAAAATATAGCTAGAGCCAAAATACGGAAAACCTGCTACTATGCTGCCCGTGTAGAAATGGTGGGCAGCCAGAGTTTAGAAAGGAAACAATAAACTCCGGGTCAGTCGTGGGACTGGTATGAGTAAACAAAGATAGTTGCTTTCAAATAAAACATATTATACAAGAAAATCCGGTATGCTTTTGGAAAATGAAACTACCGTAAGGCCTCCCGGCACATACACAATGTAATCACACGCTTGGGGGAGATTTCCCCTTATGATAGTCAAATAAGCTTGATACGGGAAAAATCTTGGATATTATTACTAGTGCATAGTGTAGAAAGTCATTTCAAAAGTAGAATATTAATCGTAGCCGGCATAGGTACCATGATACTTTGCCTACTATAGCTGCCATGTTAAATGGCAGGTTCTACAACTAAAACCGTACTGGGTTTGTATTGGGAATTGGATTTCCAACAAATGGTCAGGCTAAGGAACTTCCTATGCCACATGGGTACGCCTTTGGTGGGACGTCCCGAGAACTTAACCAGTTCTCTTCCAACACAAGGCCGGGTTACCTCTGTAGCTAGGAAACAACTACACGACTATGCCATTCCCCGGTCCTTTGGGACCTTTATCCGAGGGCCCTCCATCACAAAGCAAAAATCACATAGAAAATGATATTGAAGCAACCACATAGGTAAGTATCTAGGCTCCATACCATGACACCACCTTTTTCCAAAAGGAAATGACATATCCTAAAGGGCGCGACCCTCATAACCTTGCCACATCTTTCCTATTTCGACCATTTCCGGGGTGTGAGGTCCGATGAGGTCTCGTCCATAAAGCTACGCTTTACACGAAAGCCATGCTTTGATCACAAATGATCAACAATATACAGCAGCACTTAGCATGCCACACTACCAAATTGGGAGTATTTCGCTGATAACCTTCAACTACATAACCTCTGAGCTCGTACGTCTTAGAGAAGGTTGTTAAACTAAGAGAATAAATTCTCCGCATCGACATATTTGTATTTGAAAGAAATCAGCTTTATATCTCAAAGTGTAGCGTTAGACACACGACCATACAAGTCTGTTCCGGGATCGAACAGAACCGAAGGCACTTCGTCCAATAAAGGAAGAAGCCCTTGCAAATCTGGGCGTCCACAATCCCGATCGGACTTCCCATCACTTAGTGAATCCCTATACCGGAGTAACTCGGTGCAGAGAAAGTCGATAGGCTATCCTATCGTTTTCGAAGACACCTAGTCTTCACCATCGTCATCAAATGTTATCCATTCGTTGAATCACTATTCAGAATGGGTTATATGACACAAAGGTCCTCCCCTGTCTAATCCGAATAGTGAACGCTTGTTTTCAAAACATGTGGGTGTGTCAATTACAAGGATTCATATTCAAGGTTCGATGTGGGTTTTGGACAACAAACTGAAATCCGACTCCCTGTCTCATCGAAGTTTAAATGTCGTTTTATGGGCAAAGGGGTTTCCACATACATATAGGAACAAATGACAAATCACAGTTCATCACAAAGCAATCACAGTATCGCAATAGAAATATCAATCCAGTACAGAATACTTGATGATGGTCATTCATCTTTGATTAAGGTGATTGTGATTAAAGTGAATTATCCATATAATTGTCTTTATTAATCATTTTAAATCAATGTTTAATTTTTACTTAATTAAGAATTAATTTAATTGGCTTAACTAATTAATTATTTTTTACTTATTATTTTAATTTATTAATTCTTGATTGTTAATTGGTTAAGTTTAATTGCTTTTTATTAATTGGCTATTCTTTAATTGATTAATTATTGATTATAAAATCATTACAAAATATCAATTGTTAATTACTACTTCATCATTATAAACAATTTTGGTTAAAGCTGATACTTGGATATTTGATTTACTTTTAAAATTTTAATAAGTTAAAATTTTAAAGCAACTTTTATTCAGTTTCAATAGGAATAGAGGAAAGGTTTTTTTTAATTTGGCTTGGTTTACACTGTAAACCAAAGTGTTACAGGAAACAGAAAGAAAAAAAACAGAAGGAAGAAATCATATTTCCAAGCAAAGAAAAATTCTAGCATAGCAACCCATTCACAAGCCAAAACTATTCACATTCATGCAGGCATTTAAACACAAAAAAAATGACGAAAGCATAGGGTTTACTCACCTATTTTCCAGATGACAGAAGACTCTTAACAATTTTCAAACAGAGATGGAAGCCTGCAATTTTTCTTCTTTTCTTCTACTTTAAATTCTTTTAAGTTTAGATAGTTAATTTTTTAATAACAGAGAGCTTCTTTTTTTCCTGAACTTTGAAAAGCAGAAATGGAATAAAGCTTTGATCTTGCTTCTCCAGTTTGAATAACAGAGAAGCTTTTCTTTTTTTTTTCTTTTTTCTGCAGTTTTGAAAACAGAAACTTGGAAACCAAAAATAGCTTTTAATTCTTGATTCTTCCTTTTATTATTTCCAGAAAAAAGAATTGCACTGGCTACAACCTGAAACTTCACCCTGCTCAAGCTAATCTAAGGGATGTAACACACTACTGCTATGAAGCTTGAGAAAATACTTCAGATTTTTGTTTGAATTGAAGAATACAGTTTTTTTCATTTTTTTTCTTTCCGAACTTTTTTCTTGAATGTTGAAGTAATGATTGCAAAGATCTTTTTGATTACTGAACTTCAGAGATTAGGAGATTTAAAAATTTGAATTGGGAAGGTGAAGAGTTTTCTAAAATATTTTTTGTTTGAATATTTGATTTGAGCCATGATGATTTGTGCCATTTGTAAGAAGAAACTATAGGCTCTAGATTTTGTTAATCACTCCACTCTATCTCCCATGTGTTGGGTATGTTTAGCCCTTGATGTTTACAAAGCAAAAGAAAATTTTATAAATTTTATATTCATATCCTATATACTTTAAAAATAAATGTATATCTTTATTCTTTTGTATATATACATATATGTACAATGTTGAAACAAAAGTTCTTTTGACCATTGTACATTTTATTCCTCAATGATTTTAAATGCTACTCATTTTTTAAACATTTATTTTAAATTTAAATTCAATTTTTAAATTTTTTTAAACTTGAAGTATAAACATTTATGCCCATTTGTTACATTCACACTCACCTTGAAAATTTAAATTAAATTCCAATGTGTATTAAATTTTACTAATATTTGTAATGTTCATATGTATAAGATTTTAAATTTAAATGACTTTTCTTAAAAACATTCATTATTTCAATATTTTCAACTCAAATAAAATTGGAATTTCTTTATACGATATTATCACTTATTTTTATTTGTTTTAGATTTTTCTTCCAATTTATTCTCAAATTAAACCCCAAGAATCTAAATATATTACTTATTTTAATTGATAATTTTGGGATGTTACAGGTATCCCCTCCTTAAGAAAATTTCATCCTCGAAATTGAAAGAGAGAGAGAAAAACAAGCAAAGAATATACGAATTCAAAAGGAATAAGGAAATGGCTTACCGGCTAAGCCGAGATACCCACTCTGCAATTAGGATAAGATTTCTGCATATTATCTTTAGTTTCCCAAGTGCAGTCCTTTGGATTGCCACTCTCCTAAACTTTTACTAGCTTCACAACTTTGTTTCTCAATTTCTTTTCTCCACGATCCACAATCCTTATCGGTTCCCTTTTGACTGTCAAATTGGGAGTGACGTCGAGATCCTATTGGGCAGCTTCTTCAACAATACTATCCGGATCAAGCACATACTTCCGAAGACTAGAAATGTGGAATACATCATGCACGCCCGATAACCAGCTAGGCAATTGTACTCGATAGGCTAAAGAACCAATCCTCTCCAGAATAGGAAAATGACCAATATATCATGGTGCTAGCATACCGGTCTTCCTAAATCTCAATACACCTCGCATAGGAGATGCTTTAAGAAAAACAGAGTCCCCAATCTGGAATTTCAAATCCCGTCTCGTGCGATCATAATAACTCTTTTGACGAATCTGAGCTGTCTTCAATTTCTTTCGAATAGAATCAACTTTCTCAATGGCTTCTTTAATCATATTCGATCCAAGAACGAGTCTATCACCTGCCTCGATCCAGCATGCCGGTGGTCGACACGGTCGACCATATAAAGCCTTAAAAGGAGTCATCTCTATACTGGCCTGATAGCTGTTGTTATAAGAGAACTCGACTAGATGTAAATGGTCCTCCCAAGAACCACCAAAATCAAGTATACGAGCTCGCAATAAGTCCTCCAAGATTCGGTTGATCCTCTTAGTCTGCCCATCAGACAGTGGGTGATAAGCAGTGCTGAAATCCAGCTTTGTTCCCAGTGCGTCTTGAAACGCCTCCTAAAATCTACTAGTGAAGATCGGATCACGATCACTCACTATGCTGCTAGGAATGCAATGGAGACGGACAATTTCTTCCACGTATAATTTGGCCAAACTTGCAGCCGTGCGGATAGATTTCACTGGCAAGAAGTGTGAGGTTTTAGTCAAACGGTCCACAATGACCCAAATTTCTTCAATGCCTTTACGTGTACGAGGCAAACCATCGATGAAATCCATCGATACTTGGTCCCATTTCCACTTGGGCACCTCATGTAAATACGCCATCTTCTTTTAGTCGCTCTTGATTTGTTGGCAAGTAGCACAGTGACTGACATAAATAGATATATCCCTTTTCATCGTCTTCCACCAGAAAGTTCTATTGATATCACGATACATCTTGTTAGCTCCTGGATGGATGAAAAGCTTAGACTTGTGGCATTCGTCTAAAACTTCATGTTTCAGATCCGGAAAGTTTGGGACACATATTCTCCCCTTCAGTCTTATAATCCTATTATCATCAATTGAAAAACAAGAATCTTCACCTCGTCGAATTCTCCCATATATTTCTTAAATAAACTTGTCCTCATTTTGCTTGTTGGCGATTGTCTCAAGAAGAGCAGGAGTAATGACAAGGTGAGCAAGAATAGCATGCTTCCTACTCAAGACGTCGGCAACTACATTGGCTTTTTCGGGTGTATATAGAATATCTAGGTCATGAGATGCCAGAATGTAATGACCCTAAAATAAAATAAAATGAAAGTTACATTTATTTTAAGAATTTCTGAAATTATAAAAAATAAATCAATAATGCATTAAAACAGAAAAGCTTGTTAGTAAATAAATAAAATATGCATAGGAGTTTCCGTTTGATAAAATGCAAGGAGTTAAGGTGATTAAAAATTTAAACTTAAAACAAATATAAATCCATGTCCAAAGAATTATATAAATACATATATCTAATATATGGGGTGTTTTCTATTTTATTTAAAGACAGAATAAAAATGGAGTTTAATATAAGGCTTAAATGTCTTATATATTTATGCTAGAAACAATTAGCATGATATGTGTGATTTTTATCACATAAATGTGTATGAGAAGTTGCTGTTTTAACTAAAGTCAGAATTAAAAAAAACAAATATAGGATCAAATATGAATTTTTTTAATATCTTATAATCATTTCCATCAAACAACATAGTGAGACAGATTTTTACATCCCAAGATTATGTATGATAGTGTACATGATTGAATGGAGATGGTAGCTAGGTAGAAAACACAGGGAGTTTACAGTTTCTTTAAACTTAGAAGAAAACAAAATGAATAAAGGGTCACGTGCATATGGCATGAGTAAAATAGAGTCATGAAAATGGCATGCAGTGTTTAAAATGCTTGATTCCCGAAATAATTAATTAAAGTAACCAAATGTGTGCATTCCCAATTAAGGACCACACAGAAATATGATTTGTGCATGATTATCAAAGGGCATCAAAGGGATTACCCATTTTCTTAAACCCTAGAATGGTTTTATAAAACCTGCACATAACCATATCCATCGTTCTCTCGGGATCAAAACAAAATAAAATAAAATAAGAGAAACATTAGCTTGAAACTCTGAAAGGATCTGCTGTTCAGAGGTGCAATACAGTAAAAGAAAACACAAGGTGAGTATTAATCCATTTCATGCATTGGCATTAAGTCCTCTGGTAGGCAGCCTATAATGTTATAATTCATTTAAAATCTCTGAAATGATTTGTTATGGGTGAGATAGATGTTTGTTTGTGCATTTTTGTTTGGGGCTTTTAATCTGTGTGTGAGTTTTCAAAGTTAAAATGGTTTGAGCCTTTTTGTTCTATTTTATTATTATGATGTATGGATCTAAATTATTTAGGAAATAGACATCATAACAGTGATCTAGCTCATGTTTATTTCTTATGTAATGAAGCATGAAACTAAATATTCATATCATAGGTCAGCGGAGAATTTCTGGGTTTTTGAGGGATTTCCTTAATAAAATCTTAATCCATATATTCACAATAATATAGTAGGATTATGATGCCTAAATTATTTTTTGAAGACCACAGGCATGTTGTATTTTCTGTAATAAGGAAAATAAATGGAAAATATGGGGTTGAACCAGAAAGTATTAAAGTAAACATGCCTTTCTGAAACATGAATGAATTGGAAGTGTTTATGATTAAATTCATAAATAGAAGCTTAATAAAATATGCAGAAACTAGAGGGTGATTTATTAAATTAATAAACCCTATAAATGAATGAAAGAAAAATTAAATTGGTCATTTGGGAGTTAGTCAATGATCTGCTTGCTACAGGTGGGAGTAAGTATATGCATGGTGCAATTGCACCCTGAGGCCTTTGTGTGTTGGAATAAATTAAATAACCTAGGAGTTTCCTTCACAATGCATACATGATGTTCATTTGACAGGGAGTTATAGACCATAAAAATAAATGGGGAATGGGATTCAAAAACCTGGGTTATGAATATCCAGACAGGGAGTTAAATTAATCAAGTTTTAATATTATGCTTTGGTTATTGCTAGGTGAAATTGGGAAAATAAAATTTGTGTTTACTTATTTAAATATGGAATTATGAATGATATATTCCTTCTGATTGTTTGCTGAATATTGGTTGAATGAATTAATGTGTTTTTTTTGAATCATTTGCTATTAATCTACTAATATGCAAAGTATGAAGCCTGCTATATTAGGAAAAATATTGCAAGTTCACCCAAAATTATGAATAAGTGTATAAAATTTTATTAATGCTCATACCAGTGTAAACTGACCTTTTTGGCTGCCCTTGCAATCATCTGGGTGTCTCATTGAAATTGGTGCAACTCAGTGAATTGCTTGCAGGAAAATGAAGTTGGCTTGATGGATGAAGAAGGCATTAGCTATCAGTATAAATAAAAGAAACTTGTTTTAAATTTGCAAATGGCTTGTAATGATTTTTATTAGTCAGATTACATGTAGTAGTTGAAGTAAATTGTAGGGAGTTTTCTGAGTATTTGGATTAAAACATGTACTTAAGTAAAACCTATTTTGAATTATTATTGATGGGGTTTGATTGACTATTGATTTCATGAATGTCTGATTTGGAGAAACAAAGGGATGGACATATCATATAAATATGATATGTGTATGTGAAAATCACTGATTTTTATTGCCTGCGTTTATTTTGAAATTTTATCAAAAACTAAAGAGTTATGGTGATTGATTTTTAAAAGAAAATTGAGCTCACAAGATTTGAAAAAGAAATATTCAAGAGAAATGAATTTATGCATGGCAGGTAACTGATACTGGCTTGTGCACAAATTCTGGAGAGATTACAACATGCATTTATGTATTTGTCTTCAAAAAAAATTATGAAGTAGACAGACCTGGAAGTAGTTGTATACCTGGTTAGTAGCTTGAATGCATATGAATGCATCTCCGAGGAATTTAAACTAGATAGAAACATGCTTATGTTATGAATAGTTCTTTATGGAAGTTAGTTAACATGAGAAATATGGGTTTGAAAATGGTAAGAATGGGACTATGGCCGGCCTAGATGGTCATGGGTCAAGCTTTTATAGTCTGAAAACATTTTGCTTCAATTCATAAAGTGTAAGTGTTCTCAGATCAAAAATAAAATAAAAACTCCAAGCAACTCTCAAAAGATTCCAAGTATTTTCAATAAAACTCCAAGTACTCAAGTCTGTACCTGACCAAACTTAAAAAAAATTTCAACCTAACTTCTATTGTTCAACCTGAAATGGTGATTAGGAAATCAGTTCCAAATGTTCATGCCTGCAAGTATAATCTTTGAAGTGACTTCATGCAAGAACTTGATATCTATCATAAGAACAATTAAATGCCATTTTAGTGATAATAGGCTCATTTAGGCAGGAAGTCTAGAAAACAATGAAAAGAAATAAAAAGAGGCACTGTGCAATGCAATATTACTCACATAAGTATTATGTTTGCTGAAAATTTATCCCCTACAATAGAACAAAAATTTAGGGGAGAGATAAATGGTTATGTTGACAACTTGTATTGTATCTTGACTGTTTGATTCAAATTCTCTTTGCAAAAAAAAATATTTTTAGCACTGAAAGGCAAGGGGAAACAATTATATATCATTAAATATATAATTGCCTTAGAATGATTTGTGAACTGATATGATTATATTGGTAAACCAGGATCTTGGGAAATATAATTGAGAATTATCTAAATATTCAAATATATTAGAAATGAGGTTTAGTGATAAATTTTCTTTAGTAAGAAAAAATAAAATCTATGTCTTTAAGAGTAGGGTCACCACAGTTTTGGTATCAGAGTTATGTTTTAAATAACATAGTAAATATTATTGTATGCATATGGATGTTTGAATGTATTGTTGAATGATTGGTGTTGGTTGCTTTTGTTTTATGTCTAAATAAAATAATAAAGTAAAGACACCAAAAATAATGGGGGTAAACAAAGTAACCTAAAAATCATATTTATAGCAATATGGTAGGACCATGAAATCACACAGGTGCAGGACCATCACGTGAGCCACCTATGATAAGCATGGAGGATTTTGCGAGAGCTTTGAGAGATGGAATAGAACCAAGGCATGATAATCCTTATGAGGATCTCTCCAAACTTCTTAAGACATGTACCAATGGGAGGAAAGGATTTTGAAGGCACTGAAGGAGCTATGGGTGTTCAAACTTGGATAAGAACTATGGAGAGGGTCTTTACAAATATGCAAATCAATGACCAAAGGAAGAGACAGATGGCTTCAAGGAGGTTGAAGGGGGTTGCACTGGATTGGTGGGAGGTTTTGATAGCAGGAAGGCCAGAGAATAATATCACTTGGGATGAATTCAAAGTCATTCTTGAGGCTAGGTTTGTCCCAGCATCTGCCAAGGCCACACTGCTAGAAGACTTTATTAGATTAAGGCGAGGAGGCATGAGTGTGAATGAGTACACTCAGAAATTTGAAGCATTGTCTAAGTATGGAATGGTGTTAATAAGGAATGCAGAAGCAAAGAATGCAAGGTACATTCAAGGCTTGAACCCTAGTATATCAAGGGCAATGTTGCCATACAAGGATTAAATCTTTGATCAAGTAATTGATCTAACCCCCTCATTTGAGCAACATGACACCACAAGAGAAAAATTCAAGAACATGAAGTTCAATAAGAAGAAGGGAGGTTAGAACAAAGTGCAACCTTATGACAAGAAAAATGCAGGCAAAGGAGTTAAGAAGGGGGAAGGAGGAGTAGCACCTGAAAGCAAGAAACTCACTCATTGTTTTAATTGTGGAAAAGATGGACATTATAGCAACCAATGCCCTGACCCTAAAATACCTAGATGAGGCTGCTATAATTGTGGAAAAATGGGTCATCTAAAGAAGGATTGCCTAGAAACCAATAGGAGAACAGAAAAGGTAGGAGCTTTGGCAGCAAACAACCTTGGGAATGTTGGGCAACTTGAAGGTATAATTTTAATCAATACCCAACCAATAACAGTAATATATGACACTGGTGCCTCACATTCACTAATATCTCTGGAAATTGTAAAGAAGTCAACACTTGCTTGTGTTTCTATTGATCAACCCTTAACTGTACACAGCCCCATAGGAAGTTATTGTACGTTAGTGATGAAGTGTGTGGGCCTGAAATTAATTATAGGGGGTTATGAATTTAATTCAGATCTATATACTTTAAATTACCCTGGTATTGGGATTATTTTGGGGGTGGATTGGTTAATGAAAAACAAAGCAATTTTAAATTTAGAAAATCTTACTATTTCTTTGGAGACAAATGAAGGCAAAAGAATTACAATTCTAAGTGAAATAGCAAAGAATACATGTTTTAATAAAATCTGGAGTATTAATGAAATTCAAAAGGAATTAAAAATAGAGGAAATTCTAGTAGTCAATGAATATATAGATGTGTTTGGAGAAGTGAGGGGAATTCCTCAAAACAGGCCAGTTGAATTCAAAATAAAATTAATGCCAGGAACTAGCCCAATCATTAAAAAGCCTTATAGGATGGGTCCAAAAGAGTTAGTGGAATTAAAACACCAACTAGAAGAATTAGAAGAGAAGGGGTTCATAAGATCAAGCAGTTCTAGTTGGGGTTCCCCAGTGCTCTATGTCAAGAAGCATGGTGGAACAATGAGGATGTGTGTGGATTATAGGGATTTAAATAAGGTAACCATCAAGAACAAGTATCCACTGCCTAGAATAGATGATCTCTTTGATCAATTGCATGGAGCTAAAATATTTTCAAGGTTAGACTTAGCCTCTGGATTTCACCAAATGAAGGTTGCAGAGGAAAGCATTGAGTACACAGCTTTTAACACAAGGTATGGCCTTTATGAATTTCTAGTAATGCCATTTGGTTTAACCAATGCTCCCTCTTATTTTGTAGATTTGATGAATAGAATTTTTAGAGACTTTTTGGATAAATTTGTTTTGGTATTTATAGATGACATATTAATTTATTCAAAGTCAAAAAATGATCATGCTATGCACCTACGCTTAGTACTATCCAGGCTTAGAGAACATGAATTAAAAGCCAAGTATTCAAAGTGCACATTTTGGCAACATGAAGTGAAATTCTTAGGACACATAGTGTCACGACAAGGGGTGAGCGTGGATCCAAGCAAGGTCATTGCAGTTCAATCATGGAGTAGACCCAAAACAATGACTGAGGTGAGATCATTCTTAGGATTTGCAGGGTACTATAGAAGGTTCATCAAGGATTTTTCAAGAATAGCTACACCAATGACCAAGTTAACAAAGAAGAACCAACCATATGAGTGGACTGAGCCGTGTGATCAAGCCTTTGAGAAATTGAAGCAAGCATTGGTGGAGGCTCCTGTCTTGCAAATCCCAGAGGTAAATGAAGGAATGGTTGTATACACTGATGCTAGTGGGTCTGGTTAGGTGCAGTGCTCATGCAACATGGCAAGGTGGTGCCATGTTCATCAAGACAGCTTAAACCCAATGAGACCAAATATGCAACTCATGATTTAGAATTAGTTGCAATAGTGTTTGCATTAAAACTTTCGAGGCATTATTTGCTTGGGGAAAAATTCGAATTATTCACAGACCACCAAGCATTGAAGTATTTATTTTCTCAAAAAGATTTGAACATGAGACAAGCAAGGTGGATGGAGTTTCAAGCTGCATGTGATCTAGATATTTTGTACACCCCTGGAAAAGCCAATATGGTGGCAGATGCTTTGAGTAGGAATCATATTAGATTGGCAAGTTTGATGATTGATGAATTTAAAGAACTTGTAGTTCTTGGGGAGGCAGATATATATAGCAGGGATAGAGTGAATTTTAAAGAGCATGGTGATATGGTGGAGTATGGTACACTGGGATTGATCACAGTGAAATCTAACCTGGTGGAGAAGATATGTGGCATGCAAGACCAAAATCAAAATTTAAAGGAGAAGAAAGAAATGTTATTAAATAACATTGAGTTGGAAAATTTTAAAATAGATCCCAAGGGATATTTGAGGAAAAATGAAAAGCTTTGTGTACCAGACATTGCAGAATTAAAAGAAGAAATCATGAATGAGCATCACAAAACCAAGTATACCATACACCCTGGTGGCACTAAAATGTATCATGATTTAAAAAGGAGCTACTGGTGGCTAGGAATGAAACAAGCGGTGGCAAATAATGTCGCAAAGTGTTTAACCTGTCAGCAAATTAAGGCAGACTATCAAAAGCCCTCTAGCATGTTGCAACCTTTGGAGATACCTCAGTGGAAATGGGAAAGTATTTCCATGGATTTTGTGGATGGTTTGCCTAGAACTAAGAAAGGTAATGATAGTATATGGGTAATTGTTGATAGACTAACCAAGTCTGCCCACTTTGTCCCTGTCAGGTCAGACCGAAATGCACATAGGCTTGCACAATTATTTATCAAGGAAGTGGTAAGGTTACATGGCATATCAAGGACCACTGTAAGTGATAGAGACACTTTGTTCACCTCAAGATTTTGGGAGATCTTCCAAGAAGCAATGGGAACTCAACTTTGTTTAAGCACTGCCTAATATCCTCAAAGTGATGGGCAGACAGAGATAGTGAATAAAATATTGGAGGATTTATTGAGAGCATGTGTGCTTGATTTTGGGGGTAATTGGGAGGATCATATCCATTTGGCAGAATTTACTTACAACAATAGCTATCAGTCAACAATAGGAATGGCTCCCTTTGAAGCCTTGTATGGGAGACCCTGCATGTCTCCTGCCTGTTGGTTGGATATGGGAGAGGGTATAATATTGGGGCCAGATCATGTTAAAGAAAATTCCAACATGATTGAGTTAGTTAGGCATAGGATGAAGGCAGCACAGTCAAGACAAAAGTCCTATGCAGATAGAAGGAGGAAGCCAATGGAGTTTGAAGTAGGAGAGTATGTTTTTCTGAAAGTGTCACCAATGAGGAAGGTGTTCAGGTTTGGTAAATCTAGTAAGCTTTCACCAAGATTTGTAGGACCATATGAAATCATACAGAGAATTGGTGCTATGGCCTATTAGCTTAAGTTACCAGAAGAGTTGAGTGGTGTGCATCCAGTGTTCATGTTTCTCAATTGAGAAAATGGGTACATGATGAAGGAGCAATTTTAGAGCCACCTACTCAAATTCAAGTTCATAAGAACTTGGTCTATGCAAATAAGCCAGTGGGGATAGTTGCCAAGGAGGAAAATAGGTTGAGAAATAAGGTGAGCAAACTGGTGAAAATTCAATGGAACTTGGACACAATTGATCGTACATGGGAAGTTGAAGACAAAATGAGGGCTAAATACCCCAATCTGTTTTCTTATGGAGAGGTATGTTTAAGTAGCTTTATGATGGCTTTCTGAATATTTTTATATATTGTTTGCTTTTTAAAAAATGTGAGTATGGGGTTATGGAGTTAAAACAGACTATAGACTAGTGCTTTTATTTGAAGAAATTAGAAGAAAATTATGGGGACATAACTCCTTTAAGGGGGAGGGCATGTAATGACCCTAAAATTAAATAAAATGAAACTTACATTTATTTTAAGAATTTCTGAAATTATAAAAAATATATCAATGATGCATTAAAACAGAAAAGTTTGTTAATAAATAAATAAAATATGCATAGGAGTTTCTGTTTGATAAAATGCAAGGAGTTAAGGTGATTAAAAATTTGGACTTAAAACAAATATAAATCCATGTCCAAAGAATTATATAAATACATATATCTAATATATGGGGTGTTTTCTGTTTTATTTAAAGACAGAATAAAAATGGAGTTTAATATAAGGCTTAAATGTCTTATATATTTATGCTAGAAACAATTAGCATGATATATGTGATTTTTATCACATAAATGTGTATGAGAAGTTGCTGTTTTAACTAAAGTCAGAATAAAAAAAATATAGGATCAAATATGAATTTTTTTAATATCTTATAATCATTACCAGCAAACAACATAGTGAGACAGATTTTTACATCACAAGATTATGTATGATAGTGTACATGATTGAATGGAGATGGTAGCTAGGTAGAAAACACAGGGAGTTTACAGTTTCTTTAAACTTAGAAGAAGAAAAAAAATGAATAAAGGGTCACAAGCATATGGCATGAGTAAAATAGAGTCATGAAAATGGCATGCAGTGTTTAAAATGCTTGATTCCCGAAATAACTAATTAAAGTGACCAAATGTGTGCATTCCCAATTAAGGACCACACAGAAATTTGATTTGTGCATGAATATCAAAGGGCATCAAAGGGATTACCCATTTTCTTAAACCCTAGAATGGTTTTATAAAACCTTCACATAACCATATCCATCTTTCTCTCAGGATCAAAACAAAATAAAATAAAATAGGAGAAACATTAGCTTGAAAATCTGGAAGGATCTGCTGTTCAGAGGAGCAAGATAGTAAAAGAAAACACTAGGTGAGTATTAATCCATTTCATGCATTGGCATTAATTCCTCTAGTAGGCAGCCTATAATGTTATAATTCATTTAAAATATCTGAAATAATTTTTTACGGGCGAGATCGATGTTTGTTTATGCATTTTTGTTTGGGACTTTTAGTCTATATGTGAGTTTTCAAAGTTAAAATGGTTTGAGCCTTTTTGTTCTATTTTATTATTATGATGTATGGATCTAAATTATTTAGGAAATAGACAGCAAGACAGTGATCTAGCTCATGTTTATTTCTTAGATAATGAAGCATGAAACTAAATATTCATATCATAGGTCAGAGGAGAATTTCTGGGTTTTTGAGGGATTTCCTTAATAAAACCTTAATCCATATATTCACAATAATATAGTAGGATTATGATTCCCAAATTATTTTCAGAAGACCACAGGCATGTTGTATTTTCTGTAATAAGGAAAATAAATGGAAAATATGGGGTTGATCCAGAAAGTATTAAGGTAAATATGCCTTTTTGAAACATGAACGAATTGGAAGTTTTTATGATTAAATTCATAAGTAGAAGCTTAATAAAATAAGCAAAAACTGGAGGGGGATTTATTAAATTAATAAACCCTATGAATGAATGAAAGAAAAATTAAATTGGTCATTTAGGAGTTAGTCAATGATCTGATTGCTTCAGGTGGGAGTAAGTATATGCATGGTGCAATTGCACCCTGAGGCCTTTGTGTGTTGGAATAAATTAAGTAACCTAGGAGTTTCCTTCACAATGCATACATGGTGTTCATTTGACAGGGAGTTATAGACCATAAAAATAAATGGGGAATGGGATTCAAAAACCTGGGTTATGAATATCCAGACAGGGAGTTAAATTAATCAAGTTTTAATATTATGCTTTGATTATTGTTAGGTGAAATTGGGAAAATAAAATTTGTGTTTACTTATTTAAATATAGAATTATGAGTGATATATTCCTTCTGATTGTTTCCTGAGTATTGGTTGAATGAATGAATGTGTTTTTTTTTTGAATCATTTGGTATTAATCTACTAATATGCAAAGTATGAAGCCTGCTATATCAGGAAAAATATTGCAAGTTCACCCAAAACTATGAATAAGTGTATAAAATTTGATTAATGCTCATACCAGTGTAAACTGACACTTTTGGTTTCCCTTGCAATCATCTGGGTGTCTCATTGAAATTGGGGCAGCTCAGTGAATTGCTTGCAGGAAAATGAAGTTGGCTTGATGGATGAGGAAGGCATTAACTATCAGTATAAATAAAAGAAACTTGTTTTAAATTTGCAAATGTCTTGTAATGATTTTTATTAGTCAGATTACACGTAGTAGTTGAAGTTAATTGTAGGGAGTTTTCTGAGTATTTGGATTAAAACATGTACTTAAGTAAAACATATTTTAAATGATTATTGATGGGGTTTGATTGACTAATGATTTCATGAATGTCTGATTTGGAGAAACAAGGGGATGGACATATCATATAAATATGATATGTGTATGTGAAAATCTTTGATTTTTATTGCCTGAGTTTATTTTGAAATTTTATGAAAAACTAAAAAGTTATGGTGATTGATATTTAAAAGAAAATTGAGCTCACAAGATTTGAATAAGAAATATTCAAGAGAAATGAATTTATGCATGGCAGGTAACTGATACTGGCTTGTGCACAAATTCTGGAGAGATTACAACATGCATTTATGTATTTGTCTTCAAAAAAAAAATTATGAAGTAGACAGACCTGGAAGTAGTTGTATACCTGGTTAGTAGCTTGAATTCATATGAATGCATCTCCCAGGAATTTAAACTAGATTGAAACATGCTTATGTTTGGAATAGTTCTTTATGGAAGTTAGTTAACATGAGAAATATGGGTTTGAAAATGGTAAGAAATGGACTATGGCCGGCCTAGATGGTCTTGGGTCAAGCTTTTATAGTCTGAAAACATTTTGTTTCAATTCATGAAGTGTAAGTGTTCTCAGATCAAAAATAAAATAAAAACTCCAATCAACTCTCAAAAGATTCCAAGTATTTTCAATACCACTCCAGGTACTCAAGTCTGTACCTAACCAAACTTAAAAAAAATGCAACCTAACTTCAATTGTTCAACTTGAAATGGTGATTAGGAAATCAGTTCCAAATGTTCATGCCTGCAAGTATAATCTTTGAAGTGACTTCATGCAAGAACTTGATATCTATCATAAGAACAATTAAATGCCATTTTAGTGATAATAGGCTCATTTAGGCAGGAAGTCTAGAAAATAATGAAAAGAAATAAAAAGAGGCACTGTGCAATGCAATATCACTCACATAAGTATTATGTTTGCTGAAAATTTATCCCTTACAGCAGAACAAAAATTTAGGGGAGAAATAAATGGTTATGTTGACAACTTGTATTGTATCTTGACTGTTTGATTCCAATTCTCTTTGCCAAAAAAAAATATTGTTAGCACTGAAAGGCAAGGGGAAACAATTATATATCATCAAATATATAATTGCCTTAAAATGATTTGTGAACTGATATGATTATATTGGTAAACTAGGATCTTGGGAAATATAATTGAGAATTATATAAATATTCAAATATAGTAGAAATGAAGTTTAGTGATAAATGTTCTTTAGTAAAAAATAAAATCTATGTGTTTAAGAGTAGGGTCACCACACAGAAATTCCAACCAACGTTGTTGTCGCAAATTCAGGTCTTTCTGGGTGAAGAGATATTTCAAAGATTGGTGGTCGGTGAATAATTCGAATTTTTCACCTAGAAATAAAGAGAGTTCAATAACTATATTTGTTAAGTTAAGTTAATGTAAATTCGTAGATTGTTAAGAAAGCTGAAAAGATTCTTACCCAGAAGATAATGTCGCCATATTTTCAAAGCGAAGATAACATGCAGAAGCTCTAAATCATGGGTTGGATAATTTCTTTCATAAGGACGTAATTGTCTACTTGCGTAGGCAATCACCTTCCCATTCAGCATCAATATTGCACCCAAGCCTTCACCGCAAGCATCGGTATACATAGATAAACCTAATTCCGTTTATAGTAACGATAATAGGACCGGTGGTTAACCTCTTCTTCAATTGCTCAAAAGCTTCGTCACATTTTGGAGTCTAAATGAACTTTGCATCTTCATTGTTAGCTTGGTCAATGAACTAGCTAACTTCGAAAAGTCCAGAACAAACTTTCGATAATAACCTTCTAGATCCAAAAAGCTTCGAACTTCCATTGGGGTAGTAGGTCTCCTCCAATCAAGAATGGCGGAAATTTTGCTAGGATCAACAGAAATCCCTTCTTCATTAACAATATGGCCAAGAAATTTGACTTTTTTGACCCAGAAATGGCATTTGGAAAATTTTGCATATAGAATATTTCTCCATATGTAACGACCCATAATTTTTGTTAATTAAAATTTATATATTTGATTGAATTTAAATATTAACAAGTGGAATTAAACAGTTAAATAAATTTTATTTCGACTAATTGGATTTAATTGGAATTTAATAGATGAAGTCACAGAAATAATTGATAATTGGTTTTAATATGATTGAAAATGATTTGTAAAATTTTAATATATCATATTAGAGTTATAAGAATGTTATAGAACTTTTAAAATCTAATTTAAAGTTAATTTGTGAAAATCGAATATTTTAATATTTAATTGACGTGTAGAAATAGCCATTTTTCAAACAGTCTCCGATTTAGATGAAACTAATTTCATCGGAACCTTAATGCGATATTATTGTAACATTTCAAATTTCATGTCAATCGGATTTATCGTTTGTTCAGGGGAAGCCAAAACGCATAGAAATTAATTTAAACCGGTTTAATTTAAAATCGATCGTTTATTGTCGTAACTCGCACATATGATCGAATTAGCTTCCAAAACCTATTCCATTGCGCCCGGAACATGGGGTAAACCCTAGAAACGCCGGTCACCGTGCGAGATTTGGAGTTCGAAAAAATTCAATGAATAGTGTTTTTGGTAGAATTTCTATAAAAGGAACCCTTGCCCTTCATTTCTCAAACCCTAATCTATTCTAGGTCAGCTGCCACTTTCGTTTTCGAAGGCCAGAAAACTCCCGTCTTCTTCCTCCTTTTTCTTCCAATCGACCAACAATTATCGAAAGTTGTCAACTGGAAACTTGTAGAGGATTGCAAGTGCTTGAAATCCATATGGAGATGATTGGATTTAGCTGAGCGAATCGACGGCGATTGGCACTCAAAGGCGCAGCAATTTTCACGTTTTTCGAGGTGAAAGCTCGACCGAGCCTAGCCGCGTTCCAGGCGATGGTGCATGGTGAGGAGGGCTTCGAGGTGGTGTTCCCTGATCATCTTCAAAGTGGATAAAGCTTCAGCGAAATAAAACCCTAGGTCGGCAATGATGGGTTGTTCATACGCGATGTTTTGCTGCGGAAGATGATAGAAGGTGCGGCCATGACTTGGTGAAAGGAAGCAAAGGCCATGATTGTGTATGCTAAAATTTATAAAAGAAAATATAAAAATTTATTATATTAAAAATTGTGTAAACTTTAAAATGTGATATTTTTTGATACGAGGTTAAAAAATTACGAAACAATTTGCGTTGGCTTCGTTTTGACGAGCACTACACAATGGAGCTAGATTGGAGTCATTTGGAGTTAGTGAAAATTCGGGTATATCAAACGCGTGTTTAATTTTATTCGAAATAAACACTGCAACCGTTATTGATACCAAGGTGAGAACTTCTCACTCAATCGAATTGTTTCGATTTAAATTTTAAAAGTTAGATTTAAAATGATGATTGTATGCCTGGATGATAAATTATTATATGTTGATGATTGAAGTAGACATTATACGCCGTATATTAAGCGGATGTTATTTATTAAAAACATATACCGCGATAATTCCATCTTGATTGAAATTGGTATTATATATGTACTTGGAGTTGATTTTCCTGCATTATATAGCGGATGAGACCCTATTGCGCCGCATAATAGCGGATAATATTTTATAAATCCTATATACCGTGATATTCCGTGTTGACACAGAATTGGTATTGTGCTAACGTCTGTGAATGCAGGGAAACAGGTTGGAGGGAACCAACTGGATTCCTCACCAGTATTTATTTGATTACAGATATTTTGATATATGTTGATTATCATATACTGATATATGATGTCTTTGTTGTCGTGACTGACTATTTGGCGTGTTGCATCATTGGGCCAATGTGGAATTTTGAAAGTATTTTAAAGTGATGATTTTCAAATTGAAAAAGTGATTTCTTTAAAGTATATGCTTTATTAAAATTTTGAATTGAATCATTTTAAATAAATAAATGTTAAAATTTTAAAGTTATAAAATTATGATTTTTGTGAAATATAACCAAAGTGTGATTTTTGAAATAAATAGTTGATTAATTTATAAAATGGTTTAAATTGTTATTTTTGAATTATTATAAACGGTTTATATAAAAAGATTTTTAAACTTGATATTTTATAAATTAAAAATATTGGAATTATAAAATTAGTTTTCACAAGTGTTCAAATGAAATAAAAATGGATTTCATAAGTGAATGAAATACGTAGATTTATAAATTGTGAAGCTATAAAATGAATCGATTTTTGTAAAATAAAAGATTATAAGTAATTAACTTATAAATTAGATTTTGATATATAAATTGAGTTATAAATTGAATTGGTTATTAGAGGAGAGTCATAAATCGAAGTTGTTATAAAATAGAAATGGAATTTATAAACGTTGTTTTATAAATCCGTAATCAAATAAATTTGATAAGTAAATATAGAAATTATTAAAGGAATTATATCCACGATTTGGACGGTGGAAAATCCTTTAATTAAATATGTGAAAGTGTTGAATTTGGTAAACGATTTATATCCACGATTTTGGACAGTGAATAATCTTTTGATAAAATTATAGAAATACTGAATTGGGTAAATAAGGTATATTCACGATTTTGGACAGTGAATATATTATTAAATAAAATGGGTATGTTTTGGAGAAGTGATATTACAAAATGAAGTTAATTGTTTTAAAAGATGTTTTAAAATGTATTATGAATCGAAACAATAGATTTCAACATTCATTGTTGAAATAGACGTTTTCGAGAAAGCGAAGGAAATGGTGGACTATAACACTGTTGCTATAGTGAATGGTTTCCGAAAGGAAATGTTTTATATAGTATTGGGATTTATATATCTATCTTAAATTCGAATCCCTATACTAGTGATTTTGGGTTGTCGTAACGATGTTTTACGCAACATTCGTTTTGACCCAACTAAATGGGTTTGAAAGGATGTTTTCCTTAGAGAATAAAATACATACTTAACTGTGATTTAAGTATATTGAATATTTTCAAATGTTGAAAATAAATAGATTTGTGAATTACTTATTATTAAATAAGTATGGAAATATTTTTCCAATATGTAACGAACGTTTTGGGAATTATCTTTTTAAAGATAAATTGAAAATGAATATTAGAAATCGGTTTGAAAATCGTATATTCATAGATATTTTGGAAATGTAAATTCACTGTGGAATTTATAAAAGAAAGGGAATTTTTTTTTAAAAATTAATATTGATTTATTTTTGAAGTGTGGAAATTATATGTCTTGTAAAGATATTTTTGGAAAATAAATAATTTGGAAAATTATTTGGAATATGGTGATGTTGCGCATACCTATTGATAGTTAAATAACCGACTATCAATATTTACCTTTAAATAGGTATTTGTTGTGATTTTCCTTAATTTGAATGCCACGCTTATTTTGAGTAAGCGCTCGCTATTCGGGTTAGCCAGAAAAGGACCTTGGGGTCGTATAACCCATCCCGAATATGTGATACATCATTACGGATTGCTTTTAAAGACCGGTGTTGAAGACCGGATATTTTTGAAAATGGAAGGATTATCGTCGAATGACTCTGGATCGGCTGATCTCCGATATAGAGGTTTTATCACACTTAGTGACGGGAAGTTCGGACGTGATTAGTGAATATCCGGATTGCAAGGGCCTCTTTGGAAGTGCCTTCGGTTCTGTTCGAGCCCGGAATAGACTTGTATGGATTGTATGTCTGACATTACAAATTGAGATATAAAGCTGATTTCTTTCAAATATATATCTGTTGGTGGCGGAGAATTTATTCTCTTAGCTTAACACCATTCTCTAAGAAGTACGAGCTCAGGGGTTATGTAGTTGAAGGTTATTAGTGATATACTCCCAAATTGGTAGTGTGATATGCTAAAGTGCTGTTGAACATTTGATGATCAAAGCACAACTTTGTATAAAGAGTTGCTTTGTGGACGAGACTACGTCGGACCTCACACCCCGAAAATGGTCAAAACAGGAAGGATGCGGCAAGGTTATTAGGGGGTAACGCCCCTTTAGTGTATGTCATTCCTTCTGGATAGAGGTGGTATCATGGTACGGAGCCCAGATACTTAACCTATGTTGTTGCTGCAAATTTATTACTTTATGGTTGTTGGAATCGAGGATCCTTGGATATAGAGCGGTTACGATCGGGGAATGACATATTCGTGTCAGTAGCTACCTAGTTTGAAGGGTAACTCGGCCTTGTATCGGCAGAGATCTAACCATAACGTTAGGTTCTCGGGTCGTCTTTCCAGAGGCGTACCCATGTGGCAATGGGAAGTTCCTTGGCATGACCATTTGTTGGAAATCCAAAGAAACAATACGATCTTGTACAGTTTTTGTTGTAGAACCTATTATTCACTTATGGTGGCGCCCCACTGTTTGGATCGTAGCTATAGTAGCCACAAGTGCGGAATGACTATGCTGGCTAAGATTTATATCTTTACTTTCGAAATGTTTTCTATACTATGCACTAGTAATAATATCAAATGTTTCTTTTTAATCCGTATCAAGCATCTTTGACTATCATAAGGAGAAATCTCCTTTGATTCTGCGTTTGCATTGTGTGTGTGTGCGGGAGGCCTTATGGTAGTCTCATTTTCTAAACAACATTGCGAATCTATTTTAAAATTATGTTCAACTGTTTTAGTTCTCACACCAGTCACATGACTGACTCGGAGTTTATTGTTTCCTTCCTAAACTCTGGGTGCCCACCAATTTCCACACGGGCAGTCAAGAGTCAGGTTTATCAGGATATTCTAGAATTCAGGAGTTGCTGGAGACAAGCTGGACGGCATGGCGTATTCACTAGTATATAGTATTTCTTTTCCGCTGTTTGTTGTTGTATACTCTGATGATGTAATGTAATATGATGTAATGTAATAACTGATATAGTTCTTTGTTTAAAGATTATTCATCTATTTATTATATGTTGTTCCGCTGGGATTGTGAGATTATGTCATTGTTTCTGTTGTTTCTTTCTGTTCTGTTCTATCTTTTTCTCTCTTCTTATACCCTGTTCTTCTTCTTTAACCATAACGGCACGGTTTGTCGGCATTCGATTGCTTGGCAGTTGATACAGTGGACGTATTGATGTCGGTTTTCGAGCGTCGAAAAATCGCGCTCGTTACATTTTGGTATCAGAGCATATGGTTAAGCGACAACCATGGCTCTGTTGGGTGTTACTCATTAGAGATAGAGTCACTAGTACTCTAGAATGAGTGTGAGTGTAATAATATATATGAGCGCATATTTGTTAGTGAATGTAAAATGTTTTATGTTGTGATGATTGGTCTGTTGAGTGGTATATGGACTCTAGTCGGTATAGTCTGTACAACTCTATCGATAGGGATCTCTAAACACTTATACAGAACTAATCGGCATGATATTATTTTAAAATAGGGTGAATGAAATAATTTGACCTTGATTTTATTTTCTATATAAAGGAAACAATTTTTCAAGAATTATTAAAGTGTATATAATTAATTGCTTGGTTGTTGAAAATATAAATATATAATTGAATCAAAGTTGTTTGAATAATCCAAGTAAATAAAACAATTGAAAAAAGAATAATTGTATAAACAAATGAATTATAAAGGGTGAAGTTATAATTGATATGATTACAATTGTAAAATAATCTTATATAAGTAAAGTTAAATGGTGAAATTGTATAAGAAAAAGATTTATAAATGTAATTTATAATAAAAAGGGAAAGTTTTGGAAGAATATCAAGCACTGAATTCACTATTGTCACTGGGAAATAATAAGGGTGATGACTGCAGCATCATCAGTATCATTTTCGAGTCTCTATGTGATGGATTTGCTACCATAGTAAATTGAAATTTAAGTTAGTTGTGATAAACGGATTTGAAGTTAAAATCCAAGTTGTAATTGATGAATATAAGTGAAATGAGTTTTGAACTTATAATATGAATAATAAATTTAGCTTTGTATAAGTTAATGGATTTGGAAGTTAATAAATAAGTTGTATAACTTATAGAATGGGAAAGGATAAGTAAAACCAATTATTGAAGTGGTTAAACAATTTTGTTAAGCAAAATGAGATGGAATTTGAATAAGTGGTGGAATTTGACTTCGGTAAAAAGTTAAATAGAATTTACTTTAGAATTGGAATTTGAATTGAATTTATAAGTGGAAATTAAAGTTAAGATTAAACAAAAGATGTTTAATTGGAATATAACTTAAGTGATGAAGTTGAGATTGTTATAAATATGTGAAGTGATGAATATGAACTTGAGTTATATAAATGAAATTCAACTTTATATAGTAAAAAGAATTAGCAATTGAATTAATAAATGGATTGAATATTAATCAATTTAATGTGAATGGATGGAATGTTAATTAATTGAATGTAAATAATTGATATGAAACAATGAATATAAGTGTTAATTCATTAGAAGCTAATGAAGTTGAGAAATTGAATAAATTGAATGGAAGTCAATTTAATATCAACCAATTGAAATCAAAAGTGTTGGACCAAATTGAATGTAAATTGAATAAATTTGGTTGTAATGGATGTACATTGGTTGTTATATGAATGTTAGTTGATTGTATATAATTCATTAAGTGTTAATGAAATTCAATTGCAAATTGAAAGCTAAAGTAATTGAAATCAAATTGGAAGTTAAGTGAATCTTAAATAGAATTGAATTTGATTTGTAAATGAACCAACTTGAATATGAATTAGTGGATGTAAACTAATTGAATATGAATAAATGAATGTTAGTAAAAACATCCAATGTTAATAGTTCAACTGGAAAACCAATTCATTGAATATAAATGAGAAGTGAATTTATATTGATTTGGTGGTTGCATTTGTTGCTTTTGTTGCATTTTCTATGCTGGCGCATGTAGTTGTTATGTTGCTATATATTGTATATTGATGTTACTTTCATATATGCATGTTCTCATTGTTTGTTGAGTGTTTAGTAGGTGCGGATTGCGCTTGCTTCGCTTTTGGAGCTCGCTTTCGCGCTTGTTAACACCATCCTAGACAGCACTTGAAGCGACCTAACTAGTTCAAAGGCTAGCGACCTAATGATCTTAGCATTTAGCGATCTAACATGAGAGCGGCGTAGCAAGTTAAGCAACCTAAAGACCGCTATGACCTCATGACCTAACAACTTAAAGGTTCCAGTGACCTAACGTGATAAGCGACCTAAGCATGTGACGACCTAGCGACCTAGCAACCAACACAGGGCAATAGTATATTGCAACAGAGGGATGCAACGACCTAGCGACCTAATGAACTAGGCGACGTGGCGACCTAGAGACCCAGCGACCTAGCGACCTAACGGGTTAAGACAGTGTGAGGCCGCATGCATGCTACTTCTTCATTAGGTCGCTCATGACCTAAATAAACCGAGGTAACTCCATAAGCCGTAACTTCTTATGCCGCTTCCCTCCTAGGTCGCTACGACCTATCAGTTTGTTCAGGAGATCAAGTCCAACCCTGTTAGACCGTAACCCGTGTTCCCTAGGTCGCCCATGACCTACTAACCCGCTTAGAGAAGACCAAGTGCAACCAAGATGAGCCGTAGCTCGCATCCCTATGACCTACGACCTACCCCTAGGTCGCCCACGACCTACGACCTACCCCTAGGTCGCCCACGACCTACGACTTACTCCAAAAATCTCCTATAAATACCATGCCTACTCCATCAAGGGGGGACCTTTTGTCTCATTTCTGAAACACCTATACTCTGCTGATTTATCGACTTATCCGACACTTCAAACACGAATGACACTTCAACAAACTTCAAGAAGAAATCTAACACATTCGACATGGATTCAAGGAGTTCTTCTACATCGGAGTTTTAGCTATTTGTCTTGGTAGTGTTATAGTCGAAGATTGTTGTAAAGTTGTAATCGATTCAGCAACAAAGATGATTAAAGTGGACGTAGGCTTAACTTGAAGCCGAGCCACTATAAAACTGTTGTCTCTTTACTGTTTTTTCTGTGACTTTTCTACTTACTTCTAATTCCCGTATTGACGGGTGGTGGTTTCACTTAATCTCTACTTACACCGGGGTGTTAGCGTTCAATTTTATCGTTAACATTTTTGGTGCTTTCACTGAGAACCCAACTCAGGCTGCTTTCATCATTGCTTCGCAAAAGTTTGTTGAAAGAATCGCTCTCAAAACTAGAAGTCTATCAGAGATTATGGCTCCTGAAAGGAATCGAAGATCTACTAGATCCAGTGATGTCTAAGAGAATACCGCCACTTCTCCTCCATTAAGTCAAATAGCTCCAAGTGTTGGAATTACATGAGCGGAGTAAGATGTTGCAGTTTCTGGGCTATATCAGCAAATGGAAGCCCAAAACACTTTAATGTTGGAAAGGTTGAATGCTTTGCTCGGAGCTAACCATCAACCGGTGAATAATGATCAAAACTTTGCCGATGAGGTTCATAATGTTGAAGCAAGAAATATTCCTCAAACGGCGGCTGGCCCCGTTGAAGGGACACCTCCCCAAGCTAGAGGATCAGGGTCGCAACCAACCCTCCGCCAACGCTTGTCAAGACAAACTTCCAAGAAAATGGCTGATGTCTGTCCCGAAGAGCCTCTAAATGATGAGGAATACTTCTCTGGAATGGTTCGACAAATCATGAAAGAGAGCATGCAGAGGGATGAAGATGAAAAAGAATGGGGATTCGCTTTGAGCTAGACTTCGTTCGCTGAAAGGATTTTGAAAGCAGAATTTCCAAGGAAGTTTGTTCCTCCCACCATTCCGGCTTATAAGGGGACAAGCGACCCTAATCAATTCTTGCACAAGTATGACTGGCACATGACTGGTGCCATGGCATCAGATGACATCAAATGTCGGTACTTTCCAGTATATTTGGAGGGAGTGGCTCTACTTTGGTTTACAAAGCTACCAGTCCGATCTATAGACCAATTCTACGATTTAACTCGGAAGTTTAAACAATAATTCAGGTTGTATGCTCCAAAGGCGAAGGATATTATGTCACTATCCAGCCTGGAACACAATCCCGAAGAATCTATTAGATCTTTCTTGAACCTCTACAACATAGCCTTGGCTGAAGTGGACAATGCAGAGCCACGAATGGTCTTGACCTACTTAATGAGGGCTATCCACAAATCGAGTGAGTTTGGAAAATGGTTGAAGATGAAGGAACCAAACTCGCTTGAGAAATTCTACAAGAAAGCTGATGAGTTCATGCGCTTAGAAAGCCTTCAAACAAAGGCAAAAGTGGTATTGGCAGAGGTTAGGAGCAATAATTCTACTTCGAATAAAAAAGAATCTGGTACTTAGAAGAGGGAGAACGATGGCGGGAAGAAGCAGGGAAATGCGAAGAAGAATTGTTCTTTTCACTTCACTCCCTTAACTGATACACCAGAAAAAAAAATTATTTGCAACCAAGGACACTATCGAATACCCCACACCAGCTAAATTGAGGCTTGGGGAAAATGCTGAGAAAACTGGAAGATTTTGCTGATTCCACAATCAACCTGGCCATGATACTAATGAGTGCCGTCATTTGAAGAATTTGATTGAGGAACTATTGAAAGAAAATAAACGTCGGTAGTATGTGAAGAGGAACAGGAACGACCCAACTTCGTCAACTCAGGGGCAACAAGTTCCTGTTCATCAACCCAGCTCAAGTAAGAGGGCGGCAGCGCATGAATCAGAAAGTCATGTTATTGATGTGATTATAGGAGGTCCACACCCATCAGGCAGAAGTTGGGGTGAGATGGAAAGATATGCCCGTGCCTTGAAGTATGCACCAACAGAAGAGAGTGTTTTTGTGTTGGAAGATGCTGCACCTTTGAAGCAGCAGAAAACTTTTAATGATGATATTATGTTCAGAGCCTGGGACTCTATGGGTGTTGAAGCTCCTACCATGGATCCCTTGGTCATCTCTGCAGGCATTGGGCAAACTATTGTAAGAAGAGTGCTTGTTGATTGCGGCGCTTCTTGTAATATTCTCTTTAAAAAGACGTTCGATCAAACGAAAATTCCGATGGCTGATGCTCAAGCTTCATCGTAGAAAATTGCTAGGTTTACTGGGGACCCGAAGCAGCCAATTGGAACTACTGACTTGTTTGTGGAGCTTGGAGAGGGGCAGAAAAAGGTGGTTCGAAAGCAGACTTTTGTAATTGTTGATGAATTTTCTGCTTACAACGCCTTCTTAGGCCGACCAACTCTTGCGGCATTTAAGGCAATTCTCGCCCCGTGGTGCCTTACCATGAAATTCCCCACGGATAATGGAGTCGGTGTTATTAAAGGGGATCAGAATGATGGGTGGGAATGTTATCTTCTAGAGTTACGTGAAGCAAGGAAGAGAGAGATGGGAAAAGATGCGGCGGCCCCAGTCCGCGTCAAAGAATCAACCTTCTAGCAATTACAGGGTGGACCCTGCACTGGCGAGCATAGTGGTGCACGAAAAGAAATGGATCCCAGAAAAGCCAGTGCAGGGGAGAATAGAGTGGTGCTAGTGGAGGTAACAGTGTCAGCACCTGTTGACCCGAAAGACCCTAACAAGGTGCTGAATGTGGGTTCGTAACTTAATGCGACGGTTCAGAATATTTTGTTATCATTCTTGAAAGAAAATTTAGATATATTCGCTTGGACTCATGCTGATATGTGCAGAATATCCCCAGAAGTTGCAGTACATACTCTGAATATTGATCCGAAGTTTACATCTGTAAAGTAGAAAAGAAGAACCCAGGGTCCTGAATGGTCAGCAGCATTGAAGGAAGAGGTAGATCGACTCATGGAGAATGGCTTCATCAGGGGTCCACTTATCCGAATTGGGTTTCAAATCAAGTACTTGTTAAGATAGCTAATGGTAAGTGGAGAGTATGCATCGACTTTTCAGATTTAAACAAAGCCTACCCCAAAGACTGCTTCCCGTTATCCAGGATAGATCAGTTGGTGGATGGAACAGCGGGGCATGAATTATTATCTTTTGTTGATGCTTACTCCGAATATAACCAGATCATGATGCATGAGCCATATCAGGAGGACATGAGCTTCATCACCAATGTTGGTCTCTACTGCTATAGATTCATGCCTTTCGGACTTAAGAATGCAAAGGCAACTTACCAAAGACTTGTTAATGCTATGTTCAAACCGTAGATTGGCAAGACTATGGAAGTTTGTGTTTACGATATGCTGGTGAAATCAAAGAAGGCAGTAGACCATATGGGTCACTTGCCAGAAATGTTTGCAGTCCTTCGAAAGTACGGAATGAAGCATAATCCTTTGAAATGTTCATTTGGGGTGGAGTCTGAAAAGTTCCTGGGTTTCATTGTGAGTGCTAGGGGCATTGAAGCTAATCCTGCTCAGATTGCTACATTGAGAGAAGTCAAAGCTCCTAGAACGAAGAAGGAATTGCAAAGTCTCAACAGAAAAGTCGTAGCCTTGAGTCGGTTCATCTCCAAAGCCATTGATAAATTCATTCTATACTTTGATGCTCTGAAGAAAGGAAGGAAAAACTTTGGTTGGACTCCTGAATGCCAAAAAGCTTTCGATGAGTTGATTCGTCATATGGAAACGCCTCCAATACTTTCTAAGCCCGACAATGGTGAAGATCTTTTCGTATATTTAGTAATCTCATCTCATGCTCTCAGTGCGGCGTTGGTACAGGAAGACGCAAAAATTCAGCGCTCGGTTTATTATATCAGCAAAAGATTCACTAGGGCAGAGATGAATTATTCAAAGTTGGAAAAGCTAGCCTATTGTCTACTGATTGCATCAAGAAAATTGAGGCAATATTTCTAAGCTCATCCTACCAAAGTCCTCACTGATCAGCGTCTGGAGCAAGTCCTGTTTTGCCTTCAGACTTCAGGTCATCTTCTGAAGTGGAATATCGAACTCAGCCAGTATGACATCACTTATCATCCACGGAGAGCAATCAATGGACAAGCTCGAGCAGATTTCATCGCACAATGTACGGATAAAGGTGATAGTGAGGAAGATGTGACTGATAATACCCCAATTTGATGGAAATTATATGTTGATGGTGCGAGAAATGATTACTGTTCCGAAGCCGGGGTTGTGCTTGAAACCCATGAAGGGCAGTCATTATGCTATGCATTGAGATTAGAATTACCTTCGAGAAACAATGAAGCAGAATATGAAGCTCTTTGATATGCACGTAATTATGCATATATTTACATCCATATTTTATCTCTTTTTATTTAAATAATCATCATATTTGGGCATTTTAACATGTTTAAAACCAAAATTCAATTATTTCCAACCATCATATTTTCATCTTCATTCAGAGGCAAAACGATCATTTTTGTGCATGTGTCAATATATGAAATTTTACTTGGACATTTTTTGATAATTTTTATTGGAATTTGGATGCATATGGAAGAGGCGTATATGAAGATATATGCATGCACAAATGAACACAACGGAAAGAAGAGGGAAATAATACAAGCCATGAACATGGAGGACCCCACCCACTTACCTAAAAGTACAATTTGGAGCTAATAGACAACTAAGTGGAGGTTAAAACTTCATGCAAAACAAATGATGGATTAATTAGTGGTTAATGGTTACTTGTTGGCCACACTTCCTAAAGGGCATTTTAGGTTGCCCCCTAAAATAGAATTAGGGTTTTATGCATGTATATATAGCCCTCTTATGTATATGAAAATATCATCTACTCTTTTAATTTACTTAGGAAATTAAGAAATCAAAGTGTAAGCTCAATGTTCTATGAAATAATAATGGCTTCCAAGCCTCATTCTTCTCTCTTTTCTACATGCTCTTCTTTGTTTTATTGTTAATGTTTATTTATATGCTCTCTTTCTTCTTATGTTCATAGCTTAGATTTACATTTATGCAAGTAGTTAGTAGCTAATCTCTTTTTCTTTCTTTGTTTATTTTCTATTTTCTTTTCTTTTTAATGTTGAAACTTACTTGTGTTGCTTCAATGCCACAAATGAGTAGCTAAACCCCTTCAATTTAGGGGTGATGAAGCTCTCTAACTTTATGTAATTTCAACATTTTATGATTTATGATCTCATTTGGTTTATGCTTCATGAAGTGAATTTTTATGCAAGTTTATACTAGTAAGTTTGATAGCTTATATTGCTTATGCAAATGAGCTATTCTTATTCAACATAAACACAAGTTGCATCATCATTTGCTAATCCATTTTTGATTGTGAAATTAAAGTAAAAATGAAATTTGATGATCTATATTACTAGATACAACAGTAAATAGATCATGCTTAAAATAGCTTTTGCTTTTGCTTCATTTTCACGAGAATTATAAGTGGGTATTTGTTGCATTATAGTTCGATGGTTTGAGTTATGTTAATTAATAACATAAACAAACCATGATTATGATAAATACAACAATATTTCACTTAAATCACAGTTAAAGATCATAAATTGTTTGTTGTTGATTTTTACAAAAATATGAGAGTGGATTTTCCTCTAAATTGTTCTCTAGTTCAATAGTTTACTAATCACATTTTAATTCTAGTTTAGCTTCATTTTAGTTCTAGTCAACAATTTCTCCTCCATTTGGTCTAATTTGATTGAATAGATTTTTAAAACTCTAACGACTCCCTGCGGATCGACCCATATTCGCCACGTATTCAAGTGTACGCCGTGCGCTTGTGGTTATTTTAATTTGAAATTTTTCGACGGTTTTCTAACTCGATAGAATTTCGTCGACTAACAAGTTTTTGGCGCCATTGCCGGAGAAGTTGTTTTGATTTTAATTTTCCATTCTTCGAATTATTTATGTTTGATTTTAGTGTGTGTTTGATTTGTGTGTTGTGTTAAAAAAATTGTGTTTGTTTGGTTTTTGTGTGCGTTTCTTTGTTTTTCTTGTTTATTTTGCATTCGCATTTCTAATAAAAAAACAAAAATATTTTCAATATTGCCATTTGCATTTACATTTACATTTTCACATTTGCAAATAGTTTACTTCACTGTTTCATTTTCACTCTTTTGTTACATAAAACAGTTCACTGTGCACACATCTATAACTCCATCAATATTATACCGGTTTACTATTTCATTTTCAATACATTTGCAATTCATTCAGCAGTTCATCTACAACCTCCCACTGTCATACACTCTTCATATCAACTACCGCTGCCTCCTCTCATTCATCTTCATTGCCAACAGCCTTCGTTCCACCTCTCTTTTCATCCGACATTAACAACTGCCACACCAACCAACAAACAACTCATCACACAACTCACCAAATAGTGCTCCATACTTCACCAAACCACTGCTACCAGTCATAACCACCCCCTGATCAACATTGTCCATCCACTACATACATTAAACAATTACCAACATCCACTGTTGTATGCTTCGGGCTACATTTCCTCCTCTCTGCACTTCCATCTCCTTGTGCCAGAAATCATCACCAGTTCGAAAAATTCACGCAACTGTGACTCTTATTGCTGGCTTGAACATTGCTAAGGAACTGAACATCAGAATATTGCAAATTTTCAGTGATTCTCAGCTTATTGTATGCCAAGTCAGGAAAAAGTTTCAAGCTAAAGGAGGAAATCTGCCTACCTACTTGTCAAAGGCCAGGGAACTTCTTGATGATTTTGACCATTACACGATAAGCCATATACCCCGGGAAGAGAATATGAAGGCAGATTCTCTCACGAAGTATTCCAGCACTCGTGAAGCTCAATTATTGGGATTAGTTCCTGCAGAAGTCGTGTCAGCTCGAAGCACTGATGAGATGGATATTGATTGGATCATGACTATATCTCAAGAGCGAGAATCATGAATGACTCCGATAATGAGATATTTGCTCAACGGTTCTCTACTAGAAAATTCAAAAGAACGACAAAAGCTGCTAAGAAAAGCCTCTAGATATATAATTCAGGATGGCCGATTGTACAGACGGGGATTCTCAATGCGATTACTCCGATGTGTGACCAAGGAAGAGGCTAAGACAATTCCAACTGAATACACGGAGGAGAGTGTGGAGATCATTCAGGTGGTCAAGCTCTAGCAAAGAAAATTCTCCGTTATGGATATTTTTGGCCAAACATTAATAGTGATGCTGCTAGCTACGTCCGAAAATGTGACCGATGCCAGAGATTTGCAAAAATCCCAAGAGTACCTTCCACCGAGATAACACAGATGGTCAGTCCATGGCCATTTGCTATTTGGGGAATAGATCTCATCTGGCCTTTGCCAACCGCCAAGTCCGAAATCAGATATGTCGTTCTTGTTGTTGATTATTTTACTATATGGGCTAAATCTTAACCATTAGCTACTACTACCTCTAAAAGGATGATAAACTTTGTGAATAAGAATATCATTTGTAGGTATGGTGTGCCTCAAAAGATAATCACAGACAATGAAACCCAATTCGAAAGTGAAGAGTTCCAAGATTTTAGCAAGCGATTCAATATCCAAAAAAGCTTTTCAGTAGTGGCTCATCCGCAGGCAAGCGGGCAACTGGAATCAGTAAATAAAATTATCAAATCAACCATCAAAAAACAGCTGGAAAAAGAAAAAGGTGGTTGGATCGATAAGCTACTACTAGCACTATGGGCATACAGAACTACCCACAAAACTGCGACTGGGCACACTCCGTTCTCGTTAGCATATGGGTCAGAAGCAATAAATCCGGTGGGAACAGAGGTCCCTTCACACAGAGGAATCCATTTCGATCAAGCTGAAAATGAAAAGCTGCAACTTGATGCACTTGACCTCCTTGATGAAAGAAGGGAAGAGGCTAAGCTCAAAATTGCAGCCCATCATCAAAGGATAGCTAGGCACTTCAATTCCAAAGTTCGCCAACGCAACTTTGAAATTGGAGATCTAGTCTTGAAAGGAATTGTGACAGCAACAGGTGTGTTTGGGCCAAACTGGGAAGGGCCGTATGTCATAAGCAAAAAACTTCTTGATGACACATTCAAACTCACATCTGTCTAAGGAGATCCAATTCCAAGGGCTTGAAACAGCAATCACTTGCGTCCATATTTTACTTAAAAGCTTTGCTGAAATACTGTAAAAGAATTATGGATGTATGATTCTTGTATTGAAAGCCATTGTAAAGCCGGTGCAAATGAATAATAAGAACTATAAAGTGGATGTAGGCCCCATTCTTGGCCGAACCACTATAAATCTTGTGTTCTGTACTATTATAAAATGGCTGTTTTATTTCGGTATGTAAAGTACTTTAATTGTATTCCTAAAATGTCGATTTAAAATTGCAGGCCATTAAAACAAAGCTTTCCCATCACAAGACCAAGCAATCCCTGACATCACTCAATAAATGAATGTTAAGCCACAAAAATTCCAGATTCAAATCCTATATAAGAAGTGCTTCAAGAAAACAGTTAGTGATTCTGCCGGAGGTGGGCCCTTGCTGACTAATTATGATCGTTTGTGCAAACCAACATCCGATTAAGTAGCCTGTGTCTCCCCCATTGAACTCACTTAACAATGAAGTACAGTTCTTTGGATAAAACAAACTACTTGCAAAAGAACGGAATGTGTTCTTGAAAATTATAACAAGGAGTCGTTGATATGAGCAAATGGCATAAAGACATGGGCGAGCAGGCATGAAACAGCCAAAGACCTCTTCGGAGGCACAAGCCCTCTTCAGAGGCACAACTCTTCGAAGGATAAACACCTATAACGGGGCATGCCGGAAAAAGAAAGTTCTCTTTCTCAACCAAAAAAGATTGGTGGAATGACCGGAGGCACCTTCCCAAGTGGAAGGCACATGGCCCTTGTTAACTAGTTGTGATCGTTTGTGCAAACAAACATCCAAGTAACTTGTGTCCGCCCCGTGAATCCATCCAACCATGAGAAAGGAACTTCCAGGCAAAATCCCTACTCGGAGGCACACATTTCACCGAGATTTGAAGTAGACACTTCACAAGAGTTGAAATGTGAAAAGCCCTCTTCAGAGGCCTATTTCATTAGAGTTGAAATGCTAAAAGACCTCTTCGAAGGCACACATTTCACCGAGATTTGAATTAGACACTTCACTAGAGTTGAAATGTGAAAAGCCCTCTTCAGAGGCCCATTTCACAAGAGTTGAAATCCTAAAAGACCTCTTTGGAGGCACACATTTCACCGAGATTTGAAGTAGACACTTCACAAGAGTTGAAATGTGAAAAGCCCTCTTCGGAGGACCATTTCACCAGAGTTGAAATGCTAAAAGCCCTCTTCGGAGGCACACATTTCACCAGGATTTGAAGTGCAAACAGCTCTCTTCGGAGACACACTTCACAAGTGTTGGAATGTGGAAAGCCCTCTTCGGAGGACCATCTCACTAGAGTTGAAATGTCAAAAAAAAAAACCCTTCGGAGGCCCGCTACTCCGCATAAAAAGAAAGAAAGGGAAAAGCCCTCTTTGGAGGCGTACTTCTACTTTCAAGAAAAGATCAATCTCTCCATAATGAGAATATTTTGCTCCGAAGATTGAAGTACCAAATCAAAGCCTTCTTTTGAAGCCCACTTCGCCGCACAGGAGAATTCACTACTTTTCTTTTAAAAAAAAGAAAGAGAAAAAGAGTGATCATCTCCAAAAGTTGAAGTGTAGAAATTTTTCCTAAAAAAAAAAGAGGAAAGAGAAGACTTCTCCAATACAAGGTGCATTCGACTAAATCAGAGGAATATTCAATTCAAATGGAAAAATTATTCTCTAAAGTACGGATGCAAGCCTCCTTAAAATGGAAAAGTTGTTCTCCAAAGAAAGACTACAAGTCTTCTCCAAACACAAGAGTTGTTCTCCAAAATTTTGCCGATGTGAAAGAGATTGCAATAAACCATGGTATGGGGGCAATATAATATAGTTACATTCATAAAAGCAATGCTCAAGCAACATACCACAGGCTTACTGCAACATCACACGAAGAAAATAAAGAAACTTGTATGAAAAAGAAGAATAAATGCATTCTCAAATACAGACAGAAGTTTGTACAAGTAAAAGAATCATTTTATTCCATACTATGAAAATTTTATACATGTGCAGGTTTCAAAATAAAAGAAGGCGGGGACCGGTCCCCGCACAATCTCCCGTCAACAGAAGCCTTTATATATACAAGCAGAAAGCAAAAAGCAAGACGAAAAACATAGGATCAAACATCACTTCTTCTTCCTGCCACCTTTGGAGCTCTCACTTGGTTGGATGATTAACTTTTTGGGCCGGCTTATAAGAGTAGGGGAAGTGGAGAAAGGGGCGCAATTGGATCTTCTTCTGCTTTTTCTTCGCTGGCAAAACTTCCCTCTTTTTCTTTGAGATTCCACGCTTCCCCTTCTTCCATGAAGAAGATTCACTGCCCGGAGTGAAAAGTGCAGATAACTTTATGTCATCAGAAATAGTTTGCTCCAGAGTTCTTTCGCCTTCTTCAGGTTCCTCGACCTTCTGTTCTTGTGAAGCGACCGGGTCATCCAAGTCTTAAAGAGCTTTTATCTACTCCTCTTGTGACCCCGGCTGAGAAACGGAAGGAGGAGTAATCTGAAGAGGCGGAGAGGGAACAGCTGGAAAAGGGGAAGTCTGAACAATACTTGGCACTTTCACTACAGGAGAAGAGAAGTTAAAGTCAGTATCTCTCATAAAGAGAGGAGAAAGTGGCGCGTCAAGATTTAAGTAATAATCAAAAAGTTCGTCAAGCTCATGTGAAGTAAACAAGCAGCCCACTTGAGCAAGATCAGCATTGAGGTTACCTGGGGAAGTAGGCTTTACTATGTCAACTTCAAAGTCTTGTGCTTTGGTGCTTTCTTGAGTCTCATCTCCATTGCGAGCGATTGTACTTTCTACGACAGCTTTAGCAAGAGGTGGAGAATGGGAACTGGAGCAACAATATCGATGTAGGCCGAAATTGAAGGTTGAACTGGGTCGGTTGAGGTTGGCTTCCCTAAATGTTCACCTTCCGCCATTCCGGCTCGCTCTTTAGCGAGTTGCTCCTTTCCCTTGACAAGGGCAGCACATGCATCGTCATCTAGATAGTGCGCCTCCAAATCAGCTTCAGCATATCCAGCGCCTCCAAACATATCAAGTGCGACTTCCCACACTTCGGCCAAAGTGATTTCGTACTTCGAACCCAAAAACAAAAGGCTACCGCGCCCCAGAACATTTTGAATGTAAAATTCAAATAAGGTTGAGCTGATGTTGCCTTTGGTCGCCTCATGAGATTCTTCGGCTGCTGCTTTGCCCGCGACAGCTTCATCACGCTCTTTTTCAACTTCAGAAAGTCGAGCTTTTAACATTTCGATTTCCAAGTTCTGGGAGCTGGTTTTTTCTCACAGCTGAGCAACGTCAGTTCGGTAGCTTTCTACAACTTGCTGTTGTGCTTCGAATTTAGCTTCAGCATCTCTTTGCCCGGCGTGAGCATCTCTCGCCTGTTTTTGAAGCACTTCTTCTCTTTGAGAATAGGAAGTGGAAGAGGTGGCAAGCTCTTCTTTAAGTTTTTCAACTTCCGCTTCAAGCTTCTCATTGTAAGCAGCGATGTTCTTCATCTCTGCATCATGCTGATCAAGTGTTTTCTGCCACTCAGATTTATCATTTTCCATAGTCAACATGGCTTTGAGATTTACGCGGTTTACTCTTTGAAGCTCGTCAAAAAGTTTTTGCCAACCAGACATTCTCTCAATATCGAGTTTGACGGCATCAAGATTTCGCAATATAGCTTGCTTGTCGATTGGGACCAAATCAAGGTCGAAACGCACTCCTTTTGAGCACCAGTGCGGAAACCGGTTTTGAAGAGTAGACGGACCCTATCCAACTTGATACGGGGGCCTACTGATGATTGTTTGAATATCAGCTCTTTGAACGGAAGGAGAGCTGGAAGGGATTTCCAAAGAGATGGGAGCAGCGAGCTTTTCAGAAATTTTAGATGCTGGCTTTTCGCTAAGTTTGGCCCGTTTTCTCGGATCTTCAGCAACATGACTTTTCCCTATGTCATCACGAGATTTTCGTTTGTGAGAATCATCCTCTTTTTTGGAAGAATCATCTCGTTCATCCCTTCTCCCGTAGCGTTCTTCATAAGCACGCCTCTCACGAGCTTTTCTTGCAGCTCTTTCTTCGTCGGTCTACCAGGAGGCAGGAAGATACCTCTTGGGGTCATAGGAGCCGCGTCTTCCGTAGCGCTGGAAGTCATCGTAGTATGAGCCACTTCGCCTCATTGGAGAACCTGAAAGTAAAGAAGATACAAAACTTAAGAATCTTTGAAGTAAATAATAAAAATGCATATAAGTGCCGAAAAATCCTAAGTGTGTGTAACGTGCAAACTACGCGCGTCAAACTACGAACCACTCCTCGGTTGGGGGGTGATGATGGATTTTACAGCAAGTGCCAACTCTTGGGCTGACAGAGTTTGTTGCAAAAAAGATGTCGCTTCAACTACTGGAGAAATAACTTTAGTAGTAGAGGTATCGTCTTTAAAGAGCTCCTGTGAAGTAATCATCAAGTCGCTCAATCCCTCGAAAATGTTGTCACCGTCGTGCCCAGCGGGACCCTTCCCCTCAGCTCCTTCATTAGCAGTCTTCCCCGATTGGTGAGGAGGTTCCTCTTCCTCAATGACCGGGGCAAGTGCAAATTTGTCGGATGACCCCGCAACGTCAATAGAAGAGGAACACTTCACCAGTGAAGCCTCAGCAGTAGGTTCTTTCGGTATAAATTCTTCGGCGGACACTGAGGCATCTGGTGTCTCTGCTGGAGAATCATGGACTTTATGAGGCTGAGTAGGACGGGAAGAGTGCAGAAGTCCGAATTGGTGCAGAAACTCATCTTTCAGCAAAAATTTAATGCTTCTCTCCTCAACCGCCACAGCATTTAGTCTTTCAAAAGTCGGCTTGTGGCTGGGATCTTTAGTGGGAGGAGGAAGTGCTGTAAAAGTAAAGAATGGAGTTAACACTTAGCAACTCGGACTTTGAAAAGCTCAAATGGAAAGAACGGGGATAAGCAATCTTACTTCCTACTCTCCAGATGGCATAAAATCCTAGGGGGGCAGCGAACGAAGAAGAATTGATTATAGAACCCATGGGCGCTTTCCGAAAGATCGACGATCAGTATATGGTTCCTTGCGCTTCTCACGAGTGTGATAGAGGGATGATCTTTGTTTTTTGCAAATATGCACAATAAGCAAATCTCCTCAAAGCTAGGAAGACGATCAAGTGTCCTCCTGAATAGTACACACAGTCCCATCAGGATGGCGTAGCCATCGGGATGCAATTGGAAGGGAGAGATTGTTAATCGGAGAAGGAGTTGTTGAAGAAAATCATAAAAAGGAGGAATAGCTCCATTCAAGCACATCTGGCGATTGACAGCGATAAAACCGAGAGGTGGTCTGTCAGCAGTATCGTTCGGCCCAGGAAGTATAGCATCTGTTTCAGCAGTACCAAACTGAATGCGTAGTTGGTTGAACACTCGTTGATTCAGGGTAGTTGAAGTCCTTTCCGGGGGATCATCTAGTGGATTGGCTATTGGGAAGGCCTCTCCAGCTTGCCCTACTACTTCTTCATGTCGAGAAGCCATTCTACACAAGGAATTGAATATTCAAATATGAAGGTGCATGTTTCCTAAATGTGTGAAGTGTTGTGCAAAACTAGTAAAACGACAAGCAAATATAACTGAAATTAAACTAATATGCATTTGTCAATTATAAAGTTTCAGAGCTTGTTCTTTTGGGTCCAAGTACAAGTGCAGTGTTGATGCAACAAGTCAGTTTTAGTTGATTAGTTTTGCTTTGCTTCAATATTTCACTTTAATTTGTTGATTCATAGCATTTCATTGGTATAATTTCTTTAAGTTGATTATTCTTTATCGACTAATCTGCCATTAGATGTGGGCAATCAGTGGCAGTATATTCGCCCTAGTTTTTTGCAAATGATGTATTTAACAGGTTATTAGCATTAAAGATAATATAATCTATAAAGGAGTACAACGAGTTCAAGCAGTTCATCTCGGCAATTTAAGTTGAAGATTCAAGTTAAATGAAATCAAATTTTTGCAAGTAATCAAACTTAAGTGACTTAGCATAGGTCGAAGTTCCATTAAATCATTCTGTTCAAGTCAAAGAGTTCATTGTTCATGCTTCTACAAGTTAAAGTTAGGCTTCAGGTCAAGGCAGTCCAAAATTGTCTAAGTATTAGCTCGTCCGCGACCTATAGGTTGTGTGACAAAGAGTTAGCTTGCCCCAAACCCTAGTTCGACCTAAAGCTAGGTCGTTAAAAGGGATAACTCATCCAAAGCAACATGCCATATGTCATAAGTCGCAAAGTTCATAAGTCGATTAAGATAGGTCGGTCTGATTTCCTTAAGTCTCAAATACGTAACTCGCTCGGTTTCTCTTAGGTCGCAAGGCACTTGGGTCGTTCGATTTATTAGGTTGTTCGATTTAATAGCTCGGCAGTGTAACATTATCTCCCATTAACAAACCCTAAGACCTGTCCTCCACTCAAGTGCTGCCACGTGTCCATCACCATTGCATCACCCAAAGGCACCACGGCGTAACTCGCTATCCACTAACACGTTAACCTAACATCTACTCATCTTCCCCAAATGCCTAAAACTCCATTATCTTCTCCAAGTTTCCAGGAAAAGCTGTAAGCTCCTCAGATTCAAAGCAATCGCCAAACATCTATGAGAAATGATAGGCCGATTCATTTCTAAGAGCAATTGCAGACAATTCAATGGTGATCGAAGGGTGAATCATGTGAAGACCCAACTTCCTATCTCCAGGAAATCACATCATCAAGAAGAAAGAAAGGGATAGAAGAAGAAAAGAAAGAGAAAGAAGAACACAACAACAATCGATAGCTCAAAGCGGAACGAATGAAATATAATATATCTCATAAAATATGACATAGTATCATATTACATCAGAGTACACAACTTATACAAAGGATATTAGATAGTTAAAACATCTATCTAACTATACCTCTTAGAATACACAAGAAAGAGATACTAAACAAACACAGCGGAACCATAATATATCTACACGTGGAAGCTTCCTGCTCCATGTCACCTCCAGAATTCATCAAGAAAACCTGAATGACTTGACTACTCATACATAATATGAGTACCCAAGAGTTTAATAAAATAGAAAATAAACACTCGGATCAGACAGGGGTCTGGTGTGAGTAAACGGGTTAAAATTGCTTAACTTTTAGAAAACCTTTGAAAAGAAAAGGTATCACGTAAGACTTCCCACAAATAAACATGGAAAAGTTTTTACCTTACGCTAACCAAAACATTTGATAGAAAATCCAGTGATATTAATAGTGTCTAGGGTTTTCAAAATAAAATATAGAAATAGCTGGAATGCTTACATCTCATGTTCCAACATAGTTTGGCACAATCAAAACTGTACAGGCACTTATTGGATTTTGGATTCCATCAATGGCAGGGCTACTGGGGTACCGTCCGTCACAGTACGTGGTCTAGATCATAGTACCGAGGATTATGCCCACTCCCCTGCAACACAAGGCTGGAACCATCCCTTACTGAACAGTCCCGAACAAGACCACCCCATAGTTGGCGCGACCAACCACACACTAAGTCGAAATAGAAAGGGACCTCTAGACAGGGGTAAATCTAACTCTTGAGTGGGGGCTACCCATGAAGCCTTGCTGCACCTCCCCTTTTTAGCCATTCCCGGTTGATGAGGCTTGAGGCTGCGATTACCTTTATAGAACACATCTATCTTAGAATGCTCATCGTCTACCCGACGATGTTCTGAAAGCATTCAATCCATGCAAGTTCGTTCCGGGTACGAATGAAATCGAAGGCACGATCTCGTTGCACTCATTATTGGGATCACCCTCAGAGTCAATGACCATAGCCCTTGCACTCTGAATCACCATCTCGACTCTATAAGTACTATTCCGTCAACTCATTACGGAACAACCCATAGATTTATACTGACGTATAGTTCTTACACCTCTAGTCTTCACTTGCTCCACTTGGATTCACGACCTAACGTTTAATTGGAATCGATGTGGCTTTCGAATTATCCAAATATGGAAACCTGATCCCGGTCTCACCAAAACCAAACGCCATTTTAATGTCCAAGTTGTACTTAAGGGTTTAAATAATTAAACTCATATTCAGGATGAAATAAACAGATAGATGAATCATATTATCACAAGAGATAATTCATATCAATATTCATCTTCACAAAGCAGCATATCGCATAACAGAAGTATCCAGTATCAACCAGTATCAACCAGTATCAAACATCCAATATCAACCAATCATCCCATATCAATCTCCAAATTTTAATCATCCAATATTAATCAATTAACCAATATTAATCAATCAACCCATATTAATCAAACGTTCAGAACAGAATTGATTATGTCTTAATCAACTAAATTACTATAATCCTTCTTCATTAATTATTATTCCAAATAAATAAATTAATCGTTTCTAATGATTTCCTTAACTAATCTTCCTTAATTAACTATACTTTAATTACAATCAAGTAATTATTCTTAACCATATACAGTAACTAACCTTTAATTACTATCATTAATTACAATAATTAATGATCATATATTATTTCATTAATTAATTATAATTAATTACATTAAACCTTAATTAATTAAAATTAATTAATCACACTTACATTAATCACTTATATTAATCAACCTTGATTATTATCATCAATCACGTTAATTAATGATCCTTATTAATTAATAATTAAATAATTAACTTGAAATTAGTCAACTCATTTATAATCAGTAATTGACAACTTGTAATTACTTATCTTAATTTAATTAACTCCTTAATTAATTAATTTCTAATTTAATTATATTAATCCTTGATTAATTAATCCAATTAATTAATCTTTAATCACTTCATTAAATAATTATTAAACAATTAAATTAGTAAATAAATCCTTAATTAATTACTTTATTAATTAATTACAATTTTAATTAATTTCACTAAGTAATTAATCTTAAATTAAATTCATTCACTAATTAATTAATCATATTAATTAATTAACTAAATAATTAAGTAGTTAACTCTAATTACTTACATAGGTTATTATCTCTAATTACTTCCATTAATAAATCTTAGTTACTTTCTTAATTAATTACCTTACAAATAATTAATTCCATTACTAAATAATCCTTAATCCTTTAATTAATTACTTCATAATTAATTATCTTTAAAATAATTATATTAATCAATTCTTTAATTAATATCATCAAGCGATTAACCAATAATCACTTCAACTAATTACTCCATGAGTAATTACCATTAATTACTTCCATAAGTAATTAACTTTCCTAATTACATTCAACAATTAAACATTAATTAATTTATTAAGTAATTATACTTAATTAATCCATAATTAAGTGATTATATAAATTTAAATAAACAATTAACTAATTAATTAAATAATTAACTACTTATATTTTTAAATCTTCAATTAATTAAGAAATCATAAATCTTAATTAATCTTAACTTATTAACAAATAAGCATTCTTAAGTTAATTATTCAAATTTAAAACACTTTAAATTATCAAATTTTAAACTTATTTAATTCAATATAAATTGAAAATTCTGTTATTAAATCATTGTTTCAAAACTTTAGCTTAAATCTTTGATTTAATAATTAAATTCAAATTCTCTTACAAATTTGAATATTAAATTTAATTAAGATAATTATTTTTAAAATTCAAACATCTTAAAACATTTTTAAATTTAAAATATAAATAAATTTTCCCTTTTAAACGTTTGGTTTACTTTCATTTTAAATCAACAAGTCTAATTTACATCTTACTTCCTTAAATAAACTTATTCTCTAACTTAAACTTGATCCCTTTTTTTTTAATAATACAACAAATAAAGTCTGCATTCGACACTATAGAAGCAAGCCGAGAACTCTCGAGTAAAACGTTCAATTCACTCGTGCCGTTCCCGAAACAAACCCAACTCTAAAATCTTTGAGTCGCCCCCGAGTCGCACACGCACATCCCTCCGAGTTCCATTCATCTTCCCCAACCTGACACTTCCCAGTGCACAACCCAATCATGGTGCACATGCACCTTCACCGCCAGCCTCCATCGTCCATCGCGACGACCCACTTCGGTCACAACAACACTCACGAGCACGATCCCACACTCAGATCAATCATAGCATCATCGAAACGAATTTCGATCGTTCGAACCAAGCTGCGAAAAAAAACTGCAGAAAACATCACCCCTAAATTCCATCACCGCCGGCCAACCCCACATCGATGGGCCTCACCGTTCCCTCCATAGCACGGCCATGACTCGAGCTCCACTTTCACCCATGTGCGAACACTAAAATCCCACCAAAGTTCATCGCGAAATCACCTACAACCAAACCGAAACCCAAAACCAACTAAACCCTACTCTCTGCAATTCCCATCAAATTCATCATTAAAAAAATCAATAGTATTTTTCCTATAATCTATGACATACAAGCTAGCTCTGATTCAAAAATCAAATCAAATCATCAAGTATAACATCCACAATTCATAAAAATCACTAAATCATTCAAACCGAAAATTCAACTTCAATACACAATTAAAAATTGAGATACCAGCTCTAAAAATCATATCTTTACTATTGTAATCCAGATATAAATTCAAAACTAAAGTTTAAAATCATAAATTTTTTCCCATGTTTTGATTTTTACTGTAAATTTGAAAAATATGAATAATTAATTTATTTAAAATCCTATAACTATTTTTAGATGACATATTATGTGTTTACAAACAACTTTCATTAACATATCACTGTACAATTCATGATAAAAATCAAGTTATTTAGATTTTTGAAAGAATTGGACTGTTTTTATTAAACACAATATTCATTTTTATATCTTACAGGTAATCAAATATTTTAATTCCACATGCAATCCAACTTAAATAAATTTTTCCATATAAAATCATGATATCATCATAAAATCAAGATGAAATCTAAAATTAAACTATTTTTAAAATAGTTTACTCACCTCTTAAAATATGAAGAGCATAGCAGTTTTGATGTCCAGGCTTTAACAACTTTAAATTTGAAAAAAATTGTGCTCTGATCTTGCTAGTTGATGAAATTAAACCAGGCGTGCTTACAGATTGATTGTTTTAAAAAGATTGAACATATCTCGATCTTCCTTTTCACATGCAGGATGAACTTGCAGGTTTTACTTTTTTTTAATTGCAACTTTGAAAAATGTAGCTTTGATCTTCAAAACAGGTTGAAGGTTGTAGATCCAATTGTTGTAAAGAACTTTGCTTGTAAATTTAGTTTCAGATTTTGATTCAGCATTTACTTTTGGATTTTAATTTCAGATTTGAGAAAAATTCTGGTTTGAGATAAGAAAAAGAAGACAAAGGAAATAGAGTTTGTAAAAACTAGTTTCTTCTTAAAAACACTAATTAAAAATAAAATGAATCATATTGCCATTTGTCTTTAAATTGAACAAATGTCATTCCATGTGCTTAATCCTCTTACATGTGTTAAAGACCTTTACAAAATTGCTTTTAAAACCTTATAAAAATAATACTTATATCTTATCTCTATGTAATATGAATATTTGTATTTATGAAATGTCTTTATGTTAATAAACTTTGAATTCTCAAATAAATATACATCTTATATATGTATTTAAAATCTAAAAGATTTATATTTATACCCTTATAATCATTTTATATTAAGCATTTTTAAAGAAAACAAAAAGAGAACTTTATTTAAACTATTATATCTAAAAACAAACAATTATCCTAAATTTTGAAAACAATTAAATTAGTCTTTAAATTAGCTTTTGAAGAATATTCATTTTTAAACAAAGCTTTAAATTATAATTTCATACATATTCAAATTATCAATAAATTAAAATCAAATTTCCAAAACAATATCAAATTATAACATATACATATGTATATTACAATTTTGAAAATTGATCTTTAATTTAAAACAAAAGATCTCCTATCCATAATATATATCAAATGTACATATATTATAAAAAAAATTATTAGCTTTCACGAACAAATCTTATCAGTATTGCCGGATTAAATATTTATTAACCTTTAAAAGATTAAATTAGCCAATTTTAAATTAAAATTATAAAGAAAATTATCAAACTTGTTAAATTATTCATACAGATTATTAAATTTATATTGCCCAAAAATTCCGGGTCGTTACAATCCTTCCCCCTTAAAAGAATTTCATCCCCGAAATTTAAAAGCAAAGGTAATTTAATAACCCAGTACAGATTTTAATTCCAAATGGCAAAGCATTCCTGTTTACCAGTTACTAACAACCAAAGCAATAAATCAAATGAACAAACCTAATTAATTATTCTGACACAAATCAGAATGAATCTCTAATACTATCTCGAATTTTCCAAGTATAAATCATCGGGAGACTTGCTCAACAAAAGCCAACAAACTAACTATACTACCAACATCCAGAGCTCCTCTCATCTCTAGATCCATCAATTTGAACAAAACATCAGATTACTCTCAAATCCAGCTCAACATCCAACTCCAACTGAACTGCAGATTCAATAACCAATGATGAATCATACACGTATTCCCTCAGAGATACGTGATACACAATGAATTCCAGCTATCCAAACTGGAAATTCAATCTTATCCTATCAAAAAACAGATAAGAAATCTTCAAATGCCACAGCACTAATCAAATAATCTTATCTACTGTTCTCGTAACCAGAGAAATCTTAACAACAATGAAGTCTCCAACTTCGAATTCCAAAACTCCTTATCTCATATCTGTAACTCAACAGACAATCCTGGGCTGCCACCCTCTTCCTGATCAGCTCAATCTATGCTGATACTTCTAGAAACAACTAGACCAAAGCAAACAAGCTTCTGGATACTATTCAATAGAAAAGTCTTCCAAAATCCATCAAAATCCAGAACACATGCTCTACTCCAAAGCAATAGCAATCTGATCTTGCTTCCTTTCTTGCACAATTCTACCTAGCCTCCACTGCACAATTCTGATTGAGAGTACTATTGATGAACATGAATACAAACTTATCCACTATATTCGGGAAACTTTATTCATCAAATCCATAAAAATCTGAGTGACACATCAGACTTGGTCACACAACCTCAAAGCAGAATCCTATTCAAAAGCTAGATCAGTACAATTCCAATTCCAAAAATAATTCTGAGCTGCTATACCAACTCTCCTTTCTCCAAGAACCATCCAACAATCAGGCTAACTGCCAAAATTGCTTCCGGAACCAAAACAATATGGAAATCAATTCCAGATGTAGACAAACTTTAGATTACCTCCGCAGCTCCTACTTCCACATGAGAATCCTCAGTCTCAAACAAAAGATTGCTCAAGATAAAATTCCCAAATTAATCGCAAGTCATTTTTGCGATCCAACCTAATTCGAATTTCAAATAAACCGTCCTCTCTTTACCAATTAGAACAGCCTAAAGCTTTTCCAAACAAAGGTTAACCCTCTAGAAAACTTCCACCATCAGCCCGGACTGCTGATAGATGAACTACAAAGATTCCTAAACCATCGGAGAAACAAGCCACACAGCTGCTTCCAAACTCTACTTCGACGATACTGCAGAGCTAAAAGATCTTCTCGACAGCACACCGAACACTTCGAGCTGAAACTGCTTCCACAGCTAAACCAAGACTCTAATCCAAAGGCTTCTCCAAAACCAAAACCACCAACAAACCACACAATGGACCTCTGAGATGGCAGACATCCTAGAAGAAACTCGATCCCTAAACCAAGCATCAACATCTCGCTCTCCTTAAGGAATGACAGTTGAGACCATGCCAAAGCGAAGCAACTCATAGACCTTAGTCTCATATTCCAAAACAGCCAATCTCCATGTCAAAGATCCAGACAACTTCTACACAGACGAATCTCCAATGTGGCAGGTAAAGACTGCTCCTCAACCACTTCTAAAACTGCTTCAAGAGTAAACACCTTCAGAAAATATCCAAGGATACTTCATCTCATCATGCAGTTATTGAGATATCATACCTTATTTCTGCACTTCCGACAGATTCCAAACACAAGAAAAATTCGCTCGCCCGAGCGAAATCCAACTAACACTTTAAAGATAAACTCCGAATCTTTTAAAAAGATTTCCTTTGGATCTCAGAGAAATCCTTGCTCCAAAGTACAAATCTCACTCGAGACGGTATTAGGTCTATAGTCTCGACAAATACTTCCAACCTCAAACATATGGACCTCTTCCACCAGTGGTAGTCGTGTTGCACGCACACACACCACTACTCCATCTGCCTCTAAAAATTATGTTGGAAAATCCGAACAGATTACCCAACAAATCAGGTGTGTGTGTGTGTGTGTGTGTGTGTGTGTGTATGTATATATATATATATATATATATATATATAGTTATATATAAAAATTACAAGTACGCTCTCTCAAGAAAGACACTACTACAGAGCCTAGGTATTCATTCAACCTAATGCTCTGATATCAAATGTGACGATCTAGGCTTTTCAACCATCGACAGCGGCTCACTCGACCGGTAGGCTTTTCAACCATCCCAGCCCCGCCGTGGTTCACAGTGATACATCGGGTTTGCTTTTACGGCCAGCCTCTCGACTCGCAACTAACCCCGCAAGGCCTTATACTACCCCCAAGGGCATGTATAGGTAAGAGTCTCCTGTTCGCCACCTAACGCAAAGCGAGAACCCCCTATCACGCTGTAATATAGCAAACCCGATCCCGGTCTCAACGAAACCAAAGCCCATTTTAATATCCAAGTTGTACTTAAGGGTTTAAACAATTAAACTCATATTCAGGATGAAATAAACAGATAGATGAATCATATTATCACAAGAGATAATTCATATCAATATTCATCTTCACAAAGCAGCATATCACATAACAGAGATATCCAGTATCAAGCAGTATCAACCAATATCAAACATCCAATATCAACCAATCATCCCTTATCAATCTCCAAATATTAATCATCCAATATTAATCAATTAACCAATTTTAATCAATCAACCCATATTAATCAAACATCCAAAACAAAATTGATTATCTCTTAATCAATTGAATTACTATAATCCTTCTTCATTAATTATTATTCCAAATAAATAAATTAATCATTTCTAATGATTTCCTTAATTAATCTTCCTTAATTTACTATACTTTAATTACAATCAAGTAATTATTGTTAACCATATATAGTAACTAACCTTTAATTACTATCATTAATTACAATAATTAATGATCATACATTATTTCATTAATTAATTATAATTAATTACATTAAGCCTTAATTAATTAAAATTAATTAATCACACTTACATTAATCACTTATATTAATCAACCTTGATTAATATCATCAATCACATTAATTAATGATCCTTATTAATTAATAATTAAATAATTAACTTGAAATTAATCAACTCATTTATAATCAGTAATTAACAACTTGTAATTACTTATCTTAATTTAATTAACTCCTTAATTAATTAATTTCTAGTTTAATTATATTAATCCTTGATTAACTAATCCAATTAATTAATATTTAACTACTTCATTAAGTAATTATAAAATAATTAAATTAATTAATAAATCCTTTATTAATTACTTTATTAATTAATTAAAATTTTAATTAATTTCACTTAGTAATGAATCTTAAAATAAATAAATAAATTAATTAATTAATCATATTAATTAATTAACTAAATAATTAAGTAATTAACTCTTAATTACTTATATAAGTAATTATCTCTAATTACTTATATAAGCAATTATCTCTAATTACTTCCATTAATAAATCTTCGTTACTTTCTTAATTAATTACCTTACAAATAATTAATTCCATTATTAAATAATCCTTAATCTTTTAATTAATTACTTCATAATTAATTATCTTTAAAACAATTATATTAATCAATTCTTTAATTAATATCATCAAGTGATTAACCAATAATCACTTTAACTAATTACTCCAAGAGTAATTACCACTAATTACTTCCATAAGTAATTAACTTTCTTAATTACATTCAACAATTAACCACTAATTACATTACTAAGTAATTATACTTAATTAATCCATAATTCAGTGATTATATTAATTTAAATAAACAATTAACTAATTAATTAAATAATTAACTTCTTATATTTTTAAATCTTCAATTAATTAAGAAATCATAAATCTTAATTAATCTTAACTTATTAACAAATAAGCATTCTTAAGTTAATTATTCAAATTTAAAACACTTTAAATTATCGAATTTTAAACTTATTTAATTCTATATAAATTGAAAATTCTGTTATTAAATCATTGTTTCAAAACTTTAACTTAAATCATTGATTTAATAATTAAATTCAAATTCTCTTATAAATTTGAATTTTAAATTTAATTAAGATAATTATTTTTAAAATTAAAACATCTTAAAACATTTTTAAATTTAAAATATAAATTAATTTTTCACTTTTAAACGTTTGGTTTACTTTCATTTTAAATCAACAAGTCTAACTTCATATCTTACTTCCTTAAATAAACTTGTTCTCTAACTTAAACTTGATCCTTTTTTTTTAATAATACAACAAATAAAGTCTGCATTTGACACTACAGAAGCAAGCCGAGAACTCTTGAGTAAAACGTTCAATTCACTCATGCCCTTCCCGAAGCAAACCCAACTCCAAAATCTTCGAGTCGCACACGCACATCCCTCCGAGTTCCATTCATCTTCTCCAACCTGACACTTCCCAGTGCACAACCCAATCACGGTGCACATGCCCTTCACCGCCGGCCTCCATCGTCCATCGCGATTACCCACTTCGGTCACAACAACACTCATGAGCACGATCCCGCACTCAGATCAATCATAGCATCATCGAAACGAATTTCGACCGTTCAAACCAAGCTGCGAAAAAAATTGCAGAAAACATCACCTCCAAATTCCATCACCGCCGGCCAAACCCACACTGTTGGGCCTCGTCGTTCCCTCCATAGCACCGCCACGACTCGAGCTCCACTTTCACCCATGTGCGAACACCAAAATCCCACCAACGTTCGTCGCGAAATCACCTACAGCCAAACCGAAACCCAAAACCAACTAAACCCTACTCTCTGCAATTCCCATCAAATTCATCATTAAAAAAATCAATAGTATTTTTCCTATAATCTATGACATACAAGCTAGCTCCGATTCAAAAATCAAATCAAATCATCAAGTATAACATCCACAATTAATAAAAATCACTAAATCATTCAAACCGAAAATTCAACTTCAATAGACAATTAAAAATTGAGATACCAGCTCTAAAAATCATATCTTTACTATTGTAATCCGGATATAAATTCAAAACTAAAGTTGAAAATCATAAATTTTTGCCCATGTTTTGAGTTTTACTGTAAATTTGAAAAATATGAATAATTAGTTTATTTAAAATCCTACATCTATTTTTGGATGACATATTATGTGTTTACAAACAACTTTCAATAACATATCACTGTCCAAATCATGATAAAAATCAAGTTACTTAGATTTTTTAAAGAATTGCACTGTTTTTATTAAACACAGTATTCATTTTTACATCTTACAGGCAATTAAATATTTTAATTCCACATGCAAACCAGTTTAAATAAAATTTTCCATATAACATCATGATATCATCATAAAATCAAGATGAAATCTAAAATTAAACTGTTTTTAAAATAGTTTACTCACCTCTTAAAATATGCAGAGCAGAGCAGTTTTGATGTCCAGGCTTTAACAACTTTAAATTTGAAAAAAATTGTGCTCTGATCTTGCTAGTTGATGAAATTAAACCAGGCATGCTTACAGATTGATTGTTTTAAAAAGATTGAACAGATCTCGATCTTCCTTTTGACATGCAGGTTGAACTTGCAGGTTTTACTTTTTTTTAGTTATAGCTTTGAAAAATGCAGCTTTGATCTTCAAAACAGGTTGAAGGTTGTAGATCCAATTGTTGTGAAGAACTTTGCTTGTAAATTTAGTTTCAGATTTCGATTCAGCATTTACTTTTGGATTTTAATTTTGGATTTGAGAATAATTCTGGTTTGAGATAAGAAAAAGAAGATAAAGGAAATAGAGTTTGTAAAAACTAGTTTCTTCTTTAAAACATGTATTAAAAATAAAATGAATTATAATACCATTTGTCTTTATATTGAACAAATGTCATTCCATGTGCTTAATCCTCTTACATGTGTTAAAGACCTTTATAAAATTGCTTTTAAAACCTTATAAAAATAATATTTATATCTTACCTCTATGTAATATGAATAATTGTATTTATTAAATGTCTTTATGTTATTAAACTTTGAATTCTCAAATAAATATACATCTTATACATGTATTTAAAATCTAAAACATTTATATTTATACCCTTATAATCATTTTATATTAAGCATTTTTAAAGAAAACAAAAAGAGAACTTTATTTAAACTATTATATCTAAAAACAAACAATTATCTTAAATATTGAAAACAATTAAATTAGTCATTAAATTAGCTTTTGAAGAATATTAATTTTTAAACAAAGCTTTAAATTATAATTTCATACATATTCAAGCTATCAATAGATTAAAATTAAATTTCTAAAACAATATCAAATTATAACATATACATATATATGTATATTACAGTTTTGAAAATTGATCTTTAATTTAAAACAAAAGATCTCCTATCCATAATATATATCAAATGTATATATATTACAAAAAAATTTATTAGCTTTGACAAACAAATCTTATCAATATTGCCGGATTAAATATTTATTAACCTTTGAAAGATTAAATTAGCCAATTTTAAATTAAAATTATAAAGAAAATTATCAAACCTGTTAAATTATTTATACAGATTATTAAATTTATTTTGCCCGAAAATTCCTGGTCGTTACAAATCAAGAGGAAATCTTACGGCGGGGTGACAAAAACCGTCTATAAGTGGTTACAAGGAAATCAATGGCGAATACAATGGAGAGGGGATCGATTTACCTAAAATTGTTATAAGGAGTGGTGATTGGAACAGTAAGGAGTTTTGCTGTGATGATTCTCGAGCTCAAAAATAGCAATGGCGGTGGCAGAATACAAGCAATTGAATAAGGAAGAAGAAACAACATAATGGATTATATAGGGGGACAAGAAAGGAAGATATAGCGGCACGCGACCTACCGAGCCTAATGAGTCGTCTACGACCTAAAGCAGTTAGGTCGAAGCACACGACCTATGACATAGGCGTGTACTTCGAGGGGCAAATGTTAACACCATCCTGAACAGCACTTGAAGCGACCTAACTAGTTCAAAGGCAAGCGACCTAATGATCTTAGCATTCAGCGATTTAACATGAGAGCGACATAGCAAGTTAAGCGACCTAAAGACCGCTATGACCTCATGACCTAACCACTTAAAGGTTCCAGCGACCTAACATGATAAGCGACCTAAGCATGTGACGACCTAGCGACCTAGCAACCAACACAGGGCAACAGTATAATGCAACAGAGGGATGCAGCGACCTAGCGACCTAATGAACTAGGCGACCTAGCGAACTAACGACCTAACAGGTTCAGACAGTGTGAGGCCGCATACATGCTACTTCTTCATTAGGTCGCTAACGACCTAAATAAACCGAGGTAACTCCATAAGCCGTAACTTCTTATGCCGCTTCCCTCCTAGGTCGCTACGACCTATCAGTTTGTTTAGGAGATCAAGTCCAACCCTGTTAGACCGTAACCCATGCTCCCTAGGTGGCCCACGACCTACTAACCCGCTCAGAGAAGACCAAGTACAACCAAGATGAGCCGTAGCTCGCATCCCTACGACCTACGACCTACCCCTAGGTCGCCCATGACCTACGACCTACCCCTAGGTCGCCCACGACCTACGACTTACTCCAGAAATCTCCTATAAATACCATGCCTACTCCATCAAAGGGGGGACCTTTTGGCTCATTTCTGGAACGCCTATACTCTTCTGATTTCCCGATTCATCCGACACTTCAAACACGAAAGACACTTCAACAAACTTCAAGAAGAAATCTAACACATTCGAAATGGATTCAAGGCGCGTTCAATTTTATCGCTAACAGCGCTATATTAGCCGTATATGCTCGCTAATAATAAATAAGGTACATATCTCGGATTACATACTGTATTTTTCACTTTTTTTCCCTGCAGAATGCCTCATCATTTGATGAGATGTATATTTGTGATATATATACTGTCATTTTTTTCCGATCGAGCCCCGCAAAGGAGACTCTGGCGAATTTTTCCGAAAATTTAAGGCGTTAGAAAATTTTGGAAATTTTGGGAATTTTTTGGTGAAAAACTAAGTTTTGATTTAAAATTGAAAGTTAAACAGTAGTAGATGATTTTAAAAAGATAACTAAGTAGAGGTTTGGAAACTTAGTAAAGGTTTTGTAAGAAGTTTAACTATGAATTTTGGGAAAGTTAAACACTTAAGAGATTTGAAAAATCCAATTTGAATGGTTTGTTTTGGAAAGTTAATGGATTCTGTAACTTTTTCTTACTTGGTAATTTCGAGGACGAAATTTTTTTAATAGGGAAGTTTTTAATGACTCAGAATTTTTGTTAATTAAAATTCATATATTTAATTGAATTTAAATATTAACAAGTGGAATTAAATAGTTAAATAAATTTTATTTCGAATAATTGGATTGAATTGCATAATTTTATAGTTGAAGTCACAGAAATAATTGATAATTGGGTTTAATATGATTGAAAATGATTTGTAAAATTTTAATATATCATATTGGAGTTATAACAATGTTATAGAACTTTTAAAATCGAATTTAAAGTTAATTTGTGAAAATTGAATATTTTAATATTTAATTGACGTGTAGAAATAGCCATTTTTCAAACAGTCTCGGATTTCGACAAAACTAGTTTCATCGGATCCGTAATGTGATATTATTGTAAGATTTGAAATTTCAAGCTCAATCGGATTTATCGTTTGTCCGGGGCAAGCCAAAACGCATAGAAATTAGTTTAAACCGGTTTAATTTGAAATCGATCATTTATTGCCATAACTCGCACATATGATCGAATTAGCTTCCGAAACCTATTCCATTTTGTCCGGAACGCAGGTTAATCCCTAGAAACACCGGTCACCATGCGAGATTTGGAGTTCGAAAAAATTCGATGAATAGTGTTTTTGGTAGAATTTTTATAAAAGGAACTCTTGCCCTTCATTTCTCAAACCCTAATCTATTCCAGGTCAGCCGCCACTTTCGTTTTCGAAGGCCAGAAAACTCCCGTCTTCTTCCTCCTTTTTCTTCCAATCTACCAACAATTATTGAAAGTTGTCAACTGGAAACTTGTAGAGGATTGCAAGTGCTTGAAATCCATATGGAGATGATTGGATTTAGCTGAGCGGATCGACGACCATTTGCGCACAAAGGCGCGGCAATTTTCACATTTTTCGAGGTGAAAGCTCGACCGAGCCTAGCCGCGTTCCAGGCGATGGTGCATGGTGATGAGGGCTTCGAGGTGGTGTTCTCTGATCATCTTCAAAGTGGATAAAGCTCGAGCGAAATAAAACCCTAGGTCGGCAATGATGGGTTGTACATATGCGATGTTTTACCGGGGAGGATGATAGAAGGTGCGGCCACGATTTGGTGAAAGGAAGGCTATGATTGTGTAGGCTAAAATTTATAAAAGAAAATATAAAAATTTATTATATTAAAAATTGTGTAAACTTTAAAATGTGATATCTTTTTGATACAAGGTTGAAAAATTACGAAACAACTTGCGTTGACTTCATTTTGATGAGCACTACGCAATGGACCTAGATTGGAGTCATTTGGAGTTAGTGAAAATTCGGATAAATTAAACGCGTGTTTAATTTTGTTCGAAATAAACAATGCAACCGTTATTGAAACCAAGGTGAGAACTTCTCACTCAATCGAATTGTTTCGATTTAAATTTTAAATAGTTAGATTTAAAATTGATGATTGTATGCCTGGATGATAAGTTATTATCTGTTGATGATTGAAGCAGACATTATACGCCGTATATTGAGCGGACGTTATTTATTAAAAACATATACCGCGATAATTCCATCTTGGTTGGAATTGGTATTATATATGTACTTGGAGTTGATTTTCCCGCATTATATAGCGGATGAGACCTATTGTGCCTCATAATAGAGGATAACATTTTATAAATCCTATATACCACGATATTCCGTATTGAAACGAAATTGGTATTGTGCTAACGTCTGTGGATGCAGGGAAACATGTTGGAGGGATCCAACTGGATTCCTCACCAGTATTTATTTGATTACAGATATTTTGATTTATGTCGATTATCATATACTGATATATGATGCCTTTGTTGTCGTGATTGACTATTTGGTGTGTTGCATCATTGGGCCAATTTGGAATTTTAAAAGGATTTTAAAATGATGATTTTCAAATTGAAAAAAAAGTGAATTTTTTTAAAGTATATGTTTTATTAAAATTTTGAACTGATTCATTATAAATAAATAAATGTTAAAATTTTAAAGATATAAAAATTATGATTTTTGTGAAATATAACCAAAGTGTGATTTTTGAAATAAATAGTCGATTAATTTATAAAATGGTTTAAATTGGGATTTTTGAATTATTATAAACGGTTTATGTAAAAGGATTTTTAAACTTGATATTATAAATTAGAAATATTGGAATTATATAACGAGTTTTTGCAAGTGTTAAAATGAAATAAAAATGGATTTCATAAGTGAATGAAATATGTAGATTTATAAATTGTGAAGCTATAAAATGAATAGATTTTTGTAAAACAAAAGATTATAAGTAATTAACTTATAAATTAGATTTTGGCATATAAATTAAGTTATAAATTGAATTGGTTATTAGAGGAGATTTATAAATCGAAGTTGTTATAAAATAGAAATGGAATTTATAAACGTTGTTTTATAAATCCGTAATCAAATAAATTTGATAATTAAATATAGAAATTATTGAAGGAATTATATCCACGATTTTGGACTGTGGAAAATCCTCTAATTAAACATGTGAAAGTGTTGAATTTGGTAAACGATTTACGTCCACGATTTTGGACGGTGGATAATCTTTTGATAAAAGTTTAGAAATACTGAATTGGGTAAATAAGGTATATTCACGATTTTGGACAGTGAATATATTATTAAATAAAATGGGTATGTTTTGGAGAAGTGATATTATAAAATAAAGTTAATTGTTTTAAAAGATGTTTTAAAATGTATTATGAATCGAAACCGTAGATTTCAACATTCATTGTTGAAATAGATGTTTTCGAGAAAGAGAAGGAAATGGTGGACTATAACACTGTTGTTATAGTAAAAGGTTTCCAAAAGGAAATGTTTTATATAGTATTGGGATTTATATATCTATCTTAAATTCGAATCCATATACTAGTGATTTTGGGTTGTCGTAACGATGTTTTACGCAACATTCGTTTTGACCCAACTAAATGTGTTTGAAAGGATGTTTTCCTTAGAGAATAAAATACATACTTAACTGTGATTTAAGTATATTGAATATTTTCAAATGTTGAAAATAAATAGATTTGTGAATTACTTATTATTAAATAAGTATGGAAATATTTTTCCAATATGAAATGAACGTTTTGGGAATTATCCTTTTAAAGATAAATTGAAAATGAATATTAGAAATCGATTTGAAAATCGTATATTCATAGATATTTTGGAAATGTAAATTCACTATGGAATTTATAAAAGAAAAGGAAATTTGTTTAAAAATAAATATTGATATTTTTGAAGTGTGGAAATTATATATCTTGTAAGGATATTATTGGAAAATAAATAATTTGGAAAATTATTTGGAATCTGGTGATGTTGACCGACTATCAATATTTACCTTTAAATAGGTATTTGTTGTGATTTGCTTGAATTTGAATGCGACACTTATTTTTGAATAAGCGCTCACTATTCGGGTTAGCCGAGAAAGGACCTTGGGGCCGTATAACCCATTCTGAATATGTGATACGTCGTTATGGATTGCATTTGAAGACTGGTGTTGAAGACCGGATATTTTTGAAAACGGAAGGATGACCATCGAATGACTCTGCATCGGCTGATCTCCGATATAGAGGTTTTATCACCCTTAGTGACGGGAATTGTGGACGTGGTTAGTGAATATCAGGATTGCAAGGGCTTCTTTGGAAGTGCCTTCGGTTCTGTTCGAGCTTGGAACAGACTTGTATGGATTGTATGCCTGACATTACAAATTGAGATATGAAGTTGATTTCTTTCAAATACATATCTGTTGGGGGCAGAGAATTTATTCTCTTAGCTTAACACTCTGCTCTGAGATGTATAAGCTCAGACGTTATGTAGTTTAAGGTTATTAGTGATATACTTCCAATTTGGTAGTGTGATATGCTAAGTGTTATTGAGCATTTGATGATCAAAGCACAGCTTTTGTATAAAGCGTGGCTTTGTGGACGAGACTTCGCCGGACCTCACACCCCGAAAATGGTCAAAACAGGAAGGATGTGGCAAGGTTATTTGGGGGTAGCGCCCTTTTAGTGTATGTTATTCCTTCTGGATAGAGGTGGTATCATGGTATGAAGCCCATATACATAACATATGTTGTTACTGCAAATTTATTACTTTGTGGTTGTTGGAATCGAGGATCCTCGGATATAGATCGGTTACGATCGGAGAATGACATATTCGTGTCAGTAGTTACCCAGTTTGAAGGATAACCCGGCCTTGTGTTGGCAGAGATCTAACCGTAACGTTAGGTTCTCAGGTCGTCTTTCCAGAGGCGTACCCATGAGGCAATGGAAAGTTTCTTGGCCTGACCATTTGTTGGAAATGCATAGAAACAATACGATCTTGTACGGTTTTGTTTGTAAAACCTATCATTCACTTATGGTGGCACCCAACTGTTTAGATGGTAGCTATAGTAGGCATAAGTGCGGAATGCCTATGATGGCTAAGATTTATATCTTTACTTTCGAAATATTTTCTACCCTATGCACTAGTAATAATATCAAATGTTTCTTTTTAATGCATATCAATCATCTTTGACTATCATAAGGAGAAATCCACTCCGATTCTGCGTTTGCATTGTGTGTGCGTGCGGGAGGCCTTATGGTAGTCTCATTTTCTAAAAAGCATTGTGAATCTATTTTAAAATTATCCTGTACTTTGTTTTAAAAATAAACTATTTTAGTTCTCACACCAGTCACATGACTGGCTCGGAGTTTATTGTTTCCTTCCTAAACTCTGGGTGCCCACCAATTTCCACACGGGCAGTCAAGAGTCAGGTTTATCAGGATATTCTAGAATTCAGGAGTTGCTGGAGACAAGCTGGATGGCATGGCATATTCACTAGTATATTGTATTTCATTTTCGCCATTTTTTGTTGTATACTCTGATGATGTAATGTAATGTAATATGATGTAATGTAATAACTGATATGGTTCTTTGTTTAAAGATTATTCATTTATTTATTATATGTTGTTCCGCTGCGATTGTGAGATTCTGTCATTGTTTCTGTTGTTTCTTTCTGTTATGTTCTATCTTTTTCTTTCTTCTTCTACCCTTTTCTTCTTCTTTAACCATAATGGTATAGTTTTCCGGCATTCGATTGCTCGGTATTTGATACAGTGGACATATTGATGTCGGTTTTCGAGCATCGAAAAATCACGCTCGTTACACCTCAATATCTCCAAAACGATTCTAAGGTGTTTGGCATGCTCCTCTTCGGTGTTGGAATAGAAAAAAATATCATCAATGAATACAAGGACAAATTTATTCAATAGATTCTGAAACACACGAGTCATAAGATCTATAAAGTATGCTGGGGCATTGGTTAGCCTGAAAGGCATGACTAACCATTGGTAGAACATAAGGCGACCCCTGAAAGCTGCCAAATGAACACAGTTTTCGACGATTCATAGTTGATGGAACCCTTGGCCTAGATCCATCTTCGAAAAGAAACAACCACCGTGCAACTGATCAAATAAATCATCAATTTTGGGCAGTGGGAATTTATTCTTGAGAGTCTTCTTATTGAGATCGTGGTAATCTACACACAACCTCAAAGATCCATCTGATTTAGCAACAAATACGACGGCTGAGCCCCATTCAGAAATACTGGGTCGAATCAACCCTTTTTCTAGTAAATCTCTGCTTTGCTCGACTAGTTCAAACCTTTCCTTGGGTGCCACCCCGCGACTTGCATGAACGACAGGACGGCCATTGGGCACAAGGTCGATTCTGAATTCTATTTCTCGATGTGGAGGTAGAGATTTCACTTCTTCAAATACATCTGGAAAATATCTAACAATAGGAATGGACTCCAAACTGGGTTCAGGCTAACCCAAATTATACATCAACCCTTCCCTTTTAGGACTAGGGTCCTCACAAGAGATCTCGATGAAATTTCCAAAATCAGTTTTGATTGAAATTAATCGATTATTGTAATCCAACTTGGCTTCATATTTTGCTAGCCAATCCATTCCGAGCAAGACTTCAAACTAGTTGAAGTCAAGAACAAAGAGACCAATAGGGAATTGATGGCAAGAATATGAGATAGGAACATCTCTACATCGAAGACAGAGGTTTGTGGGACCTCCAACTGGATTCCTTATACATACAGGCTTATCAACAAAATCAGGTTCAAGATTCAATTAATTAATAGCTTGTTGAGAGATAAAACTGGGTGTAGCGCCAGTGTCAAAAAGAACTCTAACAATTCTATCATAAATGGTGAGATTACCTTCCAGAACTCCCTTCCCCTTTTCTGCTTTGGAAGATGTGGGCTTGCCTTTGACTGAGTACACCTTGGCTATCTGAGCTTGCTTCATAACTGGGCAGTCCCTAACTTCATGTCCCACTTTCTGGCAATAATAGCATTTCCTGGGCTTTGCTTGAGCAGATTGACTGACTCGTTTCTTAGGCTTCATGCATCTGCTAGAATAGCAGCCGTTCTCCAAGCAATTATAGCATGTGACATTCTCTGTAGTGCTCCCCTGATTGCTTTTCTTTTTCTCCTTGCCATGCCATGGTTTCTTGCCTCCAAATTTCCTCTTCTTCCAATTCTGATTTCTTGAATTTCCTTTCTCCACCGGGGCTTCTCGCATGTCTAGTGTAGCATAACGATAACCATATCAACCAAACCTGAGAAGGATTCTTTGACGTGGCAGTCGTCCTTTCGTGGAACTTTTTATTCATCCCACGAATGAACCTCCCATTCTTCTTCAAAGGTGTATTCACTAATTCTGGACCGAAGCAAGGCAATTCATTGAATTTGTTGAGATACTCCTCGAATGACAAACTCCCTTGCTTTAAGTCCATGAATTCCTGGTACATACGAAATCCCAGTTGATGGCATATAGAGCTTCTCAAATACATCTTTGAATCTTCCCTAAGTGAACTCGCCTTCAGGCTCATCAATAGCGATTGTCTCCCACCAAGCTAAGGCTTCATCTTGAAGTTGCCAAGTAGCTATGAGGTGCATTTGATCATCTTGTAGCTTAAGCCTCTTAAAGATCTTCTCACAAGATCTAATCCATGCCTGGGCCTCAACAATCGTCTCATTGCCGATCAACGGCTTACCACCAAGCCTTGAGAAATTCTTATATAAATCAGCCAGATTCGGCTGATGTTGAGTAGGTAAAGCTGCCTTGGCTGTAGGGGGAACTTGGCTAGGTGCTGTACCATTTCCTCGCCCCTTAACTCTTCCTCTTCGTCTGCTCATCCTTACTATCTGTAATTAGTAAGAAGATTGGCTTAGATATTTGGACGGGATATCTTAACGAATATCAGCAGTTAAAGGAAATAGACTAAGAAAATTTGAGGTTTTGATCAATTATACTCATTCTAGGGTATACTTCGCCCTATCTCTAATGAGCCATCTAATGTGTTATACTCTGTAGCTAAAGTTCTTACTCAACCTTTAGCTCTGATAGCACATGTCACGACTCGAAATCCAACGTTCGAAAATTGACATAAAATACCTCACTTATACTCGACTGTCAATGATTCAAACATCACAAATACAACATCATAATAATATCAATTACAACATCAGAGTATCATAATACATGAATCACAACTCCAAATAGAATGTCATAATGGAACAACAAGAGATAATGCCAAAAGTATTCAAGAAAATAGAGAATGATAGTGAACATCCAAACTAAGCACCTCGAGATCCAAAAGCTACCAAAATGTCTCAAAGGTAAAAGCTCCCAAAATCGATAGTCTCCAAACCAAAATACTCCAAATATAGCTTGAGCCAAAATACGAAAAACCTGCTACTAGGCTGCCCGTGTAGAAATGGTGGACAGCCAGAGTTTAGAAAGGAAACAATAAACTTCGGGTCAGTCATGGGACTGGTATGAGTAAACAAAGATAGTTGCTTTCAAATAAAGCAGATTATACAAGAAAATCCAGTATGCTTTTGGAAAATGAAACTACCATAAGGCCTCCCAGCACACACACAATGCAATCGCACACTTGGGGTATATTTCCCCTTATGATAGTCAAATATGATTGATACAGGAAAAATCTTTGATATTATTACTAGCGCATAGAGTAGAAAGTCATTTCGAAAGTAGAATATTAATCGTAGCCAACATAGGTACCATGACACTATGCCTACTATAGCTGCCATGTTAAATGGCAAGTTCTACAACTAAAACCGTACTAGGTTTGTATTGGGAATTGGATTTCCAACAAATGGTCAGGCTAAGGAACTTTCTATGCCACATGGGTACGCCTTTGGTGCGACGTCCTGAGAACTTAACCAGTTCTCTGCCAACAAAAGGCCGGGTTACCTCTGTAACTAGGTAACTACTACACGACTATGTCATTCCCCGGTCCTTTGGGACCTTTGTCCGAGGGCCCTCCATCACAAAGCAAAAACCACACAGAAAATGAGATTGAACCAACCACATAGATAAGTATCTGGGCTCCATAACATAACACCACCTTTTTCCAAAAGGAAATGACATATCCTAAAGGGCGCGACCCTCATAACCTTGCCGCGTCTTTCCTGTTTCGACCATTTCCGGGGTGTGAAGTCCGATGAGGTCTCATCCACAAAGCTATGCTTTACACGAAAGCCATGCTTTGATCACAAATATTCAACAAATGATCGTCAATATACAACAACACTTAGCATGCCACACTACCAAATTGGGAGTATATCGTTGATAACCTTCAACTACATAACCTCTGAGCTCGTACATCTCAGAGAAGGGTTTTAAGCTAAGAGAATACATTCTCTGCCACCAACCGATATGTATTTGAAAGAAATTGACTTTATATCTCAAAGTGTAGTGTCACACACACGACCATACAAGTCTGTTCCGGGTTCGAACAGAACCGAAGGCACTTCGTCCAATAAACGAAGAAGCCCTTGCAAATCCCGGCGTCCACAATCCCGATCAGACTTCCCATTACTTAGGGAATCCCTATAACGGAGCAACTCGGTGCAGAGACAATCGATAGGTTATCCTATCGTTTTTGAAGACGCCCGATCTTCACCACCGTCATCAAATGCTATCCATTCGCCGAATCACTATTCAGAATGGGTTATATGACCCAAAGGTCCTCCCCCGGCTAATCCGAATAGTGAACACTTGTTTTTAAAACATGTGGGTGTGCCAATTACAAGGATTCACATTCAAGGTTCGATGTGGATTTCGGATAACAAACTGAAATCCGACTCCCTGTCGCATCGAAGTTTAAATGCCATTTTACGGGCAAAGGGGTTTCCACATACATATAGGAACAAATGACAAATCATAGTTCATCACAAAGCAATCACATTATCACAATAGAAATATCAATCCAGAACAGAATACTTGATGATGGTCATTCATCTTTGATTAAGTTGATTGTGATTAAAGTGAATATCCATATAACTGTCTTTATTAACCATTTTAAATCAATGTTTATTTTTTACCTAATTATGAATTAATTTAATTGGCTTAACTAATTAATTATTTTTTTATTTATTATTTTTATTTATTAATTCTTGGTTGTTAATTGGTTAAGTTTAATTGCTTTTTATTAATTGGCTATTCTTTAATTGATTAATTATTAATTATAAAATCATTACAAAATATCAATTGTTAATTACTACTTCATCATTATAATTTTTTTTGGTTAAAGTTGATACTTGGATATTTGACTTACTTTTAAAATTTTATTAAGTTAAAATTTTAAAACAACTTCCATTTAAAAGAAAACATGAGATTAAAGTATCTTTGACTTCACAAATTTTAAATAATTGATTCAATACTATTTACCTGAGAATTCCATTTACAATCATCATTAATTTATTCAAAAAAAATTACTTAACTTGTGTTTCCAAACTTTTTAGCTAAAACTGGAATTTGCTATTTTTATGTTCAACCCATGGCTTGCTTCGAGTTTTACCTAATTTAGACCCGAGTGACATTCTTTTGCGAAAAATTGTTAAATTTTTAAATTCAACCCGATACAACCCAAAACAACTCGAGTCAGACTTCATGTCTTTCCTCAATTCCCCCACGTACTACTTCGAGCTTTACCCCTCTCTTCCCCAAACCATTACACTAACACACCAAACCCCCACGTGCACGTGCACGGCCACCTTCGCCGTCGTTGGTCGGTGCTGCGGCCACCAATGAGTCACCTATCACTTCCCAAGCCGATGCAAACATCCAGAACATGGTTTCATTTCGAAAGCAAGGATCGAGACAACACGAGCAAACCAACCCATCAGGCACGTCACTAGAAAATTGCTTCGCGCCGCCTTCCCAGTCCATTATCGGCCACCAAGTTTGGACCCAAGCTACATCATCACACGACGCATCGATCTGCACTGTCGCTACACAGTCCGGTCCCCTGTGGATGGTGCAGCACCATCATTTCGGTCATGAACGAAAATGGGTTATTAAACCCTAGTTCGATCTCAAATTAAAAATTTATCGATTTATAATTTTAACTAGTATTTTTATGGTGATCTCTAATACTCCAACTATCATCGCCATCAAACTCGACTTCCACGGTCATCTTGGTTGTCAGAATTTGGCAAATGTTTATTTTTCAGACCATCCCAAAAATCTCGATGATAACTCAATGAAAAATTTGCAATTTGGTTTCAAAAATCATCATTTTTCAAGGGGATTCAATTAGTCTTATGGAAGTTAAAATTCTTTGAAGTTAGAATTTTCTTGAAAATTTTAATTGTTACTGTGTTTCGAACATTCCAGGAAGAAAACTGTGTAAAATTTACTTTAATTCATTACTGAAAATATAAGACAGGTTTAAAAAAAATATTTCAACTTGTTTACAATCCCAATCCGAATCAAAGAGGGAGAGATTTAGATTTGTTTTGACATGGGTTAACCTGTAAACCAATATTTAGAAGTAAACGTGTTTTTTTACAGTTTCTAGAAAGAAGGAAGCTTCCAAAATCTTGCTTTGATAAATTACTGAAAACACAAGCATATCAAACCACGATTTATGATTCAATTTCAATAGGAATAGAGGAAAGATTTTTTTAATTTGGCTTGGTTTACACTGTAAACCAAAGTGTTACAGGAAATAGAAAGAAAAAAAACAGAAGGAAGAAATCATATTTCCAGGCAAAGAAAAATTCTATCGTAGCAACCCATTCACAAGCCAAAACTATTCACATTCGTGCAGGCATTTAAACACAAAAAAAATAAAGAAAGCATGGGGTTTACTCACCTATTTTTCAGATGACAAAAGACTCTTGACAGTTTTCAAACAAAGATGGAAGCCTGTAATTTTTCTTCTTTTCTTCTACTTTAAATTCTTTTAAGTTTAGATTGTTAATTTTTTTTTGTAACAGAGAGCTTCTTTTTTTTCCTGAACTTTGAAAACCAGAAATGGAATAAAGCTTTAACCTTGCTTCTTCAGTTTGAATAACAGAGAAGCTTTCCTTTTTTTTCTTTTTTCTGCAGTTTTGAAAACAGAAACCTGGAAACCGAAAATAGCTTTTCATTCTTGATTCTCCCTTTTATTATTTCCAGAAAAAAGAACTGCACTGCCTAAAACCTGAAACTTCACCCTGCTCGAGCTAATCCGAGGGATGTATCACACTACTGTTATGAAGCTTGAGAAAATACTTTAGATTTTAGTTTGAATTGAAGAAGACAATTTTTTTTTCTTTTTTTTCTTTCTGAACTTTTTTTTCTTAAATGTTGAAGTAAAGATTGCAAAGATCTTTTTCATTACTGAACTTTAGAGATTAGGAGATTTAAAATTTTGAATTGGGAAGGTGAAGAGTTTTCTGGAATTTTTTTATTTGAATATTTTATTTGAGCCATGATGATTTGTGCCATTTGTAATAAGAAGTCATAGGCTCTCGATTTCGTTAATCACTACACTCTATCTGCCATGTGTTAGGTATGTTCAGCCCTTGATGTTTACAATGCAAAAGAAAATTTTATAAATTTCATATTCATATCTTATATACTTTAAAAATAAATGTATATCTTTATTCTTTTGTATATATACATACATGTACAATGTTGAAAGAAAAGTTGTTTTGACCATTGTACATTTTATCCCTCACTGATTTTAAATGCTACTCATTTTTAAAACATTTATTTCAAATTTAAATTCAATTTTTAAATTTTTTTAAACTTGAAATATAAACATTTATGCCCAGTTGTTACATTCATACTTACCTTTAAAATTTAAACTAAATTCCGATGTGTATTAAATTTTACTAATATATGTAATGTTCATATGTATAAGATTATAAATTTAAACTACTTTTTTTAAAACATTCATTATTTCAATATTTTCAACTCAAAATAAAATTTGAATTTATTTATAAAATATTATCACTTATTTTTATTTGTTTTAGATTTTCTTCCAATTTATTCTCAAACTAAACCCCAAGAGTTTAAATATATTACTTATTTTAATTGATAATTTTGGGATGTTACAAATGAAGTGCATATGCAAGTGTATTTACAAGCATAAGATTTGAATGGAAAATTGTGCAAAGCGCCCACTTTAGCCATGAAGTTAAGCTTGTAGGACCATGCACTTACACCAGCATGCTTTCCTTGAATCAAGGAGAGATTTAAGGGTTCTTTATGTACTCTTATTCCCTTAATTAATAAATGCTTACTTCAATTGTTTTTATTAGTATAAGAGAGGTTTTAATATTTATCATATGTTTACATATGATAACTATTCTAGTTGCAAAATGTTTAAAGAACTTGTTTTGTATAAAATATTGATTATTAACAAAACATTTTCCTGTTACAGTTTCATTATTTATCCAAAGTGTATATTTTTTAAACACATTTCAAAAATAATTTTTATAACATGAGTTATTAATTATAAAGTGTTTAATAAGGTTATAAAATCATATTTAATCACATTAAATCTTGGATTCAAATATTACATAATTTAGATATTTGAATACGAAGTGTTCGAAATTCCGGATCATTACAAGAGGAATGTTGTATGGGCTACTAGGGATTCCAGATAAAGAAAATGGCATAAGTCTAGTTTTATTAAGGGCTTGGTTTCAATCTTGCACTCTATATTTATTAAGGGCTAGCATTCTTTTTTATATTTTGTTCCATTCTTTATACTTTCTATTCTTTTAAATAACACTTTCATTTATTTATAAATATATTTCTATCCAATTCAAATTGATTTACGCTTTAATTGTATATAATATATTTCAATAATTTATCAATTTATTTCAACACAATATTGTTTATTTTTATTTAATTATCCATTATATATTAACATAAAGTAAAATTATTTTTTGCTATTTCAATCGTACAAAAATTTCTACATTTTTAAATATCTTATACTGATTAAAGCATTTTATTTGCTTTCAATAAATTATCTGAATATTTATTAATTAATGGAATTTACTAAAACAAAATCTTTTATTAAATAGATAAGATTGAGTAAAAAATTATTTTCAAAAATAATAATTATCAAAAATTTAATTCAAACATTTTTATTTTATTAACATTTATTTGTTTATACGACATAGAAATTAGGGTTGTTACAAAAAATGTATAAGTGGCCCTAAAAATTACTTGGAAATCCACTATAGAATATCATTGAAAAGTAACCATTGGTAATCTACCTCAATTCGTAATCGAAATTAGCATAAAAAATCCTTTTGGTAAATTGATGCAATTTGAAATGTTTTAGTAGCAAATATAACAAGTCAACAGTGATTATACAAGTGATTTAAAAATGAATAAACATAAAATTGTCCCCTGTAAATCACTCAATAATCTATCATAAATTAAGCTACAGAATATTCCATCACTATAATTGGCTTTTTTATGGTGGGTGTTTCAATTCTAAATTTCATAAGTTGATATTTGTGAACAATTATAAACCTACTTTAGATCCTTCAATAGTTGAGGTAAACTTATACTTGTCAACATTAGTATAAAAATATGCATATAAAATCACAGAGTTCATTTTGTTGTTTTCAAATTTAAAATGCTATATGTAATTATTTATACATGTATGCATAAATGTTTTTTATTTTAATTTAAATTTTATAAAAAGGTACTTTAGTGTAAAATAATAGTTTTAAATTTAAAACCTGCCAATGTTAAAATTATATTTAGAAAAATTGCTATTTCTTGAATTCAAAACATTTAAAGTAGTCAAAACAATAAGTTAACAGACGTGTATGTGTGTGTACATTCATATGTATGTAATTGCTATTATATGTATATTTATAATTGTTATTTTTTGTTGTTTTTGAAAAATAACTTTCGGCAACAAAGGCATATATAAAAGGACGAATGCGTCAGTTGTGGTGTAAATCCCAGCACCTACATGTAGTTACATTAAACATGCACACTTCGTACTTGTGCACAATACACATATAAGTGTATTTGGTGGAAATATGAATTAAAAATCATTTAATTTTAATTAAATAAAAGTTCCTTTAAACAAAATATGGAGAACTATTCATAAATATAATATGTGTTATTTCTGATTAATTACACAACCAGTATGTTTGTGACCTATTGAATAGTTAAATAATTAGCAACTTGACTATCCACTTACCCAAAATAATAATAATAAGCAATTAATTATTCCATAAATATACATATATGTGTATATTTGATATATTCCAGTATATATAAACCTTAAATTTATGAAACTCCACTTTGAGAGATTTAAATAAAATGAGATTTTTTCTGAAACAACATTAGATTAGATCTAATATCCTTTCAGACTTCATAGGCCCAATAGGTCCAAAATAGGAAAAAAATTTGAAATCTACCTATTTCTCCTACTTTTGACTTGTTGTTTCCTTCAAATTGTACCTATTCAAAGTACAAGGATTGGGCAATAGGCTTTAACTATCATAAGCACAACTACAAGAAGAGAGGCTACATGACATTGAAGCAAGCAAGGACGTATGCTTCTTGGAGGCCCTGCGGTTGGACCGACGACTGAAGAAAAGGGAAAGGGTGTTGTTCTTGAGGGGATCCTTCCAATTTCCATCATTTCAGTTAGAAATTTATTTGATTTTGGTGCTATACACTTTTTCATTTAGAAAGATTTGTTTGATAGGTTTGAATTAGATACCATCTATTAATTATATTCATTTGTGTGGTTAATCCAATAGTGGGTATGCCACTTTTAGATAAGGTGCACCGACCATGAGTTTACTTTGGACGGACATTTTCTAAAAGCCATATGTTGACTTAATATGTGCACCGACCATTCGACATGTTTGAAAAGGAGCGATAAACTAGTACCATAGAATTCAGGGAAGCAATGGCCTAAACTTTTTCTGATGATTGTTTTTCAATTTTTTCTTCTTTTATCTTATTACTTTGCTTGATTATGAAGCTTTGATACCTATTTGCACTATATACACGTACTAGAACTTAGTTTCTGGCATTAGAATGGTTTTTGAGGTGATTTTAGTTTACTACATATTTGAAAATTAGTTTCCAAGGAATGTGTAGTGTATTTTAAGTTTATTTAAAATAAAAGTTTCGGATATTCAGATTCATGAATGCCTTAAAAATAATTTTGGAATATTTATGATATCTTAAAATTATTAAACTAAAATATTTCATAGTACATTGGCTAAATTTGAGTTAAACACAAATATGGAATTTTAAATATATAATTATTTTTAAATAGTGATTTGTCAAAAATAAACCAATGGTATTTTGATAGTATTTCTAGTACTTACAATTTACCAATTTTAAAGAAATTATGACTTTATGTATTTTCCCATTTGAAATTTGTTTTGGTGATTTTATCCTTTTAAATGGGATTGTGACATGTTTTAAATCCATTTGGATATTGTTGTTTTTGCCATAGCTCAATATACTCAATATAAATAGAGCTTGGATCGTAGGGTTTGGATGAAAATTATTCCTTCCTCAGGTGCCAATTGGAGATGAGCAACGTTATGATTTATCATGATTTTTTATGACCTATTAAGAAGGGAAATTAACGTTTAGGATATATTTTTAGACTAGACTTTGTTAAACTGTATTGTATTTTGAAATCTGGTTTTGATGAAATTATCGAATACTTTGGAATTAGTATCAATTAATGGAAAAGTAGCATTTTAAACCAAGATAAGAGAAATAACATTTTGTGTATAATGTTTTGGAAAAATATTTTAAGATAAATCAGATTTGCAAATTGATTTGGAAAATATACTACAAAGATTGATTTTATACTAGCTAATATTTTAATAAATTATTTGTACTTAAAACTAATACTTTGATATTGTTTGCAAAGTAGACATCTGATATTGATTTTTAAGTATATGGATGTTGACACTTAAAATTTCACAACACCTAAAAACCTGTAGAAATATTGAGATCTAGCAAAAAAATTGTGCAAAAAATAAAGCGACACAAGGTTCGGCAATCTCTGGCCTATATACACTTTATATTTTATTATTAGAGGTTTGAGAGTCACTTGTACAAAGATTTTACTGATCTAAGTCCAAACATAGCAAATGCTGGCTTTCTTAGTGACTTCAATGGAAGTGAGGTAAGAGATAGTGAAGAAGAAAATCCAAAAGTCCTTTTCCAATAGCCATAAGGCTGCTATTTATAGTGGAAATTAATAGTTGAGTCAGAAGCCCATAAAGTCCACCATCCAGGTGAATGTCCATGGGTCTAGAAGAGAGACCGACTCGAGAAGCAATTCAGATCTCTCGGTATCGAGAGGTTCCTTTCAGCACTGAGAGGAAAATATGGGTGAAAAACCCATCTTTCTCACATTTTTGGCCATCATATTGCTTGCTTCGATGTATTCTAAACTCTTTTCCTTGAAGATTAGGTCATTCCCGATGATTTTCTTGATGCCATTTGACTTATCCTACTTTCCTTGCTTTCCACTCATAAATCCTTGGAGTTGCTCATCCTTTCTCTAAGGGAAGTACTTCACAACGATTATTGGAGGTTATGCATTAAGTACAAGAAGTTCGAGGGTTACTAAGTGGAAGAAGTACCGATCGGTACCAAGAGGTCTTCTCGGTGCTGAATGGTCTACATAGCGCTGTATTGCTTCAAATTTTAAAATTCTATCTTCTGAACCTTCAAAGTGTGTTTCAAATTCTTGAGTCAATTCATCATCTTCTTGACCTTCGGATTCTGGTTGAAACCTACATTGGGTAAAAATATAGCTAACACCGTCCCCCCAAAGTACGCCTTATGAATATTAGTTGTGCTTTGCTCAAAAACAGGTTTTAGCGATAATCGATTTATGGTGGTCAAGCTTTCCAGCTATCGATCAATCGAAGTATTGGTGATCAATCGGTTCCTTTATATTCTCCTACAAACCAAAGTTCGTTCCAAACCCATTATAGGAAAGGACTCTAGCCTTTGCTTAAGTGTCAGCCACAAGATATGATCAGGCTGTCATTATCCGAAGGTATCATATGGTAAATCAGGATATACCTATGTTTGCTCGGAATTTATCTATTTCAGTCCGATTGCAGGGTGTTTGATTGCTTATATCAAGTGGTCATTTGTTCTAGGATTCGAAATGGATCTTTTTATCTTCCAAGATTGGGTTCGATCTCTCTGAATCATTTAATAATCCAATCTGGGGCTCGACCTATCCAGGACATTCAATCATCCCATCTTAGGTATAATCTCCCCCGACTGTTTAACATCCAATTTGAAGTTCAATCTCTTTGGATCGTTTAATATCTAATCTATGGTTTGATCTCTTAAGATCCTTGCTGAGACCAATCCGCTCAGTCTCCAACGAGGGGACTCAATGACAAGCAAGTCATCCACTCATTCTTCGATGAAGGGACTTACTTTTGTTCTCTTCGGATCTTTGCTGAATCTAATCCGCTCACTCTCTAATGAGTGAACTCAATGACAAGAAAGTCCATCCACTTACTCTTCAGCAAAGGGATTTACTTATGATATCTCTAGATCCTTGTCGAGCCCAATCCGCTAGCTCTTTGACGAGGGGACTCATTGACAAGCAAGTCCATCCACTTACTCATCGACAAGGGACTTACTTATTATAGTCACTGCCCCGTCACTCCAATTGGGACTATCACGATCAATATCAATCATCACATTTAAGTAGATTTCAAAAATCAAATATTCATATTAAATCAAACAAGCAAACATCCTAAATATTCATCTCAAACATCAATTCACAATGTGCCTAAAGACCAATCAAGGTCATGAAAATGTGTAAATGATTCGAGATTATTATCATCTTAACTATTTAAACCAGAATACAAAGTGTGGGATATGAACCTGACTCTTATCCATCCGATCATAGGATTATCATCGTCAACCTAGATCCCTAGTCATTCCTTAATGCATTTGATGTAGATGGTGGCTACTCCTGCTACACCATCGTAATTCGGTTCCTCACGTATGGTTGCAGCTATTGCTCTGAACCTATTCCTTTATCAGGTATCGGAGAGAAGACTACAAAACATGGAGACCTTATAGAGAAGATACATTTGGTAAAGGAGAGAATACCACAAAAACCAAAGACCCAGCATTCCTATTTTTTTGCTTTCTTCTCTATAAGGTCTCTGTGTTTTGTGGTCTTCTCTCCTTTACCAAGGGTCTCTTCTGTATAAGGTCTCCGTGTTTTGTGGTCTTCACTCTTAGCTGGATCCGATAGAGGATCTGCCCCTTAGTATTCAAGTATATCCTCTTTTGGGTTTCAGTGAGGAAAGTGTAAGAATATAACATTGATTCCCTCCTCTTCCATTTCGGTCCTTTAAAGTCATCATTAGCTTTTTGCTTCCTCTAGTCCTATCCATACCTGCTCTAGACAATCATCCATCATACATATCACTAATATTAGCATTATCATCTTGATCATCCTCTTTATGCAAATACCTCTCGGCTTTATGGTAAAATTCAACGAGATCTGTTAATGGATCCATTTCTAATACAATCTTGAGGTTGGTCTTGCTTGTGACTCCAAACACTGCTGCCATCAAGATTATCGATGGATCTAGCATATCAACTATGGCAACTGCCATAATAAATCATGCCAGATAGCTTCTTAAGGTCGCTTTTGTACCTTTCCTTTACGCTTGTTAGCATCATCGCATTCTTTGGTTGAGAGATATGGATTTTGAATTGTCTTAAGAACCAATTTATTAACTCGATCCTTATGACTTATGGATCCATTCTCCAGCTGTCTGAACTGCATCGCTGCTAAATCTATCAGATATAATCGGAAGCACTGCCTCATCACCGCCTTAGGAGCACCAAACATCCTCATGTCAGATGTATCTCATTAGATAAACTATTGAAATCTGTCTATCATACATTTTCAACATCAGAAGCTAGAATTCAGGAGATTCCTTGTATTTCAGATGTTAGAGGTAAATGGATTTCCTGTTTACGACTTCCAAATTCTGGTCTAGTGGTCCACTCCTCACTAACCTTCTGGCCAACTCAGCTATTCGATTGTTGACATCCAACAAAGGTCTTTAATCAATAGCTACACTATGCCCCCACTCCCATAGGGGAACTTTAACGCATACTCCTTTGGCTACATGCTAGCATTTTGATCCACACATTTGGCTTTATTCTGTCCCCGTTCTGGCGAGGAAACTCTAGTATATACTCCTTCGGGTGTTGTGAATATACATTTTGATTTGCGTTTCTGGCTCTGGCATCATCTTCTCTTTGTATCCTAGTTTCCCTAGTCCTAAACTGACATTACACCCGGGTAAATACGTCTCGATATGAAGTGGATTATGATCATTACTGATAGGTTCTATTTGTCGGGGAATTGTTGCAATTTGCTCCTCTTCAACTCCATTAGGCTCCTACATTAGTTCTTGGTCTTTGGTTCTGAATTCTAGCAACTCTAATTATTCCAAATTGTCTTACCTTTGAAATAATCTATCTAACATCTCATATTGTTGAGCCGTTATTCCTAATTACAGAATTGATTGGAATTTATGGATGCTTCCTGGTTGCCCCATTCTCTGGTTGACTTCCTCTAATCATAGCTCTAGTACTAGGTCTCTTTTTATTTTCCAAACTTCATATCCAAACTTGAAGTTATGAAATCTATTCTTTTTCTGTAAGAGCACCGCAATGTTGATGCCAAAAAGGCCAAATACCCAAAAAGCTGAAGAGATATTGAGATCTAGCAAAAAAAATATGCAAAAAATAAAGGGATACTAAAGTTTTCTAGTGGTATGGAAATCTTCAACATATGTCTACTTTATATTTTATTTATTAGTTGTTTGATAGTCTCTATTACAAAGAATTTATTGATTTAAATCCTAAAACAGCAAATGGTTTCTTTCTCAATGACTTCAACGGAGGAGATGTAACAAATGGCGAAGAAGAAGATCCAAACGCCCTTTTCCAACGAATACAGAGTTTCTATTTATAGTGGAAATCACTAGTAGAGTCAGAAGCCTACGAAATCCATGGTCTAGATGAATGTCCATAGGTGTAGAAAGAAAGCACGTCGGCTATTAACAAGAAAACTTGTCAGCCCCCCAAAGCAAAGTTCAAAGTGAAAATCAATCCCTTCAAAATTACCTTTCGAACATATTAAGATAGTTTAAACCTTTCGAATCCCTTTATCCAAATTATTTAGTTGATTTAGATCTCCCTTAAGTTCACATTTCGAAAAGGTTGTGGCAATTGAAACTCCTTTTAAACAACCTTTCAAAATGGTCAAGACACCTAAATCTCTTTTGAAAATACCTTTCGACCTAGTTAAATTGTCTTAGGATTCTATCAAATCCTCCTTTTAGGTGATTTGAGGTTAGGACCTAATGATCTATCGGTTTTAATTGAATTAATGGGCTTTGACTCCTTCGAAAGGCAGCTTTTTGATCAACATTGATACAAGCAATCCATAACCATAATCACATCGAAGCATTAGATCAACTAATATATCCTATAATGCTATATACTTGCTTTGATATTTATTTTTTCATGATTACAAGAAGCTTAAGTAATAGAAAGAAGAAAAATCCCCAGTTTGATTTTATAATTAGGGTTTACAAATTCAAGAAAGAACAACTAGTGACCGAAGGAAATCGGATCGCAAAAACAATACACCTAGGGTAATATTTATAGGCATGGGTTGGCCCCTTTCGAATCAGTCCTCTCGGTTTAGTCAAAAAGATGCCTTGAAGACCTTCCGTTGATGTCAACATCATGATAGTCTTTTACTCTGCTTTTAAATGGAACTTGAGTGCTTTCGAGTTTGTCGAAAGGTGTAAAGCCACTCTCCACTTTGTTGTTGATGTGTTGTTGCAAGTAGGAAAGGATACGGGACTTCAATTCTATCGGTAGGTGAATATTTGGGGCTTTGAAGGAGTTGGAACGTAGTAGAAGGTTTAAATGCAGAAGGTAGCTTTTGAAGGCATACTTGTTGACTGATGCAGAACCCCATCCTCTGGTGTATGAGAATGTTATATTGAACTTAAGTAAGCTTTCATTTATAATTGTGGATGGTTTCAACCGATTCGAATGGCTAATCTATGATTTCGGAGGGTAGCTTTGACCAAATGTTCTTCCATGGAATGTAAATGATGGAGAAACTCACTGGTTTGAAAGATTTGACACGCATGTGAAAGCTTGTACTCTGTTGCCTTCGAAAGATGTTCCTCAACTCATTTGAAACCCATTTCTGGCACGCAAAACCATCTATTTTGAAAGAAATTAACTAAATTGGAAGGGCAACCTTGTCATTTTTCAACTTCTTCAAAAGTCCGTTGCTTATCCAACATTTTGCTGAAGCATCCCTTCGACTCTTTTGAAAGGCTTTGTTATTGATGTCTCTCTTTGTAAATCCCTCTTTTATATTCTCCATGGTTTCGATAAAGTTAATATGATTTCTGATGCTAACACCTACCCCCCAGCAAGGGGATGCTCTTGACCTTTCAAGTCAACTATTTTGACACTTTCTTTTTTAGCATGAAATTTCTCTCCTTTTTATATACTTACATGGATCTTGGCAGTTCATTCAAGTTTGATCAAATGGTTCGCTCTTTGCCTCTGCCTTTCTTATAAACCATGTTTCCTTCTTCGCCTTTTTCATTTTCCTGTAATTAAAAACTCGGTGCATGTATCAGAAATTCCAATTTCATATCAAATCCCTAATTTTATTTAATGCAAGTTTGAATTCGAGGTATGCATTTATTATTTTATACTTTAAACTAATTTATCATGTTTAAATCCAATTTAAATTCTTAAGGTTCAAATTTGTATTGCTGTTCAAATTTTTTGAAAATGATACGAGTTTCCTACTTACATGAAATTATCCTTAAGTTCATTTCTATGCTTATTTCATTAAATTTATGGTGTCGATTATGGGTTTGAATTTGAATTCCTCAGATTTGGAGCTATTTGCCATTGTTGTGTTCGTCCCCAAGCTCGAATTCTATTATGCTCAATTCTAACCTGTTTAGGAAGATTCTTCTATTTATAAAAAAGTATCTAATGAATCAATCATGGTTCAGACTTAAATTTGGAGTTTTCATTTCAGTTAAATGTAAATCATGTTCGAATCAATTTAAATGTTATCGTTTAAAAACATTGGGTTAAAAATGAATCTGGTAGAATATTCTTTCTCAGCGGCCTCGTATAAAAGGTTAAGTTGTGTAAATTAAAATTTGATACTGCGGCTTAACTTTTCAACCCTTTCGAAAGGGTTGAGGTGGTTGAATCCACTTAACTTTTTCATGCTCTTTCGAAGGGGTCGAAAGGAAGTCAAGCATCTACCTTTAAGTGGACACTTTCGAAGGGGTTGACATGGTTGGCAAGAGATAGACTTTTTCGAAAGAAAAAATATGTTTCGACACATTCTAACTCCTTTTGAAGTAGTCATCTTAAAAGGTTCAATTTAATGGCTATACAGTATATATTTTTGATGGCCCAACTCTTTGTCTCAAAAGGATTCAAAACTTAATGTATATAAAAGTGGATTTAATTTGTCAATGGAATTTATTTCGCATAAATCATGCTCAATTTTTATCTACTCTAAAAGTTGTTAAAATTTAGAAATTTATACTTTCTATTATCAAATGGATTGAGAATAATGCATTTTTGTAAAATTTAAAAACCTTATCAAACCTTTCGGCTTGATCAAAACTAACCAAATTGAGACAAGCTTAGTTGTTTATATGTTTTCCAAACTCTACCTCACCTTTCAACTTATTTGAGACTCATTATAGCCAACGAGAATATAACTATCATTTTCTCAATGTATGCACTATCGAAACATTTCAAAACCTTTCATTTTTATTAAATTCATTTGGATCTAAGTCTTTCGACTTAATGAGAGTATAGTGTTTCGGCAATATTCGTATTTATTGAATAAAATAAAATCTATGGGTTTCAACATTGTCAAAGGGTTTATTTAGCTTGATTGTGGAATATTGTTAATATTTTTAACAATATATGTTCAAATTAGTGTTGTAGGGTTAGTTATACCTATTAATAATAAAAAAAATTCAAAGCTCCAAACATTGTCAAAGGGTATATTTAGGTGTTTCTATTTCATCTACCCCTTTGATATATTTGAAAGCTCAATGCATTTCATGATTAAAATTAACTTTAACACTCTTTTGAATATATAGAATTATACACCATGGTGGATAATTATTGCAACAGGTTTTCGACAACTTCGCAAGGTGTTAATAATGAAACAAATTATAACTTTTAATGAAATGGTTTCACTTGATAAGATCATGGGTTTGAAAACGACTTCTAAGAAACTTGAAAAGGATATAGCTCAAGAACCAGATTCTTCAACAAAAAAGGTTGAAGCCATCTGAAGACATTCTCTGGTATCTTCTCAAGATGAAGTTGATGCCATTCTTAATTACTTCGTGGAAGCTATTCCTCCTGGTGATAGTGGTACTATCCAGAATCACCTTGAAGGATATTTTTCTTTTACTGCCATCCACATCTGGTGTGGTGGCTTTATTCCATTTCTAGATTCCTGAATCGCCAGGGCATAGAGCCTATTCAGTTATCACCAATTACATATACTTATCTTATTTTCTAAAGCTTACGGCCTTGGAATCGGGCATTCCTTCTCTAAATGATGAACTTCTCAATTATCTAGTACGTCTTATCAAGCTCCACAACAAGAATAGCTATATTTTCAGAGCTAATCCGCACAAAAAATTAATTTCTAAGGGGTAAACAAGTTTAGAGTTGGGGGACATAATTTTTCTACATCAAATTTTTTTCTAAATATTAGTGGAGTTTTCTCATCTCCTCGTAAGTTGATCATTATTTTCATTTCCATCAAATTATTTATATTTTTTTTTCTATTTTCTTTTTTTCTAAATTATGTTTTCTTATTAGGTCCAGTTCCTAAAGATCTCGACGATGAAGAAAAGAGAATCATAAAATTGCTAACTATTGCTTCGGGTAGCATTGCGTTAGGCTTACTCTATTGACACCAAGCCATCTTCAAAGTATTCCCTCCTTCCTGTAGGTCAGAGAGTTCTTGGACGACCCCCTCTTGTCCAACACACTTCTAGGAGAAAGTGTTTCCTCTCCCTAGGTGATCCAAAATAAATTTCTCCTATGTCTCTAATTTGTCCAAATCAACCTGGTAATCTTAAATGTAGCATTCGTAATTTACCATCATGTTACTCCTTAGATTGTTTTACTAACTTGTACCTTTTGGATTTTAGCAACTGCTCCTCCAACTGAATTAATCCTAAGAGATACACTCCTTCCAACTTCCAAATCCAGCACATCTGCTCTGACCAACGCCATCGCTAGGTCGAAGATGATTACCAAAAGAAAATTGAGCGACATGACTATAGTAGGTCCTTCTCTCAAGTAAACTAAAGTTGCTGATGTATGATCTTCTCCCCTTTCAAAAGAAGGTGAAAACTATTGTTGTGGGGAAACCTATAGAGGGTCCGAATCTTGAAGCTTTTATTGACAATCCAAAATTACTCTTTCAAAGGATGACCTCATGTCCTGCATTGTTGTTTCTGATTCTCCTAACCTCATCGAACAAATGCAAAAGGATTTGCGCATTTCAACTCCGTCTCAGGAGTTGAACCCCTCTAGACCACCATCATTAATTTCTCTAAATGATTTTTAGACGACGGTATAATCAAATTTGAATTCTCCCTTATTTACTTCTGTTCATCCATCAAATTTTATTCCTACACGATAGAACATTATCGATCTCTAATCGAGCAACAACTTCTGGTGCGTTTCATACTACTCGACCTTCTTATTACTTATTTTTATTATTATTCTTACTGAATTTTGACTCATGTCATACATTTCCTTTCAAATTTCTAAACGCTGGTACTCCGTCCAGGAAAGTGCTTCAAAGTCTTCCGCCGAGATGTCTAAGCTTCCAGAAGAAATCTCAGCTCTGAATAACCAAAATACTTTCCTTTCTACTACTAAAGATAAAGTACTGACAGAACAAGAAAGGATGAGTGCTTCCCTTACTCAAGTGGAATCCATCATTTTTTAGGAGAGGAAGGAGAAACAAGTCATAGCTGATGAAAATTTCGTTTTAAAAATTAGTTCAAATGAATAGATGGAAGTGAAGGCCCGAATGGTTTCCAGACAATCTTCTCTCAAAAAGAAATGCACATTTTTCAACAAGGAGCTTGAGAAGAAGAAAAATTCTTTGACAATGGCCAAAAATCCATTTCCAGGCGAAGAAAAAGGTGTCACAATTTTTAAATACTTCTCTTAATGACATCGTCGTGAATTCTTACGAGGATGCTCTCTTGCTTGCTTATTCTGACAATATTGGAAAAGTGTCCAGGCTTAAGCTTTCCCTCTCTCGATCCTGCTCTAGTTAAAAGATTCATGGAGAAAATATAAGAAATGGAGCAAGGAATCGAAGTTCCCGAGAGAGAAGAAACTAACGCAGTAAAACTTTTATCTTTTGAAGTCCCTCCTATAGAAGGAAATTCTAACTCTGATGAGGAGGAAGATGATGAGAATAATGAAGTCGTCGTTGAGGAAGGCAGCGACAACGATAATAATGACGAAAATAACCCGTACAATGAGGATAGAGATTATGGTTTTAGTGGTAGTGGTGGTGATCATTGCGCTCCTCATGGAGGGGATGTCGATGATATTCTCGGGGCATTGGAAAAAGTCATCCTCGGTCCAAATGGCCATGAAATAAGCCAAACTGAACTTCCTAAGCCTTCAGATCTCCCTAAAAAAGCTGCCAACATTGATGTAAAAGGACAAGAGGAGAGAAGGAAGCGCCCAAACTTTAATTCCCGTTTCATAGGTATGGGATTCTTTGTCTAAGTGGCTTTGACTCCCAAGTTAACAATTGCTGATTTCTTTATATTTTAAATAAAGATGAAATCCAGTCAACTTTATAAAACAAAGCTTGAAAGGAAACAAGCGGAAATAAATAGCTTGTATAAGGAGATAGATAAATAACGAAAAGAATAATGCACTCTCTGAAAAGTATCATAAGCTTAATGAGAGTGTCGCAGTATTAGCATCCTTTAAAGATCAAGAAGCTATCCCTGGCTGAAAAGGGCGCGCTTATGATATGACAAGCTCTTAGAAGAGAATAGGGAATTAATGACACTCTTTCGAATGTTGATTGAAGAAAGGGACGTCGTAGTAGACTTCCTATACAAAGCTTATTGCAGACATTAAATTGTAGATTTTTCATACTCGGGTGATTTTAGTAGGTGTTTACTTAGGCGTCTACAAATGAGATAACTAGATGAATTTAGACCTGATCCACATCCAGGGGCTTGCTGGAATTTAACATGAGTTGAATCCATCCCTTGTGAATTGCCTTTGGAAAAACTCAAATATTATAAGGATAAATATATTTTTGAGTTATTCAAAAAATCAATTTTGTACGAACCAGATGGACATTTGTAATTATGTAATAATGTTTATTTCTATACTTTCTAGATTAGATTCCTTTTATACTAAGTCATGTATTATTCTGTTTTCATAGAATAAATGTCTCTCAAGCAGCCTTGTGTCTAGATATTATTTAAGCAAATATGTCAAATTAAGAAGGGATTATTTAGAAAAGGCTTTGCTCTTAAAATCCGCAAAATTGGCTAAATATTGCTTCCTTAGAGATCTGTAGAGGCTTTACATGCAATATCCCCACCTTTGTTTTGATTTTCTAGGAAAGAAAAGTAAAGGCTTCGTAAGGAAATTTTAACATGTCATACCAAATTAATACGCGGTCATGATAGTCCTCCTGTTGGAGAATGGGATTTTGTCAAATATCCTCCAGTCATTGCCCCGGAAGGATTTAATGTTCCATTTGATTCGACAATTACTCTTTCAGCTAATTCTTTAAACAAGGTCAAAAATGTTGTTTCTCGGCTTTAAGTGTGACAAAAACAAGTATTTGAATAGAAGTTATGATTTTTATTTTATTTTCTCTTAAGTTGTAACCTTTACTATTGTAATAAAAAAGTTGTATTTTGAGTACTAATTTTGTTTTTGTTTATTTAAATAGAAGTTACAATTATCCACCACGCTGCACTCATTAGATTTATCGTCCCCTTTTATCAGCATCAGAGATAAGTTCGTAGCAGATATTGAAAAGAGGTGCATCCTTAAAGAGCCTCTGTCTGCTCATCTTTAAGGCAATATTGAGGCGTTAGAATGGCGTAGAAATTTTTTGCTTCACAAGACGATTTTTAGTGACCTTTATGATCAAATCACTAGTCTCGAAGCAGACATCAAGAGTAAAGATGAAATAATTTCTCAATTAAAACATCAAATTAAATCAAACCCTTCAACTGAATTTGATCAAGAAATGTCTAATCTTCTTCAATAGGCAAGCGACTTGGAGATAAAATTAAAATACAGTCACGCCTAGTGCAAATCCTTGGAATTTATCATGGGGTACATTCAAAATATCTATTTACTAACTTCCCCAATCGCCTGTCTGCTATGAAATCGACAAGGACGTCATCTCTTGCTATTCAAAAATTTCCTGCCATGACTAACTTTCCCCTAGGTTTGAATGAGAAGGCAGTGTTGAATGGTGCAGGAAGGTCAAATTTGAAATGATGAGAAATTTTGATGACTAGCAAAAAGTGAAATACTCACAACATATTACTGATTATTTGGCTAGAATCCAAAAAATTGAGCATGAAAAACATATTTTTGAAAAGCAAATTGCCGATTTAGAAAGGCAAAACAAAACCCTTAAATGTGCCAACTATAACGACCTAGAATTTCTATTAATTAAAACTCGTTTATTTAATTGATTTTAAATATTAATAAGTGAAATTTATAAGTCAAATAAATTTTATTTCGAACAATTGGATTTAATTGGATAAATGAATCGATAATTTAATAGTTGAAATTACGTAAATAATTGAAAATTGGGTTTAATGTGATTAAAAATGATTTGTAAAATTTTATTTAATCATATTGGAGTTAGAGTAATGTTATAGAATTTTTAAAATTGAATTTAAAGTAAATTTGTGAAAATTGAATATTTTAATATTTAAATTGACAAGTTAAAATAGCCATTTTTCATACAGTCTCGGATTTCGACGAAACTAGTTCCATCGGATCCGTAATGTTATAATATTGTATGGTTTCAAATTTCGTGTCAATCAGATTTACCGTTTGTCCGGAGCGAGCTAAAACACATAGAAATTAGATTAACCGAATTAATTTAAAATCGATCGTTTATTGCCATATCTCGCACAGATGATCGAATTAGCTTCCGAAACCTATTCCATTATTTCCATAACGCGGGGTAAACCCTATAAACGCTAGTCACCGTGCAAGATTGGGAGTTCGGAAAACCGGGATGAGTAGTGTTTTCATTGAAATTTCTATAAAAGCAACTCATCCTCTTCATTGTTTTGAGAAACCTTAATTTTCTGAAGCCAGCTGCCACTTCAAAGATGAATGGCCGAAATCCAACCTCCTTCTCCCTCAATTATCTTCAAATCTATCACCAATTACAAGAAACCTCCAACTAGAAAAGTGTAGAGCTCGATGAGTACGACATATCCAACAGTGGAGATCGTGTTTGAGTCGTTGTGGTGGCTAGAATCTGCACGCGTTCACCTAGGGTTGTGCACGAAATTCGAGGAGGAAATGGAGGCCGAGCTTTGTGCTGCCTCGGCCATGGATAGAGCTCGAGCAGGCGAGCATGTTGGCGATGTCTGATCGTCTTCAAGATGATGGAGGTGGTCGCTTTAATTCGAGATGTATGGGCGGCTGTGGGTAGAGGGGGTGCGTGTTTTCACGATGGAAGGAGAAGAAGGGATAGTCAGCCAGGATTTGCTTTGCTGAGATGGACGGTGATGTTGTAGATTAGGGTTTTAATTAAAATAATAAAGTGTAACTTATTATATTTAAAATTTGTATTAACGTAAAAATATCGTAACTCTTTCATGCGAGGTCAAAAAATTACGAAACAAGTTGCATTGTCTTCGTTTTGTCGAGGACTACGCTATGGAACTGGATTGGAATCGTTTGGAGCTAGCGAAAATTTAGGGTAAAATTAAACGTCCATTTAATTTTAATCGAAATAAAACGCTACAAATTGCTATCGGTAATTCAAGGTGAGAACTTCTCACTCAATCGAAATTGTTCAATGTTAATTTTAAATAGTTAGATTTAAAATTGTCGAATGTATGTTTGAATGATAATTGCTATCTGTTGTTTTGAAATAGACATTATACGCCGTTAGTAAGCGGATGTTATTTATTAAAAACATATACCGTGATAATTTCACTGAAAAGTGAAATTGGTATTATTTATGTACTTGGAGTTGATTTCCCGCATTATATAGCGGATGAGACCCTATTGCGCCATCTATTAAGTGGATAATATTTTATAAATCCCATATACCGCAATATTCCGCTTGAACGGAATAGGTATTGTGCTAATGTTTGTGGATGCAGGGAAACAGGTTGGAGGGATCCAACTGGATTCCTCACCAGTATTTATTTGATTACAGATATTTTGATGTTTGTTGATTTTCATATGATGATATATGATGTTTGTTGTCGTGATTAACTATTGGGTGTTGTTGCATCATCGGATCAATTTTTAAAGTTTAAAAATAACGATTTTGATTTTAAAAGGATTTTTAAAATGATTTTTCAAAGTATACGTTTATTAAATTTTCGAATTGGTTCATTTTAAATAATTGGAACGTTATAAATTTTTATGTTATAAAAATTAAGATTTTTGTGAAATATAACCAAAAGGTGATTTTTAAAATAAAAAGATTTATAAAATAGTTTAAATTTGGATTTTTGAATTATTATAAAGGATGTATATAAAATATTTTTAACATTGATATTTACAATAATAATATATATATATATATATATATATATATAATATTGGAATTATAAAACGAGTTTATTAAGTGTTAAAATGAAGTATAAAATGGATTTCATTAAAAAAGTATAGATTTATAAATAGTGAAGATTATAAAATGTATAGATGTTGTAAGATAAAAGATTTATAAGTAATTAACTTATAAACTGGATTTTGGGCATTTAAATGGGGTGTTAATAGAAATTGTTAGTAAAGGGGATTTTATAAGTTGAAGTTGTTATAAAATATAAATGAATCTTATAAGTAATAGAAGTTTTAAAAAGAACGATTTTGTAAATAAATGAATTATAAGTATTTAACTTATAATATGGACTTTTGGTATATATTTGAGATATATAAATTGAATTGGATTAATAAAGGAGATTTATAAATCAAAGTTTATAAATAGAAATGGAATTTATAGACATTGTTTATAAATTCGAAATCAATGCAATTTGATAAATTGAATATAGAAATTTATTAAAAGAAGTATATTCGCGATTTTGGATAGCGAACTATTCTTTATATAAAATATGTAGAAATATTGAAATTTGGTTAGTGAAGTATATTCACGATTTTGGACAGTGAATATATTATTACATAAAATGGTTATGTTTTAGGAAAGCGATATTATAAAATGAAGTTAATTGTTTTAAAGATGTTTTAAAATGGATTAACTATCGAAACCATACATTTCAACAGTTATTGTTGAAATAGACGTTTTCGAGAAATAGAAGAAATGGTGGATATAACACTGTTGTTATAGTAAATGATTTCCGAAAGGAAATGTTTTTGTATAGTATTGGGATTTATATATCTATCTAAATTTCGAATCCCTATACTAGTGATTTTGGGATGTCGTAACGATGTTTTACGCAACATTCGTTTTTACTCAAATAAATGTGTTTAAGCGCACGTTTTCTTTAAAGAATGAAATATATACTTAATTTCGATTTAAGTATACTAAATATTTTCCAAGTGTTGAAAATAAATAGATTTGTGAATTACTTATTATTAAATAAGTATGGAAATGCTTTTCCAATGTGAAATGAAACGTTTTGAGAATTTATCTTTTTGAAGATAAATCGAAAATGAATAATTGAAATCGTATATTCATAAATATTTTGGAATGTTAATTCACTATGGAATTTATAAAAGAAAAGGGGAATTTGTTTAAAAATAAACGTTGATTTATTTTTGAAGTGTGGGAATAAATTTACGGATTTGGAACGTAAATATAAAGTAAATCGGTAAGGATTTATTTAAATTGGTTTAAATGAACCATGTTGAAATGAAAGTATTTCCGCGTAAGGAAAATGATTGAAATTTGTTTTCAAAAGTGGTAAAGGTGAAAAGTGATTTGAAAATTTGTTTTCAAATGGTTGAAGTGTGGAAATTATATATCTAGTAAAGATATTTTTGAAAAATAAATAATTTGGAAAATTATTTGGAATCTGGTGATGTTGAGCATGCCTATTGATAGTTAAATAACCGACTATCAATATTTACCTTTAAATAGGTATTAGTTGTGATTGCTTGAATTTGAACGCCACACTTATTTTTGAATAAGCGCTCACTATTCGGGTTAGCCGGGAAAGGGCCTTGGGGTCGTATAACCCATTTGGAATATGTGATACGTCGTTATGGATTGCATTTGATGACCGGTGTTGAAGACCGGATATTCGTGAAAACGGAAGGATTATCGTCGAATGTTTCTGCATCGGCTGATCTCTGATATAGAAATTTATTACCCTTTGTGATGGGAAGTCCGGTCGTGAGTAGGGAATATCTATATTGCAAGGACTTCTTTTGAAGTGCCTTCGGTTCCGTTCGATCGCGGAACGGACTTGTATGGATGTGTGTCTGACGTTACAATTTGAGATGTAAAGCTGGTTTCTATCAAATATATTTCCGTTGGTGGCGGAGAATTTATTCTCTTAGCTTAACACCCTTAGAGGTTATGTAGTTGATGGTTATTAGTGATACATTCCCAAATTGGTAATGTGGCATACGAAGTGCTGTTGAGCATTTGATGATCAAAGCACAGCTTTTGTATAAATTGTGGCTTTGTGGACGAGACTTCGTCGGACCTCACACCCCGGAAATGGTCAAAACAGGAAGGATGCAGCAAGGTTATTAGGGGGTAGCGCCCCTTTAGTGTATGTCATTCCTTCTGGATAGAGGTGGTATCATGGTATGGAGCCCAGATACTTAACCTATGTTGTTGCTGCAAATTTATTGCTTTGTGGTTGTTGGAAATCGAGAATCCTCGGATGTAGATCGGTTACGATCGGGGAATGACATATTCGTGTCAGTAATTACCTAGTTATGGGTAACTTGGCCTTGTGTTGGCAGAGATCCAGCTAGGTTCTCAGGTCGTCTTTCCAGAGGCGTACCTATGTGGCAATGGGAAGTTCCTTGGCTTGACCATTTGTTGGAAATCCAAAGAAACAATACGAACCTTGTACGGTTTTAGTTGTAGAACCTGCCATCTAATATGGTAGCTATAGTAGGCATAATATAATGGTACCTTTGCTGGCTAAGATTTATATTCTACTTTCGAAATATTTTCTACACTATGCACTAATAATAATATCAAAAATGATTTGATTTTACGTTGTAAGCATCTTTGACTATCATAAGGAGAAATCTCCCCCAAGTCTGCGTTTGCATTGTGTGTGTGCCGGGAGGCCTTATGGTAGTCTCATTTTCTAAAAAGCATTGTGAATCTATTTTAAAATTGTCCTGTACTTTGTTTTAAAAATAAAATGTTTTAGTTCTCACACCAGTCACATGACTGACTCGGAGTTTATTGTTTTCCTTCCTAAACTCTGGGTGCCCACCAATTTCCACACGGGCAGTCTAGAGTTAGGTTATCAGGATATTCTGGAATTCAGGAGTTGCTGGAGGCAAGCTGGATGGCATGGCGTATTCACTAGTATATAGTATTTCTTTTCCGCTGTTTGTTGTTGTTTGTTGTTGTACACTCTGATGATGTAATGTAATGTAATATGATGTAATGTAATAACTGATATAGTTCTTTGTTTAAAGACTATTCATTTACCTATTATATGTTATTCCGCTGCGATTGTGAGATTCTGACATTGTTCTGTTGTTTCTTTCTGTTTCTGTTGCTTTTCTTTCTCTCTTCTTCTATCTTTTTCTTCTTCTTAAATCCTAAGAATTTGATTTTCCGGCATTCGATTGCTCGGTAGTTGATATAGTAGATGTATAAATGTCGATTTTCGGAAGTCGAGGAATCGGGTCTTGACCTTTGGTATCAGAGCATATGGTTAAGCGACTACCATGGCTCTGTTGGGTGTTACTCATTAGAGATAGAGTCAGCAGTACTCTAGAATGAGTTTGAGTGTAATAATAGATACGAGTGCGTATTTGTTAGTGAATATGAAACTGTTTTATATTTTTTTTGCTTATCCATTGAGCTGTTTATGAATTCTAGTCGGTGCGGGGTGTATAACCGTAGTCGATAGGGGTTTCTAAACTCTTAAATGAGGCAAGTCGACATAGTATCATTTTAAATTGGGTAAATGAAATAATTTTACCTTGATTATATTTTATATATAAAGGAGTAATTTTCCAGGATTATTAAGTGTATATAAATTGATTGTTGATTGTTGAAAATGTAAGAATGTATGCAACTAAACAAAAGTTGTTTGAATAAGTTAAATTAAAACAACAATTGTAAAAGAATGAATTGTATAAGAAATTGAATTATTAAGATGGAACTATAATTAATTTGATTTACAATTATGGAATAATCTTATATATAAGAAGTGAAATTATATAAGTAAAAGATTTATAAATGTGATTTACAATCTAAAAACAAAATTCCAAAGAAGTGTTTTGAAAGGATTTGATATTTTGGAAAATTGTTTTGGAGAAATTAAAGCTCTAAACTCTTTTTGATCGCTGGAAAATAATTCCGATTATGATCGCGACATCATTGGTGTTCATTTTCGGGTTTCCAAAAGAGGAATTGATACCAGATTATTTTAAATGAATGTTGTTTGGAAAATTTGGATTTGGTTTTGGAAATTCAAAAGGTAATTTGAATTGATTTCAAAAATGGTTTTGAAAGGTTGAAAAGACTATGGAATCTTATTTAAAATATTATGGGAATGATAAATGAGTTGATAACTTATACAATTTGAGTTTTAATAGAATAAATTTAACTTAAAGGATGGAGTTGAATTAAAGGAAGTATAAGTGAATCAATACAAAAAATCCAAGTGGTAATTGTTGAATATAAGTTGTATAACTTATAAAACGATGAATATAAGTGAACTAAGTTTTGAACTTATAATATGAGTTAACAAAATTTAGCTTTGGTAAAAAGTTAAATAGAACTGGAATTGGAATCTGAATTGGATTTATACGTGGAATATAACTTAAGTGATGCTGAATAAAGTTGAATTTGGTGTCGAAGTAAATGAATAAGTGATTTAATGAAATGAAGTTCAACTTGAAATGTTAAATGAATTAGCAATTGAAGTAATGGATAAATTAAATGCAAATAAATTGATATTGAATAATGAATGTAAGTGTTAATTCATTAAAAGCTAATGTTATTGGAAGTTGAATAATTGAATGAAAATCAATTTAATATAAACCAATTGAAAGTAAAAAAAGTGTTGAACCGAATTGAATGTGAATTTAATAATTTGGTTATGTTGAATCTACATTGGTTGTTATATGATTATAAATTGATTATATGTATGATTCATTAAGTGACTAATGAAATTGAATTAGCAAAATTAAAAGCTATGTGATTGAATCCAAATTAGAAGTAAATAAATTTGAATAGAATTGGATTTGATTTGGATTGAAAGCGAATTAATGTGAATAAATTAGTGAATGTATACTAATTGGAAAACGAATAAATGAATGTTAGTAAAAACATCCAATGTTAATGAATAAAATGTGATTAAATTGAAAACCAATTCATTGAATATTAAGAGAAGTGAATTTATATTGATTTGGTTATTGATTTGTTAGATGTTTATTGGTTGGATAGTTGTTTGATGGTTGTATTTGTTGCTTTTGTTGCATTTGCTATGTTGGCACATGTAGTTGCTATGTTGCTATATGATGTATATTGATGTTATTTTCATATATACATTTTCTCATTTGTTTGTCTAAGTGTTTAGTAGGTGCGGATGGTGTTTGCTTCGCATTTGGAGCTCGCTTCCACACTATATTAGCCGTATATGCTCGCTAATAATAAATAAGGTACATATCTCGGATTAAATATCGTATTTTTACACTTTTTCCCTACGGGATGCCTCATCACTTGATGAGATGTGTATTTGTCATATATATACTGTCATTTTTTTTCGGATCGAACCACGCAAAGGAGACTCTGGCGAATTATTCCGAAAATTTAAGGCGTTAGAATATTTTTGAGAAAATTGAAAAATTTTGTGAAAAAACTATAACTTTGATTTTGAAGTTAAAAGTTAAACGATATTAGTTGTTTTGAAAAGATAACTAAGTTTGGATTTGAAAACTTAGTAAAGATTTTGTAGGAAATTTAACTATGAATTTTTGAAAAGTTAAACACTTAAGAGATTTGAAAAATCCAATTTGAATGGTTTGTTTTGGAAAGTTAATGGATTCTGTAACTTTTTCTTACTTGGTAATTTCGAGGACGAAATTCTTTTAAGGGGGAAGTTTGTAACGACCCAGAATTTCTATTAATTAAAATTCGTTTATTTAATTGATTTTAAATATTAATAAGTGAAATTTATAAGTCGAATAATTTTTTTTCGAATGATTGGATTTAATTGGATAATTGAGTCGATAATTTAATAGTTGAAATTACGTAAATAATTGAAAATTGGGTTTAATATGATTAAAAATGATTTGTAAAATTTTATTTAATCATATTGGAGTTAGAGTAATGTTATAGAACTTTTAAAATTGAAATTAAAGTAAATTTGTGAAAACCGAATATTTTAATATTTAAACTGATAAGTTAAAATAGCCATTTTTCAAACAGTCTCGGATGTCAACGAAGCCAGTTTCATCGGATCCGTAATGTTATATTATTGTATGGTTTCAAATTTTGTGTCAATCGGATTTACCGTTTGTCCGGGGCGAGCTACAATGCACAGAAACTTGATTAACCGAATTAATTAAAAACGATCGTTTATTGCCATATCTCGCACAGATGATCGAATTAGCTTTCGAAGCCTGTTCCATTGTGTCAGGAACGCGGGGTAAACCCTAGAAACGCCGGTCACCGCATGAGATTTGGAGTTCGGAAAACCGAGATGAATAGTGTTTTCGTTGAAATTTCTATAAAAGCAACCCATCCTCTTCATTATTTTGAGAAACCCTAATTTTCTGAAGCCAGCTGCCACTTCAAAGATGAACGGCCGAAATCCAACCTCCTTCTCCCTCAGTTATCTTCAAATCTATCACCAATTACAAGAAACCTCCAATTAGAAAAGTGTAGAGCTCGATGAGTACGACATATCCAACGGTGGAGATCGTGTTTGAGTCGTTGTGGTGGCCAGAATCTGCTCGCGTTCACCTAGGGTTGCGCACGAAATTTGAGGAGGAAATGGGGGCCGAGCTTGGTGCTGCCTTGGCAGTGGATAGAGCTCGAGCAGGCGAGCATGTTGGCGATGTCTAATCGTCTTTAAGACGATGGAGGTGGTTGCTTTAATTCGAGATGTATGGGCGGCTATGGGTAGAGGGGTGCGTGTTTTCACGATAGAAGGAGAAGAAGGGATCGCCGGCCAGGATTTTCTTTGCTGAGATGGACGGTGATGATGTAAATTAGGGTTTTAATTAAAAAAATAAAGTGTAAATTATTGTATTTAAAATTTGTATTAACTTCAAAATATCATAACTCTTTCGTACGAGGTCGAAAAATCACGAAACAAGTTGCGTTGTCTTCGTTTCGTCGAGCACTACGCTATGGAATTGGATTGGAATCGTTTGGAGATAGCAAAAAATTTAGGTAAAATTAAACGTCCGTTTAATTTTATTCGAAATAAAACGCTACAAATTGCTATCGGAAATTCAAGGTGAGAACTTCTCACTCAATCGAAATTATTCAATTTTAATTTTAAATAGTTAGATTTAAAATTGTTGAATGTATGTTTGAATGATAATTGCTATCTGTTGTTTTGAAATATACATTATACGTCGTTAGTAAGAGGATGTTATTTATTAAAAACATATACCGCGATAATTTCATTGAAAAGTGAAATTGGTATTATTTATGAACTTGGAGTTGATTTCCCGCATTATATAGCGGATGAGACCCTATTGCGCCGTCTATTAATGTAATATCCCGGAATTTTTGGACAATATAAATTTAATAATATGTGTCTAAATTTATATTGAATTGATAAATTTTGTTAATAAATTTGATTTGATTAAATAATCTTCTTTATTTAAATATTTAATTTGTGAAATTATTTTTAATAAAATGATAAATTGTTTTCTATTTAAAAAATGTATATGTATTTATATATATATTAAATAGATAAGTTGTTAAATTAGTAGCATAATTTTAATGTTTTTAAAATTTAGGAATTGTGATTTATTTTTGGATTTAAACTTTTCAAAAAAATATTTAATATAAAATACTATATGATTTTAAATATATGAAATAAATATTTTATTTGTTTAAAATTCATTTTTATTCAAGTTTGTATATTAACATAAATTACATACATGTTTTTGTTATTCTTTTTAAAAATATTGATTGATAATGTGATTTGTAAATTTAATATGAAAATTAAAATACAATTTTAAATATGAAACATGTATTCATATAAGTTATAACATCTTTTATAAATTTATTTCAATTGTTTAAAAGTGTCTTTTTCAAATGATAAATTTGTATGTTGTTTTATTTAAACACTTTGCTTTATTCATTAGAAATTATTTGAATACATAACTAGGTGTTAATGTAACTAATTAAGTTTAATTTATCTTTAACACTTAATCTAAATTACTAATTACTTGAAAGAGACATGTGTATATAATTTAAAATTTTGAGTTAACATGTGTTAAATATTTATGTGTGTAAATTTACATGTGTCTATTTCTTTTACAAGTGTCAAATTTTAGTTTTTATTTTAATTCAAACCATTCGTTATTTTAACTTGCATGTTTCTTTTCTCAACTTTTCTCATTTTTTTCATTTCTAAACAAATCTGAAACCTTCTTTATAATCATGCTCCTCTAACCTGCAGAATCAAATTCCTTAAACATATCCCAAATCATATTCAATCTGCAAAATGCAAACATGCATTCCAATTTCAAGCAAACCTGTTCATAAAAATAAGGCCTGCATTTCAATTTTTAGTCATGAAAACCTGCATGTTCCCGTAAACTAAAGCTTGCATGTCATTCCACGTAATCAACTTCCAAAATGCACAGCATTTCTCAAATCTCTTGCCCACTTTAAAAAATCTATTCAATTGCATATCAACTTTCAAGAAGGCCTGCATTTCTTTCAAGACCTGTGAAAATAGGCCTCTGCATGCAACCTCATCAAGTCCGCATTCATGAATTTTCAAATCTGGAAGCATCAAGTTGGAAGCAAGTTTTAAAAGGGAATCAAGCAGATTTTCAACAAGATTTCAAAAAAGGCTTTTCATTAGAACCTGGGCTCTGCATTTTAGTACAAGTGAGCAACTTAACATATTTGAAAGTTTAAGTATAAGATATGGATTGCTTGATTTATTCATGAAAATAAGCAGGCCTATACTTATATATTGTTAAATATTTTGCTGTGTATATATATAAGCATTAATGTGATGTGTGTTTGTTTACTTATGGTACTGTCTGCACAGTACAAGCTCAAATGGATCAAAATCTCTTTCCTTTTGATCTCGTTGTTGTTATGACCTAGTTATTGACTGTAAATATGTTACGTTCATGATAAAGAAAAGTTAAAACATTTTATACAGGTTAAATATATTTTGAATTGCCTGAAAATTTAATAACAGAGCAAACATTAATATAAGAGGAAAAATTCAAACTTTATGATTTATTGTTTCAGGTTCATTAATAGAAACAACAAGTGAATTCATGAATTTTAAATCAAATATTATAATTTATAGTGTTGTGAAATAAGTGCAGTGATGAATTTACTTTATTTTACATTTTGGTTAAGTACACTTGATACTTGCATTTGATTTGATTGAATTGGCTTCTGGAGATAGAGTAGCTATCAAAGATTATAGAAAAAATACTGGATTGAATTGAATTTCAATATTGGTGTTGTAATTTAGGAATTATAGTTAGGAACCCTAGTTTTACTGGGTTTATGGAATTGAAGTGCTGCGGCATCATCTTTTGATCGAGTTCTGAGATATTTAGGGGATTTGTAGATGAAGGGTTGATGAGGTCTTCACCGGAGTTTCAAGATTTATGGTGGCCGGAGTGGTGAGTTATTGTCGTTGACAGGCTAGGCACTGGAAGGGGGAGGTGGTTCCAGGTTTTGGAAATTGAGTCTCAAACTAGAATTGAGCACATGATGTAGAAGTGGGTGTTGAGTTGGCCTGAGGGAAGGTTTAATGATCGTGGAATGGTCGTGGATTGGGCCAATGATGGCCGGAGTGGATGGGCAGGTGTACGGTGCAAAAGTGTGCATGGTTGTGATGTTTTTTTTTTGTTGCAGGGTTTTAAATCCCGTGATGGTCTCGAGTTATTTGTGAAGTGACTCGAAGCAGGAGGTGATTTTACTCGAAGTAAAATTTGTGGTTGCTCGGGTTGTTTAAAGTGCTTCAGGTTCTAGAATTCTACAGAGTTTATTTCCAGGTTTTAAATTTTTTTTAAAAAGTAAAGTTTGAATTTTAAACTGGAATTTAACTTAGGTTTTAAAGCCTGAATTTAAATATGAGTTCAAATAAGTTTGAATTTTTGCTTTTAGGAATAATTTATTTATTTTTTAAAATTTAAGTTTGTTTTTTTAAATGAAAACAGAAACTGTTTTCTGTTTTTATTTAAATTTAAAAGTAAGTTTAAAATTGTAAGATTAAGTTCAAACAGGAATTTTCAAACCTGAAATGTAATTATGAATTCAATAATTTAAAACTTGGAGTTTGAATCATTTTTGAATTCAAAAATGTAAGATGTTTTAAATTAAGACAGAAAACTGTTTTTCTGTTTTAAATTTAAAAGTAAATTTTAAAATGTAACTGAAATTTTTTAAGTAAAGTTTAAATCTGGAAAACTGAAGTATGGAACTTAGCAAATAAATCTAAGTTTGAATTTAATTTAAAAACTGGAAATTTAAATTTAGACTTTAAACTTTTTTAAGTATAAAAGAACATTGATTTGAATTTAAAACTATAAGTTTTAATTTATGAAATAAGGTTTATACTAAGTTTAAATTTTGTTTTAAAACCTGAGATTTGACTTTAATGTCAGTTTTTAAAATTAAATATGTTTTTAAATTTCAATTTGTTTTGACTACTTTAGAAAGTCTAAATAATTTGAATTTGAAAATGAGGATGGAGACGTAACTAAAGTTTAAATTTTTAAGTTTGAATCTAGAATTAAAATTTGAATTGTGTTTCAGTTTGAAATTTAAAAAGAAATTTTTAAATTTGAATTTTTATTTGAAACAAAGTGTTTAAAATATTTTGTATAAAGAAGAATGTTTCTTAATTTAGAATTCAAGAAAGTGATTTCATTTAAATTAAATAATTAATTTAAATGGAATATTAATTATTTAATTAATGAATATTGTGAATGTTTAATTAAGTAATTAATAATTTGATTTAAGATTAATTAATTTAGGTTAATTAATCTACAATTAAGGATGGTTAAATAAGTTTTTAATTGACGATTAAGATTTATTTAATCAAGTGATAAAGGTAATTAAGATTTTAATTAATACTTAATTAATAATTAGAGATTAATTAAATTGTAATTAAATATTAATTAATTGATAATTAATAATGATTTATCTAAGTTAATTCTTAATTAAGTACTTAAGAAATGTTAATGAAGGTCATTAACTTAAGATTATTTTAATAATTAACTAATGTGATTAATTTTTAATAATTAATTAATTGATTAGTAATAATCAATTGTTTTAAGTTTAATTATTTAATGGAAGTAATTAATGAATTAATTACTTAGTGTAATTAATTTGATTTATGTGATTAGTTTAGATTAATTAAGTTAAATTAATTTAAATATTTGTGTATTGTTGATAATTACTTTATGTAATTTATGGATTTATAATTACTTAGAGAAGTAATTAATTAATAATTACTGAATGTAATTAAGGATATTTATTATAGAAGTAATTTGGATTTAAATTACTTTGAAAATTAAGCAAGTGATTAATTTAGATAATTAATTAAGAGTAATTAATTTATAGGATGAGTAATTAAAATATTTAATTACTGGATGGTTATTAATCATAGGTGATTAATATATATGTTGTTTAAATTGGAGATTAATTACTTATGTAATTAATTTATATTGGGAGATTGATTAAATGTAATCATTAATTGATTAATTAATGATGTAATTTGGAATTGATTAATTAAGATATGGTTAATAATGTATAAATGATTAATGTAATTAATTTTTGTTAATTAATTAATTAAGCAATTACAAGTTAATTATTTATATAGGGTTTAATATAATTAACTTGTGTAAGTAATATTAAATGCTAATTACTTATTGTAACTAGAGATGGTTAATCAGTAATGATTAAGTGAAATAAATATTGAGATGATGATTTATAAATTGGTTTGTAATCAATTAATGGTTGAAGTAAGCAGAATTTTAATGATGAAGTAATTAATTTAATTCATTTTAAATTAATTAGAGTTTAGGTAATTAATTTAATTCATTTTAAATTAATTATAAATGGTGTGATTATTAGATAGTTGCTTATGTTTGATGAATGATATTGGTTGTTTGGTATGGTTTGTAATCTCAGTATGAGATGAGTAATGATTATTGATATGGATGCATTGGTTGCTCTTGGATGATAATATGGATTATTTGATTATGATATGAATTATCTGTTGATAATGATAATGTTGATTATCTATTGTGTCGAAAATTATCTATCTGTGTGTATATAGATAATAAATTGAATTGTTTTAAACTTAAAACAACTTGGCCTTAAAAGACACGCATTGGATTTCGATGAGACCGGGATCGGGTTTCCATATTTGGATATCCAAAAACCACATCGATTCCAAATTAACATTAGGTCGTTAATCCAAGTGGAGCGAGTGAAGACTCGAGGTGTAAGGGCTATACGTCAGTATAACTCTATGGGTGATTCCGTAATGAGTTGACGGAATAGTACTTATAGATTCGAGATGGTGAATCAGAGTGCAAAGGTTATTATCGTTAACTCTGAGGGTGATTCCAATATGAGTGTAACGAGATAATGCCTTCGGTTTCGTTCGAACCCGGAACGAACTTGTATGAATCGAATGCTTTCAGGACATCGTCAGGTGGACAATGAGCATTCTAAGTGATGGTCCTATTAAGGTAATCGTAGCCTCAAGCCTCATCAACCGGGAATGGCTGAAACAGGGGAGGTGGAGCAAAGCTTCGTGGGTAGCCCTCACTTGAGAGCAAAATTTATCCCTGTCTAGAGGTCCCTTTTATTTTCGGCTTAGTGATGCGGTTGCTGATCACAACTGCGGGGTTGTCTTGTTTGAAACTGTTCAGTAAGGAACGGGTCCGGCTTTGTTTTGTAGTGGATTGGGAGTAATCCTCGGTACGGTGATCTAGGCCACGTACTGTGACGGGCGGTACCCCAGTAGCCCAGCCATTGTATGGAATCCAAAATCCAATAAGTGCCAACGGTTTTGATTGCATTACCCACTTTTGTGGCTAGTAGCTGGAATTTAATAGATGTAACAATTTCGGCTATTTCTTATTTACTTGAAAACCCTAGACACTATTATAATATCATTGGATTTCCAATCAAATGTTTTGGTTAGCGTAAGATAAAAACTTTTCCATGTTTATGTGTGGGAAGTCTTACGTGATACCTTTTCTTTTTAAAGGTTTTTCAAAGTTAAGCAACCTTAACCTGTTACTCACATCAGACCCATGTCTGATCCGGAGTTATTTCTGCTTTTCTTTAACTCTTGGGTACTCAAATTTTTATGAGTAGCTAAGGGAATTCAGGTTAGGATTCAAGTTAGCTTTGACGAATTGTGGAGGAGCATATGGAGCAGGAGGCTTCTGCGTATTGTTATATAGTTATTCCGCTGTGTTGGTATCTCTGAGTGTTTATCTGTTATGTATTGAGTTGTAATAACTAGACAGGTGTTTATAACTGTCTAGTATGTGTTGTATTGACTGTGTAACTTTGATTTTTGTTGTATACTATGTAATACTTGTGTTATTAATATAATTTATTCGTTCCGTTGTTGAGATTCTTATGTGGTTTCTTCTTTCTCTTCTTTCTTTTCTCTTTTCTATCCCTTTCTTTCTTAAGGATGATACGACTTTTTGTGGAGAAAAAGTCGGGTCGTCTCAGTTGGTATCAGAGCATTAGGTTGAGTCGATACCTAGGCTCGGTAGTGGTGTCTATCTTGAGAGAGCGTATTTGTATTTTTAATATATATATATATATATATATAATTAGTTCTACCTATTTGTTGGTTTACCTGTTCGGGTTTATCCAATATAAGTATAAAAGTAGATGAGGTAGAAGTGCGTGTAACACGACTACCATTGCTTGGAGTTTGATGGATGGGGTTGGAAGTGTATTTGTCGAGACTGTAGACCAAATACCATCTCGAGTGAGTTCTGTAGTGGTGAAAGACTTCATCGATCTCTGAAGGAAACCTGTAAAGGTTCGGAGTTCATTTTTGAAGTGCCGAATTGAGTTTGGATCTATCAGTTAGGCAGAAGCAAGTGAGTGATGATATCTTGATATCCCAAGAAGTTGTAGCTGCGTGATGATATGCAGTGACTATGGATATTTCAGAAGATGTTTCTTTGGAACAAGAGTAAGAAGTGAGTCTGCTCGGTGATGTGGATGAGTTTAGCAGAGTGTTCTGGGTTGGTAAGGAGTCTTCTGGCTGAGTAGTTTTTCTGAAGTGAAATCAGAAGCAGTAGAGTAGATTCGTTTCTCTGGTAAGTTGGCTAAGTCATCATAAGCTGTTCTGTTTGGTTGAGAAAGAGCAGTTTTCTTTGGATTTAGGCTGAGTTGATCGCAAAAGTGATTTGCGATTGTGTGTTCTCTTGAGTTGTTGGAGATTGACCGGATTTCTTCCAGGAGGTCAGAGTTTATCTGCATTTGGAGATCGAGTTTTCTTTCCAGGAATGGAACTGATGGTTCAGTTAGTAGATGGATGGTTCCTTGAGATAGAAGTTGGTGAAGCAACTCAGGTTTGGGAGGACCATCTGAGTTTTTCTTATGGATATATGGAACCATATTTCTGTGCTGGGTTGTCTAGTTTGTGCTTGTGCTCTTCGTCAGTAGTTTCTTCTGTTTCGGATCAGAGTTGTGCAGCGGAAGCAGTTTGGGGGTGTTTCTGTTTTCTTTTCCAGATGAATAAGTTTGTTCTGTCTTCTATTGTTGAGAAACAGGGTTTGTGTTCTTGTTCTTTTTTTGAGTGATCTTAAGGAGGTCATTGGATTGTTTTGATTCAGTCTGTTTCTAATGGAATCAGCAAGAGTTAAAGCTGATAAGGATGGATGTTGGTAGCCCAGGATCGTCCGAAGAGTTTTTGTGGATAAGAGACGGAGGAATTTGGATTCTGGAATCGGAGATTTGATTTGGGTTAAGTTTTTCTCTGACCCAAAGAGCTATAAGTTTGGGAAGCTAGCTCCGTAATGTTTTGGATTTCTTCTGTGTTTTGGTATGATGAGTGTTTGGTTTCCTAGAGTTGAATTGCCAGTTTGGATAACTGGGACTCAGTGTGTATCGCGTATCTCTGAGGGAGTACGTGTTTGATATTTCTGGTTGTTGAACCAACAGTTTAGGATGGTTTGTTTGTTGAGTCAGACTCGTTTGTAGTCTGATATTCTGTATAGAATTGTTGTTAGAAGCTCTATAGCTTAATAGTATTGATTGATTGGATTTTATGGAGCGAGTATCCCGATATATATATATATATATATATATATATATATATATATATATATATATATATATATATATATATATATATATATATATATATATACCGGGGAAACTCGTGAAAGTTTTATCCAAAATTCTTTTGGATAATTAGATTTGTACTGATTGTGTGAATTAGTTGCTATGGATATTGGCATATGATTAACATATGTTGTATCTTAAAATAAAATCTTATAATAGATTATTAAATTACCTTTGTTTTAAATTTGAGGGACGAAATTCTTTTAAGGGGGAAGGATTGTAATATCGTGGAATTTTTGGACAATATAAATTTAATAATCTGTGTCTAAATTTATACTGAATAGATAAATTTGGTTAATAAATTTGATTTGATTTAATAATCTTCTATATTTAAATATTTAATTTGTGAAATTATTTTTAAGAAACTGATAAATTGTTTTCTATTTATAAAATGTATATGTATTTATATATATATATATATTAAATAGATAAGTTGTTAAATTAGTAGCATAATTTTAATGTTTTTAAAATTTAGGAATTGTGATTTATTTTTGGATTTAAACTTTTCAAAAAAATATTTAATATAAAATACTATATGATTTTAAATATATGAAATAAACATTTTATTTGTTTAAAATTCATTTGTATTCAAGTTTGTATATTAACATAAATTACATACATGTTTGTGTTATTCATTTTAAAAATATAGATTGATAATGTGATTTGTAAATTTAATATGAAATTTAAAATACAATTTTAAATATGAAACATGTATTCATATAAGTTATAACCACTTTTATAAATTTATTTCAATTGTTTAAAAGTTTCTTTTTCAAATGATAAATTTGTATGTTGTTTTATTTAAACACTTTGCTTTATTCATTAGAAATTATTTGAATACATAACTAGGTGTTAATGGAACTAATTAAGTTTAATTTATCTTTAACACTTAATCTAAATTACTAATTACTTGAAAGAGACATGTGTATATAATTTAAAATTTTGAGTTAACATGTGTTAAATATTTAAGTGTGTAAATTTACATGTGTTTATTTCTTTTACAAGTGTCAAATTTTAGTTTTTATTTTCCTTTAATTCAAAACATTCGTTATTTTAACTTGACTGTTTCTTTTCTCATTTTTTTCATTTCTGAACAAATCTGAAACCCTCTTTATAATCATGCTCCTCTAACCAGCAGAATCAAATTCCTTGAACATATCCCAAATCATATTCAATCTGCAAAATGCAAACATGCATCCAATTTCAAGCAAACCTGTTCATAAAAATAAGGCCTGCATTTCAATTTTTAATCAAGAAAACCTGCATGTTCTTGTAAACTAAAGCTTGCATGTCATTCCCTGTAGTCAACTTCCAAAATGCACAGCATTTCTCAAATCTCTTGCCCACTTCCAAAAATCTATTCAATTGCCTATCGACTTTCAAGAAGGCCTGCATTTCTTTCGAGACCTGGGAAAATAGGCCTCTGCATGCAACCTCATCAAGTCTGCATTCATGAATTTTCAAATCTGGAAGCATTAAGTTGGAAACAATTTTTAAAAGGGATTCAAGCAGATTTTCAACAAGATTTCAAAAAGGGCTTTTCATTAAAACCTGGGCTGTGCATTTTAGTACAAGTGAGTAACTTAACATATTTGAAAGTTGAAGTATAAGATATGGATTGCTTGATTTATTCATGAAAATAAGTAGGCCTATACTTATATATTGTTAAATATTTTGCTGTGTATATATATAAGCATGAATGTGATGTGTGTTTGTTTACTTATGGTACTGTCTGCACAGTACAAGCTCAAATGGATCAAAATCTCTTTCCTTTTGATCTCGTTGTTGTTATGACCTAGTTATTGACTGAAATATGTTAGGTTCATGATCAAGAAAAGTTAAAACATTTTATATAGGTTAAATAAATTTTGAATTGCCTGAAAATTTAATAACAGAGCAAACATTAATATAAGAGGAAAAATTCAAACTTTATGATTTCTTGCTTCAGGTTTATTAATAGAAACAACAAGTGAATTCATGAATTTTAAATCAAATATTATAATTTATAGTGTTGTGAAACAAGTGCAGTGATGAATTTACTGTATTTTACATTTTGGTTAAGTACACTTGATACTCGCCTTTGATTTGATTGAATTGGCTTCTGGAGATAGAGTAGCTATCAAAGATTATAGAAAAAATACTGGATTGAATTGAATTTCAATATTGGTGTTGTAATTTAGGAATTATAGTTAGGAACCCTAGTTTTACTGGGTTTATGGAATTGAAGTGCTGCGGCATCATCTTTTGATCGAGTTCTGAGATATTTAGGGGATTTGTAGATGAAGGGTTGATGAGGTCTTCACCGGAGTTTCAAGATTTATGATGGCCGGAGTGGTGAGTTATTGCCGTTGACAGGCTAGGCACTGAAAGGGGGAGGCTGTTCCAGGTTCTGGAAATTGAGTCTCAAACTAGAATTGAGCACATGATGTAGAAGTGGGTGTTGAGTTGGCCTGAGGGAAGGTTTGATGATCGTGGAATGGTCGTGGATTTGGCCAATGATGGCCGGAGTGGACGGGCAGGTGTACGGTGCAGAAGTGTGCATGGTTGTGATGTTTTTTTTTGTTGCAGGGTTTTAAAACCCGTGATGGTCTCGAGTTATTTGTGAAGTGACTCGAAGCAGGAGGTGATTTTACTCGAAGTAAAATTTTTGGTAGCTCGGGTTGTTTAAAGTGCTTCAGGTTCTAGAATTCTACAGAGTTTATTTCTAGGTTTTTTTTTTTTAAAAAAAGTAAAGTTTGAATTTTAAACTGGAATTTAACTTAGGTTTTAAAGCCTGAATTTAAATATGAGTTCAAATAAGTTTGAATTTTGGCTTTTAGGAACAATTTAATTTTTTTTTTCAAAATTTAAGTTTGTTTCTTTAAATGAAAACAGAAACTGTTTTCTGTTTTTATTTAAATTTAAAAGTAAGTTTAAAATTGTAAGATTAAGTTCAAGCAGGAATTTTCAAACCGGAAATGTAATTATGAATTCAATAATTTAAAACTTGGAGTTGGAATCATTTTTGAATTCAAAAATGTAAGATGTTTTTAATTAAGACAGAAAACTGCTTTTCTGTTTTAAATTTAAAAGTAAATTTTAAAATGTAACTGAAATTTTTTAAGTAAAGTTTAAATCTGGAAAACTGAAGTATGGAACTTAGCAAATAAATCTAAGTTTGAATTTAATTTAAAAACTGGAAATTTAAATTTAGACTTTAAACTTTTTTAAGTATAAAAGAACATTGATTTGAATTTAAAACTATAAGTTTTAATTTATGAAATAAGGTTTATACTAAGTTTAAATTTAGTTTTAAAACCTGAGATTTGACTTTAATGTCAGTTTTTAAAATTAAATAAGTTTTTAAATTTCAATTTGTTTTGACTACTTTAGAAAGTTTAAATAATTGAATTTGAAAATGAAGATGGAGATGTAAGTAAAGTTTTAAATTTTTAAGCTTGAATCTAGAATGAAAATTTGAATTGTGTTTCAGTTTGAAATTTAAAAAGAAATTTTTAAATTTGAATTTTTATTTTAAACAAAGTGTTTAAAATATTTTGTATAAAGAAGAATGTTTCTTAATCTAGAATTCTAGAAATTGATTTCATTTAAATTATTTAATTAATTTAAATGGAATATTAGTTATGTAATTAATGAATATTGTGAATGTTTAATTAGGCAATTAATAATTTTTAAGTTATTTAATTAGATTTAAGATTAATTAATTTAGGTTAATTAATCTATAATTAAGGATGGTTAATTAAGTTTTTAATTGATGATTAAGATTTATTTAATCAAGTGATAAAAGTAATTAAGATTTTAATTAATATTTAATTAATTAATAATTAGAGATTAATTAAATTGTAATTAAAGATTAATTAATTGATAATTAATAATGATTTATCTAAGTTAATCCTTAATTAAGTAATTAAGAAATGTTAATGAAGGTCATTAACTTAAGATTATTTTAACAATTAATTAATGTGATTAATTTTTAATAATTAATTAATTGATTAGTAATAATCAATTGTTTTAAGTTTAATTACTTAATGGAAGTAATTAATGAATTAATTACTTAGTGTAATTAATTTGATTTATGTGATTAGTTTAGATTAATTAATTTAAATTAATTTAAACATTTGTGTATTGTTGATAATTACTTTATGTAATTTATGGATTTATAATTACTTAGAGAAGTAATTAATTAATAATTACTGAATGAAATTAAGGATATTTATTATAGAAGTAATTTTGATTTAAATTACTTTGAAAATTAAGCAAGTGATTAATTTAGATAATTAATTAAGAGTAATTATTTTATGGGATGAGTAATTTAAATAGTTAATTACTGGATGGTTATTAATCATAGGTGATTAATATATATGTTGTTTAAATTGAAGATTAATTACTTATCAAATTAATTTATATTGGGAGATTGATTAAATGTAATCATTAATTGATTAATTAATGATGTAATTTGGAATTGATTAATTAAGATATGATTAATAATGTATAAATGATTAATGTAATTAATTTTAGTTAATTAATTAATTAAGCAATTACAAGTTAATTATTTATATAGGGTTTAATATAATTAACTTGTGTAAGTAATATTAAATGCTAATTACTTATTGTAACTAGAGATGGTTAATCAGTAATGATTAAATGAAATAAATATTGAGATGATCATTTATAAATTGATTTGTAATCAATTAATGGTTGAAGTAAGCAGAATTTTAATGATGAAGTAATTAATTTAATTCATTTTAAATTAATTAGAGTTTACGTAATTAATTTAATTCATTTTAAATTAATTATAAATGGTGTGATCATTAGATAGTTGCTTATGTTTGATGAATGGTATTGGTTGTCTGGTATGGTTTGTAATCTCAGTATGAGATGAGTAATGATTATTGATATGGATGCATTGGTTGCTCCTGGATGATTATATGGATTATCTGATTATGATATGAATTATTTGTTGATAATGATAATGTTGATTATCTATTGTGTCGAAAATTATCCATCTATGTGTATATAGATAATAAATTGAATTGTTTTAAACTTAAAACAACTTGGCCTTAAAAGACACGCATTGGATTTCGATGAGACCGGGATCGGGTTTCCATATTTGGATATCCGAAAACCATATCGATTCCAAATTAACGTTAGGTCGTTAATCCAAGTGGAGCGAGTGAAGACTCGAGGTGTAAGGGCTATACGTCAGTATAACTCTGTGGGTGATTCCGTAATGAGTTGACGGAATAGTACTTATAGATTCGAGATGGTGAATCAGAGTGCAATGGTTATTATCGTTAACTCTGAGGGTGATTCCAATATGAGTGTAACGAGATAATGCGTTCGGTTTCGTTCAAACCCGGAACGAACTTGTATGGATCGAATGCTTTCAGAACATCGTCAGGTAGATGATGAGCATTCTAAGTGATGGTCCTATTAAGGTAATCGTTGCCTCAAGCCTCATCAACCGGGAATGGCTAAAACAGGGGAGGTGCAGCAAAGCATCGTGGGTAGCCCCCACTTGAGAGCAAAATTTATCCCTGTCTAGAGGTCCCTTTTATTTTCGGCTTAGTGGTGCGGTTGCTGATCACAACCGCGGGGTTTTCTTGTTTGGAACTGTTCAGTGAGGAACGGGTCCGGCTTTGTTTTGCAGTGGATTGGGAGTAATCCTCGGTACGGTGATCTAGGCCACGTACTGTGACGGGCGGTACCCCAGTAGCCCAGCCATTGTATGGAATCCAAAATCCAATAAGTGCCAACGGTTTTGATTGTATTACCCACTTTTGTGGCTAGTAGCTGGAATTTAATAGATGTAACAATTTCAGCTATTTCTTATTTACTTGAAAACCCTAGACACTATTATAATATCATCGGATTTCCTATCAAATATTTTGGTTAGCGTAAGGTAAAAATTATTCCATGTTTATGTGTGGGAAGTCTTACGTGATACCTTTTCTTTTTAAAGGTTTTTCAAAGTTAAGAAACTTTAACCTGTTACTCACACCAGACCCATGTCTGACCCGGAGTTATTTCTATTTTTCTTTAACTCTTGGGTACTCAAATTTTTATGAGTAGCTAGGGAATTCAGGTTAGGATTCAAGTTAGCTTTGACGAATTGTGGAGGAGCATATGGAGCAGGAGGCTTCTACGTATTGTTATATAGTTTTTCCGCTGTGTTTGTATCTCTGAGTGTTTATCTGTTATGTATTGAGTTGTAATAACTAGACATGTGTATATAACTGTCTAGTATGTGTTGTATTGACTGTGTAACTCTGATATTTGTTGTATACTATGTAATACTTATGTTATTAATATAATTTATTCGTTCCGCTGTTGAGATTCTTGTGTTGTTTCTTCTTTCTCTTCTTTCTTTTCTCTTTTCTATCCCTTTCTTTCTTAAGGATGATACGACTTTTTGTGGAGAAAAAGTCGGGTCGCCTCAATTAAGCGGATAATATTTTGTAAATCCCATATACCGCGATATTCCGCTTGAACAGAATTGGTATTGTGCTAATGTTTGTGGATGCAGGGAAACAGGTTGGAGGGATCCAACTGGATTCCTCACCAGTATTTATTTGATTACAGATATTTTGATGTTTGTTGATTTTCATATGATGATATATGATGTTTGTTGTCGTGATTGACTATTGGGTGCTGTTGCATCATCTGATCCATTTTTAAAGTTTAAAAATAACAATTTTGATTTTAAAATGATTTTTAAAATGATTTTTCAAAGTATACGTTTATTAAATTTTCGAATTGATTCATTTTAAATAATTAAAACATTATAAATTTTTATGTTATAAAAATTAAGATTTTTGTGAAATATAACCAAAAGGTGATTTTTAAAATAAACAGATTTATAAAATAGTTTAAATTTGGATTTTTGAATTTTATATAGGATGTATATAAAAGATTTTCAATATTGATATTTATAATAAAAATATATATATAAAATATTAGAATTATAAAACGAGTTTATTAAGTGTTAAAATGAAGTATAAATTGGATTTCATTAAGAAAGTATAGATTTATAAATTGTGAAGATTATAAAATGAATAGATGTTGTAAAATAAAAGTTTATAAGTAATTAACTTATAAACTGGATTTTGGACATTTAAATGGCGTATTAATAGAAACAATTAATAATGGAGATTTTATAAGTTGAAGTTGTTATAAAATATAAATGAATCTTATAAGTAATAGAAGTTTTAAAAAAGAACAATTTTGTAAATAAATGAATTATAAGTATTTAACTTATAATATGGACTTTTGGTATATATTTGAGATATATAAATTGAATTGGATTAATAAAGGAGATTTATAAATCGATGTTTATAAATAGAAATGGAATTTATAGACATTGTTTATAAATTTGAAATCAATGGAATTTGATAAATTGAATATAGAAATTTATTAAAAGAAGTATATTCGCGATTTGGGATAGTGAACTATTCTTTATATAAAATGTGTAGAAATATTGAAATTTGGTTAGTGAAGTATATTCACGATTTTGGATAGTGAATATATTACTAAATAAAATGGTTATGTTTTGGGAAAGCGATATTATAAAATGAAGTTAATTGTCTTAAAGATGTTTTAAAATGGATTAACTATCGAAACCATAGATTTCAACAGTTATTGTTGAAATAGACGTTGTCGAGAAATAGAAGGAAATGGTGGACTATAACACTATTGTTATAGTAAATGATTTCCAAAAGGAAATGTTTTTATACATTATTGGGATTATATATCTATCTAAATTTCGAATCCCTCTACTAGTGATTTTAGGTCGTCGTAACGATGTTTTATGCAACATTCGTTTTGACTCAAATAAATGTGTTTAAGCGCACGTTTTCTTTAAAGAATGAAATATATACTTAATTTCGATTTAAGTATATTGAATATTTTCCAAGTGTTGAAAATAAATAGATTTGTGAATTACTTATTATAAGTATGGAAATGTTTTTCCAATGTGAAATGAAACGTTTTGAGAATTTATCTTTTTGAAGATAAATTGAAAATGAATAATTGAAATCGTATATTCATCAATATTTTGGAATGTAAATTCACTATGGAATTTATAAAAGAAAAGGGGAACTTGTTTAAAAATAAACGTTGATTTATTTTTGAAGTGTGGGAATAAATTTACGGATTTGGAATGTAAATATAAAGTAAATCGGTAAGGATTTATTTAAATTGGTTTAAATGAACCATGTTGAAATGAAAGTATTTCCGCGTAAGGAAAATGATTGAAATTTTCTTTCAAAAGTGGTAAAGGTGAAAAGTGATTTGAAATTTGTTTTCAAATGGTTGAAGTGTGGAAATTATATATGTAGTAAAGATATTTTTTGAAAATAAACAATTTGGAAAATTATTTGGAATCTGGTGATGTTGAGCATGCCTATTGATAGTTAAATAACCGACAATCAATATTTACCTTTAAATAGGTATTAGTTGTGATTGCTTGAATTTGAACGCCACACTAATTTTTGAATAAGCGTTCACTATTCGGGTTAGCCGGGAAAGGACCTTTGGGTCGTATAACCCATTTCGAATATGTGATACGTCGTTGTGGATTGCATTTGATGATCGGTGTTGAAGATCGGATATTTGTGAAAATGGAAGGATTACCGTCGAATGTTTCCGCATCGGCTGATCTCCGATATAGAAATTTATTACCCTTTGTGATGGGAAGTCCGGTCGTGATTAGTGAATATCCGGATTGCAAGGACTTCTTTGGAAGTGCCTTCGGTTCCATTCGATCCCGGAACGGACTTGTATGGATGTGTGTCCGACGTTACAATTTGAGATGTAAAGCTGGTTTCTATCAAATATATTTCCGTAGGTGGCGGAGAATTTATTCTCTTTGCTTAACACCCTTAGAGGTTATGTAGTTGATGGTTACTAGTGATACATTCTCAAATTGGTAATGTGACATACGAAGTGCTATTAAGCATTCGATGGTCAAAGCACAGCTTTTGTATAAAGCGTGGCTTTGTGGATGAGGCTTCGTCGGACCTCACACTCTGGAAATGGTCAAAACAGGAAGGATGCAGCAAGGTCATTAGGGGGTAGCGCCCCTTGTGTATGTCATTCCTTCTGGATAGAGGTGGTATCATGGTATGGAGCCCAGATACTTAACCTATGTTGTTGCTGCAAATTTATTACTTTGTGGTTGTTGGAAATCGAGGATCCTCGGATATAGATCGGTTACGATCAGCGAAGGACATATTCGTGTCAATAGTTACCCAGTTAGGGGTAATCCGACCTTGTGTTGGATGAGATCTGGTTAGGTTCTCGGGTCCTCTTTCCAGAGGCATACCCATGTGGCAATGGGAAGTTTCTTGGCCTTACCATTTGTTGGAAATCCAAAGAAACAATACGAACCTTGTACGGTTTTAGTTGTAAAACCTGCCATCTAATATTGTAGCTATAATAGGCATAATATAATGGTACCTATGCTGGCTAAGATTCATATTATACTTTCGAAATGTTTTCTACACTATGCACTAATGATAATATCAAAAATGATTTTATTTTACGTAGTAAGCATCTTTGACTATCATCAGGAGAAATCTCCCCCAAGTCTACTTTTGCATTGTGTGTGTGCCGGGAGGCCTTATGGTAGTCTCATTTTCTCAAAAGCATTGCGAATCTATTTTAAAATTATACTGTACTTTGTTTTAAAAATAATCTGTTTTAGTTCTCACACCAGTCACATGACTGACTCGGAGTTTATTGTTTTCCTTCCTAAACTCTGGGTGCCCACCGATTTCCACACGGGCGATCTAGAGTTAGGTTATCAGGATATTCTAGAATTCAGGAGTTGCTGGTGGCAAGCAGAATGGCATGGCGTATTCACTACTATAGAGTATTTCTTTTCCGCTGTTTATTGTTGTTTGTTGTTGTACACTGATGATGTAATGTAATGTAATATGATGTAATGTAATAAGTGATATACTTCTCTGTTTAAAGATTATTCATTTACCTATTATATGTTGTTCCGTTGCGATTATGAGATTCTGATATTGTTCTGTTGTTTCTTTCTGTTTCTGTTGCTTTTCTTCCTCTCTTCTTCTGTCTTTTCCTTCTTCTTAAACCCTAAGAATTCGGTTTTCCGGCATTCGATTGCTCAGCAGTTTATACAGTGGACGTATAAATGTCGCTTTTCGAAAGTCGAAGAATCGGGTCTTGACACAACAAAGCTTTTAACCGTGCTTTAAAGGCTAATATTGAATCGATTAATGATGCTGGTGACATTAAGAAAAAGAAAACGAAGCTTAAAGAAATTCTTTATATAGCGATTCGCCATATTGTCGATCCTTTAATTGCCAAGAATCTAAATAAAGCTGTCCAAGATTTAGGAAATATATTTTTGTGCTATATGCTTGTAAATAGTTTTGTAAATTATGTAAATATTGCCTGGTTTGTAGTCTTTTCATATAACGTTGTTTTTAATTCTGCTTTCTGATAATTTGGGCTATGGTTTTTTTGTATTTGCTAGTCCATTCAGTCTTCCTTGTTGTTCTTGTTTTCCTAAAAAGTACAAAGTAGACAACATCCTTCATCACTAATTTGCCACCTATGCAAGAACATGTTCAGTGTTTTTTACATTATTAGTGATAGTATTAAGAATTAAAAAATCTATGTAATGGAAGTTAACAGATCATTATTTGAAAATAACAAGTGAGAAGAAATTCCATAAGTTGATACTGCTGCATCTCTTGAAATCCAACTTTGGTGATGATGAAAGAAGGCTAGGAATTTGACTCAAATTTGTTAATAGAAGACCAAAAATCTAATTACAAATTTAATAGTAAAGGACCAAGATTCTAACCGTGGCATTTATCAAAGGAGTTTAGAAATTTCTCTGTTGTAAACAACATAAAGAAGACCAAGAATAATTGTTTAATAATAAGAATCCAGTGATTGTCATCTGGAAATAAATCGTAGAAGATTAGGAATCCTCAAAAGATCCAAAACCCCGATTCAGGTGTTTACAAGTGTTGCCCGAAAGTTAGTAACAGAAGACTAGTTACCATGATTTGGTTATTAGTAAGATAGATCCAAAGTTTAAATGAGGACTAGAAATTCATACGGATTTCAGTATTAATTGCTCCGAAACCCAGCTTCGGCCATTCATGAATGAAATTCAAAAGTTGAAAGACTCAAAACCCAAAAATGAATGGTAGCCAGAAATCCATGATGGAGATCTAAATAATAGAGGTTCCAGAGTCCACATTAAAGCATTAACTACTGAAGTTCAAAAATATATGGTAAGAGACCCAAAACTTAGATTCACGTGTTAATAAGTGATGTCTAGAAATCCTCTTTTGGAAATTAGTCGAAGGTCATAGATTCATATTTGAGCCATTTGTTCTATATCACTCTTTGGGTTTTGATTCCTTTGACATGTGCCACTCTTTAGGCTTCGTACATTGTCATTGTTTGATATGCCGCTTCTTAGTCTTGGACATCTTAGTCCATTATTGTGTGGTGTGCTTGGTTAGCTTATCCACAAGCAGCACTCAAGAACTACCCAACTTCCCTCCAGGAGGCTCTCTAGCTAGGCTTTATAAGCAGGCCAGGCCACAGTATGGCATGAACAAGGGCAGTCCTCCCTCTAAGAGGTGCTTTGATCCAGCCATAGCGTGGCGTGATCAAGGGTTGGTTAATGCTTTAACCTAGCCATAATGTAGTGCGGATAAAGGCTTACTCTAACCTCCCTTTAGGAGGTACTTTGACCTGGCCAACTCAGCGTGGACAAAGGCTTTGACTGTTTAAGGAAAATTCTACTCCTGAACATGTAGATTATTCTAAGAAAAGTGGTGCTTTATTGAATTTGACTAAGATCGCTTTACTAATTCATTGATTTTTCCTTATATGAAAAAGTTGATAACCATTCCTTCATGTGCTCTACATTGATTTGTTTCATCCGCATTTATTATGTGATAGTGGAAGTAGGATCCTCCCTTTCGTATTTGGGCATTTCCTTCTTGGATGGCCAATAGTTGAGTTCCTCATTGGTTAGTAAATAAACATTCTCAATTGATGTAGTCAGATTACATTCCTTAGGGAGTCTCAACTTGAGGCTTGTCTTTTGGGGATGATAGCTAGATTTTTTTTTATTGCTTTTTTCTAAAGCTTCACTCTCAAAGAGCAATTTACTTTTCAAAACTTTTTAGACCTCACAAGTAGTCAATATCTCACTTGTTTCTTGATACCATTTTAGCACAAAGGTGTAATAATCAGCCATCATCCCTTATTCAAAGATAGTGTCTTTGGTATAGAATGGAATTTTCTTTATCATTCGATCAAACAAGTTATCACTCTCATCCTTTGTTCCCCTTAAAGCAAAGATGTGTATAAGGCCAATAAGAAAGGGGGATAAGCTCCACTTTCTTGGATCATAAGATTCAACCATCTTTTTCTTGATGATTCTCAAAGCCTCTAATCTTAACATTTACTCTTTATATAGCCTTGAATTCTCAACAATTTTATTAGAGGACATAATCAAGTAGGGTTTTGAAGTTCCCTACTCAGATCTTTTGACTTTATTAAGCATTATGGTATAAAGTTTTGGAATGAGATAGGAATAAAAGAAAGTAAGATTAGGAATCTAACAGAGTTGGAGGTCCGAGCTCTCCTTCTAGCACCAAAGATGTTAAAATAAAACTTGTCAACACCCTAAAGCAAAGTTCAAAGTGTAAGTGATCCCTTTGAAATTATCTTTCGAACAGATTAAGATAGTTTGAACCTTTCAAATCGCTTTATCCAAACAATTTAGGTGATTTAGATCTCCCTTAAGTTAATCTTTGAAAAGGTTGCGGCGATTGAAACTGCTTTTAAACAACCTTTCGAAATGGTTGAGACACCCGAATCTCTTTTGAAAATGCCTTTCAACCTAGCTGAATTGGCTTAGGATCCTATTAAAACTTCCTTTCGATGTTGTCAAGGTGATTCGAGGTTATTACCTAATGATCTAAGAGTTTTAACTGAATTAATGGGTTTCGACTCCTTCTAAAGGTAGCTTTTCGATCAAAATTGATACAAAAAATCCACAACCATAATTGCATAGAAGCATTAGATCAGCTAATATATCCAGTAATGCCATATACTTGCTTTGATAATATTTTTTTCTTGATTACAAGAAGCTTAAGCAATGCAAATAAGAAAAATTCCCAATTTGATTTGACAATTAGGATTTACAAATTCAAGAAAGAACAAGATTGAGTGAATGAAACTGGATCCCCAAAATAAAACCCCTAGGATCTTATTTATATGCATGGGTTGACCCCTGTTGAATCAGTCCTCTCTACTTAGTTAAAAAGATACCTTGAAGACATTTTGTTGCTGTAAACATTAGCGCGCCCTTCTACTCTGCTTTTAAATTGAATTTGCGTGCTTTCCAGTTCATCAAAAGGTGTAGAAGCGTTCTCCACTTTGTTGTTGATGTGCTGTTGCAAGTAGGAAAGGATATTGGCTTTCGATTCATCAATAGGTGAATCTTTGGAGCTACGAAGGAGTTGCAGTGTAGTAGAAGGTTTAAATGCAGAAGGTAGCTTTCAAAGGCATACTTTTGACTAATGCGGAACACCGTCTTCTGGTGTATGAGAATGCTATATTAAACTTAAATAAGCTTTTTTTATAATTGTGGATGGTCACAACCGATTCGAAAGGCTAATCTATGGTTTTGCTGGGTAGCTTTGGCAAAATGTTCTTCGGTGGAATGTAAACGATGGCAAAGCCAACTATTTCGTAATGTTGGGCGCACATGTGAATGCTTGTAATCTGTTGCCTTCGAACGATTTTCCTCAGCTCATTCGAAACCCACTTTTAGCTCGCAAAACCTTCTGTTTCGAAAGGAATTAAATGAATTGGAAGGACAACATTGTCTCCTTTCGACTTCTTCGAAAGTCCATTGCTTATTAGCATTTTGCTAAAGTAACCTTTGAATCTTTCGAAAGGCTTTATTATTTTTGTTTCAAATCCTTTTTTATATTCTTCTTAGTTTCAACAAAGTTAATATGACTTCTGATGATAACATTGGCCCAAGTATCAATTTAGATCTCTCAGTACCAAGAGGTTTCTCTTGGTATCGAGAGGCTAAGATGGGTGAAAAACCATCTTCCTCACCTGTTTTGCCTTCCTATTGCGTGCTTCGCTGGGATCTAAACTCTTTTCCTTAAAGGTTGAAGCATCTCGATGATTTTCTTGTTGTCATTTATCTTATTCTGCTTTCCTTGCTTTCTACTCATAAATCTTTAGAGTTGCTCGTCTTTTTCTCTAATGGAAGTACTTCATGACGATTGTTGAGGGTTGCGCATTAAATGCAAGGTGATACGGGGGGAAGGTGCCAAGAGGCTCTCGGAAGCAAGTGGTTAAATTAGCCCAATTTTGCTTGAAACTTGTAAAATTCTATTATCCAATCCTTTTAAGTGTGTTTCTAAGTTCTTGAGTGATCTCATCTCATCTTAACCTCCTAATTTGAGTTGATATTTCGAGTAAAATTTTTATTAACACTTTCCTCTCAAAGTACGCCTTATTAATGTAATGTGTGCTTTGATTAAGAACAAGTTTCAACATGATGGTCAAGTTTTCTAGCTATCCCTTGATCCAAGTTGTGGTGAATCATCTTGTTCCTTTGGATTCTCTTGCAAAACAAAGGTCGTTGCAGACCCATTATAGTAAAGGATTCCAGCCATTGCTTAAGTGTCAATCACAAGCCATGATCAACTCGTTTTTATCTTTAGTTGTCATATTGTATATCAGCATAATCATGTGTTCCCCCAAGATTCATCTATGTCAGTCCATTCATGGGTGTTCGGGTCATTATACCAAGTCATCATCCGTTCTAGGGTTCAATCGTAATGGATCATTTATTTACCTTTCAAGCTAGGTTCGATCTCTCCCGATGTTTAATCATCCAGTCTAGCGTTCGATCTCTCCGGACCGTTCAATCATCCTATCAAGGGTCTGATCTCTCTATATTTCATAACATCTAATCCAGCATTCAATCTCTTCATATCATTTTTGCATCCAATCTAGGGTTCAATCTCCTTAGATCGTTTAACATCTAATCTAGGGTTTGTTCTCTTTGGATCCGAGTTAAGCCCGATCTGCTCACTCTTTGGTAATAGGACTCAATGATACAAAAGTCAATCCACTAACTCTATGGTATGATGACTTACTCTTAATCTCTCTGGATCCTCGCTGAGCCTAATCGGCTCGCTATTCTGTAAGGAGACTCAACGACAAGTAATCCATCCAGTTACTGTCTAGTAAGGACACTTACTTTTGATCTTTCCAGATCCTTGCTGAACCCAATCTGCATGCTTTTCGACGAGGGGACTTAACAACAAGTAAATATGTCAACTTGCTCTTCAGCAATAGGACTTATTTCTTATGGTCACCGCCACATCTTTCCGATCGGGACTACCATGACCAATATACATCACCTTGTTCAAGTGGATTTCAAAATTCAAATATTCAAATCAAAGAAAACGAGAAAACATCCTAAATATTCATCTTAGAGATCTGATCAAAGCATGCCTAGAGACCAATCAAGGTCTCGTACAACTGTAAGTGGTCCAAGATTATTATCGTATTAACTATTCAAATGCAAAGTAAAGCACGAGAGATGAAGCTAACTCATGTCCATCCCGATCATGGAATTACCATCATTGACTCAAATCCCCGATCGCTCCTTGTTGCAGTTGCTGCAAGCGGTGGCTGCTCTTGTTGCACTGTAATGACCCAGAATTTTACTGCAATGATTTGTGAGTATTTAATAAATTTTAAATATTAAAACAATCGATTTTAAAATTAATATGTAACTCTTTTAATTAATAATTAATAATGATAAAATAGTTTTCAAAGTTTGGTTACTAATATAATCATTTCATAGAAAAATAGAAAATGTAACAGTAGATCGTATTCCAAAATTTCAACTTTTCGACACCCGAAAGTCGTCGGGAATGTTGTGCACACCTAGTACATCAAGCGCACATATATATAAAAGGATTTATAATAATAAAACACTCTTATTTACATACTAACACATTTTTAATTAAGCGTAAAAATGGATGTGACAAATTATGTTATAAAAGACATATATACAAATATAAACATGCTTGTATATATATATACAAATCTTTTACCACACCTTAAGTACCTACAACATGGCCTAAGAGGGGGGTAACGTGTATATGTGAGGGAGAGAGGAGATATGGGTGCATGCATGCTTATATGTATTATTAATTCATTTTACATATTTTAATAAATTTCTAAGTCCATACATACCACTCTCATTCCTGCATCCTATCCTCCGTTTTCATTTACATTTTCACGTCAAAACCTAATTCTTATCTTAATGTATTTCACTGGCTTACATCTCCAAATTCCTATGAAAAAAGATAGAGAAAATAGTGTTAAGATATAACTAAACACCTTCCATTCACTTGAAAACCTCTTGTCTTCACAAAGAAAACCACTACACCACAAAACCACCTTGGGACGGGCCTAATTATGCCCTTATCCACACCCATTTGCACCATAGAAGTTACACTAGGTCATACTTTCAATCTAAGGCGGTTTGCTAATGTTGTAGCCAAGTTTGGTGGAAGTTTAGTTTGATTTAGATAAGTTACAGTTGGTAATGTTCAGGTTTTAAACTCAAGTAACTAACTTTTTAAAAAGTTGTAAATTTTATGAGATAAAATGTTACTTAGGTATGTAGCAATATTATATGTCGTGTGCATGTATATATGTTGATTTGGTGTTGATTGTTTATTTCGAAGTTTGAGTAGGCGATAAAGATTTTACCCCGAATATTGGAAAGTTGGTTAGTATTTTTGAAGTAATATTCTTGCATATGATGGTGCAATAATTTATGATGCAATAATATGTTGGAATGTTGTATTTGTTGTATATGGGCTCATGACACAAAGGTAGCGATTCGCTAAGCAAAAGCGACGTAGAAATTCGCTTTTTGTCGAAAATTTGATTTTTGTTTCAAACCGAAAAGTTTTGAAGCATAAAACTTTGATTTAGCTTTCAAAAGTTTATTTTCATTTTTAATAGAGGATAAAGTTCAAAATGGAAAGTTTTAAAAGTTAGAAAATAGAGTTTCAAGTTTCTAAAAAGTACGGATCCGTATAGTGATAGTCGTTATATGCCTAGTTCTCAAAATCTAACTATTTTTCTAATCTAATCTTGTTTTCGTTTAGAAATTTTTTCATAAATGTTTTCTGACTTTAATTAAGTAATTAGAGAACTATTATTTATTTATTTATTTATTCAATGACCATTTAATTGACCAATTAATTAATAAAGGAAATTAGTACTTAATCATTTATTGATAATGGTTTTTAAACATAAATGTTAATAAATTAAGTTAATCATGATTTACTATTTAATTAAAATTAAATTTTATTTATTTACTAGTTAAGGATTAATTAATTATTATTTATTTAAGATAATTATTGATTAATTATTATTTTAAAAATGGGTTTTATTTAATTAATCTTTGACTAAAGCTAATTATTTTTTAATAAGGTTTAATTACCTTTAATTTGTGTTTAATTACTATTTAATAAGGGTTTGATTCACATTTGTAAGTGTTTTCAATTTATTTAAAACTACTCTTTGAGATTAAGTAATTAGTTTTATTTTAAATTGTTTTCCTTTTAGATTTTTGTTTTAATTCAAGGAATTTATGTGTCGCTTACCCTTAAGTAAAACCATATGATTCGAAAAACTAAATAACATCTATTAGCCGAAAAAACACAATTCTGCTATTACAATTAACTTGGACATTACTCGAGTTACTTGATGGTTATGTGTTGATCCTTTATATACCTATCGTTCTGTGATGACAAGTTAAACTGGGTAAAATCAAAATAAAAGCGCCGATGTGGTTATTAAGCCTCCGTTTGATTTTATAAGGATGAATATTTCATTTTCTTTTTGAAATGGTTTCAAAGTTATTGCATTTTTAACAAGATATTAAAAGAATGATGTGACAAATGGTTTTACTAAAGATGTTTTTAATTAATGGAAATGGCTTTCTATAAAGGAATTGTAAATTTATAAGAAGTATCTGGGTAAATGGATTTGAGTTTTAAGTAAAGAATATTTCATAAACGAGGAAGATTTATAAAAGGGATTTGCTTATTAAACGAAGCTAAACTGATTTAAGGTTATTTAGGAAGTCATTTAAATAGGAAAGGTTGATAGTGATGTTTTGTAAATGATTTTGGGATATGTATAAAAGAATTTTTTGGAAATGATTTGGATATTCATAAAGGAAGTTTATAAAAGGGTTTAGATATTTATAGAAATTTATATAAAATGTTGGATAATCACAAAAGAAATTTATATAAATGATTTTGAATATTTATATAAAGATCAGTTTTGAGGCTTAGTCATTGTTATGGATAAATAAATCTCAATTAGAATAGCTTGTTGTTGTTTATTCGATAAATAAATAATCGACTATCAAATATGGAACCAAAACATAAATTTGGAACTATTTGGGAGAAACACGTGAGTTATACGGCATAGTCATCTCCGATGTTATTGTACTATGTGTATAAATCTCGTTTCCTAGGACAAATTATAAGGAAATACATCCACTAACAGTTACGAGGTGATCTCTGCTCTTATCTTTGACTATTTATATTCTAAAGAACCGGGGTTGAGTTTACCAAAAGCGATCGAATGTTGTTTCGAAGACTTAGATCAGTTTTTTTTCCTTTGGTTGGATTAATGTGATAGGGGGTTCCCGCTTTCTATTAGGTGGCGAGCAAGAGACCCTTACCCCTACATGTCCCGGAGAGGTATTTTAAGGCGTTGATGGGTTGGTTGGCTAAATGCATACAATCGTGAGGCTGGCCATAAAAGTGGATTCAAGGTACCAATATATGCAAAGGTGGAGTTGGGATGGAATCCTACTGGTCGTCCTTAACGGATGGTCGAAAAGCCTACATTCGTTACATTTGGTATTAGAGCCGAGGACGAGTGAACTTCTAGACTTTGTTAGGGTAAACTCATTATAAATAGGGTTAGTAGTGCCCTAAAATGAGTCTAAGTGTAATATATGTATGTGTGTGTATATATATATGAATATTATTTGTTAGTGAATAAGAATGTTTTATATTTTGTTGTTTGACCTATTGAGTGGCTTAAGAATTATGATCGATGCGCTTGATCAACGTTATCGATAGAAAATTCTTAAACACTTAAACAAGTTAAATTGACATAATATTATGTTACAATTTGGTATATGAAATAATTTTACCTGGGAATATATTTTCCATATATGAAAAGGGATGATTTTCAAAATTATGTAGTTATCTATAAGGAGAGTGTGCTAGGAGTTAATAATATTTAAATTATTAGCATTTAGGGATTAACTAGTCATGCTTGTCCAGTTTTGAGCATTTATTATCATCATATTTAATAGTAGATTTCCTTTTTCCATCATGGGTTGGATAGATAGAAGTTGTAGGAACATTGAATCGAACAACTAGTGAAATAAGTTTCACAATTTGACTATATGGCATTCAACGATATGTAGGGTTAAAAAATTGAATTTTAAAAATGGTGCTTTTAGAAAAAATCTTCGAATGATTTTACAAGATGAAATAAGAGAGATGATTTTACAAATTAGAACTACTAAATGTGTTTTAAAGTTGAAAAATGTTTTGATAATGTTAAATCCCGTTGGCTTTGATAAATTCCAGTTGATATTGGAAAATAGTAGTAATCTTTCTTTAGGATATTTAAGACATAGATATTTTAAAACAATATTTGAGAGTAAGGTTTTCTTTGGACGATTTGGAAATAAGTCTTGATCTATTTTATGATGATCAGAATATTCTTCAAAGTTACAATCAAATGTTTGCTTATGCAAATATGATAGTGTGCTTAGTAAATTATCCTCTTTGTCATTGTATAATCGGGATGAATTCAGAACCGAATGAATGTAAAGAAGTGGATGACTGTGTTAAAAAAACTATTTGTTTATAAATAGAATTATTTCAGGAAATTTGGAAAAAGAAGATATATTTTTTATTAGCTTGTTCGAATGTCTCGAATATGACTAAAAATGGGTAAGAGATGTGTTTGGATGGCAAAAACTTCTCTTGAGTATTGCCCTTCTTAGTAAAGGGTAAATGTGTTGGCAACAAAATTGGTCACTAACACCCTTGAGTAGAGTTATGTAGAGAGATTAATGAGGAGAGTAAATTAGAACATAAAAATAGTGTAATTCAATGCAAAAAGAATAACAAAATCAAGAACTCCAGATTTATAGTGGTTCGGCGTAATTTCCTACCTCCACTTTGAATAAAATCTTTATCACTTTCACAATCACTTAAATACAGATACAATCCGTAAACAAATAACCTGAATACAAATTTGAATTATAAAGAGAAGAGTATAAATATGGCAGAGTCTCCCCGATATTCTCGAAAAAAGGTCCCTTTTCACTGCACCCCTGACCCTCTATTTATAGATGAAGATAGGCTGGATTTCCTTCTTAGGCCTAAGAGCAAAGTGCCTTGGCCCATATATGGAAACCATAGGTTGACCGAAACAGGTATGCCGAGCGATATGCCCCAATCGGCAAATGCCGACCCAGTATGGCCGAACGGTGATTATTTGGGTAACTGACTCTAAGCGATCTCTTAAAGGACTCAAGGTAGCTCGCAGCGGACCTCGAGGTAAAGTAGTGCTGGCTTTTTCATGTGACTTGCATCGTCAACCGAGCCACACGTTCCGCTCCAATCTGACCGAGCCATGTGTGACTTCACTTCCCTTGGCCGAGTGGTACGTGTCGGGCGAGGATGACTCAACTGACTGATAGATGCTTGCCGAGCATTCTGGACCGAGCGACGTGTGTCGAGTGACATGGACCGAGCGACGTGTGTCGAGTGACTTGGACCGAGCGACGTGTATTGAGTGACTTAGACCGAGAAACGCATGTTGAATACTTGGACCAAGCGACGTGTGCCGAACTATACCTACCGCACCACATGTAAATGCCAAAACACGTCAATTGCATTAAACATGTATATCATCAGACTCTTCTTGGTCAAAATCTGGTCTTGTGCTAATGATAATGTCTTCAATTGTCGCCTTGTAGCCTGGCCAAGGTGCCGGGTAACATTTGCCCCCAAAGTTTGTCGTATGAAGCAACACGACACACTTTGAATCAGCGAGTATTCCTTGTTTCCGGAAAGAATCCATCATGTTTCCTAAATAGTCATTATTCTTCAATTTTATCCTCCCAAGGTGTTGTATCCTTCTTTTGTCATCATGGCGCTTGATCGATCCCAATATTATAAATCCAGGGTTGTATTTCATTAGCGACCATCCGTATCTGATTCTAAAAGTCTAGTAAACTTTGGCTATCTGATCCAGTCTTTTCTTAATAACTTTAAGTGAGAATTCAACTTCTATTGATTTCAAGAAGTCAGACTTTTTCGGATGTACACATGCATATTCAGGTACATGTTCTTGCCATTGATTCTCGGATGCATTTTATATGCTCATAAGTCATCACCAGTTCCATCTAATTTAATTGCAATTGAATTGCGATTCCTTGTTTTAATTTTTTGTGAAGTAATGGTTGTAATCAGCCACTTGATGAGAGGAGACTTCAAGTTTTACATGGATGACGACCTCGGAGCATTAAGCAATGGCGAATGGAGTACGGCCAGTCATAGGCTCATGGGTAGATTTATATGCCCATAATGCCGTTGGGAGTTCATCCGCCCATTTACCACGAGCCTTTTCCAAACCTCTCTTCGGTGCATACTTTATGATTTTTTTCATAGCTTCAACCTATCCATTTGCAGTTATAATGGATCATTGAAGGTCATAAGGACAAATGACATTACGGACAATGAATTTGATTATTTCTTCATCTTGGCCGTGGTTAAAAGTACTTCATCTGCCTATTGTAAAGTAATCAACTGCTATAATGGCGTATTTTGCACCACCTTTAGGATCGGCAAGAAGATGATTTCAATGCCCCCAAGTGGAAAACGGCTATGGACTAGCCATTTGATAATTTCCATCGGCGGGGTTCCTGGATTTTTTGCAAACATCTTTTACTCATCTCATTGTCTTGCAAGATCAACCACATCTAGATTGATATTTGGCCAGTAATACCCGTTACAGGTATTTTCTTTATCATGGTTTTCCCCCTGATGTAATCGCCGCATTCTTCTTCATAGACTTTTCCCAAGATATCATCATGGGCGATACACCGAAGCATGGGTATAGATAAAACTCCTTTCTACATATGACTTCTTCTTGGATGATTTAGCATGAAGCTTTGAGGAGGATCAATTGTTTTCCTTTCCTTCGTTTAGTAAGAATTCCTTATTATAGAGACTTTGACAGGAGTCAAACATGACCCCTTTTCTGGCTCTATCTCCAACATATGGCTGATCTCCAACCGTCGATGCTTGGAGTATTAAGTATTTTAACCGAAACAATGTATGTCCGTTGCGCGTCCCTAAAACTGGCCAGCTGGGCCAGTGACCGGACTCTTTTCATTTTGTTCGTTGAGTATGTGTGTAATGATGTAATACGTGAAGTCGGTTAGTAGCACTTGGACCTGGCCGAGATAAGGAGCAAGACAATGCCCCTTAGCAAGATCAACTTCCTTAAATTTGCGTACTATCAATCAGGAATCACAAAAGATATGTAAAGTTTCACTCCAAATCCTTTAGCAAGTTTAGGGCTAGCGATCGAGGCTACATACTAAGATTCATTGTTTGTTATAGGGAAATCGAGTTTCAGGATGTAGCAGAACGATCATTCCTCAAGAGTCATTAACATGACTCTTATTCCATAACACTGATTACTGGATGCTATATCCGCATACATTTTCCATCTATTGATTTGTTCTCTACTATTCTTTGAGTAGTCATCTGATGCAATGAATTCGGGTATGAGGACTGCTAATTTCCTTCCTTGGATAGCCCTTCGAAGGAAATAAGTGATATCGAATTGACTTAGGTCGATATTCTATTTAAGTAGTCTTTCAGATGTCTCAAGTCGTTGTATGCCCTATTGCAATGGTTGCTAGGCATAGACGTTGATGCAGTGAGCCTAAAATTAAGAGTGGAGTATTCATGATGAAAACAATAGACATTGCGCTAGCTTTTGTATCTTCGGGTCGATATCCAATGTATGGCTCGCCATACTTGGTGAAATCACATAGGCATGTCAGATTGGGTCCAAGGGAACATGTCATCATTTATTCATAAAAATCCAACTAATTGTTTTATCAACATTGTACGAGCTGTGATCTGATATTCAGCACCCGCAAAGGGTCGCCAAGGCTGGCTGTAATGTCGACTGTCAGCTTAGCGGATGTAATCCCGGATTCTTTGAGTTCAGATGTAACTATTTTGCATAACATTCATTTTGAAATATGGTTAGGACGGTCAATGTTGATGGTTACTCTTGTCGAATCGTAGAGTCTTGTCATGAGTTATTAAGTCTAATAGTGAAGGGCTCTGAATGCTCTAATCGATTATCTACAAATGGCCAAAGATCAGGCTTAAAAGCACGTTGAAGGAAATCTCGAGTAGGGGTCAGCCTTGAGTTGAATGCATCTGCATAGCTAGATCTTGAATGAGTTTAACTTTGCTTACACATTCGAGTAACACACTTTCTATTCAATGCATTCTTGATCTTTTACTCATTCTTCAGTTTGGAAGTGATAGTCAGTTGCCCATGAGCTTAGGTATCGATTTAATGATTCCATCTATATGCATTCTTTCGGTCGTAGACTTAAGTAGTGTTAACGCTAAAATTTGAACGCTAACACCCCGGTGTGTAAAGTGTAGTTGTGAAAGCACCACCCGATGATTCGGGAACAGAGTATAAGCAGAAAACCACAGAAAAAGCAGTAAATAACAGTGGTTTTATAGTGGCTCGGCTCAATAGTTTGCCTACGTCCACTCTGAATATCTTTATTGATGATTCCGTTACAAGTCGATACAATTCTTTCCAAGTACAATACACTTTGAATTACTAAACACTTTGAACGTTTAGCTTAAACTTCAATGTAAGTGAAGGTCTTCAAATCCATGTCGGATGTATGAGATTCCTTCTTGAAGTTGTTCATGGTGTTCTACTTGTCTTGAAAGCTTTGAGTGTCGAGTCGGTTTGGAATGTAGCAGAGTATCGGTGCTTGGTGAGAATCCGCAAAAGTCCCTTTCATGCTTGAGGTGGGTTGGTATTTATAGAGAAATCCCCCCTTTAGGTCGTAAGTCGTGACTGGTCTAAGGTAAGTCGTGGCCGACTTATCTGGCCTCGCCCCATGGTCTCACAAAAGCTCATTTGTACAAGTCCTAAGTCGCCCACGAGTCAACATCTAAGTCGCAAATGAGTCAGCTGGTCCTTTTGATGCGGCATTGTACCTTCACCCAGTAGCTTTAGGTCGTGGACGACTCAGGCTAGGTCGTGAGTCGTATACGAGTTAACTGATAAGCTTGTTCCCTTCAGATAATAAGCCAAGTCTTGAATTGCGTACGAGTTAAGAGGTTACTGTGTTAAGCAAGGAGCAGCACCTCATTTGCTTAAGTCGCTCACGACATATGCTAGGTCGTAAGTCGCAGATAGCTCTAAGTCGTTAGCTCGCTTCCTTCTTAAGTCGTGCTTTCTCTTGAACTGTTAAGTCATCTTGTTCTTGAGTCGTGGGCTTTCTTAAGTCGTGGATGCCTTAGGTCGTGGAGCATCCCTTTCCTTCTAAACCGTTGAGTCTTAGACTTCCTTATGTCGTAAGTCGCTAAATCCTTCAACTCGTTGAACTGTTAGGTCGTCCATTCCTTGAGTCGTAGGTCGTGCCGCCAGCTAAGTCGCTAAGCCGTTATACTTTTTAGGTTGTTAAGCCCTTAAACCGTTAAGTCGTTTTACCCCTTAAGTTGTCCAACCTCTTGACTCGTTGAGTCGTGCATCTTTTAACTCGTTAGGTTGATAACTCACTGAGTCGCTTGTCCATTGAGTCGCCGCCCAACTTGAGTCATTTGCTTATTGAGTCGTTTGCTTATTGAGTCGTTGACCATAGGATTTAACATTTGCCCCTCGAAGTACACGCCTAAGTCGTAGGTCGTGTGCTTCGACTTATCTTAACTTGTGTGCCGGTTCAAATTTCATTGCCTCGAAATATAAAAGGCTTAGGTCGCCTCTTCTTCACCTACTTGCATCCGTGTTTACTTCCGCCATTAATGACCTTCGAAGCTTTTCAAAGACGAATTCGATCAGTTCTCCTCATCACTAATCAAGTTCCTTCCACCTTCATCATCACACTACGTAAGTAAACTCATCGCTTGCTCAATTTCATAACTACCGTTACCTTTCGAACATGGACTTCCCACTTTCCAACCCTAATCCAAATCCTCACACAGGCTTCATCTTGAGTCACGTTATGATCGATTACTGACAAGCTTGGAGCGGTTTGATTGAGTTTTTAGATGACTTGCAAGGAGAAGACGATGGGTTACCATATTTCGATTCAGTTGATCCACGAATTTAGAGGAGGCGATATTGTCCTACATGGGTTAACGGGTTAGGAGTTAGGAAGATAACGGGTTATTGATTAGATGGGAGTTTTGTTGATGAACTGAAGTGCTGACTTGGACATGAATCAATAATTTTGTGCGATCTGTGACCCCTCTCGACTTAACTAGATACGACATAAGCTTTGATTCGTGGACGAGCTAAGGCTTAAAGAAATTCCCGTTACTTTGAACTAAAACCTTCTCTCCTTAACACGCTTTGCGGCTTATAGGACCAACAATTTCAGGAGCCAACGACTTAACCTGCAGGAAATCCTTTAAGTCGTGGACGATTTGTCTTTTAGGTCGTGGACGACTCAACCTTTAGGCCGTGGACAACTCATCACTTGAACGATCTTATACTTGCCAAATTGTTTCCTTTAAGCCTAAGCCAATTGCATCCCACCCTGTTAGATTGTGAACGACTCATGACTTTGAGAACTTTAGACTGTGACTCAATGTCTTGAACTTTAAACTGTTAAACTTTGCTGCATTTTTTCACAGATTACTTTGCAAGCTAGCAATCTGTTAAATACATCATTTACAGAAAATTGGGACGAATATACTACCACTGACTGCCCACATCAAACGACAGATTAGTTAATAACGGATAATTAACTCAAATAAATTGTGTGAACGAAGTGCTTTCATCAATTTCAAGTAAAATATTAAAGCAACACTGAAATAGTCAATTGAAACTGACCAGCCTGCCCTAATATTATGCTTGAAGTTTATATTAACAAGTTCTGAAATTTTGTAATCGATCAATCATCGACTAGTTTAATTCCAGTTATATTTACTTGCTATTTTTATTAGTTTTGCACGACACTTCACACTTTTAGGAAACGTGCACCTTCACATTTGAATATCCAGTTGCTTGTGTAGAATGACTTCTCAGGAAGAAGATACAACGGTTCAGACTGGAGAGGCAACTGTTATTCCGGCTCCACTAGTCAATCCTCCCGAAAGAGCCTCTTCTACTTTATCGTACAGAGTTTTTCGCCAATTGTGCGCTCAGTTTGGCATTGCTGAATCAGATGCCATTCTTCCCGAGAGAAGTAACACTGCTGACATAGCACCCCCTGGCTTTGTGACGGTCAATCGACAAATGTGCCTGAGTGGGGGCGTTCCTCCTTTCAATGACTTTTTCCAACAACTTCTTCGTCAATTGGCCATCGCCCCATCCCAATTACACCCCAATGGTTATGCCATTTTAATGGGGTTGTGTGTACTGTTTAGGAGGACACTTGATCGATTCCCAAGCTTTGACGAGATTTGCTTCCTATGATCTTTCATTAGGACTAAAGATCACCCCTCTATTACTGTCGTGAGAAGTGCTCAAAATCGTAAATTGATCATCGGTCTTCCTGACAGCGCTCATGGGTTTTTAACTCAATTTTTCTATGTCCGCTGTCCCCCGGTGTTTTACGCTGTATGGAGGGAAGGAAGTAAGATTAACCATTCTTACTATGTTTGTTATCCGACTTTTGTGAGACTGAATTGTTAAGTGTTAACTCCGCTTCTCTTTTTTTTTTTTTTCAGCGCTCCCCCCTCCTTCTAGGGATCCCAGTCATAAGCCAACTTTTGAAAGGCTCAAGGCCGTGCCAGTTGAGGAGAGAGACATTCAATTTCTGTTGAAAGACGAGTTTTTGCATCAGTACGGACTTTTGCATACTTCTCGTTCTACTCATCCTCATGAAATCCCAGACTCCCCAACTAGAGCGTCGGATGCCCCAGCTTCTACTGACACATCTATACCAAAAGGACCTGCTCCCGAGGCTTCGCTAGTGAAGTGCTCCACCTCTGTTGATATTTTGGGGCCATCTGACGAACTTGCCTCGGTTATTGAGGAAGAAGAGCCTCAAGAATCTCCCCGACGTTCACAGAAATCTGGCGAAAAAGCCGAGAAAACTAGCCTTGTCAAGCAGAGCAGGGACGATACTTTCGAAGGGCTGAGCGACCTCTTTGCCACCTCGCAAGAGATCTTTAAAGATGATCCTATCACTACCGGGGTTTCTTCTTCAGTAGTCGAAGCGACTTCTATCTTGCAACAGACTCCGTCAACTCAAGAGTTGACGCTAACTATTACACCCACAACTACTCCTCAATTAAAGAGTGGTTCGTAGTTTGATGCGCGTAGTTTGCACATCACACACACTTAGAATTTTTTTCGGCACTTTTATGCTTCTGACTTTTTGTACTTTGAAGAATTCTAAAATTTAGCCCTGTTTTATTTTAGATCCTCCGATGGGGCGCAGCGGATCCTACTACGATGATTTCCAGCGCTACGGGAGGCGTAGCCAATATGATTACAGGCGTTACCTCCCTTCTTACAGAGAATCTGACGAAGAAAGAGCCGCCCGAAAGGCTCATGAGAAGAGGGCTCAAGAGGAGCGTTATGAAAGAAGAGAGAGGGAGGAGCGCCATGATTCTTCACAGAGAGGCGATGATTCTCATAAAAGAAAATCCCATGATGACAGAGGAAAAAGTCATATGGTTGAAGATTCGAGCAAGCGAGCCCGACATGGTGAGAAGCACACCTATACAACTCCTGAAAAGGTTACTGCCCCCGCCTCGCTTGACATTCCTTCCGGCTCTCCCGCTCTCGGGAAGACAGACATCCAAACAATAATTAGCAGACCCAAATTCCAAGTTGGACAGGGCCCGGCCACTTTGCAAAGTCGGTTTCCACAGTGGTGTCTGAAGGGAGTGAGGTTCGACCTTGACTTAGTTCCTATTGACAAGTCTGCCATGTTACGAAATCTCGACGCCGTCAAGCTTGATATTGAGAGAATGTCAAACTGGCAAAAACTTGTCGACGAGCTTCAAAAGGTTAATCGTGCAAACATAGAGGCCATGCTCACTATGGAAAATGATAAAGCCGAATGGCAAAAGGTTCTTGAGCAACATGACACTGAAATGAGGAGCATTGCTTCTTAAAACGAAGAGCTTGAAGCAAAAGTTGCGGAACTGAAACAAGAGCACGCTGCTTCCTCTAATTCTTATTCTCAAAAAGAAGAAGTGCTCCTAAAACAAGTGAGAGACGCTCATGCCAGCCAAAGAGATGCCGAAGACAGACTTGAAGTGCAAAAAAGAATTAGTGAGGGCTATGTTGCTGATATTGAGGAGCTTTGGAAGAAAAACAGCTCCCAAGAGGCGGAGATTCAAATGCTTAAGCTTCTACTTTCTAAAGCTGAAATGGAGCGAGATGAGGCCGTTGCCGGCAAAATTGCAGCTGAAGAATCTCACGAGGCGACGAGGACCAACATCAGCTCAACGTTATTTGATTTCTACCTGCATAGCATCTTGGGGCGCGGTAGCCTCGCCTTTCTAGGCCCTAAGTATGAAATTACTCTGGCTGAAGTTTGGGAAGCCGCACTCGATATGCTTGGTGGTAACGGCTTCTGGCTATGCTGAGTCAGCTCTTGAGGAGCATTATCTTGATGATGATGCTCGTGCCGCTCTCGCCAGGGGGAGAGAACAGCTTGCAAAATTAAGGGCCGAAATAGCGGCAGGAGAATATTCAGGAAAAATTATCTCAACTGCTCCAACTCAACCTTCTTCTTCAGCCGAAATTGACATTATCGGTTCTAGTTCTCATTCCCCATCTCCTACTAAAGTTACCACCGAGATCACAAGCATACAAGGTGGAGATGAAGGCGGCAAGAGTGCTGAGGCACAGGCTTACGAAGTTGATGTCAGGGAACCGACTTCTACAGGTAACCCTACTGACAATCTTGCCCAAGTAGACTGCTCATCTGTTTCTTACGAGCTTGATGGGCTTTTTGACTACTTCTTGAATCTTAGCGAACCTTTATCTCCTCTTTTTACTGACTTGAACTTTTTTCCTTCTGTAGAGAAAACGTCGGGCATTGTTCAAGCTTCCCCACCTCCAATTATTCCTACTCCATCTATTCAGGTGACTCCTCCTTCCGCCTCGCAACCGGGATCACAAGAGGAGCAAATAGAAGCTCTTCAAGACTTGGATGATCCCATTGCTTCACAAGAACATAAAGGAGAAGAAACTGAAGGGAGTGACAAGACTCCAGAAGCAACTGGTTCCGATGATGAACCATTAGCTAAAATTCTTTCTCCAGGGAGTGGGTCTTCCTCCAAGAAGAGGGGAAAGCAGGGAGTTTCCAAGAAGAAGAAGAAGAAGGGATCTTTAACTGGCGAAGAAGAGACAGAAGAAAGCCCGACTGAGCCCCTTTCTCCTTCATCCCCTACCCTTACAAGCCGGCCTAAAAAGTTGGTTATTCGGCCAGGTGCGGGCTCAAAAGGTGGGCGGAAGAAGAAATGATGGCTCTGGTTATGTGGCTTTCATATCGCTTTTTGCCTTTTTTGCATGTACTGACCGAAAATTGTGCGGGTACCGGCCCCCGCTTTTCTTTTTCTTTTTACTTTGGAACCTGTACCTGTATAAAATTCTAATAGTGTTGAATAAAATGATTCTTTTTCTTTGTACAAATTTCTGTCTGTATCTGAGAATGCATTTATTATTCATTTTTGTACAAGTTTCTTTGTACGATATTGCAGTGAGCTTGTGGTATATATTGTTCGAGCGCAATTTTACCGATGTAGTTATACCATGTTGCCCCTATACCATAAGCTCATTGTAATATTTCATTTTATGAGAAACTTGTACTTTTATTTTTTAAAGAATAATTATTCCACATTTGGAGGAATATTATTTCGTTAAAAAACAGAGTACAAATAAGTTTCTACGCTTCATCCTTCGAAGATATCACCTTTTATTTTGTGCATATACACATTTTACTGAATGAAATCTTCTATGTGGTAAAGCGGGTATTTGAAAGGTACTTCAAATTCTTTCTGAGGAAGAGAATTTTCTAGAATAAGTAATTCATTCTTCCTTTGAAAGTTATTTTTTGAAAAGTTGCACTTCTTGAGGAAGACTTTTTCACGTTTCAACACCTGGAAGTTTTATTTCAATCTCGGTGAAACGTGTGCCCCCGAAGAGGTCTTTCTTTCTTCCTTTTTTTTTTGCATTTTAACTCTGGTGAAGTGAAACTCCGAAGAGCGGCTGTTGCACTTCAACTCTTGGTGAAATGGGCCTCCGAAGAGGGCTTTTTTTCTTGCATTTCAACTCTGGTGAAGTGAAACTCCGAAGAGCGGCTGTCACACTTCATCTCCTGGTGAAATGGGCCTCCGAAGGGGGCTTTTATTTTGTTTTGCATTTCAACTCTGGTGAAGTGAAACTCCGAAGAGCGGCTGTCACACTTCAACTCCTGGTGAAATGGGCCTCCGAAGAGGGCTTTTATTTTGTTTTGCATTTCAACTCAGGTGAAGTGAAACTCCGAAGAGCGGCTGTCACACTTCAACTCCTGGTGAAATGTGCCTCCGAAGATTGCCTGGAAGTTACTCTTTCATGGTTGGAGGGTCATGACTCCTCTAATCTTTTTTGTTGAGTAGAGAACCTTCTTTTTTGCGGCATATGCCTCGTTAGAGGTCTTTATCCTCCGAAGAGTTGTGCCTTCGAAGAGGACTTGTGCCTCCGAAGAGGGCTTTAGTTGTTCCTTGTTCACTTGCTTATGCCTTTTCAGCAATCCTCTATATTTTCTTTTCAAGCTCGCACTCCCTTCTCTTACAAGTAGTTTGTTTAATCCAAAGAAGTGTACTTCATTGCTAGGCCAGTTCGCGAGAACGGGCATAAGCTTCTTAATTGGATGTTTGTTTGTTCAAACTTCTCAATTTATTAGCTAGAGCCCGTTTTCGGCGAAATCATTGGCCGTTCAATTGAGGCACTTCTTATCTAGGATTTAAATTCGGGGCTTTTGTGACTTGGAATTTTTTTTTGAATGATAACAAGAATCACTTGGTCTTGTAATGTGCAAATTTTATTTTCCTTGCCTGCAAAAATTTAAATCGACATTTCAGCAATACATTTAATGTACTTTTCATATCGAAAATAAAGCAAACATGTAATAATAATAAGGAACACAAGATTTATAGTGGTTCGGCCAAGAATTCGGGCCTACATCCACTTTATAGTCTTTCATTATTCAAATTGCATCGGTTTTACAATTGCTTTCAATTACCAGAATCATACATTCATAAATTTTTTTTTTTTACAATATTTCAACAAAGCTTTCAAGTAAAGTATGGACGCAAGTGATTGCTGTTCCAAGCTCTTGGAATTTGATCTCCTTCGAAAGTAGTGAGTTTTAATGTGCCGTCAAGAAGCTTCTGACCTATGACATATGGTCCTTCCCAATTTGGCCCAAACACACCTGTCGCCGTCATAATTCTCTTCAGGACTAGATCTCCAATCTCAAAGCTGCGTTGGCGAACTTTGGAATTGAAATGTCTGGCTATCCTTTGCTGATGGGCTGCGATTCTGAGCTCGGCCTCTTCTCTTTTTTCATCAAGGAGATCTAGCGCCTCAAGCTGTAGCTTTTCATTCTCCACTTGATTGAAATGAATTCTTCAATGTGAAGGGACCTCTGTTTCTACCGGAATCATTGCTTCTGACCCGTATGCCAATGAAAACGGAGTATGCCCAGTTGCAGTTTTGTGGGTGGTTCTGCACGCCCATAGTGCTAGTGGTAGCTTATCGATCCAACCACCTTTTGCTCGAGTTGCTGCTTGATGGTTGACTTGATAATTTTGTTTACTGCTTCCACCTGCCCGTTTGCCTGTGGATGAGCCACTGCTGAGAAGCTTTTTCGGATTTTGAATCGCTTGCAAAAATCTTGGAATTCTTCACTTTCGAATTGAGTACCATTGTCTGTAATTATCTTTTGGGGCACACCATATCTGCAAATGATACTTTTAGTCACAAAATTTATCATCTTTTTAGAGGTGATCGTAGCCAATGGTTCAGCTTCAGCCCATTTAGTAAAATAATCTACAGCAACAACGACATATTTGATTCCAGATTTGGCAGTCGGTGAAGGTCCTATAAGGTCTATCCCCCAGATTGCAAATGGCCATGGACTGACCATCTGCGAGAGTTCAGTGGAAGGTGCTCTAGGAATTTTGGCAAATCTCTGGCACTTGTCACATTTTCGGGAATAGTGTGCAGCATCTCGATTAATCTCTGGCCAAAAATATCCGTATCGGAGAAACTTTTTTGCTAAAGTTTGACCACCTAAATGATCACCACATTCTCCTCCATGTACCTCAGCTAGGATTGTTTTGGACTCTTCTCTGGATACACATCGAAGTAATGGCATTGAGAATCCCCGTCTGTACAATTGGCCATCCTGGACTATATAGCGAGAGGCCTTCCTCAGTAGCTTCTGCCGTTCTTTTGAATTTTGTGGTAAAGAGCCACTGAGCAGATATTCTGTTATTGGAGTCATCCATGATTCTTGCTCCTGAGACACACTCATGATCCAATCAATATCCATCTCATTAATGCTTGGAGTCGACAGGACTTCCACTGGAGTTAACCCCAGAAATTGAGCTTCGCCTGTGCTAGAGTACTTTGCGAGAGAATCTGCTTTCGTGTTTTCTTCTCGAGGAATATGGCTTATCGTGCAGTGATCGAAGTCACATAGAAGTTCCCAGGCCTTTGACAAGTAGGCAGGCAGATTTTCCCCTTTCGCTTGAAATTCCTTCTTGACCTGACATACAATAAGCTAAGAATCACTGAAGATCTGTAATGCTCGGATGTTTAGTTCTTTAGCAATTCTCAAGCCAGCGATAAGAGCTTCGTATTCTGCTTCATTATTCGTTGAAGGAAATTCCAATCTTAGTGCATAGCATAATGACCGACCTTCAGGGGTTTCAAGTACAACCCCGGCTCCAGAACAGTAGTCATTTCTTGCTCCATCAACATACAACTTCCACTGGATTGGGGAATCATCGATCGCTTCCTCCCCACTGTTACCCTTATCTGTGAATTTTGCGATGAAATCTTCTAAAGCTTGTCCATTGATTGCTTTTCGGGGGTGATAAGTGATGTCATATTGACTGAGCTCAATGTTCCACTTTAGAAGACGACCCGAAGTCTCAGGGCAAAACAGGACTAGCTTTAAAGGTTGATCAGTGAGGACTTTGATAGGATGAGCTTGGAAATATTGCCTTAACTTCCTCGATGCAACCAGTAGGCAATAGGCGAGTTTTTCCAACTTGGAGTAATTCATGTCTGCCCCAGTGAGTCTTTTGCTGATATAGTAAACCGGATGTTGAATCCTATTGTCTTCTCGTATCAGCGCTGCACTTAAAGCATGAGATGATACTGCCAAGTATATAAGAAGATCCTCACCATCGCCGGGCCTATAAAGTATTGGAGGCGTTTCCATATGGCGAATCAATTCATCAAAGGCTTTTTGGCATTCGGGAGTCCAATCAAAGTTTTTCTTTCCTTTCTTTAGAGTGTCAAAGAATGGGATGCATTTATCAGTAGCTTTGGAAATGAACCGAATCAAGGCGGCGACTTTTCCGTTGAGACTTTGCAATTCCTTCTTTGTTCTAGGAGCTTTGACTTCTTTTAAGGCGGTAATTTGTGCTGGACTAGCTTCAATGCCCCTAGAGCTCACGATGAAACCTAGGAACTTTCCGGACTCCACCCTAAATGAACATTTTAAAGGGTTAAGCTTCATTCCGTATTTTCGGAGGACTGCGAACATTTCTGCTAAGTGTTCTATGTGATCCACTGCTTTCTTAGACTTTACTAACATGTCGTCGACGTATACTTCCATAGTCTTGCCCAATTGCGGTTTGAACATAGCATTAACAAGTCTTTGGTAGGTTGCCCCGCATTCTTCAGCCCGAAGGGCATAACTCTGTAGCAGTAAAGACCAACATCGGTGATAAAGCTCGTGTCCTCCTGATCTAGCTCATGCATCATGATCTGGTTATATCCAGAGTAGGCATCCATAAAAGATAACAATTCATGTCCCGCCGTTCCGTCTACCAGTTGATCGATCCTGGGTAACGGGAAGCAGTCTTTGGGGCAAGCCTTGTTTAGATCTGAAAAATCGATGCACACTCTCCATTTTCCGTTGGCTTTCTTAACCAGCACTGGATTTGAAACCCAATCCGGATAGGTAGATTCTTTGATAAAATTATTCTCCATGAGCCGATCAACTTCTTCTTTTAATGCTGCTGATCTTTCTGGACCTTGAGTCCTCCTTTTCTGTTTCACAGGTGTAAATTTTGGATCAATATTCAGAGCGTGTACTGCACCTTCTGGGGATATTCCGCACATATCGGCATGAGTCCAAGCAAAAACATCCAAATTTGCATTTAAAAAAGATATTAAGATATTCTGAATCGACACATGAAGTTGTGAACCCACATTCAACACCTTATTTGGGTCCTTCGGGTCAACAGGTACTGGTACTGTCGTTTCCACTGGTACCACTCTATTCTCCCCTGCACTGGCTTTTCTAGGATCCATCTCTCTTTGTGCTCCGCTGTGCTCGCCAGTGTAGGGTCCGCCCTGTAATTGCTACAAGGCTGGTTCTTTGATGAGGACTGGGGTTGCCGCATCGTTTCCCATTTCTCTTTTCCTTGCTTCTCGCAGCTCTGTCAGATAACACTCCCGCCCAGCATTTTGATCCCCTTTTATAACTCCTACTCCATTGTCTGTGGGGAATTTAATGGTGAGGCACCATGGTGCCAGAACAGCTTTGAACGTTGCAAGAGTTGGACGACCAAGGAAAGCATTATAAGCGGAAAATTCGTCAACAATCACAAAAGCTTGCTTGCAGACTACTTTTCTTTCTCCCTCTCCGAGTTCTACAAGCAAATCAATGGTTCTTATTGGCTGCTTTGGCTCCCCAGTGAAGCCAGCGATCTTTTGTGACGAGGCTTGCACATCAGTCATAGGGATCTTCATTTGGTCGAATGTTTTCTTGAAGAGGATATTACAGGATGCGCCACAATCAATGAGAACTCTTCTGACAATAGCTGGCCCGATACCAGCCGAGATGACTAAGGGATCCAAGGTAGGAGCTTCAACACCTGTGGAATCCCTGGCTCTGAACACAATATCATCATTGAAAGTTCTTTGTTGTTTCAGGGGCGTAGCATCTTCCAAAACAAAGACATCTTCTTCGGCCGGTACATACTTCAAAGCCCGGGTATACCTTTCCATCTCACCCCAGCTCCTGCCTGTTGGGTGAGGTCCTCCCGTAATGACATTGATAACAGGCCTTCCGGATTCATGCCTTGCATCCTTCTCACTTGTCCTGGGTTGATGAGCAGGAGCTCGTTGCCCCTGACTAGATGAAGCAGGATTGCTGCTATTCTTTTCTACAAATTGCTGCAGCTTGTTTTCCCTTATCAATTCTTCAATCAAAATTTTCAATTGGCGGCATTCATCGGTATCATGACCGGGTTGATTATGGAAACGACAAAACTTCCCGCTTTGTATAGCTTTTTTCCCAGTTCTCAGAACGGGAGGTTTAGGATAATCAACAGAATCTTTAGTGGCAAGGTAAATACGCTCCGGCGTATCTGATAAAGGGGTATATTCCGATGGCTTGAAGGAACGAGGCTTCTTCAGATTTTTCTGTTTCTTCCCATCGTTATTTTCCCTTTTCTGTCCTACAGATTCATTCTTGCATGGAGCAGCAACGTTATCTTCAGCTTTTTCCAATACTGCCTTTACCGGTACAGGACGGCTTTCCAGGCGTATGAACTCATCTGCTTTCTTGTAGAATTTTTCAAGGGAATTTGGTTCCTTCATGTTTAGCCATCTTCCAAATTCGCTCGACTTGTCGATGGCCCTCATCAGATAAGTCAAGATCATCCGTGGTTCTGCAATGTCCACCTCGGCCAGCGCTATATTAAAGCGATTCAAGAAAGATCTGATGGTTTCCCTTGGATTCTGTTCTAAACTTGATAACGACATGATATTTTTGGCTTTTGAAGCATATAGTCTGAACTGCTCCTTGAATTTTCGGGTTAGGTCAGAAAACTGATCTATAGACCGAATTGGTAGCTTGGTGAACAAAAGCAGAGCTACACCTTCCAAATATACGGGAAAATATCGACACTTTATTTCATCAGAAGCTCTGGCACCTGTCATGTGCCAATGATACTTATACAAGAATTCGTTCGGATCACTTGTTCCCTTGTAAGCTGGAATAGTTGGAGGGACGAACTTCCTTGGGAACTCAGCTTTTAAGATCCTTTCGGTAAACGGGGTTTTACTTGGAGCGAAACCCCATTCCTTCTCGTCTTCATTCCTTTGCATGCTCTCTTTCATGATTTGTCGAACCATTTCAGAAAGATACCCCTCATCATTTCGAGCTTTAGATCCGCCAACTTCAAGAAATGTCTGCTCAAAGGGGCTGGCAGCCCTCTCAGGAATGTTTCTTTCTTCAGCATCATGAATGTTTCCAGCAAAGTTCCTTTCATTACCCGTTGGTTAACGGTTTACCCCAAGCAAATCGTTCAACTTATTCAAAATTAGGGCATTTTGGGCATTCTGAGCCTCCAATTGTGCACTTTGGGCATTTATCTGCTGGTTCAGCCCTAAGATTACAGCATCGAACTCCGCTTTTGTAACCCCAGCAGGTGGAGTGGTCTGATTCGGTACCGGGGAAGCGGAGGTTCCCTCTTGAACATTTCCAGATCTAACAGATCTACTCCTTCTCCCCGGAGCCATGATTTCAGATAAACTTCTAGTCTTCAGAGAGATTACTTCAACAAACTTTCGTGGAGCAATGATGATAATTCGCCTGAGTTCAACTCTCAATGAAAGCACCAAAAATGTTAACGCTAAAATTTGAACGCTAACACCTCGGTGTGTAAAGTGTAGTTGTGAAAGCACCACCCGATGATTCGGGAACAAGGTATAAGCAGAAAACCACAGAAAAAGCAGTAAATAACAGCGGTTTTATAGTGGTTCGGCTCAATAGTTTGCCTACGTCCACTCTGAATATCTTTATTGATGATTCCGTTACAAGTCGATACAATTCTTCCCAAGTACAATACACTTTGAATTACTAAACACTTTGAAAGTTTAGCTTAAACTTCAATGTAAGTGAAGGTCTTCAAATTCATGTCGGATGTATGAGATCCCTTCTTGAAGTTGTTCATGGCGTTCTACGTGTCTTGAAAGCTTTGAGTGTCGAGTCGGTTTGGAATGTAGCAGAGTATCGGTGCTTGGAGAGAATCTGCAAAAGTCCCTTTCATGCTTGAGGTGGGTTGGTATTTATAGAGAAATCCCCCCTTTAGGTCGTAAGTCGTGACCGGTCTAAGGTAAGTCGTGGCCGACTTATCTGGCCTCGCCCCATGGTCTCACAAAAGCTCATTTGTACAAGTCCTAAGTCGCCCACGAGTCAACATCTAAGTCGCAAATGAGTCAGCTGGTCCTTTTGATGCGGCATTGTACCTTCACCCAGTAGCTTTAGGTCGTGGACGACTCAGGCTAGGTCGTGAGTCGTATACGAGGTAACTGATAAGCTTGTTCCCTTCAGATAATAAGCCAAGTCCTGAATTGCGTACGAGTTAAGAGGTTACTGTGTTAAGCAAGGAGCAGCACCTCATTTGCTTAAGTCGCTCACGACATATGCTAGGTCGTAAGTCGCAGATAGCTCTAAGTCGTTAGCTCGCTTCCTTCTTATGTCGTGCTTTCTCTTGAACAGTTAAGTCATCTTGTTCTTGAGTCGTGGGCTTTCTTAAGTCGTGGATGCCTTAGGTCGTGGAGCATCCCTTTCCTTCTAAACCGTTGAGTCTTAGACTTCCTTATGTCGTAAGTCGCTAAATCCTTCAACTCGTTGAACTGTTAGGTCGTCCATTCCTTGAGTCGTAGGTCGTGCCGCCAGCTAAGTCGCTAAGCCGTTATACTTTTTAGGTTGTTAAGCCCTTAAACCGTTAAGTCGTTTTACCCCTTAAGTCCTCCAAAACCTCTTGACTCGTTGAGTCGTGCATCTTTTAACTCGTTAGGTTGATAACTCACTAAGTCGCTTGTCCATTGAGTCGCCGCCCAACTTGAGTCATTTGCTTATTGAGTCGTTTGCTTATTGAGTCGTTGACCACAGGAGTTAACAAGTAGCTATAAGCACTATATATAAGTTTCAATATTGAGCTATCGTAACCAGTCTTTGGATGATCATGCGTCTGCTCCCAGTCTTGGGTTGATAATTGTACTACATGGACGGTTGAGTCTCATCTTAGCAATGTTTTATTCCCACCTAAACTCCAAAGACATAGAGATGGTCGGTGAATAGTCGGTTCACATACATCCTGCTTCTCGCTCACGCCCTAAGGACTGGGGCATATATCGATAAGTAGGATGGCTAGCCATGCCCGCTTTAGCTTTACTCTCTTTCCCATCGGATCGTGGGATCAGGTCAGTTGATGGGAGGCTGGGTCTCGCCTATTCCGAATTGTATTGTGATTTTTCATTCCAAGAGGAACACTTCGATGCCTCGTCCATTTCAGGGCATAATTTCGGCAATGGACGTTTAGCCATGTCTACTTTGGTTCATGTTCCATAATCATATCTCGGGGTAAGGTTGGCTCAAATGCAGTTGGGTCATGCTCATCTAGTTCCATACTCCTCCAGACGGATCGAAGGAGGGTGCTGGAGAATTATGACCAAGTCTTCACGGTTTACTCGCCTTTCCATACTCTAGAGGTAATAGTTTTTCAAGGAACATCCGAGTCACATTCGTATGTGCTTGGTGCGGATCTGTATTGACCCTCGATCTGAGGTATGATATAGTCGATCGCCCATAGCTTTAGATGTTATTTCGGTTAGTTCTATATTGAGGCCTTCCTATATTCATTGCCTTAAGTTGTAAAGAATGCCAAGCTAGAGCTATAATAAGCTCTTGTATTCAGACTTTAGTGATTTACACTCCTGCTTCCATCATTGATTTGGCAAGGCCCCTAACCGGATAGTCGAACTCCATCCTTAGCGAGTAAGTACTCCTCCTGTCGGTTTCAGGCCGAAGTTTACGGAATAGAGAACGGTTGAAATCCACCCATTTATTTATCGATGTTTATAAACCACTATGCATTCTGGTGACTTAGTGTTATTCTCTCCTCGGTCGACTCATGCCTAATTCGTGTTCATGCTTCGGTCCACGCTCTGGAGACTTAGAGATTTGTCGAATGGTTTATGCTTTAGCCCACAGTTTGGGACATTGAGATTTTCTTCAATTCGTTTATACTCCAGTCTGTGCTATGGGGACTCAGAGTACTCTAGTACGCTAGATTTTTCTCAAGCCATTTATACTCTAGTCCATGCTTTGGGGACTCAAAGTGCTCTAGTCTGCTTCAGGGACTTAGAGATTTTTCTCAACTCGTTTATACTCTAGTTCGCGCTCTGGAGACTCAGAGTACTCTAGTCCGTTTCAGAGACTTAGAGATTTTTCACAAATCGTTTATACTCTAGTCCACGCTTTGAGGACTCAGAGTACTCTAGTCCGCTTCAGGGGCTTAGAGATTTTTCTCAAGTCGTTTATACTCTAGTCCGCACTATGGGACTCAGAGTTATCTAGTCAATGCTCTGTGGACTTAGAGATTTTTAAGTTGTTTATGCTCTATTCCGCACTCTAGGGACTCAGAGTACTCTAGTCCGCACTCTGAGGACTTAGAGATTTTAAGTCGTTTATATTCTACTCTTTATTGTGGGGACTAAGAGTATTCTAGTCCACACTCTGGGGACTTAGAGATTTTTAAGTTGTCTATACTCTTGTCCGCGCTCTGGGACTCAAAATACTCTAGTTTGCTTCAGGGACATAGAAATTTTTGTTGAGAGCAGTCGTACTTCCACCTGTTTAATTTGTATTTCATTTATCGTATGTAGGTAATGTTGTCGAATGAACGATCGAACCACATTTTCTCATGGAATGGGACTTTGCCCCCAGCATGAAGGACAAAACTTGAAAAAGGACATCGATTCACGTCCGCTCGATGATTATAGCTCTTCTAATCAAGTCAAGGATGGAGGCATATGACAGATGGATGGATCACATCCATGCTGGGTTGGATAATCAAGTCTCGTGCAATTTGCTTCATATTTCTTTCTAGAAAATAACGATAATGGATTATCGAGTAGACAATGTAAGTTGCATATGTTTCAAGGTGCAGTCGTGTCCATGTATTGAGAGCGATGGTTAATAAGTGGGCAGTCCATCACAGCTACTCCAATTCGAGGTTTCGAACAACCTTTTGTGTTTAGGGTAGGATTTGATGTGTAGATGATCAAATCACGTCTACTCTAGATAGATACCAACGTCAAAGTGGTCTTACAGTCAAAGTGGAGGTCGACAAATGGACGGTCCGTCATGTTCGCTTTGTATTGAGCTCTGATCGTGATGAGCTTTTCAATCTCTAGTCTATAGGCCCAAATCGAAGGCATATGGTTGATGGTGAGCGGTCGAATCATGCTCGTCTTGATGAAACTCCATATGTCCGATCACATTCTGCGTGGATTGGTTGGCGGCCAAATCTGAGTAATTAGTCACCTGCACGGTTTTGAAAGAATTTTAGTTCAAGTCAGTCGTAATTCAAAGCATAATTGAAATTAAAATAATCCAAAGAAAAATGGTATAAATCTCATTGATAAGGGGGGCAGTATCGTGTGCTCGCTATTCAACCCTGCCCCTAGCCCCTTCTAGCGGGATGTCGACTACCAACGGTCCAATTGATAATTGCAATTCTTTATTGATGGGCATCCGAAGGTCCTGGCTTGCCATTCTACAAGGCTTGCACGTACTATTGAAGCTTTTCTTTCTGAAACTGCTTTCTGATAACAGCTTGGAGGTGTTTGTAATCGCCAGTGTTAGGATTACTGTGCATCTTCAAATATACAACGTTCCCCTGATTTCCTCTGGACTTCGATGGACTCTCTCGAGGTTGGTTTTCTTTACCACTTTGAGTCACGAGTCTCCAAATAAAAGCTGTCAATTGAATCTTTCAAAGAGCATACGAGTCTAATTTTGAGATCTTGTTTTGCCTACCGGATCAGTGTCCTTAGTCGATGGGCCTGCATTATTATTTCTCCTAGTCTTTTCCAGTTCTCCTCACTTTGGTTCTGAATCATTTTGTGACTGAAACAATCCAGGGCCATAGTAGGCTCTCCAGCTAAATAGCTTCCAAAATATATGTGGAGGTCGAATCCCCTCAAATGCGATCAGTATGTTATCCTTGTTAGAATTTGGAATAAATTACATAGAGCCAAACATTGGTCTGCTTGGAGTCACTAAATTTAAAGTGCTAGGTCGGTGAAGAATGGCGCTTGGAGCCATCTTGGCGTTTTCCTAGAGTCATATCATCTATGTTCTCCAACCATTAGGAGTATCGTTTGTGTAGCGGTTGCTTGTCTGTTCCCTTGATGTCGTTTAGAAGCTGTCGCTAGATCTTCTATGCCATGGTTTATCATGGGATGTAAGGGAAGTGGATAGAATGTTCTTTTATTAAGTTGAGTTTTGAATTCACTATCTAGAGGCACTGCGCTATGGCTAGGGTTCGTACCTAAAAATATTTTTTTTTGAAAATAGGAGTCGTATAAGACACCAATGTAACTTAAGTTTGGATCGGCCAAGCATGGCTCAGACAAGTCAGTTCGGCCAAGGTAAATCAGCTAAGGTGGGTCGGCCATGGTGGGTCGGAGAAGGTAGATCGGCTAAGGTAGGTCAGCCAAGGTGGATTGGCCAAGGTGGCTCGGCCCGGAGTGGCTCGACCTGGAGTGGCTCGACTGGAGTGGCTCGGCCATGGCAGTTCGGCCAAGGTGGTGTTGGTCAAGGTAGCTCGGCTTGGAGTGGCTCAGCCAAAGCCGTTCTCCCAAGTTGGGTTGGCCAAGGTGGCTCGGTCTGGAATGGCTCGGGCAAGGCCGTTCGACCAAGGTGGCTCGGCCTGGAGTGGGTCGGCTATGGCGGTTCGGCCAAGGTGGATCAGCCAAGAATGGATCATCATACACCTTTTCTGGAGTGTTCGGCATAGACTATTTTGGAAGCGGTCGGCATATGCCTTTTCTGGGGCGATCAGCATACGCCTTTTTTGGAGTGGTCGACATACGCCTTTTCTGAGGCGATCGGCTGAATTGGCTTTAGAGGAGGGTCGGTGTTGATTCAACTTGAGTGTGAACTTCAACATCCAATCCACGGATCTTGTGTACATCAGTGAATCCAATCCTTTCACATGAACATGCATACTTGATTAACCCTAAACATGAAAATTAGAAAAATCAAATATTCCAAAAACAGGGGCAGTAGACTTTGTAGGATCTAGATTAACCCTAGAGGGGGGGTGAATAAGGTTATAGCAAATTTTCTCGATATAAACACAGAAATAAACTGCAGAAATAAATATGCTGAATAGTAAATCACACACAAAATTTACCCAGCTTCGGCAACCCCTGCCTACTGCTGCATTCACAGATTTCTATTAGAATTAAACAGTATCACGCTTACAAACACTCTACTAGACTCGCAGACCCTTTTGCTCCCGCTCACAAACACTCTACTAGACTCGCAAATATTTGCTCCCGCTCACAAACAATTTACTAGACTCGCAAACATTTGCTCCCGCTCACAAACACTCTACTAGACTCGCACACCCTGCTCCCGCCTATAGAGTTTCGTTTACTCGCAAACTCTGCTCCCGCCTACAATAGAACTTTGATTACTCGCAAATTCTGCTCCCGCCTATAGAGCTTTGATTACTCGCAAACACTACTCCCGCCTATAGAGCTCTGCAAACTCGCACACCCTGCTCACTGAACTAATTCTAACTAGACAATCTGACACGACCTAATCCCTAGGTGGTGATTTACAAATTCTTTGACTTGAAAAAAAAATAAAAACAACAATTAAAAGACAAATAAACAAATAACCCTAATTTAAAAAACCCTTAATTAAAACTCTTTAAGAAAATAAGTCGGCCCCTTTGTTTTCATTTACTAGCCTATTCCTTTTTGTCTCGTTCCTTTGCTTGTGAAAATAATTGTCGGCCTGCTTCCTTTCTTAATTAGGGCTTTGCTTTCGTTCTCTCTGCTCTGGAAATTAGGGCTTTGGTAAAATCGAAGGTGCCGCTTGAATGTAGATCGACTATAGTAGCTACTTCTTCGTTCTGATTCGGTAATCGACCCTCTAGCTCTATTTAGCTTTCGGCTACCCCAATTTTGATCGAGTTCAACTCTGATGCTTCGGTATGTAATTTTCCTTTTTGCTTTTACAATTTTGGCTTACTCGAACTCGATGATTAATTTGCCGACGATGATTGGGCTTATATAGGATTCGAAATCCTATTTTTGCGTTCGTATACGTTCATTTGAATTTGTCTTCATTCGTTCGATCTTGTCTTGATGCTTGAGATTTATCTCTGACTTTTTCATATGCGTAAATTTTGATACTTGCTTCTCACGTCTTGGTTGACACGGTTTTGATTCATTGCTTGGTCAATACAGTTTTGAATTGTGATGATCACGGCTTGATTTTTAACTTGGTCAATTACCTTTGCTACCTCGATTTTGGACTTGTTCATTATATATCTTCGACTTCGGTCATTTTTATTTTTATTTTAAACTGCACTTCATGATATTGATTGAACCTGTACACATGCTTGCTTCGGCTTCAGCTCGATCATTTTACTGTTGACTTATTCAACATTGAATTGGCGATTTCACTGTCACTTCGGCCTTTTGATTTTCTAAACTTCGGTCTTGTATCACTGATTGACTTTTAACTTGTTGCGTGAATTTCATTTCTTTGTCAATAAGGCATTTTGATCGAGCTCTGTCTTCATGTAGCTTGCTATGTTGTTGGTTCATTTGAAGTTGTAGCATTCATGTTTGACATATATGCACTGTGTGGTCTTGAGCATTTGCACATTTGTTCACCTGCACTTGTTACTTCTGTTCACCATTGGTCTCTGTTGCATTCATTGTTGTTGTCATATACATTCATCAATGTTAGCATCTGCATTGCATAATTCATGTTGTTGCCTGGTCATTTGTGCACTGCCTTTGGTTCATGTTGTATTGTCTCTGTATATTTGTTATTCTTCTCTGTCCATTTGGCTGCACATGTGAACTTGTGTATTTGGTCTCGTCTCCATATAGTTGAAGCTTGCTGTGCATTGGTTCTCTGTAGTCTGCACTTGTATAGTTGGTTCCATATTCATGTATCTTGATGTTGTATACACCTTTTCATGCTGCTGTGATGCAGTTTCCTTCACTGTTGTATCATGATACTTGTTTGCCTGCAGACCATGTTGCATGTATGTTTGTTTGGTAGTTGCTTCAGTCACTTTGTTGTATACTTGGGCTTTGAACATTTTCAACCTGATGCATCTGGACTTGAGCATATTTGATGAAATTGTTGTCTGGTCTTTGCATTGCTGTGCATACTTGTTGTTTGGACATTTGTGCAGTTTGGTCTTGCTATTTGTCGAGTTGCTTTTGTTAGTTTAGTCGTGCACTTGGTCTCTTCACTGTGTTCTCTTCATGCCTGACTTGATGCTGGTTTTGAGGCTGTGTCATGTTTGAACATAGCATTCATGTGTACTTTTGATTCGCACCTGAGTTAAATCCAGTTTTAAAACTCGGGTTTGACCTTGTGCTGAGAGTCGTGATTTTCAATGTTATTGCACGTGAGTTGAACCCGGTTTTTCATTTGGGTTTGACCTGTGCTCACCTGTCCCTGTAAATCAATCAAGTGTATATATCGGCGTGCACGGCCTTGTGGCATATACAGTAATGCACTGTCTATGTCACAAGTTGTTCGTGTATGATGAATTCAAATTTAAATTATGAGGAACAACCCGAATAACTGAGGCAAATCATATTTTCAAAAATTATCTTTTATTTTTGAATTGCAAAAATATTTCTTTTTCAATTTTACTGCGTTAGTTTATATTTTTGCAGATTGCTCAGATGCTGGATTCAAACTGGAATGCAGTCGAAGATAAAAATATAAGTGTGAGTGATATGTAGTGAGGTGCTGATGTAAATGTGAAAATTGTGATGTAATCAAAGTTGTATAGTTATAGTGAGAGCATGAAGTCGTACTTATTCAAAATTTGTAGTAAATATTAGTTTGAATAAAATATTCGTTTGAATTCAAATTCTGTGTAATTTATTTTATTCAACAAATATTTATTTAAACTATGAAAAATAGAATAGTATATTAACAAATACATTTAAACGAATGTATATATGTTTATTATCATCAAACAAAAATCATATAAGCGCATATTCAACAATCTCCCCCTTTTGATGATAACAAACATATATTTAAGATTTTGAATGTATTAAATGTATTTGATCGTTCAATTTGCTCCCCCTATTTGAATGCTTCCTCTCTACATGATACTCCCCCTACATATATGCATACAAATAAAAATATGTAAATGAGCCTATATGCAAATTGAAAATTATTTGACCTTTGCTTGATTCTATTTGACAAAATCTTAACTTTTCTCTCCCCTTTTTGTTATCAGCAAAAGAATAACAGTGTTATAAAAATAGGGATGAAGTGACAGACATGAACCAAACATTTAATTCAAATGAATATAAATATCAAATTTCAATAAAACTCAAACAAAAATCATAATTACCCTTGTTAGGCGCATATTCCACTTTCAAAAGTGATGGGGATAAAATCATCAAAAATTCATATAGTTATGTTTATTTGTGGTATATTTATTTCAGGAAATTTGAATATCTACTAACCATGCATAACCGTTAGGACTATTAAATGAGATTAGTAGTATTCCAATTTAATTTAAAAAATGAAATCAAGTATCTTCTAACCACGCATGACCGTGAGGACTTTTAAATGGGATTAGAATCAACTTGTCTATTAAATCAATTAATTTTGATATGCGTTCCATACATGCATAACCGTGAGGACTTTTAAATGAGCATGGAAGCACATAATCAAGAATCCAAGTAATTCACCCATGCATAACAGTGAGGACTTTTAAATGAGAGTGAATACTTTGGATATTTATTTTTATTGCTAAATATAATAAATTGAAGCACAAATAATTTCCTTTACAAATTTAAAGATATTGAAGAACAAGTGATTTCCTTTGTAAACTACCACAAATTTACATACTAAATATGATCTTGATGAGTGATGGTCGATAGAAAGATGATAGAAATAGAAATGGTCATGGAATTTTTACCCAACAAAAAGTTTTTATAACTCTTGTTATGAAATTCTAAAGAAATTTTCTAATTATACTTTCTCGAGTTATAATATATAATAAATATCAACATTCATCACTTTTTCAATTACTATTCATCTTTTCGATAATCATTAGGGAGTTAGATTAGTCAAAATTTAAAATCAAATAAAAATGACTAATCTGCAAATATGGTCAAACATGATTTTCTCGAGGGGGTTTTATAAGAAAATTTTCTGCTATTTGAAAATTATTTCAAGTGAAAAATATGCAGATATTTTCTTTGAAAAAACGATGCAGCAAATGAATGTTTCAAAAAATTAATCACGTTACACTAGTAATTTTTTTATCAACTATATTACCAGTGTAATCTGCATCTGAATTTAAATTTCACTCAATATTCACTCGTTGAATTTGATAGACCAAACCATGAGTTGTGTATCAAAAATTTCAAACTCAATTTTAGCATTTTAAATGTCATTCTTTTGGATTTGAATTGAGACCGTGTTAACAATCAAACAAATATCATAGTGTCAAACTTAGAAATCATAGGATGAACAACTATCAACAGTCATTAAAACTTCATTATTATTTCAAAACAATTTCTTGAATTTTCAACAATTTCATAAAGTTTCAATAATTTCAAAAAATCCTTTTTAACAGCTTTCACATGAAATTTGAAATCTTGCAAATTTACATGAAGTGACCAAAATATATCTACGTGTAGCATGAGTAATCAAATAACATCATTTGACCGAACAAATTTATATGGATTAGTTCAAAGTTGAAAATCTGATTGGTCATCAATTAAGCACAAATCAATGTCATAAATAAGAACAAGTCTAAAAATCATATTAGTTAAATCCGAATCAGTCAACCATCATAATTACTCCAAGTAATTCTATTTAAAGATAATTGGTCAATATTTGGAAAAAGTCATAGAATCAAAAACATCATCTTTTGTTCATCTAAATATTGGCTGATTTAGAGTATGGTGCAGATAATCACATTTAATATATCGTTCAAAACAAAATTACCTGTTTTACCTTTACAATAATTTTTCGTGATTGCCCATTGTGATTCTGTCACCTTTATACTAGGCTAAGGAACTTTGCTTTGTCGCCCGTTATGTTTCTGGAACAGCCAAAATCCAGAGAACACTGTTGTTGTTCCTTAGCCTGCCACCACACCTACACGATGAAAGATTTTTGTGACCTATTTGTTTTTATAGGTCCATGATTGTTAGTGGCAGAAAATGAAACATATGCTTGTGGAGACCCAAAACTATTTATATATGTTCCTTTTGGCACCCAAATTTGTTTGACTTTCAAAGATTTTATATTTGTGCCTTTTGGAACCCAAGTTGGTATAGTTTTCACGTGTTTGGGTCTATACCCACAATTATTTCGATTGTGTCCAAATTTTCTACAAATTGTGCACATAGAATTACCTTGATTAATCTCATTTCTAACATATTCAGAATGAGTATATCCAAGTCCTTGTCTATCAATATTGACACTTTGTTTTCCTATTAACATATTCAACGATTTTTCACTTTTGGAAAAATTTTCTAAAGTCGTTGACAATTGTTGGACTTTTGTTTTTAAAGATTAATTTTCTTTCAACAATTGAGCGCACCTTTTAATAGAATTTTCTCTCCTAGTATTTTCAATTTTTAAAATCAGAATTTCATTTTCAAGTGATTTCATTTTAATTTCTGATTTTTTAATTTCTTCTTCAAATGTTGGACACTTATCACACTTAGGGATCCTACTTTGATAGGTTTTAACTAATTGGTCAAGTTGTTCATTCAATTCTATCAAAGTGTCTTTTTGTGATTCAAGTTTAGCGTATTTTTTCCTAAGTCGTTCAAAACAGCCATTTACTTTGTGGAAATAAATAAGTAATTCAGAGTGAGTAAGTTTTGGTACCTCGCTTGGCTCGTTGTCGTCGCTATCGGTTATATTCCCATGAAGGCACATATCTGCTTTCTCACTTTCACTGCTATCGCTTTTATTCCACGTGGCTGTAAATTTCCTTTTTGAATTCTTCATTAGTAATGCCAGCTCGGTTGGTTCATCATCATCATCCTCATCACAACTGCCATTTACCAATCCGGTTAAGCACATTTCTTTAACTGAGTCGGTTGTGGAAGACATCTCATTGCTGTTGACTTTTGCACCATATATTGCATCGAGAGTATTCCAGATTTTCTGTGCATTTTCACTAAGAGAAAAAAAATTAAAATTATCACGATTAATATGAGAATATAATATATGCATAGTAAGAGCATTAATCGAGATACTTTCCTTATCGGTTTTATCACACCCATTTTCAATAATAGCCCAACATTTAATATTAACAGATTTTAAATAAAATTCCATTTTCAATTTCCAGTTCAAAAAATCCATTCCATCGAAAATAGAAGGAATAATATTGGAATGACCCTCAACAAAAATATTACCTTGTGGATTCATGACTCTATAGTTTAAAACAAAATACCGGGCTCCGATACCACTTGTAGGATCTAGATTAAACCTAGAGGGGGGGGTGAATATGGTTATAGCAAATTTTCTCGATATAAACACAGAAATAAACTGCAGAAATAAATATGCTGAATAGTAAATCACACACAAAATTTACCCAGCTTCGGCAACCCCTGCCTACTGCTGCATTCATAGATTTCTATTAGAATTAAACAGTATCACGCTTACAAACACTCTACTAGACTCGCAGACCCTTTTTCTCCCACTCACAAACACTACTAGACTCGCAAACATTTGCTCCCGCTCACAAACATTCTACTAGACTCGCAAACATTTGCTCCCGCTCACAAACACTCTACTAGACTCGCACACCCTGCTCCCGCCTATAGAGTTTCGTTTACTCGCAAACTCTGCTCCCGCCTACAATAGAACTTTGATTACTCGCAAACTCTGCTCCCGCCTATAGAGGTTTGATTACTCGCAAACACTGCTCCCGCCTATAGAGCTCTGCAAACTCGCATACCCTGCTCACTGAACTAATTCTAACTAGACAATCTGACACGACCTAATCCCTAGGTGGTGATTTACAAATTCTTTGACTTGAAAAAAAAATAAAAACAACAATTAAAAGACAAATAAACAAATAACCCTAATTTAAAAAACCCTTAATAAAAACTCTTTAAAAAAATAATCCGGCCCCTTTGTTTTCTTTTACTAGCCCATTCCTTTTTGTCTCGTACCTTTGCTTGTGAAAATAATTGTCGGCCTGCTTCCTTTCTTAATTAGGGCTTTGCTTTCGTTCTCTCTGCTCTGGAAATTAGGGCTTTGGTAAAATCGAAGGCGCCGCTTGAATGTAGATCGAATACAGTAGCTACTTCTTTGTTCTGATTCGGTAATCGACCCTCTAGCTCTGTTTAGCTTTCGGCTGCCCTAATTTTGATCGAGTTCAACTCTGATGCTTCGGTATGTAATTTCCCTTTTTGCTTTTACAATTTTGGCTTACTCGAACTCGATGATTAATTTGCCAATGATGATTGGGCTTATATAGGATTCGAAATCCTATTTTTGCGTTCGTATACATTCATTTGAATTTGTCTTCGTTCGTTCGATCTTGTATTGATGCTTGAGATTTATCTCTGACTTTTTCATATGCGTATATTTTGATACTTGCTTCTCACGGCTTGGTTGACACGGTTTTAATTCATTGCTTGGTCAATACGGTTTGGAATTGTGATGATCACGGCTTGATTTTTAACTTGGTCAATTACCTTTGCTACCTCGATTTTGGACTTGTTCATTATATGACTTCGACTTCGGTCATTTTTTTTTTTAAACTGCACTTCATGATATTGATTGAACCTGTACACATGCTTGCTTCGGCTTCAGCTCGATCATTTTACTGTTGACTTATTCAACATTGAATTGGCGATTTCACTGTCACTTCGGCCTTTTGATTTTCTAAACTTCGGTCTTGTATCACTGATTGACTTTTAAGTTGTTGCGTGAATTTCATTTCTTTGTCAATAAGGCATTTTGATCGAGCTTTGTCTTCATGTAGCTTGCTATGTTGTTGGTTCATTTGAAGTTGTAGCATTCATGTTTGACATATATGCACTGTGTGGTCTTGAGCATTTGCACATTTGTTCACCTGCACTTGTTACTTCTGTTCACCATTGGTCTCTGTTGCATTCATTGTTGCTGTCATATACATTCATCAATGTTAGCATATGCATTGCATAATTCATGTTGTTGCCTGGTCATTTGTGCACTGCCTTTGGTTCATGTTGTATTATCTCTGTATATTTGTTATTCTTCTCTGTCCATTTGGCTGCACATGTGAACTTGTGTATTTGGTCTCGTCTCCATATAGTTGAAGCTTGCTGTGCATTGGTTCTCTGTAGTCTGCACTTGTACAGTTGGTTCCATATTCATGTATCTTGACGTTGTATACACTTTTTCATGCTGCTATGATGCAGTTTCCTTCACTGTTGTATCATGATACTTGTTTGCCTGCAGACCATGTTGCATGTATGTTTGTTTGGTAGTTGCTTCAGTCACTTTGTTGTATACTTGGGCTTTGAACATTTTCAACCTGATGCATCTGGACTTGAGCATATTTGATTAAATTGTTGTCTGGTCTTTGCATTGCTATGCATACTTGTTGTTTGGACATTTGTGCAGTTTGGTCTTGCTGTTTGTCAAGTTGCTTTTGTTAGTTTAGTCGTGCACTTGGTCTCTTCACTGTGTTCTCTTCATGCCTGACTTGATGCTGGTTTGAGGCTGTGTCATGTTTGAACATAGCATTCATGTGTACTTTTGATTCGCACCTGAGTTGAATCTAGTTTTAAAACTCAGGTTTGACCTTGTGCTGAGAGTCGTGATTTTCAATGTTATTGCACGTGAGTTGAACCCGGTTTTTCATTTGGGTTTGACCTGTGCTCACCTGTCACTCTAAATCAATCAAGTGTATATATCGGCGTGCACGGCCTTGTGGCATATACAGTAATACACTGTGTATGTCACAAGTTGTTCGTGTATGATGAATTCAAATTTAATTTATGACGAACAACCCAAATAACTGAGGCAAATCATATTTTCAAAAATTATCTTTTATTTTTGAATTGCAAAAATATTTCTTTTTCAATTTTACTGCGTTAGTTTATATTTTTGCAGATTGCTCAGATGCTGGATTCAAACTGGAATGCAGTAGAAGATAAAAATATAAGTGTGAGTGATATGTAGTGAGGTGCAGATGTAAATGTGAAAAATGTGATGTAATCAAAGTTGTATAGTTATAGTGAGAGCATGAAGTCGTACTTATTCAAAATTTGTAATAAATATTAGTTTGAATAAAATATTCGTTTGAATTCAAATTCTGTGTAATTTATTTTATTCAACAAATATTTATTTAAACTGTGAAAATTAGAATAGTATATTAACAAATACATTTAAACGAATGTATATATGTTTATTATAATCAAACAAAAATCATATAAGCGCATACTCAACAGACTTAGTTTCTCTGACTACGGATATTAGCTTCCTTTATATTTCTTTCAAATCTGAGTAGAATAGGAAGTTTTCTAGTAAATAACTAGATCTATCTCGCAAATATGGAAATCCCTATAAGATGATAAGATCCAATCAAGCTGAGAATTCAATTCTCAGTGAAAGCACCAAAATGTTAGCATAAAAAATGGTCAGTAACACCATGAGTAGAGTTATGTAGAGAGATTAATGAAGAGAGTAAATTAGAATAGAAAAATTTGGTAATTCAATGCAAAAAGTACAACAAAAACGAGAACACTAGATTTATAGTGGTTCGGCGATTTTACCTATGTCCATTGTGAATAAAATCTTTATCACTCTCTCAATCACTTGAATACAGATACAATCCATAAGAAAATCACCTGAATACAAGTTTGAATTAAAAAGAGGAGAGTATAAAAAAGGGCAGAGTCTCCCCAGTGTTCTTGAAAGAAGTCCCTTTTTGCTACACCACTGCCCCTCTATTTATAGACGAAGATAGGCTGGTCTTCCTTCTTAGGCCTAGGAGAAAAGTGCCTTGGCCCATATATAAGAACCCCAAGTTGAACGAACCAGGCATGCCAAGTGATATACTTCGATCGACAAATGCCGACCAAGGATGGCCGAACGGTAGTCATTTGGGTAATTGACTCGAAGCGATTTCTTAAAGGACTCGGGGTAGTTCGTAGTGGACCTCAAATTAAAGCAATACCGGCCTTTGCATGTGACTTGCATCGTCAATCGAGCCACACGTTCCACTGTAATCTGACCGAGCCATACGTGACTTCACTTCCCTTGGCCGAGCTGTATATTCTGGGCGATGACGACTCAATTGACCGATCGACACTTGCCGAGCATTCTAGACAGAGCGAGACATGTCGAGTGACTTGGACCGAGCGATGCGTGTTGAGTGGCTTGGACCGAGCGACGCGTGTTGAGTGACTTGGACTGAGCGATGCATATTGAGTGACTTGGACCAAGCGACTTGTGCCAAACCATACCTACCGCACAGCACATAAATGCCAAAACATGTCGATTGCATCAAATCGTTATATCATCAGACTCTTCTTGGTCAGAATATTGCCTTGTGCTAACGATAATGTCTTTATTTGTCGCTTTGTAGCCGGGCCAAGGTGTTGGGCAACAATATGATACTACTTGGTAGCACCTAGTTCCTTGACACCGTTTTGGAGTTACTTAGGCTACATGTATATTTCCAATAGCTTTTTGCAATAAAATCCGGATATTGTGTTCTTGGATCCCTAAAAAAGAAGTGTTTTCAAAGTAAAAAGATATTTTGAAGGTAAATTAATAAATGAAGGTAAATTAATAAATGAAGTTTAATTAGGTTAAATTTGACAGGTAGATTTGATAAACTTTGTTTATTTAAATTGTATCTTTTGATTTTAACATCTAGGATGTGAAGAATTATTTGATGTTATTAGACTGACTAATAGATATTTTTACCTTAGTAGTGTCTAAGAAAAAGTAGAATTTAGGATGGAGTTTGGATATCAGCATCCTACTCTTCTTATCTACTTACCAGGCCAATTAGGATAAGGAGGTTTACTTGGTCGACTTAGTTTCAAGACCCAAATTATTTTTGGCCTACATCTAATATTATAAAATGAAAAAGAATTAAAAATTAGAGTTTGTATGTACTCTTAGGATGTAGAACAGTATTATATGGGTTAATAAACTTAAAAATTGATTCTTATGAAGCATGGTGGGAGGGTAGAATGTAGTTAGAGTAAGAATCGTTAGATCAGCACGTGGTACAATGAAGATCATTTCTCCTCTTCACATAGTTCTTGATCCTAGATTCAAGTATATGGCTGGAGATGTTTTACACCATTCCAAACCAGGATTTATCACTCAATTTATACAACGAGTGTTGGTAAGGTTTCTTTCGTGGAACCAAAAGTTATCTATCATAGTTTATAGCTATACAAGGAGAACAGAGGTTTCTATTTAAGAGGCCTTATCAATGTTTGCACTAGGAAGTCGGGTGAGCGACACTAGTCTGGAAATATTGTTACGTTTTTGAGTGAATGATCAAAATTAGATTTTACATAGGAATGATCTATGTACATTATATGGAATAATGAATAGTTTAAGTGTTTTTGGGAATTAAGGTTGTGGTACAATTTCGTGGATGAAATTCTTTTAAAGGGGAAGAGTATAACGACACGAAATTTTACCACCTTAATTTTTGAATATTTAATAAATTTTAAATATTAAATATAGGTTTTATAATTAGAGTAAATAATAATGAATGATGATAAATAATTTTCAAAATTTGTTTGCTAATATGATTAGTTTATAGAAAAATAGAAAATGTAATCGAAAATCACTTTTCGAAATTTCGACTTTTCGACATCCAAAAGGTTGTCCGCAACGTTGTGCACACTTGTTGCATCATGCACACATATATATGATAGGATCAATAACAATAAAACACTCCTATTTACATACTAACACATATTTAATCAAGCATAAAAATGGATGTGACAAGTTATGTTATAAAAGGCATATATACACACATACATAAACACACTTATAAATACAGATATATATACACACACAGATCATGTGCCATACCTTAAGTATACTAAAATATGGCCTAGGAGGGGGTAACATGTATATGTGAGGGAGAGGAGAGGTATGGGTGCATGCATGCACGCATGTATTATTTCATTAAGTCACTTTACATATTTTAATAAATTCCTAAGCCTATAAATGCCCCTCTCATTCCTACATCCTCTTCTTTGTTTTCACTTACATTATCATGTCAAAACCTCTTCTTATCTTCATGTATTTCAACGGCTTACATCTTCAAATTCCTAAGAAAAAAGATGGAGAAAATAGTGTAAAAATATAATTAAAACCTTCCATTCACTTACAAACCTCTTCTCTTCACAACGCAAACCCCTATACCTCAAAAACACCTTGGGCCGAGCCAAATTATGCCCTTGGACGATCCCATTTGCACCGTGGAAGGTTACACTTGGTCATATTTTCAATTGAAGGTAGTTTGCTAATGTTGTAGCCAAGTTCGTGCAAGTTTAGTTTGAATTAGACAAGTTACGGTGAGTAAAATTCATATTTTAAACTCAAGTAACTAACTTTGTTAAAAGTTGTAAATTTATGAGTTAAAATATTGCTTAAGTATGCAGTAATGTTATATGTTGATGCATGCATATATGATGATTTGGAGTTGATTACTTATGCTGAAGTTTCAGTAGGCTATAAAGATTATACCTTGAATATTAGAAACATTGGTTAGTATTTGTGAAGTAATATTCTTGCTTATGATGGTGTTATAATGTTATGATGTGATATTATGTTGGAATGTTGTATTTTTCGAATGGGTTCATGACACAAAGTTGTGATTTGTTAACCAAAAGTGATGTAGAAATCCGCTTTTTGTCGAAAATTTTATTTTTCTTCCAAAGTGAAAAGTTTTCCAGTTTAAAACCTTGATTTGGTTGAAAAAGTTTAATTTCATGTTTCAAAGAGGATAAGAGTTCAAAACAAGAAGTTTTAATAGTTAGAAAAGGAAGTTTCAATCTTTTGAAAATTACAAGTTCGTATAGCGATAGTTGCTATACGCGCAGTTTGAAAAATCTAACTATTTCTCCAATACCTACTTTCTTTCACTTAGAAATATTTTTGGAAGTATTTTCTAACTTTATTTGTGTAACTAAAGAACAATTAATTATATATTTATTAATTTAATGATTATATAATTGATTAATTAATTAATAAAGGCAATTAGTACTGAATTATTTGTTAACAATTGTTTCTAAACTTAAATGTTAATCAACTAAGTTATTCATAATTTTCTACTTAATTAAATTAATTTTTATTTAATTACTAATTAGGGATTAATTAATTATTGGTTATTTATTTAGTTAAGATAATTATTATTTTAAAAAGGGGTTTTATTTAATTAATCTTTATTTAAAACTAATTATGTTTTAATATAGTTTTATTACAGTTTAATTGCTCATAATTAGAGCTTAATTACTATTTAACAAGGATCCGATTCTCATTTACAAGGAATTGTAATTTACTTTAAAATCGCTTTGAGATTAAGCAATTAGTTATATTTTAAACTGTTTGATTTCAAATTTTGTTTTAAATCAAGGAATTTTTATGTTGCTTACCCTTGTGTAACCTCACATGATGAGAAAAACTAAATGACATCTATTAGTAGAACAAAACACCATTCTGCTATTACAACTAACTTGGACGTTACATAAGTTGCTTGATGGTTATGTGTTGATCCCTTATATACCTGTTGTTATGGGATGTCATGTTAAACTGGATAAATAAAATCAAAGCAAAAGTGTCATTGTCGTCATTAAGCCTCCATTTAATTTTTAAGGATGAATATTTCATTTTATTTTTGAAATGGTTTCATAGTTATTGCATTTTTGAACACAATATTTAAAGAATAATTTGACAAATGGTTCTACTAAAGATGTTTGTAATTAGTGGAAGTGGTTTTCCATGTTATGAAAAGAAGTTTTAATAAAGAGTATTATAAAGGAATTTGGAAATTTTTAAGGTGTTTTAGGTAAATGGATATGAGTTTTTAAGCAAAGATGATTTCATAAATAAGAAAGATTTATAAAAAGATTTTCTTATTAAAGGAAGCTAAATTGATTTAAGGTCATTTAGGAAGTCATTGGAACATGAAAGGTTTATAAAGAACTTTTATAAATGATTTTGGGGTATTTACAAAAGAATTTTTTGGAAATGATAAGGATATTCATAAAGGATGTTTATAAAAGGGTTTGGATACCTATAACAAATTTATATAAAAAGTTGGATGCTTACAAAAGCCATCTATGTAAATGATTTTGAATATTTATAAAAGGGCATATATAAACGAATTTGGGAGTTTGAAAAGCATTTTCAAATGGATTTGGATTTCAGGTAAAAGATTTTTCATGAATGAAATAGATTTGATTAAAAAGGATTTATCGAAAGAAATATAAAAAATAATTTAAGATTTGAGTTTCTATAAATTGAACTTCTTAAAGTTGGTAGTACGGAATATCCATTCCATATTTAACACCGATGGAATAGTATTTAGGGTTGTCCTTACCTCCAATATAAACGCATTTGTTTCACCCTTTTTAACCGGATTTGGAAGTAAGAAATTATTTGCAAATGTTTTGTGGGTATACTTATGTCAGAAAGATAAGTATATGTATGTTTTAGACAAATGTTTTGAAAAGAGATTTATTAAATAAATAATTATTTTGAGGCTTAGTGGCTGTTATGGATAAATAAATCTCAAATGGAATTTGTTTTTTTTAAGTGATAGTTAAATAACCGACTATTAAATATGGATCCAAAACGTAATTTTGGAAATATCTAGGAGACACACGCAAGTTATTGGCATAGTCATTCCCGTTGATGTTATACTGTGCATATAAATCTCGTTTCATTCTCTTAGGACAAATGATAAGAAAATCTGTCCACTAATGGTTAGAAGTTGATCTTTGCTCTTGTCTTTGGCTATATATTTCCTAAAGAACCAGGTTTAGTTTACCAGAAAATATCGAATGTTGTTTCGAAGAGAACGGGATCATAATGTTATTCGAAAACCACTTCGATCCAACTTAAGCATTTTGAAGTGAAGACATCTTGAAGATGATGGAGTTAAAGATGGAGCTCTTTTAAGTGCAAGGGCTGCTTGCTACTTATCTTGAAGGTAATTCCAAAAATGGATGTAGTAGAGGTAGTGCCTTCAATTTGTTCATAACCTAAACAACTTGTATGGACGAATGCTGGCATTGCATTGCTACTTGGAGGACAGTGTTAGCATCTCAAGTAGGAAGCGCTATATAAAAGGTAAAACGTAGCCTCAAGCCTCATTAACCAGGAACATCTACAATAGGGGAGATGCAGCAGGGCTAACTGGGTCGCTACCAATTAGAGATGATCACCCCTATCTAGAGTCGATATTATCTCTCATTTGTATGCTTAACCAAGGGTGATCATATTCGGTACTATATAGTGAGGGGTAGGTCGTTGTTCGCAGGGGATCCCGAGGAGGTCCACGATTTTATTTTATCTAGAGAAGCACCGTGACGGGTGTTACCCAAGTAGCCCAATCATTGTATATAATCCATTCTCTAACAAGCGCGATACAGACTTAGTTGTGCCCAATTATATTGAAATGTAGGATGCAAGCATTTCAGATATATTCATATTTTACTTTGACACCAAGAAATTAGTATAATATCAATGGATTTTCTATAGAAAATGTTTTGCTTATCATAAAGAAAGAAAAACAGTTTACTTTCTTTTCCTAAACTCTTGAGTGCTCAAATTTTAATGGATAGCTAAGTAGTTCAGTATTTCTGCAGATTCATCTTGGAGGAGCTTTGAGCAAGTGACTTCACTGATAGCTAGTCATTACCTTTTTTCCGCTATATTATATGTATATTGTATCTGTTAGGTGGGGACATGCTTGTATAACTGTCCTAGGATAGAATTTCTGTTAGAATGACTGTGACGTAACATTTTTGAAATGACTTTGTAATATATTATGTTGAGTAATATATATTATTTCGTATGCTGTGAGATTCTATGTTATTTAGTTTTCATCTCTTCTTATCTTTCGTTTTCCTCTACCCTTAATGGCTCGTCTTTCGGAGTAAGAAAGGCAGATCGTTACATCCACCATCATAGTTAGATTCCTTACATATTGTTGCAGTGGTTGCTTCGAATCAATTCTTCTATCAGGTTGCGAAGGTGTCTGCACTTATTCGTTCCAGTATCTGGCCCCTGGTGTCCAGGTATAGCCTCTTTAGGATTTTGGTAAGGTTAGTTGTTACAACTAGCCTTTCGACCCATGGAAGTTGACACTAATACATCCATCTTATCCACATGCTGAAGATCTAAGTGCTGGAGAGATAGAATTTTTGGATGAAAGAAAGAAAGACAGAACATAATATCACAATGTGATGAGTAAACTATAAAATATCAATAATTTTACAAAAAAACATTTATACGCATACATAAATCAGAGTACTAACTTATCATCATCTTAGACAGTTATAACAACCTATCTTTAAAAATGTTGATAAATACAATGACAATAGAACAACGGAAGATAAAATACGTGAATACGCCATGGGTGATCCTACTTGTATCTTGAAGCTCCAAAGTTGTCAGCTGCATTTTGGAAAATATGCTTAGGTGGACCCAAGCATTATAAGTAAAATAACGCTCGGATCACTCTGGTATGCCAACCTGAGAAGCGCAGATTTGATGGATTAACTTAATGCAATAAAAACAATTCAGAGTATCTCGTAAAACCATGCGGCACGTAAACACGAACGGGTTTTTACCTTACAATATTACAAATACAATGATGTTAAATAATGTCTACGTGTTTAAAATAAATAGGAATCATTATCGAAATTGTTGCATTAATTAGATTCTAACATAATTGGTATACAAATAAATTCATTGGCGGCACATATTGGAGATTGAATTTTCCAACATGACAAGGTAAAGGACTACCTTCCGTATAGTACTCGTTTAGATAAAACGTACCCAAGGTCGAACCTATCGACCCCTACCAACACAGAGTCGACTGCCCCTTTAAAATAGCATACTGAATTACATCACCCCTTGGGTACCAGCTATGGAAACCTATTCCAGACCCAGGCCCCGCCCGCATGTGCATACCAAAACCGTAAATTTCGATCTTTATCGAGGAATGATGCTCCTAGTGGTAGCGAGCCACATGACGCTACCGCATCTCCCTTGTTTTATTCAGTACCAGGTTGTGAGGCTTGTGAGGTCACGATTACCTTTTTCCTTTCTTAGAAATCCCACCTGGAAAGCTAACGTTTCCTTCTAAGCACAACTTAATGCCCTCATTCATCCATACAAGTTGTTCAGGATAAGTAGAAAATGAAGGCAGTAATTCTACTACATTCATTTTGGAATCACTCTCAGGATTAGTACCAAGTATCCCTTGCAATTCGAGGAGCTCCGTCTTCGATCATCTCGAACTAGTATTGAACCTCTTCCAAAGCGTAGAATGCACATGTGATTTTGGAATGGTTATGGTTTTGAGTCTTCTAATATAATTACACTCCTCTGCTTATCGGTCACTCAAAAAATCAAATCGATAGTACCAGTAAACTCAATTTTGGTTCTTTTGAAAATAATCAGACAATCACAAAAGCGGAGGTAATCTCCTAACCATTTAAGCAAATGAATTTCCTTGTCATTTGTTTAAGGAGAACAAAAAAGATTTATATGCACAATACAACATCATAGAAAATGACTGTGTCGCATAACCCTTGTTTTTCCCCGAGATATTTCCAATATTATATTTCACGAAGATTCTGATAGTTGGTTATTTAACTATCAAACAAACAAACAATCCAATCATTAATTAAATTCCATGTGGGCTCCACTAAGCCTCTATTGATTAATCTCTCATTGATTAAAATCTCTTTAAAATATTTGACTCAAAATACCTTAACAATGATAATATTCCCAAACCCCTTATTGTTCTTAGACTACGTAGAAAAATACTCATACTTATCTCATTGTTATACGTATATTCACAAACCATCAAGCCTTAAAAAATATATCTTTATACCTATATCGATGGTATAAGTATATTAACAAAAGCCTTAAGGAAGATTCCCTCTTTCCAAATTCATATTTCAAATGGGCCAAAACAAATGCATTTAAAACATTTCTTACTATAAACCAAACCACGTATACTTTGTGTTAAGTATGAAAATAACATTTCCATACCACCATAATCAAGAATGATTAATTATCAAAATTAAAACTCATCCCTTTTATAAAATACCCTTTTTGTTTTCCCATTTCATTTTACACATACTTTTTATAAATCTCCAAATTTATTAATGAAATTTCTCTTATTAATTTCTTAAATGATTTATAAAATCTCTTTTATTCATAAAACTTGTTCTATTTATGAACTCTTTATAAATCTCCCTTTATAAACCCCTTTATAAATTTTTTTTATAAATTTCTTTATAAAAGTCCTTTGATAAAAACTAAAACCCATTTTTATAAATCTTATATATATACATATATATTTAACACAAATCTTCGTTATTTTTAAAGTGTCAGTTATAAATCCAGTCTTTTCTTTTACAAATTACGATTTATAAATCTCTCCATCACTTATACGGTACCATTTATAAATCTCTTTTTCAAAATCATTTATAAATCTTCTTTACAAAATATCATTTATAAATCTTCTTTAATATCCGTCTTATTAACTAAAATTCCTTATATAACTCTATTTGTTTAAACGCGTTTAGTAAATCGCTTAATTGATTCAAACTCAATTAATCAAATCAATCAATTAACCTTTAAACTCATTTGTTACATAAATTAATTAAACGTAGATACCATTAATTTAATAATTAATTGTTTTAAAATATCATTAATAAAATAACTAATCACCTTTAAAACATCATTAATAAAGCAATAATTTACCATAAACAAATTAATAATATAATTAATTAGCTATAAAACATCTTTTATAAAATAATTGATTACTTAAACCTCATTAATTAAAATAAATAATTCTCTTTAAAACATACTTAATTAGAATAATTAATTCAATATTCAAATTCGGAAAGAGGCATTACTACCCCAGTAGTACTTAAACAAGCTACCATATATTTTCATATCTCAAAAAAATTAAGCTTTTTACATAAGCAAATTTCATATTCAATACGGCTAGGCAACCAAGCTTTTGGCCCTCGACAAATTAACAGTCAATAATTAACTCAACATTTATCCAATATTAATTAGTCCACATATTAATTAATTTCACAACTTGTTTTTAGTTGGCGAGCACAGAACGTGGATTTATTCTGCTCAGTAGATGTCCACAATAATCTATTTTATTTAATTTAACAGAATGGTGTCTTATATGGCCAAATAGATATCACCAACGAGGAATAATTAATTTAACGAAATTATTATTCGAAATAATGTAATAAAATTCAATCAGTACTATTTAATCATAAATTTGTGTTTTTCAAAACTATCAATAAGTTATACCATGATATTATACTTGTTAGTACGAACCCATTGCAAAAATCCAAGAGTTAATCAGATTTCATACGAGAGAGTTATGACAATTTATAATTAACACATTCAATATATATATTTTTAACAAAGAAATATATTATTTTTTCTCACCACCCACTCCTATCTCTGCCCAACATAGAAGTAAATGAACCCAAACCTAACAGTGCTCTGTCTTCTTCTTCCAAAATACAATTTACAGTGCACCACTGCTCACGCATGCACGTTGCACCTTCATCCTCACCTCCAACTATCTATCTACGGCCACCAGCATGCACCTCTATGCATACTGTTAACGCTAAAATGTGAACGCTAACACCCCGGTGTGTGAAGTGTAGTTGTGAAAGCACCACCCGATAGATCGGGAAAGAATTACAAGCAAGTAATAGCAGAAAAGCAGTAAACAACAACAATTTTATAGTGGTTCGGCTTAAGGGTATAGCCTACGTCCACTCTAAGTACTTTTATTAATAATCTCGTTACAAGCTGATACAATTCTTCTCAAGTACAATATACTTCAAGCTACAAGTGATTTGGAACAAGTCTTAAGCTTCAATGTCGATTAAAGTCTTTAAATTCATGTTGAAGATGTGTGGTTTCTTCGTGAAGTTCTTTGATGTATTCCTCTAATCTTGAAAGCTCTAAGTGTTGATGAAGTTCTCAATACAGCAAGGTAACGGTGTATGAAGAGAATGTGCCAAAAGTCCTTTGAATGTTGGAGGTGGTTGCCTATTTATAGAGAGTTTCGGTCTGGAATTATTGCCAAGTCCTAAGTCGTGGCCGATTTAAGTTAAGTCGTAGCCGACTTAATACGAGTCGTGGCCGGTCCATCTGGCCCCTTCATGGCTTCACAAGAGTTCACTTGCACAAGTCCTAGGTCGCCTCCGAGTCAGCACCACCCCTTCTTAGTAATATGGCCTCGGGTTTGCATTTAATAGCTTTAAGTCGTTCACGACTCAAATTAGGTCGTGAGTCGTGACCGAGATAACTGGGAGCTGAATCGTGCACGAGTTAAGAGGCTGCTGTGCTGAGTAGCTGCATTGAACTCATCTTCCTTTTCTTGAGTCGTGAACGAGCTAACATTGGTCCTAAATCGGTTGTGACTTGGGTCGGCAACTATTCTAGGTCGCCAGCTTGGTAAAACATTAGATCGGTAACTCGGTCAGGTCACTGAGTTGGCATCTCTTTTAGGCCTTAGGTCGGCCTTCCTATTAAGTCGGCATCCTCTGAGTCTTAAGCCAGTACCCACGTTAGGTCGTCCACTGTTTTAGCCTTAACTCGGTATTTCTTAAGTCGGTATGCCTCTCAAACCCTTAAGTCGGTAACCCTTTGAGCCTTAAGTCGGTCTCCCTGATAAGGCAGTTAGGTCGGTATCTACGTTGAATGTTAGGTCGGCATACCCCTTAGGCCTTAGGTCGGTACCCCTGTTAAGCCTTAAGTCGGCATGCTTCTAACTGTTAGGTCGGAACCTCTTGATGCACTAGATCGTTAAGTCATGGTCGAGGCGGAGTTAACATTTGCCCCTCGAAGTATACGCCTAAATGTTAGGTCGTGTGCTTCGATAGCCCTTAACTCATCCCTTCTTAGGTCGGTAGGTCGTATACAAACTAACAGTTAGACCGTATGCATTGCTCCAAGTCCTCCACCGCAGGGTATAAGTTGACTTTCTTCCTCTTTCTTCGTCACTTACTCTCTTGCCTGATTCCGCCATTAAAGTATTCTCAAGTTCCTAGAAGCGATTTCCTTCCAACTAATCACCGATAACCTCTACCATCCATTGCGTAAGTGATTCTATTCCTCTTTCGATTGTAGATTACTGTCGATTCATGAATCCTGTCGCTCGAACACGAATCGCCTTTTTGCGTGATGCTCCATCAAGAATACCATTGTTTTCGTAATTGATGAAGTTTAGGTTGCTTGAGATGATCGTTGATACAATGAAGGTGGCTTATCGCTTCAGGCTCGATGGTCTTTGATGGCAGGACATCGGATCTGTAACAATTTCAAATTGTTTTATTGGGTGATTGGATTACGTGAATGAAGGCGGCTGTTGATGGAATGGTTATTGGGTTAACGGGTTGAATGTAGTGAGATGTTAGTCCGGAAGCGACTCAGTGAATTTGGGTAGCTTAACATTTGGCCGACCTTACCCTTAGATCGTAGCCGAATTAATTCTTGGGAAAATCTGCCGATCTAATCTTCTACTGATTTAAGCTTTAAAACTGTGACCGAGTTAATCCTTCAATCGTAGCTGAGTTAAGCCTTCAATCATAGCCGAGTTAAGCCTTCAAACCGTGACCGAGTTGACACTTAAATCGCTGCCGAGTTAACACTTAAACCGCTGCCGAGTTAACACTTAGACCGTTTAAGGAACCAGAAACCTAACCTTAACTCGCGATAAATTCCTTGGGTCGCAGCCGATTTAACACTTAGATGCCCAACTCGAATCCCCACTTAAAAGCATAGTTCCAATTTGAATTCTTAACTTGATCTACTGTGCTAAACAGCTTAAATTTTGGATCATTTTAACCTTGTTGCTTTACTTCATAGACCACATTGTCTCATAGGTTAACAACCTGCTGAAAACAACAATCACAAAGACCAAGGCGAAAATACTGCCATTGACTGCCCACGTCAGATGACAGATTAGTTAAAACAAGACAGGCAACTTAATTATATTGCATGAAATGTTTGTGAATCAATTAATTAGAGTTAAACATTAATGCAAAGTATCAATAATCTGAACTGATTTATCTGCATCAACATCTTACTTGCATATTTAGGCTTAAAACAATAGTCCCTGAATTTCATAACTAACAAATGCTTGCTAGTTTTCATTCCAATTATATTTGTTTGCTGCTTGATTGATTTTACACAACACTTCACACACTTTAGGAAACGTGCACCTTCATGTTTGAATACCCAGTTGTTTGTGTAGAATGACTTCCCACCGAGAAGAAGAAGTGGTGACTCAAGAGGAAGAAACTTTCCCGATAGCTGTTCCCATAGAGAATCCTCCGGAGAGAACCTCGACTATTCTATCTTTGAGAGCGTTTATTCAGCTGCGCACTCAATTTGGCTTTGCCGAAAGTGATGTCCAACTCCCAGGGCCAAGTGATACTGCTGACAATCCTCCCTATGGTTTTGTTGCAGTCAACCGCCAAATGTGCTTAAGTGGGGCGATTCCTCCTTTTAACGACTTCCTTCGAATTCTTCTCCTTCGGTTGACGATTTCTCCGTTCCAACTTCATCCTAATGGCTATGCCATCTTGATGGGGTTGTGTGTTTTGTTCAGAAGAACTCTCGATCGCCTACCGAGTTTTGAAGAAATCCGTTATCTGTGCTCGTTTGCAAAGAGTAAAGATCATCCTTCCCTTATTATTGTGAGAAGTGCTAGAAACTGCAAGCTCATCTCCGATCTTACTGAAAGCGTTCATGGATTTTTGAACCAGTTTTTCTTAGCCCGCTGTCCCCCAGGGTTTTATGCCATCTGGAGAGTAGGAAGTAAGATTAGTGTTTTATTTCTTCCTTTTTGAAACCTTTTCGAGATCCGAACTTTCAGTTGCTAATTTCATTCTTTGTTCCTTTCAGCACTTCCTCTCCCTTCTAGAGATCCAATTCATAAGCAAGTTTTTGAGAGGTTGAGTGTCGTGGCCGCAGAAGAGAGGAGCATAAAATTTCTATTGAGGGATGAATTTTTACATCAACATGGGCTTCTACACGCTTCTCGCTCTATGCATGCTCATGAAGTTCCAACGGAAGTCCCTGATTCTCCGATAAAGACTCCTGAGTCTTCGCTAGTGAAGTGCTCCACTTCTGTTGATGTTGCGGAGCCATCTGATAAACTTGCCCCGGTTATCGAAGAAGAAGAGCCTCTGGGATCTTCCCATCATTCACAAGATTCTGGTGAAAAGGCTAAGAAATCCAGTCCTGTCAAGCAAAGCGGGGACGATACCTTCGAAGGATTGAGCGACCTCTTCGCTACTTCACAAGAGATCTTCAAAGATGACCCTAAGACTGCCGGGATTTCTTCTTCAGTAGTTGAAGCTACTTCTATTTTGCGACAGTTGCCGTCGACTCAAGAGTTGATGTTAACTATTACACCCACAACCACTCCCCAAATAAAGAGTGGTTCGTAGATTGATGCGCGTAGTTTGCACACCACACACACTTAGAATTCCTGGCACTTTTATGCTCTCTATTTTTCTGAACTTTGTATACTGCTAAAGCTTGTTTTTTTTTTTTCAGATCCTCCGATGGGACATAGTGGATCTTACTACGATGATTTCCAGCGCTTCGGGGGGCGTGGCCAATATGATTATAGGCGTTACTTTTCCTCCTACAGAGAATCTGATGAAGAAAGGGCTGCCCGAAAGGCTCATGAAAGGAGAACTGAAGAAGAACGTCGTGAAAGAAGGGAGAGGGAAGAGCGCCATGATTCTTGGCAAAAAGGCGATGACTCCCACAAGAGAAAATCTCATGACGATCGAGGAAAAGGTCACATGGGTGAAGACTTAAGCAAACGAGCCCGTCATAGTGAAAAGCAGGCCTCTACTACTCCTGAGAAAGTTACTACTCCTGCCTCGCTCGACATTCCTTCTGACTCTCCCGCTCTTGGGAAATCAGACATTCAAACGATAATTAGCAGGCCCAAATTTCAAGTTGGACCGGGTCCTGCCACTCTGCAGAGCCGGTTTCCTCAATGGTGCCTTAAGGGAGTGAGGTTCGACCTAGACTTGGTCCCCATCGACAAGTCTGCCATGTTGCGCAATCTTGATGCCGTCAAGCTCGATATTGAGAGGATGTCGAACTGGCAAAAACTTGTTGACGAGCTTCAAAGGGTTAACCGTGCCAACATAGAGGCCATGCTTACTATGGAAAACGATAAAGCCGAATGGCAAAAGGTCGTTGAGCAACACGACACCGAAATGAGGAGCATTGCTTCTTACAATGAGGAGCTTGAAGCAAAAGTCGAGGAATTGAAACATGAGCTTGCTGCTTCCTCTACTTCCTATTCTCAAAAAGAAGAAGTGCTCCTGAAACAAGTGAGAGACGCTCACGCTAGCCAAAGGAATGCCGAAGACAGGCTCGAAGTACAAAAAAGAATCAGTGAAGGCTATGTTACTGATATTGCTGAGCTCCGAAAGAAAAACAACTCCCAGGAGGCGGAGATACAAATGCTTAAGCTTCAGCTTGCCAAAACTGAAAGGGAGCGTGATGAGGCTGTCGCCGGCAGAATCGCAGCTGAAGAATCTCATGAGGCGACCAAAAACAGCATCAGCTCAACATTATTCGACTTCTACTTGCACAGCGTCTTGGGGCGTGGAAGCCTCGCTTTTCTCGGTCCCAAGTATGAAATCACTTTAGCTGAGGTGTGGGAGGCCGCCCTTAATATGCTTGGTGCTGAAGGTGCTGGTTATGACGAATCAGCCCTAGAAAGGCATTACTTTGATGATGACGCTCGCGCTGCCCTTGCCAAAGGAAAGGAACAACTTGCCAAATTAAGAACTGAAGTGACGGAAGGGGACCGGTTGGGAAAAACCACTTCAACTACTCTAGTCCAGCCACCTTCTTCGTCTGAAATCAACATTATTGGTTCCAGTTCCCATTTTGCACCTCCTACCAAAGTTACCACTGAGATTACAAGCGTACAGGGTGGAGATGAGGGTGATGAGAGTGCTGGCGTGCAAGCCTATGAAGTCGATATCAGGAAACCAGCTTCTCCAGGTAACTTCACTGTTAATCTCGCTACTGTAAATCTCACTCAAGTAGACTGCTCACTTGTTTCTCATGGATTCAATGAGCTTCTTGATTATTTTATGAATCTTGATGAGCCTCCATCTCCTCTCTTTACTGACTTTAACCTCTTTTCTTCTGTAGAGAAAATACCTTCTCCGGTTATCCCTCCTCCATCTCTTCAAGCGATTCCTCCTTCTGCTTCACAGCCCGGATCACAAGAGGAGCAAATAGAGGCTCTTCATGGCTTAGATGATCCCATTGCTTCACAAGAGCAGAAGGACGAGGGACTTGAGGGAGGTGAAATATCCCCGGAGCGGACTCCCTCTGATGAGATAACATTGTCCAAACTCATTACTCCAGGGAGCGAGTCTTCCTCAAAGAGGAGAGGGAAGCAAGGAACATCAAGGAGGAGAGGGAAGAAAATCGTTGCTACCGAGGAGGAACCAGAAGTTGGGCCAGCTGCACCTCCCTCTCCTTCTTCCCTTATGCCCACAGACCGACCTAAAAAGCTAACTATTCGGCCGGGTAAAGGGTCTAAAGGTAGCAAAAGGAAGTGAAGATTTTAGCTTGTTGTCTTTTGTATGTACTGGTCGAGAACTGTGCGAGTACCGGCCCCTGCTTTTCTTTATTTTGAAACCTGTACCTGCATTATAGTTGAATAAAATGATTCTTTGTTTGTACAGACTTTTGTTTGAATTTGAGAATGCATTTATTATTCATTTTGCACAAGTTTACTTAAGATATTGCAACGGGCTTGTGGTATGTTGCTTGAGTATTATCTTACCGTCGTAGCTATACCGTTTCGTATGTAACTATACCATGTTGCCCCCATACTATAAGCTTGTTGCAATATTTTATATTTCGTGGGGACTTGCACTCTTATTTGCTGAAGAGTAATTATTTTATTCTTGAAGAAATTTTTTGTAGAGTACAATTCCCTTGGTATAAATTTTTACGCTTTGTCCTTTGAAGAAATCACTTTTGCTTATGTACATATTTTACCAAGTGAATTCCTTTTTGTGGTAAAGCGGACCTCTTGAAGGGTACTTTAACCTTTTTTTTTTTTGATAAAAATTTGTGCCTCTGAGGAGATATTTTTTCACGTTTCAACACTAGGAAGTTTTATTTCAATCTTGGTGAAACGTGGGCTTCTGAAGAGGTCTTTCTTTTCAATTGTGTCCCCGGGAGGTGGTTGTACCTCTGAGGAGGGATTTCTCACGTTTCAACACTTGGAAGTTTTATTTCAATCTTGGTGAAACGTGGGCTCCTGAAGAGGTCTTTCTTTTCAATTGTGTCCCCAGGAGGGGGTTGTACCTCTGAGGAGGGATTTCTCACGTTTCAACACTTGGAAGTTTTATTTCAATCTTGGTGAAACGTGTACCTCCAAAGAGTTGTGCCTTCGAGGAAAGCCTTTTCACGTTTCAACACTTGGAAGTTTTATTTCAATCTCGGTGAAACGTGGGCTTCCGAAGAGGTCTTTCTTCTTGATTGTGTCCCCGGGAGGGGGTTGTACCTCTGAGGAGGGATTTTTCACGTTCCAACACTTGGAAGTTTTCTTTCAATCTCGGTGAAACGTGGGCTTCCGAAGAGGTCTTTCTTCTTGATTTTGTCCCCGGGAGGGGGTTGTACCTCTGAGGAGGGATTTTTCACGTTCCAACACTTGGAAGTTTTATTTCAATCTTGGTGAAACGTGTACCTCCAAAGAGTTGTGCCTTCGAAGAAAGCCTTTTCACGTTTCAACACTTGGAAGTTTTATTTCAATCTCGGTGAAACGTGGGCTTTCAGAAAGGTCTTTATTTTGTTTTGCATTTCAACTTTGGTGAAGTGAAATTCGAAGAGCGGTTGTTACACTTCAACTCCTGGCGAAATGTGCCTCCGAAGAGGGCTTTTATTTTGTTTGCATTTCAACTCTGGTGAAGTGAAATCCTGAAGAGCGGTCATAACACTTCAACTCCTGGTGAAATGTGCCCCCGAAGAGGTCTTTATTTTGTTTGCATTTCAACTCTGGTGAAGTGTAATTCCGAAGAGCGGCTGTTACACTTCAACTCCTGGTGAAATGTGCCCCAGAGATGGTTTACATTGCCTGGAAGTTACTCTCTCATGGTTGGTGGGTCATGACTCCTCCAATCTTTTTTGTTGAGTAGAGAACTTTCTTTTTTGTGGCATATGTCCCATTAGAGGTCTTTGTCCTCCGAAGAGTTGTGCCTCCGAAGAGGAGCATTTTGCCTCTGAAGAGGGCTTTTGGTCTCTGAGGAGAAGCATTTGGTCCCCGTAGAGAAGCATTTCGCCTCCGAAGAGGGCTTTGGTCTCTGAGGGGAAGCATTCGATCTCCGTAGAGAAGCATTTCGCCTCCGAAGAGGGCTTTGGTCTCTGAGGAGAAGCATTCGATCTCCGTAGAGAAGCATTTCGCCTCCGAAGAGGGCTTTGGTCTCTGAGGAGAAGCATTTGGTCTCCGTAGAGAAGCTTTTCGCCTCCGAAGAGGGCTTCGGTCTCTGAGGAGAAGCATTCGGTCTCCGTAGAGAAGCATTTCGCCTCCGAAGAGGGCTTTGGTCTCTGAGGAGAAGCATTTGATCCCCGTAGAGAAGCATTTCGCCTCCGAAGAGGGCTTTGGTCTCTGAGGAGAAGCATTCGATCTCCGTAGAGAAGCATTTCGCCTCCGAAGAGGGCTTTGGTCTCTGAGGAGAAGCATTCGATCTCCGTAGAGAAGCATTTCGCCTCCGAAGAGGGCTTTGGTCTCTGAGGAGAAGCATTCGATCTCCGTAGAGAAGCATTTCGCCTCCGAAGAGGGCTTTGGTCTCTGAGGAGAAGCATTTGGTTTCCGTAGAGAAGCTTTTTGCCTCCGAAGAGGGCTTCGGTCTCTAAGGAGAACATTCGGTCTCCGTAGAGAAGCATTTCGCCTCCGAAGAGGGCTTTGGTCTCTGAGGAGAAGCATTTGATCCCCGTAGAGAAGCATTTCGCCTCCGAAGAGGGCTTTGGTCTCTGAGGAGAAGCATTCGATCTCCGTAGAGAAGCTTTTTGCCTCCGAAGAGGGCTTCGGTCTCTGAGGAGAAGCATTCGGTCTCCGTAGAGAAGCATTTCGCCTCCGAAGAGGGCTTTTCACATTTCATCTCACGGGAGTATGTTGACCGGGTGTGGTGAAATGCGTGCCCCTAAGTAGGGTTATTGTCAGGAAGTTTGGAGTTTCCCTTTCTCGGTTGGATGGATTCTCGGGAGTGTATCGACCAATAACTCCATGACTTTGTAACGAGAAAGACGCCTTCTTTTTTTTTTGGTGAAGCCCGCTTGAGGTCTTTATCCTCTGAGGAGTTATGCCTTCAAAGAGGGCTTGTGCTTCTGAAATATTCTTTTTGCGGGCTGACGCTTACTCTCGCATGTCTCTTTGTCATTGATTCATGTTGACAATCCCCATTGCTTCGCAAGTGTCACCACTTTCAACTGCCAAGCCTCTCCCTTACCCAAAGGAGTATATTTTATAGTTAAGCAAATTGGTGGTGGCAGATATAGGTTCTTTAACTTGCTGTTTGTTTGTTCAAGCATTTGTAGTTAGCTATATATGATCTGCTTCTATCCACCTTGCTTACTTTCGTCTGAAGTTCTCCTTTTGTAGGATTTGAATATGGGAATTTTGAATGGCTCAGTGCTTGACTGCTGGATGACGTCGCGGATCACTTGGTCTTGTGACTGGTAAGCTTTGTCTTTATGGCCTGCATTATTAAATCATTTTTTTTAGTAACACGATTAACGTATTTCATATGCCGAAATAAAACAAAGCAGTTTATAGTAGTAGGGAACACAAGAATTATAGCGGTTTAGCCGAAACTGGGCCTATATCCACTTTATAGCTTTTGTTATTTGCCTGCCTTGCAATTGCCCTTAACAAGAGAATCATATATTTGTAAATTCTTTGCAATATTTCAGCAAAGTTTTCATGTAAAATATGTATGTAAATGGTTGCTGTTCCAAGTTCTTGGAATTGGTTCTCTTTTGACAGTTGTGAATTTGATTGATTATATTAGCAATTCCTTAGTGCCGTCTTTGAGTGTGCATCATCTTCTTCTGAGGTGGTGGTTTTAACTGAAGAAACATACTCTAGCCAAATCTTATTTGTTTGCTTAGAGTACTTCTTATTCAGGATTTGACCCTGGAATTCTGTTGTTTAAGGCTTGCTTTTGAATGCTACCAAGGGTTGCTTGATATTGCAATGAACCAGCTTGGCATTGATTGCCTGCAAATTTAGATCGATAATCTTAGTGATATTCTCAGAGTATTTCACATATCGAAATAAAATAAGCGACTTGTAATAATAGGGAAAGCAAGACTTATAGTTTTTATTATTTATTGGCATTGTTTTTACAACAGATTTTGATACAAGAATCATTGGATCAGCACTCTTTTACAAACTTGAAACAAAGTGTTCAAGTAAGGTATGGAAGCAATTGCTGCCCCAGGCTTTAGGGATTGAATCTTTTGGCATAAGAGGACTGGATGGCAACATCTTTCAGAATCGAAACTTCCTTTCACTTTGAAGGTCTCCTTGGAGCGTGAGCACGTCTTCCCGCCTCATCCAATTTTTCCTTGCCTGGTGAGGGCTTGCTGTGATGATACTGATGATAGGACCTTCATCTCCCTGTGCCGCGGTTCTTTTATTTGAGCTACATTGTTGAGCGGGAACCAGCTGCACCTTAGAGGATGAGGAGTAGCTAATTCCATCTTTTTTCACATACTGTTGCAGTTCATTCTGCTTGATCAATTCTTCAATCTCCTTCCTTAGATGGCGACATTGGTTAGTTTCATGGCCAGGTTGATTGTGAAATTGACAGAATTTCCCATTGTCTGTCGCGCTTCTCCTCATCAGAGATGGTTTGGGGTACACAACAACATCCTTTGTTGCCAAGAAGATACTTTCCGGAGTGTCGGTCAAGGGAGTGAAGTCGGAGGGTATGAAGCGTTGAGCTTTTTTCAAGAATTTTTGCCTTCTCCTTCCCCCATTCTTCTCTTTCTGTTCAATCATTTCCGGTATGTATTCTTCATTGTTACCAGGACTCAATGGGTAATCGTCAACTATTCTTTCAAAAGTTCGCCTTGACAAACGTTCGTGGATAGTTGGTTGTGGCCATGAATTCTCTGTTTGGGGGAATGTTCCAATAGTAATGCCAGTTGCTCGTTGAGGAGTATTCCATTCTTCTGAAACCTGGGCCTCTTTGGCAATGGTTTTTATATCACTTTCTAGTCGATGGACTTCTTCCTGCAAAGCGTTCATCTTATCTAGTATCCTATTGCTTTGAACTTCCATGTGTTGATATATTCCAAATATCACGGCGTTTAATTCAGCCCTTGTGACTCCAATACTTGAAGCTGTTTCACTTAGCGTGGGAAGAGCAATGGCATTGCTGCAAGTACCTTCAAACCTCAAAAACTTCCGTTTCCTTTCTGAAGCCATGATTTCTGTTAGAATTTTGTTGAACAATGGTTGAAGTTTGCCCTGAGTTCAATTCTCAGTGAAAGCACCAAAAATGTTAACGCTAAAATGTGAACGCTAACACCCCGGTGTGTGAAGTGTAGTTGTGAAAGCACCACCCGATAGATCGGGAAAGAATTACAAGCAAGTAATAGCAGAAAAGCAGTAAACAACAACAATTTTATAGTGGTTCGGCTTAAGGGTATAGCCTACGTCCACTCTAAGTACTTTTATTAATAATCTCGTTACAAGCTGATACAATTCTTCTCAAGTACAATATACTTCAAGCTACAAGTGATTTGGAACAAGTCTTAAGCTTCAATGTCGATTAAAGTCTTTAAATTCATGTTGAAGATGTGTGGTTTCTTCGTGAAGTTCTTTGATGTATTCCTCTAATCTTGAAAGCTCTAAGTGTTGATGAAGTTCTCAATACAGCAAGGTAACGGTGTATGAAGAGAGTGTGCCAAAAGTCCTTTGAATGTTGGAGGTGGTTGCCTATTTATAGAGAGTTTCGGTCTGGAATTATTGCCAAGTCCTAAGTCGTGGCCGATTTAAGTTAAGTCGTAGCCGACTTAATACGAGTCGTGGCCGGTCCATCTGGCCCCTTCATGGCTTCACAAGAGTTCACTTGCACAAGTCCTAGGTCGCCTCCGAGTCAGCACCACCCCTTCTTAGTAATATGGCCTCGGGTTTGCATTTAATAGCTTTAAGTCGTTCACGACTCAAATTAGGTCGTGAGTCGTGACCGAGATAACTGGGAGCTGAATCGTGCACGAGTTAAGAGGCTGCTGTGCTGAGTAGCTGCATTGAACTCATCTTCCTTTTCTTGAGTCGTGAACGAGCTAATATTGGTCCTAAATTGGTTGTGACTTGGGTCGGCAACTATTCTAGGTCGCCAGCTTGGTAAAACATTAGATCGGTAACTCGGTCAGGTCACTGAGTTGGCATCTCTTTTAGGCCTTAGGTCGGCCTTCCTATTAAGTCGGCATCCTCTGAGTCTTAAGCCAGTACCCACGTTAGGTCGTCCACTGTTTTAGCCTTAACTCGGTATTTCTTAAGTCGGTATGCCTCTCAAACCCTTAAGTCGGTAACCCTTTGAGCCTTAAGTCGGTCTCCCTGATAAGGCAGTTAGGTCGGTATGTACGTTGAATGTTAGGTCGGCATACCCCTTAGGCCTTAGGTCGGTACCCCTGTTAAGCCTTAAGTCGGCATGCTTCTAACTGTTAGGTCGGAACCTCTTGATGCACTAGATCGGTAAGTCATGGTCGAGGCGGAGTTAACACATACCAGTCTCTTTCCACCCATCCATGCCACCTTTAATAACTGTCGATTGCAACATCTGGTCCTGAACATGACAAACGCCATGTTTCGAATCCCAAACCTCAACTGAGCTCCACCATACTCCTCCATCCAGTGTGCCTCTCGACGAACAAACACACTACACTTACACCACGACATCCCATTGCCTAGGACCTAGAAAATGGAAACCCTATTTGCTGCCTCGACACAATGACCCTCCTCGACGTCAGTCGCACCCTTAAAACCCATACTAGAAAATTGATCTCTCCAATACAGACTAAAAGAAGCTAGTTTTATATTTTTCCATTAAGTATTTAGTTGGATTTTAATTTTTGATGGTAATGGCCATTTTTGTTTACTAGGAATGAAATCATAAATAAAAAGAAGAGTGAAAGGAGAAAATTAAAAAAATGGAAAAGCTAAGTGATGATTTTACTCAATCCTTCAACTACAAGTTAACCAATATTTTTGAAGTGACACAATATTCTCAAGCCAACATCCCATTACCACATTTGACCAAAAGAATTAAATTTTGACTTTATTTAAAAAGGGTTTGAAAGATGTATTTGTGGTGTTCTGTTACATAATATTCCGTTCGCACATGAACCATAAACGACAGAAATAAAAATACAACTGTGCACCAAAATATGACACGGTCTCAAAACAACAATAAAATACACAGATTATTTTATTCTATGAAATTCCATAAATACCAACATTTAACGAAAATACATGAAACGATTAATTTAAATATTATTCAAATTAAAAAAATATTATGAATGCATTTACAAATGGGTTATTAAAAATAAATTATTTAAAAATTTAACTTTATATTTGTTTGTTAAATTCGTACCAAATTTGAATATTCAAATAAATTAAATATTTCCATTCGAAACATTAAACTTTTTGGGTCGCTAAATTTCCCCTTAAAAGAATTGCATCCTCGTTATTTCATTATTGTCAACCCAGAAAGAAATAAGCCTACATAAACGCTTAAAATTTTCCATATGCCCATCCTATTTACATAAATTGTTCGTACGCAATACGTAATTCGATCATTTACTCGAAGACATAAATTTTTCTTCTGAACTAATGTCATTCACCCGATTTCCCTAGTGTGGACTCCAATCAGACTCCTCGATGTTAAACCTCTATTTTCTTTGCATAGCTATACACTAAGACAGAAAACATTGGTTCTACACCAAGGACACTCATTATGTGTTCACCGTCAAGAATCGTGTAACACCTTATATTTTTAGTAAAATTATTTATGATATTTAGGTAGTTAAATTAAATACAATAATGTAATATAATTAATGGATTGAGATTAATGATTAAAGAAGGAGTAGCCATGCCATGTTAAATAAGTGAACTAAAGAATAGAAAGAGAATAAAATGGTCAATATGCAAGGGGAAAAGAGGAACAAGGCATATCCTTATACCCTAAACCCTCAACCCCTCAACATTCACGTTTACTTCATTTTTCACAATTCAAAAAAACAAGCTAAGGCCGGCCACTATTAGGAAGAGTAAAGAAGAGGAAGAATTCAAAAGGAAGAATCAAATCACTTAATCAAGAACAAATCTCACATCCTTAATCAAGAAGCTAAGGTAAATAATGATTACATCGAATATTTCATTGATTTCGGTTTTAGATAAATTTTGAAGTATTTGCAAAAAAAATTCATTTTTCGAAAGATAAATGGATGTGTATATAGTTGTTGATGATTTAGGCTATTTTATATGTATTTTATGATGAGAATTGATTTAGAAAACCTATTAAATGACATCCAATTTTCTTGTGAATTTAGATTTAGATCAGAAATAATAATTTAGAAACGGGTTTTAATTTTCATAATTTTCAAAATTAGTGTGGGTATTATATGAATTTTTAGTAAATAAAATGCTATTTTGGATCTAATACTAATTATGGCCAAAATATATTAGCTTAGGATCTAAAATTTATATACGTCAGAAAACATATTGAAAATGATTTTCTTTAATTTTTATAGAATTTTCCTTAGTATTTTAAAGGATATATAAAATATTTAAGGTATGATACTTAAATGTTTTATATATTTATAAAAAGGAGAAGGAGTATTTTCTAAATAATTCAAATCTTTATCTTTGAAAATCGCCAATACTTTTAGAAAAGAAAAATGTGAAACCAATCATAATTTGACGAAGAAGGCAGGTTAAGTAAAGGAAATAGTTTAAAAAGTCAAATGTACATGCTTTTCCCGTTTCAATGCTTTCGGAACTAGGTTCCGACTCCATACCTTCGCCTCCGACTCAATCGAAACCAATGCACATGGTATCAGATACCTGGTACGTTGTGAATTGGACAAAGGAGAAAGGTATTAGATCAAAATAAGGGGTTCCGAAGATGTTGAAGTGCTACTTTGCTTTTTAATGAAAATGCGCCTGCTTTGCTTTCGATTGAATAGATTTTTACTTGTTTTCTTTCGAATAGGTTAATGACTTTAAAAAGATTGGTATGATAGAGGTTGCATCTTTGTTATAAATAACTGTTTTCGACTAGGTCGAAGCACTTGACTGTCGCATTTTTACCTTCCGACCCAGATTGGTTTTGATAGGGTTACCTTATTCTTAAAATAAAGCCGCTTCTCCAATGCTTTCGAACGGATGGTTTTGACATCATCACTTCTTTTCTTAGGAATGCTTTCGAAAGAGATGCTTTTGACTTAAGTGTTTTAGTGACCCTTTTGATCTAGAAATCGTAGAACCTAAATGGTTTCAAAATAGTGGTTTTTAATAGTTTCGAAATGTGTTTCCATATGTTATAAATTGAACCCAAATGCTTTCGAAAGGCTTGATGTTTTTATGCCTTCGAAAGGTTTTAAAGAAAGATTTTTAAGGGGTGGTTCCCCAATAGTTTCGAAAGGTCTAAAAGAAAAGGGTTTCCAATGTTTTCGAAAGGCAATACTTAAGTGTTTCAAAGAGGATGTCTAAGGTTTTAAAACTTTCAAAGGAGATGTTTTCCAATGCTTTCTAAAGTATAAATATTGATGGTTTCTAAAGGTATGCTTTAGCCTTCGACCTAAGTTTTACTTCAATCGAAAGAGATACTTTCAATGGTTTTGAAAGGGGTACTTTCAATGGTTTCAAAAGGCTATTTAAAGGTATTATACAATGGTTTCGAATGATTTCTTTTAGCAATATAGCCTAAGTACTTTAAGTTAAAGAGGGTTTTAACTTATTTTGGAAGGATGGGTAAATCCTTAATGATTTCATCAACATTATTTTGGGTAAAGTATATATAACATGGCAAATAGCTTAGAGTAAAGCAAAGTGTACATTTTCCTTGTATATGCTAAAAGGTTTTCAAGGAAAAATTTAAAGGGTAGTTAACCCTAAGAAAATGACTCCGATTTGAATGACAGATGGGACTCGTGTAGGGTCAGGCCCTATAATCAGTAGATATTACCCCTTGCTAATTTAGTTCAAAATCCCATTGTGTAGGGCTTTGTCAGATATGAGAATAAATTATGCTACACACAAAAGGGAATCTAAAAAGGAAAGTTAGTTTATTGGTAAGCCCGTGAAACCATTAGGATCAAATGGAACTGGAAAAGTAAGTGAGGACAGACTTTCCGGAAGGGGAGTATCTAACAGTTGTTAGATTTTTTAAGCTTTCCTTTTAGCCCAAGTCAGCCATGGGTTAGTAGTTAGCCAAACAAAACTATAGTGTATGGACGATTGTCTATATGATAATTGAAATGTGTTTATACATAATATTTCTTTACGAATTTAACCAGTTTTGGTTGCAAGATTATAATTTGTAAAAGATGCATTTTAAAAAGGGAGACTAATGAGCGGAAACCCGTACCGCTAAGCGGCATGGTCTCACTTAATATAAGATAACCAAGATGTATTGTATTATTCACCCCTAGCTTTATGTCTGACTCAAATTTTATTTTCCTTAAACTCTCATGTGCTCAAAATTGATTTGAGTAGGCTGAGGGTTGGGGTTTATAAGTCTTAGTACGTTAGCAAATAAAGCTTCCGAAGATGAGCGGGTGGCAGACGAATAGCTAATTAGCAATTGCTGATATATTTTGGATTTATTACATTATTTGGAATATGTATTACTCTGGTCAACCAAAAGGGCATCGTCATATGTCGCTCTTGGTGTAATATTGTAATAACTATATTTTATCTGAACTTGGGAAAGCGATGGGATTATGTAATTTGAATGTAAAAAATGTGTCTTGAAATGTAAGAAAAAAATATTGTTTTTGAATCTGTGATTTTTTTCGTATTCATTTGCTTTTGATATTATGAATACCATTAACATAGACGTATTTAGTCAACGGAAGTTCATACTATGGATGACTACGGCATGTGTAGTGCTTAGCTATGGTCCTCTAGATAGGGGATGTTACAACTTGATATCAGAGCATAGGTTTATGAAAAAACTTAACAAAAAAGATGATTTTTGGAAACAAAATCCTAAGGAATTAGAGATAAGATCGGGGTATGGGATAATGCTATAATAACGTACTTGTATTTGCCATATATAAGTGTGTGCTTTATCTATAGTCTCCTTTCTCTATTAGTAGATATTGATTCTTGATGAGATAATATTGGAAGAGGAAGCACCGCTGCAGATGGAATTGACAGACTTAATACTCGAAGGAATCCAAGTCAGGCATGAGCTGGAAATACTGGTGTTGAAGCCTCACAAGTAGATATCAGAGCCAATTATCGGTTTTTCGTGAATATGAACAAGCGGGGGCTCTTGGTAGAGTAGTTGGGGGAGGAATCGAGGAAGCTCCATAGTCAACCATTATGCTACTTTGAGTTGGGACAATGCTAGGTTGGGAGGAAAGACATTTGTTGGAACTGAAGATGCCATAGAAGTGGGGAACTAGTCGTTGCACTGTGAGAGGATTTTCATAGATCTAGGACTTAGTGGTGAGCAAAAAAGAAGGCTCGCTTCAAGGAAGCTTCAAGGAGTAGCTTTATACTGGTGGAATAGTGTGACAGTTAGAGTGGCTAAAGGAACCATGATATGGGCTGAGTTTAGGAGGAGGTTCAAGGAGAGATTCATGTTTGTGATGGAGAAGTCTACCTTGCTCAGAAAGTTTGCTGAGTTAAAGCAGGGAGAGTTGACTGTGTTAGAGTATGCTACAAGGTTTGAGGAGTTAGAAAGACATTTTCATACCACTATAGATACTGTGATTAAGAGAAATGAGAAGTTCATTATAGTGTTGGAACTTGAATTGGGCAGGGCTACTTTACCTCATATCTGGGATCCTTATGATGTTAAAGTGGGGATGGCTCTAAGACATGAGGAAATTATTGCTTCGGTGGAGAAAAATAAGGCGAAAGATGTCTAGGTAGGGAAGAATCCGAAAAGGAAGTTCTTTCCTAAGAAGGGAGCCCAGAAGGTGGAGTCGTGAAGACGGGAAAGTCAAAAATTGTTTCAAGTGTGACAATAAAGGGCACTATGCGAATGAATGTCATTCTGGAGAGGCAAAGAAAGTGACTGGAAAGAAGAATGTCAAATGCTTCAACTGCGATCAGATGGGTCATTACAAGAGCCTACTAAGGATGGAAAGCACAAAGTTTATGCATTGGATCCAGCTACCTCAAGACCCACGACAGGAGAAAAAGGAAAGCAATGTTGGGAGCTGTGCAGTTAATGCGCTCAGTAGATTCAAAGCGGTGGAGGTGTAAAAAGTCATAGCGAGGATACCGCGAGGATATAGCGGGATATAGCGGATGGCTCTAAAATAGCATATAAAACTCCTACTTAATCTATTTACAAATATATGAATGGTAATTAAATGAAAAATTATCATTCATAAATAATTTTAAATAAAAACATGTGCGAATATACTTTAAATAAATGAAAAACTCTTATATAACATAATTGAATTTGATAGAATATTAGAGTATTTTCATTTCTGAAAATATATTAAAAATTAAGTCAAATAAATTAGTTTCATAATTTTATAATGCATAAATGCAATTTTTCAATTAATTTTATTAAAAAAGATACAGGGGGAAAGCGGAATATAGCGGAAATAACAGGATATAGCAGAAATAGCAGGGATTAAAGCGGAAAGGCTATATTCTGGGGCTATATGGAAAAATCGTAGCAGTAGAAATCCGCTATGAGATATAGTGGGGTTGTAGTGGAGTAATAGCGGGGCATTAACTACACAGTTTGGGAGGTACGCTTATGATTCTTGGTATGCCAGTTAGTTTTCTGTTTGATACCGGTGCATCACATTCTTTTACATCTCGTTGTTGGTATATAAGCTTAACCTACAACCCTTATACTGAGCTCCTTCCTTAAGGGTTGCAAATCCGATATAAGGGCATGCAACACTTGGAATGAGATATGACCACCTAAAATTTGAATTGTTAGGTCATACTTTTGTTTGCAGTGTGCAAGTGTGCAATTTCATAGGATTCGAAATTATTTTGGGTATGAATTGGTTAAATAAATAAGATGCTAGGACATTTTGCCATGATGGGCTAATATCGCTTAGACACCCAGATTGTAGGGAACAGACTGTATATACCGTAGAAAACCCTAGTTGTGAGGTAAATACTTTGTTGGGTATCATGGAAATAGAAGACGAGCTGAATCGAGTTTTTGCCGTTAGAGAATTCATAGATATTTTTGAACCCATAGTAGGATTTCCATGAAACAGGCCATTGAGTTTCAAATAGATTTGGTCCCTGGAAAAGAACCGGTTAGTAGAATGCCAAGCAGGATGACACCTACCGAAATGAGGGGGCTCAAGGTGTAGTTGGTTGATTTGGAAGGCAAGAATTTCATCAGACCTACTAGTTCACCTTGAGGAACAGCCGTTGTGTTTTCTAAGAAGCTAGATCGATCGTTAAGGTTATGTATTAATTATCGTAAGTTGAATGAGAAAACGATAAAGAATTGATATCCATTTCCTAGGATGGACGATTTGTTCGATCATTTGGGTGGAGGCAGGATATTTTCGCAGTTATATTTAGCAACAGGTTTCCATCAACTTAGAGTGGTGGAGGATAGTATTCCTTTGACGGCGTTTATAACTAGATATAGATCATACGAATGGTTAGTGATACCATTCGGACTGACTAATGCGCTAGATTTCTTTGTAACTTTGATGAACTGGATTTTTCAAGAGCACCTGAATAGGTTTGTATTGGTTTTCATATATGGTATTTTGGTGTACTCTAAGATGAAAGAAAAGCATGAAGTTCATCTTAGAGTAGTGCTTGAAACGCGGAGGCATCATCAGCTAAAGGTGAACTTCTCGAAATGTCATTTTTGGAAGAAAGAAGTGAAGTTTCTTGGCCATGCAGTTTCAAAGAACGGACTATCAGCGGATCTGGCTAAAATCGAGGGCATGAGTAATTGGAAGAGACCAGAAACGATGACTGAGATAAGAAGTCTTCTAGGATTAAATGGTTACTATCGGAGGTTTATTAAGGATTTTTTTTGTGGATAGCGGCACCAATGACCAAACTAACACGAAATGATGTGAAGTTTGTTTGGACCGATAAGTGTAAGGAGGCATTCCAGAAGCTGAAACACTTATTGATTAATGCACATGTGTTGGTTGTTCTAGAAGGGAATCAGGATTTTGTGGTGTACATAGATGCATGCAGGACTGGGTTAGGAGCTGTGTTAATGTAGAGGAGTATAGTAAATGCCTATGCTTCTCAATAGCTTAAATTGTATGAATTCAAACACCTAACACATGATTTCGAGTTAGCAGCGGTGATTTTTACGTTGATGGTGTGTAGACATTATCTTTTAGGAGAAAGATTAGAATTGTATACGGATCATAGGTCGATGAAGTATTTTTTTCTCTCAAAAGGAGCTGAAGATGAGACAGCCAAGGTGGTTAGAGTTTTTAGCTGCTTATGATTTCGGTATTGAGCACACACCGAGGAAAGGCAATAAGGTTGCAGATTTAGTAAGCAGAAAACATTAGAATGTGGTGTTAGCGATGATAGCTGAGTGGAAAGATTTGGAAGCATTGGCAACTTGCGTGGTATAGTAGAGAATTAAGAGTAGTTCAAGTATAGAAAAAGCTTTGTTATCATGTTTGGAAGTTCGAACAGTTTTGATAGAAAAGGTTGCTTCTAAACAACTTTAGAATCCATTGTTGCGTGAACGGATCAGAAAGATGAGAGATTGAATGGAGAGCGATGACTTAAAGGATTTTAGTCTTAACTAGAATGGATGGTTGAGAAAGAAAGGAAGATTGTGTGTTCCGAATGTGGGAAACATTAGGAAGGAAGTTTTGAAGGAATGCCATCTTTCGAAGTTCACTATTCATCTAGGAAGAACTAAGATCTATCAGGACATGAAAAGAAGTTTCTTCTAGGAAGGTATGAAGAGGGATGTAGACTTATAGGTGAAGTAGTGTTTGAATGCCAACGGCTAAAAGTCGAACATCAAAAGCCAAGTGGTTTACTTCAGCCTTTGGACATTCCAGTGTGGAAATTGGATTCTATTTCTATGGATTTCATTGATGGGTTGCCAAGGTCTAATAGAGGGAATGCAAGAAAATGAATCACTGTGGACAGGTTGACCAAGAGTGCCCATTTCATTCCAATTATGTCAACTTGAATGTCACTTGTGTTAGTGAAGTTGTTTATGAAGAATGTAGTAAGACTGCACGATATTCCTAATAGTATAGTGAGTGATAGAGATTGTTTATTCACTAGTGAGTTCTAGAAGAGTCTACAGGATACCTTAGGCACCGAGCTTAAAATGAGTACCGCTTACACTCTGCAGACTGACAGGCAAATGGGGAGAGTTAACAAGGTCTTATAAGATTGGTTACGAACTTGTATGCTTGATTTTGGGGGATTATAGGAAGACCATCTACATCTAGTCGGTTTTTAGTATAACAACAGTTATCAGGCTAGTATAGGAATGTCACCATTTGAAGCTTTGTATGGAAGGCCATGAAAATCACCAGTTTATTGGTTAGAGATCGGGGATAGGTTGGTTCTTGGTCCGGATTTGGTTAGAGAAGCTGTTGAAAAGGTTGAGTTAATTCGAGCTAGAATAAAGGAAGCTCAATCTAGGTAGAAGAGTTATGCAGATAAAAGATGGAACGGTTTAGATTTTTCTGTTGGAGAGCATGTTTTCATTAAGATGTCGCCGATTAAAGATGTGATTCGGTTTGGAAAATCAGGGATGTTGGCGCCGAGGTTTTTTGGACCATTTCCTATCATTGAGAGGATTGGGAAACTCAAATATAGAGTAGAGTTACCGAACAGTTTGGTAGGAATCCATAGTGTTTTTCTTGTTTCTCATCTAAGGAAGTGTATTCGAGATCCGGATACTACTATATGATGTATATAAATTTTTCGTACGTAATACCTAATTCGATCACTTACTCGAAGACATAAACTTTTCTTTTGAACTATCATCATTCACCCAATTTTCCTAGTGCGGACTCTGATCAGACTCCTCGATTTTGAACCTCTGTTTTCCTTGCATAGCCGTGCACTATGATAGAAAACTTTGGTTCCATACCAAGGACACTCACCAAGTGTTCACCGTCATGAATTGTGTAACACCTCATATTGTTAGTAACATTATTTAAAATATTTAATTAGTTAAATAAAATAAAATAATACAAGATGATTAATGGATTGAAATTTGTGACTAAATAAGGCATAGCCATGCCATGATAAATAAGTGTACTACAGAATAGAATGTGAATAAAAAGGTTATAAAATATGCAAGGGAAAAACAGGAACAGGCACATTCTTATACCTTAAACCATTAACTCCCAACACACACATTCACTTCATTTTTCACAATTCAAAAATACAAGCCAAGGCCGGCCGCTTTTAGGAAGTGTAAAGAAGAGGAAGAATTCGAGAGGAAGAATCAAATTACTTAATCAAGAACAAATCTCACATCCTTAATCACAAAGCTAAGTTGAATAATGATTACATCTCATATTTTTGATTGATTTTGGTTTTAGATAAATTCCGAAAGTATTTGCAATTGTTTTGCCATGTTTTGAATGATAAATGGATATGTATATACTAATTGATGATTTCGGCTATTTTATATGTATTTTATGATTAGAATTGATTTAGAAAACCTAATTGATGACATCCAATTGCCTTGCAAATTTAGATTTAGATCAAAAATGATAATTTTAAAATGGGCTTCAATTTTTATAATTTTTTGAATTAATGTGGGTATTATATGAATTTTATAGTAAAGAAAATGCTAGTTTGGGTTTAAAAATAATCATGGGAAAATTATATTCGCTTAGGGTCTAAAATTTATATATGTTAGAAAACACGTTTAAAATGATTTTGTGAAATTTTTGTACAGTTTTCCTAAGTGTTTTATTGGATATACAAAATTATTTAAGGTATAAGACTTAAAGGTTTTATATATTTATAAAAAGGAGAAGGGGTATTTTATAAATAATTCAAATCTTTATTTTTGAAAATCAGCAGTACTTTAAGAAAAGAAAAATGTGCAACCAATCATAATTTAACAAACAAGGCAGGTTAGGACAAAGAAATAGTTTAAAAAGTCAATCTATATGCTTTTTTCTTGTTTCAATGCTTTTGGCACCAAGTTCTAACTCCTTACCTTCACCTTCGGCTCCATCGAAACCAATACATATGGTATCAAATACCTTGTATGTAGTGAATTGGACAAAGACATTAGTTATTAGGTTGAAACAAGGGTTCCGAAGGGGTTGAAGCGCTACTCTGCTTTAAAATGAAGAATGCATCTGCTTTGCATTTGAATGAAGAGCTATCGAGTTGGTCTGCTTTCGACTGGGTTAAGGACATTAAAAAGAATGGCTTTAAAGAGGTTGTGCCTTTGTTTTGAATAACTACTTTCGACTAGGTCGAAGCCTATGATTGCACTTTTTTACCATTCAACCCAGATTGGTTTGAATGGGTTACCTTATTCCTAAAACCAAGCCGCTTCTCCAATGCTTTCGAAGGGATGGTTTCGAAACCATCACTTCTTTGCATAGGAATACTTTCCAAAGAGATGCTTTCGAATTAAATTTTTTAATGACCCTTTTGCTCTATAAAAGGTAGAACACAAATGGTCTCGAAAGGGAAGGTTTTAATGGTTTCGAGAGGTGTTTCCACATGTTATTAATTGAACCCAAATGCTTTCGAAAGGCTTGATGATTTTATCCTCTCGATTTTTTTAAAGAAAGGCTTCTAAGTTATGGTTCCTCAATGGTTTCGAAAGCTCTTAAAGGAAAGGTTTTCCACTGGTTCGAAAGGCAATACTTAAGTTTTTTAAAAAGGATGTCTAAGGTTTTAAAACTTTGAAGGAGATGTTCTCCAATGCTTTCGAAAGGACAAATATAAATGGATTTGAAAGGTATGTTTTGGGTTTCGGCCTAATTTTTACATCTATTGAAAGAGATACTTTTAAAGGTTTCGAAAGGGGTACTTTCAATGGTTTCGAAAGGGTTATTTAACAATTTTAAACAAAGGTTTCGAATGAGTTGATTTTGGCCATATAGCGTAAATGTTTTAAGTTAAGGAGGGTTTTAACTTATTTTGGATGGTTAGGAAAATCCTCAATAATTTCATCAGCATAATTTGGAGTAAAACATATAAAACTTGGCAAATAGCAAAGAGTAAAGCAAAGAGTATATTTTCCTTGTAAGTGTATGATTTAAAGGTTTAAATCATTTTGAAAAGGTTTTCAAGGAAAAATTTGAAGGGTAGTTAACCCTAAGAAAATGACACAAATTTGCATACCAGATGGGACTTGTGCAGGGCCCTACCTTATACTCGTTAACTATTAGCCCCTAACTAATTTTTCCACAAATTCCAGTGTATAGGGCTTTGTCAGTAGTGAGACTAAAATTATGTACACAGGGAAAGGAATCTAAAAAGGAAATACAGGTTATTGCTAAGCCTACAAAACCATTAGGATCAAATAGACATGGAAAAGTATGTAAGGACGGACCGTCTCGAGAGGGAGTATCTAACATTTGTTAGATTTTTTATGTTTTTCGGTAGCCTGAGTTAGCCAACGGTTAGTCGTTAGCTAAATAAAACTACGGTGTATGAACAAATAGTCCATATGGTAATTAAAATGTGCTTATACATGATATAGCTTTACATATTTAACTCGTTTTTGGTTGCAAGATTATAATTTGCAAAAGATATATTTTAAAAAGGGATAGTAGTGAGGGTAAACCCGTTCCGCTAAGCGGCATGGTCTCACTTAATATTAAATAACCGAGATGTATAGTATTATTCACACCAAACTTTATGTCTGACTCTAAGTTTATTTTTCTTAAAGTCCCGGGTGCTCAAAATTGATTTGAGTAGGCTGATGGTTGGAATTTACAGGTTTTAGAAGGTTGGCAAATAAAGCTTCCAAAGACGAGCAAGTGACTGACGGATAGCTTATTAGCAGGTGCTGATATATTTTTGATCGATTCCAATGCTTTGCACATATATAGTACTTTGGTTAACTAAGTGGGCATCGTCATATGTCTCTCTTGGCGTAATACCGTATCTATATTTTCTGTGAACCTGGAAAAGGGACGTGATTATGTAATTTGAATATGAAACATGTGCCTTGAAATGTAATCTAGAAAAATATTGTTTTTGAATCTACAATTTCATGCGTATTCATTTGCTTCTGACATTGTGAATACTATTAATATTGCCATATTTAGTCCCCGAAAGTTAATACTATAATTGACAACAACATCTGTAGCACTTAACATTGGGCCCCTAGATAGGGGATGTTACAAATCTACCAATAAATCCTTATTCGAGTCTGTTTGAAATAGCTCAAAATCAGGTACTCGAATCAGTTTTAAGAACAAAATGGTCTATATACAACATGTGTACCTATTCTTTTGGGTTCTTACTTATTATTCAATTTTTAGTTCTAAAAATTGTCTATGAAGACATTTCATAAAATCTTAACTTGAGTTATTTACATTTTCTAACTCGAGTTCATATTCATATGATACTCTTTTAAATTAAAAGAGTATTATATACAATATGACGACCCACATTTCGAAAGGTTTAAGTCGACAATAAACCATGCATGTCTAACTCGAAACAATCCGGAAAACATGTAATCAATAGGGTTAATTAAGAAAAATAAGAAAAGAAGAAAACAAACGTAGAATCTTGTGGTAGAATGACAAAATATAATAATCAAATAAATAGTTCATGAACTATTTATATTATACATTTGATCAAAATTTTACAGCATCCATCAGAGTTATCCATATAACAAGGACAATAGAACAATGCAGCAGAACACATGATGCGAAAAAAATAATACTAGTAATATATACCAAATCTTCGTCTTCGTCCTCCAAAAAATAATCTTCAATGCGCTAAAAACTCAGAGCTGGCCCGAGAAGTAAAACAACACACTCAAGTCATGACTAAAATATCCTTATGTGATTCAAATCAATATCACATATAATAGGATAGTAATGTCAAAGAGTTTATAGGGTTTTACATCTCTTATCCAGTGTATAACGTGCATGCAATAACTCAAGAGATGTTACTGGATTTTCTATCTCTTAAGGGTCCATCAAAATATCTATATATAGAAGAATACGCTCTATATATAATGTCTAATTAGTAAAATAAATATTTTTCTTAACGTTAAGGCTTTAGATTAATCCCCCTTAACGCGTTTTTAAGCACTGTCGTACAGTTTGCATATAAGACAACTAGTAGAACGTCGGTAGATAGGGATGCGTCATGATACGAAAACACTAAGCCAAACTCGTAGTGGTCTAGTATAAGGGTAAAAGTATGACAAGGCATGCGAGCCGATGCCCATGGTAGGAAACTAATAGTTCGGGTTGCAAGGCTGGTGGTAACGCGTCACAGTCACGACCGCCCACCGCGTCCAACCATCCTATATCGAGTCAAAAGGAGGTTATCCCAATCAAGGTGCACCAATCGAAATCAACAACAAAGGTATAGTGTGGACGAGTCCATAAGAAAATCGAAGAACAGGAGACCGCTAGAGGTATCTAACCTACTTGGCCTGGAACAAGCCGTCCAGTTTTGGTCATTTCAAATTGAGATAAAGAGTCAGGGCTATCCATCATCGTTCTCTTTCTTCAAATCCAGCAAACGTACATCTAATTCAACTACTTCATTCTGGGGTCTCCTACACGTACACAACTATTATAGTGGTTCCGTTATTGATAGAGAATATGCCAATAAGAGGCGTGGTCTCTTTAACAACCAAATGTCATTTTACACAATCATTGGTTATTTTACATTTCGAAAATGATTCATACTTGATATCACAGTATCATATTCACTTTGAAATCAATTTCGTTTCAAAATCATTTCATTCATTTTGAAATCAATTTCATTTCAAAATCATTTCATTCATTTTGAAATCAGTTTCATTTCAAAATCATTTCATTCACTTCGAAATCATTTTCATTTCAATATCTTAAGTACGATTCCAAAAATCATTTTGTATTTCAACATAGGTTATAACTTGATTTTAACCCAATACGCATTTAAATCCATGATTTAGTATAAATAGTTCCCACTTGAATATTTTGATTTTTTTAAAAATAGTTTGAATAGTTTTAAATAGTTGAAAACGTTAAGATAGTTTAGATGGTTAAATAGTTACAATAGTTTGACATAAAATGGTTTGAGTATTAAAATTATTTATATAGTAAAATATTTTGAAAAATCAAAATAATTTGATTGTTTAAATAGTTAAATTTTAAACATTTTATATTAAAAAAATTCATCTGAAAATAGTTTGAAATCAAACTGCTTCTTTCCGTTCCAATAGATCCGGACTCAGGTCCAAATTTCAATCATACAGATCCAATTTCAAATCTTCCAATTTAAATCATCTTCAATATCAACTCAATTTAAATCGACTCAATTTCGCTTCCAATTTAAATCAGTGTCAGTTTCAATTCTAATTCAAATTATTTTCAATTTTGATTCGAGCTAATTTCAATTTGGATTTCAACTGATTCAATTCAATAGTTTAAGTTCAATTAAGTCCTCCATTATAAACCATTTCAACTTATATAAAGTTTGAGTTCAATTTCACAATATCAATTTAAATCATTTAAATAAATTAAACTTCATTGTTTAGTTTGTGGTTCAAATCTTTAAAATTATTCAATTCTGAGCTCACATCTTGAAATATCCATTTAAATTACTTTTACTTAAATTCGAAGTTCAAGTGAAATTTCAAAACTTTAAAGCAATTTCATTTCCTTAATTCCAGTCATATGTCGATCTTTACTTTACAATTCAAAATAAGTTATTAAAAATTTCCTTTTTGACCAATTTTGAGCCCAAATTTGAAAGTAATTCAATCTTCATAAATCAATTTTTATTTCTTTAAAACAAACTAATTTAAACAAATTCAAATTCAAGAACATAATAACCATTTCATTTTACCAATCCAGTGTTCGTATATAATATTCTATCCTATGGACAAGCGGTCGGTTATTTCGATTCTAATTATAGGCATGGGTATATATCATTTCAATCCAAAATAAATGTCATAGGTATATATCATTTCAACATATTTCTTAGTTTAATCTAAATAATTCAAATAACTATTTATACACTGTCAAATAATATATAGAGTGATAATTGGATATATATATATATAATAAATAAACAAACATCCAATCATCCAAAATATCAACCAATAGCTATCAATCACAATCAACATCTAAAACAGCTAATAAATCACAATGGTTAACTAGTTATTAAATATTAGATTTTTAACTAGCACTTTAATTTCAATTTCATTTTAACTGTCAATTTTAATTCCTAACAGTTAATTCATAGGTCAATTTAAATTTCAATAAATTTTTCCAAACGACAATCGATAAAATAAAATTACTTTATGATATTAATTTAACGAACATCGAAAATATTTCAGTATTTTTTGAGAGTTTTAAAACTCTCATCTTTATTTGAAACTGAAAATTTTTCAGCTTCAAATAAATTCCATTATGACAGCTATTGTAGATGACGATGATAAGAATCCAATGCAACTCGCATCGATTGAATCAGACCTCGCATGAAAAAGTTATTCTTTAATTAGCATAACGATTTATTTAACATATAATTAACAAAACTAATTAACTAATAAAACATAACCTAGCCGTTGCTCCTCTCTCATACGTGCTTCAAGCATACGTGTACCCATTCATGTGATCCACTTCCCAATGTGCATGCCACCAAATGACAACCAAACTTCCATCCAACGTCACCGCCGCTTGCACCTCAACCTCCTCCATCACCAGTATTAACGCGCATGTGTGCGATAGTCTTCCCTTTTCAGAAACCTCATCGAGACATAGCTAACTCGGAGCTCGATTCTAGTGATCTCAAGTAGATACGCTTCGATTCGACCATTGGATACGTAAAGCTCGATGATATTTACCTTTTGGAATCACTCGAATTCGATGAACGGATTGAGAGAAGATGAGGAGAGAAGAAGATGAATTTCAGCCATTAAACAATAAGAGGAAGTGGCTGTCGATTTAGGGTTTGGTTTCATTTGTGAATAATGAAATGATACGACCTTATATATTAATTTTAAGGCACTATTAATTTCGTGAAATTTCCAAACTCCAAATGAAGCGTGCTAGTAACGACCCGTAATTTCGCCACTTCGAAAATGAGGGATTTTGTTTATTTTAAATTTAAAAGAGTTTAAAAACATAAATAAATAAATAAGTTATATATAATAGATAATAATAGATAAATTATTTGTTCTTATAGTTTATAATTAAAAAGAATGAAATTTGAATTTTAGAACAAATTAACAAAAATTAAGTTTTGTTAAAAATAAATAAATATTTAAATAAATAGTTTTAAACATTTATTTGAAAATTTAAATCTTATCAAAATCATTTAATGAAGATAATAGAAGTGCACTAAAGGTTTCAAAATAGGTTTATAATCGTTTTACGATAATATTCAAAATTTGTCACATTTTGTCAATGCAACTTCAAAAATCAATATTTTGATATTAACCCTAATGATATAGGATTTTAACCAAGATAAACTTGTTTTATTTCAACTAATATAACAGGGAATCATTTTTTAAGTTTGGTTTACTTAAATATATAGTTTAGCAAAAACAACCAATAAAATTTTCCAATAACAACATTGTTGTCGACTGTAACAAGTCATCGCGACATTGTATAAACATATGCACATTATAACATGTATAATACATCTTTATGTCATATAAACATTGTATAAACATGTATAATACAACATGTATAACATGTAATAACATTGTATAAACATGTATAATACAACATGTATAACATGTATAATACAACATGTATAACATGTATAACATGTATAATACAAACATGTATAATAAATTTCATATAACATGTATAATACATCTTTATGTCATATAACATTGTATAAACATATGCACATTATAACATGTATAACATGTAAAAAACTATATAACATTACATTTATGTCATATAAAACAAATATCGCTTTTTTCTAAAGTAATTCAAACAAAACATAAAAGAAAAGTGTAAAAGCATGATTTGATAGAAGAGTGTTTAAGTAAGCTTAAGAAACACCATCATTGCACAAAAGGCTTCTCACCATTAATACTCAAGTCTTGTCAAGTATGGAAAAGGAGAAAAAGTTATTTTAACATTTTAAAGTGTAAGAAAATATGCCAAACATCATTTCATAAGTACACGACTAAAATCCTAACATCATTCCCCATAATGCACAAGTCCTTTCTTGCATGGAAAAGTAGCAAAAGTGTTTTGTAGTAATTTAGAAAGTATGAAAAAGAGGCAAACATCATTTCTTAAATACCTGTCACATTTTAACATTCGTTCCACCATTAATGCACTTCACATCATGCTTAAGCAAAAGTCAAAAAGTAAGGCAAGGGTATTTAAGTCATATACCTTCCAAAACTCAAGTACAAATAAGCATGCATACCTTCCGTTCTTTCACAAACAAATTCACTTCTCACTCTTTACATTTTCTTCACTTTCTCCACCTTCTTGCTCCCTTCCATGGCATCCAACCTCTTCAAAGGTCATGCCTTCTTTTTTTAAAAGAAGAAAAAGAAAAGAAGAAAGGAAGGAAAGAGAAGAATACATGTTAATTTGTAAGACATAAGCACGCTAGTTCGTATAAAGACTGATGGAGTAGAAATAAAGTTGTGAAATTCTCATCGACATTTCATTATATTGATTATCAAGTTTAATTGTTATGTTAGATAATCACCTTTTCATGGTATGGACGTTTGAATGATTGTTTGAATATGTTGGATGAATAGCAGAGTTATGCTAGTATACTCACTTATTAATAACCACTATGCTATGAGGATGAATGTTATGTTAATGATGAATAATGGAAATGATTATGCTTATTGTTGGTTAAGTAACCCCTTTGCTAAGTATGACCAATTTAATTAATATGGTATACATTGGAATTATTAAGCCCCTTTGTGAATAGTGAAAAAATTGAATTCAAATTTTGAAAATAAAGTCAAATTGGAACTGAAGTACAATTGAAATTGAAATCGGAATCAAAATCGAAATTTGAACTGGATTTGAAATGGAGAGTGGAATTGATATTGAAATTTAGATGAATAGTAAAATTGAAATCGACTTTGAAAACTAAAACTGAGATTAAGATTGACGTTTAAATTAGAGTTGAAATTAGATTTGAAATATACGTTTTATTTAAGTTTAATTTGAAGTTAGAATTGAAACTTAATTGAAATTAGATTTAAAATTCCAATATTAAAATAATAGGATATAATAATACTATATTATGGGAATAGTGAAAATCTACTTTTAATACTTTAAAAAAATTGGAAATATCAATTTAAAATGATTAATAATGTTTTCATAAGTAATTATATTCAATTTGGAGAATTTATTTCAAATACTGTAAATCAAGTTAAAACTAGGCATGTCGGGCAATGGTAGTTCGCGATTCGCGCCGAAAAATTCAAATGAATGTATAGATTGAAGTATAGTTCGGATTTCTTCGAAACAAGAAATGTTCAGACTACTATAACCATAGTTTTCAATTGGAAAAAGGAAAAAAAAAATCTTCTTGTAGATTTTGAATTATGTCCAAATCAATTTTCTAGAAAAATCACGCTAGTGTAGTTAAATGACCATAACGTAAAATCTGTTTAAATAAATATATTTAATTAGGGAAATGTATGAATTTTTTTGATAAATCTATTTAATTAGTTTAGAAGATATTTTAAATGGAAAATATGAAATTTCAAATATTAAAGTTGATTAAATAAAATAAGTAATATATATCACTTTCCACAGCACTTTTTGTTCTACGAATTCTATAACTTTAGAAACATGAGTTCAAACTTAATGATTCTTTCTAGAATCACTTGTGAATTTTTTTAATTATATAACTAAAGGTTACAAAGATGATTTGAGAAATTCGTCGCTTATTTCAAAGTTGGCTAAATAAATAAGTAAAAAAAGCCATTAAAAGTAATTGTTTTAAGCTTGGTCAAATAAGCCGATGAGTAAACCTAATGTTTCTATTTATGGGATTTAGGTGGAGGTGCTTAAACTAAGGAGATATTCAGGAGCAACCAGTGTCATGGCTCCCCTGGCCTCATCTCGGGTGAGGAATGGAAAAGGTCGAAATATCGAAAACGAGTTAAGTATAAAAGATAAACCTTTAAAAAAATTATTAAATTGGAATGCATTGAAACAGTCTTCTAATACTTGATTTTAAAGTCCGTAGAGGGAACTCGTCCTATTCATGGAATTTAAAGGTGGTTTCAGCATTCTTCCGCCCATAGCACTTGTTGAATGCAAAAATTGATATGAAGTAAAATTAGGATGATTTTCATAATCCTATTTACTCACTAATGTTTTCTAAGGTTGATTTTTGGGTTTATAGTAATGATGAATTAAATAACAATATTCTTGACCCATTTAAAAGTTGAGAAATTCTGGATTGATGATAAGTAAGAAAATAGAAAATGTTTTCCGAAGTAATAAGTGAATTAGCTTAGAATTACTCTAGGATTAAAAAGGGAATTGTAATTAACCAAAAGTATTATAGTGAAAAGAGGATTAATAAATCATGTATACTTATATTCAGTTTTTATCGATGATTGGATTTCTAAGGAACTGGGATCGAATTAGGGTGATTCCTATCCGGAAACCACTTCGAACCAATCCACTTTTTCGAAGAATGAAGCTGTTTGAAGGCGGAGACATTGAGACGAGTAATAACGAAGGACTACTTGTTGATTAATTAGGGACAAAATCCTGATTTACCTATTGTAGCAGTGGTCTCTTTGTTATGAAAAACCTCAAAAAAACAAGGACTTCTCGCCTAGTAATGGCTGAGGAAAGTACCTTCGGTTTTGCTCAGTCCCAGAATAAACTTGTATGGACGATTTTCTAACCTTGCATTCTAATCACATTGAACGATCTCTATAAATGTGTACCAATCGGTGGCAGGGAAGACATCATCTCTTAGCTTAACACCATTTCCCAAGACGTTCGAGCTCAGGAAGTTATATATTTATAGGAACTGGTCATGTGAAAAAGGAACGACGATGTGGCATTCAAAGTGGAATGAGTTGTGCTATGAAAAAAGGTAATCGTTGCCTCAAGCCTCATCAATCGGAGTTGACCGAAGCAGGGTAGAAGCTACAAGGCTAAGTGGGTCATTCCCATTAGGATATGATCATTCCCTTCTAGATAGATTTCCACCCACTATAAATTTCGGGTACCTAATCATGTTGTAAAGTATGCTAAAATGAGCACTCGGTTAAAGGTCGGTAACAATCAGGGGATGACATATTCGGTACTATCTAGTTATAGAGGTAGGTCGGTCTTGTGTTTGTAGAGGAGCTTTGTATTGGTTTCTCGGGCCATCTGATGTGCACGTAAATGTGCTTATATTTACATCCACATTTTATCTCCTTCTATTTAAATAAACATCATATTTGGGCATTTTAACATGTTTAAAACCAAAATTCAATTATTTTCGAAACATCATATTTTCATCTTCATTCAGGGGCAACATGGTCATTTTTGTGCATGAGTCAATTTAAAAAATTTTACTTGGACATTTTTTGATAATTTTTATAGAAATTTGGATGCATATGGAAGAGGCTTATATGAAGATATATGCATGCACAAATGAAATACAAAGGAATGAAGAGGAAATAATTCAAGTTCAAGATCATGGAGGGCCCCACCCACTCACCTAAAAGTAAAATTATGAGCTAAAGGACAACTAAGTGGAGGATAAAGCTTCATGAACAACAAATGATGGATTAATTAGTGGCTAATGGTTACTTGGTGGCCACACTTCCTAAAGGGCATTTTAGGAAGCCCCCTAAAAATATAATTAGGGTTTTATGCATGTATATATAGCCCTCTTATGTATATGAAACTATCTTCTACTCTTTTATTTTACTTAGGAAATTAAGAGATCGAAGTGTAAGCTCAATGTTCTATGAAATAAAAATGGCTTCCAAGCCTCTTTCTTCTCTCTTTTCTACATGTTTTTCTTTGTTTATTGTTAATGTTTATTTCTATGTTTTTTTTCTTATGTTCATAGCTTAGATTTACATTTATGCAAGTAGTTAGTAGCTAATTCTTTTTTCTTTCTTTGCTTATTTTCTATATTCTTTTCTTTTTAATGCTGAAACTTACTTGTGTTGCTTCAATGCCACAACTGAGTAGCTAAACCCCTTCAATTTAGGTGTGATGAAGATCTCTAACTTGATGTAATTTCAACATTTTATGATTGATGATCTCATTTGGTTTATGCTTCGTAAAGTGGATTTTGATGCAAGTTTATACAAGTAGGTTTGATAGCTTATATTGCTTATGCAAATGAGCTATTCTTATTCAACATAAACACAAGTTGCATCATCATTTGCTAATCTATTTTTGATTGTGAAAGTAAAGTAAAAATGAAATTTGATGATCTATATTACTAGTTACAATAGTAAATAGATCGTACTTAAAATAGCTTTTGCTTTGGCTTCATTTTAATGAGAATTATAAGTGGGTTATTTATTGTATTCTAGTTCGATGGTTTGAGTTATGTTAATTAATAACATAAACAAACCATACTTACGATAAATACAATAATATTTCACTTAAATCAAAGTTAGAGATCATAAATTGTTTGTTTGTTGATTTACAATAATATGAGAGTGGATTTGCCTCTAAATTGTTCTCTAGTTCAATAGTTTTCTAATCACATTTTAATATAAGTTTTAGATTCATTTTAGTTCAAGTCAACAATTTCTCCTCCATTTTTTCTAATTTGATCGAATAGATTTTTAAAACTCTAACAACTCCCTGCGGATGGACCCATATTCGCCACGTACTTTAATAGTACGTCGTGCGCTTGTAGAAAATTTAATTTGAGATTTTTCGACTAATTTCTAACTCAATAGAAATTTAGTCGATAAACAAGTTTTTGGCGCCGTTGCCGGGGAGTTGTTTTGATTTTAATTTTCTATTCTTCGAATTAGTTTTCTTTGATTTTTGTGTGTGTTTGCATTGTTTTAATAAAAAAAAGAAAAAAAAATATTGTGCGTTTTATGATTTTCGTGACATTGTGTTGTGCGCTTGTTTTCTATTTTATTTTCCATTTGCATTGCATATCATATTCGAAAATAAAAGAATATTGCATCCATCTTCAATTTTATTTCCTTTCCTTTTCAATTACATTTTCCATTTACAATTTAAAAAAAACAACACAGTTTCATTCCATTTTTCTTCACTGTTTACATTCTCTGTTGAAGTCTCTGTTCTCATTCACTATTCATATCCCCATAACAACAAGCCTCTGTTACTGGCTTACCAACTGTCATTTTCCAAAACCTCTCCTCCGTTACCTGACAGTTCCTATATCCCATCATCTACCACAATACACGCCCTCAACCATTAAACTCGGCTTCACCGACACCTTACAAGCCTGCATATCATTTCAATTACAAACTACTGTCCATCAAACAACCTGCACAACTCCTTCATTCAGTGCAAACCATTCCACACCACCCCCCTCTGCCTTGTTCAATTCTTCCATCCAGTGACCCAGTCCTCCTCTACCACACTGACACCATACAAGTTCAACCATCATCTAATTGCCTTCCCTCAACTTCAAACAACAGCAGCTCCTCTGTCACATACAACTACTTATCATAATTCCCTCAGCCTCACATCACCACAACGTACCATTGCCTCTGTTCCATACCATTGCCTTAAAACTGCTGCTACACTCTACCAACTTCACCATTCATTCAAGCATCTTCCATTACTGTCCTAACCATAGCAGCCCACAACACTGTCAAAACTTCAACCATTCTACTGCCACAAATAACAAAAATGCCTCCTCCATACAACTCTACAATAATCTCCTCATCAATCCTCTTCACTTACCAAACAACCCACAACCAAAACCCACCACTTTCATAAAACATTCTCCTACCAACTTCTCCACCTACTTCACGAACATATATACTCTCCATCACCATCATCTAACTACTGCAGAGTTCCCATTCACCACACATACACACTGATACTCCACTGGTACCAAACCAGCAGTTCATTCTTTCCAGTCTCATAGCCTAACTGTTCCATCTCCATTTACTGTCAACAATACAAAATTGTGCAGCTTTCCTCCTTAGCCAAAACAACCTCATCATCTTCACACCATATCACTGCACCATAGCACTGCAGTCAACAAACATCGCTACTCTGGAAATTGCTTCACCCAAACTACACATCGCAACAGACAAACCACCCAGACCATCAAAACTCTCTGAACATCTCCACATACAAGCTCCCTCATTACCATAAACACCTTCCCAGTCACCACCTACTACTCCTCCACACAAAACACCATTATAAACCAATTTTGTCAACAACTTGCACTGCCCATTTTTTTCCATACAAACGCACCACATGCTTCAACTGCTACCACCTTGAATACGCCCTCAACAGTCACTCATCGGCATCCAATCAACAATCACCAGTCAACCTGCATCATGAACTGCTGCCCATCACGAAACCCAATTCAAACAAAAAAAATATTTACGACCACAACTTCAAGGGACAACCGACCACAACCTGAGCCTTCATCCAATTCGACATCAAGCATCAACGATACGCGACTCCAATACTTTGACCACATCCTCTCCCGAGTACCTCGACTACACCCAAGTTCACTGTCAAACTAAAGTCGCGACTATCTCCAAACCAAATTGAATCGCCATCGACTTCATCCACACTGTCTCCAGCTACGAACTCCTCCGATCATTTGCTCCAATTAACAACAACTCCTCATCGAACACAACCGAACGCCGCGGCCACCTGACAGCAGACCACCGTAATCTCCTTCACCACGCCATCAAAAACGAATTAATCCATAGCCGGCACCCACTGTACCACTTCCTGCCGCATCACCTTCTCCTAAAACCAGCCTCAACAACAAGCGACCATCCTCTCCAATTCGACCACCTCGAACCCCACTAATCACCGAAGCCACCATCATGCTTCACAGAAATTCCCAAATCCTACAACGCTCCACCCAGTTCCTAACTCCACACGCAACTGTCGAGTAATTCTGCTCGAACCCGTAACCGAGATGATTTCATCAATTTTGGCAGTGGAGTTTTAAATTTTCAAACTGAATTGAATTGATAAGCAGTGGATTTTCGACTTTATTTTTCTTCTGATTTGAGGTCTCGTTCATTTTGAAAGAGAAGCATTGGTTAAGGGACAACAGTGGTTCTTGAAAAGATGAATTCGTTTGGGCCGGATTTGTATTGAAGGCGTGAGCAAGAAATTGTTTTGTTTTATTAGTTTTAAATTTGTTGTTTTGTTTCATTTTATTAGTTTTAAATTTGTTGTTTTGTTTTTCTTTGTTTAGAAAAAAGAAAATAATTGTCTTAAAAAGAGTAGTTTATTAGTTTTGTTTTCTTGAATTATTTTTGTTTCAACTTGTCTGTAGTTCCAAAAAAAGAATTTTCAATTATTTCTTTTGATTTCAATTATTTTGACCTTCCTTTGTTTTAGTGCTTCTTTCATAAAAAAAAACTTGAATATATCTTTGTTTTATTTGCAGATTGCCAAAGCAGAAATTCGCAAAAGAAAGAAGTGCTTGCAAAAAATAATTGCTCAGCTTGCTTACTAAAAAAAAACCCGCTGCTTTAAAATAATTGCTAATAAAATCTGCACGCTCTGGTATCGTGCCTTTTTCCCTTGTTTTTAATTTGATTTGCATTGTTGGTTGCTTGCATTTGCATTTATATATATAAAAACAAAAATCAAAATCCAAAAAACCAAAAACAAATTTCATTTTAGTTGCATTGTTAATATATGTTTAATTTCTGCTTTTCATTCAACTCATCTTGTTTTTCTTTTCTAAGGGCAATACCCAATTCACATAAGGTGGGGGATTCCATCACCCTTTCCTTAGCCCACAAATGCATTTCATCCTTGAATTTGACTAATAATAAAGGTAAGACGTTGGACCTAAGGGTGTCACGAGCTCACTTAGGGCTTAATTGTATCTTCACAATTGTTTTACTTAAACGATTTTATTTCCTAGTGTCTAGGCTACGGCAGAGTAATAATCAGTTATAAAAATTACGGTGATACGTAATTATTATACTAGTTGTTCCTCTGAAGTTACTTAAACCTTCGGTTGAATCGCTACGGTGATTCGTGGTGCAACGATACCCCTGTCCGTTACCTGGCTGCGAAATATTTTTGTTGATTTAAGAAAAAGTGTGATTATACAATTTTGGGTTAGGAGGTACTAAGGACAGAAAATTGTAGTTAAGTCCTTTGCATTCATTTATTTGCATTAGTTCATGCACATTTAAAAAAATCTAAAATCTAAAAAAAAATTGTAAATTTTACAACATAATTTTTAATCAAAAATATTCTTTTTTTTCCTTTCCTTTGAAAATTTTCAATCAAAAACAAAAATCCAAAAAAAATATAAATCTTTTAAAAAAGAAAAAAATTTGAAAATTAAAAAACAAAAATCAATTTCCATTTTTTAAAAACAAAAAAAAATCCGTTTCAAAAATATTTAAAAATTCAAAAAACAAAAAAAAAACATAAATAAAAAACATAAATTTTTTTTGAAGAAAATCCAAAAACAAAACAAAAAAATCTAACTTTTCCTTCGAAAATAAATCTCACTTGTTAAATAGTTTTCTCCCTTGTAAAAAAAATTTCAAAAAAACAAAAACACGTTTTCAAATCTTCTTTCATTCCCTAAACTCAATTCTAACTCCTTTCTCTTCTCGACTTTCACTTGTGTATGGGTACTTGGACTCGTGACACAGCAACGAATCGTTGGACTCGTGACCCTTCTATAAATCGTTTAACTCGAACAGACGGCCCGCCTGAAATCGCGAATGAAAATGCCCCTCGAACTCTTATGGATAGAAACTTTCCCGATAGAGTTTCTATTCCATTTTGCATCACGTTACCCGCCCCTACGGGTAACCATTTTGAAATCCATTCGAACCATATTGCCACGCTTCCAAAATTTGGCAATTTCGAACACGATGACCCATAAACTTTTTGACTAAATTCGAACAAGTTTGCGCAACCATTAAACTTCAACAACTTGAATCAAACTTCGATTAATCCCATTTGCTCTTACGGATTACGCTGAAAAATGGTTGTAGAGCTTACCTTCGAACTCAATTAAAACATGGGAAGAATTTGTAAAAGATTTCTTAAAAAAGTTCTACCCCTTGGAAAAAACAAGTAGAATTCGAAACGAAATTGTAAATTTTCATCAATTCAAGGGTGAACCATTTGGAAAATATTTTGAAAGATTCAAAGAGCTTTTGATAAAATGTCCACACCATAACTTTGAAAAATGGACGATTTGCCAAATCTTATACGATGGACTCGAAAACAGCTCACGGACCATGCTCGAATCAATGTGCCAAGGCAATTTTCTTGCCTAACATCATGACGATGCTTGGTAATTTCTTGAAAACCTCGCTGAAAAATCATCCCAATAGGAAAGCTCGAACGAAAAATCAATCTACTCATGATCGAGTGCACACTCGATAGGATCTTCTGTTGCTTTGGAAGCTAAGATCGACGCATTTATTAAAAAATTCGAAAATGTTTTCTCATCGAATCAAAGGAACCAAGCTTCCCAACCAATGTGTTATAAATGCAACGATCCTAATCATATAGCCGAGTCCCAATTTCGTCGAATAGATCAATGCTTTCAATAAATCCAAAAAGCGACCTGTTTTCTCCAACGTACGACCCTGGTTGGAGAAATCATCCGAATTTTGCGCGGAACCAAAACAATCCCAATACGAATACGATTCGTCCCAATTTTCAAGCATTTCTAAAATAATGTTTCGAATCCTCCCTTTCATCACAATAATTTTCAACCAAACCTTGCGGGTCGTCTCATAATCAACCACAACAAGCAAATTTTCCACCAAATTCTGCTCATCCTCCACAAGACGATAAACGTTTAACTTCGCTTGAGAAAACTCTTGAAACGTTGGCTAAGGCAACTACTCAAAGCCTTCAATCAAACAACAATTTGCAACATTTATTGACTTCATATATGCAAAACACAAACCAATCGATTGCAAAACTCGAAATGCAAATGAGTCAATTAGCCACGTTTGTAAGTGAACGTGAACGAGGAACATTCCCAAGCTAGCCCCTTCCAAATCCCAGAAATCAAAACGCAGATTCAAATCAAGCCCATGTTGTTCAAGATAGCAACGTCACCCAGTTGAATACTATCACAACTTCCTGTTCTGGTAAACTAATCGATAATCAAGTCGCTAATCCAAATGATTTACCGGAAACTTCTCTCGACACTTCTAAAACAAGGAACGACTCAGAATAGAACGTGGAGCCAAATGTCGGATCGAACGACGATCATTCTTCTTCTGCTACTCGAGTAGACCCACCTACTGACTATCTTGTTCTGTTTCCACATCGTCATCGACCAAAGAAACACTCGGAGCAAATGGAAAAGATGTTAGAAATTTTTAAACAAGTAAAAGTGAACATCCCGCTTCTTGACATCGTTCAGCAAGTCCCCACTTATGCGAAATTTCTTAAGGACTTATGCACCCAAAAGCGACACACTCAAGTGCCCAAAAAAGTCTTCTTAGCCGCCAGTTAGAGTGAAGTCTTGTCCCAATCCATGCCCGTTAAATATAAAGATCCTGGTTGCCCTACAATTTCGTTTACAATTGGAGACAAGACGGTTAACAAATGTTTGATAGACTTAGGCGCGAGTGTCAACTTGATTCCATATTCCGTGTACAAACAATTAATCTTAGGTGAGCTCAAACACACGAAAGTTACGCTTCAATTTGCTGATCGTTCCATTAAGAAGCTTGTGGGAGAAATCGAAGACGTGCTCATTCGAGTAGGGCATTCATATTCCCCGTTGACTTTATCGTTCTCGAAACACAACCCGTGACGAATCCCTCGATTCAAATTCCGTTGATTTTAGGCTGACCATTCATAGTGTAATGAACCGGAATTTTAGGCAATACCAATTAAATAATCTGTATTAATAATTAAATTGATTTAGTAATTTTTCTTTATAATTTTAATTTAAATTGGTAAAATTTAGTCTTTTTCTGGTTAATAAATATTTAATCTGGTAATTTTGATCAATATCTTTTTAACAACTTAAAATTGATAAGATTTTTTTTTCAAGCTAATGAAATTTTATTATGTTTATAATATATATTTGATATATATTGTGAATAGCAAAATCTTTTGTTTTAAATAAAAGATGAATTTTCAAATTGTAATATATATGTATGTATACGTTATAGTTTGATGTTGTTTCGAAATTTAATTTAATCTATTGATAATTTACATATGTATGAATATTGTAATTTAAAGCTTTGTTTTAAAATTAATATTTTCAAAAGTTAATTAAGATTATTTCAATTGTTTTAAAAATATAAGATATTTTTTTATTTTTAATATGATAGTTTAAATAAGATTAAAACAAAGTTTTATTTTGTTTTCTTTTTAAATTGCTTAATATAAAATGGTTATCAATATATATATATATATATATATATAAATGCTTTGAATTTTTGAAAATACATGTATAAGAGATTTATTTATATTAGTTTTATAATATTTTCTTTAAAAGGTAAATTTATATATACATATGTAAATGTTTATAAATTAAGAAACTTAAGTAAGTTATATTATCATTTAAATTAAATAAAAATTTATATAAAAATATTTAAGAAACATGTGTAATTATTTTAAGACATTCTAACAACACATGTAAGAAACTTAAATACTTTTGCGACAAATGTAAGAATGTAAACAAGTGTCTTCATTTTAGAATTTACTTTCTTTAAATTTTTAATAAAACCATAACGTAATTCATTTTTCATCTCTACTTCCTATCTTCTATCTATTCTCCTATTCTCAGCTGAAAAAAAAAATCTTCAAAACCAAAATCTTGTAAAAATCTTCTCAAACCTGAAATTAGAAATCAAAACCAAAAGCAAAGATAAAATCTGAGAAGTAAAATCTGCAAATTTAAATTGCAACTTCAACCTGCATGTCAAAAGCAAGTTCAGATCTGTTCAACATTTTTAATCGTCAAATTGTAAGCATGCAAATGGATCTACTTCAGCAAGTAAAGTAAAACCATTTTCCATACTTCAGGCTTGGAAATCAAACTTGCTCTGCAATTAAATAAGTGAGTAAATTCTTTTAAAAAACAGTTTTTAACAAATCTGCAGTTGCATTTATTATTGCATGTATTGAATTTTCTATGATATTGAATACATGTTTACATTAGAATTATTGTTTATGCATGATTTAGGGATATCTGAGTATAGATGAATCTGTTAAGTTCATTTCTGTATTTTACAGGAGTTGTTCTTCTTTAAGAAAAAAATCAAAATCTTTAATCTAATGTATATTAGATCTTGGCATATGAATGAAAATTGTTTGTTAATGTTTAATGGTAGTTTTAAAAATAGTTTAGGGAATTTTTAATTTACAAATAATTTTTAAATAAGACTAACAATAAAAAATACTGATACATATGAAAAATCAACAACCTTAATTTTTGATTTGGATTACATGAATGAATTAATCATGATTTTTAATACATATTTCATGATTTTTAGTCTGATGAATCATGAGAATTTTGGGTTTGAACGTTTTGGGGATTTTGGTGGATTGCCATTGATCCACTTGTTTATTCGAGTTTAATTTATGGTTGAGGTTAGTTTGTGTGATGAGGATGAAGGGAAAATTGCAATTTGATTTTTCTAATGGTCATGGTGTTCGAATTAGATCGAACTAGGGTTTATGCTTGCATTTTTGTTCGGCTTGGATGTCGCAACTTCGCGACTTGGATATGATGCTGGAGTCGATCGCGACGTGGGGGATGGTAGCGTGGAGGTTCGACGGTGCTTTGGAGAAGTCGTTGGAGCTTCCGGTGGTGGCGATCGGGGGTGGCGATGGGGTTTTGTTTCGAGATGCTTCTGCATTTTTTCGTGGGATTGGTCGAATTTTGATTTGATTGAGTTTTCGTGATTCTAGGTTTAAGGAGAGGTTGTTGTGGACACCGACGACTTGTTGATGGACGTGGTGACGAACGTTGGTGGCCGGAGGCTTTGTGCACATGCACCGTGCATGGTGGAAATAGGGGGCATCAGGTTGAAGTTTGGAAGCTGGGGAAGATGAGTTGAAACCGATGGGAAGCTAGCGTTTTCATCGCGGTCGACTCGAAGTTGAAGGGCTGGGAATTTCTCGGGGTAGCACTCGTAAAGTTGCCGTGCTGGTCTCGGGTTTTTGGGTTGTTTGTTTTTCGATAGTACTGTATAATGTTAAGTACTGTAATGATATAAGTTACAAATTTTAACTTATGTTTGAATTATAAAACAAGTTTATAAAAGTAAGCAAATTTATAAAAGTTAAATCTTGTTCTTAGTAAGTAAAAGTTAGTTAAACTTTTAAAATGTTAATTGAATTTATAATTCAAATCTAAATTGTTTTAAGGTGATTTCTTTTGTAAGTAATTATCTTAATTAAATTTTGAATTTCAATTTAAAAGAATGTTATAAATTTAAATATTAAAACAAAGTTTTAAGATAAATTTTAAAGTAATGTTTAAAAACTTTAGTTTTTAAATTTATATTGAAATGAAAAGTTTAAATTAGATAATTAAAGTGTTTAAGTTTTAAAATTTATTTCTAAATGTTATTTTCCAATTAAGTTATTGATATAGATTTTGTAAACCAATAAAAATGGTTTATTTTCAAGTTATTAAAATTTGGACTAATTTCAAATAATTTATTTATGTAGATAATTATGATTAATTTATTATTGATATGAACTTAAGAATACTTAATTAATATGATTTATTAATAAGTAAAGGATTAATTAAGATAAATGCCTTTTCTTAATTAATTAAGGATTTTTAAATATAAGAAGTTAATTAATTATTTAATTAATTTTAAATGATTAGTTAGTTGTTTATTTAAATAATCACTTAATTATGAATTAATTAAGTGTAATTACTTAATTACTTAATGACGTAATTAATGGTTAATTATTGAATGTAATTGAGAATGGTAATTACTTATGGAAGTAATTAGTGGAAATTACTCATAGGAGTAATTAGTTGAAGTGATTAATGGATAATCACTTGATGTTATTAATTGAGGAATTAATTAATATCATTGTTTTGAAGTTAATTAATTATGGAGTAATTAATTAATTAATGAATTAAGGATTATTTCATTACTTGTTAAAGTATTAATTTAAGGAATAATCATCTAATGAAAGTAATTAGAAGATAATTACTTATGTATGTAATTAAGGGTTAATTACTTAATTATTTTAATTAATTAATAAATGTGATTAATTAATTAATGAATGTCATTAATTTAAGATTAATTACTAAATGTAATTAATTAAAATGTAATTAATTAATAAGTTAATTAAATAAGGATTATTTATTAACTTCAGTTGAATAATAATTACTTAATGAAGTAATTAAAGATTAATTAATTAGAATAATTAATCAAGGATTAATATAATTAATTAAGATGTTAATTTATTAAGATAAGTAATTACAAGTTGTTAGTTACTGTTTATGATTAATAAGATGGTCAATTACAAGTTAATTATTAATTAATAAGGATCATTAGTGAATTAATTAATTAATCAAGATTGATTAATAAAAGTAATTATTTTAAGCGTGATTAATTAATTGTAATTAATTGAGGTTCAATGTAATTAATTATAATTGATTAATTAATGGATGTAAATGAAGGATCATTAATTATTGTAATTAAAGGTTAATTACTGTATATGGTTAAGGATAATTACTCGAATTTAATTAAAGGATAATTAATCAAGGGTGATTAATTAGGAAGATCATTAAGAGATGATTAACTTATAAATTAATGAAGAAGGATTTTGGTAATCCAATTGATTTAGAGTTAATCAATTCTGCTTATGGATGATTGGTCGATATTGAATGATTGATTGACATTGATTGACTGATATTGGATGTTGAATGATCTTGGATTATTTGGATGTGATATCTCTGATTTGTGATATGCTGCTTTGTGAGATGAATGGTTGATATGAATTATCTATTGTGATAATGTGATTCATCTATCTGTTTATATCATCATGAATATAAGTTAATTGTTTAAACCCTTAAACAACTTGTGTATTAAAATGGCGTTTTGTTTCGGTGAGACCGGGATTGGGTTTCCATATTTGGATATCCGAAAACCACATCGATCCAAATTCAACATTAGGTCGTGAATCCAAGTGGAGCTTAGTGAAGACTCGAGGTGTAAGAACTATTCGTCAGTATAACTCTGGGGGTGATTCTGTGATGAGTTTGACGGAGTTTGTACTTATAGGTTCGAGATGGTGATTTAGAGTGCAAGGGCTATGGTCGTTGACTCTAAGGATGATTCCAAAATGAGTGCAATGAGATAGTGCCTTCAGTTTCGTTCGAACCTGAAACGAAATTGTATGGATTGAATGCTTTCAGAACATTGTCAGGTGGACGATGAGCATTCTAAGATAGATGCGTTCTATAAAGGTAATCACAGCCTCAAGCCTCATCAACCCGGGAATTGCTAAACCAGGGGAGGCGCAGCAAGGCTAGGTGGGTAGCACTCATTTCAGGGTGAGGTCATTCCTTTCTAGATGTCCCTTTATTTCGGCTTTGTGGGTGGTTGGTCGCGCCAACCACGGGGTGATCTTACTTAGGACTGTTCAGTAAGGAATGGTTCCGGCTTTGTGATGCAGGGGATTGGGTGTAATCCTCGGTACTGTGATCTAGGCCACGTACTATGACGGGCTGTACCCCGGTAGCCCTGCCATTGATGGAAACCCATTCTTCCTACGAGACCCTACGGTTTTGTTTTTATTACCCACTTTTGTGGCTAGTGGCTGGAATTTAATAAATGTAACAATTTCGGCCATTTCTTACTTACATGAAAACCCTAGACACTATTATAATATCACTAGATTTACTATCAAATGTTTTGGTTAGCATAAGGTAAAAACTTTTCCATGTTTATGTGTGGGAAGTCTTACATGGTACCTTTTCTTTCCAAAGGTTTTTCTAAAGTTAAGCAATTTTAACCCGTTTACTCACACCAGACCCCTGTCTGACCCGAGTGTTTGTTTTTTGTTTTATTAAACTCTTGGGTACTCATATTATGTATGAGTAGTCAAGTGATTCAGGTTTGCTTGACGAATTCCGGAGGAGATATGGAGCAGGAGGCTTCCACGTGTAGATATTATAGTTCCGTTGTGTTTGTATGGTATCTGTATCTTGTGTACTTGAGTTGTATAGTTAGACAAATGTTTATAACTGTATAATATGTGTTGTATAAGTTGTGTACTCTAATGTAATATGATACTATGTAATATTTTATGTAATATATTATATTTCATTCATTCCGCTGTGAGTTATCTGATGTTGTTGTGTTTCTTCTTTCTTATCTTTTCTTCTTCTATCCCTTTCTTTCTTAATTAGTGATGCGACTTTCTGGTGTAAGGAAGTCAGGTCGCTACACTTAGGCACCTCAAACGTCTTAATCAATTGTCGTAACGGATCAATGAAAATATCTTTTGGAAACATGACTTTGGATCTTAATATTTTCAATCTTGAAAGCCAATCGAATGAACCTTATGACCAAACATTGGAAGTTAGTGCCATTCATGAAAATGTTGAAAACAAAACACTCGATCATAACGATGAACATGAGGCTGAGTATGAAAAATTATTTCATGAAATTCCCAACGATATTGAATACACTCTTCCATTTGTATCACTTCCAGTTGAGTCCGAATCCCAACCCAATGCTTCCATCGAAAAACACCCAATGTTGGACCTCAAACCGCTTCCCGACCACCTTAAGTACGCATACTTAGGTGAAAACGAAACTTGTCTTGTCATCATTTCTAACAATCTTTCTCTTGACCAAGAATCTTCTCTTCTCTCTATCCTTTCTAAAAATAAGGAAGCGATGGGATGGTCAATTTTCGATATAAAAGGAATTAGTCCCGCTCTGGTTAAACATCGCATCCATTTAATCGATGATACCAAGACTATTCGTGATGCGCAAAGAAGGCTTAATCCAAAAATGAAAGATGTGGCGCGTGATGAAATTCTTAAACTTCTCGACAACGGAATCATTCACCCAATCTCCGATAGTTCATAGTTTAGCCCAATTCACGTTGTACCAAAAAAGTCCAGGCTAACCGTTGTCAAGAACGATTCAAAAAAGCTAATTCCAACTCATACTCAAACGGGTTGGCGTGTTTGCATTGACTATCGAAAACTAAATGACGCAACATGTAAAGATCACTTTCCTCTTCCTCTCATTGACCAAATGCTCGAACGTTTAGCCGGCCATGAATTTTACTACTTCATTGATGGTTATTCTGGCTATAACCAAGTTCTAATCGCTCTTGAAGATCAAGAGAAAACGACTTTCACATGTCCATTCGGTACCTTTGCTTATCGTCATATGCCATTCAGACTTTGTAACGCTCTTGTGACTTTCCAACGATGCATGGTTAGCATCTTTTCCGACATGATTGAATGCTTTCTAGAAGTCTTTATGGACGATTTCTCTATCTTTGGTGATTCTTTTTCCCAACGTTTACATCACCTCGAATTGGTTCTGAATCGTTGTAAAGAAAAATATTTGACTTTGAATTGGGAAAAATGCCACTTTATGGTCAAACAAGGCATAGTCCTTGGACATATCATCTCAAATAAAGGGATTGAGGTAGACAAAGCAAAAATCGATGTCATTGCAAATCTACCCATTCCCAAATCTGTTAAGGACATTCGATCATTTCTAGGACACACTGGCTTTTACCGTCGTTTTGTGAAAGACTTTAGCAAAATCGCACATCCTTTGACGACCCTTCTTGGAAAAGACGTTCCTTTCGATTTTAACTCTGATAGTATCTCTTTTTTGAACGTATTAAGAGCAAACTCATTTCTTCCCCAATCAATTGCGCACCCAATTGGGATCTTCCTTTCGAAATAATGTGTGACGCTTCGAACTTTGCCGTTGGTGCTGTCTTGGGACAACGCATCAACTAGATCCTTCATGTCATTTACTACGCGAGTATAACCTTGAACAACGCTCAACTCAACTATAACAACAACCAAAAAATAGCTTCTAGCTGTCGTTTTTGCGCTTGAAAAGTTTTGGCCTTACTTGATAGGTTCATACATTACGGTCTGCACTGACCATTCTGCGCTTTGATATCTCTTCGCTAAAAAGGATGCTAAATCCCATTTTATTCGTTGGATCCTTTTACTTCAAGAATTTGGCCTTACAATCAAAGACAAAAAAGGATCCAATAATGTCATAGCCGATGACTTATCTCATCTTCCGAACGCACCATATTCCTTGCCGATCAATGAAACTTCCCCGATGAACAACTTCTTTCGATTTCTATCGATCCATGGTACGCTGATATAGTGAACTACTTAGTCACTGAAAAAACTCCCTCATCTTGGTCCAAACAGGACAAATGCAAATTCGTGTCCCAAGTGAAATATTTCTATTGGGACGATCCATACTTGTTCAAATATTGTCCCGACCAAATCATCCGACGTTGCATTTCGGATAATGTGATCCAGAGTGTTCTTTCATTTTGCCACGATCAAATGTGCGGTGGACATTTTGGTCCTCGAAAAACCGCGGAAAAAGTGCCTCAGTGTGGTTTCTATTGGCCGTCTCTTTTCAAAGACTCGTTCGAATTTTGTAAAACGATCGATGTCAAATGCTTGGACGAATTTCTCGACGAGATATGATGCCTCTAAACCCCATTCTTACGATCGAAATCTTTAATGTTTGGGGTATCGACTTTATGGGACCTTTTCCAAATTCTTTTGGAAATTCGTATATCCTTCTCGCCGTCGATTATGTTTCAAAATAGGTCGAAGCCATTCCTTGCAAAACCAACGACCATAGAATTGTGGTGAAATTTCTCAAAGAAAACATATTTTCGAGGTTCGGCACACCTCATGCAATAATCAGTGATAACGGAACCCATTTTTACAATCGTTCTTTTGAAACTTTAATAAAAAACACTTGATAACCCACAAGTTATCCACTCCATATCATCCTCAGAATTGTGATTAAGTTGAAATTTCAATTCGACAAATAAAAAAAATCTTGCAGAAAACTGTTAACAAAAATCGACAAGATTGGTCTCAAAAATTCAATAACGCGCTTGGGCTTACCGTACTTCTTTTAAAACTAACCTTAGGATGTCCCCATTTCGTTTAGTTTACGGAGCTTACCATTTACCTGTTGAAATTGAACACAAAGCGTTGTGGGCAATAAAGAACTTAGACTTTGATCTTGAAAAAGCTGGCGAAAACCAAAAACTACAACTCAACGAATTAGAAGAACTTAGGAACGATGCGTATGAAAATGAGAAAATTTACAAAGAAAGAACCAAAGTTTTTCATGATAAGTCAATCCTAAGGAAAAAGTTTTCGCCTAACCATAAAGTTCTTTTATATGACTTAAGACTTCATTTATTTTTGGGGAAACTTAAATCAAGATGGACCGGACCATTTGTGATACGATCTGTTCTTCCACATGGTGCCGTAGAAATTGAAAACCCCATGGATGGATCAATTTCCAAAGTCAACGGTCTTCGTTTGAAACCTTTCTTGGATCTGCCAAATAATCAAGAGGAGGAGCTCATAATCCTTCATGAGCTAAGCTATGTCCAGTAAGAATGTTAACCCTCTTTTGTAAATATTTACATATTTTTCCCCGTTACACTCATTATATCATGCATTGACTGTAGGGACATAGTAAAAATTAAGTGTGGGGGGGAGTCTCATTTTCATTTTTAGTTTTTCATGGCATTTTTGAAAATTTATTTTCTTACTTAAAAAAAATCTCAAAAACATTTTCTTTTTACCATTTTGATTTATTTTTGAAGAAGCTCTATGGGATAAGTATAAGTTTAGGTTAATAAATTGAAATTTTTGAAAATTTATTGGTCTTAACAAAAATAAAAATAAAGTTTGATTACAAATAACAATGGTTTAACTAGTATACAGGAAGATTCATCTATGTTAATTATGAAGTATATTCTAATTGAAAATCTTTGTTTAAAAAGTGGTGAATTTAAAGTAAAGGATATAACATTTTTGTCTTCTAAGTAAAATGGCCCTAAGATGATTTTGCAAAACTCTCTCTCTCACTCTCTCTTAAAAAATAAAAAAATAAAAATCCAAGTATTCACTCTCATTTAAAAGTCCTCACGGTTATGCATGGATGAATTACTTGGAATCTTTGATTATGTGCTTTCATACTTATTTAAAAGTCCTCATGGTTATGCATGTATGGAACACAAAAAAAATGAACAAACTTAATGAAAACTGCGTACGGTCGATAGTTGTATGCACGAAAGTGTGTGCACTCGCCATGCTTTGTACCCCCCTCACATAAGCCCGAAAGGCAATGCATGGGTGTATATCTGGCCTCAATTTAACTGAGCTAGATGTGTAATTTTTCTTGCCAATAATGAGAGAGCAAGCAATTGAAATCCTAGCATTATTTTAACTTGTTTGATTTAACTTGTTATTGAAAAGAAATGAAAATACCACTTTGATAAACCTTGATAATCAACTTAGGATTCATTTCATAATTATATTGTGTTATTAACCGAAACAACTAGCCAAACTATGGTCTATTTGTTATGAGAACTTGATTTTATTTGAAATTTTGACGAGTAAATGACTTAAATTTTCAAGACAATGACCAAAACTTATATTTAACTTATTTGTGTCTATATAAAAGTAAACATTCATTTGGAAATATTTCCAAAAACTCGCATTCATCTCTTTGTAAATAAATCTTGCATTTTGTAAATATTTTCACTTTGCATTGGATTTTGTGGGTAGTATCAACTAAAAACCCTCACGAGACAACACTCGTCCTACCGGGGACACCCAGAGGTTTAACGGCTTGTTGCATACGCTCAACGCATTCACGCACCCTATGAAAACGGATTTATCTTAGTTTTCCTTTATTCGAGGACGAATAAAAAGATAAGTGTGGGGGTATTTGATGTGCACATAAATGTGCATATATTTACATCCATATTTTATCTCCTTCTATTTAAATAAACATCATATTTGGGCATTTTAATATGCTTAAAACCAAAATTCAATTATTTTCAAACCATCATATTTTCATCTTCATTCAGGGGCAAAATTGTCATTTTTGTGCATGAGTAAATTTAAGAATTTTTACTTGGACATTTTTTGATAATTTTTGTAGGAATTTGGATGCATATGGAAGAGGCTTATATGAAGATATATGCATGCACAAATGAAATACAAAGGAATGAAGAGGAAATAATTCAAGTTCAAGATCATGGAGGACCCCAACCACTTACCTAAAAGTAAAATTATGAGATAAAGGCCAACTAAGTGGAGGATAAAGCTTCATGAACAACAAAATGGATTAACTAGTGGCTAATGGTAACTTGATGGCAACACTTCCTAAAGGGCATTTTAGGAAGCCCCCTAAAAATAGAATTAGGGATTTATGAATGTATATATATCCCTCTTAAGTATATGAAACTATCTTCTACTCATTTATTTTACTTAGGAAATTTAGAGATCAAAGTGTAAGCTTAATGTTCTATGAAATAAAAATGGCTTCCAAGCCTCTTTCTTCTCTCTTTTCCACATGTTTTTCTTTGTTTTATCGTTAGTGTTTATTTCTATGCATTTTTTTCCTTATGTTCATAGCTTAGATTTACATTTATGCAAGTAGTTAGTGGCTAATTCTTTTTGCTTTCTTTGCTTATTTTCTATTTTCTTTTCTTTTTAATGTTGAAACTTACTTGTGTTACTTCAATGCCACAAATAAGTAGCTAAACCCCTTCAACTTAGGGGTGATGAAGCTCTCTAACTTTATGTAATTTCAACATTTTATGATTGATGATCTCATTTGGTTTATGCTTTATAAAATGGATTTTGATGCAAGTTTATAAAAGTGGGTTTGATAGCTTATATTGCTTATGCAAATGAGCAATTCTTATTGAACATAAACACAAGTTGCATCATCATTTTCTAAGCTATTTTGATTGTGAAAGTAAAGTAAAAATGAAATTTGATGATCTATATTAATAGTTACAATAGTAAATAGATCATACTTAAAATAGCTTTACCTTTGGCTTCATTTTCATGAGAATTATAAGTGGGTTATTTGTTGTATTATAGTTTGATGGTTTGAGTTATGTTAATTAATAACATAAACAAACCATACTTATGATAAATATAACAATATTTCACTTAAATCAAAGTTAGAGATCATAAATTGTTTGTTTGTTGATTTACAAAAATATGAGAATGGATTTGCCTCTAAATTGTTCTCTAGTTCAATAGTTTCCTAATCACATTTTAATATAACTTTTAGCTTCATTTATTTCTAGTCAACAATTTCTCCTCCATTTGGTCTAATTTGATTGAATAGAATTTTAAAACTTTAACAACTCCCTGTGGTTCGGCCCGTATTCGCCACATACTTCAATAGTACGTCGTGCGCTTGCGGAAAATTTAATTTGAAATTTTTCAACAAATTTATAACTCCATAGAAATTTAGTCGGTAAACACCATCCATCTAGAGGTGTACCATTAAAAGGTAGTCCCTTCACCTGGTCATTTGTATGGAAATCCATTCTTCAATAAGAAGCCTTTACGAGTTTGATTGTAGAACCCACTTTCGCTAATATGCTGGAATTTAATCAATGTAACAATTTCGGCTAATATTAATGTTTGTTTGCAAATGTTTTTCCAAAATAATGTCACTAGAAATAAAATCAAATTTTTTGATATAAATGTTTTAGTTATCATAAGGGAGAACCCCATCTGTGTTTATGTGTGAGCGTGGTCTTATAAGATACTCTTTCTTTTTAAAAGGATTTTATTTCGATGGCTGATATATGACACTATCGTTTATTATTTGGGTTTTCTCATGTTGGTTTATCAAGCCTACTCTAGGTGTTTTCAATACTCGGGTAAGATCAGTATACTTTCAGGTTTTGTTGAAGACGGTTGGAGTTTCCTGTAACGACCCAGAATTTCTATTATTTGAAATTCAGATATTTAATTGATTTTAAATATTAAAAAGTAAAATTTATAAGTCAAATAATTTTTATTTCGAATATCTGGATTTAATTGGATAATTAAATCGGCAATTTAAAATTTGAAATTGCGTAAATAATTGGGAATTGGGTTTAGTATGATTAAAAATGATTTATAAAGTTATATTAAATCATATTGGAGTTAGAATAATGTCTGTGAACTTTTAAAATTGAATTAAAAGTTAATTTGTGAAAATTGAATATTTTAATATTTAATCGACTAGTGAAAATAGCCATTTTTCTAACAGTCTCGGATTTCGACGAAACCAATTTCATCGGATCCGTAATGTTATATTATTGTAAGGTTTCAAATTTCGTGTCATTCGAATTTACCGTTTGTTCGGAGCAAGCCAAAATGCATAGAAATTGGTTTAATCGATTTAATTTAAATTTGATCGTTTATTTCCGTAACTCGCATATATGATCGAATTAGCTTCCGAAACATATTCCATTGTGTCTGAAACATGGGGTAAACCCTAGAAACGCCAGTCACCGCACGAGATTTGGAGTTCGGAATTTTGGAGTGAATAGTGTTTTTCGTTAAAATTCTATAAAAGGAACCCAACCCCTTCTATTTTGCAAAACCCTAACTTCAAGAGCTGACCGCCACTTTCATTCTATCAATGGCCGAAATTTCAATTCTTTCTCCCCTTAATTTCTTCAAATCTGTTAACCAATTCAAAAATTTATCAACTACAAAGTTGTAGAGGATGTTGAGATCTATAATCTCAACGGTTATGATTTAATTTAGAAGCATGGATTGCCGGCAATTTGTACGTGAAGTCGCGGCATTAGTTCGCGGTTTTAGAGAGATAGGCGAAACGGGGTTTTCCCATACCTACGGTGGTGGTAGAGCTTGGCTGGGTGCATCTCGTAGTGGTGGTTGATCGACGTGAAGAACGTCGTATGTGGTCACGTGAATTAGGGTTGGACGGCGGCTATTGGGTTTTGCTAGCGTTCGTTACCTGTAGGAGGAAGATGATGAAAAGAACGACCTGATCTGGAGTGTTGAAACGTGTGGCCGTGATTGTGTTTAAGGTTTAAAAAGAAAATATATTGTAAATTATTATATTACAAATTGTATAATGTTTAAAAAGCCATAACCTTTTGGTACGAGGTCAAAAAATTACGAAACAAATTGCATTGCAATCGCTTTGTCGAGCACTATGCAATGGAGCTGGTTTGGAATCGTTTGGAGCTAGTGAAAATTTTGGGTAAAGTTAAACGCACATTTAATTTTATTCGAAATAAAACGCTACAACTGTTATCGGAAACTCAATGAGAGTGCTTCTCACTCAATCGAATTGTTACGGATTAAAATTTTAAATAGTTAGATTTAAAATTGCTTGATTGTGTGATTGGATGATGGTTATTATCTATTGTATTAAATAGACCCTATACGTCGTATATTAAGCTGATGTTATTTATTTAAAACATATACCGCGATAATTCCAACTTGTATGGAATTGGTATTATATATGTATTTGGAGTTGATTTCCCGCATTATATAGCGGATGAGACCCTATTGCGCCGCATAATAGCGGATAATATTTTATAAATCCTATATACCGCAATATTCCGTCTCGAAGCGGATTTGGTATTGTGCTAACATCTTTGATTGCAGGGAAACAGGTTGGAGGGATCCAACTGAATTCCTCAAATGATTGAATTTATTTCAATGTTGTGTGTTGATCTATTTATAATCTACGTGATTATCTTTGTGATTGAAATCGTTAAAGGCTAAATTTTAGCCGAATATATTTTTGGTATTGTTAGATGCCGAAAATAAATAAAATTTGATTTTTGAAAATTTAAGTTGAGAATTCATAATAAAATTTGATTTTGGAAATGATTCATTTTAAATAAAATACATAGAAATGTTGAACTTGGGTAGATGAAGTATATTCACAATTTTGGACTGTGGATAATCATTTAAATAGAATACGTAGAAATGTTGAATTTGGGTAAGTGAAGTACATTCACGATTTTGGACAGTGAATAGTATAGTAAAGAAATATTTTGGGAAAGTGATATTTTAAATAGAACTTAAAACGATTTAAGGATGTATTAAAATGTATTAAGTATCGAAATCATAGATTTCAACATTCATTGTTGAAATAGACGTTTTCGAGAAATAGAAGGAAATGGTGTACTATAACGCTGTTGTTATAGTAAATGATTTCCAAAAGGAAAAGTTTTGTATAGTATTGGGGTTTATATATCTATCTTAATTTTGAATCCCTATACTAGTGATTTTGGGTTGACGTAACGATGTTTTACGCAACATTCGTTTTGACCCAAATAAATGTGTTTAAGAGAATGTTTTCCTTAAAGAATAAAATTTATACTTAATTGTGATTTAAGTATATTGAATATTTTCAAATATTTGAAAATAAAAAGATTGGTGAATTACTTATTATTAAGTAAGTATGGAAATGTTTTCCAATATGAAGCGAATGTTTTGAGATTATATCTTTTAAAGATAAATTGAGAGTGAATAATTGAAATTGATTTGAAAAATCGTATAAAAAGGTGAATATTTGGAAATGTAAATTCACAATGGAAATTTACGAGGGAATTTTTTTAAAAAATAAACATTGATTTATTTTTAAAAGTGGAAATAAATTTACGGATTTGGAACGTAAATTAAATAAATCGGTATGGATTTATTTGATTGGTTTAAATGAACCATTTTGAAATGAAAGTTGTAAGGGTGTAAATTGATTTGAAATTGGTTTTCAAATGGTTGAAGTATGGAAAATATATCTTATAAAGATATTTTTGAAAATAAATAATTTGGGAAATCATTTGAAAATGGGTTATGTTATGAATATTGATTGATAGTTTAGTAACCGACTATCAATATTGACCCTTAAATGGTTATTCGTTGTGGATTGGTTGAAATTGAATGTTACACTTATTTTTAAATTATTGCGCTTGTTATTTGGATTACCCATTCCGAATAGTGATACGACGTAATGGATAGCATTGAAGACCGGTGGTGAAGACCGGGTATTTGTCAAAACGATAGGATGACCTATCGATCGTCTCTGCACTGTTAGCTACGGTATGGAGATTTCCTTTGTGATGGGAAATTCGATCGGGATTGTGAATACCCGGATTGTAAGGGCTTCTTTTGAAGTGCCTTCGGTTCTGTTCGAACCCGGAATAGACTTGTATGGTTATGTGTCCGACATTACATTTTGAGATATAAAGCAGATTTCTTTCAAATACATCTCTGTTGGTGGCGGAGAATTTGTTCTCTTAGCTTAACACCATTCTCTGAGATATACGAGCTCAGAGGCTTTGTAGTTGAAGGTTATCAGCGATATATTCCCAGTTTGGTAATGTGGCATGCTGAGTGTTGCTGTGTGATGATTATTTATTGATCATTTGTTGATCAAAGCGTGGCTTTGTGAAAAAGTGTAGCTTTGTGGAAGAGACTTCGTCAGACCTCACACCCCAGAAATGGTCAAAACAGGAATATGCGGCAAGGCTATGAGGGTCGCACCCTTTAGGGTATGTCATTCCCTTCTGAAAAAAGGTGGTGTCAGGTATGGAGCCCTGATGCTTAACCTATGTGGTTGCTCCAATCTCATTTTTCTGTGTGGTTGTTGCTTGGTGATACAGGGTCCTCGGATAAAGGACCCAAAGGACCGGGGAGTGGCATATTCGAGAAGTAGTTACCTCGTTACAAAGGTAACCCGGCCTTGTGTTGGCAGAGAGCTGGTTAAGTTCTCCGGACGTCCCGCCAGAGGCGATCCCATGTGGCAGTAGGAAGTTCCTTAGCCTGACCATTTGTTGGAAATCCAAAGAAACAATACGAGCCTTGTACGGTTTTAGTTGCAGAACCTGCCATTCACTTACGATGGCGCCCCACTGTTTGGATGGTAGTCATAGTAGGCATAGTTCGGAATGTCTATGCTGGCTAAGATTTATATTCTATTTTCGAAATGCTTTCATTCACTATGCACTAATAATAATATCAAAAATGATTTGTTTTGCGTAGTAAGCATCTTTGACTATCATAAGGAGAAATCTCCTTCAATTTTGTGTTTGCATTGTGTGTGTGCGGGGAGGCCTTATGGTAGTTTCATTTTCCAAAATCATTGCGGATATTTTCCACTTCTATTGTTGTTGTTGTTTTAAAAGATAAATAACTCTTTTGAGTTCTCACACCAGTCCCATGACCGACCTGGAGTTTATTGTTCTCTTCCTGAACTCTGAGTGCCCATAATTTTCCACACGGGCAGTCTAGAGTCAGGTTATCAGGTCATTTTGGATTTAGAAGTGCTTTGGAGCTCAAGTGGCGAGCTGGATGGCGAGACGTATTACTTGTATATGATATTATCTTTCTGCTGTAAATTTGCTTGTAAGGATAAGTTTGTATAGCAGTCCATTGTTGTATTGTGTTGCATATTCACTCTGATGATGATGTAATGTAATGTAATAACTTATATAGTTCTTTTGTTTTAAAAGATATTTATTTATCTATAATATGTTGTTCCGCTGCGATATGTGAGATTCTGATATTGTTTCTGTTCTGGTTTCTTACTTCTTCTATATTTTTCTTCTACCTCTTCCTTTTAACCCTAACAATTCGGTTTTCCGGCATTCGATTGCGCGGCATTTGATACAGTGGACAAAAGAATGCTGACCTTCGAATCCCGAAAAAATCGACATGTTACATTTCCAGAGGAGAGCTGGAGATATTCATCTACGTATGGACATATTCTATTATCCGCTACTATTTTTGATGTTTGTCAGTGTTTGTAAAGACAGATGTTTATAACTATCCAGGATGAATCTAGGTTGACTCTGATATATGTATTTTAAAAGTTTTCCGCTGTAAAGATATTATTCAATATTATATATTATTCAATTTGTGTGAGATTCTGTTCTGTCTTATTTTTCTTTTTACCCTTCATGTTTCGTTCAATTTGAGTTGGACATGTTTGGTTTATTATCGGCTCAAAGGGTACGGAATTGTGGATCTTCACATTTGGTATCAAGGCTTTTGACTGAGCGAACACTAAAGCCTGATAGGGGTAAGACTCATCAGAAAAGGATTATTAATATCCTAGAATGAGTAACTCACTAGAGATAGGGTTGGTAACACCTGTGAATGAGTTATGAGAGTATTATATATGAGCGCGTATATGTTAATTTTATAAAAATGGTTTTGTTTTAAAGAAATTGGTAAATAATATGATTTTACCTTCGGTTTATATTTTTAATATACAAAAAGGATATTTTAGGTTAGAAATTATGGATTATTTGCAATTTAGCTTAGTAAAACTAAAATATGAATATCTTGTGATTAGAATTGCATGATTTGACTATAAGATATTCCATATAGAATCAATTAGTTGAAAGCTAGAATTTAGAACTTTAATCATATATCCCTAAACATTTGGTTATTAAGAAATAATGATTTAATGATCATCAAAATTGATGGATATAAAAGCCAAGTACAAATATCTTGTGAAGTAAAATTCATGATTCGACTATAAGATATTTGATGATAATATTGAAGCTAGAAGTTGTAATTAGAGAAATTAAAGAAAATGAACACTTAGAAAAATTCTTTGCAATAAGATAGAACAAGATAAGCCTAAATTGAGACTTTGGGTAAATATAATATAAAAGGGCAAGTTCTGTGACTTATAAAGGAGAGAAGATAATTTGAAATTGGACACTTTGATTAGGTTAAAATCAGAGTAAAATTTAGGAACGAGAGATATAATAAGTATAATCCTGATATAAAATTTTGAATTAGAGAAACATTTAGGGTGATAGTTGTAATTCAAAATGAAGTAAGATTGGAGGTGGATAGGCTAGAAAAAGCTTTAAAAAAGGGGAAGTTTTGAATAATATGGTTAGTAGGTTGATTGTTGGATGAAAATGTTTAAATAACAAATAACGTGTGAATTAAGTTTCACAATTTGACTATAACATGTTTGATGAATTTAAGGTTAAGAAATTTGATTTAGAAATGGATATGTAAATTAAGTAGATAATCATAGTATTAAAATGAAGTACATTTAGTAAAGTTATCTTATTGATTTATGGATAAGATAAATAATATTAGCTAAACGAAGACCTTAGGTTAATAAAACTAAGCATTAAATTTTATAACTTATTAATATGAGATAATAGTAGTATTCCACATTTTTTAAGCACCCTAATTAAAGTAATAACAATTTTAAGTTTGGGGTTATGTATGCATAATCTTAGGAAGTAAAGGTATATTACACAAGTTTAAGTCATACTTGTTTGCTTAAGTAATAATGAGTTTAGTAGAAAGTAAATAGTTGTGAAATAAACTTGGATTAATAGAAATTTGGAAGAAATATATTAGGTAAAAAGGAATGTGAATAAATAAATAAGTTGTACATAGATCATTTCGGCACATAAAAATTTGATCTAAGATTTGAGTACAAAACTTTAAGGTGTTTACACCAATCCAATAAAGGATTTATCACCCGATTCTTGATGGTGAATATTGATGAGGGTTTTTGATTATGTACTCAAGTTTTCTATCATAGTTGATAGCTATGCAAGAAAAGCAAGGGTTTATGATCAAGAAGCCTGATCAATGTCCGCACTAGAAAATCGGAGGATCGATACTAGTTCGGAAGTAAAGTTATGGATTTGAATAATAGGTTTAATCAAATATCACATATATTATGATATTTTGGGTATGTCTACTTAGTAGTTGGATCAATTTCTTAAGTAGTAGCCACTGAGATATAGGGGTTAGACATATGTTTTGGTATGTGTGTGTGTGTATAGACCTTAGGCGTGGTACATGCTCAGGTCAGAGGATGGGTTATGCTGGATGTATTCATTTATATTTATATAGTATCGATTTGGTTGTTTTTTGAAGTATAGTCTATTTTGTAGTTATTTATATTATCTTAAATGCGCACACGCACTAGGATGGATAGAATAGGAGTCTGACTTGATGTATGTATGTATAACCTTAAGTACATGATAAATACTTAGGTTGGTATGGGGAATCTTTGTTCCATGTATGTAAGTTTGGTGTTAATTGTTCAGTGTTGTTATGGTAGTGACCTTCTTTTTATATATGCATTTTCTTTCTATCATCGGTATAAATAAGTCAAATGTTCGAGGACATAAGTATGAGAAAGGTTCCTTTATCTACCTTTCAGTTCGAGGAAGAAATGCTTTTAAGTAGGGGAGAATGTAATGACCCGTAGTTTTGATACTTCGAAAATGAGGATTTTTTATTTTAAATTTAAAAGGGCTTAAAAAGTTAAATAAATAATTTATATATAATATATAATAATAGAGAAATTATTTATTCTTATAGTTAATAATTAAAAAGGATGAAATTTGAATTTTAGAACAAATCAGCAAAAGTTAGGATTTGCTAAAAATAAATATATGCTTAAAAAAATAGGTTAAAATATTCTTTTGAAAAGTTAAATCTTATCAAAATCACTCAATGTAACAACCCTAGTACTGGCGATTACCTATACTACTGAATTATAACGATAGTTATAATTTAATATTATAGGTAATCATATTATAAGTAATCACCAATACTAGGTTGTTGCACTTTATAAAGATAATAGAAGTATATGAATGGATTTCACAATAGGGTTATAATCGTTTTACAAAAATATCCAAAATTTGTCACATTTTTCAATGCAACTTCAAAACTCAATATTTTATATAGTCCTAACAATATAAGATTTTAACCTAGACAAACTGTTTTAATTCATTTAATATAATAGGAAATCAATTTTTAAGTTTGTTTTACTTAAATATATAGCTTAACAAAAAGGTTAAACTTTGACTATAAAATTTATCAACAACAACGTTATTTTCAACTGTAACAAGTTGTCGCAGCATTGTATGAATATATGCACTTCATAACATGTATAATACATCTTTACAAACTATAACAAACTATATCACATAGCATTTATATCATATGAAAAAATATCACATTTTTTGTAAAGTAAATAAAATAAAACATAAAAGAAAAGTGTAAAAGCATGATTTGACAAAAGAGTATTTAAGTAAGCTTAAGAAACACCATCATTACACAAAAGGACTTAGCTTATCTTCTCACTATTAATACTCAAGACTTATCAAGTATGGAAAAGAAGCAAAAGTCATTTTAGCATTTTAAAGTTTAAGAAAATATGGAAAACATCATATCATAAATATATAACTCAAATCCTAACATATTTCAACATAAATGCACAAGTCCTTTCTTGCATGGAAAAGGAGGGAAAGGTATTTTTTAGTAATTTGGAAAGTATGAAAAAGAGGCAAATATCATTTCTTAAGTAAAAATCACATCTTAACATCCTTTCCACCATTAATGCACTTCACATCTGTAACGATCCTAAATTTTGAACAATTTAAATTGTGAATATTTAATTAATTTTGAATATTTGAATGATAATTTAAACTGAATTTCCAATATAACAATGAATTTTGCGATCAAATTTGAGAATTTAATCTAGAAAAAGTTGAATAAAATTTATATTTGACTTTGGAGTTGAAATTGAATATTGAATTTGTATTTTTAATTCAAACTAATGACTTAAGAAAATAATTTGGATACAAGAATTTTTATTTATGTAAATTTATAAATGGATGGTTAGTTTTAAATAACATTTTTCTTTTCTTTAAAATAAAAAGGAATAAAATTTTATTCAATACAAAATAGATAAGTAAATATACATAGTTAAAATTTAAAACAACATATTTGTAAACTTCGTAAATTATGAAGTGACTACATTGGAAAAGTTATAACAACATAATTCAACAAAACAAAGCAAAGAAATAACAAAATTTATTGAAATTCAAAATGAAAAAATTATATAATAAAATTTGGTTAAGTGTTGTTGGGCTTTGAAATTGTGAATCTCGGTCCATTTACCTTTGAATGCCGTTTCCTTTTTACCTCAATTCGACCCGTTTCCTCCATTATCCATTTTCACAAACCCTAAGCAAAATCACGAAAGAAAAAGAAAATAAAAATGATGGCAGCCGTTCCTCTTTGTAAATTTGGGCTAGCAATCTAATCTAGGGTTTTGCTTCTTGCGATTCAAAACAAGGGTTTGCGATCTAATCTGGGCTTCGACCTTCGTTCAACTTGGCTTATTTCCCTTCGGCTGCTTCGACTTTGTTATGGTGAGTTTTCTGCTCACGATTAATTTTTAATTCAGGTGTTTAAATTTGTTTTGGATTGAATGTTGGTTGCATGCTATGATTTGGTGATTATTAGCTTTCAGTTGCTCGGTTAAATTTGAATTTTAAACTAATAAGAACAGATAACTCACTGCATGTTGGATTGTTGGTTGCTATTCGTTATCACTTGCTCTGATGTTTTGTTTTTGAACTGTTAAGATCAGATTCTACTCAATTTTTGATTTTAAACTAATAAGAATAAATGCTATTTGATATTTGTTTTAAACTGGTAAGAACAGACACTATTTAAATTTTAATTTAAACTGATAAAAACAAATGCTATGAATAACCTGATGAGAACAGGTGCTTCCAAATGTTTGATTTCAGATTGTTGTTTTGAAAATTTGTTTTTCTTAAAAACTGATTTGAACAGATGCTATAAATTTAAATTTTTTTTTTTTTTTTACTGTTGAGAATAGATGCTATCATTTTAAGAATCTGATGAGAATAGAGGCTATTAAATCTTGACTTGCTTTGTGTTGCTGCATGTGTTGGATCTTGCTTTGTTAATGAATATTTATATGGAAACCTCTGAACCCAAACCTTCTTCTTTGTTTATCCGTGAATCAATCACTTAAGCCTATAATATGTTGTGATGTTTTGGTACCTGAAATTGTTTTTGTTAAGTGATAATGTGTTTGCATGCTTATTTATGTTGACTGTCCCTCTGTTTTGAAATGCATGTGAGTAACTCAACTTAAAAAAAAAATTTAAATAGGTAAAGGTTGATTTCATGTTTTTAATAAGAAATTAATTTATAAATGAATTTGTTGTGAATACATATAGGTGAATATATCTATGTGTGCATGCTTGTTATCTGTCATATTCCTGTTTCCTCAATTTCAAACTTCTGTTTGATTTAAAAAATTTTTTTTTTCATTTTCCTTGGTTAAATCTTGGTTAATTTGTAGTTTTGTTTTCTTTGACATTGCTGAGTCTTTGCTGGCTCGAACTTGATGTTGTCTGCATCTCATATTCCCTAACCATTGTGGCACTTCTGTTCATCTCAGTTGCATGTACCATTCGTACTGCTATGTTGTATTTGCATTGTGCCTGCCCCTTTGTCTTGTGCAGTAGCATTCTGTCTTGTTGCATTACTCATTTCATTGTTGCATGTAGTGACTGTTCCATATATTTATACCTTCATGTACTTAGTTAAATTGACTGTTGCATTTGGTTCATTTGGTTACACTCATTGTGTCTGCTCCACTTGTAGTTTGCTACCAGGTTGCACTTAGTTGCTCTGCCTTGTACTCCATTTAAAGTGGTCTGCATTGTAGTTGTGTTCATATACACTGCTCTGTTGTATGCTTGATCACTTGAGTTGTTTCACTGCCACTTTGTCTAATTGTTGTGGTGAATGTCTGCACTTGTACACCCCATACTTGGTCATGCTGTAGTCTTGTTTGAGCTTTACTGATAGCCCATGGATCTGCACTTGTTCATCATATAGCTTACAATGTTCTTTTGAACACTATGCATTTCCATAATTGGATATGGTTCAGTCTTCATATCCATCCATTTTGCATACCTGATGTATTCAGTCTTCATTTAGTCTTCCCTGTGTTCATGCATTTTGGTTTGTAGAAATTTGCATGTCCATTTACTTCTCTGTGCATGTTGCAGTCTGTAGTGATGTTGCATATGCATACTTGTACAAATTGACACCGTCACTTGTGTTGGTCACTGCCTATCCTTTACCACTGCCTGATATGTCTCTCTTTGTTTTTGAAAAGAGGGAAAACAGTAAAAAAAAAATGTAAGAAAGTTTTGAAATCTTTCTCTTTTCACTGGAATCTGGGTATCAGGTGTAACAAGTAACTATCTTTGGCCTTCTTTTCTTTTTGCTTCTGGAAAAGATTTTTTTTTTTTTTTTTTTTTTAAAAAAAAAAAAAAACAAGTTAAAATGTTGCATTCTTTGTTTCAGTAATAAAGTTGAAGCAAGTTCTTTGTGATTTCTTTTTCACTGAAAAACAGAAATACTTGTAAGTAACAGGTTCGATAAAGAAGACCATTTCAAAAAAATCCAAATTCTTTTTCCCCTCTATTTTTTTTTATTTATTGAATGAGTGCATCTGGACTTTGTTTATAAAGTTACAAAATAACCCACATCGTACTCTAGCCATCTTCTCTGATGATGTTTGTTACTGTTGTATACATAGTTGTTGAGTAAGCTTAGCTTAAACTGCTTTAAAAACCTGATTGCTTATGAATGGTTGATGTGTCAGTTGGTTGCATAAATGAAAATGTGTTTTTGCAAGTTGGTTTATTAAGTATGAATTCTAGTTGCTTGTTTTACTCTGGAAATATGCATGTTTGTATGCCATTTACAAGTTTATTGCTGGTATATATGAATGTGTGAAGTAATGCATGCTGTTTCACCCTGCAGTAGCCTTACTATATAGTGTTGCATTCATGTGCTTATTTATTCATGTGTCCAGACCTGACCATGCTGTTTTCTTTGACTATAGTCTGCACTTGCTTACTCTTGTGTATTACCTTTGACATGATTCATTTCATGTCTGTTGCTAGTTGCCGTGGTATTGTGCATTTGGTCTGCACTACTTGTGTAGCTGGGTTGTTGTGCATACATGTTGATTTTATGGTGGTTGATATGCCTTGTGCTTGTTGTTGTATTCACTGTTGTATCTTGGTGCTGCTGGACCTGTTGTACATTGCTGCCTGTATTTGTGTTTTCAGTCCATTACCCTGGCTGTGGTTGCGTTTTTGTTGGTGCACATGTGTTGGCGAGGCAGTGCACATGGGTATGAATACACGTGTGTACTGCAGCCACACACGTTTGACAGAATTTAAAAATTTGAAATCGTTAATGTGAAAAATCCGTAATAGATTTTAAATTGATTTATCTGTTTTATCATATCTGTAACCATATGATTCAGTTCATTCCAAATTTATTTACTTGAATAAAGATTAATCCTGACTCGAGTGTTTTTGTGTTTTGCAATTAACGCTCGGGTCAGACCGAGTATTTTTGCAGCTTAAAGATTTGCTCCCAGCGAAGTTAGAGAGAGGGGGATTTCAGCACCACTAAAGTTTTAGCTAAATTTTTTTTTCTCTTGTACTTAAATTTATAAATTGTTTCCGCTGTATAGATTTAAATGTAATTCAAATGTAATCTATTGTATAACTCTGATATTTGTATATAAAAGAAAAGTTTGTTTATAAAATATATTGTTGTTCTGTGATTCTGTGGCTGATTCTGTTTAAATGTTATAAACTAAATAACAATCCGTCATCTTGAACGTTTCTAGTTGGTTTAATTACCGACTAGAGGCGGTCAAGGCGGCGGGTCGTTACAAAAGTGGTATCAGAGCTTTGGTTTACACAAAGCTTAGTTTATGGCATTTAATATGAATAGTTACTAGAATCACTTTAAAGGAAGTGTTTTCAAAACTAAAGAAGTTTAAAATTGTTTTCTTCAAAATAAAAGGTATTTTGAAATTTGAAATTATTTTTGGAAATTCCCCTCTCTAAAGTTAGGATTGCGGTAGTTTCTATTCGGTGAGGTCTCGTTAGATTTGAGTTTCGATCGTTCGGAAACTCATTATCAAATTGTTGAGATTTATGGAAACTGAAAATATGAGTTAATTGAATTAATGAATTGGTTTAAATTGGTTTAAATCAAATATTTAGAATATCTCCAAGTAGTAATTGGGAAATAGAATGATATGTCAATTTGATTTATAATCAAATGGGTTATTGAATTGTAACTTGGGAATTTGGTTTTGAATTCTTTTGAAATTGATTTCAAATGTGGTGAAGAACGATTTAGTAAATGAATGGATTATAAGTATTTAACTTATAATATGGACTTTTGGTGTATATAACTAAGTTATATAAATTGAATTGAATCAAATTAAGAAAGGAGATTATAAAACGAAGTTTTATAAATAGAAATGGAATTTCTAGAGATGTTTGTAAAATTCCACAAACGACTTATTTTGATAAGTAAATTGTTGTAACTTATTAAGGGAGATATATCCACGATTTTGGACAGTGGGTAATCCTTTAAAAATAAATAATAAGTTGTAGAAATGATAAAATTAGTTGACAAAGCATATTCACGATTTTAGACAGTGAATATATTATTGAATAAAACAGATATGTTTTAGGGAGAATGATTGAATAATCCGACCTTCGCTAATAAGGATTGCAAAATTTTGATAGGAAATTTATTTGTCAACTTAATTGTATGAATCAAACCAGTTTTGATGTAAAGCCTATATTTCAAGTTTAGACTAATGACTAAAATAGTTAATATGGAGATATAAATCTAATGGAATCAAGTCGATGAGTGGTTTACTAAAGAATTAGTTGATTATTTTTGAAATAGAAAGAAAATGCAAAGTTCAAATGAGATTTAGATTTCAAATCTGATGTTTGTCAACATGTAAATACATAATAGGTTTAATAGATTCAATAATGAATTTGAATTTGTATGGCATGAAATTAAGTTAAGTGGAAAACTTAATATTGGAAATTTGAAGTTGATTTAAAACCAATATTTTGAAATGTGCAGAATTCAAACTATGAATTAAGTTGAAGTTGAAAAAAAAACTTAAATGAGAATTTTTGGGGAAGTAATATTATATAAAATGGAGTAAATCCATTTTAAGTTTTTTTAAAATGTGTTTAAAAGAATGATTTCTTTTAAGAATGAAATATATACTTGATTTTGGTTTAAGTATATTGAATATTTTCTAAGTATTGAGAATAAATTGATTTGTAAATTACTTATTATTGAATAAGTATGGAAATATTTTCCAATATGAAATGAAAGGTTTGAAATTATATCTTTTAGAGATAAAGTGAGAAGTGAATGTTTGAAATTTTATCTTTTGAAGATAAATTGAAAATGAATTTGTGAAATCGATTTGAAAATCGTATATTCATAGATACTTTGGAAATGTAAATTCACTATGGAATTTATAAAAGAAAGGGGAATTTGTTAAAAATAAATATTGATTTATTTTTGAAATGTGGAAATAAATTTACGGATTTGGAACGTAAGTTTAAAATAAATCGGTAAGGATTTATTTGATTAATTTAAGTGAACCATTTGAAGTTTAAAATGGATAAATATTTGGAAATGTTTCCATTTAAGGAAATTGCTTTGAAATTTGTTTTCAAAGATTAAAAGGTGCAAAATGATTTGAATTTGTTTCAAATGGCTAAGTGTGAAATTTTTTATATCTTGTAAAGATATTATTTTTGGGAAATTTGAACAATTAGTTCAATTTGGAAATTTTCAAAGTGATTGAATTTTGAGTTAAATTGAGTTTAACTTTGACGCCCAAAAACAATTTAAGTTGAACTTTGAATTTTAAATGGATGATTTGGATTGTATGTCTAACGTCGTGAATTGACGACATATCAATTGATCTCTATTAAATATATATCTGTTGGTGGCGGAGAATTTATTCTCTTAGCTTAACACCCTTCTCTGAGACGTACGAGCTCAGAGGTTATATATCGATAGATATCAATTATGTGTTGAGGATTGACGATGTAACGTGAAATCCAAATCGAGTGTGAAGTCGATAATAAATTGGATTATGAATGTGAATTAGGTTTGAAATAACCTTAAAATTCCAAATCGGCTTAGAGGAAAATTTTAAATGGATAATGAAATGGAAAAATTTGTGAATCCTCTATTTGTTATGGGTATGAAATATTGTGGTTTTCATAACGTATATGTGTGAGTACGATTAATTCGAAAACCAATTAGTTTGGAAAAGTAATTGTTATGGAAAACTTATGTAAGTACATGAGTATGATATGTACTAAATGTGAAATAAAATATTATATATGTATGTATAATATTATGTTTTCCAAATTGAGGATATGGAAAGGTACCTTCCATTTATACTGTGTGACTGTGTGATGGTGATGGAACTCGAGATGAGTATCCATTTAAAAATCGTAGCTACGTAGTATTTCCATTAGTTGGATGACCATTTATATTTCCATTAGTTGGATGACCATTTATATTTCCATTAGTTGGATGACCTTTTGTATTTCCATTAGTTGGAATGTCCTTTTGGACTGGTATAGTGTGCTAGCGTAATTCGAGGGGCGAGAGGCATATGGTTACAAGCGATTCCACTGGGATAGTGGCGTAACCGCCGAGTATACCGCGATCTAGTTACACTCGGGTGGTAGCGTAATTTGAGGGGCGTGATGCCTACAGTTACAAGCGATTCCACTGGGATAGTGGCGTAACCGCTGTGTAAACTGCAATCTACAAACCAAAGCGTAATTCGAGGGGCGAGATGCCTACGGTCACGAGCGATTCTACTGGGATAGTAGCGTAACCGCCGTGTGAACCGCGATCTTTGGCAACAACCATGGCGAAATTCAAGGGATGAGATATCCACAGTTACAAGCGACTCTACTGGGATAGTAGCGGAACCGCCGAGTAAACTGTGATCCATGGGGGAATGTGCTTTCCATATCCATTTTTAAAAGAATTTTTAAAGTATTTTCACTGGGAATTGAAGCAAGTATATTTAGTACTTGGAGATTGTTAGACTTGCGCCTGGCCAGCGTATGCCTAATGTCTTTAAGAACGACAGTAGACTTGTTAAATTTCGAGTTAGCAAGTATTTTCAAACTTTAAATAGCAAATCAATTATCTGAAATTAAAGCGATGTAAATTCCAACCTAATGAATTAAGGAAGAGGATTTTTGAAATGTTTTGAAAAATCCACAGCTTTGGAAAAGTTATAATATGTAAAATTTCTTAAATGTAGTGTTTCAAATTTAAAATTTGGGTTTTGTAAGTTGAAAATTTTAGTAAAGATTTTTTTTTGTGTCTTGATTGTAGAAAATAATAAACAAAAGAGTTAATTAGCAAAGCTAGCGAGATAAAACAAATAGAATGAATCCTATATTCATTCATCTTTAATAAGTGTTGAACTTGATAAAATTGAGTAAAATATAAATATCGGTGAAATTTTAACAATCATTTTTCCTTACTTGTAATTTCGGGACGAAATTCTTTTAAGGAGGGGAGATTGTAACGATCCTAAATTTTGAACAATTTAAATTGTGAATATTTAATTAATTTTGAATATTTGAATGATAATTTAAACTGAATTTCCAATATAACAATGAATTTTGCGATCAAATTTGAGAATTTAATCTAGAAAAAGTTGAATAAAATTTATATTTGACTTTGGAGTTGAAATTGAATATTGAATTTGTATTTTTAATTCAAACTAATGACTTAAGAAAATAATTTGGATACAAGAATTTTTATTTATGTAAATTTATAAATGGATGGTTAGTTTTAAATAACATTTTTCTTTTCTTTAAAATAAAAAGGAATAAAATTTTATTCAATACAAAATAGATAAGTAAATATACATAGTTAAAATTTAAAACAACATATTTGTAAACTTCGTAAAATATGAAGTGACTACATTGGAAAAGTTATAACAACATAATTCAACAAAACAAAGCAAAGAAATAACAAAATTTATTGAAATTCAAAATGAAAAAATTATATAATAAAATTTGGTTAAGTGTTGTTGGGCTTTGAAATTGTGAATCTCGGTCCATTTACCTTTGAATGCCGTTTCCTTTTTACCTCAATTCGACCCGTTTCCTCCATTATCCATTTTCACAAACCCTAAGCAAAATCACGAAAGAAAAAGAAAATAAAAATGATGGCAGCCGTTCCTCTTTGTAAATTTGGGCTAGCAATCTAATCTAGGGTTTTGCTTCTTGCGATTCAAAACAAGGGTTTGCGATCTAATCTGGGCTTCGACCTTCGTTCAACTTGGCTTATTTCCCTTCGGCTGCTTCGACTTTGTTATGGTGAGTTTTCTGCTCACGATTAATTTTTAATTCAGGTGTTTAAATTTGTTTTGGATTGAATGTTGGTTGCATGCTATGATTTGGTGATTATTAGCTTTCAGTTGCTCGGTTAAATTTGAATTTTAAACTAATAAGAACAGATAACTCACTGCATGTTGGATTGTTGGTTGCTATTCGTTATCACTTGCTCTGATGTTTTGTTTTTGAACTGTTAAGATCAGATTCTACTCAATTTTTGATTTTAAACTAATAAGAATAAATGCTATTTGATATTTGTTTTAAACTGGTAAGAACAGACACTATTTAAATTTTAATTTAAACTGATAAAAACAAATGCTATGAATAACCTGATGAGAACAGGTGCTTCCAAATGTTTGATTTCAGATTGTTGTTTTGAAAATTTGTTTTTCTTAAAAACTGATTTGAACAGATGCTATAAATTTAAATTTTTTTTTTTTTTTTACTGTTGAGAACAGATGCTATCATTTTAAGAATCTGATGAGAATAGAGGCTATTAAATCTTGACTTGCTTTGTGTTGCTGCATGTGTTGGATCTTGCTTTGTTAATGAATATTTATATGGAAACCTCTGAACCCAAACCTTCTTCTTTGTTTATCCGTGAATCAATCACTTAAGCCTATAATATGTTGTGATGTTTTGGTACCTGAAATTGTTTTTGTTAAGTGATAATGTGTTTGCATGCTTATTTATGTTGACTGTCCCTCTGTTTTGAAATGCATGTGAGTAACTCAACTTAAAAAAAAAATTTAAATAGGTAAAGGTTGATTTCATGTTTTTAATAAGAAATTAATTTATAAATGAATTTGTTGTGAATACATATAGGTGAATATATCTATGTGTGCATGCTTGTTATCTGTCATATTCCTGTTTCCTCAATTTCAAACTTCTGTTTGATTTAAAATTTTTTTTTTTTCATTTTCCTTGATTAAATCTTGGTTAATTTGTAGTTTTGTTTTCTTTGACATTGCTGAGTCTTTGCTGGCTCGAACTTGATGTTGTCTGCATCTCATATTCCCTAACCATTGTGGCACTTCTGTTCATCTCAGTTGCATGTACCATTCGTACTGCTATGTTGTATTTGCATTGTGCCTGCCCCTTTGTCTTGTGCAGTAGCATTCTGTCTTGTTGCATTACTCATTTCATTGTTGCATGTAGTGACTGTTCCATATATTTATACCTTCATGTACTTAGTTAAATTGACTGTTGCATTTGGTTCATTTGGTTACACTCATTGTGTCTGCTCCACTTGTAGTTTGCTACCAGGTTGCACTTAGTTGCTCTGCCTTGTACTCCATTTAAAGTGGTCTGCATTGTAGTTGTGTTCATATACACTGCTCTGTTGTATGCTTGATCACTTGAGTTGTTTCACTGCCACTTTGTCTAATTGTTGTGGTGAATGTCTGCACTTGTACACCCCATACTTGGTCATGCTGTAGTCTTGTTTGAGCTTTACTGATAGCCCATGGATCTGCACTTGTTCATCATATAGCTTACAATGTTCTTTTGAACACTATGCATTTCCATAATTGGATATGGTTCAGTCTTCATATCCATCCATTTTGCATACCTGATGTATTCAGTCTTCATTTAGTCTTCCCTGTGTTCATGCATTTTGGTTTGTAGAAATTTGCATGTCCATTTACTTCTCTGTGCATGTTGCAGTCTGTAGTGATGTTGCATATGCATACTTGTACAAATTGACACCGTCACTTGTGTTGGTCACTGCCTATCCTTTACCACTGCCTGATATGTCTCTCTTTGTTTTTGAAAAGAGGGAAAACAGTAAAAAAAAAATGTAAGAAAGTTTTGAAATCTTTCTCTTTTCACTGGAATCTGGGTATCAGGTGTAACAAGTAACTATCTTTGGCCTTCTTTTCTTTTTGCTTCTGGAAAAGATTTTTTTTTTTTTTTTTTTTTTTAAAAAAAAAACAAGTTAAAATGTTGCATTCTTTGTTTCAGTAATAAAGTTGAAGCAAGTTCTTTGTGATTTCTTTTTCACTGAAAAACAGAAATACTTGTAAGTAACAGGTTCGATAAAGAAGACCATTTCAAAAAAATCCAAATTCTTTTTCCCCTCTATTTTTTTTTATTTATTGAATGAGTGCATCTGGACTTTGTTTATAAAGTTACAAAATAACCCACATCGTACTCTAGCCATCTTCTCTGATGATGTTTGTTACTGTTGTATACATAGTTGTTGAGTAAGCTTAGCTTAAACTGCTTTAAAAACCTGATTGCTTATGAATGGTTGATGTGTCAGTTGGTTGCATAAATGAAAATGTGTTTTTGCAAGTTGGTTTATTAAGTATGAATTCTAGTTGCTTGTTTTACTCTGGAAATATGCATGTTTGTATGCCATTTACAAGTTTATTGCTGGTATATATGAATGTGTGAAGTAATGCATGCTGTTTCACCCTACAGTAGCCTTACTATATAGTGTTGCATTCATGTGCTTATTTATTCATGTGTCCAGACCTGACCATGCTGTTTTCTTTGACTATAGTCTGCACTTGCTTACTCTTGTGTATTACCTTTGACATGATTCATTTCATGTCTGTTGCTAGTTGCCGTGGTATTGTGCATTTGGTCTGCACTACTTGTGTAGCTGGGTTGTTGTGCATACATGTTGATTTTATGGTGGTTGATATGCCTTGTGCTTGTTGTTGTATTCACTGTTGTATCTTGGTGCTGCTGGACCTGTTGTACATTGCTGCCTGTATTTGTGTTTTCAGTCCATTACCCTGGCTGTGGTTGCGTTTTTGTTGGTGCACATGTGTTGGCGAGGCAGTGCACATGGGTATGAATACACGTGTGTACTGCAGCCACACACGTTTGACAGAATTTAAAAATTTGAAATCGTTAATGTGAAAAATCCGTAATAGATTTTAAATTGATTTATCTGTTTTATCATATCTGTAACCATATGATTCAGTTCATTCCAAATTTATTTACTTGAATAAAGATTAATCCTGACTCGAGTGTTTTTGTGTTTTGCAATTAACGCTCGGGTCAGACCGAGTATTTTTGCAGCTTAAAGATTTGCTCCCAGCGAAGTTAGAGAGAGGGGGATTTCAGCACCACTAAAGTTTTAGCTAAATTTTTTTTTCTCTTGTACTTAAATTTATAAATTGTTTCCGCTGTATAGATTTAAATGTAATTCAAATGTAATCTATTGTATAACTCTGATATTTGTATATAAAAGAAAAGTTTGTTTATAAAATATATTGTTGTTCTGTGATTCTGTGGCTGATTCTGTTTAAATGTTATAAACTAAATAACAATCCGTCATCTTGAACGTTTCTAGTTGGTTTAATTACCGACTAGAGGCGGTCAAGGCGGCGGGTCGTTACAACATCACGCTCCAGCAAAAGTCAAAAAGTAAGACAAGGGTATTTAAGTAATTTACCTTCCAAAACTCAAGTATAAATAAGCATGTATATCTTCCATTCTTTCACAAAAAATTCACTTCTCATTCTTTACCTTTCTCTTCACTTTCTCCACCTTCTTCCTCTCTTCCATGCTCTCTAACAACTCCAAAGTTCATGCCTCCTTTTAAAAAAACGAAAAGAAGAAAAAGAAAGGAAGGAAGGAAAGAGAAGAATACATGTTAATTCGTAAAACGTAAGCACGCTAGCTCTTATAAAGATTGACGACGTGGAAATAAAGGTGAGAAATTCTCTTCGCTATTTAATTATATTGATTATCAAGTTTAATTGTTATGTTAGATAATCACCAATTGATGATATAGACATTTGAATTATTGTTTGAATATGTTGGATGAATGGTGGAGTTATGCTAGTATACTCAGTTATTGATTATCACTATGCTATGAGAATGGATGTTATGCTAATAATGAATATTGAAAGTGATTAGCTCATTGTTGATTAAGTAATCCCTTTGTTAAGTATGATCAGTTTTATTAATTTGGAATTATTAAGCCTCTTTGTGAATAGTGAAAAAAATCAAGTTTGGATTTTGAAAATAAAGTCAAATTGGAATTGAAGTATAATTGAAATTGAATTGGAATAGAATTCGAAATTTGAATTGGATTTGAAATAGAAAGTGAAATTGAAATTGAGATGAACAATAAAATGAAACTAAATCGACTTTGAAAATTGAAATTGAGATTAAGTTTGAAGTTTAGATTAGAATTGAAATTAGATTTGAAAGTTGAGTTTTAGTTACATTTATTGAAATTGGATTTAAAAATTTAATATTAAAATAATACGAATCTAGTAATATTATAATATGGGAATAGTAAAAATCTACTTTTAATAATTTAGAAAAGGTGAAAATATCGATTTAAAATGATTGGTAATGTTTTTATAAGTATTTATACTCAATTTAGAGAATTTCTTTCATGTAATTTAAATCAAGTTAAAACTAAGCGCGTTGTTCAATGGTAGTTCGCGATTTCGCGTCGACAAATTCAAATGTACAGAGTGAAGTATAGCTCAGATTTCTTCGTAACAATAAATGTCCGAATTATTATAACCATAGTTTTCAAATGGAAAAAGAAAAGCAAGATTTCATCTTATAGATTATGAATTATGTCCAAATTAATTTTCTAGAAAAATCGTGCTTGTGTAGTTAAGTGACCATAACGTAAAATCTGTTTAAATGAATATATTTAATTATGGAAAAATATGAGAAAAATTTGATAAATCTATTTAGATAGTTTATTTGAAATGGAAAATATGAGTTGTCTAATATTAAAAGTTGATTAAATGAAATAATTAATATATAGCACAGCACTTTTTCTACTACGAATTCTATATCTTTTGAAATATGAGTTTAAACTTAATGATTCTTTCTAGAATTACTTGTGAATGTTTTTGATTATATAACTTAAGGTTCTAAAGATGATTTGTGAAATTTATCACTTATTTCAAAATTAGCTAAATAAATAATTAACGAAAAGCCATTAAAAGTAATTGTTTTAATCTTGGCTCTAATAAGCTGATGAGTAAACATGATTTTTCTACTTCTGAGATTCGAGTGGAGGTGCTTAATGCGATAACCCGGATTTATTTGAATTAATATTAAATTAGATTTTAAATTAAATTTGAATTTAGATTTAAATTTGAATCTAAATGAATATATATATCTTAAAAATATTTTGATTTAAAAATATATGAATAAGTTTTATTTAAGATAAGATTTGTTTTCATTAAAAAGAATTTATTTATGCAAATTAAGTGAATGTTTGTTAAATAGTAAAATAAGAAGAAAAGTTTTATATTTACATTTAAAATGGGTTAAATATAATATATATGGATTAATTTAAATTATAATTGGTTTATATTCTATTTTTCTTTAAAGATTTTATTTATATAAATTTTAGAAAAGCATTTATTAATTTAAAAATGTATTTATTAATTAGATTAATTAATATAAAAGCTTTTAATATCATTTTAAATAAATGAACATGAAATAATTACAAGCGTTAATTTATTAAAGCTTATAAAAACACATGTAAATTAATAATAGGTTATGACAAGTGTTAGCAATTGTAAACAAGTGTCAAATTTTATTTTTATTTTCTTTTATTCTAAAATAAATTCTAATTTTCAAACCAAAAATCCACCTCTGTTCAAAAAAAAATTCTTTTCAAATAGCCTGGAAGTGTTAACCTGAAACATTTTTTAAAACTGTAAGCAAATCAGACCATGTAGGTCATTTTCCTCAAATCTGTGAGCATTCAATCCTATAGGAGATTTTCAAAGTGAAAAACTTCAGATTTTTTAAATGCAACCTGAAAGTACAATGTCAAGCAATTCACTCAAGCATGTAAACATTCAAAATGCAAAGCCTGGAGTATCAAGTCTTACATTATCAGAGTGGTTTCAAGTGTTTGAATCATTGCAGTAATCAAAATTCTTCTGTTTCAAGTATTGTGACGACCCGACTTCCTATCTCCAAGAAATCGCATCATCTTGAAGAAAGAAAGGGATAGAAGAAGAAAAATAAAGAGAAAGAAGAAATAGAACAACATCAGAGAACTCACAGCGGAACTAATGAAATATAATAATTAACATAAAATATTACATAGTATCTATTACATCAGAGTTCACAACTTAAAACAACAGATATTAGACAGTTATAAACACATGTCTAACTATGAAACTCATGTATAACAGAAACAGGTACTAAACAAACACAGTGGAACCATAATATATCTACACGTCGAAGCCTCCTGCTCCATATCTCCTCCAGAATTCGTCAATCTAACCTGATCCACTTGACTACTCACACATAATATGAGTACCCAAGAGTTTAATAAAACAGAAAATAAACACTCGGGTCAGACAGGAGTCTGGTGTGAGTAAACGGGTTAAAATTCCTTAACTTTTGAAATCCTTTGAAAGAAAAGGTATCACGTAAGACTTCCCACACATAAACATGGAAAAGTTTTTATCTTACGCTAACCAAAACATTTGATAGGAAATCCAGTGATATTTTAATAGTGTCTAGGGTTTTCAAGTAAATAAGAAATAGCCGAAATTGTTACATTTATTAAATTCCAGCTACTAGCCACAAAAGTGGGTAATACAATCAAAACTGTAGGGTCTCGTTGGAAGAATGGGTTTCCATCAATGGCAGGGCTACTGGGGTACCGCCCGTCACATTACGTGGCCTTGATCAACGTACCGAGGAGTACGCCCGTACCCCTGCAACACAAGGCTGGAACCATCCCTTACTGGACAGTCCCGAACAAGACCACCCCGTAGTTGGCGCGACCAACCACACACTAAGCCGAAATAGCAAGGGACCTCTAGACATGGGTAAATCTCACTCTCAAGTGGGGGCTACCCACGAAGCCTTGATGCACCTCCCCTGTTTTAGCCATTCCCGGTTGATGAGGCTTGAGGTTACGATTACCTTTATAGAACACATCTACCTTAGAATGCTCATCGTCCACCTGACGATGTGCTGAAAGCATTCAATCCATACAAGTTCGTTTTTGGTTCGAACGAAACCGAAAGCACTATTTCGCTACACTCATTTTGGAATCACCCTCAGAGTTAACGACCATAGCCCTTGCACTCTGATTCGCCATCTCGAATCTATAAGCACTATTCCGTCAACTCATTATGGAATCACCCACAGAGTTATACTGACGTATAGCCCTTACACCTCGAGTCTTCACTTGCTCTACTTGGATTCACGTCCTAACGTTTAATTGGAATCGGTGTGGTTTTCGGATTCCAAATATGGAAACCCTATCCCGGTCTCACTGAAACCAAACGGCATTTTAATGTCCAAGTTGTACTTAAGGGTTTTAAACAGTTTAAACCTATATTCAGGATGATATAAACAAATAGATGAACCTTATTATCACAAGAGATAATTCATAATAAACATTCATCTTATACAGCAGCATATCACATAACAGATATATCCAAATCATCCAGTATCAAACCAATATCAAACATCCCATTTCAACCAATCATCCCATATCAATCTCTAAATATTGATCATCCAATATTAATAATTATCCAATATAAATCAATCAACCCATATTAATCAAATATCCAAAATAGAATTGATTATCTTTTAATCAAATTGGATTACTTAAAACCTTCTTTATTAATTATTATCCCATATAAAATAAATTAATCATCTCTAATGATCTTCACTAATTAATCTTCCTTGATTAATTATCCTTTAATTACATTCAAGTAATTATCCTTAACCGTATACAGTAATTAATCCTTAACTACTATCATTAATTACAATAATTAATGATCATTCATTTACTTCTATTAATTATCTATAATTAATTGCATTATACCTCAATTAATTACAATAATAAATCACCCTTAAATTAATTATTTATATTAATAAACCTTGATTAATATCATTAATCACATTAATTAATGATCCTTATTAGTTAATAATTAATTTAATTAATTAAATAATTAACTAATAATTAATCAACTCATTAATCCATAACTAGTAATTAACAATTTGTAATTACTTATCTTAATTAATTAACTTCTTAATTAATTAATTTCTAATTTAATTATATTAATCCTTGATTAATTAATTCAATTAATTAATCTTTAATTACTCCATTAATCAGTTTAGATTAACAATTAATCCTTAATTAATTACTTTATTAATCAATTTAGATTAACAATTAATCCTTAATTAATTACTTTATTAATTAATTTAGATTAACAATTAATCCTTAATTAATTACTTTATTAATTAATTTAGATTAACAATTAATCCTTAATTAATTACTTTATTAATTAATTACAATTTTAATTAATTACCCTTTGTGATTAATCTTAAATTAATCTCATTCATTAATTAATTAATCACATTAATTAATTAAGTAAATAATTAAGTAATTAACTCTTAATTACTTACATGAGTAATTATTTCTAATTACTTCCATTAATAAATCTTAATTACTTTCTTAAATAATTAATTCCATTATCAAACAGTCCTTCATTCTTTAAATAAATTAATTACTTCATAATTAATTAACTTCAAAACAATTAAATTAATCAATTCTTTAATTGATAGCAATAAGTGATTACCCATTAATCACCTCCAACTTAATTACTCCAATGAGTATTTTCCATTAATTACTTCCATGAGTAATTACCTTCTTAATTTACATTCAATTAGTAATCATTAATTACTTCATAATTAATTGCACTTAATTAATCATAATTAAGCGATTATTTAAAATTAAATAAATAATTAACTAATTATTTAAAATTAATTAAACAATTAATTAATTAACAACTTATATTTAAAAATCCTTAATTAATTAAGAAAATATTATTCTTAATTAAATCTCTTTACTTATTAACAATCACAATCATTAAGTAATTTTAAGTTCAAAACAATAATAATTTAATCTTATTTATCTTCATAGATAAATTATTTGAAATCAATCAAATTTACTAACTTAAAAACAAAATATTCCATTTGGTTTTCAAAATTATAACAATAACCTTATTTTGAAAATAAGGAATTTAGAAATCAATTTGAAATTTAAAACACTTTAATTATCTAATGTTAAACTTGATTCAATATTCAAATTCAAAACATTCCCTTTTAAATTTAAAATTCAAATTTAATTAAATCAATTATTTTCAAAAGAAAACATTTTAACAATTTAAATTTTAAAACAAACTCAATTAATTCTTTTGTTTTAAAGTTTGATTAATATTTACTTCATAGAACAAACTTAACTTTTATAAATTTGCTTCCCCTTATAAAACTTAAGCATTGATTTCATTTATTTCAACAATTAGTTAAATCTGCACTTCATCTCTGCACAGTACTTAACTAAAGAGCACACAACTGCAAATACTCAGGTACAAACCCTTATTTACCCGAGCATGCCCCCAAAACAACCCCAGCTATCTCCACTTCGAGTTGAAAACTTGAAAACGCAGAAGCTACCTGAGCTTCAACTCGTCTTCCCCAAACTCATTCTTCAGTGCACAAATCGTGCACGCGTGCATACTGCATGGTGAACACATCGATGTCGAGCCTTCCTCTGGCCATCACCAAGTCACCAATGACCACGACGTGCCTCTCGACAACCAAATCCACAAATCCTATCATGAATCGAAAATTGACCCTCTTGCTCGAAAAAACAGCAGAACATCTCGACCCTAAACCCCTCCACGGCCATCACCCTGACGCCGACCAACCCTGCCGTCCTCACCATCAAAGCGTCACGACTCGAACTTTGTTTACCCCCATGTGCACATGACTCCGGTCACATATCAATGACGAAAATCCCATATTAGCATCGGCTTCAAATACAGGAACTAAACCCTATTTCGATCGATGATGATCAAATTGTTTATCGTAAAAATTTGTAAGTATTTTTCCCATCATCTATAACATTCAAGCAAGCTTAGATCCAAAAATCAACTCAATTTATCAAGTGCATCATCTGTAGTTCATAAAAATTTCCAACATCTTCAAACTCGAAATTCTCATAAAATACCTAGTTAAAAATTATGATTCCTTCATTTAAAATCATGAATTCATATAACAAACACAATCATACATTTTTAAACAAAATTAGGATAATTGATTTTTAACTACAATTTAATTTTACTGTGATGTTCCTATTTAAAATTCAGACTATAACATACACTTTTCATTCATATCACAAATTCAAACAAGTTATATTTTTGAAGGATTTTGGATTTAAAAGATGAAAGTCAAATCCTGCTTAAACAACAGAGTTTAAATTTCAAATTTACAAGCACTAAGTAGTTATAATAATCATGCATTCACATATTCAAATATTCATTATCAAAACAAGAATTCATCTGCGTGCAGTATTATTTAACGATAAATTGAACAAAATCTGTTTTTGAATTGATTACTCACCTTATTGAAATATGCAGAGCAGATTTCCTTAATTTCCATGCTTGTACTAAAATTCAGAAAAATGCATTTGCTTGTTGAAATTGAATCCATGCATGTTGAAATCTTTGCATGCATACAACTTGAGGTTTTAGTTGTTGAAACTTGCAATTGGTCATCAAATTGAATTACAGGTTGATCTTTATTTCGATGCAGGTTGAAGATTTGCAGAGTGGAGTTGACATTGCAGGTTGATGGTTGTATATTTGCTTTTGATTAAATTCAGATTTTAACTTTGCTTTTGGTTTTTATTTTCAGATTTTGGAACTTAGTTTCTGATCTTGCCATTAATGTTTGAAAGAATGAATTTTTTTTGAAAGAAACCTATTTTCTTTTAAAAACATTAAATAAAAATTAAAATGAAATGAATTACCACTTGCTGTTAATTGAACAAATGTCATTTAGCTTGCTTAATTTTCTTACAAGTGTGTTAGAGATGCCTTATCATGTTTACACATGTTATTAAGTATTTTAATTAAATTTTTATTTAATTTTAAATGTAAATATAACCTTACCTTTTTAATTTACTTTATTACTAAATACTTATATGTGTAGATATAATTTTACTTTAAAGAAAGTATTATAAAACTAATTTCAATACAAATAAATCTTATATATGTAATTAAAATCAAAACATCTATATTCATACATTCATAACCATTTTATATTAAGCATTTTGAAGAAAACAATAATAAAACATTGATTAATTTCCTTTATAAATTATCATATTTAAAAACGACTGATTATCTTATACTTTAAAACAAATGAATTAACCTTTAAATTAACTTTTGAAAACATTGATTCTAAAACAAAGCTTCAATCTATAATATTCATACATTATAAATTATCAATGGATTTACTTAAATTTCAAAACAATATCAAACTATAAAATATACATACATATATATTACAATTTGCAAAACTCAATCTTTAATTTGAAACAAAAGATCTCCTATTCACAATATATATCAATTTTATATATATTATAAATAGAATAAAATTTCTTTAGCTTTAAAAAAAAATCTTATCAATATTTCAAATTGTCAGAAAGATATAAATTAAAATTATCAGATTAAATATTTATTAACCATAAAAAGAATAAATTAGCCAATTTTAAATTAAAATTATAAAGAAAATTAACAAACCAATTAAATTATTTATGAAGATTATTAAATTTATATTGCCCAAAATTCCGGGTCGTTACAAGTATTCTCTACAGAAATTCAAAATCTCATTTCTTCCTGTTTTCAATCCAGTTTTGAAGCCTCTACCTCTTTAAATCAGTGAGTAAATTATATTATAAAAACAGTTTTAATCTGAAATTATAATTCTTACTAGTGATAAATGTTGTTGTAATATAGACTAAAAGTGTTTGTATGAAGGCTAATGTAAATGCATGTGTGTATATGGCAATGTCTGTGAAATGTCTGTATGATTATAAAACATACTCCTCTGTCTTATTACAGGCTACAGATAAAAAAAAAATCAAATCTCTTCCTGTGATCAAATTTAAGTTTCAATCTTTAAACAAATGATGATTGAAAGATTATAACCTTATTCTTAAAAATAATTTAAAAAGGTTATATTAAGACATTATTTTAAATTTGGATTTTTATAGTAAATACAAATATATACGTCAAAAGTAAATCATCATAATTCATTAAATTGTATTCAGGAACTGATTAGTAATGGAAGATGATGATTTTAGGAAGTAAAATTTGGATTTTTAGTGTAGGGATTATTGGGTTATGCTGCGATGATCAATATTGGGTTTTTTTGGTCGATCACAATCGACCGGAGGCAAGTGAGTGGTCGAAATGTAGGCTAGAGGAGGATGAGGAGGATGGGAACTCGGGAAAATTGGGTAGGAATTTTCTTGATGGCCAAGGTGGCCGGAGAGGGGCGATATAGGGTTTAACGTCGGGTTTTGTCAATGATTTTCTAGTAGATTGTTCGTCGATGTTGAAGTATTGGGGTGTATCGCTTGAGGGGGAAACAGTACATCGGATAGCGGTATCGCTTCAGGTAGTTCGGCATGTGGTCCAGTGGTCGGAGTCATCATCGATGGGTGGATTTTCAATCTAGTGATGCTCCAGATTTTCGATTGACGGCTTGTTTTTTGCTTTGCTGTTGGAATCGTTGGTCGGGAACGACGAGGAGGACAGCGAAGACAAGGTCGACATGTTGGAGGCCAGGAAGTTTGCCAGAGATCGCGAAGTTTGCCGTGCACGTGCGCACAACACGTTGATGGGTCTTTTTCATTTCGAATTTGGGAAGATGATGGTTTACCTAGATTTCAATCTCGCATAGATGCTTGAGCGACTCGAAGTAGTGATGTTAAGTGATTGACTCGAAGCTGGCTTAGGGTTCTAGTGTTTTGGCTCGGGTATGACTTGAGGAGTTATTCTGGTTTAATAGATAAGTGAAAATTGTAAAGTTTTGAATAGTTTTATATAAAAAAAGGGAAATCAAGTTTTGAATAAGTTTTAAGATTTTAAATGGTAAATTAAATGATTTAAATTGTTTTTTTTAGGTAAATTTTATTTTCAATTATATATATTTGGTTCCTAATGTTTTCTAATGATGTAATTAGTGTTTAATAAAGACAATTAATTAGTAAAAATTAATTTATAGTTAATCACTTATGAGATTAATAAGATTAAATTAATTAAGATTATGTAAATTACATAGTTCAAGTAATTAGTGAACAGTTAATGATTATTAATTAAAAAATCATTAACGAGTGATTATGAATTGATTATTTAATGTGATTAACTTAAAATAATCAATTAGGTTAACTAATTAAGATAATAATTTTTTGGAAATTGGTTAAGTATAATTACTTAATGTATTTACTTAGTAAAGCAATTAATGGATAATTACTGAATGTAATTAATTAATGAAGTAGTTAGAGAATAATCACTTAATGAAAGAAATTAGGTATTTAATTCTTAGCGTAATCAATTTAGTTAATTAATGTAATTAATTAAAAATGAGATTGATTAATGAAAGTAATTAGAATTAATTAAAGGCTAATTAATTAATGTAATTAGAGAGGATAATTAAGGGATGATTAATTAATTGGTTTGTAATTAATTAATGGTTAAGCAAGCAGGATTTATAGTAATGAAGTAATTTATTTAATTCATTATAAATTAAATAGAGATGGCGTGATTGATTAATCTTTTCTTATGGACGATTGAATGGTGTTGGATACTTTGAATTGATGGATATCTATGATATGAAATGTTTTGTTATATGATATGATTAGGTGGACAGTGATAATGTGATTATATATCAATGATAAATTGCTGTGTATAAGTGTCATCGTGTATTTAAAGTTGAATTGTATTTAATGGAATAGCTTAGGTTAAGATGACATGAGATTCGAAAAGACCGGAGTCGGGTATTAGTAAATACCCGAAACCACTTTGATTCTTTATAGATTAATATGTGAAATCAATAGGCTGGAACGAAATGATTTAAGTAAATTGGACCATTTAGTCTAAGTTTTGGTACTTAGAAATTGATGTGTAAAGTATGTGATGTCTTTAACAAATTGTGAATTTGTAAATTAATGATAGTTACCTGGGTTTTATATAAGTTTTATTCTTTTATATTCCATGTTTTATGGATTTACTCACGTTGCTTTCCAGCCTGATCCAGGGTAACTTTGATGTAACGCTCGGGTCAGACCGAGTATTACAGATTTTCAGGTAAGGACGTTCTGGAGCTCAAGAGGCGAGCAGGATGACAAGAACATATATTGTATATTCTGCTGTGATATATTGTAGTTTATTTGGGACATGTTGTTTTTAACTGTCCAGTGATTGTGAAATATTATAACTCGGATGTATTAAAATGTAAGTGACTGATACAGCTCTCTTTGTGTAAATAATATTATTTGATATTATATTTTATCCACTGCGAATGTGAGATTCTGAGTTTGGTTTTCAATTTCTTCTTCTATCTCTTTTCTTCTTTTCCTAACTATTTGGAATTTTCGGGATTGAAAATTCCAGGTCTTTACATTTGGTATCAAAACTGAAGGTTAAATGAGAACCTTGGCTCTAGTAGGTTAACTAATTAAGGATAGGGTCAATGATACACTAGAATGAGTTGAGTGTATATATATAAGAGAGCGTAGTTGTTATTTTCTTATATAAATGTTTTAAAATGGTTTCAAAAGTAAATGAATCTTATATAAGTTTGTTAAACAATAGTTTTTTAAATATATTAAGGTAATTGGCTGTTATATTAATTGAATTAAAAATAAGAATTAAGTGACTATAGAAATACAACCAAACTGAAATTAAACGAAGATAAGTTTGTGATGGATCCAAACTGAAAATTTGAAATTTTGAATTTTGTAGAAGTGTTTCCAGAATAAGATAATTTAAATTATGAAGTTTTAAATCTAAGTCTAGAAATTTGGAATTTGTTCCAAGTGTTTGAAAGAATAATAAGTAGTATTATTTGAATTCAAACAAGAGTTTAAAAATTTATAGGAATTTGTTTTGAATTAAAACCAAAGGTGGTTTAAATTTTAAAATTTGTCTTGGTGGGCCAAGAAGTAAATATGTATATGTGTGGATATACATAATAACAAAGATGATTTGAAAATAAACTCTAAAGTGATGTGTTTTGATTTTTCCAAAAATGTGAAGTTAAATAAGTTTTTGAACTTTTAAGTAATAAAAAATTGGAATTTGAAATGGAGAATGCAAATTTGGAGTGGGATTAATGGGATTATATTGAATTTAACTTAGAAGAAGTTAAATAAGTTTGAATGAACAACCTGATTTGGAAATTCAAGATGAAAATTGAGATTTAGCTTTGGAAGTTAAATGGTTGATTTGAATGGGGAGTTTGTGTGATCTCAAAATGGGTTTGAGATCCGCAAAATGGAAATGGATGGATGTTTAAAAATAATGTGGATGATGTCATCCTATTGTTATTAATAATCTTTAAAATGTGAATTGGATCTGTTTAAGTAAAGTAAAAATGTATTATGGTAATATATCCATTATTGAGATAAAAGGGAAATTAAACTTTAATTTGGAATTAAGGATATGGAATTACTTTGAACTTAAGATTTGAACGTTTAAGATAAAATTTCAAAGGATTGGTTTCAAAATTAAAATTTGGTGATAACTGAATTTCAAAGATTTAGTTGTTTAAAAAGGATTTGAATTATTATTTGAACTTCGAAATAGGTTAAAATAAAATTTGGATTCAGAATTAAATGGTTTAAAGAGATAAGTTGATTTGATTTAAAGGATTAAATCAACATTTAAAAATTTAACTCGAATTTATTTAATTCGGGATGGTTTAAATTTGAAAATTTGAATTAAATTAGTTCAAATTGACTTTGATTTGAATTAACTGCAACTCTGATTGAAGTTGTATAAGTTTAAAAATTCCAATGGAAAATTTGAATTGGATTGTTTTGAAATGAAATTGAAGATGAATGAGTTCAAATTCAAATGGGAATTGGGATTAATTTAAATAGAATTGAAACGATTGGAACTTGAAGCTGGTTCAATTTGAAATTAATCCAAATTGATTTGAATAATTTGGAATTGTGATTAAAGTTGTATAGGTTTGAAATTCAAAATGGAATTTGAGAATTTGGAAAGAAATTGAGGTTAATTCAACTTGAACTAAGATTAAATCAATTTCAATGGAAATTGAAGATATTTAAATTGGAATGGAGTCAGTTTAAATGGAAGTGGAAATTTAAACTGAATTGATGGGAATGGAAATTGGAAATTGAACAGTTTGGCTCTGGACTATTTTCAAAATAGATTATTTTGATACAAACTATTTCAAATCTATTTGCCAAGCTATTTACTATATACAACCTTTCTTTTTAAAGCCAAATTATCTTATACTTATTTTACAATTGTTTTTGGAACTATTTAACAATTTTTCAACTGCTTTATAAACTAATTACTATTTTACAACTATTTTTCAATTCCAACTATTTTACAATTACTCGACTATTTTACAGCTATTTTACAAACTAATAATTATTTTTCAACTACTTGTCTATTTTAAACCTTTTAAGCTATTTTCTAAAATTAAGCGGGACAGAGTTCAAACTGTTTATAATTAAAGAAATAATCCATATAGGATTGAAAAAACCGTGGATAAGTGAATAAATTAAAGGAAATGTGAATAGAAAAGGAGAGTGATTTGGCTAATAACCAATAAATATAAATACGTAGGATGTACATATATTATTCTGTTTGCATAATGATTTGATCTGGATTCGAGCACAGAATTTCGAGATAGTTATCTGAGTTGGAATTTTTCACTCGATTTTTGACGGTGAACCCGGATATGGATTGTTGATTGGTTTTGGATATTCTCTATCATAGTTACGGCTATGCAAGGAGAATGACTTTTTCTGATCAAGAAACCAGATCTGAGTCCACAATAAGAAGTCGGGTGGACGATACTAATTCGAAAGTGAAATTGTGCGATCGAATGAGCGATCAGATTGATATAGCGTATAGATGATGTGTGTACATTGTAATGGGTTGACTGAAATTGATACAGGGGATTTGTGGATAAGAAATATGAATGGTTTTTGAAATGAAAGGTATGTTTTGTGAAATATATGATGAAGTAAAGTGGAAATTGGATATTTCTATGGTAGAAATTTACTTTATGAAAGTAAGTAATTTGGTAAGTGGCTCTATAGAGTAATCAATTTGAATATTTGATTTGGAATAAACAAAGTTATATATCTTTGTCATATAAGATAAATCTCCCCTTATTGAATCTATTCTTAAAAGGAAAGGATTTTTGAAAGTATTTGAAGTATAAAAAGGGGTTTTATACAAGTTTTAAATGATCCAATGTTTTTGAAAGGATCTTTTGAGGATTCTGAGAAAAGATTTTTGGAACCTACGGACTTTGAAAAGGATTTTGATTTTTGGGAAAAATCAATATTGGAATTTGGAAAGCCTAATTTGAGAATTATCGATTTTTGGATAATCGATTTTGAGAAAGGAGATTTATATGGGATTCATACTAGGTGTATGATTTGAAAGATACTATATGTGTATAGTATAAAGTGTTTTGAGATTGGCTCTATGGAAAAATGCGCTCCCTTGGAATGAACTTCTCAAGAGTGCCACAGGGTGGTACTGCCTTGAACCCTAAGGGGGGGTTCTGAAGTTGATCACGTGAGGAGTCCAGACAAAACTAGTTCCTAAGGGTTTTGTATATTGTGTAGTAAAAATTGAGGGCGCTGATGCCTATAGACGCATTTGGGTTATGTTGTGACGACAATGTAACTCGATGTCACTGTGATCTACAACGGACCATAGTGAAAGGCGTGTGTGCTGTTGAGAGCCAATAGTCTACGTTTAATTTTATATCGGTAGACTGCGACCTATGGTGACATAGCGAAAGTCGTGTGTGTTGCTGAGAGCCAACAGTCTACGTTTGATTCTACATCGGTAGATTGCGATCTATGCTGTAGTGGAGAAGCTTCATTGCTTTAACTACGAAATTCAAGGGCGCTGAAGCCTACAATTACATGGACTTTTACTGTGATGGAAACGTAACCCTGGATGTAACTGCGATCTGTAGTGGGTTCCATGGCGTAATCGAGGGGCGCGGAATGCCTACAGTTACATGGACTTTTGTTGTGATGGCAACGTAACCTAGGATGTAACTGCGACCATGGATGGGGGTGATGATTTCCAAAGCATTCCCACCAAAAGATATTTCCTCTATTTTCAAAATGTTTTCTATTTTTTCAATAAAATTATTCTCCAAGTAGTTTCACTGGATGTTGAGATTGGTCTGCTAAGTACTTATAGATCTTCAGTCTTACGCTTGATCAACATATGACCGAATTTCTATGAGAACAAAGATGGACTTGTGGAAACATCGAGTTATAAAAGTATTTTTTTTTAAACTATTTTGTTAGTGTTATATAGATTTTAAAGTGCCTTAAAAGGTTCAAAGAGAAATTTATCAAAGTATTGAATTAATTCTGGCTTCGTTCCTTTTCGAGGACGAAAAGATTTAAAGGGGAAGGAATGTGATAACCTGGATTTATTTGAATTAATATTAAATTAGATTTTAAATTGAATTTGAACTTAGATTTAAATTCGAATTAAAATGAATATATACATCTTAAAAATATTTTGATTTAAAAATATATGAATAATTTTTATTTAAGATAAGATTTGTTTTCCTTAAAAAGAATTTATTTATACAAATTACGTTAATGTTTATTAAATAGTAAAATAAGCACAAAGTTTTGTATTTACATTTAAAATGGATTAAATATATTATATATGGTTTAATTTAAATTATAATTAGTTTATATTCGATTTTTCATTGTAGATTTTGTTTATATAAATTTTAGAAAAGCATTTATTAATTTACAAATGTATTTATTAATTAGATTAATTAATATAAAAGCTTAATATCATTTTAAATAAATAAACACGAAATAATTACAAGTGTTGATTTATTAAAGCTTACAAAGACATATGTAAGTTAATTAATAATAGGTTACAACAAGTGTTAGCAATTGTAAACAAGTGTCAAATTTTATTTTTATTTTCTTTAATTCTAAAATAAATCCTAATTTTCATTATATAAACATTCTTCTTCATCTTCCCATTTCTTTTTAACTTCTCAACTTCTAAAAAAAACTAAACCATGTAAAAGCTATTTTCCAAAACCAGAAATTCTTGAATCAACCTGAAACTTACTCATACAAATAAGTAAATCCTACTCAAAACAAAATCAAATCTTATAAAACTATTTAGTTTCAAGCCTGTAACCATTTTCAAACCAAAAATCCACCTCTATTCAAAATTTTGTTTTTCAAATAGCCTGGAAGTGTTAACCTGAAACCATTTTTCAAAACTGTAAGCAAATCAAACCCTGTAGACCATTTCCCTCAAATCTATGAGCAATCAAGCTTGCAACAGATTTTCAAAATGCAAAACTTCAAAATTTTCAAATGCAACTTGAAAGTACAATGTCAAGCAATTCTGTCAAGCCTGTAAACATTCAAAATGCAAAGCCTGGAGTATCAAGTCTTACATTATCAGAGTGCTTTCAAGTGTTTGAATCTTTGCAGTAACCAAATGTCTTCAGTTTCAAGTATTCTCTTTAGAAATTCAAAATATCAAGTCTTCCAGTTTACAATCCATTTTTGAAGCCTCTGCCTCTTTAAATCAGTGAGTAAATTTTATTTTAAAAACTGCTAAATCTGAAATTATAATTATTACCAATGATAAATGTTGTTGTAATACAGATTAAAAGTATTTATATGAAGGCCGATGTGAATGCATGTGTATATATGGCAAGGTCTGTGAAATGTCTGTATGAATATAAAATATGCTGCTTTGTCTTATACAGGCTACAGATAAAAAAAAATTCAAATCTCTTCCTGTGATTGAAATTTAAGCTTCGATCTTTGAATAAAAGATGATTGAAAGATTATAACCTTATTCTTAAAAATAATTTCAAAAGGTTATATTAAGACATTATTTCAAATTTGGATTTTTACAGTAAATAAAAATATACATGTCAAAAATCAATCATTATAATCCAGTGAATTGAATTCAGGAACTAATTAGTAATGGAAGATTATGGTTGTAGGAAGTAAAATTAGGATTTTTAGTGTAGGGATTATTGGGTTATGCTGCTGTTAACACTGAAATTGAACGCTAACACCCCGGTGCAAGTAGAGATTAAGTGAAAGCACCACCCGTCAATACGGGAATTAGAAGTAAGTAGAAAAGTCACAGAAAAAACAGTAAAGAGACAACAGTTTTATAGTGGTTCGGCTTCAAGTTAAGCCTACGTCTACTTTAATCTTCTTTATTGCTGAATCGATTACAACTTTACAACAATCTTCGAAACACTACTAGAACAAATAGCTAGAACTCCGATGTAGAAGAACTCTTTGAATCCACGTTGAATGTGTTAGATTTCATCTTGAAGTTCGTTGAAGTGTCTTTCGTGTTTGAAGTGTTGGGTGAGTCGAGAAATCAGCAGAGTATATGCGTTCCAGAAATGAGCCCAAAAGGTCCTCTCTTCGGTGGTGTAGGCATGGTATTTATAGGATATTTCTAGAGTAAGTCGTAGGTCGTGAGCGACCTAGGGGTAGGTCGTAGGTCGTGAGCAACCTAGGGGTTTGGTTAGCTATGTTACAGGCCGTGGGTGACCTAGGGGTTAGGTCGTAGGTCGAGAGCGACCTAAGGAATGTGGGTTACGGCTTAACAGGCTTGCACTTGGTTACTTGAACATGTTGGTAGGTCGTAGCGACCTAGGAGAGAAGCTGCATAAGAAGTTGCGTCTTATGGAGTTATCTCGGTCTATTTAGGTCGTGACCGTCCTAATGAAGAAGTAGCATGCATGCGGCCTCATACTGTCTTAACCCGTTAGGTTGTTAGGTTATTAGGTCGCTGACTTGTTAAGTCGCTAGCTCATTAGCTCGCTAACTCGCTTCATGCTTTAGGTCGCTAGCTCGCTGATATCTTTAGGTCTCTAAGTCATTGATAACATTAGGTAGTTAGGTCGTTGATATCTTTAGGTCGCTAGGTCGTTCTTCCTTTAGCTCGGTAGGTCGTTGCCTTCATGGAGTCATTAGGTCGTTAACTCGTAGATCTTTAACTCGTAGAATCTCTAGAGTCTTTAGATCATTAAGCCGTTAGGTCGCTATATTCTTAGGTCATTAGATTGCTTATCTCATTAGGTCGTTAGGTCGCTTCTAGTGTGTGAGTCGCTGTCCAGAATGATATTAACATTTGCCCCTCGAAGTATACGCCTATGTCGTAGGCCGTGTGCTTCGATCTAATTGCTCTAGGTCGTGAGCGACTCAACTGGCTCGCTAGCTCGCGTGCCGATACGTCTTCCTCTCTCTTCCCCATATAAACCGTTAGCTCGCTTCTTCTTCCTTACTTAACTGCTTCGACAACCTGCTCTGCCATTAACGAACCTTCGAGCTTCCAAGGGCAAATCCAACCTAACCAGTCATCAATTCGTCTTTACCATCGTATTGCGTAAGTAAATTCGATCTTTATCCAACTATGTTCATCACCGAATTGCGGATCCTCATTTTCTGACCTCAGTCCAACTCTGTACATCGCGTTTCGCTTTTGAGCCATGTTGCAATCGACTTTCGATTGCCATTAGCTATGTTGTTGCTACGATTCACGAGAGCACGGCGGTATGATGGATCTGCGATGACTTGAATCAGCTTTGGGTGATTTGGTGGTATGGAGAGATAATGGATTTCATTAAGAAGATGATGGATTTAGTTGTATAGGTGATAACGGGTTATCGGATCATAGGTTAATGAGATAGTGAGCTATCGAGTGGAGAGGAGTTAGTGGGTTAAGGAAAGTAGGGCATAGAGATTTTGAAAAGAGATAGCTCGAGATTGTTGAGTTACATCAGAAGCGATCTAGGGAATCTAAGCGACATAAAAACTTTTACGACCTAACAAACTTGGCCGACCTAACAAACCTGTAACGATCCCGAATTTTAATTTATTTTAAATTGATAATTAAATTTATTTTTTGATAAAAATGGTGAAATTAATTCGTAAACTGATTTGAAGTTTTCCAAATTCAAATAAGATATGTTAAAAAGTCAATACATTAGTAAATTTAAATGTTTGATAGTTAAGTTTTAAAATAAAAGTGAAAAAAAAATAAGCACTTGTGTTAAAAATAGGAACTAAATACTTAAGCTAAAAGAATTCATAGCAAAAAATAATAACAAGTTTATATCTATATGCATAAAATAAAGACAAACCAAAACTATGCATATACAAGTCAAAGGGATTTTGTGTAAACAAAAAATATCTAAGTACAAAGGCTTGCAAAATAAGCAAACATAGAAAAAAAATATAAGTATGTACAACTAGCTAAAGAAAGAAGCAATTTTTGGTTAACAAATGCAATGAGGAAAAAAAAATATCTCTGATTGTGTTGTACACAATTTATATCACCTGTGCAAAATGATATCCTGTAAACTTCTTGTTTTATGCATCAATCTTTATCTCAGCCCATAAAAGAAAGATTTGCCGCCACCAAATATCTTTGATATTACACATAGCAAGTTGTATCACTAGTAAACAAATGAAAAAAATGATGATAAGTATAAGCTTCCTATACAAGCCAAAGCTAATTAATGTTAGTATATACTTGTTAACGCTAAAATTTGAACGCTAACACCCCGGTGTATGAAGTGAGATCGTGAAAGCACCACCCGATAACTCGGGAACAGATTATAAGCAGATAATAGTGAAAAACAGTAAACAACAGCAATTTTATAGTGGTTCGGCTTAAGAGATAGCCTACGTCCACTTTGAATATCTTTATTGACGATTTGATTACAAGTCAATGCAGTTACACTTCGATTACAACACACTTTGAGTTTCAAGTGACTTAGAACAAGTAGCCTAAACTTCAATGTCGATCCAAATCTTTGAACACATGTTTGACGTGTTTGATTTCTTCGTAAAGTTCCTTGAAGGTGTTGAAGTAGTTCAGAATGCAGCAGAGTAACGGCGCTTGAAATGAATGAGCCAAAAGTCCTTTGCTAGTTGGAACTAGGGTCGTATTTATAGGCATTTTTCGGAGTTAGGTCGTAGGTCGTGACCGACCTAAGTTAGGTCGTAGGTCGTGACTGACCTAAGATGCACTGTCTTCTCTTTCACAAGAACACGCATGCTGATTTACACAAGTTCTAGGTCGTGAGCGACCTTACTAGTAGCGGCATAGAAAAGGCGGCCTTCTAATGCAATGTCCTTAGGTCGTGAGCGACCTATCTTAGGTCGTGAGAGTTCTTTAGGTCGCAGAATTCCATAGGTCGCAGCTTCCCTTAGGTCGCAGAGTTCTGTAGGTCGCAGCTTCCCTTAGGTCGCAGCTACTTTTAGGTCCCTTGATAAGTTAAGTCGCTAGGCCGCTCCATCTCTTAGGTCGCTAAGGACTAAAGGTACTAGGTCGCATAAAGACTTTAGGTCGCTAGGTCGCATTATCCTTTAGGTCGCTCGGTCGCATTATCCTTTAGGTCGCTAGGTCTCTTAGGTCGTTGGTCTAGTTAGGTCGTTGGTCTAGTTAGGTCGCTCCACATTTTCCAGTTTCCAACGAAGAGGAGTTAATATTTGCCCCTCGAAGTACGTGCCTAGGTCATAGGTCGTGTGCTTCGATTCTCTTAACTCGAGCTCTGATGAGTTGTTAGGTCGCGAGCGACCTATCGAGAAAATTAGGTCCTGTGTGTCGATTCACATCTCACTTCCCTGCGGTATAAATGACATAGGTCGTTCCTCTTTCACTTCATCTGCTCTGAACTTCCTATTCGGCCATTATCAAGTTCTCAAGTTCTCGAAGGCGAATTCAACCCATTTAGCTATCAATTTATCTTCACCAACATAATACGTAAGTGAATTCAATCTCTAACCCACGATAATCGCCATCCAATTGTGAATCCACATTTTCCGCCTCGAGTCCAATTCATGTGTGGTGCCCAATTTTGAATGATTATTACGATCAATCTTTGATCGCCGTTCGATATGTCATCGTTGTGATTCAAGAAGGCCCGGTAAAATTAATGGATCAGAGGTATTTGGATTTGACTCCTGGATGATTCGGTGGCATGTAGGAATAATGAATTTTTACGAAGGGGATGATGGACTTGCTCATGAGTGATAACGGGTTAATGGGTTAGTGGAGAAGAAGGTGATTGGTGGAGGAAAGCGAGGTTTTTCGCTTGAGCGGGAGCTTGCTTAAGATCCTATTGGAACTGACCCATGAACCTGCGCGACCTATAGAACCTCGCGACCTAGGACTTTCGCGACCTAGGACTTAGGCGAAAGCGCATTGCTTTGAACTGCTGGGTTATTGGGTCTGGTGTAGGGAGGAAGTTAGGAGACCTAACGGATTTGAGTGACAAAAAATGCTTCACGACCTTAGGGCCCTTGAGACCTAAAGAACATTTTCGACCTAAGTTAGGTCGCTGAACGACCTAAAACTTGTATGACCTAATTTCTGCAGCATAGGTTTTTAGGTCGCAGCCGAGTTAGGACTTGATAAATTTGCATTGCTCTAGACCCCTTTAATTTGCACAGTGCGACCTAAAAGAGCTCTGACCTATACTAGGTCGTTGGTCGACCTAGGACTTGTGAAATTTTTGAGAGAATTTGATTGAACTGCTTGGACTTGAATCATTTGAAATTCATTACATTCCTTTGCAGATTGCCCTAACTTTTAATCTAACAACCTGTTTAAACATAACATTTGCAGGAAAATGGGACGAATATACTGTCACTGACCGCCCACATCGAATGACAGATTAGTCGATAAAGAATAATCAACTTAAACGAACTGTGTGAGTGAAATGCTATGAATCAACCGACTCAAATGAAGTGTTAAAGCAAAGCTAAAATTTTGTTTGAATTAACACTGCGCTTGAGTTTTAAATTAACAAGTCCTGAAATCTCACAATCGATCAGTTGTCAATTAGTTTAATTTCAGTTATTTCGCTTGTTATTTTTATTAGTTTTGCACAACACTTCACACTTTTAGGAAACGTGTACCTTCACACCTGAACATCCAATTACTCATGTAGAATGACGTCTCAACAAGAAGAGATGATAGAACACGTCGAAGGGGCTTTCCCGGTTGCTATTCCACTAGAGAACCCTCCGGAAAGAACTCCTACCCTTCTGAAACAGCGGGTGCTTAATCAATTATGCGTTCAATTTGGCATTGCCGAGGCAGAAGGTTTACTCCCTGGACCAAATGATTTTGCTGATAGACCACCTTCCGGTTTTGTTGCCATTAATCGCCAAATGTGCTTAAGTGGAGCAATTCCTCCCTTTAATGAATTTCTTCAACAAATCCTTCTTCGACTGACGATCTCTCCTTTCCAACTGCATCCCAATGGCTATGCCATTTTGATGGGATTGTGCGTTCTGTTCAGGAGAACTCTTGACCGTCTTCCGAGTTTTGAGGAAATCGGTTACCTGTGCACTTTTGCGAAGAACAAGGACCACCCTTCGATTGTACTTGTAAGAGGTGCGAGGAACCGTAAACTAATTTTGGATTTGCCGGAGAGTGCACATGGTTTTTTGAATCAATTCTTCTATATTCGTTGCCCCGCAGGATTTTACGCAGACTGGAGAATAGGAAGTGAGATCTTTTTTCCCTTCTCTCTTCAATTTCATCTTAAGTTTTTCATGGTTTGTATTGCTAGATGCTGATTCCATTCTTTATTTTTACAGCACTTCCTCCTCCTTCTAGAGATTCCAGTCATAAACCAGTCTTTGAAAGGCTAAGCTTTGTGGCTGCTGAAGAAAGGAGCGCAAAATTTCTATTGACAGATGAACTTCTTCATCGATTTGAGCTTTCACATTCTTCCCGTTCTACTCAACTTCATGAAGTTCCGACTGAAGTTCCCGATTCTCCGATGAAAACTCCTGATGCCCCAGTCTCTATTAAAGAGCACATGCGGGGAGGAACCTCTATAGAAACTTCATTAGTAAAATGTTCCACTCCAAGGGATGATGCGGAGCCATCTGAAAAGCCTGCAATTGCCCCCATAACTGAAGAAGAGGAGTCCCTTCCTCATACTGTTAAGAACGTTGATCTTGGAGTTGATATTTTTGGGAGTTTAAGTGACATAATGGTCACTTATCAAGAACTTTTTAGGGATGATGTTTCCAAAACTGTCTCTTCTGTAATTGAGGGGACATCTTCTCTACAACAAATGTCAACCCCTTCTACTCAAGTTATCACTACCTCTACTCCACAGAGTGGTCTGTAACTTGATGCACGTAGCTTACACGTTACACAACACTTAGGATTTTTCAGCACTTCTACGCATTCATCTTCTTATACTTTAAAGATTTCTAAAGCTTATTATTTTTATTCCAGATTCTCCAATGGGGCGCAGCAGTTCATATTATGATGATTTCCAGCGCTACGGGAGGCGTAGCCAATATGATTATAGGCGTCACCTCCCCTCTTACAGAGAATCGGATGAAGAGAGGGCCATCAGGAAAGCAGACGAGAGACGAGCATATGAAGAACGTCATCGAAGAGAACAAGAAAGACATGACCCTCCCCACAGAGATGATGATACCCAAAAAAGAAAGACTCACGATGAGAGAGGTAAAGGTCACATGGAAGATTCTTCTAGCAAGCGGGCTAAACTTACTGAAGAAACAATGCCGGCAGTTTCTCAAAATGTTCCTGCTCAATCTCCTGCCCCCGTTCGTTCCGACATTCCAACAATCATCAACCGGCCCGCATACCAAGTTGGGCAAGGTCCTCCCACTCTTCAAAGTCGATTCCCTCAGTGGTGCCTGAGAGGGGTTCGATTTGATCTCGACTTGGTTCCTCTTGACAAATCGGCTATGCTGCGAAATCTTGATACTGTCAGGACCGATATTGAAAGAATGTCGAACTAGCAAAAACTTGTCGACGAGCTTCAGAGGGTTAACCGAGCCAAGCACGAGGCCATGCTCACAACGGAGAACGATAAGGCTGAGTCGCAGAAGACTCTCGAACAGCATGACGCCGAAATGAGAAGTATTGCTTCCTATAATGAAAAGCTGGAAGCGGAAGTAGAAAAGCTTAAGGAAGAATTAGCTACTTCGTCTACTCTCTATTCTCAAAAGGAGAGCATGCTTCAGCAACAAGTACGAGATGCGCATGCCAGTCAAAGGGCAGTCGAAGATAAGCTTACACACAAGGAGAAGGTCATAGAAGAATATCGCGCTGAAACTTTACAGCTGCGAGAACAGACCGGCTCTCAAAGCTTGGAGATAGAGATGTTAAAAGCTCGACTTGCTATGGCCGAAAAGGAGCGTGACGAGGCTGTTGCTGGTAAACTCGCGCCGAAGAGGCCCATCAAGCAACCAAAGCTGACATTAGCTCCACATTATTTGATTTTTATCTGCACAGCATTTTGGGGCGTGGCAGCCTTGCCTTTCTAGGCCCTAAGTATGAAATTACACTAGCTGAAGTTTGGGAGGCAGCACTCGATATGCTAGGTGGTAAAGGTGCTGGCTACGCTGAGACAGCTCTTGAAGAGCATTATCTCGATGATGATGCCCGCGCCGCTCTTGCCAAGGGAAAAGAGCAACTCGCCAGAGTACGGGCCGGAATGGCGTAAGGGGAACGTTCTGAAAAAGAAATACCACCTACCACTTCTGAACGTCCTTTAGTTTCTTCCGAAGTTGACATTACAGGTTCCAGTGCTCATTCGCTGCCTCCTACAAGAACCGGGGTAATTACCCCTACTGATGATGAGGCTTTGGAGGATATCGGGGCTCAAAATTATGAGATTGAACTAACGAAGCAAACATCTTCAGGTAATTTTGACATCGGTCCGATTTAGGTGGATCGCTTGCTTGCTCCTCAAAAGTTTGATGAGCTTCTCGATTATTTCTTGAATCTCGACGAACCCATATCTCCCTTCTTTTGGGGAGATACTAATATTTTTAATTTCTCTTCTTCTACAGTTGAAACACCAAGTGCTGTGCAGACTTCACTTCCTCCGGTTATCCCTCCTCCGTCTCTTCAGGTGACTCCTCCTTCTGCTTCACAGCCCGGGTCACAAGAGGAGCAGATTGAGGCTCTTCATGGCTTGGATGACCCTATCGCTTCGCAAGAGAAGAAAGACGAGGGACTTGAAGGAGGCGAGATCTCTCCGGAGCGGACTCCTTCTGATGACGTAGTTTTGTCCGCTCTTGTTACTCCAGGGAGTGAGTCTTCTTCGAAGAGAAGAAAGAAGCACGGAACATCGAAGAGGAGGGGGAAGAAAATCATCACTACTGAAGAGGAACCGGAAGTTGCACCGGTTGCACCTCCCTCTCCTTCTTCCCTTATGCCTATAGATAGACCTGAAAAACTAATCATTCGGCCAGGCAAAGGGTCCAAAGGTGGTAAGAAGAAGTGAAGAGTCAGGCTCCGGGCTTTTTGATTCCTTTTTTGTGTAATGGTCGGATGTTGTGCAGGCACCGGCCCCTGCTTTTTTTATTTTGAAACCTGTATCTGCAATTGAATAAAATGATCATTTATTTGTACAGACTCTTGTTTGAATTTGAGAATGCATTTATTATTCATTTTTGCACAAGTTTATTTATATGATATTGCGGTGAACTTGTGGTATGTTGCCTGAGCGTATTCTACCGATATAGCTATATCATTTTGTATGTAACTATACCATGTTGCCCCCATACCATAAGCTTGCTGCAATATTTTATACTTTGAGGGAACTTGCACTCTTATTTTCTGAAGAGTAATTACTTCATTCTTGAAGAAATTTTTCGTAGAGTACGACTTCCTTCACATAAGTTTTTACGCTTTGTCCTTCGAAGAAATTGCTTTTTTTTTACTTATGTATGAATTTTGCCAAGTGAATTCTTCTATGTAGTAAAGCGGGCCTCTGAAGGGTACTTTAACTTTCTTCCTTTTTTTTTTTGAGGAAGGTTATTTTCTAGAATAGGTAAATCACTCTTCCTTTGAAAGTTAAAGTATGCCCTTGATGAGGATTTTTTTTTTTGAAATAGAAATTTGTACCTCTGAGGAGGGATTTTTCACGTTTCAACACTTGGAAGTTTTATTTCAATCTTGGTGAAACGTGTACCTCCAAAGAGTTGTGCCTTTGAAGAAAGCCTTTTCACGTTTCAACACTTGGAAGTTTTATTTCAATCTCGGTGAAACGTGGGCTTCCGAAGAGGTCTTTCTTTTTGATTGTGTCCCCGGGAGGGGGTTGTACCTCTGAGGAGGGATTTTTCACGTTTCGACACTTGGAAGTTTTATTTCAATCTTGGTGAAACGTGTACCTCCAAAGAGTTGTGCCTTCGAAGAAAGCCTTTTCACGTTTCAACACTTGGAAGTTTTATTTCAATCTCGGTGAAACGTGGGCTTCCGAAGAGGTCTTTATTTTGTTTTGCATTTCAACTTTGGTGAAGTGAAATTCCGAAGAGCGGTCGTAACACTTCAACTTCTGGTGAAATGGGCCTCCGAAGAGGGCTTTTATTTTTTTTGCATTTCAAATCTGGTGAAGTGAAATTCCGAAGAGCGGTTGTTACACTTCAACTCCTGGTGAAATGGGCCTCAGAGAGGGTTTTTATTTTGTTTGCATTTCAACTCTGGTGAAGCGAAATTCCGAAGAGCGGTTGTTACACTTCAACTCCTGGTGAAATGGGCCTCAGAGAGGGTTTTCATCGCCTGGAAGTTACTCTCTCATGGTTGGAGGGTCATGACTCCTCCAATCTTTTTTGTTGAGTAGAGAACTTTCTTTTTTGTGGCGTATGACCCATTAGAGGTCTTTATCCTCCGAAGAGTTGTGCCTCCGAAGAGGACTTGTGTTGCCGATGATGGCTTTGGTTGTTCCCTTGTCCACTTGCTTACGCCTTTTTCAGCGATCCTCTCCTTTTTTGTTTTTTTAAGTAACTTGTTTAATCCAAGCAAGTGTACTTCATTGTCAGGCAAGTTCGTGAGAACGAGCATCAGCTTCTTAATTGGATGTTTGTTTGTTCAAACGATCTTAATTTATTAGAAAAGGCCCGTTTCTGTCGAAATCATAGGCCGTTCAACTGAAGTACTTCCTATCTAGGATTTGAATTCGGAGCTTTTGTGGCTTGAAATTTGGCGAGAATCACTTGGTCTTATTATGTGCAAGTTTCACTTCCATTGTCTGCAAAAATTTAAATCGACATTTCAGCAATGCATTTTATGTACTTTTTATATCGAAAATAAAGCAAACATGTAATAATAATAAGGAACACAAGATTTATAGTGGTTCGGCCAGGAAATTGGGCCTACATCCACTTTATATTTTTTCATTATTTACTTGCATCGGTTTTACAATTGCCTTCAATTACAAGAATCATACATTCATAATTCTTTTTACAATATTTCAACAAAATTTTCAAGTAAAGTATGGACGCAAATGATTGTTGTTCCATGCCCTTGGAATTTGATCTCCTTCAACAGTAGTGAGTTTGAATGTGCCGTCAAGAAGCTTCTGACCTATGACATATGTTCCTTCCCAATTTGGCCCAAACACACCTGTCGCTGTCATAATTCTCTTCAGGACTAGGTCTCCAATCTCAAAGCTGCGTTGGCGAACTTTGGAATTGAAATGTCTGGCTATCCTTTGCTGATGAGCTGCAATTCTGAGATTAGCCTCATCTCGTTTTTCATCAAGGAGATCTAGCGCTTCAAGCTGTAGCTTTTCGTTTTCTACTTGATTGAAATGGATTCTTCTATGTGAAGGGACCTCTATTTCTACCGGAATCATCGCCTCTGACCCGTATGCTAATGAAAACGGGGTGTGCCCAGTCGCAGTTTTGTGAGTGGTTCTGTATGCCCATAGTGCCAGTGGTAGCTTATCGACCCAACCACCTTTTGCTCTTTCAAGTTGCTTTTTGATGGTTGACTTAATAATTTTATTCACGGCTTCCACTTGCCCGTTTGCCTGCGGATGAGCCACTGCTGAGAAGCTTTTTCGGATTTTGAATTGCTTGCAAAAATCTTGGAATTCTTCGCTTTCAAACTGAGTACCATTGTCAGTAATTATTTTTTGAGGCACACCGTATCTGCAAATGATGTTTTTAGTCACAAAACTTATCATCTTCTTTGAGGTGATAGTAGCCAGTGGTTCAGCTTCTGCCCACTTAGTAAAATAATCTACAGCAACAATGGCATATTTAATTCCAGATTTGGCAGTTGGTAACGGTCCTACAAGGTCTATCCCCCATATTGCAAACGACCATGGACTGACCATCTGTGTGAGTTCAGTGGAAGGAGCTCTAGGAATTTTGGCGAATCTTTGGCATCTGTCATATTTTCGGGAATACTCTGCTGCATCTCGATTAATTTCTGGCCAAAAATATCCGTATCGGAGAATTTTCTTTGCTAATGTTTGGCCTCCTGAGTGATCACCACATTCTCCTCCGTGTACCTCCGCTAGGATTGCTTTGGACTCTTCCCTGGATACAAATCGAAGTAATGGCATTGAGAATCCCTGTCTGTATAATCGGCCATCCTGGATTATATATCGAGAGGCTTTTCTCAGTAAATTTTGTCGTTCTTTTGAGTTCCCTGGTAAGGATCCATTGAGCAGATATTCTGTTATCGGAGTCATCCATGATTCTTGCTCTTGAGACATGCTCACGATCCAATCAATGTCCATCTCATCAATGCTAGGAGTCGACAGGACCTCCACTGGAGTTAACCCCAGAAATTGAGCTTCGCCTGTGCTAGAATACTTTGCGAGAGAATCTGCTTTCACGTTTTCTTCTCGAGGAATGTGACTTATCATGTAATGATCGAAATCACCCAGGAGTTCCCAAGCCTTTGACAAGTAGGCGGGCAGATTCCCCCCTTTTGCTTGGAATTCCTTTTTGACTTGGCATACAATAAGCTGAGAATCACTGAATATCTGCAACGCTCGGATGTTTAATTCTTTAGCAATCCTTAAGGCAGCGATAAGGGCTTCGTATTTTGCTTCATTGTTTGTTGAAGGAAATTCCAATCTTAGTGCATAGCATAATGATCGGCCTTCAGGGGTCTTAAGTACAACTCCGGCTCCAGAACAGTAGTCGTTTCTCGCACCATCGACATATAACTTCCATTGGATTGGGGAATCGTCGACCGTTTTCTCCTCACTGTTACCCTTATCTGTGAATTCTGTGATGAAATCCGCTAAAGCTTGTCCGTTGATTGCTTTTCGGGGATGGTAAGTGATGTCATACTGACTGAGTTCAATATTCCACTTTAGAAGACGACCCGAAGTCTCAGGGCGAAACAGGACTTGCTTTAAAGGTTGATCAGTGAGGACTCTGATAGGATGAGCTTGAAAATATTGCCTCAACTTTCTAGATGCAATTAGTAGGCAATGGGCGAGTTTTTCCAACTTAAAGTAATTCATCTCTGCCCCAGTGAGTCTTTTGCTGATATAGTAAACTGGATGTTGAATCCTTTTGTCTTCTCGTATCAGCGCTGCACTTAAAGCATGAGATGATACTGCCAAGTATATAAGAAGATCCTCGCCATCGCCAGGCCTAGAAAGTATTGGAGGCGTTTCCATATGGCGAATCAATTCATCAAAGGCTTTTTGGCATTCGGGAGTCCAATCGAAGTTTTTCTTTCCTTTCTTTAGGGCGTCAAAGAATGGGATGCATTTATCTGTGGCTTTGGAAATGAACCGACTCAAGGCGGCGACTTTTCCATTGAGACTTTGTAATTCCTTCTTTGTTCTTGGGGCTTCGACTTCTTTCAATGCAGTAATTTGAGCTGGACTGGCCTCAATGCCCCTAGCGCTCACGATGAAACCTAAAAACTTGTCGGATTCCACTCCAAATGAACATTTCAAAGGATTGAGCTTCATTCCGTATTTTCGGAGGACTGCGAACATGTCCGCTAAGTGTTCTATGTGATCCACTGCTTTCTTAGACTTTACTAACATGTCATCGACGTAGACTTCCATAGTCTTGCCTAATTGCTGTTTTAACATAGCATTAACAAGTCTTTGGTATGTTGCCCCTGCATTCTTTAGCCCGAAGGGCATAACTCTGTAGCAGTAAAGACCAATGTCGGTGATAAAGCTCGTGTCCTCCTGATCTGGCTCATGCATCATAATCTGGTTATATCCGGAGTAAGCATCCATAAAAGATAACAATTCGTGTCCCGCTGTTCCGTCTACCAGTTGATCGATTCTGGGTAATGGGAAGCAGTCTTTGGGGCAGGCCTTGTTTAGATCTGAAAAATCGATGCATACTCTCCATTTTCCGTTGGCTTTTTTAACCAGCACTGGATTTGAAACCCAATTCGGATAGGTAGATTCTTTGATAAAATTATTCTCCATGAGCCGATCAACTTCTTCTTTTAATGCCGCCAACCTTTCTGGACCTTGAGTTCTCCTTTTCTGTTTCACAGGTGTAAATTTTGGATCAATATTTAGAGCATGCACTTCAACTTTTGGGGATATTCCGCACATATCGGCATGAGTCCAAGCAAAAACATCCAGATTTGCCTTTAAAAAAGATATTAAGATATTCTGAATTGACACATTAAGTTGTGTACCCACATTCAACACCTTGTTTGGGTCCTTTGGGTCAACAGGTATTGGTATTGTCGTTTCCACTGGTACCACTCTATTTTCCCCTGCACCGACTTTTCTAGGGTCCATCTCTTTCCTTGCTCCGCTGTGCTCGCCAGTGCAGGGTCCGCACTGTAATTGCTACAAGGCTGGTTCTTTGATGCGGACTGGGGCTGCCGCATTCTTTCCCATTTCTCTTTTTCTGGTTTCTCGTAGCTCTGTCAGATAACACTCTCGGCCAGCATTTTGATCCCCTTTTATAACTCCTACTCCATTGTCTGTAGGGAATTTAATAGTGAGGCACCATGGGGCAAGAACAGCTTTGAACGCTGCCAGAGTTGGACGACCAAGGAAAGCATTGTAAGCAGAAAATTCGTCGACAATCACAAAAGTTTGCTTGCGGACCACTTTTCTCTCTCCTTCTCCAAGTTCCACAAACAAATCAATGGTTCCTACCGGCTGTTTTGGCTCCCCAGTGAAGCCAGCGATTTTCTGCGATGAGGCTTGCACATCAGCCATAGGGATCTTCATTTGGTCGAATGTTTTCTTGAAGAGGATATTGCAGGATGCGCCACAATCAATGAGAACTCTTCTGACAATAGCTGGCCCGATACCAACCGAGATGACTAAGGGATCCAAGGTATGAGCTTCAATACCTGCGGAATCCCTAGCTTTGAACACAATATCATCATCAAGAGTTCTTTGTTGCTTCAAGGGTGTAGCACCTTCCAAAACGAATACATCTTCCTCGGTCGGTACATACTTTAAAGCTCGGGTGTACCTTTCCATCTCACCCCAGCTTCTGCCTGCTGGGTGAGATCCTCCTGTAATGACATTGATAATGGGCCTTCCAGATTCATGCCCTGTAGCCTTTTCACTCGTCCTAGGCTGATGAGTAGGAGCCTGTTGCCCCTGACTAGATGAAGCAGGATTGTTGCTATTCTTTTTCACAAATTGCTGCAGTTTGTTTTCCCTTAGCAACTCTTCAATCAGATTTTTCAACTGGCGGCATTCGTCGGTCTCGTGACCGGGTTGATTATGGAAGCGGCAGAACTTCCCACTCTGTATAGCCTTTTTCCCGGTCCTTAGAGGAGGAGGTTTAGGAAAGTCAACAGAATCTTTAGTGGCAAGGTAGATACGCTCCGGCGTATCTGATAAAGGAGTATATTCTGATGGCTTGAAGGATCGGGGTTTCTTCAGATTACTCTGCTTCTTCCCATTGTTATTTTCCCTTTTTTGCCCTACAGATTCATTCTTGCGTGGAGCAACAGTGTTATCTTCATCTTTTTCCAACACCGCCTTTACCGGTACGGGACGGCTTTCTAAGCGTATGAATTCATCTGCTTTTTTATAGAATTTTTCAAGGGAATTTGGTTCCTTCATGTTTAGCCATTTCCCAAATTCGCTCGACTTGTCAATACCCTTCATCAGATAAGTCAATATCATTCGCGGTTCTGCATTGTCCACCTCAACTAGCGCTATATTAAAGCGGTTTAAGAAAGATCTGATAGTCTCTCCTGGATTCTGCTCCAAACTTGACAGTGACATGATATCCTTGGCTTTTGAGGCGTATAGTCTGAACTGCTCCTTGAATTTCCGGGTTAAGTCAGAAAACTGATCTATAGATCGGACTGGAAGTTTGGTGAACCAAAGCAGAGCTACACCTTCGAGATACACAAGAAAATATCGGCACTTTATTTCATCAGAGGCTCTGGCACCTGTCATGTGCCAATCATACTTGTATAAGAATTCGTTCGGATCACTTGTCCCCTTGTAAGCTGGAATGGTTGGAGGGACAAACTTCCTTGGGAATTGAGCCTTTAAGATTTTCTCCGTAAACGGAGTTTTACTTGGGGCGAAACCCCATTCTTTCTCGTCTTCAACCCTCTGCATACTTTCTTTCATAATTTGTCGGACCATTCCAGAAAGATACTCCTCATCATGTCGAGTTCTAGATCCACCAACCTCTGGAAGTGTTTGTTCAAAGGGGCTAGCAGCCCTTTCAGGAGCATTTCTTTCTTCAGCATCATGAATGTTGCCAGCAAAATTCCTTTCATTACCTGCCGGTTGACGGTTTGCCCCAAGCAAATCGTTTAACCTATTCAGAATTAGGGCATTCTAGGCATTCTGAACCTCGAATTGTGCATTTTGGGCATTTATCTGTTGGTTCAGCCCTTAGATTGCAGCATCCAGTTCTGCCTTTGTAACTCCGACAGCTGAAGTGGCTTGATTCGATATAGGGGAAGCGGAGGTTCCCTCTTGAATATTCCCAGATCTGACAGATCTACTTTTCCTTCCAGGAGCCATAATCTCGGATAGACTTCTGGTTTTCAAGGAAATTCTCTCTACAAACCTCTGTGAAGCAATGATGATAACTTGCCTGAGTTCGATTCTCAGTGAAAGCACCAAAAATGTTAACGCTAAAATTTGAACGCTAACACCCCGGTGTATGAAGTGAGATCGTTAAAGCACCACCCGATAACTCGGGAACAGATTATAAGCAGATAATAGTGAAAAATCAGTAAACAACAGCAATTTTATAGTGGTTCGGCTTAAGAGATAGCCTACGTCCACTTTGAATATCTTTATTGACGATTTGATTACAAGTCAATGCAGTTACACTTCGATTACAACACACTTTGAGTTTCAAGTGACTTAGAACAAGTAGCCTAAACTTCAATGTCGATCCAAATCTTTGAACACATGTTTGACGTGTTTGATTTCTTTGTAAAGTTCCTTGAAGGTGTTGAAGTAGTTCAGAATGCAGCAGAGTAACGGCGCTTGAAATGAATGAGCCAAAAGTCATTGGAACTAGGGTCGTATTTATAGGCATTTTTCGGAGTTAGGTCGTAGGTCGTGACCGACCTAAGTTAGGTCGTAGGTCGTGACTGACCTAAGATGCACTGTCTTCTCTTTCACAAGAACACGCATGCTGATTTACACAAGTTCTAGGTCGTGAGCGACCTTACTAGTAGCGGCATAGAAAAGGCGGCCTTCTAATGCAATGTCCTTAGGTCGTGAGTGACCTATCTTAGGTCGTGAGAGTTCTTTAGGTCGCAGAATTCCATAGGTCGCAGCTTCCCTTAGGTCGCAGAGTTCTGTAGGTCGCAGCTTCCCTTAGGTCGCAGCTACTTTTAGGTCCCTTGATAAGTTAAGTCGCTAGGCCGCTCCATCTCTTAGGTCGCTAAGGACTAAAGGTACTAGGTCGCATAAAGACTTTAGGTCGCTAGGTCGCATTATCCTTTAGGTCGCTCGGTCGCATTATCCTTTAGGTCGCTAGGTCTCTTAGGTCGTTGGTCTAGTTAGGTTGTTGGTCTAGTTAGGTCGCTCCACATTTTCCAGTTTCCAACGAAGAGGAGTTAACAATACTAATATCCTATCAGCCACCATTAGAAAAAAAAGTACTAACTACTATATTCTCCACCAAAACAAAGCTGCAGCCACCAAGTATAATAAATGCAGCCACCATGTATTTCAGTAATAAAAAAAATTATAACAACCATATGTACATAAACAATTTAAGCCAAAAGAGAACAAATGTTTTATACAAAGCTTCATATACAAGCTATGCCTACCTACAAAGGTGTATATGTTATACAAATATCTTTAGACATAGTACAACAGAATTTTAATTGTGTAAACATAATTAGAACCAAGGCATTAAATGCAAATCTCTCAGCCAACATTTTGTCTAGTCAAAATATTTAGCAAATCCTTTCAGTTGCAGTAAATAAAGATCTAATTAATAAAACGAAATAATTGTCAACCTGTACACTTCTTGACTTATATATCAAGCCTCTCTTCATTTTCAGTTCGACCAGTATCTCCCACTAAAATAAAACTTCACTTTAAAACAACACTATATATCAAACCAAACCAGAGGATTTTCAGGCCTGGGATCTCAACAACAGGTTTCAGATTCAAAGGAAATCCAATACAAAGTAACGAAGATAAAAATCTAGATCAGTTTACAAAAGAGCACCTCAAGCAATTGTTCAAGCTTTCAAACTGGGAAAAAAAAAATGGAAGCTTACATTTTTCAAACCTGTGCAAATTTAAGGCTCTGTCCATCTCTTAAAACAGGTGAGTAACACTACTTTAAACCAAATTGAAAAGAATGATCAGTTATATATATACATATATATGTGTGTGTGTTTGTGAATGTGTAGGTTAGTATTTGCATTTATATGAATTTTCTGTTTATACTTGAATGTTGGAAGTTCTGTACAGGGTGATGATTAAATTGTCCTCTGTCTACCATTCTAAAAATCATTTCCACTTAATTTACTCAATGTTGGACATAGTATTAAAAAGAAAGATTGTTGTTATAGCATATACTTAAGACTAAAATTTTATTCAAGGCAATCCAACCTAGTATTATCTCTGTAAATTAAAAGAAGAGACCAAGACTTAAATTGTCAAATTTCGAACTTCTTAATTTTTGAATTCAGGGTTACAAACTGAATTCTTATACTAAAATATGAATTTTAAAGCAAAAATTTTGGTTTTTTGATAAAGTGTTTAAGTGTAGTTCGACTTTGAACCAAAATGGGATTTTGGACGATTTCCAGTGGTCGGAGACGTTAGGGGTTTCGGGGTTTCTCGTGGCGATAGAGGAGGTTACAGGGGTCCAGTGAAAAATGGTTGGAGGTGGCAATGACGACGGTGGCGTCAGCGGCGCACGTTTGAAAGTTTTAAACCTAGTTTTTGAGTGGGGGGATCTCGTGCCTCACGTCCTCGTTCGAGCATCGAGTTGCTCGTGCCTTCGGGTAATGGTGGATGGGTGGATGACGCGTGCGTGGCCGGATATTCACGAACTCTGGTGGTTGAGGCGGCGAGAGGGAGGCGATGACAGGTTTGGTGATGTTTCCTGTTGCTATTTCCAGGTTTCGAGTTATACTCGAATTTCCGATCTCGAGGTGGTGATGAGATTCAAGGGGTCGGAGTTGGGTCTGGGGAGAATGGTCGACGTGTTCGACAACGATGCGACGCCGAAAGATCGCCAAAGGCGATGTGCACCTGCACGAGCCTTAGTGTTTGCCTGGGTGTTTTGTTTGCCTGGGAAGGAGTAGCGTTTTTCACGCGTTATACTCAAGTAAATCGATTAGTTTACTCGAAGCAAGGAAGAGGAGTCTCGGTCAAGTCTCGTTCCAGGCTTTGAAACCTGAACTGTCTTGTTTTGGGAAATTTGAAAACTAAATTAAATTTTAAATCAAGTTTTTTTTTTAAACTGAGTGGTAAATCAATGTACAAATATGAGTCAAGTTTGAATTAAAATTTAGTTTGAATATAGATGGAGTTGAGAATTCAAATTGTCTAAATAACTTAAAGGTAACTAAAGGATTGAAGAAATTTGAGTATAAAATAAATCTGTAATGTGTAAATGAAAATTTAAACAAGTTAAACCTGGAACTAATTTTGAATTAGATTTTGTGGTTTTTGAAATTAATTTTAATTCTATACTTAAGTGTGGCAATAAGTTAAAAATGTTTAAGTTAAAGAGAAAATTGATTCTTAACTCTAAAAAAAAAAATCTTTTGTAATCGATTGTTGTTTTACTAGGTAAAGTTGAAATGAATGTTTTCAAATGTATAGATGAGAGAAGTTTTATCATAAGGAAAGTTTGAATTTATGATATGTAATTCATTTACTTATTAAAATAATAAAAATGGATTAATTGATTGGTAATTAAATAAATGAAATGGAAAATTTATCAAAGTAATTAAAGGGTAATTACTCTAAAGAACAACTAATTAATGTGGCTAATTAATTATGTAATTAGTTTAAAGGTTAACTAAATTAATATGATCAATTAAGAATAATTAATTAAGGATAAATTATTTACTAAGGGTTAATTAATGATTAATTTAAGATAGTTTATTAAATGTTTATAATTAATTGATTATTAATTTACCATAACTAGCAAAATTTATTCATAGAAAATTAATTTGATTAACTTAATCAGATAATTGAATTAATCCTACCTATATGATACTTGGATTATATTAGATGTTAAACAGTATGATATCCCTGATATATGATGCTTTATGATTATCCTGATTTGTGTTGTGTTCTATGATGTAATTTATTATCTGTGATATAGTTATTATCTGTAATATATATATATATATATATATATATATATATATATATATATATATATATATCTGCGAATCTTGTATAAAAGATAAGCGTTATAATTTATATCGCTTATCGAATATATTGTTGTATTTTGAGCTATGATTATTGAATGATGATGCACTATTGTGTTAAACCCCTGGACCACATTTATACACACACAAATATGGACTTCACGAGGAAACCGATTAAGTCACAGATTTTTGAATAGTTTTAAATTTGAATATTTGAATTCAAGTGTTTTGGGAAATGGATTGGGTTTAAAGTGAAAATCTTTTGAAATAGAATTTCAAAGATGAAATTTATTTTGGAATGGCTTGATTGAGTTTTTAAATTTAAATATTCTGATTTAAATTTGAATTCAATATTCGAAATTGAATTCTATGATTTTGAAAACTAGGGACTAAAGATGTTAGACCAATTTATATGGGTTAAACTATTTTAAAGGTATTGATTTGGAAATTTGAATTTAAATTCGAAAGGCTTTAACTCATGTAAATAAAATTGGATCTTTCTAAAATGAAAGTTGTTCGTTTTCAAATAATAAAAGCTTTCATACAGGAAGTGAACTTCCAAATTGTATTAGAAAGGATTTCAAGTTAAAAATGAAAATTATTTTCCAAGATATGGAAACAGTTTGAAAGCTATAAGTTAAATCTTTAATTTAAAGATTTAACGAGTTAATCCAATTAAAATGGGAATTGTTTTGAAATCCATAAATGGATCTTTATGAATGGGGTGAATTTGTGAATGGGGTGAACTTTGTGAATTAGATCTTTTGTTAAAAGACTAAAGTGTGGAAATTGTTTAAACCATTTGAAAGAAAGTTTTGAATTATTAAGTTGTGACTTAATTGAAATTCCATATCCATATGTTTTAAATGTTGCGCTCACTATTCGGTTTAGCCGGGAGAGGACCTTTGTGTCGTATAACCCATTCCGAATATGTGACTCGACGTATATGGATAGCATTTGAAGAGCGGTGTTGAAGACCGGATATTTGTGAGAACGATAGGATATGTAACGACCCGTATTTTTACGGATCGAAAGATCGTAGAACTGTCGACATTAAGTCGTTGATGTTGTTGAGTTGTTTAGAGTTTGAGTCGACCAAAGCTTAAGTCGTGTGAAAGTTAACTCGTGTGATAGCTTAGGTCGTGTGGTGCTTAGGTCGTGAACGAGTTAGTGATATGGAGCGACCTATAGAATTAGGCCGCGTAATAATTAGGTCGCTAGGAAGATAGGTCGCGTGGAGCGACTTAACGTAATTGGTGACTTAAGGGTTAACGACCTAAGGGGTTAGGTCGTATGATAGTTAGGTCGGTGGAGTTTTGGAGCGACCTAAGGAGGTTAGCGAGTTACGAGTTAGAAGGCCACGGGTTAACGAGTTAAGGGCTAGCGACTTAAGGTTTTGGCGACCTAAGGGGATAGGTGTGGAACTTAGGTCGAGGGTAATTTAGGTCGTTTGGGACGACTTAACGGGTTAGCGACCTAGTGGTGATCAACTTAAGGAGGATGGCGACCTAGAGGATAGCCTGTGTTGTAGTTAGGTTGTTGGACGACTTATGGTTGAGTCATTAGGTCGCGTGTGTTTTAGGTCGTTGGATTTGTTAGGTCGCTGAGCCGCTTGAGTACTTAAACCAGTTAGGTCGTAGGTCGCGTGAGGTTTTTAGGTCGGCTTGTGTTTTAAGTCGCGCATAGGTTAAGTCGTTAGGTCGTTGGACCATTAGGTCGCGCATGCCGTAAAGTGTTGAGTGGTTAGGTTGTTGAGTCGTGTAGAGGCTTAAGTCGTAGGTCGGGATAGTTAGGTCGTGGACGACCTAAGGGGGCGGACGACCTAAGGTTTCAGCCTATAAATACACGTCTTTGGTTCACTTTTTGGCACCGGATTTTGAAGCAACGAAGTGCAGCCATTTTTAGAGCTCGACTACATCACTTCTTCACTTCTTTTCTCCACTCTAATCTAGTGCTTACATTCATCCAAGATTGAAGATCAAATCGAAGGTCCAAGAGCCAAAGTTGAATATCTCCATCCATCGAAGAGAGATATCATCAATTGAAGGGAAACCTTGTCGAATCAAGCTAGATCCTTTGTTGTCCAAATCTGGAGTTTGTTTTTTTTGAGGTGTTTAAGTGATTCGGTGAGTGGTGGTTATCTCTCACAAGGACCCAAAGGAGTATATTGGATCGGTGGTTTGTTTGTGTCTTAAAGATGGCGATCTCATGCATTTTCCTTAAGTCTGCATGTAGATCCATCACTCATAAAGTTTTGATATCCATTCTACTACATGTAACCTATGATAGTTCATTCATCAAGATATTACTTAGAATTCATGCTTGTTAGATTTGGACTCTTTATTTACTAAATTGCCATTATTGTTATAACTGTTTATTTAGATCTTGTTTGAATGATTGATTACTTGGATTAATGTTTGATTTGATTGATTATTAGAAGTTAGTTGATTGATGATTTGATGTGGACAAGTTGGTCGAAGATGATTCAAAAGCTAAGTGGAAAGGCTCTTGAATAAGGAAAGCTGTCGTGGCATATGAAGCGGATGATAAAGCTCATATGGATAGATTTGATCATGATGATGAGATGACTTTGCTATGATGTGAAGAGTCAGAGCATGATGTTGAGATGGGACTTTGCTATGATGCGATGAAGAAAAGTATGATATGAGGTAGCCTTGGTTTAATCCAGACGGGATCATTCTAAGCATGTTGATAACTCGGTGATGTGGTCCGAGTTTGTTGATAATGGTTGGCTCAAGAGGCGCTTGAGCTAGTATGTGAATAGTCGTCGGGGAGGATGACTAAAAGGCTGAGATCTCATCGTTATTGAAGGTTCTAGCATGCTCAAAGCAAGAGTACGTTGGGATGGGTCATGACGACGTCCCAGACACGGGTCACGATGACGTGTTAGTACTCTGGGCAGATTCGATAGTCCTAGGCACGGGTCACAACGACGTGCGGAGTTATGTGTAGAACCGGGGTTACCATTAGCCCTTGACGGACGGCTGAAAGAATGGTGCCGGTCATTCAATTAACGGTGATATCGAGGCAATGATAACAGTGATAGCCAGAGTCATGGATGTTTGGTTGTATCATCATTCGGCCTCAAGAGCGGGGTTTTCAGAGTGCTTACCTGATCTTGGTTTAGGCCTTGGGGGTTTGTACTTGGAAAACATCGACCTTGACTCAAGTGATAATTACCTTACTTTAATTGTCTGCTTTGCTATGTTTCTTTCTGCTTAGTGTGTCTGGGGGCTATCACTGTAGAAGGAGGTGGACTGGGATGGTTGAGTTCCTATTCCTTTTTACCCTTTATGCTCTTTTGGTATGTTTGATAGTTGATTTACTACTCACTAAGACTTTTGTCTTACTCAAGGTTTTATGTTTAACTCTTATCACCTTGGGCTGTTCATCCATGTTGGGATGGGCATACTAGGTAGCAGGTGACAGGTGCCGTTCTTAGTGACCAACGCTGTTGATGACGAAGACGAGCTGGAGGCTTTTGCATATTGTTTTCTTACTATATGTACTGGATGTTCCGCTGTTTGTATGATTCTCTGAGTGTTATGTAGTGAGGCTTGCTGTATTGACTTTTTCAGATTGTTGTACCAAACTATTATGAGTTTATATGATGAATTCTGTTCTATGGAGCTTCACTATGTATACTTTTCTATTGTATTTTATCCATGCGCTGTGAGTAATACGATAGACTATTCTGTGTTTACCTTACCCTGATGATCGTCTATGGCTGCCTGGCACACTTTGCAGTGCACCATTTCCTTGTTTTGGTGTGGGAGTCATGGGCGGTCGTCACATTTGGTATCAGAGCTTTGGTTAATCGATTTTAGCCAATGCTCGCTGATTTAACTACGTATGAGAGACGTAATTGTATTTTGATGGATAGTTACTATATATAATATAGTAGCCTAGAAAGATTTGAACTCCTTATGTAGTTGTTTCTCAAGGTGTTCTAATCATTCTTCTTTTTATAGATATTAAGAATGAGTCGAAGAGAGAGACAAGCTGCTAGGGAAGGCCGTGCTTCAGAGGGAGTTGCTGATTATGCTGCTATGTTTGAGGCCATGATGACTTCAATCATGAGAAGGATACCAACTCCAGGGCCATCAGTGGATGTTGGGGTTCAAGTTCAAGCTCCAAAACTAGTGGATTTTGCTAAGTTGTGTAAAGACTATACTGCTCTTGGAGGAAAGGTCTTCTTGGGAACAGAATTAACCATAGAAGTCCAGAGATGGATAGATGCTTGTAGAAGGATCTTTGGTGATTTGGGAATTGCGGATGCAACTAAGAGGAAGCTTGCATCAAGACAACTTCAGAGAAGAGCTTCTGATTGGTGGAACTCTATCACCATTGATACTCCAGAGGAAGAGATCACTTGGGAGCAATTCCAAGCTAGATTTGAAGCTAAGTTCATTTCTACAGCTCAGAAATCTGTTCTGTTTAAGAAGTTTGTGGAACTCAAGCAAGGTGGAGGACCAGTTCTTGATTATGTTTCTGAGTTTGAAGCTTTGTCTAAGTATGCTCGGTCATATATTGAATCTCCCTATCAGAAGAATGAGAAGTTTGTGACAGGCTTGGATAGTTATCTTGGGAGGCAGTTGGTGGATCATTTGGATGACCCATTTGAGAAGCTTGTGGAGAAAGCTCTCAGGCATGAGAATTTGTTTCCTAAAGAAGGATCTGTTGTTGCTGCGACCAAGGAGCAAAGTGGAAACAAGAAGAGGAAGCAGCAACAACAGAAGGGTAAGGATGGCCAGAAGAAGCTGAAGGGTGAAGTGACCTGCTACAATTGTCGGCAGAAAGGTCACCTCTCCAAAGATTGCAAGAATCCGAGAGTGCCGGTGAAGTGCCACAACTGTGACAAACCGGGGCATATCAAGAGGAATTGTCCAGAACCGAGGAAGGACAAGCAGATTGTGCAAGCTTATGCTTTGGGGGCTATGCCATCATCTTTGAAAGCTCCTACTGCTGAAGAGGAGGGAAAGAGTGTGGTGGGTCAAGGTACTCTTTCCATTTGTGGTGTTCCAGTTAGAGTGTTATTTGATACTGGGGCGTCGCATTCCTTTGTTTGTAGTGAACTTGTAGGCTGGTTGGGTTTGGAACCGGATATTGTTGATAGACCATTGGTTGTGACTAATCTAGTTGGGGGTTCGTCTTGTTTGTGTATGCTATGCCGTGGTTTAGTTGTATCGAGTCATGATTGCTCTTTTGTTTGTGATTGTTTTGTTTTGAACTTTGCGGGGTTCGGAATTATTTTGGGTATGGACTGGCTTGGAAGTATGCGACAAGGGTTGATTGTAAGAGGCTGGAGGTGACAGTCGAGAATGTGGAGGGGCGAAAGGTTGTGATACGATGTAAGCATGAGGAAGGCGTCTTCATGAGCTTCATGTATTCGCTGGTTGTTCCACGAGATGGACTGTCATCGATGCCTATTGTGAATGGAATTGAGGATGTCTTTGACGAGGCCAAAGGGTTACCGCCGCATAGAGAGATCGAATTTCGTATCGATCTAGTTGAGGGAGCCAGACCTGTTGTGATGCCTCTTAGGCGGATGGCGCCGAGGGAACAGCAAGAGTTGAAGGTGCAAGTTGATGACCTTTTACAGAAAGGATTCATTCGGCGTAGTGTGTCCGAATAGGGTGCACCAGTTGTGTTTGCAACCAAAGCGAATGGATCGTTGAGGTTGTGTGTGGATTATTGTGAGCTGAATAAAGTGACTAAGAAGAACAAGTATGCATTGCCGAGAATAGATGACTTGTTTGATCAGCTTCATGAAGCTAAGGTGTTTTCTCAGATGGATTTGGCAACGGGATTTCACCAGTTGAGAGTGGCAAAGGATAGTGTTCCAAAGACTGCTTTTAGGACACCATCTAGTTTCTATGAGTGGCTGGTAATGCCGTTTGGATTGACCAATGCACCAGCATATTTTGTGGATCTTATGAATAGAGTGTTCGGGGATCAGTTGAACAAGTTCTTACTTGTGTTCGTGGATGATATTTTGATTTATTCCAGAACTGAAGAAGAGCACAAGACGCACTTGCGGATTGGTTTGGAAATCTTGCGGAAACATCAGCTAAAGGCTAAGTTTTCGAAGTGTCACTTCTGGAAGAGCGAAGTGAGGTTCTTAGGCCATGTTATTTCTGGAAATGGAATAGCGGTTGATCCCGCTAAGGTGGCAGCAATAAAGGATTGGGTTAGACCTAAGAATGCATCTGATGTGAGAAGTTTTCTTGGATTAGCAGGATACTATCGTCGGTTTATCAAAGACTTTTTCAAGATAGCTGCACCATTAACAGGATTGACGAAAAAGAATCAAGTATTTAGATGGGAAGCTAAGTGTGAGCAAGCTTTCGAAATCCTGAAAGAGCGACTAATAAGTGCTCCTGTTTTGACTATTCCAAGTGGAAATGATGAGATGGTGGTTTACACCGATGCATGTGGTACTGGACTTGGGGCAGTGCTGATGCAGAAGAATAAAGTTGTTGCGTATGTAAGTCGACAACTAAAGCCGCATGAAAGGAATTATCCGACTCATGATTTGGAGTTAGCGGCGATTGTTTTTGCTCTGAAGATGTGGAGACATTATCTATTGGGAGTTCGATTCGAGTTGTTTACAGATCATAAGTCCTTAAAGTATCTTTTCTCCTAGAAGGATTTGAATCTCCGGCAGCAACGATGGCTAGAGTTTTTAGCATCATATGATTTTGGTATAGCCTATCCGAGAAAAGGTAACATAGTGGCAGATGCGTTAAGTCGAAGACAGGCAGAATTGGGAGCCATGTTTTCGGAATGGAAGAGTCTCGAGTATTTAGCTGAATTTGACTTCAGGCCTAGATGTGGATTGGAACCTGAGATGTTGGCAAACTTATCAATAAGACCTACTCTAGTGGAAAGAATTGGCGAGAGCCAAAAGCGAGACGATAAGCTTGTCAAGATTATCCGTGATTTGGAATCTGGATTGGACCCAGAAAAGGATAAAGGATTCGAAGTCGATCGAGAGGGTTGGCTTCGGAAGCAAGGACGATTAGTTGTTCCCGATATAGATGAATTGAGAGATGAAGTTCTGAAGGAAAGTCATCACTCAAAGCTGACAATTCATCCAGGTGGAAATAAGATGTATAGGGATATGAAGAGAACCTATTACTGGGAAGGTATGAAGAAGGATGTTGGATATTTTATTTCCAAATGTATGAACTGCCAGTTGGTAAAAGCTGAACAGAAGAAGCCAAGTGGATTGCTTCAGCCGTTAGAAGTTCCTACGTGGAAGTGGGAGCAAATATCGATGGATTTTATTGATGGTCTACCTAGAACAAGAGCGGGAAATGAAGGGATTTGGGTCATTGTAGATCGTTTGACTAAGAGTGCAAGATTCATTCTTGTTCGATCAACTAGGACTGTATCAAAGTTGGGTGAGTTGTATGTTGAGTGGATAGTTCGATTCCATCGTATTCCGAAGAGTATAGTGAGCGATCGAGACCCATTGTTCACTAGTGGATTTTGGAAGAGCTTCCAAGAAGTTTTGGGAACCGAGTTGCATTTGAGTACAGCTTATCATCCCCAAACAGATGGTCAGACCGAGAGAGTCAACCGAGTTTTGGAAGATCTCCTGAGGGCATGTGTTTTGGATTTCGGAGGATCATGGGAAGATGATCTTCATTTGGTGGAATTTACATATAATAACAGTTACTAGTCAAGTATCGGTATGGCACCGTATGAAGCACTGTATGGAAGACCGTGTAACTCTCCGACATGTTGGTTGGAAACTGGAGAAAAGCTGATACTTGGGCCCGAAATGATTCGACAGACTTCGGATTGCATCGAGATCATTCGACGACGAATGAAGGCAGCCCAAGACCGTCAGAAAAGTTATGCCGATAAGCGTCGTAAGGATTTGGAATTCGACGTAGGCGATATGGTTTTCGTGAAGGTTTCTCCACTAAAGAATGTTATTTTGGGAAGAAAGGAAAGTTGACTCCAAGATTTGTTGGACCATTCCCGATCATCGAGCAAATTGGAAAGCTCGCTTATTTGTTGGGAATACCAGAAAAGATGTCGGGTGTGCACAATGTTTTTCATATATCATATCTACGAAGGTATGTGCACGACCCAAGTACTGTGATTTCTGTTGATAGCTATGAAGATTTGGAGGTTGATCCAGTAGTTAAGAGACCTCGTAATCCGCTTCGTGTTGTGGAGACTGACACGAAACAGCTTAGGAGGAAGATAGTCAAGTTGCTCAAGGTACAATGGAGTGATGAGGTTAACGACTATACATGGGAGGAGGAAGAGAGGATGAAGGCGGCTCATCCTAAACTCTTCGAGGTATGACCCTAAGGTGTTGTGGCATCTCATGAATTTGTAACTTGTTCTAGTCTTAGAATTCTGCATGCTAGGCTAGAAATTGGATGCATGGTTTGCTGATTGCTGTGGATGGTAGGCATGTAGAATAGTTTTGGATGCTCTTGTTAGTTTGGAATTTCAGGGGTGAAATTCCTAAGGGGGAGAGAATGTAACGACCCGTATTTTTACGGATCGAAAGATCGTAGAACTGTCGACATTAAGTCGTTGATGTTGTTAAGTTGTTTAGAGTTTGAGTCGACCAAAGCTTAAGTCGTGTGAAAGTTAACTCGTGTGATAACTTAGGTCGTGTGGTGCTTAGGTCGTGAACGAGTTAGTGATATGGAGCGACCTATAGAAGTTAGGCCGTGTAATAATTAGGTCGTGAGGAAGATAGGTCACGTGGAGCGACTTAATGTAATTGACGACTTAAGGGTTAACGACCTAAGGGGTTAGGTCGTATGATAGTTAGGTCGGTGGAGTTTTGGAGCGACCTAAGGAGGTTAGCGAGTTACGAGTTAGAAGGCCACGAGTTAACGAGTTAAGGGCTAGCGACTTAAGGTTTAGGCGACCTAAGGGGATAGGTGTGGAACTTAGGTCGAGGGTAATTTAGGTCGTTTGGGACGACTTAACGGGTTAGCGACCTAGTGGCGCTCGACTTAAGGAGGATGGCGACCTAGTGGATAGCCTGTGTGTTGTTAAGTCGTTGGACGACTTATGGTTGAGTCGTTAGGTCGTGTGTGTTTTAGGTCGTTGGATTTGTTAGGTCGCTGAGCCGCTTGAGTACTTAGCCCAGTTAGGTCGTAGGTCGCGTGAGGTTTTTTGGTCGGCTTGTGTTTTAAGTCGCGCATAGGTTAAGTCGTTAGGTCGTTGGACCGTTAGGTCGCGCATGCCTTTAAGTGTTGAGTCGTTAGGTTGTTGAGTCGTGTAGAGGCTTAAGTCGTAGGTCGGGATAGTTAGGTCGTGGACGACCTAAGGGCGCGGACAACCTAAGGTTTCAGCCTATAAATACACGTCTTTGGTTCACTTTTTGGCACCGGATTTTGAAGCGACGAAGTGCTGCCATTTTTAGAGCTCGACTACATCACTTCTTCACTTCTTTTCTCCACTCTAATCTAGTGCTTACATTCATCCAAGATTGAAGATCAAATCGAAGATCCAAGAGCCAAAGTTGAAGATCTCCATCCATCAAAGAGAGATTTCATCATTTGAAGGGAAACCTTGTCGAATCAAGCTAGATCCTTTGCTGTCCAGATCTAGAGTTTGTTGTTTTTGAGGTGTTTAAGTGATTTGGAGAGTGGTGGTTATCTCTCACACGGACCTAAAGGAGTATATTGGATCGGTGGTTTGTTTGTGTGTTAAAGATAGCGATCTCATGCATTTTCCTTAAGTTTTCATGTAGATCCATCACTCATAAAGTTTTGATATCCATTCTACTACATGTAACCTATGATAGTTCATTCATCAAGATATTACTTAGAATTCATGCTTGTTAGATTTGGACTCTTTATTTACTAAATTGCCATTATTGTTATAACTGTTTATTTAGATCTTGTTTGAATGATTGATTACTTGGATTAATGTTTGATTTGATTGATTATCAGAAGTTAGTTGATTGATGATTTGATGTGGACAAGTTGCTCGAAGATGATTCAAAAGCTAACTGGAAAGGCTCTTGAATAAGGAAAGCTGCCGTGGCATATGAAGCGGATGATAAAGCTCATATGGATAGATTTGATCGTGATGATGAGATGGGACTTTGCTATGATGTGAAGAGGCAAAGCATGATGTTGAGATGGGACTTTGCTATGATGCGATGAAGAAAAGTATGATATGAGGAAGCCTTGGTTTAATCCAGACGGGATCATTCTAAGGATGTTGATAACTCGGTGATGTGGTCCGAGTTTGTTGATAATGGTTGGCTCGAGAGGCGCTTGAGCTAGTATGTGAATAGTCGTCGGAGAGGATGACTAGAAGGCTGAGATCTCATCGTTATTGAAGGTTCTAGCATGCTCAAAGCAAGAGTACATTGGGACGGGTTACGACGACGTCCCAGACACGGGTCGCGATGACGTGTTAGTACTCTGGGCAGATTCGATAGTCCTAGGCATGGGTCACGACGACGTGCGGAGTTATGTCTAGAACCGGGGTTACCATTAGCCCTTGACGGACGGCTGAAAGAATGGTGCCGGTCATTCAATCAACGGTGATATCGAGGCAATGATAACAGTGATAGCCAGAGTCATGGATGTTTGGTTGTATCATCATTCGGCCTCAAGAGCGGGGTTTTCAGAGTGCTTACCTGATCTTGGTTTAGGCCTTGGGGGTTTGTACTTGGAAAACATCGACCTTAACTCGAGTGATAATTACCTTACTTTAATTGTCTGCTTTGCTATGTTTCTTTCTGCTTAGTGTGTCTGGGGGCTATCACTGTAGAAAGAGGTGGAGTGGAATGGTTGAGTTCCTATTCCTTTTTACCCTTTATGCACTTTTGGTATGTTTGATAGTTGATTTACTACTCACTAAGACTTTTGTCTGACTCAAGGTTTTATGTTTAACTCTTATCACCTTGGGCTGTTCATCCATGTTGGGATAGGCAGACTAGGTAGCAGGTGACAGGTGCCGTTCTTAGTGACCAACGCTGTTGATGACGAAGACGAGCTGGAGCCTTTTGCATATTGTTTTTTTACTATATGTACTGGATGTTCAGCTGTTTGTATGATTCATTGAGTGTTATGTAGTGAGGCTTGCTGTATTGACTTTTTCAGATTGTTGTACCAAACTATTATGAGTTTATATGATGAATTTTGTTCTATGGAGCTTCACTATGTATACTTTTCTATTGTATTTTATCCATGCGCTGTGAGTAATACGATTGACTATTCTGTGTTTACCTTACCCTGATGACCGTCCATGGCGGCCTGGCACACTTTGCAGCGCACTATTTCCTTGTTTTGGTGTGGGAGTCAAGGGCGGTCGTCACAGGATAACCTATCAATTTTCTCTACACCGAGTAGCTACGGTATAGAGATTCCCTAAGTGATGGGAAGTCTGATCGGGATTGTGAATACCCGGATTGCAAGGACTTCTTTAGAAGCGCCTTCGGTTCTGTTCAAACCCGGAACAGACTTGTATGGTTACATGTCTGACATTACACTTTGAGATATAAAGCAGATTTCTTTCAAATGCATTTCTGTTGGTGGCGGAGAATTCATTCTTTTAGATTAACACCCTTCTTTGAGACGTACGAGCTCAGAGGTTATGTATTTGAAGGTTATCAGCGATATACTCCCAATTTGGTAGTGTGGCACGATGAGTGCTGCTGAGTGTTGATGATCATTTGTGATCAGAGCATGGCTTTTGTATAAAGCGTAGCTTTGTGGACGAGACTGCATCAGGACCTCACACCCCGGAAATGGTCGTAACAGGAAAGATGCGGCAAGGTTATGAGGGTCGCGCCCTTTAGGGTGTGTCATTCCCTTCTGGTAAAGGATGGTATTAGGTATGGAGCCCTGATATTTAACCTATGTGGTTGCTCCAATCTCATTTACTGTGTGGTTGTTGCTTAGAGGCGCCTCGGATAAAGGTCCCAAAGGACCGGGGAGTGGCATGCTCGAGTAGTAGTTACCTAGTTACAGAGGTAACCCGGCCTTGTGTTGGCAGAGATCCGGTTAGGTTCTCGGGACGTCCCGCCAGAGGCGTTCCCATGTGGCAGTAGGAAGTTCCTTAGCCTGACCATTTGTTGGAAATCCATCCATCTAATATGAAACCTCGTACGGTTTTAGTTGTATAACCTACCATTCACTTATGGTGGTCACCACCGTTTGGATGGTAGCTATAGAAGGCATAGTTCGAAATGTCTATGCTGGCTAAGATTAATATTCTACTTTCGAAATGTTTTTTTCTGCACTTTGCACTTATAATAATAATATCAAAGAAATTCGCATATCAAGCATGTTTGACTATCATAAGAAGAAATCTCCTCCAATTCTGCGTTTGCATTGTGTGTGTGGCGGGAGGTCTTATGGTAGTTTCATTTTCAAAAACATTGCGAATTTATTTTAAAAATTCTCTTGTTGTTTGTTTTTTAAAAGATAAATTGTTTTTGTTACTTACACTAGTCCCATGACCGATCCAGGGTTTATTGTTCCTTTCCTAAACTTTGGGTGCTCACTATTTTCCACACGAGCAGTCTAGAGTTGGGTTTTTCAGATAGTTAGGTTCAGCGGATTATCGGAAGCTAGTTCAGTCTTTGGACACGACTGAGTCTTGCTTGTCTTAGTGCATCGTTATTGGGAGTTCGAGCTATTTCTGGATTGATTCTTGGAGTTGGAGTTTCATTTTTGGAGTTCTTCCTTGAAGACTATCTAGGTGTTATCTATTTTCTTTCCGCTGCTATTTTATTGTATCATATCTCTGATGTATATCGATATCTATTGTATCATCTGTTGTATCAGGATGTTGTATCAGACGTTGTATATTGATATTCTATTTCTTCCGCTGTGTTGTTATGCTTAATGGTGTTATAAGCTCCGGTGAACCAGGTTCGACGATCGAATCTACGGCATTTGAATATAGGTGACATATTCGGTGTCAATTTTCGAAGGACGAGTCAGGATCGTCACATTTGGTATCAGAGCTGAGGGTTAAAACTTTAGCTCAGGAGTATAACACATTAAGTAACTCATTATAGATAGGGTGAAGTATACCCTAGAATGAGTATATCCCTAAGATATCCGTCTGTATGCATCAGTAAATTCTCTTACTATCCACTGATAGTGAGTATGAGTGCAAGAAGAGGTCGAGATAGGGGATAGGGAAGTACCGCTATAAATGGTCAATACTCTGTAACAACCAAGGAAGCAATCTTTTCTCTATCAATCTCTTTTTGTTCGTTATCTTTTCTATTCTTCGATGATTCCTGGTAAATACAGGAAGAAGATTTGATATATTTATATGGGACATAAACTCCAAATAGGCCAAAATTGTTTGTTTGGATGTATTGGTTGTTTTGTTTGCTTTGGTTGCTATGGTTGATAGGTATAAATTGGTTTTAAAACTCAACATTTTGAAATTATATCTATATATCTGTAAATATTTGAGTCCGGATATATTCTACGAATGGTTAGTTATCCCTTCGAACTAACCAGTGCTTTGCATATTTCGTAGAATTTATGACCCGAGTATCCTGAGTAGTATTGCATGAGTTTGTTCTCATATTGTTGATATTCTGATTTGGTAAGCCAAATACAGAATAAATATATCCAGTTTGATCTGAAAAGATACTTCTCTATCTTTTATCTATCTCTGTGTTGTTTTCGTGCCTGTAAATTTCGGGGAGGAAATTTCTTTTAAGGGGGGAAGTCTGTAACGATCCTGAATTTAGATTTATTTTAAATTGATAATTAAATTGAGTTTTTGATAAAAATGGTGAAATTAATTCGTAAACTGATTTGAAGTCTTCCAAATTCAAATAAGATATGTTAAAAAGTCAATACATTAGTAAATTTAAATGTTTGATAATTAAGTTTTAAAATAAAAGTGAAAAAAAAATAAGCACTTGTGTTAAAAATAGGAACTAAATACTTAAGCTAATAGAATTCATAGCAAAAAATAATAACAACTTTATATCTATATGCATAAAATAAAGAGAAACCAAAACTGTGCATATACAAGTCAATGGGATTTTGTGTAAACAAAAAAATATCTAAGTACAAAGGCTTGCAAAAGAAGCAAACATGGAAAAAATATAAGTATGTACAACTAGCTAAAGAAAGAAACAATTTTTGGTTAACAAATGCAATGAGGGAAAAAAAATATCTCTTATTGTGTTGTACACAATTTATATCACCTGTGCAAAATGATATCCTGTAAACTTCTTGTTTTATGCATCAATCTTTATCTCAGCCCACAAAAGAAAGATTTGCAGCCACCAAATATCTTTGATATTACACATAGCAAGTTGTATCACTAGTAAACAAATGAAAAAAATGATGATAAATATAAGCTTCCTATACAAGCCAAAGCTAATTAATGTTAGTATGTACTAATATCCTATCAGCCACCATTAGAAAACAAAAGTACTTACTATTATCTAAACCACCAAAACAAAGATGCAGCCACCAAGTATAATAAACGCCGCCACCATGTTTTTCAGTAAGAAAAAAAATATAACAACCATATGTACATAAACAATTTAAGCAAGAAGAGAACAAATGTTTTATACAAAGCTTCATATACAAGTTATGCCTACCTGCAAAGGTGTATATGTTATACAAATGTCTATAGACATAGTACAACAGAATTTCAATTGTGTAAACATAATTAGAACCAAGGCATTAAATGCAAATCTCTCAGCCAACATTTTCTCTAGTCAAAATATTTAGCAAATCCTTTCAGTTGCAGTAAATAAAGATCTGATTAATAAAACGAAATAATTGTCAACCTGTATACTTCTTGACTTATATATCGAGCCTCTCTTCATTTTCAGTTCGACCAGTATCTCCCACTAAAATAAAACTTCACTTTAAAACAACAATATATATCAAACCAAACCAGAGGATTTTCAGGCCTGGGATCTCAACAATAGGTTTCAGATTCAAAGGACATCCAATACAAAGTAACCAAGATAAAAATCTAGATCAATTTACAAAAGAGCACCTCAAGCAAGTGTTCAAGCTTTCAAACTGGAAAATCAAAAAAAAAAATTGGAAGCTTACATTTTTCAAACCTGTGCAAATTTAAGGCTTTGTCCATCTCTTAAAACAGGTGAGTAACACTACTTTAAACCAAATTGAAAAGAATGATCAGTTATATATATATACATATATATATATATGTGTGTGTGTGTGTGTGTGTGTGTGTGTTTGTGAATATGTAGGTTAGTATTTACATTTATATGAATTTCCTATTTATACTTGAATGTTGGAAGTTCTGTACAGGGTGATGATTAAATTGTCCTCTGTCTACCATTCTAAAAATCATTTCCACTTGATTTACTCAATGTTGGACATAGTATTAAAAACAAAGATTGTTGTTATAGCATATACTTAATATTAAATTTTTATTCAAGGCAATCCAACCTAGTATTATCTCTGTAAATTAAAAGAAGAGACCAAGACTTAAAATTTTCAAATTTCGAAATTCTTAATTTTTGAATTCAGGGTTGCAAACTAAATTCTTATAATAAAATATGAATTTAAAAGCAAAAATTTTGATTTTTTGATAAAGGGTTTAAGTGTAGTTGGACTTTGAACCAAAGTGGGATTTTGGGCGATTTCCAGTGGTCGGATACGTTAGGGGTTTCGGGGTTTCTCGTGGCGATAGAGGAGGTTACAGGGGTCAAGTGAAAAATGGTTAGAGGTGGCAATGAAGACGGTGGCATCAGCGGCGCACGTTTGAAAGTTTTAAACCTAGTTTTTGAGTGGGGAGGAATCTCGTGCCTCACGTCCTCATTCGAGCATCAAGTTGCTCGTGCCTTCAGGTAATGGTGGCTGGGTGGATGACGCGTGCGTGGCCGGAGTTTCACGAACTCTGGTGGTCGAGGCGGCGAGAGGGAGGCGATGACAGGTTTGGTGATGTTTCCTGTTGCTATTTCCAGGTTTCGAGTTATACTCGAATTTTCGATCTCGAGGTGGTGACGAGGTTCAAGGGGTCGGAGTTGGGTCTGGGGAGAATGGTCGACGTGTTCGACAACGATGCGATGCCGGAAGATCGCTAGAGGCGATGTGCACGTGCACGAGCCTTAGTGTTTGCCTGGGTGTTTTGTTTGCTTAGGAAGGAGTAGTGTTTTTCACGCGTTATACTCAATTAAATCGAGTAGTTTACTCGAAGCAAGGAAGAGGAGTCTCGGTCAAGTCTTGTTCCAGGCTTTGAAACCTGAACTGTCTTGTTTTGGGAAATTTGAAAACTAAATTAAATTTTAAATCAAGTTTTTTTTTAAACTGAGTGGTAAATCAAAGTATAAATATATGTCAAGTTTGAATTAAAATTTAGTTTGAATATAGATGGAGTTTAGAATTCAAATTGTCTAAATAACTTAAAAGTAACTAAAGGATTGAAGAAATTTGAATATAAAATAAATCTGTAATGTGTAAATGAAAATTTAAACAAGTTAAACCTGGAACTAATTTTGAATTAGATTTTATGGTTTTGGAAATTAATTTTAATTCTATACTTAAGTGTAGCAATAAGTTAAAAATGTTTAAGTTAAAGAGAAAATTGATTCTTAATTCTAAAAAAAATCTTTTATAATCAATTGTTGTTTTACTAGGTAAAGTTGAAATGAATGTTTTCAAATGTATAGATGAGAGAAGTTTTATCTTAATGAAAGTTTGAATTTATGATATGTAATTCATTTATTTATTAAAATAATAAAAATGGATTAATTGATTGGTAATTAAATAAATGAAATGGAAAATTTATCAAAGTAATTAAAGGGTAATTACTCTAAAGAACAACCAATTATGTGGTTAATTAATTATATAATTAGTTTAAAGGTTAACTATATTCATATGATCAATTAAGAATAATTAATTAAGGATAAATTATTAACTAAGGGTTAATTAATGATTAATTTAAGATAGTTTATTAAATGTTTATAATTAATTGATTATTGACTTACCATAACTAGCAAAATTTATTCATAGAAAATTAATTTGATTAACTTAATCAGATAATTGAATTAATCCTACCTATATGGTACTTGGATTATATTTGATGTTAAACAGTATGATATCCCGGATATATGATGCTTTATGATTATCCTGATTTGTGTTGTGTTCTATGATGTAATTTATTATCTGTGATATAGTTATTATCTGTGATATATATATATATATATATATATATATATATATATATATATCTGTGAATCTGTGTATAAAAGATAAGCGTTATAATTTATATCGCTTATCGAATATATTGTTGTATTTTGATCTATGATGATTGAATGATGATGCACTATTGTGTTAAACCCCTGGACCACATTTATACACACACAAATATGGATTTCACGAGGAAACCGATTAAGTCACAGATTTTTGAATAGTTTTAAATTTGAATATTTGAATTCAAATGTTTTGGGAAATGGATTGGGTTTAAAGTGAAAATCTTTTGAAATCGAATTTCAAAGATGAAATTTATTTTGGAATAGCTTGATTGAGTTTTGAAATTTAAATATTCTGATTTAAATTTGAATTCAATATTCGAAATTGAATTCTATGATTTGAATACTAGGGACTAAAGATGTTATACCAATTTATATGGGTTAAACTATTTTAAAGGTATTGATTTGGAAATTTGAATTTAAATTCAAAAGGCTTTAACTCGTGTAAATAAAATTGGATCTTTCTAAAATGAAAGTTGTTCGTTTTCAAATAATAAAAGCTTTCATACAGGAAGTGAACTTCCAAATTGTATTAGAAAGGATTTCAAGTTAAAAATGGAAATGATTTTCCAAGTTATGGAAACAATTTGAAAGCTATAAGTTAAATCTTTAATTTAAAGATTTAACGAGTTAATCCAATTAAAATGGGAATTGTTTTGAAATCCATAAATGGATCTTTGTGAATGGGGTGAACTTTGTGAATTAAGTCTTTTGTTAAAAAACTAAAGTGTGGAAATTGTTTAAACCATTTGAAAGAAAGTTTTGAATCATTAAGTTGTGACTTAATTGAAATTCCATATCCATATGTTTTAAATGTTGCGCTCACTATTCGGTTTAGCCGGGAGAGGACCTTTGTGTCGTATAACCCATTCCGAATATGTGACTCGACGTATATGGATTGCATTTGAAGACCGGTGTTGAAGACCGGGTATTTGTGAGAACGATAGGATAACCTATCGATTTTCTCTGCACCGAGTAGCTACGGTATAGAGATTCCCTAAGTGATGGGAAGTCCGATCGGGATTGTGAATACCCGGATTGCAAGGACTTCTTTAGAAGCGCCTTCGGTTCTGTTCAAACCTGGAACAGACTTGTATGGTTACATGTCTGACACTACACTTTGAGATATAAAGCAGATTTCTTTCAAATGCATTTCTGTTGGTGGCGGGGAATTCATTCTTTTAGCTTAACACCCTTCTCTGAGACGTACGAGCTCATAGGTTATGTAGTTGAAGGTTATCAGCGATATACTCCCAATTTGGTAGTGTGGCATGATGAGTGATGCTGAGTGTTGATGATCATTTGTGATCAGAGCATGGCTTTTGTATAAAGCGTAGCTTTGTGGACGAGACTGCATCGGGACCTCACACCCTAGAAATGGTCGAAACAGGAAAGATGCGGCAAGGTTATGAGGGTCGCGCCCTTTAGGGTGTGTCATTCCCTTCTGGTAAAGGGTGGTATTAGGTATGGAGCCCTGATATTTAACCTACGTGGTTGCTCCAATCTCATTTACTGTGTGGTTGTTGCTTAGAGGCGCCTCGGATAAAGGTCCCAAAGGACCGGGGAGTGGCATGCTCGAGTAGTAGTTACCTAGTTACAGAGGTAACCCGACCTTGTGTTGGCAGAGATCCGGTTAGGTTCTCGGGACGTCCCGCTAGAGGCGTTCCCATGTGGCAGTAGGAAGTTCCTTAGCCAGACCATTTGTTGGAAATCCATTCATCCAATACGAAACCTTGTATGGTTTTAGTTGTAGAACCTATCATTCACTAATGGTGGTCACCACTGTTTGGATGGTAGCTATAGTAGATATAGTTCGAAATGTCTATGCTGGCTAAGATTAATATTCTACTTTCGAAATATTTTTTTCTGCACTTTGCACTTATAATAATAATATCAAAGAAATTCGCGTATCAAGCATGTTTGACTATCATAAGAAGAAATCTCCTCCAATTCTACGTTTGCATTGTGTGTGTGGCGGGAGGTCTATGGTAGTTTCATTTTCAAAAACATTGTGAATTTATTTTAAAAATTCTCTTGTTGTTTGTTTTTTAAAAGATAAATTGTTTTTGTTACCCACACCAGTCCCATGACTGATCCGGAGTTTATTGTTCCTTTCCTAAACTCTAGGTGCTCACTATTTTCCACACGAGCAGTCTAGAGTTGGGTTTTTCAGATAGTTAGGTTCAGTGGATTATCGAAAGCTAGTTCAATCTTTGGACACGACTGAGTCTTGCTTGTCTTAGTGGATCGTTATTGGGAGTTCGAGCTATTTCTGGATTGGTTCTTGGAGTTGGAGTTTCAATTTTGGAGTTCTTCCTTGAAGACTATCTAGGTGTTATCTATTTTCTTTCCGCTGCTATTTTATTGTATCATATCTATGATGTATATCGATATCTATTGTATCATCTGTTGTATCAGGATGTTGTATCAGACGTTGTATATTGATATTCTATTTCTTCCGCTGTGTTGTTATACTTAATGGTGTTATAAGCTCCGACGAACCAGGTTCGACGATCGAATCTGCGGCATTTGAATATAGGTGACATATTCGGTGCCGATTTTCGAAGGTCGAGTCAGGATCGTCACAAAACGGACCAATTTAAGAATTCTTGCGACCTAAGGGAAACTGAGCAACTTACATATTCGCGACTTAAGGAAGTCAGACCGACCTATCTTAGGAACTTTGCGAGTTATGATGTATGGAATGACCCTTTGTGGCTTAATCTTTAGGTCGCGTAAGCGACTTACTACTTAAACCATTTTTCGCTGCCGAATTGCCTCTTGTGACTTAAACTGTTTTCGACCCAACTTTTTAGGTCGCGAGGGACCTAGGACTTTGCCAGATACACACTGCCTTGCCTCCTTGGTCTCGAACAATGCGACTTATGAGATTTCGACTTATGTTAGGTCACTGGATTTGATCTGGACGACCTAAATAATCCCCGAGCTAGCTTGAGTCTTTCCTGCGACTTAGGGACTTGAACATTTTTCAATTTGAATGAACATGACACTGTTGAATTGAATTCTCGACTTGAACCGCTGAGATAACATGCTTGAACTTGTTGCACTTTTTTACGGATTATATTAACTTTAATGCTAATAACCCGTCAAACACAACATTTGCAAAAAATGGAACGAATATACTGCCACTGATTGCCCACATCGAATGACAGATTAGTCGATAAACGATAATCAACTTAAAAAATTTATATGAAATGTTGTGAATCAACAAATTCAAGTGAAGTATTAAAGCAAAGCAATATTAATCAATTATGGCTGATTTGTTTGCATCAACACTGCACTTGTATTTGGACTTAAAACAACAATCCCTAAAACTTTATAATTGACAAATGCATATTAGATTAATTTCAGTTTCCTTTTACTAGTTTTGCACAACACTTCACACATTTAGGAAACGTGTACCTTCATATTTGAATATCCAGTTCCTTGTGTAGAATGGCTTCTCAACAATAAGAAGTAGTAGGTCAAGCTGGAGAGGCCTTCCCGATAGCAAATCCATTGGATGATACCCCAGAAAGGACTTCAACTACCCTGAATCAACGGATGTTCAACCAACTACGCATTCAGTTTGGTTTTGCTGAAGCAGATGCTTTACTTTCTGGGACAAACGATACTGCTGACAGACCACCTCTCGGCTTTATCACTGTCAAGCGCCAGATGTGCTTGAATGGAGCTATTCCTCCTTTTAATGTTTTTATTCAACAACTCCTTCTCCGATTAGCCATCTCTTCGTTCCAATTGCATCCCAACGGCTACGCCATCCTGATGGGACTGTGTGTATTATTCAGCAGGGCACTTGATCGTCTTCCGAGCTTTAAGGAGATTTGCTTCTTGTGAATATTTGCAAAGAACAAAGATCATCCCTCTATCACAATTGTGAGGAGCGCTAGGAACCGTAGACTGATCGTCGATCTTTCGAAAAGCGCCCATGGGTTCTTGAATCAATTCTTTTTCGTTCGCTGTCACCAGGATTTTATGCGATCTGGAGAGTAGGAAGCAAAATTGCTTATCCCCGTTCTTTCCATTCGAGCTTTTCAAAGTCTGAGTTGCTAGGTGCTAACTTCATTCTTTACTTTTACAGCACTTCCTCCTCCCTCTAAAGATCCCAGCCATAAGCCGACTTTTGAAAGATTAAGTGTCGTGGCGGTTGAGGAAAGAAGTATTAAATTTTTCCTAAAAGACGAGTTTCTGCACCAGTTCGGACACCTGCACTCTTCCCGTTCTACTCGGCCTCATGAAGTCCTTAATTCTCCAGTAGAGACATCGGATGCCCCAGTTTCCGTCGGAGAACTTACACCGAAAGAACCTACTGTTGAGGCTTTACTTGTGAAGTGTTCTGATTCTATTGACTTTGCGGGGTCATCCGACAAATTTGCACTTGCCCCGGTCATTGAGGAAGAGGAACCTCCTCACCAATCCGGGAAGACTTCTAAAGAAGGAATTGAGGGGAAGGGTCCTGCTGGGCACGATGGAGACGACATTTTTGAGGGATTGAGCAACTTGATGATCACTTCACAGGAGGTCTTTAAAGACGATACAATTACTACTAAAGTTATTTCTCCAGTAGTTGAAACGACATCTGTCTTGCAGCAAACTCCGTCAGCCCAAGAATTGGCACTTGCTGTAAAATCCATCATCATCCCCCAACCGAGGAGTGGTTCGTAGTTTGACGCGCGTAGTTTGCATGTTACACACGCTTAGGATATTCTCTGCACTTTTATGCATTCAACTTCCTTGCTTTGAAGATTTATGAACTTGTCTTTTCCACATTTTCAGGTTCTCCAATGGAACGAAGTGGCTCTTAGTATGATGATTTCCAGCATTGTGGGAGACGTGGCTCTTATGACCCCAAGAGGTATCTTCCTACCTCCTGGGAAACCAACGAAGAAAGAGCTACGAGGAAAGCTCGTGAGAGGCGTGCTTATGAAGAACGCTACGGGAGAAGGGACGAATGACTTGATTCTTCCCAGAGAGAGGATGATTCTCACAAACGAAAATCTCATGATGACAACGGGAAAAGTCATGTCGCTGAAGATCCTAGTAAATGGGCCAAACATGGCGAAAAGCCAGAATCTGAAATTTCTGAAAAGCCCGTTGCTCCGATCTCTTTGGAAATCCCTTCCAGCTCTCATGCCCTTCAAAGAGCTGATATTCAAACAATCATCAGTAGGCCCCCGTATCAAGTTGGACAGGGTCCGGCTACTTTTCAAAGCCGGTTTTCGCACTGGTGCTTAAAAGGAGTGCATTTCAATCTTGACTTGGTCCCAATCGACAAGCAAGCTATGCTGTGAAATCTTGAAGCCGTCAAACTCGATATTGAAAGAATGTTTGGTTGGAAAAAACTTGTTGACAAGCTTCAAAGAGTAAACCACGCAAATCCCGAAGCCATGCTGACTATGGAAAATGATAAATCCAAGTAGCAGAAAACACTCGATCAGCATGATGCAGAGATGAAGAGCATCGCCGCTTACAACAAGAAGCTTGAAGAGGAAGTTGAAAAACTTAAAGAAGAGCTTGCCACTTCTTCCACTTCCTATTCTCAAAGAGAAGAAGTGCTTCAAAAACAAGTGAGAGATGCTCATGTTGGGCAAAGAGACACAGAAGTTAAATTCGAAGCACGACAGCAAGTTGTAGAAAGCTACCGAACCGACGTTGCTCAGTTGCGAGAAAAAACCAGCTCCCAAAACTTGGAAATTGAAATGTTAAAAGCTCGACTTTCTGAAGTTGAAAAAGAGCGTGATGAAGCTATTGCTGGCAAAGCAGCAGCCGAACAATCTCATATGGCAACTAAAGCCGACATCAGCTCTACTTTATTCGAGTTTAGCATACATTGTGTTCTGGGACGCGGTAGCCTTAGGTTTTTGCGACCGAAGTACGAAATCACTTTGGCCGAAGTGTGGGAAACCACGCTTGATATGCTTGGAGGCACTGGATATGCTGAAGCAGATTTGGAGGCGCACTATCTAGATGACGATCCACTTGCTCCTCTTGCCGGGAAAAAGGAGCAACTCGCTAAACAGCGAGACGGAACGGCGGAAGGTGAACATTTAGGGAAGGCAACCACAACCAACCTAGTTCAACCTTCGATTTCGGCCTACATCGATATTGTTGGCTCCAGTTCCCATTCTCCACCTCCTGCTAAAGCTGTCATTGAAAGTGCAATCGCTCACACTGGAGATGAGACTCAAGAAAGCACTGAAGCACGGGACTTTGAAGTTGACATAGTAAAGCCTACTTCTCCAGGTAATCTAAATGCTGATCTTGCTCAAGTGGACTGCTTGCTTACTTTACATGAGCTTGGTGAACTTTTTGATTATTACTTAAATCTTGACGCGCCACTTTCTCCTCTCTTTATGAGAGATACTGACTTTAACTTCTCTTCTCCTGTAGTGAAAGCACCAAGTGTTGTTCAGACTTCCCCTCCTCCAGCTGTCCCCTCCACGCCTCTTCAAATTACTCCTCCTTCCGTTTCTCAACCGGGGACACAAGAGGAGCAGATAGAAGCTCTTCAAGGCCTGGATGACCCAGTCGCTTCACAAGAACAGAAGGCCGAGGAACATGAAGAAGGCGGAAGAACTCCGTAGCAAACTATTTCTGATGACATAAAGTTGTCTGCACTTTTCACTCCGGGCAGTGAGTCTTCTTCAAGGAAGAAGGGGAAGCATGGAATCTCAACGAAAAAGAGGGAAGTTTCTACCATCGAAGAAAAAGCAGAAGAAGATCCAATTGCACCCATTTCTCCTTCATCCCTTACTCTTACAAGCCGACCCAAAAAGTTAATCATCCGACCAAGTGAGAGCTCCAAAGGTGGCAGGAAGAAGTAGTGATGGGTTTGGTCCTATGTTTTCATCTCGCTTTTTGCTTTTTTGCTTGTATGTATAAAGGCTTGTGTTGACCAGAGATTGTGTGGGTACCGGTCCCCGCCTTCTTTTTATTTTGAAACCTGCACATGTATAAAATTTTCATAGTATGGAATAAAAGGATTCTGTTACTTGTACAAACTTCTGTCTGTATTTGAGAATGCATTTATTCTTCTTTTTCATACAAGTTTATTTATTTTCTTTGTGTGATGTTGCAGTAAGCCTGTGGTATGTTGTTTGAGCATTGCTTTTATTTTTGTAACTATATTGCAATCTCATTCACATTGGCATGATTTTGGATAACAACTCTTCTGTTTCGAGAGGACTTGTACTCTTTTTTTGGAGAACAACTTTTCCATTTCTGAGAAGGCTCGTATTCGTACTTTAGAGAATAATATTTCCATTTTAAGGAAATATTTCTCTACTTAAGTAGAATAAGTCTTGTATTGGAGAAGTCTTCTCTTTTTTTATACACTTCAACTTTTGGAGATGGTCACTTTTTTTCCTCTTTTTTTTAAAAAAGAAAAGTAGTGAATTCTCCTGTGCGGCGAAGTGGGCTTCGAAAGAAGGCTTTGATTTGGTACATCAACCTTCGGAGCGAAATATTCTCATTGTGGAGAGATTGATCTTTTCTTGAAAGTAGAAGTACGCCTCCAAAGAGGGCTTTCCACATTCCAACTCTTGTGAAGTGTGTCTCCGAAGAGAGCTGTTTGCACTTCAAATCCTTGTGAAATGTGTGCCTCCGAAGAGGTCTTTTAGCATTTCAACTCTAGTGAAATGGGCCTCCGAAGAGGGATTTTCACATTTCAACTCTTATGAAGTTTTATTTCAAATCTCGATGAAATGTGTGCCTCCGAAGAGGTCTTTTAGCATTTCAACTCTGGTGAAATGGCCTCTGAAGAGGGCTTTTCACATTTCATCTCTTGTGAAGTTTTATTTCAAATCTCGGTGAAATGTGTGCCTCCGAAGAGGTCTTTTAGCATTTCAACTCTAGTGAAATGGGCCATCAAAGAGGGCTTTTCACATTTCAACTCTTGTGAAGTTTTATTTCAAATCTCGGTGAAATGTGTGCCACCAAGTAGGGCTTTTGTCTGGAAGTTTCTTTCTCATGGTTGGATGGATTCACGGGGCAGACACAAGTTACTTGGATGTTTGTTTGCACAAATGATCTCAACTAGTTAACAAGGGCCCTTTGCCTTCCACTTGGGAAGGTGCCTCCGGTCATTCCACCAATCTTTTTTTGGTTGAGAAAGAGAACTTTCTTTTTCTGGCATGCCCCATTGAGGTCTTTATCCTCCAAAGAGTTGTGCCTTCAAAGAGGGCTTGTGCCTCCGAAGAGGTCTTTGGCTGTTTCCTGCCTGCTCGCCCATGTCTTTTCGCCATTTGCTCATATCAGCGACCCCTTGTTATAATTTTCAAGCACACATTCCTTTCTTTTGCAAGTAGTTTGTTTTATCCAAAGAAGTGTACTTCATTGTTAAGTGAGTTTGCAGGGGTAGACACAGGTTATTTAATTGGATGCTTGTTTGCACAAACAATCACAATTAGTTAGCAAGGGCTCACCTCCGGTGGAATCACTAACTGTTTGCTTGAAGTACTTCTTATATAGGATTTGAACCTGGAATTTTTGTGGCTTAACATTTGTTTGTTGAGTGATGTCAAGGATCGCTTGGTCTTGTGATGGTTAAGCTTTGTTTTAATGGCCTGCAATATTAAATCGACATTTTAGCAATTTTACATATATCGAAATAAATCAGGCATTCTGTAATAGTATAGAACACAAGATTTATAGTGGTTCGGCCAAGAACGGGGCCTACATCCACTTTATAGTTGCTATTATTCACTTGCACTGGTTTTACAATGGCTTCCAATACAAGAATCATACATCCATAATTCTTTTACAGTATTTCAGTAAAGCTTCTAAGTAAAATATGAGCGCAAGTGATTGCTGTTCCAAGCCCTTGGAATTGGATCTCCTTCGATAGTTGTCAACTTGAAAGTGCCATCAAGAAGATTTTTGCCCATGACATACGGCCCTTCCCAGTTTGGCGCAAACAATCCTGTTGTTGTCGTGATCCTTTTCAAGACTAGATCCCCAATCTCAAAGTTGCGTTGGTGAACTTTGGAATTGAAGCGCTTGGCAATTCTTTGTTGATGGGCTGCAATTCTGATCTGAGCCTCTTCCCTTCTTTCATCAAGGAAGTCTACTGCTTCAAGTTGCAGCTTTTCATTTTCAGCTTGATCGAAATGGATTCTTCTATGTGAAGGGACTTCTGTCTCCACGGGAATCATTGCTTCTGATCCATATGCCAATGAAAATGGAGTGTGCCCAGTTGCAGTTTTATAGGTAGTTTTGTATGCCCATAGTGCTAGTGGTAGCTTGTCGACCCAACCACCTTTCGCTTTTTCTAGTTGTTTTTTTATGGTTGATTTGATAATTTTGTTTACTGCTTCCACTTGCCCGTTTGCCTGTGGATGAGCCACTGCTGAAAAGCTTTTTTGGATCTTGAATCGCTTGCAAAAATCTTGGAACTCTTCGCTTTCGAATTGGGTTCCATTGTCTTTGATTATCTTTTGAGGCACACCATACCTGCAAATGATATTCTTAGTCAGAAAGTTTATCATCTTTTTAGAGGTAATAGTAGCTAATGGTTCAGATTCAGCCCATTTAGTAAAATAATCAACAGCAACAATGGCATATCTGATTTCGGACTTGGCGGTTGGCAAAGGCCCGATGAATTATATTCCCCAAATAGCAAATGGTCATGGACTGACCATCTGTGTTATCTCGGTGGAAGGTGCCCTTGGGATTTTTGCAAATCTCTGGCATCGGTCACATTTTCGAGCATAGCTTGTAGCATCACTATTAATGTCTGGCAAAAAATACCCATAACGAAGAATTTTCTTTGCTAGAGTTTGACCGCCTGAATGATCTCCACACTCTCCTCCGCGTACTTCAGCTAGAATTGTCTTAGCCTCTTCCTTGGTCACATATCGGAGTAATGGCATTGATAATCCCTGTCTGTACAATCGGCCATCTTGAATAATATATCTAGAGGCTTTCCTCAACAGCTTATGACGCTCCTTTGAATTTTCTGGTAGAGAACCGTTGAGCAGATATTCCATTATCGGAGTCATCCATGATTCTTGCTCTTGAGATATAGTCATGATCCAGTCAATATCCATCTCATCAGTGCTTGGAGCTGACAGGACTTCCACAGGAACTAATCCTATTAATTGAGATTCACCAGTGCTTGCGTACTTCGTGAGAGAATCTTCCTTCATGTTCTCTTCCTGGGGTATATGACTTATCGTATAATGGTCAAGATCATCGAGAAGTTCCCAGGATCTTGACAAGTAAGCAGGCAGATTTCCTACTTTAGTTTGAAACTCTTTCTTGACTTGGCATACAATAAGCTGTGAATCACTGAAGATCTGTAAACTTTGACATTCGGCTCTTTAGCAATCTTCAAGCCGGCTAAATGACCTTCATATTCTGCTTCATTATTTGTTGAAGGGAATTCTAATCTCAATGCATAGCACAATGACCGCCCTTCAGGTGTTTCAAGTACAACCCCAGCTCCGGAATAGTAATCGTTTCTCGCACCATCAACATATAATTTCCATCGAATTGGGTATTATCGGTCACCTCTTCCTCACTATCACCTTTATCTGTACATTCTGCAATGAAATCTGCTAAAGCTTGTCCATTGGTTGCTCTCCGGGGATGATAAGTGATGTCGTATTGGCTGAGTTCAATATTCCACTTCAGAAGACGACCTGAAGTCTCAGAGTGAAACAGGACTTGCTTTAGAGGTTGATCAGTAAGGACATTGATAGGATGAGCTTGGAAATATGGCCTCAATTTTCTTGATGCAATCAGTAGACAATAGGTGAGATTTTCCAACTTTGAATAATTCATCTCTGCCCCTGTGAATCTTTTGCTGATATAATAAAACGGGCGCTAAATTTTTGCGTCTTCCCGTACCAACGCCGCACTGAGAGCATGAGATGAGATTGCCAAATATACGAAAAGATCTTCAGAGCATCAAAGAACAGAATGCATTTATCCATGGCTTTGGAAATGAACCGACTCACGGCAGCGACTTTTCCATTGACACTTTGCAATTCCTTCTTTGTTCTAGGAGTTTTGACTTCTCTTAAGGCAGTAATCTGAGCAGGATTAGCTTCAGTGCCCCTAACACTCACAATGAAACTCAAGAACTTTCCGGATTCCACCCCAAACGAACATTTCAAAGGATTAAGCTTCATTCCATACTTTTGGAGGACTGCAAACATTTCTACCAAGTGATCCATGTGGTCCACTGCCTTTTTTGATTATACCAACATATCGTCAACATGAACTTCCATAGTCTTGCCAATCTACGGTTTGAACATAGCATTAACAAGTCTTTGGTGAGTTGCCCCTGCATTCTTCAGTCCAAAGGGCATGACTCTATAGCAGTAGAGACCAACATCGGTGATGAAGCTTGTGTCCTCCTGATCTGGATCATGCATCATGATCTAGTTATATCCGGAGTAAGCATCCATAAAAGATAACAATTCATGCCTCGCTGTTCCATCCACCAACTGATCTATTCTAGGTAATGGGAAGCAGTCTTTGTGGCAGGCTTTGTTTAAATCTGAAAAGTCGATGCATACTCTCCGCTTTCCATTAGCTTTCTTAACCAGTACTGGTTTTGAAACCCAATTCGGATAAGTAGACTCCCTAATGAAGCCATTCTCCATGAGCCGATCTACCTCTTCTTTTAATGCTGCTGACCTTTCAGGACCCTGGGTTCTTCTTTTCTGCTTTACCGGTGTAAACTCCGGATCAATATTTAGAGTATGCACTGCAACTTCTTGGGATATTCCACACATATCAGCATGAGTCCAAGCGAATACGTCCAGATTTGCTTTCAAGAACGATATCAAAATATTCTGAACCGTTGCATTAAGTTGCGAACCCACATTCAACACCTTGTTAAGGTCTTTCGGGTCAACGAGTACTGGCACCGTTACCTCCACTGGAACCACTCTATTCTCCCCTGCACTGGCTTTTCTAGGATCCATTTCCCTTCGTCCCCCGCTATGCTCGCCAGTGCAGGGTCCACCCTGTAATTGCTACAAGGTTGTTTCTTTGATGCGGACTGGGCTGCCGCATCTTTTCCCATATCTCTCTTCCTCGCTTCACGCAACTCTATTAGATAACATTCTCTTCCAGCATTCTGATCCCCTTTAATAACTCCAACTCCATTATCCGTAGGGAATTTCATAGTATGGCACCACGGGGCGAGAACTGCCTTAAATGCCGCAAGAGTTGGTCGGCCTAGGAAAGCGTTATAGGCAGAAAATTCATCAACAATTACAAAAGTCTGTTTTCGAACCACTTTTTTCTGCCCCTCTCCAAGCTACACGAACAAGTCGATAGTTCCAATTGGCTGCATCGGTTCCCCAGTAAACCCAACAATTTTTTGCGATGAAGCTTGAACATCAACCATCAGAGTTCTCATCTGATCGAACGTCTTTTTGAAGAGAATGTTGCAAGAAGCGCCGCAATCTACAAGCACTCTTCTTACAATAGCCGGCCCAATGCCTGCAGAGATGACCAAGGGATCCATGGTAGGAGCTTCAACGCCCATAGAGTGCCTAGTTCAGAACATAATATCTTCATTAAAAGTTTTCTGCTGCTTCAAAGGTGCATCATCTTCCAACACAAAAACACTCTCTTCTGTTGGTGCATACTTCAAGGCACCGTCATATCTTTCCATCTCACCCCAGCTTCTGCCTGCTAGGTGTGGACCTCCTATAATCACATTAATAACAGGCTCTACGATTCATGCGCTGCAGCCCTCTTACTCAAGCTGGGTTGATGGACAGGATTGTTGCCCCTGAGTTGAAGAAGTTGGGTCGTTCCTGTTCCTCTTCCCATACTACTGAAGTTTATTTTCTTTCAATAGCTCCTCAATCAAGTTCTTTAAATGACGGCACTCATTAGTATCATGGCCGGGTTGATTGTGGAATCGACAAAATATTCTAGTTTTCTCAGCATTTCTCCCAAGCCTCAATTTAGGTGGTGTGGGGTATACGAAAGTGTCCTTGGTTGCAAAGAAAATGTTTTCTGGTGTATCGGTTAAGGAAGTGAAGTGACAAAGACGATTTTTCTTCTCATTTCCCTGCTTCTTTCCTCCATCGTTCTCCCTCTTCTGAGTACTAGATTCTTTTTTATTCGAAGCAGCATTACTGTTTCTAACCTCTTTCGATACCATCTTGGCCGGTGCTTGAAGGCTTTCCAAGCGTATGAATTTATCAGCTTTCTTATAGAATTTCTCAAGCGAATTCGGTTCTTTCATCTTCAGCCACTTCCCGAATTCACTCGATTTGTCGATTTCCCTCATCAAGTATGTCAAGACTATTTGTGGCTCTGCATTATCCACTTCAGCCAAAGCTATGTTGAAGCGGTTCAAGAAAGATCTAATAGATTCCCCAGGATTCTGTTCCAGGCTTGACAGTGACATAATATCTTTCGCCTTTGAAGCATACAACCTGAATTGTTCTTTAAACTTCCAAGTTAAATCGGAGAACTGGTCTATAGATCGGACTGGTAGCTTTGTAAACCAAAGTAGAGCCACTCCTTCCAAGTATACCGGAAAGTACCGGCATTTGATCTCATCCGATGCCCTGGCACCAGTCATGTGCCAGTCATACTTGTACAAGAATTGATTAGGGTCACTTGTTTCCTTATAAGTCGGGATGGTAGGAGGAACAAACTTCCTTGGAAATTCTGCTTTCAAAATCCTTTCAATGAACAGAGTCTTGCTCGGAGCGAATCCCCATTCTTTTTCATCTTCTTCTCTCTACATGCTCTCTTTCATGATTTGTCGAACCATTCCAGAGAAGTATTCCTCATCATTTAGAGGTTTTGCAGGATAGACATCAGCCATTTTCTTGGAAGTTTGTCTTGACAAGCGTTCGCGGAGGGTTGGTTGCGGCCCTGATCCTCCAGCTTGGGGAGGTGTCTCTTCAACGGGGCCAGTTGCCCTTTGAGGAATATTTCTTGCTTCAACATTATGAACATCATCGGCAAAGTTTTGTTCATTATTCAGTGGTTGATGGTTAGCTCCGAGCAAGGCGTTCAACCTTTCCAACGTTAAAGTGTTTTGGGCTTCCATTTGCTGATATAGCCCAGAAACTGCAGCATCTAACTCCGCTCGTGTAATTCCAACACCTGGAGCTGTTTGACTTAACAGAGGAGAAGTGGAAATATTCTCATGAACATCACCAAATCTAGCAGATCTGCGCTTTCTTCCAGGAGCCATTATCTCTGATAGACTTCTGGTTTTGAGAGAGATTCTTTCAACAAACTTTTGCAAAGCCATGATGTAAACAGCCTGAGTTCAATTCTCAGTGAAAGCACCAAAAATGTTAACGCTAAAATTGAACGCTAACACCCCGTTGTAAGTAGAGATTAAGTGAAATCACCACCCGTCAATACAGGAATTAGAAGTAAGTAAAATAGTCACAGAAAAAACAGTAAAGAGACAACAGTTTTATAGTGGTTCGGCTTCAAGTTAAGCCTACGTCCACTTTAATCTTCTTTATTGCTGAATCGATTACAACTTTAAAACAATCTTCGATTACAACACTACTAGGACAAATAGCTAGAAATCTGATATAGAAGAACTCTTTGAATCCATGTCGAATGTGTTAGATTTCTTCTTGAAGTGCGTTGAAGTGTCTTTCGTGTTTGAAGTGTCGGGTGAGTCGAGAAATCAGCAGAGTATAGGCATTCCAGAAATGAGCCCAAAAGGTCCTCTCTTCGGTGGTGTAGGCATTATAGAAGATTTCCGGAGTAAGTCTTAGGTCGTGAGTGACCTAGGGGTAGGTCGTAGGTTGTGAACCACCTAGGGGTTTGGTTAGCTATGTTACAGGCCGTGGGCGACCTAGGGGTTAGGTTGTAGGTCGGAAGAGACCTAAGGAATGTGGGTTACGGCTTAACAGGCTTTCACTTGGTTACTTGAACATGTTGGTAGGTCGTAGCGACCTAGGAGAGAAGCGACACAAGAAGTTGCGGCTTATGGAGTTATCTCGGTCTATTTAGGTCGTGAGCGACCTAATGAAGAAGAAGCATGCATGCGGCCTCATACTATCTTAACCCGTTAGTTCGTCAGGTTATTAGGTCGCTGACTTGTTAAGTCGCTAAATCATTAGCTCGCTGACTCGCTTCATGCTTTAGGTCGCTAGCTCGCTGATACCTTTAGGTCGCTAAGTCGTTGATAACTTTAGGTCGCTAGGTCGTTGATATCTTTAGGTCGCTGGGTCGTTCTTCCTTTAGCTCGTTAGGTCGTTGCCTTCATGGAGTCATTATGTCGTTAACTCGCAGATCTTTAACCCATAGAATCTCTAGAGTCTTTAGATCATTAAGCTGTTGGTCTCTATATTCTTAGGTCGTTAGATTGCTTATCTCATTAGGTCGTTAGGTCGCTTGGAGTGTTTGAGTCGCTGTCCAAAACGATATTAATAGCTGCGATGATCAATATTGGGTTTATTTTGTCGATCATAGTCGACCGGAGGCAAGTGAGTAGTCGAAACTTAGGCTGGAGGAGGATGAGGAGTTGGGGAACTCAGGAAAATTTGGTTGGAATTTTTATGATAGCCGATGTGCCTGGAGAGGGGCGATATAGGGCTAAACGACGGGTTTTGTCAACGATTTTTCAGTAGATCGCTTACGAGATTAATAAGATTAATTAATTAATATTATGTAAATTACTTAGTTCAAGTAATTAGTGAATAGTTAATGATTATTAATTAGTTTAAAAATCATTTACTAGTGATTATGAATTGATTTATTTAATGTGATTAACTTAAAATAATCAATTAGATTAACTAATTAAGATAATCATTTTTTGAAATTGGTTAAGTATATTTACTGTTAACGCTGAAACTTGAACGCTAACACCCCGGTGTATGAGTTGTAGTTGTGAAAGCACCACCCGATAACTCGGGAACAGATTATAAGCAGATGATAGCGGAAAAGTAGTAAACAACAACAATTTTATAGTGGTTCGGCTTAATGGAATAGCCTACGTCCACTTTAAGTACTTTTATTGATGATCTCGTTACAAGCTGATACAATTCTTTCCAAGTACAATACACTTTGAATTACAAGTCACTTAGAACAAGTAGATTAAACTTCAATGGAGATTAGAGTCTTCAAATCCATGCTGGATGTGTGTGTTCTTTTCTCGAAGTTGTTTGTAGCGTTCTTCGTGTCTTGAGAGCTTTAAGTGTTTGATTGGTTTGGAATGCAGCGGAGTAACAGCGCTTGAAGAGAATGAGCCCAAAAGTCCTCTTTTAGTTGGAGTTAGGATCATATTTATAGGCGTTTTTCAGAACAAGGTCGTAGGTCGTGACCGACCTAAGTAAGGTCGTAGGTCGTGACCGACCTAAGTAGGGTTGTAGTTGACCTGAAGAGCATTGGCCCCTCCTTCCTCACGCATGCTGATTTGCACAAGTACTAGGTCGTGAGCGACCTATCCCCCTGTGGCATTGCATAGTCTTCTATATTCTGGTGTTTAGGTCGTTAGCGACCTAACCTAAGTCGCGAGTACTTTCTTGCAGCCATAGTTAATCTTAAGTCGCTGAGTCCCTTAGGTCGCGACCTTCCTTAGGTCGCGGAGCTCCTTAGGTCGGTGGATAGTTAAGTCGCGGAGTTCCATAGGTCGAGTCTATCTTCAGGTCGCACTCACTCTTAGGTCGCGACCTCCTCTAGGTTGTAGCTTTCTGTTAGGTCGCAACAGTCCTTAGGTTGCAACACTTTAGGTCGCAGCTACTCTTAGGTCGCTGGGTTCCGCTAGGTCGCGGCCTTCCTTAGGTTTGAGCACACAGTTAGGTCGTTTGAGTGCAATAGGTCGCGGAATGCTATAGGTCGGCGCTTCCCTTAGGTCGCAGATACTTTTAGGTCGCTTGATGAGTTAAGTTGCCATGCCGTTCCTGTAGTTAGGTCGCTCCATGCCTTTAGGTTTTAGGTCGCTAATGAAGAGGAATTAACATTTGCCCCTCGAAGTACGTGCCTAGGTCGTAGGTCGCGTGCTTCGACCTGACTTAGCTAGGTCGTGAGCGACCTAACACTTGTGCCAATACGCGTGTCTATTTGTTTTCCCATATTTGCTTCATATAAAACTGTTAGGTCGCTACTTTTTCCTCATTTCATTGCCTAACCTCCTACTGCCATTAACAATTCTCTGAGCTTCCAAAGGCGAATTCGACCCATCCAGTCACCGATTTACTTCCATCATTACGTCTCGTAAGTAAACCTGATCTTCATCCCATCATAATCGCCGTTAAATCATGAATTCTCACTTTCTGACCTTAGCTCAACTCCATGTATCACGCTTTATCTCGAGTGATTGTTGCGATCGATTTTTTTGGTCGTTATTTGGTTGATTTAGGAAGTCATGGCAGTGCGTTGAATTCATGATGGATTGAGGATTTTTTGGTTAGTTTTTGGAATGATCTAGTGGTATGAAGAGATGGTAAATTTCATGGAGAGGATGATGAATCTCTTCGGGTAGTTGATGGCGGGTTATTGGGTCTGGTGAAGCATTGCGTGGAGAGGAAGTTAGTGACCTAGCAAATCTGAACGACTTAAAGTAATTCGCGATCTATTGATCCTTGCGACCTAAGGAATAGTTTCGACCTATACTAGGTCGCTGAATGACCTAACACTCATGTGACCTAATACCTTGCATGAGTTAAGAGTTATTCGAGCTAAGAACTGCGCAACCTAACTTCCTTGCGACATAGGCTTTAGGTCACGGCCGAGCTAACACAGACGAATTTGTAAAGCCTTATTCTTTACTTTGCACAGCGCGACCTAAGAAGGCTCCGACCTATGCTAGGTCGCTGGACGACCTAGGACTTGTGAAATCTTGAGACAACTTTGATTGAACTGTTTGAACTTTGAACTATATGGATTTGAATTCTGTTGCACTTTGTTTTAGGATATCTCTAATGCTAATAACCTGTTAAACATAACATTTGCAGAAAACTGGGACGAATATGCTGCCATTGACTGCCCACATCGAATGATAGATTAGTTGATAAAGAATAATCAATTTAAATGAACTGTGCGAATGAAATGCTATGAACCAATGAATTCAAGTGAAGTGTTAAAGCAAAACTAAAATATCCAGTTAAAGCTGATTCGTTCGCATTAACACTACACTTGAGATCTATATTAACAAGTTCTGAAATCTCATAGTCGACTAATTGTCAACTAGTTTGATTTCAGTTATGTTTGCTTTCCTTTTTTTTTTTAGTTCTGCACAACACTTCACACTTTTTAGGAAACGTGCACCTTCTCATCTGAACATCCAGTCGCTTATGTAGAATGATGTCTCAACAAGAAGAGATGATAGAACACGCTGAAGGGGTTTTCCCGATTGCTATTCCACTAGAGAATCCTCCGGAAAGAACTCCTACCCTTTTGAAACAGCGGGCGCTTAATCAATTATGCGTTCAATTTGGCATTGCCGAGGCAGAAGTTTTACTCCCTGGACCAAATGACTCTACTGATAGACCACCTTACGGTTTTGTTGCCATTAATCGACAAATGTGCTTGAGTGGAGCAATTCCTCCTTTTAATGAATTTCTCCGGCAAATCCTCCTTCGACTGACGATCTCTCCTTTCCAGCTGCACCCCAATGGCTATGCTATTTTGATGGGATTGTGTGTTCTGTTCAGGAGGACTCTTGATCGTCTTCCGAGTTTTGAGGAAATCTGTTACTTGTGCACTTTTGCGAAGAACAAGGACAATCCTTCAATTGTACTTGTAAGAGGTGCGAGGAACCGCAAACTTATTTTGGATTTGCCGGAGAGTGCACATGGTTTCCTGAATCAATACTTCTACATTCGTTGCTCCGCAGAATTTTACGCAGACTGGAGAGTAGGAATTGAGATCTTTTTTCTCTTCTTTCTTTAACTTTATTCTAAGTTTTGCCTGGTTCGTATTGCTAGATGCTGATTCCATTCCTTATATTTACAGCACTTCCTCCTCCTTCTAGAGATTCCAGCCATAAGTCAGTTTTTGAAAGGCTAAGCACTGTGGCTGCTGAAGAAAGAAGCGCAAAATTTCTATTGACAGAAGAACTTCTTCATCAGTTTGAGCTTCTACATCCTTCTCGTTCCACTCAAATACATGAAGTTCCAACGGAGGTTCCTGATTCTCCGACGAACACTCCTGATGCCCCAGTCTCCACTAAAGAGCACTTGCAGGGAGGAACCTCTATAGAAACTTCACTAGTTAAGTGTTCAATTCCGAAAGATGTTTCGGGGCCATCTGACAAGTCTGTACTTGCCCCAGTTACTGGAGAGGAAGAACCCCCTCGATCTACTAGTGAAGGAGTTAAGAAAGCAAGCTCCAAAAAACAAGATGGCGATGATGTTTTTGAGGGGTTGAGCGATTTAATTGTGACATCTCAAGAACTTTTCAAAGATGATGTTTCTAAAACTGTCTCTTCTGTAATCGAGGCGACATCTTCTTTACAACAAATGTCAACTCCTCCTACTCAAGTTATCACTACCTCTATTCCACAGAGTGGTTTGTAACTCGATGCGCGTAGTTTACATGTTAGACGACACTTTGGATTTCTCATCACTTCTACGCACTTATCTTCTTGTACTTTAAAGATTTCTAAAGCTTATTATTTTAATTCCAGATTCTCCTATGGGGCGCAGCGGCTCGTACTATGATGATTTCCAGCGCTACGGGAGGCGTAGCCAGTATGATTACAGGCGTTACCTTCCTTCTTACAGAGAGTCGGATGAAGAGAGGGCCATCAGGAAAGCCGACGAGAGACGAGCATATGAAGAACGTCGCCGAAGGGAACAAGAAAGACATGATCTTCCCCACAGAGATGATGATACCCAAAAGAGAAAAGCTCATGATGAGAGAGGAAAGAGTCACATAGACGATTCTTCTAGCAAGCGGGCTAGACTTACTGAAGAAACAACTCCTTCAGCTTCTGAACATGTCCCTGCTCAATCTCCTGCTCCCGTTCGCTCTGACATTCAAGCAATCATCAACCGGCCCGCATACCAAGTCGGGCAAGGTCCTCCCACTCTTCAAAGTCGATTTCCTCAGTGGTGCCTGAGAGGGGTTCGATTTGATCTCGACTTAGTTCCTCTCGACAAACCGGCTATGCTGCGAAATCTTGATACTATCAGGACCGATATCGAAAGAATGTCGAACTGGCAAAAACTCGTCGACGAACTTCAGAGGGTTAACCGAGCCAATCTCGAGGCCATGCTAACAATGGAGAACGATAAGGCTGAGTGGCAGAAGACTCTCGAACAGCATGACGCCGAAATGAGAAGTATTGCTTCCTACAATGAAAAGCTGGAAGCGGAAGTAGAAAAACTTAAGGAAGAATTAGCTACTTCATCTACTTTCCATTCTCAAAAGGAGAGCATGCTTCAGCAACAAGTACGAGATGCGCATGCCAGTCAAAGAGCAGTCGAAGATAAGCTTGCACACAAGGAAAAGGTCATGGAAGAATATCGTGCTGAAACTGTACAACTGCGAGAACAGACCGACTCTCAAAGCTTGGAGATAGAGTTGTTAAAAACTCGACTTGCTATGGCCGAAAAGGAGCGCGACGAGGCTGTTGCTGGTAAACTTGCGGCCGAAGAGGCTCATCAAGCAACCAAAGCTGACATTAGCTCCACATTATTCGATTTTTATCTGCACAGCATTTTGGGACGTGGCAGCCTTGCCTTTCTAGGTCCCAAGTATGAAATCACACTGGCTGAAGTTTGGGAGGCAGCACTTGATATACTCGGTGGTAAAGGTGCTGGATATGCTGAGTCAGCCCTTGAAGAGCATTATCTTGATGATGAAGCCCGCGCCGCTCTTTCCAAGGGAAAAGAGCAGCTTGCCAGAGCGCGGGACGGGATGGCGGAAGAGGAGCGTTCTGAAAAAGAAGTACTGCCTACTACCTCTGAACGTCCTCTAGTTTCTCCCGAGGTGGACATTACAGGCTCTAGTGCTCATTCGCCGCCTCCTACAAGAACCGGGGTAATTACCCCTACAGATGAAGAGGCTTTGGAGGACATTGGGGCTCAGAATTATGAGATTGAACTGACGAAGCCAACATCTTTAGGTAATTTCGACATTGGTCCGATTCAGGCGGATTGCCTGCTTATTCCTCAAAAATTTGATGAGCTTCTCGATTACTTCTTGAATCTCGATGAACCCATATCTCCCTTCTTTTGGGAAGATACTAACATTTTCAATTTCTCTTCTTCTGCAGTTGAAACAACAAGTGCTGTGCAGACTTCGCCTCCTCTGGTTATTCCTCCTCCATCTCTTCAGGTGACTCCTCCTTCTGCTTCACAACCCGGGTCACAAGAGGAGAAAATTGAGGCTCTTCATGGCATGGATGACCCTATTGGTTCGCAGGAGCAAAAAGATGAGGGACTTGAAGGAGGCGAGATCTCTCCGGAGCAGACTCCTTCTGACGACGTAGTTTTGTCCGCTCTCGTTACTCCAGGGAGTGAGTCTTCTTCGAAGAGAAGAAAGAAGCATGGGACATCGAAGAGGAGGGGGAAGAAAATTATCGCCACTGAAGAGGAACCAGAAATTGCACCAGTTGCACCTCCCTCCCCTTCTTCCCTTATGCCTTCAGACCGACCTGAAAGACCTGAAAAGCTAACCATTCGGCCGGGTAAAGGTTCTAAAGGCGGCAAGAAGAAATGAAGAGTTGAGCTTTTTGATTCCTTTTTTGTGTAATGGTCGGATGTTGTGCAGGCACCGGCCCCTGCTTTTTATTTTGAAACCTGTATCTGCAATATCTGCAATTGAATAAAATGATTCTTTATTTGTACAGACTTTTGTTTGAATTTGAGAATGCATTTATTATTCATTTTTGCACAAGTTTATTTATACGATATTGCGGTGAGCTTGTGGTATGTTGTTTGAGCGTACTTTACCGACGTAGCTATACCACTTTGTATGTAACTATACCATGTTGCCCCTATACCATGAGCTTACTGCAATATCGTATACTTTGAGGGGACTTGCACTCTCGTTTTCTAAAGAATAATTACTTCATTCTCGAAGAGAATTTTCGTAGAGTGCAACTTCCTTCATATAAGTTTCTACGCTTTGTCCTTCGAAGAAATCACTTTTTCCTTTTGCGTATGTATACATTTTGCCAAGTGAATTCTTCTATGTGGTAAAGCGGACCTCTGAATGTACTTTAACTTTCTTTCCCCCTTCTTTTTTTTTAGAATAGGTAAATCGCTCTTCCTTTGAAAGTTAAAGTACACTCTTGATGAGGATTTTTCTTTTTTCTTTTTTTAATAAAAATTTGTGCCTCTGAGGAGAGATTTTTTCACGTTTCAACACTTGGAAGTTTTATTTCAATCTTGGTGAAACGTGTTCCTCCAAAGAGTTGTGTCTTTGAAGAAAGCCTTTTCACGTTTCAACACTTGGAAGTTTTATTTCAATCTCGGTGAAACGTGGGCTTCTGAAGAGGTCTTTCTTTTTAATTGTGTCCCCGGGAGGGGGTTGTACCTCTGAGGAGGGATTTCTCACGTTTCAACACTTGGAAGTTTTATTTCAATCTTGGTGAAACGTGTACCACCAAAGAGTTGTGCCTTCGAGGAAAGCCTTTTCACGTTTCGACACTTGGAAGTTTTATTTCAATCTCGGTGAAACATGGGCTTCCAGGAAGGTCTTTATCTTGTTTTGCATTTCAACTTTGGTGAAGTGAAATTCCGAAGAGCGGTTGTTACACTTCAACTCCTGGCGAAATGTGCCTCCGAAGAGGGCTTTTATTTTGTTTGCATTTCAACTCTGGTGAAGTGAAATTCCGAAGAGCGGTCGTAACACTTCAACTCCTGGTGAAATGGGCCTCCGAAGAGGGCTTTTATTTTGTTTGCATTTCAACTCTGGTGAAGTGAAATTCCGAAGAGCGGTCATAACACTTCAACTCCTGGTGAAATGTGCCTCAGAGAGGGTTTTCATCGCCTGGAAGTTAATCTCTCATGGTTGGAGGGTCATGACTCCTCCAATCTTTTTTGTTGAGTAGAGAACTTTCTTTTTTGTGGCGTATGACCCATTAGAGGTCTTTATCCTCCGAAGAGTTGTGCCTCCGAAGAGGACTTGTGCTGCCGATGATGGCTTTGGTTGTTCCTCTATTCACTTGCTCATGCCTTTTCAATGATCCTCTGCCCCCCCCCCTTTTTTTTTTTTACAAGTAACTTGTTTAATCCAAGGAAGTTTGCTTCATTGTCAGGCAATTTCGTGAGAACGAGCATTAGCTTCTTAATTGGATGTTTGTTTGTTCAAACGATCTCAATTTATTAGCAAAGACCCGTTTCTGTCGAAATCATAGGCCGTTCAATTGAAGTACTTCCTATCTAGGATTTGAATTCGGGGCTCTTGTGACTTGAAATTTGGCGAGAATCACTTGGTCTTTTTATGTGCAAGTTTCACTTCCATTGTCTGCAAAAATTCAAATCGACATTTCAGCAATACATTCTATGTACTTTTTATATCGAAAATAAAGCAAACATGTAATAATAATAAGGAACACAAGATTTATAGTGGTTCGGCCAGGAAATTGGGCCTACATCCACTTTATATTCTTTCATTATTTACTTGCATCAGTTTTACAATTGCTTTCAATTACAAGAATCATACATTCATAATTCTTTTTACAATATTTCAACAAAATTTTCAAGTAAAGTATAGACGCAAATGGTTGCTGTTCCATGCCCTTGGAATTTGATCTCCTTCAACAGTGGTGAGTTTGAATGTGCCGTCAAGAAGCTTCTGACCTATTACATATGGTCCTTCCCAATTTGGCCCAAACACACCTGTCGCTGTCATAATTCTCTTCAGGACTAGGTCTCCAATCTCAAAGCTGCGTTGGCGAACTTTGGAATTGAAATGTCTGGCTATTCTTTGCTGATGAGCTGCAATTCTGAGATTAGCCTTATCTCTTTTTTATCAAGGAGATCTAGCGCTTCAAGCTGTAGCTTTTCGTTTTCTGCTTGATTGAAATGGATTCTTCTATGTGAAGGGACTTCTATTTCTACCGGAATCATTGCCTCTGACCCGTATGCCAATGAAAACAGGGTGTGCCCAGTCGCAGTTTTGTGAGTGGTTCTGTATGCCCATAGTGCCAGTGGTAGCTTATCGACCCAACCACCTTTTGCTCTTTCAAGTTGCTTCTTGATGGTTGACTTAATGATTTTGTTCACGGCTTCCACTTGCCCGTTTGCCTGCGGATAAGTGCTTCGTATTCTGCTTCATTGTTTGTTGAAGGAAATTCCAATCTTAGTGCATAGCATAATGATCGACCTTCAGGAGTCTCAAGTACAACTCCGGCTCCAGAACAGTAGTCGTTTCTTGCACCATCGACATATAACTTCCACTGGATCGGGGAATTGTCGACCGTTTCTTCCTCACTGTTACCCTTATCTGTAAATTCTGCAATGAAATCCGCTAAAGCTTGTCCATTGATTGCTTTCCGGGGATGATAAGTGATGTCATACTGACTGAGTTCAATATTCCACTTTAGAAGACGACCCAAAGTTTCTGGGCGAAACAGGACTTGCTTTAAAGGTTGATCAGTGAGGACTCTGATAGGATGAGCTTGAAAATATTGCCTCAACTTCCTAGACGCAATTAGTAAGCAATAGGCGAGTTTTTCCAACTTAGAGTAATTCATCTCTGCCCCAGTGAGTCTTTTGCTGATATAGTAAACTGGATGTTGAATCCTTTTGTCTTCCCGTATCAGCGCTGCACTTAAAGCATGAGATGATACTGCCAAGTATATAAGAAGATCCTCGCCATCGCCAGGCCTAGAAAGTATTGGAGGCGTCTCCATATGGCGAATCAATTCATCAAAGGCTTTTTGGCATTCGGGAGTCCAATCGAAGTTTTTCCTTCCTTTATTTAGGGCGTCAAAGAATGGGATGCATTTATCTGTGGCTTTGGAAATGAACCGACTCAAGGCGGCAACTTTTCCATTGAGACTTTGCAATTCCTTCTTTGTTCTAGGAGCTTTGACTTCTTTTAATGCAGTAATTTGAGCTGGACTGGCCTCAATGCCCCTAGCGCTCACGATGAAACCTAAAAACTTGCCGGATTCCACTCCAAATGAACATTTTAAAGGATTGAGCTTCATTCCGTATTTTCGGAGGACAGCGAACATGTCTGCTAAGTGTTCTATGTGATCCAGTGCTTTCTTAGACTTTACTAACATGTCGTCGACGTAAACTTCCATAGTCTTGCCCAGCTGCGGTTTGAACATAGCATTAACGAGTCTTTGGTATGTTGCTCCTGCATTCTTCAGTCCGAAGGGCATAACTCTGTAGCAGTAAAGACCGGTGTCGGTGATAAAGCTCGTGTCCTCCTGATCTGGCTCATGCATCATGATCTGGTTATATCCAGAGTAAGCATCCATAAAAGATAACAATTCGTGTCCCGCTGTTCCGTCTACCAGTTGATCGATTCTGGGTAATGGAAAGCAGTCTTTAGGGCAGGCCTTGTTTAGATCTGAAAAATCGATGCATGCTCTCCATTTTCCGTTGGCTTTCTTAACCAGCACTGGATTTGAAACCCAATTCGGATATGTAGATTCTTTGATAAAATTATTCTCCATGAGCCGATCAACTTCTTCTTTTAATGCCGCTGACCTTTCCGGACCTTGAGTTCTCCTTTTCTGCTTTACAGGTGTAAATTTTGGATCAATATTTAGAGCATGCACTGCAACTTCTGGGGATATTCCGCACATATCGGCATGAGTCCAAGCAAAAACATCCAGATTTGCCTTTAAAAAAGATATTAAGATATTCTGAATTGACGCATTAAGTTGTGAACCCACATTCAACACTTTGTTTGGGTCCTTTGGGTCAACAGGTATTGGTATTGTCGTTTCCACCGGTACCACTCTATTTTCCCCTGCACTGACTTTTCTAGGGTCCATTTCTTTCCTTGCTCCGCTGTGCTCGCCAGTGCAGGGTCCGCCCTGTAATTGCTACAAGGCTGGTTCTTTGATGCGGACTGGGGCTGCCGCATTCTTTCCCATTTCTCTTTTTCTGGTTTCTCGTAGCTCTGTCAGATAGCACTCTCGCCCAGCATTTTGATCACCTTTTATAACTCCTACTCCATTGTCTGTAGGGAATTTAATAGTGAGGCACCACGGGGCAAGAATAGCTTTGAACGCTGCCAGAGTTGGGCGACCAAGGAAAGCATTGTAAGCAGAAAATTCATCGACAATCACAAAAGTTTGCTTGCGGACCACTTTTCTCTCTCCTTCTCCGAGTTCCACGAACAAATCAATGGTCCCTACCGGCTGCTTTGGCTCCCCAGTGAAACCAGCAATTTTCTGCGATGAGGCTTGCACATCAGCCATAGGGATCTTCATTTGGTCGAATGTTTTCTTAAAGAGAATATTGCAGGATGCGCCACAATCAATGAGATCTCTTCTGACAATAGCTGGTCCGATACCAGCCGAGATGACTAGAGGATCCAAAGTAGGAGCTTCAATACCTGCGGAATCCCTGGCTCTGAACACTATATCATCATCGAAAGTTCTTTGTTGCTTCAAAGGCGTAGCACCTTCCAAAACAAATACATCTTCCTCAGTCGGCACATACTTTAAAGCTATGGTATACCTTTCCATCTCACCCCAGCTTCTGCCTGCTGGGTGAGGTCCTTCTGTAATGACATTAATAATGGGCCTTCCAGATTCATGCCCTGCAGCCTTCTCAATCGTCCTAGGCTGTTGAGTAGGAGTCTGTTGCCCTTGACTAGATGAAGCAGGATTGTTGTTATTCTTTTTCACAAATTGCTGCAGTTTGTTTTCCCTTAGCAACTCTTCAATCAGATTTTTCAACTGGCGGCATTCGTCGGTCTCGTGACCGGGTTGATTATGGAAGCGGCAGAACTTCCCACTCTGTATAGCCTTTTTCCCGGTCCTTAGAGGAGGAGGTTTAGGAAAGTCAATAGAATCTTTAATGGCAAGGTAGATACGTTCCGGCGTATCTGATAAAGGAGTATACTCTGATGGCTTGAAGGATCGGGGCTTCTTCAGATTACCCTGTTTCTTCCCATTGTTATTTTCCCTCTTTTGCGCTACAGATTCATTCTTGCGTGGAGCAACAGTGTTATCTTCAGCTTTTTCCAACACTGCCTTTACCGGTACGGGACGGCTTTCTAAGCGTATGAATTCATCTGCTTTTTTATAGAATTTTTCAAGGGAATTTGGTTCCTTCATGTTTAACCATTTCCCAAATTCGCTTGACTTGTCAATACCCTTCATCAGATAAGTCAATATCATTCGCGGTTCTGCATTGTCCACCTCAGCTAGCGCTATATTAAAGCGGTTTAAGAAAGATCTGATAGTTTCCCCTGGATTCTGTTCCAAACTTGACAGTGACATGATATCCTTAGCTTTTGAGGCGTATAGTCTGAACTGCTCCTTGAACTTCCGAGTTAAGTCAGAAAACTGATCGATAGATCGGACTGGAAGTTTGGTGAACCAAAGCAGAGCTACACCTTCGAGATACACAGGAAAATATCGGCACTTTATTTCATCAGAGGCTCTGGCACCATTCATGTGCCAATCATACTTGTATAAGAATTCGTTCGGATCACTCGTCCCCATGTAAGCTGGAATGGTTGGTGGGACAAACTTCCTTGGGAATTCAGCCTTTAAGATTTTCTCGGTAAATGGAGTTTTACTTGGGGCGAAACCCCATTCTTTCTCGTCTTCAACCCTCTGCATACTCTCTTTCATAATTTGTCGGACCATTCCAGAAAGATACTCCTCATCATGTCGAGTTCTAGATCCACCAACCTCTGGAAGTGTTTGTTCAAAGGGGCTAGCAGCCCTTTCAGGGGCATTTCTTTCTTTAGCATCATGAAGGTTGCCAGCAAAATTCCTCTCATTACCCGCTGGTTGACGGTTTGCCCCAAGCAGATCGTTCAACCTATTTAGAATTAGGGCATTCTGGGCATTTTGAGCCTCGAGTTGTGCATTTTGGGCATTGATCTGTTGGTTCAACCCTAAAATTGCAGCATCCAGCTCTGCCTTTGTAACTCCGACAGCTGGAGTGGCTTGATTCGATATAGGGGAAGCGGAGGTTCCCTCTTGAATATTCCCAGATCTGACAGATCTACTCTTCCTTCCAGGAGCCATAATCTCGGATAGACTTCTGGTTTTCAAGGAAATTCTCTCTACAAATCTCTGTAAAGCAATGATGATAACTCACCGGAGTTCAATTCTCAGTGAAAGTACCAAAAATGTTAACGTTGAAATTTGAACGCTAACACCCCGGTGTATGAGTTGTAGTTGTGAAAGCACCACCCGATAACTCGGGAACAGATTATAAGCAGATGATAGCGGAAAAGTAGTAAACAACAACAATTTTATAGTGGTTCGGCTTAATGGAATAGCCTACATCCACTTTAAGTACTTTTATTGATGATCTCGTTACAAGCTAATACAATTCTTTCCAAGTACAATACACTTTGAATTACAAGTCACTTAGAACAAGTAGATTAAACTTCAATGGAGATTAGAGTCTTCAAATCCATGCTGGATGTGTGTGTTCTTTTGTCGAAGTTGTTTGTAGCGTTCTTCGTGTCTTGAGAGCTTTAAGTGTTTGATTGGTTTGGAATGCAGCGGAGTAACAGCGCTTGAAGAGAATGAGCCCAAAAGTCCTCTTTTAGTTGGAGTTAGGATCATATTTATAGGCATTTTTCAGAACAAGGTCGTAGGTTGTGACCGACCTAAGTAAGGTCGTAGGTCGTGACCGACCTAAGTAGGGTTGTAGTTGACCTGAAGAGCATTGGCCCCTCCTTCCTCACGCATGCTGATTTGCACAAGTACTAGGTCGTGAGCGACCTATCCCCCTATGGCATTGCATAGTCTTCTATATTCTGGTGTTTAGGTCGTTAGCGACCTAACCTAAGTCGCGAGTACTTTCTTGCAGCCATAGTTAATCTTAAGTCGCTGAGTCCCTTAGGTCGCGACCTTCCTTAGGTCGCGGAGCTCCTTAGGTCGGTGGATAGTTAAGTCGCGGAGTTCCATAGGTCGAGTCTATCTTCAGGTCGCACTCACTCTTAGGTCGCGACCTCCTCTAGGTTGTAGCTTTCTGTTAGGTCGCAACAGTCCTTAGGTTGCAACACTTTAGGTCTCAGCTACTCTTAGGTCGCTGGGTTCCGCAAGGTCGCGGCCTTCCTTAGGTTTGAGCACACAGTTAGGTCGTTTGAGTGCAATAGGTCGCGGAATGCTATAGGTCGGCGCTTCCCTTAGGTCGCAGATACTTTTAGGTCGCTTAATGAGTTAAGTTGCCATGCCGTTCCTGTAGTTAGGTCGCTCCATGCCTTTAGGTTTTAGGTCGCTAATGAAGAGGAATTAACATTTACTTAATGTAATTACTTAGTAAAGTAACCAATGGATAATTACTAAATATAATTAATTAATGAAGTAGTTAGAGAATAATCACTTAATGGAAGAAATTAAGTATTTATTTCTTAGTGTAATTAATTTAGTTAATTAATGTAATTAATTAAAATGTGATTAATTAATGAAAGTAATAAGAATTAATTAAAGGCTAATTACTTAAAGTAATTACAGAGGATAATTAAGGGATGATTAATTAATTGGTTTGTAATTAATTAATTGATAAGTAAGCATGATTTATAGTAATAAAGTAATTTATTTAATTTATTCTAAATTAAATAGAGATGGTGTGATTAATTAATCTTTGCTTATGGATGATTGAATGGTATTGGATACTTTGAATTGATGGATATCTCTGATATGAAATGTTTTGTGATATGATATGATTAGGTGGACAGTGATAATGTGGTTATTTATCGATGATAAATTACTGTGTAGAAGTGTGATCCTGTATTTAAAGTTGAATTGTATTTAATGGAATAACTTAGGTTAAGATGACATGAGATTCAAAGAGACTGGAGCAAGGTATTAGTAAATACCCGAAACCACTTCGATTCTTTATAGATTAATATGTGAAACCAATAGGCTGGAATGGAATGATTTAAGTAAATTGGACCATTTAATCTAAGTTTTGGTACTTAGAAATTGATGTGTAAAGTAAGCGATGTCTTTAACAAATTATGAATTTGTAATTGATGTGAGTTACCCGGGTTTTATATAAGTTTTATGCTTTTATATTCCATGTTGGATGGATTTACTCACGCTGGTTTCTAGCTTGACCCGAGTGTTACTTTGATGTAATGCTAGGGTCAGACCGAGCATTATAGATTTTCAAGAAAGGATGTTTTGGAGCTCAAGAGGCGAGCTGGATGACAGGAACGTATGAAGTGTATTCCGCTGTGATATATTGTAGTTTATCTGGGACATGTTACTTTTAACTGTCCAATGATTGTGAAATGTTGTAACTCCGATGTATTAAAATGTAATTGACTGATACAGCTTTCTTTACGTAAAGAATATTATTTGATATTGTATTTTATCCGCTGCGAATGTGATATTCTCAGTTTGGTTTTCTATTTCTTCTTCTATCTTTTTTCTTCTTTTCGTAGCTATCTGGAATTTTCGGGATCTAAAATAATAGGTCGTTACTTTTAAGCTAAGGAGATGTTCAGGAACAACCAGTGCCCTAGCACCCTTGGCCTCATCTCAGGCGATGAATGGATAAGGTCAAAATATTAGAAAGAAGTTAAGTATAAAATATTAACCTTTCAAAATTTAATTAAATTGGATTGCATGGAAATAATCTTCTTATACTTGATTTTAAAGTTTGAAGAGCGAACACACCCTATTCGTGGAATTTAAAAGGTGATTTCACCATTATTCCTCATATAGCACTTGTTGAATATGGAAATTGATATTGAGTAAAATTACAATGATTTTCATGCTCCTATTTACTCAATAATGTTTTCTAAGGTCGATTATTGGGTTTACAGTAGTGATGTCTTAAATAACATTGTTCTTGACCCATTTAAAAGTTAAGAATTCTGGATCGATGATAAGTAAGAAAAATAGGAAATGTTTTCCCAAGTACTAACTGAATTAACTTAGAATTACTCTAAGACTAAAAAGGGATTTGTAATTAAGCAAAAGAATTATAGTGAAAAGAGGCTTAATAAATCCTGTGTACTCATATTCACTTTTTATCGATGATTGGATTTCGAAAGAACCAGGATCAGATTTGGATGATTCATATCCAAAAACCACATCGAACCAATCCACATGTTCAAAGAATGAAGCTGGTTGAATACGGGGACATTGAGATGAATAATAACGAACGACTTCTTGTTGATTAGTTGGGAATAAACTCCCAATTTACCTATTGCAGCAGTGCTCTCTTTGTTATTAAAAACTTCAGAAAAACAAGGGCTTCTTGCCTAGTAATGACCGAAGAAAGTATATTCGGTTTCGTTTAGTTCCAGAACGAACTTGTATGGAGGAGTATTTGACCTTGTATTCTAATCGTGTTGAATGATCTCTACAAAATGTATATCAGTCGGTAATGGAGAAGTCACCTTCTCTTAGCCTAACACCCTTTTCCAAGACAAACGAGCTCAGGAAGTTATATAATTGTAGAGGCCGGTAATGTCAATATGGAATGACAATGTGGCATTCAAAGTGGAAGGGATTGTGCTACGAAAAAATGTAATCGTTGCCTCAAGCCTCATCAACCAGAAATAACCGAAATAGATTAGATGTGGCAAGTCTAATTGGGTGATTCCCACTAGGATATGATCATTCTCTTCTAGATAGATTTCTACCCACCATAAAGTTTGGGTATCTAATCATTGTGGAAAGCATCCTAAAGTGAGCGCTCGGTTAAAGGCCGATAACGACCGGGGATGACATATTCGGTACTATCTAGTTATAGAGGTAGGTTGGTCTTGTGTTGGTGGAGGACATTTGTGATGGTTCCTCGGGACATCCATCTAAATGTGTACCCATCGAAAGGTAGTCCCTTGCCATAGTCATTTGTATGGAAATCCATTCTCCAATAAGAAACCTTTACGAGTTTGATTACAAAACCCACTTTGTGGCTAATATGCTGGAATTTAATCAATGTAACAATTTCGGCTAAGATTAATAAGTTTATTTGCAAATATTTTCGAAAGAACATCATTAGAAATAATATCAAATGTTTTGTTATAAATGTATTAGTTATCATAATGGAAAAACCCGTCTATGTTTATATGTGGGCGTGGTCTTATGTGGTACTCTTTCTTTTTAAAAGGATTTTATTTCCAAGGCTGATATGTGACACTGTCGTTTATTATTTGAGTTTTCTCACATTGGTTTATCAAGGCTGATCCGGGTGTTTTCAATACTCGGGTCAGATCCAAGTAGTTTTAGGATTAATTGAAGACGGTTGGAGTTTCCATAGATATTCATCTACGTAAGGACATATTCTATTAACCGCTACTGTTTTTGATGTTTGTCGGCATTTGTAAGGATAGATGTTTATAACTGTCCAGGCTGAATCTAGGTAGACTCTGATATATGTATTTTAAAAGTTTTCCGCTGTAATGATATTGTTCAATATTATATATGATTCCGTTCGTGTGAGATTTTGTCCTAGCTTATTTTCCTTTTTACCCTTCATGTTCCGTCTTTTCATTCAATTTGATTTGGACATGTGTGATTTATTGTCAACTTAAAGGGTACGTAAAAACGGGCTTTGACTGTGCCGCATGGCGTTTTATACGTTATACCCCCATTTCGAACAAAATGGAATAAGTATCAGGAGCTAATTACGTCATATTCAGAAGATAGCTTTTCAATTCAAATTATTTTAATTAAAGTTCGAAAAATAAATTCTACGGATTTCAATCTCGTGTGACCAAACTATATGCTCGATCGCTACGAAACTTGAAATCCTATAATAATTCACTATTACGGATCCGATGAAACTAGTTTCGTCCAAATCTAAGACAGTACCAAAAAGATTATTTTTACACGTTTATTAAAATAAGTAATTTCCAAAGATCAATTTAATCACTTTTAAATTCAATTTTAAAATTTAATAAACTTCATTCTTGTTTAAATAAAATTTAAATCAACTTTTGAAATCATTTTCATTCATATTTAATTCAAGATTCAATTATTTAAATACTTTCCAATATTAAATAATATAAATATCCAATAAACGCCATATTTTAAATATAAGTTATTTAACTTTTAAAATTTAACTTTTAAAATGAATTCAAATGATAAAACAACTACAACACTTTTTATAAAATTATAATCATAGTCAAATAAGAAGTACTTATATAAGTTATTTTCAAATATCATTTTATAAATAAAATGTACGTTCTTATTCTATACACAAATGTTTTTATATTAAATAGTTCAAAATTACGGTTCGTTACAATCTGCCCCACTCAAAACTTTTCGTCCTCCAAAAGGGTTAAGTAAGAAATTTAACATTTAATATATTTTATTCAAAATAATTAAATTATATAACATTAAAATCTTATTTGAAAACCTTTACTGCGCTTCTATTACATCACTCCGATATCGGCTTTACGGTAATTACAACTTATTTATAAAAACCAGTTACAAAATTTTAAAATCTCAAAAAATTTCTAACATCCGGATTTACGAAAATTTCGGCAGCATCTCCATTGCGCGACTCGACCGTAAAAATTTGTAACATACATATATATACCAAATATACATATATACACCAAATATACATCTCATCTCAATGATTAAGCAATCCGTAGGGAAAATATAAAAGTACGGTATGTAATCCGATATATGTACCTTATTATTATTAATATGAGCGAGTTCGCTCGTATTAAGAAAGCAAAAGCAAATCAAATCGCGTATATGTCCAAATGGTCTTCGTATGCACCTACCTCAACTTAATTTAGAATATTAGTTGTATATAAAAGGAAAAATATATATGAGTTTAATAGAACTATATAACATGAATTCTGAATCCAAATAGTAAGTACGAGCATAAATACATAACCATAACAATCATATGCGATCAAAAGCAGTAATAACAATGATTTACAAAAAAAAAAAGAAACCGTCGAACAAATAATATTCATTCAATAATTCATAACGATATGAACATACATTATCCAATGTACATAGTTAATTTATACACTCCATTTCTTATTAACATCCATTCTCTAGTAACATTAATTGGTTTACTTCCAATTTATTTAAATCTATTCCATTTACATTCAATTTATTCAAATTTCAATTATTTCACTTTTTGTTTAACATTTTTCATATAAATCCATTTCTGGCCATTTTATAAATCATTTCATTTAACCTTATTTAAGTTAAATTTTATTTCATTTCTTTGTGTGTTCTATTTATTGCTAATATCATTTATAAACCATTTCATAAAACCATTTAAATCTATTATAAACATTTTATAAAACACAACTCATGTTTATTATTGCTTCATAACTTAAGCTCATATTAATTCATTGATTCACTTCATTAGTTCATTTCACTTATTCATATCATTAACTTTACTTAAGTAAATTTTATTCTATAACTCAAATCCATATTGATAATTCTTCTTTTTATCACAATAAATTTCATTCAACTTTTCTTAAGTTAGCTTCCATCTTATAATCCATTCAATTAACTTATTTCATTAGTTCATTCCATTAACTTATTTCATTAATTCATTCCATTTAACTTGACTTTAGTTAAATTTCATTTCAGAATTCAAATTTCAACTTTCTTATTTCATTAATCACTTCTTTATTATATAATCATTTTATAAAGATGTATCTTCTTTTAGAAAATATTATTTAAATTAAAATTATCTCAGAAAACTACAACTAAAACTTAAAACATCATTTGCAAATTTATTTTTTACAAAAAAATTTACAAAGATATGATCTAATTTATTATTTGTTTACCTTCTCTTAAGTTCATATCCAAATAGTATTTTCTTTTTACTACTCAAATTATTTATTTAACATTTCTTAGAATATTAATTAAGTATATAACATTTCTAATAATAAATTAATTTTTTTCATAAACATTTCTTTAAATACAATTCCAATTTGCGATATTTTTATTACTAAAGTTCATACTTGTATAATATTCTATTACATATTCATATTTAAAATTTCAACTTTTTAAACATTTCACATAAGTTTTATATGTGTTTTTAGAATGAAATTGAGTAATATACAAATTTATCTTATTAATTTTAGTCAATAAGAATGTTCAATAATATACATCTGTTCAAATCTCCATTATCCTGAAATTTAAGAGTTATATTTTAACTTCTCATATTTCATTGAAAATACATAAATTCAATTTCTTATTTCTTATTTTAGAATTTTCCAATTATTCAAAAAAATTCACTTTCTTCCTATTTTGAAAAACATTAATTAACAAGAACTCAAGAATTCGAATATCGGGTTCATTTCAAATCATTTTGAAATAATATATATACTCATATCTTTTATATATATCAAATCATATTTAGAAATTTTAAATCAAAATTTATTGTAACAACCTGATATTTTTGTCGTCTTGAGTTTTGAATATTTATTTTCAATATTCCACAATATGGTATTTTAATCAAAATAAAATCCTCGATAAATGATAATTGGTAATAATATATAGCTTTTAAGATAAGATAATATTTTGAATTTACAAATTTTTATTTATAAAACTGGAAATTGATTTAATTTCATTTTCTTATATATATATATTCAGAATAATAGAATTTATATAAATAATTTGGAAACAAATTCAAAGCAAATAAATGTTAATGAATGAGAAGAATATATTATGAATAGAAATGATTTTGGCTTATGAATAATATAGTGCATTATAAATAGAAAAGTTTAAACTTTGTATTTTTCTTATGTATACACATATTAGTTTAAGACAGAAGAATGTAAAAGTATATCTGTAATATTTCTAAACAAATATAAATGGTATATTAAAAATAATATACGTAGTAATAATGAAAAGAAGGAATATATATATATATATATATATATGAAATTAGTATACGATGAATATGAGAAAAATTATAAAATCATTTTAAGCCATTTTAAAGGAAACGTATTTGAAAATATAATTATGATGGAAATGAGAAATAAAATCATATAAAAAGGAAATTTTTTACAAAAAATGTTTTGACAAAAAAATTATTTCAAACATTTTATTGCTTTTATTTCTTTGAATTTTACATTCTAAATATAAAAGTAAATAGGAATATGGACACTTAGAATTGTTTTTATTGAATACCTGTGAGGACCTGCCTTTCATTCCATAGAAAGACGTATCGTAATTTAGAACGAAATAGGTAGAAAAGAAAATAGATATAAAGAAAGAACAAAACAATATTAAAATCTCATAGCTGAAACGGAAAAATATATTATTTCACATAGATATTGGATAGTACATCATACATCAGAGTTATACCGTTACGCAACATCACATTAGACAGTCGTGAAGACCTGTCGATACATTACAACCCAAAACAAATAGATGATACCAACACAGCAGAAGGATATATATATATAGATACGGCAAGTCTCCAGCTCCAAGCCTTTCCAATATTCGTCAACTCAACCTGATCACTTGGCTACTCATAAAAATTTGAGTACCCAAGAGTTTAAGAAAAACATAAATAAACTCCTGGTCAGACATGGGTCTGGTCTGAGTAAACGGTTAAGTTGTTTAACTTGAAAAACATTTGAAATAAAAGGTATCTCGTAAGACTCTCTGCAAGTAAACACGAACAAGTTTTTCCCTTACGATAACCAAAACATTTGATAGGAAATCCAGTTGTATTATTAGCGTTTAGGGTTTCAATATAAAATAGGAAATTGTTGGAATGCTTACATCTCACGTTCCAACATGGGCACAATCAAAACCGTACAGGAACTTATTGGAGATTGGATTCCATATAATGGTAGGGCTACTAGGGTACCGCCCGTCACAGTACGTGGTCTAGATCACCGTACCGAGGATCCACTCTGATCCCCTACAACACAAGACCGGAGCTACCCCTTACTGGATAGTCCGAATAAGACAACCCTGAGGTTATGGCCAAAAACAGTCCACACAGCCGAAAAAGGGACCTCTAGACAGGGGAAAATCTTATCCAACTTGGGTGCTACCTACTCAGCGTTGCGTGCACCTCCCCTGTTTTAGCCATTCCCAGTTGATGAGGCTTGAGGCTACGATTACTTTTTAGAACACATATCTTGGAATGCTCATCGTCCTCCATTGATGATGGTCTGATCGCATTCATCCATACAAATAGCCCTTGCACCCTGAATCTTCATCTCGATCTTCACTTGAGATTCATGACCTATTGTTTAATTTGGATCGATGTGGTTTTTGGAATAAAAAACTTGATATCTGATCTCGGTCTCATCGAAATCTAAACGTTTCTTTTGAGGCTTGTTTAAGTAAAACAATTTAATTCAATTCAAAACATTATATTCACACAGTATTTCATCATAGATAAATAATTTACATTTATCATAGCTCAATCCAAGCAATTCATATTATAGAATATTACAAATTAACATACTAGAGATATTAATCGATCCAAGACATTCAATACAAATTAATCGTCCATAAGCAAGATTAATTATCACATAATTTATAATTAATTTAATTAATACACAATAAATTAATTATTTATGAATTAATTACTTATAATCCTACTTAATTAATATTAATTAATTACAACCATTTATTATTATTATTATTAATTAATTATTGGAATTAATTATCATTTAATTATTCACATTAATTAATTATTCTTTAATTATTCACATTAATTAATTATCCTTTAATTATTAATTAATTATCATTAACTATTAATTAATTATACTTAATAATTAATTAATTAACCTTTAATTATTAATTAATTAACCTTTAATTACTTAAGACCCTAATTAATTAAAGATAAACCATTTATCTTAATTATCATTTAAATCTTATTTAATAAACCTTGGAAATAATTTATTATTAACATACGAATTAACTTAAGATCTTTAAGTTAATTAAAAACATTTTACTTTTTTTTGGCAAGGCCGACGGGGTTGGGTGGTCCCCGATCATTTTATTGCAGCACCATAAGAAACATAACACATATAACACAGTGAAAAGCTAATAGAGACACTACGACATAAATGGCCTTCTGCAACACAAAAAAAATATTGGGTCAGACCCAAAAAATGTTGCCATAGGTCTATGGCAACACTTTTCGGGTGACGCAATTTTTGCCGTTGCCTTAGACCTCAAAGGCATCATTTTGACTATCTAAGGCAACATAAGTAATATTGTTGCAATAGAACCCTATTTGGGTCTATAGCAACATCCATATGTGTCTGTAGCAACATTCCAAAATGTTGCTATAGATATTAACTTTCTGAATTTGTGGGGCCTACAATGTAGAGCATATTTGATATTTTAATAGAATAAATGTTTATTTAATAAAATGCTATTGCACAGAATTTCATATTCAAAAAGTAATTTATTTAAATAAATATTTTATTTCAACATTTGAAATAGTACAAATTCCCGACTCCACTATTTTACAATTCAATGATATATAACACTGATATTCACATATACAGATATTCCTCATTACATCACTCAGTTCACTCATTACATATGCAGTTTCAATTTATACAGACACTGACAAATATATGATGAGCCAAGTGCCGAGCCGAAGGCGAGCCGAGTAGCGGGTCTAGTCTTCAAGCTCAAGCACATTTGATTTGACTCTGTCTTCAAGCTTGTATCCAGCTGTCCAGTCTTCAATACCTGTCACATATAATTCAAAAGCAGTAATCTAGAAAATAATATTTAACTCGAACAGAAAATGAAAATATTTTTGTTATATTATTTGCCTCAGGTATTTGGGTTGTTTCTTTTCATATTTTTTCAGACAGGGACCAAATATTTGCACGGACAACCTGTGAATGCACAAGTCAGCTGTTCACAAGTGCATAAGCTAAAAATGAATGCAACACATGGATACAAGACAGTATGGAAGACAGCAAGCAACAGTTCAGGCAAAAATGCACAAAGGAGAAGCATTTATGTACTGGAGTTTTAGAAATATACTGGAGTTGAAGCATTTATAAATTATAGATGTTATTTCTAATTCTGTATTTAAAACCCAAGTTGAAGGATTTATTAATTAAAAAAATTTCTATGAAGTATAATACTTCAAAGACCAAATTAGATTGCTCACTGAAATAATCATGTATATAACATAAAGGAAATTACTTGCTGAAAATAACTAAATAATATTATTAGTTACCTTTACGTGATGAGAATTTAGGTTTCCATTTGCGCCATCACAGCATGAGCCGGAGTCCCACACATAGGGTGAAGCAACACATCCAGCCCAGTAAAGACGCTTAACCAAAGTCCACAATCTTCAGATTACCTATGATATTGATAAGGCAAGAGCTAAATAGCATAAAATTTAGGAATCTTCCCAATTTTTATGCTATTCAACTATGCCTCATCAATATCATTTAGACCTTATACCATAGTGACAACATCTATGATTGATGGAAACGCACCTGTGTTAAAACATATAATTCAGATTTTACCAAATTGGGATTATTTGTCGTAAACGCACCTGTGTTAACATCTATATTCATTCACCAAAAATATCATAGGTTCAGTCTCCACAGTCCAAGCCACTTGAGCACAGCAAACACACAATAGAAAAAAAATATTTTTTATTACCCAACTGTATGGTGAACTGAATAGCAATGTAAAGATTTTTGATGTTAGTATACATATTTTTTAACAATAGCGCAATTGTACAATAGTGATATGATAAAAAACAAGATGGGTTTTAGAACAAGTTTTCAAACAAAATGGTGTGTTAGAACTATTTTTTATCATCTTAACAAGTGTTTTGAGAAATAAATCAAATAGCAGTAGATAAAACTTTATCATTCAATTCATCAGTTATCTTTACTTTTGGTGGAAATATTTGACAGAAAACAACAGAGTATTCATACTTGTAAACTAGTCCTTCATTTTTGACAATGTTACACATGCAACCTTCTTTTGTTACTATATCAGCTGTAGTGGACAAATGATTCATGGCCAAAGATATGGGTTTCAAAAACACAGCCGGCCAACAAAAGCACCAAGCAGTAGCACATGGTAATCCCAGATTTAAAACCATGATAGTAATCAACAAATTTGATTTTCATAAACATTAAAATAAGCTTACATCAAATCCTCGTAGGACATAGTTGCTGTAATACCATGATAGTAATCACAATGAAATCATTAAATAACATTTAAATTCTTTCTTTTGAAATAATATCCGAATTACTTAATCATTAACTCAAAATTCAGAACCTTATAGCAAATAAAATTAAAAGGAGAAATAGGAACAGCAAAAGTAGGGAATGAAAATACCTTAGAGAAGTTAGTACGATTTCTAAGCAAAATCGAATCGTGATTCTTCGTTCCCAGTTCGAGCTTCCAGACATTACGTTTCTGTTCGAAATTCCTTCCAGGCAAAAACGATTTCGTGCTTTGAATTCGTGAAACCCAGCTTGCAATCGAATCAGTTGAGGAGGAGACTACATCGAGCGGTGGAGGGTGATTTGCGAAGGAGGATGGCTTGCGATGGAGCACTGGAGCGAGCCGGAGCCTGGATCGAAGCGAAATCGGGAACCCCTAAATCGAACCCTAACCAAAATCGACAGAGAAGAAAGAAAATAAAAAGTTACTTGCGGAGACTTTTTTCTTCGCGGCTCCAAAAGATCAAGGAGTGGTGTTCGGATTGATGAGGTGTCACGTTCTCCAATGTAGGATTTGCCTTGGTAGATTGACGCGGATCAGTGCGAAAGATATGCAAAGGTCTGCTATAGCAACACTATAAAAAAAAATTGCATCAATTACACTTGTTTAGCTAGAGCAACACATTTTTATGGCTAAGGCAATATCAAAAATTCAACGTTGCATTAGGACCAAAATTGTATAGCTATCGCAACATTTTACCTGGCAACACCTTGCAAAAATGTTGCAGAAGGCCATCTATGGCGTAGTGAGAACAGAGGTAAACATAGTGCTACAAAGAACTGGAAACTAAAAAAAGAAAAATCAAAACACAGTTAACTCATGTAGAAGGATTGATATATTCCTGGATCGAATGAGAATGTAAGCATACCCAGAAAATTGTTGATCTCATGAATTATCCAAAGCTAGAACATAGCTTCAGTTTTGCGTTGTTGGCATCAAAAACTCTAATCTTACGTTCTCTCCAGACCGCTGCGATAAAGCTCTTCAGTACCGCACAAAAAATTCTCTTTTCTGTTTGCATGTGGCCTGTTTTTGCATAGATAATATTCCACTCGACCTGGTTGTCATGAGAAATGTCAAATCTACAGAGTTTAGTCATTACTGCAGCCCAAACTTGCTTAATTTCTGAGCATTCGAAGTAGAGATATTCAACAGTCTCAACTTGATCATAGCAGAAAGAACAAAAAATGTCAACAGTCATTCCCATGCACGCAAGCTTTGCCTTATTCAAGATAGCACGATTAAGTACATTCCACAGCAAAAGATTATCTCTCAAACTACATTCCATATTCCAAGTTCGCTTCCACCATTTCCACTTTGGCTGTGCAGTGTTCTTCATCAAGTAATCATATGCATCGCCTATTTCATACCTACCTAGTCTTTTTATCTCCCCAAACAAGCTTATCAAAGGTAGAAGACAACGGAGTATACCTTCTGACCAGATTCCAAATGTTCTGAACTCTCGGGTTGGAAGAAAAGGTATATGTATTCTGAAAGTTAAAGAGAACATCCCTTACCTTCGCTGCCAAGTGTATTCCAGTCTGTTGTATCTCATTGTAAGTGAGCTGACGTCTAAGTATCATCCCCCTGTCAAGCCATGGATCATCCCAGAAACTCACACTGTATATAGGATTAGAGTTCAGTTGAATGAGAGGGAGTAAAGTCTCCTTAATCTTGAACACTTTGCCATGTCCAACTCACGTTTTGTGGCTTTATCATATTCCATAAACTCATTCGCTTGACAACATTTTACTTTTTTAATTAACTACTTAATTACACTATTTAAATTATTTAAATAAAAGACATTTAATAAAATATCTTAAACATAATAAATTTAAAACAATTTATTTTATAACTTTTAACTACTTCCAAACCTAAATAAAACAATTATTATTTAAAAAAATTTGTTAAGAAATTGTTTTGAACATGTTTTATTTTAAAATTTAAAACTTGCTAATATACTATAGCTCAGACCCGAGACACTTCCTACACCAACCCGAGCCTATTCCCGAGTCAAAAGCACTCTTCTTCTTACCTTTCTTTTTAAAACTTTGTTTTTGGTTTAAATTTAAAAACTGGCATAACATGTTAAACCCTCATGAACTACCCGAAAGCACACTTGATCCGTCACTTCATTTCCCCGAGTTCCCACCCAAAACCTACTCCATCTCCTACAACCCAAACCCACTGATACACCACTGGCACACGTACACGTGCACAGGCGGATGCGGCTGCTCCAGTCATCGCAGCTATGCCCAACATGTCGAAGACAACCTTGCCTAAGGTTCCGACCACGTAGAACCCTGTAGCAATCACTAAATCAAAAATGAGCACAAACGAACCCACTGGAACAAATAGATCATCTAAGAACCTCCTCGACCTGCCGCCTACGACCACCAGAAAGCTCGACACTCCGACCAAATCCTCGCCGCAGTCCCACACTTTGATTCCCCCACCTCTGATCATCTCCGGTGCTTCGACGACGCAGCAAACGCCACTTAAACCCATCGACCAAAATAGGCAAAAAAACCCTAAAATGATGTCGTGCAGCCTCCACGATGATCGAAAAATTCTTCGATCATTTTTCCCGAGATCACCGATCTCCAAGCTACCTCGAGCAGCGATCCCAACCGCCCACCTTGCTCCAATCATCAGAAAATGCCAAAAAACCCTTTCCCGTTCACCCACGAATTCTCCCCAATTACTAAACTATAAATCTTGATTTTATTTTTAAAATTCATGGTTTTCGAAAACGATTCAAATGATGTAGGTGAATCAAGAAATCATGACACTCGAATTTTTAACGTGCATTGATTTTCATTTTATTTTCTAATTTTCCCAAAAAACTTAAACTAATTATACTTAAAAATATTTTTAAAATTAAGATCTTGATAATTTAAACATGTCTCGTTTAAACGTCAAAGCCTATAAGAGAATAAGTGAAGAGATTTTGATTTTTTGAATAAGTTTTGTATCTATGAAACAGGAACAGAGGATACCATATCCAAACACAGACATACATACACATCAACTATAAATTGATATGCATGCAAGCATATTTACATTCATGCAAACATTTTGCATAGTATTATTTCAAGCATTTGTCACATGCAATCAAGGAATAAACAGTTTTAGTTTTAAAAAGTTAGTTTACTCACTGGAAATGTTGAATAGAGGATCTTCTTTGAAATCTAGAAATATTTGATTTTGAAAGCTGGAAAATTATGTTGATTTTTTATCCACTTGCTTAGTTGAGTTAAACTTTTCTTGAGCTTCAGGTTTTGAGATTTGTAAAAGTTTGATTTTGTAACGACCCCGACTTCCTACGCCCAGGAAGACATATCGTTATTAAGAAAAGAAAGAGGTGAGAAAGTAGAAAAGATAGAGAAGAAGAAGAAACAACAACAGAATCTCAACAGCGGAACGGATAAAATATAATATATCATATAAGAGAGTACATAGTATCATATACATTAGAGCTACACAGATAATACAACACATACTAGACAGTTATAAACACCTGTCTAGTTAATATAACTCAAACATCACAGAGATACAACACAGCGGAAATACAGAATAAACACAACACAGCGGAACCAATATATATCTACAACGCTGAAGCCACCTGCTCCATTTCTCCTCCAGATTTCGTCAAAGCTAACGTGAATCCCTTGGCTACCCGTAAAAATTTGGGTACCCGAGAGTTTACGCAAAACAAAAATAAACTCCGAGTCAGACATGGGTCTGGTATGAGTAACAAGTTAAAGTTGCTTAACTTTGAAAATCTTTTGAAAATAAAAGGTATCACATAAGACTCCCTACACATAAACATGGAAAAGTTTTTACCTTACGCTAAACAAAACATTTGATAGGAAATTCTGTGATATTATAATAGGTCTAGGGTTTTCAAGTAAATAGAAAATAGCCGAAATTGTTACATGATTAAATTCCAGCTACTAGCCACCAAAGTGGGTAATACAATCAAAACCGTTGGTACTTATTGGATTGTGGATTCCATACAATGGCAGGGCTACTGGGGTACCGCCCGTCACAGTACGTAGCCTAGATCAACGTACCGAGGATCACTCCCGACCCCCTGCAACACAAGGCCAGAACCATTCCTTACTGAACAGTTCCGAACAAGATAACCCTGCAGTTGGTGTACATCCAACCGCCCACACAGCAGAATAAAAGGGACATCTAGACAGGGGAAAATCTTGTCCTGCTTGGGCATGACCCACCTAACCTTGCTGCACCTCCCCTGTTTTAGCCATTCCCGGTTGATGAGGCTTGAGGCTGTGTTTACCTTTATAGAAAACATTTCTTAGAATTCTCATCGCCCACCTGACGATGTGTTGAAAGCATTCAATCCATACAAGTTCGTTCCGGGTTCGAACGAAACCGAAGGCATTATCTCGTTACACTCATTTTGGAATCAGCCTCAGAGTCAACGACGACAACCCTTGCACTATGAATCTTCATCTTCACTTCAGATTCACGACCTATCGTTAATTTGGAATCGATGTGGTTTTCGGATATTCCAAATAAGGAAAACCGATCCCGGTCTCATCGAAATCCAAAACGTGTCTTTTAGGGCCAAGTTGTCTATTTAGTCTTAACAGTTTAATTCAACATAATCAATATACACACAGATGGATAATTCATAATATCACAACAAATAATCCATCATCTCACATACAGATAATCAATATTATCATCCATCAGATAAGTAAATATTATCCTACTTAAACCAACCATCCATATCACAAGATATTACCCATCTCATATCTGAGATCACAATCATCAAATGAAATATCAATATCATTCATTCATAAGTAATGATTTATAATCATACCATTTGTAATTAATTTAAAATTAATTAAATTAACTACTTCTATCTATAATTAATTTAAAGTAAATTAAATTAATTACTTTATCTATAAATCCTGCTTATACGACCAATAATTAAATTTATACAAATTAATTAATCTTTGGATATTTATCTTGATTAACTCCTTTGATTAATCATTTTCTAATTACAGTAAGTAATTAGAAATTAATTAATCTAAATTATTCCTAGTAATTAACTTTTAATTACTTCATTTATAATTAATTACATTTATTCTTACTTAATTACATAAATTAATCTCCACATTATTAATTATTTCTTAATTAAACAATTCTTAATTTACATCATTAATTATATTAATTAATGATCTCTAATTCAGATTAAATTACTTTATTAATCACATTAAGTGATTAATTCTTAATTAAACACAATTATTAATCACCTTTGATTAATATCAACCAGTAATTAATTATCCTTAATTACTCATATAAATAAATTAATTATCCCATAATTAATTATCTCCATTAATTAATCCTCTGATTAATTTCAAAATTAATTATCCAAATTACTTTATTAACATATCATCTTTCACTAATCACATTCAGTAATTATCATTAATTACTTTCTTAAGTAATTGTGCTCCATTGCGTACACTAAGTAATTACACTTATCAATTTATCAAATGATTTCCTTAAATTAATTAAAATAAATTAACTAACTTAAATTAATCATCTTATTAATTACCATAAGTAATTAATCTCTTAATTACTTTTATCAAGCAATTACATTTAACAATTTACAATAGATTATCCAATTAATCTAATTAATTATTCAAAATTAATCCTATGTATGAATTAATAATCCTTAGTTAATTTATCTACATTAACTAATAACATTTCTTAATTTACTTCTTAAATGATCTTTAGTTATAAATCAATTTAAATTATTAACTTAAATACATAAGTCATTCCTTAATTACCCTATTATCCTTAAGATAATTTATTTCTTAATTAATGACTTCATTAACATTACATTTTAAATTTTAATATCATTTGAATTGAAGATTCAAAATGATTATAATTTAGATTCAATTTAAAATCTTTTAAATAAATGTAAATAACATTTACACATGAACTTACAATAAAAAAATCTTTTAAATTAAACTACTTGAATTTTAATTCAAATTTAAATTTCCAAATTACATTAATATTTAACCTGCAAACCTCAAGTTAAACAATTTATTTATTTTCCATTCAAAAATCTTTAATCAAAGAATTCTCAAAAATCAAGTTAATTTTTACTTAAACAAATTACTTGTCAACGATTTTACTTGAACTCATTCTTAAAACATTCATATTTAAACTGATTTAACTTTCAGATTTTGAATTCTAAGTAAACTTGAATTTCTCAATTTATCTTGATTTAAAACTTCGATTTAACTTTCCTTTGACAACTAGAATTAGAAACTCGATTTTTAAATCCACATCTATTTTAAACTTTAAAATTCAAATATCCATTTGAATCAAAAACCTTAAAAAAAATCGAATTTAACTGCAGCAACATTTTGTTTCAGATCTAATTTTAAAATCTGGAAATTTTCAAGTTTTAAATCTGAAACCCCTTTAAATATTTTAAAACTGCATTTTAGATTCAAAATATAAATTTGAATTTTATACTTCTAATTAGATTTAGACTTTGTTAAATTTTAGTTGACAAACTTAAATTCAATTCCATCATGATTTCAACTAACTTACATTTCATTTTGTTTTAAATTTAGTTTAAATTTAAAATCTACAGGCAGTTTATACAACCTGTAGTAAATCAACTCTCACCTGAAACCTAAACAAAATGCTTCGGGTCAATTACCTTCCTGCTTCGAGTAAAAATGTAAATAACCCGAGACTTTCCCCGAGCCCAAAACCTGCACACTAAAAACTGTGACAATTCAAACCTGGAACCATCACAATTTACAACCCTATTCACTGCTTCGAGTTCTCCATCACATTGCTTCGAGTTACATACTCGATTGACTCGAATAATTTTCCAGTTCAAAACTCTACACCCAAAAAATCAACACCACCATACCGCACTGGCACGGTGCACGTGCACCGTGACCCCAGCCACCTCCGGCCATCCTCTGGCACTCCCACACGACGCCAGTCACCTCCAGATCCTAACACAACCCCCAGAAGCTAACCACTTGCTCGAAAACAAAAAAAGCCTTCCCTCTAAAACCTGGAAACACAACAAGCAACAGCCCCCAAAACCTGTAACCTCCACCGCTCTTCAAACTCCGACCACCGGAGTACCACCGCCTCTGGCTACAGCTTCTACCATGTCCCCGCAACCATCCCCCAGAGTTCCATCGAACTCGATCCCTTCTTGGCCCCGAAACGATCAAATTTCCAGCCATAGTCAAAACTAGGTCTAGGAGATAAAACTAGCTATCATCGTCACCTCCGGTCATAGATCAACTTCCTGAAAATTTTCCTGGCCTCACCGACCATCCATCTACCTCCAAAATGAACCTCAAGCCCTCCGATCAACTACATTTCCAGAGGCAACCCAAAATGCTCGAATTGTTCGACCCAGTAAAGCATGTTCATAGCTCAACTAAAAAAATGTAATTTGAGTTTTAAAAATCCTAATTTTGATTTAGTAATCAGTTCATAAACTTGAATTGATGGATCATGACCACTGAATTTTGACTTGTTTTATAATTTGCTCTGTTAATTCATTTTGTTTTCTTTTCAGGCTTACTCAAATTTGTATTTAACTTTCTTATAAATTTTAACCATCCATCTATGCTAATTCAAAAATTTTAGACTAAGTCCTAATCCAAACAGTAAGGAAGTAAAAAGATGATGACTTTTAAATCACACTGATACTTGAAGTAAGAACAGCATGTTACCGAAATAGCTATACAGAGATATCACAAACAATATATACATATTACAGACATCAACCAAGCAACCATAGCTAAAATTTTAAACCTTAAAGATGATGTTACTCACCAGTGATAGAGATGGACAGAGCACTTTTATTTGTAAAACTTTGGACGTCAAAACTGGAAAATGGTTTTCTTTGATTTTCCTGTTAAATTCATCTTGTTTGCAGTGATGTATTATTATTATACAAAGCTTCAGTTATAAAAAATATAAGTGTTTGCTATACTATGCTATGTTGAACGAACTAAAATAGTAGGATATATAAATAGGAAAACTGTTGAACAGCTGTAGGTTACCATATGTACAAGTTTCACTTGTTTTGATATGGAAGATTTTTGTATCTGAGAGGTATAGATTTATATTCACTTGAATTGACAAAATTATGTGCTGAGATGATAGTAATTAAGACTTCGTTCCTCTATTAGTTGACGTAAGTATAATTATGTACAGCTGCAAAATGATATGTGTAAGTGTACAAGATTTAGCTTGTATATGAAGCTACTTGTTAAAGATATTTGTTTTATTTTATTTTTAGTTTGAACTATAATATACATCTTTTGTGAGGTGTTATTTCCATACTTTGACCACTTTCATTTGACTAGAATGAAGATATTTTATTTTGCTTTGCATACTTGTCTTTTTCTTTCCTATTCTTACCTGCATACTTTTATTATTTTGTCTTACATACTTACAAGCATGTGTTTTGAATTTTACTTTGCATTAGCTTACACTACAAATTACTTACAGGCCTTATTCTTTCTTTTTTTTATCTTTAGTCTGGTTATGCTTTATTACATATATAAAGTTGCTTTAGTTATTTGTTATAAATTTAGTCTAAGCATTTAGTTCTATTTCTAGCATGTGTGTTTACTTTTATTTGTCTTATTATTTTTAACATAGACTAACAAATATTTGATTACTTATTATTATTTTACTTTATACTTATATTAATATTAATAAATGTTTATTTTAATTTGAACATTTTGAAACCTTTATTTTTTTTCCAAATCATATCTTTAACTCAAACACACACATATATATAAATTAAAGTTGAAATAACAATTTCAATAAAAATTCATTTGTAAAGATTTACATTATTAATAGACCTCATTATTAAGTCAAAATGATTAATAAAAGAAGTTATCTCTTTATTAATAAACTACTTAATTTTATCAAGCTAAATTTAAAACAAATTTAACAACCCTTTTGCTAAATTTAAATGTAAGCTAAAATTATTTTAAACAAACTAAACTTAAATCTTGAGTAATTTAAAATCATATAATCATTTATTAAATAGCTTAATATCCAACTTCTAAATTATTAAAAATATTAGAATTAGAAACATGTTTATTTATTAAATTTAAAACAAAGATTATCCATTTACAATATATACAGATATATACACATTATAAATAGAAGGCAATTTGATTAACTTTTAAAAGATAAATTATCAGTTAAATATTAATTTAAAAGAAGATTATTAAATTAATAACAAATATTATCAAATCAATTTAATTTTTAATGTAGATTATTAAATTGATATTGTCCCAAATTTCCGGGATATCACATTCTTCCCCCTTAAAATAATTTCGTCCCCGAAATTTAAAACAAAGGCAATTTAATAATCCAATTAAAAATTTAAATATGAAACACAAGCATATATCAACATAAACTAACAATCGTAGCAACCAATTCATCCAAACAAACAAATCTAACTATCCAGACAAAATTCTAAATAGAATTTTCTCGAGTTTCCCCAAGTATAAATACCGGGTTACTCGCCCTATAGAATCCAAACAACGAATACTACTACTAAACTACAGAGTTCCTACTCATCTAAATCTACTAAACAAATTAAAATATCAGACCAAACTCAAGTCTGACCCTACAACCGAAATTCCCTTAACTACTGACTCTAAAATCAGAGATAAAACTTACACGTACTCCCTCAGAGATACGTGAAACACTCCGAATTCCAGTTATCCAAACTGACAATCCAATTCTGAAACCAAACACTTATCCAAAATCAAATCTCCGATTACGGACTCCAAATTTCTTCGTCTCTTATCCATAAAACTCTTCGGACGATCCTAGGCTTCCTTCATCTTTCCTGATCAGCTCAACCCTTGCTGATGCCCTATAAACAAACTGAACCAAAGACAATCCAACAAATGGATCTTCCCAAGATCAACCAAAACTCAGAATACAACTCTGTTCTAGATCAGAAATCAGAACTCACATCTCTCGTCCGGAGAGATAAAACAGGTGCACTCCAATCTGGTCTTAGATCCTGAAAAATTTCTCGTAGAACTCTCTAATCCAAACACTGCAACATCTACTTGCTTCCAAAATAAAACAGCTGCCACCATGCTTCCACTGCGCAACTCTGACTGAACAGATGAAAATGCTGATTATGAACTCAAGCACAGACTGGTCAACACATTCCAAAAATAAAACTCAGGAGTACCTCCAAAATTCTGAGCTGCTTCACCAACTCAATTTCCAGATGTTAACAAAACTCTAACTTCCAGAAGACATCTAGAGAAATCTCTGAAATCCCAAAAGAACACCCAAACCATCGCAAGTCACTTTTGCGATCGATACAGCCAAATTCCAAAGATACTGCTCTCTTTTTTTACAAATTATATAACGTACGCAATTTTTCGTTGCCGAAAAACCGAATAGTTAGGGTTTTAAGAAAAAGAGAAAGGTAGAAGAGAGAAGAAGATAGAAAATAGAGAGAAAAGAAAATAGAACGGAATAGAAAATAACAGAACAATAACAGAATCTCACAATCGCAGCGGAACAACATATAATAATAAATGAATAATCTTTAAACAAAGAACTATATCAGTTATTACATTTTATACATTACATTACATCACATCAGAGTGTACAACATCAAACAACATCAAACAGCGGAAAAGAAATACTATATACTAGTAATACGCCATGCCATCCATCTTGCCTCCAGCAACTCCTGAATATCCTGATAAACCTTAACTCTTGACTGCCCGTGTGGAAATTGGTGGCCACCCAGAGTTTAGGAAGGAAAACAATAAACTCCGAGTCAGTCATGTGACTGGTGTGAGAACTCAAAACAGTTTATTTATCTTTAAAATCAAAATAGAGGAATATTTTTAAAGTCAATTCGCAATGCTTTTAAAAATGAGACTACCATAATGCCTCCCGCACACACACACAATGCAAACGCAGAATCGGAGGAGATTTCTCCTTATGATAGTCAAAGATGCTTGATACGTATTTAAAAAGAACATTTGATATTATTGCTAGTGCATAGTGTAGAGAAAATCATTTTGAAAATAAAGATATAAATCTTAGCCAACATACGACCATTATCGTATGCGTACTATAGCTACCATCCAAACAGTGGGGCGCCACCATAAGTGAATGATAGGTTCTACAACTAATACCGTACAAGATCGTATTGTTTCTTTGGATTTCCAACGAATGATCAGGCTAAGGAACTTCCCATTGCCACATGAGAATTCCTCTGGAAGGACATCCCCGAGAACCAAACCGGATCTCTGCCAACACAAGGCCGGGTTACCCCTAACTGAGTAACAACTGACCGAGTATGCCATCCCCCGGTCCTTTGGGACCTTTAACCGAGCGCTCGTAATCAATTCACACAATCATAAAGTGTTTTCAACATGAGTAAGTATCTGGGCTCCATACCATGATACCACCCTTTTCCAGAAGGAAATGCACATACCCTAAAGGGCGCTACCCCTCATAACCTTGCTGCATCTTTCCTGTTTTGACCATTCCCGGGGTGTGAGGCTCGACGAAGTCACGTCCACAAAAACACACTTTATACAAAAGCCGTGCTTTGGGTCAACAAATGATCATAGAAATGATCACCAAGATAGATGATCAAATAAATGATCCTATCACAAATAATCAACACAATGATCATTTCACAGCAACACTCAGCATGTCACATTACCAAATTGGGAATATATTGCTGATAACCTTCAACTACATAACCTCTGAGCTCGTACGTCTCAGAGAAGGGTGTTAAGCTAAAAGAATAAATTCTCCGCCACCAACAGAAATATATTTGAAAGAAATCTGCTTTATATCTCAATTTGTAATGTTAGACATACTATCCATACAAGTCTGTTTCGGGCTCGAACAGAACCGAAGGCACTTACAAAGAAGTCCTTGCAATCCGGATATTCGCAATCCTGATCGGATTTCCCATCACATATGGAGAACTCTATATCGGAGCAACTCGGTGCAGAGTCAATCGACAGGTCATCCTATCGCTCTCGCAAATACTGGGTCTTCAACACCGATCTTCAATGCTATCCATTACGTCGTATCACTATTCGGAATGGGTAATCCGAATAACAAGCGCAATAATTTAAAAACAAGTGTAGCATTCAAATTCAGTAAATCACAACAAATAACCTTCAAAGGTAAATATTGATAGTTGGTTATTGAACTATCAATGGATATGCACAACATCACCAGATTCCAAATAATTTTCCAAATTATTTATTTCCCAAAAATATCTTTACAAGATATATAATTTCAATATGTCAAAAATAAATCAATATTTATCTTTAAACAACTTCCCTTTTCATTCATAAATTCTATAGTGAATTTATATTTCAAAATATTTATGAATAAACGATTTCAATTATTCATTTTCAATTTATCTTCAAAAAGTTAAATTCTCTAAATATTCACTTCATATTGGAAAACATTTCCATACTTATTTAATAAGTAATTCACAAATCCATTTATTTCCAACACTTGGAAAATATTCAATATACTTGAATCGAAATTAAGTATATATTTCATTCTTTAAGGTAAACATGCTCTTAAACATATTTATTTGGGCCAAAACGAATGTTGCGTAAAACATCGTTACGACGTCCCAAAATCTCTAGAATAGGAATTAAAATAGATATATAAATCCCAATACTATACAAAACATTTCCTTTCGGAAATCATTTACTATAACAACTGTGTTATAGTCCACCATTTCCTTCTATTTCTCGAAAACATCTATTTCAACAATAAATGTTGAAATCTATGGTTTTGAATCTCAACACATTTAAAACATCGTTAGATTGTTTTAATTCAATTTAAAACATCGTTAGATCATTTTAATTCAATTTAAAACATCACATTCAAAACAATTTCTTTAACATATTATTCACTATTCAAAAACGTGAATATACTACGTTAACAATTTCATCATTTCTATTCATTTTGTTTCAAAGGATTATTCACTATTTAAAATGTGAATATAACTCCATAAATAAGTTATAAAAATTAACTTATCAAACTAAGTCGTTTGCGGATTTATAAAACAACGTTTATAAACTCCTTTATTATTTATTTTATAACAACTTCCTTTTATAAATTCCTTTATTAACCTATTCAATTCATAACTCAATTATAAACCAAATGTTCATATTATAAGTGAAATACTTATAATTTATTTGTTTGCAAAATCGTTCCTTTGAACTTCATAATTATAAATCTTATAACTTATAAGATTCAATTATTTATCCAAAACCATTGGTTTAATAACTTTATAAATTTTATAAACCTACTGCTTATAAAATTCCATTTATAACTTCACCGTTTATAATTCTATAAATTTCATTCATTTATGAAATTCATTCACAATTCATTCTAACACTTATAAAAGCTCGTTTTATAATTCAAATATTTTGATTTACAAATTATCAATTTATAAATCTTTTATATAAATCAATTCATATTATTCTTTTAAAACGTCTTTAATCTCCTTTATAATTTCACCATTTTGATTTATAAAATAATCAATTTTATAAATCCTATATTTAAACTTTTATAATAAATTCAAAAATCCCGATTAAACTATTTTATAAAATCATTAGCCTCATATTTTCAAAAATCAGCCTTTTACTATATTTCTCAAAAATTATAATTTTCATAACATTAAAATTATGACGTTTATTTATTTAAAATGAATCAATTCCAAAAATATTTTATAAACATATGCTTTCAAAATCACTTTAAAAATCATTTTAAAATTCCAAAACTTGGTCCAATGATGTTACACACCAAATAGTCAATCACGACAACAACGACATCATATATTATATGATAGTCCATCAAATATCAAAATATCTGAAGTAAAATAAATACTGTTGAGGAATCCAGTTGGATCCCTCCAACCTATTTTCCTGCATCCAAAAACATTAGCACAATACCAATTTCGTTCCAGTACGAAATTATCGCGGTATATGGGATTTAAAATATTATCCGCTTAATAGACGGTGCAATAGGGTCTCATCCGCTATACAATGCGGGAAATCAACAACTGCAATATATACATATGCCAATATATATTTGCTATTATATATAATACCAATTTCACTGTTTATGAAATATTCGCGGTATATGTTTTTAATAAATAACATCCGCTTACTAACGGCGCATAATGTCTATTTTAACAATCAATAGATAAAAATCATCATTCAAACATGCATTCAAATATTTTAAATCTAACTATTTAAAATTAAAATCGAAACCGATTCGATTGAGTGAGAAATTCTCACATTGATTTCAATTTCGTTTTAGCGATTTATTTCGAATAAAATTAAACGGACGTTTAATTTTACCTAAAATTCTCACTAACTCCAAACAACTCCAATCCAATTCCATCGCGTAGTGCTCGTCCATACGATTCCAACGCAACTGGTTTCGCGCATTTTCGACCTCGTATGAAAAAGATATGATTTTTACAAGTTACACGATTTAAACTATAATTAATTTACAACTTTAATTAAAATTTTAAACCCTAACTAATCGTGGTCGTAGGATCTCACCCAGCAACATCATGACCGCACGCCCTATCTCCCTCTTCACGTTCTCCCTACAGTAAAGAAACCGAACCCAATTTCAATTATTAGGGTTAATTTATGCTTCCACCACGTCGCGTTTGAAGGTGATCAGGGACTTCCATCACGTAGAGCATGACATGAGAAACACTCGGCTGCAAGCTTGGAGAACTCGGCCTCCATCATGGCGCACATTTCGAGGCCGACCGTATGGCCTTTGAGCCTGATTTTCTGACGATCCACCGCATCGATTTAGATCACAACCGTTGATAATGTTGCTCTCGACGAGCTCTACAAGTTTCGTGTTGAAGGATTCTTGAAACGAGGCTTGGATTTGAAGAAAACGAGGGAGAAACAAGAATCATTTTCGGCCATAGGTTTAGGGAGTGGCGGCTGCGTATAAACTAGGGTTAGGTTTTTTTTTTATTTGTGAATGGAGATGGTCTATTTATAGGAAAATGAACGAAACCCTATTCATTCCGGAAATTCCAAACTCCGATTTACACGCCGTAACCAGCGTTTCTAGGGTTTACCCCGCGTTCCGGACACAATGGAACATGTTTCGGAAGCTAATTCGGTCATCTGTGCGAGTTATGGCAATAAACGTTCAATTTAAATTAAACCGATTTAAACGATTTTCTAGGCGTTTTAATTTGTACCGGACAAACGGTAAATCCGATTGACACGAAATTTGAAACCATACAATAATATCACATTACGAATCCGATGAAACTCGTTTCGTCGAAATCCGATACTTTTTGAAAAATGGCTATTTTAACTCGCTAAATTAATATTAAAAACCAATTTCGATGCGTTTCGAGCTGCTACGATCAAACGATAACTCCGATTGCTACGAAAATTGAAATCAAGTAATAACTAACTATTACGGATCCAATGGAACTAGTTTCGTCCAATTCTGAGACTGTTCAAAAATTGACTATTTTCACTAGTCGATTAAATATTAAAATATTCAATTTTCACAAATTAACTTTTAATTCGATTTTAAAAGTTCTAAAATATCGTTCTAACTCCAATATGATAAAATAAAATTTTACAAATCATTTTCAATCATATTTAACTCGATTTTCAATTATTTCCATAATTTCACATATTAAATTATTGATTTAATTATTCAATTAAATCCAATTATTCGAATAAAATTTATTTGACTTATAAATCTCACTTATTAATATTTAAAATTAATTAAATATTCAATTTTTAAATTAATAAAAATTCTGGGTCGTTACATACTTCCCCCCTTAAAAGAATTTCGTCCTCGAAATTACTAAGTAAGAAAAGTTATAGAATCTATTAACTTTCCCAAAATTTCATAGTTAAACTTCTTATAATTATTTACTAAGTTTTCAAATCATACTTAGTTATCTTTTCAAAAACAACTACTATCGTTTAACTTTCAATTCCAAATCAAAGTCTAAGTTTTCAAAATTATCCAATATTCTCAATAAATTTCTAACGCCTTAAATTTTCGGAAAAATTCGCCATCGTCTCCTTTGCGCGGCTCGATCCAAAAAAAAAATGACAGTATATATATCACAAATATACACCTCATCAAGTAATGAGGCATCCCGCAGGGAAAAAAATGTAAAAGTACGATATTTAATCCGAGATATGTACCTTATATTTTATTAGCAAGCATATACGGCTAATATAGCGCGAAAGCGAGCTCCAAATGCGAAGCAAACACGATCCGCACCTACTAAACACTCAAGAAACAACATGAGAACCATGTATATAGACAATAGTATCGATATACAACATATAGCAACATAATAACTATATATGCCAACATAGCAAATGCAGTAAAAGCAATAATATTCAACCATCAACCAACTAGCATTCATAACCAATAAATATTCATTCATATTCTCATTAATATTCAATGAAATGGTTTCAATTTAAATCACATTTGATTCATTAACAGTGGATGTTTACTAACATTCATTTTCAATTAGTTTATATTCACTAATTCATATTCAAGTTGGTTCACTTCCAAATCAAATTCAATTCTATTTAAGATTCACTTAACTTCCAATTGAATTCCAATTACTTTAGCTTCCAATTTCATTAACTCTTAATGAATTATAAACAATCAACTAACAATCATATATCAACCAATGCATATTAATTACAACCAAATTCCTTTGCTTTCAATTGGTTTAATTAATTGATTTTTATTCAACTATTCAACTTTCAATTTCCTATAACCTAAGATTTTAATGAATTAACACTCAACTCATTATTTCATATCAATTATTCACATTTAATTGATTAATATTCAATCCATTCATTCAATTCAATTACAAAAGTTGAATTTCATTTATATAACTCAAGTTCACATTTATCACTTAACTTTATTATTTTACTTTGATACTAATATCAACTTCATTCAACATCTCTTAAGTTATACTTCCATTTCTAAAGTAAATTTCCATCCAAAAATCATCAAAATATCAATTTACAAATCTCTTATATAATCCCAATACAATAATGGCGGAATCAAATTTTTCATCGTCTTCCCTGCATCTCCATAATTTCTCGTCTCCATCCTCTGGTTCTTTCTCCCAATCCTTTCCTCCTCCGGCTTCTTACGCTCAAGTGGTCAAGAGAAATCTTTATCCTCGACAGCAAGTTGTGTCGCGTGATTCTAAATCAAGGTGGGTGGATTCTTTAAAGGGAAAATCTTTCTGTTTCAGATGTGGGGATCTCAAACACATCGCAAAAAACTGCCGTGACCTAATTAGATGTTTCGAATGTGATTGTTTTGGGCATAAGAGGTTTGATTGTAACAAGTATCGGGCTTCTGTTTCTTCACCGATTTCGAATTCTAAACCTTATTTGGATCCGATTAATCATGGTTTTCTTTTCGCTTTATCTTTTTTGAAGCTGAAAAGTATCTTGTGTGAAGCTTCTTGGGTTGACAGTGTTGTTGGGATTAATTATCTGGAAGATCTTTTATTTCATTTTAATATCATCAACGAACCTAATATTGGTAAAGGATATTTTAGGAGATTTGGCAATCCTGAAGATTATTTTGGTAAGGCCGAAGTCGCGTTTGATTCCAGTTCTTCTTCTTTTGATTTTGTTGATCATGGGTTCCAGTTTACGTTAAAATTCTTATTGCTGAGGGGTTTGATGATTACTCATCTCTGGTATAGGAAAAGAGAGGGTCTCTGTTATTTGATGATTTGTTCTATCACTTTGAGATTATTAACAAACCGAATATTGGTAATAGTGGTCTCGTTAAGGAAAAACTACTGTTTCTGATATTTTGTACCTAAGTAATGATCCTCTGGAGATTGTTAAGGATTGCTCTCCTAACCGTTTTGATGTTAGTGAGAATTATCAGGGTTTTGATCCCATTCTTCTTGATCCTGACGTTTCTGTTAGTATTAGTTCTTCTGGTTTGTTGGATAGTTCTTGTGCTGATGACCAGGATTGCTTTATTCTTGTCAAGTCTAAGAATTTCAAGAACAGACATAGTGAATTGGATAGCTTTGTGATTTCTACAGCAAACCATTTTGAGCTTTTAGAATTGGCTTCTTCCAGTAAAACTGTTGATGGAGTTATGGACCGTGACATTTTTGCTATTCCCTTACCTGACAGTTCGTTGGATATTCAACTGTCTGAATCACTTGGTGATGGTCTCATTGATGTTAATGTTTTTGCTGATCAAGGTGATAGGCTTAAGGATTGCTTATTTCTTTGTGAGTTCTTTATTGATACTGATCTGGATCAATATAACTTCATGGTTGATAATATTCTCGATTCATTTTTGGAGGTCATTCATTCGTCTTATCCAGATTATGGCTTGAGTTCACCAGTGTCTTCTGTCAACTTGCCTTTAGGCTTTGATAGTCCTGATCTGTACCCGTTTCTTTATTCCCCTAATAGCGATAAGATGGATCCTATTGTATCAGTTGGTTCTGATTCCCTCTTCTGCCTTGACTTTGTTGCTTTTCGAGATTGGTTACTTCCTGATGTTAATCTTTACGAGGATGAATTTATTGTTGAATCGGAGAGTGTTGTGGATGATTCTCTTATGTACTCGCTTAATCCAGTTTCAGAAGATATGCACGCTGTATCAATTGGTCTTGATGCACAGGCTCTTTCCTCTTCTTGTTCTTCGCATATTCATTCTGGGGATTTTGTTCCTAGTGATTTTGTTGCTCCTGTTTCATCAGTTGCTTGTGATGATGGGGATGGTATAGTTGATTCAAATAGTTTGGTTGGGAATGTTTTTCAATCTCTTGCTCCTTTGGGTACAGTGGGTTCTGTTGGTGCTGGTGGCATTTGTGATGTTGGAGTTGTTAGTTTGGTCGGTGATAATGTTGATGGTGTGTTGGATGAGAGGGTGTTTGGTGGTGTTTCTTTACCGTCCTGTTCTTCTTCGAAGAGAGGTAGAGGGAGAAAGTTTTCAGCTTCTAGCGGGATGGTTCGTCGTAGTGTCAGGATTAGAGGCAGTCATTCTCAGTCGTTAGGTGAGTTTCCTGGTTCGAACACCATGACCGGTGCTTCGGAATCAGGCTCAGGTGCGCATCTTGATTTGGGTAGTTCTTATTTGTCTTATGCTCTTGGTGATTTATCTGCTTCCGCTTTTAGTCAGTTAGCTAGTAGATCTGCTTTTATTTTCTCTGATATTGAGTTAGAACGTGAGTTTATTACAAGTAAGGAACTTGATAGGGCTAGATCTATGGGCTTATGAGAGTCATTAGTTGGAATATTAGAGGTTTGAACGACCTCAATAAATGTGATAAAGTCAGATTATTTTTTAAAGATTTTTCTATTGATATTGCTCTTCTTCAAGAGACCAAAATTGGATGTCCGGATTCTCGTTTTTTTAAAAGATTAGGTGGTTTTCGTTTTAGAAATTGGGTTTTTCTTCCTTCTGTGGGTTCTTCTGGGGGCTTAATGATTGGTTGGAAAGATAATCTCTTTAATTTACTTCAGTGTATTTAGAAGAAGCATTCTTTACACGTCATTTTAATTAATCTTTCTGACAATTCTTTTTTAAATATTTCTAATGTTTATGGGCCTAACTCCAAAATTGATAGGCGGACTCTCTGGAATGAATGCCTTGAGTTTAGGTCTTTCGCCCCTGGTCCTTGGATTTTAGGGGGTGATTTTAATGTGACTCGCTTTATCGGGGAGCGTTCTCCCCGAGAAAGTGATTATTTGGCTATGGAGGAATTCGATCAATTTATTATTCATTGTAATTTGATCGAAATTCCTCTATCCAATAGAGCATTTACCTGGAGCAATAATCGAGAATCTCCCTCTTTTGCTCTTTTAGATAGGTTTTTTGGTAGTGATGAAATTGAGGACAAATTTCCTATCTGTAAAGTGTCTGGGTTACCTTATACCCTCTCAGATCATTGTCCCTTAATTCTTTCTTGTGAGTGTCATAGATTTATAAGTAAAGCTTTTAAATTTGAAAAAATGTGGTTTCTTGAACCAGGTTTTTCAAATTTAGTCATTAATAAATGGTCCGCTATGAGTTTTTTTAGTCTTAAATATTGTGGCAATTCTGCCAAAGCTTTTGTGCTTAAGCTTAGATTTCTAAGGATTTTTCTTAAAAACTGGAATAAAAACGTTTTTGGTAATATTAAAATTAAAAAAGATAGCATTCTTAATGAATTGCTTAAACTAAATAAGATTGAAGAAACTAGACATTTAAATTTAGGTGAGAGAAATGTTCTTAATAACTTAAAAGATGAACTTTACTCTATTCTTGAAAAAGAGGAAGTTATGTGGAAACAGAGATCTAATTTTCAATGGATCAATGAAGGTGATAATAATACCAAAGTTTTTCACAATTTAGCTAATAGTAGAAAGCGTAGTAATACAATTAATTCCATTTTAGTTAATAATGTGGAATTAGTTGATCAACGCGATCTTAACAATGCTTTTACTGATTATTACAAAGATATTTTTGGCATCAAAATCAAGCATAGAGTTAGTGTTAGAGTGAATGATCTTTATCCATCAGCCTCTAACACTAATCTTTCTGATTTAGATGATCCTTTTACTGAAGAGGAAATCCATAAAGCCATTTTTGATTTACCTGGGGATAAATCTCCGGGCCTGGATGGTTTTCCTATTTCCTTTTATCAATCTTTTTGGGAGGTTTTAAAAATAGACTTAATTAGTATGTTTAATAAATTTTACAATGGTAAGCTCCAATTAGGTCGTTTTAATTTTGCTATCGTTATTTTATTACATAAAAAAGTTGGTGCTAATACCTTAAAAGATTTTAGACCCATTTCTCTGATTAATTGCTCTGTTAAAATTATTTCTAAAGTATTAGCCAATAGACTTAGTTTAAAAATGAATGATCTTATTGACTGTTCTCAATCAGCCTTCATTAAAGGAAGGAATATTACTGATGGTGTAGCAGTTGTTCAAGAATATATTAATTTTTGTTGTAAGAATAATATAACCTGTGCTATTTTAAAATTAGATTTTGCTAAAGCCTTTGACTCGGTTGATTGGAATTTTCTTATTGATATTTTCCTTGCCAGAGGCTTTAGTAATAGGTGGATTAATTGGATTAATATCTTGCTTAAAACGGGCAACTCGAGTATTATGGTCAATGGTGTCCTTGGTAATAAAATTCAATCTAAGAGAGGATTAAGGCAAGGGGATCCTTTATCGCCCCTTCTGTTCAATTTAGCGGCTGATGTCTTTTCTAAGATTATTAAGAATGCTGTTAACAATAACCTTTTGGGTGTTATTGGTAACGACATTCTAGTCTTAGTCTTTCTGTTCTTCAATTTGCTGATGATACTTTGCTTTTTTCCTCTCATCTTCCTTGTCACATTATTGCTCTCAAGTTTATTCTTTATAGTTTTGAACTTTTATCTGGATTGAAAATTAACTTTGACAAAAGTTCTGTTTTAAATTTAAATGATTTTGATAATGTAGAAAATTTAGTTGCTAAAACTTTAAATTGTAAAACAATGAGTTTTCCATTTGACTATCTTGGTTTTGTAATCAGACCTTCGAAACTTAAGCATGATGATTGGTTAATTATTATTGATAAAATTAAAAATAGGTTTAATAATTGGAATGTGAGATTCTTATCTAGAGCTGGTAGACTGGTTTTGATCAATTCTGTCTTATCAGCTCTCCCTATCTATTGGATGTCTATGCACCTTTTCCCTGATTGGGTGATAGATAAAATAGATAAAATTAGAAGGGATTTCCTTTGAAGTGGTGTTAATCCTAACAGTAACATTAAATGTTTAGTTAATTGGGATACGGTCTGTAAATCTAAAAAAGAGGGTGGTCTTGGAGTCATTAATTTACATAATATGAATTTGTCACTTTTTGGTAAATGGTTATGGAAATTTAGAAATTCTAGTGATAATGCCATTTGGAAGGAGATTATATCTAAATATTATTACAATGGTAGTTATAATCTCTATCATATTAGGCCTTCTATTGTTAGTAATATTTCTTATTTTTGGAAATCAATCTTAAAATGTAGTGATATTTTCAAATTAGGTATTAATATTATTGTTCATTCTGGTAATAATACTTCTTTTTGGCATGATTGTTGGATTTCTTCTACTCCTCTTAAGTATGAGTTCAAAGATTTATATGTTATTTGTAACTTTAAATTTGCATTAATTTCTGATGTTTTCAACCCTGAGAGTGACCCTCCTTGGATTTTCAATTTTAATTGTATTTTAGTTGGCCCTACCCTTAGACAGCTTTTCTTGCTTAATGCTAAACTTAATCTTTATAATTTTGACAATCATAATGACATCATCAGTTGGGAGTGGGATAAGAGCAAGAAATATTCTTCTAATTCCTTTTACAAATTTATCAACTTCTCGGGGGTTTTTGTTAATTGTTTTAAATTTATTTGGAAGTCTAATGCCCCTCCTAAATCTAAGATTCATATGTGGCTCATCATTCATGGTAAGTTAAACACTATTGAATTTTTAAAAAAGAAAATTTTTAATATTGATAATAAATGTCTTTTTTGCAACTCATTCTTTGAAGATATTAATCATATTTATTTCGAATGCATGGTTACTCATTTTATTCTTACTAAGACCCTTAATATTTTTGAGTTTTACATTAGTTCTAGAGTTACTGATTATTTCTTCTATTGGAACTCTTTTAGATTTATGTTCAATAAGGATTTTAGATTCTTGCTTGATTCTTTATTCACTATTTCTTGTTGGTACATTTGGTTTGAAAGAAATCAAAGAATTTTTAGTAATAAATAACATCAGAATAATAATTTGATTATTTTAATTTCAAAGTTTTGCTTAAATTGGATATCTAATCCCAAATATAAATTAGCCAAAAATAAGTGCTTTAAGAATTATCTTAACAAGGTTAGAAATAATATTTTCATTTTCACTCGTAGTATCAATATTTCTGTTTCTCATAATTCTTTTATTATTCCATATTCTGATTCTAATCATGTTCTTATGATGAATCATAATTCTCTTTCTACATTAGATTCATAATTTTGTTGCTTGTTTATTTTCTCTCTCACATATATGTATATAAATTCTATTTATATACATATATGTGATTCATTCTAACTTGACTTTCTAGTTTTGTTCCAGGGTTGGTTTAGGTTGGTTGCTGGTTTTTCTCTTATCTGGTTTGCAGGAGAGCATTCAGGTTTATTCAGCTTTTCAGGATAGCTCTTCTCTGGGATTTGGATTGCATTTGGCTTTTCTCTGGATCTTCTTTGTGGAGCTCTTCATTTTGGTCCTCCTGATGGAGTTCCTCTTTATGGATTTTTTCTCATGATACCTCTAACACTCTAGTATTGGGCGGTAGCCTTGCCGGAGCTCGGTATTAGGGTGTAATGGGCGGTGGCTTTGCCGGAGCTCATTTGAGGGGTGTCTTTTCATTTTCTTATTATTATTTTTTATAGTCAAGCCACCTGTCAGGCATGTTGGCAGCTCCTTATTTTTTGTTATATATATAGTGCTCCATGTGTGCTCTCCTCTTCAGTTAGAGCATCACACATTTCTCTCAAAAAAAAACTTTAAATTCATTTTTATTTTACAACTCATATTCATAAATATATTCAAAGAGTTTCACTTCTTATATATATATAAGTTTATTTCACAATTGTAAATCACTTTAATTATAATTCAATTCTTATAATTTATTTGCTTATACAATTCTTCTTTTATTTAGATTATTCAAACAACTAAACAATCAACTTATACACTTTAATAATTCTTAAAAATTATTTCTTCATATATAAAATATACTCAAGGTAAAATTATTTCATTTACCCAATTTTAAAACAATACTATGTCGAATTGTTCTATTCAAGTGTTTATAAAACCCCTTCGGCATAGTTTTGCAGACCACGCTGACGAAAGTTCATATGCCACTCAATAAACCAATCATCACAATAAAAAAAAAATTATATTCACTAACAAATACGCTCTCATAGCTATTATTACACTCAAACTCATTCTAGAGTACTACTGACTCTATCTCTAATGAAAATAACCAACAGAACCATGGTTGTCGCTTAACCATAAGCTCTGATACCAGATGTAACGTACGCGATTTTTCGTTGCCGAAAATCCGAATAGTTAGGGTTTAAAGAAAAAGAGAAAGGTAGAAGAGAGAAGAAGATAGAAAATAGAGAGAAAAGAAAATAGAACGGAACAGAAAATAACAGAACAATAACAGAATCTCACAATCGCAGCGGAACAACATATAATAATAAATGAATAATCTTTAAACAAAGAACTATATCAGTTATTACATTTTATACATTACATTACATCACATCAGAGTGTACAACATCAAACAACATCAAACAGCGGAAAAAAAATACTATATACTAGTAATACGCCATGCCATCCATCTTGCCTCCAGCAACTCCTGAATATCCTGATAAACCTTAACTCTTGACTGCCCGTGTGGAAATTGGTGGGCACCCAGAGTTTAGGAAGGAAAACAATAAACTCCGAGTCAGTCATGTGACTGGTGTGAGAACTCAAAACAGTTTATTTATCTTTAAAATCAAAATAGAGGAATATTTTTAAAGTCAATTCACAATGCTTTTAAAAATGAGACTACCATAAGGCCTCCCGCGCACACACACAATGCACACGCAGAATCGGAGGAGATTTCTCCTTATGATAGTCAAAGATGCTTGATACGTATTTAAAAAGAACATTTGATATTATTACTAGTGCATAGTGTAGAGAAAATCATTTCGAAAATAAAGATATAAATCTTAGCCAACATACGACCATTATTGTATGCCTACTATAGCTACCATCCAAACAGTGGGGCGCCACCATAAGTGAATGATAGGTTCTACAACTAATACCGTACAAGATCGTATTGTTTCTTTAGATTTCCAACGAATGATCAGGCCAAGGAACTTCCCATTGCCACATGAGAATGCCTCTGGAAGGACATCCTCGAGAACCAAACCGGATCTCTGCCAACACAAGGCCGGGTTACCCCTAACTGAGTAACAACTGACCGAATATGCCATCCCCCGGTCCTTTGGGACCTTTAACCGAGCGCTCGTAATCAATTCACACAATCATAAAGTGTTTTCAACATGAGTAAGTATCTGGGCTCCATACCATGATACCACCCTTTTCCAGAAGGAAATGCACATACCCTAAAGGGCGCAACTCCTCATAACCTTGCTGCATCTTTCTTGTTTTGACCATTCCCGGGGTGTGAGGCTCGACGAAGTCACGTCCACAAAAACACACTTTATACAAAAGCCGTGCTTTGGGTCAACAAATGATCATAGAAATGATCACCAAGATAGACGATAAAATAAATGATCCTATCACAAATAATCAACACAATGATCATTTCACAGCAACACTCAGCATGTCACATTACCAAATTGGGAATATATTGCTGATAACCTTCAACTACATAACCTCTGAGCTCGTCCGTCTCAGAGAAGGGTGTTAAGCTAAAAGAATAAATTCTTCGCCACCAACAGAAATATATTTGAAAGAAATCTTCTTTATATCTCAATTTGTGATGTTAGACATACTATCCATACAAGTCTGTTCCAGGCTCGAACAGAACCGAAGGCACTTACAAAGAAGTCCTTGCAATCCGGATATCCACAATCCTGATCGGATTTCCCATCACATATGGAGAACTCTATACCGGAGCAACTCGGTGCAGAGTCAATCGACAGGTCATCCTATCGCTCTCGCAAATACCGGGTCTTCAACACCGATCTTCAATGCTATCCATTACGTCGTATCACTATTCGGAATGGGTAATCCGAATAACGAGCGCAATAATTTAAAAACAAGTGTAGCATTCAAATTCAGCAAATCACAACAAATACCCTTCAAAGGTAAATATTGATAGTCGGTTATTGAACTATCAATGGATATGCACAACATCACCAGATTCCAAATAATTTTCCAAATTATTTATTTCCCAAAAATATCTTTACAAGATTTATAATTTCAATATGTCAAAAATAAATCAATATTTATCTTGAAACAACTTCCCTTTTCATTCATAAATTCTATAGTGAATTTATATTTCAAAATATTTATGAATAAACGATTTCAATTATTCATTTTCAATTTATCTTCAAAAAGATAAATTCTCTAAATATTCACTTCATATTGGAAAACATTTCCATACTTATTTAATAAGTAATTGACAAATCCATTTACTTCCAACACTTGGAAAATATTCAATATACTTGAATCGAAATTAAGTATATATTTCATTCTTTAAGGTAAACATGCTCTTAAACATATTTATTTGGGCCAAAACAAATGTTGCGTAAAACAACGTTACGACATCCCAAAATCTCTAGTATACGGATTCGAAATTAAAATAGATATATAAATCCCAATACTATACAAAACATTTCCTTTCGGAAATCATTTACTATAACAACAGTGTTATAGTCCACCGTTTCCTTCTATTTCTCGAAAACATCTATTTCAACAATAAATGTTGAAATCTATGGTTTTGAATCTCAACACATTTAAAACATCGTTAGATCGTTTTAATTCAATTTAAAACATCACATTCAAAACAATTTCTTTAACGTATTATTCACTATTCAAAAACGTGAATATACTACGTTAACAATTTCATCATTTCTATTCATTTTGTTTCAAAGGATTATTCACTATTTAAAATGTGAATATAACTTCATAAATAAGTTATAAAAATTAACTTATCAAACTAAGTCGTTTGCGGATTTATAAAACAACGTTTATAAACTCCTTTATTATTTATTTTATAACAACTTCCTTTTATAAATTCCTTTATTAACCTATTCAATTCATAACTCAATTATAAACCAAAGGTTCATATTATAAGTGAAATACTTATAATTTATTTGTTTGCAAAATCGTTCCTTTGAACTTCATAATTATAAATCTTATAACTTATAAGATTCAATTATTTATCCAAAACCATTCTTTTAATAACTTTATAAATTTTATAAACCTACTGCTTATAAAATTCCATTTATAACTTCACCGTTTATAATTCTATAAATTTCATTCATTTATGAAATTCGTTCACAATTCATTCTAACACTTATAAAAGCTCGTTTTATAATTCAAATATTTTAATTTGCAAATTATCAATTTATAAATCTTTTATATAAATCAATTCATATCATTCTTTTAAAACGTCTTTAATCTCCTTTATAATTTCACCATTTTGATTTATAAAATAATCAATTTTATAAATCCTATGTTTAAACTTTTATAATAAATTCAAAAATCCCGATTAAACTATTTTATAAAATCATTAGCCTCATATTTTCAAAAATCAGCCTTTTACTATATTTCTCAAAAATCATAATTTTCATAACATTAAATTTATGACGTTTATTTATTTAAAATGAATCAATTCCAAAAATATTTTATAAACGTATACTTTCAAAATCACTTTAAAAATCATTTTAAAATTCCAAAACTTGGTCCAATGATGCTACACACCAAATAGTCAATCACGACAACAACGACATCATATATCGTATATGATAGTCCATCAAATATCAAAATATCTGAAATCAAATAAATATTGTTGAGGAATCCAGTTGGATCCCTCCAACCTGTTTTTCTGCATCCAAAAACATTAGCACAATACAAATTTCGTTCCAGTATGAAATTATCGCGGTGTATGGGATTTAAAATATTATCCGCTTAATAGACGGCGCAATAGGGTCTCATCCGCTATACAATGCGGGAAATCAACAACTGCAATATATACATATGCCAATATATATATATATTGCTATTATATATAATACCAATTTCACTGTTTATGAAATATTCGCGGTATATGTTTTAAATAAATAACATCCGCTTATAAACGGCGCATAATGTCTATTTTAACAATCAATAGGTAAAAATCATCATTCAAACATGCATTCAAATATTTTAAATCTAACTATTTAAAATTAAAATCGAAACCGATTCGATTGAGTGAGAAGTTCTCACCTTGATTTCAATTTCGTTTTAGCGATTTATTTCGAATAAAATTAAACGGACATTTAATTTTACCCAAAATTCTCACTAACTCCAAACGACTCCAATCCAATTCCATCGCGTAGTGCTCGTCCATACGATTCCAACGCAACTGGTTTCGCGCATTTTTGACCTCGTATGAAAAAGATATGATTTTTACAAGTTACATGATTTAAACTATAATTAATTTACAACTTTAATTAAAATTTTAAACCCTAACTAATCGTGGCCGTAGGATCTCACCCAGCAACATCATGACCGCACGCCCTATCTCCCTCTTCACGTTCTCCCTACAGTAAAGAAACCGAACCCAATTTCAATTATTAGGGTTAATTTATGCTTCCACCACGTAGCGTTTGAAGATGATCAGGGACTTCCATCACGTAGAGCATGACAGGAGCAACACTCGGCTGCAAGCTTGGAGAACTCGGCCTCCATCTTGGCGCGCATTTCGAGGCCGACCGTATGGCCTTTGAGCCTGATTTTCTAACGATCCACCGCATCGATTTAGATCACAACTGTTGATAATGTTGCTCTCGACGAGCTCTACAAGTTTCGTGTTGAAGGATTCTTGAAACGAGGCTTGGATTTGAAGAAAACGAGGGAGAAACAAGAATCATTTTCGGCCATAGATTTAGGGGGTGGCGGCTGCGTATAAACTAGGGTTAGGTTATTTTTTTTTATTTGTGAATGGAGATGGTCTATTTATAGGAAAACGAACGAAACACTATTCATTCCGAAAATTAAAAACTCCGATTTACGCGCCGTAACCAGCGTTTCTAGGGTTTACCCCGCGTTCCGGACACAATGGAACAGGTTTCGGAAGCTAATTCGGTCATCTGTGCGAGTTATGGCAATAAACGTTCAATTTAAATTAAACCGATTTAAATGATTTTCTAGGCGTTTTAATTTGTACCGGACAAACGGTAAATCCGATTGACACGAAATTTGAAACCATACAATAATATCACATTACGGATCCGATGAAACTAGTTTCGTCGAAATCCGAGACTTTTTGAAAAATGGCTATTTTAACTCGCCAAATTAATATTAAAAAAACAATTTCGATGCGTTTCGAGCTGCTACGATCAAACGATAACTCCGATTGCTACGAAAGTTGATATCCGATAATAACTAACTATTACGAATCCAATGGAACTAGTTTCGTCCAATTCTGAGACTGTTCAAAAATTGACTATTTTCACTAGTCAATTAAATATTAAAATATTCAATTTTCACAAATTAACTTTTAATTCGATTTTAAAAGTTCTAAAATATCGTTCTAACTCCAATATGATAAAATAAAATTTTACAAATCATTTTCAATCATATTTAACTCGATTTTCAATCATTTCCATAATTTCACATATTAAATTATTGATTTAATTATTCAATTAAATCCAATTATTCGAATAAAATTTATTTGACTTATAAATCTCACTTATTAATATTTAAAATTAATTAAATATTCAATTTTTAAATTAATAAAAATTCTGGGTCGTTACAAATTAGAGCAGCTTACACTTAGGTGGCCAATCCATCGAAGAAATGGGTCTACATAATTACTTCTGAATTCCATTCCAGAAAAACTGCTAAGCCAGAAGATCCCTTGCCAACACCGAAAACATCCCAAGCTTCATTGCTGCCACAGATGCTAAGATTTCCTATCCAAAGCTCTTCGAGAAATTCGGACCTCAAAGCAAACAGAAACACCCTGTTGAACTCAGCCACAATACCGAAGCAGACACACTTCCTTACTTGTTCCAAAGAAACATAGAGACATCCATAGTCACTGTGTCTCATCACACGGCTACTACACCTTAATGTGTCAAAATATCTTGACTTACTTCTGTCCACCCGACAGATCCAAACTCTAGCTCAACCAAACTCTTACACTTCAAAGATGAACTCCGAACCTTAACAGGTTTCCTTAAGAGATCGATGAAATCCTTACACCGTCCAAAACTTACTCGAGACAGTATTAGGCCTACAGTCTCGACAATTACACTTCCAACCATTGATAGTTGTGTTACACACACCACTACCTATCTACCCTTATTACTCATTGGAAAACCTGAACAGGTAGCCCAACAAATAGGTAGAAACAAATATATATATATATATATATATATATATATATATATCAAAATAACAAATACGCTCTCTCAAGAAGAAATCACTCAAGAGCCTAGGTATTCACTCAACCTAGCGCTCTGATACCACAGTAACGACCCCGACTTCCTACGCCCAGGAAGACGTATCGTTATTAAGAAAAGAAAGAGGTGAGAAAGTAGAAAAGATAGAGAAGAAGAAGAAACAACAACGGAATCTCAACAGTGGAACGGATAAAATATAATATATCATATAAGAGAGTACATAGTATCATATACATTAGAGCTACACACATAATACAACACATACTAGACAGTTATAAACACATGTCTAGTTAATATAACTCAAACATCACAGAGATACAACATAGCAGAAATACAGAATAAACACAACACAGCAGAACCAATATATATCTACAACGCTGAAGCCACCTGCTCCATTGCTCCTCCAGATTTCGTCAAAGCTAACCTGAATCCCTTGGCTACCCGTAAAAATTTGGGTACCCGAGAGTTTATGCAAAACAAAAATAAACTCCGGGTCAGACATGGGTCTAGTATGAGTAACAGGTTAAAGTTGCTTAACTTTGAAAATCTTTTGAAAATAAAAGGTATCACGTAAGACTCCCCACACAAAAACATGGAAAAGTTTTTACCTTACGCTAACCAAAACATTTGATAGGAAATTCTATGATATTATAATAGGTCTAGGGTTTTCAAGTAAATAGAAAATAGCCGAAATTGTTACATGATTAAATTCCAGCTACTAGCCACCAAAGTGGGTAATACAATCAAAACCGTTGGCACGTATTGGATTGTGGATTCCATACAATGGCTGGGCTACTGGGGTATCGCCCGTCACAGTACGTGGCCTAGATCAACGTACCGAGGATCACTCCCGACCCCCTGCAACACAAGGCCGGAACCATTCCTTACTGAACAGTTCTGAACAAGATAACACCGCAGTCGGTGTATATCTAACCGCCCACACAGCAGAATAAAAGGGACATCTAGACAGGGGAAAATCTTGTCCTGCTTGGGCATGACCCACCTAACCTTGCTGCACCTCCCCTGTTTTAGCCATTCCCGGTTGATGGGGCTTGAGGCTGCGTTTACCTTTATAGAAAACATTTCTTAGAATGCTCATCGCCCACCTGACGATGTGTTGAAAGCATTCAATCCATACAAGTTCGTTCCGGGTTCGAACGAAACCGAAGGCATTATCTCGTTACACTCATTTTGGAATCACCCTCAGAGTCAACGACGACAACCCTTGCACTCTGAATCTTCATCTTCACTTCAGATTCACGACCTATCGTTAATTTGGAATCGATGTGGTTTTCGGATGTTCCAAGTAAGGAAAACCGATCCCGGTCTCATCGAAATCCAAAACGTGTCTTTTAGGGCCAAGTTGTCTATTTAGTCCTAATAGTTTAATTCAACATAATCAATATACACACAGATGGATAATTCATAATATCACAATAAATAATCACATCATCTCACATACAGATAATCAATATTATCATCCATCAGATAATTAAATATTATCCTACTTAAACCAAGCATCCATATCACAAGATATTACCCATCTCATATCTGAGATCACAATCATCAAATGAAATATCAATATCATTCATTCATAAGCAATGATTTATAATCATACCATTTGTAATTAATTTAAAATGAATTAAATTAACTACTTCTATCTCTAATTAATTTAAAGTAAATTAAATTAATTACTTTATCTATAAATCCTGCTTATACGACCAATAATTAAATTTATACAAATTAATTAATCTCTAGGTATTTATCTTGATTAACTCCTTTGATTAATCATTTTCTAATTGCAGTAAGTAATTAGAAATTAATTATTCTAAATTATTCATAGTAATTAACTTTTAATTACTTCATTTACAATTAATTACATTTATTCTTACTTAATTACATAAATTAATGTCCACGTTATTAATTATTTCTTAATTAAACAATTCTTAATTTACATCATTAATTATATTAATTAATGATCTCTAATTCAGATTAAATTACTTTATTAATCACATTAAGTGATTAATTCTTAATTAAACACAATATTGATCACCTTTGATTAATATCAACCAGTAATTAATTATCCTTAACTACTCATATAAATAAATTAATTATCCCATAATTAATTATCTCCATTAATTAATCCTCTGATTAATTTCAAAAGTAATTATCCAAATTACTTTATTAACATATCATCTTTCACTAATCACATTCAGTAATTATCATTAATTACTTTCTTAAGTAATTGTGCTCCATTGCATACACTAAGTAATTACACTTATCAATTTATCAAATGATTTCCTTAAATTAATTAAAATAAATTAACTAACTTAAATTAATCATCTTATTAATTACCATAAGTAATTAATCTCTTAATTACTTTTATCAAGGAATTACATTTAACAATTTACAATAGATTATCCAATTAATCTAATTAATTATTCAAAATTAATCCTATGTATGAATTAATAATCCTTAGTTAATTTATCTACATTAACTAATAACATTTCTTAATTTACTTCTTAAATGATCTTTAGTTATAAATCAATTTAAATTATTAACTTAAATACATAAGTCATTCCTTAATTACCCTATTATCCTTAAGATAATTTATTTCTTAATTAATGACCTCATTAACATTACATTTTAAATTTTAATATCATTTGAATTGAAGATTCAAAATGATTATAATTTAGATTCAATTTAAAATCTTTTAAATAAATGTAAATAACATTTACACATGAACTTACAATAAGAAAATCTTTTTAATTAAACTACTTGAATTTTAATTCAAATTTAAATTTCCAAATTACATTAATATTTAACCTGCAAACCTCAAGTTAAACAATTTATTTATTTTCCATTCAAAACTCTTTAATCAAAGAATTCTCAAAAATCAAGTTAATTTTTACTTAAACAAATTACTTGTCAACTATTTTATTTGAACTCATTCTTAAAACATTCATATTTAAACTGGTTTAACTTTTAGATTTTGAATTCTAAGTAAACTTGAATTTCTCAATTTATCTTGATTTAAAACTTCGATTTAACTTTCTTTTGACAACTAGAATTTGAAACTCGATTTTTAAATCCACATCTATTTTAAACTTTAAAATTCAAATATCCATTTGAATCAAAAACTTTAACAAAAATCGAATTTAACTGCAGCAACATTTTGTTTCAGATCTAATTTTAAAATCTGGAAATTTTCAAGTTTTAAATCTGAAACCCCTTTTAATATTTTAAAACTGCATTTTGGATTCAAAATATAAATTTGAATTTTATACTTCTAATTAGATTTAGACTTTGTTAAATCTTAGTTGACAAACTTAAATTCAATTCCATCATGATTTCAACTAACTTACATTTCATTTTGCTTTAAATTTAGTTTGAATTTAAAATCTACAAGCAGTTTATACAACCTGTAGTAAATCAACTCTCACCTGAAACCAAAACAAAATGCTTCGGGTCAATTACCTTCCTGCTTCGAGTAAAAATGTAAATTACCCGAGACTTTCCCCGAGCCCAAAACCTGCACACTAAAAACTGTGACAATTCAAACCTGGAACCATCACAATTTACAACCCTATTCACTGCTTCGAGTTCTCCATCACATTGCTTCGAGTCACATACTCGATTGACTCGAGTAATTTCCCAGTTCAAAACTCTGCACCCAAAAAATCAACACCACCATACTTCACTGGCATGGTGCACGTGCATCGTGGCCCCAGCCATCTCCGGCCATCCTCTGGCACTCCCACACGACGCCAGTCACCTCCAGATCCTAACACAACCCCCAAAAGCTAACCCCTTGCTCGAAAACAAAAATAAGCCTTCCCTCTAAAACCTGGAAACACAACAAGCAACAGCCCCCAAAACCTGTAACCTCCACCGCTCTTCAAACTCCAACCACTGGAGTACCACCGCCTCTGGCTACAGCTTCTACCATGTCCCCGCAACCATCCCCCAGAGTTCCATCGAACTCGATCCCTTCTTGGCCCTGAAACAATCAAATTTCCAGCCATAGTCAAAACTAGGTCAAGGAGATAAAACTAGCTATCATCGTCACCTCCGGTCATAGATCAACTTCCTGACAATTTTCCTAGCCTCACCGACCATCCATCTACCTCCAAAACGAACCTCAAGCCTTCCGATCAACTACACTTCCAGAGGCAACCCAAAATGCTCGAATTGTTCAACCCAGTAAAGCATGTTCATAGCTCCACTAAAAAAATGTAATTTGAGTTTTAAAAATCCTAATTTTGATTTAGTAATCAGTTCATAAACTTGAATTGATGGATCATGACAACTGAATTTTGACTTGTTTTATAATTTGCTCTGTTACTTCATTTTGTTTTCTTCTCAGGCTTACTCAAATTTGTATTTAACTTTCTTATAAATTTTAACCATCCATCTATGCTAATTCAATAATTTTAGACTAAGTCCTAATCCAAACAGTAAGGAAGTAAAAAGATGATGACTTTTAAATCACACTGATACTTGAAGTAAGAACAACATGTTACCGAAATAGCTATACAGAGATATCACAAACAATATATACATATTACAGACATCAACCAAGCAACCATAGCTAAAATTTTAAACCTTAAAGATGATGTTACTCACCAGTGATGGAGATGGACAATTTCAATAAAAATTCATTTGTAAAGATTTACATTATTAATAGAGCTCATTATTAAGTCAAAATGATTAATAAAAGAATTTATCTCTTTATTAATAAACTACTTAATTTTGTCAGGCTAAATTTAAAACAAATTTAACAACCCTTTTGCTAAATTTAAATGTAAGCTAAAATTATTTTAAACAAACTAAACTTAAATCTTGAGTAATTTAAAATCATATAATCATTTATTAAATAGCTTAATATCCAACTTCTAAATTATTAAAAATATTAGAATTAGAAACATGTCTATTTATTAAATTTAAAACAAAGATTATCCATTTACAATATATACAGATATATACACATTATAAATAGAAGGCAATTTGATTAACTTTTAAAAGATAAATTATCAGTTAAATATTAATTTAAAAGAAGTTTATTAAATTATTAACAAATATTATCAAATCAATTTAATTTTTAATGTAGATTATTAAATTGATATTGTCCCAAATTTCCGGGATATCACAGATGTGTTTTAGATTTTATTCTTGTCTGGTTTTTTTTAGTTTTGAATATAACAAAGAAAATAAGAAGAGAAGGGATAGAGAGGTATATATAACCTTGTTTTATTATTTTTAAAAATAAAAAGAAAACTAAAAATTGACAGTTGTATTTTTCATATTGTAATTAAGCTTACACTTGTTAATTTGCATGCACATATGGTTTCATATAATTTTATATTAAAATTTCTATTTAGTTTTATGTTTATATACGTTTTATGTTTTTATATTTAAACCTTTTCTTTTATTTATACTTTCTGAGTTAAAAGAAACGAAATCCACTTGTCTTTGCATGTTACACCTAGCTCACAAATGATAAAACCAATCTTTTATATATTTTCTTATGTTTTCATTAATTTATATTTCATGTGTAATAAAAAAAAGGGTATTAAACCTTTTATTTTAAATCTTATTTTAAGCTAAGATACTTTTAATTAATAAATATTTATCTTTAGTATTTTAAAAAAATATTGAATTTAACTTTAAATAGCTCTAGAAAATTATTGAATTCAAATCAATGCTTCCTAATCACAATATATATATATATATATGTATGTATGTATGTATGTATGTATGTATATTAATTAGAAACATATTTTTATTTGTTTTTGAAAAGATAAATTAGCCAATTTAAATAATTATAAAAGAAAATCATCAAATTGACATTGCCAAAATTCTGGGTCATCACAATACCACTTTATATCTCTTGTTCTTAAATTATAATGAAAAGTTTGAATCGAAAGAAAATTGACCAAGTAAGATGGAAGAGTAAATGACCGAAAGTGAACGAAGTAAAAAGTAAAAAAAAAACATTGCCTGGTCAAATAACAAGTCAAATTGAAAAGAAAGAAAAATAGAAAAAAAATAAAGCAAAACATTTTCTCCACCTCATTTTCTCCACCTCATTTCACGTCCTATCAACCACAAAATCATTTCTATCAATCACTGTACAAACATTTTGCTTCAAAGAAAATCGTATTTTTGAGCTAAAATCATGAACCGTATTCATCATTTTGTGTGTGTGTGTCTATATATATATATATATATATATATATATATATATATATATATATATATAGGTTGTATGAGTGTAGCTTCGTCTTTAAGGAGCCTGTAAACAAAAAATCTACTCTACAAAACTCGAAAGCTCTGTAAACAAAAAGAAAGGACAAAAGACGCATACTTTTCAAATCAAAACCAAGTAAACAAGTCTTTTTCAAGATTTTAGATCCTAAACTAAAGATCAAGCAGAAGATTCAAAAGAATTCAACATGTTTAAGGTGAGAAACTTTATTTCGAATACCTGGAATGTCAAAATAGTAATATATTATGTTAATAGAGCTAAAAAAATCAAGTGTCCCTATTTTTCAAAAATCATTGTCTCCTTGCTTGATTCGAATTTGTGAATATTGTAAATTGTTAAAGTATTTGTTTTGAATCAAAACCACGCTAAAAATAGTTTGGAACTCGTTTACTTTGTATATTGTGGGAAATGGTTAAACAACAGTAAACAACCTAGTTTTTTTGAAAAATCAATATGTTTAAATCATCGAATTGAGATCGTAATCATGTTCGTCATACCAAGTTAGGATTTTTAATGCAGAAATCGTGGTTTTAAAGTTGTTAGATTGAGAGGATTTTAGTTTTGATAATTTTTCACTAAAAAAAAATTCCTGGATTGGTGATGGATAAGGCGATTGGCCGTTCGCTTCAGGATGACCGTGGGGACCTAGGCGACATTTCGACAGTTGGATTTTTGTTCTAGTGGCATGCGTTAGGAATAGTGTGAAGTTTTGGGGTTTTGGAATTTTTTTGAAGAGGCTCTGGACGCATTGTTTTGGGAAAGGGGGAATGACCGGACGACTTGGGGTTTGGCATAGAGAAGGCGAAGTGGGCGAGTACTCGATTGGTGGTAGTGGCAAGCGATATAGTGAAACATGATGGAAGCGGTTCGGCCATTGGCGAAGTGGGTTTATCTTTTGAGTTCGGTTTAGACACTCGAATTGGATAGAGGTGTTCGGAGTGGAACAATGGGGTGGAGATGATCAAGCAAGCGAAGGTGAGTTTGTGGGTGTGTTCGACTTCATGAAAATGGTGGCATGACAGTTGGTGCATGTGCACTTACACAAGTGCATGGTAATGGTTTCTTGGTGATACGATTTGATTATGTTTTTGGTGATGGTGGCTACAGTTTGGTCTTAGGTCTCAAGCCACGTGCGTGGATGAGGAGGAGGTAGCAGAAGTCGATCGAGTTGGAATTAGGCCTTGGGATTCTTTATTTAGATAGAAATTGGAAAAGGAAGGAGGGTAGACGGGAAAGAGGAAACGGGTTTCATTTTTTTAGGTAGGAGAAAATTTTGGGCTTCGGTCCACATATATAAATAAACTAAAATAGAACGAAAATAAAATGAAAGGGTCTCGGTCCTAAAGAAAAGATGAAGGGGAAGGTTTCTTTTTACAAAATTTAAGGTGTTAAATTTTATTTTATATGTTGTAAATTTTGAAAATCTATAACTCGTTCATACGAAACCTGATTATCATGATTCTTTTAAAATTTGGTCAAGTTTTAAATACGTGGTTTAAAAAAACTTGGTCGTTTAAAATTTATATGACACGTCTATTGAAGTGTTTTTTCCCAGATAAAAACAAAGATGAGTTAATTTAAATTAATTACGATGTTTCATTTGTTTAGTGGAATAAAACACCATTAGTGATTGTATTAAATTATACCCTTGTTGGCAGAATAAATCACCGTTCTGCCATTACTACTGAACATATGTATTTCTGGACATTGACTAGTAGAAATAAAATCATGTTTTGCTATTATATTTGTACGAACATCTATTTATTATCCTGATACTTATATTGGGAAATATGATATAGAATTAATTGTTAAAAATACATTAACGTAAATATCTATGTTTGTTATTTTGGATTGTTATGGAGTGAACGGTGATTTGATTAAGTACCAATGAAATTAATAAAAAAAATTCGATTGGAAGTTGACCTTTGAACCAAAATTGTCTTAAGGATAATTATTATTTATTAATGATATTTTAAAGTTAATTAATAAATATCTTGATAATGAATTAAATTTAATTATTTTAATATTCTTAAAAATTGTTTAAAAGTATTTAATTATTATTTCAAAGCTATTTAATTATTTAAATTGTTTAAAATATGAATTAAGTTTTTTTGTAGTGATTTACTTAAGGTTAATAATATTTTAAAAATAATATATTAAATAGTAAAATTTTATAAAAGAGTATTTTACTTAATTACAACTTGGAAAATTTATATAAAAACTTTTTAAGTATATTTTGATATAATTATTAGATAAATTTAAAGTATTGGTATGCTTTTATGGCAAAATCGGGAGGCAGAGATTGCCTACAGTTAAGTTAGAATTTCTAGGGATAGAGACATATTCATTAAGTTGCAAATCCATCTTTGATACTGCTGAGTACTTTCCATATTTATTTAAAAAGGATTTCAAATATTTTTGAAATGAATGGTTTGTAAATATACTTATTCATGTAAGATAAGTATACACTTTTTTAATTAAGGAATATAATTTATTGGAATTTAAATAAAATAAGGCTTAGTGGTTTTATTGGGAAATGAATCTTTGGTTGAATGATTGTTTGCTTGATATCTAAATAACCAACTATCAAATTTGGATCAAAAACATAACTTTGGAAATATCTAGGAGAAACATAGGGATTACATGGTATAGTTACCATTGAAGGTACTATATTTTACATATAAACTTGTTCGTTCTTCTAGGGCGATTATAAGGAAATTCGTCCACTAACGATTAGGAGATGATCTTCGATCTTCTTATTGTCTTTTGATTCCCTAAAGAGCTGGGGTTTAGTTTACCAAAAATATTGAAAGTATTTCTAAAGAGACCGGAATCAGATATGTGATCTGTAACAACCAGGAATCTTAGTCATTTGAAAATTGAATATTTAATTGATTTTAAATATTCAAAACTTAATTTTATAGGTTGAATAACTTATATTTCGAATATAATAATTTACTTGGATAATTAAATTATTAATTTAATATTTGAAATTGTGGAAATAATTGATTTTGAATTTAATGTGAATAAATATGAATTATTAAATTTAATATGAATTTTAAGAGTTTACATTTATAACGTTAAATATTTAAAAATCATTAATTATTCAATGCAAAACAAAATCTGAATTTGAATAAGTGACATTAAATTTGACTAAAGTAAAAGTTGAATAAAATGACTATAGAAATGAAACCTAAATTAAGTTAAAAGGAAATGATCTTTGAAAATGAAATTTAACTCAATTAAATAAAGAGAAATGAGCTAATGAAATGAGTTAAATAAAATATAATTTGAATTAAGTTAGAAGTGAACTTAAGTTGTATAGAAAACGTAAATGCAAGTGAGAATGAAACGAAATGTAACTAAAGTGATATTGAATGGAGTCAAATTTGATATCAAAATGAATTAATAAAGTGAATAATAAAATGAAGTAGTAAAATAAATATGAACTCGAGTTATATAATGAAATTCAACTTTAATTGTAACATGAATTAGCAATTGAATTAATGAATGAACTGAATTAAACTAATGAAATAGATTAGTAAATAAAATATTGATTGAATGTTAATAAGTCAAATGTAAATGAATTGATATGGAATTAGTGGATGTAAGTGTTAATTCATTAAAAGCTAATGAAATTGAGAATTGAATGAAATCAATTAGATATCAAGCAAATGAAATTAAATGTATTGAACCAAATTGGATGTAAACGAAGTAAACATGAATGTTTGGGTGTAAAGCAAATTAATTTGGTTATGTTGGATAAACATTGGTTATTAGATGGACGTCCATTTATTGTATAGAAATTCATTAAATATTAAAGGAATTGATTTAATGAAATTGAAAACTAAATAATTGAATTCAAATTGGAAGTAAGTAAGTCTAAATAGAATTGAACTTGATTTGAATTGAAAGTGAACAAACTTGAATGTAAATTAGTGAATGTAAAATAACTGAATATGAATAATGAATATTAGTAAAATCTAATGTCAATGAATCAACTGTGATTAAATTGAAAACCAATTTAATGAATATTAATGTGAAATTAATTATATTGATTTGGTTATGGATGGACTGGATAGATATTAGTTTGTTGGATGTTAATTAGATGATAGTTGTTTGATGGTTGAACCTATTGCTTTTGATTGCATTGTTATATTGGCATATATAGTTGTTATATTGGTATATGTTGTATATTGATGTTACTTTCTGTATATACATGTTTCTCATTTGGTTGTTGAGTGTTTAGTAGGTGTTGATGGAATAGGCTTCGCATTTAGAGCTCGCTTTCATGCTATATTTGTCGTATAATCATGCTAATAATATATAAGATACATATCTCGGATTACATATTATACTATTAAATTTTTTCCCTACGGGATGCCTCATCCTCGAAGACGAGATGTATATTTGTGATACACACACACATATTGCGATTTTTCCAAATCGAACCGTGCAAAGGAGGCTATGGAGAAATTTTTTGAAAATTTAAGGTGTTAGAAAATTTTTGAGGATTTTAGAAAATTTTTGATAGCTAAAATTTTGATTTTTGAGTTAAAAGTTATACGATATTAGTTGGTTTTGAAAAGAATAACTACAAATGGATATGAAAACTTAGAAAAAATTTATAAGAAGTTCAACTAATGGATTTTAGAAAAGCTAAAAGGTTTTAACGATTTGATAGCTAGTTTGAACGATTTGTTTTTGAAAGATTAATGGATTTTATGGCTTTTTCTTACCTAGTAATTTCAAGGACGAAATTTGTTGAGTAGGGGAGAATGTAACGATCCAAAATTTTGCGTATTTCAAACTCGAATATTTAATTGATTTTAAATAATCAAAATTTAATTTTATAAGTTGAATAACTTATATTTCGAATATAATAATTTAACTGGATAATTAAATTATTAATTTAATATTTGAAATTGTGGAAATAATTAATTTTGAATTTAATGTGAATAAAAATGAATTATAAAGTTGAATTAATTTCTTTTTAAATTAGAATGATGTTAATAAACTTTTAAAATTGAATTAAAAGTTAATTTATAGAAATTGAAAATTTTAATATTTAATTAACGTGTAAAAATAGTCATTTTTCACACAATCTCGGATTTCGATGAAACTAGTTTTATTGGATCTGTGATGTTATATTATTGTAGGATTTCAAATCTCAAGTCAATCGGCCTTATGGCTTAGTCGTGTGAAGCTAAAACGCGTAGAAATTTGTTTAAGTAAATTTTAATTTAAATAAAGCGATTCGAAAACCTATCTTCCAAATACGATGGAATTGGCTCCAGATATATATTCCATTATGTCCAGAATAGGAGTAAAACTTTATAAACGCCAGGCGGCACACATCGATTGGAGTTCGAAATATGTTCGAGTGAATAGTGTTTTGTAATTGCTTATACAAAGACGTTCATTTCCTCAAACCCTAGCCCCTCTAACCCTAGTCGTCGTTCTTCTTATTCAATGGCCATAAATGTTCGATTCTTTCTTTAAAATTTTCTTCCAATCCGTAAACATTTAGCCGAAACCTTCAACTACAATGATGAAGAGAATCGCGAGATCTCTTTATCCAACCGTTGTGATCGGCTATAGCTGAGTAGATCGACGATAATTCTTGCACAAAGGTCGCACGTTTTGATTCGAATATGAAGGACACATAGGGGCCGAGCTGTATGAGATCTTGGTCGATGGAAAGGATCGTGAAGGGCTACAACACGGTGGTCTCCGATCATCTTCTAGCATCACGTTCGGGGCGTGATAATTCGAGAAGCAAGGGCGGCCGATGGTTTCACGTTTGAAGGTGTGAACGATGGGGAAGAAATAAACAGCGGCTAGGATCTGTTGCGTTGAATGCAACGACCTTGATTTTTTTGCAAGGTTAAAAATAAAATTTGTAAATTATATTATATAAATTCATATAAACTTTAAAATGCTGCAACTTCTTCATACGAGGTCGAAAATTGTAAAAACAAGTTGCATTGGGTTCATTTTGATGAACAATACGTGATGGAGTTCGTTTGGAGTTGATTGGAGCCAGTGAAAATTTTGGGTGAAATTAAACGTCAATTTAATTCTATTCGGAATTAAACGCTGCAACGGCTATTGGAATCAAAGTGGGTACAACTCACTCTTCCTGTCTCGCGTATATTTTCGTATAAGTATTTTTTGTTGATTAATGATTGTTTGGATGATATATGATATATTATATTTATATTGATTGGTTTGGATATTTTCCTACCTACTGGAGTAGATAGGACCTTATACATTCCCATCTATGAGCGGATGACCTTTTGTACACATGTTTGCCATGATGTGGACATTGTACATATTCTCTCTTAAGTATAATTGTTGCAGCTGACATGTTGGAGGGATCTAACAAGATTCCTCACCAATGTCGATTTTCATTTATAGATATTGTTATATATGCTATTATCATGTGATATATGATGATTTGGATGCGAAGATTGATACGATTGTTGTGAATCACCTTATTTAGTGTTGTTGTAGCATTGGACCATATTTTTGGAATTTTAAAAATATTAAAATGATGATTTCAAATTTAAAAGGCTGCTCAAGTGATTTTTGTAGTTATTTGAGTTTTTATAATGATTTGTAAATTATAAAAGAAGAAGTTTATTTAAATTGAATAAAATGTGGTTTTAAAATATGGAGTTAACTATTTGGTAAAGGAATTTCATTCACGATTTTGGACAAAGAATAATCCTTTTAAATTAAATATTTAGAAGTAATGAATTTGGTAAATGAATTTCATTCATGATTTTGGATAGTGAATAATCCTTTAAATTAAATAAATATTTTGGGAAGTGATATTTTAAAATGATGTTTGAATGGTTTGAAAATAAAGTAGATTGTGAATTCACTTATTATTAAAGTAAGTATAAGGAAATGTTTTCCAAATCGGAAATATTGAAATGGTTTTTAGAATATATCCTTTTAAAGAAAATTTGAGGTGAATATTCGAAAAGTGATTTAATAAACAAAAGACTAATTAAAAGGGCCTAGTGATTGTTTATGATGTTAATATTTGTTGTTTACTTTGACGGTTAAATAACCGACTATCAAATTTGGCCATTTTAGTTCCTCGACTTGATGTGGAAACTAATTGGTTGTACACTTGGTACGTAACTGACTATGTTGGCTTGATTATTGTTTGTGTTGAGAATGCTGATTCGTATAGTGCGGAGTGATTGCTCCAATCTATCGAGCTTCTTTTTGGCGAAAGGATAGCAAGTTGAAAGTTGGATACATGGTAAGTCTATGAGACTTAGTTTCTATGTGAGGTCGAGAAACACTTTTGCATTATTGGTGCGAAGAGACCGGGATTGGTTTATCTGAAAAACCACTTTGGGCATACGTATATGCGTTCGATTATGCAGGTTATTGATGGCATTGATATTTTGGATTTTCATAGTGAAGGACTGCTTGTTGATCGTTTGAGGTTCAAATCCCAATATGCATCCACTAGTCGTAGTCTTTTCGTTATGAAATATCCAATGCAAGGACTATTCGCAAATAATCCTAGGGATTTTCTGATGGAATGTGGTAGGAAAGTATGTTTGGTTTGTCCTGTTCCTGGACAACTTTTATGGACGGGTGTCTGAGATTTCATTTTTAAGATTATGTACATTGATTTTTACAAATGTACATCAGTTGTCGCGGGGAAGGAAAATTTTCTTAGCTTAACACTCTCCATGGGACATACAAGCTAAAGGGTTGTACTTTTGTGGAAGGAAATTATTAGTCAACGGAAGTGGCAATGTAGCATTCAAAGTGATGTGATATATGAAAGGCAATTGTTACCTCCGGCCTCATCAAATGAAAATGACCGAAGCAGGATTAGATGCGGTAAGGCTAAGTGGGTCATTCCCGATTAGGATATGGTCATTCTCTTCTAGATATAGTTCTTTCCACAATGACGTTCGAGATGTAAATTAATGTGGTTTGTATACTATATGGGCCTACGGATAGGTCGGTAACGACCGGTGGATGACATATTTGGTACTATCTAGTTATAGCGATAGGCCGGTCTTATGTTGGTAGAGTTTCATTTTAATGTTCCTCGGTACATTCCTCCAGAGATGTATTGCCCGACGGTAGTCCCTTCAGCTGGTAATTTTTATGGAAATCCAAACTCTACCATGAGCTTGCGGTTTTGTTTGTATTGGCGTATTGAATAGCCCCGAAATGCTATATGGGTAACCATTTCGGCTATGATTATTATTATTTGTATACTAGACACTAGCATAATATAAGATGATTTAATATGAAATGTTTTAGTTATCATAAGGTAATAACTTGTCGGTGTTTATGTATGGGCGTGTCTTACGAGATACTTTTATTTTGAAAAGGGAAGTTTGGTAATTTAATAAATTCAGTTGAGTGTGTTTCTCATGTTGGTTTACCAGACCGATATGGGCGTTATTCCCCTTCAATGCCCAGGTCAGACTAAATATATTAATAGGTTCAGATTTGGTGCTTTTGGAGCTTCGACAGGCGAACTAGAGATCTTCATTATTTTATACAAGTATCTCTTTATTATTCGTTGCATTGATGTTTTATATTATCAGCAATTGTAAGGATAGGTTATTATAACTGTCTAGTCTGATGATTAGTGATTGATTGTTGAACTCTGATTGATGTATGTATATAAAGTTTCCTTTTTGTAAAGATCATTGATATTATAGTATATGTTTTCCGTTGCAATGTGAGATTCTATATTGTTTTGTTTGGTTCTTTCTTCTTTATTTCTTCTCTTCTCTTCTTCTCTCTTCTTTTCTTTCTCACGAATTTCCATTAATCTAAGCTTTTTGGGTCGAGCATGTGTGGTTTGTTGTCGATTTAAGAGGTATGGATTTGTGGATCGTCACATTTTCCAAAATCACTTCGATCCAATGAATACGATTTCAAAGTGAAGACAAGAACATGGAATCGAAGTTGGAGCATTGAAGTGCAAGGGCTGATCGCTACTAATCCTGAGGATAATTCCAGAATGGATGTAGTAGGAATAGTGCCTTCGGTTTCGTTTAGGCCTAGAACAGGCTCGTATGGATGAATGATATCAGCACATTGGCATTGGAGGGCAGTAAGCATTCTAAATGTAAATCTCCTAAAGGTAATCGTAGCACCAAGCCTCGTCAACTGGGAATGACTGAAAATCAGGGAAGATGCAGCTAGCTAAGCTGGTCGCACCCAATTAGGGTATGTTTATCACCCTTCTAGATACCCTTGGATATTATTACTATGGTGCATGGGAAGAACTCGGTAAGAGTGGAAACACCCGCGGTGATAGCGTATTTGGTTATATCCAGGTTAGAGGTAGACCGGTCTTTTGTTGTAGGAGATCCTAGCGTGCCCTCGGTACATTTTTCTAAACGTGTACTATGATAGGTGGTACCCCAGTGCCTAGTCATTGTATAGAAATCCATCCTATAATATGTGCCTTTACGATTTTGGTTATAGAGCCTAGTATACTGGAATTTAATTAATGTAACAATTTCATCTATTTTAATAAGTATTTGTACCTAGACACTATTATAATATCATTAGATTCCTATGAAAGGGTTTTGTCATCGTAAGGAAAAAACCCGTTGTGTTTATTTGTAGCGTGGTCTTACGAGATACCTTTGATTTTAAAAGGATTTTTGAAAGTTATAATAAATAAATTTCCTTGTGATTTAAATTCTCACGCTGGTTTTACCAGACTAACCCGGGCTTGGATTTCCTATATGCTCAGGTTAGACCAAGAATATTTTAGGGGTTTAGATAGATAATTAGGGCTCAAGAAAAGGAGCTTGGGGCCCAAAGATGTATTCACATAGATGATTATTTTTTCGTTGCATTATAGTTATGTTTATTAGTAATTGTGAGGATGGGGTGTTATAACTGTCCATGCTGAATAGGTTAGTATGCTCTGATTTATGTCCGGATATGTATAAGTTATAGTTTTGTTTTATGTAAAGATTCATTCTATGTTAAAGATTATTCGTTTCCGTTGTGAGATTCTATTTTGTTGGTTTCTTTGTATCTTCTTTCTACTTTCTTTTCTTTTAACTATCCACCTTCCCGTGCAATTTGGGCTGACGAGTATGGTTAAATGTCTGTTTAAATCTGTATGGAAAAGTGGGTCATGACATCATGATATCAAAGCTTAGGTTGAGCGAATACCTAGGCTTTAGTGGAGTTACTCATTACAGATAAGGTCAGGTGTAACCTCGAATGAGTTTGAGTGTATATATATACGAGAGTGCGTATTTGTTAGCGATATAAACTATTTTATATTGTGTTAATTGATCTGTTGAGTGGCTTATGGATTCTGATCAATAGAAGTAGCTAGCGTTATTGATAAGAAACTCTAAACACTTGAACAAGGCCAACGGAGACAATATTGTTTTAAGTGGGTAAATGAAATAATTTACCCATAATATATTCTATCACTACAAGGGGAAGGGTGATTTCCGACGGTTGAAAACCGTCGGCGGCCGTCGGAAGCCTTCGGCGGCCGTCGGAAAAAGCCGTCGGAAATGACGGCGTCGGGGAGCAGTGTTTCCGACAGCTACCGACGGGTGCTGCCGTATAGATTACCGACGGCTTCCGACGGCTTCCGGCGGTTTCCGACGGCTTCCGTCGCCCGTCGGAAGCCGTCGGAAACCGCCGGAAATCAGGCCGCCGGGAGCCGTCGGTAACCGATGAAAATTTCGACCTATAAGCCGTCGGGAGCCGTCAGAAGCCGTCGGAAATCTGCTGTTTTTTTTTAAAATCTGCTGCAAATAGAGCCTTCCATCCACATTTCTCTTCCAAACACTACAATATCAATACTGCACAATCCAATAAACAATAATCCAACCAATCATGCAAACCAATACTCCAAAATATTCAATAGACACAGAAATAAACAAAATTGGAATAAAAATAAAATACAAAATATACATAACATTCCAACATTAACAATAATACTAACAATAACTGTTCTAATCATGCATATCCTGATACATCTACAGAACCAAGTGTATTATACATAATTATACATATCAACAATTAATTGTTCCATCTACCAAATCATTGTAAACTAAAACTAAACATACCTGCACGAACGAATCAGAAAGCAATGAATCAATCTGCCCCAGATCCAGAGCCAGCCGATGAAGGGAAGCGGCCACCAAACTGCTGCATGTACTCAAATAACTGTGCCGTCTGCATGGCCTGTTGGCGGTTCTGCTCCTCCAACTGCTGAACTCTAGTCTGCAATTCTTCTATACTTGCTAGATCGCTGTGAGGTCTACTCCGCCGTCTCCTACTCTGACTATTGGACTGCAATAATTGAAAAATAAATAAAATCAAAGTTTATTGTTTTGAAAAGGTAAGAATATCATATTTTAAGTATTTTAAGAAAAATTAAATTATTTACCGCTAAATTGCCAAATCCGTATCGTCGACCATGCTCTGGTGGACTCATAACGGACTCAAAAATAACGCCCTCTTCATCGGTCGTCAGCTGCTCTCGACCCGTATCAGAAAGGAGTTTCTGTCGCTGCTCCATAAACATCTCCTGCATTGACAAATTAATAATATCATATCTTATTTCATAATAATTTGACAACTAAAACAATTACTAATACTGAATAAAATGAAATATGCTTACATGGGTTTTACTGGATTTATCGTCCTGCCATGTGTACGAAACAGTCCCGTCTGGATTAACATGCTCGACAGCATGCGTACGGGTGAACACGTCCATATAGCTGACAGGACCATGTGCCTCGGCTTCCTGAAGTTGATTGTTACATACAATTATTATACATTTAAAATCATATAGCATAAACTATTTACATTTATTATTCAGTAATTAAATTTACCAACTCCTGCCGATACTGCTGAAACGACTTCGATCCTCCGCGATGAGTAACGGGATTCTTATTTCTATTTGCAGAGTTTCTATCTGACTCTGCCTGTACATTCAAAATTTGATACATTATTTTCCAATCACGTTAAATTAATAATTCAAAAAAAATTAGTATACTTGCCTTCGCCTCGTCCGTCTCCCAGTAGCTCAACCAAGCTTGCCACACGCTCTCCCCCATCCACCGTGGTCTCTTCCCGGATTTCTTAACCTCAGATATCGTGTCTCTGTAGTTCTTTCGCATCTTCCTCATCCAGTATGCACGTGCCAGCTGCATATCATCTGTCTGGATGTCTATCTCAGCCTGTGTTAAAAAAAGATTACACTTTAAACGATAAACGGTAGAAAAACGACAAAAACGAATTAAAAATGGAAAACATAAAAATTACACATACTAGGACATCCTGCCATATGCACTCTATGATGTGCGGAGGGACGGTATCCCACTTCGGCCAGCACGCACTCATCCTACTACGATATGCTGCTCTGGAGACGTCCAACACTACCTTAGTGGGTAGTAGCTCGAACCCCCTGTTTTTAAGTACGATACAGATAAGTACGTACGTATAGTATAGAAAAAATAAGATGATGAATAAAATTTAATTTTTACCCATCTGCTTTGGGGACTAACGTAACAACTGGATGGTGTGGCGCTTGCGATGGGCCACTGCCATCGCCTCCTGAAGAACGGGAAGAGCTCCTCCCTCTATGTGACATAATGATAAACCTGTGACGTTTACACATCATTATATAAGAGAATAAAAACATGATAATGAAATATATTTCATATGAACATGACATCAACGGTATAAATTGCTTAATTATAATGACTGAAATGTAAATAGAAATGTAAGTTTGTTATACCTGATTCATAATGGGTGTACTCTTCCTACGATAAGCAGAGTTCATTGCATTTTTAATAAAAATTGCTAAATAAATGACAAATTGAAATAACATAAAACAATAGTAAACGGATTTAGTTTCATAGTTACATCAATTTCATAATACATCAAGAATTCAACATAGTTACATCAATTGCAAAAAAACAGATTCAAATTTATATCAGTCATCATCGTCTTCTGATTCAGATTCGGTCTCGTTTTCGACGATATTTTCCTCTGCACTGTCAAACGCTTCTACCAAAACATTTGATTCATCGATCAAAGGACCAAAATCTGTATGATCGTCTGTAATTATTATTTCGTTATTTTGCTCAAGATCTGCCTGATAAGCTTGTTCGTCCGGAATATTCTTCCCATCGAATGTGAATCTGGCCTTTGTTTTAAAAACTGCAGACCAATCTGCTTTATCTCTTTTTAGAGACGGATAAGGAGCATAATAAACTTGCAATGCTTGTTTGGCTAGTACAAAAGGATCATACTTGTGATAGTGCGATGTATGCTTTATTTCGATAAGATTATAATCCTTATGCACATTAATTCCAGAACCTGGAACATTGCTAAACCAATTGCATCTAAATAGAAACACCTCCTCCACGGGTCTTGAGAAATATGTCAGTTGCAAAAATTTTGTTAGAACGCCATAAAAATCATTTAAATGGTTTTCTGGATCGTCACTACCTTTAACAAATACTCCAGTATTATTTGTTAATTTTTCTGCATCGTATTCTTTGGTGTTAAATTTGTATCCATTGACGAAATATATTGGATATGTCTTGACCACTCTTTTTGGTCCCATTGCAAGATGTTTCAACCCTTCGTCAACAACACAATTTTTCGGCTCATAAACGTAATTTGAAAACCAACGGGAAAATTCTTTACTGAGATCTCCGTTCGGATGTTCCCGTTCATAAACACTGTTTATATAAACAAATTATTACATTAGGTTATACACGCGCATGCATTACAGAAAAGAATAAAACAAAAATTATTATTTCAGAATACCTAACAAACGGTGCAACCTCGGCACAATTTAGAAGAATATAAGTGTGTGTTACACGAAGATCTCTATCGTCTAGCCATATTTCCACACATTTTCCAGAAGGCCGACCATGTTGTCTAAAAATAGATAACATTGCTTGAGAGGACTCTTGTTCGTCACCTTCATCATTACGAGGAACACTTTGAAATGAAATATTCACATGGTCACTGAAATAGTGAGAGAAAAAGAACGAAGCTTCTTCTTCGATGTAAGATTTACATATCGAACCTTCAACTCGTGCTTTTTGTCTCACTTTTTTCTTCAGATGATTCAAATATCTATGCAACATTAATTAATATTAACTTCATCTTTCAAATGCAATTAAATTACGTTATAACATATTACATACCTCTCAAATGGATACATCCATCCGTATTGGACAGGACCTCGAAGTCGTGCTTCAGATGGAAGATGAACAGGTAAATGTTCCATCACATTAAAAAAACCTGGCGGAAATATTTTCTCTAATTTGCAAAGCAATATAGGAATGTCCACTTCAAGTTTACGTAAACGTTGCACTTTTAAAGTAGTCGAACAAAGCTCTTTGTAAAACATACTAAGCTCCGTTACTACCTTCCAAACTTTTAACGGCAGTAGTTCTTTAAACATAACGGGAAATAAATTTTCCATCATTATGTGACAGTCGTGACTTTTCATTCCGCTCAATCTACCATTTTTAAAGTCAACACATCTACGAAGATTTGATGATATCCCATCAGGAAATCTTAACCCTTCCACCCATTTTAACACAGCTTTAACTTGATTATTATCTAATTCGTAACAAGCTTTTGGTTTTTTACTGTCATTTGGTTTCATATGAAGCTCGGGACGTTTGCATAATTCTTCTATATCACGTCTTGATTTCAAATCATCATTCGTCTTCCCTTTCACATTCAAAATTGTGTTAAACACATTATCAAATACATTTTTCTCATTGTGCATCACATCTATGTTATGGCAAAGCAGAAGATGTTTCCAATACGGCAACTCCCAAAAAATAGTTTGTTTGCACCAGTTATGAACAACTGATTTGCCTTCAATTTCTATTTGCTCCCCAATTTCATATATCTTTGGATAGTCCTTAACAAGTTCATATATGTCTTCGCTTGACCATATCGTCGGTGGTTGTCTGGTTTCTACTCTATTAGCTAAAAAGTTTTTCTTGTCTCCTCTGAAGGGTGATTTACATGGAGAAAACATCGATGACAGTCAAACCATGAAATTTTCTTACCATGAGGTAAAGAAAACGCTCTTGTTTCATCCATGCAATATGGACATGCTAGACGACCGGCAGTACTCCATCCCGAAAGCATTGCATAGGCAGGAAAATCACTTATAGTCCACAACAAAGAAGCAAACATACGAAAATTTTTCTTCTTTGACACATCGTATGTTTCTACTCCTTCGTTCCACAGTATTTTTAACTCCTCAATCAACGGTTGTAAATATACATCGATTCCTTGTGTCGGATCGTCGGGGCCAGGAACGACAAGAGTAAGAAACATATATTGCGTTTTCATGCACATCCATGGAGGTAAATTATACGGTGTGACGATAATGGGCCAGGATGAATATTTAGAACCAAATTGAGAAAATGGAGAAAAACCGTCCGTACATAATCCTAATCTAACATTTCGACTCTCCGCTGCAAAATTTGGATACGTTTTATCGAAATGCTTCCTGCTTCTCCATCGGCCGGATGTGTCAATGTACCCTCTTCCTCCGTTCTCACGCTATGCCACCTCATATTAGACGCAGTTACAGAAGATGCATATAATCTTTGAAGTCTTGGAGTTATGGGTAAGTAGTGCATACGCTTGTACGGAACTTCCTTACCCTTCTTTTTTCTTGGTTTGTATCTCTCCTGGTTACAAACTTTACAATTTCTAAGGTTTGCGTCTTCTTTCCAAAACAACATGCATCCTTTTAAACATGTATCTATTTTCTGATACGGTAAACCAAAAGCCGACATAAGTTTTTTAACTTCGTAGTGATTTTCACACATTAGATTATCGGGCGGCATATGTCTTTTTGCAGCTTGTACAACAGCCGTAAACCCAGCTTCAGTGATGTTGTATTTTGACTTCATCGCAATGTATTCTGCAATTACTGACAGCTGCGTGCCGCTTTTACAACCATCCCAAATAGGTTTCTTAGCTGCATCTAGTAAATCATAAATTTTCTTAGCTTGAATATTTGGTTCTTCAACATTTACATCATCGTCGTCAACTTCAACCATAGGAAACATTGATCGTGCTGCATCTTCGACCATATTTTCTATACGGGTCGTTGAAACTATTTCGTTAACGACACTTTCAGACTCTACAGAAGTATTTGCTACAACATCTCCATGCCGATCCCAAACATAATATTCGGGTGTGAAACCGTGTTGGCACAAATGAACTTTCACAATATCTGGTAACAAAAACTTCAAATGTCTACACCTACTACACGGACAACGAATTTCTGGATCGTTTCCGTTATTACTTAAGGCAAATTCAACAAACACGTTTATACCATTATAAAAATCTTCTTTTATTGAGCCCCTCAGTCCTTTTCTTTGGTACATCCATCTCCTTCGATCAACAAAATAATCAATCATTTTTCCTATTTGACAAAATGAGAAGTTCAAAATTTAATATTTATTTTGAAGAATACATATTCGAAAAAGATTATTTTCATGTTCGTATAATATTTTGAATTTAAAGAACAACTTCACAAATTTAAAAATATTTTCAAATAGGGCACATTTCATTTTTTAATGTACGTAACGATTAAAAATTATATAATTTTTTTTCATTGGTCAGACATCCTACTTCCCATTACAAACACAGTAAGCATTTACATTTCGTATATTACTTCGTCTCAAACGATTCAATAAAATTTCGGCAGCATTTCCCTTTTGTTCCCTGCATTGTACATAAATGCGTGTACGCAGGAAACAAAAAAGAAAAGCTAGGGCGAAATTTTATGAACCGTTTGAGACGAAGTAGTATACAAAATGTAAATTCTTACTGTGTTCATAACTTGTCCAATATAGGGACAAATCCGACAAACATTGTACCAGATGAATATAAATGGTCGTTTTTTGAAAAAAACGACTATTTATACAACGATCATGTACAACACTCGTCAGACGGGGCCAAAAACTCTCTAAGGGACATTTGTCGGTTAACATGCGCGCATTTTACTCAAAAATACAGTTTTACTCACTGTTCACATTTACAAAAATATATAAAAATTTAACACAGTTATTCGACGTATTACGCATCAAAAAGGCTGGTTTAACATTTTTGTCTTTTTTTAATACACACAATTATAATTTAGAGTAATGCATTTTTTTATTTCATAAGTAAATACGTGCACAATATAATACTCCTAGTTCATTCAATCATTTTATCGTATGCCAAATAACGTATACAATCGTCGAATCAGGACATACACAACAATTTACATATACATGAACAACCACAAAGTATACGTGTTTTTCACAATTTCACGATAAAAGATGAAATATGTATGTCATGTGATGCTATAAACCATTGTTACGCTAATGCAAACAATTTCAATCGCTAATTCACCCTAATTTATCAATTTATGCAAATCTAAAATTAGGGGAAAAACTGAAATTTTCAGAAAAATAAGAGATTATACCTGAGATTGAGAGAAAGAGGTGTTGAATCAGCAGTGTGGAAGGAGAAAAAATCACGAAATTGGCGAATGGAGGTGGAAAATGTGAATTTGGGGGTTTTTGGTGAGATTGGGGGAAGCTGGAAAATGAGGAAGAAAGGCTCGGCCGGCTGCAGGTATTCGCGAATTTCCGACGGCTTCCGACGGCCGCCGACGGCCCGTCGGAAGCCGTCGGAAATTCGCCGTCGGAAGCCGTCGCCCCCAGCCGTCGCTATTTCGCTTTTTTCTAGTAGTGTATATATTAAAGGCAATGACTTTCAAAATATATAGTATTTGAGATATTGTTTAATAAGTGATGATAATATATTATCATCATCATCTAGGATTTGATTGGTCATACCCACCTAGTTTTGAGTATCCTTAATTGCCTGTCATTATGACTTGAGTATCCCTTTAGAATCTAAGTCTTGTAGATAGTAGCCTTGGGAAATTTGAAACTTTGAGTAAATTTTGTTTACTGAGGGAATTTAAATTTTTAGGATTAATATTATAGGAATATGTAAATATTAAATTATAAGGATAGTTATAATTTAATATCGTGAATTAAAATAAATTGGATAAATATATTGTTTATTTGAAATAAATAATGAATTTTGGAATTTAAAATGAGAAAATAAAATTCCAAGCTTTATTTTATTTTTTCTGCTTAATAATGAATGGAAAGTAATTTTTATTTTGAGAAAATGCAACAATTTTATTAATTATTGCCAATTACTTCTTTAAATAATTTTTAAAAGAAGTATTTGATTTTTAAAGGTTGTTTATTAAAGTAAAAGGTGGAAATTGGGTTAAAAATAAGTTTTAGCTATAAATAATGTTTTGAAATGGTTTGAAATATTTTGTAAGTGATAAAATAAATTTGGTGGAATTTTAGGAGTTAAAAACATTGTTTTATTTATTTATTTGAGTAAATAGTGTGTTTTGTTAAATAAAGGAATTTAATAATAAAAATATCTTAAAAACACATATTAATCTTTTTATATGATAAAAAATGTTTTATTTGTATGTATACAAGTTTTCATATTTTTATATGTGTAAATAGGTAGAAAATGCATTTTTGTATGTGTATATGTGACATAAGTTCATATGTTAGTTAATTGTGAATTAATTAACCTTAGCCTTTTTTATATTTAAATTTTGGGTCCATTAGCCCATTAGTGTTCCTTAACCTGATTAAGAAAGTGTGAAAACAGAAAATAACTTGTATGTACATTTCTATTACCCTCTTCTTCTTCCTCCAGTAAACATAAAATCAAACTCACTTCTCCTTTCTCAAACAAAGCCACAAATCTCCAAATTTATATCAAATCCTTGCTGTAATTAACAAATTAGGGACAATATATAAAGGTAATCCATCTCTAAAACCAAATACTTTATCAAATTCTTTATTTTGTAGAAGTCGTTTTATGTAATTAAAATAACTTGTGTTGCATGTTTCTAAAGCTCCATTTTCAGGTTCTTGAAGCCAATTCCACTTCAAAGCTTCAATCTTTTTGTTTAAATCTGAATATTTGTGCAACTACGACAAGGTGAGTGATAAACTCACAATTCTAAGCTGAAGCAAAGCTTCAAAAATCAAGCGTAATCATTTTATTGATAGTTTTCTTTCTGTGAATCTATTTTCGGTTGCTTCTGTGTATGCTTATATCTTTTGATTCCGGCCGAAATGATGTCGTATTTCTTGCATTTGGTAGCTTGCATGTTGAACTTCATTTTTGAAAATTTTGGTTGAAAATTATTGTCATTTGGATGTTCAATACAATGGTAGAACATCTACTCAAAAGAAGATTTATGCCCGTGGAAATTGTTTGCCAAGTTGTTGCAAACATGGCCTAAGTCCATGTTTGAGATAGCGTAACTTTTTCATTTCTTATTGGAATTCGTTGAATCTTTTTCTGTTTGAAAGATGAAGTTCTCTACTATAAGCAGATCTAATTTTATGTCATTTAGACCTACATATTTTTATAGAAATATGCTTCCAAACTTTGATCTGAACAATAATTTTGCCTAGAGTTTTACGGTGAAAACAATGCCTTGGTTCAACTTTGAGACATCATAACTTTCTCAAATTTTATCCAATTTGCATGATTCTTTTATTGTTTGGAAGATAAAGTTTTCCGTCATATGTACCACAACTTTTAGCTTAATCGAATGTCGTTTGGTACTCTATTTTATACCTGAAAGTTGAACCAAAAGTAAATTTTTAAGCCTGAGCACGTTCCTGTTGAACTGTTACAAACATGGTCCGAGTCCATGTTTGAGATAACATAACTTTTCCATTTCCTTTTTAAATTCATTGACTCTTTATATGTTTGGAAGTGGAAGTTTTTTACTTTATGCACACCAATCTTCAGTTCAATCAAAGGTCACTCGGCCACCTGTTTTGTGTTCGAAAGTGAACCCAGAGAAGATTTCAGACCTAGGTATTTTTTTGCCCAGGTGTTTTTATGTTCACTTTCCGTCTGATTTTTGACTTTTAGTTCAATTTTTGTGATATTTCTAAAGTATTTTGAGGGCTATGATGCTTATCAATAGGTTAGCCCAGTTTTGATGAATTTGGAATTCAAATTTTGGATTATTTGAATTTAAGTTCGAATTTCGATTTGAGTGGAATTTTACTTGTTTTTGGTCGTTTTCGAGCACGGTTTTCTCCAAATCTTTTTGAGATAATTTTTAAAATTTAGGGGATTTAAAAATAATTATTATATAATATTTTAAAGTATTTTCAAGTTCTAAATCTATTTCTTCTTTATAATAAGGGAAATTTTCAAATATGGTTTCTAAATGGTTTTTGAAATCGGTTTTCAAAGCTTATTTTCAAGGTAAATTATTTTCTATCAAAATTACACATTTTTGGACTATCGAGCGAACGAGAAGGAGAGCTAAATGATTGGGTAAAATGAGTAGTATGAGATACGTGCGTTTATCCTTTCGGTTAATTCCTAACTTGTTCGTTTGATCGTTTTGGTCGACGGGTCTAGTTTCCGATGATATGAGGTGAACCTTTCACTGCATTGAGTGTGGAATTTACTAGTGGTTAATAAACCGTTTAGTGCGAACGGATGATATGGGACACACGTTAACACTTATCCGGTTCCTTTCTGAGAGTTTGTGACACATTTTCCTGTCGGCGTGTCAGTACTAGACCTTCGGGTCATTTGCTATTTTGGCGTATTTTTCATCGGACATTTTCCATTACGAGGTATTAGCCATTGCGGCGTATTAGTCTTTTGGTGTTTTCCTTTGGGCGAGGTACCTATTATGTGAAATAGTACTCGGCAAAAATAGCATGTGCAAAACCTTTTTAAGATGATTTTACCCTCGTGTGTCATCATTTTGGAATCGGTCCTTTGAACCATTTGGTGGCGATTACTTTGGGATTTTTGGACTCTTGGGAGTTCTTTTGAGATTTTCATTGCCTACTCTGCCGTGCTGAGATTTGCCTTTTGGCGTATTTATATTGAGATTGCGTATTGGCGCTATTTATTGGACTTGCCTTTGGCGTTGTATGAGATTTTTATCTCTTTGTTGACATTTGCCTTATGGCTTATGTCGATATGGCTTTTGCTTATATTTTCCTTGGAGTTGCCAATATGGTGGGTTTGGAAATTATTCTTTTAAGAGTTTACATTTTACTATTCCCTAAACCATTCTTATTTGACTTATGATTGTCGATGATATGAGGCATGCTACATTTTAGCAATTCATGAGATTTTTTGTCTCCTTTGTATTTTATGCTTGTTAAAGCAATAGTGTTCTATCACCTAGTGTAACCACATATGTTGTACGTGATGTGTATCCTCCATATATCTATAGTTAGCTTTCTTATATATTTCTTCTTGTTTAAGAAGAATATCACTCTTCTCTTATGCTCTATTATTCTTCTATCACCTTTTAATGATTCGTTTAGCTAGACTAACCCGTGCATTTAATACTCGGGTCAGATCGAGGTGTTTCAGGTTAGGTACTTTTGCACTTTGCCTATTATGATTCTGCATGGACTGTTTTGCTAGTTCTTTTTATTATAGCTTTTTGTGTAGTCCTTGTTCGTTTGCTACTCTGATATGTATATTCTTTTGACTCGTGTTTTTGTTGTGGTCGTCATACCACATATATGATGTATCCTTTTGTATACTCTGTGATGTATCTGTTTATGTGTGTGTATATGGGATTATCTTCTATTCTGTGATGTGTTTCGCATTGAGTTGTTATGTTTTTTCTGATAGATCCTATAGCCACCTGTGGCTTTGTATTTAGTAATTATTGAGTATGTCGATTCAAAAAAATTATGGCATTGTTGACGTATTCAATAGATATTTAAGACATGGTTATAGATGTTCGCTCTTATCCAGCCCTATTCTCTGCATTAGCTAGCAGTATTACCAGTATACTCTTTGTTCATGTGGGTCTCGGGGTAGGGCGTCACAGCTTGGCATCAGAGCTGAGTTTAGAACAAAATATGATAAACATAGAACAGAAACACATATTACGGTACATCAAAGGGTAATACAAGTAATACGAGTCCCTTATCTCATCGTGTCTTTGACTTTGTTCTTGACCCAGTCCTTGTCATTTTTAGGGTAGATAAAAGTTTGGGAATGCGTCTAGGAATGCAATTTTAATTCCATAGTATTCCATGTTTGAATTAATGATATATACCATGTGAATAATCTTTATCTTATCGTAACTTTTAGCCAATGGATGGAAGAGGCAGAGGAAGACGCCCAGATGCTTGGCAATCCAACGGCTCGCATCCAGACGGCGTTTATATATCTGTCGATCCGTTTACGGATATATTCAGGAGCACCCAGCCTCCTGCTCCTACTCTAGCTTCTCCTTCATACAAGTATCCTTTCGTGCGCATTTTTTGTGACTTTTCACATCTCAAAGGAAAGCCATTCAAAGGCTCCGAGTCCGTTCTCGAGGTCCACGCTTAGATTCATACTTATGAGCGAATATTTTCTCGCATGGATCTTTCGGATTATCATCGGGTTCTTGTAGCATCCAGCATGTTACAAGAGCATGCTCTTGATTGGTACGAGCTATTTACTGTCGAGCACGACGAGTCTACTCTTACATTGACTCGGTTTCGGGAACGATTCGAGCTTAAGTTCCTTCTTGAGTCTGAGAAAGTATCTCTTGCCCGTTGCTTCCTTGAGCTAAAGCAAGGAAAATCTTCTATTTCTGATTACGTGTCTTCTTTCGAAGCTCTTTCTAAGTATGGCCTTGAGTATATTAGCACTCCATAAAAGAAGAACCACAAGTTTGTTCCCCCCAAGAAGTATTTGAAGAGATCTTTAATGTTGCAGCTTAAGCTTTCTTTTGAGGAGCTAGTTGACTCGACACTTCATCTTGAAGCCGTCGAGAAGGAGATTGATAGTGCTAATGATGTTGAAGTTTGCAAGAACCCTAACAAGAAGTGGTTTCCTTTTCAAAAATCCAAATTTTTTCCATCCCAGAAGAAGCCAGTTGGTTGTACTTCTTGGCCTTAGTCTTCGCCTTAGTCTCAGCCTCAGTCTATTGGAGCATCTCCCATTTGCAAGGGGTGTTTCAATTGTGATTCGCTCGACCATAAGATTCGGGAGTGTCCTAAGCCTCTCTTTTGGAGATATCGCAAGAAAGAGGGCCATCGTACTACTACTTGTCCTATTACTCCATTTAATGCCAAGTCTGGCAAGCTTCATGTTATGGATGCTTTTGGAGGTCCTTCTTGACGTAGAGGTACTTCTCCTTCTATTCTTAAAGGTTTACTATTGTTTTGTGATAGTTCTATTCGAGTCCACTTTGATACGGGTGCATCGCATTCATTCGTATTTAAGAAGATCGTCGACGATTTGTCTTTGGATGTTTCTTGTATGTTACTTCATTGAGGATTGCGAATCCTATATGCGGATCTGCAACCCTTAACATGCTTTATGATGATGTTGATATTGTTTTATGTGGCTTTTCTTTTCGTGCGAATCTGCATGTTATTTCTTATTTGGGATTTGATATGATTTTGGGTATGGACAAGCTAGTGCGATACGATGCCAGAATTATTTGTTCTGGGAGGATTTTATATCTTCGACATCCAGACTCGTCTATTCAGCCATCACTTGTTCTTCGAAATGTGGATAATTCCGAAGCGGCATTATATTCTCTAGACTCATGAGATAATGATGACATATCTCCTATTCTTATTATTTGTCACTTCTTTCATGTATTTGAGCCTGTTTCGGGTTTGCCACCCAAGCGGGCGATTGAGTTCCATATTGATCTCATTCCAGACGCATAGCTAGTTAGTCGTCCTCCCACGAGGACGTCTAAAAAAATGAGGAACTCAAAAAGCAGCTTTTAGAGCTTGAGTCCAAGCAGTTGATTCAGTCCAGTTTGTCACCGTAGCGTGCCGCGGTCGTCTTCGTGAAGAAGTCCAATGGAACTCTAAGGCTTTGCACTGACTATCGCAAGCTTAACGAGTTGACCATCAAGAATAGATATCCATTTCCTAGGATCGACGAAATGTTCGATCAATTGAGTGGCGCTAAGATCTTCTCTCAACTCGACCTTGCCACCGGTTTTCATCGGCTCCGAGTCATGGTAGATAGCATATCTCTTACAGCTTTCCACACTCGATATGCATCTTACGAGTGGCTCGTTATGCCATTCGGTTTGATAAATGCTCCTGCTTTCTTTATCGATCTTATGAATCAAGTATTCCGGGAATATCTCGATAAGTTCGTCCTTCTGTTCATCGACGACATCCTTGTTTATGCGAAGCCTGAAGCTGAGCATGCTAATCACTTGAGAGTTGTCTTGAGTACACTTCGTCACCATCATCTTAAAGAAAAATTCTCTAAATGCCATTTCTGTGAGAATAAGGTTAAGTTCTTAGGCTATGTTATTTCATCCGAAGGCATTTCAGTTGATCCTTCAAAGATCGAATCCATCCAGAATTGGAAGAGGCCTGAGAATGTTCATGAGATTCGTAGCTTCCTTAGAGTGGCAGGTTATTACTGCCGATTCATTAAGGATTTTTCTCATATCATGCTTCCTCTCACCATCCTTACTCGAAAAGGCATTCGATTTATTTGGTCTGACAAATGTGAAGCTTCTTTTCAAAAGTTGAAGGAGCTTCTCACTAATGCTTCTATTCTAGTGGTTCTCGAAGGGAATCAAGATCTTGTTGTATGCACTGATGCTAGTAGATGCGGCCTCGAGGTCGTGCTTATGCAGAAGGATAGGGTAGTTGCTTATGCTTCTAGGCAACTGCGACTGAACGAAGTAAGCTATGCTACTCATGAACTCGAGTTAGCTGCCATTGTCTTCGCCTTGAAGATTTGGAGACACTACTTATTAGGCGAGCACTTCATTCTCTATACTGACCATAAGTCCTTGAAGTATTTGTTCACTCAGAAGGAGCTCAATATAAGGCAACAACGTTGGCTCCAGTTCCTTGCCTCCTATGACTTCGATATCCAACATACCCCTGGTAAGAGTAATCGTGTTGCTGATGCACTTAGTCGCAAACATTCGGTTGTTGTCTCTATGATGCTGGCCGAGTGGGATGTTCTAGAGACTTTATCACTTTGTGATATTCGAGATCGAGCTCCATATTCAAATCTATTATTCAGTTTGAAAGCTCGACCCAAATTATTGGATCGTATTGCCGATGCTTAGCGACGTGATCCCGGTCTTGTGCACTTTATTCAGATTTGTGAGTCTGAGTCCCGTGATGAGGAGTTGAGGGATTTCAGCATTGATTCTCATGGATGTCTTTGCAAGAAGAATTGTCTTGCTGTGCCTTCTAATTCTACACTTAGGCATGTCATTCTCGAAGATTGTCACCATTCTAAGTATACCATTCATCCTGGCATTAGTAATATGTATGCCGATATGCATCGCCTTTATTATTGGGAAGGCATGGAGCGTGATGTGGCAAGTTATGTGAGTAATTTCATGACTTGTCAACATATCAAAGACGAAAATCAATGCCCTTCTAGTCTCCTTAAGCCTCTAGAGGTTCCATTGTGGAAAAGGAGTCAGATTTCGATGGATTTCATTGACGGCCTGCCTTATTCGAGATCGGGCCATTCTAGCATTTGGTTATTGTTGATCGCCTCACCAAATCATCTCATTTCATTGCTATTAAGTCTAATAGGCGTGCTTCTCATTTGGCCAAGTTGTATATAAAGGAAATCATGAGATTTCATGGTGTTCCTAGTTCGATTGTTTGTGACCGTGATCCACTATTCACGAGCCATTTCTGGTAGAGTCTTCAGCAAGCTTTGGGAACTAAGCTTAATTTTGGCATAGCATATCATTCGCAGACTGATGACAGACTGAACGAGTGAATCGTGTTCTCGAGGATCTTCTCCGTGCTTGCATTCTAGATTTCGGTGGTAGTTGATAGGATCACCGACCTCTTGTGGAATTCTCCTATAACAATAGTTTTCAGTCCAGTATCGATATGGCTTCTTTTGAAGCCTTATACGGAAGGCTATGTCGATCACCTTCTTTCTGGTTGGAATCTGGTGAGAAGCTTATTCTTGGCCCAGATTATGTTCGTGATTCTTCTGAGAAGGCTGATCTTATTCGTCAAAGAATGAACAAGGCACAGAGCCGTCAGAAATCCTATGCGGACAACCGTAGGAAGCCTCTCGAGTTCTCAATTGGTGATCTCGTCTTTATTCGTATTTCCCCTCTAAAAGGGGTTATGCGTTTCAATATGACCGGGAAATTGGGTCCGCGCTTTATAGGACCATTTCCTATTACTGAACGTGTTGGCTCTATGGCTTATAGATTTCACTTCCATCTTATTTATCTAGCATTCATAACATGTTTCACGTCTCTCAGCTTTGTGAGTGTCTACGAGAGTCAGAATCTGTTATCGATTTTTCTGAGTTGCTAGAGCTTGAGATCTCACCAGGCCTATCTGTTGTGCAGCAGTCTATTCACATGCTTCGAAGGTGAAATGCCTTCAAAGAAAGGACGTGTCGCTCGTTAAATTTCAATGGCCCACTAATCCCAATGACTGCACTTGGGAAACTAGAGAGTTTATCGAGCGATCCTATCCCAGTTTTCCATCTTTGCATAGTGATGGTGAGAATGTCTCTTTATCTCAAGCTTATTTTCTTTTCATTTTGAGTGATGAAATTAAATAGTTGAATACAAATTCTTCTCAAGGAATTGCGAGGACGCAATTTTGTTAAGGGTGGGAGTGTGTAACAGCCCTAGTTTTGGAGATTACCTGTAATATTAAATTATAACGGTGGTGATAATTTAATATTGCGAATTATAATAAATTGGAGAAATTAAATTGTTTATTTGAAATAAACAATGAATTTTGGAATTTATAATGTGAAAATGAAATTTCAAGCTTTATTTTATATTTTCATTTTAATAATGAATGGAAAGTAATTTTTATTTAGGGAAAATGCAATAATTTTATTAATTACTGCCAATTGCTTCTTTTAATAATTTTAAAGGAAGTATTTGATTTTTAAAGTTTGTTTATTGAAATAAAAGGTGGAAATCGGGCTAAAAATAAGTTTTAGCTATAGATAATGTCTTGAAATGGCTTGAAATATTTTTGTAAGTGATAAGATAAATTTTGTGGAATTTATGAGTTAAACACATTGGTTTATTCATTTATTTGAGTAAATATTGCATTTTGTGAAATAAAGGAATTTAATAATAAAAAATATTTAAAAATACAAATTAATCTTTTTATATGGTACAAAATATTTTATTTTGTATGTATACAAGTTTTCATATTTTACTTATGTGTAAATATGGAGAAAATGCATTTTTATATGGGTATATGTGACACAAATTCATATGTTAGTTAAGTGTGAATTAATTAACCTTGGCCTTTTTCTTTTTATTTCATTTTAGGTCCATTTGCCCATTAGTGTTCCATAGCATGATTAAGGAAGTGAGAAAATAGAAAATAACTTGTACGTACATTTCTATCACCATCTCTTCCTCCAGTAAACATAAAATCAAACCCACTTCTCCTTTCTCAAACAAAGCCACAAATCTCCAAATTTATGTCAAATCCATGCTGTAGTTAATAAATTAGACACGATACATACAGCTAATCCATCTCTAAAACCAAAATACTTCATCAAATTCTGATTTTTGTAGAAGTTATTTTATGTAACTAAAATAACTTGTGTTGCATGTTTGTAAAGCTCTATTTTCAGGTTCTTGAAGCCAAATCCACCTCAAAGCTTCAATCTTTTTGCTTAAATCTAGATATTTGTGCAACTACAGCAAAGTGAGTGAAAAACTCACAATTTCTAACTGAAGCAAAGCTTCAAAAATCAAAATTTGAGCTTTTATAATCTTTGTGAATCTAGTTTGGGTTGCTTCTTTGCATGCTTATATCTTTTACTTCTGGAAACGAAATGTTGCCGGATTTCTTACATTTGGTGGCTTGCATGTTGAACTTCATTTTTGAAATTTTGGTTGAAAAATATTGCCATTTGGATTTTCAAAGCAGTGGTAGAAAATCTACTCGAAAGCAGATTTTTACCTGTAGAAATTGTTTGCTGAGTTGCTGCAAACATGGCCTGAGTCCATATTTTAGATAACATAAATTTTTCATTTCTTACTGAAATTCGGTTAATCTTTTTTTTTTAAGATGAATTTATCTACTATAAGAATACCAAATTTTATGTCATTTCGACCTACATCGCTTATAGAAATATACTGCCAAATTTTGATTTGGACCATGTTTTTGCCCGGAGTTAACAGTGAAAACACTGTCTGGGTTCAACTTTGACGCATCATAACTTTTTCATATTTTATCCAAATTGCATGATTCTTTTTTATTTGGAAGATAAAGTTTTCTACTATATGCAATAATTTTAGGATCAATTTGATGCCCTTTGGTACTCTGACTTATGCCTGGAAGTTGAACCCAGAGTGGATTTTTAAGCATGAGCACATTCTTGTTAAACTGTTACAAACATGGTCTGAGTCCATGTTTGAGACAACATAACTTTTCCGTTTTCTATTGGAATTAATTGATTCTTTTTTTGTTTGAAAGATGCTATTTTCTACTTTATGCACACCAATTACCAATTCAATCAAAATTCGTTCGGCCACATGTTTTATATCTGAAAGTTGAACTCAGAGAAGATTTCACACCTAGGTATTATTTTGCCCAAGTATTTTTATGTTCGTTTTCCGTCTGATTTTTTACTTTTACTTCAGTTTGTATGATATTTCTGAAGTATTTTGAGGGATGTGATGCCTAGGTTAGCCCAGTTTTGATGAATTTGGAATTCAAATTTTGAATTATTTGAATTTAATTTGAATTTAAATTTGAATTTTGATTTAAGTGGAATTTTGCTTGTTTTTGGTCATTTTCACGCACAGTTTTCTCCAAATCTTTTTTAGATGATTTTTAAAATTTAGGGTATTTAAAAATAATTATTACATAATATTTTAAATTATTTTCGAGTATAAAACTATTTATTCTTTATAATAAGGGAAATTTTCAAATATGGTTTCAAAATGGTTTTCGGAATCGGTTTTCAAAGCTTATTTTCAAGGTAAATTATTTTCTATAAAAATTACACGTTTTTGTACTGTTGAGTGAATGAGAAGGAGAGTTAAAAGATTGGGTAAAACGCGTAGTATGGGATACGTGCGTTTATCCTTTCGGTTAATCCATAACTTGTCTGTTTAATCATTTTGGCATATAGGTCTAGTTTACCGATGATATGAGCTGAACCTTTTGAAGGATCGATTTCACCCTAGAGGGGGGGTGAATAGGGTGATAGTGTAAATTATAAAAATTAATCGCGGAAGCTTTATCAAATAATTTAAATTCAGATCACAGAATAACAGCACAGATATAGCAGAATATAAATAACAGAACAAAACAACACATAATTTACCCAGCTTCGGCAAAACCCTGCCTACGTGCTGCCCCCAAGGTTTCTACTAGAAATTAGATAGTCCCTCGCTTACACACGTAAACTCGCTATACCTGCTATTGACTAATCTAACTCTACGCTCAAAACCCTGACCACAACTCAACCACCGAGTTGCGAATTCCCAAACTACACTCCGTAGTTTGTCCCTTAGTCACACGACTAGAAAATTAAAAAACGGTTTAAAAGAAAAATACAATTTAAAAACAATTTAAAACACAATAAACCTTATTTAAATTTAAACCCTTAAAATAAAAAGTAAGCCCAAATTAATACAGGCCGGCCCCTTATTCATTTCTTCAACCCGTTCCTTTTGTTTTGTGAAAGTATGGCCGATCCTCTTTGTTCCTCTTTGCGAATTAGGGCTTCTGGTAATTTGCTTTTGCTCCTTGCGATTTAAACTAGGGTTGTGCAAAATTGAAGCGCCGCTCGATCTCGTTCGATAGTAGGCTTCGATGCTTTTGATTTGCTTACGGCTTCTTCAATTTTGGATCGAATTCGTTCTGCTTTTTCGGTATGTATTTTCCTCCTTTTGCTTTGCTGGTTGATTCTTGAACTCGATATTTTATGCCGATGATGATTGGGCTTATATAGGATTTGAAATCCTATTTTTGCGTTCGTATATTCGTGTTTGAATTTGTCAATTTACTTCACCTCTGCCGTATGATTATGATCTAATGTTGTGATTCATTTTTGACTTATTCAAATTCGTATAACTGATGCTCGATCCCCACGGCTTTGAATTGTCGTGCTTATCGCGGTGTTGATTTGTGACTTGGTCAATTTTTCATACTCACTTGAATTGCGTTGATTTTCTTTGACCATGTTGATTTCGTGAAATATTTACTGCTGGCTTTGCTTCAGTATGCTTTGATTCAAACCAGACTTTTGTTGACTTGATCACAACTGATATTAGCTTGTGAATTTCTGATGGACTTATTACCCTTGTGTTCTTCATATCTTCATTTGATCAGTGTGTTTGAGTCTGCATTTGCATACTTGCATTTGAGTTGTTGCTCTCTGTACTTGTAGTTGCACTTCGAGTTGAATATGTTGGCACTGGAACTAGCTTGTATCTGGACTTGTTGTATTCATTCATACTGTGTATTGCATTGATGTTCATTTCATTGCATATGAATCTTGGTCAACTTGATGCTGTAGCTTGCTGTACTTTCCTGTAGCTCCATCTGTTGCAATCTTTGATGATTTATTGTAGTATGTTGGTCTGTCTTGTTTTTGGCCAGATTTTGTTGGTTCATTGGTGTTTGTACACTTTTGTTGCAGTGGTTTTACATTTGTGCATATTGTCTCGAGTACATGTATTCTTGACTCTGGTTATTTCATATTCATATGAGCATTTGTCTGCACTGTTAGTCGAGCCTGAGTACATGTATTCTTGGCTCACTGTACACTGATGCATTCTGGTTTGATTTTCTGTCAGCTTCTTGCTTGTGAAAAATAGTTTCTCATGTGCACTGTGTCATTTAAAGTTTGTTGTGGTCTATGTATGGTGGTCTTGTGTTTCTGGTGCATTCATTGGTCTTGCTTCGACCATTGTCTTGCATTTTTGCTGCGGCCTGTACTTGTATACTGTGTTGGGCTTGTAGAACTTGGATATTTGCAGTTTGTAGTTGCCGTGTTGATCTTCCTTGCTACCTGGTCGACGCTTGCACTGATATTCATTTGAGTTGGGCATCATGTATTTGTTGCAGTCCATGTTGTTGCTTGAGTCTCTGTTGCCTTGCTTCTGACCATGTTGCACATGCCTTGTTAAGGCTGCTGCTCGTATGCTCTAACATTGTGTCATTTGTTTCTAAGACTTGAATGCGACTTATGCATTGTTGTAGATGATTGTGTTTCATGTGTTGGTTTGCTGTACATTTCTGGTTTTGGTCTTGTTTCATGTTTGAGGCTGTGCTTGCATTGACATGTACTTGTTGCTGTCTTTATTTAGTTTGTTGTCACTGGTTCATTGGGCTGCATACATGTTGTAAGTGATACTTTGGACCTTTTGCCTTCAGTTGCTTGTCGAATTTGCATGTATCTGTATCACTTTGGTATACTGCAGCTTGTATTCTGCCTTGAGTTGAATCCCGTGTGTTATTTGGGTTTGACCTTGTGCTGAATTGTTAACAGTGCTTTTGTTTGATTGTGCACACGAGTTGGCGGGGCAGTGCACACGTGTACAAATGTATGTGTGTGTACTGCAACCACTTATGTATACCTGTCCCTGTAATATCTATGTGCACGACTTTGTGATGAAATCAAGTGTGAATGATGACGAACAACCCAAATAACTGAGGCAAATCATATTTTCAAAAATCGTATTTCATTTTATATTGCAAAAATATTTCTTTTTCAATTTTACTGCGTTAGTGAATATTTTTGCAGATTGCTCAGATGCTGGATTCAAACTGGAATGCAGTTGAAGATAAAAATACGAGTGTGAGTGATATGTAGTGAGGTTAACTGTAAATGTGAAATGTGATGTGATTGTAATCAAAGTTGTATAGTTATAGTGAGAGATTGAAATTGTACTATTCAAAATTGTAATAAATATTTGTTTGAATAAAATTTCTGTTTGAATTCAAATTCTGTCATTTAATTTTATTCAGCAAATATTTATTTATTTTATGAAAAATAAAATAGTACATTAACAAATACATTTAAACGAATGTATATATGTTTATTATCATCAAACAAAAATCATATAAGCGCAAAGCGCATATTCAACAATCTCCCCCTTTTGATGATAACAAACATATATTTAAGATTTTGAATATGTTAAATGTATTTGATCATTGATATATCCTAATTGCTCCCCCTATTTAAATGCTTCCTTTCTACATAAAACTCCCCCTACATATATGCATACAAAAAAAAATATGCAAATGAGTCTAGATGCAAATAATTATTTGACCTTTGCTTGATTTTATTTGACAAAATCTTAACTTTTCTCTCCCCCTTTTGTTATCAGCAAAAGAATAATAGTGTTAGAGAAAATAGAGAAAAAATAATCGATATCAATTCAACATTAAAACTCAATTGAATATAAATATTAAATTTCAATAAAAAATCAAACAAAAATCATAAATATTTTGTTAGGCGCATATTCCACTTTTAGAATGATGGAAATGATGTCATCATATAGAACCATATAGTTATGTCTATTTGTGGTATATTTATATCAGGAATTTGAATATCTACTAACCATACATAACCGTTATGACTTTTAAATGAGATTAGTAGTATTCCAATTTTATTTTAAAAAAATGAATTCAAGTATCTTCTAACCACGCGTAACCGTGAGGACTTTTAAATGAGATTAGAATTAACTTGTTTATTTTACAAATCAATTTTTGATATGCGTTCCATACATGCATAACCGCGAGGACTTTTAAATGAGCATGGAAGCACATAACAAATTCCAAGTAATTCACCCATGCATAACCGTGAGGACTTTTAAATGAGAGTGAATACATTGGTATTTATTTATTATTATTATTAATTAATTTATTTTATTTTATTATTTTTTTAAAAATGTGAAAATGAAAAACGAACGATTCCTGTTTAAAGTACCACATATCGATAAACTATATAGAATTTTGATGAGTGATGGTCATTAGAAATATGATAGATATAGAGATGGTCATGGAAGTTTTACCAACAAACAGTTTTATAACTCTTGTTTAAATTTCTAAAGAAATTCATTAATTATACTGTCTCAAGTCATAATATTTGATCAATATTAACACTCATCACTTTTTCAATCACTATTTTTCTTTTTGATAAACATTAGGGAGTCAGATTAGTCAAAATAGTCATTTAAAATTAATTCAAAAATAATTATGAAATTAATTTTTCAAAATGACTAATCTGAAAATATTGTCAAAAATGATTTTCTCCAGGGGATTTTAAAAGAAAATTTTCTGCTATTTGAAGATTATTTGAAATGAAAAATATGCAGATATTTTCTTTTAAAAAATGATGCAGTTACTAAATGTCTCAACAAAATCACGTTTCACTAGTAATTTTTCTATCAACTAGATTACCAGTGTAATCTGCATCTGAGTTTCTCTGTCACTCAAAATTATCATCAATTGAATTTTATAGACCAAAACATGAAGTATGCACCAAAACTTTCAAATTCAATTTTAACAACAAATTAAATGACATTCTTTTGAATCTGAATTGAAGCCGTGTAAACAATCAGAAAACCGTGAATATAGAGTTAGCCGAATTATAACCAAATGTATTATTATCCAACAAAACACTATTTTTAATCCAAAATGATATATATGAAGTAATTCAAAGAATCTAGAGATTTTTATAGTGTTTTTGGCATAAGAATATAATTTGCCAGCTATGTTGAATAAGTCAGAATCATCATCTTTTCATTAATCTCAATATTGGCTGATTTTAATTCAGAATACGGTGCAGATTATCACATTTAATATATCGTTTAAAACATACCATTACCTGTTTTACCTTTACGATATTTTTCGTTGTTGTTCATTGTGATTCTGTCACCTTTATACTAGGCTAAGGAACTTTGTTTTGTCGCCCGTTGCGTTTCTGGAACAGCCAAAATCCAGATGACACTATTGTTGTTCCTTAGCCTGCCACCACACCTACACGATGAAAGATTTATGTGACCTATTTGTTTTTATAGGTCCATGATTGTTAGTGGCAGAAAATTTTGAAAAACAATTTTGTAAAGACCCAAAACTATTTATAATTGTTCCCTTCGGCACCCAAATTTGTTTAACTTTGAGAGATTTTATATTTGTGCCTTTTGGAACCCAAATCGGTATAGTTTTCACATGTTTGGGTTTATACCAACAATTATTGTGATCGTGTCCAAATTTTCTACAAATTGTGCACATAGAATTAACTTGATCAATCTTGTTTTCAACAATTTTCGAATTATTATATCCAAGTCCTTGTCTAACCGTATTAACAGTTTGTTTTCCTAATAGCATATTTAATGATTTTTCACTTTTGGAAAATTTTTCTAAAGTAGTAGACAGTTGTTGGACTTGTGATTTGAGAGATTCATTTTCGTTTAACAATTGTGTGCACTTTTTAATAGAATTCTCTCTCCTAGTATTTTCATTCTCCTTTAAAATCAGAATTTCATTTTCAAGTGTTTTTATATTGATTTCTGATTTTTTAATTTCCTTTTCAAATGTTGGACACTTATCACACTTAGGGATCCTACTTTGATAGGTTTTAACTAATTGATCAAGTTGTTTATTACATTCTATCAAAGTATCTTTTTGAGATTCAAGTTTGGCGTATTTTTCCCTAAGTCGTTCAAAACAACCGTTTACTTCATGAAAATATATAAGCAACTCAGAATGGGTAAGTTTTGATACCTCACTTGGCTCGTCATCGTCACTGTCAGTTGTATCACCTCGAAGACACAATTCTGCCTTTTCGCTTTCATTGCCAGTGCTTTGATCATTCTCGTCTATTTCATCCCAAGTGGCTGCAAAACTTTTCTTTTTCTGTTTCTTTCCATGGCTGGATTTAATTTGTGGACAATCGGGCTTGATATGGCCGGGTTTGTTGCAATTATAACAAATAAACTTTTGTTCTTCTGAGTAGTCTAGTGCTTTGGCTATTCTGCTTTTTGCTTTTTGATTTCGAGCTGAATTTCCATGTTTTTGATTCCATTTTTTGAATTTTCTTATTAACAGCTCCAATTCTGCTGCTCCATCATCTTCATCGTTATCATCATCACTTTCGGTTGTTCCTTTGAGAGCTATTGATTTCTTTTGAGTGTCACCTCCTTCACGCTCTTCTTTGAATTTCATTTCTAGCTCATAAGTGGTGAGATTTCCGATGAGTTCCTCAACTTTAAGTTGTTTTAAATCTTTCGATTCTTGTATGGCAGTTACTTTTGCTTCAAAGCTTCGTGGAAGGACTCTGAGGATTTTCCGGACTATTTCTAATTCGGTGTATGTTTTTCCGAGAGCTTTTGATTTGTATACGATATTGGAGAGTCGTCCGTACATCTCTTTGACATTTTCTTCCTTCGCCATTTTGAAGTTCTCGTATTCGCTGCTTAGCATGGCAAGGCGAGATTCTTTGACTCGAGATGTTCCTTCTAGTATGTGCCATATTTCCTGCGCAGTTAGACAATGTGAGACACGATTAAATTCAAATTGATCCAATGAACAGATAATAGAATTCATAGCTTTGGCATTAGTATTCTGTAATTTATTTTCTAGTTCTGTCCATTGTTCTTTGGTTTCTCTATTTCCTGATTATCTACAGTTATAGTTGGTATTCTATAACCTGTCTCAACAATATTCCAAGCATCAATGGTTTTCAGAAAAAATTGCATTCTATTTTTCCAATAAGCATATTCACCATTGAACATTGGTGGTCTAACTATGGATTGACCCTCAGCAAAAGCAGTATTAAAAGAAGCCATTTTAAACATTCAAATTTTTAAAACAAAAACCGATTTTTGAAACACAAATTTTTAAAACAAAAATTGATTTTTGAAACACGAATTTTGAAAACAAAAATTGATTTTTGAAACACGAATTTTTACACGAAAATTGGTTTTTGTAAAATCAAAATTTTAAAACAAAAATGGCTTTTGTTCCTAGCTCTGATACCACTTGTAGGATCGATTTCACCCTAGAGGGGGGGTGAATAGGGTGATAGTGTAAATTATAAAAATTAATCGCGGAAGCTTTATCAAATAATTTAAATTCAGATCACAGAATAACAGCACAGATATAGAAGAATATAAATAACAGAACAGAACAACACAGAATTTACCCAGCTTCGGCAAAACCCTGCCTACGTGCTGCCCCCAAGGTTTCTACTAGAAATTAGATAGTCCCTCGCTTACACACGTAAACTCGCTATACCCGCTATTGACTAATCTAACTCTACGCTCAAAACCCTGACCACAACTCAACCACCGAGTTGCGAATTCCCAAACTACACTCCGTAGTTTGTCCCCTAGTCACACGACTAGAAAATTAAAAAACGGTTTAAAAGAAAAATACAATTTAAAAACAATTTAAAACACAATAACCCTTATTTAAATTTAAACCCTTAAAATAAAAAGTAAGCCCAAATTAATACAGGCCGGCCCCTTATTCATTTCTTCAACCCGTTCCTTTTGTTTTGTGAAAGTATGGCCGATCCTCTTTGTTCCTCTTTGCGAATTAGGGCTTCTGGTAATTTGCTTTTGCTCCTTGCGATTTAAACTAGGGTTGTGCAAAATTGAAGCGCCGCTCGATCTCGTTCGATAGTAGGCTTCGATGCTTTTGATTTGCTTACGGCTTCTTCAATTTTGGATCGAATTCGTTCTGCTTTTTCGGTATGTATTTTCCTCCTTTTGCTTTGCTGGTTGATTCTTGAACTCGATATTTTATGCCGATGATGATTGGGCTTATATAGGATTTGAAATCCTATTTTTGCGTTCGTATATTCGTGTTTGAATTTGTCAATTTACTTCACCTCTGCCGTATGATTATGATCTAATGTTGTGATTCATTTTTGACTTATTCAAATTCGTATAACTGATGCTCGATCCCCACGGCTTTGAATTGTCGTGCTTATCGCGGTGTTGATTTGTGACTTGGTCAATTTTTCATACTCACTTGAATTGCGTTGATTTTCTTTGACCATGTTGATTCGTGAAATATTTACTGCTGGCTTTGCTTCAGTATGCTTTGATTCAAACCAGACTTTTGTTGACTTGATCACAACTGATATTAGCTTGTGAATTTCTGATGGACTTATTACCCTTGTGTTCTTCATATCTTCATTTGATCAGTGTGTTTGAGTCTGCATTTGCATACTTGCATTTGAGTTGTTTCTCTCTGTACTTGTAGTTGCACTTCGAGTTGAATATGTTGGCACTGGAACTAGCTTGTATCTGGACTTGTTGTATTCATTCATACTGTGTATTGCATTGATGTTCATTTCATTGCATATGAATCTTGGTCAACTTGATGCTGTAGCTTGCTGTACTTTCCTGTAGCTCCATTTGTTGCAATCTTTGATGATTTATTGTAGTATGTTGGTCTGCCTTGTTTTTGGCCAGATTTTGTTGGTTCATTGGTGTTTGTACACTTTTGTTGCAGTGGTTTTACATTTGTGCATATTGTCTCGAGTACATGTATTCTTGACTCTGGTTATTTCATATTCATATGAGCATTTGTCTGCACTGTTAGTCGAGCCTGAGTACATGTATTCTTGGCTCACTGTACACTGATGCATTCTGGTTTGATTTTCTGTCAGCTTCTTGCTTGTGAAAAATAGTTTCTCATGTGCACTGTGTCATTTAAAGTTTGTTGTGGTCTATGTATGGTGGTCTTGTGTTTCTGGTGCATTCATTGGTCTTGCTTCGACCATTGTCTTGCATTTTTGCTGCGGCCTGTACTTGTATACTGTGTTGGGCTTGTAGAACTTGGGTATTTGCAGTTTGTAGTTGCCGTGTTGATCTTCCTTGCTACCTGGTCGACACTTGCACTGATATTCATTTGAGTTGGGCATCATGTATTTGTTGTAGTCCATGTTGTTGCTTGAGTCTCTGTTGCCTTTCTTCTGACCATGTTGCACATGCCTTGTTAAGGCTGCTGCTCGTATGCTTTAACATTGTGTCATTTGTTTCTAAGACTTGAATGCGACTTATGCATTGTTGTAGATGATTGTGTTTCATGTGTTGGTTTGCTGTACATTTCTGGTTTTGGTCTTGTTTCATGTTTGAGGCTGTGCTTGCATTGACATGTACTTGTTGCTGTCTTCATTTAGTTTGTTGTCACTGGTTCATTGGGCTGCATACATGTTGTAAGTGATACTTTGGACCTTTCGCCTTCAGTTGCTTGTCGAATTTGCATGTATCTGTATCACTTTGGTATACTGCAGCTTGTATTCTGCCTTGAGTTGAATCCCGTGTGTTATTTGGGTTTGACCTTGTGCTGAATTGTTAACAGTGCTTTTGTTTGATTTGTGCACACGAGTTGGCGGGCAGTGCACACGTGTACAAATGTATGTGTGTGTACTGCAACCACTTATGTATACCTGTCCCTGTAATATCTATGTGCACGACTTTGTGATGAAATCAAGTGTGAATGATGACGAACAACCCAAATAACTGAGGCAAATCATATTTTCAAAAATCGTATTTCATTTTATATTGCAAAAATATTTCTTTTTCAATTTTACTGCGTTAGTGAATATTTTTGCAGATTGCTCAGATGCTGGATTCAAACTGGAATGCAGTTGAAGATAAAAATACGAGTGTGAGTGATATGTAGTGAGGTTAACTGTAAATGTGAAATGTGATGTGATTGTAATCAAAGTTGTATAGTTATAGTGAGAGATTGAAATTGTACTATTCAAAATTGTAATAAATATTTGTTTGAATAAAATTTCTGTTTGAATTCAAATTCTGTCATTTAATTTTATTCAGCAAATATTTATTTATTTTATGAAAAATAAAATAGTACATTAACAAATACATTTAAACGAATGTATATATGTTTATTATCATCAAACAAAAATCATATAAGCGCAAAGCGCATATTCAACACCTTTCACTCCTTTGAGTGTGAAATTTACTAGCCGTTAGTAAACCGTTTAGTGCGAACGGGTGGTATGGGACACACATTAACACTTTTCGGGTTCCTTTCTGAGAATCTGTGACACATTTTCTTATTGGCGTGCCAGTACTGGACCTTCGGGTCATTTTCCATTGTGGCATATCTATCTTCGGACGTTTTCCATTACAACATATTTGTCTTTGGATGTTTTCCATTGTGGCGTGCTTGCCATTGCGGCGTGTTTTCCATTGCGGTGTATTAGTCTTTTGATACTTGCCTTTAGCGAGGTACCTATTATGTGAAATAGTACTCGGCAAAAATAGCACGTGCAAAACCTTTTTAAGATGATTTTTACCTTGTGTGTCACCATTTTGGAATCGGTCCTTTGAACCATTCGGTAGCGATTATTTCGAGATTTTTGGAATCTTGGGATTTTCCTTTTGGCGAGCTGAGATTTGCCTTTTGGCGTATATATATTAAGATTGCCTATTGTCGATATTTATGGGACTTTTTTTGACGTTATATGAGATTTTTATCTCTTTGTTGACATTTGCCTTATGGCTTATATCGAGATGGCTTTTGCTTATGTTTTCCTTGGAGTTGTCGATATGGCGGGTTTGAGAATTATTTTTTTAAGAGTTTACATTTTACTATTCGCTGAACCATTTTTATTTGATTCATGATTGTCGATGATACGAGGCATGCTACATTATAGCGATTCATGAGATTTTTCATCTCCTTTGTGTTTTATGCTTATTGAAGCAACAGTGTTTATCACCTAGTGTAACCATATATGCTAAGCATGATGCGTATCCTCCATATGTCTATGGTTTGCTTTCTTATTGTTTCTTCTTGTTTAAGAAGAATATCACTATGCACTTATGCTTTATTATTATGTTATCACCTTTTACTGGTTCATTTAGCCAGATTAACCCATGTATTTTATACTCGGGTCAGACCGAGGTGTTTCAAGTTAGGTACTTGTGGACTTAGCATATTCTACTTCTGCATGGACTATTATGCTAGCTCTTTTTATTATACCTTTTTGTGTAGTCCATTTTGGTTTGGTACTCTGATATGTATACTCTTTTGACTCGTGTTTGTATTGTGGTCGTCATACCATATATGTGATGTATCGTTTTGTACGCTCTATGACGTATCTGTATATGTGTGTGTATATGGGATTATCTAGTATTCTGTGATGTTTTTCGCATTTGAGTTGTTATATTTTGTTATGGTAGATCCTATGGCCACATATGGCTTTGTATTAAGTATTTATTGGATATGTCGATTCAAAAAAAATTATGGAATTGTCGACGTATTCAATAGATATTTAAGACATGGTTACAGATGGTCGCTCCTATCCGTCATATTCTCTGCATTATCAGACAGCATTACCCAGTAATACTCTTTGTTAATGTGGTTCTCGAGGTGGGGCATCACAGGTTTTACTTGAGTAAAGTTTTTAAATGGTAGTAATTGAAAAGAGGATTATATAGAGTAGGTACCTATATGTACTCTTTAGCATATGTGAATTCCTAGAAAACTTCGGATCTCATTCTTGGCTTTTGTTAATTGATTTTAGAAAACTCACATTGTGGTTAGAGGAGCACTTATGAAGGCTATGAGGGCAGGTGATCAGGACTTGGTTAACTGGATTTTGAAGGATCTTGTCCGACTATCGATATATGAGGAGGAGTTAGAAGAGGAAATGGAACCTATCGAGCAGCCGCCGCTTCATGAAGAGGAGCCTGAGATAAGAGTTGTAGAGGAATTTAAGGAAGAAGAAGACGAGGAATTCGAGGAGGAAGAAGTGGAATTCGAGGAGGAAGAAGAGGAATTTGAAGCAGAAGACAAGACCGAATCGAAAAATGACGACGCTGTCATCTAGGAAATGGGGGAGATTGATAATGAGCCACTTGCAGGTGGGGACAACCTTCTAAGTGAACCAAGCCCAGAGATTGTATGGATTTCAGGTAATGATGTGGAATTAGGGAAAATGAAGGACCAGAATTGGAGGACTCTGATGGAGAGAGTTCGCTATGAGTGTTAGCCTAGGTTGGGGTAGTTCTCTTAATAATGTGTAACGTATTAGTATAGATTAGCAGTCCATAGATGTCTAGGATGTGTGTTTGGATTGTAAATTAATGAAGTGTCTTAGTAGACATTTTGGTATGGGTATATATATGTATTTATAACTAGCCAATGGTTATAGATATCTCCTGAATATGGGTATATGTATGTGGTGACTATAGTTGTAAAGGTATCTGAGTTGATACTCTATATGACTAATATTTTAGGATAAAAATAAAATGATTGAACTTGTATGATATGGTTGTTTATTAATTCATTAATAAACAAAAAATTTGGTAGGTTTTGTTTAAAAGCGTGGTTACGAAAATTTCGAGGATGAAATTCTTTTAAGGGGGAGGAGTGTAACGATCCGGAATTTTTTGTCTTGAGTTTTGAATATTTATTTTTAAAATTCAATAATACAATATTTTAATCAAAATAAAATCCATGATAAATGGTAATTAGTAATAATATATAGCTTTTAAGAAAAAATAATATTGTGAACTTCAAGATTTTTATTTATAAAATAGGAAATTGATTTAGTTAGAATTTCTTATACACACACACACACATATATATATATAATATATTCTAAACAACAGAATTTATATATATAATTTGGAAACAAATTCATAGCAAATAAATGTAGATGAATAAGAAGAGTATATTGTAAATAGAAATGAATTTAGCTTATGAACAATATAATATATTATAAATAGAAAAGTTTAAATTTTGTATTTTTCCTATGTATATGCATGTTAGTTTAAGAGAGGAGAATGCAACAGTATTCCGTAATAATTCTAAGCAAATATAAATGGTGTATTAAAAATAATATATGTAGTGGAAATGAAAAGAAGGAATATATCTGAAATTAGTATACGATGAATATGAGAAAAATTATAAAATCATTTTAAACCATTTTAAAAGGAAATATATTTGAAAATATAATTATGATGGAAATGAGAAATAAAATCATATAAAGAGGAAATCTTTTACAAAATAGTGTTTTAACAAAAATGTTATTTCATACATTTTAAAAAAAAATAGCAAGCTTTTATTTCTTTGAATTTTACATTCTAAATACAAAAGTAAATAGGAATATGGACACTTAGAATTGTTTTTATTGAATACTACTTTGTATCTCTTATTCTCAAATTATAGTGAAAAGCTTGAATCAAAAGAAAATTTACTAAGTAAGACAGAAGAAAAAATGACCAAAAGTGAACCAAGTAAAAGGTTAAAAAAAACATATTGCCTGGTCAAATAACAAGTCAAAGTGAAAAGAAAGAAAAATAGCATAAAAATAATGCAAAGTTATTGTTTGGTTCAATATAGGAAAGACTAAAAACATTTTCTCCACCTCATTTCAACTTCCTATCAACCACTTAATCATTTCAATCCATCATTGTACAAACATTTTACAATAAAGAAAATCCTTCTTTTGAGCCAAAATCTTATACCATATTCATCATTCCATACTTGCATAAATGTATGTGTGTGTGTGTATATTGGTTGTATGAGTGTAGCTTTAGTTTTAAAAACCCTATACACAAAAAAAATACACTGTAAAACTTAAAAGCCCTGTAAACAAAAAGAAAGTAGGAAAGAAGCTTACTGTTCAAATCAAAACCAAAGCAAACAAGACTTTTTCATGATTTCAGATCCTAAGCTAAAGATCAAGCAGAAGATTCAAAAAAAAGTCAACATGTTTAAGGTGAGAAACTTCATTTTGAATACCTGAAATGTCAAAATAGTAATCTGTCATGTTAACGGAGCTAAAATATCAAGTGTCCCTGTTTTTCAAAAATCATTATCTCCTTGCTCGATTCGAATTTGTGAATATTATAAACTGGTAAAGTGTCTGTTTTTGAACCAAAACCATGCTAAAAATAGTTTGGAACTCATTTGCTTTTTATATTGTGGTAAATTGTTAAACAACAGTAAACAACCAGTTTTTTCGAAAAATCAATATGTTTAAATCATCAAATTGAGCCCGTAACCATGTTCATCAGACCAAACTAGGATTTTTAATGTAGAAATTATGATTTAAAAGTTGTTAGATTGAGAGGATTTTTGTGTTGATCATTTTTCACTAAAAAAATAATTTCTGGATCGAGGTTGGACAAGGCAGTGGGCTGTTGGCTTCGGGGTAGTCGTGGGGACCTAGGCGACATCTCGACCGTAGGGTTTTCGTTCTAGTGGCGTGGGTTGGGAACGGTGTGAAGTTTTAGGGTTTTGGAATTGTTTTAAGGAGGCTTTGGACGCAATTGTTTTAGGAAAGGTGAATGCCCATATGACATGGTTTTTGGAACGGAAGAGGCGACATGGATGAGTGTTCGATTGGTGGTAGTGGCAAGAGAAATAGTGGAACGTGGTGGAAGTGGTTCGACGATTGGGGAAGTGATTTTTTCTTTTGAGTTCAGTTCATACACTCGAATTGGACAGGGGGCGGTCGGAGGTGAAACTATGGGGTGGAGATGATTAAGCAATTGAAGGTGAGTATGTAGGTGTGTTCGACTTCGTGAAATGGTGGCTTGACCATTGGTGCACGTACAGGTACTCACGTGCACGGTAATGGGTTTCTAGGTGATAGGGGGTGATCGTGTTTTGGGTTATGGTGGCTGTAGTTTGGGTCTTAGGTCTCGAGCCACGTGCGTGGATGAAAGGGAGGAAGCATAAGTCGAGCAAGTTGGGATTTGGTTTTGGGTTTCATTGTTTAACTGGAAACTGGAAAAGGAAGAAGGAGGGGAAAGAGGAAATGGGTTTCATTTTTTTAGGTAGGAGAAAATTTTGGGATTCGGCTTACATATATTAAAAAAAGAAAAAAAGTGTGGGTTTCGGTCCAAAGAAGAGATGAAGGGGACGGTTTCTTTTAACAAAAATTAAAATGTTCTATTTTGTTTTATATTTTGTAAGTTTTAAAAAGCTATAACTCGTTCATACAAAAGCCGATTATCGCGATTCTTTTTGCAATGGGTTCGCAATGTCGAGTACTTCGATGCTATGAAGTTTGTTGTTAGATTTGACTTATCTAATTTATGGAATTTTAAAATGGTTAAGTTTCAAATATGAGGCTTAAATAGGCTTGGTCGTTTAAATTTATTTGATACTTCTATTGAAGTGTTTTTTTTCTAGATAAAAATAACGATGAGTTAATTTAAATTAATTACAATGTTTTTGACATCTGTTTAGTGGAATAAAACACCATTCCGGTAATTATATTTAATCGGACCGCTGTTGGCAGAATAAATCATCGTTCTGCCATTATTACTGAATATATGTGTTTCTAGACAATGACCAGCAGAAATAAAACTCTGTTCTGTTATTATATTTGTACGGATATCTATTTATTATCTTGATAATTATATTGAGCAATATGATGTTGAATTATTTGTTAAAAATTGATTGACGTGAATATCAGTATTTGTTATTCTGGATTTTTATGGAGTGAATGGTAATTTGATTAAGTACCATCGAAATTAATAAGTTTTTTGATTGGAAGTTGACCTCTGAACGAAAATTGTCTTAAGGATAATTATTATTTATTAATGATATTTTCAAGTTAATTAATAAACATTTTGATAATGATTTAAAGTTAATTATTTTATTATTTTTAAAAATTATTTAAAAAGTATTTAATTATTGTTTCAAAGCTATTTAATAATTTAAATTGTTTAAAGTATATCTAATTATTAAATAAAGTTATTTTATAGTTATTTGTTTAAAGTTAATTATTACTTAAGGATTGATTAGTATTAAAGTATTTTATTTCAAGGTAAGGTCTTCAAATATTAATAATGTTTTAAAAATAATATATATTATTATGTAGTAACCTTTTATAAAAGAGTATTTTACTTAATTAATACTTGGAAAATTTATATAAAAACTTTGTTAGTATTATTTTGAGAAAAATACTAAAATAAGTTTTCATAAAGTAATGTTATGCTTTCATGGCGAAATCGAAAGACGGAGATTGCCTACAGTTAAGTTTGGATTTCTTTGGGATAGAGGCATAATCATTGAGTTGCAAATCCATGGTTGATACCTCAGAGTACTATCCACATTCATTTAAAAAGGTTTTCAAATATTTTTGAAATGAATGGTTTGTAAATATACTTATTCTTGTGAGATGAGTAAATACTTTTTTGTTAAGAAATTTAATTTATTGGAATTTAAATTAAATGAGGCTTATTGGTTTCAGTGGGAAATGAATCTTTGGTTATATGATTGTTTATTTGATAGTTAAATTACTGGCTATCAAATACGGACCGAAAATATAACTTTGGGAATATCTAGGAGAAATACGGGAATTATGTGATACAGTTACCGTCGAAGGTACTATACTGTACATATAAACTCGTTCGTTCTTTTAGGACAATTACAAGGAAATCCATTCACTATCGATTTGGAGATGATATTCGATCTCGTTTTCGTCTACTAATTCCCTAAAGAACCAGGGTTAAGTTTACCGGAAATATCGAAAGTTGTTTCGAAGAGACCGGGATCGGGTAAGTTATCTGAAAACCACTTCGATCCAATGAATATATTTTCGAAGTAAAGACAAGAGCATGTAATCGAAGTTGGAGCATTGAAGTGCAAGGGCTAATCGCTACTAATCCTGAGGATGATTCCAAAATGGATGTAGTAGGAATAGTGCTTTCGGTTTCATTCAGACCCAAAACGGACTCGTATGGATTGATGCTATCAACACATTGCCATTAGAGGGAAATGATCATTCTAGGTGTAAATTCCCTAAAGGTAATCGTAGGCTCAAGCCTCATCAACTGGGAATGACTAAAAATCATGGGAGATGAAGCAAGGCTAAGTGGGCCGCACTCAATTAGGGTATGTTTATCTCCTTTCTAGATACCCTTGGATATTATTACTACAGTGCATGGGAAGAACTCGGTAAGGGCGGAAACACCCAAGGTGATAGCATATTCGGTTGTATCCAGGTTATGGTTAGACCGGCCTTGTGTTGTAAGGATCTCGGCGTGTTCCTCGGTACATTTTTCTAGACATGTACGATGATAGGTGGTACCCCGGTGCCTGGTCATTGTATGGAAATCCATCATCTAATATGTGCCTTTACGGTTTTGTAGATCCTAGTTTGCTGAAATTCAATTAATGTAACAATTTCATCTATTTGAATAAGTATTTGTACTTAGAAACTATTATAATATCATTGAATTTCAATAAAAGGGTTTGGTTATCGTAAGGGAAAAACCCATCTTGATTATGTGTGGCGTGGACTTACGAGATACCTTTGATTTTAAAAGGATTTTTGAAAGTTATAATGAATAAAGTTCCTTGTGATTTAAATTCTCATCCTGGTTTTACAAGACTGACCCAGGCGTAGTTTTTCCAGTATGCTCGGTTCAGACCGAGCATATTTCCAGGTTTTGTTAGATACTTAGAGCTCGAGAAAAGGAGTTGGAGGCCAAGAGACGTATTCACATAGATGATGATTTTTCCGTTGCATTATAGCTATGTTTATCAGCAATTGTGAGGATAAGGTATTATATTGTCCATGCAGAATAGGTTAGTATACTCTGATTTATGTATGTGTATGTATAAGTTACAATTTTTTTCTATGTAAAGATTTGTTCTATATTATAGATTATTTGTTTCTGCTGTGAGATTCTGTGTTGTTAGTTTCTTTCTATCTTCTTTCCACTTTCCTTTCTTTTAGCTATCCGCTTTCCCGTGTAATTTAGGGTGACGAGTGTGGTTGAATATCAATTTAAATCTACACGGAAAAGTGGTTGGTGACATCAGTTTATCGAACCAAATGTGTAGCAGAGCTAATAAGTAGCCTCCCTTACTTTGAGACTCCAAAATGAATATCGAGGATGTGACTGTCATCACTGAAGTTATTTTCCGACGATAGAAGAAGGGAGTATAGGACATATTTCCTTTTATTTTCTTTTTCAAACACTTCTATTCATAAATATTTTTAAATAATAATAATTATTATATCACAATCTTATAAAACAATTTCAAAAGCACAGGGATTTAAGTTCTCAAATTCTCAGCTTTTAAAACCTTTCTATTCATTAGCTATATTATAAATATACTTATACAATTCCATTATCTTACTAACATTTTTGTTAATTTACATCTTTGATATTGCAAACAATTCTTATTGTAATTAAATTTCAATTCAACCTATTTATCAAACGCTTTGCAAAATAAAGTTCACAAAGTATTCGTTTTTAGTTTAACTCAACCATTAATCGATGGTAACTAAATATTATCATCTCCGAACATGTAGCATCCTTAAATAAATTCATATTTTCATAAACCTATATGGTTATTTATGGAAAATTATTTTTTTTATCTATAAAATATAATGTAGGTAAAATTATTTCATTTGCCTTATTTAAAAACAATATTATGTCGACTTACCCCTATCGATAACATGGCGTCCCACACACCGACCAGAATTCATAAAAAACTCAATAAATAAGAAAACACAATATAAAACATTTTATAACACTGACAAGTACGTGATCTCTTATATATATACACTCAAACAAACTCATTCTAGGGTATTACTACCCTATCTCTAATGACTCAAACCCTATAGGTTATCGCTAAATCAAAGCTCTAATAACAACTATGACAACTCATATTTCGAAAGGTTTGAGTCGACAATAAACCACACATGTCCAACTCAAAACAATTGAGAACATAGATAATCAATGGGGTTAGTTAGGAAAAATAAAAAAAGAAGAAAACAAACACAGAATCTTGCAATGGAATGACAAAATATAATAATCAAATAAATGATTCATGAAGCAGATTATATTATACATTTGATTACAATTACAACATCTATTAGAGTTATACACAAAACATGTACAATACAATAACACAGTAGAATACATGATGCAGAGAAATAAAATAGTAATATAATATACTAAAACTTCGTCTTCGTCCACTAGAAAATCATCTTTAGTGCGTTGAAAACTCAGAGCTAGCCCAAGCATAAAGTAAAACAATACACTCGAGTCGGGACTGAAATATCCTTATATGAGTCAAATCAATATCACATATAACAAGAGTGTGATAGAGTCAGGATGTTTGTAAGGGTTTACATCTCCTGTCCAGTGCATAACGTGCGTACAATAACTCAAGAGATGTTACGAGATTTTCCATCTCTTAAGGATCCATCAAATATCTATATATAGTAAAATAAGCTATATATATAATGTCTAATCGGTAAATAAATATTTTTCTTAGCGCTAGGCTTTATACTAATCCCCCTTAACGCGATTTTAAGCATTTTCATACAGTTTGCATATAACGCAACCAGTAGAACATCAGTAGATAGGGATGTGCCGTGATACGACAACACTAATCCAAACTCGCAGTGGTCTCGTATAAGGATAAAAGTATGAAAGGCACATGAGGCAATGTCCAAGGTAGGACACTACCAGTTCGGATCACAAGGCTAGTGGTAATGCATCGTAGCCACGACCGCCCACTATGTCCAACCATCCTATATCAAGTCAAAGGAAGGTTATCCCAACCAAGGTGCACCAATAGCAATCAAAACAAAGATAATAGTATGGACTGAGTCCATAAGAAAATCAAAGAATATGTGTCCTCTAGGGTAGCTAGCCCACTTGGTCTGGATCAAGCCGTCCTGTTTTAGTCATTTCAAATTGACACAACGTGTCGGTGCTATCCATCATCGCTCTTTTTCTTCAAATCCACCAAACGTACACAAAGCCCAACCACTTCATTTTGGAATCTCCTCTATGTGCACAGTTGTTAAAGTGGTTCCAATATTGATAGGGAGTATGCCAATAAGAACTCCCAGTCTCTTTAACAACCGAAAATCGTATTACACAATGGTTGGTTTTTTTACATTTCGAAAACGATACGTACTTGATATCATAATATCATATTCACATTGAAATTTCATTTCAAAATCATTTCATTCACTTCGAAATCAATTTCATTTCAAAATCATTTCATTCACTTCGAAATCATTTTCATTTCAAAAAATCATTTTATTTCAATATCGCAACTACACTTCCCAAAATCGTTTCTTATTTCAGCTTAGGTTATAACTTCATTTTTCCATGATGTAAATATAAACAATTTCCACTTGTACGGTTTGAATTTTTAGAAAATAGTTTGAATAATTTTAAATAGTTTAAAAAGTTAAAATAGTTTAGATGGTTAAATAGTTAAAACGGTTTGATATAAAATGATTTGAGTATTAAAATGGTTTACATAGTAAAATAATTTGGAAAATCAAAATAATTTGAATATTTAAAACGATGGATTTTAAATAGTTTATGTTAAAATAATTCATTTGAAAGTAGTTTCAAATCAAACTGCTTTCCATTTCCAATAAATCTGGACTGAGTTCCAAATTTTAATCAAATTGATTCAAATTCAAATCTTTCAATTTAAAATCATCTTTAATCTCAAATCAATTTAAATCTACTCAATTTTGATTCCAATTTAAATCAGTCTCAATTTCAATTCCAATCCAAAATAATTTCAATTTCAATTTAGATTCGAATTAATTTCGATTTCAATTGGTTCAATTCAAATAGTTTAAGTTCAATTCAGTCCTCTATTTTAAACCATTTAAGTTTACATAAAGTTCGAGTTCAATATCAGAATATCAATTTAACTCATGTATATCAAATTAAACTTGATTGTTCAATTTAAGATTCAAATCTTTAAAATAAGTCAATTCCGAGCTCACATCTAGAGAAATGTCTATTTAAATTACTTTTACTCAAATAAATTCGAAGTTCAAGTAGAAGTTCAAAACTTTAAAACAATTTTGATTCCTTAATTCAAGTCATATGTCAATTTTTACTTCATAATTCGAAATAAATTCTTAAAACAATTCCTTTTTGACCAATTTTGATTTCAACATTTCAAAGCTCAAATTTGAAAATAATTCAATTTTCATAAATTCGATTTTTACTTCTTTAAGACCAACTCATTTAAATTAATTCAAATTCAAAAATTTAAAACCATTCAATTTAACCAATATGGTAGCTGTATATATTTCTCTATCCTATGGTTGAGTGATCAGTTATTTTGATTTTAATTATAGGGATGGATATATATCATTTCAATCCAAAATAAACATCACAGGTATATATCATTTCAACCTATTACTTAATTTATTTTAAATAATTCAAATAACTATTTATACATTGTCAAATAATCTACATGGTGATAATATGACATATATACGTAAAAGAAATAAACATCCAGTCATCCAAAATATCAACCAATAGCTATCTGTCACAATCACATCCAAAACAACCAATAAATCACAACAGTTAACTAGTTATCAAATGTCAGATTTTTAACTAGCGGTTTAATTTCAATTTCACTATAGCTGTCAATTTTAATTCCTAACAGTCAATTCATAGGTTAATTTATATGTCGGTAAATTTTTCCAAACAACAACCAATAAAATTAAATTGCTTCATGATATCAATTTAACAAGCGTTAGAAATATTTTAGTATTTTGTGAGCTGTCACGACCCGAATTTCAGCGTTCCAAAATAGACACTCGTACTTCACTTGTACTTGATTGCTGCAGATTCAACTGTTGAAATCTGATTCGTGCCGGAGCTTATAACACATTAAGTACAACAACATAGCGGAAGAAAATGAATATATCATTAATGCACAATAGTTGATATAACATATTGATACAATTGACATCAACATCAGAGATACAAGATAACAACAGAAGAAATAAGATGACTGGATGGTCTAGACTTTGCAACCATCGACAGCGAAAAGACAACTCCAATAAAATTTCCATGTGAGGAAACGAGGATCTAATAGAATGCATCTCCATTGCCAAAGCTCCAAGGAATCCAATCCAAAAGCTCGAACCACCATCACCACTTTGTATTAAGCAAGCCCGGCCATGGATGTTGAAGAAAAACACAAGGCGCTAGCCAAAATCCAAGAAAAGACTCCAAAGATTTCCAAAATTCTACACCTATTATTCAGTTATATGAAAAAACCGTACTCTAGGCTGCCCGTATGGAAAACGGACTAGGCTTTTCAACCATCAACAGTGCCCACTCTCGATTGGTGGGCTTTTCAACGATCCCAGCCCCGTCGTGGAAGACATTGGTACCCTGACCTTCCTTTTACGGCCAGCCTTTCGACTTCTTCTCCTACTCGGTTAAACAACCCTTCCCCATGGACATGTAGGGGTAAGAGTTTCCCGTTCGCCACCAAACACGAAGCGAGAACCCCTATCATGTTGTATTAAGCAGGGTCGGTCATGAGACTGGTGTGAGCAACCAAAAACAGTTTATCTGAAACAGAACAAACAGAAGAATTTTTAAAAGAAATCCCCAGTGCTTTTGGAAAATGAAACTACCATCAAGCCTCCCCGCACACACACAATGAAAACACATAATTGGAAGAGATTTCTCCTTATGATAGTCAAACATGCTTGATATGCGAAATCCTTTTGATATTATTATTAGTGCATAGTGCAGAAAACATTTGCAAGTATAATATTAATCATAGCCAGCATACGTACCATTATAGTATGACTACTATAGCAACCATGTTAAATGGCAAGTTCTACAACTAAAACCGTACAAGGCACGTATTGCTAATTGGATTTCCAAAAAATGGTCAGGCAATGGAACTTCCTGGGCCACATGGGTACGCCTTTGGAGGGATGCCTCAAGAACTTAACCAGCTCTCTGCCAACACAAGGTCGGGTTACCTCTGTGACTTGGTAACTACTACACGGGTATGCCACCCCAGGTCGTAACCAACCTTTATCCGAGGAACCTCAACTACAAAGAAACAACCCTAAAGTAATAAATTTGCAGTAACCACATATGTTAAATATATGGGCTCCATACCATGATACACCTCTATCCAGAAGGAAATGGACATACCCTCAACGGGTGCTAACCCCAAATAACCTTGCCGCATCTTTTCTGTTTTGACCTTTCCGGGTTGTGAGGTTCTGATGTAGTCTTGTCCACAAAGCTACGCTTTACACAAAAGCCATGCTTTGATCAACACATGATCAACAACATTTCATATACAACATTACCAAATTGGGAATGTATCACTAGTAACCATCAACTACATAACCTCTGAGCTCGTACATCTCAGAGAAGGATGTTAAGCAAAGGGAATAAATTCTCCGCCATCAAAGAGTATGTATTTGATGGAAACCAGCTTTACATCTCAAAGTGTTACGTTTGACATACATCCATGCAAGTCTCTTCCAGGTTCGAACAGAACCAAAGGCACTTCAAATGAAGCCCTTGCAATCCGGGTATTCACAGTCTCGATCGGACTCCCCATCACATATGGAGATCTCTATATCGTAGCAACTTAGTGCAGAGTCATTCGACGGGTAATCCTTTCGTTCTCGAAAATACCCAGTCTTCAACACCATCTTCAAGTGCAACCCATTTCGTTGTATCACTATTCCGATTGGGTTTTTGACATAAAGTCCTCTCCCGGCTAAACCGAATAATGAGCGCTTAATTTAAAAACATATAGATATATGGGATCTTAGTTAAGTCACACCTTATTACCCAAACCTTTCTTTCAAATGGTTTAAACAAATTACCATTTTCAAATCTTTAAACAAAAATATTTACTTCACAGAGATCACCAATCTTTCACAAAGATTCAATCATAGTTTTCAAAACTATTTACAATTCCAAATCTTTTATATAAAGATACACTTTTAAGATCCTCTTCAATTTGGAAATAAAGTTCACAAACCTTTCATAGAGATTCAATTATAGCTTTTCAAGACAATTCCATTTCAAATTTGAAACCCCTATCAATAAAAACTGGAACCCTTCCTTTATTTGAAAGCTATTATCACTTGAAAACAAATACATTTTGTTTCGTAAAATCTGATCAAATACACACAAGTTATAGCTTTTAAAAGAATAAACTAGAAAATCAACAAACTGCCGTATCATTGGCAAGTTCTAATTTGAACTAAATCCAAATTCCCTAACAATTTATTTGAAATAGTTTTAAATAGATATATATATATATATATATATATATATATATAATATAATATAATATAAACCTTTGAAACCACGATTTCCAAAATAATTTCAAATAATATTTAACAAGATATAGTTATTCAAAGCTAAATTTCAATTTCAAAACTTCCCTTTCAAAGACTTTTCATATTCAATTCAATTCCATTTCCAAAACCAATTGGATTCAAACTTCAAAATAATATTTAGATTTCAAATAATCTGTGACTTAACCAATTTCCTCGTGAAATCCATATTTGTGTGTGTATAGTGTAGTCCACGGGTTTTACATAATAGTGCAACATCATCAATCATCACAGATTCAAGCACGGCAATATTGGTAAGTAGTATAATCCTATATAGCTAATCTTCATTCAAAGATTCACAGATAATTAATATAAATTCATCACAGATGAATAAATTACATTCATCACAGCTTAAATCAATATAATTCATATCACAAAGCATCACACATCAAGGATATTAAACAATACAAGGCATTCAGTGCAATCCAAACATCCATAATTAAGTTCAATTTGTCACCTGATTAATTTAAACCAGATTAATCACTAATCCTGGTTAATTAAGATTAATTAATTACAATTTATTTTAATTAATTGTATCTTAATTATTTATTAATTAACTTTAATTAATAAGTTAATCAACCGTTAATTATTAATTAATCAATCTTAATTAATAAATCAATCAACCATTAATTATTAAATAATTAATCTTAATTATTTAATTACCCTTTAATTAATTACCCTTAATTAATTAATTACCCTTAATTAATTAATTAATAAGTTAATTAACCCTTTATTAATTACCATTTAATTAATTATCCTTAATTAATTCCAATAAAATGATTATCCCTAATCACTTTAATCAATAAATCATATATTGAGTAATTATCCTTTAATCACTAGATTAGTCAACCCCTAATCGTAAATTAATTATCTTTAATCAATAACATTAATTAATTAATCAACCTTTAATTAATCACATTAATTAATAAATCACTTTGGTTAATTATCCCTTGATTAATCACTCTAATTAATTAATTAATTATCCTCAATTAATTCCCTTGATAAATTAATCACATAATTTAATTATCCTTAAATTAATTATTCTTTAACAATTTTATTAATCAACCTTTAATTATCAATTTATTACCTTTAATTAAGTAATTAGCTTTAAATAATTAATTACCCATTAATCATTAATTAGGAAATTGATTAATTATTCTTTAAATTAATATCATTAAGTAACTAATCATCAAATTCCATTTGGAAGGCATTTCGAAACTAATATAATTAACATAACCTATATCACTTTAGAAACAAATAAATTTTTTTGTAAACATTCAAATTAAAATTGAGCTTTGAATTTGTTAAAAACTTGTTTAATTTTCATTTTTTGCTTTTAAAACATAGTTAATATATTTTTAAAAACGATTAAATTTACCATTGCATTCCTAACTTTATTCACTTGCAAAAAACTTGATTTAAACATTTGTATTGTTTAAAACTTTGTTAAATATTTATTTTAAGTTTAAAAACCCTGCTGCATTTCAATTAACCCGAGCCAAACCCTCGTTTACCCGAGCTTAACTTCGGGTCTCTCTCACTTCATTAGTTGCTTCGAGTCCAACACGAACGATTTCAGGCTAGAACCCAAGGAAACCCATTATCTCCTTCTTCCTTCTATCAATACTAATACAATGGGTAACTAGTGCACATGCACAAAGACTCCGGCCACCTCTGGTTGATGCTGTAGCCATTGGCAATCACCTCCCCTAAGCCTCCGACCAACCAGAAACCACCATCGTTGACGAACCCGCAAACTAACCATTTAACCCAAACTAGTATAAACTTGATCATCAGAAAATTGTCTCGTTTGATAACTTCCGGCTACCAGCGATGCCGTGATCCCTGTAAGAGCTTCATCAGGCTTCCCTGCTTTGATTGCCACTAGAACGATTGAGTCCGACGCGACGACGAGACTTCAAAAACTCAAAATTCGACCTTAACAAAAACACGAGCTAAACCCTAATTTGACCTCGTTCACCATCCACGGTGAACTAGAATTTAGTCAAGCATTTTTCCTAAACTCTCCAACCTCCCAGCAATTTACGACTACGATTCTGAGGTCGAACATCTCATCGATCGCCAGAATTAGATGAAATATGCAATACCATTCAACATGTAATATCTCCATAACTACATATTTAAAAATCTTGATTCAATATTTAAAAATCATCATTTTCGAAAACGATTTTGATGATATTATCGAAACAAGACAACATGATCTTTGAATCTTGACATAGTTTAAAGTTTTACCGTGTTTGCTTGTGTTCCAGCAACCCCTTGATAATTTAATTTTGAAATTAATTTTAAAACTTAGGTATTGATCTTACAAACATAGTTTACGTAGACATTAAAGCCTATAAATGATTCTAGGATGAGATTTTTATTTTTAAATAGGTTTGAACCCTGTAAACCTTTGAAACAGAGATACTTATGTCTGTTTCCAGACATGCACCAATCCTTTGTAAATATTCAGGCAATTTATACATTCATGCAATCACTTTTCACAATATTATCTCAAGCATTAATCACATGCAACGAGGTATAAACAATTTTTTTTTAAAGTGATAGTTTACTCACCTTGCAAGAAGAACAGAGCCTGAAATCTGGAAATAGACTTTGAATTTGCTATTTTGATTTGCTTCAGTTTTGAATGCTTTAACTTTTCTTTTTATCTTTGAGTTGCCTGAAGGTTAAATCCATGCATTGCCTATTGTTTTGGAGTTGAATTTAAATCTTGATTCTTGCATTTGTTTTTGATTTCCAGGTTGAAGCTTTTTCTTTGCTTCCAGGTTTTGTTTTACTGGTTTCCAGGCTTGAAGACTGTTGTTGATTTTTGGTTTTAAATTTTTTTAATTGCTTTTGTTTTGAATTATTTTTTTCTTTGTTTCAATCTTTTAAAATATTTAAACAGATAATAATAATAATCAGGTTTCTTTTTAGAACATGTTTATACAAACTCAAATTCAAATTAAAAGAAAATTTATCTTTGCCACTTGTATTATCCAAATAATGTTATGCTAACACTTGTTATTATCTTATCTTCATGTTTTACACTTGTATTAAACAAGAAATTTATGTTTTAAACAGTTTCATGAATTTATTTATAACTTTGTTTTAAACCCTCACTTTATTTTAATTTATAAAACATGTTTTGTGTTTTTAAACCTTGTTTGAATCAAGTACTTATGTTTATATTTTAAACACTTTATATAATATTTTAAATATAACTTTGTATTATATTTCTATTTAAATAAATACATTTTCTTTATTAATCATTTATATATTCTTTTAAAGAAAATGGTTTTTAAAATTTAATTATACATGCGTAAATATATTAGAATTTAATTCTTAATTAGCCTTTGAAAAGTTTATTATATCAAATTCAAAATATCATTTTCAAATGAAAATTCTTATTTAATATAATTAGAAAACAAATTCTTATTAACTTGAAAATAAAATTTTAAATCCAATTTATTTCCAATATATTTATTTTTGAGTTTTCAAATTTAAATTTCAAATTTCAAATTTATTTATATAAATAAACAAGCACATATCTTGTTTAATTTGGGAAATGTCAAATTTATTCACAATTTAATTCTAAAAATTAAATTAATTTCCAATTTGATTTTGATTTAAAAACGAGAATGTTATAAATCCCCTTAAGAAAATTTCGTCTTCGAAATTTGCTAGACAGGGAGACAACAAAGAACGTATGGGTACACAATGATAGAGAAACACTTTTCCAGATCAAACGAATATTCATTCTGTATTTGTCTCACCAAATCGGAATATCACCAATAATTATGAGAACAACTCATTCAATATTTCACAAAGTACTTGGGTCATCCAGTCTACGAAATATACAGGGGCATTGGTTAGTTCGAAGGATAACTAACCACTCGTAGAATATATTTGAACCCAAAATAACAAACAAGCGGATACAATCTTCCACAATTTTCAAACACTAGGTATAAAACCCAAACTTAGGTCGGAATACCCCAAATTATATATTAACTTGTCCCTCTTCGGACTTGGATCCTCACAACAAAATTCTCAAATTTGGTTTTAATCGAAATAGTTTTATCAATACAAATTTTCATATTTTGTTAACCATTTATTCAACTTAAAATTTCAAATTTAAAACCAAAAGCTGATAGGAAACCGATGAAGAGAATATGAAATAGGAACTTATCTACACGATTCGCAGGGCCATCACCACACCGAAGCTTCTTCTTGTAGCTGCCAGGAGGCCATCCAAAAACTGGAAGTAATTGATGATCAAAGGAGATTAACGAAAAAGTTGTTTTCGTTGTTGCAGGGTACCGACCAATTATAGTGGTACTTCCCTATCCCCTATCTCGTTTTCTTTTTGCACTCATACGTACCATCAGTGGATAGTAAGAGAATTTACGGAGGCATTCGGGCAGATATCTTAGGGATATACTCATTCTAGGGTATTCGTAATCCTATCTCTAATGAGTTACGTAACACCCCACCCCGAGACCCACCTTAGTAAAGAGAATTAACGAGTAATTCCGTCTACTAAAGCGGAGAATAGGGCTGGTTAAGGGCTACCATCTATAACTTTGTCTTAAACATCTACTGAATACGTCGATAAATGCAATATAATTTTTTCTTTTCTATCTCAATGGATCGACATACACAGTAAATGCTTAATCCAAAACTATAGGTGGCTAACGGATCTATCAGAACAAAATACAATAAGTAATGTAAAGCGCATCACAAACCAGTAATCAACATCATATATATATACCGATACATGTTTAGTACAATATGAATACAGATAAAGGTGGCACTCGACCACATCATACATATTGAACCAAATATAAATACATCAGGGTATGCAGAAGAACAGAAATTGCTTAAGAGAAAGGAGAGCTAATATCCAACATCAACTTCAAGCTAAGACCAATATATGATACCTGAAACAACTCGGTCTGACCCGAGTATAAATACACGGGTCAGTCTAGCTACACAAATAAGTCAATATCGGTAATATGAAGCAGAATAGACATGAAGATACTTCTTCTCGAAGGAGAAGAATGAATCGGTAAACCCATAAGCTCAACACTTAAGTAACAAACACTACTTAAGTGAACAAATACCTCGAAAGAGGTAATTCAAACTCAATACTCAAATCAAACACAAGTGCCTCATATCATCAGCGACATCCCAAAATGTCTACATGGTTTCCATGAACCAAATTTCCTCAAAAGGAGAAACATCAATACAAACTCTCGCTAAAATGGCAAACATAAAACATTCTCAAATAGGATGATCCAAAACTCAATTATAGATGAATCTCCAAATTCAGTTATACCTCATCTCATCGGTGTAAATGTATATAAGTCTCAATCTCAACTCGCCAAAATGGCAAAACGCAGAATATCGTATAAAATCCTGAAATTATTAAAACTCATAACTCAAGGAACTCGATAAGAGTTCAAAACATCATCATTGAATTCACCATATATATAATATCTCATATAGCACAAGGCTATCGATGTAATAAAACATCTTAAAAAGGTGAAATCACAACAAAGCAGAAAACTCAGAAAATCCAGATTGGCCAAATCCCAGATTATAATGCGGAAGCAATGCTGCACGTGCTAAACTCAGATGGCCGAAGCCTTAGACAAGGTTGCTAACACCTCCTAAAGCAGTTCGTCCTCATGACAAGGTCGCTGACACCTGTTCAAGCCATTTTGTCAGCCCTAACAAGGTCGCTAACACCTCCCAAAGCAGTTCGTCCTCATGACAAGTGCGCTGACACCTCTTCAAGCTGTTTTGTCAGCCCTAACAAGGTCGCCAACACCTCCCAAAGCAGTTCGTCCTCATGGCAAGGTCGCTGACACCTCTTCAAGATGTTTTGTCAGCCCTAACAAGGTCGCTAACACCTCCCAAAGCAGTTCGTCCTCATGACAAGGTCGCTGACACCTCTCCAAGCAGTTCTGTTAGGTAAACATCATGAATGTGTCACAAACTTACGGATAGAAACCCGAAAAGTGTTAACGTGTTTCTCATACCACACATTCGCACTTAGCGGTTTACTAGCCGTTAGTCGATGCCATACTAGAAACATCATAAAACTCAGAAATTTATATCTCGCCTAGTCTCCTTGACGAGTGACAAAGAGCCACCATACTTGTCTCATCTCATCGACAAGCATTAAATGACATTGTAACTTGTCTCATCTCATCGACAAGTGAAAACATCATGATGGTTTCTCATAAACCATAAAGCTCGAAATATGAAATTATAAACTTAAGATTTGCCTTATATCATTGGCAAGTAAATAAGACATCGTGATGGATCTCGTCGATTATACTCCTATATAGGAGATCTCAAACTATAGTGTTTGCCAAATATTGGCCATCTTAAATAATTTCCAATAAATAGGAATTATAAAAATAAAATATGCCATAAAATGGCAAAACATCTCAGAATCATTAATTTTAAATAGCTTCGATCGTACAAGTCCGGAATTAACCGAAACGGTAAACGCACATGTCCCATACCACGTGTTTTACTAAATCGTTTAATCTTTCTCATACTTTCGAATAGTGCAAAAGTGTATGTTTTATATTTAGAATAATTTACTAGAGAAAATAAGCTTTTAAATTTTTTTCCCGAAAAGATTAATAAAACCCATATTTGAAATTCTTTTATTACAGGGAATAAATAGGTTTTTTTTATTAGAAAAATAATTTTAAAATACTATATCATAATAATTTTAAATGTCCGTTTATTTCAAAAATTACTTCAAAAATGTTTTAGTGAAAACCGTATCTAAAACAATGAAAAACAAGAAAGATAACTCAAGACCGATAACTCGAGTTCAATAAGATTTCAATTCAAATTTAACTAAAAATCAATTAGAATTCTATTTAAAATTTGAATTTTAAATTCTACAAATATAGCTAACCTATTGATAGGCATCATAGCTCTCCAAAATCTCAAAAACATCATCAAAACCGAAGGAGAATAAGAGTAAAAATGAGCTAATACGATTCTAAGGTCAATGTTTGTTGTTGTTGTCATCTTGTTCTCAGGACAGCAACTTATAACCATAATTTCGACCAAGTAAACTTCAAAATTTCAGAAAACAAAATGAACAAAACTTGTACTAAATGAATTAAGCTTTCCTAAACATCTAAGATTATTAAAATCGGATCAAAAACGAAGAAGTTATGGCTAATTTAGTTTCAGCCTTAAGCACAGAGCAAATATTGATTTTGCTCTCGGGATTACAGTATAAAAATTCGATTTTGTCATAGCTAACCTCAAAATAACAGAAATCTCAACAAATGAAAGTTGTACTATATGAAATATGCTTTCCGAAACATCTAAAATTATCAAAATCGGATCGAAAACGAAGAAGTTATGTCTAATTTAGTTTCAGCCTTAAGCACAGAGCAAATATTAATTTTGCTCTCGGGATTACAGTATAAAAATTCGATTTTGTCATAGCTAACCTCAAAATAATAGAAAACTCAATAAAAGAAAGTTGTATTATATGAAATTAGCTTTCCATAATGGCCAAGATTATCAAAATCGGATCTGTGGTTCAAAAGTTATGCCTGTTTTGCTAACAAATTCAAACTCAGCCTGGTTTGTTAAAGACAGAATCAGGCTTCAGTCTTCAAACTCATTTCAGGTCAAGTAAATTCAGGAATTTCTAAAAGTGACCAAAAGATAAATTGCATCTCATTGAATCTATTTTCTAACCTAAAAAGAATGAGCCATTTCGAGTAGTTTTGCACCAATATATCGCTGTTTTACTACAGCGATTTTCATATAAAATTTTCAGCAAACAATCATTGGATTTATTTAACACATACAATCAATGCACAATCAAATTGAAAGCAATTCAATCAACAACCTTCTAATTCAATCCAAATAACAACTAAAAATCACACATATGAATTAAAGATAGCAAGTGTGAGTTGTAAATAACTCACCTTTTAGCTTCCTATAGCTTGCTAATCTAATGCAAAGCCTTGTTACAACCTTGCAATCTCTTTGCAAACCTCTAATACACCTAAATGCTCAAAAACCTAAATCCAACCAGCAGCACCTAAATTAAAAATAAAACGAAAACCATAATTTTATAAGTCTAGAAGGTAGAGAAGATTACCTAGCTTTGTTTTCTACAAGTATTGACCAAAAGCCCTTTGATTTCTAGCTTTGATTTGAGGATTCAAGAACTAGGTTTTTACTTAGCTTTGAGAACATATTTTTGTTTCTATTTCTCTACTAGATCTATGAACATAAGATAAAAGAAAGAAGAAGTAATACTTCTCTTAAATGGGCTAAATGGGCTTGAGCATGGATCCTAAGGCAAAGTGTTGCTAATTAATTTCTTAAGACAAGTGTTGCTATTTCATTCTTATTCCATTTATTTACACTAATCAATATTTTACAAAATCACAAGTTATTTTCTCAAATTTAACAAGATCAAATTTACAACTTAAATACTCTCATTTATAATAATACTAAGATATTATAAAATTTTAGATATAACTTCTGAAATAAAATAATTCTCATTATTTTTAATAAGAAATCCCAATACTACACCTAACTGAATTTACATCATTTCAAAAGATACCGTAGGATTTATTAAGATAAACAAATCAATTATTTACAAAAATAGGTTTAGTTTCATAATTAAATTTACAATTATAATTTTTCAATTTAAACTACAAATTACAATATAAACATTTTACTCTAATTACCAAATTTAACATAATTGATTTAACAATATTCCAATTTAACTTGAAATTCTTTATTTAAGAAATAAAAAGTATTCCTTAAATAGATATAACCAAATATTCTTAAAATATGTTTTAATTACTCAATTAAATTTCACAAATCATAAATTAAAATTAATCATTCCTAACAAAATTCAATTAATTAGTGAATTTACACCAGGGTTGTTACATATTCCCCCCTTACAAAAATTACGTCCCTGCAATTTTTTAGAAAAAGAACCATAAACAACTCAAAAATTTCAATCGACAAAGGATAAAAGACAAGCTCGAAACTCAAACCATTCATACTCTCAACATAGAATGGTAGAAAGAAACAAGGAAAAACTCACTTGGTTAATCCAATGGCTCAACAAATGCTAAAATAGTGATTAGTAAACCATTGAATTTTCCAAGTAACTCGAAAGAATTATGAAGATATCCCGTCTTCGATCAAAACTCAATAAGATGCTCAACAATTAATCAATCGAAAATGATTGATTTCTCAAAATTCTACGAATAGAGTCGGGATCAAACTTACTTAAATCTGAACTCTATGCAATAAAGAAGAACATTAATAAGATTTTCCGCATAAATATATGGAAAGAACATCCTCACAACAGGGTAGACACAATAGACAAGATAGATAAATCACAAGTTGGCTTCTCACAAGGCCACCAAACTCGAATGACCGCGAAAAATGCACGCCGTTAATATTAGCTCAAAGATAGAATATACTCAAGAATAAGGATATAAGCTCAAATTATCTTTTAATCCAAGATATTTATAATTTTAATTCTCAACATCTTTTAAATTTTAAAATATCAATTTTCAACATTTGAGAATTTCTCAAACTCTTTACTATATTACTTAGTAAGTAATTTAAAACTCAAAGTTAAATTCAAATTTCTTCTCTTACTAATAATTAATTTCCAAAGAATTTCGTAAATCCATAATAATATTCCTCAAAATAAATTAAGGGTTTAAATTATATTTTACTCTTATATTAAAACACTTAAATAGTTTTTAAAACAATCTTCAAATTCTCTTATTATACTCTTCCCTTAAAACATTCAATGTATATAATATAGATTCTAAAATCTCAAAATATACTTCCAATAAAGCACGGCTCTAAAATAATCTCATTTATATTCTGATCTTTATAATCTAAAATAAATAAATGGCATTGCCTCGCCATTGAGTCTCTAATAAATAAATATATTTGTTGGCTGCAAAGTTGACCGAACGATCAAAACTACATCGCCACTCTATTACTCGTCTCTAAAATCAATGGCTGCGATTACCATTCAAAAACAAATTAAATATTTAATATCAAAATATTATTTTCAAAATCTCAATCTTTAAAACATAATTCATCGTGTCTGCTTGTCTCATCATAGCATTTAGGAGATTCCTATCGATAACGTTGATCAGGCGTATCGACCAGAACTCTTAACTACTCGATGGATAACACAACACTCTCAAATTATTTCTATGAAAGAATACTACTCATATAAATATATTCTCAAAACATTCTTTGATTTTTTTTAAATATCTCAAATCTCCAATTTCTCTTTTTAAAACTCATATTTATATAGCTTCAAAACTCAAACTAAAGAAATTAAGAGAATGCATCGAGATATTCCTAGAATACTCGATTCATAAAATCAACAACAGGAGATGGAGTGTTCGTCACCTCCTACAAGATGACGAGCCACTCTCGAAAATCATCAAGATATAGGACAAGCAAGATATTCTTCTCGAAGGAGATGAAGCACACAAACAACAAATCATTACTTCAAACAAAGTAATGTTATAAAGGATAACATCGATTGAGTATCCGAAAAGGATAACTCAAAGAAACTGAATGATAAACTCAATCAAGCTTGAACAATCTAGAAACTTACCTCATTCCTTAGTGGATGTCCTCGTGGAAGGATAGCCAAAGGCTAAAAGCCAGAAATAAGGTTAATTCAACACTCGATAGCCCGATTGGATATCAAACCCAAACAGACTCATCAATACTCAACAAATTATCCTTGACTGGAATTCGAGATATATCGTCGACATCTTGATACTCAAGAGTGAATTTAGAAACTTTGAAATCATCATTAACATTCCAAAGTGATAGAAATAATAAACCAATAAAAATAGGAAACCTAAATATATAACAGGATCCTATAAAACAAAGAATTGAACTCAATATCAATAAATCAATCCATCTCAAATCCAATGCATCTCGAGATTGTGAGTAACAAACAAATACTCACAAAAGCGACATCAAATAGAAATCTTAGAATGCTCACAACGAGCCAATCGTTGTGGATCCCCTCAATACGATCCACAACTCTCAAACGAACACAACAAGAATACTCAGAGGAATCAATAAGCTTCATTGATACGAGCTCACTCGCATCGACAAAAATAAGAATAGAATAATCCCAAATAAGATTATTCATAAGATAAGATAACATCCAACTCAATTATCGAATACTACGGATTACAATATATATTCCTAGACATATTCCATCTCGACATACCCCAATACTCGAAAAAGAATTAAAGAACGATTCGAAAACAAGTTCGAATAAAGGACAATGATTCACTTGTATTATACTTCGACATTTCGTGATATACGTACTGTTCTATGTTTATTCTACTTTGTTCTGACCACAGCTCTGATACCATGCTGTAACACCCCACCCCGAGACTCACCTTAGTAAAGAGAATTAACGAGTAATTCCGTCTACTAAAGCAGAGAATAGGGCTGGTTAAGGGCTACCATCTATGACTTTGTCTTAAACATCTACTGAATACGTCGATAAATGGAATATAATTTTTTCTTTTCTATCTCAATGGATCGACATACACAGTAAATGCTTAATCCAAAACTATAGGTGGCTAACGGATCTATCAGAACAAAATACAATAACTAATGTAAAGCACATCACAAAACAGTAATCAACATCATATATATATACCGATACATGTTTAGTACAATATGAATACAGATAAAGGTGGCACTCGACCACATCATACATATTGAACCAAATATAAATACATCAAGGTATGCAGAAGAACAGAAATTGCTTAAGAGAAAGGAGAGCTAATATCCAACATCAACTTCAAGCTAAGACCAATATATGATACCTGAAACAACTCGGTCTGACCCGAGTATAAATACACGGGTCAGTCTAGCTATACAAATCAGTCAATATCGGTAATATGAAGCAAAATAGACATGAAGATACTTCTTCTCGAAGGAGAAGAATGAATCGATAAACCCATAAGCTCAACACTTAAGTAACAAACACTATTTAAGTGAACAAATACCTCGAAAGAGGTAATTCAAACTCAATACTCAAATCAAACACAAGTGCCTCATATCATCAGCGACATCCCAAAATGTCTACATGGTTTCCATGAACCAAATTTCCTCAAAAGGAGAAATATCAATACAAACTCTCGCCAAAATGGCAAACATAAAACATTCTCAAATAGGATGATCCAAAACTCATTTATAGATGAATCTCCAAATTCAGTTATACCTCATCTCATCGGTGTAAATGTATATAAGTCTCAATCTCAACTCGCCAAAATGGCAAAACGGCAAAACACAGAATATCGTATAAAATCCTAAAATTATTAAAACTCGTAACTCAAGGAACTCGATAAGAGTTCAAAACATCATAATTGAATTCACCATATATATAACATCTCATATAGCATAAGGCTATCGATGTAATAAAACATCTTAAAAAGGTGAAATCAAAATAAAGCAGAAAACTCAGAAAATCCAGATTGGCCAAATCCCGGATTATAATGCGGAAGCAATGCTGCACGTGCTAAACTCAGATGGTCGAAGCCTTAGACAAGGTTGCTAACACCTCCCAAAGCAGTTCGTCCTCATGACAAGGTCGATGACACCTCTTCAAGCCATTTTGTCAGCCCTAACAAGGTCGCTAACACCTCCCAAAGCAGTTCGTCCTCATGACAAGTGCGCTGACACCTCTTCAAGCCGTTTTGTTAGCCCTAACAAGGTCGCTAACACCTCCCAAAGCAGTTCGTCCTCATGACAAGGTCGCTGACACCTCTTCAAGCTGTTTTGTCAACCCTAACAAGGTCGCTAACACCTCCCAAAGCAGTTCGTCCTCATGACAAGGTCGCTGACACCTCTCCAAGCAGTTCTGTTAGGTAAACATCATGAATGTGTCACAAACTTACGGATAGGAACCCGAAAAGTGTTAACGTGTGTCCCATACCACACATTCGCACTTAGCGGTTTACTAGCCGTTAGTCGATGCCACACTAGAAACATCATAAAGCTCATAAATTTATATCTCGCCTAGTCTCCTTGACGAGTGACAAAGAGCCACCATACTTGTCTCATCTCATCGACAAGCATTAAATGGCATCGTAACTTGTCTCATCTCATCGACAAGTGAAAACATCATGATGGTTTCTCATAAACCATAAAGCTCGAAATATGAAATTATAAACTCAAGACTTGCCTTATATCATTGGCAAGTAAATAAGACATCGTGATGGATCTCGTCGATCATACTCCTATATAGGAGATCTCAAACCATAGTGTTTGCCAAATATTGGCCATCTTAAATAATTTCCAATAAATAGGAATTATAAAAATAAAATATGCCATAAAATGGCAAAACATCTCAGAATCATTAATCTCAAATAGCTTCGATCGTACAAGTCCAGAATTAACCGAAACGGTAAACGCACATGTCCCATACCACGTGTTTTACTAAATCGTTTAATTCTCTTTCTCATACGTTCGAATAGTGCAAAAGTGTATGTTTTATATTTAGAACAATTTACTGGAGAAAATAAGCTTTTAAAATTTTTTCCCGAAAAGATTAATAAAACCCATATTTGAAATTCTTTTATTACAGGGAATAAATAGGTTTTTTTTTATTAGAAAAATAATTTTAAAGTACTATATCATAATAATTTTAAATGTCCGTTTATTTCAAAAATTACTTCAAAAATGTTTTAGTGAAAACCATATCTAAAACAATGAAAAACAAGAAAGATAACTCAAGACCGATAACTTGAGTTCAATAAGAATTCAATTCAAATTTAACTAAAAATCAATTCGAATTCTATTTAAAATTTGATTTTTAAATTCTCCAAATATAGCTAACCTATTGATAGGCATCATAGCTCTCAAAAATCTCAAAAACATCATCAAAACCGAAAGAGAATAAGAGTAAAAATGAGCTAATACGATTCTAAGGTCAATGTTTGTTGTTGTTGTCATCTTGTTCTCAGGACAACAACTTATAACCATAATTTCTACCAAGTAAACTTCAAAATTTCAAAAAACACAATGAACAAAACTTGTAGTAAATGAATTAAGCTTTCCGAAACATCTGAGATTATTAAAATTGGATCAAAAACGAAGAAGTTATGGCTAATTTAGTTTCAGCCTTTAGCGCAGAGCAAATATTGATTTTGCTCTCGGGATTACAGTATAAAAATTCAATTTTGTCATAGCTAACCTCAAAATAACAGAAAACTCAACAAATGAAAGTTGTAGTATATGAAATAATCTTTCCGAAACATCTAAAATTATCAAAATCGGATCGAAAACGAAGAAGTTATGACTAATTTAGTTTCGGCCTTAAGCACAGAGCAAATATTGATTTTGCTCTCGGGATTACAGTACAAAAATTCGATTTTGTCATGGCTAACCTCAAAATAATAGAAAACTCAATAAAAGAAAGTTGTAGTATATGAAATTAGCTTTCTAGAATGGCCAAGATTATCAAAATCAGATCTGTGGTTCAAAAATTATGCCTGTTTTGCTAACAAATTCAAACTCAGCCTGGTTTGTTAAAGACAGAATCAGGCTTCAGTCTTCAAACTCATTTCAGGTCAAGTAAATGGAGGAATTTCTAAAAGTGACCAAAAGAGAAATTGCATCTCATTGAATCTATTTTCTAACCTAAAAAAAATGAGCCATTTCGGATAGTTGTGCACCAATATATGGCTGTTTTACTACAGCGATTTTCATATAAAATTTTCAGCAAACAATCATTGGATTTATTTAACACATACAATCAATTCACAATCAAATTGAAAGCAATTCAATCAACGACCTTCTAATTCAATCCAAATAACAACTAAAAATCACACATATGAATTAAATATAGCAAGTGTGAGTTGTAAATAACTCACCTTTTAGCTTCCTATAGCTTGCTAATCTAATGCAAAGCCTTGTTACAACCTTGCAATCTCTTTGCAAACCTCTAATACACTTAAATGCTCAAAAACTTAAATCCAACCAGCAGCACTTAAATTAAAAATAAAACGAAATCCATAATTTCATAAGTCTAGAAGGTAGAGAAGATTACCTAGCTTTGTTTTCTACAAGTATTGACCAAAAGCCCTTTGATTTCTAGCTTTGATTTGAGGATTCAAAAACTAGGTTTTTACTTAGCTTTGAGAACATATTTTTGTTTCTATTTCTCTACTAGATCTATGAACATAAGATAAAAGAAAGAAGAAGTAATACTTCTCTTAAATGGGCTAAATGGGCTAGAGCATGGATCCTAAGGCAAAGTGTTGCTAATTAATTTCTTAAGACAAGTGTTGCTATTTCATTCTTATTCCATTTATTTACACTAATCAATATTTTACAAAATCACAAGTTATTTTCTCAAATTTAACAAGATCAAATTAACAACTTAAATACTCTCATTTATAATAATACTAAGATATTATAAAATTTTAGATATAACTTCTGAAATAAAATAATTCTCATTATTTTTAATAAGAAATCCCAATACTACACCTAGCTGAATTTACATCATTTCGAAAGATACCGTAGGATTTATTAAGATAAAAAAATCAATTATTTACCAAAATAGGTTTAGTTTCATAATTAAATTTACAATTATAATTTTTCAATTTAAACTAGAAATTACAATATAAACATTTTACTCTAGTTACCAAATTTAACATAATTGATTTAACAATATTCCAATTTAACTTGAAATTCTATATTTAAGAAATAAAATTTATTCCTTAAATAGATCTAACCAAATATTCTTAAAATATGTTTTAATTACTCAATTAAATTTCACAAATCATAAATTAACATTAATCATTCCTAACAAAATTCAATTAATTAGTGAATTTACACCAGGGTTGTTACAAGTTACCTAATGTGTTATACTCCTGAGCTAAAGTTCTTACTCAACCTTCAGCTCTGATACCAAAATGTCATGACCCAAATTTCAGCGTTCGAAAATCGACACCTGTACTTCACTTGTACTCGAATGCTGAAGATTCAAACGTTGAAATCCGATTCGTGCTAGAGCTTATAAAACATTAAGTACAACAAGAAAATTGAATATATCATTGATACACAATAGTTGATACAACGCATTGATACAACTGACATCATCATCAGAGATACAAGATGATAGCAGAAGAAATAACGCAACTGGATGGTCAAGACATTGCAACCATCGACAAATGAAAGATAACTCCATTAAAATTTCCAAGTGAGAAAACAAGGACCCAATAGAGTGCATCTCCACTGTCAAAGCTCCAAGGACACCAATCCAAAATCTCGAACCACCATCACCACGTTGTATTAAGCAAGGTCAGCCATGGATGTTGAAGAAAAACACAAGGCGATTGACCAAATCCAAGAAATGACTCCAAAGATTTCCAAAATACTACACCTATTATTCGATTATCTGAAAAACCCAACTCTAGGCTACCCGTGTGGAAAATGGTCTAGGCTTTTCAACCATCAACAACGGCCACTCTCGACTGGTAGGCTTTTCAACCATCCCAGCCCCGCCGTGGAAGACAATGTTACCCTGACCTTGCTTTTATGGCAAACCTTTCGACTTCTTCACCTACCCGGTTAACCAACCTTTCCCCAGGGACATGTAGGGGTAAGGGTCTCCCGTTCGCCACCAAACGCGAAGCGAGAACCCCATATTATGTTGTATTAAACAAGGTCAGTCATGGGACTGGTGTGAGCAAACAAAAACAGTTTATTTGAAAAAAAACAAGCAAAAGAATTTTTAAAAGAAATCTTCAGTGCTTTTGGAAAATGAAACTACCATAAGACCTCCCCGCACACACACACACAATGCAAGTGCACAATTGGAGGAGATTTCTCCTTATGATAGTCAAACATTCTTGATATGTGAAATCCTTTTGATATTATTATTAGTGCATAGTGCAGAAAACATTCGCAAGTATAATATTAATCTTAGCCAATATACGTACCATTATAGTATGCCTACTATAGCTACCATGTTAAATGGCAGGTTCAACAACTAAAACCATACAAGTCGTGTATTGGTAATTGGATTTGCAACAAATGGTCAGGCAAAGGAACTTCCTGGGCCACATGGGTACGCCTCTGGATGGATGCCCCGAGAAATTAACCAGCTCTCTGCCAACACAAGGACGGGTTACCTCTGTAACTAGGTAACAACTACACGAGTATAACAACCCCCGGTCATAACCAACCTTTATCCGAGGATCCTTAACCGCAAAGCAACAACCACAAAGTAATAAATTTGCAGTAACCACATAGGTTAAATATCTAGGATCCATATCGTGATACCACCTCTATCCAGAAGGAAATGGAGATAACCTCAAGCAGCGCTACCCCCAAATAACCTTGCCGCATCTTTCCTATTTCGATCATTTCGAGTTGTGAGGTTCTGATGCAGTCTCATCCACAAAGCTATGCTTAACACAAAAGCCATGCTTTGATCAACATGTGATCAGCGGCACTTCGTATGCCACATTACCAAATTGAGAATGTATCACTAGTAACCATCAACTACATAACCTTTAAGCTCGTACGTCTCAGAGAGGGGTGTTAAGCCAAGAGAATAAATTCTCTGCCACCAAACAAAAATGCATTTGATAGAAACCAGCTTTACATCTCAAAGTGTAACATTAGACATACATCCATACAAGTCTATTCCGGGTTCGAACAAAACCGAAGGCACTTCAAAAGAAGCCCTTGCAATCTGGGTATTCACAATCCTGATCGGACTCCCCATCACATATGGAGATCTCTACACCGTAGCTACTCAGTGCAGAGTCATTCGATGGGTAATCCTTTCGTTCTCGAAAATACCCGGTCTTCAACACCGTCTTCAAATGCAACCCATTTCGTTGTATCCTTATTCATAATGGGTTTTATGGCGTAAAGTCCTCTCCCGGCAAAACCGAATAAAGAGTGCTTAATTTGAAAACATATGGATATATGGGATCTTTTTTAAGTCACAACTTATTACCCAAACCTTTCTTTCAAATGGTTTAAACAAATTACCATTTTCAAAACTTTAAACAAAAAGATTTACTTCACAAAGATCACCAACCTTTCACAAAGATTCATTCATAGTTTTCAAAACTATTTACAATTCCAAATCTTTTATATAAAAGGTACACTTTTAAGATCCTCTTCAATTTGGAAACAAAGTTCATAAACCTTTCACAAAGATTCAATTACATATTTCAAGACAATTCCATTTCAAATTTGAAACCCCTATCAATAAAAAATGGAAACCCTTCCTTTATTGGAAAGCTATTATCTCATGAATTCAAATACATTTTGTTTCGGAAAAATCTGATCAAATACACACAAGTTATAGCCTTTAAAAGAATAAACCAGAAAATCAACGAACTGCCGTATCTTCGGCAAGTTCTAATTTGAATTAAATCCAAATTCCCAAACAATTTATTTAAAATATTTATATATATATATAAACCTTTCAAACCATGATTTCCAAAATAATTTCAATTAATATTTAACAAGATATAGTTTATTCAAAACTAAATTTCAATTTCAAAACCTCCCTTTCAAAGGCTTTTCACATTCAATTCAATTCCATTTCCAAAACCATTTAGATTCAAACTTCAAAAAATATTTAAATTTCAAAATGTCTGTGACTTAACTGATTTCCTCATGAAATCCATATTTGTGTGTGTATAGTGTAGTCCAGGGGTTCTACACAATAATGCAACATCATCAACCATCACAGATTCAAGCACGGCAATAATGATAAGCGGTATAATCCTATAACGCTTATCTTCATTCACAGAGTCACAAAAAATTAATATAAATTCATCATAGATAAATGAATTACATTCATCACTGCTTAAATCAATACAATTCATATCACAAAGCATCACACATCAGGGGTATCAAACAGTACATGGCATTCAACACAATCCAAACATCCATAATTAAGCTCAATTAGTCACCTGATTAATTTAAACCAGATTAATCACTAATCCTGGTTGATTAACATTAATTAATTACAATTTATTTTAATTAATCATCCCTTAATAATTTCTTAATTAACTTTAATTAATAAATTAATCAACCTTTAATTATTAATTAATCAATCTTAATTAATTAATAAATCAACCTTTAACCATTAAATAATTAATCTTAATTATTTAATTATCCTTTAATTAATTACCCTTAATTAATTATTTAATAAATCAATTAACCCTTAATAAATTGCCATTTAATTAACTATCCTTAATTAATTACAATAAAATGATTATCCCTAATCACTTTAATCAATAAATCACAAATTGAGTAATTATCCTTTAATCACTTAATTAGTTAACCCCAAATCGTAAATTAATTATCTTTAATTACTAACATTAATTAATTAATCAACCTTTAATTGATCACATTAATTAATAAATAACTTTGGTTAATTATCCCTTGATTAATCACTCTAATTAATTAATTAATTATCCTCAATTAATTCTCTTGATAAATTAATAACATAAATTAATTATCCTTAAATTAATTATTCTTTAATAATTTGATTAATCAACCTTTAATTATCAATTTATTACCTTTAATTAAGTAATTAGATATAATTAATTAATTACCTTTTAATCATTATTAAGAAATAGATTAATTATTCTTTAAATTAATATCATGAAGTAAATAATCATCAAATTCCATTTGAAAGGCATTTAGAAACTAATATAATTAACGTAACATATATCACTTTAGAAACAAATCAAATTTTTTTACAAACATTTAACTTAAAATTGCGCTTTGAAACTTTGTTAAAAACTTGTTTAATTTTCATTTTTAGCTTTTAAAATGTAGTTAACATATTCTGAAAACCGATTAATTTTACCATTGCATTTTAGACTTTGTTCACCTCAAAAAACTTGATTTAAATATTTGTATTATTTAGAACTTTGTTAAATATTTATTTGAAATTTAAAACCCTGCTGCATTTCAATTAACTCGAGCCAAACCCTTGTTTACCCGAGCTTAACTTCGGCTCTCTCTCATTTCATCAGTTGCTTCGAGTCCAACACGAACGATTTCAAGCTAAAACTCGAGGAAACCTATTATCTCTTTCTTTCTTCTCTCGGTACTGATACAATGGATAACTGGTGCATATGCACAAAGACTCCGACGACCTTTGGTTGATGCCGTGGCCATCGACAAATCGACAACCACCACCCTTAAGCCTCCGACCATCCAGAAACCACCAACGTCAAAGAACTCGCAAACTAACATTTAACCCAAACTGGCATGAACTTGATCATCAGAAAATTGTCTCGTTTGATCGCCTCAGGCCACCAGCGATGTCGAGATCCTAGCCAGAGCTTCATCAGGCTTCCCTGCTTCGATCGCCACCGGAGCGATTGACTCCGACGCGACGACAAGACGTCAGCAACTCAAAATTCGACCTTAACAAAAACACGAGCTAAACTCTAATTTGACCTCATTCACCATCCACGGTGATCTGGAATTTAATTAAGCATTTTTCCCAAAATCTCCGACCTCCTAGCAACCTACTGCTACGAATCCGAGGTCCAACATCTTGTCGATCGCCAGAATTAGATGAAATATGCAATTCCCTTCAACTCGTAATTTCTCCATAATTACATATTTAAAAATCTTGATTCTAATTTTAAAAATCATCATTTCAAAAAACGATTTTGATGATATTATCAAAACAAGTCAACATGATGTTTGAATCTTGACGTAGTTTAGAGTTTTACTGTGTTTGCTTGTTTTCCAGCAACCCCTTGGTAATATAAGTTTGAAATTAATTTTAAAACTTTGATACTAATCTTATGAACATAATTTACTTAGACATTAAAGCCTATAAATGATTGTAGGATGAGATTTTGATTTTTAAATAGGTTTGAACCCTGTAAACCTTTGAAGCAGAGATACTTATGTCTGTTTCCAGACATGCACCAATCCTCTGTAAACATTCAGGCAATTTATACATTCATGCAATCACTTTTCACAATATTATCTAAGCATTAATCACATGAAACAAGGTATAAACAAATTTGGTTTTTAAAGTGATAGTTTACTCACCTTGCAAGAACAGTGATCAAATTTTGAGCCTGAAATCTGGAAAGAGATATTGAATTTGCTATTTTGATTTGCTTCAGTTTTGAATGCTTTAAATTTGCTTTTGATCTTTGAGTTGGCTGAAGCATAAATCCTTGCATTGCCTATTGTTTTTGAGTTGAATTTAAATCTTGATTCTTGCATTTGTTTTCGATTTCCAGGCTGAAGCTTTTGCTTTGCTTCCAGGTTTTGTTTTTTTGGTTTCCAGGCTTGAAGACTATTGTTGATTTCTGGTTTTAATTTTTTTTAATTGCATTTGTTTTGATTTATTTTTTTTCTTTGTTTCAATCTTTTAAGATGTTTAAACTGATAATTATAATAACCAGGTTTATTTTTAAAACATGTTTATACAAATTCAAATTAAAAGTAAATTTATCTTTTCCACTTGTATTATCCAAATCATGTTATGCTAACACTTCTTATTATCTTATCTTCATGTTTTACACTTGTCTTAAATAAGAAATTTATGTTTTAAACCTTTTCTTGAATTTATTTATATCTTTGTTTTAAACCCTCACTTTATTTTAATTTATAAAACATGTTTTACGTTTTTAAAACCTTGTTTGAATTAAGTACTTATGTTTATATTTTAAACACTTTATACAATATTTTAAATATAACTTTATATTATATTTGCTATTTAAATAAATAAATATTTTTATTGATCATTTATATAATCTTTTAAACAAAATGGTTTTTAAAATTTAACTATACATGCATAAATATATTAGAATTTAATTCTTAATTAGCCTTTGAAAAAATTATTATACCAAATCCGAAATATCATTTTCAAATCAAAATGCATATTTAATATAATTAGAAAACGAATTCTTATTAGCTTAAAAATAAAATTTTAAATCCAATTTATTTCTAATATATTTATTTTTGAGTTTTCAAATTCAAATTTATTTATGTAAATAAACAAGCACATATCTTATTTAATTTGGGAAATATCAAATTTATTTACAATTAAATTCCAAAAATTTAATTAATTTTCCATTTGAATTTGATTTAAAAACGAGAATGTTACATGAGCATTTTAAAACACCACCTTTATTTGAAACTGAAAATTTATCCGTTATAAATAATTCCAATCTAATGCCATTCGTAGACGACATCGATACGAATCCATCGCAAATCGTTTTGCTCGAACCGGACCTCGCATGAAGAAGTTATACGATAATTAGCATAACAATTTATTTAGCACATGAATAACAAAATTAATTGACTAATAAAACATAACCTAACCACTACTCCTCTCTCGTACGTGTTCCAGGCATATGCGTACACATTCACGTGATTAACTCCCTAATGCACATTCCCCTAGATGATTGTCGGACCTCCATCCAAAGTCGTCGCCGCTTGCGCCTCATCTGCCTCCACTGCCAACATTAACGCATGCGCACACGATCGTGTCTCCTTTATGGAAATCTCATCGAACCATAGCGAACTCGAAGCTCGATTTTGGTGATCTCAGGATGATTCGCCTAAATCCAACCATTGAATATGTAGAGCTCGATAAGATCTACAGTTTTCCTTTTGGAATCACTCGATTTCATTCTACTGATTGAGAGAAAATGAGGAGAGAAAAAGATAAATTTCAGCCATTAAAGGATAAGAGGAAGTGGTTGTCGATTTAGGGTTTGGTTTCACTTGTGAATAATGAAATGATACAGCCTTATATATAAATTTTAAGGAACTATTCATCCATGAAATTTTCGAACTCCAAACCAAGCATTCCGCCTAGCATTTCATATGTTATACCCCATTCCGGACATAGTGGATAAGTATCAAGAGCAAATTCCAAAGATCAATTTAATCACTTTGAAATTCAGTTTTAAATTTAACAATGTTCATTCTTGTTTAGATAAAATTTAAATCAAATTTTGAAACCACTTTCATTCATATTTAATTCAGGTTTCAATTATTTAAATAATTTCTAATATTAAATTTAAACAATTTAATTATCCAATAAATCACTATATTATAAATATAAGTTTTTAACTTATAAAATTTAACTTTAAAACGAATTCACATAAAAAAACAACTACTATATTCTTTATAAAATTATAATCATAGTCAAATAAGACATACTTATATAAATTATTTTCAAATATCGTTTTATAAACAAAATGTTCATTCTTATTCAATACACAAATGTTTTTATATGAAATACATAGATTACACTATGCTACATTTCTTTATTTAAAGTATTCCAAAAATCAAATTTCGATGAATTCCAATATTAAAATTTCAATGAATTCCAATATTAGATTTAAAATGAATTTTAGTTATCAAATAATTATTTTATTTTCATCTAAATAATTCAATATTTATTATTCAATTCTTGTTATTGATTTCAACACATTAAATATATTGAACTTCTTTCTAATGAAATAATTTCCTTAAATCTTATCGAAATTTTTAGTTCAAAATTTTATTCAAGTTCATATTAAATAAATTACATAAATAATTCAATAAAAAAAAATTTCTAACCATCGTTGTTTAATAATTTATTAAATTTAAAAAATTTAAATAGTTAAAAATACGGATCATTACATAAAATATCATATTTTTCTTACTTAGCTAGGATGCTCAACTTACTATCTCCTCAAATATACAGGTTACATAAACTTATTTTCTTATATGTTTAAGGAGATACTTCGCTTAAATTTCTATTTCAATTCAATAATTTTCAACTGTCTAAAATTGTTGAACATTCCCTTTCATTTTAACAAATGAAAACTACCAAACTACATATCATAATGAGATTCACATGCAAACTATCTTAATGCACAAGATGCATGAGTCCATATAACAATGTAGCAAAAAACTTAAGAACTAAACACCCATGTTTTATTTCAAATCACTTTAATTATATTATTTATATTTATAACTTTAATATATCAAATCATATCTCAATACTTAACACAAAATTTCTTTTAACCAAAACACTTGAAACAAAACTACTATGGTAGCACCCCTTACTTAGAAACTCGAAAATGAACACTGATGTTGTTGCAATCATCAAAGGAAACATTCCCAACGACTATAGTGAGTTCAGTGCTTTCTTTTCCTTTAATTTTTTTAAAATATTTATATTCATAAACATTGTCAAATAATACTACTATTATCTTATTAAAAATTTGAAAAATAATTTTTCAAAAGCACTGGGATTTAAGTTCTCAAATTCTGGATTTAAATCAATTTGTATCTATAAACCATATTTATATAATTTCATTTTCTTATATAAAATAATCTCATAACTATATATCCTTTCTTATCATAATAAACAACACTTATTAAAATTTAATGTTAATCCAACATCAACACCGAACATATTACAGTCAAATTGTGAAACTAAATTCACAAGGTGTTCGTTTCAATGTTCCCTAAAATTACCATCTAACCAACCTATGCAGTAACAACACAAAACTACTTATAAACTGCCCGAGCATAAATAATCAACAAATAAACGATAACAGTTAAACGCTATCATTTTCCTAGCACTTTATAAATCTATAGAATTTTTTATAAATTACTCTTTTATATGTAAAATAAATCTAGGTAAAATTATTTCATTGCCAAATTCAAAATAATGCTATGTCGGTTTGCCTTGTTCAAGTGTTAAGAAACCCCTATCGATACAACTGTAACTTCTGTTTGCCAAAGTTGATCACAAACACCCAATTGCCGATAAAAGCACAAGTTTGCAATGAAAAATCACAAATAACAAGTAAGTAGAGAAATTAAGATGAAGAACACTGAGAAAATTCGAAAGAAAGCAGTAAATAACACAGAATTTATAGTGGTTCGGCGATCTGGCCTACGTTCACTCTGAAGTTGATGACTTTATTGATTCACTTGATAATTTTAATCAATTACAGCAGATTACAGTAGATTGTAGCTTTGAAATTTGAGTACAACAATAGTGGCGAAGTGCAAAGTAGAATCCGGCAGAGTTTGGACGTTCCAATGTTCAGAGATCAATTTTCTGTTGGCTTTGGGGCTCTATTTATAGGCATAGGATGCTAATATCATGTCCAAACTTCAGGAGACTTCTTCTGGCATGTGAGGGGGCCCACGGGATCGATCCCACAATGTTTCGACTCGATCTGTGATCGATACGAACGTAATTCGTATCGATCAAGATTTTTCCAATGGAGTCGAAACTTGGCAGGAACCTTCTTTGGCTTGTACGTAAGCTCATGTGAAAATTTCATAACAATTGGACTTGTGGATCTCGAGTTATGATCGATACGAGTTAATGTGTTTTAGTTGGCCTTTTGCTTCGAATCGATCACTTCGAATCGATCTCTTCAAATCAATGGTTGCACGTGCCTTTATGGTGACATGGCACGCACTCCTCGGATCGATCCATCTTTCACTCCGAGTTGACTTTGTCTTCCTTTAAACTTCGCCTCGGTCGTATCGATGGAGGTGTGCAATTCGTACCGATGAAAACGACCTGGTTCGCGATGATGAAAGTGGCATAGTTCGCATCGATAGTTGTGGCTTATGTTCGCATCCACCAAACTGACCCTTGTATGGATCGATGGAAATGCATGAATATGTTGACTGTTTGATTTTGTTCATATCGACCAGAATAGATTGCAATTGATTGATACGAAGTCGAAATAGGGGACCAGATACGAACAAAAGAGGGCTCGATGGATTCGAATAGCAGTAACACGATGGATACGAAAGTGGGAGCCTTGAAGGATTCAAACGTAGCCCTCCAGAGTGGATACGAACTAGACCTATGTGTTGGATACGAACCAATATTCGTCGAAGGATACGAAGTTGGCATGAGCCGATCGATACGAAATGCACTTCCTGCTGATGGATGCAAAGATGATCGATACGATATGATGGATACGAAATGGATGGATTCGAACTGTAGCGTGACGATGGGTATGAATCTGATCGATTCGAAATATGGATCACTAATGGATACGAACATGAGGTTATTTCCTCCAACTTGCGTCGATCATAACTCGATTGTACGAACTCAGATTGACTTGAAATTTGGAATGCTGGCTTCCATGGATTTGTTTGTCATGTCTTGTCAATTGTAGCCTGATCCAGACTCGGGAAAAATTCATCGATATTCATAGCGAGCCTGTGCATACTCGATATCATGGACGAGTGATCCTTGATTTCTGTTCAGCTGTTGATATCTCGGCCTTGCCAAAGGGCGGGGTAACACTTGCCCCCCAAAACATGCATTGCGATAGGAAGGCGTGTTTTGTAATGCCATAAGTCGGATGTTCATATCCTGCAGATGAACTGCAAAGAAATTGATAGTCTTATCTGACCACGAATGACGATCGTTCGGGATCGTATGTCATTCGAGGTGATATGTGATCGTTCATGGTCAGATCTCATTCGTAGCGAATGGTGACCGCTCGCGGTCGGTGTGCCGTTCGAAGCGAATTGTGATCGTTCGCGATCAGGTGCCGTTCGAGGCGAATTTTGATCGTTCGCGATCAGGTGCCGTTTGAGGCGAGTTGTGACCGTTCGAGGTCGAGTGCCATTCGAGGCGAGTTGTGACCATTCGAGGTCGGGTGCTGTTCGAGGAGAGTTGTGACCGTTCGAGGTCGGATGCTGTTCGAGGCGAATGAGTGTGCCCGGTGGGGACTTAGTACTATCAATGCCAGATTTCATGTTCGAGCGAGTTTTTAGATCGTTCGTCAGGGCGCTTTATCCCATCTCAGAGCATGCCTAAGGGCTGTTCGCGACCCCGTACATGTGTAAGTAGCTTAGCCATTTCAGAATTATCAAAATCAAATATCCATTCTACTCAGTTTTTCAACAGAAATGTCCAATAAAATCAAATCCCAAGCATGAGAAACAAAAAACTAAAGCAAAACAGTGACGCCAGAGTGCAAACACCTACATCGACGTGGTTTATAGTTGTATCAGAGCATGCCTGAGGAACATTCGTGGTCCTATACATGTGTAAACAAATTAATTGCATCGGTGTGTAGTTTGCCACTCATTCGTCATTATATCAATCAATTGATAATAAGTTGGCGCCTTGATCCTGAGCTGTCTTCAGTTGGTGCTGGCGGTGGTCGCTCTTGTTCTACCGTCGTGGCCCTCCTCCTCACATATTACGATAGCAAACCATTACGGATATGCCCCTCAACTTCGTCTTTCAAGTATCTACAGTCGTTTGTGCTGTGACCATTCAACTCATGGAATGAGCAATACTTGTCTGACCTTCTCTCGTTGCTAGTTGGATTTCTCCTTGTCGGCTTTCGATGAGGAACCTATCCTGTGGTGTCCTGGTAGATCCGCTCCAAAGTCTCGTTCAGCTCCGCATATGTCGTGAATCTTGGTTCCTTTCGTGGTCGTATTGATCTTTTATCATTATCCTCAGCCTTTCATTTCCCTTTGCTAGTTTCTGCACCTTTCTCAGGAGGATTTCCACCTTTGACTGCATAAACGTTGATTCCTTCCTTTCCTCTCTTTCAGTGTTTGCATCCTCCAACCATAAAAATCCTTTAGCCTTATGATAATATTCCCCTAGATCCACAGGGGGATCTCTTGTCAACGAATTCTTGAATTCTGTGCCATCATCTATGCCCGATATAGCTGCCATCAAAACCATGGATGGATCCGGTCGATCCACCAACGCCGCAGCTGCATTGAATCGCGTCAAAAAGCTTCTCAAAGATTCCTTAGCACTTTATTTCAATGCTGCCAAACTCATCACATTCTTGGGTCTCGAAATGTGAACCCTGAATTGCCTCATAAACCTTTCAGTCAAATCATTCCATGTTATGATAGATCCACTCTTCGATTTCCTAAACCATAACACCGAAATATCTTCCAGGTACAATAGGAAGCACCATGCCATGACCTCCTCTGATGCCCCCAGCACTTCCATTTGCCTCATATACTTTGTCAAATGAACCGTAGGGTCTGTCCTCCCATTATACATATTCAATGATGGTAGCTTAAAATCTGGTGGGTTCCTAGCTTGCCTGATTGCTGGGGTAAAAGGACTCCTTTTCACATCCTCTAAGTCTTTGTTTACCAATCCGCCTCTCATAGCTCGTTTAACCATCTTCGCCAATCTGTCATTATCTTCGAGTTATAGTCCTCGCCCATTGCCTTTGAGGTGCCACCCCCCACCCCCTGAGTTCATGAGGGAATTCTGGAATCTGTTCTCCTGGCTATGCTTACGTTCCTCTGCCAATGTCATTCTGTTCGAATCCACCCGGTGTTCTTCTTGGTATTGGGTCAGGTGCTCTAGGTAAGTGCCCCTAGCTTTGGTGCCACCTCAGATGGTCCTGCTCCGTTTTGAATTTTATTTGCTCCTTCATTCTGTGCTCCAAGTTGCCCAACCTATCGAAACAAATTCTAGATCATTTCTTCTTGTCTTCTCATCATTGTCTCCATCTCATCCCTGGTGATGAAGACTGAGGCTTGGTTCGCTCCTGAGGAAGCCTCTTGACTCCCTTCGTGATGACTTCTCTCTGATCTCTGCCTTCCACTTGATTACCTTGTCATAGCTTTTCAGATCTGAACTCTTAAACCTTCAAATTCAACTTCTAAGCAGTAGATTACCTGAATTTAGCCTTCTCAGTGAAAGCACCAAAATGTTTGCCAAAATTGGTTACAAACACTCAATTGCCGATGAAAGCACCAGATCGCAATCACAAATCACAGATAACAAGTAAGTAGAGAAATAAAGATGAACACTCAGAAAATTCAAAAGAAAGCAGTAAATAACATATAATTTATAGTGGTTCAGGGATCTGGCCTACGTCCGCTCTGAAGTCGATGGCTTTATTGGTTCACTTGATGATTTCAATCAATTACAGCATATTACAGTCGATTGTAGCTCCGAAAATTCGAGTACAACAATAGTGGTGAAGTGCAAAGTAGAATCCGGCAAAGTCTAGATGCTTTAAAGTTCAAAGATTCATTTTCTGTTTGCTCTGGGGCTCTATTTATAGGCGTAGGAGGCTGATATCTCGCCTAAATTTTAGGAGATATCTTCTGGCACGTGAAGATGCCCACCCGATCGATCCCCCAAAGTTTAGACTCGATCGGTGATTGATACGAACGTAATTCGTATCGATAAAGATTTTGTCCAATGGAGTCAAAACTTGGCAGGAACCTTCTTTAGCTTGTACGTAAGCTCCTGTGACAATTTCATAGCGTTTGGACTTATGGATCTAGAATTATGATCGATACGAGCTAATGTTTTTCGGTTGGCCGTTTACTTCGAATCGATCTCTTCGAATCGATGGTTGCAAGTGCCTTTGTGGTGACGTGGCGCACTCCTCTGATCGATCCATCTTCCACTCCGAGTTGACCGTGTCTTCCCTTAAACTTCTCCTCGCTCGTATCGATGGAGGTGTATAATTCGTATCGATGAAAACGAACTCGTTTGCAACGATGAACGTAGCATAGTTCGCATCGATGGGTATGGCTTCTGTTCGCATCCACCAAACTGACCCTTGTTCGTACCGATGGAAATGCATGAATACGTTGATTGTTTGACTTTGTTCGTATCGACCAGAATAGATTCCAATTGATCGATACGAAGTTGAAATGGGGGACCGGATACGAACAAAAGAGGGCTCAATAGATTTGAATAGCAGTAACACTATGGATGTGAAAGTGGGAACCTTGAAGGACTCGAAGGAAGCCCTCCAGAATGGATACGAACTAGACCTCTGCGTTGCATACAAACCAATATTCGCCGATGGATACGAAGTTGGCATGAGCCGGTCGATACGAAATGCACTACCTTCTGATGGGTACGAAGATGATCGATGCGAAATGATGGATACGAAATGGATGGATTCGAACTGTGGCGTGACGATGGGTACGAATCTGATCGATTCGAAGTATGGATTACTGATGGATACAAACATGAGGTTATTTCCTCCAACTTGCATCGATCATAACTCAAGCATACGTACTCGGATTGACTTGAAATTTGGAATGCTGGCTTTCAGGGCTTTGCTTGTCGTGTCTTGTCAATTGTAGCCTGATTCGGACTCGGACAAAATTCATCGATATCCATAGCGAACCTGTGCATACTTGATATCCTGGACGAGTGATCCTTGATTTCTATTCAGTTCTTTGATATCTCGGCCTTGCCAAAAGGCGGTATAACACCTTCCTTCTCGACCAGGTTTCACAAACCTCTCAATAAATAAATTAATACAATAGAAAACATTTTTATTGCACTAATAAATTCATGCTTTCATATATAATACACTCAAACTCATCCTAGGGTCTCACTTACCTTATCTGAAATAAGTCAACCCCACCAAAACCTCGTTGTTCGCTCAACCTAAGCTCTGACACCACATGTAATAACCCACCTTTTCGATCCTCAAAAGTCGACACTAGTACATCTATGGTATTCATGTGCCGAACGTTCAAGAGCTGGAAAGATAGATTTTTGGGGTGAAAGAAAGAAAGACAGTACAAATCTCATAACGTGATGAGTAAACTATACTATATCAATGATCTTTACCAAAAAAACTCTTGTATACATACATAAATTAGAGTACTAACCTATCATCAGCCTGGGTAGTCATAACAACCCATCCTTATAAATATTGATAAATAAAACAAGAACAAAATAGTGGAAGATAAACTACGTGAATACACCATGGAGGATCCAGCTCGTACCTTGAAGCTCCAATATGTCTAGCTAAATTTTTAAATTATGCTCGGGCTGACCTGAGCATTATAACATCCGGATCAGTTTGTTAGAGTAGTGTGAGAAACAAAAATCAAATGGATTTGCGTAATGTTATAACAACCATTAGAAATAAAGGTATCTCGTAAAACCACATCACACATAAACACGGATGGATTTTATTTCTTACGATAACCAAACCCCTTTTACTGCAAAATCCAACGGTATTATAATAATGTCTAGGGATTGAAAATAAATATGGAATCATAGCCGAAGTTGTCACATTGATTAAATTCGAGCATAATAGGTACACAACTAAATCCGTAGGTGCACATTAGAGATTGGATTTCCAACATAACAAGATAAGGGACTACCTTCCGTATAGTACACCTCCATATAAAATGTACCTGAGTTTTGACCCCTGCCAACACAGAGCCAACTACCCCTTTAACATGGCATACCAGATTACATCATCCATCAGTTTCCACCATGGAGATCTATTCCAAACCCTAGCCCCACCAATGCGTGCATGCCAAAATCGTAAATTTCGATTTATATCGAGGAATGATGCTCCTAATGGAAGAAAACCACATAGCTATGCCACATCTCCATTCCTTTAATCATAACGATTACCTTTTCCTCTCTTATTAAATCCTACAAGGAATGCTAACACTGCCTTCCAAGTATATGTAGTGCTAGCATTCCTCTATACAAGTTGTGCAAGATAAGAAAAAATTAAGCACTACTTATACTACATCCATTTTGGACTCACGCTTAGGATTAGTATCAAGTAGCCCTTGGACTTCAAAGAGCTCCATCATCGATCATCTCGAACCAGTCTTGAACCTATTTCAAAGCATACAGCACGCACAAGGTTTTAGAGTGATTACAGTTTTGAGTAATCTCATATAAGTATACTCCCCGGCTTACTGGTTGCTCCAAGACCAAATCTATAGTTCCTCTAAACTCAACTCCGGTTCTTTTTGAAATAATAAGACAATACATAATAGAGGAGATCACCTCCTAACCGTTTAAGCGGACAGATTTCCTTATCATTTGTCCTAGGAGAACAAAACAAGATTTATACGCACAATACAACATCATTGAAGATGACTATGCCATATAACTGCCGTATTTTCTCCGAGATATTTCCCAAGTTATATTTTGACCAGGATTTTAATTGTCAGTTATTTAACTATCAAACATACAATCAATCCAATTATAGATTAAATTCCATGTGAGGTCCACTAAGCCTCTATCAATTAATCTCTTATAAATTGAAATCTCCTTCTAATATTTGATTTAAAATACCTTTATAAAGGTAATATTCACAAACCCCTTATACTTCGTGCAATATTTGGAAAAACGTTCATATTCTTATCTCATCGATATAAGTACATTCACTAGCCATTATACTTTCAATCCTTCGGAAATATATCTATATACTTATCCTATATTAATCAATACTTAAGGAAGATCTCCTATTTTCCAAATTCATATTTTAAATGGGCCAAAACAAGTATCATTTAAGACATTTCTTACTACAAACCAAACCACCTATCCTTTGGTGTTAAGTATAAAATGATGCTTCCATACCACCATAATTAAGATAGACTAATTGCCAAAATCAAATCTCATCCCTTTTATAAAAGTCCTTTTTCATTAGCTCATTTCTTATTTACACATCCTTTTTATAAATCTTCAAATTTATTTATAAAATTTCTTTTATAAGTCTCTAGAATGATTTATGAAATTCCTTCTATTTATAAAACTTGTTCCATTTATAAAATCTTTTATGAATCTCCCTTTATATACTCCTTTATACAAATCTTTTTATAAAATCCATTACAAAAGTCTTTTTATAAATCCAAAACCGATTTTCATAAATTTTATATATGTGTGTATGTGTGTTTATGTGTATATGTGTGTATTTCGCACAAGTCTTCATTATTTTCTAAAATATCACTTATAAATCAGTCTTTTATTTTACAAGTTACCATTTATAAATATCTCCTTTACTTATAAAGTACCATTTACAAATATCTCTTTCAAAATATCATTTATAAAACTCTTTTACAAAATATCACTTATAAATCTCCTCTAATAAATTCCTTTTTATTATGTAAAGTTCCTTATATAACTCTATTTGTTTAAACACCATTAGTAAATCACTTCATTAATTCAAACACAATTAATTAAATCAATTAATTAACCTTTAAAAATCATTAATCGCATAAATTAATTAAATTTATATAATATTAATTAAATGATTAATTTACCTAAAATACCGTTAATAAAATAATTAATCATCTTTAAAACGTCATGAGTAAAATAACTAATTGCCTTAAACAACATTGATAACTTAATTAATTAACTATAAAACATCATTAATAAAATAATTAATTACTTAAACCTCATTAATTAAAATAAATAATTCACTTGAAAACATCCTTAAATTTAAATAATTAATTAGCTTTTTAAATTCCGAAAGAGGGATAACAACCGTATAGTACTTAAACAAGCTACCATTGTTTTCATGTCTCAAAAGGGTTCAACATTTTACATATGCAAACATCATATTCAATACGGCCAGGCTACCAAGCTTTTGGCACTCAAAAAATTAATAATTTATAGTTAACTCAATTTTATCCAATATTAATTAATCCATATATTAGTTAATTTCACAAATTTTTTTACTTGGCAAGCACAGATAGGGGATTTTCGATGCTCAATATATGCCCACAATAATCTATTAATTTAATTTAACCTTGGTGTCTTATTTGGCCGAATAGATATCACGAGTAAGGTATAATTAATTTAAAAATTATTATTTAAAATAATGCAATTAAATCTAATCACTATTATTCAATCATAAATTAATACTTCATCAATATTATCAATAAGTTATACCAGAATAGTTTGATCTTCAATACAAGTCCAATGCAAAAATCCACGAGTTAATCATTTTTCATATGCGAGAGTTATGGAAATTTATAATCAACACATTCAACATATATATTTTAAACAAACAAATATATAAATTTTTCTCACCCTCCATCTCGGTCCAGTCTAAAAGCAAGCGAACCCAAACCAAACAGTGCTCCATCTTCTTCTTCCAAGACATGATTTTTAGTGCACCACAAAGCATGCATGCACATTGCACCTCCATCCTCACCTCCAATTATTAATCTATGACCACCAACATGCACCTCTTCGCCCGCCCAAATTTTTCCACCCTACAATGTTACCTTCGAAAAACCCCCGTTGATCGTGACACCCAGTCCCAAACACGAAAAAGGCCATGTCACGAATCCTAAACCTCAACCGAGATCCATTATACTCCTCCAGCCGATGCATATCTCCCCGATAAACACACTACACTCGACATTGTGGCCTCTCAGTGCCTAGAACCTAAAAAACAGAAACCTAAGTTGCAGCATTGACACATCGGCCCTCATCAACATCGACCGCATCGCTCGAAACCCATACCAAAAAGATCTTTCCAATACGGACTAAAAGAAGCTAGTTTTATTTTATTTTTCCATTAAATATTTAATTGGATTATAATTTTTTAAGTTATCAAATATTTTTGGTTTATTGGGAATGAAATGATGAAGAAGAAGAAGTAGAGGGAAAAGACAAAATAAAAAATGGAAGCTAAGTGATGATTTTACTCAATCCCTCTACCATAAGTTAACTAATGTTTTAAAGTAACATAATATTGTCAAGCCAACATCCCATCGCAAGTTTGACCAAAAATTTAAATTTTTATTTTATTTAAAAAGGTCTTCCTAAGCCTATTCTTTATGCTTAATAGTGCCATCGCATTCTTTGATCGAGAGATATGAATTCTGAATTGTCTTAAGAACCTATTCACTAACTCGATCCACATACTTATAGAACCATTCTCTAGCTGTTTGAACCACATCACGACTAAATCTCTTATATATAAGGAGAAGCACTACCCTATCACATCCATAGATGCGTCTAACATCTCTATATGTTGGATGTATCACATTAGATGAACTACTGGATTCGTCTGCCCATCATACATTTCCAACGTCGTAATCTTAAAAGTGGGAGGATTCCTTGCATTCTAGATATTATAGGTGAATGGATTCCTATTTACGTCCTTCAAATTTGGTCGGCAGTCCATCCCTCACTATCCTTCTGACCAACTCAATTGTTCGGTATTTGCCATCCAATAAAGGTCTTCGGTCAATAGCTGCATTCTTCCCCCTCCTTTTGTAGGGTAACTTTGGTACACATTCCACTTGCTACACACTTGCATTATAATCCGTACCTTTGGATTCATTCTGCCCCCCATTCCTAAGGAGAAACTCTAGTAAACACTCCTCCTGTTAGTGTGCATTTTTTTTCGAATTTGCATTTCCGACCCCAGCTTCGTCCATTCTCGATACCCTGGCTTGCCCTAAACCTGAAATGACATCGCCCTCAAGTATAATCCTCTCAACACTAAAAGGATTGGTATCGTTACCGATAAGTCATTTCATAGCTGAATTTTTCCAACTTGCTTCGCTTTGATCTAGATGCTCCTACATTAGTTTCTTGTTTTTGCTTTTCAATTCCAGTAGCTCCAACTATTCCCCACTGTCTTAACTTTTTAAAAATCCCTTCTAATATTTCTTGTTGTCGAGCGATTATTCCATCTTGCATTTTCATTATTCTCTCCATATCTTTTGTAGTTACTTAGATGGATTGATTGGAATTTGAGAACGCCACTTGGATGCCCATGCTCTTGTTGACTTCCTCCAACCATAGATGTAGTGTTAGGTCTCTTCATCTTCTCCAAACTTTAGATCCATGCTTTAGGTTATGAAATCTAGTTCTTTCTTCGTGAAAGCACCAAAATGTTGACGTAAAAATGCCACAATACCCAAAAACCTATAGCGATATTAAGATCTAGCATAAAATGTATGTAAAGAAGTAAAGAGACACAATAGTTTTGTTTTTGGTAAGCAATCTTCAACCTACGTCCACTTTAAATTTTATTTATTAGAGGTTTAAGAGTAAATAGTACAAAGAGTTTACTTACATAAGTCCTAAAACAACAAATGGTTGCTTTCTCAATGACTTCAATTGAGGAGTGGTAAGAAACAATAAAGAAGAAGATTCAAAAGTCCATTTCCAGTGGCCATACATTCGCTATTCTTAAGGAAATCGCCAATTGTGTCAGAGGCCTACGAAACACAAGGTCCAGAAGAGAGCACACTGGCCCAAGAAGAAATTTAGAGCTATTGGTACCAAGAGGTTCCAGTTGGTGCCGAGCGGTTAAGACAGGTGAAAAACCTATCTTCCTCACTTGTTTTTCCTTCCTATCGCTTGCTTAGTTGTATTCCAAACTCTTTTCCTTGAAAGTTGAGTCATTCCCAATTATTTCCTTGATGTCCTTTGTCTTATCTTGCTTTCCTTGTTTCCTCCGATAAATCCATAGAGTTGCTCATCATTTCTCTAAGGGACGTAAATTATGACGATTGTTGGAGTTTTTTCATAAAGTATAAGGAGTTAGATGTGCTAAGGGGAAGAAGTACCTCTCCGTGTCGAGTGGTCCACTTACCCCCGTTTTGCTTGAAACTTGTAAAACTTTATCTCTTGATTCTTCTAAGCCTGTTTCTAAGTTCTTCAGTTATTTCATCCTCTTCTTGACCTCCTAATTTTGGTTGAAATTTTCTTTGGGTAAAAAGCTAGTTAACAATGGTATTTCCGTGAATAAAGTAATTATGTAGAAGTTATTAGGAAATCCATTTTGAAGTGGTTTTAGGGAAAGGATTTGAAACAAAACCACTTTGGAAATCATCTATTTAAAGAAAATTATTACCGAGCTTATGCAAAATTATTTATAGCTTTTGACTATAGTGGTAAATTTGTATTTATAATTGAGAAGAGTTATATTTAATCAATGTTGCACTCATTATGTTATTATTCGAGTTCGCTTACACTCACAGCTAGATTTCTAGCCTAACTCGGGGTTTGTTATTTGTTTAAAAACCTTGTGTCGGAATGAGGTTGTTTTATAGGTAGAATTATGATTATTTATGTTTCGTGGGATACGATATTGAGTTAGAGCAGATGATAATGATGAGTAATTACTTTTATTATACTATATCAAATGTTATTGTATTGTTTGATATGATGTATTTGTTTGAAGAGTTATAGATATAAGCAGTACTGAATCATATTTTTAGATATGATATAATATTCTTCATTTTTGTTCATTTCGGTTACATTTTTTGAAATATTTATTTGTTCCACTAAAAGTTTATTATTAAATTTAAAACCCATGTACATTGCCTTGCGCCCAAACAAGATATATTTTATTTGGATATATTCCGGCACTGAAGCTATTCATGTTGACCCGAAGTATTTACGAATTCACGCGTTTGAGTGACAAAACCATATTTACGAATTCTTTGAAAAAACACATAATTTAATATAATTTGTTTCAAATTAATTAATTTAATAATTTTTTGTAAATGTTAATTATTATTTAATTTACTTGCTATTTGGGAGTTGTATATAATTATCTAGGTGCATATATAAAAGTTATATATATATACGCATTGATATACATTATCAATGTAACTTTAAACGAATTTAAATAATAGTTAATTGCATTAGATTTATGGATATTTTTGCCATAAGATGGAAATAATATTGTGATATCTCGGAATTTCGAGGAATTTAAATTGTGATAATCATCTTAATAAATTAATTAAAATGGATAAAATTTGTTATTTTCAAATATAAATAACCAAAATAATTAATAACATGATGATTTTAAATATAGTTATAAATGGATTCTTAATAGAATAATTATTTGCAAATTTAATTGGTAATGTTTTATAAATAAATTTTTAAATGGAATAATTATTTTCAAATATAGTTGGTGTTTATTTATAAATGAATTCTAAAATAGAATTATTATTTTTGAGTTAATAAGGAGTTTATATATATAATTAAGATTAACTTTAAAAATAGATTTTATAAATAAAGTTATTATTTTCAAATTAAATTAGTGTTTGTTTAAAGTTAGTGTAAATTTGAATTGATATTAAATTTGATTTCAAATTTAATTTGAATTTAGATTTGAATTTGAATTTAAATGAATATTTATATCTTAAAAGTATTTTGATTTAAAATAATATATGAATGAGTTTTGTTTAAAATAAGATTTATTTCCATAAAAAGAATTTATTAATGAAGGTTTATAAAATTGTAAAATAAATACAAAAGGTTTATTTTAACATTTTAAATTGGATTAAAAATATTATATATGATTTTATTTAAATTATAATTGGTTTATACTTTATTTTCTTTTAAAGATTTTATTTTTATAAAATTTAGAAAGCATTTATTTTGTTTAGAAATGTATTTATTAATTTAGAAAATTTATGTAAAAGCTTTTAATGTCTTTTAAAAACAAATATAAATAAAATAATACAAGTGTAACTCTTTAACCCATGATAAAAACACATGTAAAATAATTAGCATTTATATATGACAAGTGTTAGCATTTGTAAACACGTGGTAAAATTTATTTTTATTTTCTTTAATTCTTAAATAAATCATAATCTACATTATATAAACCAAACTCTTCTTTTCCTATCTCTTTTCTTATTTCATTTCTAAGAAACTCAACCATGTTCCATCTTCATAACCAGAGATTCTTTTTAAACCTGAAACCAGATCAAAAACTTGAAAACATTTCCTTAAAAAATTCACTAAATTTCTTCAAACCCAAAAATTCAAGCGTAGCAACCATTTTCAAATCTGTGAACAAACAAAGCATGTAACCTTCTATCAAAGCAAATCTCTCATCAAACAATTTGAACCCTGTTTGTTTTCCAGCCTGAAACTCCTCAAACAATTCAACTCTTTAAAAAGTTTTAAACCTATAACCATTTTTCAAACCAAAAACCCACCTCTGTTTCAAATTCTTTTCAAATCTGTGAGGAATCAAGTCTGTAAACATTTTTTTGTTAAAATCAATGAGCCAAACCTGTAAATACCTTAAACTCAAAAATCAGAATCCGGAAGCTTGCAACCATTTTAAATCTGAGATGTCCAATGCAATTTTCTACAAAGCCAACTCTGTAGCATCTTTCAAAAAACCGAGATCTTCAAATGAAACTTGGAAGTACCAGTTTTAAAATGCATCAGCAAATTCAAGCTTTCCAAGCTTTCCAAGTTCTCCAGTTTCACACTGTCAGGTTTCAAAATGTTTACTTCCGCAAAATTCAAAGCAAACTCTGTAAACCTTCTTTTCAAATCTATCAGCAAACCTTCGGTAAAGATTATGAAGCATGCAACCTAGAATCAATGTGAGCTCAAAAACAAATCAAGGTAGCAATACAGTTTTCAAAGCTTTACAGTAAATAAATCAAGTCTTTGCTTTTTAAAACCTGGTGAATAAACAAATTTAATTAAAATTAATTTAATATACTTCAGATTGCTTGTGAAGTTTAAGATAATAATGCTTGATTGTGCATATATATAATATGAATGATTGTATATGTGAATGTCTGTTGTACTTTTTTATCTCTGTTTTTAGTTCAGGAAACAAAAGTTTGATTAAAAATCAAAATCAAAATCAAATCATTCAATATTTTAGGTTTAGAGATACAAACAATATATGTTTCTTTAATCAAAAATTGAAGTTTAAAATTTATTTAAAACAATATAGGTTTAAATTTAGATCAGGAACCAAGAAATGCAGCAACAGTTTAAATGTACGGTAAAATCAAATGTTGTATGATGATGATTCGGGTTTATATCTTGAATTGACTTAGGAAAACATGATTTTTAAAATGAAAATCATGATTTATAATGCTGTATTGGTTGAGTATTTTGAAGATATCTGGATTTTGGTTTTTGAGCAACTACTGATGGCCTAAGGGTCTAGAGTGGTTGGAGCCTTTTCTGGTGGTGGAGGACTGTGCGGTGAGGCTGGGAAAAATAGTTGGAGGCTATAAAGATCGCCGTGGCGTTGACGGCGAAGAGATTAAATTTGTAACCCTAAATAGGTCAGACCAGGAAACCGATTCACTGCTCTGCCTCCAAGCGATCGAGTGGCTTAGGAATTAGGGAAATGGTAGCGTAGGTTGTCGACACGGCATGGCCAGAGTTTCAGCAACTCCGATGATCGAAGTCGTGGATGCGAAAGGATTTCCTAGCAGTGGTTTTCGTTGTTGTTCTTCCTCCTTGCTCGAATTTGATTTGAGGGTTGTAGGTTGTTTGGATGATTGGCAAAGGATGCTTGTATGATGGTCGGAGTGTCGACGTCACCAGTAGTGATCAACGTCGTCGATATGGGTTGTGCATGTGCACAATGATGATTTGGGTTGGTTGCTGTTGTATTGGGTTTGAACTCGAAGAGGTGATATGGTTTTGAGGCAGATAACTCGAGTTCATACTCTAGTGGTTTAGTGGGAATAAACCTATAAGTTTAAAACTTAAACTTTAGACAAATTTTAAAAAAAAATGGGTAGAAAGTAGATTGACTCGGGAATAGGCCCGTGTGGCCTTCGGGTAAAACCCGAAGCAACTGTTTAAAACAGTTTTTAGGATGTTTTAAAATCAAATATTTTTGAATTTAAAGTTAAATCTAGTTTAAACTTACTTTATATATATAATAAGTATTTCTTTAACAATTGGTTATGAAGTTTTAAAGATGTTTAAATTAGATTTTATTAAATGAAATTTTAAAGTGATTTTAAACCATTAATTTAAAATATAAGTTTAAGATTATATAAAAGAAGTTTTAAAACACAAGTTGTAATTAGTTTTGAAACCTTTACTTGATAATGTTTTTAAATTTTTTTTAGGAAGTTAAGCTTTGATAACTTCAAAATTATCAAGTTAAATGATTATTTATTTTAAAACATAATTAATGATGTAATTAAGTAAAGATAAATTATAATGTTAAAAAGTTTTTTTAAGTGTTAATGTTAATAAATGTATTAATAAGATAATATTTTATATTATGATGGTTAAAGATCTAATGCCTTGAAATAAACTAAGTTAATTATGGAAATTAAGTATAATAAATTAATTTGATTTATTTAATTATAAAGGATTAATTAAGTAATTAATCAGGTGTAATTAATTGGTTTAATTAATAATTAATTAAGGGTTATTAATTAATTAATTTAACATTAATTAATTATAAATAAGTATTATTAATTAAAATTTGTTAATTAATGATTAGAGAATAATTAATTGAGTAATTAAATAATTAAGAATGAATTAATAAAGTTATTAAGATTTGATTAATTTGTAATTAGAGAGAGTTAATTAAGTAATTATAGGTTACTTAATTAATATTTAAGGTGTACTTAATTTGTAATTAAGTTTTATTAATTAATGATTAGGTTTTATTAATTAATACTTAAAGGATGATTAATCTATAATTAAATATTAATTAATTGATTTATTAAAGGTGATTAAGGGTTAATCAGAGGGTAATTAAAAATTAATCAAAGTTAATTAAAGATTAATCAAAGGTGATTAAGGAATAATCAAAGGTAATTAAGAATTAATCAATGTTAATTAAGGATTGGTTAATTAATAATTAAGGGCTAATTAATTTGTAATTAAGTTTTGTTAATTAATAATTAAGTTTTGTTAATTAATAATTAAGTTTTGTTAATTGATAATTAAGAGATAATTAATTAGTTAATGATTAATTAATTAATTTTAAGAGTAATTATGGATTAATTAATTTGTAATCGAGAGATATTGATTGATAATTAAGGTTATTAATTAATAGTTAATGGATAATTAATTAGTTAATTAAAGGTTAATTAATTGATTATAAAAGTAATTAAGGGTTGATTACTTTGTTTTAAAGAAGACCAATTAATAATTAAGGTTTGTTAATTGAGAATTAAAGAGTAATTAATCTGTGAATAAAGGTTAATTGATTAATTAATAAGGATAATCAAGAAGTGGTTAATTAATTAAATGTTTGTAATTACTTAATGATTGTTAAGCAGGATTAGGAGATTAATTCCTAAGTAATTAATTTAATTTAAGATGATTAAATTAATTATAACATGGATTAATAAATCCTGTTTATGGATGATTGTTTATATAGAATATCTATATTGGATAATATCTATAGGATGATATATATTGGATAATATCTATTGGATGACATATATTGGATGATATCTATTGGATGATATTTATTGGATGATATCTTTTGGATGACATGTTATGATATGATATTTGATATATCAGTGATAAGTGTGTGATATTTATCTATGTTAAATGCTGTGTGAATTCAAGTGTTGAATTGACTTGAAATGAATTGTTTTAACTTTTAAAAAAACAACTTGGACCTAAAAGATGGCGTTTTGGATTTCGATGAGACCGGGATCGGGTTTCCGGATTTGGATATCCGAAAACCACCGATCCAAATTAAGCGTTAGGTCGTGAATCTCGAGTGAAGACGAAGATTTAGAGTGCAAGGGTTATCGTCCTTAACTCTGAGGGTGATTCCAAAATGAGTGTAACGAGATAATGCCTTCGAATTCGTTCGAACCCAGAATGAACTTGTATGGATTGAATGCTTTCAGAACATCGTAAGGTGGACAATGAGCATTCTAAGATAGATGTGTTCTATAAAGGTAATCGTAGCCTCAAGCCTCATCAACCGGGAATGGCTAAAACAAGGGAGGTGCAGCATGGTTAAGTGGGTCATGCCCAAGTAGGACGAGATTTTCCCCTGTCTAGATGTCCCTTTTTATTCGGCTGTGTGGGCAGTTGGTCTGCAGCCAACTGCATGGTTGTCTTGTTCGGGACTGTTCAGTAAGGAATGGTTCCGGCCTTGTGTTGCAGGACATTGGAAGTAATCCTCGGTGCGGTGATCTAGGCCACGTACTGTGACGGGCGGTACCCCAGTAGCCCTGCCATTGTATGGAATCCGATCTCCAATAAGTGCCGTACGTTTTGATTATGGCCAACTATGTTGGAACGTGAGATGTAAGAATTCCAGCTATTTCTGTATTTTACTTGAAAACCCTAGACACTATTATAATATTACTGGATTTCCTATCAAATGTTTTGGTTAGTGTAAGGTAAAAACTTACCCGTGTTTATGTGTCGGAAGTCTTACGTGATGCCTTTTGTTTTCAAAATTTTTCAAAAGTTAAGCAACTTTAAACCGTTTACTCACACTAGACCCATGTCAGACCCGAAGTTTATTTCTGTTTTCCTTAAACTCTTGGGTACTCAAATTTTTATGAGTAGCCAAGGGATCAGGTTTTGGCTTGACAAATATTGGAAAGCATGGAGGAGGAGTCCAGATGTAGCTATATCTATATTTCCGCTGTGCTAAGTTGTGTTGTAGTCTTTTTCTGTTGTATTTGAAATGTAATAGACATAACCCTATAACTATCTAATGTGACGGGTTGTTGTATCTGTGTAACTCTGATGTAAATGACTATGTAATTTCTATTTGATATATTACATTTTGTTCCGTTCCGCTGTGAGATTCGGATATTGTTGAGTTCTTTCTTCTTTCCATTCTATTTCTACCTCTTTCTCTCTTATCGATGATGCGTCCTTCTATGGAATGAAGGGCGGGTTGTCGCATGTGGTATCAGAGCATTGGTCAAGATAATACCTAGGCTCTGGAGTTGTGTCTATCTTGAGAGCGCATATTTGTAATTTTTTATATATAATTATATATATCTATTTAAATTTGTTGGTTATCTGTTCGGATTTCCAACTTGAGTTCTATAGAAGTTCCATCTTTCTCTTTGTTTGGTTGACCGTCCTATCCTTAGGCGAAACAACTGAGTTAGATAAGATCTGTAGAGGCTTAAGATTTCTTATCTTTCCTATAGTTTTCTTATGACCAATTGATATTGGATCTCGAAGGGTATGATCTTATTCTGGATATGGATTGGATGGATAGTAAGGATTGTTTCTTTGGAGACTGAGTGGGGGGGGGGGAATTGCAAAAGTGACTTGCGATGATTCCGAAGTTCTTTGAAGCATCTGTTGCTTGGAAGCGAGGTATCTCCAGAAGGTGTAGAGTCCATCGAAGGGGTTAGAGATTGTCCGGATGTTTCCAAGGTAGTGGAAGTTTGCCTTCATCAGGAGATAGAGTTGGAGAAGCAGATCTAAGTTTTCTTTGAGGAGGCCTTTTTGTTTCTAGTGGAGGTATTTCTGTAGATTCATCCAGGTCACTTCTGTTTAGGAGTGAAGCAATCGCAGTTTTATGGATTTGACAGAGTTTTACAGGAAGTTTGTCAAGTCTATTCTAAGATTTCATCGCACTTGACCAAGTGAATCGGGAAGGAACTAAGTTTAGTAGACCCGAGTGTGATGAGGCTTTCTTGGATTTGAAGGCAAGGCTGACCAGTGTGTCTGTTCTAACTATTCTGGATGGCAAGAGTAAGTTGAGTTCTACGCGAACGATGTGTATGTGCCTGTTATGGATGATTGATGGTCAAGGAACATTGAAGATCATCGGAAGGATTTGAGGCAAGGAGTTTAGGAAATCTTCTGGTAACTGAGCATGAAGAAAGATGTAGTTACTTTCTTCAGAAGATGTGTGGTCGATCAGCAAGTGAAGGTGATTAGCAGAAGACCGCAAGTTGTTGCAGCCTTAGAAATTCTGAAGTGAAGTGAGAAATGATTTCTTTGGATTTCATCGACGGTTCGCCAAGGACCAAAGAGGGAAATTGAATATGGACAATTGAAGACCGGTTAATTAAGAGAACCTATTTTATTCCGGTCAAGGCAACCCGTACTGCAGCATCCTGAGTTTTTCTTGAAGGAGTTTGTCCAAATGTTGGGTGATTCAGTCAAGATTGTTAACGACTGTGATCCTATTTTCTCCAGCGGATTTTGGAGACTTTGTGATCAGCTTTAGGTTCGAGTTGAATTTGAGTTCAGCCTATCATTCTCAGATCGACGGTCAGGTAGAAAGGCTGAATAGAATTTTGAGTTTATGATGAGGGTTGTGCTTTGGATTTTGTTAGGTCTTGGAAAAACCATCTGTTCTGAAAGGAGTTCTCGTTCTGTATCAGACGAGTATATAGATGGCATCCTATGGACTTTTGTTTGGAAGATCTGGTAGATTCCTATTCTATTGGGTAGAGTCGAGTGATCGCCATGTTCTTGTCCAGTTTGATCCGAGGGCCATCTGTGATGGTGGAACTTATCTAGAAGAGCTGAGAGCAGCGTAGGATCGTCAAAAGGATTTGTGGACTAGAGACAAAGGAAATTGGCTTATTAGATTTGAGATTTAGTCTTTGTCAAAGTTTCCCGATTTAAAGGAGTAACCAGATTTGGAAAGACGGAAAATTCGCTCCAGGATGTATTGGTCTGTTCTAAGTGCTTGAGGAGACTAGTGTTGTGGTCTTCAGGATTGAATTGCCAGTTTGGATGGCTGGAATTCATGTTGTTTTCCACGTATCTCATCTGAGAAAATTTGTGAATTACTCGTCTTTGTTAGGATCTGGAGTTCAGTAGGATCTGGTAGTTGAGCTAGTTTTTATAGTGCGGTCTGATATCTGGTTCAGATTTTTGATCGGAGTAAGAGAAAGCTCTAGATCATAGTAGTTTAGCTGGTTTAGGCTTCGTGGAGCTAGGATTTCAGAGTTTATCTTCAGAAACTCAGGATAGTTATAGGAAGGCTTATCCAGATCTGTGTCTGAATGGCTAGAATTGTTTGATTTGAATAATTTGTTTATGCAAATAAATTGGTGGTTTGAATGAATTGTTTGTTGGAATAAATTATTTATTCGAATGAATTGTTGTTTAGTTAATAGTGAATGGTTGATATGGATGTTTGGATTGTAAAATGAAATAAAAGATTTTGGATTATTTTTGTTTTAAATTTTGAGGAAGAAATTCTTTTAAGGAGGGAGGAATGTGATATCCCGAAATTTCGAGGAATTTAAAATATGATAATCATCTTAGTAAATTAATTAAAATGGATAAAATTTGTTATTTTCAAATATAAATAACCAAAATAATTAATAACATGATGATTTTAAATAGTTATAAATGGATACTTAATAGAATAATTATTTGCAAATTTAATTGGTAATGTTTTATAAATAAATTTTTAAATGGAATAGTTATTTTCAAATATATTGGTGTTGATTTATAAATGAATTCTAAAATAGGATTATTATTTTTGAGTTAATAAGGAGTTTATATATATAATTAAGATTAATTTTAAAAATAGATTTTATAAATAAAGTTATTATTTTCAAATTAAATTAGTGTTTGTTTAAAGTTAGTGTAAATTTGAACTGATATTAAATTTGATTTCAAATTGAATTTGAATTTAGATTTAAATTTGAATTTAAATGAATATTTATATCCTAATAGTATTTTGATTTAAAATAATGTATGAATGAGTTTTATTTAAGATAAGATTTATTTCCTTAAAAAGAATTTATTAAGGAAGGTTTATAAAATTGTAAAATAAATACAAAAGGTTTATTTTAACATTTTAAAATGGATTAAAAATATTATATATGATTTTATTTAAATTATAATTGGTTTATACTTCATTTTCTTTTAAAGATTTTATTTTTATAAAATTTAGAAAGCATTTATTTATTTAGAAATGTATTATTAATTTAGAAAATTTATGTAAAATCTTTTAGTGTCTTTTAAAAATAAATATAAAAAAATAATACAACTGTGTCTCTTTAATCCATGATCAAAACACATGTAAGATAATTAGCATTTATATGTGACAAGTGTTAGCATTTGTAAACAAGTGGCAAAATTTATTTTTATTTTCTTTAATTCGTAAATAAATCATAATCTACATTATATAAACCAAACTCTTCTTTTCCCATCTCTTTTCTTATTTCATTTCTAAGAAACTCAACCATGTTCGATCTTCATAACGAGAGATTCTTTTTAAACCTGAAACCAGATCAAAAACTTGAAAACACTTCCTCAAAAAAATTCATAAAATTTCCTCAAACCCAAAAATTCAAGCACTGCAACCATTTTCAAATCTATGAACAAACAAAGCATGTAGCCTTCTATCAAAGCAAATCTCTAATTAAACAATTTGAACCCTATTTGTTTTCCAGCCTGAACTCCTCAACCAATTCAACTCTTTAAAAAGTTTTAAACCTGTAACCATTTTTCAAACCAAAAACCCACCTCTGTTTCAAATTCTTTTCCTGTGAGGAATCAAGTTTGTAAACATTTTTTTGTTAAAATTAATGAGCTAAACCTGTAAATACCTCAAATTCAAAAATCAGAATCTGGAAGCTTGCAACCATTTTAAATCTGAGATGTGCAATGAAATTTTCTACAAAGCCAACTCTGTAGCATCTTTCAAAAAACCGAGATCTTCAAATGAAACCTGGAAGTACCAGTTTTAAAATGCATTAGCAAATTCAAGCTTTCCAAGTTTTCCAGTTTCAAACTATCAGGTTTCAAAATGTTTACTTCCACAAAATTCAAAGTAAACTCTGTAAACCTTCTTTTCAAATCTGTAAGCGAGCCTTCAGTAAAGATTATGAAGCATGCAACCTAGAATCAATGTGAGCTCAAAAACAAATCCAGGCAGCAATACAGTTTTCAAAGCTTTCAAGTAAATAAATCAAGCCTCTGCTTTTTAAAACCTGGTGAGTAAACAAATTTAATTAAAATTTAAGTTAATATACTTCTTATTGCTTGTGAATTATAAGATAATAATGCTCGATTGTGCATATATATGATATGAATGATTGTATATGTGAATGTCTGTTGTACTTTTATATCTCTGTTTTTAGTTCTGGAAACAAAAGTTTGATCAAAAATCAAAATCAAATCATTCAATATTTGTTAGGTTTAGAGATACAAACAACATATGTTTGTTTAATCATAAATTGAAGTTTAAAATTATTTGAAACAATATAGGTTTAAATTTAGATCTGGAACCAAGAAATGCAGCAACAGTTTAAATGTATGGTAAAATCAAGTGTTGTATGATGATGATTCAAGTTTATATCTTGAATTGACTTAGGAAAACATGATTTTTAAAAAGAAAATCTTGATTTATAATGTTGTATTGGTTGAGTATTTTGAAGATATATGGATTTGGGTTTCTGAGCAACTGCTGATGGCCTAAGGGTCTAGAGTGGTTGGAGCCTTGTCTGGTGGTGGAGGACGGTGCGGTGAGGCTAGGAAAAATAGTTGGAGGCTGTAAAGATCGTTGTGGCGTCGACGACGAAGAGATTAAATTTGTAACCCTAAATAGGTCGGACCTGGAAACTGATTCACTGCTCTGCCTCCAAGCGATCGAGTGGCTTGGGAATTTGGGAAATGGTAGCATAGGTTGTCGACATGGCATGGCCGGAGTTTCAACAACTCCGATGACCGAAGACATGGATGAGAAAGGATTTCCTAGCAGTGGTTTTCTTTGCTGTTCTTCCTCCTTGCTCGAATTTGACTTGATGGTTGTAAGGTTGTTTGGATGATTGGGAAAGGATGCTTGTATGATGGTCGGAGTGTCGAAGTCATGGTGGTGATTAACGTCGTCGATATGGGTTGTGCATGTGCACAGTGATGATTTGGGATGGTTGTTGTTGTATTGGGTTTGAACTCGAAGAGGTGATCGGGTTTTGAGGCAGATAACTCAAGTTCATACTCGAGTGGTTTAGTGGGAATAAACCTGTAAGTTTAAAACTTAAACTTTAGACTAATTTTAAAAAAAATGGGTAGGAAGTAGATTGACTCGGGAATAGGCCCGAGAGGCCTTCGGGTAAAACCCGAAGCAACTGTTTAAAACGGTTTTTAAGATGTTTTAAAATCAAATATTTTTGAATTTAAAGTTAAATCTAGTTTAAACTTACTTTATATATATAATAAGTATTTCTTAAACAATTGGTTATGAAGTTTTAAAGATGATTCAATTAAATTTTGTTAAATGAAATTTTAAAGTGATTTTAAACCATTAATTTAAATGTAAGTTTAAGCTTATATAAAAGAAGTTTTAAAACATAAGTTGTAATTAGTTTTGTAACCTTTACTTGATAATATTTTTAAGTTTTTTTTTAGGAACTTAAGCTTTGATAACTTTAAAATTATCAAGTTGAATGATTATTTATTTTAAAACATAATTAATGATGTAATTAAGTAAAGATAAATTATAATGTTAAAATGTTTTTTAAGTGATAATGTTAATAATGGTATTAATAAGATAATATTTTGTATTAGGATGATTAAAGATCTAATGCCTTGAGACAAACTAAGTTAATTGTGGAAATTAAGTATAATTAATTAATTTGATTCCATCTTCTTCCATCCCTCCCTTACCAGTTCCATCCTATCCCGTACTTCCCGTGCCAGTAGCATCCTATCCCGTACCTCCGTCTCCTGTTCCACCATCTCCTGTTCTTTCATCCACTGTTCCAACTCTCACCGTACCACCTCCCACCACCGTGTCAAACTTCCATCCCATCAACGTAAGTTCTCCTAACCTGGCTGCCGCCCTTCCTTCTGCCAAGCAGAAACCACCTCCATACCCACCTGACCCACATCCGCTGATCGTTTCATCCCATTCTTCTCTGTTGGGTAAACCTCCTCTTCCAGCGCCCAATGCCATTCCACTTCCCCCCTCCCTCTTGCTGATCCATCTCCTCCCCTACCTGGATGTAGTCAACAAGCTTGGACTTCCTTATTCAAACGCAAACCTCTCAACGTGGGGAAGTACAAGCCTGTTGACTTTGTTCCTTCCATCACTGATGATGTGCTAGACTTGGTCGACGACGTAGTTCAGGCCGGCTCCTCTATCTGGAAGGAATACTTGGTTGGTTTTTTCCTTGATAAACCATTGTCTTACTCTACTGTTGTTGCTAAACTTAAAAATATCTAGAAACTTAAAGGTTTGGTACAAGTTAAATCAGATGGAGTGATTTTTCTATTCCTTCTTTTGTCTGAAGAAGATAAAAGAAAATTTTTACTTGGCGACCCCATCATTATGAATAATAAAGTGTTTATCATTAGGCCATATGATGCTGCTGTTAGCAATGTTTGTGGATCTGTTCCCACAGTGCCTGTGTGGGTTCATATTCGCAATATTCCTCTTTTTGCCTGGTCTCACCTTGGCATTAACTGGATAAGTAGTCGAATAGGCAAATTACTCTGTATGGATGAAAGGACTGAGAGACTTGAAAGATTGGAATTTGCGAAATGCATGATTGAAATCAAGCCAAATAGGCAGTTACCTAATGATTTCCTAATTAGCCTGGTTGATTGAGGTGTTAAGCGTATTTTTGTAGAGTATTTATGGCAACCACACATTTGTGTGCAGTGCAACTCTTTCGGGCACGTTATGGAATCGTGTGACATGAAGGTTGAAACTGTTACTTCTATGAATGGCAAGGAAATAGGAAATAAGCACAAGGAAAAGTTATCAAAAAACAAAGAAAAGACTATTAAGCAAGTTCAAACATGGCAAAAGGTGGGGTATAACAGAAAAAAGATGGATCGAATAAGAGCTTCAGAAGGGCGAATAATAAGGATAATATTCAGGATAGGGTAAAAGAAAATGAGAGAAAAAATGGAACAGAGGAAGAAGTGTTAAAGGAAAATACAGAGATGAATAAAGAGAATGAAGTGAGAATTGATAAGGAAGGAAATCAAAAACAAAACGAGGTGTATATTTTGGACATTGACAATCCAGAGGTTGCTGCTGAGGTCCTTCCTATGGATGCTACTGGTTTCAAGTTACCAATGAGCAACTGCTTTGATATTCTTCAAATAATGGAAAGTAAAAGTGGTAGTGACAACGTACAAATGCATGAAAATAATACATTAGAAATGGAGCAACCCCAAGAGGCAATTTTTTCATCTGTTGAAAACTTGCTTGCATCACCTAAAAGTACTACTACAGGGTTATTTGGTACTACTTCAACACTTATACAAAGCAATGCGACTAATGCTACCTTTTCTAAAGCACCATCTGTCCTTTCCAAATATTCTTTGGGAGGGAGACAATGCAGTGAGTATACCAATGATGATATAAATTCTTCTCTGCCATTATCGTTAAACTCGGCATATCGATCTTTGAATACAAAATCAACCAACACTATTGACACAGAAAATCCAACAATTATTCTCCAGCAAAACTTCACTTCTCCTCAACAGCCATCATCATGTTCAAATCCATACATGCACAGTGTGCACGTGCACGAAAGTCTCAACCTCGTTCGACCCCATGCAACCTCTAACATCGTCAACCCTCTCAATCCAACTCTCCAGAATCTAACTTCAGTATCCTCAACAATGCCACTTAAAATCATTCAACTATTCACCCTCCCCCAAAAAAATCTTGCCATCGCTGATTAATACACCACTGTTTGCTATTTCTTCCCCTCAAAAATCTAAAATAACTAAGAACCTTACCCTCTCTCCACACAACACTAGTGCCTCGAACATGGTCCTTCGAAGCAAGAAATCCATCTCCCCACATGAAAATTCGTCTCCTCAATGATGCAAAACATTGGAGCTTGGAATGTCAAGGGGGAACACCATGAAACCAAACTATCCCAATGCAAAACCATGATATCACAGCATAATCTGTGTATGTTAGCCATTCTTGAAACAAAGTTAAATCTTGACCACACTATCAGAGCTGCTAAATATATTAACCCAGGGTGGGATGTCATTCACAATCTTGATGAGGCGCCTTATGGTAGAATTCTCATTGTTTTCGACCCTAGTTTGATCCTCCTCTCCAAAGTATTCGCTAATTCCCAAATCATTCCTGCCATGCTAAAAATATCATCACCTATAGCACTTACTACATTTCTGTTGTCTACGCAGCTAATAATAGAGCTGCTAGAATTTCTTTTCTCCACGACCTACCCATTCTCTGTCAAGATACTCATCCATGGTTCGTATTTGGTGATTTCAACTGCTGTAACAAGCTTGCTGATAGACTTGGTGGCAATCCGCTTTCAATTAATGAAATTGAACCACTGCGTACTGCAGCAATTGATTCTAACATAGTGGAAATTAAGACTACTGGCACGAGATTCTCATGGAACAACAAACGTAGACATGGGAGAAGGACCTTCACTAAGATTGACCATGCGTTTGGTAACCTCCTCGCCCTATCCAAATGGCCTACCTTATATAACGACCTTCCTCCTCCGCTCCTTTCCGACCATTCTCCACAAATTATTCATCTTCGGCAAGATGGCATCAAAAACATATCAAGTTTCAAATTTTTTAATACTTGGGTTAATGAACCTGATTTCTTTGACATTGTTAAAGAAGTTTAGGCACCTATTTATGGTAACCCTATGTCTATTTTGCAGGTCAAGTTGAAAAGTACCAAGCTTGCACTCAAACAATGGTCAAGAAACAGATATGGAGAAGGAAGTAAACAAAGTAATTACTGGAGGAACAAACTGGAAGAGATTCAATTTAACTTGCAGGCTGATCCCCACAATTCTACTATTAGCGCTACGGAGACATACATTTCTTCGCAGTTTTTCAATGCGCTATCCAGTGGATCTCTATGATGAATCAAAAAGCGAGACTTAAATGGAGAACTTACGGTGACAGGAACAATGCTTTCTTCCACGCTAACTTAAAGGCTAAGCAATCCAGAGAAAATATAGTTACATTCTGGATGAAGTTGGAAATTTCAGAATATTAAACAAGGAGTGGACGAGGCTTTCATTAAACACTTTACCAACCTTTTCAACAACTCTGACAACTTTGAACCTGACACTAACCTCATCGATCCAACAATCCTTCCCAAGCTGTCTGATGACGAACATGCATCCTTGAAACTTGCTGTTACCGATGAAGAGATCAAGTCGGCTATGTTTTCTCTTAATAGGAAATCAGCGGGTGGTCCCGATGATTTCAATGCTAATTTCTATTTCGTTTGTTAGGACATTGTCAAATTGGAAGTGCTTCGTGCTGTGAAGAACTTTTTCAAAAATTCCAAACTGATACCTTCTTTCAACAACACTAACATTGCTTCGATTCCTAAAGTTAACAATCCTAACACTGTGTCTTCTTTCAGGCATACCTCGTGCTGTAATACTATCTACAAATGCATCTCTAAAATTATTGCGACCAGGATGAAATCAGTCTTGCATAACATTATATCTTCTAACCAAGCTGCTTTTTTGCCAGGACGAAATATCTTAGACAATGTCTTACTTGCTCATGAACTTCTGAATGGTTACAATAACAAGAACTCTACTCCTAAAGCTATGCTGAAATTGGACATCATGAAGGCTTTCGACATGCTTAGGTGGGAAGCAATTGTTAAAATTATGTAGTATATGAATTTTCCTGTTACCTTTATTGCTTGGATTGTTGAGTGTCTATCCACCGCACGTTTCTCGGTCAATGTTAACGGTTCCAGTGTGGGTTTCTTCGGAAGCAGGCATGGCATCCGTCAGGGGGACCCAATATCGCCTTATATATTCATTCTTGCCATGGAACTTCTCACGCAACTGTTTAAACATAAGTCGACTACTGGGCATGTTAAACTCCACCCGAGATGCTCTAACCCAGAGATCCTATCTTTAATGTTCGCTGATGACCTTGTTATTTTCTGTTCTCCAGACAACTCTACAATGCACGCCATTATGGATACTCTTCATGTTTTTCATGCCATAACTGGATTATCTGTCAATCTTCTCAAATCTGAAATGAAAACTTCTGGCCTCAATACCACCCAAAACAATGCTTTTCAGGTTATTACTGGTTTACTGATCAGTAATAACACTATTTCTTATCTTGGGCTTCCCATCACTTTCTCCAAAATAACAGTCAACCATTGTTTACCCCTTTATGAAAAGATCATTTCTAGACTTGAGTCCTGGTCGAATAATATGCTGAGCCAAGTAGGAAGAGTTACTCTTACTAAGTCCGTGATCTTCTCAATACAAGTATACTGGGCTAGAACGTTCATATTACCTCAGAAACTTATAAACATGATTCGTTCTGCTTTCATGAGATTTATTTGGACTGGAAAAACTGTGGGTCGATATTTAGCCCCTATTAGTTTCAAGAAAATAGAAAAGCCTATTGTTAATGGTGGCCTTGGAATTATAAACATGCTTCACTGGAATCGGTCATCTATGGCACGTCTTATCTACGACTGCATTACTGCCAAAAGTAATATATGGGTTAAATGGTCCAAGGTTTACGTTCTTCGTGGCTATAACTTTTGGAATATGGCTGCTCCAACTAAGATCAGCCGGACGTGAAGATCTATTTTCAAACTTAAGGACGCAATTCTTCCCCTTGTCCGATACCCTATTAATAATAGCAATGTTATTAGTTTTTGGGACGATCCTTGGATAGATAGTGGAGCGATCTTGAGGCGTGTCCGAGTTAATGCAAACTGGTGTGAGATAGGAAGCGACTGTACAGAGCTTCATCAATGGCAATACATTACGTCTACCAAGGACTTCCAACTTTAGAGTTCAACAGCTATGGAATATGGCGGCTCATTGTGAAATAATGAACGATGGTGGCTGCTCTGTCAAGTGGCGAAGTAATGTTAATAATTTCAGTATTAAAGAAACTTACTCCTTCCTGTCCGGGGCAGTAGGAGAGAAATGCAAATGGAGGAGACGAATATGGAGCACTGATAATGTTCAAACTGATAATCTCTTTCACTGGAAAGTTATGAATAGGGCTATCCACGCTAAAATTAATTTACTATCCATAGGGGTTCCTGTTAATGCATGCTGTGTCTTCTGCAATCATTCTCCTGAGATGGTTGAGCATTTTTTTTTTGAATGCTCTTATCTGAATGCTCTTTGGAGGACTTGGATTGGGAGAATTGGTCGAAATTGGAAAGGAGCTAACAATGTCGTGCAGTGGAAGTACATCTATGATAATACTTGTGGTAAAGGTGACTCGAATAGACTATTCTTATACGTCGTCAAAAGATTCATGAAAGTGGTCTGGGACGAAAGAAACCGTCGTGTTTTCTAGCCGGATAAAAGCTTCACGCCGGAGTTGTTCGAGAAGCATTTGATGCGTGAGATTAGGCGTGATTTTTGCCATGTCTCTTTTGCATATGACCCTGGCATCTTCTGTTACACTCCTCATCTACTTTTTGTTATTTTTTGTTTTTTGTTGTTGTGTTTTCTTTGTTTCCTCAGTGATTGTTGCACTTAGTTTTCCCTTGTATTTCTTGCAAGTTTTTGACTTGTTCTTCCTCCTCCTCCGGGTGTAGCAATAAAATGGTTGGGGTCCATTTAACCCCGTTGGCTTTGCCAAAAAAAAATAATTTTATTTATTTAATTATAAAGGATTAATTAAGTAATTAATCAGGAGTAATTAATTGGTTTAATTAATAATTAATTAAGGGTTATTAATTAAATAATTTAAGATTGATTAATTATAAATAAGGATTATTAATTAAAAATTGTGAATTAATGATTAGAGATTAATTGATTGAGTAATTAAATAATTAAGAATGAATTAATAAAGTTATTAAGATTTGATTAATTTGTAATTAGAGAGAGTTAATTAAGTAGTTAGAGGTTACTTAATTAATATTGAAGATGTACTTAATTTGTAATTAAGTTTTATTAATTAATGATTCGGTTTTATTAATCAATACTTAAAGGATGATTAATCTATAATTAAGTATTAATTAATTGATTTATTAGAGGTGATTAAGGATTAATTAAACGGTAATTAAAAATTAATCAAAGTTAATTAAAGATTAATCAAAAGTGATTAAGGATTATTCAAAGGTAATTAAGAATTAATCAATGTTAATTAAGGATTGGTTAATTAATAATTAAGGATTAATTAATTTGTAGTTAAGTTTTGTTAATTAATAATTAAGTTTTATTAATTGATAATTAAGAGATAATTAATTAGTTAATGATTAATTAATTAATTTTAAGAGTAATTATGGATTAATTGATTTGTAATTGAGAGATATTTATTTATAATTAAGGTTATTAATTAATAGTTAATGGATAATTAATCAGTTAATTAAAGGTTAATTAATTGATTATGAAAGTAATTAAGGATTGATTACTTTGTTTTAAAGAAGATCAATTAATAATTAAGGTTTATTAATTTAAAATTAAAGAGTAATTAATCTGTGAATAAAGGTTAATTGATTAATTGATAAGGATAATCAAGAAGTGATTAATCAATTAAATGTTTGCAATTACTTAATGATTGTTAAGCAGGATTAGGAGATTAATTCTTAAATAATTAATTTAATTTAAGATGATTAAATTAATTATAACATGGATTGATAAATCCTATTTATGGATGATTGTTTGTATAGAATATCTATATTGGATAATATCTATTGGACGATATATATTGGATAATATCTACTGGATGACATATATTGGACGATATCTATTGGATGATATTTATTGGATGGTATCTTTTGGATGATATGTTATGATATGATATTAGATATATCAGTGATAAGTGTGTGATATTTATCTATGTTAAATGCTGTGTGAATTAAAGTATTGAATTGAATTGAAATGAATTGTTTTAACTATAAAAAAACAACTTGGACCTAAAAGATGGCGTTTTTGATTTCGATGAGACCGGGATCGGGTTTCCAGATTTGGATATCCGCAAACCACATCGATCCAAATTAAGCGTTAGTTTGTGAATCTCAAGCGAAGACGAAGATTCAGAGTGCAAGGGTTATCGTCGTTAACTCTGAGGGTGATTCCCAATTGAGTGTAATGAGATAATGCCTTAGGTTTTGTTCGAACCCGAAACGAACTTGTATGTTTCGTTCGAACCCGAAACGAACTTGTATGGATTGAATGCTTTTAGAACGTCGTCAGGTGGACGATGAGCATTCTACGATAGATGTGTTCTGTAAAGGTAATCGTAGCCTCAAGCCTCATCAACTGGGAATGGCTAAAACAGGGGAGGTGCAGCAAGGTTAAGTGGGTCATGCCCGAGTAGGATGAGATTTTCCCCGGTCTGGTTGTCCCTTTTTATTCGGATGTGTGGGCAGTTGGTCTACAGCCAACTACGGGGCTGTCTTGTTCGGGACTGTTCAGTAAGGAATGGTTCCGGCCTTGTGTTGCAGGGGATTGGGAGTAATCCTTGGTACGGTGATCTAGGCCATGTATTGTGACGGGCGGTACCCCAGTAGCCCTTCCATTGTATGGAATCCAATCTCCAGTAAGTGTCGTGCGTTTTGATTGTGACCAACTATGTTGGAACGTGAGATGTAAGCATTCCAGCTATTTCTGTATTTTACTTGAAAACCCTAGACACTATTATAATATCACTGGATTTCCTATCAAATGTTTTGGTTAGCGTAAGGTAAAAACTTACCCGTGTTTATGTGTGGGAAGTCTTACGTGATGCCTTTTGTTTTCAAAAGTTTTCAAAAGTTAAGCAACTTTAAACCGTTTACACACACCAGACCCATGTCTGACCCGAAGTTTATTTCTGTTTTCCTTAAACTCTCGAGTCCTCAAATTTTTATGAGTAGCCAAGGGATCAGGTTTTGGCTTGACAAATATTGGAAAGCATAGAGCAGGAGTCCAGACATAGCTATATCTATATTTCCGCTGTGTCGAGTTGTGTTGTAGTCTTTGTCTGTTGTATGTGAAATATAATAGACAGAACCCTGTAACTGTTTAATGTGAAACGTTGTTATATCTGTGTAACTCTGATGTAAATGACTGTGTAATTTCTATTTGATATATTATATTTTGTTCCGTTCCGCTGTGAGATTCGGATATTGTTGAGTTCTTTCTTCTTTCTATTCTATTTCTACCACTTTCTTTCTTATCGATGATGCGTCCTTCTGTGGAATCAAGAGCGGGTCGTCGCAAATATGGCCGGCCTCATGTTGAAGAGTATGGGTGGAGAGAGAAAGAGTGTAAATTAAGGAAACCGATTAGGGAAGTTTTAAATAAAGGAATGGGAAATGTTTCATTCATTCAACTAAAACTAGTCCACTAATTCTTTTCTTATATTCTTTCCTCTGTTCCCTATTCTTCTCTCCTCCTTCCTTGCTATCTTTGAAATCCCATTATTTTATTCTATTATGCTCTCAAATCCAACCCAAATGAAAACACCAAATGAAATAAAATACAATTGATTCATCCTTCTCTTGCAAAGCTGGTGTGGATCTACATAGAGATTTGAGGAAACATCTTAAACTATCATGTTAATCAGGGGTATATTTATATGGTAAATCTACATTAGTTTTAAACAAATAAATATTTTTAACCATAACCCAAATTTAGGCATGTGATATATATTTAAATTTCCATTGTGTTTAATTGAATTTTAACGTATTACATGTTTGTTAATAAATTAAACCAAATCAAAAAAACATAACAATGGAATTTAATCTTTGTATTATGAAATTATATATTTGTGAATCATCTCATTAAAATGCATTTTATGCAAAATTGAATACTATATATATATATGTATATATTTACATATATATAATGATCAATTATTTTTGGTATAATCAAACACATGCACGCACCCGTTCATACACGCACAGATACATATATTGATGTGAATTTAAAATTGTAGTCTTGAATTTTTTTTTTGAATGATAGTTTAACATATACTTAGTCAAGGAATAATTTTGATATTTATTTTGTTAATTATTTTGGCCATATATATGTGTGTTGTATATTATAATTATGGAAGATTGTTTATAGCATACATTCCGCATATAATTAAATTAAACGTATGTGTATTTCGTAGTATGTTTATTTATTTATTTTAAACAAGTATTAGTTGGTCTTTTCACGCAAGTTCTAATTATGTAATTTCATATATACTCTCCCTCTCTCTTATGGCCATAAGTAAACTGTGAAATTTTCAAATAACACTATATGAATTGACCTACACTTGGTCAGGATTTTACATTAGAAGAAGGTGGAAAACTTTACAAAATGTTTTGGTGTCATCAATCTTCCCTTAATCAAAGATTTAAATTTTGGACTTAGTACATTAGTTGCTCTTAAATCAATATTTAACTAAAATATATATAAACATACATACATAAATAAATACACACCCATGCAGATACACACACACACACACACACACACACATATATAGCGATACACATTTTTATATTTCACATTTTTGCTGTATTATGTCATAGATTTGCATTTTACACCCTATGTTTATGTTACCTTTCTACTATGCATAAGTGATAAATGTAACTTTTAACTTATTAAAAATTTGTCATGTATAAGTTCTTTTGAGTTGTTTTAGTAATTTACAATTTGACCTTGTACATCCCTAAATGATAAAACACAAACGCCCAACCAAATTGCACTTGCTTCAATTCTTACAAGTTTGTCACACAATTTGAAATATGAATGCATTTGACATGTCTTAACTTTTAAAAATTTCAGACCAAATAAACAATAAATTTAACTAATTAATATTATTAACTAATTAGAATAACAACAACATTAATAAAATATAGATATATTAAAATCATCTAGAATGGATCTAGTGAAACCCATTAGACTTCATAGAGCCACTATGATCCAAATAGGAATATTTTTGGAATTCATCCAATTTACTCTCTGTAGACCGACTTTGTTCCTATTCTGTGTATTAGCAATTTTAAGGCGACTAATTAAGCTTGCCTATCCGATGGGTGTTTAGAAATGTAATGTCATACTTAGGGTTGAATAATCAAATATTCTCCCCTCCCTTGCTATCAACTTGACGCAGTGTGCAGAGCAAGTCCAACAGTGGCCTAATTGTAATGGTCCAAATTGATTTGGGCCTTGGGCTTATTTTCAAATTTTAGTTTGGAAATTTAGAATATAAAATAAATTTTAAAATGTTATAAAATATTTTTCAAAATTGTTCTTAAAATTAATGTTAATAATTTAAAAAATTAATTAATTAGATTAATTAAACAAATAACTAATTAGAAGATAATTTATTAAAATAAAACATACATACATACATACATACATACATACATAGATATATATATATATATATATGATATTTGTATAGATGCATAACTATAAATTATATACTATAGTGTGTGTGTGTGTATTTAATTGTATTAGGAAAATTATAACAATTTTTGAATTTTTTAAAATTATGTAATTAAATATGCATTAATCAAATAAAATACTTATTTGACTAATAAATTAATACAATGTTAACTGGCAAGGATATATATATATATATATATAATGATATTTATATAACTTCAAATGTTATAATATATTCATCTTAAATCAGCTAGGATAAATAAAATAAAATTTTGAATTTTAAAACAATTTTACTAATTTTTTAATTAAATTAATAAAATTAAAACTAGTTAAATATTATTTAATTAATAATATTAGAATTAAGTAAATAAGAATTAATTAATAATACACATAAGTATATTATATAATGTAATTAAATTATAAACATTTTTAAATGAATCAAACTTATCTTCAACTACATACTTTAAAGTCCTGTCTCACACAATCTTTCTTATATTCTAATTTTAGAATTCAAATACTCTATTTTCCTTGATTTTATATACTTTCATTGAGTTGACAATTTCGAATCCCACAAACCATGCTTCTATTTTATAAAGGTAACTTCAGTTCACATGGTTCACTTTATTTTCAAGCACCTAAATTCAAATCTAGCTTATCTTATTTTTACTAATGTATTTATGAGTCGGTTAATTTGTTTAAGAATCTTTATGTTTTCCTATTAAGTTAACTTTTGCCTATAGTTTTCAATCAAAATCAAAGTAAAAATCCATCTACCTTTCGTTTTTTGTTCATTTTAAATAATTAAGCACGATTTTATTCTAGCTTTATCGGTTCTATTCTTTTAAATACAAATTTAACTGAAAATATCAACATGCTTTCAAATACATATGATAATATTAAAGATAATGAAAGAAAATAAAACAAATGAACAAAATTAAAATTAAGAATAATAAATTAAAACAAATGTATAATATATATAGATGTATATACATTACAAGTCTTAGAGTTGTAGTTTTATATGAAGATTTTATGTTATTTCAATAGTCGATCTCATTTAACATATCAAATATAAAATGGATTAACTCTGTTTATTCAGGTTCAACTAGTGATACAAACTTATTTTCTATTGGTGGCATATATAATCTATCTTATGATATAAAAATTTAATTCGTCAATAATATTAATCTATTTCAAAAGTTTATCTCAACCTGAACATTGCACTCTTCCATACGCAAGGACTAATTTGACTTTATGTTTAACTTTTTTCTCTTAATTTTCTAATTTAAATACCCCACGCTCCTTGATTTAGTATACTTCAATAAAGTAACAAGTTAAACATAGTTCTATTTTATAATAGTAATTAGACTTCATGTGATTCACTTTTTTCTCAAGCATACAATTTCAAATCAGCTTACCTCATTTTAACTAATATATTTATGAGTCATTTAATTCGTTCAATAAATTTAATTTTCGTGTTAAGTCTATATATGACTCCCTAACACTAATTATCGAATTGTCAAATGGAGTTACCATTTAATGGCTCGGATCAAAGGGCTCAGAAGTAGCGGATCAGTTATTTGGGTAATTCACATAACATATCATGAGTAGATGACAAGCAATGATATCATAATGAAATTGGAAATATACACATATCAAAAAAATTAATACGTTTAGACGTTGGTCAAAACATCGTATATATATGTACATGCACAAACAACATCATCCCACAAACTATATAAATAACTACCCAAAAACATAACATCCAACCACATCAATAAGTCAACTACATACAATAGAACCTATGTACTGAAATAAATCTTCGAACTCAAGGGAGGTCTCAGAGATGTGCTCCATTTAGGTAAGTTTTATGGTTCCTCGAACACCAATTTCCAAGGAACACCGTTGATGATCCAAGTCTAAGGTAACTATAAATTTATAAAAATTATTTTAAACACCATATGTCTCAATTTGGTAGGACATGACTTTAGGACATGAAAATAAGGTAATCTCGAAAACGAATCCTCAATCTAACCTAAGGAATTGTCGTAAAACAAACCTTGAGTCAGGCTAGAAATTAGTTGTGAGTATAATAGTGTTACAGAGGTAAATGGTCATGTGTTATCCTATTATATGTATGATACCTAAAGAAATAAATATGTCACACACCTAATAATTTAAACCCGCCCAAATTTGAATCTTTCAACATCGTATTGTACTCGAATTTTTATGTAAAAAATTAGTTTATGATGACATGCTAGTTTGTCTGAATTTGAATTTAGTTTCTTAAAAAAAGTGATATTGTTCTCCCTATTAATAAATATATGTAATGACCCAGGAATTTATCACTTTGGAAAATAATATTTAATTTAAAATATTCAAATTTTAGGTTTCATAACACAAATTGTATTGTTTTGAACAACGATTAACAATGGTAATCTTATTTTGAATAAGTAATTGCAAAAATATACTCTTTGGAAAAATATAGATAAAGTGACAAAAAATTATTTTATCGATAAACTGCCTTTTAACCATCAGAAATCGTGCACGTATCTGGATACATTCACTTATTTATACATATAAGTAAGAATATGTAATAAAATAATTTATTTATTTTTTAAAATAAAATGTTTTTATGACAACATCAATGATATCATCATTTGCAAACAATTAAATTTTGAATTTAAATTGAGTTTAAAAGATTTATTAATTATTAAAATCAAATGAGGCCCTTTGAATCATTAAATAATAATAGAAATATTATTTTCAAACTTTTTTCACCAATATATAGAGTTTAACTTAGAAGTGAAAATATGATCGAAAATTGGAATCGGGATTCATGACTATTTGACGTAGAGAAGTTGTGCAACGTTATAGGTTATATGTGACATTCATATACACATATACACATCCATGAACAAATGAAAACACTTATGAATTACCATTTACATTTCATACTTACTAATGGTAAAATAATATAAATATCAAGATATTTATTTACAAATATCATGATTTTTTCTAAGCAAAACAAACAAAATTCTCCATCATCTGTACATATATGAGTGGCACGTGGTCTTGGCACATGAGGGCATAGTTTGGACGTAAGGGTAATGGAAGAGGGTGATGCAATGGTGATGTGTGTCAAAAGAAATATCATGATATTTTCTTACATTTTTTCCTGTAAATAGCAAGCCACTTCTGCTCTTCGTCTTTGCTGTTCGCTACTTATTTTCTTCTTCTTCTTTGCCTTAGGAGCTCCCTTCAATAGCCTCCTTCTCTTCATAAAATATTCCATAGGAATAGCAATGCTCTTTCGAGAAATATACCTCCGTATAGAAAGGTATAAACTCGCTTAGGTTCGAGATTGAATTACTAATCTCCTCTCCTTTTCCATTCCTAAATCGTGCCCAACCAAGCATGCCACCAGCCTTGAAAGCCCAAGGCCGAACCCCTAGGAGTCTTAATGTAAGATTGGTAAGCTCCGGTTTCGGAATAGCGGAGCTATAGTCGATTTAAAGTTGGATTAAAATGATATCAGACGAGAAACTCTACTATTAAATTTATAAATTATATGATGACATGATATGCTTAATACAGATGTTTTCTATATTTGATCCTGTGTAGTTAAAGTGCTCAGCAGATTCAATGCGATAGCAGTGCGAACAATAGCGGGGATACAACGAGGAAATAGCAAGGTTGTAGCGAATGACTCTAAAATAGCATATAAAGCTCGTACTCAATGGTTTTACAGGTATATAAATGGTAATTAATTGCATAATTAATATTCAATTTAATTGTAATTAATATATATTTAGTTGTAAACAAAACATGTGCAAATATATTGTAAATAAAAATAAATTGGTATTTAACACGATTAAATTTCATTAGAGTGCCGTTGTTTATGAAAATCTGTTAAAAAATTCAATTAAAAATAAAATTTTATAAATTTTATAATGTATAAATTTTAATGATCAATTCATTAAATAAAGCAGATATAGCAGGAATAGGGGATATAGCAGGAATAGTGTAACGACCCATAACTTTTGATAAATAAATTGGTTGAATTGATAAGTTTTTGTAATTAAATTTAGAAAGAAATAAAAAATTTATAATTTATATTGAAGTAAATGTTAAGAATGAATTGTAGCCATGGTTATTAAGAACTAATTATTGACAATTTAAGTAAAATCACAATGAAAATGAAATTGTGTATATTGTTGCACTTGGTATAAAATAAAAATATAAAATAAGTAAATAAGTGTAAGTGTTGTATAACTAAAGGAATTTATATATTATTAATAGTAGTTGAATGAATTCGGTAATATGTATGTAATTATAAAATTTGGTTGAAGTATGATAAACCTAAGTGTAACCTTGGCTTGTAAACAATTATTATAAGCTACCTGTTTAATTTGTTGATTGAATTGGAATGGGAAATAAAATTCTAATAAAAATATAATTAAAGGTTACATTAATGGGAATGAGAATGGGTTAAGTAAATAAAAGGTAAACAATACTAGTCAAGGTAAACGAATTTATGTATTGAAGGGAATACCAATTAATGAAAAGAAATGCAAATGTTATATTTGGCAAAAATTTCAATATCAGTGGAAATTATAGTTATTGCACAATTGCAAGATTTTAATTGATTTTATTTAGAAATTTGGGAAATAAATTTTAATAAATATAATTAAATATTTTGTTAACGTAAATTATGATAATATTTGAAAGTAATGCCCATTCCATAAAATTTTAAGTATAGTAATAAATAATGTGTAAAAAGGAAATGAATTATACGTTTACTTGACATGTTTTATATCCATTCTTGTTTAATTATTTGGCATTATTGATGGTACGTTATTTCTTGATATATTCTTTAGCATATTTACTAAATAAATAAGAAACATATAAATTTAAATTACGTTACTTTGTTAATTATTTTGGACGTACGTTTCATTTTAATTATTGCGTCTATTGTACACACTCTTTAATTTCTTACCTTAGCTAAAAAAAATCAAATCATTCAATAGTCGTTCTTTTCTATAGGAAAGAAATGAAAAGCTTGCCTTGTCATTCACGTGTGAGAATTTCCTCTTTCCTTCTTACTTCTCCTTAATTAATAGGGATAAATTCCTAAATTTCCTCTAGCCGTTACTATCTTTATTTCTTTCCCTTTTTCCCCACCTCTTGATTTCCTACCTCTTTATTTACCTATTTATTTATTTCCTACCTTAATTTATTCCTTAATACCCATAGCGTTCCTTGCATGTAGCCTATCAATTCACGTGAAGATAGGAAGAGTTCTCGTTTTTCCATTTATTCCTTTTTTAAAAATAGAATTAAATCCCTTCATTTTCTCTTGCCACTTTAAAAAAAATTTCTTTCCACTTTATCAATTTGAGGCTTCTCTTATAAATACAAATCACACGTACATACCCTACTCCATATCAATATACCTTCATCTCCTCTCTCGCATGAAGCAGCAGGTAAATGGCCGCATGCTTTTCCTTTATTTTCTTTTTCTTCTTCATTTTCATCCTTTTCTTTTGTTTTCTTCTTGTTTATATTTCTTTTGCTTTTCCTTTATTTTAAGTATAACATGTTTCAAGTATATATTTTAAAATATAAGTATGTTTATATAGTGCAGCGCAAGTATACATTAAATTTAAAGTTATAAACATCTGCATTAGATCTATGGTTAGTTTTATATGAGTATTTATTGAAATTTGTTTAGTCTAACTTTTGAATATACATTGGATTGTTGCATACTGTTTATATATAATATAAGAAGTTTAGAAGTCTACATACTTTTATATATCATGTAAGAAGTTTAGAATAGTTGGACTTCAATCTGTATGATTTCATCAGAGAAATATCATGAACACATATTAGTCTATATATTGTGTACATGAGTTTGAATTCTATGTTAATATCTTGTTTTAACATGTAGTATATATACACATGTTTTGATTTAATTGGCACGTGTCTGAATATCTTGCAAACATAGTTTACACCTATACACATACACGACCTGCATTTTTCATATATGTGACATTTTAAGTCAGGGCCTATTATTTCTATAATTAGATTTAAAATCGAAGGTATAAGTTTTAAATATGTAACGTGTTTAAGTGTAACATTTATGCGGTTTAACATATAGTTATGGTTATATACTGCGACCTGAGTTGCATAAGAATTATATGTTGATTTTAAAGTAAGTCGCTTTGATTTTATAAGGGGTATTGAGTTTAAATATAGGTTTGGATATAACTAGGATTTTGTATATACCATAAACGTTTTGATTTTTATTATAGACAGCTTTAAATTCAATATATATGTTTAAAGCTTAAGATATATTTAAAAATATATATGTATTTGTTACAATACATATATATTATAATATTTTAAGTGTGATTTAAGGTCTGCACTTAAATTTTTAGTCTGCATGTTTGTAATGTATAAAGATAATGTATATAAATTCATGCCTGCGTTGCCGTACAATTTTGAAAGAATATATATGATATTAAATGAAAATTGATTTTTATATTATATATATATATTTTAGATGGTGTTCGGATATTGGTTTGAAATATGGGTAATATAGTATACAAGTATTTGTTTCAATCTTATGTATATATGATGACTAATTTTACTTATTGGTTTTAAAACTAAATATTTATTTCATATATATTTAGTTCAAATTTATATCGACTGATTCAATCATTCTCTTCGATTTCCCATTATCAGCCTTGTTCGTCGTGCCTATTTTCTTCATCAAATCTTGTCCATCCAACGTTGCTTTGGATTTCGTAGTTCACTTCATTGTCTATCTCTCTAACCTCGAAAAGTGAGCTATCACTCACGATTAATGTTCTTATATTTATTACGTTTGATTTCAATTGAAACGACAATTGAAATATGCTGCTAGTTTGAATTGTTATTTATTTAAATTGTTATATATGCTAGTGTCTGTAACTGTTCACCTATGGGATATGACAGCATATCCTGTGTTTATATTATATTATTGTTGATGATATATGCCTTTTATTATATTCTATATTATCTGTTATCACTCTGCATGTCACGAGCCAACTTCCATATCTCCAGGAAGTCGTATCGCTAATAAGAAAGAAAGGGATAGAAAAGAGAAAGAAAGAGGAGAAGAAGAAACAACACATCAGAATCTAAATAGTGGAACGAATAAATTATATTAAAAATATTACATAGTTAACAACCACTATTAGAGTACACAGATATACGACACATACTAGACAGTTATAAACACCTGTCTAGTTATTAGAACTCAATACAACTCAGAGACAACACAGAACACACAGCGGAATACTATATGTCTATCGCAGAAGCCTCCTGCTCCATTGCTCCTTCAATATTCGTCAAAGCTGGCCTGAATCCCTTGGCTACTCGTAAAAATTTGAGTACCCAAGAGTTTATGAAAACAAAAGATAAACTCTGGGTCAGACATGGGTCTGGTGTGAGTAACAGGTTAATGTTGCTTAACTTTCAAAAACCTTTTGAAAAGAAAGGTATCACATAAGACTTCCCACACATAAACATGGAAAAGTTTTTACCTTACGCTAACCAAAACATTTGATAGGAAATCCGGTGATATTATAATAGGTCTAGGGTTTTCAAGTAAATATGAAATAGCCGAAATTGTTACATTCATTAAATTCCAGCTACTAGCCACAAAAGTGGGTAATACAATCAAAAGCGTTGGCACTTATTGGATTTTGGATTCCATACAATGGCAGGGCTACTGGGGTACCGCCCATCACGGTACGTGGCCTAGATCAACGTACCGAGGAGTATGCATGCTCCCCTGCAACACAAAGCCGGACCCATTCCTTACTGAACAGTTCCGAACAAGACAACCCCACAGTTGGCGCGCGATTCAAACTGCCCACTAAGCCGAATAAAAAGGGACCTCTAGACAGGGGAAAATCTTGCTCTCCAGTGGGAGCTACCCATGAAGCCTTGTTGCACCTCCCCTGTTTTAGCCATTCCCGGTTGATGAGGCTTGAGGCTACGATTACCTTTAGAGAATACATCTCTTAGAATGTTCATCGTCCACCTGACGATGTGCTGAAAGCATTCAATCCATACAAGTTCGTTCCGGATTCGAACGAAATCGAAGGCATTATCTCGTTACACTCGTTTTGGAATCACCCTCAGAGTTAACGACAATAACCCTTGCACTCTGAATCTCCATCTCGAATCTATAAGTACTATTCCCGTCAAACTCATCATGGAATCACCCACAGAGTTATACTGACGTATAGTTCGTACACCTCGAGTCTTCACTTGCTCCACTTTGGATTCATGTAACGACCCATATTTTACGTGTCGATATATCGTAGAATTCTAGGTCGTTAGTGTTGTTTATGTCGTCCTTAGCCTAAGTCGTAAGGGAGGATAACTCGTATGTTGTTTGAGTCGCGTGGAAGTTAGATTGGGAAGTTAACTCGAGATAGTGCTAGAGCGAGTTAACGGGTTAGTGATATTAGCGAGTTACGAGTTATCGGGTTAGAAAGGTTAGCGACTTAGTGGCTGGGACGAGTTAGCGTGTTAGTATGTTGACCGAGTCATAATAGTTAACGAGTTAACTAGTGGGCGAGATAAGGATTAACTCGTATGGCCGAGTTATAGGAGTTAACAGGTTAGGTTTGACCGGGTTAAGAACTGAACGACTTAAGAGTTAGTGGAGCTAGCGCGTTGCCGAGTTAGTGAGGCTAGTGTGTTAGCGGGTTAGTGAGGTAACGAGTTAGCAGAGTTACCGAGTTAAGGGTTAGTGGATTGGGCCGGCTTAGTGTTAGGACGGCATGTATAGTTAGGTCGTGACTCGTATACGAGTTGAGTCGTAACTCGTAACTCGTTTACGGGTTAGTGGTGATAGTTAAGTCGTTGGGTCGGCTAGGTGATAAGTCGTTTCCCAGTTGAGTCGTTGGGTTCGATAAGTCGTAAGCCGTTGAGTCGTAGCTCGTGTATGAGTTAGGCCGCGCATAGGATAAGTCGATTGGTTCTGAGTATGTTAGGTTGTAGCACCTGTTGAGTCGTGGGAATGGCTGAGTCGTATGTCGCTAGGTTGTTGAGTCATATACGAGTTAAGGATAGGTTGGCTGGGCTCGATGAGTTGTATATCGTGTTGTTTGATGAGTCGTGGACGACTCATGGGATAAGTCGTGACCGACTTAAGGGGCGACGACTCATGGGGTTTCCAGCCTATAAATAGAGGGCTTTGGTTCACTTTTTGGCACCGGATTTCGAAGCGACGAAGTGCTGCCATTTTGAGAGCTCGACTACAACATTTCTTCATCTCCTTTTCTCCATTCTAATCTAGTTCTAACATCCATCCAAGATCAAAGATCAAGATTGAAGATTGAAGAGCCAAAGTTGAAGATCTTCATTCTACGAAGCTAGATTTCATCGTTTCAAGCGAGATTTTTGCCGGATCAAGCCTTGTTCTTCGCTGTCCAGATCTGAAGTTGACAGTTTGTGAAGTGTTTGGGTGATTTGGTGAGTGGTGGTTATCTCTCACGCGGACCCAAAGGAGTATATTGGTTTGGTGGTTTTGTTGGAGTGTTGTAGATAGTTATTTCAAGCATTTTTCCTTAGATTCAAGTGTAGATCCATTACTTATGAAGATGTTTGCTTATGCAAGTTCATTTACCAAGTTGTAGAGATAAAAACCCATGATTTATATTTGTTAGATCTATGCTAAAAACCCATGATTCATGTATGTTATATCTATGCTCATTTATTTACGAAATTGCCATTGTAGTTATAAATGCCTACTTAGACCATATTTGATTACTTGATTGCTTAAGCCAACGATTGATTCGATTGATTGCTATGTATGTTAGTTGATTGATAGTTAGATCTAGGCAAAATGGTCGAAGATGATTCAAAAGCTAAGTGGAAAGGCTCTTGAATGGTGAAAGCTGCTCGTGGCATATGAAGCGGATGTTGAAGCTCATATGTATGGATTGGATGATGTTGAGATGGACTTTGCCATAATGCGAGGAGGCAAAGCATGATGATGAGATGGGACGGGTCATGATGACGTTCCAAGCACGGGCTGCGACGACGCGCGAAGCTATGTTGATAACTCGGTGATGCGATCCGGGTTGATGATAATGGTTAGCTTGAGAGGCGCTTGAGCTAGTATGAAAATAGTCGTCAAGGAGGATGACTAGGAGGCTGAGATCTCATCGTTGTTGAAGGTTCTAGCATGCTCAAAACAAGAGTACGTTGGAACTGGCTGCGACGACGTTCCAAGCACGGGCTGCGACGACGTGCTAGTACTCTGGGTAGTTGCGAAAATTCCTAGGCACGGGCTGCGACGACGTGTGGAGTTATGTCTAGAACCGGGGTTACCATTAGCCCTTGACAGGTGGTCATTCAACTAACGGTGAAATTAAGGCAATGATAACAGTGATAGCCAGAGTCATGGATGTTTGGACGTTTGGTTGTATCATCATTCGGTCTCAAGAGCGGTGTTTTCCGGGTGCTTATCTGATCTTGGTTTAGGCCTTGGGGGTTTGTATTCGGAAAACATCGACCTTGACTCGAGTGATTATTGCTTTACCTTAATTATCTGTTATGTTATGCTTGCTTCTCCTTAGTGTGTGTCTGGGGCTATCACTGTAGGAAGAGGTGGAGTGGGATGGTTTGGTTCCTATTCCTTTTATCCTTTATGCTCTTTTGGTATGTTTGATAGTTGATTTACTGCTCACTAAGACTTTGTCTGACTCAAGGTTTTATGTCTCCTCTTATTACCTTGGGCTGTTCATCCATGTTGGGATGGGCAGACTAGGTAGCAGGTGACAGGTGCTGTTCATGGAGATCTACGCTGATGATGACGAAGACGAGCAGGAGGCTTTTGCATATTATTTCATATTATATATACTGGATATTCCGCTGCTGTATTTGTTTGAGTGTTATGTAGTGAGGCTTTGATGTATGGATGATTCATATGTTTGTATAAAACTACTATGATGCTTATATGATGATGTTTTGTTCTATGGAGCTTCACTATATTATATTTCTCTATTGTATTTTATCCATGCGCTGTGAGTTGTACGATAGATTCTACGATGTTTATTCTACCTTGACGGTCACCCATGGCTGCCTGGCACACCTTCAGCGCATTATCCTCTTGTTTTGGTGCGGGAGTCATGGGCGGTCGTCACATTTGGTATCAGAGCTTTGGTTAATCAATTTTAGCCAACGCTCGCTGACGTAACTACGTAAGAGAGACGTAATTGTATTTTTGATGGATGATTACTATATATAATATAGTAGTTTAGAAGGATTTGAACTCCTTATGCAGTTGTTTCTCAAGGTGTTCTAAGTCGTTCCTTTTTGTAGATATTGAGGATGAGTCGAAGGGGGAGACCAGCCGCTAGGGAAGGCCGTGCTGCTAGGGAAGCTGTTGATTATGCTCATATGTTTGGGGCCATGATGACTTCGATCATGAGAAGGATACCAGCCTCGGGGCCATCAGTAGATGTTGGAGTTCAAGTTCAAGCTCCAAGACCAGTGGATTTTACTAAGCTTTGCAAGGACTATACTTCTCTTGGAGGAAAGGTTTTCTTGGGAACGGAATCGACCATAGAAGTGCAGAGATGGATTGATGCTTGTCGAAGGATTTTTGGTGATTTGGGAATTGAGGATGCAACTAAGAGGAAGCTTGCATCGAGACAGCTTCAGGGAAGAGCTGCTGATTGGTGGAACTCTATCACCATTGATACTCCAGAAGAAGAGATTACTTGGGAGCAATTCCAAGTTAGATTTGAAGCTAAGTTTATCTCTACGGTTCAGAAATCTGTTTTGTTTAAGAAGTTTGTGGAGCTCAAGCAAGGTGGGAGATCGGTTCTTGAGTATGTTTCTGAGTTTGAGGCTTTATCCAAGTATGCCAGATCGTATATTGATTCTCCCTATCAGAAGAATGAGAAGTTTGTGACCGGTTTGGACGCTTATCTTGGGACGCAGTTGGTGGATCACTTAGACGATCCGTTTGAGAAGATGTGGAAAAAGCTCTCAGGCATGAGAGTTTGTTTCCTAGGGAAAGTTCTGTTGTTGCTGTGACCAAGGAAGAGTCTAAACCACAGCAGGGTGGAAACAAGAAAAGGAAGCAGCAGCAACAGAAGGGTAAGGATGGCCAGAAGAAGCCGAAGGGCGAAGTGACCTGCTACAACTGTCAGCATAAGGGTCATCTCTCCAGGGATTGCAAGAAACCAAGAGTGCCGGCAAAGTGCCACAACTGTGACAAACCGGGGCATTTCAAGAGGGATTGTCCGGAACCGAGGAAAGATAAGCAGATTGTGCAAGCTTATGCTTTGGGAGCTGTGCCGTCGTCTTCAAAAGCTCCTACTGCTGAAGAGAAGGGGAAGAGTGTGGTGGTTCAAGGTACTCTTTCCATTTGTGGTATTCCAGTTAGAGTGTTGTTTGATACTGGAGCGTCGCATTCCTTTGTTTGTGATGATTTGGTAGGCCGGTTAGGTTTGAAACCGGATATTGTTGATAGGCCATTGGTTGTGACTAATCCGGTTGGGGGTTCGTCTTGTTTGTGTATGATATGCCGTGGTCTAGTTGTGTCGAGTCATGATTGCTCGTTTGTTGGTGATTGCTTTGTTCTTAACTTTGCGGGGTTCGGAATTATTTTGGGTATGGACTGGCTTAGGAAGTATGCGGCAAGGATTGATTGTGAGAGGCTGGAGGTGATAGTCGGGAATGTGGAAGGGCAAAAGGTTGTGATACGATGTAAGCATGAGGAAGGCGGCTTCATGAGCTTCATGTATTCGCTGGTTGTTCCACGGGATGGACTATCATCGGTGCCTATTGTGAATGGATTTGAGGATGTCTTTGACGAAGTCAAAGGGTTACCGCCGCATAGGGAGATCGAGTTTCGTATCGATCTAGTTGAGGAAGCCAGACCTGTTGTGATGCCTCTTAGGCGGATGGCGCCTAGGGAGCAGCTAGAGTTGAAGGTGCAAGTTGATGACCTTTTACGGAAAGGATTCATTCGGCGTAGTGTGTCCGAATGGGGTGCACCAGTTGTATTCGCAACCAAAGCGGATGGATCGTTGAGGTTGTGTGTGGATTATCGTGAGCTGAATAAGGTGACTAAGAAGAACAAGTATCCATTGCCGAGAATAGATGACTTGTTTGATCAGCTTCACGATGCTAAGGTGTTTTCTCAGATGGATTTGGCAACGGGATTTCACCAGTTGAGAGTGGCAAAGGATAGTGTTCCGAAGACTGCTTTTAGGACACCATCCGGTTTTTATGAGTGGCTGGTAATGCCGCTTGGGTTGACTAACGCACCAGCATATTTTGTGGATCTTATGAATAGAGTATTCAGAGATCAGTTGAACAAGTTCGTACTTGTGTTCGTGGATGATATTCTGATTTATTCCAGAACTGAAGAAGAGCACGAGACGCACTTGCGTATTGTTTTGGAAATCTTACGGAAACATCAGCTGAAGGCTAAGTTTTCGAAGTGTCACTTCTGGAAGAGTGAAGTGAGATTCTTAGGCCATGTTATCTCTGGAAATGGAATAGCGGTTGATCCCGCTAAGGTGGCAGCAATCCAGGATTGGATTAGACCTAAGAATGCATCTGATGTGAGAAGTTTTCTTGGATTAGCAGGATATTATCGTCAGTTTATCAAAGACTTTTCCAAGATAGCTGCACCATTAACAGGATTGACGAAGAAGAACCAAGTGTTCTGTTGGGATGCTAAATGTGAGCAAGCTTTTGGAATCCTGAAAGAGCGACTGACGAGTACTCCTGTTTTGACTATTCCAAGTGGGAATGATGAGATGGTGGTTTACACCGATGCATGTGGTACTGGACTTGGAGCAGTACTAATGCAGAAGAATAAAGTTGTTGCGTATGCAAGTCGACAACTAAAGCCGCATGAAAGGAATTACCCGACTCATGATTTAGAGTTAGCGGCGATTGTTTTTTCTTTGAAGATGTGGAGACATTACCTATTGGGAGTTCGATTCGAGTTGTTTACGGATCATAAGTCGTTGAAGTATCTGTTTTCCCAAAAGGATTTGAATCTTCGGCAGCAACGGTGGCTAGAGTTCTTAGCATCGTATGATTTTGGTATAGCCTATACTCCGGGAAAAGGTAACGCAGTGGCTAACGCGTTGAGTCGAAGACATGCATGACTAGGAGCCATGTTTTCGGAATGGATGAGTCTTGAGTATTTGGCTGGATTTGATTTCAGGCCTAGATGTGAGTTGGAACCTGAGATGTTGGCAAACTTATCGATAACGCCTACTCTTGTGGAGAGAATTGGCGAGAGCCAAAAGCGAGACGATAAGCTTGTCAAGATTATCCGAGATTTGGAATCTGGATTGAATCCAGAAAAGGATAAAGGATTTGAAGACGATCAAGAGGGTTGGCTTCGAAAGCAAGGACGACTAGTTGTTCCCGATGTAGATGGATTGAGAGATGAAGTTCTTAGGGAAAGTCATCACTCGAAGTTGACAATTCATCCAGGTGGAAATAAGATGTATCGTGATATGAAGAGAACCTATTACTGGGAAGGTATGAAGAAGGATGTTGGAAATTTTATTTCCAAGTGTATGAACTGCCAGTTGGTGAAAGCTGAGCAGAAGAAGCCCAGTGGATTACTTCAGCCATTAGAGGTTCCTACATGGAAGTGGGAGCAAGTGTCGATGGATTTTATCGATGGCCTACCTAGAACCAGGACAGGGAATGAAGGGATTTGGGTCATCGTAGATCGTTTGACTAAGAGTGCAAGGTTCATCCCTGTTCGATCAACTAGGACTGCATCGAAGTTGGCTGAGTTGTATGTGAAGTGGATTGTTCGATTCCATGGTGTTCCGAAGAGTATAGTGAGCGATCGAGACCCATTGTTCACTGGTGGATTTTGGAAGAGCTTCCAGGAAGTTTTGGGAACTAAGTTGTGTTTGAGTACAGCTTATCACCCTCAAACAGATGGTCAGACTGAGAGAGTCAACCGAGTTTTGGAAGATCTTCTCAGAGCTTGTGTTTTGGACTTTGGAGGATCATGGGAAGATCACCTTCATTTGGTGGAATTTGCATATAACAACAGTTATCAGTCTAGTATGGGTATGGCACCATTTGAGGCATTATATGGAAGATCGTGTAACTCTCCGACATGTTGGTTGGAAACTGGAGAAAAACTGATACTTGGGCCAGAGATGATTCAACAGACTTCGGATTGTATAAAGATCATTCGGCAACGAATGAAGACAGCCCAAGATCGTCAGAAAAGTTATGCCAATAATCGTCGTAAGGATTTGGAATTCGACGTAGGTGATATGGTTTTTGTGAAGATTTCTCCTCTGAAGAATGTTATTAGATTCGGGAAGAAAGGAAAGTTAACTCCGAGATTTGTTGGACCATTCCCAATTATCGAGCGAATTGGAAAGCTCGCATATAGATTGGAGTTACCGGAGAAGATGGCGGGTGTGCACAATGTCTTTCATATATCTTATCTACGGAAGTATGTGCATGACTCGAATACGGTGGTTTCTGCTGATAGCTGTGATGATTTAGAGGTTGATCCAGTGGTTACGAGACCTCGTAAGCCGCTTCGTGTTGTTGAAACCGACACGAAAAAGCTTAGGAGGAAGACGATCACGTTGCTCAAGATACAATGGAGTGATGATGTTAACGATTGTACATGGGAGGAGGAAGAGAGGATGAAGGCAGCTCATCCTGAACTCTTCGAGGTATGGCCCTAAGGTGTCGTGACATCTCATGAATTTGTAACTTGTTCTAATCATAGAATTCTGCATGCTAGGCTAGAATTGGATGCATGGTTTGTTGATCGCTATGGATGGTAGGCATGCAGAATAATTTTGATTGCTTTTGTTTGTTTGGAATTTCAGGGGCGAAATTCCTAAGGGGGAGAGAATGTAACGACCCATATTTTACGTGTCGATATATCGTAGAATTCTAGGTCGTTAGTGTTGTTTATGTCGTCCTTAGCCTAAGTCGTAAGGGAGGATAACTCGTATGTTGTTTGAGTCGCGTGGAAGTTAGATTGGGAAGTTAACTCGAGATAGTGCTAGAGCGAGTTAATGGGTTAGTGATATTAGCGAGTTACGAGTTATCGGGTTAGAAAGGTTAGCGACTTAGTGGCTAGGACGAGTTAGCGTGTCAGTATGTTAACCGAGTCATAATAGTTAACGAGTTAACTAGTGGGATAGATAAGGATTAACTCGTATGGCCGAGTTATAGGAGTTAACATGTTAGGTTTGACCGGGTTAAGAACTGAACGACTTAAGAGTTAGTGGAGTTAGCGCGTTGCCGAGTTAGTGAGGCTAGTGTGTTAGCGGGTTAGTGAGGTAACGAGTTAGCAGAGTTACCGAGTTAAGGGTTAGTGGATTGGGCCGGCTTAGTGTTAGGACGGCATGTATAGTTAGGTCGTGACTCGTATACGAGTTGAGTCGTAACTCGTAACTCGTTTACGGGTTAGTGGTGATAGTTAAGTCGTTGGGTCGGCTAGGTGATAAGTCGTTTCCCAGTTGAGTCGTTGGGTTCGATAAGTCGTAAGCCGTTGAGTCGTAGCTCGTGTATGAGTTAGGCCGCGCATAGGATAAGTCGTTTGGTTCTGAGTGTGTTAGGTTGTAGCACCTGTTGAGTCGTGGGAATGGCTGAGTCGTATGTTGCTAGGTTGTTGAGTCGTATACGAGTTAAGGATAGGTTGGCTGGGCTCGATGAGTCGTATATCGTGTTGTTTGATGAGTCGTGGACGACTCATGGGATAAGTCGTGACCGACTTAAGGGGCGACGACTCATGGGGTTTCCAGCCTATAAATAGAGGGCTTTGGTTCACTTTTTGGCACCGGATTTCGAAGCGACGAAGTGCTGCCATTTTGAGAGCTCGACTACAACATTTCTTCATCTCCTTTTCTCCATTCTAATCTAGTTCTAACATCCATCCAAGATCAAAGATCAAGATTAAAGATTGAAGAGCCAAAGTTGAAGATCTTCATTCTACGAAGCTAGATTTCATCGTTTCAAGCAAGATTTTTGCCGGATCAAGCCTTGTTCTTCGCTGTCCAGATCTGAAGTTGACAGTTTGTGAAGTGTTTGGGTGATTTGGTGAGTGGTGGTTATCTCTCACGCGGACCCAAAGGAGTATATTGGTTTGGTGGTTTTATTGGAGTGTTGTAGATAGTTATTTCAAGCATTTTTCCTTAGATTCAAGTGTAGATCCATTACTTATGAAGATGTTTTCTTATGCAAGTTCATTTACCAAGTTGTAGAGATAAAAACCCATGATTTATATTTGTTAGATCTATGCTAAAAACCCATGATTCATGTATGTTATATCTATGCTCATTTATTTACGAAATTGCCATTGTAGTTATAAATGCCTACTTGGACCATATTTGATTACTTGATTTCTTAAGCCAACGATTGATTCGATTGATTGCTATGTATGTTAGTTGATTGATAGTTAGATCTAGGCAAAATGGTCGAAGATGATTCAAAAGCTAAGTGGAAAGGCTCTTGAATGGTGAAAGCTGCTCGTGGCATATGAAGCGGATGTTGAAGCTCATATGTATGGATTGGATGATGTTGAGATGGACTTTGCCATAATGCGAGGAGGCAAAGCATGATGATGAGATGGGACGGGTCATGATGACGTTCCAAGCACGGGCTGCGACGACGTGCGAAGCTATGTTGATAACTCGGTGATGCGATCTGGGTTGATGATAATGGTTAGCTTGAGAGGCGCTTGAGCTAGTATGAAAATAGTCGTCAAGGAGGATGACTAGGAGGCTGAGATCTCATCGTTGTTGAAGGTTCTAACATGCTCAAAACAAGAGTACGTTGGAACGGGCTGCGACGACGTGCTAGTACTCTGGGTAGTTGCGAAAATTCCTAGGCACGGGCTGCGACAACGTGTGGAGTTATGTCTAGAACCGGGGTTACCATTAGCCCTTGACAGGTTGTCATTCAACTAACGGTGAAATCAAGGCAATGACAACAGTGATAGCCAGAGTCATGGATGTTTGGACGTTTGGTTGTATCATCATTCGGTCTCAAGAGCGGTGTTTTCCGGGTGGTTATCTGATCTTGGTTTAGGCCTTGGGGGTTTGTATTCGGAAAACATCGACCTTGACTCGAGTGATTATTGCTTTACCTTAATTATCTGTTATGTTATGCTTGCTTCTTCTTAGTGTGTGTCTGGGGCTATCACTGTAGGAAGAGGTGGAGTGGGATGGTTTGGTTCCTATTCCTTTTATCCTTTATGCTCTTTTGGTATGTTTGATAGTTGATTTACTGCTCACTAAGACTTTGTCTGACTCAAGGTTTTATGTCTCCTCTTATTACCTTGGGCTGTTCATCCATGTTGGGATGGGCAGACTAGGTAGCAGGTGACAGGTGCTGTTCATGGAGATCTACGCTGATGATGACGAAGACGAGCAGGAGGCTTTTGCATATTATTTCATATTATATGTACTGGATATTCCGCTACTGTATTTGTTTGAGTGTTATGTAGTGAGGCTTTGACGTATGGATGATTCATATGTTTGTATAAAACTACTATGATGCTTATATGATGATGTTTTGTTCTATGGAGCTTCACTATATTATATTTCTCTATTGTATTTTATCCATGCGCTGTGAGTTGTACGATAGATTCTACGATGTTTATTCTACCTTGACGGTCACCCATGGCTGCCTGGCACACCTTCAGCGCATTATCCTCTTGTTTTGGTGCGGGAGTCATGGGCGGTCGTCACAATTCACGACCTAACGTTTAATTGGAATCGATGTGGTTTTCGGATATCCAAATATGGAAACCCGATCCCGGTCTCATCGAAAACCAAAGCGTGTCTTTTAGGTCCAAGTTGTTTTAGAGTTTAAAACAATTCAATTACATTATCTATATACACATAGATAGATAATTCAAAGATTCACAACAGATAATTATCATTATCATAATCACAGATAATCCACATTTATCACTATCAAAAGATAATCCATATCAATATCACAATGCAACCAATGCATCCATATCAATCAACATTACAAATCTCATCTCTGAGATTCAAACCATTCAAGGTAACCAATATCAACCATCTATAAGTAACGACTTATAATCATACCATCTATAATTAATTTAAAATGAATTAAATTAATAACATTATCTTTAATTAATTTAAAATGAATTAATTAATTAATTACACAATATAAATCTTGCTTATATTATCATTAATTAATTACAAATTAATTAATTGATTAACCTCTAATTTATCATCTTTGTTAATCAATCCTAATTAATTATACTTTAATTAATTTCACAAATTTAATTACTCCAAACCAAATACGGTAATTAACCTTTAATTACTTCATAAATTAATTAACTATAATTAATTACATTTAACCTTAATTAATTACAATTAATTAATTATACTTAATCATTTATTATTAATTAATTAATCTTAATTAATCAATCTTAATTACATCATTAATTATATTAATTAATGACTCTTAATTATATTTAATTAATTACTCAATTAGATTAATTATTTTCAGTAATTAATCTCATTTAAACCATAATCATTAATCACCTTTGATTAATCTCAATCTGTAATCAACTACCCTTAATTACTTATCAAATTAATTACCCCTGAATTAATTCCTTTAATTAATCCTATGATTAATTATACAAGATAATTTAATCCAAATTACATTCACAATTCAACATCATCCACTAATTACATCCAGTGATTATCTCTAATTACTTTACTGAGTAATTTCACTTCATTAATTCCATCAGGTAATTATTATCAAATCCAATGTTTAAAATTAATTAAACTTAATTAATTAATTTAAACCAATCATATTAAACTCCATTAATTACATTAAGTAATTAATTCCTTAATTACTTTCTTTAAGTAATTAACTTAAAAGGATCTTCAATTGATTAGTATTTAATCAATTAACCTAATTAATTAATTAAAATTAATCACATTAATTAATTGTTAAATAATCTTAAGTTAATGACCATCATTAACCATTAACCATTCTTTAATTATTTTTCTTAAGTACTTAACCTTCATTAATCAAAATTAACTAATCTTTAATATCCAAAAAATCTAATTAATAATCCTTAACTACAAAATTAATTATTGCTAATTAATTAATCTTAACCATTAATTAATTAGCTTAAACCTTTAATTACTTATTTAATTAATCCAAATGATTAATAAATCAAATAAATTAATTATCCATAAATTTCCTTATAATTAATGAATTACAAACTCTTAATTTCTAATTTACTTAAGATCAAACTTTGTTACTATTCAAGTTACCATTTATAAAGTACTAAACAATTTACTTAAATTTTACCTTCAAATTTCATTTTAAATTTAAGGTTTAAAAATGAATTCAAAATATCTTTAGCAGAGTTTTTAAACTTTTTATTTCACAAGTTAAACATATACTCATTTAAATAAGATGTTCAAAAGGGCTTAAATCCAAATTCATATTTAAATTCAAATCAATTTGAATTATATTTCAAGCATTACAAATAGTTTAAATCATTTTAAATTTTAAATTTTCTTACATTTCAAAACTGAAATATTTATTTAAAATTTAATTCCAAATTATTCTTCAGATTTCAAAACATTACTTACCCTTTTAAACTTTATTTAAAAATTCAATCTACTTAATCATTTTTAAAGTATTTAACCATTCAAGGTTAAAGTCTTAATTTATTTTAACCTGAGATTTAAACTTAAAATTTGAATTCTAAATTTCAATCTTGGATTTAAAATTTGGTTTAAACCTTTCTTTCCATTTAAAAGCTTCAGTTTTACAAATTTATAAAACTAACAGTACATGTTTATTTAAAACCTGTAACCTTCCATTAAACCCGAGACACACGGCATCCTACTTCGAGTCCTCCAACCAATTACTTCGACCAAAATTCCCAAATCACTGGTAAAGACTCGAGAAAAATTCGAGTATCCCCCCTCTTCAAACCAAACTTTATCATGACCCAAAATTTCTCCGTGCACATGCACCATCAACGCAGTCAACTCCGTTCATCTACGACGATCCCCTCACATCTGCGGTCACCTTCGCACCTTCACACGATCATCAGGTCATCAATTTTCCCTCAAATTTGAATTCGAGCATCCAAGCTCAAATTTGGGACCAAAGACAAAGCCTGGAACTACATCAAACACGAACCTCCGATCGCCGGAGCCTCTACCCTTTCAACCACATCTTCGCCAATACTCAAGCTTCTGATTCCCATAGTTTGGTGGAGCTCGATCCACGTGAGACTTGGTGACAAACAATATTCTGACTAAGCCCTAAACTAGGTTTTAAAGCTTTACTGATCAATCTCCGCCGCCACAGTAGCGTGAACACCATCCTGACATTTTTCCCAACCTCTCTGATCGTTCTACTACCACCAGTGAAGACCATATCCATCTCGGTCAACTGGATCACCTGAGGCAATCCCAAACTTCAATTCCAGTTCATCTCAAACTGCTCCCAAATTCTAATACTAAAATTTATAATTTTACTTTTAAAAATCGTCATTTAGGATAAGGTTTCAGTTTATATTCCTGGATTTCTAAATTTAGATGATTTGAATTTTCACTTTTATTAAACTTGCTCTGTTCTTTTTGCACTCCAGAAACATTCAATTTAAATTTTAACTTAGTTAAAATTTTAACCATTAACCTAACATTAAACAAACAACTTTTGTAAAGAATCTAAGTCCCACACAGATCAGATAAGATGATAATGAATTTTGATTAAAACTGAGCTTGAAAACAAAGAACAGGCAGGCACACATCCTACATATATGTACATAGAAAATCCAATCATATACAGACATTCTTAGCTTCAGATATTAACATGCAACTACAACTATACTTAAGCTTTTTAGGAAAAGTGTTACTCACCTGAAGCTTGAAGGCAGAGCAATTTCTTTTTTTTTTCTTCAGAAGGTAGAGTCACAAATTTGATTTGGAAAGTTTGAAAACTCTGAATTCTTTTGCTTTAAAACTGGAAATTTCCTTTGCTTCACATCTTGAATTGTTAAATGAAACTGAGTTGCTTTCTTCTTTAGTTTAGAAAAATACAGTTGCTTTTGTAAACCTTACGTGCATGCTTCATCTTTGAAGCTTGAGTTACTGATGTTTTCAACATGCATTTGTTCCCAGGTTTATATGCTTTTAAAAAAAAACTTGCTTAAATTCCACGTTTGTATACAGAAAACTCCATATTGAAATGATGCGACTTGTTCAGGTTTGTGAAGTGGGTTTTGGGGTTGATTTTCAAGATTTTGTTTTGATTTGAAAACAATTGGTTTGAGAAGTGGATTTGAACATGTTTTAAATTTTGGTTTTGATTAGAAGAAAATGATTTCAGCTGAAGCTTTTATCTTAGTTTTTTGGAAAAAATGAAGATTAGAAAGAAATGGGAAATGTAGGAAACATCTTTTTTTTTATAAGTGTGTTTGATTTATTTAGAAATTAAAATCAAAAATAATAGGACACTTGTCTCAATTCTTAACATTTGTCAAGTAAGTACGTTAATTAACTAACACATGCTCATTTAATTTGTAAGATGTTTACATTTGTCTTTAATGTTAATTAGTTATAATTAAAAGTTTACTTAGTATTTATTTAAAAGTTAATTAGTATTAATTTAGTATGTTATTATAAGATGAATGCAAACTTATGTTTTAAATGAATTAGTTAATCATGTATTTATTTACATGTAGATAAAATTTAAAATGAATAAATCAAACTATATTTATAAAATTAAACTTATACAAATAATTCAAAATCAAAACAAATTAAAAATATTTATACTTTAGGATTTAAAAACTTTAAATTCAAGTTCAAAATAAAATTTTGAAATCCAGTTTATTTACAAATACAACTACAAATTTGAATTTTGGGAAACAATTATTTTTATTAAAAATTTATTTGTTGAAACAATGTTTTATTATATATTTAACGATATCAACATTTAATACCTATAAATAACTTATAAAAGAAATTATTTCTTTATTCATAAATTATTTATTTTATTCAATTATATTTAAAAGAAAGTCAAAATAACCTCATTGTATTTTACTTAAATTTAAACTTAAGCTAAAACATATTTTAAATTAGTTCAATATTTATCTTGTGTATTTAAAACCATATTTATTTATTAAACAGCTTTTAAAAAAGTTTAATGTGACGACCCAGTATTTTAGCATTATTATCTTAATAGATATTTAATCTAATTTAAATAAAAAGTAAACTTATCATTTTAAAATTGAATGCGACCTTTGAAATAATTGCCATTTATTTGTATGGATTTGTATTTTTGAAAGTTAAATTACAAACAGAAAATAAAATTGTGAAATTATTCTAACAACAACTTATCTGATTTAAAATAAAATAAATCTTATAAATATGGAACATAAGTATAAAACAAATTTATGATTATAAACATAAATATATAAACATAAGCATAAGACTATGAGATAAATATAAGATATAAATTGAAATATAAACCATATAAATACAAACATATGTTATAAATTAAAGGTTTGAAAGTTAAGATTACAAATAGAAATAAAGTTAAAAAGCTATGATAACAAATTGGATCAAGCATTGTTGTGTAGAATATGTACGTGCAGGACAAAAACAAAATATTTGAAAAGAAACAGTATAACACATATGTGCTATATCATACATATATGCAATGCAAAGGAAAGATAAACTAGTTATATTCAAACATCTTTGTACAGTGTAAACACAAATAAAATATCAGTTAATATTATTTATGTGTAAACTAATATAACATGCATTAAATTAGCCAACTTCTTGCCTGTACAACATATAGCAGCCGTCTTCTTGCCATGTACAACAAAGAATTGTAGCCTACAATATATCATTTTGTTCTGAAACGGATTATAGACTGGTCAAACAAGAGAAGCTTGTTCCAGGGATAACCTACCTCAGTAAAATCTTTCTCTTATATATACACATTTCTAGTTCTTACTGTCCAAAGCTATTTCTATTTATATATCATCCTATTTTAAATCGTTCACATAACTTAGCAAATTTGAGAAGCAAACATGAGAAAAGACAAAACAAGTTATGTTCAAAAATCTTAGTACAAATATATATCAGCAAAACCTTAAGTATGTAAACTAAAATAGGGACACATGCATTTAATGACTTTCCTCTCAAGCACAAAACAATCTTTCCAGCCGAAATTATGTTAAAAATCATATCAATAACTAAGCTAAAAATATCTTTAGTCAAAACAAAAGAGGTTTAATCTAGTTGTAGCCTTCCCAGTAAACACCTTCTTATGCAAGGCTACCTTCTCTATTTATACATTCATTTCATCCCCTTAAAACAAGCCTTGGCATGCCTGAAAGAAAATAAAAGTAAAGCATCACCATATTTTTTCTTAACTCAAATAAGTTCAACAAGGCAGATTCAACTACAGGGTTTTAAATCATCAGGGCGTTCTCTGTTCAACAAAACCTTGTAGGTGAGAAAACATTAGTTTTTAAAACAGATTTAAACCTACAATTTGTCCATGATATTTGAATACAATCCATCTTGTTAGCCTGTACATTTAGATGGAACAGAGGCATGTTATATGTGTGATTGTTGAATGCCTGGGTAGTTTTAAAAATAGGCTCTGTTGTTAATTATAGGTTTGGATTTCTTAATATATTCAATATCTCTACTTTGAATTCGAATTACTTTGTGATTTGTGAATGAAAGTTGTTTGTAACCATGTAACATTTCACTTAGAAACAATTACAGGAATTTAGAATCAATCTTTGTTTTGGAAATTCAATTTTACAGTGAAATCTTCATTTTGGTGGAAATTTGCTCAATTAAATTTTCAGATTTAAGTATATATTTGAATTCGAAATACCAAACCATGAATTTTAGTAACCATATCACGAATTTTAGTTTAGTTTTTGGCTTGCAAATTGGGGTTGATCAGTTTTTGGGTTTCGAGTGATTTTCGACGACTAGTGAAGCTTTGGAGGTCGGGGCTTCGGAAGAAGTTTGATTGGTGAACGTCGAGTTAGGGAAAAATGGGAAGTGATTGATTAGCTCACGGTGGTGGTGGCTAGGCGATGAAGTAGGGTTTTGTCGTCGAAGTGAGAGGGCTGTTTATTCGAGTAAATGGCGATGGCCACGGTTAGTGAGAGGCAATCGCGACGTGAGGAATAGACGTGAGAAGTCGAGGCGAAGTTCTGGTGATATTGACGGGGAAACTCGTGGTCGAGATCGATGGTAATGGTCAACTTTCTGATGAACTGCTCATTCCAGACTTGTGTTCGATGGTCGTTTTTTTCGTTTGAGCTCAATTTCTTTCTCTGGCTTGTCGACTAGAAAGAGGGGGTTGAAGGCGGTTTGTGGGAGGTAGCGGTGGTGGTCAGAGGCGTCTCGACCTTTCGTGCACGTGCACCGTTCAGTGGTATATTCAGGTGGATGCCGTTGTTTCTATAGGTTAGTAAATTGAATTGAAGGTAGGGAGGGAGAAGAAGTTTCATACGAATGTTAGCTCGATTACTTTATTTTATGGATCGGGTGTTACTGGAGTCGTTTGCGTGTAATTCGAGTATGGTTAGTAAATTAGTGTTTTCAGTTTAAGATTCATTAAATTGTAATTAAAAAGATCATTTACTAGATTTTTATTCATGATCAGAGCTTAATAAATCAAAGTAATTAGATGTAATTAAACTTAATTAATCAAGTGGGCAAGATTGATAATTAAGTAATTAGTGAGTAATTAATTAAGTTGTTATTGGATTTATTAGTTAATAATCAAGAGATAATTAATTAGTTAATTGATGCTTAATTAATTAATTATATATTTATAAAAGTAATTATGGAATAATTAATTTGTATTAAGAGATATTGATTAATAATTAAGGTTATTAATCGATAGTTGATAAAAATTTAATCAGTTAATTAAAGGTTAATGAAAGTAATCAAGGATTAATTACCTTGTATTAAAGGAGATTAAGTAATAACTAAGGATTATTAATTGATAAATAAAGGATAATTAATCTGGGATTAGGGATTGATTACTTGATTAATAGAGTTAATCAAGGACGTGATTAATTAATTAAGGTTAGTAATTAATTAATGATTGCATAAGCAAGATTTAGTGATTAATTCTTAAGGAGTTAATTTAATTTAAGTAATTAAACTTATTATGATATGAATTGATAATGCTTGCTTATGGATAATTGGTTGTTGAATGTCTGAATTGGATTGATATCATGGATTGATATCTATTCATGAAAATCAAGATTGGTAAAAGAATGTAATTAAGCTAAAGGTTTGTTATTATATGAAATTTAAGAATAATTAACTAATAAAGGTAATTAGAGGATTATTGATTAATGAAATTAATGGAAGTGATAAATCTTGCTTATTAATGATTGAATGATGATGAGTGCTTTTGAGATTGGTTGATATCTTTGATATGAATTGCTTTGTGATATGAATTGGATGAACAATGATTATCAATCAATTATGAATTGATGTGTAAAAGTGTTATTTGACAATTTAAGTTGAATCATATTTAAATGGGATAACTTGGGTTTAGATGTCATTGGATTCGAAGAGACTGGAGTCGGGTAATAGTAAATACCCGAAACCACTTCGATTTAATATAAATTGTTACGTGAAATCAATAGGGTATAATGGAAAGATCTAAATGAATTGAATCATATAATCTAAGTTCTGGCACTTTATTGCTTTGTGAAATAAGTAAATGTCTATAGAAACTTGTGAAGTTGTAATTGATATACGTACCCCGGGTTCATATGAGTTGTATACTTGTGTATTACATGTTAAATGGGTTTACTCACACTGGTTTCCAGCCTGACCCGGGTGTTACGTCGATGTAATACTCGGGTCAGACCGAGTATTACAGATTTTCAGGCTAGGACGTTCAGGAGCTCAGGAGGCGAGCTGGTGGCAATATCGCATGGAGTTTATCCGCTGTATTTATATTATTGTTTATCTGAGTCATGATAATTCTATACATATTCAGTAACTGTATATATGTAAATATTTGATGTACTAAAATGTAACCGATAGATATAGATTCTTTTATAAACTGTTATTATTTATTATTATATTTTATCCGCTACGAATGTGAGATGTTTGGTGTTTCTGTTCTTCTTCTTCTATCTCTTTCTTCTTTTTCATAACAATCTGAAAATTTCGGGTTCGAAAATTTCGGGTCGTTACATTTGGTATCAGAGCAAGGCTAAGCGAGAACCTTGGCTCTGGTGGGGTTTACTCATTAGATAGAGTCTGTAGTACTCTAGAATGAGTTGAGTGTATATATATGAGCGCGTACTTGTTATTTTCTTATATAAAGATTTTAAATGGTTTTATATTAAAGTATATTTTGATATATAAAACAATATTTCCTGCTAATAAATGTTAAGGTGATTGGGTGTTAAATTATTGGAATTAAGTTAAGAATGACTATAATACAACCAAACTAAAATTAAATTAATTAAAAATGAAATTCTAGAATTAGAACTCAGAAATTAGAATTGTTTGAAACTTCAAATGAACAAAGTTAAATTTGGTTTAAAAAGGTAAAACCAATCTTTGAGAATTTAGCTCGAATTATATAATTCGAGATGGTTTAAATTTGAAGTTAGAATTGAACTCATTCAAATTGAATCCGATTTGAATTAATCGGATTTGGGATGGAAGATGTATAGGTTCAAAAAAAAATTTAATGGAAGATTTGAATTGGATTGAATTGAAATGACTGAAATTGAAGTGGGTTCAATTGAATGGATACTAGTCCAAAGTAATTAGAATAATCTTGGAAATGTAATTAAAGTGGAATTGGTTTAAAATAAAATAAAAAAAGGAATTTGAAATATAGATTGTAAATGTAATTTATAAATTGAAATAAACGTCACAAATAAATGAGATTATAATTTGAAATATAATTCAAGAGAATATTTGAAATAGAGTAAGATGGAAATTCCAGAGTAATGTTTAAATATGAATTTGATGGATTGGGAGTTTGGAATTTTGGGAAAAATTAAAATTCCTTTGGGTTTGAAAAGGGTTTCCAAGGGTTTTAAAGAAAGAATAATATTATTTCAAAAAAATATTTTTGTGTTTGAAATTTGGGAGATTTGAAATTAAAAATATTTGGAAATGTTTTTAAAGAAATAAAAGCATTGAACTCTTTCGGTCACTAGAAAATAACGTCGGTAATGACTGCAGCATCATCGATGTTTATTTTCGAGTTTCTAAAAGAGAAATTGCTACCAAAATGTTTTTAATTGGAATTGTTTGTGAACTGGGTTTGGATTTGAAATTCTGGAATCTTGATAAAATGTTTATGGAATAATAACAAAAAAATAATATAAGTAGAGATAAGTTGAAATGAAGAATTGGACTCAGAAATTTGAGATTGTTTAAAAACTTTAAATAAAAGATAATTTGGTTTAAAAGGTTAAATCAACCATTGAGAATTTAACTCGAATTTATATAATTTGAGGTAGTTTAAAATTCAAGATTGAAATTGAATTAGTTCAAAATTTAATTTGGGTTGAAGTAATTGGATTGTTGGTTGAAAATATATAAGTTTAAAAAAAAAATTAAATGGGAAATTGGAATGGATTAAATGGAAGTGATTTGGATTCTGAAATTAAATCGATAATAATTCAAATTGATTGGAATACTATGAAATTATAGTTAAAATTGAACAGGATTAAAATCAATTAGAATTTGATTTAAATTTGGGAAGGAATCAAGATTGATTCAACTTGAATTGGGAATTAATCAAGTCCAATGGAATTTGGAGTTATTTGGATTGGAATTGGGTCACTTTAAATGGAGATTTAAATTGAATTGTTGAGGAGGTGAACAGTTGGCTCTTGACTATTTTCAATATAAATTGTTTTGATATAAACTTATTTTCTAAGCTATTAAATATATACAGCCTTTCTTTTTAAAGCTAATTTATTATATATTTGTTTTACCATTATTTTTGGAGCTATTTAAATATTTTTCAATTGTTTCCTAAACTATATATTATTTTTCCATTACTTTACAAATAAATTACTATCTTTCAATTGTCTAAAAATCTATGGAACTATTCAACTATTTTTCGACTATTTTGCAATTAGTTAACTATTTTACAATTATTTTGCAACTAATAATTATTTTTCAACTGCTTACAAATTTTTAAAATTTTCAAGCTATTTTTATAAACTGGTCAGAGTTCAAACTGTTATTGATTAAAGTACCCACTAAGATAAGGATTGAAGTAATAATCCAAATGTGGATTAATGTAAAGGTGAATAAGGAATGTGAAATGGTTCTTTTGAACTGAAAGAATATTTTGAGAAATATGAAATGAATAAAGATGGAAATTGGATATTTCTATGGTTTTTGAGAGTGTTTGGAGTATAAAAGGGTTTTATACAAGAAAGTAAGGATCCAAAGTTTTAAAAATTTATATATATATATATCTGAATATATATAAAGGATCTTATGAGGATTTTGAGGAAAGGCTTTTGATTTTTTTTGAAAAAAAATCAATATTGAGTTTGGAAAGCCTATTTTGAGAATTATCGATTTTGGATAATCGATTTTGTGTAAAAGAGCTTTGTATGATATCATACTAGGTGTATGATTTGAAGATACTATATGTGTATAGTATAAAATATTTTGATGATGGCTCTGGGGAAAAAGGCGTCCTCTTGAAATGAACTTCTTAGGAGTGCCACTGGGTGGTGCTGCCTGGAGCCCGAGGGGGTTCTAAAGTTGATCCTGTGAGGAGTCCGGACAAAACTAGTTCCTGGGGATTATGAGTAGTGTATACCATAACGGAAGTCGTGTGTGCCGCGGAGAGCCAACAGTTTACATTTGATTCTATATCGGTAGACTGCGACCTATGGTATAACATAGCGAAAGTCGTGTGTGCCGCTGAGAGCCAACAGTCTGCGTTTGAGTTTATCTCGGTAGACTACGACCTATGTAAGAGTGGAGAAGTTTCATTTTGATAGCGAGATGAGAGTGCCGCGGAGAGCCTGCAGTTACATGGACTTTTGTTGTGACTGCAACGTAACCTTGGATGTAACTGTGGTCTGTTGTGTGGATTCCATAGCGTAATCGAGAGTGCCGCGGAGAGCCTACAGTTACATGGACTTTTGTTGTGACTGCAACGTAACCCTGGTATGTAACTGTGACCATGGAATGGGGGTGATGATTTCCAGAGCATCCTCACTAAAAAATAATAGTAATATTTCCTCTATTTTCAAAATTGTTTTCTATATTTCAATAAAATTGTTTTCCAAGTATTTTCACTGGGTGTTGAAAACGGGTTTACCAAGTACTTATAGATTTTCAGTCCTACGCCTAATCAACGTATGACTGAATTTCTATGAGAACAAGGATGGACTGGTTGAGACATCGAGTTATAAGAAATATTTTATAAAAGTTATTTTAATAATATTATGAGATTTTAAAGGCATTTCTAAATTTTTAAAATGAAAGAGTTGGAATTTGGGAAAATAAAGGGGAAAACTCCAAACTGGAATTATAAAAAAAAATTGAACTCAGGAAAAATTTAATGAACTAATTTTCTTTGTAATAAAAGTTGGAAGTAAGCTAATAAATAATTATTTGATAAAGTATGTTAATAAAATTTAACCTTGGTAAATAAATGGATTGTAAGTTGATAATGGATTTGGAAATGAATTCGAATTATAAATAGAATTCGGCTTGGGTTGATAATGGATTAAATAAGAAGAGATGGGCTAACTGAATTAAATAAAATTTGATTTGATGGGAATCAAATTTAATGGAAGTGAACTTAAGTTGATGTTGGAATAAATTAAAGTAATTAACTTAAGTTTAAATTTATTGAAGCTTAGTTTCGAATAAGGATAAAAGCCCATTAAATAAAAGCTTGCATCAAATTAATTTGGAAACGGTCATTAATTTGTAAGTTTGAATGTGCCAAGCTTATTAAATTGTTTTGCATAAATTTAATGCGGGAATAAAAATGAAATGCAACGATGGTTGGTGAATAAATTGGAAATAGAATTAATTATTGAAGGAGTTGAAATTAATTTGAAGTAGTTATGATCTAAAATGAATAATCTTTTAAGCAAATATTGTCGAACTTGCATTGGATGAATTATTATTTGATGTAAATGAAGATAAAAGATTCTATAAACTAATAAAAGCAAATAAAATTGATTTTGAATCATTTGAAGTGAATATGAGCTTGGTTGGATTAAAAATTAATTGAATGTAAGAAATTGAGTTGCGAAGCATTAAATTTGAATGAATCTGGCTTCGTTTCTTTTCGAGGACGAAAAGATTTAAAGGGGGGAGGAATGTGACGACCCAGTATTTTAGCAGTATTATCTTAATAGATATTTAATCTAATTTAAATAAAAAGTAAACTTATCATTTTAAAATTGAATGTGACCTTTGAAATAATTGCCATTTATTTGTATGGATTTGTATTTTTGAAAGTTAAATTACAAACAGAAAATAAAATTGTGAAATTATTCTAACAACAACTTATCTGATTTAAAATAAAATAAATCTTATAAATATGGAACATAAGTATAAAACAAATTTATGATTATAAACATAAATATATAAACATAAGCATAAGACTATGAGATAAATATAAGATATAAATTGAAATATAAACCATATAAGTACAAACATATGTTATAAATTAAAGGTTGAAAGTTAAGATTACAAATAGAAATAAAGTTAAAAAGCTATGATAACAAATTGGATCAAGCATTGCTGTGTAGAATATGTACGTGCAGGACAAAAACAAAATATTTGAAAAGAAACAGTATAACACATATGTGCTATATCATACATATATGCAATGCAAAGGAAAGATAAACTAGTTATATTCAAACATCTTTGTACGGTGTAAACACAAATAAAATATCAGTTAATATTATTTATGTGTAAACTAATATAACATGCATTAAATTAGCCAACTTCTTGCCTGTACAACATATAGGAGCCGTCTTCTTGCCATGTACAACAAAGAATTGTAGCCTACAATATATCATTTCGTTCTGAAACGGATTATAGACTGGTCAAACAAGAGAAGCTTGTTCCAAAGATAACCTACCTCAGTAAAATCTTTCTCTTATATATACACATTTCTAGTTCTTACTGTCCAAAGCTATTTCTATTTATATATCATCCTATTTTAAATCGTTCACATAACTTAGCAAATTTGAGAAGCAAACCTGAGAAAAGACAAAACAAGTTATGTTCAAAAATCTTAGTACAAATATATATCAGCAAAACCTTAAGTATGTAAACTAAAATAGGGACACATGCATTTAATGACTTTCCTCTCAAGCACAAAACAATCTTTCCAGCCGAAATTATGTTAAAAATCATATCAATAACTAAGCTAAAAATATCTTTAGTCAAAACAAAAGAGGCTTAATCTAGTTGTAGCCTTCCCAGTAAACACCTTCTTATGCAAGGCTGCCTTCTCTATTTATACATTCATTTCATCCCCTTAAAACAAGCCTTGGCATGCCTGAAAGAAAATAAAAGTAAAGCATCACCATATTTTTTCTTAACTCAAATAAGTTCAACAAGGCAGATTCAACTACAGGGTTTCAAATCATCAGGGCGTTCTCTGTTCAACAAAACCTTGCAGGTGAGAAAACATTAGTTTTTAAAACAGATTTAAACCTAAAATTTGTCCATGATATCTGAATACAATCCATCTTGTTAGCCTGTACATTTAGATGGAACAGAGGCATGTTATATGTGTGATTATTGAATGCCTGGGTAGTTTTAAAAATAGGCTCTGTTGTTAATTATAGGTTTGGATTTCTTAATATATTCAATATCTCTACTTTGAATTCGAATTACTTTGTGATTTGTGAATGAAAGTTGTTTGTAACCATGTAACATTTCACTTAGAAACAATCACAGGAATTTAGAATCAATCTTTGTTTTGGAAATTCAAGTTTTACGGTGAAATCTTCATTTTGGTCGAAATTTTCTCAATTAAATTTTCAGATTTAAGTATATATTTGAATTTGAAATACCAAACCATGAATTTTAGTAATCATATCACGAATTTTAGTTTAGTTTTTGGCTTGCAAATTGGGGTTGATCAGTTTTTGGGTTTCGAGTGATTTCCGACGACTGGTGAAGCTTTGGAGGTCGGGGCTTTGGAAGAAGTTTGATTGGTGAACGTCGAGTTAGGGAAAAATGGGAAGCGATTGATTAGCTCACGGTGGTGGTGGCTAGGCGATGGAGTAGGGTTTTATCATCGAAGTGAGAGGGCTGTTTATTCGAGTAAATGGAGATGGCCACGGTTAGTGAGAGGCAATCGTGACGTGAGGAATAGACGTGAGAAGTCGAGGCGAAGTTCTGGTGATACTGACGGGGAAACTCGTGGTCGAGATCGATGGTAATGGTCAACTTTCTGATGAACTGCTCATTCCAGACTTGTGTTCGAAGGTCGTTTTTTTCTTTTGAGCTCAATTTCTTTCTCTGGCTTGTCGGCTAGAAAGAGGGGGTCGAAGGCGGTTTGTGGGAGGTAGCGGTGGTGGTCAGAGGCGTCTCGACCTTTCGTGCACGTGCACCATTCAGTGGTATATTCAGGTGGATGCCGTTGTTTCTGTAGGTTAGTAAATTGAATTGAAGGTAGGGAGGGAGAAGAAGTTTCATACGAATGTTAGCTCGATTACTTTATTTTATAGATCGGGTGTTAATGGAGACGTTTGCGTGTAATTCGAGTATGGTTAGTAAATTAATGTTTTCAGTTCAAGATTCATCAAATTGTAATTAAAAAGATCATTTACTAGATTTTTATTCATGATCAGAGCTTAATAAATCAAAGTAATTAGATGTAATTAAACTTAATTAATCAAGTGGGCAAGATTGATAATTAAGTAATTAGTGAGTAATTAATTAAGTTGTTATTGGATTTATTAGTTAATAATCAAGAGATAATTAATTAGTTAATTGATGCTTAATTAATTAATTATATATTTATAAAAGTAATTATGGAATAATTAATTTGTATTAAGAGATATTGATTAATAATTAAGGTTATTAATCGATAGTTGATAAAAATTTAATCAGTTAATTGAAGGTTAATGAAAGTAATCAAGGATTAATTACCTTGTATTAAAGGAGATTAAGTAATAATTAAGGATTATTAACTGATAAATAAAGGATAATTAATCTGGGATTAGGGATTGATTACTTGATTAATAGAGTTAATCAAGGACGTGATTAATTAATTAAGGTTAGTAATTAATTAATGATTGCATAAGCAAGATTTAGTGATTAATTCTTAAGGAGTTAATTTAATTTAAGTAATTAAACTAATTATGATATGAATTGATAATGCTTGCTTATGGATAATTGGTTGTTGAACGTCTGAATTGGATTGATATATATTCATGAAAATCAAGATTGGTAAAAGAATGTAATTAAGCTAAAGGTTAGTTATTATATGAAATTTAAGAATAATTAACTAATAAAGGTAATTAGAGGATTATTGATTAGTGAAATTAATGGAAGTGATAAATCTTGCTTATTAATGATTGAATGATGATGAGTGCTTTTGGGATTGGTTGATATCTTTGATATGAATTGCTTTGTGATATGAATTGGATGAACAATGATTATCAATCAATTATGAATTGATGTGTAAAAGTGTTATTTGACAATTTAAGTTGAATCATATTTAAATGGGATAACTTGGGTTTAGATGTCATTGGATTCGAAGAGACTGGAGTCGGGTAATAGTAAATACCCGAAACCACTTCGATTTAATATAAATTGTTACGTGAAATCAATAGGGTATAATGGAAAGATCTAAATGAATTGAATCATATAATCTAAGTTCTGGCACTTTATTGCTTTGTGAAATAAGTAAATGTCTGTAGAAACTTGTGAAGTTGTAATTGATATACGTACCCCGGGTTAATATGAGTTATATACTTGTGTATTACATGTTAGATGGGTTTACTCACGCTGGTTTCCAGCCTGACCCGGCTGTTACTTCGATGTAATACTCGGGTCAGACCGAGTATTACAGATTTTCAGGCTAGGACGTTCAGAAGCTCAGGAGGCGAGCTGGTGGCAATATCGCATGGAGTTTATCCGCTGTATTTATATTATTGTTTATCTGAGTCATGATAATTGTATACATATTCAGTAAGTGTATATATGTAAAACTCTTATGTACTAAAATGTAACCGATAGATATAGATTCTTTTATAAACTGTTATTATTTATTATTATATTTTATCTGCTGCGAATGTGAGATGTTTGGTGTTTCTGTTCTTCTTCTTTTATCTCTTTCTTCTTTTTCATAACAATCTGAAATTTTCGGGTTCGAAAATTTCGGGTCGTTACATTTAACTTTGAAATAAAATCATAATTCACAATTTACTAAAGATACAAATTTTATAGAAAACAGGATTCATTTAAAGCAATACCTATTTACAATATATACAATATTCTATATATATATTATAAATATAGAACAATTATTAGATTTAAAAAGATAAAATCTATCAATTAACTATTTATTTTATTGAATTATTAAATTAATTCAAATCTTATTACAAATATTGTCAAATCAATTTAATTTTTATTTCAAATTATTAAATTGATATTGCTTTGAAAATTCCGGGTCATCACATTCCTCCCCCCTCAAAAGAATTTCGTCCCCGAAATTTAAAACAAAGGTAATTTAATAATCTATTTAAGGATTAAATTTTAAAACACAAGCATATACCAATGATATGCTAACAACCATAGCAACCAATTCAACCAATCAAACAAATCTAATTATCCAGAAAAATTCTTGATAAAACTTTCACGAGTTTCCCCGGTATAAATATCGGGCTACTCGCTCTATAGATTCCAAACAATCAATACTACTAAACTGTAGAGCTCCTATTCTTCTATATCTACAGAACTAGACAGCATATCAGACTACAGACGAGTCTGACTCAACAACCAAACTCCATAACTGCTGATTCTAAAACCAGAGATAGACCATACACGTACTCCCTCAGATATACGTGAAACTCATCGAATTCCAGTTATCCAAACTGACAATTCAATTCTGAAAACCAAACACTGATTCAACCAAAACGCAGATGAGATCCAAACATCACCGAGCTAGCTTCTCCAGATTTACCAAAACTTATAGCTCCTTAATCAGAGAAAACCCCAACAACAACGAAGTCTCTAACTTCGAATTCCAAATTTCTCCGTCCCTTATCCACAAAAGCCTTAAGACAAATTCTGGCTGCCAACATCCAAACTGATCAGCTTAGCCCTTGCTGATTCCTCTAAAAACAATCTGAACCATAAAAAACAACCCAACATAATGATCTCCTCAAGATCAATCCAAACCAAAACGTAATTCTACTCCATAAACAGCAGAAGACTACAAACTTCTCCTAATCTGAAAAAGACAAATCAGGAACACTTCCAAACTGCTTCCGCTGCACAACTCTGATCCATAGTAGATAAGAAAATGCTGACGAAGAATCACAAGCACCAACTGGACATTACCTCCCAGAAATATAGCTCTACAGATCCATAAAGAAAACTCAGAAATTCCTCCAAAACTGAGTTGCTTCATCAAATTCCATCTCTAGGAATCATTCTCCAACTAAACAGAACTATCAGTTCCACTCCTGGAATTCTAGTTGATAAGAAAACTCAATCTCCAGATGCTGACGAACTTCTGTCTTCCCAGAAGACATCTAGAAAAATCTCCAACCATCTAAAAGAACAATCAAACAATCGCGAGCCACTTTTGCGATCAACCCAGATAAATTTCCAAATAAAATTGTTCTCTCTTTACCAAACAGAACAACTTACACTGGTCTAGTCAATCCATTGAAGAGACGGATTCACTCATCATCTTCTGAACTCCATCTTCAGAAAAACTACTCAGCTAAGATCTCCCTGTCAGCTCACAGAACACTCTGAGCTGCACTGCTGACACTAATGCCAAAACTTCCTAATCCAAAGCTCTTCGAGAAACTCGGACTTCAAAGCCAACCAGAAATACCACAACATCCTGCTGAATCCAGCCACAATATCGAAGAAGACTTACTTCCCAAACTTGTTCCAAAGAAATATCTTCGGACACATCCATAGTCATTGCATCACATCACGCAGTTACAACCTCCTGACGTATCAAAATACCATCACTTGCTCCAGTTCAACCGACTGATCCAAACCCTACTCACCAAACTCTGCACTTCAAAGATGTCTCCGAACCTTAACAGGTTTCCTTCAGAGATCGATGAAATACTTCAACACAACAAAGCTTACTCGAGACGGTATTAGGTCTACAGTCTCGACAGATAAACTTCCAACCTCAACATCAGACTCCAACCAATGGTAGTAATCGTGTTACAAACACTACTACCTTATCTACCTTTATAACCTATATTGGAAAACCTAAACAGGTAACCCAACAGATAGGTAGAAATAGATAAATATATATATAAAATTACAAATACGCTCTCTCAAGAAAGACACCACTCCAGAGCCTAGGTATTCACTCAACCTAATGCTCTGATACCACTGTCACGACCCAACTTCCATATCTCCAAGAAGTCATATCGCTAATAAGAAAGAAAGGGACAGAAAAGAGAAAGAAAGAGAAGAGGAAGAAACAACACATCAGAATCTAAACAGCGGAACGAATAAATTATACTAAAAATATTACATAGTTTACAACCACTATCAGAGTACACAGATATACAACACATACTAGACAGTTATAAACACCTGTCTAGTTATTACAACTCAATACAACTCAGAGACAACACAGAACACACAGCGGAATACTATATATCTAACGCAGAAGCCTCCTACTCCATTGCTCCTCCAATATTCGTCAAAGCCGACCTGAATCCCTTGGCTACTCGTAAAAATTTGAGTACCCAAGAGTTTATGAAAACAAAAGATAAACTCCGGGTGAGACATGGGTCTGGTGTGAGTAACAGGTTAAAGTTTCTTAACTTTCAAAAACCTTTTTAAAAGAAAGGTATCATGTAAGACTTCCCGCACATAAACATGGAAAAGTTTTTACCTTACGCTAACCAAAACATTTGATAGGAAATCCAGTGATATTATAATAGGTCTAGGGTTTTCAAGTAAATATGAAATAGCCGAAATTGTTACATTCATTAAATTCCACCTACTAGCCACAAAAGTGGGTAATACAATCAAAAGCGTTGGCACTTATTGGATTTTGGATTCCATACAATGGCAGGGCTACTGGGGTACCGCCCATCACGGTACGTGGCCTAGATCAACGTACCGAGGAGTACGCCTGCTCCTCTACAACACAAAGCCGGACCCATTCCTTACTGAACAGTTTCGAACAAGACAACCCCGCAGTTGGCGTGCGATTCCAACTGCCCACTAAGCCGAATAAAAAGGGACCTCTAGACAGGGGAAAATCTTGCCCTTCAGTGGGAGCTACCCACGAAGCCTTGCTGCACCTCCCCTGTTTTAGCCATTCCCGGTTGATGAGGCTTAGGCTACGATGACCTTTAGAGAATACATCTCTTAGAATGCTCATCGTCCACCTGACGATGTGCTGAAAGCATTCAATCCATACAAGTTCGTTCCAGGTTTGAACGAAATCGAAGGCATTATCTCGTTACACTCGTTTTGGAATCACCTTCAGAGTTAACGACAATAACCCTTGCGCTCTGAATCTCCATCACGAATCTATAAGTACTATTCCCGTCAAACTCATCACGGAATCACCCACAGAGTTATACTGACGTATAGTTCTTACACCTCGAGTCTTCACTTGCTCCACTTTGGATTCACGACCTAAAGTTTAATTGGAATCGATGTGGTTTTCGGATATCCAAATATGGAAACCCGATCCCGGTCTCATCGAAAACCAAAGCGTGTCTTTTAGGTCCAAGTTGTTTTAGATTTTAAAACAATTCAATTACATTATCTATATACACATAGATAGATAATTCAAAGATTCACAATAGATAATTATCGTTATCATAATCACAGATAATCCACATTTATCACTATCAAAAGATAATCCATATCAATATCACAATGCAACCAATGCATCCATACCAATCAACATTACAAATCTCATCTCTGAGATTCAAACCATTCAAGGTAACCAATATCAACCATCTATAAGTAACGACTTATAATCATACCATCTATAATTAATTTAAAATGAATTAAATTAATTACATTATCTTTAATTAATTTAAAATGAATTAAATTAATTACTTACACAATATAAATCTTGCTTATATTATCATTAATTAATTACAAATTAATTAATTGATTAACCACTAATTTATCATCTTTGTTAATCAATCCTAATTAATTATACTTTAATTAATTTCACAAATTTAATTACTCTAAACCAACTACGGTAATTAACCTTTAATTACTTCATAAATTAATTAACTATAATTGATTACATTTAACCTTAATTAATTACAATTAATTAATTACAATTAATTAATTATACTTAATCATTTATTATTAATTAATTAATCTTAATTAATCAATCTTCATTACATCATTAATTATATTAATTAATGACTCTTAATTATATTTAATTAATTACTCAATTAGATTAATTATTTTCAGTAATTAATCTCATTTAAACCATAATCATTAATCACCTTTGATTAATCTCAATCTGTAATCAACTACCCTTAATTACTTATCAAATTAATTACCCCTGAATTAATTCCTTTAATTAATCCCATGATTAATTATACGAGATAATTTAATCCAAATTACATTCACAATTCAACATCATTCACTAATTACATCCAGTGATTATCTCTAATTACTTTACCGAGTAATTTCACTTCATTAATTACATCAGGTAATTATTATCAAATTCAATGTTTAAAATTAATTAAACTTAATTAATTAATTTAAACCAATCATATTAAACTCCATTAATTACATTAAGTAATTAATTCCTTAATTACTTTCTTTAAGTAATTAACTTAAAGGATCTTCAATTGATTAGTATTTAATTAATTGATCTAATTAATTATTTAAAATTAATCATATCAATTAATTATTAAATAATCTTAAGTTAATGACCATCATTAACCATTAACCATTCTTTAATTGTTTTTCTTAAGTACTTAACCTTCATTAATCAAAATTAACTAATCTTTAATATCCAAAAAATCTAATTAATAATCCTTAACTACAAAATTAATTATTCCTAATTAATTAATCTTAACAATTAATTAATTAGCTTAAACCTTTAATTACTTATTTAATTAATCCAAATGATTAATAAATCAAATAAATTAATTATCCATAAATTTCCTTATAATTAATGAATTACAAACTCTTAATTTCTAATTTACTTAAGATCAAACTTTGTTACTACTCAAGTTACCATTTATAAAGTACTAAACAATTTACTTAAATTTTACCTTCAAATTTCATTTTAAATTTAAGGTTCAAAAATGAATTCAAAATATCTTTAGCAGAGTTTTTAAACTTTTTATTTCACAAGTTAAACATATACTCATTTAAATAAGATGTTCAAAATGTCTTAAATCCAAATTCATATTTAAATTCAAATCAATTTTAATTATACTTCAAGCATTACAAATAGTTTAAATAATTTTAAATTTTAAATTTTCTTACATTTCAAAACTGAAATACTTATTTAAAATTTAATTCCAAATTATTCTTCAGATTTTAAAACATTGCTTACCCTTTTAAACTTTATTTATAAATTCGATCTACTCAATTATTTTTAAAGTATTTGACCATTCAAGGTTAAAGTCTTAATTTATTTTAAACTGAGGTTTAAACTTAAATTTTGAATTCTAAATTTCAATCTTGGATTTAAAATTTGGTTTAAACCTTTCTTTCCATTTACAAGCTTCAGTTTTACAAATTTATAAAACTAACAGTGCAGGTTTGTTTAAAACCTGCAACCTTCGATTAAACCCGAGACACACAGCATCCTACTTCGAGTCCGCCAACCAATTACTTCGAGCAAAATTCCCAAATCACTGGTAAAGACTCGAGAAAAATTCGAGTATCTCCCCTCTTCAAACCAAACTTTATCATGACCCAAAATTTCTCCGTGCACATGCACCATCAACGCAGTCAACTCCGTTCATCTACGACGATCCCCTCACATCTGCGGTCACCTTCGCACCTTCACACGATCATCAGGTCATCAATTTTCCCTCAAATTTGAATTCAAGCATCCAAGCTCAAATTTGGGACCAAAGACAAAGCCTGGAACTACATCGAACACGAACCTCCGATCGCCGGAGCCTCTACCCTTCCAACCACATCTTCGCCAATACTCAAGCTTCTGATTCCCATAGTTTGGTGGAGCTCGGTCCACGTGAGACTTGGTGACAAACAATATTATGACTAAGCCCTAAACTAGGTTTTAAAACTTTACTGATCAATCTCCGCCGCCACAGTAGCTTGAACACCATCCTGAAATTTTTCCCAACCTCTCTGATCGTTCTACTACCACCAGTGAAGACCATATCCATCTCGGTCAATTGGATCACCCGAGACAATCCCAAACTTCAATTCCAGTTCATCTCAAACTGCTCCTAAATTCTAATACTAAAATTTATAATTTTACTTTTAAAAATCGTCATTTAGGATAAGGTTTCAGTTTATATTCCTGGATTTCTAAATTTAGATGATTTGAATTTTCACTTTTATTAAACTTACTCTGTTCTTTTTGCACTCCAGAAACATTCAATTTAAATTTTAACTTAGTTAAAATTTTAACCATTAACCTATCATTAAACAAACAACTTTTGTAAAGAATCTAAGTCCTACACAGATCAGATAAGATGATAATGAATTTTGATTAAAACTAAGCTTGAAAACAAAGAACAGGCAGGCACACATCCTACATATATGTAAATAGAAAATCCAATCATATACAGACATTCTTAGCTTCAGATATTAACATACAACTACAACTATACTTAAGCTTTTTAAGAAAAGTGTTACTCACCTGAAGCTTGAAGGCAGAGCAATTTCTTTCTTTTTTTCTTCAGAAGGTAGAGTCACAAATTTGATTTGGAAAGTTTGAAAACTCTGAATTCTTTTGCTTTAAAACTGGAAATTTCCTTTGCTTCACATCTTGAATTGTTAAATGAAACTGAGTTGCTTTCTTCTTTAGTTTAGAAAAATGCAGTTGCTTTTGTAAACTTTACATGCATGCTTCATCTTTGAAGCTTGAGTTACTGATGTTTTCAACATGCATTTGTTCCCAGGTTTATATGCTTTTAAAAAAAACTTGCTTAAATTCCAGGTTTGTATACAGAAAACTCCATATTGAAATGATGCGGCTTGTTCAGGTTTGTGAAGTGGGTTTTGGGGATGATTTTCAAGATTTTGTTTTGATTTGAAAACAATTGGTTTGAGAAGTGGATTTGAAGATGTTTCAGATTTTGGTTTTGATTAGAAGAAAATGATTTCAGCTGAAGCTTTTATCTTAGTTTTTTGGAAAAAATGAAGATTAGAAAGAAATGGGGAATGTAGGGAACATCTTTTTTTTTATAAGTGTGTTTGATTTATTTAGAAATTAAAATCAAAAATAATAGGACACTTGTCTCAATTCTTAACATTTGTCAAGTAAGTATGTTAATTAACTAACACATGCTCATTTAATTTGTAAGATGTTTACATTTGTCTTTAATGTTAATTAGTTATAATTAAAAGTTTACTTAGTATTTATTTAAAAGTTAATTAGTATTAATTTAGTATGTTATTATAAGATGAATGCAAACTTATGTTTTAAATGAATTAGTTAATCATGTATTTATTTACATGTAGATAAAATTTAAAATGAATAAATCAAACTATATTTATAAAATTAAACTTATACAAATAATTCAAAATGAAAACAAATTAAAAACATTTATACTTTAGAATTTAAAAACTTTGGATTCAAGTTCAAAATAAAATTTTGAAATCCAGTTTATTTACAAATACAACTACAAATTTGAATTTTGGGAAACAATTATTTTTATTAAAAATTTATTTGTTGAAACAATGTTTTATTATATATTTAAAGATATCAACATTTAATAACTATAAATAACTTATAAAAGAAATTATTTCTTTATTCATAGATTATTTATTTTATTCAATTATATTTAAAAGAAAGTCAAAATAACCTCATTGTATTTTACTTAAATTTAAACTTGAGCTAAAACATATTTTAAATTACTTCAATATTTATCTTATGTATTTAAAACCATATTTATTTATTAAACAGCTTTTAAAAAAGTTTAACTTTTAAATAAAATCATAATTCACAATTTACTAAAGATACAAATTTTATAGAAAACAGGATTCTTTTAAAGCAATACCTATTTACAATATATACAATATTCTATATATATTATAAATATAAAACAATTATTAGATTTAAAAAGATAAAATCTATCAATTAACTATTTATTTTATTGAATTATTAAATTAATTCAAATCTTATTACAAATATTGTCAAATCAATTTAATTTTTATTTCAAATTATTAAATTGGTATTGCTTTTAAAATTCCGGGTCATCACACTGCAGTTCCCTACAAGTATATAATTCACTGTGGGTTGAAATGATACATATCCGAACATACTTTAGAATAGGAGAAAATCGTTATGGGTTGAAATGATAAACCCAAGCGATTTTCATTTGAATTGAATTTAGGATTGCGGGTCGAAATGATATCTACCCGTATATATTTGAATTACGGACTGAAATGATAAATATCTGTATCACTTGGCCATAGGATAGCAAATTATATACAGACACTGTTGGTCTGTTTATATATATTTTAAAATGATTTCTATGGTTTTGAAAGAAAATATATATATATATATATATATGGCTTTATTTAATATTGGAAATGTTTGATATATAAATAATTTTTAAAATAAAGTGATTTAATTAATTTAGTATGTTAAGTAGTAAATTCTTAAATCGATTTTTCAATGATTTGTATAAGTAAGGAAGATAATGTTGTATTTATTAAAATTATATTTAGTTAAAAAATTTACTTAATTAAACCGTTTTGAGACTATTGAATTTGGAATTTTTAGATATGATCTTATAACTTGATTTTCATTTAGGAAATTAAATGAATATTTCCCGATTAAAGAAATTGAAGGAAAATATAGTAAATTGTAATTCAAGGTTATTTAAACGATATTGAATTTATTAAGTGAATATTCCAAGGCTCTAAAATAATGAAGTTAAACCAACATTTATATGAAATTGTTAAATTTAGTTTCGAAAATGTTGAATATTTAAAGCCTTGGAATATATTGGAATTTAAATGTTTATTTTGTGGTTCGAATCTGTATTTGAAATCGATAAAATTTGAATTTTTTTAGTCAGAAACTGAATTGAATGGAAATTGATAAATTTAGATTGAATTAAATTTGAATGGAAAAGTCGAGTTGATTTGAAGCGATTTGTGAAGTTTTGAGTAAATTACAAATACTTTACTTTATAAATTAGTTAGTATATATTTGCCAGTTTGGAAAATAGATATATTTGAAATGAAATGGTATTTAAGTTTGGAAGTATAAATTAATTTGAAATGACCACGGTGTTATAGTGTATATTTCTACATTGTAGATTGTTCCACGGATCCTTAAAGGATGGTGATCTCTACATCCTTTAAGTTAATTGTATTTCATTTGAGATTTCACTTGAGTCGGATTTCTGGATATAAGAATGTTAATCCTGACTCGAGTGTTTTGTGTTTTACTTTAATCTCGGGTCAGCCTGAGTATTTACAGCTTAACTTTGGATTTCTTTTCTAGAGCTAGGAATCGCTGGACATTCTGCTTGTCTAGTTATCTATTCCCTTTCAGTTTCAGTTGTTCTATTTCAACTCTTGTATTTATAAACTTCTATGTATTTGAGATTTCTATTGTATATGTTTTTCAAACTGATATTATGTATTTTGTTTTGATAGTTTGTTATAGTAGCTTCATGAACTACTATGGTATTTTAATTTCCGCTGCGAGTTATTCTGATATTTCGGTGTCTATGATTCGGTGGTTGTATTTCATTTGATTCAAATTTTATCACAATCTGTTATTTTGAATTATTCAAGTCAGACATGTATGGATTATTGTCGATTTGAATGGTCCAAAATAGTGGGTCGTTACATTTGGTATCAGAGCTTTGGTTTTTAGGCAAACCATAGCCTGCAGAGCAAAAACTCATTAGAGATAGGGTAGAGATACCCTAGAATGAGTGAAATCAATCTCAGAATCATTTCTTTATTTGGAAACGTATTTTCGAAGTATAAAATGATTTCTAAATGATTTATAAAGGATTTTCAAATATTATATTAAATCAAGATTTTCTAAGTTTCATCCCTTCTATATCCACCTTGTTAGAAATCTCTTGGTTATGAACCTTATAGATTGGGATTCCTTGTATTTTGGAACGCTCCCACTTGTTCTAAAATCTAGTCTTGCCTTCCCTATTTCTCCTTTTGAATTTTGGAGCATTCCGTAACCCCACTTTGGAATGACCTCTATAAAGATCGGTGATTTCGCAAATCTTTGAATGATTTGTAAAGGGGTGGACTCCTTTACAATTGGCATTGATTCATCGGAGATTTCTGTATCCTTTGTTTACGATGCTATCTACCTTTTGCTCAACCTGGATTCTATCCCTGGCGATCGAATGTCGATTTGCCTCAGATTTCCATGTTTGTTATATTCCTGAAGTCACGGTTGACCGGTTAAGGTCGCCCACGATCTATATAGGCCTATCCATCTTCTATCTTGTTTGATCCGGATTCTTTGTTGAAAGTAAGCTATTTGACATGGCAAAATCAGAAGAGAAGAAAGCAGCTCGTAGAGCACGAAGAGCACTGGCCCGTAAGGAGCAGGAGGAAGCGGTCGAGAAGTGGGAAAAGCTGTGGAGAGAAAGGGCAGGACTTGGTCCTTATGACCATGTCATTTGTTATCGGTGTCAGGAAAAGGGTTATTATGTTGCCATGTGTGGGAAGAAAGGTAAAGGAAAGAAGAAGGGAGAAAGCGTTTCCGATACAAGATCTTCTGCTTTAGATGCTGTCAGGAGGGGCACTTTCCTAGTCGCTGCCAGAAGGTGAAGAAGGTGAAATCTGCACCCACTACATCAGTTGGCCCACCAACTGTTTGCTACCATTGTAGGAGGTTTGGGCATGTAGCCAGGAATTGTTTAAAGAGGCAGCATGGGAAGGAAGTTGTGTACCCACAGTTTGAGAAGGAAGATGGGACCGTGGTGCATTTATGCTAGAAGTGTAGACGTTGGGGGCACATTAAGGGGGAGTGTTCGGGACCCGTTGAAGTACCACCCGAAAGAATTAATACTGATGCCTTGTTCATATAGGGTGGTATTCTGTAGATCTGTTTGTTATCAGTAGTATGTTAGGTGGCATTCGGTGAACTTTATTGCATCTTTTGCTTATCCGAAGTTGTCAAACCAAAAAGATTTATGTGCTCCTATTTTCGTATGATCTGAAATTCGAATCTATTCTTGTTCTGAAATCCATCCTTGAAAAATCCCTTAAAATTTGTGTTTGGTTGTATTTTGAATTTGTACATACATCGAAATTATTATTTTGATAAGGATGACAACTTTTTATATAAAAGTTAAATGTTTTCTATGACGCCCCACCTCTATACCCACGCTAGCCGAGGACACTATGGGGTAATGCCGTCAACTAGCACGGAGGATAAGGCTGTTGAGGAGCGACTATCCGCGTAATTGCTTTGTGCGAGCACCGATATGTTCGATAGTACAACAAGCATCTGGAATCCGACATACTAATACAAACTCAAAGCTACTACCTAGTGGCTATATATATTCTACGAAAACAAATATAGAAATAAACATAACACAAATCAGTCACAGACATCCATATCACAAAGGTGGAAATAGATATGTATATATAACACATGAAAGTGTACATCAGAGTAGTGGTCACACAAGATCCACAATGGCAAAAAAGAATAGCTACAAGTGCTAGACAAAAGAATATGGATACATCTATGAGTCTATATCTCAAATGTATACAACAAAACCCACTAATCTAAGTAGTTAGCCAAAAGTCGGGGTGATAATCCCAGATGTGAAGTCATGCAGAAGCACCTGTAACATCTCGGTCTGACCCGAGTATTATTTAATAATAAAATAATAAACGGATCAGTCTAGCTATAAATATCAGATAAAATGATATAGAATAACATATATGACATAAATATATAATAACCATAAAGCCATACTGTGATAAGTATGCAAGTGAAAAATCAACTAGGGATTAATTAATATCACGAGAATCTTCTCAAAGATCAAAATGAATGTCATACTCCTGATTTACCAAATCACCAAACTATAAATATTGAAAATAATATCAATGTCAATCACAAAAGTTAATGACAAACAAATTCACCAATGCACAAATATTGATAAAACTTATCAGTGTAAATCACGAAAATTGGTGAAACACAAATTCCTGAAATCATCAATGGAAATTCAGAAATCACAAAAAGGGGGAGGCCTATCACAAATCGGGAGCATGAAAACTCACCAACACGTGTATCACAAAATGGAACGCTATTCCATGGTAGCTAACCATTAATTTTGAGCTGAAGCTCCACAAAACGGCCCGCAGACCATGGGTCGCTACCCCACCAATTTGAGCCGAAGCTCCGCAGAAACGGGGTTTAGTCTCCCTCGTAGGCCAAGAGACATCGCACCATTGCTAGTCTAAATTACAAGAATGATCATCAACGATCATCAAGAAGTGTTAATTACAGCAAGCTAGTAAATATATGAGCTTAACATCATGTCCCATAACAACTAGATTAACTTAAATATTTATGAACAAATTGTAGATCTCCACTCGAAAATTGTCACAAGAGATTCAATCGAACAAGTTCAAGAATTAACCAACGAGGTAAACGCAAGCGTTTCATACAACTTGTTTTACGAAATCGTTTAATTAGATTTCTCATACGAGTGAGGTAAGGTGACAAATCACAAAAATGATTGTAGAAATGATAAATCCCAAAAATTCACATCGATGATGTAAATACAAATCTAAAGAATTCGATTCCAAATTCATCAAAATGGAAATAGCCTAGCAACTAAACACGGTGCGACCTAGCAGTGGAACGACCTAAGGAGGTAGAGGCTCAAAAGAGGTCGAGCGACCTAACATGTTGCGACCTAGCGTTGGTGCGAGACATAGCAGGTGCGACGTAAAGAATGGCGCGACCCAACTGCAAGGCGCGACCTAAGAGGAAATGAAGGTCGAGTGACCTAAGGTGCATGCGACCTAAGGGGTAGGTGCAACTTAATCAGTTCAAACGACCTAAGGAAAGGCGAGCGACTTAAGAAACTCACGGCATAAGGAGGTGAGCGGCCTAAGGATGGTGCGACCTAAATGCACGCGTGACTTAATGGGTCGAGCGACCTAATTGCGCGAGCTACAAAGCCGAGCGACCTAACTGGAGTGGCCAAAGCCAAGTGACAAAAGGGGAAGCAGTTTAACAGGGTTGCGAGCTAAAGAAGGCCGAGCGACCTAACGACCTAACTAGGTGCGACTTAAAGGGACCAACGGTGTTACCCAAGAGACGCGACCTAACCGGAGCGACCTGGCTGTAGAAAGCCGAGCGACCTTGTAAATGATACGACCTAACATGGGAACGACCTAGCTTGTCGCGACCTAAGCTCGAGAGACCTAACTGCAGGCGGAGAATTTGATGTGTGCAAGCTGAGCGACTTAAGGGTTTGAAGTGCAAAAACTCTCCCAATTTGCAACCAATCGAGCACGGACGCTAGGAGATTATGCCCATAGGCTACCCGGTCGTATTGGCTCCTCGATGCATCACCAAAAACGTGTTCAAACATCAAAGTTAGGATTTTTAAAGATTTGAACCCAAAACACTAAAAATTGGGATTTTCACCAATTCAGTCCAAACCCAAAAGCAATTGCACATGAATAAGTGTTAGGAATTCATACCTAAAAATCAAAGATAGTTATAGACAAAGATGTGAGATAAAAATCTCACCTTTACACAAAAGCAATGAAGGAGAAGCCTAAAAGCAAAGGAGGAATCAACCACACTTGAATCTCTACACCAGAAGCTTGAATTAATGGCTTCTCTTTGAATTTGTAATTGGATGTTGAATTTGCAAATGAACTAGGGCTTGGAGTTTTAATTTCTCATTCCTTCCTCCATTTTTTATGAAGCTTGAGTGTTAGGAAATGAAAGTAAAGTTATGAAGAGAATGGGGTTGGGCTAGAGTAAATAGTTCAGGCTAATGGGCTAAACCAAACCCAAAGCCCAAAGTGAAAAGGTGACAAAATTCCACTAACTCCAAACATATCAATGTTTATACTCAAAAAGATCACAAACGGTGTTTTGAACTCGATGGAAGTGGTTCCGAGTCCTAATTTGACCGTATGCAAAAACTAACTTTTCGGACTAAAATCCAACTAACGATAAAATAAAAAAATTAAATATTTAAATATTTAATCGTAAAATATGCGGGTTGTTACAGACTCCCCTCCTTAAAAAAATTGCGTCCTCGCAATATTTAAGAAGAAAATATAAGGTAACAACCATGAAAGCATATCAACACAAAAGAAGTTTGAAATGTGAAATTCACCTCATGGAGCATGAGAAAGTAAGTCTGGATGTGTTCGCTCGATGAACTCTCTAGATTCCCAAGAGCAATCTTTAGGATTTAAGGACCATTGGGGTTTAACACGTGAACATCTTTATTTCTAAGGCGCTTGACCTCCGAAGCAATAATACGAATAGGATGTTGCTCATAAGTTAAATTAGGTGAAACTTCAATTTCTTCCACAACATCGGGCTCAAGAATAGAATCGAAATCTCGAAGGCACTTCCGTAATTGAGAAACGTGAAACACGTCATGAATAGTAGAAAACTGAGCTGGTAATAAATGGCGATAAGCCACAGAACCAATACGTTCGGTAATGGGAAATGGACCAATATATCGAGGCGCTAATTGGCCCGATCGACTGAAACGTACAACACCCTTCATAGGTGAAACATGAATAAACACAAGATCTCCCACAGAACATTCTAATTTCCTTCTCCGGTTATCGGCATAGGATCTTTGCCTACTCTAGGCTTCTTTCATCCTATGACGAATAAGGTCAATTTTTTTCTATGGAATCACGAATAAAATCTGGACCTAAAACCAACTTCTCACCGGCCTCAAGCCAACAAGAAGGAGATCGGCATGGCCTTCCATAGAGTGCCTCAAAAGGAGACATACCAATACTAGATTGGAAGCTATTATTATAGGAAAACTCAACAAGAGAAATATGATCTTCCTAACTTCCACCAAAATCAAGAACACATGCATGAAGAAGATCTTTAAGAGTTTGATTCACACGCTCAGTTTGTCCATCGGACAGGGGATGATAAGCGGTGGTAAAATTAAGCTTTGTTCCCAAAGCTTTTTGAAGACTCTTCCAAAATCCACTAGTAAACAATGGATCACGATCACTAACAATAGAAGAAGGAACTCCATGCAATTTTACAATTTCCTTGATAAAGAGTTTGGCCAAGAGAGGAACAGTTCGATTGGACCAAACGGGAATAAAATGGGCGGATTTAGTAAGTCTATCAACTATCACCCATAAGCTATCATGACCCGAACAAGAACGGGGAAGGCCGTCAATAAAATCCATGGAAATTTGGTCCCACTTCCAAATTGGAATTTCTAAAGGTTGCAATAACCCACCAGGCCTTTGGTATTCGGCCTTAACGAGTTGGCAAGTCATGCAACACTTAACAAAGTTAGAACATCAGATTTCATTCCCTCCCAATAATAAAGTCGCTTCATATCTGCGTACATTTTACTACTACCGGGATGAATGGTAAATTTAGAATGATGAGAATCTTCTAAAATGTCTTTACGAAGATTACTAATATTTGGCACGATAAGTCTACCAAATTTTCGAATACCGCCACGAGAATCAATATCAAAGTCTTTCAAACCTTCAATATCAATTTTATCCCTAAAATTTTGGCCAAGAAGAGCCAATTCGGGATCTAGCTTTTGAGCTTCAAGAATGCGGTCTAAAAGAGAAGGAAGAGCCTCAAGGCTACATAAAACAAGAGATGAACATAAATCGGAAACACGATCTCGAATCTCACAAGTGGACAGAATTCTGAGATCATTCCATTCGGATATCATCATAGAAACAACCGCTTATTGCTTTCGACTAAGTGCATCCGCAACACGATTTCCCTTTCCGGGAGTATAAAGAATATCAAGATCATAAGCTGCAAGAAATTCGAGCCAACGTTGTTGATGCAAATTAAGTTCCTTTTGTGAAAATAGATACTTCAAGGATTTATGATTGGTGCAAAGAATAAATTTTTCTCCTAAAAGATAGTGATGCCAAATACGAAGGGGGAAAACATTAGCCGCGAGTTCTAAATCATGAGTGGCATATCTAGTCTCGGCTGGCATCAATTGCCTAGAAGCATAAGCAATAACACGTTCTCTTTGCATAAGAACGGCACCCAAACCAACGCGACTAGCATCGGTATAAATAATAAAATCTTGGTTTCCCTCGGGAATCACAAGAATAGGAGCATCGGAAAGGAGTTCTTTTAATTTCTAAAAAGAAGCTTCACATTTGTCCGACCAAATGTACTAAACTCCCTTCTTTGTCAAGCTAGTAAGAGGCACAGAAATTTTGGAAAAGTCCTTTATGAAACGGCAGTAATAACCTGCCAATCCAAGGAAACTACGAATCTCCGTCACACTCTCCGGTCTCTTCCAATTTTGAATCGCTTCAATCTTTGGAGGATCCATGGAAATTCCGAATTCGGAAATAATGTGACCAAGAAACTTCATACGAGATTGCCAAAAGTGGCATTTAGAAAATTTTGCTTTTAATTGATTGCTCCTAAGAGTTTCCAACACAATCCGAAGATGTTTTTCATGCTCCTCCTCGGTTTTAGAATACACAAGAATATCATCAATAAAGATGAGAACAAATCGACCGAGGAAGTCTTTGAAAACTCTATTCATAAGGTCAACGAAATAAGCCGGAGCATTCGTTAAACCAAATGGCATAGCAAGCCATTCATACGATCCGTAACGAGTACGGAAAGATGTCAAAGGAATGCTATCCTCTGCAATACGAAGCTGATGAAAACTGGTAGCTAAGTCTAATTGTGAAAAGACTCTAGCACCACTAAGTTGATCGAATAGATCATCAATCCGAGGTAAAGGATACTTATTCTTGATTGTAAGATCATTAAGCTTGCGATAATCAACGCAAAGCCTAAGTGTTCCATTGGATTTCTTCACAAAAATAGCCAAAGCTTCCCAAGGAGAGGAACTAGAGCGAATAAATTGCTTCGTCTCCAATTCGGATAATTGTTTGTGCATCTCCACATTTTCTTTATTGGACATACGATAATGAGGACGAGTAATAGGTTGAGCTCCAGGGATGAGATTAATTCTGAACTCAATTGCTCGCTTAGGTGGTAATCCTAAAACAGGCTCAAATATGTCGGAAAATTCACGAACAACGTGAATAAGAGAAATAATATCCTCTTCGTCATCATTATCGTCATCATGAGGATTTAGTGAATATAAAGATGGAACCAAGCTAGAATCTGAATCTTTAAGGTCAATAGAAATCTGCCTAACAGATTGAGGATGTTGAAGATGAATAGTCCACTCAGGACATAGGATTTGGGCTTTATAGCAGTTAAGACAATCCATTCCCAAAATCATTCCAAAGCCTAAGTAGCGCATAACATACAAATCAGCTCGGAAAGAAAAATCACACAAAATAATCTTGACATCTTTACACAATAAACTGATTGTTGCGGATCCACCAACCGGATTCGCAATTCTCAAAGAAGTCATTAAACACAAAACATCCAAAGAAAAAGTATCAACAAGTTCTTTTGAAATAAAAGAATGGGACGCACCCGTATCAAAAAGAACTTGAAGAGGATGATCACGAAATAAAATAATGCCATCAAGGATAGAATGAGAAGTACCTTTACCACGAGATGTGTTTCCAAGGGCTTGAGTAACATTAAGCTTCCCTCCTTCCTATTTTTAAGTTTGGGACAAGAAGATAAATAATGATCCGGGCTTTTGCAATAGCGACAAGTACGAGGCTTTGAACACTTGTTTGTATAATGTTCCTTAGAACCACAGTTGTAGCGTTGCCCACTACTTGAGGTAGAAATCTTAGTTGCCGAAGGGACTTGCTTCCCTTTCTTATTGTTGGGATAAGGACCCTTAAACTTATTAGGCCTTTTCTCATTGTTGAAGTTTGGTTTGGCACTCACAACTTCTACATCACTCTCCCTATCTGCCTCTTCAAGACGAAGAGCGATATCAACGAGTTGATCAAAAGAAACTTCTAATTTTAGAAATAATGGCTTCTTGAGATTTTTATTCAAGCCATAGACAAATCGTTGATTTTTCTTCAATGGGGTGTTTATGTACTCGACCCTGTATTTAGAAAGTGATTCAAATGATGCGACATAGTCTATCATAGAGGATTCACCATGAACAAGGTCAATGAAACGGCGAGCCAAAGTCACCTTCTCAGCTTCTAGCACAAATTTTAATTCGAAGCGTTCCCAGAATTTCTCCCAAGTAAGATCCGGTTCATTTATTTCAGAAATCAGAAGCTCATACCAATCTAATGCTCTTTCTTGGAGCATACTAGAGGCCACCTGATCACGGTGAAGATCAATATGATTCATGCGAGAAAAGATTCGATCGCACGATCTCAGCCAAGCCTGGACTTCAATAATGGTTTCACAACCTTTGAATGGCTTTCCACCCAAATTCGTATAATCGCTGCATAAACGTGCAAATCCAGACCAAGGGTGAGTTGACTCTGGATTAGATCCGGCTGCTTGAGCATTCCTCACTAGATCAAGAAGCTGCTAGGAAGACATAAATACTCCATCTTGGGGAGTAGCACGAGATTGACCAGTGTTGGGACGACCAGGTCTAACCATTTCTCTTCCTTTAGAAAGAAATAAAGAAGAAGGATATGGTTATTCACCAAATGAATATCAAGTAATCTTGATAGATAAACGAGGGATCACAAAGAAAATAGGATGAATCGGTACGAAGACTCGAATTAAATCCTAAAGCATGGCTCCTAAGATGGACTTAGGACGATGATCCTTGCAAGATTATTCTACATTGTTCCGAAGATTTGCTTTGATACCAAGCTATGACGCCCCACCTCTATACCCACGCTAGCCAAGGACACTACGGGGTAATGCCATCAACTAGCGTGGAGGATAAGGCTGTTGAGGAACGACCATCCACGTAATTGCTTTGTGCAAGCACCGATATGTTAGATAGTACAACAAGCATCTGGAATCCGACATACCGATACAAACTCAAAGCTACTACCCGGTGGCTATATATATTCTTCGGAAACAAATATAAAAATAAACATAACACTAATCAGTCACAGACGTCCATATCACAAAGGCGGAAATAGATATGAATATATAACACATGAAAGTGTACATCAGAGTAGTAGTCAAACAAGATCCGTAATGACACAAAAGAATAGCTACAAGTGCTAGACAAAAGAATATGGATACATCTATGAGTCTATATCTCAAATGTATACAACAAAACCCAATAATCTAAGTAGTTAGCCAAAAGTCAGGGTGATAATCCCCGATGTGAAGTCATATAGAAGCACCTTTAACATCTCGGTCTGACCCGAGTATTATTTAATAAGAAAATAATAAACGGATCAGTCTAGCTATGAATATTAGATAAAATGATATAGAATAAGAGATATGGCATAAATATATAATAACCATAATGCCATACCGTGATAAGTATGCAAGTGAAAAATCAACTAGGGATTAATCAATATCACGAGAATCTTCTCAAAGATCAAAAGGAATGTCATACTCCTGATTTACCAAATCACCAAACTATAAATATTGACAATAATATCAATGTCAATCACAAAAGTTAATGACACACAAATTCACTAATGCACAAGTATTGATAAAACTTATCAATGTAAATCACGAAAATTGGTGAAAAACAAATTCCTGAAATCATCAATGGAAATCCAAAAATCACAAAAAGGGGGAGGCCTATCACAAAACGGGGGCATGAAAACACACCAACAAGTGTATCACAAAATGGAACGCTATTCTATGGTAGCTAACCATTAATTTTGAGCCGAAGCTACACAAAACGGCCTGAAGAACATGGGTCGCTACCCCACCAATTTGAGCCGAAGCTCCACAGAAACGGGGTTTAGTCTCCCACGTAGACAAAGAGACATCGCACAATTGCTAGTCTAAATCACAAGAATGATCATCAACGATCATCAAGAAGTGTCAATTACAGTAAGCTAGTAAATATATGAGCTTAGCTTCATATCCCAAAACCACTGCGAACAAATTGTAGATCTCCACTCGAAAATTGTCACTAGAGATTCAATCGAACAAGTCCAAGAATTAACCAACGAGGTAAACGCAAGCGTTTCATACCACTTGCTTTACGAAGTCGTTTAATTGGATTTATCATACGAGTGGGGTAAAGTGACAAATCACAAAAATGATTGTAGAAATGCAAATCACAAAAATTCACATCGATGATGTAAATACAAATCTAAAGAATTCGATTCCAAATTCATCAAAATGGAAATAGCCTAGCAACTCAACACGGCACGACCTAGCAGTGGAACGACCTAAGGTGGTAGCAGCTCAAAAGAGGTCGAGCGACCTAACATGTTGCGACTTAACGTTGGTGCGAAGCATATCAGGTGTGACCTAATGAATGGCGCGACCCAACTGCAAGGCGCGACCTAAGAGGAAATTAAGGCCAAGCGACCTAAGGTGCATGCGACCTATGGGGTAGGTGCGACTTAATCAGTTCAAACGACCTAAGGAAAGGCGAGCGACTTAAGAAACTCACGGCATAAGGAGGTGAGCGGCCTAAGGATGGTGCGACCTAAACGCACGCACGACTTAATGGGCCGAGCGACCTAATTGCGCGAGCTACAAAGCCGAGCGACCTAACTGGAGTGGCCAAAGCCAAGCGACCAAAGGGGAAGCGGCTTAACAGGGTTGTGAGCTAAAGTAGGCCGAGCGACCTAACGACCTAACTAGGTGCGACTTAAAGGGACCAACAGCGTTACCCAAGAGACACGACCTAACCGGAGCGACTAGCTGCAGAAAGCCGAGCGACCTAGTAAATGGTACGACCTAACATGGGAACGATCTAGCTTGTCGCGACCTAAGCTCGAGCGACCTAACTGCCGGCCGAGAATTTGATGTGTGCAGGCTGAATGACCTAAGGGTTTGAAGTGCAAAAACTCTCCCAATTTGCAACCGATCGAGCATGGACGCTAGGGGATTATGCCCATAGGCTACCCGGTCGTATTGGCTCCTCGATGCATCACCAAAAACGTGTTCAAACATCAAAGTTAGGATTTTTAAATATTTGAACCCAAAACACTAAAAATTGGGATTTTCACCAATTCAATCCAAACCCAAAAGCAATTGCACATGAACAGTGTTAGAAATTCATACCTAAAAATCAAAGATAGTTATAGACAAAGATGTGAGATAAAAATCTTACCTTTACACAAAATCAATCAAGGAGAAGCCTAAAAGCAAAGGAGGAATCAACCACACTTGAATCTCTACACCAGAAGCTTGAATCAATGGCTTCTCTTTGAATTTGGAGTTGGATGTTGAATTTGCAAATGAACTAGGGCTTGGAGTTTTAATTTCCCATTCCTTCCTTCATTTTTGATGAAGCTTGAGTGTTAGGAAAGGAAAGTAAAGTTATGAAGAGAAGGGCGTTGAGCTAGAGTAAATAGTTTAGGCTAATGGGCTAAACCAAACCCAAAGCCCAAAGTGAAAAAGTGACAAAATTCCACTAACTCCAAACATATTAAAGTTTATACTCCAAAAGATCACAAACGGTGTTTTGAACTCAATGGAAGTGGTTCCGAGTCCAAATTTAACTGTATGCAAAAAGTAACTTTTCGGACTAAAATCCGACTAACGATAAAATATAAAAATAAAATATTTAAATATTTAATCGTAAAATATGCGGGTTGTTACATTTTCGATAAGGATTATATACCGTTTAAAAATGCAAATTTGAAATTTCGAAAGGATTTGAAATCTTTAAAATTATATATAAGAATTTGGATTTATATAAAAATAATTTATAACTGAAGGGTTTTAATTTGAAATTTGAGAGATTGAACTCCGGTATTTTGAAATTGGTTTTAAGATTTTGGGAAATATATAATAATAGGATTTAAATATATTTTTCGAATAAGGAATGTTTCAAATGTAATTGAATGAATTCTGATGATTTTGAAGAAATTTCAAAAGAAGTTTTCAAGAAAATAAAAGTCCAGAACCCACTTATGTCGCTGGAAAATAATTTCGGTGATGAATGCATGCATCATCGACATTGATTTTCGAGTTTCTGAGTGGGGGAGAGGCCACTCTAGTAGCCTTGCTATGCGAGTGATTTTATGAAACCAATTTTGATTTCAGATTTTGAAGTATGGTTTGATATTCGGAAGATGTATGTATGTGTGTGTGTATATATATATTGGAAATGATTTAAAGTGAGCCAGTGTTCAGTCCTTGAGTTTCAGATTTGTTTTGGTATAAGCTTATCTATTGAAATTGATTTCACCAACTATTTTGAAGGTTCGAGCACTTCCAAATCGATGTTAAATTTTCAAAGCTAAGAAATTTCGAAGAGTATAAACTATTTAATAAAGTATATAAATTTGGTTTTCTATGCTTAAAGTTTGAAGAGTATGACTTAAATAAATTTGAAGCTTTTGTTAAGTAAATAATTTGCAAAAGTTAAATTGGATATTTAGAATAGAAACAAATAGTTTAATGGTTTTAAAGGGATAGTTATAAACTTGGAAATCTTTTTAGGTAAAATTGATTTTGAGAAAAATATTTGGTTTTGAAAATAGATTGGAATGTAAACCCAGTACTTATATGATGATTTTGGAAATGAATTTGTTTGACCTAAATTAGGTCAATATTTGGATTATTTTCTAAACCTATTTTTTGGAAACTTTGAAATTGAAGATATTTAATTTGGAAGATAACTTGGTGAAATCGTATATGATTTTGAAAATGAATTGATATTGAAATGATTTGAAATTGAGGACCTTGTATTATTAAGTACTTGATTTGGGAGTTTTCGAACTTATATAAAATGGAATTGTATAAGTATAAAGATGATTTGAAAACTATTGGTTTGAAAGGTACTCAATTTGGAATGAGAAATCTAATAAGTGTGATTTGATATACTATTGATTTTGGAAAGTATTCAATTTGAAAATAAAATCTTATATAATGGGCTTTATATAAGTATGATATTTGAAAGTGATTTGAAAAAGCTACTATATGATATATATTTTCGAAGTAAAGATATGGAAAGGTCTTTTGCTTGATATCCGCTCTGTGGCCACATTGTGGATTCATTCTATCGATATTATTCTCTCTGATTTTTGGTTTTCCGGATGTGATACTCGAGTGTCCCACCGTGGCGTAACCCATGGTTTTTTTCTTGGCACGACTGCGTAGCGTAATTCGCCTGGCTGAGATGGCCCAGGGGTACGGATGTTTCTTGGGGGATTCAGGCGTAACCATTGTGTATCCTGTGATCTACGTAGGTCATTTTTAGTAGCGAAATCTGCAGGGCTGAGAAAGCTTACGGATACGGATGTTTCCTGGGGAATTCAGGTGTAACCTTTGTGTATCTGCGGTCTACTAGTCATCATGGCAAAATTCACAGGGCTGAGAAAGCTTACGGATATGGATGTTTCTCGGGGGATTCAGGCGTAACCTTTGTATATCTGCTATCCATGGTTGGACAAAAGGTTTGGTTGATTTGTCTAGATTGTACTATTCATATCTGTTTTTAAAAGTTTTTCAAGTATTTTCACTGGGTGTTGAAACAAGTCTACTAAGTACCTGGAGAATTCTAGCATTACGCCTGATCAACGCACTGCCAGAGTCTACAGGAACAAGGATAAACTTGTTAAGACATCGAGTTATAAAAGTATTTTGATAAAGTATCACATAAACGATATTTTGATCATTTATTTTACCTTTCTAAATAATTGAAATTTATATAATTTTAAAATAATGGTTCATCCTTGTCTTTCAACCTCTCTCCCCTTCTAGCCAGTTCTAGTTTCCACCTTGCTAAACATACCTATAACAATAGTTATCAGGTATAATTTTAAACTTCTTGTCTTCTTGTCTTTGTCCTATTTCATTCTTTTTTTTTGTCTGTGTTTTCCGTACCTCGTTCCTTTTCGAAGACGAAAAGTTTTGAGTGGGGGAGAGTATAACGACCCGTAAATTTTGATAAATAAATTGGTTGAATTGATAAGATTTTTGTAATTAAATTTAGAAAGAAATAAATTTTTTATAATTTATATTGAAGTAAATGTTAAGAATGAATTGTAGCCATGGTTATTAAGAACTAATTATTGACAATTTAAGTAAAATCACAATGAAAATGAAATTGTGTATATTGTTGCACTTGGTATAAAATAAAAATATAAAATAAGTAAATAAGTGTAAGTGCTATATAACTAAAGGAATTTATATATTATTCACAGTAATTGAATGAATTCGGTAATATGTATGTAATTGTAAAATTTGGTTGAAGAATGATAAACCTAAGTGTAACCTTGTCTTGTAAACAATGATTATAAGTTACCTGTTTAATTTGTTGATTGAATTGGAATGGGAAATAAAATTCTAATAAAAATATAATTGAAGGTTACATTAATGGGAATGAGAATGGTTAAGTAAATAAAAGGTAAACAATACTAGTCAAGGTTAATGTATTTATGTATCGAAGGGGATATCAATTAATGAAAAGAAACGCAAATGTCATATTTGGCAAGAATTTCAATATAAGTGGGAATTATAGTCAATGCACAATTGCAAGATTTTAATTGATTTTATTTAGAAAATTGGGAAATAAATTTTAACAAATATAATTAAGTATATTGTTAATGTAAATTATGATAATATTTGAAAGTAATGTCGATTCCATCAAATTTTAAATATAGTCATAATAATGTGTAAAAAGGCAATAAATTATACATTTACTTGACACGTTTTATACCCACTCTTGTTTAATTATTTGGCGTTCTTAATGGTACGTTATTTTTTGATATATTCTTTAGCATACTTACTAAATAAATAATAAACATATAAATTTAAATTATGTTACTTTGCTAATTATTTTGGACGTACGTTTCGTTTTAATTATTGAGTCTATTGTATGCACTATTTAATTTCTTACCTTAGCTGGAAAAAAAATCAAATCATTCAATAACCATGCTTTTCTATAGGAAAGAAATGAAAATCTTGCCTTGTCATTCACGTGGGAGAATTTCCTCTTTCCTTTTTACTTCTCCTTAATTAATAGGAATAAATTCCTAAATTTCCTCCGGCCGTTACTATCTTTATTTCTTGCCCTTTTTCCCCACCTTTTGATTTCCTACCTCTTTATTTACCTATTTATTTATTTTCTACCTTAACTTATTCCTCAATACCCATAGCCGTTCCTTACATGTAGCCTATCAATTCACGTGAAGATACGAAGAGTTCTCATTTTTTCATTTATCCCTTTTTTTAAAATAGGAATTAAATCCCTTCATTTTCTCTTGCCACTTTAAACAAAATTTCTTTCCACTTTATCGATTTGAGGCTTCTCTTATAAATACAAATCACACGTACATACCCTACTCCATTTCAATAGACCTTCATCTCCTCTCTCGCGTGAAGCAGCAAGTAAATGACTGCATGCTTTTCCTTTATTTTCTCTTTCTTCTTCTTTTTCATTCTTTTCTTTTGTTTTCTTCTTTTTATATTGCTTTTGCTTTTCCTTTATTTTAAGTATAACATGTTTCAAGTATATATTTTAAAATATAAGTATGTGTATATAGTGCAGTGCAAGTATATATTAAATTTAAAGTTATAAACATCTGCATTTGTTCTATGGTCAGTTTTATATGAGTATTTATTAAAACTTGTTTAGTCTGACTTTTGAATATACATTGGGTTTTTGCATACTGTTTATATATAATATAAGAAGTTTAAAACTCTACATACTTTTATATATCATATAATAATTTTAGAATAGTTGGATTTCAATCTATATGATTTCATCAGAGAAATATCATGAACACATATTAGTCTATATATTGTGTAGATGAGTTTGAATTCTACGTTCATATCTTGTTTTAACATATAATATACATACACATGTTTTGATTTAATTGGCACGTGTCTGAATAGCTTGCATACATAGTTTACACCTATACACATATACGACCTGCATTTTTCATATATGTGACATTTTAAGTCAGGGCCTATTGTTTCTATACTTGGATTTAAATGGAAGGTATAATTTTAAATATGTAACGTGTTTAAGTGTAACATTTATGCGGTTACATATATAGTAATGGTTATATACTGCTACCTGGGTTGCGTAAGAATTATATGTTGATTTTAAAGTAAGTCACTTTGATTTTATAAGGGGTATTGAGTTTAAATTATATATTAGGTATGTATTCTAAATATGGGTTTGGATATAATAATGATTTTGTATATACCCATAAACATTTTGATTTTTATTATACATATGCTTTAAATTCAATATATATGTTTAAAGTTTAAGATTGATTTAAAAATATATATGTATTTGTTTCAATATATATATTATATATATGTTTTAAGTGTGATTTAAGGTCTGCACTTAAATTTTTAGTCTACACATTTGTAATGTATAAAGATAATGTATATAAATTCATGCCTGCGTTGCCGTACAATTTTAAAAGAATATATATGATATTAAATGAAAATTGATTTTTATATTATATATACACAAAGGGTTACTTTTATAAAGATTTAAATTTTAGATGGTGTTCGCATATTGGTTTGAAGTTCGGGTAATATAGTATACAAGTATTTATTTCAGTCTTATGTATATATGAAGATTAATTTTATTTATTGGTTTTAAACTAAATATTGATTTCATATATATTTAGTTCAAATTTATATCAACTGATTCTATCGTTCACTTCGATTTCCCATTATCAGCCTTGTCCGTCGTGCTTATTTTCTACATCAAATCTTGTCCATCCCGCGTTTCTTTGGATTTCGTAGTTCACTTCATTGTCAATCTCTCTAACCTAGAAAGGTGAGCAATCACTCACGGTTAATGTTCTTATATTTATTAAGTTTGATTTCAATTGAAACGACAATTGAAATATGCTGCTAGTTTGAACTGTTATTTATTTAAATTGTTGTATATGCTAGTATCTGTAACTGTTCACCTATGGGATATGACACCATATTGTGTTTTTATATTATATTATTATTGATGATATATGCCTGTTTTTATATTCTATATTCTCTGTTATCACTCTGGAAGTTCCCTGTTAGTACTATGGGTTGAAATGATACATACCCGAACGTACTTTAGAATAGGGGAAAATCGTTATGGGTTGAAATGATAGACCCAAGCGATTTTCATTTGAATTGAATTTGGGATTGCGGGTCGAAATGATATCTACGCGTATATATTTAAATTACGGATTGAAATGATGAATATCTGCATCACTTGGCCATAGGATACGAAATTATATATAGACACCGTTGGTTTGTATATAAATATTTTAAATTGATTTCTATGGTTTTGAAAGGGAATATATATATGGTTTTATTCAATATTGGAAATGTTTGATATATAAATAAGTTGTAAAATAAAGTGATTTAATTAATATAGTATGTTAAGTAGTAAATTCTTAAATCGATTTTTCAATGATTTGTATGAGTAAGGAAGATAATGTTGAATTTATTTAAATTGTATTTAGTTAAGAATTTTACTTAATTAAATCGTTTTGTAACTGTTGAATTTGGAATTTTTAGATATGATCTTATAACTTGATTTTGTTTTAGGAAATTAGATGAATATTTCCCGATTAAAGAAATTGAAGGAAAATATATTAAACTGTAATTCAAGGTTATTTAAACGATATTGAATTTATTAAGTGAATATTCCAAGGCTATAAAATAATGAAGTTAAACCAACATTTGTATGAAATTGTTAAATTTAGTTTCGAAAATGTTGAATATTTAAAGCCTTGAAATACATTGAAATTTAAATGTTTATTTTGTGGTTCGAATCTGTATTTGAAATCGATAAAATTTGAATTTGTTTAGTCAGAAACTGAATTGAATGAAAACTGATAAATTTAGATTGAATTAAATTTGAATGGAAAAGTCGAGTTGATTTTGAAGTGATTTGTGAAGTTTTGGGGAAATTACAAATACTTTACTTTATAAATTAGTTAGTATATATATACTATTTAGGAAAATACATATATTTTAAATTAAATGATATTTAAGTTATGAAGTATAAATTAATTTGAAATTACCACGGTGTTATAGTGTATATTTCTACATTGTAGATAGTTCCCCAGATCCTTAGAGGATGGTTATCCCAACATCCTATAAGTTAATTGTATTTCAGTTGATATTTCACTTGAGTCGGATTTATGGATATAAAAATGTTAATCCTGACTTGAGTGTTTTGTATTTTACTTTACACTCGTGTTAGACTGAGTATTTACAGCTTAACTTTGGATTTCTTTTCTGGAGCTAGGAATCGTTGTAGATTTTGCTTGTCTAGTTATCTATTCCCTATCAGTTTCATTTTCTCTATTTCAGCACTGGTATTTATAAAATTCTATGTATTTGGGATTTCTATTGTGTATGTTTTTCAAACTGATATTATGTATTTTGTTTTGAGAGTTTGTTATAGTAGCTTCATAAACTACTATGTTATTTTAATTTCCGCTACGAGTTATTCTGATATCTCGGTGTTTATGATTCTGTGGTTTTATTTCATTTGCTCCAAATTTTATTACAATCTGTTATTTTGACTTATCCGAGTCAGACATGTATGGATTATTGTCGATTTGAATGATCCAAAATAGTGGGTCGTTACATAGCGGGAATAGTGGGGCTTAAAGCCGAAAGACTATATTTGAGGCTATCTGGGAAAATCATAGTGGTAGAAATCGGCTACGGGATATAGTGGGTTATAGGTGGGGCAAATCGGGGCATTAATTACACAGGTTTGGTCACCATGTTTTGGATGTTTATGATATGTCTGTTTAATGTGGAAATGATTCACGATATAATACACGTCGAATTTACACCAAGGAATCACTTTCCTTTATAAAATGAAATGATATGTATGGCATTAGTAAACCTTTTTAAAATAGTTTAAACATGATTTATAAATGATTTATAAACATTAAAACCCATTTTGGCAAAGTTTGAAAAGTTTAAAGATTAAAGTAAAAATAAGCCGTCGTGTTTCGGTAGTTCACGATCTCGTGACCTGAAAAGTTAAGCTGACGTGTAGAATGAAATATGTGTTAGAATTCTTTGCAATAAGAATTTTCCATACCATAATGAATACAATGTTCAAAGAAAAGAAGAAACTCAAGATTTCATTTAGTAAAATTTGAGACATGCTGAAATCAAGTTTTCAAAAACGTCACGCTTTGGCAGTTCGAAAACAAAAATGGAAAAATCTTTAAAATTGGTATTTTTATATCTTTTAAAACAAACTTCATTAAACATACTAAAATGTTTTAAAAGGGATTTGAGTTATAAAAATGGACATATGTAGAATGAAGTTAATGTTTTGATCAAAGAAGCTTTTAAAAACACTATTGCAGCACTATCTGGTAACTTTTGAAATTAAGGTTTAAACTTAGGACGTTCATCCCAAATCTTTTGCAAATGTTTATCAAATAATAAATCAAATATTTAAATATTTTAGAGTTGATCAAATAACGTGACCACCTTATGGGTGGCAAAGAGATAGTCTCTAGACCCGAGCTTGGACAACTAGTGTTTAGGTTCTGCTCTAGTTATCCGGACTGGTCCGACGGAGAGGATAGTAAATTTGATTTACTCAGACTATATTTCTCCAAGATAAAAATAAGTTTGGCAATTTCCAAAAGTTAAAAAAAAAAATAAGATTTTATTGATATATGAAACATATCCACTAAACTCTATATTAAATTTCGAGTAGGGAACTCGTATTATCTGTATGAATTTAAAAGGTGATTCCATCGTTATTCGACAAATAGTATAGGTTGGATATGGAAACTAGTATTGAGTTTAATTAATATAATACCTGTGGATCCTATTTACTTAGTGCTAACTGGTTTTTAATTTACTATCTTAGATAACATGGTTTTAACCCAATTGAAGCATATGTCTTGAAAAGAGGTTTAGTGATTCTGTTATACTGAAAAGGGAATGATTTAAAGATGTTATCTCGAAACAGATATTTTACTTGGTAAAAGATATTGATTAATTGAATAATAATCACTTATATACTTGGCATCTTTTATCGATATTGGTTCGGATAAATCGGGGTGGGATTCGGGTGATTCCTATCCGAAAACCACTTCGAACCAATATACATTTGAAAGTGAAAATATGCTGAAACAATGATTTTAAGTACGGAGATATTCATAATGCAGGGCTGCTTTTCACTTATCTCTGGAGTAATTCCCTTATCATATACATGGTGGCAGTGGTTCCTTTAATTTGAAATCTCGATGCAAGGACTAATCGTTATTAATCCTAGAGGTGATTCCAAAATAGGATGTAGTAAGAGAAGTGCCTTCGGCTTCCCATGCATGACCGACTTGTATGGACGAGTGTCAACATTGCATTTCTAAGACCACGTACATTGATTTTTACAAACATACATCCATTTATGGTGCAGGAGGTAACCCCTCTTACACTTAACACCTTTCTCTGAGATGTACGAGCTCAAAGACTGTACTTTGTGGAAATCAATGGTGTGTTGTTAGAAATGGCAATATGACATTCAAAGAGGGATTTATCATGTGAAACGTAAAATGCTACCTTAAGCCTCACACATTGGTAATGGTAAAAACATTGTAGATGTAGCAAGGCTAAGTGGGTTGCACCCATTAGGACATGGTCATCACCTTTCTAGATTACCCTCTATATTTCAGGTATATTGTATATGCTTTGGGATACCACAAATAGGCCAGGAATGACCGAGGTGATAGGATATTCGGTACTATCTATGGTAGAGGTAGGCCGGTTCTGTATAGGTAGAGGTTGGAGCCTCAGGTGCATGCCTCTAGCGATGTACTGTTGGAAGGTCTTGCGTTACCTTGTCATTATATGGAATCTATTATCCAATACAAGCCTTTACGATTTTAGTTGTAAACCTATTGTCCTGGAATTTAATAAACTTAACAATATCGGCTATGATTAACATGTTATCTTAAAGGGTTTTTAAAGAATGTCATTAAAAATAATATCCCTGATTTTACGTTGCAAATATTTGGTTATCATAAGGTGAAAATATGTCTGTGTTTATGTGTGACGTGGTCTTGTGAGGTACCCTTTGATTTCAAAAGCGTCCATTCTTTTGAGATCTCTTTTCTGTTCCATGTATACATATATTTATAGTTATATTAGGTTTTATTAGGCTTTTGAGTTGTCTGTTGCATTAGAACTCGCCAAATATTTAGATCTGCAAAAATTGGAGAAGTTCAAATCTAAAATCATCAACTTAATAGAACCATACAAATCCATCCATGAATCACTACTGATCCATGGGTTTAGGATTTTTCCTAAGTTTCTTAAGATATTTTGCTATTTTTTATGTTGATATTCCCTTGATGCTTCTAAACTTTTCCATCCCTATATCCATTGAAAATGATCACTAAGTGAAAGTATGCTATTGATTGGCACCGATCCGTAGACATGGTAAATCTCCTCTATATTCCTTGTTGCGTGAATATTTCTTATATTCATAGAAATGAAGGAAAATAGGACAAACAATGGACCAATCCAACCATGGATCGATACCAATCCATGGATCTAGCTTATTTTGCCACTTTTCCTTATCTATCCTTTGTACTCGGTCAACCTTGAATCAAAAACCATTTGTTCATCATTTTGTAGTCTCATATCACTAAGATATCACCTGAGAACATTACACGATAACAACCGTTATGTATTAAATTAAGTCCAGTTTAGATTCTATAACCGCATTAAAATATCATAAAATTTTAACTACATACCACTTATATAGTTAATTAGTGCATCTCCCAAATATGATTTTATGACTTTAAAGACGTTTAAAAATGCTTAAAAATATATAGTAAACTACTCAAAATTATAATTTTAAAACATTATAGAACAATTCTATCATAAAATTACAATAAAACATCATAAAATTTTAAGTGCACAGTGGTTATGTAATTAATTATTGCATCTCTCAAATGTTGTTTTAAGGATTTAAAAGTGCTAAATTACTTACAAACAACATTGAACTACATAAAACTAACTATACCATATTTTCTAGAGGACTTTCAAATACATATATAAATAGATACACACACATATATATATATATATATATATATATATATATATATAAGTCTGGAGGATTAATATGTAGCGCACTTCTGATAGAAAGTGGAAAAGATGAAAGGGATGGCCACCTAATAGCCCTAACACCCACGATAATCATGAATAATTAAGAAATCTAGACATAAACCTATACATTTGAAGGATTATGTACAGAAGGGATTAATATATTTAGAAAAGCTTAGCTTACTTTTTGAAATTTAGGCTTTGCATATTATTATTATTCAATGGGCTTAGCTCAAAATCCTAAGCCAAAAGGTCAATATAAAGTAATATTATTCTTAGCTATTTAAGAATACAAGCTATCAAGTAGAAACTAAAGGACGATGAAGAAAGCTTTAAGAACAAGATCAATAAAAATAATGTGCAAAAATACTATAAGACTATGATATCCTCATCATCCAGATATAGGTTTCATGTATAGCTATAAGAAAGGCATCCATAATTTACACATCAACAATGCATGAGTAATGCTCAAAGAAAGATAGGTCAGTGCCAAATGCCAGCAATCTAAAGTCTTAGCTTAGATTTACATTCCTCATCATCAATCTACACCGGCTTAAAATTTCTATAAATAAGCATTGACCCGACACACAAAAATGAGAGAAATTCATATACTAAGTTACAAATTATTGTACTTTCCTAAATTATAGATTTTTGTAAAACTCATTAATGGCAGGATGTAAACTCATTATTGTAAAGCCTTTCATATAAGATCTAGATACTAAAGAAAGAAAGTCTAAAATGGATGTTAGGCCTAGCCTAAACCACTGTAAATGCCTATGTCATCCTTATTTACTCTTTACTTCTTTTATTTTCGACGTGGTTAACAATACATGCCCTTGCATTTCCTCATAAAACTCACTTATCCCCCTTTGGCTATTCAAAGCCTTAGGCAACTAATATACCAATGCTCTTACTACTTATTCGAAAGACTGATGTTAAGCCTTTGATCATTTGTGTAACATCCCTCATTTTGAGGTACGAAGCAAAGAGCTACGAATGTTGTAATCATCCATAGAACTAATTTCTCGTGACAATATATGGTTATGTTAATCAAATCAATAATATTAGAAGCACATGAATATGAAAACTTTTCAAACACAATTTAATAATAAAGTTTCATATTTCATTTCACAATTAAGATTTCATACTCATTATATAATCTCATTCGATCCCATGCTCGGAGAAACTATAATTATTACAAAATACTTCAAAAGCAACATATGAAGATGCCCTTTTAGTTGATCAGGGTCTAATACTTGGTGATTATAAAATTTTCCATTACATTCATTCATGAAAATAAAATGCACAGTGGAAAATAAAAGCTCCATGTAATAGCAAGCTTACCACCTGCATGTCTTCGGATGCTTATTCGTTTAGTTGGAAAACCTGAAAAACCTACTTCCGGCCTACTCAAATGAGAACCTGAGAGCTTAAGGGAAAAAGTGTAACATCCCGGATTTTTAAGCCATTGAATTTGAACATTTAATTCGTTTTAAATGTTTAAAGTAGATTCTTAATTGATTTTGAAATGAATGGATTCGGGTTCAATCAATGAAATAAGCTATAATTTTTAATTATAGTAATTCTGGTTGAATTTGAATAATGGGAAAATAATAATTTAAATATTCGGAATTGAAATAAAAGTAAATCTGGATGTAAATAGTGATAAAAATGGTTTTAAAAATTTATTTTGAGTTATTTGAGTGTAAATAGCGTGGTGGGAATTTTAGAAGAATTTTAAAGTCGATAAATTAATATTTGGTATTTTATATTAATTTAAAAATGAATTTAATATTATTAAAATGCAATTAAATAGATTTTAGTCAGGAATGAGTCATAATTAATTTTTAATGTGATTATGATTTATGGTTAAGTTAATAAAATCTTAGAAGCGAAATTTTAAGCGTTTTCGTTATTTTTGAAATATTGCTCGATTTAATAGACGAGTTAAAATAGCCTTCCGGGGCACAGTCTCGGAATTCGACCAAACCAGTTCCATTAGATCCGTAATCGTTAGTTATTATCGGATTTCAATTTTCGTGGCAATAGGAGTTGTCGTTTGACCGTGGCAGCTCGAAACGCATCGAAATCGTTTTAACCGATTTAATTTAAAATTGACCGTTTAATTTCGTAACTCGCGCATACGATCGAATTAGCTTACGAAGCCCATTCCATTGTGTCCGGAACGCGGAAAAACCCTAGGAACGCCTGTTGGAACGCGCATTTTGGAGATCGTTTGCATATGAGGTTAAGTTGAGAATTATATTAATTAAATAATATTAAACCATTTTATATATTCATATTATTCTCTAAACCCTAGCCTAAAAATGGAGCCGCCGTTCTCTTTTTATTCAATGGCCGGTAGATCTCCATCTTTTTCTTGTTGTATCTCTTTATCCATCGATTAATTATGAAATCATTCAACTGCAAAATCGGAGAGCTCGAGGAGCTCTACTATACCAACGGTCAAGATCGCTTATTTCGCACCGAGGTAGGAGCTACGGCGCTGGTTTCATTCGTCGTTCGCCTTCGTTTCCAGAGCCCTAGTGATGACCGAGCTCGGCATGGCTTCATAGGATGATGGAGTTCGCGATAGGCTTTCATTTAGGGGTAATGGATGGGGGTGTAGTGGAGTATAGGGGGAGCGGCAATTAGGGTATGGAGGCGTTTTTGGGTTCGGCAGTAGCTGTAGACGCGTGAGGGGGAGGGAAGATGATAGTACGGCTGTGTATTTTGGTAATATATAAAAAAAAAGATTTGTTTAAAATTTAAATTCAAACTTTAAAATTTAATATCTCGCTCATACTGTATCAGATCTCAACGAAATTTGCGGCGCCAGAATCGCAGAGACGCGATCTACGCGGTGGTGCAGTTCGGGAATCATTTCGGGCAAGTAGAAATTTGAGTTAAATCGAACGTCGTTCGGTTTAATTTTAATTTCAAACACTCGCCGAAACTCAAGGTGAGTTAATCTCACTCACATCTGGAATGTTAGCTGATTTAAGTAGTTAGTATTTAAATAATTGTGTGATTGGTTGAAATGTTTATTTAAATCAGCCTGTATTGATATATATTGTTGTGCAAATATTTGCGGATGCAGGGAAAACAGGTTGGAGGGATCCAACTGGATTCCTCACAATGTAGTAATTATTTTTATAATTGATAATGATGCCTGTTTATATATTGTGATTGATGAATTTGGAATTAAATTGTATTGTGATATTGTTGGATAAATTTTAAACTCAGAATGTCAATTATAAAGAGAATAAATTGGGTTTTTAAAAAGTAATCAAGGAATGGATAAATAAAGAATTTAAAGAAATATAAAAATTGGATTCTTTTTTGGATGAAAAGACAAAAATGTAAATTGGTAAAATTGGAATTTTATTTAAGTAAATTGTAAATATAGTTTCTCATTGAAGAATTCACCAAAATGTTTTATTTAAAATGTTTTAAACCTATATTGTAAAAATGAATCTCCGGGAATGGGAAATTGTGTTTGAACTTCGGAGGAAGTTATAAGCATGGGATTAGGGATTTATGTCATAAAAATAAATTGAATTGAAATAAATCAGCTGGATTTATATGAAGGATACTTTGGGATGTTTGAACCAAGTTAGTGTTTTAAAAGATTTTATTTAATTAAAGGTTAAAGTTTTAAATGGTTTGAAGAGTATTTTTTAAGAAAAGTTTATTTTGAAGAAGAAATTAATGAAATTTGTTTTACAACTATTTTTTTTAATTGGTAAAGGCTAGTACTATTTTTTTTTTAAACTCCACTTTTAAATTTAGTTAACTAAACTCTTATTTAAGTCGAGTTTATATCTTATTTAATAATATTGTTTAAAATAGCTTTGAAATTTATATTCTGGGTAACTAAATAGAAATAATTTACATATTTTAAAGTATATATCAGAATAAAGTATTTTAAATTGATTTAATTCTAAATTGTTTTTAAACTTGGTTATTTCCAATGGGAATAAATGATAAAAGGATTTACCGGGAAAGGAAGAGACTTTGGGAAATTGTTTTCAAACGAGTTTTGAAACTTGGAAATATATCTTGTAAAGATATTTGAGGCAAACAAATAATGTGGGAAATTATTTATTGTGTGATGGATGTATTGTGAATATAAATTGATAGTTAAATCACCGGCTATCAATATTGGACAAATGCGTTGATCGTTTCGAAGAGACCGGGATCGAGATTTATTTCTCGAAAACCACTTCGATCCGGTTTGTACGTTTCGTGCGAAAAACATGTTCGGAGTCGAAGATGGAGCAATGAAGTGCAAGGGATAGTCGCTACTAATCCTGAGGATATTTCCAAAATGGATGTAGTAGGAGTAGTGCCTTCGTTTCCGTTCGAACCCGGGACGGACTTGTATGGACGAATGCTTTCGGAACATCGTCAGGTGGGCGATGGGCATTCTAAGTGAAACGTTCTAAAGGTAACGCTAAGCCTCAAGCCTCATCAACCGGGAATGACTGAAAATCAGGGGATATGCAGCAAGGCTTCATGGGTAGCACCCACTGGAGAGTAAGGTCATCCCTGTCTAGATGTCCTTTTTTTTCCAGCTTAGTGGTCCAGTTGCTGATCCCAACCGTGGGGTGATCTTATTCGGAACTATCCAGTAAGGGATGGGTCCGGCCTTATGTTGCAGGGGATCGGGAGTGGTCCTCGGTACTGTGATTTAGACCACGTACTGTGACAGGTGGTACCCCAGTGCCTAGTCATTAGTTGGAATCCATTCTCCCTACGAGCCTTTTACGAATTTTGTTTGTATTACCCACTTTTGTGGCTAGTAGCTGGAATTTAATAGATGTAACAATTTTGGCTATTTTATAAGTATTTGTAAATAGACCCTATTATAATATCAGAGGATTTCTATAAAAAGTGTTTTAGCTATCGTAAGGTAAAAACCCGACATGTTTATTTTTGGCGTGATCTTACGAGATGCTTTTGTTTTCAAAAGGATTTTTAAAACTTTAATAATCAATTTGGATGCATTATTATCAGCTGGTATTCCAGACTGACTCGGGTGTTATTTCATTATAATGCTCGGGTCAGACCGAGTATTATTTGTTCAGGTCAGGTTGCTATGGAGCAGGAGAGGAGCTGGAGTCCGAGACGTATTATACATACTAGTATATATATCCGCTGCTATGATTGTATGGTATGTCTGATTTGGTAATTGTTGATGTATGAGACACTCTGATGATATGATGTATAAAATAGTTATAGATTTCATTTTGTGTAAAGTTCTATATTTACTATTATATTTTGTTCCACTGCGACTGTGAGATTCTGATATTGTTTACTTTCTTCTTCTTCTATCTCTTCTTCTTTAACCCTAATGGTTCGTAATTCTGTTCCACTTGAGTTAATAGAGGTAGAATAGTGTTGATTCAAGGGGTACGGATTTGCGGGCTGTTACACCTGGTATCAGAGCTTAGGTTGGCGACAACCTAGGCTTTGGTGGGGAAATTACTCATTAAACAGGGTCAATAGTACTCTATAATGAGTTGAGTGTAATAATAGATATGAGAGCGTACTTGTTAGTGGATATAAAATTGTTTTTATACTGTGTTGACTTATCGATTGAGTGTTTATGAATTCTGGTCGGTGCGGGAAGTACAACCGTATCGATAGGGGTTTCTAAACTCTTAAACAAGATAAACCGACATAGTATTCTTTTTAAAATGGGTAAATGAAATAATTTGGCCCAAAATTTATATTTTGATATGAAAGGAATAATTTTTCTGAAAGTATCATCTATATTTTTGGATGATTGGTTGTGGATATCTTAATCAAATAAGAATCTAAAATTTAATCAGAAATTTGAAATAGTTATAATGAAAATAAAATTCTACAAATATAAATTATATAAAAGGAAGAATAACTAAATTTGAATTGAACTAGAATTTAAATCCCGGAAGTTTTGGAAAGGGTTTTAAATGTAATGAAAATAAAGGTTTGGAAATTTGAATTCCTAGGAAAGTTTGAAATGTTTGCTTAAGTGTTTAAAGGGTATATTGGAATATTGATTTGGGAAGTATTTTTGAATGGGAACTGTTTTGAAATGAATTTGGGAAGTAAGAAAGCATTGAACTCACTTCAGTCGCTGGAAAATAATCCTGATGATGCTGGCCACATCATTAGAATTCATTTTCGAGTTTCTAAAGTGATGGATTGCTACCAAATGGTTGGTTATGATATTGTTTGGATTTGTTTGGGTATGCCAGTTGTTTTGGAAATTTCAAGGGAGAAAATTTGTTTTGGTATAAACAAGATGTTTTGGAAAATCTGGAGATTTGGTTGTTATACCAAATGGGTATGAATTGATTATTATTTCAAAATAGTTTTGGAATAAAACCGGGTAATTGAATTCTGGAACATTCTATTAAATGGTGTGTAAAGTTAAAATGCATCAACTAATGAACTTATTTTGGTAAAGTTGATGCTAATAAGAGGGAAATGAAATTTTATCCTGGAATGTGAATTTAATTTGAGCATATTAAGGTAAATAAAATATATTTGAATTTAATTTAAGATAAGTTAAATAAAAGAGGGAATGAAAATTGAATTAAAATTTAATGATTGAATTGAATTGAATGTAAGTTGAATGTAAAATGATTATACTTGTGAGTTATAATTATATAATGAAAACTTATATCCTTAAGCTATTCTATAATTTGAAATTGCAATTATGAAACAGAAGCGACTAAGATGGGTGATATGGAGTTTTAAAATAAATAAGTTGGTGAACTTATATAAATAGAAATGAAATTATAATCACAAATGAGAAATGGTTGAATGGTATGGTAAATTAGAAACTTAATCCAAAATGAATTGTAAATTAAGTTAAGGTAAAGTAAAATATACAAGGGTGAATGAACTTGAGTTAGTAAATAAGCTTTAAACTTGTATATGGAGAATTAAAATTAGATTGAATTGGATTTAACTTCGGTTAAATGGAATTGAGTTGAATTTGGATTAATTAAAATCAAAATTCAATTGTGTTATGAATAAAAGTGAATGGAATTAAATCCTTATCTAAGATTGTAAGGGAAAATGAAATGAATTCAAGATGGCTAAATAAATTTAGTTAAAACTTGAATCTAAATTTGGAAAGAATTGAATTGGAAGAAATCTAATTGTGCTGAAAGGATATTATATGAATAAAAGTTTGACTCAACTAAATTCGAAGTGATTATTTGAGAATGAATTTAGCATAAGCTGAATTAAATAAAGAAAAGCTTGAAGATGAATTTAGTATAAGCTTAATTAAATAAAGATAGTACTGGGATGGGTATAATTTTGGAAGCTTGTTAATAATTGAAGGGTAAAATGGAACTTTGTTCTTGTTTAGAACATTTGAAAATGGTCGTATTGTAAATAAATTCAGTATGAATTGGGAAAGAGTATTAAAACCTAATATGGATTAGGTTAGAAACTAAATTGAATTACAATTAAATGGGATTTGTATGGTAATGAATGGAAATTTGATAGTTTGGTTAAAATTTGGAAAGTAAATAAAAATCCAGTTGTGGCATGGGATTTAGATTTGTGGTAATAAATATTGAGAGTGTGAATGGATAATGGAATTAGATTATAATAATGGTGGTTTGAATTGTAAATAAATTCAAATGAGTGGAATAATTTAAAGTGGTCTCTTTGTTAATAAAATAAATCTAACATGGATTGAATAAATAAACGAAGTGCATTAAAATTGTAATGGATTGGAATTGATTTGGATATAAGAGTTGTAAATAATCCAGGATGGAATAATAAAAGTAAACTTAAGTTGAATTGTAAATTTGAAGTGAAAATAAGGATTGATTTAATAATTGAAAAACAAAAGAAAGAATAAGAATGCTTGGATTGTGAACCATGCAAATAAAATAAAATTAATATAAATCTAAGTTAAAATTAGTTTTAAATGGTTGTAAGCTTAAGCGATGATTATTTTGCTTGAATGGCATGAAAATTTGCATGTATTCGGAATTGAGTTGATTAACAGGCAATTGAAATTGATTTTTAAATAAATTAATATGGATTGGAATCCAATTCAAAGAGTTGTAAATGAATGCAAGTGAATTGGTTTAAAATAGCAAATGGAACTGATTTTGAATCAATTGGAATGAATTGACATTTTGATAAGTGATGTTTGCATATAAATGGAAATGGATCATAAAAGAAATGCAGATGTTTCAAGTTTAAAATAAAATTTGATTGTAAATCAAATTGGGAATGTAAGTTAAAGTAAAGAAATGCAAGTAAGGCATATGTTAATCATATTGAAATAGAAATGAATGGGTTGTAATAAATATGAATGGTATATAGTAAACTTGAATGTAAATCATTCAAGTGAAATAAAATGAAGTTGGTTTGGATGAAAGTAGAATGGGATAAAATCTTAATAAATGGATTTGAGTATAAATGTAAGTGAATGAATTAAAAGAAGTTAATGAAATTGACATTTGAATAATGGAAAATGGATTGAAACCTATTTAGTGGGTTTGTATGTAAATGCAGGTTAATTAAAAAGAAAGGTCAATGAATTGAAAGCATATATTCATAATATTGAAGTGAATATGAATTGGTGATAGTAATTATGAATTGAGAATGGTAAACTTGTATGTAACTCATTTGTGTGAAATAAAATGGAGCTTGGAATTAGAAAGGAAAACTTGATACATGATATCAAATATGATTTACTTGTGAAATCATGCAAATTGATGGTTAGGCTATGAAATGGATATGTTTGGCTTACATTTATATTGAAAATGTTGTTAAAATGTTCATATCTTTGAAATCTGATGAGTTTGTTGAGTAAGATACAGGTATGGGAGGCATTTGAGAGAGTTGGAGCGCGTATATGCGTTATATTAGCCGCTTGCTATTAAAATTTGCTAAAAAGGTACGCCTACGCAAATATAATTGGGAAATGATATATATATATTGTGATATATTTTGGTTTCCGACCGTGTGGGTCGATGTATATATATTCATTTCTATCGCGATATCGCGAAAGCTCCTCCGTGCAGGGGAGACTCTGCCAAAATTTTTCGAAAATTTTGGGAGTTAGAAATTTTTTAAGGTTTTGGAATTTTTTTTATTAACTAGTAAAGTTATTTTGAAATGCCGTTAAAACTAAAGCTTTTGAGTAAATGAAGAAAATGAATTTGGGATTGAGCTATAAGATTTTGGGAAGGTGAATATAAGCTTTTAGCTGAGCATATTGGATGAGTAAGTGAGTTTGAGCATAGTTTCTACCTTAGCAAATTTCGGGGACGAAATTTTTATAAGGGGGGAGGAATGTAACATCCCGGATTTTTAAGCCATTGAATTTGAACATTTTATTCGTTTTAAACGTTTAAAGTAGATTCTTAATTGATTTTGAAATGAATGGATTCGGGTTCAATCAATGAAATAAGCTATAATTTTTATTTATAGTAATTCTGGTTGAATTTGAATAATGGGTATATAATAATTTAAATATTCGGAATTGAAATAAAGGTAAATCTGGATGTAAATAGTGATAAAAATGGTTTTAAAAATTTATTTTGAGTTATTTGAGTGTACATAGCGTGGTGGGAATTTTAGAAGAATTTTAAAGTTGATAAATTAATATTTGGGATTTTATATTAATTTAAAAATGAATTTAATATTATTAAAATGTAATTAAACAGATTTTAGTCAGGAATGAGTCAGAATTAAGTTTTAATGTGACTATGATTTATGGTTAAGTTAATAAAATTTTAGAAGCGAAATTTTAAGCGTTTTCGTTATTTTTGAAATATTGCTCGATTTAATAGACGAGTTAAAATAGCCTTCCGGGGCACAGTCTCGGAATTCGACGTGTAACGATCCCAGTTTTTAGACGAATTTAAATTTATAATTTAATTGAATTTTGGATTAAATTATGGAATTATTTGAAATTTTCAAACTAATGTATTTTCAAAAAAGAGAATTGATTTGAAACTCAAGAATGAATATTTTCAATTGAATTTAAAAAAAAATAAAGTGTTTAAAAAAAACATCATAAATTTAATGTTTGAAAAGGAAAAATTAAATTAAAAGTTTGAATAGAAAAAAAATAACAACATTGAATTCATTTAAATTGTAGAGCAATAAGACAAGGCAACATAAAAGATCAAATAACATGTTAATAAAACGAATGTATATAAAGGATGTACATTTAAAAACAATACTTAAAATATCCCAGTACAAACAAAAATAGAAATATCATTGACAAAAGAAACAAATGAAATACATAAAAACATGAAACATGGAAACAAGGCAAAAGTACATATAAAATATCTCAGTAAAACAAATATGAAAACAAACAAATGCAAACATAAAGAAATAACATAGGAGTATGAGTACATAAATAAACAAAACCAAAAGGTATGCAATGTACAAAGCTATCTCAGTGGAAAAGAAAAATATATATATAAACAAACAAGCAAGAACTGTAATGCAAAAATGAACAGCTTGCATAAGGAGACAGCATATATATTTAAGATAAACAAGTATGAACACTTGGGAAAAAGGAAACAAAAAGTTATAAACAACAGTACATGTGAATAAAATATGAGACAAAGCAAAAGCTTGTAAAGCAAGAACAAACAAAACATATATAGGAAGATAATTGTAAAAGAGGACATAGGCAATTAATGCAAGATGTCCTTAGCCATAATATATTATCTATCAGCCGAGACAAGTAAGTAGTAAGGAAAAACTGTGTAAAATAGAATATGAAAACACAAGGACCAAAGCAATAAATGCATTAACCAGCAAAGCATGGAAAAAAATCTCTGTTGATTGTACTAAAGAAATTAAATAATAACATCCCTGTAAAACTTTGTTTCCTATATATCTCATCTTCATCAGTTCGTCCATAAGCTAAGAAAAAAGGTCTGAAGCAATATCATTTAAACTATAAACAAAACTTCAATTTAAACAAACCAGTTTTTCAACACTGGAAGAGAAAAGAAGAGAAATAAAGCAATCAAGCTGAAAGTAAAGTCAAGTTGAACTTGATCTAAAACTGAAAGATGAAGCTGCAGATTCAACTTGAAAACAAAATATCAAAAAAAGTTCATTCCTCTGTTCCTGTTCTCTATCTTTCTTCATCAAAATCATCAGGTGAGCAAAACTCCACCCTCTTTATTTTGATCTGCCTGTGATGAATAGTTTGATGTGAATGAAATGTTTGAAATGTCTGTGTAGAGTTTATAACACTCTGTTAAACTCTACAGGCTCTCTGTTTTAAAACAGATAATAAGTGAGTACACATCTGTTTTTTTTCAAAGTCTAAAACTTGTGTATTGCTTTGGAATGATATATGCTTGCTGAATAGTTTTGAAATAAAAACAACTCTCTGTGAATATCCATAGGATTGCAGACCTTGTTTTGTTTTTGTTTTTTCCTGGTTTCAGAGTGAAATAGACTATATAAAACTCAATACATCTGCATCCAATTATTATTAGGCTTAAATTCTTAAACAAACCTGGTTGTTGAAACATAGAACAAGAGCTAAAGCTTGGTTTTAAAGAGGTTGTTGAAATATTACAGTAAGAAACATTGTTTTACAGAGCAAAATGATACAAAGTGCCAAATTCAAATGTCACGAAATCTTGATTCACTTATATAACTTGAATCCACACTGCAAGAAATGATTTTTAAAACGAAAATGAAGATTTTTAGATTTGTATTTAAGGAACAGTTTGTATATGAACAATGATTACATTTTTGCAAAATTCAGGTGATCAATTCAATTTAAAATGTTGGAATTTAAATCGAAGCGAGTATAAACATCATCGATTCTAGGAAAATTATCAGAATTTTTTTTTTGTATAGATTGTTGGGTCGAACCGCTTTTAGGGTTTTACAGGAGTTTTTGTTCGTCCCTGTAACGAGACGCATACGGCTCCTATGAGTGGTCGAGCTTCACGCGAATCAGGAGGGGGAAGCTTGTTGGGTTGCGGTGATGTGGCCGGAGTTTTAGAGATTCCGTTGATGGGAATCATTGGCGCGTGGGATTTTCGTCGATGAAGTTGGGTTTCAGTTCGATCGAAATGCAAAATTTCGATTCCACGTTAAATCTGATGATCTGAGTGGTGGAACGGTTAGTGAGGATGAGCAGCGACACGTAGAGGCCATCAGGGGTGGTCGAAGAAGACCGCGTCGTAGGTACACGTGCACGCGTGTGCACCTGAACATGGAAGGTTGAAGTGTTTGGGAAAGAAGGAGAGTTGCTCGCGTTTTTCTTCAGGGCCTTGGGTGTAGTGTGTTGCTTCAAGAACAAGAGTGTTTTGTTCGATTTTTTTTTTTTTTTTGCTGAGCAAGCTTTAAGAAATCTGTTACAGGAAGTTAAAAAGTTTTAAATATAAGAATTTGATAGTTGAAAAGTTTCTAAGTTGTAAACAAAAGTAAACCAAGTTTTACTTATAAAAGTAAATGATTTTCAAGGACAATTGTTTTAACAGGGTGTCCAAGTTTTAAAAACAAAGAAGTTTGATTTTGTAAATAATTCATGTTTTAAAAACAAAAATAAACGAGTTCTAAAATAGGTAAATGTTTGTATTAAAAGTTATTTATTAACTTAGAAAAGTTAAAAGTTAAATCTGAATAATTAATTAATTGAAGTTGATTTCGAAAAATATTTTTTTTAAATAAAGTTGAAGATTAAGGTTTAGTGATCAATCACTATAAAGATTTATTTTGAGTGATTAAGAAACTTTGATAAATTAAAGGTGAATAGTTGTAAAGTTAATTAAACCAATTCAATTATTATTGATAATTTAAGAGTATTGGTTAATGTAGATAATTTAATTAGAGTTGATAAATCAAGTGATTAAGCAATAATTAATGTAAGGATAATGTGATAAATTAATTTAGTAATTAATTTGAGAATAATTAATTTATTAAAGTAATTAATATAGAATTAATTGATAAATTCGAGTTAATTAATTAAGTAATTTAATTAAGAATTAATTTTGTAATTAGTTTAAAGGTTAACTTAATAAATATGATTAATTAAGAATAATTTAATTAAATAAGGTGATTGATTAATTAATTTATATAAAATGGTTTGTAATTAATAAATCAAGATTGGATGCTTAATTCATAAGTAATTTATTTAAATTGGAAATAAATTGATCTAACTAGGATTAAGTAATTTATTAATCCTGCTTATAAATGATTATTAAATACTTAACCTTACTTATGGATGATCATATTATATGTGATGCCTTGAATTGTCCTAACTGATCGGTGATATGTCGTACTGTGGATTGAGCTGTGTATGATTCATTCATTTATTTACCTTGTATATTCTCTGTGAATCTGTGAATAGACGATAAGCGTTATAGTTTATATCGCTTATCAACTATATTCTATATTTTAATATGTGATGATTGAATAATGTTGTGCACTATTGTGTTAGACCCCTGGACCACACCATACACACACAAATATGGATTTCACGAGGAAATCGATTAAGTCACAGATTTTGAAATGATTTTCAAAGTTGAATATTTAAATTTGAATATTTGGAAATGGTTGGATTTAAAGTGAAAACCTCTTAAAATGGAATTTCAAAGATGAAATTTATTTTGAATAAATTGATTTAGTTTTGAAATTTAGATATTTTGATTTAAATTTGAATTCAATACTTGAAATTGATTTCTATGATTTGAAACTAGGGATTAACGATATTATACTAGTTATATACGAGTCAAACCATTTTTAAAAGTATCGTTCCTTTGGGAATTTGAATTAACCCAAAGATTGTAACTTGTATAAATGGAATTGGGTTTTCCGAAATAATATTGTTGTTTCTAAATGATAAAAAGCTTTCGTTGGAGAAATGAATTTCAAATTGTATTAAACAGATTTCAAATTTAAACTGAAATAGTTTTCCAAGCTATAGATGAATATTTGGAAACGAATTTTTGAAAGTGAATATTTGGAAATGGTTTGAAATCTATAAGATAAATCTTTAATTTAAAGATTAAAATGAATAAATCCAATTGGAAGGGGATTGTTTTGAAATCCGGGAATGAATCTTTGAGAAACTGGGTGAACTTAGTGAAATGAATCTTTTGTTTAAAAGATTTGAAAATGATAATTGGTTTAAACCGTTTGAAAGAAAGTTTTGAATTATTAAGTTGTGACTTAATTGAAATCTCATATCCATATGTTTTAAATGTTGCGCTCACTATTCGGTTTAGCCGGGAGAGGACCTTTGTGTCATATAACCCATTCCGAATATGTGATTCGACGTTATGGATAGCATTTGAAGACCGGTTTTGAAGATCGGTTATTTGCGAGAGCGATAGGATGACCTATCGATTGTCTCTGCACTGGGTAGCTCCTGGTATAGAGATTCCCTAAGTGATGGAAAATCCGATCGGGATTGTGAATACCCGGATTTGCAAGGGCTTCTTTGGAAGTGTCGTCGGTTCTGTTCGAACCCGGAACAGACTTGTATGGATTGTGTGTCTGACATTACATTTTGGGATATAAAGCAGATTTCTTTCAAATACATTTCTGTGGTGGCGGAGAATTTATTCTTTTAGCTTAACACCCTTCTCTGAGACGTACGAGCTTAGAGGTTATGTAGTTGATGGTTATCAGCGATATATTCCCAATTTGGTAATGTGACATGCTAAGTGTTGCTGTGTAATGATCATTGTTTGATCATTTGTGATAGGATCATTTGTTTGATCATTTATCTTTGTGATCATTACTTTGATCATTTGTTGACCCAAAGCATGGCTTTGTACCAAAGCGTAGCTTTGTGGACGAGACTTCGTCGAGCCTCACAAATCGGTAATGGTCGAAACAGGAATTGTGCGGCAAGGTTTCAGGGGTAGCTCCCCTAGGGTATGACCATTCCTTCTGGAAAAGGGTAGTATCATGGTATGGAGCCCAGATACTTGCTCATGTGGACACACTATATTATTTATGTGTGATGTTGTTTAGAGGCGCCTCGTTTAAAGGTCCCAAAGGACCGGGGGTGGCATATCTGAGGGTTTGTAATATCCCTTGGGAAAAGGGGTTCTCGGCCTTGTTTGGCAGAGAACGGTTTGGTTCTCGAGGCGTCCCGCCAGAGGCGTTCCCATGTGGCAATAGGAAGTTCCTTAGCCTGACCATTTGTTGGAAAAATCCATTCATCCAATACGAGCCTTGTACGGTTTTAGTTGTATTACCTGCCATTCACTTATGGTGGCGCCCCACTGTTTGGATGGTAGCTATAGTAGGCATAGTTCGAAATGTCTATGCTGGCTAAGATTTATATTCTACTTTCAAAATGTTTTCTGCACTTGCACTTATAATAATAATAATATCAAAGAAATTCGCGTATCAAGCATATTTGACTATCATAAGGAGAAATCTCCTCCGATTCTGCGTTTGCATTGTGTGTGTGGCGGGAGGCCTTATGGTAGTTTCATTTTCAAAAGCATTGCGATTTTGAAATTTAAAATCTTTTGATTGTTTTTAAAGACAAACTGTTTTCGTTTGCTCATACCAATCCCATGACTGACCTGGAGTTTATTGTTCCTTTCCTAAACTCTGGGTGCCCATAATTTTCCACACGGGCAGTTTTGAGTTGAGTTTTTCAGATAGTTAGGTTCAGTAGATTATCTGGAGCTAGTTCAGTCTTTGGATTCAGACGAGACTCGCTTATCTTGGAGAAATCTTGATGGTGGATCGAGCTAGGAGTTTTGGAGCTTTGTCTTTGGAGCCTTTTGGATCAGAGTTGCAGTATTGGATTCTGTTGAAGACTTATCTCATTTCGTATTATATTCCGCTGTATTCTATGTTATATTCTCTGATGTTGATGATTATCATTGTATAAAAATTGATGTATCGGATATTGTATTTATGTCATATCAGTGATATAATCTTTTATTTCCGCTATGTATTTATCATTTAATGGTGTTGCAAGCTCCCACGATACGAATTTAATGTCGTTTGTCGGATATCGAGTTCGGGTCGTGACAGATTGGTATCAGAGCTAAAGGTTGAGTAAGAACTTTAGCTACGGAGTGTAACACCTTAGATGGCTCATTAGAGATAGGGTGAAGTATCCCTAGAATGAGTAATCCATAAGATATCCGTTTGAATGCCTCAGTAAATTCTCTTACTATCCACTGATAGTAAGTATGAGTGCAAGAAGAGGACGAGATAGGGGACGGGAAAATACGACTATAAATGGTCGATACTCTGTAACAACAGTGGAAATAATTTTCTTCTCAATCTTCTTTGATTCGTTTTCAAATTCTTTTGATTGCTTCGGGATAGCTCCAGAAAGAAGTTCGGTGCGATGGTTGCCTTACAAATGGTTGTAAGAAATTCTTACATCGTATTTCATCGGTTTTTTATCAGTTTTTGATTTAAACCTTAATGAATATGAATTGAAATTAGAAATTAGAAATTTTAAATTGAATTAACTTGATAAATAGAATATGAAGGATAATTTGAATTGTATCAATAAAACGAAATTATTTAAACCCAAATTTGAAATTTTATTATAATTTCTTGTATCTATTGCTAATATTCCGATTTGGTAAGCCAAATGCAGAATTGATATCCAGTTTGATCTGAAAAGATATTTCTCTATCTTTCATCTATCTTCGTTATCTCTCTCTGGCGAATTTCGAGGACGAAATTCCTTTTAAGGGGGGAAGTCTGTAACAATCCCAGTTTTTAGACGAATTTAAATTTATAATTTAATTGAATTTTGGATTAAATTATGGAATTATTTGAAATTTTCAAACTAATGTATTTTAAAAAAAGAGAATTGATTTGAAACTCAAGAATGAATATTTTCAATTGAATTGAAAAAAATAAATAAAGTGTTTAAAAAAAACATCATAAATTTAATGTTTGAAAAGGAAAAATTAAATTAAAAGTTTGAATAGAAAAAAATAATAATAACAACATTGAATTCATCTAAATTGTAGAGCAATAAGACAAGGCAACATAAAAGATCAAATAACATGTTAATAAAATGAATGTATATAAAGGATGTACATTTAAAAACAATACTTAAAATATCCCAGTACAAACAAAAATAGAAATAGCATTGACAAAAGAAACAAATGAAATACATAAAAACATGAAACATGGAAACAAGGCAAAAGTACATATAAAATATCTCAGTAAAACAAATATGAAAACAAACAAATGCAAACATAAAGAAATAACATAGGAGTATGAGTACATAAATAAACAAAACCAAAAGGTATGCAATGTACAAAGCTATCTCAGTGGAAAAGAAAAATATATATATAAACAAACAAGCAAGAACTGTAATGCAAATATGAACAGCTTGCATAAGGAGACAGCATATATATTTAAGATAAACAAGTATGAACACTTGGGAAAAAGGAAACAAAAAGTTATAAACAACAGTACATGTGAATAAAATATGAGACAAAGCAAAAGCTTGTAAAGCAAGAACAAACAAAACATATATAGGAAGATAATTGTAAAAGAGGACATAGGCAATTAATGCAAGATGTCCTTAGCCAAAATATATTATCTATCAGCCGAGACAAGTAAGTAGTAAGGCAAAACTGTGTAAAATAGAATATGAAAACACAAGGACCAAAGCAATAAATGCATGAACCAGCAAAGCATGGAAAAAAATCTCTGTTGATTGTACTAAAGAAATTAAATAATAACATCCCTGTAAAACTTTGTTTCCTATATATCTCATCTTCATCAGTTCGTCCATAAGCTAAGAAAAAAGGTCTGAAGCAATATCATTTAAACTATAAACAAAACTTCAATTTAAACAAACCAGTTTTTCAACACTGGAAGAGAAAAGAAGAGAAATAAAGCAATCAAGCTGAAAGTAAAGTCAAGTTCAACTTGATCTAAAACTGAAAGATGAAGCTGCAGATTCAACTTGAAAACAAAATATCAAAACAAGTTCATTCCTCTGTTCCTGTTCTCTATCTTTCTTCATCAAAATCATCAGGTGAGCAAAACTTCACCCTCTTTGTTTTGATCTGCCTGTGATGAATACTTTGATGTGAATGAAATGTTTGAAATGTCTGTGTAGAGTTTATAACACTCTGTTAAACTCTACAGGCTCTCTGTTTTAAAACAGATAATAAGTGAGTACACATCTGTTTTTTTTCAAAGTCTAAAACTTGTGTACTGCTTTGGAATGATATATGCTTGTTGAATAGTTTTGAAATAAAAACAACTCTATGTGAATATCCATAGGATTGCAGACCTTGTTTTGTTTTTGTTTTTTCCTGGTTTCAGAGTGAAATAGACTATATAAAACTCAATACATCTGCATCCAATTATTATTAGGCTTAAATTCTTAAACAAACCTGGTTGTTGAAACATAGAACAAGAGCTAAAGCTTGGTTTTAAAGAGGTTGGTGAAATATTACAGTAAGAAACATTGTTTTACAGAGCAAAATGATAAAAAGTGCCAAATTCAAATGTCACGAAACCTTGATTCACTTATATAACTTGAATCCACACTGCAAGAAATGATTTTTAAAACGAAAATGAAGATTTTTAGATTTGTATTTAAGGAACAGTTTGTATATGAACAATGATTACATTTTTGCAAAATTCAGGTGATCAATTCAATTTAAAATGTTGGAATTTAAATCGAAGCGAGTATAAACATCATCGATTCTAGGAAAATTATCAGAATTTTTTTTTTGTATAGATTGTTGGGTCGAACCGCTTTTAGGGTTTTACAGGAGTTTTTGTTCGTCCCCGTAACGAGACGCGTATGGCTCCTATGAGCGATCGAGCTTCACGCGAATCAGGAGGGGGAAGATTTTTGGGTTGCGGTGATGTGGCTGGAGTTTTAGAGATTCCGTTGATGGGAATCATTGGCGCGTGGGATTTTCGTCGATGAAGTTGGGTTTCAGTTCGATCGAAATGCAAAATTTCGATTCCACGTTAAATCTGATGATCTGAGTGGTGGAACGGTTAGTGAGGATGAGCAGCGACACGTAGAGGCCATCAGGGGTGGTCGAAGAAGACCGCGTCGTGGGTACACGTGCACGCGTGTGCACCTGAACATGGATGGTTTAAGTGTTTGGGAAAGAAGGAGAGTTGCTCGCGTTTTTCTTCAGGGCCTTGGGTGTAGCGTGTTGCTTCGAGAACAAGAGTGTTTTGTTCGAATTTTTTTTTTTTTTTGCTGAGCAAGCTTTAAGAAATCTGTTACAGGAAGTTAAAAAGTTTTAAATATAAGAATTTGATAGTTGAAAAGTTTCTAAGTTGTAAACAAAAGTAAACCAAGTTTTTCTTATAAAAGTAAATGATTTTCAAGGACAATTGTTTTAACAGGGTGTCCAAGTTTTAAAAACAAAGAAGTTTGATTTTGTAAATAATTCAAGTTTTAAAAACAAAAATAAACGAGTTCTAAAATAGGTAAATGTTTGTATTAAAAGTTATTTATTAACTTAGAAAAGTTAAAAGTTAAATCTGAATGCTTAATTAATTGAAGTTGATTTCGAAAAATATTTTTTTTTAAATAAAGTTGAAGATTAAGGTTTAGTGATCAATCACTATAAAGATTTATTTTGAGTGATTAAGAAACTTTGATAAATTAAAGGTGAATAATTGTAAAGTTAATTAAACCAATTCAATTATTATTGATAATTTAAGAGTATTGGTTAATGTAGATAATTTAATTAGAGTTGATAAATCAAGTGATTAAGCAATAATTAATGTAAGGATAATGTGATAAATTAATTTAGTAATTAATTTGAGAATAATTAATTTATTAAAGTAATTAATATAGAATTAATTGATAAATTCGAGTTAATTAATTAAGTAATTTAATTAAGAATTAATTTTGTAATTAGTTTAAAGGTTAACTTAATAAATATGATTAATTAAGAATAATTTAATTAAATAAGGTGATTGATTAATTAATTTATATAAAATGGTTTGTAATTAATAAATCAAGATTGGATGCTTAATTCATAAGTAATTTATTTAAATTGGAAATAAATTGATCTAATTAGGATTAAGTAATTTATTAATCCTGCTTGTAAATGATTATTAAATACTTAACCTTACTTATGGATGATCATATTATATGTGATGCCTTGAATTGTCCTAACTGATCGGTGATATGTCGTACTGTGGATTGAGCTGTGTATGATTCATTCATTTATTTACCTTGTATATTCTCTGTGAATCTGTGAATAGACGATAAGCGTTATAGTTTATATCGCTTATCAACTATGTTCTATATTTTAATCTGTGATGATTGAATAATGTTGTGCACTATTGTGTTAAACCACTGGACCACACCATACACACACAAATATGGATTTCACGAGGAAATCGATTAAGTCACAGATTTTGAAATGATTTTCAAAGTTGAATATTTAAATTTGAATATTTGGAAATGGTTGGATTTAAAGTGAAAAGCTCTTAAAATGGAATTTCAAAGATGAAATTTATTTTGAATAAATTGATTTAGTTTTGAAATTTAGATATTTTGATTTAAATTTGAATTCAATACTTGAAATTGATTTCTATGATTTGAAACTAGGGATTAACGATATTATACTAGTTATATACGAGTCAAACCATTTTTAAAAGTATTGTTCCTTTGGGAATTTGAATTAACCCAAAGATTGTAACTTGTATAAATGGAATTGGGTTTTCCGAAATAAGATTGTTGTTTCTAAATGATAAAAAGCTTTCGTTGGAGAAATGAATTTCAAATTGTATTAAACAGATTGCAAATTTAAACTGAAATAGTTTTCCAAGCTATAGATGAATATTTAGAAACGAATTTTTGAAAGTGAATATTGGGAAATGGTTTGAAATCTATAAGATAAATCTTTAATTTAAAGATTAAAATGAATAAATCCAATTGGAAGGGGATTGTTTTGAAATCCGGGAATGAATCTTTGAGAAACTGGGTGAACTTAGTGAAATGAATCTTTTGTTTAAAAGATTTGAAAATGATAATTGGTTTAAACCGTTTGGAAGAAAGTTTTGAATTATTAAGTTGTGACTTAATTGAAATCTCATATCCATATGTTTTAAATGTTGCGCTCACTATTCGGTTTAGCCGGGAGAGGACCTTTGTGTCATATAACCCATTCCGAATATGTGATTCGACGTTATGGATTGCATTTGAAGACCGGTGTTGAAGACCGGGTATTTGCGAGAGCGATAGGATGACCTATCGATTGTCTCTGCACTGGGTAGCTCCTGGTATAGAGATTCCCTAAGTGATGGGAAGTCCGATCGGGATTGTGAATACCCGGATTTGCAAGGGCTTCTTTGGAAGTGCCTTCGGTTCTGTTCGAACCCGGAACAGACTTGTATGGATTGTGTGTCTGACATTACATTTTGGGATATAAAGCAGATTTCTTTCTAATACATTTCTGTGGTGGCGGAGAATTTATTCCTTTAGCTTAACACCCTTCTCTGAGACGTACGAGCTCAGAGGTTATGTAGTTGATGGTTATCAGCGATATATTCCCAATTTGGTAATGTGACATGCTAAGTGTTGCTGTGTAATGATCATTGTTTGATCATTTGTGATAGGATCATTTTTTTGATCATTTATCTTTGTGATCATTACTTTGATCATTTGTTGACCCAAAGCATGGCTTTGTACCGAAGCGTAGCTTTGTGGACGAGACTTCGTCGAGCCTCACAAATCGGTAATGGTCGAAACAGGAATTGTGCGCCAAGGTTTCAGGGGTAGCTCCCCTAGGGTATGACCATTCCTTCTGGAAAAGGGTAGTATCATGGTATGGAGCCCAGATACTTGCTCATGTGGAAACACTATATTATTTATGTGTGATGTTGGTTTAGAGGCGCCTCGTTTAAAGGTCCCAAAGGACCGGGGGTGGCATATCTGAGGGTTTGTAATATCCCTTGGGAAAAGGGGTTACCGGCCTTGTTTGGCAGAGAACGGTTTGGTTCTCGGGGCATCCCGCCAGAGGCATTCCCCTGTGGCAATAGGAAGTTCCTTAGCCTGACCATTTGTTGGAAAAATCCATTCATCCAATATGAGCCTTGTACGGTTTTAGTTGTATTACCTGCCATTCACTTATGGTGGCGCCCCACTGTTTGGATGGTAGCTATAGTAGGCATAGTTCGAAATGTCTATGCTGGCTAAGATTTATATTCTACTTTCGAAATGTTTTCTGCACTTGCACTTATAATAATAATATCAAAGAAATTCGCGTATCAAGCATATTTGACTATCATAAGGAGAAATCTCCTCCGATTCTGCGTTTCATTGTGTGTGTGGCTGGAGGCCTTATGGTAGTTTCATTTTCAAAAGCATTGCGATTTTCAAATTTAAAATCTTTTGATTGTTTTTAAAGACAAACTGTTTTCGTTTGCTCATACCAGTCCCATGACTGACCTGGAGTTTATTGTTCCTTTCCTAAACTCTGGGTGCCCATAATTTTCCACACGCGCAGTTTAGAGTTGGGTTTTTCAGATAGTTAGGTTCAGTAGATTATCTGGAGCTAGTTCAGTCTTTGGATTCAGACGAGACTCGCTTATCTTGGAGAAATCTTGATGGTGGATCGAGCTAGGTGTTTTGGAGCTCTGTCTTTGGAGCCTTTTGGATCAGAGTTGCAGTATTGGATTCTGTTGAAGACTTATCTCATTTCATATTATATTCCGATGTATTCTATGTTATATTCTCTGATGTTGATGATTATCATTGTATAAAAATTGATGTATCGGATATTGTATTTATGTCATATCAGTGATATCATCTTTTATTTCCGCTGTGTATTTATCATTTAATGGTGTTGCAAGCTCCCACGATACGAATTTGATGTCGTTTGTCGAATATCGAGTTCGGGTCGTGACACGACGAAACCAGTTCCATTAGATCCGTAATCGTTAGTTATTATCGGATTTCAATTTTCGTGGAAATCGGAGTTGTCGTTTGACCGTGGCAGCTCGAAACACATCGAAATCGTTTTAGCCTATTTAATTTAAAATTGATCGTTTAATTTCGTAACTCGCGCATACGACCGAATTAGCTTACGAAACCCATTCCGTTGTGTCCGGAACGCGGAAAAACCCTAGGAACGCCTGTTGGAACGCGCATTTTGGAGATCGTTTGCATATGAGGTTAAGTTGAGAATTATATTAATTAAATAATATTAAACCATTTTATATATTCATATTATTCTCTAAACCCTAGCCTAAAAATGGAGCCGCCATTCTCTTTTTATTCAATGGCCGGTAGATCTCCATCTTTTTCTTGTTGTATCTCTTCATCCATCGATTAATTATGAAATCATCCAACTGCAAAATCGGAGAGCTCGAGGAGCTCTACTATACCAACGGTCAAGATCGCTTATTTCGCACCGAGGTAGGAGCTACGGCGCTGGTTTCGTTCGCCGTTCGCCTTCGTTTCCAGAGCCTCAGTGATGACCGAGCTCGGCATGGCTTCAGAGGATGATGGAGTTTGCGATAGGCTTTCATTTGGGGGCAATGGATCGGGGTGTAGTGGAGTATAGGGGGAGCGGCAATTAGGGTATGGAGGCGTTTTTGGGTTCGGTTGTAGCTATAGACGCGTGAGGGGGAGGGAAGATGATAGTACGGCTGTGTATTTTGGTAAATAAAAAAAAAGATTTTTTTAAAATTTAAATTCAAACTTTAAAATTTAATATCTCGCTCATACTGTATCAGATCTCAACGAAATTTGCGGCGCCGGAATCGCAGAGACGCGATCTACGTGGTGGTGCAGTTCGGGAATCATTTCGGGCAAGTAGAAATTTGAGTTAAATCGAACGTCGTTCGGTTTAATTTGAATTTCGAACGCTCGTCGAAACTCAAGGTGAGTTAATCTCACTCACATCTGGAATGTTAGCTGATTTAAGTAGTTAGTATTTAAATAATTGTGTGATGGGTTGAAATGTTTATTTATATCGGCCTGTATTGATATATATATATATATTGTTGTGCTAATATTTGCGGATGCAGGGAAAACAGGTTGGAGGGATCCAACTGGATTCCTCACAATGTAGTAATTATTTTTATAATTGATAATGATGCCTGTTTATATATTGTGATTGATGAATTTGGAATTAAATTGTATTGTGATATTGTTGGATAAATTATAAACTCAGAATGTTAATTATAAAGAGAATAAATTGGGTTTTTAAAAAGTAATCAAGAAATGGATAAATAAAGAATTGAAAGAAATATAAAAATTGGATTCTGTTTTGGATGAAAAGGCAAAAATGTAAATTGGTAAAATTGGAATTTTATTTAAGTAAATTGTAAATATAGTTTCTCATTGAAGAATTCACCAAAATGTTTTATTTAAAATGGTTTAAAACTATATTGTAAAAATGAATCTCCGGGAATGGGAAATTGTGTTTGAACTTCGGAGGAAGTTATAAGCATGGGATTAGGGATTTATGTCATAAAAATAAATTGAATTGAAATAAATCAGCTGGATTTATATGAAGGATACTTTGGGATGTTTGAACCAAGTTAGTGTTTTAAAAGATTTTATTTAATTAAAGTTAAAGTTTTAAATGGTTTGAAGAGTATTTTTTAAGAAAAGTTTATTTTGAAGAAGAAATTAATAAAATTTGTTTTACAACTATTTGTTTTAGGATATTGGTAAAGGCTAGTACTATTTTTTTTTAACTCCACTTTTTAATTTAGTTAACTAAACTCTTATTTAAGTCGAGTTTATATCTTCTTTAATAATATTGTTTAAAATAGCTTTGAAATTTATATTCTGGGTAACTAAATAGAAATAATTTACATATTTTAAAGTATATATCAGAATAAAGTATTTTAAATTGATTTAATTCTAAATTGTTTTTAAACTTGGTTATTTCCAATGGGAATAAATGGTAAAAGGATTTACCGGGAAAGGAAGAGACTTTGGGAAATTGTTTTCAAACGAGTTTTGAATTTGGAAATATATCTTGTAAAGATATTTGAGGCAAATAAATAATGTGGGAAATTATTTATTGTGTGATGGATGTATTGTGAATATAAATTGATAGTTAAATCACCGGCTATCAATATTAGACAAATGCGTTGATCGTTTCGAAGAGACCGGGATCGAGATTTATTTCTCGAAAACCACTTAGATCCGGTTTGTACGTTTCGTGCGAAAAACGTGTCCGGGGTCGAAGATGGAGCAATGAAGTGCAAGGACTAGTCGCTACTAATCCTGAGGATATTTCCAAAATGGATGTAGTAGGAGTAGTGCCTTCGGTTCCGTTCGAACCCGGGACGGACTTGTATGGACGAATGCTTTCGGAACATCGTCAGTTGGGCGATGGGCATTCTAAGTGAAACGTTCTAAAGGTAACGCTAAGCCTCAAGCCTCATCAACCGGGAATGACTGAAAATCAGAGGATATGCAGCAAGGCTTCGTGGGTAGCATCCACTGGAGAGTAAGGTCATCCCTGTCTAGGTGTCCTTTTTTTCGGCTTAGTGGTGCGGTTGTTGATTCCAACCGTGGGGTGATCTTATTCGAAACTGTCCAGTAAGGGATGGGTCCAGCCTTGTGTTGCAGGGGATCGGGAGTGGTCCTCGGTAATGTGATCTAGACCACGTACTATGACAGGTGGTACCCCAGTGCCTAGTCATTAGTTGGAATCCATTCTCCCTACGAGCCTTTTACTAGTTTTGTTTGTATTACCCACTTTTGTGGCTAGTAGCTGGAATTTAATAGATGTAACAATTTCGGCTATTTATAAGTATTTGTAAATAGACCCTATTATAATATCAGAGGATTTCTATAAAAAGTGTTTTAGCTATCGTAAGGTAAAAACCCGACATGTTTATTTGTGGCGTGGTCTTACGAGATGCTTTTGTTTTCAAAAGGATTTTTGAAACTTTAATAATCAATTTGGATGCATTATTATCAGCTGGTATTCCAGACTGACTTGGGTGTTATTTCATTATAATGCTCGAGTCAGACCGAGTATTATTTGTTCAGGTCAGGTTGCTATGGAGCAGGAGAGGAGCTGGAGTCCGAGACGTATTATACATACTAGTATATATATCCGCTGCTATGATTGTATGGTATGTCTGATTTGGTAATTGTTGATGTATGAGACACTCTGATGATATGATGTATAAAACAGTTATAGATTTCATTTTGTGTATAGTTCTATATTTACTATTATATTTTGTTCCACTGCGACTGTGAGATTCTGATATTGTTTAGTTTCTTCTTCTTCTATCTCTTCTTCTTTAACCCTAATGGTTCGTAATTCTGCGCCACTAGAGTTAATAGAGGTAGAATAGTGTTGATTCAAGGGGTACGGATTTGCGGGCTGTTTCAAAAAGCAAAAACTTCGGGTCAGACAAACAGTCTGGCATGAATGACAACCTACCATAAAGAACCAAAAATATATATCTAGCGAGACCACGCTGCTGAGAAGAATGAATTTTCCTCTCACTGGTATCTAACCAAAACATATCAACCATATATTGTGCTCTTGTATCCACATTGGTCAGAACATAGTAAAAAACATTTGTAGTTATGCTATATTCAATGGGCTACCCATCTTAATTTATTTAACTATCCATCTCAATTTCGTCTGACTATCTGCCTTAATTTTAAATGACTAACCGTCCTATAATTACGTAGACTGCCCATATCACTTGTATACAATATATGGATTATCCATCCCCTTCAATATGGACTACCCTTCACACATGGCTTAACTATCTAAAATTATGTTGAAAGTCCATCACACTTGTTTCATTCATTTTAAACTTGTGGATTATCCATTATACATATCATAATTTTCCTAGGATGACTATGAACCCATCAATAACCATACAGAGACTATCCACCTCAGGCATTATGTGGACTATCTATTACATATTCCATAGTTTTTCTAGGATGATTATGAACCTGTCGCTTATCAGTTTAATTCATAATTAATTTTATTCACCCAAGTGCACAACCTATGTCTATTGGTATCCTCAATTAGATTGAAAACCCTTAAACTTATAGCATGTCATAATAACACATATTGGCATCCCCGATATATGTGATGCTTAAATTATAAAATAAATGGCAAGTCATATATAATATACATTGGTGTCTCCAATGAATGATATCAAAATCATAAACTATGGCATAAAGAAATATAAAACATTTGTATCTCCAGTGAACAATGTCAAAATCATGAAGCATATGGCTTACCGCCATTAACATAGAAAAAAAAGAGGGCTTACGGCATTCATGCCATTAAAATAATAATGAACCACCAGCTAAGATTCAAAAACAAAATTCTAATTTTATAAGTAATAAGGATGACTACCGAAATCATAAGGCTATTGGCTTTCTTAAAACATAGGCTATCTCTCCTTTTTAAAAGAAACTTGTAGTTTACATAAAACATGACCCCACTGGCACTGAAATAGAGAGTTGCAGCCTCAATGATGAATGGCATAGTTGCTTAAAACAATTAAACAAAGAATTCCGACATTGATATACCATGGAATTAATACCTTGAGCCGAAATGATTACTTATGACATCATTATAAGTATTTCGAAATTATTACACTTCGGCTATTATACCGTATACATAGGAAAATTAGCGGCATCATTTCCGCAAAGCAGTTAATACAGAAATTCATGACTTGGGGCATTAATTTAAGAAAGTTGAAAACTACCAACATTAATAACTCACAACATCAATCTCGTATACCCACGAGATGCAGTTTTCCCATACGGCAACGTCAGATGCATAACCCAATGCATCACATACTTACAATATAAATATTACATGCATTGATATATGTCGATGCGCCTATTTGAATATCGCTTACAACGATACCGCCTGTTGTTAATTTCAAACATCATGGGGATGCCGCATATCGGTGGTATTATCGTAATTATCATAAAAATTGTTTTTGTGACGACCCGCCTTTCTAACCACAGAAAGACTCGTCATCAATAAGAAAAGAAAGATATAGAAATAGAAAAGATAGAAAGAAAGAATAACAACATCAGAATCTCACAACGGAATGGAACAAAATATAATACATCACATAACTATTACGTAGTTTTTACATATACCAGAGTTACACAATATCATACAACAAGGCATTCATATATATATCTGTCAATACATACATCCCAAAATACAACATACATCAACTAACACAGGGGAACTAGATAGATATATACGTCTGGGCTCCTGCTCCAAGCTCCTCCAGAACTCAACACTCCAAAATCTATCACCTGGCTACTCATAAAAATTTGAGTACCCAAGACTTTATGAAAAACAGGAATAAACTCTGGGTCAAACATGGGTCTGGTGTGAGTAAACGGGTTAAAGTTGCTTAACTTTGAAAACCATTTGAAAATGAAGGTATCACGTAAGACTTCCCACACATAAACACGGGTAAGTTTTTACCTTACGCTAACCAAACATTTGATAGGAAATTCAGTGATACTATAATAGTATCTAGGGTTTTCAAGTAAATAGAAAATAGCCGAAATTGTTACATTCATTAAATTCCAGCTACTAGCCACAAAAGTAGGTAATACAAATAAAAACCGTAGGGCCTCGTATGGAAAATGGGTTTCCATCAATGGCAGGGCTACTGGGGTACTACCCATCACAGTACGGGGCCTAGATCACCATACCGAGGATCACACCCGACCCCTACAATACAAGGCCGGAACCATTCCTTACTGAACAGTTCCGAATAAGTTAACCCCGCAGTTGTGGCCAACAACTTCCCACACATCCGAAATAAAAAGGGACATCTAGACTGGGGTATATCTCGTCCTGCTTGGGTGCTACCTACCTAACCTTGCTGCATCTCCCTAGTTTTAACCCTTCCCGCTTGATGAGGCTTGAGGCTGTGATTACCTTTATAGAACATATCTCTTAAAATGCTCATCGTCCGCCTGACAATGTGCTGAAAGCATCCAAACCATACAAGTTCGTTCCGAGTTCGAATGAAACCGAAGGCATTATCTCGTTACACTCATTTTGGAATCACCCTCAGAGTTAACGACGATAACCCTTGCACTCTGAAACACTATCTCGATCTTCACTTGAGATGTCACGACCTAACTTTAATTTGGATCGATGTGGTTTTCGGATAATCAAAATTGGCACCTGATCCCGGTCTCATCGAAATCCAAACGCCATTTTAAAGGAAAAGTTGTTTAATAGTTTAAACAATTTGATTCAACACTTTGAATTCACATAACATTTATCATAGATAATCTATGCACAGTCATCGTAGATATATCTAAGCAGATCACAGAGTATCACAGAATATTACCAAATAAATATCACAATCAATCAAATAAGAATCATTAATTCATATCAAAATTAGTTTAATTAACTTAAACTTAATTAATTACATGAGAATTAACCATTTTATCCTACTAAATTAATCACTAATTAATCAACCCATCAAATTTATTAATTACTACTTAATTACTATTTTATTAATTAATTTACATTTTGCTCACTTAATTAATTATGTCTTAATTATTAATTAATAACCTTAATTATTAATTAATAAAACGTAATTACCCATTTATTAATCACTAATTACTTAATTAATCAATTATTAATTCTCAATTAAATTACTTCATTAGTTAACTACTAATCATACATTAATTAACTTTAAGTAGTTAATTAAAATTCTTAATTACAATTTAATTAATCATTAATTAACCCATCTTTATTATAATTATAAATTAATCATTTTTAATTACCTTTTCAAACAATTCATTAACAATAATTCATCTCAATTAACATTTTAAAATCTTCTTTAATAACTTTGAAATCAAATTATTACTAACCTTAAAAGCTTTAATTTTAATTAAATTTAAAACTTACCTTATATTAACTACTTAATTAAGATATTAATTGGATTTTAAAAAACATTGTTAAGTATTTACTTAACTCATTAAAACTTGAAATAAATTCTTAACTTAATTTATCAAACATTAATTAAGTCATTAATGTTCAAAATTGTTTAAAGTGAATAACTTCAATTTCGATTAAGTTGAAGGTTTCGAAACTACACCCAAGAAATTCCGATGTTTACTCGAGTAATCACTCGAGTTTTCCTCCTATTTTCCCGAGCCGCCTCTCTTTCTTCTCCTCCTACCTTTTTTCTTCCCCTTTTATTTTTAAGTTTCAGTTATAAACTTCGGTAACAGGCAAAACTCACGCACCAAGGGTCCATCCCGAAGCATTCCCCCATCTTTCTCGAGTGTCAACTCGCGTCATCCACAACAAAACTTTCTGACATCTATACGCCGCCGTGCACGTGCACCGCACTTCGCCGGCATTCTGGCGAACCGCGTCATCTTCGGCAAGTCCTGAAACGACACTACACTCGAAAGCAAAGCTCAATTTGTCACGAAAAACTCCAGAACGAAACAAGCTTTCAGTTCGAAAACTCAAACTTGACACATTCAACAGACTTTCTTCGCCCCGCCAACGCCGTCCATCAGAGGCGACACAACTCCAGCCTCATCTCGCTGATACCCTGCTCTCCCATCCCCTTGAACCGTACACAACTCGATCAACCCGTGGTGACAAAATCACCACGTTTCCAGACTACTGTAAAACTCGAGCTTAAACCCTAGTTTAGCTTCATACCTTTATTGTCTGCAATGGAAAATTTTTCTAACAATTTTCCTGAAATCATTGATCAATAAGATAGCTTCAAACAAAAGTACAACATCTAAAATTTGTTTGATCATGAGAAATTGATAAAAAAAAAGCATATTTGGTTCAACTAGGAACTGCATTTATTAACTGAAAATCGTTATATTAGTTTTAAAAATCCTATCTTTGAACGTTTATTCAAGTTATATAATCAAATCAATAATTTAAAATATTTGAATTAATCATGTGATTCCCTTTTTACTGTAAAACTGAGTTTACAGAGTCCATATTCCACTATCAAGCTTCAAACAAATTCTAGGCTATGATTTAAGTCCGAACAAACTTATTTTGTTTAAAATCCTAAGCGTATTATGTTCTGTACGAAGAATTATAAATTTTTTTCTACTTTTCTTTGCTCTGTAACCAAAAATATGGAAGAAAAAGCCATATAAAAATTTCTGGTGCAACGGAAAACAAACAGAACTACTTGCAGCAAAGCACAAAGTTTTCATGAATCAAATACCTAGATTTAAATTTAAAATAGTATGTTTACTCACTTGAAATATTTCTGAAAAAGAAAACAACTGTTGTGTTGAAAAGCTGCAGTTTGAATTTCCTGCAAATCTTTTCTGCTTTTGTTTAGTTGAATGATGTTTAAGTTTGAAGATAATGATGTTTATTGTCTTTTCAGGCTTGCTAAGTTATGAACGAACTAAAATAAGAAGATACATATATAGGAACAGTTTTGTACTGGGTAGGCTATAACTGGTACAAGTTTTTATTTCTTTGATCAGATTAGATGTTTTTGTGTGGAGGCTGAAATGATTTTTGAACAATTCGAAATGACCTAATGTTGTGCTAGCATTAAATGCAAATGCCTTTACATGTTTCCCTATATGCTTACATCTTATCCTATTCTTGTATGTACATAGAACTTGTTTGTAGATATTTTTTATATATGTACATAGATGTTTTATATGTAAATAATTTGTCTTCTTGCATTGCTTACATGTATTTCCATAGGTTATATTACTAGAATTATCTTATGTATCCATGTACGTTACCTTATGTATTTATGTTTAACACATGTTTTAAAATCATATTTTATACTTATATTTAATATTGATAGAATTCATTTTATTTTAACATCATTATCTATATCTCATTCATATGCACATGTTCAAATTAAATGTTAATAATGTAGAGCATTAATTAAATTGAATAAGGTAGATTTTATTTTAAATATTTTTGAAAGATTTTATTTTAAATTTTCAAATCATAATTTCCTTCACAATACACATATATACATAAATAACTAGAAAATGTTCAAAGTCTTATTCATTTTTAAAATAATTGGCTTGTATTTTATTTAATTAGATTAAATACTTACTAAAATAATATTGCCAAAATCCCGTGTCGTTGCATTCCTCCCCCCTTAAAAGAATTTTGTAACGACCCGGATTTTGGGTCGCTAGATTTGAACATTTAATTCATTTTAAATGTTGAATATGTGTTATAATTTGAATTTTGAAATAAATGACTTTGGTTAAATTAATAAAATTGGTTAAAACTTTATATACGGTAATTTAATTGAAATTTGAATAATAATAACTTAATATATTAGAATTGGGATAATTGGTAATTCTGAGTGTAAATAGATATAAAAATAGATTCTAAGTTTTATTTTAAGTCTACTTCAATTTGAATTATAATATAGACTGTTGGATGAAATTAAAAGTCGATAGGTGGAATTTGGAATTTTATATTAATTTAATAATGGAATTTAATAATATAATAATGAAAATAATCAAATTTTGATTTAAACTGAATCAGAATGATTTCTAATGTGAATATAAAAAAAGAGAAAATTTGTTTATAAATTTTATTCAAACTTTAAAAATTCATATCTTGAGCGTTTGTTATCAGATTCAGACGAAACTGGCGACACCGGAATCACAGAGACATGTATTACGCTGTGGTGCAGTTCTGGAATCATTCCGAGCAAGTAAAAAATTAGGTTAAATCGAATGCTGTTCGATTAATTTAAATTTTAACGCTCGCTGAAAATCCAAGGTGAGTTTAACTCACTCACATCTGGAATATTAGTTAATTTAAATAGTCAATAATTGAATGATTGCTTGATTGGTTGAATGTGATCATTATTATCAAAATTGAATCGATATATATCATTGTCCTAATATCTGTGGATGCAGGGAAAACAGGTTGGAGGGATCCAACTAGATCACTCACAAAAAGAAATTTATTTATACTCTGTAATATATCAAATTTATATTCTGTGATAAATTATTTTAGATACTGTTATGCTATGCTCTGTTTAATTATTGCGGTAGATAAATTGGACATTTAATTGTGTTGTGCTCTGATTTAGTGAATCCAACCTGGAAATCTAAATATAAATAAATTGGGTCAAAGGAAAATTAAAGAAATTCTTAAATAAAGAATTTAAAAAGGAATTAAATTCAAGTGATTGGTTGATCATATGAAGTGTTTGAATTTGTGGTTTGGAAAAGGAATTGAGAATTGTCTAAAATAATAGCGAGATTTATTTTAAAGAATGAGAAATGTGCTTTATCCAAAATGGATGTATTAGGAGTAGTGCCTTCGTTTCCGTTCGAACTCGGGACGGACTTGTATGGACGAATGCTTTCGGAGCATCGTCAGGAGGGCGATGGGCATTCTAAGTGAAGCATTCTAAAAGGTAACGCTTAGCCTCAAGCCTCATCAACCGAGAATGACTGAAAATCAGGGGATATGCAGCAAGGCTTGGTGGGCAGCACCCATTTTCGGGTAAGGTCATTCCCGTCAAGATGTCCCTTTTATTTCGGCTTAGTGGTGTCGTTGCTGATTCTAGCCGTGGGGTGATCTTACTCGGGACTATCCAGTGCGGGGAAGATTTGAACATTTAATTCATTTTAAATGTTGAATATGTGTTATAATTTGAATTTTGAAATAAAAGACTTTGGTTAAATTAATAAAATTGGTTAATACTTTATATACGGTAATTTAATTGAAATTTGAATAATAATAACTTAACATATTAGAATTGGGATAATTACTAATTCTTAGTGTAAATAGATATAAAAGTAGATTCTAAGATTTATTCTAAGTAGATTTCGATTTGAATTATAATATTGGACTGTTGGATGAAATTAAAAGTAGATAGGTGGAATTTGGAATTTTATATTAATTTAATAATGGAATTTAATAATATAATAAGGCAAATAATCAAATTTTGATTTAAACTGAATCAGAATGATTTCTAATGTGCATATTAAAAAAAGTGAAAATTTGTTTATAAATTTTGTTCAAACTTTAAAAATTCATATCTCGAGCGTTTGTTATCAGATTCAGACGAAACTGGCGACGCCGGACTCGCAGAGATGCGTACTACGTAGTGGTGCAGTTCTAGAATCGTTCCGAGCAAGTAAAAAATTAGGTTAAATCGAACGCCGTTCGATTTAATTAAAATTTAAACGCTCGTCGAAAATCCAATGTTAGTTTAACTCACTCACATGAATATTAGTTAATATAAATAGTCAATAGTTGAATGATTGCTTGATTGGTTGAATGTGATAATTATTATAAAAGTAGAATCGATATATATTGTTGTACTAATATCTGTGGATGCAGGGAAAACAGGTTGGAGGGATCCAACTGGATCACTCACAAATAGAAATTTATTTATACTCTGTAATATATCACATTTATATCCTGTGATAAATTGTTTTAGATCTTGTTATGCTATGCTCTGTTTAATTATTGTGGTAGATAAATTGGACATTTAATTGTGTTGTGCTCTGATTTTGTGAATCCAACCTGGAAATTTAAATATAAATAAATTGGGTCAAAGGAAAATTAAAGAAATTCTTAAATAAAGAATTTAAAAAGGAATTAAATTCAAGTAATTGGTTGATAATATGAAGTGTTTGAATTTGTTGTTTGGAAAAGGAATTGAGAATTGTTTAAAATAATAGCGAGATTTATTTTAAAGAATGAGAAATGTGCTTTCTCCTGGAAATTTTATTTTGTTTTTAAGAAAGCTTCAAATTATAAAATTGCAGTTTAAATATGTTTAGAATATTTTGGAAAGAAATATTATTTTAAATTGTTTTTAAGTGAAAGCAAATATTTGATTAAGTAATTATGGTATTTAATTATTTTAAAAAAAAGTAAAGTAGTATTAAGTTTTCAAAGAGAAATTTTAATACGAATGATTTAATAACCTTATTTTAAAAGTTAAATTAAAATAATTAGGAAATATATTTCCATAAGTATTATTTTCAATTAAATGATTTCTAGAAGTTTTATTTAAGTATTTTAAACGTATATTTGAAAGTGATTTCCAGGAAATAGCAATGTGTTTAAAATAAAAGGAGCTATTTTTAAAAGTATGGAAAGGATTTTACGGGATGAACGTAAAATTGAATTGGGATAAAAGTGTTGGATTGATAAAAAGATTTCTTTAGATATTCTAAGATGGAAGTATATTTCCCTGAAAGCCAAGTATGTTTTTAAAATAGATTTTGAATTGTTAGATTTTGTAGTTATGTTAAAGAATGGTTTCAAGAAAGATTATTTAAGTTGTAAGAATTTTAAAAGTAAATATATATATATATATATATATCAAAGTAGTTATAGAAGTAATTATTTTTAAAGGATAATTAGAATTTTTTTTTTTAAAGAATATTATTATTTATACTTTATAAAATGGTTTTATTTTAAAGATAATCAATCAAAGTATTATTTAGAAATTATATAGAGTTTCGTAACTTTATTTTAGAATTTAGTATGACTTAACTTTATTTCAAAGATAATAGTTTATTTTTTATTAAGCAGTTTTATTTGAGATATTTTTTAAAAGTGTGTATATATATATATTAAATCAAGTATGTAAGAAGTTTTAATATCAATATTTTAATATATTTCAAGAATAAAGTATTTAAATTATTTTAAATCTTAAGGATTGTTGCTTGGATGCTTTCAAGGGAAGTAACAATTTAGGAAATCTATTCCATGATAAGAATTGAGTTTGAAAAGTGTTTTCAATAGGATTTGAAAATGAAAATATACCGTGTAAGAGATATTTGAGAAAATAAATAATGTGGAAATTATTTATTGAGTGATGGATGTTTATGGGTGTTAAATGATAGTTAACTCACCGACTATCAATATTGGACAAATGCGTTGATCGTTTCGAAGAAACCGGATCGAGATTTATTTCTCGAAAACCACTTCGATCTGGTTTGTACGTTTCATGGGAAAACGTGTCCGGAGTCGAAGATGGAGCAATGAAATGCAAGGGCTAGTCGCTACTAATCTTGAGGATATTTCCAAAATGGATGTATTAGGAGTAGTGCCTTCGGTTCCGTTCGAACTTGGGATGGACTTGTATGGACGAATGCTTTCGGAGCATCGTCGGGAGGGCGATGGGCATTCTAAGTGAAGCATTCTAAAAGGTAACGCTTAGCCTGAAGCCTCATCAATCGGGAATGACTGAAAATCAGGGGATATGCAGCGAGGCTTGGTGGGCGGCACCCATTTTCGGGTAAGGTAATTCCTGTCTAGATGTCCCTTTTATTTCGGCTTAGTGGTGTCGTTGCTGATTCCAGCCGTGGGGTGATCTTACTCGAGACTATCCAGTACGGGGTAGATTTGAACATTTAATTCATTTTAAATGTTGAATATGTGTTATAATTTGAATTTTGAAATAAAAGACTTTGGTTAAATTAATAAAATTGGTTAAAACTTTATATACGGCAATTTAATTGAAATTTCAATAATAATAACTTAACATATTAGAATTGGATAATTGCTAATTCTGAGTGTAAATAGACATAAAAGTAGATTCTAAGATTTATTCTAAGTCTATTTCGATTTGAATTATAATATTGGACTGTTGGATGAAATTAAAAGTCGATGGGTGGAATTTGGAATTTTATATTAATTTAATAATGGAATTTAATAATATAATAATGCAAATAAACAAATTTTGATTTAAACTGAATCAGAATGATTTCTAATGTGCATATTAAAAAAAGTGAAAATTTGTTTATAAATTTTATTTAAACTTTAAAAATTCATATCTCGAGCGTTTGTTATCGGATTCAGACGAAACTGGCGGCGCCGGACTCGCAGAGATGCGTACTACACAGTGGTGCAGTTCTAGAATTGTTCCGAGCAAGTGAAAAATTAGGTTAAATCGAACGCCGTTCGATTTAATTAAAATTTAAACGCTCGTCGAAAACCCAATGTGAGTTTAACTCACTCACATCTGGAATATTAGTTAATATAAATAGTTAATAGTTGAATGTTTGCTTGATTGGTTGAATGTGATAATTATTATAAAAATTGAATCGATATATATTTTTGTGCTAATATCTGTGGATGCAGGGAAAACAGGTTAGAGGGATCCAACTGGATCACTCACAAATAGAAATTTATTTATACTCTTTAATATATCACATTTATATCCTGTGATAAATTGTTTTAGATCTTGTTATGCTATGCTCTGTTTAATTATTGTGGTAGACAAATTGGACATTTAGTTGTGTTATGCTTTGATTTGGTGAATCTAACCTAGAAATTTAAATATAAATAAATTGGGTCAAAGGAAAACTAAAGAAATTCTTAAATAAAGAATTTAAAAAGGAATTAAATTCAAGTAATTGGTTGATAATATGAAGTGTTTGAATTTGTGGTTTGGAAAAGGAATTGAGAATTGTTTAAAATAATAGCGAGATTTATTTTAAAGAATGAGAAATGTGCTTTCTCCTGGAAATTTTATTTTTCTTTTAAGAAAGCTTCAAATTATAAAATTGCAGTTTAAATATGTTTAGAATAGTTTAGGAAGAAAAATTATTTTAAATTTTTTTTAAGTGAAAGCAAATATTTGATTAAGTAATTATGGTATTTAATTGTTTAAAAAAAAAGTATAGTAGTATTAAGTTTTCGGAGAGAAATTTTAATATGAATATTTGATTTAATAACCTTATTTTAAAAGTTAAATTTTATTTAAAATACTTAGGAAAACCCTATATATTTCCTTAAGTATTATTTTCAATTAAACGATTTCTATAAGTTTTATTTAAATATTTTCAACGTATATTTGAAAGTGATTTCTAAGAAATAACAATGTGTTTAAATAAAAGGAGCTATTTTTAAAAGTATGGGAAGGATTTTACGGGATGAACGTAAAATTGAATTGGGATAAAAGTGTTGGATTGATAAAAAGAATTCTTTGGATATTCTAAGATGGAAGTATATTTCCCTGAAAGCCAAGTACGTTTTTAAAATAGATTTTGAATCGTTAGAGTTTGAAGTTATGTTAAAGAATGGTTTTAAGAAAGATTATTTAAGTTGTAAGAATTTTAAAAGTAAATATATATCAAAGTAGTTATAGAAGTAATTATTTTTAAAGGATAATTAGAATTTTGTTTTTAAAGAATATTATTATTTATACTTTATAAAATGGTTTTATTTTAAAGATAATCAATCAAAGTATTATTTAGAAATTGTATAGAGTTTCATAACTTTATTTTAAAATTTAGTATGACTTAACTTTATTTCAAAGATAATAGTTTATTTTTTATTTAGGTTGTTTTATTTGAGATATTTTTTAAATGTATATATATATTTTAAATCAAGTATGTAAGAAGTTTTAATATCAATATTTTAATGTATTTCAAGAATAAAGTATTTAAATTATTTTAAATCTTAAGGATTGGTGCTTGGATGCTTTCAAGGGAAGTAACAATTTGGGAAATCTATTCCATGAGAAGAATTGAGTTTTAAAAGTGTTTCCAATGGGATTGGAAAATGAAAATATATCGTGTAAGAGATATTTGAGAAAATAAATAATGTGGAAATTATTTATTATATGATGGATGTTTGTGGGTGTTAATTGATAGATAAATCATCGACTATCAATATTGGACAAATGCGTTGATCGTTTCAAAGAGACCGAGATCGAGATTTATTTCTCGAAAACCACATCGATCCGGTTTGTACGTTTCATGGAAAACGTATTCGAAGTCGAAGATGGAGCAATGAAGTGCAAGGGCTATTCGCTACTAATCCTAAGGATATTTCCAAAATGGATGTAGTAGGAGTAGTGTGTTCGGTTCCGTTCGAACCCGAGACGGACTTGTATGGACGAATGCTTTCGGAACATCGTTAGGAGGGCGATGGGCACTCTAAGTGAAACGTTCTAAAAGGTAACGCTTAGCCTCAAGCCTCATCAACCGGGAATGAATGTAAATCAGCGGATATGCAGCAAGGCTTGGTGGGCAGCACCCATTTCCGGGTAAGGTCATTCCTGTCTAGATGTCCCTTTTATTTCGGCTTAGTGGTGCGATTGCTGATCCCAACCGTGGGGTGATCTTACTGGAGACTATCCAGTACGGGGTAGTCTGGACCTTGTGTTGTAGGGGATCGGGCGTGGTCCTCGGTACGCTGATCTAGACCAGGTACTGTGACAGGTGGTACCCCAGTGCCTAGTCATTAGTTGGAATCCATTCTCCCTACGCGCCTTTGACGAGTTTTGTTTGTATTACCCACTCTGTGGCTAGTAGCTGGAATTTAATCATGAAAAAATTTGGCTATTTTATAAGTATTTCTATATAGACCCTATTATAATATCAGGGGATTTCTATAAAAAAGTGTTTTAGCGATCGTAAGGTAAAAACCCGACATGTTTATTTGTGGCGTGGTCTTACGAGATGCTTTTGTTTTTCAAAGGATTTTTGAAACTTTAGTAATCAATTTGGGTGCATTATTATTATCAGCTGGTATTCCAGACTGACTCGGGTGTTATTTCATTATAATGCTCGGGTCAGACCGAGTATTATATGTTCAGGACAGGATTCTATGGAGCAGAAGAGGAGCTGGAGTCCAAGACGTATTATACGTACTTGTATATATAGCCGCTGCTGTTAATTGTATGGAATTGTCTGACTCGTAAATGTTGTTTGTATGAGATACCCTGATGATATGATGTATAAAACAGATATAGTTTCATTTTCTATAAAGATCTATTATTTACTATTATATTTTATTTCGCTGCGACTGTGAGATTCTGATATTGTTTAGTTTCTTCTTCTTCTATCTCTTCTTCTTCAACCCTAATGGTTCGTATTTCTGTTCCACTTGAATTAATTGATGTAGAATAGTGTTGATTCAAGGGTGACGTAGCTTATAGTAGGCTCGAGCAGTTTAGATTCAAACATTCGCAACCTATCCAGGATCTTCCCATGAAATGATGATTTCGTGTCACATAAACCGATAGAACGATAAATGCTTAATTCCGTTGATCGTGAAGATGCTAGAATCTTGCTATCTCCAACCCGTTGATCTTGCATGATACCGTGTTGAAAGATCTACAATTCGTTCGTTGATTACTCGCAAGTGATACCGAGAGTTGGCTTCTACTTCGTTGATTCGCGCACGAATAACCCGGAGAAGGAAAGAAGAAGGAGATCACACTCAACTTCAACAATGGTGGCAAAAGCTCACACAAAATTTTTATTCAAAATCAACTCCCCTTTATAAGTGACAACACACCCCTTTTTATAGGAAATTACAACACACGCGACTTAAACTTGCGACTCACAACATACGACTTACAATACAGCATCACATGACTTAACACATTACACGACTTAACATATGCGACTTAACAACATACAACATATATGTGACATAAGAAAATACAACACGAGTTACAACAATACAACATACGACCCACGACCTAAGAAATCAGCGACATAAGCTTAAGCACGGTTTCAGGAACGACTTAACGACATAAGGAATCAGAAGGAATCAGCGACTTAAGAAAATGCGACTTAAGAGATGCGGCTTCAGGGAACGACTTATAGAAAGCGGCATAGGTGAGCGACTTAAGAGAAACGTGGCTTACGTTTACTCGTTAGGTCGTTGCTCGTTGAGTCGCTTAGCCGGTAGGTCGCTTGGGCCGTTAGATAGTTAAGTTGCTTTGTGCTTTAGACCGATAGGTCTCTTCCTGCTGTAGGTTGTTGAACGACTTATGATGAGCGTGCGATGAGCGTGCGACATAAGTTGGTGCGACTCAAGTCATATGTTGGTTGCGACATATCATGATGCGCTGCATCATCCTCCCCTGGTTGAAAAGAATTCGACCCCGAATTTACACTTTCCTCTTTTTCGACATACGTATTCTCATGATATGGAATCAAGTGTTCGACATTGAAAACGTCAGCAGTATGGATATGATCCGACAATTTTAACTGATAAGCATTCTCATTAATCTTCTTTATGATTTCCAAAGGACCAATCTTTCTAGCAGCTAGCTTATTGTAAGCACCAATAGGAAATCGATCCTTAGTCAATACTGCATATACAGAATCTCGTTTTTTAATTCAACATTTCGTCGTTTAATATCTACGGATTGCTTATATTTCTCATTCGCCTTAAGCAATCGTTCCCGCACAACCTTGTGGCACTCTTGCAATTCCTTCACAAAATCACTAGCTCGTTTGATCACTCCTTTCTGCTATGGTACTATAGATAAATTCAATGGTCCTTTAGGAATTGTTGAGTAAACAACCTGGAATGGACTGAACCTAGTGCTACGATTAACTGCATGGTTATGTGCAAACTCAGCTTGACACAGCTTGGAATCCCAACTCTTCAAATTGTCATTCACGAGGCATCTCAATAGATTACCTAGGGATCTATTCACAACTTCCGTCTGTCCATCCGTCTGTGGATGATAAGCACTACTAAATTTCAGCTTTTTCCCGACCATTCTCCATAGACTCATCCAAAAATGACTTAGAAAACGAGTGTCTCTATCCGATACAATAGATTCAGGCAACCCATGTAGTCGATAGGTCTCTCTGAAGTATAATTGTGCGACAATAACTGCATATGTCGTCTTCTTGCACACGATAAAATGTACCATTTTTGAAAACCGATCAACCACTACGTATATAGAATCATTGCTACGTTGCGTTCTTGGCAAACCCAATACAAAATCCATGCTAACATCTACCCATGGTTTAGTAGGTAAAGGCAATGGCATATATAAACCTGCATTTGTTGTGGTCCCCTTTGAAACATGACAAATATGGCACCTCTGAACAAACTTTCAACCTCCTTCCTCATTGACGGCCAAAAATAAGACTTTGAGATCAACTGCATAGTACGGTCACGGCCCACGTGTCCTTCTTCATGTCATTCTTTGATAATTTTCATTCGTAGACTGCAATTTGGAATACACAACTGATTTCCTTTGAATAGAAAACCTTCAACCAGCATATATCCATCCATGCTTCCCTGCTTGATTTTGCCTAGGATTTCGAAAAAATATGAATCTGAAGTAAGAAAATCTGGAAGTAAGTCAAAACCCAACATCTCAACGCGCATGGTTGTTTGTAAATTCTCCCTCTGACTCAGTGCATCGGCGACGCGATTAGTTACTCCAGACTTGTGCTTTATGACGAGTGTAAATTGTTGCAAATAAGCTATCCACGATGCATGCCTAGCTGCAATTTTATTCTTCCCTTGTAAATGTTTCAACGCTTCATGGTCAGTATACAAAACAAATTCTTTGTGGAACAAGTAATGTCTCCAATGCTTCACAGCCTGCACAATAGCATAAAACTTCACATCGTAAGTACTGTATCGCATCTTTGCTCCCGAAAGTTTTTCACTGAAATAGGCAATTGGACGACCCTTCTGACTCAACACTCCTCCAACCCCAGCTTTATACACATCTGTATGTAACTCAAATAGTAACTGAAAATCTGGCAACACTAGAATCGGTGCTAAGGTTAAAAGTTCCTTGATTTGCTCAAAAGCATATCCTGCCTCTTCCGCCCATGAAAACTGCTTTCCTTTCATACAATCAGTAACATGAGCCATTACACTACTAAAGTGCGGTATAAATCTTCGAAAAAATGAAGCTAACCCATGGAATCTTCTGACTTCTGTTATAGTTTTGGGCTGTGGCCAATTTCTGATTGCGGCTACTTTACTCTGGTCCACTTGTATCCCCTCCTTAGACACGACATAACCCAGAAATAAAACACTTGGCGTCGTGAACACGCATTTCTTCGTCGCTGGATAGAACTGTTCTTGACGAAGAATTGTTAACACCTTTCGCAAGTGTTGAATGTGCTCCTCTGTGCTAGCATTATAGATCAAGATATCATCAAAGTAGACTACAACAAACTTCCCGATGTAAGGTCTGAAAATTTGATTCATCACCCTCTTAAATGTACTTGGTGCTTTAGATAAACCAAACGGCATGACCAGACATTCATATAATCCTTCCCCAGTCTTGAATGTTATCTTCCATTCATCACCTTGTCTTATGCGAACCTGATGATAACCACTCTTAAGATCGATCTTCGAAAAAATTACAAGCCCACTGAGCTGATCCAATAGATCATCAAGTCTTGGCATAGGAAATCTGTCTCAGTTATTGTGTTGAGTGCCCTGCTGTCGGTACACATTCTCCATGAACCATCTTTCTTCGGTACCAACAGAGCTGGTACAGCAAAAGGACTGAGACTCCCTCGAACACGCCCTTGCTTAAGCAACTCCTCACCCTGTCTCCTCAACTCTTCATGCTTTTTTGAACTCATACGACAATGCGGCCTATGCGGTAAAACAGCACCTGGCACTAGATCAATTTGATGTTGTATATCCCTCAATGGTGGTAATTCCTTGGGTAATTCCGCAGGTAAGACATCTTCAAATTCATTTAACATCGGTCTAACCTCCGCAGCAATTTCACGATCTTCACTTGTTTCATACCCAATCAACATAAACATTTCAGCACTATATTTCACTTCTTTAACAAATTCTCTCGTAGATAATAGACTAGTCGATTCCACTTTCTTCTCTGACTTGCTTTCACTTTGTTCACGCTTCTTAGGAACTAAAGTAATTTGAGTACCTTCAAACATGAAACTGTAGTTGTTGGTGTGACCATTATATTGTACAGCTCTATCATATTGCCATGGTCTTCCCAATAGTAGATGACACACGTCCATATCAACAACATCACACCATATATCATCCTTGTACTTCTTCCCAATAGAAAATGTAACAAATGCTCGTCTTCCCACTGTCACTTCTCCACCTTTCTTTAGCCATTCCAGTTTATAAGTTCTAGGGTGTTTTTCAGTCTTCAACCCCAACTTCATGACGGTTTCTTCAGAAATAATGTTATCACAGATTCCCGCATCAATAACAAATCGACAAACCTTCCGCACATGTAGACTGAAAGATATTGCTTCTCAGCCAACTAGAATCATTCTCATGCTTTGGCACTAAACAAGACCTCCTTATCATCAAGTTACACCCTTCGTCTCCTGACACAACTTCTTCATCTTCATCAAACTTCGATAGTTGAGAATAATTAACTTCAGCTTCCACATCATCATACTCACATTCCTCTGCAACTAATGCTCTCTTCTTTGGCATTATACATTCATTGCTTTTATGGCCAAACTCTTGACAATTATAGCACTTGATACTGTTATTGACCTTTGCTTTAGCGGCTTCATTGACAATGGTTTATTGACTGCCTTGGAAACATTAGCACTGCTACTAGCACCCTTATTCAGGTTGTTAGATCCCGCAAACACACCACTTCCTCGTCTCCCTTGTTTCTCCCAAGCTAGAGCTTTCTGATGTGCTTCAGCAACAGACATTGGATTAAACATATTAACCATGTCTTGAATTTGCATTTGTAACCCTCCATCATATCTAGCCATGTAGCTGTTCCTCGGTTTCCATAATATCATTCCTTGCAATCAATTGATAGAATTCATCTGCATATTCATTCACTGTCTTCGTCCCTTGTCTCAAATTCTGCAAACGTTGATACATAAGAGATTGATAATTGTACGGCAAGAAAGTCTCTTCCATCATCTTTCTCATCTTCTCCCAAGTGACAACTTTTGATTTTCCCATTCTCTCCCGAGTTAGTTTAGTTTGTTGCCACCAAGCCATAGCTCTTCCTCTTAGCCTTGTAGCAACTAATTGGACTTTGCGATTATCAAGAACATCCTTAAATTTCAAAATTTCTTCAACATTCAACAACCAATCAATAAATTCTTCTGCTTGTATACTACCTTTGAATTCTGGAATTTCCATCCTCATAGCTGACTCCCATTTACGATCATTTTCTGAATCCAGGTATTGATTTCACACTTGGCCTTGATTTCCATAATGAATACTACCTCCATCACCACCCTCCTCAAAATCTGATGTATTTCGATCTCGATCCTGGCTATATACGTCTCTACGATCACGCATGTCCCTTCTACCCTGTCTTTCAACATCATGATATGATTCATTTTCAAACCCACGTTGAGTTCTTCTTTCTTCATTTCGATACCCATGGTGGTCTCACATCATTGAAACTGATGATTCTCTCCTATCTCGATAAGACTGAGGTGACATTCTCCTTTCTCCCGAAACCGATGGTGAAACCCTGTTTCCACTTTGGTTCGAAACTGGTGACGTTCTCCTTTGACTGCGATTCATGTCTTTCATCAATTTCTCTAACTTTTCAATACCCTCATTGAACTTTTCATTTATACGTTGCTCCATCTGCTCAGCTTCTTGTCTTCTATATAAATCTTCAACATCGTGAAAGCGATTAGCTCGTCTCGAAGGCCAAATCATCAAACAATCTCGGATCTAGTCTCCAATTGATGCTTCCGTCACTACTTTGGCTCCGATACCAAAAAGTGACGCGTTTCAATTTTTGATCTAGTTCCGATTTAGTTCTGATACCAAAAAGTGACGCAGCTTATAGTAGGCTCGAACAGTTTAGATTCAAACTTTCGCAACCTATCTAGGATCTTCCCATGAAATGATGATTTCATGTCAAATAAATTGATAGAACGATAAATGCTTAATTCCGTTAATCGTGAAGATGTCGGAATCTAGCTATCTCCAACCCATTGATCTCGTAAGATACCGTGTTGAAAGATCTACAATTCGATCGTTGATCACTCGCAAGTGATATCGAGAATTGGCTTCTACTTCACTGATTCGCGCACGAATAACCCGAAGAAGGAAAGAAGAAGGAGATCACACTCAACTTCAACAATGGTGGCAAAAGCTCACACAAAATTTTTATTCAAAATCAACTCCCCTTTACAAGTGACAACGCACCCCTATTTATAGGAAATTACAACACACGTGGCTCAAACTTGCGACTCACGACATACGACTTATAATACAACATCACATGACTTAACACATTACACGACTTAACATACGCGACTTAACAACATACAACACATATGCGACATAAGAAAATACAAAACGAGTTACAACAATACAACATACAACCCACGACCTAAGAAATCAGCGACATAAGCTTGAGCACGGCTTCAGGAATGACTTGGCGACATAAGAAATTAGAAGGAATCATCGACTTAAGAAAAGGCGACTTAAGAGATGCGGCTTCAGGGAACGACTTATAGAAAGCGGCATAGGTGAGCGACTTAAGAGAAATGTGGCATACGTTTACTTGTTAGGTCATTGCTCGTTGAGTCGCTAGGCCGGTGGTCGCTTGGGTCGTTAGATAGTTAAGCCGCTCTGTGCTTTAGACCGATAAGTCGCTTCCTACTGTAGGTTGTTGAACGACTTATTGATGAGCGTGCGATGAGCGTGCGACATAAGTTGGTGCGACTTAAGTCATATGTTGGTTGTGACATATCATGATGCACTCCATCAATGGGGTACGGATTTGTGGGCTGTTACAAATTTCGTCCCCGAAATTTAAAACAACGATTAATTCAAAAGCTTTTGTATCAACAAACCAAACATACATATCATCCATACATTAGCAAACAATCAAACAGTCTATCCTAACGACATCACTAGTTATCCGGACACAAATCTTGATAGGCTTTCTTAAAACTATCTAGAGTTTCCCAGGTACAATCTCTGGGATTCTCGCTCCACTGTGAAAATTTGTACGTGCTAATATAGTACACACGGATCGTGTAATATGATGTATAACACACAAAAATATGACTGATCACAGATAATAGAAAATTCAGTAAAATAGAAAAAGCACACCAGAGATTTTTATACTGGTTCGGAGCACCGTCCTACGTCCAGTCCCAGACTTCTATCTGGATTTTCACTACCAACTACCTCGCTTCACCCGGAGGAACAGGTTTACAACACCCGAGGAGACGAACGGGATTTCACGCCTCTAATACACTGGGGACTTCAACACTTGCCTCTTACAACACCGAGGACTTCAACACTTGCCTCTTACAACACCGAGGACTTCAACAAAGATGAAAATAATTGTTTGTTGATGGTATGTGTTCTTGCTAACACTATTTTGTCACTTGTAGCACAAACTTCCTATAATCTTATCCCCAAATAGAATATTTGTATATATGAAGATTTGGAAGTGGATATCGTATTGAATCAAAAGAATGTTAAATAAATTTCAGGATTCAAAAACGATATATGATAGAATATGAGCAATTTGAATGCTTGAAAGTATTAGATTGAGATCAATAGAATAGAGATTAGAATAATAGAAATTTGTTAGTTGGAATAATGATTTCATGATGTTTATATAAGAAATAAACAGTTGTAACCCTTTGTGAAAAAGTACAAACAACGGTCATGATCATTGGTGAAGAGAAAGAGAAGCAACCGTTGAAGAAAAGGAAGTGTCTATACGAAAGGTTGCTTTCTGTTTGAAAACGGTCGACAGGTCAAAAAGGACCAATAGAAAAGAATTTGAATATATATACGTTTTGTACACTTGTGCACGTTTAACTGTGCATTCTGGGTAGAAACGGTCGACTGCCTTGTTTTGATCGGTCGACCGGTTTAGCCCAGATTGCATAGTTAATGTGCACTCATTCATATATATATATATATATATATATATATATATATATATATATATATATTCAAAGATTGAAGGTATAACATTATTTGAGGATAGATTTTAACATAAATAGCATTACTAACATACCAAATAATCAACCTCTAACATATGGAGCTCTTTGTGTCTCTTTAATGAATAACTTCTTTTTGTCGATCACGGCTTATCCCTTTGTATTGTCGATCACGGTTTATCCCTTTGTCAGAAATCAAAACTCTATAAAAATATTGACTCAACACACTGCACTTTGATGAGTTTCACTACTTTGCCCTTGAGTTGCCTCTCGTCTGGATCAACAATCTGAACAGGGTTCCTGACTACGTCAAGTTTGGCTCGACCTCCAAATCTTCCTGGACTACAGGCTCTACAACCAATGATGGGTCATGGACAAACTTCCTTAGATGGGGTACATGAAATACATTATGAATTCCAGACATCCGTTCTAGCAATTCAATTCTATAAGCTACAGCACCAATTCTTTCCAGCACCCGGAATGGTCCTATATATCTCGGGGCAAGTTTTCCCATCTTTCTGAATCCAATAGCACCTTTGATCGGGGAAACTTTGACAAAGACTAAATCTTCGATCTCAAATTCCAATTGTCTTTGCCTTTTATCTGCATACTTCTTTTGACGGTCCTGGGCAGCTTTCATTCTCTTCTTGATAAGCTCAACTTTCGCAGAAGCTTCTCGAAGTAAATCTAGCCCAAGCACAAGACGATCTTTCGATTCTATCCAATAGGATGGGGATCTACATGTTCTTCCATATAAAGCTTCGTAAGGAGCCATCTTAATACTCGCTTGGTAACTGTTATTATAAGAGATTCCACTAGATGTAGATAGTCTTCCCACGATCCACCAAAATCCAAAACACAAGCTCACAGCATATCCTCTAGAATATGATTAAGCCTCTCCGTCTGTCCATCTATCTTAGGATGATAGGCTGTACTCAATCTCAAACTCGTTCCCGTAGCTGACTATAGAGCCTCCCGGAATTTGCTGTTGAAGATAGGATCACGATCACTTACTATACTGGCTGGAACACCATGCAATCTAACTATCTCCCTCAAGAAAATCTCTGCCAGAGAAGTTGTAGTACGAGTTGCCTTAACCGGTAAAATGGGCGCTCTTAGTTAAACGATTCACAATCACCCAAATTCCTTCGTTTCCTCTCTTGGTTCTAGGCAAACCGTCAATGAAATCCATCGAAATCATCTCCCACTTCCATATCAGGATTCCCAAGGGTTGCAACAATCTGGCTGACTTCTGTTGATCTCCTTTAACTTGTTGGCAGATGGCACAACTATCAATGAAAGAAGCAACATGTTCCTTCATGCCCTTCCACCAAAAGGCTCTCTTCATATCCTTATACATTTTTTATATTCTTGGGTGGATATTTAAATTGGAACGATGACTCTCTGACAAGACCTCCTATCTTAGATCCCTATTATTCGGAACAAAAATCCTCCCGTTAATCCTCAATGTTCCTTGGTCATCAATTTCAAAACTGGGACACTGACCTTTCCTAACTCTTCTGATGATTCTTTTCAACATTTTATCAGATTCTTGCTTGCTCTAAATCCTTTCAATAAGAGATGGAACCACTTCCAAAAGAGACAGAACTGCATTCCTTCTAAGAGCATCAGCTACAACATTCACCTTCCCTTGGGTATACAGGATATCCAAATCATATGATGCTAGAAAATCGACCCATCACTGCTGCCTCAGATTAAGATCCTTTCAAGAGAAAAGATATTTCAATGGTTTGTGATCCGTGAATAACTCGAACTTCTCTCCAAAAAGATAGTGTCTCCAGATCTTCAAAGCAAAAACAACGGCTAACAACTCAAGATCGTGCGTAGCATAGTTCCTCTCATGTGGCTTCAACTGTCGGCTCGCATACGCAATTACCCTTCCATTATGCATCAGAACTTCTCCTAGTCCAATTATACAAGCATCTGTATAAACCTCATTTTTGCTCTTCCCATCCAGAATAGCTAGCACTGGTGCACTGGTTAGCCTCGTCTTCAACTCCTGGAAAGCTTCTTCACACTAGGGTGTCCATTTGAATTTAGCTCCTTTCCTTTTCAGCTTGGTCATATGCAAAGAAATCTTAGAATAATCCTTGATAAACTTTCTGTAGTAGCTAGCCAATCCCAGAAAACTATGAACTTCAGTCGGTATCTACGGCTGCTTCCACTCCAAAATAGTCTCAACCTTCGCTGGATCTACAGAGATACCTTCACCAGAAAAAATGTGCCCCAAAAAATTTGACTTTCGATTTCCAAAAATGGAACTTAGAGAATTTCGCCTTCAAAACATGCCTCCTTAGTTTCTCCAACACAATTCTCAAATGCTGCTTGTGCTCTTCTTCAGACTTAGAGTAGACCAGAATATCATTGATGAATACCAAAATGAACTTATTCAATACATCTCGAAAGACTAGGTTCATCAGGTCAACAAAGTAAGCAGGAGCGTTGGTCAACCCGAAAGGCATAGCCAACCACTCATAGAAACAATTTGGTCCCCCAAATGCAGTCAAGGGAATACTGTCCTCAACTACCTTTAACTAATGGAAACCTGAAGCTAAATCCAGTTGAGAAAAGACAGAAGCTCCATGTAGCTGGTCAAAGAAATCATCAATGCGAGGAAGAGGATATTTATTACGGATAATCACTTTGTTCAGTTCTCTATAATCCACACAGAACCTTAGCGAACCATCCGGTTTAGTGACAAACACCGCAGCAGAGCCCCAACAAGAAAAACTGGGCCTAATCAACCCCTTCTCCAAAAGATCCTGAGTCTGCTTAACTAACTCCTCTTTCTCTCTAGGAGCCATCCTCCTAGTAGGCTGAATCACCGGCATCGCTCTTGGAATCAAATCAATGTGAAACACTATTTCTCGATGCGGAGGCAAACATTTAACTTCCTCGAATACATCAGGAAAATCTTGGACCACATCGATATCTTCAACCTTCTCTTGAGAAGTCTCAACTCCATGCAAAAGACTACTCAAATGAATTCCAGAATTATCACACGTCACTCTAGCAATTTTACCCAAATCAGTTTCCAACGAAACTGATCTCTCATCACAATTCAGGACTGCTTTATACTTATCAAGCCAATCCATTCCGAATATAATGTCAAACCCCATGAAATTCAGCACATAAGGGTCACAAGAAAAACTATGGGATAGATAGGAAATCTTCAAATCCCTACAGATCGTGTCCAATTTGGTTACCCCTCCTATAGGATTAGACACAGAGATGGGACAGTCTACAGTACTGGGGATAAGAAAGAACTTCTCTACAGATTCCAGAGAAATCAAACTCAAAGAAGCACCCGAATCAAACAAAACTTTAATATACTTGCAATTTAAAAGTAATGTACCTTCCAATACTCCCTTGCCTTTAGATGAAGTAGATGGTCCACCTTCCAAAGAAAATACTCTATTCTGCTGAGCTTTACGAAGTAATGGGCAATCCTTGATCATATGACCTGGTTGGTGAAAATTGAAGCATAGAGATCTCTAAACCAAAGTCGAACCTGGTTCACTATAATGCGGCTGCTGTTGCTGCTGCTGAAATCCTTTCCTGGGACACATATTTGCCAAGTGACCTTGTTGACATATATAGCATTTGCGAGGTCCGTTGTTACTTTCAGTCTTCTTCTTATTCTGCTTCCTCCGATTGGGATTGAACTTCCTCTTATTTGGATTAGCAAAATTCCCTCTCGATGCTGCTACTGGTGCCACTGATTTCTTGTTTATCAAATCCTCATATCTCAGTGCCATATCAATTAAATCAACAAAAGATCCTTTCAAATGAGCCGTCATCTTTTCATGAAATTCTGGCCTCAAGCCTTGCATAAACATTTCATTCTTTTTGATGCGAGTATCTATAAGCCCTGGTCCATAGCAAGAAAGTTCATTGAATTTAGTCTCATACTCCGCTATAGTCAAGCTTCCCTGCTTCAAATTCAGAAAATCCTGGTACAAACGATTTTTTTCTGCTGTTGGCATGAATGTCTCCTAAAACAGCTTTTTAAATCTTTCCCATGAAATGTCGTCCTCAGAGATATTTGCTATCACTGCATCCCACCAGGCTGCCGCACCTTCCTGTAATTGCCATGAAGCCATTTCCTTTTTCCGCTCATCAGACAACTTCATACTCTTAAAGATGCGCTCACAAGAGTGTAGCCAAGCTTGAACCTCAATTATCGATTCTGCCCCTTTAAATGGTTTACCTCCAAGGTTGATGAAGTCTTTGCATAAAGCGGCAAAACTAACCTGGGGCGGTACTGGATCTACAAACACACTAGCAGTTTGACTTCGTCCATTATCAGTCGAGGTACTGCCCCTACCTCTGCCTCTCCTTCCAAAACTCATGTTGGCCACCTGGACATGTAACTCAACAAATTTAGATAGGTATATAATTATATGAAAATAAAAGTACGCACTCTCAAGATAGATATTACTATAGAGCCTAGGTATTATCTCAACCTGGCTCTGATACCAACTGAAACGACCCGCCTTTCTAACCATAGAAAGACGTATATTCAATAAGAAAAGAAAGAGATAGAAATAAAAAAGATAGAAAGAAAGAATAACAACATCAGAATCTTACAGCGGAACGGAACAAAATATAATACATCACATAACTATTACATAGTTTTTACATATATCAGAGTTACACAATATCATAAAACAAGACAGTCAAATATATATTTGTCAATACATACATCCCAAAATACAACATACATCAACTAACACAGCGGAACTAGATAGATATACACGTCTGGACTCCTGCTCCAAGCTCCTCCAGAACTCAACACTCTAAAACCTATCACTTAGCTATTCATAAAAATTTGAGTATCCAAGAGTTTATGAAAAACAGGAATAAACTCCAGGTCAGACATGGGTCTGGTGTGAGTAAACGGGTTAAAGTTGCTTAACTTTGAAAACCATTTGAAAATAAAGGTATCACGTAAGACTTCCCACACATAAACACGGGTAAGTTTTTACCTTACGCTAACCAAACATTCGATAGGAAATTCAGTGATATTATAATAGTGTCTAGGGTTTTCAAGTAAATAGAAAATAGCCGAAATTGTTACTTTCATTAAATTCCTGCTACTAGCCACAAAAGTGGGTAATACAAATCAAAACCGTAGGGTCTCATAGGGAAAATGGGTTTCCATCAATGGCAGGGCTACTGGGATACCGTCCGTCACAGTACGGGGCCTAGATCACCGTACCGAGGATCACTCCCGACCCCCTACAACACAAAGCCAGAACCATTCCTTACTGAACAGTTTCGAATAAGATAACCTCGTGGTTGTGGCCAACAACTGCCCGCACGGCCGAAATAAAAAGGGACATCTAGACAGGGTATATCTCGTCCTCCTTGGGTGATACCCACCTAATCTTGCTGCATCTCCCCTGTTTTAGCCATTCTCGGTTGATGAGGCTTGAGGCTGGATTACCTTTATAGAACATATCTCTTAGAATGCTCATCGTATGCCTGATGATGTGCTGAAAGCATCCAATCCATGCAAGTTTGTTCCGAGTTCGAACGAAACCGAAGGCATTATCTCGTTACACTCGTTTTGAAATCACCCTCAGAGTTAACGACGATAACCCTTGCACTCTGAAACACCATCTCGATCTTCACTTGAGATGTCACGACCTAACGTTTAATTTGGATCGATGTGGTTTTCTGATACTAAAATTGACACCCGATCCCGGTCTCATCGAAATCCAAACGCCATTTTAAAGGCCAAGTTGTTTAATAGTTTAAACAATTTAATTCAACACTTTGAATTCACATAACATTTATCATAGATAATTCATGCACAGTCATCGCAGATATATCCAAGCAGATCACAGAGTATCACAGAATATTACCAGATAAATATCACAATCAATCAAACAAGAATCATCAATTCATATCAAAATTAGTTTAATTACCTTAAACTTAATTAATTACTTGAGAATTAACCATTTTATCCTGCTTAATTAATCACAAATTAATCAACCCATTAAATTTATTAATTACTACTTAATTGCTATTTTATTAGTTAATTTACATTTTGCTCACTTAATTAATTATGTCTTAGTTATTAATTAATAACCGTAATTATTAATTAATAAAACTTAATTACCCATTTATTAATCACTAATTACTTAATTATTCAATAATTAATTCTTAATTAAATTACTTAATTAGTTAACTACTAATCATACATTAATTAACTTTAAGTAGTTATTTAAAAATTTTGATTACAATTTAATTAATCACTTAATCATTAATTTACCAATCTTTAATTACAATTACAAATTAATCATTTTTAATTACCTTTTCAAACAATTCATTAATAATAATTCATCTCAATTAACATTTTAAAATCTTCTTTAATAACTTTGAAATCAAATTATTACTAACCTTAAAAGCTTTAATTTTAATTAAATTTAAAACTTACCTTATATTAACTACTTAATTAAGATATTAATTGGATTTTAAAAACACTATAAAGTATTTACTCAACTCATTAAAACTTGAAATAAATTCTTAACTTAATTTGTCAAACATTAATTAAGTCATTAATGTTTAAAATTGTTTAAAGTGATATAACATCAATTTCTATTAAGCTGAAGGTTTCGAAACTACACCCGAGAAATTCCTATGTTTACTCGAGTAATCACTCAAGTTCTCCTACTATTTTCCCACGTCGTGTGACGCCCCGCCTCTATACCCACGCTAGCCAAGGACATTACGGGGTAATGTCGTCAATTAGCACGGAGAATAAGGCTGTTGAGGAGCGACCATCCGTGTAATTGCTTTGTGCGAGAACCAATATGCCAGATAAAAAGTATAACCTTTCATCTCGAAAGGAAATCTGACATACCGATGCAAACTCAAAGCTACTACACAGTGGCTATAATATCCTCGGAAACAAATATAGAAATAAGCATAACATAAATCAGTCACAAAAGTTCATATCTCAAAGGCGGAAACAGATATGAATACTACACATAGAAGTGTACATCAGAGTAGTGGTCGAACAAGATCCACAATATCACAAAAGAGTAGTTACAAGTGCAAGACAAAAGAATATGTATACATCAATGAGTCTATATCTCAAATGTATACAACCAAAAACTACTAATCTAAGTAGTTAGCCAAAAGTCAGGATAATAATAAGCCCAGACGAGGAGTCAAGCAGAAGCACCTGTAACATCTCGGTCTGACCCGAGTATTATTTAATAAGAAAATAATAAACAGATCAGTCTAACTATAAATATCAGATGAAATGATATAGAATAAGGGATATGACAAAATCATATAATAACCAAAATGTCATACTATGATAAGTATGTAACTGAAAATCAACAAGAGATTAATCAGTATCACAAGAATCTTCTCAAAGTTAAAAAGGAATGTCATACTATATATTTTTATTCACAAAAAATTAAATGACACACAAATTCACCAATGCACAAATAATGATAAAGCTTATCAATGTAAATCACAAAAATTGGTGAAACACAAATTCTAGAAATCAATCAATAGAAATCCAAAAAACACAAAAAGGGGAAAGAGGCCTGTCACTAGAACGGGAGCATGAAAACTCACCAACACGTGTATCACAAAACAGAAAGCTATTCCATGGTTGAAAACCACTAATTTTTGAGTTGAGGCTCCATTAAAACGGCCCAAAGAACATGAGCCGAAGCTCCACTAAAACGGCCCGAAGACCATGGGTCGCTACCCCACCAAGCCGAAGCTCCACTAAAAACGGGGTTTAGTCTCCCTCGCAGACAAAGAGACATCGCACATTTCTAGTCTAAATCGCAAAATGATCATCATCGATCACAAGAAGTGTCAATTACACTAAGCTAGTAAATATATGAGCTTAGCTTTATGTCCCATACCACTAGCTTAACTTAAATATTTAAGAACAGATTATAGGTTTCCACTCAAAAATTGTCACAAGAGGTTCAATCGAATAAGTCCAAGAATTAACCGATGAAGTAAACGCAAGTGTTTCATACCACTTGTTTTACTAAGCCGTTTAATTAGATTTCTCATACGAATGAGTAAAGGTTTGTATATGCTAGTAGATTGGAAAACGGTTTAAGAAACGAGCTTTGTAATAAAATAGTGTTGAAATCGTTTTGATGAAAGAATTTTGATATTTAGTACTAGTATTGAAAAATTTTATATTCTGAAGTGACAAATCATAAAAAATGATTGTAGGAACAATCAATCACTAAAATTCACATTCGAAGACGTGAATAGAATCTAAAGAAATCGATACCGAATCCATCAAAATGGAAATACCCAAAAATTTCAAAAATAGAAGTTATCAAAGTCGACAAAGGTGATAACAACTAATCGGAGAAGAAGAATCGATTAAAGATTGGAAAAGGAAAGCAAAATGCACATAAATAGGCAAAACAGGGAAACAGGAGCAGGTCGGTCGACCGAAAATAGGCCAGAAAGTCTCGGCTACAGCTTCGGTCGACCGACTCAGGGGGTTCGGTCGGCCGAACTGCAATTTCTGCAAATCCTACCCTATTTAATAGAAGTGCAAACTCTCACTCAATTTGCAACCGGTCGAGCATGGACGCTAGGGGATTACGCCCATCGGCTACCCGGTCATATTGGCTCCTCGATGCATCACCAAAAACATGTTCAAACATCAAAGTTAGGATCCTTAAAGATTTGAACCCAAAACACTAAAAAAGGGGATATTCACCAATTCAATCCAAACCAAAAGCAAGTGCATAAGAATAAGTGTTAGGAATTCATACCCAACAATCAAAGATAGTTATAGACAAAGATGTGAGATAAAAATCTCACCTTTTGACAAAAATACGGAAGGAGAAGCTTGAAAGCAAAGGAAGAATCAACCACACTTCAACACAACCCAAATGAGCTTGAACCTAAGCTCAAAAGAAGGAACATTCCCAAAGTTAGGCTTAGGAATTTCTGAAGTTGAAAGGATAATGAGTTGGAGAAGGAGAAGATGATGCTTACCAATAGCTTCTCTTTGGATTTGGAGCTAGAACTTGATTTGCAAATGAAAACTAGGGCTTGGAGTTTTAATTTCCTATTCCTCTCTCCATTGTTGCTAAAGCTTGAGTATTAGGAAATAGAAATAAAGTAATGAAGAGAAGAGGGGTGAAGCTTGGGTCTAATGGGCTGAAACAAAAACCAAAGCCCTAAGTGAAAAAGTAGCAAAATTCCACTAACTCCAAACATATCAAAGTTTATACTCAAAAAGGTCGCAAACGTCATTTTGAACTCAATGGGGGTGGTCTCGAGTCCAAATTCGACTGTTTGCAAAAAGTAGCTTTTCGAACTATAATCCGACTAACGATAAAATATTTAAATAAAATATTTAAATACTCAATAGTAAAATATGCGGGTTGTTACAGACTCCCCTCCTTAAAGAAATTGCGTCCTCGCAATATTTAAGAAGAAAATATATAGTAACAACCATAAAAGCATATTCAACACAAAAGAAATTTGAAATAAGAAGTTCACCTCAAAGAGCACGAGAAAGTAAGTCCGGATGTGTTCGCTCGATGAATTCTCTAGATTCCCAAGAGCAATCCTTAGAATTTGAGGACCATTGAACTTTAACAAGCGGAACATCTTTATTTCGAAGGCGTTTGACCTCCGAAGCAATAATACGAATAGGATGTTGCTCATAAGTTAAATTAGGCGAAACTTCAATTTCTTCCACAACACTGGGCTCAAGAATAGAACCGGAATCTCGAAGGCATTTCCGTAATTGTGAAACGTGAAACACGTCATGAATAGCAGAAAACTGAGCCGGTAATAAGAGGCGATAAGCCACGGAACCAATACGTTCGGTGATAGGAAATGGACCAATATATCATGGTGCTAACTTTCCCGATCGACTGAAACGTACAACACCCTTCATAGGTGAAACACGAATAAACACAAGATCTCCCACTGAAAATTCTAACTTCCTTCTCTGGTTATTGGCATAGGAATTTTGCCTTCTTTGGGCTTCTTTCATCCTATGACGAATAAGATCAATCTTTTCTGTGGAATCATGAATAAAATCTGGACTTAAAACCAACTTCTCACCGGCCACAAGCCAGCAAAAAGGAGATCGGCATGGTCTTCCATAGATTGCCTCAAATGGTGCCATACCAATACTAGATTGGAAGCTATTATTATAGGAAAACTCAACAAGAGAAATATGATCTTCCCAACTTCCACCAAAATCAAGGACACATGCACGAAGAAGATCTTCAAGAGTTTGATTCACACGCTCGGTTTGTCCATCGGACTGAGGATGATAAGCGGTGCTAAAATTAAGCTTCATTCCCAAAGCTTTTTAAAGACTCTTCCAAAATCCACTAGTAAATAATGGATCACGATCACTAACAATAGAAGTATGAACTCCATGCAATTTAACAATTTCTTTAATAAAGAGCTTGGCCAAAAGAAGAACGGTCCGGTTAGACCAACTGGAATAAAATGGGCAGATTTAGTAAGTCTATCAACTATCACCCATAAGCTATCATGGCCCAAACGAGAACGGGGAAGGCCATCTATAAAATCCATGGAAATTTGGTCCCACTTCCAAATTGGAATTTCTAAAGGTTGCAATAACCCATCGGGCCTTTGACGCTCGGCTTTAATGATTTAGCAAGTCATGCAACACTTAACAAAGTTAGCAATATCGGATTTCATTCCCTCCCAATAATGAAGGCGCTTCATATCCGCGTACATTTTACTACTACCGAGATGAATGGTAAATTTAGAACGATGAGAATCTTCTAATATGTCTTTAAGAAGATCACTAATATTTGGCATGATAAATCTATCAAATTTTCGAATATCGCCACGAGAATCAACATCGAAGTCATTCAAACCTTCAATATCAATTTTATCCCTAAAATTTGGCCAAGAGGAGCCAATTCGGGATCTAGCTTTTGAGCTTCAATAATGCAGTCTAAAAGAGAAGGATGAGCCTCAAGGCTACATAAAACAAGAGATGAACATAAATCGGAAACATGATCTCGAATCTCACAAGTGGATAAAATTCCGAGATCATTCCATTCGGATATCATCATAGAAACAACCATTTGTTGCTTGCGTCTAAGTGCATCGGTAACACGATTTCCCTTTCCGGGAGTATAAAGAATATCAAGATAATAAGATGCAAGGAATTCGAGCTAATGTTGTTGACGCAAATTAAGTTCCTTTTGAGAAAATAGATACTTCAAAGATTTATGATCGGTGTAAAGAATAAATTTTTCTCCCAAAAGATAATGATGCAAAATTTTAAGAGCAAAAACAATAGCCCCGAGCTCTAAATCATGAGTGGCATATCTAGTCTCGGATGGCTTCAATTGCCTAGAAGCATAAGCAATAACACGTTTTCTTTGCATAAGAACGGCACCCAAACCAACGTGATTAGCATCGGTATAAACAATAAAATCTTGGTTTCCTTCGGGAATCACAAGAATAGGAGCATCGGAAAGGAGTTCTTTTAATTTCTGAAAAGAAGCTTCACATTTGACCGGCCAAATGTATTTAACACCTTTCTTTGTTAAGCTAGTAAGAGGCACGACAATTTTTGAAAAGTCTTTAATAAAACGACGGTAATAGCCTGCCAATTCGAGAAAGCTATGGATTTCCGTCACACTCTCCGGTCTTTTCCAATTTTGAATCGCTTCAATCTTTGAAGGATCCACGGAAATTCCGAATTCGGAAATAATATGACCAAGAAATTTCACATGAGATTGCCAAAAATGGCATTTAGAGATTTTTCTTTCAAATGATTGCTCCTAAGAATTACCAACACAATCTGAAGATGCTTTTCATGTTCCTCCTCGGTTTTAGAATACACAAGAATATCATCAATAAAGATGAGAACAAACCGATCGAGAAAGTCTTTGAAAACTCGATTCATAACGTCAACGAAATAAGCCGGAGCATTCATTAAACCAAATGGCATAACAAGCCATTCATAAGATCCATAACGAGTATGGAACGATGTCAAAGGAATGCTATCCTCTGCAATACGAAGCTGATGAAAACCGGTTGCTAAGTCTAATTGTGAAAAGACTCTAGAACCACTAAGCTGATCAAATAAATCATCAATCTGAGGTAAAGGATATTTATTCTTGATAGTAAGATCATTAAGCTTGCGGTAGTCAACGCAAAGCCTAAGTGTACCATCGGATTTCTTCACAAAAATAGCCGAAGCTCCCCAAGGAGAGGAACTAGAGCGAATAAATTGCTTCGTCTAAAATTCGAATAATTGTTTGCACATCTCCTTATTTTCTTATTGGACATACGATAAGGAGGACGAGTGATAGGTTGAGCTCCAGGGATGAGATTAATTTTGAACTCAATTGCTCGCTTAGGTGGTAATCCTAAAACGGGCTCAAATATGTCGGAAAATTCATGAACATCGTGAATAAGAGAAATAATATCTTCCTCATTACCATGATCGTCGTCATGAGGATTTAAAGAATATAAAGATGCAACCAAGCTGGGATCCGAATCATTAAGATCAACAGAAATCTGCTTAACAGATTGAAGATGTTGAAGATGAATAGTCCGCTCAGGACATAGGATTTGAGCTTCATAGCGGTTAAGCCAATCCATTCCCAAAATCATTCCAAAGCCAAGGTAACGAGTAACATGCAAATCGGCACGGAAAGAGTAATTACATAAAATAATTTCGACATCTTTACACAATAAACTGATTGTTGCGGATCCACCAACCGAATTCGCAATTCTCAAAGAAGTCATTAAACACATAACATCCAAAGAAAAACTATAAATAAGTTCTTTTGAAATAAAAGAGTGGGACACACCCGTATCAAAAAGAACTCGAATAGGATGATCATGAAATAAAATAATGCCATCAAGGATAGAATGAGAAATACCTTGACCACGAGAAGTGTTACTAGGAGTTTGCACCACATTAAGCTTTCCCTCCTTCCTGTTTTGAAGTTTGGGACATGAAGATATATAATGGTCCGGGCTTTTGCAATAGCGACAAGCATGGGGTTTTGAACACTTATTCACATAATGGTCCTTAGAACCACAGTTGTAGCATTGTCCACCACTTGAGGTAGATGTCTTAGTTGCCGGAGAGGCTTGCTTCTCTTTCTTATTGTTGGGATAAGGACCTTTGAACTTATTAGGCCTTTTCTTGTTGGTGAAGTTCGGTCTAGCACTCCCAAACTCAACATCACTTACTCTATCAGCCTCCTCAAGTCGAAGAGCAATATCAATGAGTTGATCAAAAGAAACTTCTAATTTTAGAAGTAATGGATTCTTGAGATTTTTGTTCAAGCCATAGACAAATCTTTGGTTCTTCTTCAATGGGGTGTTTATGTATTCGACCCCGTATTTAGAAAGTGACTTAAAGGATGTGACATAATCAGCCACAGAAGATTCACCTTGAACAAGGTCAATGAAGCGACGGGCCAATGTCACTTTCTCAACTTCTGGCACAAACTTTAATTCAAATCATTCCTGGAATTTCTTCCAAGTAAGATCCGCTTCAATAATTTCAGAAATAAGAAGCTCATACCAATCTAATGCTCTTTCTTGGAGCATACTAGAGGCCACCCGAACTCGGTGAAGATCAATAAGATTCATGTGAGAAAAGATTTGATCGCATGATCTTAGCCAAGCCTGGACTTCAATAATGGTTTCAGAACCTTTGAATGGCTTCCCACCAAATTGGTATAATCGTTGCACAAACGTGCAAATCCAGATTAGGGTGAGTAGACTTTGGATTAGAACCGGTTGCTTGAGCATTCTTTACTAAATCGAGAAGCTGCTGGGCAGACATAAATACTCCATCTTGGGGAGTAGCACTAGATTGACCGGCGCTGAGACGGCCAGGTCTAACCATTTATCTTTATTAAGAAGAAAGAAAAAGAAGAAAAAGGTTATTCGAAAAATGAATATCAAACAATAAGGATTGATAAAACAAGGAATCACAAAAGAAAATAGGATAGGACGGTTCAAAGACCCGAATAAAATCCTAAGGCACGACTCCTAAGATGGACTTAGGACGATGAACCTTGTTAAATTATTCTACATTGTTTCGAAGTTTGGCTCCGATACCAAGCTGTGATTCCCCACCTCTATACCCATGCTAGCCAAGGACACTACGGTGCAATGCCGTCAACTAGCACGTAGAATAAGGCTGTTGAGGAGCGACCATCTGTGTAATTGCTTTGTGCGAGTACCGATATGCTGGATAAAAAGTATAACCTTTCATCTCGGAAGGAAATCCGACATACCGATGCAAACTCAAAGCTACTACACAGTGGATATAATATCTTCGGAAACAAATATAGAAATAAGCATAACATAAATCAGTCACAAAAGTTCATATCTCAAAGGCGGAAACAGATATGGATACTACACGTAGAAGTGTACATCAGAGTAGTGGTCAAAAAAGATCCACAATATCACAAAAGAATAGTTACAAGTGCAAGACAAAAGAATATGTATACATCAATGAGTCTATATCTCAAATGTATACAACCAAAAACTACTAATCTAAGTAGTTAGCCAAAAGTCAGGATAATAATAAGCCCAGACGAGGAGTCTAGCAGAAGCACCTGTAACATCTCGGTCTGACCCGAGTATTATTTAATAAAAAAATAATAAACGGATCAGTCTAGCTATAAATATCAGATGAAATGATATAGAATAAGAGATATGAGAAAATCGTATAATAACCAAAATGCCATACTATGATAAGTATGTAATTGAAAATCAACAAGAGATTAATCAATATCACAAGAATATTCTCAAAGATAAAAAGGAATGTCATACTCTATATTTTTATTCACAAAAAAAGTTGATGACACACAAATTCACCAATGCACAAATAATGATAAAGCTTGTCAACATAAATCACGAAAATTGGTGAAACACAAATTCTAGAAATCAATCAATAGAAATCTAGAAATCACAAAAAGGGGAAAGAGGTCTATCACTAGAACGGGAGCTTGAAAACTCACCAACACGTGTATCACAAAACGGAAAGCTATTCCATGGTTGCTAATCATTAATTTTTGAGCCGAGGCTCCACTAAATTGGCCCGAAGACCATGAGCCGAAGCTCCACTAAAACGGCCCGAAGACCATGGGTCGCTACCCCACCAAGCTGAAGCTCCACTAAAAACGGGGTTTAGTCTCCCTCGCAGATAAAGTGACATCACACATTGCTAGTCTAAATCACAAAATGATCATTATCGATCACAAGAAGTGTCAATTACACTAAGCTAGTAAATATATGAGCTTAGCTTCATGTCCCATAACCACTAGCTTAACTTAAATATTTACGAACAGATTGTAGATTTCCACTCGAAAATTGTCACAAGAGGTTCAATCGAATAAGTCCATGAATTAACCGACTAAGTAAACGCAAGCGTTTCATACCACTTGTTTTACTAGGCCGTTTAATTAGATTTCTCATACGAATGAGGTAAAGGTTTGTGTATGCTAGTAGATTGGAAAATGGTTTAAGAAACGAGCGATGTAATAAAATAGTGTTGAAATCGTTTTGATGAATGAATTTTGATATTTACTACTAGTATTGAAAACATTTATATTTTGAAGTGACAAATCACAAAAATGATTGTAGGATCTATCAATCACTAAAATTCACATTCGAAGACGTAAATAGAATCCGAAGAAATCGATACCGAATCCATCAAAATGGAAATACCCAAAAATTCTAAAAATAGAAGTTATCAAAGTCGACAAAGGTGATAAAAAATAATCGGAGAAGAAGAATCGATTAAAGATTGGAAAAGCAAAGCAAAATGCGCATAAATAGGCAAAACAGGGAAACATGAGCAGGTCGGTCGACCGGACTCTCTGAGTCAGTCGACCGAAAATAGGCCAGAAAGTCTCGGCTACATCTACGGTCGACCGACTCAGGGGGTTCGGTCGGCCGAACTGCAATTTCTGCAATTCCTACCCCATTTTATAGGAGTGCAAACTCTCACTCAATTTGCAACAGGTCGAGCACGGACGCTAGGGGATTACATCCATCGGCCACCCGGTCCTATTGGCTCCTCGATGCATCACCAAAAACATGTTCAAACATCAAAGTTAGGATCTTTAAAGATTTGAACCCAAAACACTAAAAATTGAGATATTCACCAATTCAATCCAAACCAAAAGCAAGTGCACAAGAATAAGTGTTAGGAATTCATACCCAACAATCAAAGATAGTTATATACAAAGATGTGAGAAAAAATTCTCACCTTTTCACAAAAATAAGGAAGGAGAAGCTTGAAAGCAAAGGAAGAATCAACCACACTTCAACACAACCCAAATGAGCTTGAATCTAAGCTCAAAAGAAGAACATTCCCAAAGTTAGGTTTAGGAATTTCTGAAATTGAAAGGAGAATGAGTTGGTGAAGGAGAAGAAGATGCTTATAGCTTCTCTTTGGATTTGGAGCTAGAACTTGATTTGCAAATGAAAACTAGGGCTTGGAGTTCTAATTTCCATTCCTCTCTCCGTTGTTGCTAAAGCTTGAATATTAGGAAATAGAAATGAAGTAATGAAGAGAAGAGGGTGAAGCTTGGGTCTAATGGGCTGAAACAAAAGCCAAATCCCTAAGTGAAAAAGTAGCAAAATTCCACTAAATCCAAACATATCAAAGTTTATACTCAAAAAGGTCGCAAACGTCATTTTGAACTCAATAGGGGTTGTCTCGAGTCCAAATTCGACTGTTTGCAAAAAGTAGCTTTTCGGACTATAATCCGACTAACGATAAAATATTTAAATAAAATATTTAAATACTCAATCGTAAAATATGCGGGTTGTTACAAGTCGCCTCCCTTTCTTCTCCTCCTTCCTTTTTTTTCCCTGTTTATTTTTAAGTTTCGGTTATAAACTTCGGTAACATGCAACACTCACGCACCCAAGGTCCATCCCGAAGCATTCCCCCATCTTTCTCGAGTATCAACTCGCGTCGTCCACAAAAACTTTCTGACATCTATACGCCGCCATGCACGTGCACGGCACTTCACCGGTGTTCTGGCGAACCGCGTCATCTCCGGCAAGTCGCAAAACAACACCACACTCGAAAGTTAAGCTCAATTTGTCGTGAAAAACTCCAGAATGAAAACAAGCTTTCAGTTCGAAAACTCGAACTCGAACCATTCAACGGATTTGCTTCGCCCCGCCAACGCCGTCCATCAGAGGCGACACAACTCCGGCCTCATCTCGCCGATACCCTACTCTCCCATCCCCTTGAACCTTGCGCAACTCGATCAACCCGTGGTAACGAAATCACCACGTTTCCAAACTACTGTAAAACTCAAGCTTAAACCCTAGTTTTGCTTCGTACCATTATTGTTTGCAATAGAAAATTTTTCTAACAATTTTCCTAAAATCATTGATCAATAAGCTAGCTTCAAACAAAAATTCAACATCTAAAATTTGTTCGATCAAGTAAAATTGATAAAAAAAAAAGCATATTTGGTTCACCTAGGAACTGCACTTAGAATACTTAACTAAAAATCATCATATTAGTTTTAAAAATCCTATCTTTGAACGTTTATTCAGGTTATATAATCAAATCAATAATTTAAAATATTTTAATTAATCATATGATTCCCTTTTTACTGTAAAACTGAGTTTACAAAGTCCATTGTTGAATATGCGCTTATATGTTTTTGTTTGATGATAATAAACATATATATTCATTTAAATGTATTTGGTAATGTACTATTTTGTTTTTCATAGATTAAATAAATATTTGTTGAATAAAATAAATTACACAGAATTTGAATTTGAATTCAAACAGAATAAGTTACACAGATTTTGAATTCAAACAGAAATTTTATTCAAACAAATATTTATTACAATCTTGAATAGTACAAATTCATGCTCTCACTATACATATACATTTCTGATTACACCACGATTACATCACAAATATTTTTACATTGATAACCTCACTACATATCACTCACACTCGTATTTTGTTTTCAACTGCATTCCAGTTTGAATCCAGCATCTGAGCAATCTGCAAAAATATTCACTAACGCAGTAAAATTGAAAAAGAAATATTTTTGCAATATAAAATAAAATACAATTTTTGAAAATATGGTTTGCCTCAGTTATTTGGGTTGTTCGTCATAATTCACACTTGATTTCATCACAAAATCGTGCATATAGATATTACAGGGACATGTAACCATAAGTGGCTGCAATACACACGTGTACATTCATACACGTGTGCACTGCCTCGCCAACTCGTGTGCGCAGCCAAAAATAGCAAGCGTGCAAGCACAACATGAAAGGAATCGAGTCAGTAAGGCAATGCACAAAGTAAGTAACAATAAGCAACAGAGATCAGAGACCAAGCAAAGCATAGTAACTGCATAGCAACAGCAACATGATCAAGTAGCAGTCTTTGAGCATGAGATATGTCAACTACATGAAGCAACAGTCAGACCAAAAGGCTACATGAAGTATGCAAGTTCAACCTCTTCATTAAACAACTCAAGACCAAGTTGCAACAAAGTTCAAAAGTGCATCAAAGGCAGTTCAATGTAGATAGCAACAGCAAAAAGGGACTGCAACAAACATGTATGCAGCATCAAGTCAAAGTATGCAACTACGTGACATAAATGCAACTACAACGATGCAAGCGAAGAACCAAAGTCAGTGGCAAGCTTCAAACTGCATAAGTGACCATGCAAACTGACTCGAACCAATACAGTGACAATATGCAGCATACCAGAGGTCTCAACAAGAAAATCAAGTAAAAGGCAACATGTACACCATGATATAATGTGCACCAGGAATGCAAACTATAGATACAAAGAACAAAGAACATGCATGAAGAACCAGAATACAAGTACAGGAGGCAGCTCAATATAAACATGCTCGGGTCAGAGACAACACAGTGAAAGTTCACAAGTGCAGACACACAGAGCAGTCATAATGAAACTGCAGTGCAACTACAATGAACACTACTGACCAGTGAATACAAGAACAAGTCGAGATGCACAATGCCACCAAGTAAACAAACTCAAGATTACAGGGCAGTGGACAGTACAAGCCTACAGAATGCAAATGGACTCGACCAAGTATACAAGTGCTACAAGCAGCAATGTGCAACTGCAGTGAAGCTACTGAAGGCAACATGAAGAAATGTACATGCACCAGTGATGAAAGCTACAAGATACACAAGTTTAGTTCATATACCAGTGATACAAATGCAACACAGTGGGAACAACAATGAATACTGCAACATGACCAAATGTCAAAACTGCATCAATCACAAATGCAATGCAAAATGGAGTGAATGCAACATGGTGAACAACTAAAGTGCAACAAGTATTGCAGTAATGAATGCATCACATATACAACATCAAAGTGCAACAGAATGGATGCAGCAGTACCAAGTGATAGTGAAGATGGCCAGAGATGAAGACAGGGGCGAACACAAGATGGCCGAAGCAGTGAAGTCAGAATTTTCGAAAATAGGATGCTAAAGTCAAGTCAGAGAATTCAACAAAAATATTCGTCTTTGAAAAAAGTCAGCAATGAAAAAGGGGAAGTTTTAATGCCGTGTGAATCAAGAAAATCGAACGCAACACAATCAAAGCCGTGCGTATCAAGGTATAATTAAAATCAGGAAAGCATAATTTAGGAAACTATCGAATCGATACAAGCAAAATCAAGTGTCCAGAATTCATATAAATACAATCCCAAAATCATCATCGGCTGTGGAGAAAATCGAATAAAATCCAAACACAAACCCAAGTTCATCATCGGCATCGAGTTATAGAGTCAAGCAAATCATTAAAACCAGCAACGAAAAGAAATAACATACCGAATCATCAACAACTCGATCACCAGAGAACGAACTGTCAACGCAAATCAATCATCAGAGAACGAGCTAGCAACAAGAATCAATTATCAGAGAACAAGCGATGCAAGCCATCGGTCACAAATCAGAGATCGATCATCAGAACGAAGCCCTAATTCGAGAAAGAAGCCGAAGCCCTAATTCGACAAAGAGAGGCCGCATTTTTTACAAGCAAAAGTGGACCGGGTCAAAGAATAAGGGAAGATAGTGGATCGATTGAAAAATAAAGGGGCCGGTCTTCCTTATTATTAAAAGGGGGTTTAGTTTTAATTTTATAATAGGGTTTTTAGTTTTTAATTTGAGCAAAAATTAGGGATTCTAGTTTATATTTTAATTTTTGCTCCAGCGTGTATTTTTGAAATTGTTTTTTCTTTTCGAGTTGAAGAATTTGTAAATCACCACCTAGGGATTAGGTAGTGTCAGATTGTCTATTTAGAATTAGTTCAGTGAGCAGGGTGTGCGAGTTTGCAAAGCTCTATAGGCGGGAGCAGTGTTTGCGAGTGAGCGAAACTCTATAGGCGGGAGCAGGGTGTGCGAGTCTAGTAGAGTGTTTGTGAGCGGGAGCAAAAGGGTATGCGAGTCTAGTAGAGTGTTTGTAAGCGTGATACTGTTTAATTCTAATAGAAATCTGTGAATGCAGCAGTAGGCAGGGGTTGTCGAAGCTGGGTAAATTTTGTGTGTGATTTACTTTTCAGCATATTTATTTCTGCAGTTTATTTCTGTGTTTAAATAGAGAAAATTTGCTATAATCCTATTCACCCCCCCCCCCTCTAGGGTTAATCTAGAACCTACAAGTGGTATCAGAGCCTGGTATTTTTTTAACTCTAGAGTCATGAGTCTACAAAATAATGCTTTTTCTGAGGGGCAATCTATCGTTAGGCCACCCATGTTTAACGGGAACGATTATGCTTATTGGAAAGTTAGGATGAGTATTTATCTTAGTTCCGTTGATTATGATGTTTGGGATATTATTGAAACTGGCTATAAACCTCCCACTATAATCGTTGGTGACACTGAGATTCCTAAACCTAGGGATAGGTGGGATGCTAACGATAAGAGATTGAAAACGACAAATGCTAAAGCCATGAATGCTTTGATATGTGCTCTTGATAAAAATGAATTTAATAGAATTTCTCATTGTACAACAGCACAGGAAATATGGCATACTTTGGAGGTGACACACGAAGGAACTTCTCAAGTCAAGGAGTCTCGGCTAGCCCTATTCAGCAACGAATACGAAAACTTTGTGATGGACAAAGGCGAGAGCATAAAGGATATGTTTGGACGTTTTTCAACCTTGGTATACAATGCTAGAGCGCTTGGGAAGGTATTCACTGAGGTAGAGCTTGTGTGGAAGATACTACGAGTTTTACCAATGAACTTTGAGGCAAAAGTCACAGCAATCCAAGAATCAAAAGATCTGAGCAAACTAAGCATGGAGGAGTTGATTGGAAACTTGATGACATACGAGCTTGAATTAAAAGCAAAGGAAGAACGCAACAACTCCGAACCAAAGAAAAAGACGATTGCCTTAAAGAGCAAAGAAGAAAGCGATGAAGAAGATCCAATTGAAGAGCTTGTAATGGCTGTCAATAATCTTAGAAGATGGTCTAGATTCAAGCCACGCAAGAAGAAAACAAAGGGCAATAGGTCAAAAGATTCCGAAAATTCCGATAATGAACTGACGTGTTATAACTGCAACAAGCCTGGCCACATCAAACCAAAATGCCCACTTCTCAAAAACAACAAAGGAAAGAAAAATGCGAAGAAGGTATTTGCAGCGACTTGGGATGATGAAGAAGGAGAAGAAGCTTCGGATAGCAGCTCAGAGGAGGCTAACTTGTGTCTTATGGCGAAATCAAATTCAGATTCAAGCTCAGAGGAATCTAGTGAGGAAGGTGAGTTCCTATAGAGATCTTGTTTTTATGTGTTCTGATCTTACTAAAGTAGTTGATGCTCTTGAATCTAAAATTGAAAAACTGAAAACTGATAGGAAAGAACTTGCTCGTAAAAATTTTAGGTTAGAAACTGAACTTGAAAATATTCAAAACCTAGAATGTAAAAGATGTAAAGTTTTAGATTCAGAATTGACAAAACTTAAGAATAACTCCGAGAATCTTGAAAAAGAAAACTTGAATCTTAAGGAAACCATCGACACTAGGAAAAAGGATTTTATAAATCGGTGCACCTCACTTGTCACTAAAAATACAACACTAAAAACCAAAGTCCAAAATCTTGAGAAATCTTTGAATAACTTTTCAAGAGGCGAAAAATCTTTCAACATGCTATTGGGAAATCAAATTTTTGCTAACAACAGAAAAGGACTTGGTTTTGGGAAAACACAAGCTGAGGATAATGCAAAAGGGAAAAGTGTCTTTGATAAATGTGAAATAATTGGACATCGTGTTGAAAATTGTAGTCATAGGAACAAGAACACAAAATTTATACAAGTTTGGGTTCCTAAGAATTCTACAAACAAATTTCATGTCTATTGGAACAAGAATAAAAGGACTAAACAAGTTTGGGTTCCAAAGGGTTTGTTTATTCATAATGTTTCTTCCACTAACAATCATGGACCTAGAAATAGGTCACAAAAATCTTTCATCGTGTAGGTGTGGTGGCAGGCTAAGGAACAACAACGGTGCTCTCTGGATTTTGGCTGTTCCAGAAACACAACGAGCAACATAGCAAAGTTCCTTAGCCTAATATAAAGGTGACAGAATCACAATGGGCAATCACGAGAAATTATCGTAAAGGTAAAACAGGTGAAGGTATATTAAATGTGATAATCTGCACCGTATTCTGAATTAAATCAGCCAAAATTGCGAGAATGATGTGATGTCTTTAATTCTGACTTATTGATATGATTTTTCTTTTGACTTGTTCTTACCTTGATTTGTGCTTAAAAGTAGACCAACCATCCTTTCATCATTGAACTTAATATGTTTGGTCAAATGATGGTATTTTATTGATCCTTGATTACTCATGCTACACTTAGATATATTTTGACATTTTGGTCACTACTTGTAAATTTGCACGATTTCAAATTCATGTGAAAAAGGATTTTAAGAAATTGTTGAAATTTCAAGAAATTGTTTTTGAAATAATTATGATGTTGATTGACTGCTGATTACTCGTGAATATAATTGTTTATCCTATGGTTTCTGAAATTAACACCATGATATTTAGTTGAGTGTGAACATGGCTTCAATTCAAAATCCAAAGAACGTCATTTAAATTGTTGCTAAAATTGAGTTTGAAATTTTTGATGCACACTTCATGTCTGGTTTACCAAATCCAGTTAGTAATATTTTGGATTGAAAAAGAAATTCAGATGCAGTTCATACTGGTAATCTAGTTGATAGAAAACATACGAGTTGAACGTGATTAATTTTTGAAACATTCAAACATTCATTTGCTGCATCGTTTTTCCAAAGAGAATATCTGCATATTTTTCACTTGAAATAATTTTTCATTTAGCAGAATTTTTTTTCATATAACCCCTTCGAGAAAATAATTGTTTGACCATATTTTTCAGATTAGTCATTTTTATTTGATTTTAAATGACAAATTTTGACTGATCCGACTCCCTACTAATTATCAAAAAGATGAATAGTGATTGAAAATGTGATAAGTGTTGATATTTAACATACATTACTCAAGAGAGTATATTTGAAAATATTCTTTAGGAATTAAAACAAGGATTATAAAACTTTTTGTTGGGTAAAGATTCCATGACCATTTCTATATCTATCATTATTTCTATCGACCATGGTTTATCAAATATTCAATATAGTTTGTCGATATGTGGTACTATAATCAGGAATCATTTGTTTTTCATGTCATTTTTAAAAAAAAAAAATAATAAATAAATATCCAAAGTATTCACTCTCATTTAAAAGTCCTCACGGTTATGCATGGGTGAATTACTTGGATTTTTGATTATGTGCTTCCATACTCATTTAAAAGTCCTTACGGTTATGCATGTATGGAACGCATATCAAAATTAATTGATTTAATAGACAAGTTGATTCTAATCCCATTTAAAAGTCCTCACGGTTATGCGTGGTTAGAAGATACTTGATTTCATTTTTTTTAAAATTAAATTCGAATACTACTAATCTCATTTAAAAGTCCTAACGGTTATGCATGATTAGTAGATATTCAAATTCCTGATAGAAATGTACCACAAGAAGATTCAACTGTATGATTTTATATGAACACCATATCCATCATTTCTAAAAGTGGAATATGCGCCTAACAAGGGTAGTTATGGTTTTTGTTTGATTCTTATTGAAGTTTAATATTTATATTCAATTTGAGTTTAATGTTGGATTAATATTGATCACTTAATCTCTATTTTTCTCTAACACTATTATTCTTTTGCTGATAACAAAAGGGGGAGAGAAAAGTTAAGATTTTGTCAAATAGAATCAAGCAAAGGTCAAATAATTTTCCCATATGCATCTAGGCTTATTTGAATATTTCTATTCGTATGCATATATGTAGGGGGAGCATCATGTAGAGAGGAAGCATTTAAATAGGGGGAGAAATTAGAGTATATGATTGATAAAATACATTTAACACATGTACAAAATCTTAAATATATGTTTGTTATCATCAAAAGGGGGAGATTGTTGAATATGCGCTTATATGTTTTTGTTTGATGATAATAAACATATATATTCATTTAAATGTATTTGGTAATATACTATTTTGTTTTTCATAGATTAAATAAATATTTGTTGAATAAAATAAATTACACAGAATTTGAATTTGAATTCAAATAGAATAAGTTACACAGATTTTGAATTCAAACAGAAATTTTATTCAAACAAATATTTATTACAATCTTGAATAGTACAAATTCATGCTCTCACTATACATATACATTTCTGATTACATCACGATTACATCACAAATATTTTTACATTGATAACCTCACTACATATCACTCACACTCGTATTTTGTTTCCAACTGCATTCCAGTTTGAATCCAGCATCTGAGCAATCTGCAAAAATATTCACTAACGCAGTAAAATTGAAAAAGAAATATTTTTGCAATATAAAATAAAATACGATTTTTGAAAATATGGTTTGCCTCAGTTATTTGGGTTGTTCGTCATAATTCACACTTGATTTCATCACAAAGTCGTGCATATAGATATTACAGGGACATGTAACCATAAGTGGCTGCAATACACACGTGTACATTCATACACGTGTGCACTGCCTCGCCAACTCGTGTGCGCAGCCAAAAATAGCAAGCGTGCAAGCACAACATGAAAGGAATCGAGTCAGTAAGGCAATGCACAAAGTAAGTAACAATAAGCAACAGAGATCAGAGACCAAGCAAAGCATAGTAACTGCATAGCAACAGCAACATGATCAAGTAGCAGTCTATGAGCATGAGATATGTCAACTACATGAAGCAACAGTCAGACCAAAAGGCTACATGAAGTATGCAAGTTCAACCTCTTCATTAAACAACTCAAGACCAAGTTGCAACAAAGTTCAAAAGTGCATCAAAGGCAGTTCAATGTAGATAGCAACAGCAAAAAGGGACTGCAACAAACATGCATGCAGCATCAAGTCAAAGTATGCAACTACGTGACATAAATGCAACTACAACGATGCAAGCGAAGAACCAAAGTCAGTGGCAAGCTTCAAACTGCATAAGTGACCATGCAAACTGACTCGAACCAATACAGTGACAATATGCAGCATACCAGAGGTCTCAACAAGAAAATCAAGTAAAAGGCAACATGTACACCATGATATAATGTGCACCGGGAATGCAAACTATAGATACAAAGAACAAAGAACATGCATGAAGAACCAGAATACAAGTACAGGAGGCAGCTCAATATAAACATGCTCGGGTCAGAGACAACACAGTGAAAGTTCACAAGTGCAGACACACAGAGCAGTCATAATGAAACTGCAGTGCAACTACAATGAACACTACTGACCAGTGAATACAAGAACAAGTTGAGATGCATAATGCCACCAAGTAAACAAACTCAAGATTACAGGGCAGTGGACAGTACAAGCCTGCAGAATGCAAATGGACTCGACCAAGTATACAAGTGCTACAAGCAGCAATGTGCAACTGCAGTGAAGCTACTGAAGGCAACATGAAGAAATGTACATGCACCAGTGATGAAAGCTACAAGATACACAAGTTTAGTTCATATACCAGTGATACAAATGCAACACAGTGGGAACAACAATGAATACTGCAACATGACCAAATGTCAAAACTGCATCAATCACAAATGCAATGCAAAATGGAGTGAATGCAACATGGTGAACAACTAAAGTGCAACAAGTATTGCAGTAATGAATGCATCACATATACAACATCAAAGTGCAACAGAATGGATGCAGCAGTACCAAGTGATAGTGAAGATGGCCAGAGATGAAGACAGGGGCGAACACAAGATGGCCGAAGCAGTGAAGTCAGAATTTTCGAAAATAGGATGCTAAAGTCAAGTCAGAGAATTCAACAAAAATATTCGTCTTTGAAAATAGTCAGCAATGAAAAAGGGGAAGTTTTAATGCCGTGTGAATCAAGAAAATCGAACGCAACACAATCAAAGCCGTGCGTATCAAGGTATAATTAAAATTAGGAAAGCATAATTTAGGAAAGTATCGAATCGATACAAGCAAAATCAAGTGTCCAGAATTCATATAAATACAATCCCAAAATCATCATCGGCTGTGGAGAAAATCGAATAAAATCCAAACACAAACCCAAGTTCATCATCGGCATCGAGTTATAGAGTCAAGCAAATCATTAAAACCAGCAACAAAAAGAAATAACATATCGAATCATCAACAACTCGATCACCAGAGAACGATCTGTCAACGCAAATCGATCATCAGAGAACGAGCTAGCAACAAGAATCAATTATCAGAGAACAAGCGACGCAAGCCATCGGTCACAAATCAGAGATCGATCATCAGAACGAAGCTCTAATTCGAGAAAGAAGCCGAAGCCCTAATTCGACAAAGAGAGGCCGCATTTTTTACAAGCAAAAGTGGACCGGGTCAAAGAATAAGGGAAGATAGTGGATCGATTGAAAAATAAAGGGGTCGGTCTTCCTTATTATTAAAAGGGGGTTTAGTTTTAATTTTATAATAGGGTTTTTAGTTTTTAATTTGAGCAAAAATTAGGGATTCTAGTTTATATTTTAATTTTTGCTCCTGCGTGTATTTTTGAAATTGTTTTTTCTTTTCGAGTTGAAGAATTTGTAAATCACCACCTAGGGATTAGGTAGTGTCATATTGTCTATTTAGAATTAGTTCAGTGAGCAGGGTGTGCGAGTTTGCAAAGCTCTATAGGCGGGAGCAGTGTTTGCGAGTGAGCGAAACTCTATAGGCGGGAGCAGGGTGTGCGAGTCTAGTAGAGTGTTTGTGAGCGGGAGCAAAAGGGTATGCGAGTCTAGTAGAGTGTTTGTAAGCGTGATGCTGTTTAATTCTAATAGAAATCTGTGAATGAAGCAGTAGGCAGGGGTTGCCGAAGCTGGGTAAATTTTGTGTGTGATTTACTTTTCAGCATATTTATTTCTGCAGTTTATTTCTGTGTTTAAATAGAGAAAATTTGCTATAACCCTATTCACCCCCCCCCCCTCTAAGGTTAATCTAGATCCTAGAACAAAGTCCATATCCCACTATCAAGCTTCAAACAAATTCTAGGCTATGATTTAAGTTTAAACAAACTTATTTTGTTTAAAATCCTAAGCATATAATGTTTTGTATGAAGATGTATAAATTTTTTTTATACTTTTATTTGCTCTGTAACCAAAAATATAGAAGAAAAAGCCATATAAAAATTTCCGGTGCAACAGAAAACAAAACAAAACTACTTGTTTAAACTATACAGCAAAGCACAAAGTTTTCATGAATCAAATACCAATATTTAAAATTTAAAATAGTATGTTTACTCACTTGAAATATTTTTGAAACAGAGAACAACTGTTGTGTTGAAAAGCTGCAGTTTGAATTTCCTGTAAGTCTTTTTTGCTTTTGTTTTGTTGAATGATGTTTAAGTTTGTAGATAATGATGTTTATTTTCTTTTCAGGCTTGCTAAGTTATGAATGAACTAAAATAAGAAGATACGTATATAGGAACAGTTTTGTACTGGGTAGGCTATAACTGGTACAAGTTTTTATTTCTTTGATCAGATTAGATTTTTTGTGTGGAGGCTGAAATGATTTTTGAACAATTCGAAATGACCTAATGTTGTGCTAGCATTAAATGCAAATGTCTTTACATGTTTCCCTATAAGCTTACATCTTATCCTATTCTTGTATGTACACAGATCTTGTTTGTATATATTTTTTATGTATATGTATATGGATGTTTTATATGTAAATAATTTGTCTTCTTGCATTGCTTACATGTATTTCATAGGTTATATTACTAGAATTATCTTATGTATCCATGTAAGTGACCTTATGTATTTATGTTTAACACATGTTTTAAAATCACATTTTATAGTTATATTTAATATCGATAGAATTGATTTTATTTGAACATTATTATCCATATCTCATTAATATGAACATGTTCAAACTAAATGTTAATAATGTAGAGCATTAGTTAAATCGAATAAGGTAGATTTTATTTTAAATATTTTTGAAAGATTTTATTTTGAATTTTCAAATCATAACTTCCTTCACAATACACATACATACATAAATAACTGGAAAATGTTCGATGTCTTATTCGTTTTTAAAATAATAGGCTTGTATTTTATTTAAATAGATTAAATAATTATTAAAATAATATTGCCAAAATCCCGGGTCATTACATATTTTTGTTAAAAGCAATTTGTTATTACCAACTATTATTCTTTATCAAATTTCTATTGTTGAAAACGAACTTTACGAATTCCTTTCAGAAAACTGCCATAATTCAAATTTATACTTCCAAAAATATTAATCAACTAACTTAACTAATACATTTAATTAATACTAATTTAAATGCTTTTCTAGCATAATACATTCATAGAAATTCATAACCACTTAGGAAAAATCCCTAAAATTCGCCAAAAATCAGAATTAACACATTCACTCATCTATAAAAATTTGGCCAAAAAACAATTAATTTTAATAATAAAATCCATAATAAGCACTGTTTCCTTCTTAGGAAATTTGTAAAATATTTATTTGAGCTTGAAAAATTATGAAATTAAAAACCCATCTCCAATACAATGTTTTGCACAATATACCAGAAAATGTGAATTGGAGATCAAAAATTTAGGTTTTACCCTTAAAACACATCAAAATAATTTTTTTAAAATTCCATAAATCATCATTCTATTTAAATAATCACATAAATAATCATAACATCATAATAACATCATAATTATTTTGGAAATTATCCATAACCATATCAAACACAAGCATTAGAAATGGTTAACTATTATTTACCTTAAATTGGATGATGGAGTTGAGATTTGATGGAGCATAGGGTCCTATGTTTTTTCCCTTTTGAATCCCTATATTTCTTATTCTTTCTTCCTTAGTAATGGTTGGCCTTGATTTTTTTTTACTTAGCACATTTCACAAATAACAATAGATGAGAAGGAAGAAGGTTTAGGGATGAAATAAGCTTTTTTCCTAATTTGACATTCTCATTCATTCCTTTCTTTTATAAGTTTCAAACAATCTTATCACTATGTGTATTAAGGCATGGCCTAATTAAATTATCAAACCTCATTATCCTTATCTTTCTACATTATTCTATTTAATCTATCCAATTAAATCTTCAGAATAATGTTAAACTAAAATTAGAGGTGTTACGGGCTTCCCTCCTTAAGGAATTTCGCCCTTGAAATTCAGTATGGACTATATACTAGGCACATTAACATGCAACTACTGTAAAAAACAATCCTATTATACCCTACCAGCTATGTAGTCTACATAACAAATATAGTATATTCCATTATAACAACTAAGGATAAGTATCCCCAATCTTGTCTTATGACTCTCAAGTATAGTCTTTTTCGTTTTCACTCAACTGGACCTTCACTGACCTGACTGTCTTGTTCCTTAGCTTCTTCTCGTCTCTTGCTATAATAAGAACTAGTTGTATGGCAAAAATCAGATCTAGTTCCTCTACTAAATCTTCCAATGCATTCAATCTTTGGATCATGCACATAATTACTAAGATGAGAAACACGAGAAAAATTATTTGTGGATATGTATCAAAAATACTTTGGATGTCACTGCGTTAGAGAATACTATAAAACTAATTGACGTAAGAAAACACAGTCAACGAAGTATTAAAATATCATGTGATAATAACTCTGTAGAATGCTTGTAAGATTTATGCTTGTACATCCGATATCAACACAATATACTATTTATAACCCAATATAATTGTTATAGCTATAAGATAAAAAAAATATAATTATGTTTTTTTTAAATTGTAGTTGTGCTTCTAAATATATAAAATATATAATGTTTCTTTTTAAGCATAATAAAAAAGTCAAAATATGATGTGGCTTTTAAAGCATAATAAAATATTATCCTTATACTATTTGGCATGTTTATTGAAGAAAATTATCTACGAATATATTTCCTTGATTTTTTTCCAATCTTGTTAAATGTAAGATAAGTATTCGTTAAGAATATGTAATGAGTTCCTATGTTAATACTTCTTTATGATAAATATATTTAACACTTCGTGTTATATGTTCCCTCGTGGGTTTGAAATGTTGCTGATAAAGCACATAATGAAAAGGTATCCGCTGATTACATATTAATTCTTTAATCAACTAACATTATAGAGAGCTGATATGTAACTAATTGTCACATTAAACTGAATTTTTGTTTAATTCTCTAATTACTTTGAATTTAAATTGATTAAAATTTAAAATAATTAATTCCATTTTTTTCGTGCATCATAATAATATTTGAAATGATTCTTCGTATATACAAATTATTCAGCCATGCACAATACACATACTATACCTTTAGTTTATAGTTACCTATTTATAAACATTTCTATACGGCAAAATAAAATATAAACAACATTAAATCGTTGATAATTACTCATTGTTTCGTGAGACCAAGAATTTGGTGATAATCATGAATACGTGTTTCTTATGAAAATTTTGTAGTCTATTAAACTACACAACCAAATGATACTAAAATTTAAGATTGATTAAAAAGGATAGTACTAGACTGTGCAAAAAATAAGTTTAGAATGGCAAGCACTACATAATGCATTTAAAAATAAATAATAAATTTACAAAATACTTATTATGTTAAATTTTAAATTTTTGTAAAGATGTCCTCCAAAGTTAAAACAAAGTATGCTTATACATTTATCCTTTTTCCCAAAATACATTATAAGAATTTACTATTTGAGTATTCATTTACTTCATATATAATGTTTTTGTCCAACTTGATTATATTGTATACTTATGTTCGATAATAAAAATAAAGATCAACTTTACCTCTATTTGAATATACAAAATAAATTAAGGTTTTTGATATTTACGTGCTTAAAAATGCATAACTCCCTACAAATGGAAATCCCTACTCATAATCTTACCTATCAAAATAAAACATGGAAAGAAGATTTAATATAAAATGTGTCGTTAACAAAAGGAATTGAATGGTTACGTTAAGTCTCTGACAGAATGGAAATAAAGATAATTAATGTAATCAATGCTTTTATTAAATAAAATTATAATTTATTCCCTAATTACTATGAATTCAAATTGATTATAATTAATAGTAATTAATTCCTTTCATTTATTGCATGGTTATATTATTTGAAATTATCCTTCCTATTTAAAAAATATTATACTTATGCATATTATAAATAAGGAAAATTCCATTCTTATACCAAAAATTACCTAGCATACACCATTATTTTAGTAAGAAAACCTACGACTAAGTTACCCTTGTTCTAGTTTTCATTTTTAGTCTTTTTCTTATAACCTATCTAATTAAATCATAGAAAACAATAATATTTAGTTAAATTTATACGATTTTTATGATGTTAAGGAAACCTAAATTATCTATTAAGATAACTTTCATAACAAACTACTGTAAATCAAAAGCATTTGAATTTTTCCTTTTAAAAGTAGAGTTGATTTTGATGAATTTAAGAATTTAAAAAAATCAATAATTTACTATATTAGTATTAAAAATTTAAGTTTATTTAAGGTAAATTTATTGCTAAGAATTCTTAGTTTTGTAGAATTGAGTTTTAAGGTTTAAAGAGGGAAGATGATAAAAATGTAAGATAATTTTGTAAAAGTAATGGCGCATATAAAGTAATTTTTGGTGCATGCCAGTTTATTATATTTTATGCTGTATATTAAGAGATTACAGGTGTATGAATAGAATTAGCCAATAAATAACTATATTTCCAACATATAATTATTTATAAATATTTCCAAAATATAAAAAAATAACATAAAAACACCAAGAGAAAAACACGGATAATTAACTCACTATACTGTAAGATCACCACGGTGATAACCATGAATGTGTTGTTCTTATTAACATTTCATTATACTTCAAATAATGGTTTTCTTCCAAATTGATTTTCTTATATACTTATATTTAAGAATGAAATAAAGATAAATTTAGCTCTCTTTGATTAAGAAGCTGCTAAAGAGAGAAGTATGTTGCATAATAGGAGTGAATAATATGGAGAAAATTACGCTAAAAAATATAATTAGAGTAATATTTGTTATTTACCTATTTTTTTATAGAAAACTATTACCTCTACTTACAAAATAGCTTTCTTGCTTTCCTTCGCTTTCAATTTTGAAAATAAATTATTCTATCTCTCATTCTATGCCACTAAAAATTTATTCATTGTAAGATTTTTTAGTTAATCCATTTGTGTTTTCAGTCTTAATTGAAATGACTATTGATCTAATGGAAACAAAAATGGAGAATGAGATGTGTCCTCCTTCATGACCTTCAATTTTTCACTATTTGTTTAAATTAATGAGTTCTAGAGATGCGATAGAAACAACGATTTTGGTGGGATAGAAATTAGGTGAAAGAAACGAGGGGGTAAATTATTCTAAAAAAATAAATTTAGTATTTATGGTTTATTTTGTAAAGGAAGAACGATTTATTTAATTATTTTTTTGATGAATTTTTATAAGGAAAGTAAATAAAGGAACACAAGTTTATAATCTTATCAATGAGAACAAATACGAAAAGAATTTGATAAAAAATGTGAAAAAGAAAAAACAGTTCAAATTTTCTGTAATAGATTTTACAGAATAACGCAAGATTCTACAGTGCCTGCGCATTAGTAAATCCAATAAATCCCTATAAAATAAATTAAATAATTAAAGCAAAATAGGATGAAAATGGAAATATGAGCACGAAATAAAAATCAAAGATATGATAACATAAGTTTAAAATAAAAACAAGAAAATTTTCAATATCGAATTAAGAGAAAATATACATAATAAAATAAAGATCAAACCTTCACATCGACCTTCTTTATCAGGTAAGTCAAACTTTTTAGTAGCTTTAAATTTTCTATAAGTAACTTAACACTAAAAGCAACATATAGAAAACCACCATGCATAACATGATTAAAATAAAAAAATTAAGATAAATACAAAAGCATATATCAATGATAGATCAAATCAAATTATAATCATGATAAAAAAATGTTATGAGATTAATATATAAATTGTTTGAAAAAACCACTCTGATTTGGATTAAAAAGTGAAACTTTTATATAAAAATTGGAGATAGAAGAGGAAAAAATTGTGAAAGGAGGGAGAATAAAGTAAAAATAATGTCAAAAATATTATGAGATCGTTGTATAAATTATTTGGGAAAACTATTTAATTTGGATGGGGAGGTGAAATTTTTATATAAAAATGGAGATAAAAGAGAAAGAAATTATAAAAGGAGAAAGAATAGAATGAAAATGGAAAATTATGAGGAAATAAGAATATTTATCTTATATTGAATGTGTTGGGAAGAGAACGATAAAGTCAGTTGGATTATATAAGAACAATAAATTTAGGAAGTGGGGAGATGAAAAGAACACAATGAGAAACAATTATCATTAGAAAATGATTTGGCTCTAAATGAGCGTATTTAATTTTATGGGGCTGAGAACTATTTCCACATAAATATATTAAAGAAAAGTATTTTTAGCAAGAGTGAATGAGAGACAAGAATACAGAGAGCCAAATATTCTTGTATATATATAATAGAATAAATAGAATATAATAAATCGATAATAATTTATTTTTTATATAGATACAGAGGAATTAGAAGTGGAAAAGACACAAAGAAATGAGAGAGCTCACGGAGGAACTAAATTATGAAATTTTTGTAAAAATGGAGATGAAAGTGAAAGAAATTACAAAAGGAGGGAGAATAAAACGAAGATGGAAAATTATGAGGAAATAAGAATTCTTTTCTTATCCTGAAGGTTTTGGGAAGAGAACGAGGAAGTCATTTAGATTATATAAGAATAATAAATTCAAGGAGTGAGGAAATGAAAAGAGTACAATAAGAAATAATTATTAGTGGAAATAGAGTTGGTTCTAATGAGTGTATTAAATTTTATAGGGCTGATAATATTTCCCACATAAATATATTAAAGATGAGTATTTTGAGTGAGAGTGAATGAGAGATAAGAATACACAGAACCATATATTCTTATATATATATATATATATATATATATTATTCTTATACACACACACACTAGTGCGAACTCGTGCTATGCACATGACGTTTACAACATAATTTATTTAGCCTAATTTTTTATATTTTTGCAGTACTATGGAAATGAGAACACATGTTTATGAACAGAAAAAACACTAATGTCAACTGCTAATTATTCCTTATTTGTTGAGCATTATATTATTGAGCATGCCTATTAATTTAAACGATCCATAAGCTCAACATAGATTCATCTTATAAAAAATATAAATTAAATATGTGCACATTTAGTGTGATAATAATATTCCATATATGACAAAGAAATCATGCTAAAAGAAAATTAATGTTTCAAAGTCAATTTGAATAAACAATATTCTAGCATTTACAAAAGTATGCTATTTTACATTATCCACTACTAACCAAATTGTTTAAGTATTTTGAAAAGTTATATTTTTATTACATATAACATGATAAATAAATGTAAACCATAAACATCCTATAGGGTATTTTTTTGAATATGTAGTTAAATCGAACAATTTCATTCACTCTTAAGTGAGTACACCGTTGAATAATAAAAAAATTAGCATAATCCAAATAAAAATAATACATCACCACAAGAAAAATTACATGCAGGTACACATAAAATATATAGGTGAGACAATTTTGAAGATGACTATAAGATCAATGGTATAAGAAAATATAGTCCATGTGGTGAACTATTAGAATATCATGCAATTAAACGCCATTATGAATGCTTATAAAAAAATTGTTTTACATCTGACACCACTATTATATAATATTTATAACCCAATACCATTGTCATGCATGTAAAGACAAAAATTAAATTGTGTTTTGAAATATACTAAATATATAATGTTTTGTTTTATGCATTAAAAATATTTCAAAAATATCATGTTTTCATTGAAACCAGGAAAACCGGTTCAATCACTATCGACATTGCGATTCCTGAATAGTAACCTAGGGAATAGACGATTGGCCAGCCACAATTGCTATTACAGGCTAGCCGGACCTTTCAGTTGACATGGTGCAGTTGCTGGGAATCAAACTTCAAACCTCCGATGAGGGAGGCGTATCGCCCCACCACCCTACCAAGCCCGCGGACATCAAAAAAATCATACTGCTGTAAAAGCATAAGTATTACCTTAGTAGGTTTGTTAAGAATATCATCAATAAATATATTTGTCCACAATCCTTTTAGTTTTTTTACCTACTTTGTTAAAGAAAAGGGAAACTATTCATTACAAATAGGTAATGAGTTCCAAAGTTACTATTTCTCTTTGATACACATATTTATTACATCTACAAACCACTCGTTAAATCTACACAACACTCCATGTTGCATGTTCCCTACTACAGTAGAGTTATGCATCGTATTAATTCCATAATTGATTAGCATTAAAGAGACTGGATATGTAACTATTTTCTCATTAGTTTGAATTAATGTTTATAGTTTGAATTCAAATTGGTCAAAATTAAACGCAATTAATTTAGTTCATTTATTACTAGGTAATTATGTATAATATGACCATCCTACTTAAAATAATTTATTGGAACCATTATGAATAATAATACTCTAATTTATAGTTATGCATATCCATAAACAATTTAAAACTTCAAACTATTCAAAGTAATGTAGCATAAAAACAAATTTCATAAAAAATCATTGATAATTACGTAACTATTGCATAAGATTATCAAGACTTTGATGGTAACCATGAATGTGTGTTGCCTTGACATTTTATAATCCATTAAAAGACATGGTGATCAGTGTTGGAAGCCTAAATTGATTAAGAAGGACAATGTTAGAATTTGGTAAAAAAATGAAGTTTACAATAATTATGTGTGCAAAGATCATTCTAGAAATAAATAAGTTGTCAAGACACTTATTAACGTTAAATTTTTAACAAATTTTAAAATTATATATCGAAGGAAGAAGAAATGTGCTGTTTATACATTTATACTTTTCCCATCAATAGAGTATGAAATTTAATATTTGAATATTACTTTACTTCAAATATAATTTTTTTCCTTCCAACTTGATTTTCTTATGTACTTATATGTGAGAACAAAATAAAGATCAACTTAGCCTCTATTTAATTACATAAGAAAACTAAGGTTTTTTGTATAGATGTATTAATGCACCAATAACCCCATACAAAATAAAGGGAAGAACCCAAATTCCTTGTCTTCCTAATAAAAAGCAAAATACTGAAAGGGAATTTGATATAAAAAAGAAGAAAGGATAATTAGTTCAAATTTACATATAGTAGATTTTAAAAATTATAGAAGCTTCTAGTGTTGTAATACATTTGAAATGCTGTTGATAAAAGGGATAAAAACAATAATTGACTACTGTCAATCTTGTATTTTATTAGCATAAAAAAGACTAATTGTGTAATTGACTCTCCCCTTAGATTGGATTATCATATAATAGTAACATTACTTTGGATTCAAGTTGACCTAAATTAAAATCAAGTAATTACTTTCATTTATTGTATGGTAGAAATATTTGATATGATCCTTCATAGTTGAAATTGTTCGTATATAAACATTATGAATAAATATGTCTTTAGTTTATAATTATTTATAAAAATTACCAAACTACATAAAGTTCAAAACACTCATTATAGCATAAGTTCTCCAAGTTTTGAATGATAACCATGAATGTGTTTTACATACAAGCGATTCATAATCTATTAAACAACACAATAGACAAAATTTAAATTCTATATTGGCCAAGAAGAACAATGTCATAATTTACAAAAAAAAAGTTTAGATTGACTAAAACTTCATAGAATATTTGAAGTAAATAATTTTTCAAAACATGTTTTTAATAGCAAACTTTTAACAAAATTTAGAATTGTGTATTGGAAGCACGGCAGAATTGATGCTTATACATTCATACTTATCCCTATAATATAGTGTGAAATTATTATATTAAATTTCTTACAGTAATATTATGCTTTTCTTCCAAATTAATTTCTTATATGCACATGTTAGAGAATGAATCTCTGACTTTGCATTTATCTTGTTATAGGAAAAAATGAAGATTCTTTTAATTACCAGTAGGTCACTTCAAAATAAATAAAGTAAAAAGAATAAATTACCTCCAAACAGTAACTCCCATTACACGGTATTACCCGATAAAGGAAGCTATTATTTGGTTCATAACAAAAATATGATTGATATAAAGTATGTGAAATAAGAAATAGCTCAACATTACCTATAATAGATTTTATAAAATAATAGAAGCTTCTACGGTGGTTGTGAATTAATATATCAATAAAATCTAATAAAATAAATGAAAAAATGTAAATTCATAATTATATAAATCAAAATAAAAACAAGAGGAAAACAAAAACTTTAGGGAAAACAATTAGAATAAATGATGTAAAATCATAAATTTAGGAAAAAAGAAATAGGTCAGACTTGAATTAAAAGAAAAGACATAATAAAATATGTAACCTTTAGATAGAGCTTGTTGATTAAATAAGCTAAATCTTCTGGCAAAGATAATTTATCCATAAGAACATTATGTCTAAATCAAATGGTAGAAATACAACCACCGCATAATGTGAATAAAATAAAAAATAATTAAGGTGAATAAAAAACATGAAGAATATCGATATATTCAATCAAATTATAGTTATGTTAAAAAAAATGAGATAAGTAAATAAATTATTTGGAAAGAATCTCAGAAAAATTCTAGTTCAAAATTGAATTTTTTATGTAAAGCCGGAAATGGGGAATAAACACAATTGTGAAGAGAGAGAACAAAATGAAGATGAAGAAACGAATGAAATAAGAATTTTTCTAGTATTATGTATGCTAAGAACTGGAGACCTTAGTTGGATTAAATTAGAATGAATGGATATGTGCATTTATTATGAGAAAATATGTATTTATTACCATAAAAGTAATCAAATGTGTGTATTATGAAATAAATAATTTAAATTATAATAAGTTACACTAAATTGTTATAGTCTTACCATTTATGAGAATTCTCTCCGTTGTTACTTTTTATCTCTCCCTTTGAACCAACCAATGTGGAACTGGCAAAAAATAAACCTTATTATAAAAAATAAGTCAAGACAAAGGTTTGATTAAAAAGTCAAGAATAAAATTAAAAATTAGCAAATATAACCTAAACTGGCAAATAAAGAAGAAAAAAACCTTGAGAAAATATTCAACCATATACATGTCGGATCTATAGTAAGAATAAATAACATAAGTATCACATAATAGACCAAAATATTTCATAAATACGCATATGCATGATTACCAAAATCTATATGAATCTTATCCCTAGAGAAAACGATAGAAATACAACGATACATAATGTGAATAGAATAAAAAACAATTAAGATGAATACAAAAGATAAAGAATTATTGATATATTCAATCAAATTGTAATGGTTGTACTATTTATAAGAATTCTCTCTATTGTTACTTTTTATCTGTCCCTTTGGACCAACCAACGTGGAACTGACGAAAAATAAACCTTATTATAAAAAAGAAGTAAAGACAAAGGTTTGATTAAAAAGTCAAGAATAAAATTTAAAATTAGCAAATATATCCTAAACTGGCAAATAAAGAAGAAAAAACCTTGAGAAAATATTCAGTCACACACAATATCGGATCTAAAGTAAGAATAAGTAACATATGTATCTCATAATAGACCAAAATAATTCGTAAATATGCGTATGAATGATTACCGAAATCTATATGAATCTTATCCCTAAAGAAAATGATAGAAATACAACCATACATAATGTGAATAAAATAAAAAAAACAACCAAGATGAATACAAAAGATGAAGAACTATTAATGTATTCAATCAAATTGTAATCATGTTAAAAAATTATGAGATAAGGGAATAAACTATTAGGAAAGAACCTAATTTGTTTCTAATTCAAAACTGAATTTTTTTTGTGAAGATGGAGACGGAGAATAAGCACAACTGTGAAAGGAGAGATGATGGAGAAACTAAGGAAATAATGTTTTTTTATGGTAATAAATATGCTAAGAAGTGGAAAAGATCTTATTTGGATAAATTAGAATGAATGGATAGATGCATTTATTTCAAATAAATGTATTTATTACAATAAAGTAAGAAAATATATGCATTAAAATTATTTAACTTATAATAAGTTACAATGAATAGCAATGGTCTTACCCACTGTTACTTTGTATCTCTCCCTTCGAACCAATCGGCATGGAATTGATGAAAAACCAACCCTGCTATTCAAAATAAGAAGTGAAGACAAAGGTCTACATATAAAGTCGACGATAAAATAAAAAATTAGCAAGCACAACCTAAATTAGAAATAAAGAAGAAAAAACTTTGGCAAAATATTCATTCATATACAATATTGGATAGTGTCTACATTAAGAATAAGCAGACATATATCTCATAATAGATCAAAACAATCAGTAATTATTGTGTGAACATGATCATCAAAATTTTATGATTAACACAAAAATACAAAGTACAAATATAAAAATTGAAATAGCATACAACTTATGAGCAATTAGTATTTATACGCATCTATTACCACTAAGGTATATTTTTAGTATAACAATAATTCAAATATAAATACATAATAGTTAAAGGTGATTACGATGAAAGAAATCACAAAATAAATGATTTATATGAGTAGATGGTACAAAAGGAAACAAAAATACGAACAAATGTAACAATAAATTTCAATACAAAGTCATAAGATCAAAAAAATTATGTCATAAATTAATAAAATTTATTCACTCGATATCATAAAAATTACAAAGAAATCATAACAATTTTTGCAAATTTGAAAAAGTAACCTTAGATTATAAACTAACTTTTCATAATTTAATATAAGAAAAATTAATTTCAAAATTGTATGAATTATTTCAGACATCTGTTACGAATAAATCAAATAAGCATAAATGGATAATAGATACAAGTAGGTATAATGGAAAAAAAAAGGTCAATAATCTGATTCTGCATATAATAGAGGATGATACACAATTGCTAAACCATAATATATTTCAATAAAAAATTATCAATTGATAAAATTCTTGCCATACCAAGAATAAATGGTAGGGCTACAAACTTATCATCTAAGTTATTTATTTTTATGAAGATATTCACCTAATTAGTCTTAAAGAGGGTGACCAAAATAAAATACACAAATTTGAAATAACATAAAATCTTAGACCGATAAATATATCATCATCATTATTAAATAAGAATTTAAGAACGGCAATCAAAAAATTAAAAAGAATCCAAAATAAATAAATTTGATAATTGGATCTTATCTTTAGGTGTCCTCTTTCACTTTATTACTTAATGTTGAAACATGAATATTAAGAGAATAAGGAATTTAATTCTTGAAATGGCTTAGATTTGATAAGAGATATAAAATAAATGAATTTTAAGTTTGAGCGGAAGAAAAATAAGAGATATACACATGAGAAAATATATTGACATAAATTGAAGAGTATAGAGGAAAAAAGGAAATGGATGCATCGTAATCACTTGAGTGATAGAGAAGAATATATATATATGAACTAAGAATAAAGATAGGCACCAAATAAAATGGTTAGACTGAAAATGTATCAGAATAATTTGAGGGGATTATTGCAAATTGTTTACTCAAATCGAGGAGGGATGAATATATGACTTCAGATGGAATGAGAAATAAGAATACAAATAGTCAGTTATTCTCTTATATATGCAATATAATAGATAGAATACGTAAAATAGGTAATAATTTATTTTATATATAAAAGCAAAGGAATGAGAAGTGGAAAAGACATGAAGCAATGAGAGAGGTCACAGAGGAACTCAAATAAAGAAGAAAAAAATTCAAGAAACGGGGAGATAAAAAGAATACAATAAGAAACAATTATGAGTAGAAATAGATTTTGTTCTAAATGAGCATATTTAATTTTATGGCACCGAGAAATATTTTCCACTTAAATATATTAAAGAAGAGAATTTTGAGAGAGAATGAATGAGAGATAAGAATACATAGATCCAAATATTATTATATATATATAATAGGTAGGATAGATCAAATGGATAATAATTTATTTTTTATATAAGAAAAAGAATGAGAAGTGGAAAAGACACAAAGAAATGATATAGCTCATAGAGGAACTAAGTTTTAACAGTATAGTATAGATTTTTATGCAAACACATTATTTTCTTGTTCTAATATTTTGTTTTATTCATAGTTTCAACTCAGATCTTCATAATTTTTTATGATGACCTGGATTTTTGGACGTCTTTTAATCGGGTTATTAACTGATTTTCTTAATGAAATATTAATATTAATTAGTCGAACAAATAAATTTTTGATAATTAAAATACCTGAATATATAAATTTATTTGAAAACTATAATAAATATTGAATTATGAAATCTTTGAATATGATAAGCCTTATAGAAATAAAGAATACATTTATATATATATACTCCAACATTTGAACTAAGATGAAATATCCACAAATATATAAATAAAACTACATACAAGTTTATGATGTTAACATGTATATAAGTATATAAATGCATATATATGCATATATATGCCTATATGAAATCAAATATAGAAAAGTTTGTATAATTGTGAGATATATATATATATGAGGAAATATAATGGTAAAATATGTATAGATATATATTAAGGGGATAAATATAAATATGTATAGGATGAAAAACTGACGCAGCGAATTACAGGAAAAGGATGTAACGATGAACATGTAGCAATCGGTGGGTTGAAGATACTGAAATGCCCAAATTCGTTGATCATAAAGATACCGAATTCTAGCTATCTTCGACACGTTGATCGCGCACGATACCGTGAGAGAAGATCTTCAATTCTTCAAGCGTTGATCAAGCGCACTTGATTCCGCGAATCGGCTTCAACAATCGTTGATTCGAGCGCACTCGAATAACTGAAAGTGGAGATAGGAGATTACACTCAACTACCAATTTAAATTGAAAGCACAAAGCTAACAAAAGAGAATTTTATTCAAAAATCAACAACCAAAAAAGTTACAACTCACTCCCTATTTATAGTGTTTTCACACCCCTGACCCTTAAGTCATTGCCGTCTCATGCCTCACGACTCAACTAGGTCGTTGCCGACTCAACGGACACTATATGCCTCAATTACAACACAACACAAAGCAACCGACTCAACAGATGACAATTGCACAATACACGGTCGACCTAACTAGGAACGACCTAACACGTAACCGACGTAAGACTAACACCACTCACGACTCAACTATATACATGACCGAGACAACTCTTAAGTCGTAGACGACTTATGTCACACTGCCACAAAATTACAGACTCAACACGCTTAGGTCGTATACGACCTATGACTCAAAGAAAACACACTACACAAACACATTACAATCTTCTTGCGGCATAACTCCTCAACGACTTAATTAGGTCGACTTATCATGGGTCGTAACTCGTTAACTTGGCACATATACAACACATTAGGCCGTTGCCGACCTAAGACCTTAGGTCGTGACTCGTTAGATTTAGGTCGATAACTCGGCACCATTTTCCCTCTGGAATCCTGTTAGCTCGGAGGCGACTCAATCCTTTTTTTACTAACTCGTATGCCTTCCCCTTGTGACTCCTTAGGTCGGAAACGACTTATAAGTACCATCTTAAGTCGTGAACGACTCATCGCTTTGGCCTGATCTGCATCATCCTCTCCTGGTTGAGAAAAATTCGTCCTCGAATTTGTAAACTCTTCCACATCGGATTGTTTACCCCCATAATATGGTACAAGATGCTTAACATTGAATACGTCAGAAGTGTATACATCCTCCGGTAGCTTCAACTTATAAGCATTTTCATTAATCCGTTTCACAACTTCTACAGGACCAATTTTTCTGGTTTTCAACTTGTTATAAGCGCCTAATGGAAAACGATCCTTTGTTAATACAGCATACACCAAATCACCTTCGTTAAATTCAACATTTCGTCGCTTCAAATCTGCAGTTCGCTTATACTTCTCATTCGACTTCTCCAATCGTTCCTGAATGATTTTATGACATTCCGTCAAGCCTTCAACAAAATCAGCAGCTCGTTTTACCGTCCCCTTTGACTGTGGTACTACTGTTAAATCCAACGGTCCCCTGGGTAAATTTGAATATACAATCTGAAATGGACTGAATCCTATGCTACGATTCACTGCATGATTATGTGCAAACTCTGCCTGGCATAACTTCATGTCCCAACTTTTCAGACTGTCCTTCACAAGACATCGCAACAAATTTCCTAACGATCTGTTAACAACTTCGGTCTGTCCATCTGTTTGCGGATGATAAGCGCTGCTAAAGTTCAACTTCGTTCCCACCATCTTCCACAAACTAAGCCAAAAATGACTCAAAAATCTGGTATCTCTGTCTGAAACAATAGACTCCGGCAACCCATGTAAACGATAGATTTCCTTGAAAAATAACTGAGCAACACGAACAGCATCCGCCGTCTTAAATGCGCCATTTTTGAAAACCTGTCCACCACAACAAATATAGAATCATTCCCCCTTTGAGTTCTAGGCAAACCCAAAACGAAATCCATGCTGATATCAACCCATGGTTTAGACGGTACAGGTAACGGCATATACAATCCTGCATTGGTCGCAGTTCCCTTCGAAACCTGACATATATGACATCTCTCCACAAACCTTTCAACCTCTTTCCTCATCGACGGCCAAAAGTAAGATTGAGAAATCAAATGTAATGTACGATCACGGCCCACATGTCCTTCCTCGTGCAACTCTTTGATAATCCTCATTCTCAAACTGCTATCTGGTATACATAATCGATTCCCCTTGAATAAGAAACCATCAACTAACATAAATTCATCAGTTCTCCCATCCTTAACTTTCTTAACAAACTTTGCAAAGTAAGGATCCTCCTCAAACAATTCTGGCAATAATTCAAACCCTGTCACCTCAACTTTCATTGTAGTCAACAAATGGCTCCTCCTACTCAATGCATCAGCCACACGATTCGTTGCCCCAGATTTATGTTTCACGACAAAAGTAAACTGTTGTAAATAAGCAATCCATGATGCATGTCTCGCAGAAATCTTATCATGTCCTTGCAAATGCTTCAACACCTCATGATCAGTGTAAAGAACAAACTCTTTCTGAAATAGATAATGCCTCCAATGTTTAACAGCTTGCACAATGGCATAAAACTCAACATCGTATGTACTATATCTCATCTTTGCTCCTGATAATTTCTCACTGAAATAAGCAACTGGCCTCCCACTCTGACTCAACACTCCTCCAATCCCAACCTTTGATGCATCAGTGTGTAGCTCAAACAACAACTGAAAATCTGGTAATACAAGAATTGGTGCTGTCGTCAAAAGTTCTTTGATCCGTTCAAAAGCAACTCCTGCTTCCTCTGACCAAGAAAACTGTTTACTTTTCATACAATCGGTAACTGGTGCCATCACGCTACTGAAGTGTGGAATGAATCTTCGGTAGAATGATGCCAATCCATGAAAACTTCTCACTTCCGTAATTGTCTTTGGCTGTGGCCAATTCCTGACTGCTTCAACTTTATTCTGGTCCACCTGTATACCTTCTCCTGACACAACATATCCCAGAAATAAAACACTATGCGCCATGAACATGCATTTCTTCATAGCAGCATAAAATTGTTCCTCACGAAGAATAATTAGCACTTCCCTCAAATGTTGAACATGCTCCTCCATACTCCTGCTATATATCAGAATATCATCGAAATAAACCACAACGAATTTCCCAATGAATGGTCTAAAGATTTGGTTCATCACCCTCATGAATGTACTCGGCGCATTCGATAGACCAAATGGCATAACCAACCATTCGTATAGACCCTCCCTGGTTTTAAAAGCAGTTTTCCACTCATCACCTGGTGTAATACGAATTTGATGATATCCGCTCTTCAAATCAATCTTCGAAAAGATAGTAGCTCCGCTTAACTGATCTAGCAAGTCATCCAACCTTGGCATTGGGAATCTATATCTCACAGTAATCTTATTCAATGCTCGACTGTTAGTGCACATCCTCCACGTCCCGTCCTTCTTCGGTACTAACAAAGCTGGTACAGCACATGGACTGAGACTTTCCTGAACACGTCCCTGTTCAAGCAACTCTTCCACATGCCTCCTCAATTCTTCATGTTCCTTCGGACTCATCCGATAATGTGGTCTATGCGGTAATACTGCTCCCGGAACAAGATCGATTTGATGTTGAATGTCTCTCAGTGGCGGTAACTCCTTAGGCAACTCCTCTGGAAATACGTCTTCAAATTCTTTCAAAACTGGCTTTGCTTCTTCTGGAATTTCAACCTCTTCACTACACTCTCGCCCAATCAACAAATAGACTTCAGGCTCCTCTTCAACTTCTTTAACAAACTCCTTCAAAGATAGTAAAGTTTTCAATTCTTCGATCTCCTCTAGCTTGCTTTTCTTCTGTTGTTGCTTCTTAGGAACTAAAGTGATTTTAGTACCTTCAAACATGAAACTATAGCTATTAGCACGACCATCATGCTGCACTGCTCTATCAAACTGCCATGGTCTGCCCAACAACAGATGGCACACATCCATGTCTACAACGTCACACCAAATTTCATCTTTGTACTTCTTTCCAATAGAAAATTTCACACAAGCTCTTCGACACACCTTCACTTCACCACCCTTCCTCAACCATGCTAACTTGTACGGTTTAGGATGCTTCTCAGTTTTCAAGTTCAACTTCCTTACTGCCTCTGTAGAGATAATATTGTCACAGCTTCCAGCATCAATAACAAACTTGCAAACCTTCCCCAAAATAGTGCATATGGACTGGAATATGTTATTTCTCAACCAACTGTTTTCCTCTTCCTGTTTTGGTGCCAAATAGCTTCTCCTCATCATCAAATTACACCCTTCATCTCCGGACAATTCTTCTTCCTCCTCAACATAATGTGAGTTAGAACAATCAGCTTCCGCATCCTCTTCTTCAATTTCAGCAACCATTGCTCTCTTCTTCGGCTTCGGACATTCATTGCTTTTGTGACCCAACTCCTGACAATTGTAACATTTGAAACTGCTATTAACCTTTTCCTTCTCAACCTCCTTTACTACTGGCTTACTGACAGGTTTAGGAACATTAGAACTCCCACTAACGCCCTTCACTTGATTGTTGGAATTTGTGAACACACCACCTCCACGTCTTCCCTGCTTCTCCCAAGCCAACGCTTTCTGATGTGCCTCTGCCACAGATCTTGGATCGAACATATTAACCATATCCTGGATCTGCATTCGTAACCCTCCAACAAATCTAGCAGTTAGCTGTTCTTCTGTCTCCATAATATCATTCCTGGAAATGAGTTGGTAAAATTCATCTGCATAATCATTAACTGATTTCGTCCCTTGCCTCAGATTCTGCAACCTCTGGTACATGAGTGATTGATAGTTGTTAGGTAAAATTGTAGCTCTCATCAACTTCTTCATCTTATCCCATGATTCAATCTTTGACTTTCCCATTCTCTCTCTTGTGAGTTTAGTTTGCTGCCACCATGCCAAAGCTCTTCCCCTCAACCTAGTAGCAACCAACTTTACTCTTCTATGCTCAGAAACTTCCTTGAAGTCAAAAATCTCTTCAACATTAGACAACCAATCAAGAAATTCTTCAGCTACCACGTGGAGTTCTTCTCTCTTCATGTCCATAGTCTTGGTGATCTCTCCTTGATGAAATTGATGTTTCTCTTCTCTCTCTCTAAAAGATTGCGGTGATACCCTCCTCGCTTCCGTAACCGATGGCGAAACTCTGTTTCCTCCATGGTTCGAGATTGGTGATCTCCTCCTTTGCGTTTGATTCAAATCATTCATCAACTTCTCTAACTTCCCAATGCCTTCATCAAATTTCTCATTAATGCGTTGTTCCATTTGCTCGGCTTCTTCTCTTCTATACAATGCTTCAACATTTTGATGACGATTAGCTCTCCTTGGTGGCATGATTGAATCAACACAAACACTTCAACAAATCTTCAAAAAATTCTTCAAATTTCAACAAAACAAAAAGTCACGGCTCTACACTAGCTCGCACAACTTCCTTAGCTCGGCACAAAGTAGCTTGGTTCAAGATGCAACCTAATTCGGCTCGGCCTTAAACAAACACGGCTTGAACTTCACACTTCAACACATATCAACTCAAACAACTTCCACACTTTGATCCCAAAGAATATGGATCGAAAACTCCCAACTTGTTGCAATCTCACGATGAACACCAAACTTCAAATTCCTTGGCTCCAAGACTCGTCTTAGCTATGATTAGCTAAGTCAAGCTCTGATACCAAACTGACGCAACGGATTACAGGAAAAGGATATAACGATGAACATGTAGCAATCGGTGGGTTGAAGATACTGAAATGCCCAAATTCGTTAATCATAAAGATACCGAATTCTAGTTATCTTCGACACGTTGATCGCGCACGATACCGTGAGAGAAGATCTTCAATTCTTCAAGCGTTGATCAAGCGCACTTGATTCCGCGAATTGGCTTCAACAAGCATTGATTCGAGCGCACTCGAATAACCGAAAGTGGAGATAGGAGATTACACTCAACTACCAATTTAAATTGAAAGCACAAATCTAACAAAAGAGAATTTTATTCAAAATCAACAACCAAAAAAGTTACAACTCACTCCCTATTTATAGTGTTTTCACACCCCTGACCCTTAAGTCGTTGTCGTCTCATGCCTCACGACTCAACTAGGTCGTTGCCGACTCAACGGACACTATATGCCTCAATTACAACACAACACAAAGCAACCGACTCAACAGATGACAATTGCACAATACACGGTTGACCTAACTAGGAACGACCTAACACGTAACCGACTTAAGACTAACACCACTCACGACTCAACTATATACATGATCGAGACAACTCTTAAGTCGTAGACGACGTATGTCACACTGCCACAAAATTACAGACTCAACACACTTAGGTCGTATACGACCTATGACTCAAAGAAAACACACTACACAAACACATTACAATCTTCTTGCGGCATAACTCCTCAACGACTTAATTAGGTCGACTTATCATGGGTCGTAACTCGTTAACTCGGCACATATACAACACATTAGGCCGTTGCCGACCTAAGACCTTAGGTCGTGACTCGTTAGATTTAGGTCGATAACTCGGCACCATTTTCCCTCTGGAATCCTGTTAGCTCGGAGGCGACTCAATCCTTTTTTTACTAACTCGTATGCCTTCCCCCTGTGACTCCTTAGGTCAGAAACGACTTATAAGTACCATCTTAAGTCGTGAACGACTCATCGCTTTGGCCTGATCTGCATCAAAAACCCATTTAAGTATATATACATGCATATAGGTGTGTGGAATAATACATACAGGATGACAAACCCATTTAAGTATTTGGATGTTTATTTACTTTGATATATCCTGCTCTCATCCTATTGTTATTGACAATATTTATAAAACTATAAAATTGGATTATTTTGAATAAATTAAGAAGTGGATTGAAATGATATACATCCATTGCTGAAATTAAATGAAAATAAAACTTTATTTAGAAACCATTTAAAGATTTTGATTCTTAGAAATAAAAATTAATTTAGGGAAGTGGAATCACTTTGAACATAAGGTTGAAATGTTAAAAGTGGATTTATCAACTGGAATTATTTAAAGGGATTAGGTTTAAAAATTTGAAATGTAAATGGGAAATAAATTGAATTCCGAAAATTGGTTTGTTAAAAAGATTTGAACTCTCACTCGTACCTTGAAATAAGCTCAAGTAAAAGGTAATTTAAATGAATACCTGAAATTTGGCTCTGAATTAAAATATTTTAAAAGACTTGGGTTGTTAAATTAAATTTTAAAGGTTAATTTGATTTAAGTGATTAAATCAACATTTTGGAAACCGAACTCGAATTTGTATAAAGCAAGACGGTGAAAATTGAAAACGAAATTGGAACTGATTCAAACTGAAATTGAAGTGGGATTATAATTAGAGTTGAATAAGTTTAAATTTAAATTGGGAATTGATTTGGATAGGAATGGGAATCGAAGTTAATTCGAATGAGAATCTGGATTGAGTCCATCTAAATGGAATTGGAAATTGGAAATTGATTTGAGTTGGAAATCGAGAAATTGTACTAGTTTGACTCTGAAATTATTTTCAAACAAATTGTTTTAATATAAGCTACCTTAGATCTATTTTTCCAAACTAATTACTATACAAACCTTTCTTTTTAAAACTCAAAACTATCTTATACTTACTATTTAACTATTTTGCGACTATTTTACAACTATTTTATAACCATTTAACTATTTTAAACTTTTCCAGCTATCTTCTAAACTCAAACTAGTCGAAATGGAAATTGTTCATATTTAAACCATGGGTTTAAATACTAATTGGTTTGAATTGAATTTATAACCTAAATGGAAAGTGAAGCAAATTCTGAATTGAAACCGAATCTGATATTGAAGCAAAAATGATTTTTGAAATGAAGGGGTACATTTTGAGACGATTAAGAGTGAAAGTTGGGTAGCACTATAACTAAAACTCGCTATAAAGAAATGAGTAATGTTACAAATGACTTTGGAAAAGGAAATCGAACTTGAACAAAAATTTGAGTTGGCATTAATGAGATTTATAACATGAAGAAAAGATCTTTGAATTATATTTGAAATATAGAATGGAAATTATATAAGTATATAAGCGATCCAAAAAAGAAAAAAAATTATTTAAGTTATATATGTATATAAGAATGATTTTATAAGAATGAAACTAGAAAAAAGTTTTTGAAACTCATTAATTTTAAAGGTTTTGGTTTTGGTAAAAAGCAAATTTTGGGAATTTGGAAAGCCAAGTTTAAGAACTATTGATTTTGAGATATTGATTTTGAAGTTTATATGTGATACATATAAAGAGTATGATTTGATAGGTACTATATGTGTATAGTATGAAACGTTTTGAGAATGCTATGAAGAAAAAGGCGCTCCCATTTAGAGTTGAAACTTATAGTAGGAGATCCATGGGGTGGTTCTGCCTTAAGCCCTGAGGGGGTTCTAAATTTTGATCCCAGAGAACGTCCGGCCTAAAAAGTAGTTCCTGCGAATTGTGGATGGGGTAGCGTAAGTCGAGGGAGCTGATGCCTACAGAGACATTGGGGTTATACTGTGATGGTAGTGCAACTCTGGTGTAACTGCGGTCTACTGCGTTCCATTGCGTAAGAAGAGGGGCAGTAATTGCCTCAAGTCTACGTTTGATTTCGCTGAGAGAGCGACGTAACATCGGTAGATTGCGATCTATGTGGTCCATAGCGAAAGTCGTGTGGCAATGAGTGCTTACAGGCTACATTGGGACTCGACTGGTGTAGTCTGCGATCTATGTGATGAAGTTTCATTTAGCAACGAAATTCGAGGGCGTTGATGCCTACAGTTACATGGTTTTTGTCGTGATGGCAATGCAACCCTGAGTGAACTGTGATCTGTGGTGGTTCCATGGCGAAATCGAGGGGTGTGGATGCTTATGGTTTTCTTTGGATTTCATCGGGAAGGCGACATAATCATCGTGCTAACTGCGACCTATGAAGGGGGTGATGATTTCCAGAGAATTCTCACAAAAGTCTTTTTCAAGTATTTCCACTGGGTGTCAAAAGCGAGTGCATTAAGTAGTTATAGATTTTCAGTCCTACACTAGATCAACGTATGACTAAATTTCTGTAGGAACAAGGACGGACTTGTTGAGACATCGAGTATAAAAGTACTTTTATATAAAGCTAGTTTGCTAATATTAAGTTATTTTTAAAGTGTTTAAAATGATATAATTAAAGAGGAAGGAGTTAAAATGCTTAAGAGGATTTAACTAATAATAAACATCAGAATTAAAATTTTCACTTAGTTTCAAGGACGAAAAGTTCTAAAGGGCGGAGGAATGTGAGGACCTGGATTTTTGGACATCTGTTAGTGGGTTATTAACTGATTTTATTAATGAAATATTAATATTAATTAGTCGAACAAATAAATTACTGATAAATAAGATACCTGAATATAAAAATTGATTTGAAAACTATAATAAATAATGAATTATGAAATCTCTGAGTATAGTAAGTCTTATAGAAACAAAGAATATATTCATATATATACTCCACCATTTGAATTAAGATGAAATATCCATAAATATAGAAATAAAACTACATACAAGTTTATAATGTTTAACATGTATATAAGTATATAAGCGCATATATATGCATATATATCCCCATATGAAATCAAATATTGAAAAGTTTGTATAATTGACATATATATATGAGGAAATATAATGGTAAAATATGTATAAGTATATGTTAAGGGGATGAATATAAATATGTAAAGGATGACAACCCCATGTAAGTAGATGTACATGTATATAGGTGTGTGGAATAGTACATAAAGGATATATATATATAGAAATATACATGAAAAGGATTTATATGCATGAGCTAAAATGTATATAGTATTTTTAAATGGAGGAATGTAGAAACATACATGAAATGAAAATACATGGGAATATATATATATATAATAACTTGGAATAAAAGTACTCATGACTACATATATATATACATATATATGTGTGCAAACAAAAGATATATATATATATATATATATATATATATATATATATGCATATATAAATTCATATGAAAATGCTTGTAGACAAAAAGGGATATAACATCAACTCAAGCATACGAAATATCAACTCAACAGACAAAACCTTTTTATCAATGTCAAAAGATTTAAGAAAGTCAAAGGAAAAATCAAATCAGGTCAGAATATTTTCAGATCAAAAATGAAATAAATGAAACAAAAGAAAAAAGGAGCTGAAGCTTGCTGTGTTGAGCAAAGAGCAGCAGTATACCTCCTTATATATATACCTTTACTTGTCTCCTTTATTTTGTTTGAACTAGTTAGGATAAACAGAAAATATACTGCCATTTCAAACTTAGGGAAAACAAACAACTCAAGTAAATAGAAGTTCAACAAGAAAGCTAGCAGCAAATTTAATTTCAAAAGCAGTACTCTTTCTCAAAGGAAAATGTGAGTAAACTTCATCTTTAAAAATCAAATCTTTCGTTAAATATGAGTATGTTAAAGATGAAATAGAATAACCGTATATGGTTATATTGTTTGCATAAAAAGAAATATAGATCTGCCGGCATATGGATGTATGTATATGCCTGTATATAAGTGTGAATGCCTGTACAATTTTTGGCTTGCCTCTGTTCTTGCTTTCCATCATACTCAAGTTTTGAAAATTCAAATTTTCTTAGTCTAACTAGTTATAGTAGTGTTGCTTAAAGGAAATATGTTCATATTTAAGTACACTTATTTTTAAGATTAATTTCATGGGAGATTGACAAGCAATGTCTCTAGTAACAGGCTTTTACAAGAGGAAATCAAACATTATCATAAAATCAAGTATCCTAAATCATGTTTACACATATATAATTTAAGTCAACTTAGAAAATAATGATTTTTGGTGCCCTTATTTAGATTTTTAGTTGAGTGGGTGTTTGGATTTTGGGAGTTGAACGGGTTTTGGTCGTGAAGTTTTTTTCTGGTGACCACGAGGCTTTCTGGCATCGTGGTTGTGGTCTAAGCAGGCCGAGGTGATGGCGGTTGCAGGAAAAATGGTTGCTTGTTTTTCAAGGCGCCGTGGTGGCAGGGAGGAGGCGAAGTAGAGTTTTAGAGCATGTTTTGGGTCGAGGGAAGTTCATGGCAAATTGAGGTACCGCGGTGGCATCGAGTTGGCTCGGAGGTGGGGGAAAAGGAAGTTGGTTTTAGGTGCGGCTGCTGGCAGGGCGGCGCTGGCTCTGGTGGTAAGAGGTGGAGTTAGCAGACGGTTCCTTTTTCTGGTATTAACATTTTTTTATTTTTTATTTAGGGGGTTTTGAGAGTTTTTGGGTAGTCGAGAGTGTTGAGGGAGGCAAAGGCGGTTTAAGGAATGTGCCGGTGGTGGTTGGCGAGCCTTCGGTCGCGTGTGCACCTGCACATGGTGGTGTGTATCTGCTGTTGCTCGCGGAAAATAAGGCAAGGGATAAGAGAAGTAAAGTAAAGAAAGGAGGAGAAGGAAGAGGAGTGGTCCGGGTTTGGGGCCAAGGCGAAGTAGAGAAAAAAATGAAAAGGAAAAATAGAAATAGAGGAAAGAAAAAAAAGGAGAAAGAAAAAGAAAAGGAAATCAAAGAAATAAGCAAAGGGATATATATATAAAGAAAAGAAAAATATAAAAGTTTTTTGAAGAAAAGAAAATGTTTTCAATGTATTAAGTTTATGGTTATATAAATTAAGTAATTTAAAACCTTAAATTAACTTAAACCATAGGATTAGTAATGGCTAGGATAAATAAAATAATTTAAACTTAAAATTAATTAAGTTAAGGTAATTATATATATATATATATGTATGTTAATTATTTATTAATTACTGAGGTTTATTAAAGTAAATAAATAGTTGTAATTAGTTAATAGTTAATGATAAAATAAAATGATCTAAACCTTTAATTAATTAAAAGTCTTAAGTTAATCATACCTGTTAATTATTAATTTTTGGATATTTAATTAGAATAAAATAAATGGTTGGTAATTAGTTTAATGATAATTAAACATGATTTGAAAATAATTAACTAAAGTTGTTTTAAAGTAAATTAATGATTTGTGTGACTTGTTAATCTAATCTATGAATAGTTTAAGTTGGATTAATTACATTGGATTGCTTTGTTTCTCTAGTATGTTGTTTCCTGTTATTCTTTGATATGAAATAACCTAAAATGAACAGTTAAATATAAAATGTAAGACGTTTTATTTGAATAGGTATTGTGATGGAATTTTTATGTGAATGTTGACATTTTGAAATTGAATTGTTTTGTAAAAAAACAACTTAGCTTAAAAGATGGCGCTTGGATTCGAAGAGACTAGGATTGGATATCAGCGTTATCCAAAATCACATCGATTTAATCACTACTGTAATTTTTACGGGTTTGATTTATAGAATCAAATAGGATGGAATTGAGTAAATTACGTAAATCTGACTAGTTTGAATAAGTAACTGCATTTAGATATTATTTTAACAAAGGATTTAGCAACAAGCGTTGGCTATAATAAGATAAGAACTCGTAATGTTGGATGAGTTACCCTGGTTTTCAAAGAAGTTTTATGACTTAATTATTTCATTTTCGATGGGTTTACTCGCGCTGGTTTCCAGCCTGACTCGGATGTTACTTTATCATAATGCTCGTGTCAGACCGAGTATTACATAATTTCAGGTTATGATGCTCTGTAGCTCAGGAGACAGGTTGGATGGCGGAGACATATTGATTATATTCCTCTGTGTATTATAGACTGTATAAACAGTAGTTGGGGATAAGTTATTATAATTTTCCAGATTTTTTGTACTCTGATATCTTATATATATATTGACAGTTACAGCATTTCTTTGTATAAATGTTGTTATTTCATATTATAATTTGTTCTACTACGATTGTGAAATTTTGTGCTATTGTTTCGATTTCTTCTTCTATTTCTTTTTCTTCTTAACCCTAACAATCTGGGGTTTCCAGCACTCGATTGCTCGACACTCTGTACAGTGAATGTATTAGTGTCGATTTTTGAGGTCGAAAATCTTCGGGTCGTTACATTTTTATTGGTAAAATAAAACGAGAGTCCAAATTTGTGAATATGGAAAGACATAATACATTTCAATCTAATAATTATAAGTTAATACAGTCATTTATTCCTAATTTTTTAATAGGATGGAAAAAAAAACTAAAAAATTGATGTGCATACTTCAAATAAATTTAAGTGACTTGTAGTTTTGACATACTTTAAACTAGTGTGTAACCTGTGCGTTGCACATGGTTTTTTTACAAATATAATGCATTACAAATATTTTTGAAGAATGTAATTTATTATGTAATATATGGTGAATTTTTCCAGGATAAATAAATCATAAATTGAATTCACTATATTTTTAAGTGTATAATTTTTATTTGATAATTATGTACTTTTATATTTGAATATAAATTATATTATTATTTTTGTCTATAAAAATGAGTTATTTATTGATTTATTATTTTTTAGGGTTCAATGTTACTTATGAAAAAATTGAAAATTAGCACTCTAAATTAATTTTGAAATTGATAACTTTACAAAATTTTATAGACAAATATTCATTTACATAGATTTTGAAAATAACGTTAAGCTTTTGATACATTTGACTAAACATAAATTAGGGTTGTTATGGTAATGGTTACCGTTACCATCTTACAAATACCGTTACCATATCGTTTTTACTGTTAAACTAAAATTGTTAACCGTTACCGATTGAATGATGTACCGATGACTGGTATACTGATAAATTGGTAACCATTACACTGGTAATTGTAAATTACGATTTGTCTAGGAAAATAATAACTTGGTATATTTTTACACTGAATGATGTTTCGTTGTATATCTCATTGGTCACTTAATAAAGGACATAGAAAAGAAGTGTATTTGTCATCATTTGAGTTGAATTACTGAAAGAACTATTTTCTTGCTTATGAATGCCCGTAATACAACATCTTACATGAGTATCAATGTATTACGAATGGACTAGTAAATTACCGATGTCGCTAGTTTTGAGAAAAATATTACAAATGTTTTACCGTAAAAATTGTAAATTTACCGTTAACGTACAGATTATGCTGGTATACTGACTTTACTTTAAAATAGTAACTAATTGACTGGTAATGGTATGGTATTGATAAATTTGCCATTACCAAAATTGAATTTCAAGTATTACCCGAGAATTGATGAAAATACCTAAAATGGAAGTTTGATGCTAACCAATCAGTATATTTTTATGAATTTAAAGTTCTTGCAACGCACAGTTATCGAAAATAAGTATACGATACTCACAAAGTGATAAATAAAATATTTATTTAATTACTCAAAAAAATATTAAGTGAAAATAAGACCTGAAATGTCACAAATTACATTGCTATTTTAATCATGTAAAAAAAAAATTATCTACTGTTTCATACCTCAATAATTATATTAAAAGTTTCAATAAATATTTAACATTTACTTATTAAAGATGATAAAATAAAAATATTTCTAATCAAAGTATTTTATGACTCATGTCCATTAGTTAATGTAAATTATGGGTTAAAATGAATTTTTTTACAAAAACATTCGAATTGGAAATGTATATTTTTTCCCCATCATTGGATACAAACATTAACTACTTATCATTAATGGCAGTGTCATTCATCATAGAAATCATTTTTTTAATGATAATAAACTCACTTAATGTATAAATTTTGAAAAGTAAAAGTGTTATGTTTGTAAAAAGAAAATGTTGTGATATTTGTTTGTACCAACTTTAGAAGCCAAAAAGTATGTGTATATTTATGTACTAAAATATTGGTTTTGGAAATGAAAAAATTAAGAATTTGATTGTAGAATAATATAAGACAATTAAACATAACTTTATAAATAATTGTGAAAATTTTAAACCATATGGACTTGAATGAAAAAATAGTTTTATCAATTTTGTCGATAGAAGTATGATATACACATTGAATTGCTAATTTTATGTTAGATCAGTTAATGATTATTATTTTTGGATTTATTAAAATTTTAAATTTAAGAAAACTTAGGAGAAATTCATAAATAATTGTAAAAATATTAGTATTCATGTTTAAATTTAAGATCATAGGGGAGAAAATTAGTAAAAATTATAAAAAATTTACACAATTGTGAAAATTTTAAACTGCATAGATTTGAATGAAAAATCGATTTTAACATTTTTGTCAATATCATGAATGTGGCACATGCATCGAATTGTCATTTTTTTTAAAAATTATTTGATTAATTAATGGATATTTCTTAGTTGGATTTATTTTAAAAGTGTAAATATAAGATAACCTAATTAGTTTTAATATACGGACTTAAATGTAAAATAATCGAAGAAAAAACGAGAGAAATCTGTAAATAATTGTACAAAATTATTAAATGTTTATATTTAAATGCAAAATGGAGGAGGATGGATTCATTAGAAACATAGTAATAATTATATTCTATCTACATATCCTTTATCTTTTAAAATGGTACTAAAAAAATATTATACTCAAAATATATGTATATAAATAATTATCTATTAAAATATATAAAATTGTGATTTTAAAATTAATTTACAATGCCAACTTTCGTTTATTTTGTTAAAATTAGTATCAAACTCAATTATATCAACAAAATGACAGTTTAAATATTTATACAAATAAAATGCATAAATCACAAAAAAAAATTACATACTTAAAAAATAAAAAGGTAAATATATTATTTGGTTATCTTAACAAATTTACCCTATAATACACAATAAATTCTATTCTTTAAAATTATGTACAAAATTATTTTTCTAAATCATATCGTGTGAAATGCATGCAATACACACTTATATTCTAATATAGACAAAATTTGCACTTATGGCGGTTTTCTGTCTCCTTAATTCTCTCGTGTTATTTTATTTTAAAATACTTTAATATAATTGATGATTTTTAAAATTATCATTGTTCAACAAATTCTCACTAACTACATTACATTTAGATGCTCATCTTTTATAATTTCTAGAGTTAAATACTTTTACTCGGTTTTTTGCAATATTTTATATTTAAGTCAATACATCAAAGTTAATAAAATATCAAAATAAACACGACTAACCATCATTCATTGTTTTATTAAATCAAAAATAATTATAGTTTCAATAAGCATATAATATTTATATCCACAAAATTGGAAAAACAAATTTGTTCGAATGTAAGAATATATAGCATAATAACATTATATACATAAACATCGTAAAACAACTTTAATTTATATTTTATTTATCTCAACAAATTATCTACAAAATAAATAATAGTAGGGCAGAGAACTTCCAACCCTCTCAATAATAATGGATGTTATAGAAGTTTTACCACCTCTCTTTAGTTCAATCATATTTAAAAAATAAATTTATGCAAGTTATCATTTTCACAATTATATACAATGTTTACTAATTCTTTTCATATTTTACAGTTAAATACCAACATTTTTATGCTAACGACGATAAAGGATTCTCTTCGATTCGTCTTACTATATTACACTTAATCCGTTTATTTAAATAAATAATTAATAAATATGATAATTAAATATAAATTATTTAATTAAATTTAAGTAACTAATAATTATTAATTTGTCCAATAAATCTTAAAAGTTGTCCACTATAATGTGTACACCATATTCTTATTAATAAAATGGTAGATTCAAATTTCAGTTTAAATTTAAATTATATAAATCACTTAACAAATGTCACATACATAAAGAATGATAAAAAAGTTTGATTTATAATTGACGACAATACATATTTACTATGTACTACGTAAATAATTTCTATTTTTACCTATATTCATTAATACTGCACCTTTACAACTTTACTGTGTGGAATGCATGATTTACATATTAGTTAAATACTAGTAAAGAAGAAGAATTTCTAGTTCTCCTATTGACTTCATGATTTTTCTCTCTTCTCCTTAATTCTCTTTTATATTTTATTCTAAAATCTGTTAGTTTATCACTTGACACTTATTTACTAATTTTATCCCATCATTTTACATTCTGATATGTACTTTTATAAGTTTATATAATTATTTACAGATAGTTCATTAGTTTTCCTAACATTTTATATTTAAATCTGTATATTTAGGTTAATTACATAACTCAAAACTTAAACTGTTCAAATAAATTTTGTTAACTTGCATTTATTAATATTTCTAATAAATACCAAAAATAAAAAATTTAATATGTATACCATTATAGTACCAACCAATATGGTAAAGTTATGTTTTTTATCCAATTATAATATGTATATCACACAAAACAATTTAAAATTTTAATTAATAGTTCATTTATCTCAATAAAATTATCATAAATTGCATTGTGAAAATAGGCTTTTAACTTTAAATACCTATTTTTGAGACTATCAAATTATTTACAATGCACGCCTCACTTTTCTCCTAATATTTTATGTTTTTGTCCATATATTTAAATTAATCATGCAATCTTAAATTTAATGTGCTATTAAGGGCACTCAATTTTCGTCTTCCTAATACCATAGAAAAAAAATACAGCAAAATTTGTATGCTTCATAATACCAAAGTCATTTCACACGGTAATCAACCACCGCATAAGTTGTTTTGTATGGTGAACAACCACCGACTAACACTATTTTCTACGGCTATCGACCATCGAACTAATATTGTTCGATGGTTGATCGTCGTGGAAAATGTTGTTGTTCGCCATGCAAAAAAGGTTCAAAATGATTTCTTTGCTAGCCTTTTAAAGGGTCTGGTATTATGAAGAGTATATTGTAAAAATTTATGATATTTTTTAGCAATCATATTAGAAAGCATAAAATAAGGTGCCCTTAGTAACACACCAAATTTAACTAATTGAATAAATCCAATTAACTAATATTTGTTAGTTCATTTACTATATTATAAGAATGTGAAATTATTAATATGTACGACATACTCATAGTGACAAAAATGGTGAAATTATATTTTTGTTAAAGTAAACATACAATAATCCCATGAAATATGCACAAATCACATAAGATAATGTATATACATAAACAATAATAACATATTCAATTAATAATTCCTTTATATAAATAAATTCCTCATATAGTGCATCACAAGATTATGCTTTTTCTCCTTCAAATGCATTCAATTTAAAATTTATGTATACATTTACAAACCCCCCTTAATTACCTTCTAATATTTTAAATTTCGATATATTTGAATTAATTATGCATTATAAAAACTATTTAAACAAATACATTAAACTATTATTTGTTGATTTGTTTAATAAATCATAAAAATATGAAAATTGTTACAATATATGTAAATCATAGAATGAGTATGCTTTTATGTTCTTTTGTTAAGTCCCACATCGTGGAATAGGTTAAATCCTTTGCTCTGAAGCTTTTATATAAAGGTGGCTATGTAATGTAAATACTGGTCTAATTATCAGAAGTGAATAATATATCTTTTCTCTCTCTCTAATGGCTTCCATTTTTTTCATTTCATAACACGTTATCAGCATGAATTTTTTCTCGAACGTATTGGATACTCTAATCCAGAAGATTAGATCCATTTTTTTTCTGTAGGTACATCTCTTTCTCTTATTTAGTTACTAAAATCAGATCTATCTCTTCCTCTTAGTCAACCATTGAAATCAGGTTTGAAATTTTCGAGATATGCTTTTCTAGATTTATTTTGCGATTAATTTAGATCTAGATTTAAGTATTCTTGTTTCACAATTCTATATCTATTTTCTAATATTTCAGATTTGGATTTAAGTTTTAATATATCTTATCTTTTCAAGATCTTATTTTGTCATAGATCTAAATTTATAGATCTTATTTCACTGTACATGTATTTTTGTCATTATATTTCAGATCTCATCCTACAATAGATCCGATTTTTTCTTGTTCTTATTTTTCTGATCTCATTATATTGTAGATCTCAAAACCACACCCAAATAATATACCTTTGAGATTTGTACATTGTTTAAAAATAAAATGTTGTGATTTTTTTGAATTTGGATTTGAATTGATTTCAAACTTGCTTATTATTGCATGTTTTTTTTTGAGTTCATTATTTTGTAAAGCATGTTTTGAATTTGACAATTTCTGTTGTTGATTCAAATAAATTTATTGATCTTGATTACATTTTGGCTTGTGATATAGATCTAAGTAATATATGCATGTTTGACAAATGAAGTTTTCATTTTGAAAACTCTTTGATTTGGATTTTGATTTTGGAAATTATTTTGATATATATTGTTTATATTTCCAGAAGAAATATTTTATTATTTCTTAGAGAAACATATACAAGAATAATGCATTATATTTAGAAGATCATATTAGTTTAGATCTAATATTAATATTGATTTAGTACACCTGAAGTGAATGGAAACGTTATTGAAAACATATACGGTAAACTTAATTTCTAGCATTTGAAGAGAACCTGCAGTTCCTATAAGGCTAAAAGCTTGAGTTTCCATAAATTATTAAATTTCAAGTTTTCTTATAATAAAGGACCAGGAGTTTCAATAAAAGAGCAGAAACTTGAATTATATATAAAAAAGGGATATATATATATACATATATATATATATATATACATATACATATATATAAGAGTTATTTTAGAAATTTTGACTATTAAGAAATAAAGTTTCTCTTATGGTATTCATTTAATTTTATTATTGAGTATATTAAACTTAGCTTTGAGATTAAATTTTGCTAACTAAAGTTAGTTAAATTGATTTATTTGTTTGTAAAGAAATCAATTCGTTGTGATAATATTTTATATTTATGCCACAATATTGGTAAATTGCATTCTTTTTTTAGTCGTAAATGCATTAAATGTTGTCGTCATGGTAATAAATTAAATTACCATATCATCGTAAATGCATTGGCTACAGTAAATTAAATGACGTTGTATTTTTATGTTTGGAATAAGAATAGACATATGGTTTATTATATGGTGCATTCATTTTGGCAAACAATACCCAATATAATGAAATAAATAAATTTGAACAACAACCTGAAGTTGTGCAAAGATTTTTTTTTCCAACCAGAAGTTGTATAACTCAAAGTCCAAGACCTGAAGTCTTGAATTATGAAAAGAATTTCTGATAAACTTTACAAGGTCGAATTCTAATAGACTTTTATTTTGTAACAATATGGTACAAAAAAAAGAGGAGAAGTTTACACAAAATTTAAGAACATGAAGTTCATAACAAATTAATGAACTTGAAGTTCATGAATTAGAAGCCCGAAGCTCTATTGAAATTATGTAAAATTAAGGTTGTACTTCCTGAAGAAGTTAAAGAAAATTAATAAATAATCATATGAGAAAATGATGTTGCATTCAAGAGAATACAAAAATCTCCTAATGAGTTATACCTTACCTTATATCTTAACATTTACACTATATTAACCAAATATCATGAAGATATTATGTTATATGATATTTCAAACATCATTGGATGTATGTGTGTATATTAATCTCTTGAAAAGATGTTTTATAGATTTGTTTATATTTATATTGCAAAATCTAACATCCCAGAAGAGATGTTATAGGAATTTTATTTTTGTTACATTGCAATTCCTTAAAATAAAATACTATATTCCCTGAAGGAATAATGATACAATTTTTTTTTTGAGTAATAACAATAATTTATCCAAAAAAAATGATATTGTATACTAATGTTACACTCCAGAAGTAGGGGTTTTATATCTTCGCATCTTACTCTCATTTGGTGCATCTAATTTAGTTGTTGTATTTAAAGTTTGATATGTCATTTCAAAGATAGTTACAACAAAAATCTCCAGTATGGATATTTTATGTTATTGAAAAGGTAGTAATTATGTAATTTCTACAAAAGAAACATCGTACATTGATATGACATTCCAATAGTACATGTATGTATGTATATATATATATATAGAAGAGATAAAATCACTCCAGAAGTAGTGATAATAAAATATCCCTAAAAGAGACTAATAAATTAGGAAATGATAGCATATCTTTAGAAGAGATTTGCTTATATATTTGGTAATTTTATTAAACCAAATAAATGCATAGAAATTTGATTATAAAGGATCCTAATTTAGTTTAGATTAGATCCTAAAAGTTTGAGAACTATGCAACATGTATCATATATTTCATTATAATTATATCAAACATGAGAAATATTACACGTATAATCAATTCTTGAAGAGATCAATGACATGATTGTCAAATTACCCAGAAGTGGTTTAGGTACCTAAAACATGATAATTAAAGAGATCTCAATAAATCATGTCTAGAACTGACAAGAAATAATCATCGATGATAAATTTGTAAATAATAAAACGCTTATATTTATAAATAGATTAAGAATCTTGAATTAGGGGAAAACATGACTGGCCATCATGAATCCTTTAATTTTATAGAAATATGGACATGTAGTCCGCAAAGTACCGAAAGTACTTGAAATGCTTAATATACTCTGAAGGTATAAATGTGGTTTAAAATCATATTAAATAATGAAAGTATACAAATTCCTAAAGAATATAAATAACTTTCATTGTTATAAAGAATGCAAAGAACAATGAGAGTAGATTTCAACCTACTTTTAAGTATTGTTGTAATAAAAATCTTGATATAATTCATGATGAGTAGATTACTTCCTATTTTTAAGTATCGTTGTAATGAAACTCTTAATATCCATTGAAGTGATAGTTGCGATATGAAAATACTTATTAAAGTATACAAATTTCTGAAGAATATATATAACTTTTGTAGTTATAAAGAATGAAAAAGACATGAAGTGTAGATTACAAATTTCTTCTAAGTATTGTTGTAATGAAAATCTTGATACATCAATATGGGTAGATTACTTCCTGCTTTCTAGTAATGTTGTGATAAAAATTTTAATATCCATGAAAGATGTATAGTTGCAATGCGCAAAACTAATTTGAAGCACAAAAATGAAAGCACATGAAGTGTTTTTCATAGAAGTAGCATACAAAATGCATAAAATGAAAACCATATTTGGAAGAAGCAATCTTAGAAATTTGATTGTATCAAAGGAAACTATTAATAAATTTTATTATTAATGAGATACATATTTATGGATCCAAAAGTATCTATAACCAATTTAAGTTATCGAAAGACGAATATGAATTCAGAGGAAAAATTAAAATCAGGGGGAGAATTCATAAGTATTTTATAATGCACTCTTTTTCCTTAACTAAGATTTTTCCCACTGGGTTTTTTTTATTAGTAAGGTTTTAACGAGGCATTATCTTGATCTAGAGGTATCAACTCCCTAGTAACATTTGAAATAAGATATAATGTACTCTTTTTCCTTATTTAAGATTTTTCCCATTGGGTTTTTCTTATTAAGGTTTTAATGAGGCATTATCTTGATCTAGAAGAATCAAACGTCTTTTCAAGAAATAACATCTCAAATATGTTATTTAAGTTAAATTATATTTTTATCCTTGACTAAGGTTTTTCCCATCGGGTTTTCCTTTGTAAGGTTTTTACTGATGTATTAAATTGATCCAGAAGTATCAAACTCTATCTGATGCAATAAATTATTGAAATATGACGTACTATATTGTACTCTTTTTCCTTCACTAAGATTTTTCCCATAGGGTTTTACTTAGTAAGGTCTTTAATGAGGCATTAGTTTGATCCAAAAGTATCAAGCTTTATTTAAAAAAATAATAAAATAAAATATGTCATTGTACTCTTTTTCCTTCACAAAGATTTTTCCCATTGGGTTTTTCTTAGTAAGCTTTTAATGAGGCATTATTTTGATCCCGAAGTATCAAACTAGAAGGAATATCATTTTTAGTATGATATTTATGATTTCATAGGTTGCAATCTTTTCCTCTTTCAAGGTTTTTCCCATTGGGTTTTCCTCATAGAGGTTTTTAATGAGGCAGCAATATCGACTGAATCGATAAATGCAAGCAAGATAATAATGAGGGGGAACAATCATCATACATATTTCGAAATGGAAATTTTCAAGTTATCAGAGCATTCAAGATTTTGAAGATGCATATTCAAGGGGGAGTGTTACAATATATGTAAATCATAAAATGAATATGCTTTTATGTTCTTTTGTTAAGTCCCACATCGTGGAATAGGTTAAATCCTTTGCTCTGAAGCCTTTATATAAAGGTGGCTACGTAATGTAAATACAGGTCTAATTCTCAGAAGTGAATAATATATCTTTTTTCTCTCTCTAATTGTAACAACACGCATATTTAACGATTTTATATTTAAATGATTTATTTAAGTATAGCGTCGTTAGTCGGATTTTGGGTCCGAAATGTTACTTTTTGCAAACGGTCGAATTGGGTCTCAAGACCACTTCCATTGAGTTCAAAACGTTGTATGCGATCTTTTTGAGTATAAGCTTCGATATGTTTGGAGTAAGTTGAAATTGGCTACTTTTTCTAGTTGGGTTTTGGGTTTGAGTTCAGCCCACTAGCTAACTAAACCCTCTAACTCAGCCCTCTCCTCTCCATTCTCTCATTCTTATTTCTAAAGTTCTACCTAAAACTGAAAATGGTGGAAGGGAAGAGGAAATAGAAATTGCAAGCCCTAGTTTCTTCTTGCAAGCTTGAATTCTTACTCCAAAATCAAAGAGAAGCCATTGGTAAGCCTCCTCTTCATCTTCTCCAACTCTTTCTTCTTCAATTTCAGAAAATTTTCAAAACCTAACTTAGGGGATACTTGTTTTGATCTTAGATTGAAGCTTGTTGGGTTGAAGTAGAGTTTGGTTGGTCTTCTCCTTGTTATTGAGCTTCTTCTTCCTCTTTGTTTTTGGGTTAAAGGTGAGTTTTGAACTCACATCTACTTCTCTTGATTTCATTGATGTTGGGTATGAATTCCTAACACCTTGTTCATATGCACTTGCTTTTGGTTTGGATTGAATTGGTGAATATCCAAAATTTTAGTGTTTGGGTTCAATTCTTTAAAGATCCTAACTTTGATATTGGAACATGTTTTTGGTAGCGAATCGGAGAGCTAATGGAGCTGGGGTATCTATTGGTTAAAGCTCCTTAGGTCCATTGCTCGAATGGTCGCGGTTTGGAAGAATTTGCATTTCATTGAAATAGGGCAGGAATTGCAAATTCATCAGGTTCGGCCGACCGAGCCCTGCAACCGGTCGACCGACCTGCTACCCCGAGCCATGTTATGCTTTCTGCATCTGGCCAGCCGACCGAGTCCTGCAACCGGTCGACCGACCTGCTCATGCTTTGCCTGTTTTGCCTATTTTTGCATATTTTGATTGGTTTTCCAAATTTTATCAATTCAAGTTGCTTTTCAGTAGTTGTTATTGCATCTTTGACTTTGATAACTTATTCTCGACTTCATCCACGGGTTTTTAAAAATAATCTCTCTAAATTGTATTAAAAGCTCCCTTCTCCAAATTATAAAATTCTATTTAAAACACACACTTTCACACTTCGAGCGAAGTGGAAGGGTGGTTAAATGGTTGGGCAAAACACGGACCATGAATCTGTGCGTTTATCCTTCCGATTAATCCCCGACCTATTCAATTGATCGTTTTGACCTTCGGGTTTGGTTTATCGATGATATGAGGTAAACTTTGTACTGCTTTGAGTGTGAAAGTGACTGACGGATAGTAAACCGTTTAGTGCGAACGAGTGGTTATGGGACGCACGTTAACACTTTTCGGATTCCTTTTCGAGAGTTATGACACATTCCGCCAGTTAGGGGTGTCCAGTACTTGGTCTTCGACCTTCACCACTACGGCTTGTCGCCCTATAGTATCGCTTCCGATGTTGGTCTTTATGAGCCGCATGGGTGATATTGAGTTTGTGCCTTCGGGTTTGTCACCCTATAGTATCGCTTTCTATGTTGGTCGTTATGAGCCGCATGGGTGATATTGGGTTTGGAGTCTTCGGGCTCATGGATCCTTGTTTATACAGTACTAAGCTCGAGCAATCATACGTTTCATTGATATTATATTCCCTTGGTATCGCCCATCGGTGTTGGTCTTTTTGAGCCGCATGATGTATAACGATTACCTTGTGGAACTTGTATACCTTATAGGTATTTGTTATTTGTCTTTTTGGCTTGCTTTGGGATATTTGTATCCTTTGTTTATCTATGTTGCCATGATATGAGGCTTGTCTTGATATGTTCATCTTTTGTTCGATGATTGTGTTATCTCTTTTAGAGATATTTGTTATACTTTGTAACTTTGCAGGTTTATTGTTGTTCAGTTTATCTAACTGATTTTTTTAGCTAGACTGACCCTTGTATTAATTACTCGGGTTAGACCGAGATGTTTCAGGTTAGGTGCCTTTGGACTTAGCCTATTTTGCTTCCGCATGGACTACTCCGCTAGCTTCTTTTTGTCATAGCTTTTTGTGTAGTCCTATTTTGTTGTAACTCTGATATGTATTCTTGTGAACTCGTCTGTATATTATGGTTTGCTATACCACTTGACATGTATTATTTTGTATACTCTGCTATGTATCAGTATATGTGTATATGATGGTTTACTGTTCTGTGATGTATATTGCATTTGAGTTGTTATATTCTGTTCTGATAGATCCTCTAGCCACCTATGGTTTTGTTTTAAGTATTCGTTGGATATGTCGATCTGCTTGGTAAGGCAATTGTCGATGTATTCAATAGATAATTAAAGCAAGGCTATAGATGGTCGCTCCTAAACAGCCTTATTCTCCGTGTTAGCAGACGGTATTATCTATTAATACTCTTTGCTAGCGTGGGTATAGAGGTGGGGCATCACAGCTTGGTATCAGAGCTGAATTCAGAATAAAATATGATAAACACAGAATAGAGCACATATTACGATACATCAGAGTGTGATAAGTGATACAAATCTTTGAATCATCGTGTCTCTCTATTCCTTCCACCATCAAAGGTTAGATAGGATTTGGGAATATGCCTAGGAATGGATTTAAATTTTGTAGTATTCCATATTGAATTATCTACCTTGGGAATAATCTTTACCTTATCTTAACTTTCAGCTTATGGTTGGAAGAGACGGAGGACGACGCTCGGATGTTGGGCAATCCAGTGGCTCACATCCGGACGGCGTTTATATGTCTGCCGATCAGTTTTTAGAGTGGTTTAGGAGCACACAGCCTCCAGCTCCTACTCGAACATCTCCTCCATGCAAGTCCACCTTCGCACGTTTGTGCAGTGATTTTTCTCATCTTGGGGGGAAGCCATTTAAAGGCTCCGAGATTGTTCTTGAGGTCCAAGCTTGGGTTCGCATGTACGAGCATGTTCTCTCTCGCATGAATCTTTCTGATCATGATATGGTTTTGTAACTTCTAGCTTATTGCAAAAGCATGCCCTTGACTGGTACGAGCTTCTTTTAGCTGAATTTGATGAGTCTGCTCTTTCTTGGACTCAGTTTCGGGAACGATTCGAACTCAAGTTCGTTCCTGAATCTGAGAAAGTTTTATTGACCCGTCGCTTCGTTGAGTTGAAGCAAGGGGAGTCTTACGTTTTTGAGTATGTTGCATCATTCGAAGCCTTATCTAAGTATGGTCTTGAATTCATTAGCACCTTGTATCGGAAGAATCTAAAGTTTGTATCTGGTCTTAAGAAATGTCTAAAGAAGTCTTTAATGCTCCAGCTTAAGCTTTCTTTTGAGGAGTTGGTTGATTCGGCACTTCATCTCGAAGCCTTCGAGAAGGAGTGTGATTGTGGGGATGGTGTTGAGATTCGCAAGAACCCCAACAAGATGAAGTTTCCATTGGATAAGCGGGAATTTTTCCCTTCCAAGAAGAAAAAGCCCGTTGAATCTAATTCTCAGTCTCAGTCTGCTGGAACACTTTCCACTCGGAAGTGTTTCAATTATGGTTCCCCTGATCATATGATTCAAGCTTGCCCTATGCCTCTCTTCTGCCACTATTGCAAGAAGGAAGACCATCGTATTTTCACTTGTCCTATTGTTCCGAATAATCCTCTATCTGGCAAGCTAAAGATAACAGATGCTTCTAGAGGTTCTTCTTGGAGAAAAGGTACATCTCCATCTGTTTAGGAAGGTTCTATTTTATTTCTTGACTATTGTATTCGAGTTCTCTTTGATACGGGGGCTTCGCATTTTTTCAGTATCGAAGAAGCTCTTCGATGATTTATCTTTGGATGTTTCTTGTATGGTTACTTCTTTGAAAATTGCGAATCCGAAATGGTGGATCCGCAACGCTCAATTTGCTTGTATTAATGTCGAGATTATTTTATGTGATTTTTCTTTCCGAGCCAATTTGCATGTTATGCGTTACTTAGGCTTCGGAATTGATATTTTTTTTTAGGATTGACTTAATTATTATGAAGTCATATCCTATATCCCGAGTGGACTATTCATCCTCAACATTTTCAATCTGTTAAACAGATTTCTATTTTCTTTGTGATTTCGATTCCAATTTGATCTCATCATTTTATTCATTAAGCCCTCATGATGAGGAAAGTGTTGTTTCTCTCATTCTTGTAGTTTGAGAATTTTCTGGTATTTCTGGTCTTGTCTTAGGATTATCACCCAAGCAATCTTTTGTTGTAGTGTTAAGGTGTTTTTAGCTCGACCTTACCACCGGTTTTCATTTGACTACGAGCTACGGAAGTTAGCATTCCACTTACCGCTCTCCACACTCGTTGTAATTCTTATGAATGATTTATTATGTCATTCAGTTTTTCCAGCTCATTTCATCCATTTTATAAATCGAGTATTCTACGAATATCTCGATGATTCCATTTTTGTATTTGTTGATTTTGGATGGAATTAGCAATCTAAAATTTTTGCAAATCTTTATCATAAGAGTTATTTATAAGTATGAATGGGATTTTTGTTTTTAAAACGAACAAAGAGAATTTTCAAAAGTTTTTAGAAACATGTTTATCATATAGAAGATGGTTTTGTGATTGTATTGCCCATTGAGTGCTTTAAGAATTTTGGTCGATGCGCTTGATCAACGTTTTCGATAGGAATCTCCTAAACACTTTGATGAGACAATTTGACACAATAAATTGATTTGGAATAAGAAAATTTTTCTAGAAAAATAGTTATATAAAGATAATTGTGATTTTGAAAGTTTTAGTTTTTCGAGGAAGAATATTATTTGAAAGAACTCTTTTTCGATACTCTTATTCTTGGGATTCCCGAAGGGAACCAAGACTTTATCTTTTGTTCCAAAGCTAATCGTATTGGTTTGGATGTCGTTCCCTTGCAAAAGAGAACGCGCTATCACTTATGTTTCTAAACCATTAAAGCTTACCGAGACTAGATATGCCACCTATGATCTAGTGCTCGTGGCTATTGTTTTCGCTTTTTGTATTTGGCATCATTACTTTTGGGTGAGGGATTTTGCTCTCCTTACCAATCATAATTTTGAAATGTTTATTTTCTCATGAGGAACTTAATGTTGGTTCGAGTTCCTAACATCTTATGATCTTGATATTTTAATTCCCGAAAAGGGGATCGTGTTGCCAATGCATTTAGTTGTAAGCAGCAAGTGATTGTTTCTTTGTTGATGTCCGAATGGAATGGTCTTTTTACCAAGTTCATCGGACGTTTTGTTGTACTTTATTTTGTTGAGCTTTGGTTCATTTGACGTATTGTTTGTGCCACGTCGGTGTTCCAAATTATTTTGAGCTTTGGAATCCATAGAATTCTCTGACCAAGAAAGTTCAAACATATCCTCTCGTGCTCCTTATGGTGAACTTCTTATTCTGTTATTCTTTTGTGTTGTTATGTTTGTGGTAGTTGGGAGAATCACCTACCTCTTGTAGAGTTCTCCTGCAATAATAGTTTTCAGTCTAGTATTGGTATGGCTCCTTTCAAAGCCTTATACGGAAGGCCATGTCGATCACCTTCTTGTTGGTTGGAATCTGGGGAGAAGCTTATTCTTGGTCCAGATTTTGTTCGTGATTCTTCCGAGAAAATTGATCTTATTCGATTGAGAATGAAAGAGGCACAAAGTCGCCAGAAATCCTACGCGGACAACCGTAGGAAGCCTCTCGAGTTCTCGATCGCCGATCTTGTTTTTATTTGTGTTTCTCCTTTGAATGGGGTTATGCACTTCAGTATGACTGGGAAATTGGCTCCTCGTTATATAGGACCATTTTCTATTACTGAACATATTGGTCGTGCGGCTTATAGAGTTTCACTTCCAGCTCATTTATCTGGTATTCATGACGTGTTTCACGTCTCTCAACTTCGGAAGTGTCTTCGGGAGTCGGATTCTGTTATTTCTTCTCCTGATTTGCAAGAGCTTAAGGTCTCACCGGACTTATCTATTGTACAACAGCCTATTCGCGTACTTGACACGGAGGTGCGACACCTTCGAAATAAGGACGTACCGCTCGTTAGGGTTCAATGGTCCGCTAATCCCAATGACTGTACTCGGGAAACCAGAGAGTTTATCGAGCGATCCTATCCGGGTTTTCTATCTTTGCTTTGAAACGGTGAGAATGTCTTTTCATCTCAAACTTATTTCCTTTTCTTTTGAATGTTGTATGTATGTAGTTGTTACAAATATCGTCTCTAGAAATTGCAGGAACGCAATTTTATAAGGAGGGGAGATCTGTAACAACCCGCATATTTAAAGATTTTATATTTAAATGGTTTATTTAAGTATAGCGTCATTAGTCGGATTTTGGGTCCGAAATGTTACTTTTTGCAAACGGTCGAATTAGGTCTCAAGACCACTTCCATTGAGTTCAGAACGTCGTTTGCGTTCTTTTTGAGTATAAGCTTCGATATGTTTGGAGTAAGTTGAAATAGGCTACTTTTTCTAGTTGGGTTTTGGGTTTGAGTTCAGCCCACTAGCTAACTAAACCCTCAACTCAGCCCTCTCCTCTCCATTCTCTCATTCTTATTTCTAAAGTTCTACCTAAAACTGAAAATGGTGGAAGGGAAGAGGAAATAGAAATTGCAAGCCCTAGTTTCTTCTTGCAAGCTTGAATTCTTACTCCAAAATCAAAGAGAAGCCATTGGTAACCCTCCTCTTCATCTTCTCCAACTCTTTCTTCTTCAATTTCAGAAAATTTCCAAAACCTAGCTTAGGGGATACTTGTTTTGATCTTAGATTGAAGCTTGTTGGGTTGAAGTAGAGTTTGGTTGGTCTTCTCCTTGTTATTGAGCTTCTTCGTCCTCTTTGTTTTTGGGTTAAAGGTGAGTTTTGAACTCACATCTACTTCTCTTGATTTCATTGATGTTGGGTATGAATTCCTAACACCTTGTTCATATGCACTTGCTTTTGGTTTGGATTGAATTGGTGAATATCCAAAATTTTAGTGTTTGGGTTCAATTCTTTAAAGATCCTAACTTTGATATTGGAACATGTTTTTGGTAGCGAATCGGAGAGCTAATGGAGCTGGGGTATCTATTGGTTAAAGCTCCTTAGGTCCATTGCTCGAACGGTCGCGGTTTGGCAGAATTTGCATTTCATTGAAATAGGGCAGGAATTGCAAATTCATCAGGTTCGGCCGACCGAGCCCTGCAACCGGTCGACCGCCTGCTACCCCGAGCCATGTTATGCTTTTTGCATCTGGCCAGCCGACCGAGTCCTGCAACCGGTCGACCGACCTGCTCATGCTTTGCCTGTTTTGCCTGTTTTTGCATATTTTGATTGGTTTTCCAAATTTTATCAATTCAAGTTGCTTTTTAGTACTTGTTATTGCATCTTTGACTTTGATAACTTATTCTCGGCTTCATCCACGGGTTTTTATAAACAATCTCTCTAAATCGTATTAAAAGCTCCTTTCTCCAAATTATAAAATTCTATTTAAAACACACACTTTCGCACTTCGAGCGAACTGGAAGGGTGGTTAAATGGTTGGGCAAAACACGGACCATGAATCTGTGCGTTTGTCCTTCCGATTAATCCCCGACCTATTCAATTGATCGTTTTGACCTTCGGGTTTGGTTTATCGATGACATGAGGTAAACTTTGTAATGCTTTGAGTGTGAAAGTGATTGACGGATAGTAAACCGTTTAGTGCGAACGAGTGGTTATGGGACGCACGTTAACACTTTTAGGTTTCCTTTTTGAGAGCTGTGACACATTCCGCCAGTTAGGGGTGTCCAGTACTGGGTCTTCGACCTTCACCACTAGGGCTTGTCGCCCTATAGTATCGCTTCCGATGTTGGTCTTTATGAGCCGCATGGGTGATATTGGGTTTGTGCCTTCAGGTTTGTCACCCTATAATATCGCTTTCTATGTTGGTCGTTATGAGCCGCATGGGTGATATTGGGTTTGGAGTCTTCGGGCTCATGGATCCTTGTTTATACAGTACTGAGCTCGAGCAATCATATGTTTCATTGATATTATATTCCCTTGGTATCGCCCATCAGTGTTGGTCTTTTTGAGCCGCATGATGTAATTACCTTGTGGAACTTGTATACCTTATGGGTATTTGTTATTTGTCTTTTTGGCTTGCTTTGGGATATTTGTATCCTTTGTTTATCTATGTTGCCAATGATATGAGGCTTGGCTTGATATGTTCATCTTTTGTTAGATGATAGTATTATCTCTTTTAGAGATATTTGTTATACTTTGTAACTTTGCAGGTTTATTGTTGTTCAGTTTATCTAACTGATTTTTTTAGCTAGACTGACCCGTGTATTAATTACTCGGGCCAGACCGAGATGTTTCAGGTTAGGTGCCTTTGGACTTAGCCTATTTTTCTTCCGCATGGACTACTCCGCTAGCTTCTTTTTGTCATAGCTTTTTGTGTAGTCCTATTTTGTTGTAACTCTGATATGTATTCTTATGAACTCGTCTGTATATTGTGGTTTTCTATACCACTTGACATGTATTATTTTGTATACTCCGCTATGTATCAGTATATGTGTATATGATGGTTTACTGTTCTGTGATGTATATTGCATTTGAGTTGTTATATTCTGTTCTGATAGATCCTCTAGCCACCTATGGTTTTGTTTTAAGTATTCGTTGGATATGTCGATCTGCTTGGTAAGGCAATTGTCGATATTTTCAATAGATAATTAAAGCAAGGCTATAGATGGTCGCTCCTAAACAGCCTTATTCTCCGTGTTAGCAGACGGTATTATCTATTAATACTCTTTGCTAGCGTGGGTATAGACGTGGGGCGTCACACTAATGGCTTCCATTTTTTTCATTTCATAACAAATTTTTTAATACATATACCATATTCATATTAATAATAATGGTATTAAAAAACTCATATAGTGACATAAATATATCAATAACATAACAAAAATTATTTATATAAATAATAATTACAGATTTAATTTATTAATTTATTTATATCACATATATACCATGCATTGCATTGTGAAATTATTTTTTAACGTTATTTACTTGAAATTTGAAATTTCTACAATTATTTATAAAACTCTCATCAATATCACATAACATTATTCATTTAAATCGACATATTTTAATTAGTTATGTATTCTTGAATTTATACTATCCAAATGAATTCAAGTAACACGTTCATTAATTCATTAAACAAATCCAAAAATATGATGGTTTCAATATGTGTATAATATTAATAGCAATAAAAACGGTAAAATTGTTTTTCCATTCAAATACAAAGATATGTAAATTAGATAACATAAATAATACATGTAGTTAATAATATCAAATATAATTTATTTTTCATTTTTGTCGATAAATTTATCATATATTGCATCGTAAATTCTATGAAATTCTTCAAATATTACAATCCCTTATCAATTATCTCCTAATATATTACATAGAAATCCATGTATTTAAACTACACGTGTATTCTCAAATCTAGCTACTGAAACAATCTCATTAAATAGTCGATCTATTCTTCTGATAAATCTAAAACAATATGTATCATTTATTATACGTATGGTAAAATTATTATTTTTATATTCAATTGTAGGGATATACTTATCGCATACATTAAATTATGTAAATAAATAACGGTGACATAGGTAATTTATAAATCAATTATATTCATTTATCTTATATTCACCACAGCACAAAATTTTATTTTTAACTTCAAATAACTATGAATTAAAGTTTTAGATTTTTTTAATGAAATTTTACTTAATTTTTCCTACTATTTACATTCAAGTTTAGATTTTTAAACTAAATATGTACTTTAAATTTAACGCAGTAAGAAAATTTTGTAACAACTCGGAATTTTCGACCCTCGAAAATCGACACTAATACGTCTTCTGTATTGCATGTCGAGTAATCGAATGAAGGAAAACCCGATTGTTAGAGAAAAGAAGGAAGAATGGAGAAGAGAAGAAGATAAAAAGAAAACTGAAAACAACACAGAATCTCACAATCACGGCTAGACAATATATAATATAATACCAATGATCTTCACAAAAGAGAAACTATTATATACATACATCCAATCGGAGTACAACAATAAATCACAATCATTAGCCTAGATAGTTATCACAACATGGCCCCACATATGCAGATAATTTCGACAACAAAGCAGCAGAAAATAACATATACGTGAATACAACTTGAAGACCTCCATCTCGTCTCTTGAGCACCAATGCATCCAAAGCAATCTATAAATATGCTCGGTCTAACCCGAGCATTATAATTAAAATAACACCAGAGTTAATTTGAAAAATCAACGTGAGAAAACACACCCAACTAAATTTTAAAATTATAGAAACCTTTGAAATCAAAAGTATCTCATACGACCATGTTGCACATAAACATGGACGAGTTTTTACCTTACGATAACCAACACATTTCATACGAATTTCTATGATATTATAATAGTGTCTAAGATACAAAAATATAGTAATCAAAGCCGAAATTGTTACATTAGTTAAATTCCAACATAATAGGAATACAACTAAAACCATAATGGCTCGTACTGGAGAATGGATTCCATATAATGACTACGCTGTTGGGGTACCGACCGTCACGGTGCATCTCTAGATAAAATAACACCGAGGTCGAACCAATCGACCCCTACCAACGTAGAACCAGCCTACCCTTCATTGGATAGTGCGGAATATGATCACCTCTTGTTTAATGAGCCTGAAGCATACAATGAGAGATAATTTCGACTCTAGATAGGGATGATCATATGCTACTTGGAAGTAACCCACTTAGCCTTACAACACCTCCCATGTTTTAGTCGTTCCTAGTTGATGAGCCGTGAGGCTAAGTTTGCCTTTTACGTAGCACTTCCCACTTGGAATGCAAACACTGCCTTCTAAGCAACAATGCAATGCCAGCATTCATCCATACAAGTTCTGTCATGACCCATTTTCTATCTCCAGAAAAACGCATCATGAATTAAGAAAGAAAGGGATAGAAGGAGAAAAGATAAGAAAGAAGAAACTCAACGACATCAGATACTCACAGCGGGAAGAATGAAATATAATATATCACATAAAATAATACATGGTATCATATTACATCAGAGTACACAACTTACGCAACACATATTAGACAGTTATAAACATCTGTCTAACCATACAACTCAAATATACAAGATACAAATATCACACAAACATAGTGGAACCGTAATATATCTACACGATGAAGCCTCCTGCTCCAAAACTCCTCCAGAATTCCTCAAGCTAAGCTGAATCTCTCGTCTACTCATACATAATATGAGTACCCAAGAGTTTAATAAAACAAAAAATAAACACTCGGGTCAGACAGGGGTCTGGTGTGAGTAAACGGTTTAAAATTGCTTAACTTTAGAAAGTCCTTTGAAAAGAAAAAGTATCACGTAAGACTTCCCACACATAAACATGGAAAAGTTTTTACCTTACGCTAACCAAAACATTTGATAGGAAATCCAGTGATATTATAATAGTGTCTAAGGTTTTCAAGTAAATAAGAAATAGCCGAAATTGTTACATTATTAAATTCCAGCTACTAGCCACAAAAGTGGGTAATACAAACAAAACCGTAGGGTCTCGTAGGGAAAATGGGTTTCCATTAATGGCAGGGCTACTGTACCGCCCATCACAGTACGCGGCCTAGATCAACGTACCGAGGATTACTCTTAATCCCCTGCAACACAAAGCCGGGATCGTTCCTTACTGAACAGTCCCGAGTAAGATCACCCCGTGGTTGGCGCGACCAACCACCTACTAACCCGAAATAAATGGACATCTAGACAGGAATGACCTCACCCTGAAATGGGTGCTACCCACCTAGCCTTGCTGCACCTCCCATGTTTAGCCATTCCCGATTGATGAGGCTTGAAGCTGCGATTACCTTTATAGAACACATCTATCTTAGAATGCTCATCGTCCATCTGACGATGTTCTGAAAGCATTCAATCCATACAAGTTCGTTCCGGGTTCGAACGAAACCGAAGGCACTATCTCATGCACTCATGTTGGAATCACCCTCAGAGTCAACGACCATAGCCCTTGCACTCTGAATCACCATCTCGAACCTATAAGTATTATCTCCATCTAACTCATCACGGAATCACCCACAGAGTTATACTAACGAAGAGTAGTTCTTACACCTCGAGTCTTCACTTGAACTCCACTTGGATTCACGACCTAACGTTTAATTTGGATCGATGTGGTTTTCGAATATCCAAATATGAAAACCCGATCCCGGTCTCACCGAATCCAAGTGCCATTTTAATGTCCAAGTTGTACTTAAGGGTTTAACAATTAAACTTATATTCAGGATGATATAAACAGATAGAAGAATCACATTATCACAATAGATAATTCATAACAACCATTCATCTCACAGAGCAGCATATCACATATCATAGATATCACATCCAAATCATCCAGTATTAACCAATCACCCAATATCAATCATCATCCATAGCAGTTTGATTAACTCTTAATCAATTTAATTAACCTTTAATTAAATTAATTACTATCCTTTAATCATTTGGATTATCTAAATCTGGCTTCATTGATTCATTCCAAATAAATAAATAAATCATCTCTTAATGATCTTCTTTAATTAATCTCTCTTGATTAACTATCCTTTAGTTACATTCCAGTAATTATCCTTTAATTCTTTAATAAATTTCACAAATTAATTATCAGTAATTAACCTTTGATTAATATCATTAATTATAATAATTAATGATCCTTCATTTACTTCCATTAATTAATTAACTATAATTAATCACATTAAACCTCAATTAATTACAATTAATTAATCATACTTTAATTAATTACTTTTATTAATCAACCTTGATTAATTTCATTAATTATATTCCTTTAAATTAAATAATTAACTTATAATTAACCATCTCATTAATCATAAACAGTAATTAACAATTGTAATTACTTATCTTAATTAATTAACATCTTAATTAATTATATTAATCTTTGATAAATTATGCTAATTAATCTTTAATTACTTCATTAAGTAATTATTATTCAATTACATTAATAAATAATCCTTAATTAATTACTTTATTAATTAATTTCATCTTTAATTAATTACATTAGTAATTAATCTTAAAATTTATCACATCCATTAATTTAATTAATCACATTAATTAATTAACTAAAATTAACTAAGTAATTAACCTTTAATTACTTACATAGGTAATTATCTTCTAACTACTTTCATTAGTTGATTACTCTCTTAATTAATTACTTAACAAGTAATTAATCCCATCATTAAATAATCCTTAATTCTTTAATTAATTAATTACTCTATAATTAATTAACTTCAAATTCATTATATTAATTAATCCCTTAATCAATAACATCAAGTGATTATCCATTAATCACTTCCATTTAATTACTCCCATGAGTAATTTTCCACTAATTACTTCCATAAGTAATTTCCTTTTTCCTTAATTACATTCAATAGTTAACCATTAATTACTTCATTAAGTAATTATACTTAACTAATTCATAATTAAGTGATTATTTAAAATTAAATAAACAATTAACTAATCATTTAAAATTAATTAAATAATTAATTAATTTCTTATATTTAAAATCGTTAATTAATTAAGAAAATCATTTATCTTAATTAATATTTACTTATTAATAAATCATAGTTAATTAAGTATTCTCAAGTTAATATCAAAATAACTTAACCTTGTCTATCTTCATAAATAAATTATTTGAAATTAAATCAAATTTTAATAACTCAAAAACAAACTATTTTATGGGTTTACAAATTTATAACTTTAACTTTATTGAAAATAAAATATTTAGAAATCAATTTGAAATTTAAAACACTTTAATTATCTAATTCAAACTTATTCATTTTAAATAAAATTTGAAAACTTAGTTTTAAACATTTCTTAAACTTTGATTTAATATTTTAAAATGAAAACGTTTCCTTTAAATTAGAATTCAAAATACTTCTTTAAATTGAAATTCTAAAATTTATTTAGATAATTACTTTCAAAAAAACAAACTTCTTAACAATTTAAATTTAAAATAAATTCAACTAATACTTTACTTTCAAGGAAATCATCTTAAAACATTTAAATTTGAAATTGAATTCAATTAACACTTTTAAAAAATTTGATTCATTTTTACATCAAAGAACAAGTTTAACCCTTATAAACTTGTTTTAAAACTTAAAGCTTAGTTTCATTTATCCAACAACAAGTTGAATTGGCACTTTAACATTATACATTATCAACCCGAAAGCCCACAAGCAAAAATACTCGAGTTCGAAACCCAAATAACATGAGACAGTCCCGAAGCAAAACCCCAGATCCACAACTTCAAGTCAATCACGAGGGAAACGCGAAAAAACTTCGAGCTGAAACTCATCTTCCCCAAACCAAAATTCCCAGTTGCACAGCGTACACGTGTGTACGTGCGCGACTCAACCAAACTTCTTCGACCATCCAACTGATCGTCGACCAACCACACACGACTTCGGCAACCACTACCTCAACCCAGATCCAAAGATTCAAGCGAAATTCGACCCATATGCTCGAAAAACTTTAGCAACCACTTCCACAAAACCACCCACGGTCGATCACCACGACGCCGATGAACTTCGCCAACCTCACTCGAACCACCTCGTCCCCGAGCTTCATTCCCCCCTAACGCGATCGGCTCCGGTCCACTTCCCTTGCCGCAAACGTCTCGATAGCCAAGACGTATTAAATACGAACAAAAACCCTACTCGACCCAATTCCCATCGATTTAACCATTGGAAAAATTCAATTGTATTTTTCCCTTCATCAGCATCATGACAACTAGCTTTGACCACAAGTTCGACGCCGACCATCACGTCGTTCGCCGTGAATTCGCGATAAACCCAAAACCCTTCAATTCTGATTTTCTCAGTATTTACAAGACTAAAAATTATGATATTTGCACATAAATTCATCATTTACAATTTCAAATCATAAAGTAGAATAAATTTAAGGATTCTGATCAATCGATTTTGGACCTATATTGTGAACAGACCTGTAAAATCCCAAATTTTAAATAAATACCTTGTATATTTATTTAAAACTATTTTTAAAATTAAACTTACATCCTTACAATCATTCTTCCTTCAAGATATCTAACTCTAAAATTGAATGTTTAGTGAGAAAAATGAATTTTATTTGAATGAGAATGAGCCTGAACATAGAACGGAGATGGTATACATTCACACATACAGACTTTTGCACAACATAGCATACATACATACATGTCAAATTCAAGCATACATATAAACATTTCATACCATTTTACTTCAATATTTCATTCATACATCCAAGTTAAATCTCAGATGTGAAACTGTGTTTAAAAAAAAATTTACTCACCATTTTTATAAGCAGAGTAGTTTTAAGACTTTCCAAACTTAAGATCTGAGTTGTTTTAAATTGCCTTTGATTTGCTTTTGATGCTTTGCTGATGAAACACTTGCATGTTTGAAATCCTTTGATTTGGGATGCTGAAACTTGCTAAGTTGATCATCCAATTGAATTACAGGTTGGTGTTGCAGTAAATTTGAAGGTTGCAGGTTTGTAAAAATGCAGATTTCATCTTCACTTGCTTTTAGTTTTAAATTTTCAGGTTTACTTTTTTTTTCTTCTTTTTTCAACTGAGAAATAATGGAAGAAGAGTGAAAGTTTTATTTTAAATGAATTATGTTATGTTTATTAAAATTAAAGAAAATAAATTTTTAAATGAAGACACTTGTTATATAAACTTACACTTGTCACTAATATAACCTAAATTTTCAACACATGTTTATGAGAGGTGCTAATATGGTTACGCACATTTTCTTAAGTATTTTTAATAAATTTTCACTTAATTTAAATATTAATATAAGCTTACTTATTTAATTCACTTTATTAATAAATACTTATATATGTTTATGCAAATTTAATCTTTAAAGAAAATATTATAATACTAGTTATAATACAAATAAATCTTTATACATATATTTTTATAACCATTTAAATTTAAACACTTTTATAAAAAACAAAACAAACTTTATTTAAACTATCATATTTAAAAATAAATAGTTATCTTATACTTTTGAAAACAATTGAATTAAACTTAAATTATATTTTGAAAAAAATATTAATTCTAAAACAAAGCTTTAAACCATAACATATACATACATATATATTACAATTTGAAAATTCATCTTTAATTTAAAACAAAAGATTTTCTATTCATAATATATACACCAAATATATATATTATAAATAGAATAAAATTTTATTAGCTTTGAAAAATAATTCTTATCAATTTTAAATTGTTATAAAGATATTTATCAATATTGCCAGATTATATTTATTAACCTTTAAAAGATTAAATTTATCAAATAAAATTAAAATTATAAAGGAAAATTATCAAATCAATTCAATTATTAATACAGATTATTAAATTGATATAGCCTAAAATTTCGTGTCGTCACAAGTTCAATCTGGGACTGAACGATTTTGAGAGCTTTGTCTTCGGTACCATCATCTTCAAGATGTCTTTATTTCAAAATGCATGAGTTGGATCAAAGTAGTTTTCAGATAACATATCTGATCCTAATCTCTTCGAAACAACATTCGATAGTTTTCCACTAAACTCAATCTCGGTTCTTTAGGACATAACTAGTCAAACATAAGAGCGGAGATCACCTCCTAATCATTAGTGGACGGACTTCCCTACCATTGTCCTAGAAGAACGAAACGAGATTTATATCCACAGTACAACATCATCGGAGCTGACTATGCTATATAACTCACGTGTTTCTCCTAGATATTTCCAAAATTATGATTTGGGTCCAAATTCGATAGTCGGTTATTTAACCATTGAATAAATAAACATTCAAATCAGAGATTTAAATTTCATAGGGAAATCCGATAATGGTTAAGCATATAAGCAACCACTAACCTCCTTTTAATTAATCTTTCATTAATTAAATCCACTTTGTAAATAATTGAATCAAAATCTTTTTTACAAAGATATATATATATATATATATATATATATATATCCCCAAATCCCTATTTCTTAATACTTGAAAAAAATATCTATATACTTATATCTCAATAGTGTAAATATATTCACCGAACATTGGGGAAGATCTCTGTTTTATACAATTCTAAAATTATTTAGAAAAACCATTTTACATCCACAAAACCATTTATAAAACTCCTTTTATAAATCCATAAACCCATGTCTAAAATTCTTTCATAAATATTTAAAACCATTTATAAAACTCTTTTATCTTGTAGGTAATCTTCCTTTAAGTTTTCCAAACTATGTTATAAGATTTCTCTTATAAAACCCACATCTGTTTATAGAATCCTATTTATAAACCTCAAAACATTTATAAATAAATTATAATCATCCACTTTAAAACACTATTATATAACAATAAACATCTTAAATAACTAATAATTAACTTAAAAATCTTAAAAATAATAATAATTAGTAATTTCAAAAACATTCTTAATAAAAAATAATAATTTATTTTCAACATTATTACAAATAATAATAATAAATTTCCAAACTTTATTCATAAATAATTATATTTAATTTCAAACCATATTAATATTTTAATTTGACATTTCAAAATATTAAGATATTGATAACAACTTTAAAACAATATTAATATGAACAAACAAATTTTAGAACATAAATGTATGTTTCCTTGATAAAAATCAAGACTTAAAATTTCAACATAATCATTTCTGTATTTATAAAACAGTATTTATAAATCTCTTTCTATTCAATAACATATCGTTTAACATCTCCAAATCTATCCTCACTTTCAATTCCCAAAATAGAATCAATTATTACTCCAAAAAAACATCTCACATATTATCATAAATCCACAATTTCATTTATTTTCCCAATCTATCCTATGATGATGATTTCCTTTTATTTATAAACACCATTTATAAATCTATTCTTTTGTTAATAAAATATGATTTTACAAATCTTCACTTTGTTCATAAAATGCCACATTGATACATTACCACATCTATAATTTGCACATTTATAAATAAATCTTAAAAATGTGTATGTATATGTATATATGTATATAAATCACTTTATATAAAAAGGTCAACAAACATTTATACCAAAATATTCATGTTTTCTTTTTAAAACCACATTCCTTCATTAAAAACGCGGACTTGTTTTAAGATTTTAAAAATCTTTAATCACAATTCAAAATTTCTATTTGGAATATTTTATACAAATATAAATTTATAATCTCTAAAAAATCATACTGTTTATTTTAAAATAAATTTCTTCTTTAAGTAATTCAAGAAAAATTATTAAAACCTATATAATTTCCAAAATCACATTGCAATCCTTTTTAAATCAAATTATTAGTTTATAATATTTTAAAATGCCAAAAATAAGGCCAAATGCTACTAAAGCACTAAATAAGAAAACTCATGTCCATGTCATCAAACATAGCATCCAACATTTCATATATCAAATATATGAAAAAAATCAATAGTGTGAGGAATCCTACTGGATCCCTCCAATCTGTCCACTTGCACACATATAGTATATAACCAAATAATATAAATCAACCGCTTCAAGGCGGGATCATATACAAAGGTTATTCGCTCTTACACGGGAATGTAATAGGATCTCATTCGCTCAAGGGGCGAGAATATATCCAAACAACTAATAAAATAGAAAATCATGCAAACAGTCAATAACATTCAACAATAAATTATCAACACATCCAATAAATAATTTTTATCGACTGTATAATATTTCTATTTAATCAAAACGGAGAGTTTAACTCATCTTGATTCCAATTTCACCAAAACGCTTCAGTTTGAATTAAAATTGAACAAGCGTTCAATTTTAATCCAAATTTCTATGATCTCCAAATCCATCCAATCCAACTCTATAGCATAGCATACGTCTATACAATGGCAATGCAACTCATCGCGTTTAATTTGGACCTCAAATGAAAAGTTATGAAAATTTATAAACAAGAGAAACAATTGAATAATAATTAACTTTTTATAACGGCCCAGAATTTCAGTCATTTGAAATTGGAATATTTGATTGATTTTAAATATTCACAAGTTAATATTATAAGTTGAATAACTTATATTCCAAATATGATGATTGATTTAGATAATTAAATTGTTAATTTAACATTTGAAATTTAAGAAATAATTGATTTTGAATTTGTTATGAATAAAAATGATTTATAAAGATGAATTAGATTCTATTCCAATTAGAATGATGTTAGAGAACTTTTGAAATTGAATTAAAAATAAAATTATAGAAATGGAATACTTTAATTTTTAATTAACATGCAAAAATAGTCATTTTTGATACAGTTTCGGATTTCGATGAAACCAGTTTCATTAGATCCATAATATATATTATTATAAGATTTCATATTTTGTGTCAATCCGACTTACGGTTTAGTTGTGGCAAGCTAAAACGCATAGAAATTTGTTTAAGTAAGTTTTAAATTAAAATAAGTCGATTTGGAAAGTTATCTTCCAAATGCGATCGGATTAGCTCTCAATATATATTCCATTCTGTTCGGAATAGGGTTAAAACATTATAAATGCCAGGTGGCATGCTTTGATTGGAGTTCGAAAATTTTCTGGGTGAATTGTGTTTTAAATTTTCTATAAAAGGACTTCATTTCTTTATTTTTTTCTCGAACCCTAATCTATCTAGGGCTAGCCGCCATTTTATTTTTGATGGCCATAATCATTTGATTCTTTCTCTCACAAAATCTCTCAATCCATTAACAATTACAAAAAATCTTCAACTACAACATTGTAGAGCTCCACGAGCTCGACGCATCCATACGGTGACGATTATCAATGGAGCATCATAGAGGCCAGATTTTGGTCGAGTAGGTCACGCATTCATACACGCTTTCCAACGTGATGGTGAGGCCGAGCTAGATGAGGTTTGGGGTTGTGGTGCACGATGATGGAGGCGTTCGATTGGTGGTAGCTGATCGTTGTCTAGACGAACGTAGGATGATCGGCAATCGATTGAAATGATCGGCAATGGGCTTTGTTAGACTGGTTTTCAGGCGAGGAGGGGGGAAGATGATACACATTGCCCTGATTTTGTGAAGCAAATCTAACGGCCAGATTTTAAGGTTTAAAAATAAAAATAAGATTTGTAAATTAATTTATATAATAATTTATGCAATGTTTAAAATATTGTAACTTCTTCATACGAGGTCTTTTTTTGACGAAACAAGTTGCGTTGAGTTCATATTGACGATCACTATATTTTAGATCTAGTATGGACTTGATTGGAGCAAGTAAAATTTGGGCTAAAATTAAACGGCTGTTTAATTTTATTTGGAATAAAACACTGCAACTGCTATTGGAAGCAAAGTGAGTACAGCTCACTCTTCCTGACTCGCCTATATTTTTATATAAGTGAGAATAAATTTAATTTCTGTTGATTGACGATTGTTTGGATGATATATTATATATATATTGATTGGTTGGAATATATTCCTGCCTATTGGAGCAGATGAGACCCTATGCGTTCTCGTGTATGTGCGGATGACTTTTTGTACGCGCGCCTGCCTCGAAGCGGACATTGTACATATTTTCTAATATGTATATTTGTTGTAGATGACAGGTTGGAGGGATCTAACTGGATTCCTTATAGGTGTTGATTTTATTTACAGATATTTTTAGATATGCCGTTATCATGTGGTATATGATGTTTGGATGTTGTGTTTGATGTGAATCACCATATTTAGTGTTGTTGTAGCATTGGGCCATATTTTGGAATTTTAAAAATGTTAACATAATGACTTTAAATTAAAAAGACTATTTAAATGATTTTTGAAGTCAAATAAGTTTTAATACCAATTTGTAAATTATTAAAAGAAGGAGTTTATTAAATATAATCAAAATATGGTTTTTGAAATGTGAAGTTAACTAATTTAAATTTAGATTTTTAACTTATTATAAACGGTTTATGTATAAGATTTATAAAATTGATATGTTATAAATAAAAAGTAATGGAATTGTAAACGAGTTTTGCAAGTGTTTAAAATGAAGTTATAAATGGAATCTTATAAGTGAATAAGATTTATAAATTTTTGAAGTTATAAAAAGAGTGGATTTGTAAATAAATGATTTATAGGTGAATTAGCTTATAATCAAATTTTGACATATAAATGAGATATATATGGAATTTGTTAGTAAAGAAATTATGTATATGGAATGTATAAACATTGTTTTATAATGTGAAATCAACTTATTTTGATAAGTTAAATATGAAAGTATATTAAAGGAATTTTATTCACGATTTTGGACAATGGATAATCCTTTAAATTAGATGTGTAGAATAATGAATTTGGTTAGGAATCATATTCACGATTTTGAACAGTGAATATTCTTTTAAATTAAAAGACGAGTTTTGAAAAACGATCTTTTAGATAGAGTTAAATGATTTAAAAATGTGTTAAGTATCGAATACATAGATTTCAACATTCATTGTTGAAATAGACGTTTTTGAGAAGTAAAGAAAGCATGGATTATTACACTCTTGACGTAGTAAATGAATTTCGGAAGGAGATGTTTTGTATAGCATATGGGATTTATATATCTATCAAATAATCGAATCCCTATATTAGTAATTTGGGGTTGTCGTAACGATGTTTTATGCAACATTCATTTTGGCCCAAATAAGTATGTTTAAGAGAATATTTTCCTTAAAGAATAAAATATATACTCAATCATGATTGAAGTATATGTAATATTTTCTAAGTGTTGAAAATAAATTGATTTGTGAATTACTTGTTATTAAATAAGTATATGGAAATGTTTTTCAATAAAATATTGAAATGGTTTTGAGAATATATCTTTTTAAAGATTTTTTGATGTGAATATTTGGGAAGTGATTTAATTAATAAAATATTAATTAAAAGGGCCTAGTGATTGCTTATAGTGCTAGATATTTGTTATTGCTTTGACAGTTAAATAACCGATCATAAAATTTGGCCATTTTAGTTCCTCGACTTGATGTTGGAACTATTTAGCCATACACATAGTACATAGCCATCTGTATAGGCTTGATTATCATTTATGTTGAGGATGTTGATTCGCGTAGTTCGAAGTATTACTCCAATCTATCGAGCTTCCTTTTGGCTGAAGGATAGCAAGTTGAAAGTTGGAGACGTGATAAGTCTATGAGAATTAGTTTCTGTGTGAGGTTAAGAAACACTTTTGCATTGTTGGTGCGAAGAGGTCGAGATCAGAATTGGTGAAAACCACTTCGGACCAATGTGTATGCTTTCATTTGTGTAGGTTATGATGATATTGATATTTAAGATTTTCATAGTGGAGGACTACTTGTTGATCATTTGGGGTTAAAATCCCAATATACATCAAGTAGCAGCAGTTTCTTCATTATGAAATGTCCAATGCACGGGCTGTCGCTACTAATCCTAGGGATTTCCGGCAAGATGTGGTAGGAAGTACCTTTGATTTGTCCTATTCCTGGAAAACTTGTATGGACGTTTGTTTGACATTGAAGTTCTAAAGATTACATATATTGGTTTTTACAAATGTATATCGGTGGTGACGGAGGAGGCAGCTTCTCTTAACTTAACACCCTTCCTGAGACGTACGAGCTCAAGGGTTATATTTTTGTGGAAGGCAATTAGCAGTCAGCGGAAATGGTCAAGTGGCATTCAAAGTGATGTGATATGTGAAAGGTAGTCGTTACCTCAGGCCTCATCAACTGGAAATGAACGAAACGGGGTTAGATGCAGCAGGGCTAAGTGAGTCATTTCCAATTAGGATATGATCATTCTCTTCTGGATATATTTCTTCTCGCTATGACGTTTGGAATGTAAATTAATATGGTTTGTATGCTATGAGGTCCCTCGGATAAAGGTCGGTAACGACCGGGTAATGACATATTCGGTACTATCTAGTATAGTGGTAGGCCGGTCTTTTGTTGGTAGAGGAACTTTGCAATGGTTTCTTGGGACATCCATCTAAAGTTGTACCCATCGGAAGGTAGTCTCTTCACCTGGCCATTTGTATGGAAATCCAAAATCTACCATGAACTTGCGGTTTTTTTGTATCGGCATAATGAATAGCCCCGAAATACCATATGGGTAAACATATCGGCTATGATTAATACTATTTGTATACTAGACACTAGTATAATATAAGATGATTTGATATGAAATGTTTTGGTTATCGTAAGATAAAAACATGTCCGTGTTTATGTGTGAGCATGTCTTACGAGATACTTTTGTTATAAAAGGAAAAGTTTGGTAATTTAATAAATTCAGTTGAGTGTGTTTCTCATGCTGGTTTACCAGACTGATCCAGGCATTCTTCCCTTTCAATGCTTGGGTCAGACCGAGTATATTTACAGGTTCAGATTTGGTGTTTTGGAGCTTCAACGGGAGAGCTGGAGATCTTCATTTTCTTATACATGTATCTATTTATTATCCGCTTTGCGCTTTGTTATTTAAATTATCAGCAATTGTAAGGACGGTTTATTATAACTGTCCAGGCTAATGATTAGTTATTGATTGTTGAACTCTGATTGTGTATGTATACACGATTTCTGTTTTGTAAAGATCATTGATATGATATTATATGTTTTCCGCTGCGATGTGAGATTCTGTATTGTTCTGTTTGGTTCTCTCTTTTCTCTTTCTCCTCTTCTCTTCTTCTCTCTTCTTTTCTTTCTCATGACTTTCCATCAATCTGTGCTTTTTGGGTCATACATGTGTTGTTTATTGTCGATTCAAAAGGTATGGATTTGCGGGACGTCACACTTTTGATTAATCAAATTTTAAATTAATTTCTACCTTTCCCACTCATATGCTCGCTCAAACCTGGAAAATAGTGCGACTGCAATTCGATTCTTGCCGTCGCTGCTACATTTGTGGCGTCACGCCCTAGCACGCACCTACCCATGCGACCCTCCCCTAACCTTTCTTGCGTTGTCATCGCCAAAAATCACCTAAGAGCTATGCCAAGAACAAAGGCAAAATTTGGCCATCTCTGCCGTCCATCTCCTTCCCCTTGCCCAAACGCACAAAATTTCAGTTGATGTCGAGGTCTATTATGGCCTTCGGTGGCTTCGATCATCGTGAGCCATTCGATTTAAATGGGTTAAGTTTTGAATTTTTGGTCAGCAAATGAAGGGAGTGGACGTAAATAAAGGGAACAAACGTGGTAATGACGGTGTGATATGGCCTAGCTATGGTATATGGCATGGTTAGGGTGTGGTCGAATATACACACACACACATATACATATATATATATATATATATATATATATATATATAATTTTTAAAAATGTCAAGCTTTTATACGTCCAAAAATTTCGAATTCCTATCGAGACGTGCCGCCTGGCACTCTATATGTTATACCCCTATTTCGAATACAATGGAACTAGCATCGGAGCCAAATTCCATCATATACAGGAGTTAGCTTGCAAAGTTGAATTATATTAAATCAAATCCTTTGAATTAATTTCTACGCGTTTCGATCTCGCACGTCCAAATTATGCATCCAATCACTATGATACTCAACAACATATTATAATTCACTATTACGGATCCAACGACACTTGATTTGTCTAATTCTGAGATAGTCCCCCGAAAGGCTATTTCACACGTTAATTAAAACAAGTTATTTTCTAAATCATTTGAATCACTTTAGTTCAAATTTAAAAGTTCACTGTCTCCATTCTTATTTAAATAGAATTTAAATCAACTTTCGAAATCATTTTTATTCACACTAAATTTAGGATTAGATTATTTAAACAATCGCAAATATTAAATTTAACAATTTAATTATCAAATAAATCGCTATAATTGAAATTCAAGCTATTCAACTTATAAATTTAACTTTTCAATATTTAAAATCAATTAAATATTCCAAATTAAAATGACTAAAATTCTGGGTCGTTAAATTCTTCTCTCCTTTAATGAATTTCGCCTTGAAATCAGCAAGTAAGAAAAATACCCTGACCCGTTAACTTTTCAAAACCAATTAGTTGAAATAAATTATCGAATTTCTTTGTCTTTTAGATTCACCTACCTATGTCAACTAATACCATTCCATTTATTCTTTCCAAATTATAACTCAAAATCAAATTTTTATTCCAATTTTTTTTAATTTCTCAAAAAAAATCTAATGCCTTAAATTTACGAAAATTTCACCAGCGTCTCCTTCACGTGGCTCAATCGGAAAAATTAACAATATATAATCATAAATATACATCTCATCTTCAAGGATGAGGCATCCCCTAGGGAAAAATATAAAAATACGATATGTAATCTGAGATGTGTATCTTATTTTATTATTAGCAAACATATACAACCGATATAATGTAAAAGCGAGCTCCAAATGCAAAGCTCGCACTACCAATCACTCAACAAACAATCACTCAACAAACAACCGATGAGAACATGCATATGGGAGGTAATATCAATATATAACATGGACTATACAATATCATATGAAAATGTAACAAGAGAAAGCATCAAACAAATAATATACATCCAATAATTTATAACCATATCAATTTACATTTCCCAAGGTCCACATTATATTTCTATACCTTCATTTCTTTCTAAAATTCAATTAATTTACACTCAATTTATCAACATTCACTTTAGGTTCATTCATTTTACTTACATTTACTTTAAATTCAATCTATGTTTAACAATATTCCGTTAATTCACTTTATTAATCAATCATGTTCATTTCAAATACAATTCAATTTCATTTAACCGTTCTTAAGTTAAACCTTATTTCACTCAATTCATTAACTCAATTTATTTAACTTAAGTTAAATTATAATTTCATATCTCAAATCCAAACTTTTCTTTCTTACTATTTATTTTCAACAAATTTTTAAAAAATTCTTAAATTATTAGTTCTCAAAATTCTATAAGTTATAAAATTATTTCCTCATATTTATCCAATTATACCTTGGATTCTAAAATCAAAACTTGTTTTACCAAAACACAACTTCAATGGAAAATCACTAAGGTAGTAATTCATCACTTAGAAACTCGAAAATCAACACAGTTGATGTTGCAGTCATCAGTAGAATTATTTTCCAACGACTAAAGTAAGTTCAGGGCTTTCTATTTCTTTTAAATCCTATTTTAAAAATATTTCTAATCAAAATACTTTCAAAACAATACTATTATTATTTCTTCCAAAAGCTTTGGAAAACAATTTTCAAATCAATGGAATTCAAAATTAAAAATTTCTTATTTTAAATCTGTTTTTATACATATACTTATACAATTTCATTTCCTTTCCATTTATAAATCACATTTGTAAGTCATATATAATCCCATTTCGTATGTAATATCAGTTCACAACTATTGATTATTTTAATCAAAATTAATATTCTATAATTCATATTTATAAATTCACTTTCTTACATAACTCATTTTACATATATTTATCTTTTTTAGATTATAATAATAACATTTTTATTAGAATAACAAGTGATAATGATCCAATATTATCATTCACTGCTTGTTAGCTCCCGAGATGATGGTTTCGATGATAAAACTTTAGGACTTGTTATAAAATATAAATACTAATATTCTTGTATAGATATATATGTATATGAAGGACATATATATATACACACATATATATGCATGCACTAGGAATGGAGACTGTACAGTATAAAGGTTCAAGACTGAGTATAAAGATTCAAGACTGACAAGTTCAAGATTGAAGAAACCAAGACTGAAGACTCATGAGTATCAAGTGTTCAAGATTTCAAGAGTTGAAGAGTTAAAGATATCAAGATAAGTAATAATGTCAAGATTTATGTTAAAACTTCATAATAGCACTAAAACCTTTATTCGGATTTTAAAAGTGAAATGGAATCTACCTTCTCGCTTTAATAATGGGATGGAACCCACGACCACTTTAGTGAGATGGAACCTATGACCACTTTAGTGTGATGGAACCCACGACCTTCTCTAATGGGATGGAATCCACGAAATTTTCAAAATGATTTATTTCAAATATTTTTTCAAAAACTTTTTTAATTCATCTCTCTCAGTTTAAATATTTTAGCCTTAAACTATTTTTATTATCTTTTATATTTTGATTTTAGAATCATCTCTTGTTTTTAAACTATCTTCTGGTTTTAATATTATAAGCTTTAAATCTCAAAAATATATTCTGTGCTTAGTTTTAATATGGCATTTATATTATAGATTATATATTTTTTAAGATTGCTTTTCAAATGCCTTTTGTAAGTTTAAACAATATTCAAAATGGTTTAAAAAAATTAAGAAATTGTTTTGACAAATTTTAGAAAGAAAATCTCTTTTTAAAACAAAAACCAATTTTCAAAATTCACCAGGGCCTGTTGGCATACCCCATCCCCCCATGTCGACATGGTGACTGTAGAAATTCAAATTTCAAATTTTCAAATGAAGTGTCCATTCGTCATGACCATTCACGAATGGACATGACTGTTGTTCTTCCTTAAATACCAGCTGTTTTCAATGAATTTTAAGTTAGTTTTTTTTCATTTCTTCACTCCTTCTCCACTCAAATATTCTATTATATTTTAACAAAACTCTGCCAAAATCCTAAGTGAATCAAACTCAGTCATCTCTAGTTTGATTCTCTATCACTCTCTCTCAAAGATATCAGTGCTATTCAAAGTTATAGGATCATTTGTAATCAAATATCGAAAAATCAAAGTGTATCGAGTCTCTCTCAATCAAATTATGGTTGGAAACAGTGTAGCCTGTAAATCAATTGGGTGTTATTGTAGCCTGTAAATCAATGAGGTGAACTTGTAGCCTAGTTAAATCAAGAGAGTTTGCCTTGGACTCGAAGACAGGAGGGTATATCTCATGGCCTTGAAAATCGATGTTGTAATATCGGAATTATATTTAAAAAGAAGTCTGCACATAAAATTATGTGAGACTAGATGTAGGGTAACTCTGAACCAATATAAAATTTAGGTGTGTTCTTTCTTTTACTGCCTTTATTTAATATTTGCATTTGTGTCTGATTCCGTGACTATTTCTGTGTTTGTTAATTGCGTCTGTTTGGGTTGAATATGAAAAGATTTTGAAAAGACTTATTAAATTAATTAAATACTATTCACCCCCCGCTAGTGTTAATTCTGCTTTAAGATCTGTAATTCGCATTTCCAACATTTGGTATCAAAGCATTAGTTTTCAAAGTTATCATAATCTGAATTTTGAAAAGTTTAAAATGGCAATTTTCGGAGATTTTGTAAACGCTAGCTCAGAACTATCCATACCAACATTGTTTCATAAGTCTGCATATTGTTATTATAGAAATTCAAGTTATCTACCTAATTGGTGTGTTGTGCGGGAAGAGATGTGTTATATGCCTTTTGTGGAATCAACGCTCAATAGATAAATGGTGCAAATCAAGAAAAACAAATGGATACTTGATAGTGGATGTTCAAGACACATGATTGACAATCCGGAGATAATGAATGACATAATTTATGAAGAAGGAGGACTGGTCAACTTTGGAGACAACTCAAAAGGATATGTGATTGGCATCGGCAATGTCGGTAACTCTAAAACTCCTACTATTTCTGATGTTTGCTAGTTAGGAATCTAAAACATAATTTACTTAGCATAAGTCAACTATATGATAAGGGGTATAAAAATTAAATTTGAAAAGGATAAATATCAAATTGAAAATAATAAATCAAATATTATCTTTGAAGGAATTAGGAAGAAAAATATTTATATTCTTAGTATGAAAATCCCAAATGATAACCTATGTATTTTGGCTAACATAAGCGACCTTTGGATGTGGCATAAAAGATTTGGGAATTTGAATTTCAAACTCTTATCTAGACTTTCAAAACTTGATTTAGTAAGAGGTCTCTCTAAAATGGATTTTAAAGTAGATAGTATATGTGATGCTTGTCAATGAGGAAAACTTAGAAAGAGTTCTTTTAAATTGAAAGATATGATTTCACTTAAAAACCTCTTGAGTTACTTCATTTAGATCTATTTTGGTCCATCTCAAATTCAGTCAATAAATCACAGTAAATATGTTTTTGTAATTGTAGATGATTATTCTAGATTTACATGGACAATTTTGCTAAAACATAAAAGTGATGCTTTTGATTTATTTAAAACTTTTGTAAAAAGAATTCAAAATCAACTTTCTTCAAAATCAAAACTATTCGTAATGATTATGGTGGAGAATTTGAAAATGAAAATTTTGAGAATATCTATAATCAAAAAGGAATAACTCATAATTTTTCCTTTCCAAGGACTCTACAACAAAACGAAGTGGTAGAGCGTAAAAATAGGACGATTCAAGAGTGTGCAAGAACTATGCTTTCAGATAGTAAATTACCAAGAAATTTTTGGGCTAAAGCAGTCACTACAGCTTATTACATTTTGTATAGGATTTTAATTAGAGCTCTAACCATTAAAACACCATATGAACTTCTTTTCAATAAGAAAACAAAGGTATCTTATTTTAAAGTTTTTGAAAGTAAATGTTTCATTTTAAATACAAAGGACAATTTAGATAAATTTGATCCTGAATCCGACAAAGGAATCTTTATCGGATATTCCAATAGAAGTAAAGCATATAGAGTTGTCAATTTAATAACCAACACCATTGAAGAAATAATGCATGTATCTTTCGATGAAAATTTCAAAGATTTTGTTTAATAAATGATGAAGATGATTTTATTACTTTAAATAATGAATCAAGTGAAACAAATTGTGAAACTGTTCATCCTAATAAAAGGATCAGGCTTTTAAAAGATCATCCTGTAGAAAATATACTAGGAAATAGTGAAACTGTTGTTAGAACTAGAAATCAATTAAACAAAATGAGTAATGTAGCTTTTATATCAACTATTGAACCCAAAAATCCAAAGGAATCATCATTTGATGATTCATGGATTCTTACTATGCAAGAAGAACTGAATCAATTCACCAGAAAATGATGTATGGGAACTTTCCAAGACCCAAGGACAAAACTATAATAGGAACTAAATGGGTTTATAAAAATAAAATGAATGAACAAGGTGAGGTCGTTAGAAATAAAGCTCGGTTAGTACACTACAAGAAAAAGGCAGAATACCGACAGCCAAGACCGACGGCTTCCGACGGCCATTTTCCGACGGCTTTCGACGGGCCGTCGGCGGCCGTCGGAAGCCGTCGCAAATTTGCGATTATACCAGCCAGCCGAGCCCTTTCTTCCTCCTCCATTTCATACGAAAAAAACCCAAAAAACCCCCCAAATTCAACCCCTAAGCTTCCAATCCCTAATTTTTAGCTTCCGGATCTTCCAACGCACTCTAATCAAGCTTCAGTACTCTTAATCTCAGGTATAATCTCTTATTTTTATGAAAAATTCAGTTTTTACCCTAATTATAGATTTGCATAAATTGATAAATTAGGGCGAATTAATGATTGCAATTGTTTCCACTAGCGTAATAACGGTTTATAGCATCACATGGTATACCAATTTCATCTTTTATCGTGAAATTGTGATAAACACGTATAATTTGTGCATGTTCATGTATATGTATTTTGTTGTGTATGCCTTGATTCGACGATTGTATACGTTATTTGGAATAAGATAAAATGATTGAATGAACTAGGAGTATTATATTGTGCACGTTTTTACTTATGACACAAAAAAAATGCATTACTCTAAATTATAATTGTGTGTATTGAAAAATGACAAAATGTTAAACCAGCCCTAAGTTGATGCGTAATACGTCGAATAAATGTGTGAAATTAATATATAAATGTGAACAGTGAGTAAAACTGTATTTTTGAGTAAAATGCGCGCATGTTAACCGACAAATGTCCCTTAGAGAGTTTTTGGCCCCGTCTGACGAGTGTTGTACATGATCGTTGTATAAATAGTCGTTTTTTTCGAAAAACGACCATTTATATTCATCTGGTACAATGTTTGTCGGATTTGTCCCTGTATTGGACAAGTTATGAACACAGTAAGAATTTACATTTTGTATACTACTTCGTCTCAAACGGTTCATAAAATTTCGCCCTAACTTTTCTTTTTTGTTTCCTGCGTACACGCATTTGTGTACAATGCAGGGAACAAAAGGGAAATGCTGCCGAAATTTTATTGAATCGTTTGGGACGAAGTAATATACGAAATGTAAATGCTTACTGTGTTTGTAATGGGAGGTAGGATGTCTGACCAATGAAAAAAAATTATATATTTTTAATCGTTACGTACGTTAAAAAATGAAATGTGCCCTATTTGAAAATATTTTTAAATTTGTGAAGTTGTTCTTTAAATTCAAAATATTATACGAACATGAAAATAATCTTTTTCGAATGTGTATTCTTCAAAATAAATATTAAATTTTGAACTTCTCATTTTGTCAAATAGGAAAAATGATTGATTATTTTGTTGATCGAAGGAGATGGATGTACCAAAGAAAAGGAATGAGGGGCTCAATAAAAGAAGATTTTTATAACGGTATAAACGTGTTTGTTGAATTCGCCTTAAGTAATAACGGAAACGATCCAGAAATTCGTTGTCCGTGTAGTAGGTGTAGACATTTGAAGTTTTTGTTACCAGATATTGTGAAAGTTCATTTGTGCCAACACGGTTTCACACCCGAATATTATGTTTGGGATCGGCATGGAGAAGTTGTAGCAAATACTTCTGTAGAGTCTGAAAGTGTCGTTAACGAAATAGTTTCAACGACCCGTATAGAAAATATGGTCGAAGATGCAGCACGATCAATGTTTCCTATGGTTGAAGTTGACGACGATGATGTAAATGTTGAAGAACCAAATATTGAAGCTAAGAAAATTTATGATTTACTAGATGCAGCTAAAAAACCTATTTGGGATGGTTGTAAAAGCGGCACGCAGCTGTCAGTAATCGCAGAATACATTGCGATGAAGTCAAAATACAACATCACTGAAGCTGGGTTTACGGCTGTTGTACAAGCTGCAAAAAGACATATGCCGCCCGATAATCTAATGTGTGAAAATCACTACGAAGTTAAAAAACTTATGTCGGCTTTTGGTTTACCGTATCAGAAAATAGATACATGTTTAAAAGGATGCATGTTGTTTTGGAAAGAAGACGCAAACCTTAGAAATTGTAAAGTTTGTAACCAGGAGAGATACAAACCAAGAAAAAAGAAGGGTAAGGAAGTTCCGTACAAGCGTATGCACTACTTACCCATAACTCCAAGACTTCAAAGATTATACGCATCTTCTGTAACTGCGTCTAATATGAGGTGGCATAGCGTGAGAACGGAGGAAGAGGGTACGTTGACACATCCGGCCGATGGAGAAGCATGGAAGCATTTCGATAAAACGTATCCAAATTTTGCAGCGGAGAGTCGAAATGTTAGATTAGGATTATGTACGGACGGTTTTTCTCCATTTTCTCAATTTGGTTCTAAATATTCATCCTGGCCCATTATCGTCACACCGTATAATTTACCTCCATGGATGTGCATGAAAACGCAATATATGTTTCTTACTGTTGTCGTTCCTGGCCCCGACGATCCGACACAAGGAATCGATGTATATTTACAACCGTTGATTGAGGAGTTAAAAATACTGTGGAACGAAGGAGTAGAAACATACGATGTGTCAAAGAAGAAAAATTTTCGTATGTTTGCTTCTTTGTTGTGGACTATAAGTGATTTTCCTGCCTATGCAATGCTTTCGGGATGGAGTACTGCCGGTCGTCTAGCATGTCCATATTGCATGGATGAAACACGAGCGTTTTCTTTACCTCATGGTAAGAAAATTTCATGGTTTGACTGTCATCGATATTTGTTAAAGGTAGTGACGATCCAGAAAACCATTTAAATGATTTTTATGGCGTTCTAACACAAATTTTGCAACTGACATATTTCTCAAGACCCGCGGAGGAGGTGTTTCTATTTAGATGCAATTGGTTTAGCAATGTTCCAGGTTCTGGAATTAATGTGCATAAGGATTATAATCTTATCGAAATAAAGCATACATCGCACTATCACAAGTATGATCCTTTTGTACTAGCCAAACAAGCATTGCAAGTTTATTACGCTCCTTATCCGTCTCTAAAAAGAGATAAAGCAGATTGGTCTGCAGTTTTTAAAACAAAGGCCAGATTCACATTCGATGGGAAGAATATTCCGGACGAACAAGCTTATCAGGCAGATCTTGAGCAAAATAACGAAATAATAATTACAGACGATCATACAGATTTTGGTCCTTTGATCGATGAATCAAATGTTTTGGTAGAAGCGTTTGACAGTGCAGAGGAAAATATCGTCGAAAACGAGACCGAATCTGAATCAGAAGACGATGATGACTGATATAAATTTGAATCTGTTTTTTTGCAATTGATGTAACTATGTTGAATTCTTGATGTATTATGAAATTGATGTAACTATGAAACTAAATCCGTTTACTATTGTTTTATGTTATTTCAATTTGTCATTTATTTAGCAATTTTTATTAAAAATGCAATGAACTCTGCTTATCGTAGGAAGAGTACACCCATCATGAATCAGGTATAACAAACTTACATGTCTATTTACATTTCAGTCATTATAATTAAGCAATTTATACCATTGATGTCATGTTCATATGAAATATATTTCATTATCATGTTTTTATTCTCTTATATAATGATGTGTAAACGTCACAGGTTTATCATTATGTCACATAGAGGGAGGAGCTCTTCCCGTTCTTCAGGAGGCGATGGCAGTGGCCCATCGCAAGCGCCACACCGTCCAGTTGTTACGTTAGCCCCCAAAGCAGATGGGTAAAAATTAAATCTTATTCATCATCTTATTTTTTCTATACTATACGTATGTACTTATCTGTATCGTACTTAAAAACAGGGGGTTCGAGCTACTACCCACTAAGGTAGTGTTGGACGTCTCCAGAGCAGCATATCGTAGTAGGATGAGTGCGTGCTGGCCAAAGTGGGATACCATCCCTCCGCACATCATAGAGTGCATATGGCAGGATGTCCTAGTATGTGTAATTTTTATGTTTTCCATTTTTAATTCGTTTTTGTCGTTTTTCTACCGTTTATCGTTTAAAGTGTAATCTTTTTTTAACACAGGCTGAGATAGACATCCAGACAGATGATATGCAGCTGGCACGAGCATACTGGATGAGGAAGATGCGAAAGAACTACAGAGACACGATATCTGAGGTTAAGAAATCCGGGAAGAGACCACGGTGGATGGGGGAGAGCGTGTGGCAAGCTTGGTTGAGCTACTGGGAGACGGACGAGGCGAAGGCAAGTATACTAATTTTTTTTCAATTATTAATTTAACGTGATTGAAAAATAATGTATCAAATTTTGAATGTACAGGCAGAGTCAGATAGAAACTCTGCAAATAGAAATAAGAATCCCGTTACTCATCGCGGAGGATCGAAGTCGTTTCAGCAGTATCGGCAGGAGTTGGTAAATTTAATTACTGAATAATAAATGTAAATAGTTTATGCTATATGATTTTAAATGTATAATAATTGTATGTAACAATCAACTTCAGGAAGCCGAGGCACATGGTCCTGTCAGCTATATGGACGTGTTCACCCGTACGCATGCTGTTGAGCATGTTAATCCAGACGGGACTGTTTCGTACACATGGCAGGACGATAAATCCAGTAAAAGCCATGTAAGCATATTTCATTTTATTCAGTATTAGTAATTGTTTTAGTTGTCAAATTATTATGAAATAAGATATGATATTATTAATTTGTCAATGCAGGAGATGTTTATGGAGCAGCGACAGAAACTCCTTTCTGATACGGGTCGAGAGCAGCTGACGACCGATGAAGAGGACATTATTTTTGAGTCCGTTATGAGTCCACCAGAGCATGGTCGACGATACGGATTTGGCAATTTAGCGGTAAATAATTTAATTTTTCTTAAAATACTTAAAATATGATATTCTTACCTTTTCAAAACAATAAACTTTGATTTTATTTATTTTTCAATTATTGCAGTCCAGTAGTCAGAGTAGGAGACGGCGGAGTAGACCTCAGAGCGAGCTAGCAAGTATAGAAGAATTACAGACTAGAGTTCAGCAGTTGGAGGAGCAGAACCGCCAACAGGCCATGCAGACGGCACAGTTATTTGAGTACATGCAGCAGTTTGGTGGCCGCTTCCCTTCATCGGCTGGCTCTGGATCTGGGGCAGATTGATTCATTGCTTTCTAATTCGTTCGTGCAGGTATGTTTAGTTTTAGTTTACAATGATTTGGTAGAAGGAACAATTAATTGTTGATATGTATAATTATGTATAATACACTTGGTTCTGTAGCTGTATCAGGATATGCATGATTAGAACAGTTATTGTTAGTATTATTGTTAATGTTGGAATGTTATGTATATTTTGTATTTTATTTTTATTCTAATTTAGTTTATTTCTGTGTCTATTGAATATTTTGGAGTATTGGTTTGCATGTTTGGTTGGATTATTGTTTATTTGATTGTGCAGTATTGATATTGTAGTGTTTGGAAGAGAAATGTGGTTGGAAGGCTCTATTTGCAGCAGATTTTAAAAAAAAACAACAGGTTTCCGACGGCTTCCGACGGCTCTCGACGGCTTATTGGTCGAAATTTTCCGGCGGTTTCCGACGGGTTCCGACGGCTTATTGGCCTGATTTCCGACGGTTTCCGACGGTTTCCGACGGCCGTCGGAAGCCGTCGGAAACCGCCGGAAACCGCCGGAAACCGTCGATAATGTATACGGCATCACCCGTCGGTAGCCGTCGGAAATACTGCTCCCCGACGCCTTCATTTCCGACGGCTTTTTCCGACGGCCGCCGACGGCTTCCGACGGCCGCCGACGGTTTTCAGCCGTCGGAAATCCCCCCTCCCCTTGTAGTGGTAACACAAGGTTATTGTCAAAAAGAAGGAATAAGCTATGATGAAATCTTTGCACCCGTGGCAAGATCAGAAGGCATTAGAATTCTACTTGCTTTCACAAACCACAATAATTTCAAATTATTTCAAATGGATGTCAAATGTGAATTTTTAAATGGTTTTGTTAAAGAAGATGTTTATGTTGAACAACCCCCACTTTTGAAGATGAAAAGTTTCCAAATCATGTTTACAAATCAAAGAAAGCATTATATGGTCTGAAACAAGCTCCTAGAGCCTAGTATGATAGACTAAGATCTTACCTATTGCAATCAAATTTCAAATTGGTAAAGTAGATAATACTCTTTTTATTAAAAGAAACAAAAATGATATCCAATTATTGCAGATTTATGCAGATGATATAATTTTTGGATCAACAAAAAATGAAATGAACAAAGAGTTTTCTAAAATAATGACAAAAGAGTTTGAGATGATTCATATGCATTAACTTATTTTCATTTTAGGATTGCAAATAAAACAATTAGATAGTGGTATTTTCATTAGAAGTATGCTAGGGATCTAATTAATAAGTTTCGTACGACCATCACGAGTGGAAAACTCACTCCTATGGTAACCAATGAAGCCTTGAATAAAGAAGACATGTCAAAATATGTCAAGCAAAAACTATACAAGAGAATGATTGGATCACTATTCTATATAACTGCGAGTGGGCCTGATATCATACATAGTGTCTGTCTCTGTGCAAGATACCAATATCAACCCAAAGAAACCCATTTAAAAGCTATTAAATGTATCTTAACATATGTTAAACATACTTTAGACTATGGACAATTTTACCCTAAAAATGATTCATTTGATTTAATCTTATGTCGTGATGTTGACTATGTTGGTTGTATATCAGACCAAAAAAGTATAAGTGGAACTCGTCACTTTTTAGGACGTTCTCCGGTTTCCTGGTCTAGCAAATAGAAAAATACTGTCACTATCAACAACTGAAGCAGAGTATATTTCTTCTACTTTGGCTTGCTCTCAAGTAATCTATATGACACAAACCCTAAAGGATTTTGGTTTAAATATTTCAAAATCATCAATTTATTGTAATAATACAAGTGCAATAAATTTATCCAAAAATCCTACTCATCATGCTAGAACCAAATATATTGATATCAGACATCTTTTCTCAAAGGTAATATAAGTAAAGAGATTACTTCTCTTAAATTTATCAACACTAAGAATCAAATAGCTGATATTCTGACCAAACTCTTGAATCAATCAACCTGTACTAAATTTAGAAGAGAACTTGGTATCTGCTCTATAACTGAGATATAGAATATAGATATAGTAACATATATATATATATTTAAATAAATAAAGTAAAATAAAATTTGTCAAAATTTTCACAAGGATGTCAACATCCCCCTACCCCCCATGTCGACATATAACGGTAATATTTGAAATTTTGGTTTTCCCTCTAAATTAGTTTGGTAGTTATATACTCTATATATTTTGAATTCATCTTTCTTCCACTTCATTTCTCTCTGTAATAAACTTTTGGAAATATAAAATAATGGCCTCCTCTTCCAAATCAAACCAAAATGCGACCTTTTATTTCCCTTCTCTTAATGCTGGTCCATTTCAACGAACTACACTGGCCTGAGTCATGAAGATAGAGGAAACTTTGAAGAACTCTCTGTAAATGATGACTGAGTTGCAAGTCATGCAAATAAAGATGGCTAAGGAATAAGAGAAATAAGGCAAAATCCTTAGAAATTTGCAAAAATTTCTAATGGATAATCATGACAACCCGATCGTGATTGAAGATGACTCCTCTAACATTCATATTCATAATCCATTCGAGGAAGATGACGAAGAAGAAGTAGAAGAATAAGCACAAAAGGAAGAAGACGATAGAGTTATTTGCATTGGAGAAGTGTGTTTTGACAAAGGTGGTAATTTGGTCAAACAACATGGAAAGTTTTGTCTCCATTATCCAAATTGTTCGATTCACAAGTCACCAATTATCAAAGACTCTCATTAGACTGTTTTTATGTTAATGTTTTTATATGTTGAGTGTATTTGTATATATTTGTGTTTAGATGTGTAATTAACAACATTTAATAAAATTATATTTACATTTTGCTTACTTATACTTTCTCATTAGTATTTAGTTCCATAAGTATTAATTTAAGGGGTAGTTATGTAGTTTAGGCTTAGTTTTTGTTGATGATAAAAGGAGAGAATTATAAAATAGGCTTAGATTAAGGGGGAGTTAGTAGATTAAAGCGGAGTTGTTGGAATAAGGGGGAGTTAGAGTAGAATCAGGTTTTGTGGAGTAGATTTTACAAATAAAGGTTGTCATCATCATAAAGGGGGAGATTGTTAATTCCTGGGATGATGATTTTGATGACAACAACCTTAGGACTTATTATAAAATATAAATACTAATATCTTGTCAAGGTATATATATATATGTATGTATATACAATATATATATATATATATATATATATATATATGCAGGTACTAAAAATGAAGTTTGTATAGTATAAAGATTCAAGACCGAGTATAGAGATTCAGGACCGATGAATTAAATATTAAAGAAACCAAGACCGAAGACACATGAGTATCAAGAGTTTAAGATTTTAAGAGTTCAAGACACTACTAGAAAAAAGCGAAATAGCGACGGCTGGGGGCGACGGCTTCCGACGGCGAATTTCCGACGGCTTCCGACGGGCCGTCGGCGGCCGTCGGAAGCCGTCAGAAATTCGCGAATACCTGCAGCCGGCCGAGCCTTTCTTCCTCATTTTCCAGCTTCCCCCAATCTCACCAAAAACCCCCAAATTCACATTTTCCACCTCCATTCGCCAATTTCGTGATTTTTTCTCCTTCCACGCTGTTGATTCAACACCTCTTTCACTCAATCTTAGGTATAATCTCTTATTTTTCTGAAAATTTCAGTTTTTACCCTAATTTTAGATTTGCATAAATTGATAAATTAGGGTGAATTAGCGATTGCAATTGTTTGCATTAGCGTAATAATGGTTTATAGCATCACATGACATACATATTTCATCTTTTATCGTGAAATTGTGAAAAAACACGTATACTTTGTGGTTGTTCATGTATATGTAAATTGTTGTGTATGTCCTGATTCGACGATTGTATACGTTATTTGGCATACGATAAAATGATTGAATGAACTAGGAGTATTATATTGTGCACGTATTTACTTATGAAACAAAAAAATGCATTACTCTAAATTATAATTGTGTGTATTAAAAAAAAGACAAAAATGTTAAACCAGCCTTTTTGATGCGTAATACGTCGAATAACTATGTTAAATTTTTATATACTTTTCTAAATGTGAACAGTGAGTAAAACTGTATTTTTGAGTAAAATGCGCGCATGTTAACCGACAAATGTCCCTTAGAGAGTTTTTGGCCCCGTCTGACGAGTGTTGTACATGATCGTTGTATAAATAGTCGTTTTTTTTTAAAAACGACCATTTATATTCATCTGGTACAATGTTTGTCGGATTTGTCCCTGTATTGGACAAGTTATGAACACAGTAAGAATTTACATTTTGTATACTACTTCATCTCAAACGGTTCATAAAATTTCGCCCTAACTTTTCTTTTTTGTTTCCTGCGTACACGCATTTGTGTACAATGCAGGGAACAAAAGGGAAATGCTGCCGAAATTTTATTGAATCGTTTGAGACGAAGTAATATACGAAATGTAAATGCTTACTGTGTTTGTAATGGGAAGTAGGATGTCTGACCAATGAAAAAAATTTATATATATTTTTAATCGTTACGTACGTTAAAAAATGAAATGTGCCCCATTTGAAAATATTTTTAAATTTGTGAAGTTGTTCTTTAAATTCAAAATATTATACGACCATGAAAATAATCTTTTTTGAATTTGTATTCTTCAAAATAAATATTAATTTTTGAACTTCTCATTTTGTCAAATAGGAAAAATGATTGATTATTTGGTTGATCGGAGGAGATGGATGTACCAAAGAAAAGAACTGAAGGGCTCAATAAAAGAAGATTTTTATAATGGTGTAAACGTGTTTGTTGAATTCGCTTTAAGTAATAACAGAAACGATCCAGAAATTCGTTGTCCATGTAGTAGGTGTAGACATTTGAAGTATTTGTTACCAGATATTGTGAAAGTTCATTTGTGCCAACACGATTTCGTACCCGAATATTATGTTTGGGATCGGCATGGAGAAGTTGTAGCAAATACTTCTGTAGAGTCTGAAAGTGTCGTTAACGAAATAGTTTCAACGACCCGTATAGAAAATATGGTCGAAGATGCAGCACGATCAATGTTTCCTATGGTTCAAGTTGACGACGATGATGGAAATGTTGAAGAACCAAATATTGAAGCTAAAAAAATTTACAATTTACTAGATGCAGCTAAGAAACCTATTTGGGATGGTTGTAAAAGCGGCACTCAGCTGTCAGTAATCGCAGAATACATTGCGGTGAAGTCAAAATACAACATCACTGAAGCTGGGTTTACGGCTGTTGTACAACCTGCAAAAAGACATATGCCGTCCGATAATCTAATGTGTGAAAATCACTACGAAGTTAAAAAACTTATGTCGGCTATTGGTTTACCGTATCAGAAAATAGATACATGTTTAAAAGGATGCATGTTGTTTTGGAAAGAAGACGCAAACCTTAGAAATTGTAAAGTTTGAAACCAGGAGAGATACAAACCAAGAAAAAAGAAGGGGAAGGAAGTTCCGTACAAGCGTATGCACTACTTACCCATAACTTCAAGACTTCAAAGATTATATGCATCTTCTGTAACTACGTCTAATATGAGATGGCATAGCGTGAGAACAGAGGAAGAGGGTACGTTGACACATCTGGCCGATGGAGAAGCATGGAAGCATTTCGATAAAACGTATCCAAATTTTGCAGCGGAGAGTCGAAATGTTAGATTAGGATTATGTACGGACGGTTTTTCTCCATTTTCTCAATTTGGTTCTAAATATTCATCATGGCCCATTATCGTCACACCGTATAATTTACCTCCATGGATGTGCATGAAAACGCAATATATGTTTCTTACTGTTGTCGTTCCTGGCCTCGACGATCCGACACAAGGAATCGATGTATATTTACAACCGTTGATTGAGGAGTTAAAAATACTGTGGAACGAAGGAATAGAAACATACGATGTGTCAAAGAAGAAATTTTTTTGTATGTTTGCTTCTTTGTTGTGGACTATAAGTGATTTTTATGCCTATGCAATGCTTTCGGGATGGAGTACTGCCGGTCGTCTAGCATGTCCATATTGCATGGATGAGACACGAGCGTTTTCTTTACCTCATGGTAAGAAAATTTCATGGTTTGACTGTCATCGATGTTTTCTCCATGTAAATCATCCCTTCAGAGGAGACAAGAAAAACTTTTTAGCTGATAGAGTAGAAACCAGACAACCACCGACGATATGGTCAAGCGAAGACATATATGAACTTGTTAAGGACTACCCAAAGATATATGAAATTGGCGAGCAAATAGAAATTGAAGGCAAATCAGTTGTTCATAACTGGTGCAAACAAACTATTTTTTGGGAGTTGCCGTATTGGAAACATCTTCTGCTTCGCCATAACATAGATGTGATGCACAATGAGAAAAATGTATTTGATAATGTTTTTAACACAATTTTGAATGTGAAAGGGAAGATGAAGGATGATTTGAATTCAAGACATGATATAGAAGAATTATGCAAACGTCCTGAGCTTCATATGAAACCAAATGACAATAAAAAAACCCAAAGCTTGTTACGAATTAGATAATAATCAAGTTAAAGCTGTGTTAAAATGGGTGGAAGGGTTAAGATTTCCTGATGGGATATCATCAAATCTTCGTAGATGTGTTGACTTTAAAAATGGTAGATTAAGCGGAATGAAAAGTCACGACTGTCACACAATGATGGAAAATTTATTCCCCATAATGTTCAAAGAACTACTGCCATTAAAAGTTTGGAAAGTAGTAATGGAGCTTAGTATGTTTTACAAAGAGCTTTGTTCGACTACTTTAAAAGTGCAACGTTTACGTAAACTTTAAGTGGACATTCCTATATTGCTTTGCAAATTAGAGAAAATATTTCCGCCTGGTTTTTTTAATGTGATGGAACATTTACCTGTTCATCTCCCATCTGAAGCACGACTTCGAGGTCCCGTCCAATACGGATGGATGTATCCATTTGAGAGGTATGTAATATATATGTTATAACGTAATTTAATTGCATTTGAAAGATGAAGTTAATATAAATTAATGTTGCGCAGATATTTGAATCACCTGAAGAAAAAAGTGAGGCAAAAAACACGGGTTGAAGGTTCGATATGTAAATCTTACATCGAAGAAGAAGCTTCGTTCTTTTTCTCTCACTATTTCAGTGACCATGTGAATATTTCATTTGAAGTGTTCCTCGTAATGACGAAGGCGACGAACAAGAGTCCATTCAAGCAATGTTATCTATTTTTAGACAACATGGTCGACCTTCTGGAAAATGTGTAGAAATATGGCTAGACGATAGAGATCTTCATGTAGCACACACTTATATTCTTCTAAATTGTGCCGAGTTTGCACCGTTTATTAGGTAATCTGAAATAATAATTTGTGTCTTATTCTTTTCTTATATGCATGCGCGTGTATAGCCTAATGTAACAATTTGTTTATATAAACAGTGTTTATGAACGTGAACATCCGAACGGAGATCTCAGTAAAGAATTTTCCGGTTGGTTTTCAAATTACGTTTATGAGCCGAGAAATTGTGTTGTTGACGAAGGGTTGAAACATCTTGCGATGGGACCAAAAAGAGTGGCCAAGACATATCCAATATATTTCGTCAACGGATATAAATTTAACACCAAAGAATACGGTGCAGAAAAATTAACAAATAATACTGGTGTATTTGTTAAAGGTAGTGACGATCTAGAAAATCATTTAAATGATTTTTATGGCGTTCTGACACAAATTTTGCAACTGACATATTTCTCACGACCCGCGGAGGAGGTGTTTCTATTTAGATGCAATTGTTTTAGCAATGTTCCAGGTTCTGGAATTAATGTGCACAAGGATTATAATCTTATCGAAATAAAGCATACATCGCACTATCACAAGTATGATCCTTTTGTACTAGCCAAACAAGCATTGCAAGTTTATTACGCTCCTTATCCGTCTCTAAAAAGAGATAAAGCAGATTGGTCTGCAGTTTTTAAAACAAAGGCCAGATTCACATTCGATGGGAAGAATATTCCCGACGAACAAGCTTATCAGGCAGATCTTGAGCAAAATAACGAAATAATAATTACAGACGATCATACAGATTTTGGTCCCTTGATCGATGAATCAAATGTTTTGGTAGAAGCGTTTGACAGTGCAGAGGAAAATATCGTCGAAAACGAGACCGAATCTGAATCAGAAGACGATGATGACTAACACAAATCTGAATCTGTTTTTTTGCAATTGATGTAACCGTGTTAAATTCTTGTTGTATTATGTAATTGATGTAACTATGAAACCAAATCCATTTACTATTGTTTGCATGTTGAATTCTTGATGTATTATTAAATTGATGTAACTATGAAACAAAATCCGTTTACTATTGCATGTTGAATTCTTGATGTATTATGAATCAGGTATAACACACTTCCATTTCTATTTCCATTTCAGTCATTAATTAAGCTGTAATTTGTATCGTTGATGTCATTTTCATATGAAATATATTTCATTATCATGTTTTTATACTCTTATATAATGATGTGTATATGTCACAGGTTTATCAGTATGTCGTATAGAGGTAGGAGCTCTTCCCGATCTTCAGGAGGCGATGGCAGTGCCCATCGCAAGAGCCACAGCGTACTGTTGTATCTTTGGTCCCTATAGCAGAAGGGTAATTAGAATTAAATTTTATTCAGCATCTTATTTTTTCTATGATATACGTATGTACTTATCTATATCGTACTTAAAAACAGGGGGTTCGACCTACTTCCCTCTAAGGTTGTGCTGGACGTCTCTAGAGCAGCATATCGCAGCAGGATGAGTGCGTGCTGGCCGAAGTGGGATTCCATCCCTCCTCACATCATAAAGTGCAATGGCAGGATGTTCTAGTATGTATAATTTTTCTATTTTCCATTTTTAATTCGTTTTTGTCGTTTTTCTATTATTTATCGTTTAAAGTGTAATCTTTTTTTCAAACAGGCTGAGATAGACATCCAAACGGACGATATGATGCTGGCACGAGCATACTGGATGAGGAAGATGCGCAAGAGCTATAGGGACACGATCTCTGAGATTAAGAAATCTGGTAAGAAACCAAAGTGGATGGGAGAGAGCGTGTGGCAAGCTTGGTTGAGCTACTGGGAGACGGACGAGGCGAAGGCAAGTATACTATTTTTTTTTTGAATTATTAATTTGACGTGATTGAAAAATAATGTGTCAAATTTTGAATGTACAGGCAGAGTCGGATAGAAACTCTGCAAATAGAAATAAGAATCCCGTCACTCATCGCGGAGGATCGAAGTCGTTTCAGCAGTATCGGCAAAAGTTGGTAAATTTACTGAATAATAAATGTAAATAGTTTATGCTATATGATTCTAAACGTATAATAATTGTATGTAACAATCAAATTCAGAAAGCCGAGGCACAGGGTCCTGTCAGCTATATGGACGTGTTCACCCGTACGCATGCTGTCGAGCATGTTAATCCAGACGGGACTTTTTCGTACACATGACAGGACGATAAATCCAGCAAAAGCCATGTAAGCATATTTCATTTTATTCACTATTAGTAATTGTTTTAATTGTTAAATTATGATGAAATAAGATATGATATTATTAATTTGTTAATGCAGGAGATGTTTATGGAGCAGCGGCAGAAACTCCTTGCTGATACAGGTTGAGAACAACTGACGACCGATGAGGAGGACGTTATTTTTGAGTCCGTTATGACTCCAGCTGAGCATGGTCGACGATACGGATTTGAAAATTTAGCGGTAAATAATTTACTTTTTATTAAAATACTTAAAATATGATATTTTTACCTTTTCAAAACAATAAACTTGGATTTTATTTATTTTTCAATTATTGCAGTCCAGTAGTCATAGTAGGGGATGGCGGAGCAGACCACAGAGCGATTTAGCAAGTATAGAAGAATTGTGGACTAGAGTGTCCCAATTGGAGGAGCAGAACCGCCAAAAGGCCTTGCAGACCGCACAGTTGTTAGAGTACATGCAGCAATTTGGTGCCCGCTTCCCTTCGTCGGCTGGCTCTGGATCTAGAGGAGATTGACTCATTGCTATCTTGTTCGTCGTTCAGGTATGTTTTGTTTGTGTAGAATGATTTGATAGACGGTGCGGGTAATTATTGATTTGTATAATTATGTATGATACACTTGGTTTTCTAGTTTTATTAGGGCATATGCATGAGAATATTGATAAATTTATGTATTAACAATATGGTGGAACAGTTATTGTTAATGTTGGAATGGACATGCATGTTTTTTATCTTATTTTGATTGTATTTTTATTTATTTGTGCGTTTGTTAAATATGTTGTAGTTTAGGTTTGGATCTTTGATTGGATTATTGTATATTGGGTTGTGAAATATTGATATCAGAGTATTTGGAAGAGAAATGTGGTTGGAAGGCTATATTTGCAGCGAATGTAAAAAAAAATTTGCAGATTTCCGACGGCTTCCGACGGCTCCCAACGGCTTATCGGTCAAAATTTTCGACGGCTTCCTGCGCTTTGAGTCGGTCTGTAACTCGTTATTTCCGACGGATTCCGACGTACGCCGGAATCCGTCGGAATCCGTTGGAAACCGTCGAAGTTCGTCGGAATAATATACGGCGCCGTCCGTCGGAAGCCGTCGGAAGTACTGCTCCCCGACGCAGTCTTTTCCGACGGCTTTTTCCGACGGCTTCCGACGGCCGTCGACGGTTTCTGGCCGTCGGAAATTCTGTTCCTCCTTGTAGTGAGAGTTCAAGATATCAAGATAAGGAATAGTGTCTAGATTTATGTTAAAACTTCATAATAGCACTAAAATCTTTATTCGGATTTTAATAGTGGAATAGAATCTACCTTCTCGCTTTAATAGTGGGATGGAACCCACGACCTCTTTAGTGGGATGGAACCCACGTTCTTCTCTAGTGGAATAGAATCCATGAAATTTTCAAAATGATTTATTTTGAATATTTTTTTAAAAACTTTTTAAAGTCGTCTCTCTTAGTTTAAATATTTTAGCCTTGAACTATTTTTATTATCTTTTATATTTTTATTTCAGAATCATCTCTTGTTTTTTAGGCTATTTCCTGGTTTTAATATTATAAGCTTTAAATCTCAAAAATATATTCTATACATAGTTTGTAATATTACTTTTATATTATATTATATTTTTTTTAAGATTACTTTTTAAATCCCTTTATAAGTTTAAACTATATTCAAAATGATTTAAAAAACTACAGAAATTATTTTGAAAAATTTTAGAAAGAAAATCACTTTTACAAACAAAAATCAATTTTCAAATTTCACTAAGGCATGTCGACATACCCGATCCCCCATGTCGACATGGTGACCATTGAAATTCAAATTTCAAATTTTCAAATGAAGTGTCTATTCGTCATAACCTTTAACGAATGGACATGACTATTGTTTTTCTATAAATACCAGTTGTTTTCAATGAATTTAAGTTAGTTTTTCTTCATTTCTTCACTCCTTCTTCTCCACTCAAATATTCTCTTACATTTTAACAAAACTCTGTTGAAATCCTAAATGAATCAAACTCGATCATCTCTAGTCTAATTCTCTGTAGCTCTCTCTAAAAGATCACAATGCTATTCAGAGTTATAGGATCATTTGTAATCAAAGATCGAAGTGTATCTAGTCTCTCTCTATCAAAGTATGATTGAAAACGGTGTGATTGTAGCCTAGAAATCAATTAAGTGTGATTGTAGCTCGTAAATCGATTAGGTGATTTAATAGCCTGGTTAAATCAAGAGAGCTTACCCTAGACTCGAAGACAGGAAGGTGTATCTCGTGGCCTTGAAATCGAGATTGTAATATCGACATTATATTTGAAAAGAAATCTGCATAAGAAATTTTGTGGGACTGGATGTAGGGTAACTCCGAACCAGTATGAAATTCTGGTGTGTTCTTTCCTTAACTGCTTTTATTTACAATTTGCATCTGTGTCTGATTCTGTGATTGTTTCTGTGTTTTGTGAATTTCATCTGTTTGCATCTAATTAGAAAAGATTTCAAAAAGATTCATAAAATTAATTAAACACTATTCACCCCTCCTCCCCCGCTCTAGTGTTAATTCTGCCCTAAGATCTGTAATCTGCAATTCCAATACTAACAACGAAACACACCATATATAACTATAATAATTTCTCAAAAGTTAGTACTTTATATATAAAATAAAATTTAGGTAAATTTATTTAATGTGCCAATTCTCATAACAATACCGTGTCGGTTTTCCTTCTTTAAGTGTTCAGAAACCCCTATCAACAACGTATCATCCCACATACCGACCAATATTTATAAGTCACTCAACAGATAAATTAACACAATATAAAATATATTTATAATCACTAACAAATACGCACTCATATATACACACTCAAATTCCGAATAAGACATTCCATTACCTTATCTCTCAGTGAGTTGCCCCACCAAAGCCAAGGTTCTCGCTTAACCTTGCTCTCTGATACCATGTGTAACGAATATGAGATTTTCAATCCTCGAAAATCAACATTGATACGTCCACTGTATTGCGTACTGAGGAATCGAATGCTGGAAAACCCGATTGTTAGGGAAAAGAAGGAAGAAGGGAGAAGAGAAGAATAGAAAAAGAAAACTGAAAACAACATAGAATCTCATAATCGCAACGGGACAATATATTATATAATACTAATGATCTTTACAAAAGAGAAACTGTTATATACATACATCAACCAGGGTACAACAGCAAATCATAATTATCAGACATCCTCACAAATGTTGATAATTTAAACAAAAAGCGGTGGAAAATAACATATATATGAATACGACTTGAAGACCTCCAACTCGCCTCCTATGCTCCAATGCATCCAAAGCAATCTGTAAATATGCTCCTTATTCGAGCATTATAATTAAAATAACATCCGAGTCGGTTTGGAAAACCAACATGATAAAACATACCCGACTAAAATTTAAAGTTGTAAAAACCTTTGAAATCAAAAGTATCTCGCAAGACCACGCCGTACACAAACGCAGACGAGTTTTTACCTTACGATAACCAAAATATTTCATATAAAATTCACTGATATTATAATAGTGTCTAAGATACAAACACTTAGTAATCATAGCTGAAATAGTTACATTAAGTAAATTCTAACATAATAGGTATACAACTAAAACCGTAAAGAATCGTATTGGAATATGGATTCTATACAATAAGTGGGCTACTGGGGTATAGCCCGTCACGATGCATCTCTATATAAAATAACACCGAGGTTAAACCTATCAACCTTGCCAACACAGAACCAACATACTCTTTACTGGATTGTACTGAATATGATTTTCCCTTGTTTAATGGGCCCGAAGCATACAAATGAGAGATAATTTCGACTCTATATAAGGATGATCATACCCTTCTTTGGAGCGGCCCATTTAGCCCTGCTGCGTCTTGTCTGTTTTAGTCATTTCGGTTATGAGGCTTGAGGCTACGTTTTACCTTTTATATAGCACATCCCACTTGGAATGCTAACACTACCATCCAGGCAATAATGTAATGCCAGCATTCATCTACACAAGTTCATTCTAGGACTGAACGAAATGCTTGAGAGCTCCGTCTTCAATTCCATCATCTTCAAAATGTCTTCACTTCAAAATGCTTGAATTGGATCGAAGTGGTTTTTGGATAAAATATCCGATCCTAGTCTCTTCAAAACAACATTTGATAGTTTTTTGGTAAACTCAACCACGGTTCTTTGGGAAATAAGCAGTCAAAGATAAGAGCAGAGATCACCTCCTAACCTTAGTGGATGAATTTCCTTATCATTATCCTAGGAGAAAGAAACGAGATTTATATGCATAGTACAACATCATCGGAGATGACTGTGCTATATAACTCACATGTTTCTCTTAGATATTTTCAAAGTTACATTTTGGATCCAAATTCGATAGTTGGTTATTTAACCATCGAATAAATAAACATTCAAATTTGTGATTTAAATTCTATAGGGAAAACAAACAATGGTTAAGCATACAAGCAACCACTAATCTCCTTTTAATTAATCTTTCTTTAATTAAATATACTTTGTAAATGCTTGAATCAAAATCTTTATATACATACATACATACATACATACATACATACATATATATATATATCCACTTTGTAAATACCCAAGAACTATGCCATGAACGGAGGTAAAATTTGGCCGCCTTGGTCCACCACCATCCAGTCGCACCGTCCATCTCCTTCTTCTTGCCCAGACACACAAATCTTCAGTTGATATCGAGGCCTATTACAGCCTTTCGTGGCTCCAATCATCGTGAGCCATTCGATTTAAATAGGTTAAGTTTTGAATTTTTGGTCAGCAAATGGAGGGGGTGAACGTAAATAAGGGAACAAACGTGGGAACGATAATGGCGTATGTCCTTGGTATAGTACATGGTATGATTAGGGTATGGTTGAATATATATATTATTTTAATTTTTAACAATATCAAGCTTCGAGATGTGCGCCTGACATGCTATATGTTATACCCCTATTCCGAACACAATGAAGCTAGTATCGAGGTCCAATTCAAATGTTTGCAGGAGTTAACTTTCAAACTTGAATTATATTAAATTAAATCCTATTAATTAATTTCTACATGTTTCGATCTCGTACGTCCAAACGATACATCCGATCACCACGAAATTTGACGACGCACTATAATTCGCTATTATGGATCTAATGAAACTGATTTTGTCCAATTCCTAGATAATGCCTTGGAAGGTTATTTTCACACGTTAATTAAAACAAGTTATTTTCTAAAACTGTTTAATCACTTTTAAATCAAATTTAAAAGTTTACTATCCCTATTCTTATTTAAATAGAATTTAAATCAACTTTCAGAATCATTTTTATTCACATTAAATTTAGGACTAAATTATTTAAAAAATCCCAAATATTAAATTTAACAGTTTAACTATAAAATAGATCGCTATACTTGAAATTCGAGTTGTTCAACTTATAAATTTAACTTTTCAATATTTAATATCAATTAAATATTTCAAATTCAAATGATTAAAATTTTGGGTCATTGCAGGTTAAATAATATTTTTTAATTAATTCAATAGATCGGTAAAATATATTTGTTTCAACATATAATGTTCGTACTAACAAAACGTAGAATTATTTTTTTACTTAAACATAAAGTTATATGAGCTGCATAATATTAATCATACATAAAAAATAACAGTTTTAGCTTGTTCCACTAAATTTATTGAGCATTACATAACAAAGTTCCTAATTTTAACACTAAAAACGTAAATACTTTATTTCATAAAATAACCATGTGCAACGCATGGGTCATACACTAGTAATGATAAATAATAGGATTTGAAAATTAAATATGCAGAGAAAACTAAGAAAAGAGGAGAAGATTCCTATAACCTATTTATTAAATAATAATGAAGTAGAAGAACTTAAAGCTCACTTATAGCTTCTAGGAGTTATCTCTAGCCTCCTTAATTCTCTTCAAGTTCATATTATTTCCAAAATCCTATAATTTACCACTTTACAATTATTCTATTAAATTTCTTACACTATTTTACAATCAAATACTACTTTTTAAAAATACTTCAATTACTTACAAATCATTGACGATTCTCTCCTAAAATTTAAAATTGAAGTCCACACATTTAAATTAATTACATAATCTAAACTTTAAACTAATTGATAAAATTAATCAAGTAATATTTATTGATAATCCTAAAAGGTGAAAGTTTCATTATGTATACTATAGGTGCATCCACTAATTGGTAGAATAAAAATCATTCGGATGTAAATATATATAAATAACATAACATAATATAAATTATATGCATTAATGACAATAACAAATTTATTTTTTAATTTATTTAGTGAATGAATTTATCATACATTACACTGTAAAATTCAATTAACTTCAAATACTTAAATTTTATATTTTTTACAACTACATAGAAACCCATCTCAATTATTACGTAATATTTTACAATCAAGTCATATATTCAACTAATTATGTAATCATAAGTTTAAACTATTTAATAAATATGATTAACTAATATATATTTATTAATCCATCTAATAGATCTTAAAAATACGGAATTTCAATATATAAAATATTCATATATATGAGAAAAATAATAAAATTATTTCTTTATTCAAATATAAAGATATTTAATTTATATAACATAAAATGTATACGTAAATAATGATAACTCTTTTAATTACTAATTCATTTATCTCAAAAAAATTCATACATTAGAAAACATAATTTCATTATTAACAATATTTAAAAAATATATTTATAATTTACAAATTACAATGTGAACGCACATATTACACCGATAAAAATTGAACTATATAAGTATTCTCACTTTCAACATGCTCTTAAACAATACCAACTCACAACTCAACTAAATACTACATAACATTATTTTGCCATTATCAAAGTGGTAAGCATAACCCTCTTACAACAACATGAAATTTGTGGTTAACTACAGGGATAAAATTAAAATGAAAACTAAATAATGTATAAAAGTTCATATAGATAAGCTAACCATATTATGCTCTTCTCAATGCAAATATGTAAAAAAAAAAACTCATCTCAAATTCATCCAACTTTTATGCATGAAACTCCTTAGATCGTTAATTAAATAAATTTAATTATTTAATGTTTTTAATCTACTTATAAATCCTTTGAAAAAAGGGCATTCAATATGTAGACAACAATCATATTGACAAAAATGGTAAAGTCATTTATTCGGTTACACATATAAAAACGTATGTTATATGATATAAAATATTTACATATATAGTATTAACAATTTTAATTTATAATTTTTTCGAGTTGGGACATTAATTTTACCAAGGATTGAATCCCCAACCTTATATCTGAGCGTTGCTTGCCATTTTAGTTTATGATTAATATCTCACAACAAATTTATCATATATTCCATAATAAAATATATTTTTAACAATAATTAAAATATAAATACTATTTTTAACAACATTACTATGTGCAATACACGGGTTATACACTAGTTAATAAGGAGTGTTACTATTTACATCCACCTAAACTCTTATCGCATCCACCTATCCTCTTACCCACTTATCTTCTTCACTCACCCACTTACACCCACCTTTTTATAATCTTCTTATTTTCTCAAAACCATGACTCAACTTCTCCTATCAATCTTCCTTCAAACAATAAAATCAAAATTTCTCAATCCAATTCCTCCATAGCCGATCTTTTATTAATTTAATGTTTCACTAGGGTATATAAATCCAACTAATTTTGTTACAATTAAGTTGTTATCAACTTTAATTGTAAGTAGAATTTTTATTTTTTAACCGTGTAACCCAAACTAAGATTAACATCGTAAAGAATGATTTGCAATTCTAAGTCAGGTGTTACGGTACAACATATTAAAGAACATTCATTACTATTTCGATAAAATATATCCAAATAATAACGTTTTTATTGCCGTTGAACAAAAAATGGAAAGACAATGAAACCATTTGTATTATAAATAATATGAAATAATCAAATATATCTAAATATGATATACATTCACTAGAAAATTAACATGTTTACAAAAATATTGATTTATGTTCACATTCTAAATAGAATTAAATAGCTTAACTAATCAACTTGTAATTTGAAATTCATATAAGAAATTTCATTTATATTTTTCATCTCATTATTTTTTGCCATTAATGATTAACGAGATTGAAAATAAGTACGCTCGTGTATTTGATTTTATAATTTTTATGTTGTTGGATTATCGTTTATTTTCAAATCATTTTATATTTAAGATTGGTTTTTGAAGTAGATTTCATGATTTAATTTAATTAGTGTTTAAGTGACGTTCAAGTGTTTAGATGGATATAAACTCTAACACCTTTAGCAAGATAGAAGGAAATTAAATTGTAACACCTTTAGTATTATTAAATTTATTAGATTGATATGGTCATTAATCGACGGCAGTGTATCTTAAAAAGACCAAATGGAGTTTAACAGAAAAGATTGGAACCTTAGGCATCTAATTTCCTCTTTCCTTTTTCGGATCCGCAAAAAAGAAAAAGAAAAACACGCGTAATCCATCTTCATAAAAAGGAAATTAACGGTAAAATTTGGCGGAAATCAATGGCGAACACAGTTAGGCAACAATTTTCATTTCTATTTTCAGTAATTTGTTCCCGTAATTTCCTCCTTCCCTCAGACTAATATTCGTCTGCAGCTCTATTTTTCAAAACCGAAATACTTTTCCCCCTACTCAATGCTTAATGGCGACCACAATTCCCACCTCAGACGTGGGCCCCTTCTCCCACCCTCTGAAAAAAATCCACATCCCTCCAACGGAGCCCGAGCCCAATACCGCCGGCAATGAGGAGTTCACCCCTAACACGCGGCAGATCCTGGACAAGTGGGCTGCCCGACAAGCTCGGGATATGATCACCAGCATCGAGCGGCGGGCTAATCAGGCCGAGCTCTCGGCATTGTGCATGAAGACTCGTCCCGTGTCGGCTCGTGCTGCCACGTTTATGAGAGAAAGCCCACCCTCCGATACTTCTTCTGAGAGCTCGATGAATTTGGATGTGGGGCCCAATGTGAGGGCCCGGAATTTGATTCAGATGTGGAGGGAGATGGAGGCGGAGGCGGGCAGCCCAATGACTCCAGGTAGAGGAGAGCAGGAGAAGAAGGTCATGGCTAGGGAGGGCTCCGGTAAGTTCGGATCGGAGAAAGGAGGATCGAGTTTGGTGAGGGTGAGATGCAGGAGGGAGATGGAGGACTTGGTTGAGAGGATGATGAAAGAGAGGGAGAAGGAGGTTTCTGGATTGGCGGAGTTGGGTAAAGTTTCCAGATTTTCCCACAGAGGGCGAATTCAGGTATTTGCTTTTGAATGAGACCGCTATGGAATCATTTGCATTTGTTTGGTTAGGATTAAAGCTTTAAAATTTGGTTCTGTTCAGAAAATTCTTATCCAATTCAGGTTTTTTATTTTTGTATTTTTAGGTATTTTTTCTTGATAAATACATTAATACGTGTTTCCAAAAGGAAAAAAAAAAAAGAAAAAAGAAGAAGTTATATTGTACATGCATACAAATTATATATGAAACAGTTAGATAATTGATTGATTGGTTTTAATTTAAGACATGGTTTTTCTTTTCTAGTTTTTGTTAATACAGGTTGAGCTGAGATTATTTCTTTCTTTCTTTCTCTATCCCACTTTTTTTTCTTCCTTAGTTATGAATTGAGTTAGGATTCAAAAAAAATATTATTTGTAATATTTTATTTTATTTTTAATCTATCTTCTTCTTCAATCCTTTAATTTATCCGTTTTTAAACATATTTTTGAAAAAAAAATTAAATTTGAGTTGACTGAATGCTAAAATAATTAGATGTTGCTCTTGATTTTAAAATCTAAATGATAAATATGTAATTATCGCATAATGTTCAAAGTCATTATTGGTTTTGCTTACTTTTACAAAAACATGATTTGTATTTTCTTTATCAAATGTTGGTATCAGAAATGACATTTCGCTCAAGCTCCATTCCAATCCTTGCCAAAACCAGAGAAGGTAATTGAAATTCTAGTGTACCTAACGGAATTTTGAAGCATGGAGTTAGGTCATGCTGATTCCTTTCTGGAGGGCATTGTTATTCATCCATTAAAATCAACTTAAATTTAACAAACCTATCTTTACCATGTAATAACTGAAAGTTACCAAATTGATAGGTAAAAGATTGGCAACTGAACTGGCAAGATTTATACATTAAACAACAAGCAATAAAATAAGTGGGCAATGGGTTGGATAATATATCTTTTTATGGAAAAATTTAAGACGGTAACCTTTAGTGTATTATATATTATATGAATAACAATGCTCTTTCTAAATGATTCATTTTTCCAGGAGTTCATACATGAAGAAACTTAACTATCATGTCATTTTCGATTATTATATGTAAACGTGTATATTGACCGTTGAGCAGTCCATGGAGTTTTAGAGTTTGAAACAACACACACATATAGTCTGATGATACAAATACAATGTAGTGTATCTAATTTCAGTTTACATGTAAGTTAAGCAACGGCGGAGCCACTCTATGCCCAGTGTGTGCCATCACTCCGGTGGTGAAAATAAAGTGAGAGGGTTTTTGTTTTGCTTTTTTGTACAAATAATAGAAAATCAAATATTGGCAAAGAAGATGTAAGAGTTATAAATAATACAATTTTAATATTTTTTGTTTTGAGTTGATCAGGGAAGAAATTTTAAGTAAAAGAATAATAGGTGAGCTAGCGGAGGCCCGGAGGGAGAGTAAATGCTGTAGCGCATACTTGACAACGATAACAAAAAAAGAAGAAACATTTTTTTTATTTACATATTTGTACCTCCTATGGTAATCTTTTGTCATTACTTGCAACCTTATAATTAAATTATTATACAGTTGAACATTAATTTTGTTGGCTATAAATGGTCAATTTCAATTGATATTTATTTAATAGGTAGGTTTAAATTTGTTTATGGTACTCAATGAATTTAATAATGGAGAATTTTTTACTTGAATTGAGAAATAGTTTGCGGTTTTAAGTACTAAATGTAAATTTACAACTTACAAGGGCCTTGTTTCACATTTTGTAGAAACTACTTGAAAATCCAATATTGTCGTAGAAGATATTCAAGTTATAAATATTACAATTCTAATATGTTTTTGTTTGAATTAACTGAAAAAGAAATTAAAATCAAAAGAATTATAAGTGTGATAATGAAGTGAAAAGAAAATGTTATAGTGTATGTTTGACAACCTTAATAAAAAGGAATGGTTTATTTACATATGTACCTCATGTGGTAATTTTGTGTCATTTACTTGCAACCTTATAATTAAGTAGTGCAGTTGGGATCATTAATTTGTAGGCTATATATGATCAGTTTCAGTTAATTCTTGTTTCATAGGTAAGTTTAACTTTGTTTATAATAAAGAGGCATACATACTTTGTCTCCATGAATTTAATTATGAAAAAAATAGTCATGTTAGTTGAGAATTAGTTTACAGTTTAAGCGCGAAATGTAAATTTACAAATGGTTTAATCTTTCTGAGATATACCATAATTTTTACTATCAATTCATTATATTGTATTTTTACTCATAAAATTCAAATTTGACATTTTAACTCAGAAAAAAAAAATTGGCACGCTCTATGTGTATTTTCTGCCTAGTCCACTGAAGTTTCGGAGCTTACTGTTATTCCCTTGTTATTTTTGTTTCTTGCTTTTACCCTTACGTTGATTAAGTTTCCTCTGCATGGGTTTCAGTTTGTCTGGTGCTTTTATATCATGACATTAAAGTGTTACTTCATGTACCAACTGAAAATCACGTGTAAGATTGATATTGATGTATTTCTCTATGTGTATCTGATCATATAGTTACATTGCGAAGAAAAAATAATGAAAATATATTGGTTCTGACATATGAAGTCATACTACAGTTATATCATTAAGTTAAGCAGACTTTGTCCAGTCTGAATTGGCTCATTTCAGTCATAGTAGTAATAATATGCATTGACTCAATTGCTTTATGATTAGTCAAGTCCTGCTTATGACGCTCATTCAATTAAGTTAAGAGATCGGTTGGAATTTCACAACTCAATTTGATTTGATTTTTTTATTTTTTTCAGTCAGTGCTGAGGCTCAGGTTTCTACGGAAAGATCTTCCATTTCAGAATGAAACACTTCCACTTGCCCAAAGAAACAGAAACAAATCACTTGAATCGTTACAGAGCGGGGTCACTATATTGTTCTTAAAGTATGTTTTGTTTTCTTTTTAATTTTGATTTTGATATATTACTCATTTAACCCATTTTTCATAGCAAAATACATTTTTAAACAAGTTTTGAAAATTTTACAAGAATAGACCATTTGTGGTCCATATGGGATAAATTTTGAGAAGATTGGTAAGACATCATCTTTAAGTTCCAAAATATACAGCCGTCCTTTCTCAAAAACATGTTATAAGAAAGAATCCTTCTTTTCAAGTTTTAGGATATGTGTGGAAAACTCTGCAAATATTTGTAGAGAAATCCGCAATATTTGCAATTTCCGCAAACATTTGCGGATTTCTCTGCAAACATTTGCATTTTTTCAATAAAAATTCAAAAAAAAATTGTTTTGATCATAAAAATGTACGATTATTATTCAAATTTATTTTCGATAAAAAGGAATAATTTTTTACTGAAATTAAAAATTGGGATGTAATTTAAAATATGTTTTTAAGAAGGGTTTTTCACGTATTAGTTCTTAAAATAGGGGTTAAAACCAAATTTCCCCCAAAAATTTTGTACTATTTGAAATAGTACAATTAGCTCCGATACATGATCCATGTTTTTGACACACGCTGAAAGTGGTATATTTCTGTAAATATTTTTGAAACCTGTTTAAATTTTCGAACTTTTTTCTAAAAGTGGCACTAATGAGTAAATCTTGCTACACAGAAATTTACACTAATCTATTTAAATTTACAACTAATTAATTAAATTGGAATCCAGGGAGAGATTCAACAACCAAAACAAGACTAACAACAAAATTGCACTAAACAAAGATGAACCAAAAGCTCAAGTTCCAATATTATCTCAAGGCTCATGCACATCACAACAGGAAAATCAATTAATCGACAACAATGAACATCAAGATGTAATATCTATAGAAGACCGTGAAAGTTTACCACCTGAAACAACCTCGCCTCAGTCCATATGTGAGGAAAACATTGTTAATCAGGACGAACTAAGCCCAAGATGCCCAAGCCCAGGACTTGAATCTGTACACTCTGAACATGGTGAAAAATCTGGAAGCCCAAGCCCGAAATTAGACGAGTCATGGGAAGAAAGGAATGTGTGGGCAAGCAATATAGACTGGAACAGGAATGAGGAGTCTCCAAGCACCCAAAACTGGCAGAGCGATGGTGAACTTGTTACTGAAGAAATTGAGCCATACACTCCTAATGAAATTGTGAGTGCTGGTCATGATTGGATAAACAATTCATATATAACGTGGAGAGGTTGGGGTGAGAACAGTCAAGAGTATTATGACTACTTTGAGACCTTTTCTGATAATGTGGAAATACGCGAGCTTCTTCAAAGGTATGATTCTTTATTATTTAATTTAATTTAATTTAATTCCTTTTTTTCAACTTGATTGTTATATATGCCCAAGTGATCAAACTCAGGACCTCTTAACTACTCAAACATGGTATATGAGCCTGCATTCTTTACAGATTTACCAGTGGTCATTAGCTGTTTTTTGTTTATCAACTTTAGAAAGAGGTATATGAGCATGCATTCGTGATACAGATTTACTGTTTAGGAACAGGTTTTTATAAGTACTTGAAAGTAATTTTGAGTTGTAACGTTGAAGTAACTTTAAGTGAATAGTAAACTGTAAAAGGGTTGGATAGAGAAGCTGAAATTGTGACAAAATTTTGTTGTAAATTTTGAAATAAGCCGTAAACAAGTGTTCATAGACTATGACTAATCAATTTTTTTTGTACTTTTAAGTTTTAAAAAAATTGTTATCGAAAGCTTCAAATTACAAAAGGTGAATTTTAAGCTGCTTTTGTTAATTCTATGATATTGCCAAACACACTCTAAAACTCATGTTTTGTTGCACAGAGACGACTATGAATGCATATCACTACTCACAAGTACAAATTCATTTTACTACTACAAAAGTACAACTCTTTCTACTTCAAAGATAATACTTACTAGTACAAATTCTTTTTTACACTTCAAAAATACAACTCTTACTAGCTAAAACATAGTAGTTTGGTAGATAAAAAAACAGTAGAGACATGCAGGACAGTTTTTTCTTTTGGTAGAAATCTGATGTCGTTTAGTCTTATGTAAGAGTACTGATTTTCATTATGGTTTAGCAGAAGTTTTTGACGTAGTTTTTGTTGTGTAGGAGAAGAGTTACAACTTCGTTGCAAAGTGATTTTTGTCACACAATGAATAAAATGATCATGTCATTTTTGGATAAACAAGAGCAAGAATACGTTGATGAGAATTTTGGAGAAGACTATGGAGAGAACCAGAACTGGAACAGAAATTATGAATTTAATAACAAGAACCAAACTGCCTCGGATTCATCTCTGGTTCCTTTTTCTTGCAATGCTATGAACTATTCGAATGATTGGCAACTTACTGCTCCATTTACTCATTGTTCATCTCATAATTTGCAAGTAAGTATTCTCATTCTCACTATGATAAAAATTCATGGTGGTCGAATTAATATATTTTGTGATATATCCTCTAATTATTATCAATGGAACATATCAGATTCATATTGCCCATACAACATTTAATTCTTGATAAGTAAACATGTATGTTTTATTTTTGTAGGAGATGGAAAATGAGGATGATATGAAAAATGAGATGGCAAAAATGGGCGAAGAAATAAGAGAGCTTAAAAAAATGCTAAAGAGCTGCATGGAATGGCAATCAAAAATACAGGATACAATTAAGTATGAGGTTTCTTCTGCAATTCGTCAACAAGGTACATGCTTGGAAAATTAAATATGTACATTACTTTACGGATGTTCTGGAGAACCACAATGCACAGTTAGGTGTATATGGATTTCATAATTCGACGATTAGTGGTCCATGCACTTAGGGGTACTAACTCTATCAATCATAACATCCATAAGTTCTGGAATACCTAATCATATAAAGAATTTTTAAATTTGTGCATGTTTTAATACTTAATTACGCAAATAGACATCTTTTAAAATTATTTACGAATATAGGATACTTTTGGCCATGTCAACCCCACGCTATCAAAAGTGTATCGGTACCATTTTAGATTTCGCAAATATTTTGGTCCACCAGTAGCTGCTATTTGAAAAGTCGTCCATATTAAGCAAATAAACAATACAGACAACTTTTCAAAAAAGTGGATTTTAGCCACAAGGGCATCTTTAGCAAGCGCAATTAGTTTTTAGGGCACACAACTAAAATAATTACTTTTAAGGACAAAATGCAAAATAATTAGTTTCTAAAGCCTAAAAACCTATGAAATTATTTCCTTGAAAGTAATTGGACTGCTGACTTTGTCCTTAAAAGTAATTATTCTGCCGATTTTGGTCTTGAAATTAATTTATGTAGATATGCATCCTAAAAACTAATTGGAATGCAAAATTTGTCCTTTTAGTGAAATGTCCCTTTTCAAAATGCGTCTATGTTATTTCTAAAATATCTGGTGCCTTTCGAAATTTCTCCAATACAATTTTGCCAGTGTGGCACTGGCATGACCAAAAGTGTCATATTTGCGTGATTAACTTTTAAAACATGCTTAAATTAAATAAATTTCCAATCATATATAAAATGGGTCATAAAGAGAATACTTTGTTATCACTTTTTTATTAAACATGTATTAAACAATTTGGATATAAAGAATGTATGTATATATTGTAAATTTATACCCTACATGATGGAAAGCATGTGCTTAACGCGCAAAGTATAATATAATATCCCACTCTGGCCATTGTTCGATATGATAAAATAACAATTGATTGAAAGATAGATTGGAGAATCCAGGTATGTGATACTTAAAAATTAGATGATAAGTTTGGTATCGATTCATAATTTTGGAAATTGATATTTACAGTACATACTAAGATAAATCTGTATGGTACTGTTCAAGAACTGTATTACTGGTGCACATTAACATATGCTGGAATTGAATAAAACTAATTATTGTATAATTGTGCTGTGATCTCAGTTTCAGTTGCCAAGTCAGCAGAAAATTTTCGAATGCCAAGCTGGGGAAAGAGTTGCTGCGTCTGCCATGAAATGAAAGTTGATTCCTTACTTTACAGGTAAAATTTTAGATTGGACGTCCTCCTTTCATGAGGGCCCGGCCTGGGCCTATGTGGCCCATGCTGCTTAGGGCCATAATAAGTTATAGTTCCAACAACTTACTGGAATGCTTATTTGTCTCATTTGGGGTTGTGCTTTTAGCTCTTGCATCTGGAGGCCTTGAAATCAACTTTTTGTTCTACTTTTCCAATAAGACATTAAAATTTCCCTTTTTTTAAGGCAATACATGGACTGAAAGTCTGTTTTCTAAATTTTGCTTTGGATCTGATTCATACTTGGCCATATCTTTCATATCCTGTACCCACGAAAAAGAATACCCATATATATGTATGTATATATGTATATGTACATATGTGTGTATGTGTATATATATAGATGTACATATACATATACACACACATATATACACGCACACATAAAAACATACATATACATAAGTGCAAACATAAAATAACCTTCTATTTTTCCAATAAAACATCAAAATTCCCCTTTTTTTTAAGGCAATACATGCACTGAAAGTCTGTTTTCTGAATTTTGCTTTGGATCTGATTCATACTTGGCCTTATCTTTCATTACTTGTACCCAGAAAAAAGAATACACACATATATACATACACACAAGTGCAAACATCTATTTTTTCAGTAAAACATCAAAATTTCCCCCTTTTTTTAAGGCATTACATGCACTGAAAGCCTGTTTTCTAAATTTTGCTTTGGATCTGATTTATACTTGGCCTTATCTTTCATATCTTGTACCCAGAAAAAAGAATACACACATACATACATACACACACACATGTGCAAACATCTATTTTTCCAATAAAACAACAAATCCGCCCCCCCCCCCCCCCTTTTTTTTTTCCTGTAATACATGCAGAAAGCCTGTTTACTAAATTTTGCTTTGGATCTGAGTCATACTTGGCCTTACATATCCTGTACCCAAAAAAAAGAATACACGGACGTGTGTGTGTATACATACGTATATGTACATATACACATAAAAACATACATATATACATACACACATGTGCAAACATAAAATAACCTTTTGTTCTATTTTTCCAATAAAACATCAAAATTTCCCCCTTTTTTAGGCAATACATGCATTGAAAGCCTGTTTTCTAAATGTTGCTTTGGATCTGATTCATACTTGGCCTTATCTTTCATATCTTGTACCCAGGAAAAAGAATATACACATAGATACATATATGTATACGTACACACACACATAAAACATACATATATACATACACACACATGCAAACATAAAATAACCTTTTGTTCTATTTTTTCAATAAAACATCAAAATTCCCCAATTTTTTTCCTGAAATACATGCAGAAAGCCTGTTTTCTAAATTTTGCTTCCTGTACCCAGCAAAAAGAATACACACACATAAACATACATATATACATACACACACGTACAACATACATACATGCATGTACACATACATACATATGTATGTAGACACGCATGCACACTCACCACATATATACTTATAGTAATGTGATATTTTACAGGTGTGGACATATGTGCACATGCTTCAAATGTGCAAACGAGTTGCATTGGAGAAACGACACCTGTCCAGTTTGCGATGCAGCAATCGAAGATGTTGTTCGAGCACATCCGGATACATAATAGCTTCACTGTATGTCATGGCAATTTTAACGGTTTGCCGAACAAGTTTTTACATGACTTGGTAGGGATAAAACAACATATCATTATATGACTTACTTCATAATAAGTATTTATGACCTTGTTTATACGGTATTTGTTATGATTCTCAAAGAGAGGAGTCGGTATTTTGTATGTGTCTTTATGTCATAAACATTTAGACACGGAGAAAATATTTTAAGAATTTTACTTCTTTCCATTTCTTTGTTCATTTATGTGAAATAGCATGCTTATGCATGGTCAACGGATACTTTCGGATGCGGATAGTGTTACAGTCGTATTGAAAATCATTTTCGGATATCCTTGGATATGGATGGATATTGGATAAATTATTCATTAACGATCGATAAATCAAGAATTATAAATAGAAAATTTTAGTTTAATATAATTTTTTTCAGTTCCATTGATTATGAAAATGTTAAAAGTAAACAAATATGATAATAAATAGTTTTGAACATTTAATAAACATTGCATATAATATAAACTACTAACTTAATAAAACAATAAATAAATATCTTTTATTTTACTAAAATATATAGAATGTAACTATAATTTGACAAAAACCGGATTATTTAGTTAGATTAGTACTTTATTTCAGTTCAGTTGAATCTATGCATGATACAGGTTTCTAACCCAACAAAAGATTAAAGGCATACTATAAGAATTCTCTCAGTAAGCTCGGTCTTCAGCAAGTTTACACATTAGGCTTTTGGTGATATTCGCCATTATGCATTTGGGCTGTCATTGGGCCTTCAAATTGGGGTTGGAATTTGTTTAAATAATATTTGCTCAAGAATCAGACTTTTTGACTGGATTTTAGAGAGCATTCATGAGAACTAGACCATATAGTTGATCCGTTCTGGCCTCAGAGTTGGGATATTTTGGTTGAATCTAAAAAACTATTATATGTCTGAACGGCTAAATGCAATTAATGATTAAAAATTTAACATGATTCTCATTTTTTGGGTATAAAAATCTTTAATATGGGCATGTATGATCCATGTCAAGGTTTGAGCATTATTAAAATACCTCTAGAATACGAAAGTATTTCTTTGCGCACTGCACGAATCTTTCAAAGAACCGATGCTTAGTTATTATAATCTGTGGGGCTAAGGCACGCACTAATATGGAAAACATTTTACAGGGCAATCAAACAATCGGCTAAAATCAATTTGCACAAAATCAATTTGCACGGCAAACGACCATCGTCCAACACAATTTTTCATGGTCATCGACCATTTAATTTCAGTAGTTGGATGGCTGATGGCTGTGTAAAATTGTATTGATTGACGGTTGTTTGCCATGAAAAATAAGTAGAAACCGATATCTTAGGTAGCCTCTTAAAAAGTCTCGTATTAGGAGGAGTATAAACTAAAATTGTCTGGTATATTTACATTTTAGCAATATTATTAGTAAGCATTTTTGATGGTGCATTTAGTAGCATCTTGTGTTGTATGGAATAAAAGACCGTGATTGATTAGTTAATTGTTAACAATCGCTTAAAAGCAATTTTGTAACACTTCTAATTTTAAATAGCATTATTCAGGAGATTTAACTAGATAAATTAAATAGAATAATGTAGAGACTAGAGTGATAAGGGAGTTGACATTTGAAAACTAAATAAGGTCATGCCTTAACTAAATTAATTAATGAGAAAGAATTATGACTTAGAAACTTAAGAGAATAAGACAAGGGCAATATGGGAATAGCCGAACCCCATAACCCTTAAAACCCCTTACCATATTCTCATTTTCATTTACATTCCTGCAAAACAAAAACATAAATAAAAGAAAAACAAGGCCGACTATATCCCTAGGAGAAGAGATTAAAAATCAATTAGAGGCTAAGATTCAGGGTAGGAAGATTAAAGTGCAGAACAAATCTCAAGTTCCTTATCCAAACAAGATGAATAATGATCTAAACCATCTCATATTAGTCATCTTGAATATTTTAATTTGGGTATGAGGTTTAAAACCGTATGATTGGATGAATGATGACATGTCTTTATTTAAATGCCATCTTATAATCTAAACAAGGATTTTGTGGGATAATATAGTTTGGTTATAAGGCTAAAGTCATGCAGGATGAATTCCAAACACCATGATTTTTGAATATGTTATGTAAAACGTTATTTTGGAGATGAGTTTAAATTTTCATATTATTTCCAAGTATGGATAATTTATTATGAATTTTCGAGTAAAAGAAATGGATATTTCGGGTTTTAATCAATTTAAGGAATTAATTATTTATCTTCGTGCCGAAAATTTTATATGATAAAGGTATTATCATTTTTGAATTTATGTAAATTTATGAGATTTTTGTCAAGGGATTAGGGTGACTTTGGATTTAATGAGAAAGATTAGTATTTAACGATTAATTAAATACAAGGTTCAGTTAATAATTTTTGATTAAATATTGGAACATTAAGAACTACATGTGGCAGCAAATTCTTAACAGAATTTTGTAAAGATTTTTGTTGTCCAATAGAAAATTTACAAAGTAAGGGGTTAGGTAAAAAGAAATTGCTTTACTTAGTTAAAAATCAGTTTTTATGATAATTACTACAACGCCACTTGCCTTTGAAAGCATTAATGCCTTCGAAAGCATTTGTTGGGCGAATTCTCACCCAGGAGACCATCAGTTCCTGACTGAAAGGGAATGCTTTTGGGCTTTCGAAGTGCCGATAATATGTTGATTGATTCGATGATTATTCGCGTGTACCCAAGACCAATAGGCGTCAGTTCCATCTTGGATCGCAGTCTCCATCCTCGTTCGGCGATACCCCACAAGCTCCATTCGGCACCTCCGTGGACACAGCCCCATTCGGCACCTCCATGTACCCAAGTCATTCGGCGTCTCCATGTGCCATGATCCATCCGGCAGTCCCATGCTCCTTCACCCATTCGGTATAGCCGGTCCAAGCCCCGCCGAATACCACCACCGGACCACTCTATTGCCGAACCACCTTCCCATCACATCTCCTCCGGACCAACCTCTCCAATATCCACCCATCACCGGACCACCATAGCCGGACCAGGCACCACCGGTCCAAACTCCAACATCTCCCTACCGAACGAGGCTACCACCGGTCCAACCTCACCACCGAATGAACCTCGCCGAACCAGACAACTGCCAGTCCAGATCGCTTCAGCCCGGGCCCACCAGCAGTTATATACTTCCAAGACCCCTGCCCCCTACCTCATTCTATAAATAGAGGGGCAGGGGTACAACAATGGCAGACAAGTTTGAGAGCTCAAGCAAGGAAGGAACTTTCAAACTACTTTCATATACTGATATACGAAGCATTGTACCTGTAATCTGAAAGAAAGAAGATAATAACATATAAAGTGGACGTAGGCACATTCTGGCCGAACCACTATAAATCTGTGTGTCTTTTACATTTCAGCCCCTATTTCTTTCATATTAATATACTCATCTAAAATCATTGAAAATCACATATAATCAACTAAATAATACGACTTGGAGGTGTTTGTCCATTTTTTGTGCAAACATTTTTGGTGCTTTCACTGAGAATTGAACTCAAGCTTCATCTTCTCCCACTCAACCTTCTTCCTAACAACATCACTCGTTGCTTAGAAATCATGCCTTCCAAACAGAGAAGGGATGTTAACAAAGGAAAGAACATCGCAACTAGCAGCCTTCCAGATCCAGCAATCACAGATCAGCCCACTTCAACAGCAGTACCAGATGAAAATCAGGAAAATCCAACTGGTCCCGCAACGGAACAACCAATCACTAGGGCAGATCTGGACAGGGTTGTGGCTGAAGTAACTAACCGCTTCACATCCCAACAAGAAACTTTGGTGGACCAACTCATGACACGCTTAAGGGATGCTGAAGAGTCCAACCGCAACACTGAATCATGGGGTGAATCCCAATCCGGAGGATCCCGGAGGCAACAAAGGTCTTCACTCTTCGAACAAGCTATCAACAGGAAAAACGATGATAGGGGCCGCGCCCGGACTCAGCCCGAATTCCGACTCGAGGAAGCCCTTGGAACCGAACCTAGCGGGGGAGGCACCAGGCGAGGGTCGGATGTAGCTGAGCCAGTCATGCCACCTAATCATAGAAACCCCGCTGAACGGAGCCGAGCTAGAACCCAGCCCGAAGTTGACCCCATGGATGTGCTCGAAACAGAACCCCACAGGGGAAGATCAAGGCAGGGGGCAACTGTAGCTGGTCCTAGCGTGCATCCAAGCAGCCAGAGACAACCACTGGATAATGCTAGAGGTGATAGACTATACCATCCCTACAGGTCATCCGGACGAGATAGATCCCGCAGGGAAGAACCGAGCTCATTTTTGTCCGCTCCAAGTTCTGACGAGCGGATGGCACGATTATTCAGAGAATGTGTCCAACGGGAGCAAAGGGACCGGGGAATAGGCGCTAGGGTCACCAGTCCCTTTACCCGAAATATCGAAACTGCCATCACTCCCCGGGAATGGTAAATGCCAACCATGGAACCTTACAAAGGAACTTCCGACCCCATCGTACACCTGCAGAGATACACCCAGCATATGCTCATGAGTGGAGCAACAGAAGGAGTATTATGTAAATGCTTTCCGCTATTCCTATCAGATCTAGCTACCTCCTGGTTCTGCCATCTACCCCAAGGATCCATCGGCTCATGGGAGATGTTAAAAGAAAGGTTTATTAGCCAGTTCCGCATCCATGTGGAACAACCCAAGGATGCTTATTCTCTATCCAATGTCAAACAGAAATCCGGAGAGACGCTGCAACAATATCTAACACGGTTCAACGCCACAGCGGCAGCAGTTCAAGATGCCGATGAAAAACTCACTCTAATGGCCCTCTGTAGTGGTGTACATCCAGACACCAAGTTTGCCAGAAGATTAACTAAGGAAAAACCAGCTACCTTGCCTGATTTCTTCCATGAAGCTGGAAAGTATATGAGACTTGAAGACGCTGCTACGGAGAGGCAGTCAGGGCAACAAGGCAAGATAGTTCAGGACAAGGTTCCCACTGCAGCTAAGGACGCTCGAAGAAATGAATCTAGAGACAATGCTGGGGGCAGAAAGGTTGAGAAGCGCCAATATCGACCAGGGCCAAGATTTGACTCCTACACTCCTTTGAATGAAACAATCGAAAACATCTACCTAGCCACTCAGGGCGAACTCGGATACAAGCGCCCCCCGCACAAGAAAGAATCAGATAACGCACTCAAGTCCGGAAAGTTCTGTCGCTTCCACGAATCCCACGGACATGACACCAATGAATGCCACCATCTTCGGGACTTGATCGAAGAACACATTAGAAGAAGAAGACTGGAACGTTATGTGAAAGGTCAGAACAGGACTCCAACTCCTGCCAATGAGAACTCAAAGCAACCCCTCCCAGAAGTAGGCGGAGGGAATCGCAACAATCACAACACCAGTGGCTCTAGTCAAGAGAAGATAGTAGTCCTTACCATCTCAGGAGGACCACACATTGCCGACAGAAGTTGGGCAGAGATGGAAAGGTACGGCAAGTCGCTTAGAAATGCCGAAGGATATGTTAACTCCATTACGGAGGAACGCCACCCGAAACGAAAAGAAAACAATGACATTGTATTCAGTAGGCATGATTTGGAAGGGAGACAGTACCCACATATGGATCCCATGGTCATCTCTGCCTGGTTTGGTCCAGCTAAAGTTTTTCGGATTCTAATAGACACGGGAAGCTCCGTAAATATCCTGTTCAAACATGCTTTCGACAAAATGAAATTATCAATGAAGGATGTATCCCCCTGTGACAAACCACTGCACGGTTTCACTGGAGATGCAAAAATGCCCCTCGGGCGACTTGACCTCTTCGTCGAAATAGGAAGTCATCCCCGCTCCGTTGTGCGAAAACAAACGTTCGTACTAATAGAAAACCACTCGGCTTACAACGCTTTCTTGGGAAGACCAGCCTTGTCTGACTTTCAGATTGTATTAGCCCCTTGGTGCCTGAAAATGAAATTTCCAACAGACAACGGAGTAGGAGAAGTAGAAGGAGATCAAGATGCCGCCCGAGACTGCTACGTAACTGAACTTCGCAATAACCGCAGAAAGAATAAAGGAAAAGATGCAGAGACTATTCTCTGCATGAAAAGCTTGGAGGCATAGCAACTAAAGAAAGCCCCTCCTCTTCGATACACAAGCGATCCCTTCAATGAACTAGACCCCAGGGATAAAGAGGAGGAGGCTACCACCGAGCCTGCAGAGGCTATGGAGTTCGTATCGGTAGATAAGCATGATTCAAGTAGATTATTAAAAATCGGATCTCAGCTGAAAACGGAATTGAAGGATCAACTCATTGACTTCCTCCGCCACAACTTAGATGTATTTGCGTGGACCCATGCCGATATGACAGGAATCTCCCCAGACATAGCATGCCACATGTTGAACATCGATCCCACCAAGGTACCAGTAAAGCAGAAAAAGAGGAGCATGGGGGCAGAGCGATCAGCAGCCCTTGATGAGGAAGTAAAAAATCTACTTGCTAATGGCTTCATACGAGAAGCCATCTACCCAGAATGGATCGCTAACCCAGTGCTAGTAAAAAAGGCCAATGGAAAGTGGCGAACATGTATTGACTTCTCCAATCTGAATGACGCTTGCCCGAAAGACTGCTTCCCACTTCCCCGAATTGACCAACTCGTAGACAGCACAGCTGGGCACGAACTCCTATCTTTTATGGATGCATACTCCGGATATAACCAGATCCCCATGCACGCTCCCGATCAGGACCACACTAGCTTCATCACCGACCGCGGATTATATTGTTACAAAGTCATGCCTTTTGGACTCAAAAATGCTGGAGCTACCTATCAACGCCTCGTCAACAAAATGTTCGCAGAACTGATAGGACGAACTATGGAAGTATATGTGGATGACATGTTGGTGAAGTCCAGGAAAGCCGACGACCATGTAAGCCATCTGGACGATATGTTTCGGGTACTTCGCCGATATGGAATGAAGCTGAATCCTCTAAAGTGCTCCTTCGGAGTATCATCGGGAAAATTCTTAGGATTCATCGTCCACGCCAGAGGAATCGAAGCAAACCCTGAACAAATCCGGGCTTTAAAAGAAATAAGGATACCTTCCACTCGAAAAGAAATGCAGAGCCTAAACGGAAAGGTGGCCGCCCTAAGCAGATTCATTTCCAAGGCAACTGACAAGTGTGTCCCTTTCTTCGAAGCACTCAAGAAAGACAAAGGGAGGTTCGAGTGGACCGACGAATGCTTAAAAGCCTTCCTCAACCTAATCGAACACCTTCAGAGACCACCAGTACTCTCAACTCCAAATGAAGGTGAAGTGTTATACCTATACCTCGCTGTATCATCTCATGCTCTAAGCGCCGCCTTGGTAAGAGAAGAAGACCGCACACAACGCCCGGTTTACTTTGTAAGTAAGAGATTTACAGGGGCAGAGGCCAGATATCCTAAACTTGAGAAATTAGCATATTGTTTATTGATCGCGTCACGAAAACTGCGACACTACTTCCAGTCTCACTCCATCAGGGTTCTAACCGATCAACCACTAAGACAAGTGCTCCATCGTCCTGACACTTCTGGGCGACTCCTCAAATGGTGCATCGAACTAAGTCAGTATGATATCACCTACCATCCTCGCGCCGCTATCAAAGGACAAGCCATGGCTGATTTCATTGCCGAATTCACTATCAACGAAGGCAAGGAACAATCCGAAGTAGCAAAAAACATCAAGTGGAACCTCTTTGTAGACGGAGCATCGAACGAACAAGGCTCGGGGGCAGGTATTGTGATCATCACCCCCAGGGGAAGAAAGTTGTACTATGCATTAAGATTGGAGTTCACGGCCACTAACAACGATGCTGAATATGAAGCAGTAATAGCGGGATTGGAACTGGCCCTAGAAATTGGAATCAATTCCTTATGTATTCATAGTGATTCTCAGCTTATCGTAAACCAGGTACTAGGAGAATTCCAGACTCGAGGAGAACGACTCACAGCATACCTAAAGAAAACCAAACTGCTGCTCGATCAATTGGACCATTATCTAATCAAACACATTCCTCGAGAAGAAAACCAAGAGGCAGATGAACTTGCAAAGCAAGCTAGTATGAAGAACAGCACCATTTCCGGAGCACTAGCAATCTCAAGGCAGCTAGCCCCAAGTTTCGAACAAGTGAATCTGATAACTGCAATCGAAGAAGGAACCTGGATGACTCCTATCCGGAAATATTTGCAAGATGGCATACTACCCGACAGGCGTGACGAAGCCAAGAAGATCTTGAGAAAAGTTCCCCACTACACAGTACAAGAAGGCATCCTCTACCGGCGTGGCTTCTCTAGCCCCTTATTAAGATGTGTCGCCGGAAGGGAAGCCAAGGAGATATTAACAAACATCCATCAGGGAGGATGCGGAGATCACACTGGAGGACAGACTTTGACAAGAAAGATACTCCGATATGGATATTACTGGCCCACACTAAACAAAGATGCCCTAGACTTCGTTAAGAAATGCGACAGATGTCAGAAGTTCGCCAAGATTCCTCGACTGCCCACAAACGAAATTACTCAAATGACTAGCCCTTGGCCCTTTGCTGTATGGGGAATTGACTTAATTGGCGAACTGCCAACGGGCCGAGGCGGAGCCAAATATGCTATAGTGGCAGTCGATTATTTCACCAAATGGGTGGAAGCGGAACCTTTAAATAAAATATCTTCAGCAAAAGTTATCAACTTCTTGATCAAAAACATTCTGTGCAGGTATGGAGTCCCCCTCAAGATCGTATCAGACAACGGGCTCCAATTTGACAGCGAAGAATTTGCCGACTGGTGCCAAGAGCATGGAATTCATAAAAGCTTCTCATCAGTAGCTTACCCTCAGGCAAACGGACAAGTTGAAGCTGTCAACAAAATTCTCAAAACCCTAATCAAGAAGAAACTTGAAAAGTCAAAAGGCGCTTGGGTGGACGAACTTCCTACGGCACTATGGGCATACCGCACATCTTTCAGAACATCAACGGGACATACTCCTTTCTCTTTGGCATATGGATCGGAGGCAATGCTCCCAGTTGAGACTGTTGTGCCTTCTCACCGTAGGATCCACTACAACCCAGAAGAAAACGAAGAACTCCTTCTCATGTCTTTGGATCTGATTGAGGAAAGGAGGAACGACGCAGCACTCAAAGCAGCAGCTCACAAACAAAAAGTGGCAGCACTATACAATTCCAAAGTCAAACATCGCAGCTTACAAGAAGGAGATCTTGTCCTCAGGCGAATCTTTCCGCGCCCCGGGGCACTGGACCCCATCTGGGACGGACCATATGTAATTCACAAAGATCTCCACAACGGAGCTTACATTTTGTCAACAGTGGACGGAGAGGTGTTCCAGAGGGCATGGAACATCCGACACCTCCGTCGATACTTTTCTTAACTTGTACTGCCCATATGAAGTGAATTAACAAAGAGAATCAGTGGACGTAGGCATTTTCGTGCCGAACCACTTTAAAAAATCTTGTCTCTTTTTAACTTGTTCCTTTATGTCTTGGCTACTTGTTAAGTTTTATCCCTTTCTGTTGAACAAAATCCTATGGCATCTCCACTCAAGACGCACCGCGGCCTCATCTGGACTAGGCCTAACAGGTACGCTACGATTCTATGCACTCGCCAATGAGACTCTTTTGCTCCAGCATCCCTCTGCTGCGGGTTAACTCATTGCGCGCCTGCCCTCAAAGCCAACTGTAATGAGCCGATTATAAGTCATCATAAAGGCCGACTATAGCCGATGGCAGCTCATTACGGCGTTCGGCTCGCCGGTAACTGTGAACCTACTTTAAGCCCCAACATAAGGTGTGGCCAGCCAGGGGTAGTTCACGGCCAACGGCACCTACGCTAGCCGGCCACGGTAAATCGAATAATACCCACGATTACGGACCATAATGGTTCGGGTAGTTACCGTGCGCGATCTCGGCTCCGATGTGTCTTAAGTGCGGCTGTGGTAAAAAAGAAAACTCCCCGCGGAGGCGTAAGATGGGTGACAAATGTCTCCAAGACCCACAGCTAGGGAAAGTGACTACAAAACCCGTTTGCCACGAACTTAAGCACATCGACGGCCTTCCGTGACTGGAAGTTTTACTTTTACTATATTTCCATTTCACTTAAATATTTTTCTCCTATCCTGTATAACAAACTCTAAAGTACAGGAAACCAAATAGGAAGCATTCACTCATGAGGCTCCAAGCCTGCGTGCTGGGTGGCAGGGCGCTCAGCTATACCCGTGAACAATTACACAAGACACTCAAAGCTACCGCCTGCGAATAAAGCATAAAGGGCGGTACTCTCTTCTCTTGTACATAAATGCGTAACTATAGCTTATTCATACACTGACATTGCAAAACGTGAAATTATATTTCAAGCAAAAACTTAACATCAAACACAACTGGAATCACAGGCATATACATAATTATACTTCTCACACAGCACATAAAGATAGCAACAACATTTAAACATGACAAAATCAGCTTATATTATAAGATCACACGAAGTTATTCTTTGCAAATAATTTTATTACAGTTGCATATCAAAGACTAACATGAACAGTGATAAAAAAGAAACAAAAAGATGGCAGATGCATCCACACTCCATCACCAACTCCCCCAGCCTACTTAGCCGCAGGATCAGAGCCCCCAGCATGTGGATCTGAAGTCCCACCTGTCCAGATCAGAGGAGGAATTCATTAAACGAACGATCAAGTTATGAAAACACGGAAAGAAAAGAAAGGGAAAAGAATAACTCACCAGCATCCGCCGCTTGATCCTCATCATCCAACTGCACGCCCGCTTCCTCTGCAGCGAGTAGCCGCATCCCCTCCTTCACCGCCGCTTGCTCCTCCTTTGAGAACTGAGCAGTAACCGCACTCAAGTTGAAAGCCTCTCCGCCTTCCTTACCCGCATTCACCCTGGCCTCCTCTAAAGCCTGGAGATACACCTTGGCCATGACCCGAGGGTAATCGTCCATCCAAGACAAGCCGCCCTCCTTCCAAGTGTGGAAGTACATATCCTGCAACATCTCATCCATCATCCCCTCGTTTTCCTCAAACTCCCTCACCCGGGCCTCGGAAGCTTGCAACTTGGCGATGGCGACGTCCCTCTCTGATTGGTATCTCAAGCAGTCAGCCTGGAGTGACCTCCTCATTTCCTCTTCCTTCAACTTGAGGGACCTCCTCATCTCCTCCATCTCCTCCTTCAACTCGGCCTGAGCCATCTCCGCAGCCTCGAGCCTCCCTGACAACTCCTCTACCCGCTCGAGATCCGCATTTCGAACCTCATCCACCGTTGCGATAGCTATGTTAATCCGTTCCCTGCAAGCGACCTCCATCTTCCGTAATTCCGCCCTACTGGCCTTCTCCATGGTCTCTTTCAGACGCTTGGAGGCTTCCTCATGCTGGGAAATCTGGATGGCTTGGTCGGCAAGTTGCTTGGCCTGATCGGCAACCTTTAACCTCAACCGAATGTTAGCACTCCCGATCTCTTCCCCGGCCTTGACCAACTTAGCATGATGCTCCATTAACTTCTTGGTCTCTGCGGCCACCCGGTCGATATTAGCCTTGGCCTCATCCCCCATGGTGACTACCCGTGTAGTAAGTAAATCAAGATCTAAAGATTTGGCCTCGTCCAGCACTCTTACCATGGGGTTGCGGGGAAGGAGGTGCTCGCCCGTGGTCTCATCGAATGAAATGTCCCGAAAACTTGGGTCTAAATCAGGATGGCCGGCAAAAGGGTCACGAGGCACGGGGCGAGGCATATCGGGACGCCTTATATGAATGACAGTAGAACTCTTGGAAGGAGGAGGAGGGGGGCAGGGCTCCGTGCTCTCCTCCGTAGTATCACGAGGAGGCTGAGTAGGGGGAGGCAGAGTAGGAAGCTGCGAAGCAGAAGAAGACTCAAATAAGGAACGGCTCCGCTTCCTTTTCTGAATGCCCTCTTCGATGACCCCAAGAAGAGGGCGGTACTTGACTACGTCCCCAGTGCGATCAGTAGAAGGTTTCGCGGAAGCTCTCCTCGACTTAAATTGTTCAAGACGATGTCGAACATCCGACGTTTTAACTGCCTGGCCTGCCCCTGGAATAAAGAACAAGTGTTACGAACATACAATAATCCGCAATTCAGAAAATGTGCTAAGTTAAAAAGAAAGAAAAGTGAGGAGACACATTTATTATACAAACCCGGCGGAGGAGTGGGAAACTGCAATAAGTCCTGGATCTCATTCCAGGACGGAAGTGAACCGTAAAAAATTTCTAAGTCCCTATCGAAAATGGAATCGGCAGAAGACAAAAGTTCACCTTGCGTCGCCGGAGTCACCCTAGCTGAAGCCACAGCTTTGCCGGTTTCCTTTGCCTTCTCCGTTTCTTTCTCCTTTTCCTTCTCCGTTTCCGACTCTCCCTCCGACTCCCCGAAAGCCCGACGGAGAGCCTCATCCAGTTCGAGGTCTTGTTCAGAGGTTAGAGCAGCAACACCACTACCACCTTGACCATCGCCATCTCCTCTACCCTCCGACCCTTCTCCAACTTCGCCTCCTTCCTCCTCTTCCACACCTTCCTCCTCCGGGACAGTCGGGCAAGTACTTGGAGAAGGGCCATCGGACTTCTTCAGTTTCTTCCCCCCAACCGCAGGACGCGCTGCGAAAGGCTCCCTCTTACCGCTCTTTACCGTAGCCCCCTCCTTAGCTTTAGCAGCCCTCTCCTCAGCCGTATCCCTTTGCTTAACCACGGACTGGCGCGGTAAGATCAAATTATACTCCAAGAGGGTTGCGTTCCTGATCAAGAAAGAGGCCGACCGGTCCCGTGCCGGAATAGCCTTTAGTTCAGCAGCCATTCGCACTAAGGAATCGTCCTCCACGACTGCAATACCACCTGTCGCTAGCCAGAAATAGAAGCATGTCAGAAAAAACACTACAGTCAAAACACATGAAAAATATAAATGAAATCAATCTTACAGCCGGAAGTGAAAAGGCGGAAAGAAACAGCATCGTCCTTGACGAAGAACCACTCTTTCTTGAACATGGTGAACTTGGAATACAAGTCCAGAACTGGTTTGAAGGGCACGGCCGCCTCCAGACTAATATACGGAGACCCCTTCTTATAGCCTCTAAGGTTGTACAAGTATCGGATTTCCCGGTTAGAAGGAGGACGCCCGTACCTCCTCTGGAAGATAACAAAGAGGCTCACCAGGATGGCATATGAGTTAGGCTGGAGCTGGAAAGGAGCCACCTTCAAATAGGTGGTGAAGCTTACTATCCAAGCGTTGATAGGGGGGATAGCGCCGCACATGCAATGGTATCTGCTAAAAGCGAAGTAGCCCTCGGGAGGATTATATGGCATCACCCCATCTCCTGGCAGCGGCATAAGAGCCCTATCTATCCCAAAGGAACGGGATATGACGTCAAGTTGCTCCTCCTTTAAGGAGCTAGGAAAGCAATCAGGGGGGGAGATCAAAAGTTCCTATGGACCATATCCATCCACTAGAGACCTTGGAATGGGTCGATGTTGCTCGGATCCTGATTGGACTGGGGGCAAGGAAGAAGAGGGCTCTCTTGTGCCTCTAGATTTCTTTCTGTCTGATCGTGTTTCCGCTTTGCGAGACATTTTCTGCAGCACAAGAAAAACACGGTGTTAGAGCAAGAAGTATAGAAAGATAAACAAGCAAGTATCTAAAGAAAGCATATAAAAGCATAAGATTCCGCTCAAGGTTCAAGTATGAAGTCTCATTCGGCGGTGCAAGACGAGTTCATTCGGCACCAAACTCCAATGCTCATTCGGCATACATGTCGTTCGGCATGCATGTCATTCGGCATATCTCATTCGGCTATTCAATACACTCCGTACACATTCGGCAAACAGGGCCATCCGGTGGCAAAGGTTCATTCGGCAGAAAGTATACATACCTGGTTCGGTATAAGCTGGTTCGGCGAAGACTTTGGTTCGGCAGCACAATATGATTCGGCTCTACTCGTTCGGTAATGAAAAACGAGGGGGGTACGGCCTCTATATATAGGCGAGCTCAGGACCGGACCAAGGCATTCGACATACCGGACCGAAAGAAAACCGAATGGAACTATCCATACCGGACCAGCCTCCAACCGAATGAAACCTGTGCCAACTCGAACCCGAACGAAGCTACCTCTACCAGCAGAAACCAGAAACAGGGGGCACGCAGGCGCTTCACTCAGATAAGTACCGAACTCTAGAACTAACTAATAAAATAAGATTATGATAACGGTGAATAAGTCGTAAAATCCTCACCGACGTGGATTAAATCGTTTACACGTGTACGCGACCTCGAATGGTCCATAGGCACGCTCTGAATGGTTGTTAACCCTACCATCGTGGGAATTTACACTTTGACACGCATTCTTAAGCCCAGCGGTCATATGGATATTTGATAATTATGAAATGGCTAAGCTACTTACACATGTACGGGGTTGCGAACGATCCCTAGGCATGCTCTGAGCTGGCAATAAACCATCTTCACAAACATAAACCGGGCATCGACGATGCCAAGCCCCTTCGGGGCTCACTCTCTCGTCCTGAACGGCACAGTTCACTTCATCTCGAATATTTCGATCATGAACGGTCGTTATTTGAAATCATACTGAAACCGTAAGTCCCTTTGCAGGACATCAACAAGATACGAACATCTAGCCCATGGCGTTACAAAACGAGCCTTCCCACCACAGAAAAACAAAGCGCGGCACATGCAAGCACGTACCCCACTTTGGGGGGCAAATGTTGGGCGAATTCTCACCCAGGAGACCATCAGTTCCTGACTGAAAGGGAATGCTTTTGGGCTTTCGAAGTGCCGATAATATGTTGATTGATTCGATGATTATTCGCGTGTACCCAAGACCAATAGGCGTCAGTTCCATCTTGGATCGCAGTCTCCATCCTCGTTCGGCGATACCCCACAAGCTCCATTCGGCACCTCCGTGGACACAGCCCCATTCGGCACCTCCATGTACCCAAGTCATTCGGCGTCTCCATGTGCCATGATCCATCCGGCAGTCCCATGCTCCTTCACCCATTCGGTATAGCCGGTCCAAGCCCCGCCGAATACCACCACCGGACCACGCTATTGCCGAACCACCTTCCCATCACATCTCCTCCGGACCAACCTCTCCAATATCCACCCATCACCGGACCACCATAGCCGGACCAGGCACCACCGGTCCAAACTCCAACATCTCCCTACCGAACGAGGCTACCACCGGTCCAACCTCACCACCGAATGAACCTCGCCGAACCAGACAACTGCCAGTCCAGATCGCTTCAGCCCGGGCCCACCAGCAGTTATATACTTCCAAGACCCCTGCCCCCTACCTCATTCTATAAATAGAGGGGCAGGGGTACAACAATGGCAGACAAGTTTGAGAGCTCAAGCAAGGAAGGAACTTTCAAACTACTTTCATATACTGATATACGAAGCATTGTACCTGTAATCTGAAAGAAAGAAGATAATAACATATAAAGTGGACGTAGGCACATTCTGGCCGAACCACTATAAATCTGTGTGTCTTTTACATTTCAGCCCCTACTTCTTTCATATTAATATACTTATCTAAAATCATTGAAAATCACATATAATCAACTAAATAATACGACTTGGAGGTGTTTGTCCATTTTTTGTGCAAACAGCATTGATGCCTTCAAAAGCGTACAATTCAGCATGCCTTTGAACACTAAGTGATAAGGGTGTCGCTGTAGTTAACACATGCTAGAATGAAGGCAGAAGGGTCCTTCTGCACCAATCAATTGTGTCGAATGGGTCCCCCCGCATACATATACCTTAATAAGTGTGCAATGCCACATTAATTGGTTTAGCTATCATGGAAGAACCGTTCGCATTAGTAGATAGTGTCGAAATGGTTGCTTCCACTCTTATATGCTCCGCAAGTATGTTAATCAATGAAGACGGAAGAAATGTGCCCCACCAATCAATGGTTTTGACATCGTATCTTCCGCAACTTTATACTTGAATAAGTCCACTAGTGCAGAAGGTTAATAGTGTCGAAAGGGTATGTCTGCATGCATGTTTAACCAAGAGGTGGAAGGGTTGTGCCGCACCCAATCAGTGGTGTCAACAGGGTCCTTTTGCAGGGTTTCAAAGAAGTAGTGGAAGGGGCTTTCCAAATTGCTTTAGAAATGAATTCGAAAGGTTCCACCGCTAGAGTAGAGTGGTGAAAGGGGTATAACCGCTTGTTTCTAACCCATTAGTTAAATGGAAGGGTACGGAGGGCTTGTTTGCTCCATGATGTTGAAAGGGAGAGTGACAGAGGGTAACTTCTGATGTCATAATGATCCAAAGGATATCGTCGAAAGCCTTAGTTTTAAAATTAGAGAACCCAATCTCATTTTTAAGTAAACACGTAGCAATGTAAAAGGGTTTTGAAATGTAATTTAACTTTGAAATAGTAAAGGAAGCTTTCCTTAGTAAATTGATATGTTAAGACATTGAGGAGACTTTGAAATACCTTAACTGCTTTTAGTAACTTCGAAGTACCCTTAAATGCTTTTAGTGCCCCTGACTTTTTCTTTGAGTGGTTGGTTTTGCCTTTCGGGCTAAACAATGCGCCTGCATATTTTGTAGATCTCATGAACCGTGTTTTTCGAGACGTTATTAATAAGTTTGTGTTAGTTTTCTTTGATGGCATCCTTATCTACTTCAAATCGGAGGAGGAGCATAAACATCATTTGGAAATGGTGTGGAGACATTGAGGAGACATGTCCTGAAGGAGAAATTTTCTAAGTTCCATTTTTGAAAATCGAAGGTAAGATTCTTAAGACATATTGTGACGGGAGAAGGTATTTCAGTAGGTCTAGCAAAGGTAGAAGCTGTTCAGGAATGGAAGCAACCGCGGACTACTTTCGTGGTTCGAAGTTTCTTAAGTTTGTTGGATACTATACGAGGTTTATTTAAGATTATTCCAAGATTTCCTCCCATTTGACTAAGCTGACTAAGAAGGTGAAGAAATTTGTATTGACCCCTAAGTGTTAAGAGGCATTTCTGGAATTGAAGAAGAGATTGACCATTGCACCAGCTTTAGCTGTTCCAGATGGAAATGGTGGGTTCACGGTTTACACGAATGTGTGTCGAGTGGGACTTGGTGCTGTTTTGATGCAACATGGAAGAGTGATTGCGTATGCAAGCATGCAGTTGAAGCCTCATTAGAAGAACTATACTACACATGACTTGGAGTTGCTAGCTATTGTCTTTGCATTAAAAATGTGGAGACAATACTTGTTGGGTAAGGATCCTTCTATTCCTCTTAAATTCTTTCCAATCTTTAGAGATTTTAGGAGTAAGTTTTTTTTCTTCTTAAATTAGGTGAAAAATTCAAGCTCTTTACGAATCATAAATCCCCAAATACTCAAAAGGATCTGAACCTAAGGAAACAGGGGTGGTTAGAGTTTCTGACAAATATTTTCCTAAGATCAATGACTTGTTCGATTGAGGTCATACACAAGAGTGAAATTAACTACCTTATAGTAAACAGTCAAGTGAGAACGTGTGGTATATGATGCACTTTTGTCACTGATTTGGTTACTATAAGGTAGTTAATTTCACTCGTGTATGAACTCAATCGTACAAGTCCGGAATTAACCGAAAGGTAAACGCATGTGTCCTATACCACATGTTTTACTAAATCATTTAATTCTCTTTTTCATACGCTCGAAGAGTGCAAAAATAGTATATTTTATATAGAATTTTTTTTTGATAAAACTAGTTTTAAAATATTTTTTGGAAAAGTTTTGCAAATTTTTGGCTTTGAAATTATCTTTATTATAGAGAATATATATATCTAAAATATTAAAAAATAATTATAAACTTATGTAAAACATTTATTTTGAACGCCTTTAGATATATGTATTCTCTATAATAAAGAGAATTTCAAAGCCAAAAATTTGCAAAATGTTTTCAAAATTTGTTTTAAAACTAGTTTTCTCAAAATAAATTATTTTCTATATAAAATACACTATTTTTGCACTCTTTGAGCCTATGAGAAATAGAATTAAACGATTTAGTAAAACAAGCGGTATGGGACAGATGCGTTCACTTTTTCGGTTAATTCCGGACTTGTTCGGTTGAGGTCATACAAAAGAGTGAAATTAACTACCTTATAATAACCAAATCAGTGACAACAGTGCATCCCATATCACGCGTTCTCACTTGACTGTTTACTATAAGGTAGTTAATTTTACTCTTGTGTATGACCTCAATTGAACAAGTCATTGATCTTAGGAAAATATTTTTGATATTAATGATTTTGATTACTAGTGTGGCATTGGCTAACATCTAGTAAACCGATAAGTGAGAACATGTAGTACGGGACGCACTATTTACACTATTTGGGTTCCTATCCGAGAGTTTGTGACACATTCTCGAGTTATTGTCAGTACTGGACCTTCGGGTGATTTGTCCTTGGGATGTTGCCCTTTGGGGTGTTTTGTCCATTGAGACGTATTTATCCTTCGGGATATGGTCCTTCGGGTTGTTTTGTCCTTGGGGATGTTTGTCCATTTGAGACGTGGCACCCTTATTTTGAGAGACAGTACTTGGCGGGTTTCAGCCTGTTAACGCTAAAATTTGAACGCTAACACCCCGGTGTATGAAGTGAGATTGTGAAAGCACCACCCGATAGCTCGGGAACAGATTATAAGCAGATAATAGCGAAAAAGCAGTAAACAACAACAATTTTATAGTGGTTCGGCTTAAGAGAGAGAGCCTACGTCCACTTTGAATATCTTTATTGACGATTTGATTACAAGTCGATGCAATTACACTTTGATTACAACACACTTCGAGTTACAAGTGACTTAGAACAAGTAGCCTAAACTTCAATGTCGATCCAAATCCTTGAACTCATGTTGGACATGTATGATTTCTTCGTGAAGTTCCTTGAGGCGTTCTTTATATCTCAAAAGCTTTAAGTATTGAAGTAGTTCAGAATGCAGCAGAGTAACGGCGCTTGAAATGAATGAGCCAAAAGTTCCTTCAATGTTGGAGATAGCCATGTATTTATAGGAGTTTTCAGCCCTGAGTCGTGAGTCGTGTTCGACTCATACTTGACTCGTGGTCGAGTCAAATTAGGTCATGGCCGACTCATCGAACCAAGCCCTTAGTTTCTCCATGGCCCATCCCTTTGCTAGATTTTAAGCTAAGTCCTGAGTCGCTTACGAGTCAATCCTCATTGGCATAGGCACTGTGGCAATGGACTACGACTCAATGGCTTTAAGTCGTGGACGAGTCATTCTGAGTCATGAGTCGTTAAGTCGTTAACGACTTATCAGGTAGCGGTATATAGGTGAAGCGACTTAGGGACTCTTCTTCTTAGGTCGTTAATCCTCTTGAGTCGTTTCTTATGATGAGTCGTGGACTTATTGAGTCGCTGAGGTGATAGTCTTGATGAGTCGGTAATGCACTGAGTCGGCCTGCCTTGTGAACCGTTAACCCCTTGAGTCGTCCTATCCCTCTAAGTTGCCTTGAGCCTTAACTCGTCAGCCAACTGAGTCGCTACCAGTTGAGTCGGTAAAACCCTGAGTCGGTCTGCCCCATAAACCACTAACTAGTTAAGCCACTCTGCTCCTCTAAGGCATTAACTCGTTGAGTCGGTAACTTACTGTGTCGGCCTGTCTCATGAACCGTTAATCCCCATGAGTCGTTCCATTCCTTTAAGTCGCCGCGAACCTTAACTCGTTAGCTAATTAAGTCGTAAGCAGTTGAGTCGGCCTGAGTCTTAACTCGCTAATGAAAACGGGGTTAACACGGCCATTTTATAAGCACGAGCTATCTTTTGTGATGATTTCATGATTTATTGTGATTTTCCAAATGTATCGCCATTTCGAGATTATTTGGCCTTTTGAGCCGTATGAGACACTACCTTGTGGCAATTACATCTTTGGTTTGACGCATCACCTCGAGACTCAAGAGCAATTTAAGATACCTCGAAATAACCACCAACATTCTGAAGAATAGGAGATAACTAATAAGCCGAATCAGGATACCTAAGATATAGGATCCTTACAAAACATAGGATTCAGGTTTGATAATATGCAAGCCAATCCATCCCAAAATCAATTCAAATCCAAGATAGTGAATAACATGAAAATTCGCACAAAAAGAAAAACCACAAAGGTTAATCTCTATATTCTCACACAACATGCTAGTGTTGCGGATCCCCTCAATAGGATTCACAACCCTCAAAGAAGTAACAAGACAAGAAACATCCAATGATATAACAAACTCCTTCGATACAAATGAGTGTCAAGTACCCGTATCTAAGGGAACTCAAACAGATCAATCACGATTAAGACTATTCATAGGGTAAGATATCATTAACTCAATTATGGTATACTATGGAATTACAATACATTCCTAGACGTATTCCCAACTTATATCTTCCCCAAAGGACACTAAAAGGTTAAGGACACGATGATTAGAGAATATGTAATACTTATACTGTACTTTAATGTACTGTATTATATTTAGTGTTTTGTGTTTATCATATTTTGTTCTGAACTTAGCTCCGATACTAATGTCAAAAACAATGCTCAGATACCAAGCTGTGATGCCCCATACCACCTTTTTATTTATAATATACAACATATTAAAATCAAATACTTCACTAAAATTATCAAAATTCAAAAATTGGCAATAATTACTAAAATTATTGCATTTCACTAAATTAAAACCATGTATTGCTCATTTTATGGCAAACTACCAAAATAAAAATTTTAAAACTTTATTTCAACATTTTATACAATTAAAAACCCCTTGTTCATAGCTATGACGCCCCATCCCGAGACCCAAATTAATATGGAGTATTACTGAGTAATACTGTCTACTAATGTGGAGAATAAGGCTGGTTAAGAGCGACCATCGATAGATTTGTCTTAAATATCTATTGAATACGTTGACTGGGCGATCTAAATTTTTTTCCTTTCTTAAGTGGATCGACATATTCAATAAATGCTTAATACAGAACTACAGTGGCTAAATGATCTATTAGAACGAAATACAACAAAAATAAATATAACATATCAAAATTTTTTTTGACACAAATCAGACATGAAACGAGAGAGATATAAGCTCTCAAAGTTGGATAGAAGCACTGTTCTGACAGTAAACTTTAGAAATTAGAAAACTGAATTTACAGCGAATCAAAATCAACACAAACATCGATATTTCTACATAATCAAGCTGTGAAGCCCTACCCCGAGACTCACATTAACAAAAAGTATTACTAGATAATACTGTCTGCTAATGCGGAGAATATGGCTAGTTAGGAGCGACCATCACCATAGCTTTATCTTAAACATCTATTGAATATGTCGATTAGGTTCTCTAACTTTTATCTTCTTTCTCAAGTGGATCGACATATTCAATAAATTCTTAATAAAAAACTATGTGGCTAAAAGATCAATTAGAACAAAGTACAACAACAATATGTACAGCACATGCAGAATAGCAGTCCAATATATACATACACACACACACACACATGTGTGTGTGTATATGTATATATAAACACACACATATACACTTAAATCAATATAATGGTTTTTACGAGCCATAACTCTTCGTGGAAAAAAAATGATGTATTTAAGATAAAAGAGTATTTTGTAATTATATAGGAGGCATTTTAATGGAAAACTTCCTTCTTCTCAAAACCGTTGGTACGTCCAGTTCATTTTTAAAAGGCTAACTCCTACTATAAGAAAGCCGATATTCACGTCAATTCGTACTACGAATTGACAGTTTTATTTGGATTTTGTTGTATGCTAATTTCATTGAATTTTCGTTGATTTTTGCTGTTTTATGATATGCTGTATTTATTGTTGTTGTATTTTGTTCTGATAGATCCGTTAGCCACTAAAGTTTTGCAATAAGCATTTGTTGAATATGTCGATCCACTTGAGAAAGAAAAAAATTAAGAGCACCCAATCGACGTATTCAATAGATGTTTAAGCCAAAGCTAAGGATGGTCGCTCCTAACCAGCCATATCCTCCGCATTAGCAGACAATATTACTTAATAATACTCTTTGTTAATGTCGGTCTCGGGGTGGGGGCATACCAAGCTGTGACGCCTCACCTTGAGACCCACATTAATAAAGTGTATTATTGAGTAATACTGTCCGCTAATGCGGGGAATAGGGCAAGTTAGGAGCGACTATCCATAACTTTGTCTTAAACATCTATTGAATACATCGATTGGGTGCTCTAATTTTTTTTTCTTTCTCAAGTGTATCGACATATTCAATAAACGCTTCATACAAAACTACAGTGGCCAACGGATCTATCAGAACAAAATGCAACAACAATAAATACAACATATCACAAAACCGTGGTCACATAGATATATATATATATATACACACATATACACAGATACATTCCAGTGCAATACAAAATGATACAACAGAAGTGACACAAGGACCACAATACATACATTGAGTCAAAACAATAGATACATATCAGAGTATTACAAAGGGCTTCAAAACTACACAAAAGGTGACAAGTAGATATCCAAAGTAGAAGCAGCATAGCAAAGTCCTATGGCAGGTATCTAACCGAAATAACTCGGTCTAACCGAGTATATAAAAATACATGGGTCAGTCTAGCTGATTAGCAAGATAACTGAAGTATAAGGTTAAAAAATAATGATTCTCCTCGAATGAGAAGATGTAATACTATAAATATGTCATTACTTCATGTGAGCTAATTTCACTAAAATATATCCTTGAAAGAGGCAAACTCAACGATAAAATCAATTTAGCACAACAATTACCTCATATCATCGGCATAACAAAAAAGCCAATATAATCATTTCCATAAACCAAACTCCTAAATAAGAGATCATAAAACTCAATATTCGCCAGAGAATGGCAATCTCAAATAATTCCCACAATATGAAAATCCGAAATCTCAAAATACGCCAAAAGATGGCAATCACACATATCTCTTAAAAAGTAGATTATAAATCTCAAAATAAACGCCAAAGATGGCAAGCACAAATCTCAACGTATAGAACTCGATATGAGTTCAAAATCCAAAAATGTAATCGCCACATAATAATGTTTCAAATGGCTCAAAAGGCCAAATAATCTCGAAAGGCGATACATTTGAAAAATAAAAAATAAATCATAAAATCATCATAAAAGATAGCACGTGCTTATAAAATGGCCGAATCACGCTAAGTACCGTCTCTCAAAATAATAAGGAGCCACGTCTCAATGGACAAACATCCCAAAGGAAAACATCCCGAAGGACAAAACATCCCAAGGGACAAACATCACGAAGGACAAAACATCCTGAAGGACAAAACATCCTGAAGACAATACCTCGAAGGACAAATGACCCGAATGTTCGCGCTAACTCGTGAATGTGTCACAAACTCTCAGATAGGATCCTGAAAAGTGTTAACTGTGCGTCCCATACCACACTTCTCACTTACCTGTTTACTAACTTCTAGCACATTCCACACTAGAAAAAAAATCATTTAAATCATAATAATTGCGTCATATCATCGGCATATACAACCCAAAAGTCAATGAATGTGCAGCTCGAACGAACAAGTCTAGAGTTAAGCGCAAAAGTAAACGCATGTGTCCCATACCATATGTTTTACTAAACCATTTAATTATCTTTTTCATACGCTCGAAGAGTGAAAAAATGTGTATAGAAAATACTCTGCTTTGAGAAAACTAGTTTTTAAAGCAAATTTTGAAAATCGTTTGCCAAACATTCCTTTGAAATTCTTTTTATTACGGAAAATATATAATTTTAATAGCTTTAAAATAATTGTAAATACCATAAAATATTTATTTCGAAAGCTATTTTATTATATATTTTTTTTCAAGCACATTTTAGAAAACACATACGCAGAAACAACAAAAATCAACAAAAATTCAATGAGATTATTCATAAAACCATCATAGAAAATCACCTACAAACTCTTCAATTCGAAATACGAAAAAGTAGTAATATTGGCTCTTCCATTATTATTTTTATTGAAAGTAGAGTTTTTGAACTCTATGCTTGTAAAATATCAAGGCTTTTAGACCTCTGTAACGAGTTGGAAACTTGCCTTGAACTTTGAATCGAATAAGAGTGAAAGCCCATTAAATAAAAGCTTGGATTGAATTAATTTGGGAATGGTTAGAAGTATACAAGAACGGAATGTTTCGAGCTAAATAAATGGTTGGTAATAAATTAGAAATGAAATGGAATTAAATTCAGAATGAGTTGAAATTAATTTGAAATAGTTATAAACTAAAATAGTAAGCGAATATCGTCGAAATTGCATATTAAATAAATTGGGTTTAGAATTTAAATTTCTGTGAGTTGATAGGTATTAAATAAATTGGATTTAGAATTAATTAAATTGAATATGGGCTTGTTTGGATTAAAAATAAATTGAACATAAGCAATTGAGTGTAAACCATTAAAATTGAATGAAATGGCATATAAATTTGGTTAGAAGCAATTGGATTAGCTTTGAATCATATAAATCGCTTATGGTAAGCGTTTGGTGTTTGATGCTTTTGTAATGCTTGTGTTTTGCTATTTAAGTAAATGAAATGCTGGTAAATTCTCTATATATAGCACTTACATATTTAAATTGAGTAAGTACAGGTACCGATAAGCCAATTGGCTGGATTTGGTTGCGCTATTTGCTAGAATAATTAAGCTGCTTGCTTAAAATGCTAAATAAGGTACACCTACGAAATAAAAATAGGAAATATGAACTGTTTTTTCTTTTTTCGACCGGGTGGGTCGATGTATATATATTTATATCTCTTGTTAAATTGCAAAAGCTCCTCTGTACAAAGGAGGCTCTGCCAAAAAATTTCCAAAATTTTGGGAGTTAGAAAATTTTTGAAAATTTTTGGGTAAAATTTTTGTTAATGATAAAACAATTTCAAATTGGAAATTAAAGTAAATTAGTATATGAAACTAATATGAATTAGATACACCTGAAAGATAAAATTCAACATTCAAGATTTAATGTAAAATTGAATTCGTATGAAGTGGGGAAAACTAGCTTGAATAGAAATGGATATGAAAACTTCTGTAAGGAAAAGTATGTAAAGATTTGAAAGGGCTATGATTGGATATTATTGCTAAGTAGGTTATGCAGGTATTAAAAAGGGAAGAAGAAAATTGGATATGATTCCAAAGGATAAATATGAATGGCCCAACAAAAAGGTATGTATTTAAATTTCTGTATGAGATTGGACTGGGTTTTGGATCTAGCCACTTGGCTTCTGTTTTCTTTTTGGAATTTGGGAGCCCGTAGAGGCCTTTTGTAGTTGTACCGAGCTAGCCGCGCAAAGGAGACGCTGGCAAAAATTTTCGAAAATTTAGAGAGTTAGAATTTTTTTGAGGAAATGTTGATAATTCAAAATTTGTTTTAAATTGAAATTTAAATGATTGAGCGTATGGGTAGTGTTTGAAAACTATAGAAGGTTTTGGAAAGTTGGTTGTGGTGATAGTGGGTCTTTAATAAAAGATAGATGGTAGGATGTTGAATTGTGGATTTTGGGAGGAAGGTAAACGGGTATTGGTCCATTCTTCCTAACTAGTAATTTCGGGGACGAAATTCTTTTAAGGGGGAAGGAGTACGACGACCCAAAATTTCTAACAATTTAAAATAGAATAATTAATTGAATTTAAATATTTAAAAGGTTAATTTTTAACTTGAATGCCAAATATTTATATATACTTGATAATTAATTTATTGAATTTTATAAACTGAAATTGGGTAAGATTTTGAATATGGAATTTTAAGCGGGTTAAAAATAATTTGAAGGCTTATAAAATTTATAACGATGATACTGAATATAGTAAAAGTGTTAAAATCGAATTTGGAAGTGTTTTGTTCCGTTTTGAAAATATATCGTATAAATTGAATTTAAAAATAACCTTTTGAGGCACAGTCTCGGAATTCGACGAAACCAGTTCCATTGGATCCGTAATATTGTATTATTATTGGATTTCAATTTTCGTGACATTTGGAGTTGTCGTGTGATCGTACGGTAAATTAACGCATTGTAGGTTGATATCGAAAATTCAAATTTAATTAAGTATATATATTTATTTATACTAGTCAGCGTCTGCCAAATTTCCATCACATCGTAACTTTTCCAAATCACTGTAGCTGGTAAAGCTTCTCACACAATCTTCCTCTTCATTTCTTTTAAGTGGCCGAGCCTTTCCTTTATCAGTTCAAAAACCAAATTCATCCGGACAGAATGAAATCGAAAACGAAAAAAAATAAGGGGAATTAATGGCCAATCCTTCTTTATTTACCCTCCTTTCTTTCAGTTCTTCGAAAATCAAATTCAACAAAGAAAAATAAAATATGAAAGCCAAATCGATCGAGCTCTCAACTTCCAACCGAGGAGCGGCGATCTCGTGATGACGAAGGCGCTCGACAAGGAACGATGGCCAGGAGGGTTATCGAAGTCTCAGCGAATTGATTTGTGAGGGAACGACGACTCGCGATTCGAGTAAAGTCGAGCGAATCGAGGAAGCTATGCGAGTTGGTAGTGTGGCGAAGTTGAGGTCTCGAAGGCGAGGCGTGGAGATGCGCTGAAGGAACGCAATAAGGTTGTGGCGGCTGGGGAATTGAGGCCGCGAGGTTAGGGTTTCGGCAACCTTCGACTGCTAGGAGTTGTGGCTACCTGGAGAGCATGCTGCATCAGATTGGCGAGTGTTCAGGGAAGTTGCGGCAATAGTCGCGTGTTGTTCGAGCGAGTCTCGAGTTTACTGGGAGGTATTGGATTCTTTATTTAATTTATTGAGATAATAATATGTATGCATATAGGATATAGGGAAAATATTTCAAATTTTGCAAATTGTTTTAAAATTTTACAGTAAGGTATAACACTATTTTGATTTTGATTCTGTGTATATAAATATTTCTATATCGTAAAGATAAATAGTGATTTAGATATAAATACATATTTTTATCTTATTAGTTTAAATTTAATTATTTGTTTAAAATTAAATGATCTGTTAAAATGAGAACTATTAAACTAAAATCACTAGTAAATCAAATTTACCAAATGTAAATTTAATTTTTTGATTTGGTTCGAATATTAATGAAAATCATCCAATGTTTTTACAAGTTCAATAATTGTGAAGAAACAAGTCAGGATAGGATGGAATTGCAAATAAAACAAAGGTGAGTAAACCTCACGTTTCTAGATTTTTATTTAAATTTAAGTGGTTGAATTTAAATGATTGGCTGAATGGTTGAAATTGAATTGAAATGCTATATATAGTACATGTTGGCATGATTGATATTCTGTGATGAATATTTTTGGTAATTGGAATGCTGAATGTTGTGGTTTGCTTGGATATTTCAGTCCTGAGTTATCGATATATATAAAATTGGATTTTGAAAGAAATGTAAGGGTGAAATTTTGCAAGCGAAATAATTATAGAATAAAATAAAAATGAATTGGAAAGAAATAAAAGTGATATTTAAAAACTGGAGTTAAATTGTAAAGTAGAGATTTAAAACAAGTTCTAAAACCAAGTTAAATCTAACAAATAAAGTTTTAAAATATTAAGTGTTTTAATAACTTGAATGTCAAAGTGCAATTGTAAACCGAATTGGATTTAAAAATTAGTTTGGTTTTAAATTTCTTTAAGTTTCCATTATAAAAAGAGTAATTAAATCAGATTAGAATAAATTGAAGTGTAAATGAGAAATCATTAACTTATGTAATTAATGATGTAAATAGAGATAGATTAGTTAAGAAAATAAATCAATAAAAGTGACCTATGAGAGGTTAATTAATATAATTAATTAAGGATTAATGTAATTAATATTGTTAATAAATTTATGAAGTAACTAGGATTACTTATTGATTGGAATTAAGGATAATTAATAACGTGAAATTAATTAAAGATAATTACTTGAATTTAATTGGAAAATGATTAATCCAGGGTGATTAATTAAGATGAATAATGATGGATTGACTAATTAATTGATTTGGAATTAATTAATGTTAAATGAAGTAATCTAAGTAACTGAGGTTTGAAATTCAATTAGGATCAATTGAATTGATTTGTATGTGATTAAGCTTTGCTTATGGATGATTGAATGGTATTGGATGTTTTGAATGAGTTGATATCTCTGATATGAAATGTTGTGTATTTCATTTGAATAACTTGGGTTAGGATAACATGAGTTTCGAAGAGACTGGGGTCGGGTATTAGGAAATACCCGAAACCACTTCGAATTTTTATAAATTGATTTGTGAAATCAATACGATGAAATGATTAAGTGAATTGGATTATTTATCTAAGTTTGGTACTTAGAAATTGACGAGTGGAATAAGTGTTGTCTATAGCAAATTGTGAATGCGTTAAATTGATATATGTTACCCCGGGTTTAAATTAGTTGATATCTTTGGTATTCCATGTTAGTTGGGTTTACTCACGCTGGCTTCCAGCCTAACCCGGATGTTACTTTGGTGTAATGCTCGGGTCAGACCGAGTATTACAGATTTTTAGGTTAGGACATTCTGGAGCTCAGGAGGCGAGCTGGATGGCAATATCGTATAGAGTATTTCTGCTGTATTTATATTATTGTTAATCTGAGACATGATAATTGTAAATATCCAGTGACTGTATATAATGTGAAACTCTGATGTATTAGAAGTAATCGACAGATATAGTATTCTTTTGTAACTATTATTATTTATTATTATATTTTATCCGCTGCGAATGTGAGTTGTTGATGTTTCTGTTCTTCTTCTTCTATCTCATTCTTCTTTTTTCATAACTATCTGAAATTTTCGGGTGTGAAAATTTCGGGTCGTTACACAAATTTTGCTCCATTCCAAGATCCATATTAAAAAAGAGTATTACTAAGTAATACTCTGCTAAGCGGAGAATAAGGCTAGTTAGGAGCGACCATTCATAGCTTTGTCTTAAACATCTATTGAATACGTTGATTGGGTGCTCTGATTTTTTTCCTTCTCAAGTGGATCAACATACTCATAAATATTTTATACAAAAATACGGTGACAAACGGATCTATCAGAACGAAACAGAACAACAACAAATATAACAGACCATAGAGTAGCAGTCAAACATATATATACATATACATAGATACATCACAATACACCACATAGTGATACAAAAGTGGTGGTACAAGGACCACAATATATACAACGAGTTAAAATGAATGAGTACATATTAGAGTTTGCAAAACAACTACAAAAATTACACAAAAGAGGTCTAATAGATAGTCCAAAGCGGGAGCAACATAGTGAAGACCTACGGTAGGTGTCTAACCTGAAATAACTCGGTCTGACCCGAGTATATAAAAATACATGGGCCAGTCTGGCTTAAATAATTTGCTTTTAAAAGAATTTTACAAATTCATATCAAACAATCTTTAATTCTACCAAAATCATGTCACAAATTTATGACGCCCCACCCCGAGACCAACATTAACAAAGAGTATTATCCAGTAATACCGTGTGCTAATGCGAAGAATAGGGTTGGTTAGAAGCGATCATCCATAACTTTGTCTTAAAATATATCGAATACGTCGATTGGGTGCTCTATATTTTTTTCTTTCTCAAATAGATCGGCATATTCCATAAATGCTTAATACAAAACTACAATGACTAAGGATCTATCAGCATAAAATACAACAACAATAAATACAACATATAACACACTCAATTTACCAAACTTTACTTATTAAAACTCTTATTTTTAATTAAATACACAATTTTCACAATAGTTGTAACGACCCAACTTCCACACTCCAGAATGTTGCATCGTTAAGAAGAAAGAAAGGGATAGAAAAGAGAAAAGAAAGGAAAGAAAGAACAGACAACATCAGAATCTCACAGCGGAATCGAATAATTTATAATATATCACATAAAACTTTACATAGTATCATATACATCAGAGTTAAACAGCTAATACAACACAAACTAGACAGTTATAAACATCTGTCTAGCAATTAAAATCCAAGTATATCAGAGAAACAGACTCAACTCAAACACAGCGGAACCACTAAATATATCTACACACTGAAGCCTCCTGCTTCATTATCTCCTCCAGAACTCGTCAAAGCAATCCTGAAACACTTGACTACTCATACGTAATATGAGTACCCAAGAGTTTAATAAAACAGAAAATAAACACTCAGGTCAGACAGGGGTCTGGTGTGAGTAAACGGGGATAAAAGTTGCTTAACTTAAGAAAATCCTTTGGAAATAAAAGGTATCACGTAAGACTTCCCACACATAAACATGGAAAAGTTTTTACCTTACGCTAACCAAAACATTTGATAGGAAATCCAGTGATATTATAATAGTGTCTAGGGTTTTCAAAATAAAATACAGAAATAGCTGGAATGCTTACATCTCACGTTCCAACATAGTTGGGCACAATCAAAACCGTACAGGCACTTATTGGATTATGGATTCCATCAATGGCAGGGCTACTGGGGTACCGCCCGTCACAGTACGTGGCCTAGATCAACGTACCGAGGATTACTCCCAATCCCCAGCTACACAAGGCCGGACCCATTCCTTACTGAATAGTTCCGAACAAGACAACCCCGCAGTTGGCGCGCGATTCCAACTGCCCACACAGCCGAATAAAAAGGGACCTCTAGACAGGGGAAAATCTTGCTCTCAAGTGGGTGCTACCCACGAAGCCTTGCTGCACCTCCCCTGTTTTAGCCATTCTCGGTTGATGAGGCTTGAGGTTACGATTACCTTTATAGGACATATCAAATCTTAGAATGCTCATCGTCCACCCGACGATGTTCTGAAAGCATTCAATCCATACAAGTTCGTTCCGGCTTCGAACGAAATCGAAGGCATTATCTCGTTACACTCGTATTGGAATCACCCTCAGAGTTAACGACGATAACCCTTGCACTCCAAATCACCATCTCGAACCTATAAGTACTATTCCGTCAACTCATTACGGAATCACCCACAGAGTTATACTGACTATAGCCCTTACACCTCGAGTCTTCACTTGCTCCACTTGGATTAACGACCTAACGTTTAATTGGAATCGATGTGGTTTTCGGATATCCAAATATGGAAACCCGATCCCGGTCTCATTGAAACCAAACGCCATTTTAATGTCCAAGTTGTACTTAAGGGTTTTAAACAATTAACTTATTTCATTATTATCTAATTCACACAGATAGATAAACTACATATCACAATAGATAATCACACTCATAACATAGCAGATAATCTGCATCATCCATAAACAGATAATCATCTTAACCAAATAATCCATCACAAACCATCATACCTAAACCAAACATTCTTATCATACAGATACGGCTCATCTCATTACTGAGATCACAACATTCAATCAATAACATCCATAAGCAATGATTTAATTAACCATCAATTATAATTAATTTAAAATGAATTAAATTAATTACACCCATCTCTAATTAAATTAAATTAAATTAAATTAAATTAAATTAAATTAATTACTCATTTGAATCCTGCTTAATATCCATTAATTAACCTAGTTAATTAATTACCCACTAAGTATTTAACTTGATTAAACATCCTTGGTTAATCATTCACTAATTACAATAAGTAATTAGTCTTTAATTAATTTCACAAATTAATTAACCTTAATCATAAGTAATTAACATTTAATTACTCATTCATTAATTAATTATAATTAATTATATTTATCCTTAATTAATTACAATTAATTAATCACTTATTTTAATTTAACTTAATCAAACAATCCTTAATTACATCATTAATTATAATAATTAATGATCTTTAATATTTAAATGAATTACTTAATTAAAATTAGTTACATTTAAAAATTAATCTAATTATTAATCACCTTGATTAATATTAAATTAAGTAATTAACTATCTTTAATTACTCATTTATGAATTAATTAACCAATAATCAATCATTAATTAATTCCTTAATTAATTACAAAAGTAATTATTCAAATTACTAATTACATTCCAGTAATTATCAGTATTACTTATCTAAGTAATCCTGCTCCATTAATTACATTAAGTAATTACTCTCTAAAAATCATCAAATGATTTATTTAAATTAATTAAACTAAATTAATTAACTTAATTAAATCACAATATCAAAATTAATTACCATAAGTAATTAATTCCTTATTTACTTTAACAATTAATTATATTCAATTAATTAATCTAGTTAATTATCAAAATTAATTACATTAATTAATTACTAAATTATCCCTAGATAATTATCACCATTTATTAATTAACATTTCATTAATTATATACTTAAGAAAGTTTAAATTAGATTAATAAATCATTCCTAATTAATATTAATCTAAACCATTATTTAAATCAAATAATTTAGTAAATCCTTAAGTATCTTAAATATTTTTCAAAATAATTAAATTACTTATCAATGACTCATTTAAGTTCAAAATGTATTAAAACAATACATTTCTAAATTAAATTCAAATTTCAATTTATTTAAAGATTCAAATGTTTAATTATTTAAACATAAATTCCAAAAATAATTATAGACCTTAAAATAAAAATGAATGTTTAAACAACATTCATTACTTAAATATAAAAGAAAGATTTAAATAACTTACTTGATTAAAATAAATTAAGTTTTGTAACTTGATTGATTATCTCAATTTGAAATTTGAATTAACACTTCATATTTTAATTCAATACTAAAGGAAACTAAATTCTTTCAAGTTTTAAAACTTATTTGAAATCAAATTCCATTTTCAACTCTATTTTGAAAACATTTGAATATGTTCATCAATTTTATTTTATTTTTTTCAATCTGGTTTTGAAATCAAAACTGTTTCCAAAGAAAATTTGAAAAAAACCGTTTCTAACTAAATTTTCAAAACCAATTTAAATCTTGTTTAAATCATTTAAATCTGCTCAAATTTTAAAAACATACAAAACTTGTTTAAATCAGATTCTGTTTTTTTTAGAAAACCTAACCTGAAACTGTTTTAACATTGATTTTAATCTGAGGTTTAATCTTGTTTAAATTTAAGATTTTCATTTTTAAAACTTTGAATTCAAACTATATTTGAATTCAGATTCAAGTTACACTCGAATCAAGTTTTCAACTTAAAATATGAATTTCACTTAAAACTGCAAACTACAGGATTAAAACCTGAAACTATTTTGTTTAAAAATCTTGATTTTAAACAGAATTTAAAACCTTGTTTAAATTTAAAAATTTCATTTTTGAAACCTTGAACTCAAAACTTTAGTTGAATTGAGTTTCAACTCATACTTGAATCAAGTTGCAAAATGAATTTATTCAAAACTGCAAAACTGCAGATTCTAAAACCTGCAACTATTTTTAATATTGATTTAAAACCAAATTTAAAAATTGTTTAAATTTAATTTATTTCATTTTTAAAAACTTTGAATTTCAAACTCTATTTGAATTCAGTTTTAACTTGCATTTAAATCAAATTACAACTTAAAATATGCATTCATTCAAAATTCTTAAAAACTGCAAACTCTCTGTTTATACCCCTACAACCAACTTACCCGAGTACCCCAAAGTTTTACTTCGAGTTCATCTACCTTCTGCTTCGAGTCAGAAGCACCAAAAACCCGATGATTATTTCGAGTAAAAACCCTGCACATTACAGAAGTTCTACAGACTTCAGAAACCACTGCAACCTTGTCAACAGCCAGAAATACCACCTCCAGCCACCATCATCGACACGACCTTGGACATAGCTTCCTTTACACTCCTTCTACAACTTCCCAAAGCCTCAAATAACTCGATGCAATAGAGAGGATGTAGAGACCTTCACAACTTCAATACTGCAATACTTAGAACAGTGGTTTTGAAAACCTGGAACACTCAATTCATATCACCACCTCCACTGTCATAAACTACTGACAATTTCCCTTACATACTTACATAAAAACTCCACTACAGTAGGCACCTTAACCTCCAAATACACTAGCCTACAGACAAATTTCAAAACTTCCTATTTCTGTTTTGAAACAGAAATGCCTTTCCCCTACAGTTTATTTAAAACTGTAATATGGTTTTTTTTATAAAAAAAATTCCCTAATTCTATTCAAAACAGGATAACTAATGCTACAGTTTATCTTAAAAAGTGAAATTTGGTTTACACTTTCTGATTTTTAACATACATCAATATTATAATCTTAATTAAATAAATTTCAGATGTATGGTACTTCTTAATTAAAACAATAATTGTCGGTATTTGTTACAGAGACAACAATTAAGTTTTCAATTTAGCTAAATCATGATTTACAAACCTATATCTAAACTAAACATACACATTTTGTTAACATATCAATCCTAACAGAGAACTAAACTCAGAGATAAAGATTTTCTTTTAAAAATCTTAATAAAAATAGAACAAACAGGTATGCAGATTCATAGCATCATATATATATATATATATACATAGTTATATATGTATACACAGAACATTCATCACAATTCAGTCATACAAGCTTGCTTACTACTATCAATACACATGCCACGGATTATTTAAGCTTTTCCATTTGTAAAGTTATTTTCCTCAAACAAAATAAATCACTGCAGTTTTCATCCATAGCAGTTTATATATATATATATATATATTTTTAAAATGACCGTTTTGCTTTGAACTTGAGTTCTAATGCTTGCATGTGTATTTATTTTAAAAGAAAACTGTTTTTGTAATTAAAAGTTTACTCACTAAACATAATAATAATGGTACCGCAGTTTGATTTTTCTTAGAAACAGTATGCATTAGTCTTTGTTTCTAATTCTTGTTTAAGCATCTAATTTAACCGAGAAACTGTTTTTAAAAATAAAGATTTACTCACCTTTAAATTTGAAGAATGCAGAGACAACTTTAAGTGCAGATTCAATCCAGGAACTTGTTGAAACTGCATGTTGAACCTGGGTGCAAATTTGAGGATGAAGTTGCTTTTCTATCCTGATTGTTGATTGCTTTTATCTTGTATTTGTATGCATGCAGACCCATTCTTCATATGCTCAGATTTGCAGAGATTAATGAAGAGAATGATTGTAGACTTGAAAAAATTTGAAGATTGGTTTGCAGATTTGAAGATGTATGTTTTTGAAGAAATTGATTTGCAGATTTGTAGTTGAATGCAGATTTTAATTTGCATTTGTTTTGAGGTTTTGATTTACTGAAATTTTGATTTCAGGTTTACAATATTGAAGAGAATGTTTTTAACAAAATGCTTAAGCTATGTTTTATTTTCAATATAATTAAAATTCAAAAATGAATTTGCTTGACACTTGTTGTATTGATTTGTTAGGTGATTACAAGTGTCTCTTTAAGTTTTAAGATTTTAACACATATACATATTTTAATATTTAAAAGAGAATTCCTAAATTTATATATGTATTTGAATTATCTTAAGCCATTTCAAATTTATTTAAGCATATTTTCAAATGTTTTGTTAACATTAGCTTTTAAATACATACATATACACTTCTTTATAAAACTATACATTTTAAATGTTTGTTTAATTATTTTTTTAAAATAATATTCTTTATAAACTAAATTTCAAAAGAAAAGCAATTATAAAATAAAACGAAACAAAATAAACCTTTATTATAAAATGGAATTTAAACTATATTTATTTTTATAAACAAAATAAATGCTTATTTACTTTCTATGAAAATTATAAGATAGATCTTTAAAACAAACTTTAGAAAAGTTTACAATACTAATTTAAATTAGATTAAATCAATTTAATCAATTATACATTTATATAATAATAAGAAAATATCTTTTATTAAATATAAATGAAAATTAAAACCAAATCCTCTATTTACAATGTATAAACATTTATACATTATAAATAAAATATTTTTAAATCAATTTAGAAAGATAAATTTATCATTTAAATATTTTTAACTTTGAAAACAATAGCATTAACAAACTAAATAATTATAAATTTTCAAAAGAGAATTTCAGTTTAAATTAATTTATTAAATCAATATTTCACATTTTAAAATAATTATTAGAGAAATTATTAAATAATTATTGCCTAAATTTTCGGGACATCACATTCCTCCCCCCTTAAAAGAATTTCGTCCCCGAAATTTAAAAGCAAAGGTAATTTAATAATCTCATACAGATTTTAAATTTAAAAGAGCTAACAAATACTAGCGACCATAGCAATCAATTCAAACAACAATTCTAATTATCCAGACAAAATTCGGGATAGAATTACCTAGAGTTTCCCAAGTACAAACACCGGGACACTCGCCCTGCAGAATCTAAACTAGCTACACCACTCAGATCTAGAGCTCCTATACATCTAGATCTACAAATCTAAACAGAATACAGGACTACAGACAAGTCCTGATCAACTCCCAAACCTCTCAGAACTACTAATACTAAACCAGGGATAAACCATACACGTACTCCCTCAGAGATACGTGAAAAACAAAACAAATTCCAGCCATCCGAACTGGAAAGTCAATCCTGTAGATCAAACACTTAACTCTCAAGAGAAAACAGAAAGATCCAATACTCATATCCACAAATCTCTCCTGACGATCCTGGGCTGCCTCCAACTTCTAGGTTAATCAAAATCCACCACACAACTCAATTACACAAACATCAGAAGACTCCAAACAAACTACTCTATCTGGAAAACAACAGATACAAAACAATCAAGTCTCCAGATCCAAAATGAATTTCCTGTAAAAATCCTCTGATCCAAAACAAAACTCAAATTCGCAAAGAATCGGGTGCTCCTATTCTGGAATAGCTGCCACCATGCTTCCACTGCGCCACTCTGATTTAAGAATGCTATTGATGAGCACAAGTATAAACTTGATCAACTTATCCCAGAATATTGTTCATCAAATTCCATAAATCTCAGTGACCTATCCGATTCGGTCACAACACACAGCAAAAATTCAATCCAGGAAACAGATCCGATAAATCCTTCCAACTTAAACAGATCGCACTCAAAGAATCTCCTACAATGCCGAATCACCGGTAAAGTCCCAAGAATCAAGTCGATACAGAACTAAATCTCTTGATACGGATGCAAATCTCAACTCCTTCGAAGATATCCAGAAAATCAAACCACTTCGATAACTCAAACATCCTCTAAAGATGCTTCAATCCAAACAAAGATCACTCAGAGAACTTTCGAACCATCGCAAGTCACTTTTGCGATTCCACTCAGTTCAGATTCCAAGAAATCGTTCTCACTTCAACAATCAGAACAACTAAAGCCTTCAAAAGAAGAAACTAGTGGCCCACTTCTTAACCACTAACATCACACCCAACTGAGCTTCCAGAAGAAATGGACAAGCTCCACCATCTGCCCGGACTTCTGACAGAAGAATCACAGAGATTTCTGAACCATCGAAGAACAGGCCACTCACTACTGCTACTGCTGTCAAAACTTCCTTATCCAAAAACTCATCGAACCTCAAAGCTACACCAGCCTCTTCACAATAGACCCTTCCAGATAGACAGATATCTCTCAGGAAACTCGCTCCCAAACCAAGCTCAAAACACTCTGCCAAGCTGAGTCTCAAACTCAAATACAGACAGATCTCCTTCCTAAGTTTCCAAAATACCAATGCTGGCTTCAGAACTTCCTACTAATCCAAACTTAAGAAAAACCACTCACACGAGTGCAACCAAGCTTACAATCCAAAGATAAACTCTGAATCTTGAAAAGATTTCCTTCAGAGATTGGTGAAATCCTTCACCAACAGCAGAACTACTCAAGATGCCCAAACTGCCCTAGCAGATCACTTCCATCCTCAAACACTCGAACTCTAACCATTGGTAGTTGTGTTACGCACACCACTACCCTATCTTCCTTTATTACTTATATTGGAAAACCTGAACAGGTAACCCAACAAATAGGCAGAAAATAAATAATATGTATATTAAAAATTACAAATACGCTCTCTCTAGAAAACGCCAATACAGAGCCTAGGTATTCACTCAACCTAATGCTTTGATACCACATTGTAATGACCCAACTTCCACACTCCAGAAAGTTGCATCGTTAAGAAGAAAGAAAGGGATAGAAAAGAGAAAAGAAAGGAAAGAAAGAACAGACAACATCAGAATCTCACAGCGGAATCGAATAATTTATAATATATCACATAAAACTTCACATAGTATCATATACATCAGAGTTAAACAGCTAATACAACACAAACTAGATAGTCATAAACATCTGTCTAGCAATTACAATCCAAGTATATCAGAGAAACAGACTCAACTCAAACACAGCGGAATCACTAAATATATCTACACGCTGAAGCCTCCTGCTCCATTATCTCCTCCAGAACTCGTCAAAGCAATCCTGAAACACTTGACTACTCATACGTAATATGAGTACCCAAGAGTTTAATAAACAGAAAATAAACACTCAGGTCAGACAGGGGTCTGGTGTGAGTAAACGGGGATAAAAGTTGCTTAACTTTAGAAAATCCTTTGGAAACAAAAGGTATCACGTAAGACTTCCCACACATGAACATGGAAATTTTTTTACCTTACGCTAACCAAAACATTTGATAGGAAATCCAGTGATATTATAATAGTGTCTAGGGTTTTCAAAATAAAATACAGAAATAGCTGGAATGCTTACATCTCACGTTCCAACATAGTTGGGCACAATCAAAACCGTACAGGAACTTATTGGATTATGGATTCCATCAATGGCAGGGATACTGGGGTACCGCTCGTCACAGTACGTGGCCTAGATCAACGTACCGAGGATTACTCCCAATCCCCTGCTACACAAGGCCGGACCCATTCCTTACTGAATAGTTCCGAACAAGACAACCCCGCAGTTGGCGCACGATTCCAACTGCCCACACAGCCGAATAAAAAGGGACCTCTAGACAGGGGAAAATCTTGCTCTCAAGTGGGTGCTACCTACGAAGCCTTGCTGCACCTCCCCTGTTTTAGCCATTCCCGGTTGATGAGGCTTGAGGTCACGATTACCTTTATAGGACATATCAAATCTTAGAATGCTCACCGTCCACCTGACGATGTTCTGAAAGCATTCAATCCATACAAGTTTGTTCCGGCTTCGAACGAAATCGAAGGCATTATCTCGTTACACTCGTATTGGAATCACCCTCAGAGTTAACGACGATAACCCTTGCACTCCAAATCACCATCTCGAACCTATAAGTACTATTCCGTCAACTCATTACGGAATCACCCACAGAGTTATACTGACGTATAGCCCTTACACCTCGAGTCTTCACTTGCTCCACTTGGATTAACGACCTAACGTTTAATTGGAATCGATGTGGTTTTCGGATATCCAAATATGGAAACCCGATCCCGGTCTCATCAAAACCAAACGCCATTTTAATGTCCAAGTTATACTTAAGGGTTTTAAACAATTAACTTATTTCATTATTATCTAATTCACACAGATAGATAAACTACATATCACAATAGATAATCACACTCATAACATAGCAGATAATCTGTATCATCCATAAACAGATAATCATCTCAACCAAATATTCCATCACCAACCATCATACCTAAACCAAACATTCTTATCATACAGATACGGCTCATCTCATTACTGAGATCACAACATTCAATCAATAACATCCATAAGCAATGATTTAATTAACCATCAATTATAATTAATTTAAAATGAATTAAATTAATTACAACCATCTCTAATTAAATTAAATTAAATTAAATTAATTACTCATTTAAATCCTGCTTAACATCCATTAATTAACCCAGTTAATTAATGTAACAACCCGCATATTTAACGATTTTATATTTAAATGTTTGATTTAAATATAGCGTCGTTATTCGGATTTTGGGGTCCGAAATGTTACTTTCTGCAAATGGCCGAATTGGAGCTCGAAACCATTTCCATTGAGTCCAAAATGGCGTTTGCAATCTTTTTGAGTATAATCTTTGATATGTTTGGAGTTTGTGAAATTTTGGCTACTTTTCCTATTGGGTTTGGGGTTGGGTTCAGCCCACTAGCTCACTAAACCCCTAGCTCAACCCTTCTCTTCATTTCATCTTCATTTCATTTTATTTCTTAAACTAAAAATTGAAATGGGGGAAAGGAAAGAGAAATAGAAATTAGCAAGCCCTAGTTTCTCCTTTGTAGCTTGATTCTTGCTCCAAAATCAAAGAGAATCCATTGGTAAGTTCATCTCCACCTTCTCATCTTTTCTCCTCTTCAATTTCAGTAATTTCCTAACCCTAACTTAGGAAATACTTGCTTTTGATTCTAGATTGAAGCTTGTAGTGTTGAAGTGGAGTGTAGTTGGTTGATCCCTTGCAATTGTGCTTCTTCATCTTCTTTGTTTTGTGTAAAAAGGTGAGTTTTGAACTCACATCTACTTCTCTTGATTTCATTGATGTTAGGTATGAATTCCTAACACCTTCATATGCACTTGCAATTGGTTTGGGTTGAATTGGGGAATATTCCAATTTTTAGTGTTTTGGGTTCAAATCTTTGGAATCCTAACTTTGATGTTTTAATCATGTTTTGGTGATGCATCGAGGAACATATAGGGCCGGGTTGTCGATTGGCATAAGCCCTTAGAGCCAATGTTCGTCCGATTGCATTTTGGGAGAGTTTGCTCTTCATTTGAATAAGGCTGAAAAACAGCCCAGGCATGATTCAGTCGACTGAAAACTCTGTTCAGTCGACTGAACCTGAAACCCGAGAGTTTCCACGCATGATTCAGTCGACTGAAAAACTCTGCACAGTCGACTGAACCTGGAAACAGAAAGTTTCTTGAACCTGGAAAATTTTCCAGGTATAGGGTCAGTCGACGGAAAACTCTGTTCAGTCGACTGAACCTGCTGTTTCAGCCCACTTTGCCTTTTGGGATTGAATTTTCAATTTGAATCGATTCATGATGATCCTATGTATGATTATCAATTGTTTTGACTTTGATGGTTCCTTTTAATTTTAATCCACGGGTTTTTATAAAATAATCTCTCGAATCGCATTTAAAAGTTCGTTTCTCTAATTTATAAATTCTATTTAAAACACACACACTTTCGCACTTCGAACGAAGTGGAAGGGTGATTAAATGGTTGGGCAAAACACGGACCATGAATCTGTGCGTTTATCTTTCCGATTAATCCTCGACCTATTCGATTGATTGTTTTGACCTTCGGGTTTGGTTTATCGATGATATGAGGTAAACTTTGTACTGCTTTGAGTGTGAAAGGGACTGACGGATAGTAAACCGTTTAGTGCGAACGAGTGGTTATGGGACATACGTTAACACTTTTTAGATTCCTTTTCGAGAGTTGTGACACATTCCGCCAGTTAGTGGTGTCCAGTACTGGGTCTTCGACCTTCACCACTACGGTTTGTTGCCTCTGGGATAGTGTCTTCGGACTGTCTCCCTAGGTTTGTTGCCTTCGGATATGTTGCCTTCGGATGTGTGCCTTCGGGTTTGTTGCCCTATATAGTTTCGCTCTGATGTTGGCCTTATGTGCCGCATGGGTGATACTTGGGTTTGGAGTCTTCGGGCTCATGGATCCTTGTTTGTACAGTACTGAGCTCGAGCAAATTTTATGATGTTTCATTGATATGTATATTCCCTTGGTATCGCCCTTCGGTATTGGTCTTTTTGAGCCGCACGGAGTATAGCGTTTACCTTGTGGAACTTGTATACCTTATTGGTATTTGTTGTTTGCCTATTGGATTGTTTTGGGATATTTGTATCCTTTGTTTCTATATGTTGCCGATGATATGAGGCTTGTTTTATACGATTCATCTCTTGTTGATGATTGTGTTATCTCCCCTAGAGATATTTATTATACTGTATGACCTTGCAGGTTTATTAGTGTTCAGTTTATCTAATTGATTTGTTATCTAGACTGACCCGTGTATTTTATACTCGGGTCAGACCGAGATGTTTCAGGTTAGGTGCTTTTTGGGACTTAGCCTATTTTGCTTCCGCATGGACTATTCGCTAGCTTCATTTTGTTATAGTGTCTTTTGTAGTCCTTATCTGTTATAACTATGATTTATACTCTTTCGTCTCGTCTGTATATGGTGGTCTCCTGTACCACTTGACATGTATTATTTTGTATACTCTGTGGTGTATCTGTGTATGTGTATATTATGATCGACTGTTCTGTGATGTATATTACATTTGAGTTGTTATATTTTCTTCTGATAGATCCTATAGCCATTGTAGTTTTGCTTTAAATATTTATTGAATAGGTCGAATTTTAATGTGTTTCTACTTTTCTACATATTTAGTGAATAGTTAAGGTAAGATTGCACATGGTCGCTTCCATTATACTCTATTGTCCGCGTTAGCCGACAGTATTATCTATGTAATACTCTTTGTTAACGAGGCTCTCGGAGTGGGGCGTCACAGCGTGGTATCAGAGCGAGGTTCAGAACAAAATATGATAAACACAGAATAGATGCACATATTATGGTACATCAAAGTGTACAAGTGATACAGATCCTTGAATCGTCGTGTCTCTTTATTCCATCAAGGTTAGATAGATATTGGAAATACGTCTAGGAATGCATTTTATTCCGTAGTATCCCATATTGTAATATCTACCTTGTGAATAATCTTGTTCTTATCTTACTTTCAGCTTATGTCTGGAAGAGGCAGGGGTTGACGTTCGGATGCTGGGCAATCTAGTGGCTCGCATCCGGATGGCGTATATATGTCTGCCGATCAATTTTTGGAATTGTTTAGGAGCACTCAGCCTCCCGTTCCTCCTCGAGTGTCTCCACCTCGCAAGTCTGCTTTTGCACGTCAGTGCAGTGATTTTGTTCATCTTGGAGGAAAGCCGTTTAAGGGCTCCGAGTCTGTTCTTGAAGTCCAAGCTTGGCTTCGCACGTGCAAGCGTATTTTCTCTCGCATGGATCTTTCTGACCATGATAGAGTTCTTGTAACTTCTAGCTTATTACAAGAGCGTGCTCTTGACTGGTATGAGCTTCTTGTAGCTGAAATTGATGAGTCTACTCTTTCTTGGACTCAGTTTCGGGGACGATTTGAACTCAAGTTCGTTCCTGAATCTGAAAAAGTTTTATTGACCAGTCGCTTCCTTGAGTTGAAGCAAGGGAAATCTTCTGTTTCTGAGTATGTCGCATCGTTCGAGGCTTTATCTCAGTATGGTCTTGAATTCATCAGCACTACTTATAAGAAGAATTTGAAGTTTGTTTCTGGCCTTAAGAAATATTTTAAGAAGTCCTTGTTGCTCCAGCTTAAACTTTCTTTTGAGGAATTGGTTGATTCGGCGCTTCATCTCGAGACCGTCGAGAAGGAGGGTGATAGTGATGTTGATGTTGAGGTTTCCAGAAACCCCAACAAGAAGCAGTTTCCAATTCAGAAGAAGCCTTTTCCTTATAAGAAGAAGAAGACCAGTGGTCCTAGCTCTCAGCCTCAATCTTCCGGAACACCTTTCGTTCGAAAGTGTTTTAATTGTGGTTCTCCGGATCATATTATTCGAGCTTGTCCAAAGCCTCTCTTCTGCCGTAAGTGCAAGAAGGAAGGTCATCATGTTTCTGCTTGTCCTACTGCTCCTGCTAATGCAAAATCTGGCAAGCTCAATGTGGCTAATGCTTCTAGAGGTCCTTTTCAATCCAAAGGTACGACTCCATCTATTTTGGAGGGTTCAATTCTATTTCATGATCATAGTATACGAGTTCTTTTCGATACGGGTGCTTCACATTCTTTCGTATCGAAGAAGCTTGTAGATGATTTATCTTTGGATGTTTCTTGTATGGTTACTTCTTTAAGGATTGCGAATCCTATTGGGGGATCTGCGACCCTTAGTTTGCTTTGTGATGATATTGAGATTGTTTTATGTGGCTTTTCTTTCCGTGCGAATCTGCACGTTGTTTCTCATTTGGGTTTTGATATGATTTTTGGTATGGACTGGCTAGTGAGGTACGATGCCAGGATTATTTGTTCCGAGATAATTTTATATCTTTGTCATCCTGATTCACCTTATCAGTTATCTCTTGTTCTTTGGGATGTGGATAATTCCGAGATGGCTTTGTATTCTCTTGATTCGCGAGATGGTGATGATGTATCTCGTATTCCTATTGCTTGTGACTTTTCTGATGTTTTTGAACCTGTTTCGGGTTTGCCACCCAAACGGGCAATTGAGTTCCGCATTGATCTCATTCCAGGCGCACAGCCAGTTAGTCGTCCTCCCATGAGGATGTTTACAAAGGAAAATGAGGAACTCAAGAAGCAGCTTTTAGAGCTCGAGTCCAAGCAGTTGATTCAGTCCAGTTTTTCTCCGTGGGGATCCACGGTCGTTTTTGTGAAGAAGTCTGATGGAACTCTTAGGCTTTGCATTGACTATCGCAAGCTTAACGAGTTGACCATTAGAAATAGGTATCCATTGCCTAGGATCGATGATATGTTCGATCTATTGAGTGGTGCCAAGGTCTTTTCTCAGCTTGACCTTGCCACAGGTTTTCATCAGTTACGAGTCGCGGAGGATAGCATACCTCTTACCGCTTTCCGCACTCGTTATGGTTCTTTTGAGTGGCTCGTTATGCCGTTCGGTTTGACGAACGCTCCTGCTTTCTTTGTTGACCTCATGAATCGGGTGTTCCGGGAATATCTCGATAAGTTTGTTCTTGTCTTCATTGATGATATCCTTATTTATTCTAAGTCTGAAGCTGAGCATGCTAATCACTTGAGAATTGTCTTGAGTACTCTTCGTCGTCATCTGCTTAAAGCCAAATTCTCCAAGTGCTACTTTTGGGAGAATAAGGTTAAGTTCTTAGGCCATGTTGTATCTTCCGATGGCATTTCTATCGATCCCTCAAAGATCGAAGCCATCCAGTATTGGAAGAGGCCTGAGAATGTGCATGAGATTCGTAGTTTCCTTGGATTGGCGGGTTATTACCGGCGGTTCATTAAGAACTTTTCCCGTGTTGTGCTTCCTCTCACAAGCCTTACTCGGAAAGGCATTCGTTTTATTTGGTCCGACAAGTGTGAAGCTTCCTTTCAGACATTGAAAGAACTTCTCACTAATGCTCCTATTCTTGTGGTTCCCGAAGGGAATCATGATCTTGTTGTCTACACCGATGCTTGTGGTAGTGGTCTCGGTGCTGTGCTTATGCAGAGAGATCGGGTAGTTTCTTATGCTTCTAGGCAACTGCATCCGAATGAAGTTCGCTATGCCACTCATGATCTTGAGTTAGCCGCCATTGTCTTTGCCTTGAAGATTTGGCGACATTATTTATTGGGCGAGCGCTTCATTCTCTATACCGATCATAAATCTTTGAAGTATTTGTTTTCTCAGAAGGAACTCAATATGAGACAACAGCGTTGGCTCGAGTTTCTTGCTTCCTATGACTTTGATATCCAGTTTACCCCTGGTAAGGGTAATCGTGTTGCAGATGCGCTTAGTCGTAAACATTCGGCTGTTATTTCTATGATGCTTGCCGAATGGAATATTCTTGAGACTCTATCTTTTTGTGAAATTCGTGATCGAGGTTCATCTTCTGATTCTCCTATTCTATTATTTAGTTTGGGAGCTCGACCTATTTTATTGGATCGTATTGCCGATGCTCAGCGGCGTGATCCTGATTTGTTGCATTTTATTCAGCTTTGTGAGTCTGGATCTTATGATGAGGCGTTGCAAGATTTTAGCATTGATTCTCATAGGTGTATTCGTAAGAAGAACCGTCTTTTTGTGCCTTCTGATTTTGCACTTAGGCATGACATTCTTGATGATTGCCATCGTTCTAAGTATACCATTCATCCCGGTAGTGGTAAGATGTATGCCGATATGCGTCGTCTTTATTATTGGGAAGGCATGAAGCGCGATGTGGTGAGTTATGTGAGCAACTGCATGACATGTCAACGTGTGAAGGCCGAACATCAGCGTCCTTCTAGACTTCTTCAACCTCTTGAGATTCCATTGTGGAAGTGGGATCAAATTTCTATGGATTTTATTGACGGCCTACCTCGTTCGAGATCAGGTCATTCTAGTATTTGGGTTATTGTTGATCGCCTCACCAAGTCTGCTCATTTTGTCCCTATTATGTCTAATAGGACAGCTTCGCATTTGGCCAAGTTGTATGTCAAGGAAATCGTGAGACTTCACGGTGTTCCTAGTTCTATTGTGAGTGATCGTGATCCTTTATTCACGAGTCATTTTTGGAAGAGTCTTCAGCAAGCTTTGGGAACAAAGCTTAATTTTTCTACAGCTTATCATCCGCAGTCTGACGGACAGACTGAACGGGTGAATCGTATTTTGGAAGATCTTCTCCGTATTTGTATTTTTGATTTCGGTGGTTGTTGGGAGGATCACCTACCTCTTGTAGAGTTCTCCTACAACAATAGTTTTCAGTCTAGTATCGGTATGGCTCCTTTCGAAGCCTTATACGGAAGGCCATGTCGATCACCTTCTTGTTGTTTGGAATCTGGGGAGAAGCTTATTCTTGGCCCGGATTTTGTTCGTCATTCTTCTGAGAAGATTGATCTTATTCGATTGAGGTTGAAAGAGGCACAGAGTCGCCAGAAATCCTACGTGGACAACCGTAGGAAGCCTCTCGAGTTCTCGATCGACGATCTTGTTTTTATTCGTGTTTCTCCTTTGAAAGGGGTTATGCGTTTTAGTGCGACTGGAAAATTGGCTCCTCATTATATAGGACCGTTTTCTATTACTGAACGTATTGGCCCTGTGGCTTATAGAGTTTCACTTCCAGCTCATTTATCTGGCATTCATGACGTGTTTCACGTCTCGCAACTTCGGAAGTGTCTTCGAGAATCGGATTCTGTAATTGATTCTCCTGATTTGCAAGAGCTTGAGATCTCACCGGACTTATCTATTGTATAGCAACCTATTCGCGTGCTTGACACGGAGGTGCGATACCTTCGGAACAAGGACGTGTCGCTCGTTAAAGTTCAATGGTCCGCTAATCCCAATGACTGTACTTGGGAAACCAGAGAGTATATCGAGCGATCTTATCCAGGTTTTCTATCCTTGCTTCGTAATGGTAAGTCTATTTCTGTGTCTAAAGTTTATTCTTTCTTTTGTATGTTGTATGTATGTAGTTGTTACAAATATCGTCTCTAGGAATTGCGGGGACGCAATTTTGTAAGGAGGGGAGACTGTAACAACCCGCATATTTAACGATTTTATATTTAAATGTTTGATTTAAATATAGCGTCGTTATTTGGATTTTGGGGTCCGAAATGTTACTTTCTGCAAATGGCCGAATTGGAGCTCGAAACCATTTCCATTGAGTCCAAAATGGCGTTTGCGATCTTTTTGAGTATAATCTTTGATATGTTTGGAGTTTGTGAAATTTTGGCTACTTTTCCTATTGGGTTTGGGGTTGGGTTCAGCCCACTAGCTCACTTAACCCCTAGCTCAACCCTTCTCTTCATTTCATCTTCATTTCATTTTATTTCTTAAACTAAAAACTGAAATGGGGGAAAGGAAAGAGAAATAGAAATTAGCAAGCCCTAGTTTCTCCTTTGTAGCTTGATTCTTGCTCCAAAATCAAAGAGAATCCATTGGTAAGTTCATCTCCACCTTCTCCATCTTTTCTCGTCTTCAATTTCAGTAATTTCCTAACCCTAACTTAGGAAATACTTGCTTTTGATTCTAGATTGAAGCTTGTAGTGTTGAAGTGAAGTGTAGTTGGTTGATCCCTTGCAATTGTGCTCCTTCATCTTCTTTGTTTTGTGTAAAAAGGTGAGTTTTGAACTCACATCTACTTCTCTTGATTTCATTGATGTTAGGTATGAATTCCTAACACCTTGTTCATATGCACTTGTAATTGGTTTGGGTTGAATTGGGGAATATTCCAATTTTTAGTGTTTTGGGTTCAAATCTTTGGAATCCTAACTTTGATGTTTTAATCATGTTTTGGTGATGCATCGAGGAACATATAGGGCCGGGTTGTCGATTGGCATAAGCCCTTAGAGCCAATGTTCGTCCGATTGCATTTTGGGAGAGTTTGCTCTTCATTTGAATAAGGCTGAAAAACAGCCCAGGCATGATTCAGTCGACTGAAAACTCTGTTCAGTCGACTGAACCTGAAACCCGAGAGTTTCCACGCATGATTCAGTCGACTGAAAAACTCTGCACAGTCGACTGAACCTGGAAACAGAAAGTTTCCTGAACCTGGAAAATTTTCCAAGTATAGGGTCAGTCGACTGAAAACTCTGTTCAGTCGACTGAACCTGCTGTTTCAGCCCACTTTGCCTTTTGGGATTGAATTTTCAATTTGAATCGATTCATGATGATCCTATGTATGATTATCAATTGTTTTGACTTTGATGGTTCCTTTTAATTTTAATCCACGGGTTTTTATAAAATAATCTCTCGAATCGCATTTAAAAGTTCGTTTCTCTAATTTATAAATTCTATTTAAAACACACACACTTTCGCACTTCGAACGAAGTGGAAGGGTGATTAAATAGTTGGGCAAAACACGGACCATGAATCTGTGCGTTTATCTTTCCGATTAATCCTCGACCTATTCGATTGATTGTTTTGACCTTCGGGTTTGGTTTATCGATGATATGAGGTAAACTTTGTACTGCTTTGAGTGTGAAAGGGACTGACGGATAGTAAACCGTTTAGTGCGAATGAGTGGTTATGGGACATACGTTAACACTTTTTGGATTCCTTTTCGAGAGTTGTGACACATTCCGCCAGTTAGTGGTGTCCAGTACTGGGTCTTCGACCTTCACCACTACTGTTTGTTGCCTCTGGGATAGTGTCTTCGGACTGTCTCCCTAGGTTTGTTGCCTTCGGGTATGTTGCCTTCGGGTGTGTGCCTTCGGGTTTGTTGCCCTATATAGTTTCGCTCTGATGTTGGCCTTATGTGCCGCATGGGTGATACTTGGGTTTGGAGTCTTCGGGCTAATGGATCCTTGTTTGTACAGTACTGAGCTCGAGCAAATTTTATGATGTTTCATTGATATGTATATTCCCTTGGTATCGCCCTTCGGTATTGGTCTTTTTGAGCCGCACGGAGTATAGCGTTTACCTTGTGGAACTTGTATACCTTATTGGTATTTGTTGTTTGCCTATTGGCTTGTTTTGGGATATTTGTATCCTTTGTTTCTATATGTTGCCGATGATATGAGGCTTGTTCTATATGATTCATCTCTTGTTGATGATTGTGTTATCTCCCCTAGAGATATTTATTATACTGTATGACCTTGCAGGTTTATTAGTGTTCAGTTTATCTAACTGATTTGTTATCTAGACTGACCCATGTATTTTATACTCGGGTCAGACCGAGATGTTTCAGGTTAGGTGCTTTTGGGGACTTAGCCTATTTTGCTTCCGCATGGACTATTCGCTATCTTCATTTTGTTATAGCGTCTTTTGTAGTCCTTATCTGTTATAACTCTGATTTATACTCTTTCGTCTCGTCTGTATATGGTGGTCTCCTGTACCACTTGACATGTATTATTTTGTATACTCTGTGGTGTATCTGTGTATGTGTATATTATGATCGACTGTTCTGTGATGTATATTACATTTGAGTTGTTATATTTTCTTCTGATAGATCCTATAGCCATTGTAGTTTTGCTTTAAATATTTATTGAATAGGTCGAATTTTAATGTGTTTCTACTTTTCGACATATTTAGTGAATAGTTAAGGTAAGATTGCACATGGTCGCTTCCATTATACTCTATTGTCCGCGTTAGCCGACAGTATTATCTATGTAATACTCTTTGTTAACGAGACTCTCGGAGTGGGGAGTCACAATTAATTACCCACTAAGTATTTAACTTGATTAAACATCCTTGATTAATCATTCACTAATTACAATAAGTAATTAGTCTTTAATTAATTTCACAAATTAATTAACCTTAATCATAAGTAATTAACATTTAATTACTCATTCATTAATTAATTATAATTAATTATGTTTATCCTTAATTAATTAAAATTAATTAATCACTTATTTTAATTTAACTTAATCAAACAATCCTTAATTACATCATTAATTATAATAATTAATGATCTTTAATATTTAAATGAATTACTTAATTAAAATTAATTACATTTAAAAATTAAACTAATTATTAATCACCTTGATTAATATTAAATTAAGTAATTAACTATCTTTAATTACTCATTTATGAATTAATTAACCAATAATCAATCATTAATTAATTCCTTAATTAATTACAAAAGTAATTATTCAAATTACTAATTACATTCCAGTAATTATCGGTATTACCTATCTAAGTAATCCTGCTCCATTAATTGCATTAAGTAATTACTCTCTAAAAATCATCAAATGATTTATTTAAATTAATTAAACTAAATTAATTAACTTAATTAAATCACAATATCAAAATTAATTACCATAAGGAATTAATTCCTTATTTACTTTAACAATTAATTATATTCAATTAATTAATCTAGTTAATTATCAAAATTAATTACATTAATTAATTACTAAATTATCCCTAGATAATTATCACCATTTATTAATTAACATTTCATTAATTATATACTTAAGAAAATTTAAATTAGATTAATAAATCATTCCTAATTAATATTAATCTAAACCATTATTTAAATCAAATAATTTAGTAAATCCTTAAGTATCTTAAATATTTTCCAAAATAATTAAATTACTTATCAATGACTCATTTAAGTTCAAAATGTATTAAAACAATACATTTCTAAATTAAATTCAAATTTCAATTTATTTAAAGATTCAAATGTTTAATTATTTAAACGTAAATTCCAAAAATAATTATAGACCTTAAAATAAAAATGAATGTTTAAACAACATTCATTACTTAAATATAAAAGAAAGATTTACATAACTTACTTGATTAAAATAAATTAAGTTTTGTAACTTGATTGATTATCTCAATTTCAAATTTGAATTAACACTACATATTTTAATTCAATACTAAAGGAAACTAAATTCTTTCAAGTTTTAAAACTTATTTGAAATCAAATTCCATTTTCAACTCTATTTTGAAAACATTTGAATATGTTCATCATTTTTATTTTATTTTATTTTTTTTCAAACGGGTTTTGAAATCAAAACTGTTTCCAAAGAAAATTTGAAAAAAACCGTTTCTAACTAAATTTTCAAAACCAATTTAAATCTTGTTTAAATCATTTAAATCTGCTCAAAATTTAAAAACATACAAAACTTGTTTAAATCAGATTCTGTTTTTTTTAAGAAAACCAAACCCGAAACTGTTTTAACATTGATTTTAATCTGAGGTTTAATCTTGTTTAAATTTAAGATTTTCATTTTTAAAACTTTGAATTCAAACTATATTTGAATTCAGATTCAAGTTACACTTGAATCAAGTTTTCAACTTAAAATATGAATTTCACTTAAAACTGCAAACTACAGGATTAAAACCTGAAACTGTTTTGTTTAAAAATCTTGATTTTAAACAAATTTAAAACCTTGTTTAAATTTAAAAATTTCATTTTTGAAACCTTGAACTCAAAACTTCACTTGAATTCAGTTTCAACTCATACTTGAATCAAGTTGCAAAATGAATTTATTCAAAACTGCAAAACTACAGATTTTAAAACCTGCAACTATTTTTAATATTGATTTAAAACCAAATTTAAAACTTGTTTAAATTTAATTTATTTCATTTTTAAAAACTTTGAATTTCAAACTCTATTTGAATTCAGTTTTAACTTGCATTTAAATCAAATTAGAACTTAAAATATGCATTCATTCAAAATTCTTAAAAATTGCAAACTCTCTGTTTATACCCCTACAACCAACTTACCCGAGTACCCCAAAGTTTTTACTTCGAGTTCATCTACCTTCTGCTTCGAGTCAGAAGCACCAAAAACCCGATGATTACTTCGAGTAAAAACCCTGCACATTACAGAAGTTCTCCAGACTTCAAAAACCACTGCAACCTTGTCAACAGCCAGAAATACCACCTCAAGCCACCATCATCGACACGACCTTGGATATAGCTTCCTTTACACTCCTTCTACAACTTCTCAAAGCCTAAAATAACTCGATGCAATAGAGGGGATGTAGAGACCTTCACAACTTCAATACTGCAATACTTAGAACAGTGGTTTTGAAAACCTGGAACACTCAATTCATATCACCACCTCCACTGTCATAAACTACTGACAATTTCCCTTACATACTTACATAAAAACTCCACTACAGTAGGCTCCTTAACCTCCAAATACACTAGCCTACAAACAAATTTCAAAACTTCCTATTTCTGTTTTGAAATAGAAATGCCTTTCCCCTACAGTTTATTTAAAACTGTAATATAGTTTTTTTTTTAAAAAAAATTCCTAATTTTATTCAAAACAGGATAACTAATGCTACAGTTTATCTTAAAAAGTGAAATTTGGTTTACACTTTCTGATTTTTAACATACATCAATATTATAATCTTAATTAAATAAATTTCAGATGTATGGTACTTCTTAGTTAAAACAATAATTGTCGGTATTTGTTACAGAGACAACAATTAAGTTTTCAATTTAGCTAAATCATGATTTACAAACCTATATCTAAACTAAACATACACATTTTGTTAACATATCAATCCTAACAAAGAACTAAACTCAGAGATAAAGATTTTCTTTTAAAAATCTTAATAAAATAGAACAAACAGGTATGCAGATTCATAGCATCATATATATATACATAGTTATATATGTATACACAGAACATACATCACAACTCAGTCATACAAGCTTGCTTACTACTATCAATACACATGCCACAGATTATTTAAGCTTTTCCATTTGTAAAGTTATTTTCCTCAAACAAAATAAATCACTGCAGTTTTCATCCATAGCAGTTTATATATATATATATTTTTAAAATGACAGTTTTGCTTTGAACTTGAGTTCTAATGCTTGCATGTGTATTTATTTTAAAAGAAAACTGTTTTTATAATTAAAAGTTTACTCACTAAACATAATAATAATGGTACTGCAGTTTGATTTTTCTTAGAAACAGTATGCATTAGTCTTTGTTTCTAATTCTTGTTTAAGCATCTAATTTAACAGAGAAACTGTTTTTAAAAATAAAGATTTACTCACCTTTAAATTTGAAGAATGCAGAGACAACTTTAAGTGTAGATTCAATCCAGGAACTTGTTGAAACTGCATGTTGAACCTGGGTGCAAATTTGAAGATGAAGTTGCTTTTCTATCCTGATTGTTGATTGCTTTTATCTTGTATTTGTATGTATGCAGACCCATTCTTCATATGCTCAGATTTGCAGAGATTAATGAAGAGAATGATTGTAGACTTGAGAAAATTTAAAGATTGGTTTGTAGATTTGAAGATGTATGTTTTTGAAGAAATTGATTTGCAGATTTGTAGTTGAATGCAGATTTTAATTTGCATTTGTTTTGAGGTTTTGATTTACTAAAATTTTGATTTTAGGTTTACAATATTGAAGAGAATGTTTTTAACAAAATGCTTAAGCTATGTTTTATTGTCAATATAATTAAAATTCAAAAATGAATTTGCTTGACACTTGTTGTATTGATTTGTTTGGTGATTACAAGTGTCTCTTTAAGTTTTAAGATTTTAACACATATACATATTTTAATATTTAAAAGAGAATTCCTAAATTTATATATGTATTTGAATTATCTTAAGCCATTTCAAATTTATTTAAGCATATTTTCAAATGTTTTATTAACATTAGCTTTTAAATACATACATATACACTTCTTTATAAAACTATACATTTTAAATGTTTGTTTAATTATTTTTTTAAAATAATATTCTTTATAAACTAAATTTCAAAAGAAAAGCAATTATAAAATAAAACAAAACAAAATAAACCTTTATTATAAAATGGAATTTAAACTATATTTATTTTTATAAACAAAATAAATGCTTATTTACTTTCTATGAAAATTATAAGATAGATCTTTAAAACAAACTTTAGAAAAGTTTACAATACTAATTTAAATTAGATTAAATCAATTTAATCAATTATACGTTTATATAATAATAAGAAAATATCTTTTATTAAATATAAATGAAAATTAAAACCAAATCCTCTATTTACAATGTATAAACATTTATACATTATAAATAAAATATTTTTAAATCAATTTAGAAAGATAAATTTATCATTTAAATATTTTTAACTTTGAAAACAATATCATTAACAAACTAAATAATTATAAATTTTCAATAGAGAATTTCAGTTTAAATTAATTTATTAAATCAATATTTCACATTTTAAAATAATTATTAGAGAAATTATTAAATAATTATTGCCTAAATTTCTGGGACATCACATTAGTTTATATAAAGATAATATTTTCTATAACCAATGTATTTTCTTATCTTGAATACATTATTTTATTATTCAAAGCTTCACATGATATTCCTTCTAATTAAAATATCTCTTTAGTTAGAATTATTTACTTTTCTTACTCAAATTATTTCTATATAAAAAACACGTTTGCACTCTTCGAGCGTAGGAGAAAGTGAATTAAACGATTTATTAAATGCATGTGTCCCATACCACATGTTTTACTAAATCGTTTACAGCTAGAAATTATATGGTATGAGACACATGCGTTTACTATACCGTTTAATTCACTTTCTCATACGCTCGAAGAGTGCAAAAACGTGTATTTTATATAGAAATAATTTGTTTAAGAAAACTTGATATTTCTACATAATCTTCATGTTTCAGCTAGAAAATGTGAGAATACCCACCTTAGCAAAAAGAAGATCAAACTTTAAATCTGGAGGAAGTTGATAGCTTTAGGCTTGAAATAGCTCTGGAAACCTGAGAAGCAACAGTATAGAGCCATGCAAATAGTAAAATAAAAATACAGACAATCTTACTTCTCAAAATCAGAAATTGATGAAGGTGTCTTTGGTTTTAGAGTGATTACTTGAGTTTTTATATATTGTAGTCCTTATAGCACGTCTTTTGTATCACTGTGTAGCGTACTATGATGTGTCTGTGTATATGTGTGTGTATATATATATGTTTGTCTGCTATTCTGTGATTGTTATATTTGTTGTTGTTGTATTTTGTTCTGATAGATCCATTAGCCAGTGTACTTTTGTATTAAATATTTATTGATTATGTCGATCCTCTTGAGAAGGAAAAAAATTAGAGCACCCAACCAGAGACTCACATTAACAAAGAATATTACTCAGTAATACTGTCTGCTTTTTGAGTTTTGTATTAATGAATTTCTTTTTGAGTTCCAAGCTATGACACCGCACCATGAGACCCATATTATCAAAGATTATTACTGAGTAATACTGTCCGCTAATGTAGAGAATAGGGCTGGTTAGGAGCGACCATCCATAGCTTTTTTTTAAACATCTATTGAATACGTTGATTGGGTGCTCTAATTTTTTTTCCGTTCTCATGTGAATCGACATATTCAGTAAAAGCTTAATACAAAACTATAGTGGCTAACGGATCTATCAGAACAAAATACAACAACAAATACAACATATTACGGAACAACAGTCACATAGATGTATATGCATATACACAGATACATCCCGATACAATACAAAATGATATAATAGAAGCGGTACAAGGACCACAATACATACATTAAGTCAAACAATGGATACATATTAGAGTTTTACAGAACGACTACAAAACTACACAAAAGGTGACAAGTAGATATCCAAATAAGATTTAGTTCAATTCTAACTATCACTAAGTAAACAATTTCACTTATGCTTTCATAATTATAACATATAATTACATGTTTTCAACACTATAAAATCACATAAACATGTTTATGTTTAACAAACAATTTACAAAAAATAAAAAGGTAATTTAGAGCAACATCTCATGATAAGAATAAGAAGATATGATCACACAAAGATGCAACCCTGAACAAGTAATTACTATAAACTAAGAGCAAGATTTTTTTTTGTTACAATGAGCGATTGAACTGCAATTTCAGCTTGTAGAGCATTGTTTTAGCAGATAATGTGAGATAGCAACTCACCTTTGTAATATGAAGATCAAACTTGAACAAAGTTGGGAGCTTTTGGCTTGAAATAGCTTCAATGACCTGAGAAACAATAGTACAGAGGCATGCAAACCAAGAAATACAAATTACAAATAATCAACTTTCCAAAATTAGAATTTGATGAAAATAGTTAGTTTTTGTAGTGATTACTTGAGAGAAATAACTTTAATTTGATTAATTTCAACAAAGAAATGAAGAAATTGAAGATTTTGAACTTAGTTTTGAAAGAGGAAAGTTTTTCTTAATTTTAAAATAAAAACTAATATGTAAATCCAGAATTTATTTTGGATGAATGATTCTTTCTTAATAATGAGTCTTCTAATTTGTTGTTTGAAAATTTGATTGTGTAAAGTGATGAATAATTTCCAATTAATTTTGTAACGACCTGCCTTTTTGGATGGTTTAAATAGATGATAAACCACATACGTTAGACTCAAACCATTTAGAAGGGTAGATTGTTATGGGGTAAACAAGAAAAACAGAGAAAGATAGAAAACAAGTACAAAATCTTGCAGTGGAATGACAAAATACATAGTCAAATAAACAGTTAAGCTATTTACAAATAACATTGATAAACATTATAATACAGATCAAAGTTACATAAAACAAGAATTAATAATAAATAAATGCAGCGGTACAACATGACGTAGTGGAATAAATATAATAAATAATAATAGTACAAAATCTTCGTCTTCGTCCTCCAGAAAGCAGTCTTCGATAGACTGAAAATCTCAGGCTGACCCTAGTGAATTGAAAAGACAAACACTCGAGTCAGAACTAAAAGATCTTATGTTAGTTAAACCAACAGTAAATAAATATGAGTATAACGGTGTCAAATATGTTTACGATGTTTGACATCTCCTATCTAGTGTCTAACGTGAGTGCAATAACTTTCTAGATGTTTGGGATTTCCATCTCATAAGGATCCGTTAAACTATCTACTATGTAGTACAATACGCTATTATACAGTAAAGTATTAAAATAGCATTAAGGTGTTACCTATATCCCCCTTAACACATTTTTATATATTCCCATAGTCTATACAGTACTGTAATTCCTCTGTAAACTGGAGGGCTATCAAAGGGCACTCCATAGGTATGGTGCAAACTAAACTCATAGAAAGCGTGATAGGGCATATGAATACAACACTCGAGGCAATGCCAGGGTAGATATACCAATTGCACTCCCGGACTGGTGGTAATGCAAAACAACTACTACCACCCACCTCGGACACTCTCCTATAATCATATCGAAGGGTGGCCACCAAATCAATCACAAGGTCAAAATATAGTATCGAAGAAATGTGCCCGATAGGAGGAATAACCTCAATTGGCCCGATATAGCTCTTATTTTAGTCACATCTAAGATAACTCAAGGGAGTCAGGTTCACGTAAAATACTTCATAGAGAACTGTTCGTCAAACATTCCTACTTCATTTCTGGAATCTCCACCACATACATAGTTGTTAAAGTGGTTTTCAGTATTAGCAAAGAGTATGAAGATATCCGATCCCGATCGCTTTAACAACCAAACGCTTATTTCACACTGGATAGTTCTTTTACATTTTCAAGACCATTTCATATTAATATCAAAATATCAGACTCAATTCAAACCATATCACTTTTGAAATCTTAATTACTTTCAAAATCATATTTACTTAAATATACCGTTTCACCAACAAATATCATTTTAAATCTCAACTTATGTTATAACATTTTTAAACCTTATTCGCTTTAAAATCAATGCTTTAATTATAAACATTTCAACTCTACACCGTTTGAAGTTTAGAAAATAATTTAGATAGTTATAAATAGTTTAATTAGTTTAACATAGCTTTAAAATATATATATACACACACACACACACATTAGGTTAAATAGGTTTAGAATAGATTAAATAACTTTAAATTAGATTAAAATAATTAAAATACATTAAATAGATTTTTTAAATAGTTTAAAATTGATTAAATAGGTTAAGTATGTATTAATTAGATTTAAAATAGATTAAATGAATTTAAAATAGATTAAATAGGATTAAAATAGATTAAATAGTTGAAAATAAATTAAAATAGTTTAATATAGTTTAATAAAGTTTAAATGATTTAAAATAGATTAAAAAAGTTTAAAATAGATTAATATAGATTAAATAGGTTAATTAGTTTAAAACTGGTTAACTTAGATTAAAATAAATTAAATAGTTTAAATTGATTAAGTTGGTTTGAAATAGATTTTCTGATTTTAATAGTTGAAAATCTAAAATTTAGAATTTAAAAGAACATTTACAGTTTATGTTGCAATAATAAATTTGAAACTAACATCAAATTTAGCTATTTTAATTTTAATAGATTTTCAAAGTTACAGTTCCAACATTTCAATAACTCAATTTCGATAATTTTGTTTATACGTCAAATTCAACTTTAGAATTCCAATTTAAAATCCTTTAAATAATGACTTAAAAAAAATTCAATTTATGTCAGTCAAATTCTATTTCAATTATCGTTTAAGTGGATTCAAAGTTTAAAGATTTAAAATCATTAAATTTAACCAATCCGTTGTCCGTATATAATTCTCTACACTATGGTCAAATGATACAGATATTTATCATTTCAATCCGCAAAAATATTTAAATCTACGAGTATATATCATTTCAACCCGCAATTCCAAATTTATTTCAATGAAATCACTTGGGTTTATCATTTCAACCCATAACGATTTTCCTCTATTCTATATGATCGTTCGGGTATGTATCATTTCTACCCATATGGAACTTGCAGTGTTATATCAGTATAAATATATAACATCCAACATCCAATGTTAACAATCAAACATCCATCACAATCACCATACCATCAAGCAATAAATAACATCAATCAACTGATTATCATTGAAAGGTATTGAATTGAAAATTAAATTGAATATTAAAAATGACAATTAAATGCGATAAAGACATATTTAACTGGAATGACAATTTAAATATACCAAACATCAAGCAATAAAATTCTAATCACATCAAAAATTTAATTTAACTAACATAAGGTAATCTAGTAGTTGTGAGTGGGTTAAAACACTCACCTTTGATTTCAAATCGTTTCTAAAATCCAAAATAAGGACTGTCACAGCCCATTTTTCCATACTGTTAATGCTAAAATTTGAACGCTAACACCCCGGTGTATAAAGTGTAGTTGTGAAAGCACCACCCGATGATTCGGGAACAGAGTATAAGCAAAAAATCACAGAAAAAGCAGTGAATAACAACGATTTTATAGTGGTTCGGCTCAAGGCAAGCCTACGTCCACTTTAATTCTCTTTATTGCTAAACCGATTACAACTTTACAACAATCTTCAATTACAATTATGACGAGACAAACAACTAGAACTTTGGTAGAGAAGAATTCTTCGAATCCATGTAGATTGCGTTAGATTTTCCCTTGAAGTTAGTTGAGATGCCTTTCGGACTTGAAGTGTCGGGTGAGTTGAGAATTCAGCAGAGTATTGGCGCTTGAAGTGATTGGCCCCAAAAGTCCCTTTCATGCTTGAGGTGGGTTGGTATTTATAGGGAAAATCCCACCCCTTAGGTCGTAAGCCATGAACTGTCCAAGGTTAGTTGTGGCCGGTCTAAGGCAAATCGCGGCCGACTCATCTGACCCCTCCATGGTTTCACCTAGGCTCATTTGTACAAGTCCCAGGTCGCCCCCGAGTCAACACAGCCTTATCTCAGTAACACGGCATCGGGCTTGCATTTAGTAGCTTTAGGTCGTTGACGACTCAAGTTAGGTCGTGAGCCGTGAACGAGTTAACTGGCAACTGGATCGTGCACGAGTTAAGAGGCTGCTGTGCCGAGTAGCTGCATTGAACTTGTCTTCCTTTACTTGAGTCATGAACGAGTTAACATTGGTCCTAGGTTGGCTGTGACTTAGGTCGGCAACTATTTTAGGTCGGTAGCTTGGCAAAGCATTAGATCGGTAACTTGGTTAAGTCATTAAGTCGGCATCTCTTTTAGGCCTTAGGTCGGCCTTCCTGTTAAGTCGGCATCCTCTGAGACTTAGGCCAGTATCCACGTTAGGTCGGTAGCTACCTTATTTTAGACAGTTGGGTCGGCAACCTTGCTAAAGCGTTAGGTCGGCAGCTGTTTACCCTTAAGTCAGTATCCCTCTTAGGCCTTAGGTCGGCTTCCATATATGATCGGTAACCCACCTTAGCGTTAAGTCGGTATCCTTTTGGGTCTTAGGTCGGCACTCTTTTAAGGCGGTTAGGTCGGTATGCCTCTCAAACCTGTTAGGTCAGTAACTCTTTTAAGCCGTAGGTCGGCATCCCTTTGAGTTGCTAAGTCGAAACCGAGAAGGAGTTAACAATTGCCCCTCGAAGTATACACCTACTGGTTAGGTCGTGTGCTTTGATATCCTCTAACTCGTCCACTCTTTAAGTCGGCAGGTCATACGCGACCTAACAGTTGAGTCGTACATACCGCTTCATATCCCTTCACTGCAGGGTATAAGTCACATCTCCTTCTTCCTTCTCATTACCTACTCCTTTGATTCTGCCATTAAAATTTTCCCGAGCTCCAAAAGGCGATTTAACTCCAATCAACTACTAACAACCTCTGCTATTCATTGCGTAAGTAAACCCTCTTCTTCGATCACTGTTGGCTCATGAATTTCGTCACTTAAACCGCTTCCTTGCATGATCCTTCATCACGAATCCTATTACACTCATGGCTGATAGAGCTTAGATTGCTCGGTTTGGCATTAACTGACCGATGAGACGATAAAGATGATTTACTGATTCAGGCTAGTTGATTTTGATTTGCGCTAGGATTGCAAGGCGTTAAATTTGCAGCGGTTTCGAAATGGTGTATTGGATGATCCGATAGCATGAAATAGCATAAATGAAATGAAGGTTTTTTGGTTGAGGGAGTGGCTAACGGGTTAACGGGTTGAGTGGGGCGAGGTATTGATTTAGATGCGACCCAGTGATTTTAAGTGACTTAGCTTTTGGCCGACCCAATCCTTAAATCGTGGCCGTGTTAGCACTTGGGGGAAATCTGCCGACCTATTCTTCTGCCGATCTAAGCCTTATACCGTGGCCGAGTAAACCTTCAAACCGTGGCCGAGTTAACCCTTAGGGAATTTCACACCACTTTTTGAACCAGAGCTTTCCTTCTTACTACTCTTCATGACTCGATTTACTGGACTGAACTGCTTAAATCCTGGATTGTTTCAACTTTGCTGTCTTATTTTGCATACCACATTAACTCATAGGCTAACAACCTGCTGAAAACAGCAATCACAAAAAAAACCAAGGCGAATATACTGCCATTAACTGCCCACATCAAATGACAGATTAGTCGATATAAATTAATCAACTTAAACACATTGTATGAAATGCTGTGAACCAATCAACTAAAGTGAACCATTAATGCAAAGCATCGTTAACTTGAACTGATTTATTTGCATTAACATTACACTTGAATATTAAAACAGCGTACCTTGGACTTTACAACTGATAAATATTTGCGATTTATTATATTTTTTATTCCAGTTGCATTTGCTTGTTGCTTGATTGATTTTACACAACACTTCACACACTTTAGGAAACGTGCACCTTGATGTTTGAATATCCAGTTATTTATGTAGAATGACTTCCCATCAAGAAGAAATGGCAGCTCAAGAGGAAGAAACTTTTCCAGTAGCTCTACCTATAGAGAACCCTCCAGAGAGAACTCCAACCATTCTAACCCCGAGAGCATTTACTCAGCTGCGCACTCAATTTGGTTTTACTGAGAGTGATGTCCTGCTCCCTGGGCCAAGTGATACTGCCGACAATCCTCCCCGTGGCTTTATTGCAATCAATCGTCAAATGTGTTTAAGCGGAGTGATCCCTCCTTTTAATGACTTTCTCCGAATTCTTCTCCTTCGGTTGTCAATCTCTTCGTCCCAACTTCATCCTAATGGTTATGCCATCTTGATGGGGTTGTGCGTTTTGTTCAGAAGAACTTTTGATCGCTTACCAAGTTTTGAAGAAATCCGTTACTTATGCTCGTTTGCAAAAAGTAGAGATCATCCTTCCTTTATAATTGTGAGGAGTGCTAGAAACCGCAAATTTATTTCTGACCTTACCGAAAGCGTTCATGGATTTCTGAACCAATTTTTCTTTGCTCGCTGCCACCCAGGGTTTTATGCCGATTGGAGAGTAGGAAGTAAGATTACTTGTCTCCATTTTTAAACTTTCTTGAGATCCGAATTACCAATTGCTAATTTCATTCTTTGCTCTTTTCAGCACTTCCTCTTCCCTCTAGAGATCCGGTCCATAAGCAGACTTTTGATAGATTGAGTGCCGTGGCCGTAGCAGAGAGAAGCATCAAGTTTTTGTTGGGGGATGAATTATTGCACCAATACGGGCTTTTGCATACTTCTCGTTCTACACATCCTCATGAAATCCCAGACTCCCCGGCTAGAGCATTGGATGCCCCAGTTTCTATAGATACATCCAAACCAAAAGGACCTGCTCCCGAGGCTTTGCTAGTGAAATGTTCCACTTCTGTTGATGTTGCGGGGCCATTTGACGAACTTGCCCCGGTTATCGGGGAAGAGGAGCCTCAGGGATCTCCCCGACGCTAACAGAAATCCAGCGAAGAAGCCGAGAAAACTAGCCTTGCCAAGCAGAGCAGGGATGATACTTTCGAAGGGCTGAGCGACCTCTTTGCCATCTCGCAAGAAATCTTTAAAGATGATCCTATCACTACTGGGGTTTCTTCTTCAGTAGTTGAAGCAACTTCTGTCCTGCAGCAGACTCCGTCAACTCAGGAGTTGACGCTGACTATTACACCCACAACCACTCCTCAATTAAAGAGTGGTTCGTAGTTTGATGCGCGTAGTTTGCATGCCACACACACTTAGAATTTCTTTTTTGGCACTTTTACGCTTCTGACTTTTTTTACTCTGAAGAATTCTAAGATTTAGCTCTTTTTTATTTCAGATCCTCTGATGGGATGCAGCGGATCTTATTATGATGATTTCCAACGCTACGGGAGGCGTAGCCAGTATGACTACAGGCGTTACCTTCCCTCTTACAGAGAATCTGATGAAGAGAGAGCCACTCAAAAGGCTCAAGAAAAGAGGGCTCAAGAGGAGCGCTATGAAAGAAGAGAGAGGGAAGAGCGCCACGATTCTTCACAGAGAGGTGACGATTCCCATAAAAGGAAAACCCATGATGACAGAGGAAAAAGTCATGTGGTTGAAGATTCGAGCAAGCGAGCCCGACATGGTGAGAAGCACACCACTACAACTCCTGAAAAGGTTACTGCTCCTGCCTCGCTTGATATTCCTTCCGGCTCTCCCGCTCTCGGGAAGTCAGACATCCAAACTATAATTAGCAGACCCAAATTCCAAGTTGGACCGGGTCCTGCCACTTTGCAAAGTCGGTTTCCTCAGTGGTGTCTGAAGGGAGTAAGGTTTGACCTTGACTTGGTCCCCATTGATAAGTCTTCCATGTTACGAAACCTTGACGCCGTCAAGCTTGATATTGAGAGGATGTCGAACTAGCAGAAACTTGTTGACGAGCTTCAGAGGGTTAATCGTGCAAACATAGAGGCCATGCTCACCATGGAAAATGATAAAGCCGAATGGCAAAAGGTGCTTGAGCAACATGACACCGAGATGAGAAGCATTGCTTCTTACAATGAGGAGCTTGAAGAAAAAGTTGAAGAACTGAAACAAGAGCTTGCTGCTTCCTCTACTTCTTACTCTCAAAAAGAAGAAGTGCTCCTAAAACAAGTGAGAGATGCTCATGCTAGCCAAAGGGATGCCGAAGACAGGCTTGAAGTGCAGAAAAGAATTAGTGAGGGCTATGTCGCTGACATCGAAGAGCTTCGGAAGAAAAACAACTCCCAAGAGGCGGAGATTCAAATGCTGAAGCTTCAACTTTCTAAAGCTGAAATGGAGCGTGATGAGGCCGTTGCCGGCAAAATTGCAGCTGAAGATTCTCACGAGGCAACGAGGGCCAACACTAGCTCAACATTATTTGATTTCTATCTGCACAGCATTTTGGGGCGTGGTAGCCTCGCCTTTCTAGGCCCCAAGTATGAAATTACACTGGATGAAGTTTGGGAGGCAGTACTCGATATGCTCGGTGGTAAAGGCGCTGGCTACGCTAAGTCAGCTCTTGAAGAGCATTATCTTGATGATGATGCTCGCGCCGCTCTCGCCAAGGGGAGAGAACAGCTTGCAAAATTAAGGGCCGAAACAGCGGCAGGAGAATATTCAGGGAAAATCACCTCAACTACTCCAATTCAACCTTCTCCTTCAGCCGAAATTGACATCATCGGTTCTAGTTCTCATTCCCCATCTCCTACTAAAGTCACCACTGATATTACAAGCATACAAGGTGGAGACGAGGGCGGCGAGAGCGCCGAGGCACAGGCTTACGAAGTTGACGTCAGGGAACCGACTTCTGCAGGTAACCCTACCGACAATCTTGCCCAAGTAGACTGCTCATCTGTTTCTTATGAATTTGATGGGCTTTTTGACTACTTCTTGAATCTCAGCGAACCTTTATCTCCGCTTTTTGCTGACTTAAACTTTTTTCCTTCTGTAGAGAAAACGTCGGGCATTGTTCAGGCTTCTCCTCCTCCAATTATTCCTTCTCCGCCTCCTAAGGTCACTCCTCCTTCTGCCTCGCAACCCAGGTCATACGAAGAGCAAATAGAAGCCCTTGACAGCTTAGATGATCTCGTTGCTTCTCAAGATCCGAAAGGAGAAGAAACTGAAGGAAGCGAGAGGACGCCAGAACCCACTGGCTCCGACGCTGGACCGTTATCCAAACTTCTTTCTCCAGGGAGTGGGCCTTCCTCCAAGAAGAGAGGGAAGCAGGGAGTTTCCATGAAGAAGAATAAGAAGAAATCTTTAACTGGCGAAGAAGAGACGGAAGAAAGTCCGATCGAGCCCTTTTCTCCTTCATCCCCTACCCTTACAAGCCGACCTAAAAAGTTGGTCATTCGGCCAGGTGCGGGCTCAAAAGGTGGGCGGATGTAACGACCCAGAATTTTTATTAATTAAAATTTGAATATTTAATTAATTTTAAATATTAATAAGTGAAATTATAAGTCGAATAAATTTTATCTTGAATTATTGGATTTAATTGAATAATTAAATCGATAATTTAATATGTTAAATTATGGAAATAATTGAAATTTGGGTTAAATATGATTGAAAATGATTTGTAAAATTTTATTTTATCATATTGAAGTTAGAATGATATTTTAGAACTTTTAAAATCGAATTAAAAGTTAATTTGTGAAAATTGAATATTTTAATATTTAAAATCGACTAGTGAAAATAGTCAATTTTTGAACAGTTTCAGAATTGAACGAAACCAGTTTCATTGGATCCGTAATAGTTAGTTATTACTGGATTTCAATTTTCGTGTCAATCGGAGCTATCGTTTGATCGTGGCAGCTCGAAACGCATCGAATTATTTTTAATTTTAATTTGGCGAGTTAAAATAGCCATTTTTCAAAAAGTCTCGGATTTTGACGAAACCAGTTTCATCGGATCCGTAATGTGATATTATTGTATGGTGTCAAATTTCAAGTCAATTGGATTTACCGTTTGTCCGGTACAAATTAAAACGCCTAGAAAATCGTTTAAATCGGTTTAATTTAAATCGAACGTTTGTTCCATATCTCGCACAGATGTCCGAATTAGCTTCCGAAACCTGTTCCATTGTGTCCGGAACGTGGGATAAACCCTAGGAACGTCAGTTTCGGCGCGTAAATCGGAGTTTGGAATTCCCGGATGAATAGTGATTGAAAAATTTCCTATAAATACCCCCATAAATCACAAGAAAATAAAAAAAACTAAACCTAACCCTAATCTATATGCAGCCGCCACCTACAACAGTGAATGGCCGAAATTCCATCTCGTTTCCCCTCCGATTTCATCCAATCCACAAATCGATTCACGAAGCTATCAACTACAAAGAGGTGGAGCATGAAGAGATCTCGAGATCCAACGGTGGTGATCGAGTTTCGAGCAACGTAGAAGGAGATAATGGGGCGCGTTCATCATGCGTTTGTCTTCGATTTGCGTGCTGGGGGAAGGGCCGAGCCTCGAGATACTCAGGCCGAGCATGGAGGGGAGCAAGGCGCGCGGGGTAGTGGTCTTTGATCGAGCTAGAAGTCAACGTGGTGGTTCTAAAAATTCATGGAATGATGGCGGCTATGGGTTGTGGGTAGGGCACGGTTTCACGAAGAGGAAGGTGAAGTTGGAAGCACGGCCAGGATTTGATCTGGAGAAAGGAACGGTAGTAGTTGAATTAGGTTATTAGAAATGTAAATTTAATTATATATTAAATTGTGTAGTATTTAAACTGCGATATCTCTTTCGTACGAGGTCCGTTTCGGACGAGATTTTTTGCGTTGGCTTCGTATTGACGAGCACTACGCGATGGATTTGGATTGGAGTCATTTGGAGTTAGTGAGAATTTTGGGTAAAATTAAACATCCGTTTAATTTTATTCGAAATAAATCGCTAAAATGAAATAAAATCAAGGTGAGAACTTCTCACTCAATCGAATCAGTTTCGATTTTATTTTAAATAGTTAGATTTAAAATATTTGAATGCAAGTTTGAATGATGATTGTTATCTATGGATTGTTAAAATAGACATTATGCGCCGTTAGTAAGCGGATGTTATTTATTAAAAACATATACCGCGAATATTTCATAAATAGTGAAATTGGTATTATATATAATAGCAATATATATATATATATATTGGCATATGTATATATTGGAGTTATTGATTTCCCGCATTTGTATAGCGGATGAGACCCTATTGCACCGTCTATTAAGCGGATAATATTTTAAATCCCATATACCGCGATAATTTCGTACTGGAGCGAAATTGGTATTGTGCTAATGTTTTTGGATGCAGGAAAACAGGTTGGAGGGATCCAACAGGATTCCTCAACAGTTTTTATTTGATTTCAGATATTTTGATATTTGATGGATTATCATATCGATATATGATATCGTTGTTGTCGTGATTGACTATTTGGTATGTAGCATCATTGGACCAAATTTTGGAACTTTAAAATGATTTTTAAAGTGATTTTTGAAAATATACTATATGTTTGGAATTGATCCATTATAAATGATAACGTTATAATTTTTAATGTTTTAAAAATTATGATTTTGAGAAATACGATTAAAGATTTATTTTTGAAAATATGAGGTTAATGGTTTTATAAAATAGTTTAAAATTAGGAATTTGAATTTATTATAAAAAGTTGAAAATATAGGATTTATAAAATTTAATTATTTTATGAATAAAAATGGTGAAATTATAAAGGAATTTAAAGACGTTTTAAAGAATAATATAAATTGATTTATATTAAGAGATTTATAAATGGATATTTATAAATTGAAATATTGACATTATAAAACGAGTTTTTGTAAGTGTTTGAATGAAGTGAAAATGAATTTTGTAAATGAATGGAATTTATAAAATTATAAATGATGAAGTTATAAATGAAATTTATAAATAATAAGATTTATAAATTTCGTGAAGTTATTAAAGACTAGATTTGGGTGAATAACGGAAATCTTATAAGTTATAAGATTTATAAATTAGGAAGTTTAAAAGAACGATTCTTGTAAACAATAAATTATAACTATTTCACTTATAATATGAACCTTTGTTTTCTAATTGAGTTATAAATTGAATAGGTTAATAAAGGAATTTATAAAAGGAGTTGTTATAAAATAAATAGAAAAGGAATTTATAAACGTTGTTTTATAAATTCGCAAACGACTTATTTTGATAAGTAAATTGTTGAAACCTATTAATGGAGTTATATTCACATTTTTGACTGTGAATAACCCTTTGAAATAAAATGAATAGAAGTGATGAAAGTTGTTAACGTAGTATATTCACGTTTTTGAATAGTGAATAATATGTTAAAGAAAATGTTTGAATGTGGTATTTTAAATAGAATTAAAAACAAGTTAACGATGTTTCAATTGGATTTAGATTCGAAACCATAGAGTTCAACATTGATTGTTGAAATAGACGTTTTCGAGAAATAGAAGGAAATGGTGGACTATAACACTGTTGTTATAGTAAATGGTTTCCGAAAGAAAATGTTTTGTATAGTATTGGGATCTATATATCTATTTTAATTTCGAATCCCTATACTAGTGATTTTGGGTTGTCGTAACGATGTTTTACGTAACATTTGTTTTGGCCCAAATAAATATGTTTAAGAGAATGATTTCCTTAAAGAATGAAATATATACTTAATCTCGATTTAAGTATATTGAATATTTTCCAAGTGTTGAAAATAAATAAAATTTGTGAATTACTTATGAATAAATAAGTATGGAAATGTTTTCCAATATAAAGTGAATATTTTGAGAATTTATCTTTTTGAAGATAAATTGAAATGAATAATTGAAATCGTATATGTATGGATATTGCGAAATATAAATTCACTATGGAATTTATGAATAGAAAGGAAATTTGTTTAAAAGATAAATATTGATTTATTTTTGAAGTGTGAAAATTATTTATCTTGTAAAGATATTTTGGAAAATAAATAATTTGGAAAATTATTTGGAAACTGGTGATGTGTGCATATCCATTGATAGTTCAATAACCGACTATCAATATTTCCCTTTGAATGGGTAATTGATGTGATTGGTTTGAATTTGAATGCCACACTTATTTTTGAATAAGCGCTCACTATTCGGGTTAACCGGGAAAGGACCATGGGGTCGTATAACCCATTCCGAATATGTGATACGTCGTTATGATAGCATTGATGACCGATGTTGAAGACCGAATATTTGCAAAAGCGATAGGATGACCTATCGATTGTCTCTGCACTGGGTAGCTCCTGGTATAGAGATTTCCTAAGTGATGGGAAATTCGATCGGGATTGTGAATACCCGGATTGCAAGGGCTTCGTGAGAAGTGCCTTCGGTTCTGTTCGAGCCCGGAATAGACTTGTATGGATTGTATGTCTGACATTACAAATTGAGATATAAAGCAGATTTCTTTCAAATATATTTCTGTTGGTGGCGGAGAATTTATTCTTTTAGCTTAACACCCTTCTCTGAGACGTACGAGCTCAGAGGTTATGTAATTGAAGGTTATCGGCGATATATTTCCAATTTGGTAATGTGACATGCTGAGTGTTGCTGTAAATGATCATTGTGTTGATTATTTGTGATAGGATCGTTTATTTGATCGTCTATCTTGGTGATCATTTCTATGATCATATGTTGACCCAAAGCATGGCTTTTGTATAAAGTATGTTTTTGTGGACGTGACTTCGTCGAGCCTCACACCCCGTGAATGGTCAAAACATGAAAGAAGCAGCAAGGTTATGAGGGGTAGCGCCCTTTAGGATATGTGCATTTCCTTCTGGAAAAGGGTGGTATCATGGTATGGAGCCCAGATACTTACTCATGTTGAAAACACTTTATGATTGTGTGAATTGATTGCGAGCGCTCGGTTGAAAAGGTCCCAAAGAACCGGGGGATGGCATATTCGGTCAGTTGTTACTCAGTTAGGGGTAACCCGACCTTGTGTTGGTAGAGATCCGGTTTGGTTCTCGGGGATGTCCATCCAGAGGCATTCTCATGTGGCAATGGGAAGTTCCTTGGCCTGATCGTTCATTGGAAATCCAAAGAAACAATACGAGACTTGTACGGTTTTAGTTGTATAACCTGCTATGGAATGTGGCGGTAACCTGCTATTGAACATAGTTAGCTATAGTAGGCATAGTTCGGAATGTCTATGCTGGCTAAGATTTATATTCTACTTTCGAAATGAATTTTTCCTACACTATGCACTAGTAATAATATCAAATGTTCTTTTTAATGCGTATCAAGCATCTTTGACTATCATAAGGAGAAATCTCCTCCGATTCTGCGTTTGCATTGTGTGTGTGTGCGGGAGGCCTTATGGTAGTCTCATTTTTAAAAGCATTGCGAATTGACTTTAAAAATATTCCTCTATTTTGATTTTAAAGATAAATAAACTGTTTTGAGTTCTCACACCAGTCACATGACTGATTCGGAGTTTATTGTTTTCCTTCCTAAACTCTGGGTGCCCACCAATTTCCACACGGGCAGTCAAGAGTTAGGTTTATCAGGATATTCTAGATATTCAGGAGTTGCTGGAGGCAAGCTGGATGGCATGGCGTATTAGTAGTATATAGTATTTCTTTTCCGCAGTTTGTTGTTGTTGTTGTACACTCTGATGATATGATGTAATGAAATGTAATGTATAAAAGGTAATAACTGATATAGTTCTTTGTTTAAAGATTATTCATTTATTATTATATGTTGTTCCGCTGCGATTGTGAGATTCTGTTATAGTTCTGTTGTTTTCTATTCCGTTCTATATTTTCTATTTTCTTTCCTCTCTATTTTTTCTATCTTCTTATCCCTTCTTCTAGCTCTTTCTTTTTCTTAAAACCCTCAGTGTTCGGTTTTCCGTCGTTCGTTTGCTCGGCAGTCGATAAAGTGAGTATCGATGTGGAATTTTCGAAAGACGAAGAATCGGGTCCTGACAATGTGGTATCAGAGCATATGGTTAAGCGACAACCATGGTTCTGTTGGGTATTACTCATTAGAGATAGAGTCAGTAGTACTCTAGAATGAGTTTCAGTGTAATAATAGCTATGAGTGCGTATTTGTTAGTGAATATAAATTGTTTTATATTGTGATGATTGGTTTATTGAGTTGCATATGAACTTTCGTCAGCGTGGTCCGCAAGACTATGCCGAAGGGGTTTCTAAACACTTGAATAGAACAATTCGACACAATATTGTTTTTAAATTGGGTAAATGAAATGATTTTACCTTGATTATATTTTTATATATGAAGGAATAATTTTTCAGAATTATTAAAGTATATAAGTTGATTGTTTAGTTGTTTGAATAATCTAAGTAAAAGAATAATTGTATAAGCAAAAGAATTATAAGAATTGAATTATAATTAAAGTGTTTACAATTGTGAAATAAACTTATATATATGAGAAGTGAAACTATATGAATATATTTATAAATATGATTTGAAATAAAAAAAGAAAATGAATTTAAAGTTAAATGGAATATAACTTAAGAAATTGAATTGAATGAGTGAATGGAATGTTAATCAATTAAATTAAGTTGATATGAAATAATGAATATAAGTGTTAATTCATTAAAATCTAATGTTATTTGAAAGTTGAATAGATTGAATAAAAATCATTTAATTAAACCAATTGATAAGCAGAGGAATTTGGTTGCAATTAATATACATTAGTTGTTATATGATTGTTAGTTGATTGTATGTAATTCATTAAGTATTAATGAAATTGGAAGCTAAAGTAATTGAAATCCAATTGAAAGTTAAGTGAATCTTAAATAAATTGAATTTGATTTGGAAGTGAACCAACATGAATATGAATTAGTGAATATAAACTAATTGAAAATGAATATTAGTGAAAACATCCACTGTTAACGAATCAAATGTGATTAAATTGAAAACCATTTCATTGAATATTAATGAGAATATGAATGAATATTAATTGGTTATGGATGTTAGTTGGTTGATGTTTGCATTTGTTGCTTTTACTACATTTGCTATGTTGGCATGTATAGTTATTATGTTGCTATATGTTGTATATCGATACTATTGTCTACATGCATGATTCTCATGTTGTTTGTTGAGTGTTTAGTAAGTGCGGATCGCGTTTGCTTCGCATTTGGAGCTCGCTTTCGCGCTATATTAGCCATATATGCTTGCTAATAAAATATAAGGTACATATCTCGGATTAAATACCGTACTTTTATACTTTTTCCCTTCGGGATGCCTCATTACTTGATGAGATGTATATTTGTGATATATATACTGTCATTTTTTTTTCGGATCGAGCCGCGCAAAGGAGACTATGGCGAATTTTTCCGGAAATTTAAGGCGTTAGAAAAAATTTGAAGAAAATTGGAAAATTTTGGAAACTTTAACTTTGATTTGGAATTGAAAGTTAAACAATGTAATTGTTTTTGAAAAGATAACTAAGTATGATTTCAAAAATTAGTAAAGTTATTGTAAGAAGTTTAAACTATGAATTTTGGGAAAGTTAATGGATTCTATAACTTTTCTTACTTAATAATTTCGAGGACGAAATTCTTTTAAGGGGGGGAGATTGTAACGACCCAGAATTTTTATTAATTAAAATTTGAATATTTAATTAATTTTAAATATTAATAAGTGAAATTATAAGTCGAATAAATTTTATCTTGAATTATTGGATTTAATTGAATAATTAAATCGATAATTTAATATGTTATTATGGAAATAATTGAAATTTGGGTTAAATATGATTGAAAATGATTTGTAAAATTTTATTTTATCATATTGAAGTTAGAATGATATTTTAGAACTTTTAAAATCGAATTAAAAGTTAATTTGTGAAAATTGAATATTTTAATATTTAAAATCGACTAGTGAAAATAGTCAATTTTTGAACAGTCTCAGAATTGAACAAAACCAGTTTCATTAGATCCGTAATAGTTAGTTATTACCGGATTTCAATTTTCGTGTCAATCGGAGCTATCGTTTGATCGTGGCAGCTCGAAACGCATCGAATTATTTTTAATTTTAATTTGGCGAGTTAAAATAGCCATTTTTCAAAAAGTCTCGGATTTCGACGAAACCAGTTTCATCGGATCCGTAATGTGATATTATTGTATGGTTTCAAATTTCAAGTCAATTGGATGTGCCGTTTGTCCGGTACAAATTAAAACGCCTAGAAAATCGTTTAAATCGGTTTAATTTAAATCGAACGTTTGTTGCCATATCTCGCACAGATGTCCGAATTAGCTTCCGAAACCTGTTCCATTGTGTCCGGAACGTGGGATAAACCCTAGGAACGTCAGTTTCGGCGCGTAAATCGGAGTTTGGAATTCCCGGATGAATAGTGATTGAAAAATTTCCTATAAATACCCCCATAAATCACAAGAAAATAAAAAAAAACTAAACCTAACCGTAATCTATATGCAGCCGCCACCTACAACAGTGAATGGCCGAAATTCCATCTCGTTTCCCCTCCGATTTCATCCAATCCACAAATCGATTCACGAAGCTATCAACTACAAAGAGGTAGAGCATGAAGAGATCTCGAGATCCAACGATGGCGATCGAGTTTCGAGCAACGTAGAAGGAGATAATGAGGCGCGTTCATCATGCGTTTGTCTTCGATTTGCGTGCTGGGGGGAGGGACGAGCCTCGAGATACTCAGGCCGAGCATGGAGGGGAGCAAGGCGCGCGGGGTAGTGGTCTTTGATCGAGCTAGAAGTCAACGTGGTGGTTCTAAAAATTCATGGAATGATGGCGGCCATGGGTTGTGGGTAGGGCACGGTTTCACAAAGAGGAAGGTGAAGTTGGAAGCACGGCCAGGATTTGATCTGGAGAAAGGAACGGTAGTAGTTGAATTAGGTTATTAGAAATGTAAATTTAATTATATATTAAATTGTGTAGTATTTAAATTGCGATATCTCTTTCGTACGAGGTCCGTTTCGGACGAGATTTTTTGCGTTGGATTCGTATTGACGAGCACTACGCGATGGAATTAGATTGGAGTCATTTGGAGTTAGTGAGAATTTCGGGTAAAATTAAACGTCCGTTTAATTTTATTCGAAATAAATCGCTAAAACGAAATAAAATCAAGGTGAGAACTTCTCACTCAATCGAATCAGTTTCGATTTTATTTTAAATAGTTAGATTTAAAATATTTGAATGCAAGTTTGAATGATGATTGTTATCTATTGATTGTTAAAATAGACATTATGCGCCGTTAGTAAGCGGATGTTATTTATTAAAAACATATACCGCGAATATTTCATAAACAGTGAAATTGGTATTATATATAATAGTAATATATATATATATATATATTGGCATATGTATATATTGGAGTTATTGATTTCCCGCATTTGTATAGCGGATGAGACCCTATTGCGTCGTCTATTAAGCGGATAATATTTTAAATCCCATATACCGCGATAATTTCGTACTGGAGCGAAATTGGTATTGTGCTAATGTTTTTGGATGCAGGAAAACAGGTTGGAGGGATCCAACAGGATTCCTCAACAGTTTTTATTTGATTTCAGATATTTTGATATTTGATGGATTATCATATCGATATATGATACGTTGTTGTCGTGATTGACTATTTGGTATGTAGCATCATTGGACCAAATTTTGGAACTTTAAAATGATTTTTAAAGTGATTTTTGAAAATATACTATATGTTTGGAATTGATCCATTATAAATGATAACGTTATAATTTTTAATGTTTTAAAAATTATGATTTTGAGAAATACGATTAAAGATTTATTTTTGAAAATATGAGGTTAATGGTTTTATAAAATAGTTTAAAATTGGGAATTTGATTTTATTATTAAAAGTTGAAAATATAGGATTTATAAAATTTAATTATTTTATGAATAAAAATGGTGAAATTATAAAGGAATTTAAAGACGTTTTAAAGAATAATATAAATTGATTTATATTAAGAGATTTATAAATGGATATTTATAAATAGAAATATTGACATTATAAAACGAGTTTTTATAAGTGTTTGAATGAAGTGAAAATGAATTTTGTAAATGAGTGGAATTTATAAAATTATAAATGGTGAAGTTATAAATGAAATTTATAAATAATAAGATTTATAAATTTCGTGAAGTTATTAAAGACTAGATTTGGGTGAATAACGGAAATCTTATAAGTTATAAGATTTATAAATTGGGAAGTTTAAAAGAACGATTCTTGTAAACAAATAAATTATAAGTATTTCACTTATAATATGAACCTTTGTTTTCTAATTGAGTTATAAATTGAATAGGTTAATAAAGAAATTTATAAAAGGAGTTGTTATAAAATAAATAGAAAAGGAATTTATAAACGTTGTTTTATAAATTCGCAAACGACTTATTTTGATAAGTAAATTGTTGAAACCTATTAATGGAGTTATATTCACATTTTTGACTGTGAATAACCCTTTGAAATAAAATGAATAGAAGTGATGAAAGTTGTTAACGTAGTATATTCACGTTTTTGAATAGTGAATAATATGTTAAAGAAAATGTTTGAATGTGGTGTTTTAAATAGAATTAAAAACAAGTTAACGATGTTTCAATTGGATTGAGATTCGAAACCATAGATTTCAACATTGATTGTTGAAATAGACGTTTTCGAGAAATAGAAGGAAATGGTGGACTATAACACTGTTGTTATAGTAAATGGTTTCCGAAAGGAAATATTTTGTATAGTATTGGGATCTATATATCTATTTTAATTTCGAATCCCTATACTAGTGATTTTGGGTTGTCGTAACGATGTTTTACGTAACATTCATTTTGGCCCAAATAAATATGTTTAAGAGAATGATTTCCTTAAAGAATGAAATATATACTTAATCTCGATTTAAGTATATTGAATATTTTCCAAGTGTTGAAAATAAATAAAATTTGTGAATTACTTATGAATAAATAAGTATGGAAATGTTTTCCAATATAAAGTGAATATTTTGAGAATTTATCTTTTTGAAGATAAATTGAAATGAATAATTGAAATCGTATATGTATGGATATTGCGAAATATAAATTCACTATGGAATTTATGAATAGAAAGGAAATTTGTTTAAAAGATAAATATTGATTTATTTTTGAAGTGTGAAAATTATTTATCTTGTAAAGATATTTTGGAAAATAAATTGTTAACGCTAAAATTTGAACGCTAACACCCCGGTGTATGAAGTGAGATTGTGAAAGCACCACCCGATAGCTCGGGAACAGATTATAAGCAGATAACAGTGAAAAAGTAGTAAACAACAGCAATTTTATAATGGTTCGACTTAAGAGAGAGCCTACGTCCACTTTGAATATCTTTATTGACGATTCGATTACAAATCAATGCAGTTACACTTTGGTTACAACACACTTTGAATTTCAAGTAACTTAGAACAAGTAGTCTAAACTTCAATGTTGATCCGAATCTTTGAACACAGGTTAGACATGTTTGATTTCTTCATGAAGTTCCTTGAAGGTGTTGAAGTAGTTCAGAATGCGGCAGAGTAACGGCGCTTGAAATGAATGAGCCGAAAAGTCCCTTGAATGTTGGATGTGGCCATGTATTTATAGGCAAATTTCTGGGCTGGAATTGTTAAGTCATGAGTCGTGACCGACTCAGGCTATGCCGTGGCCGAGTCAAGTTGAGTCGTGGCCGGCTTATCTGCATTTGGTCTTCTCACTAGCTCATTCTCTTGCTGGATTCTAAGCCAAGTCCTGAGTCGTTGGAGAGTCAACTCTCCCTGGGACATGCATCGTTGTAACAGAATACGACTCAGTGGCTTTAAGTCTCAGGACGAGTCGTCCTGAGTTATGAGTCGCCAAGTCACTTCTTAGGTCGTCAATCCTCCTGAGTCGTTTCTTATGATGAGTCGGTCCAGTCCCTGAGTCGTCTTGTACGAGCCGTGAACTTCGTTGAGTCGCTAACTCAATGAGTCGGCCTGTATCATGAACCGCTAACCTCCATGAGCCGTTCCATTCCTCTAAGCTGCCTTGAGCCTTAACTCGTCAGCCAATTGAGTCGCTACCAGTTGAGTCGTTAAAGCAATTCCTTTGATGAGTCGGTAATGCTTTGAGTCGGTCTGTCTTGTGAGCCGTTAACCCCCTTGAGTCGTAACCCTTTAAGTCGCTTTCAACTTTAGGTCGTTAACTTAGTGAGTCGGTGACTCGATGAGTCGTGAGGCTTCCTGAGTCGTAGATCCTTCCTGAGCCGTTAAACACCTTAAGTCGTAGCTCTCCCCAGGCCTTAACTCGTTGATTCCTCTAACTCGTGGGCCCCTTAACTTGTAGGCTGGAACGAGGTTAACATTTGCCCCTCGAAGCGCACGGTTAAGTCGTAAGTCGTGTGCTTCGACTTATCATAACTCGGGCGAGCCGATTCAAGTTCCAGCTCTTCCAGGTATAAAGCGCTTGACTCGTTCCTCCTATCTCCCACTTTTTATTTCTTATCCTTTGAACCGTGTCTGCCATTAACGCATCTTCGAGCTCTCAAAGGCGATTCCAACCTGATTTATTTTCGATCATCTTTAGCATCACACCATGTAAGAGATTTTGCATCTTTTTTCAATTGCTGATGATTGCCGATCTCCGCCTCTGTTTTTCCCCCTTGATCCTTGTGAATATTATTACATCGGACATTGATGGATTAAAGGCAGGCGGTTTGATCTTACTTGTAATGATTCGAGATTTGAGGCGACCTAGTGGTGTGATGGAACTGGGGTTAACCATTGCGAGGTTATTGGGTTATCGGGTTATGGATTAGATGGTTAATGGGTTAGGAGTTAGATGGTTAATGATGTTAAAAGTTGGAAGATTAACGGGTTAGGAGTGAAAAGGTTTATGGATTAAAAGGTAACCTGGTTAGGAGTTAGGTGATTAGTCGGTCAGATTGATTCGAACATTGCCGTAGGTATGACTCGGTTATTTTCGTATGATCCAGCGACCTTTGCGATTTAACCATGATACGACTCAACATGCTCCACGACCTAAGCCTTGAGTCGTGGCCGAGATAAAACCCTTGAGTCGTGGCCGAGATAAAACCCTTGAGTCGTGGCCGAGATAAGACTTGGAGATAATCTCTTTATTTCTATGACTCATGACTTAGGGCACTGCCGACTCAGAATTTTTGAACCGTTGACGAGTTAGGACTTGCGTGAATTCTGTTTGAACTTTGGACCATTGCATTAACTTTGAACTGTTGAATTTTATTGCATTCATTCACAGGTTATTTTGACTTGCAGGCTAACAACCTGTTCAATACAACATTCACAGAAAACTGGGACGAATATACTGTCATCAATTGCCCATATCAAATGACAGAATAGTTAATAACAGATAATTAACTTAAACAAATCGTGTGAACGAAGTGCTATCGATTTCAAGTAAAATATTAAAGCAACACTGAAACAATCAATTGAAACTGACCAGCCTGCACTAACATTATGCTTGAACTTTAAATTAACAAATTCTGAAATTACCATAGTCGATCAATCGTCAACCAGTTTAATTCCAGTTATATTTACTTGTTATTTTCATTAGTTCTGCACAACACTTTACACTTTTAGGAAACGTGCACCTTCGCATTTTAACACCCAGTTGCTTGTGTAGAATGACATCTCAACAAGAAGAACCGATGGGCCAGGCTGAAGACGTCTTCCCAGTAGCCAACTTGTTGGATAATCCTCCGGAGAGAACTCCCACCACTCTGAATCAGCGGGTGTTTAATCAATTGCTCACCCAATTTGGCATTGCCGAAGCTGATGCCTTACTGCCGGGGCCAAATGATACTGCAGATAGGCCCCCTTCTAGCTTTATTGCTGTCAACCGCCAAATGTGCTTGAGCGGTGCCATACCACCTTTTAATGACTTCCTTCGGCAGTTCCTGCTTCGATTATCTATCTCTCCATTCCAATTGCACCCCAATGGCCATGCCATTCTGATGGGGTTATGTGTGCTATTTAGTAGAGTTCTGGACCGATTACCGAGCTTTGAGGAAATCTGCTACCTCTGCTCATTCACAAAGATTAAAGATCATCCTTCTATCGTAATCATAAGGAGTGCTCGAAACCGAAAACTCATCACCGATCTTTCTGAAAGCGTTCATGGATTTCTAAATCAGTATTTCTTTGTTCGTTGCCCTCCAGGGTTTTATGCCATCTGGAGAGTAGGAAGTAAGATTTTCCTGTTTTCACTTCTCCATTCTTGGACTTTTCAAAATTTGAGTTGCCGAATACTAACTTTGCTTCTTTTCCCTGTTTTAGCACTTCCTCCTCCCTCTAGAGATCCATGCTATAAACAAATTTTTGAGAGATTGAACGCCGTGGCGGCAGAAGAGAGGAGTATAAAGTTCTTGTTAAATGATGGATTTTTACATCAATATGGGCTTCTTCATTCTTCTCGCTTCACTCTGCCTCGTGAAGTCCCAACTAAAATTCCTGATTCTCCGACGGAAACTCCTGATGCCCCGGTCTCTATTAAAGAGCACATGCAGGGAGGAACCTCTATAGAGACTTCACTAGAAAAGTGTTCAATTCCGAAGGATGTTGTGGGGCCGTCTAACAAGTCTGTACTTGCCCCAGTTACCGAAGAGGAAGAACCTCCACGATCTTCCGGAAAATCCACTAACGAAGGGGTTAAGAAAGCAAGTCCCAAAAAACATGATGGCGATGATGTTTTCGAGGGGTTGAGCGATTTAATTGTGACTTCTCAAGAACTTTTCAAAGATGATGTTTCCAAAACCATATCTTCTGTAATCGAGGCGACATCTTCTCTACAACAAATGTCAACTCCTCCTACTCAAGTTATCACTACCTCTATTCCACAGAGTGGTTTGTAACTCGATGCGTGTAGTTTACACGTTACACAACACTTAGGATTTTTTCATCACTTCTACGCACTTATCTTCTTATACTTTAAAGATTTCTAAAGCTTATTATTTTTATTCCAGATTCTCCTATGGGGCGCAGCGGCTCGTACTATGATGATTTCCAGCGCTACGGGAGGCGTAGCCAGTATGATTATAGGCGTTACCTCCCTTCTTACAGAGAATCCGATGAGGAGAGGGCCATCAGGAAAGCAGACGAGAGACGAGCATATGAAGAACGTCACCGAAGAGAACAAGAAAGACATGACCCTCCCCACAGAGATGATGATACCCAGAAAAGAAAGACTCATGATGAGAGAGGTAAAGGTCACTTGGACGATTCTTCTAGCAAGCGGGCTAGACTTACTGAAGAAACAATGCCGACAGCTTCTGAACATGTTCCTGCTCAATCTCCTGCTCCCGTTCGTTCCGACATTCAAGCAGTCATCAACCGGCCCGCATACCAAGTCGGGCAAGGTCCTCCCACTCTTCAAAGTCGATTTCCTCAGTGGTACTTGAGAGGGGTTCGATTTGATCTCGACTTGGTTCCTCTCGACAAATCGGCTATGCTGCGCAATCTTGATACTGTCAGGACCAATATTGAAAGAATGTCGAACTGGCAAAAACTTATCGACGAGCTTCAAAGGGTTAACCGAGCCAATCTCGAGGCCATGCTCACAATGGAGAATGATAAGGCTGAGTGGCAGAAGTCTCTCGAACAGCATGACGCCGAAATGAGAAGTATTGCTTCCTATAATGAAAAGTTGGAAGCGGAAGTAGAAAAGCTTAAAGAAGAATTAGCTACTTCATCTACTTCCTATTCTCAAAAGGAGAGCATGCTTCAGCAACAAGTACGAGATGCGCATGTCAGTCAAAGGGCAGTCGAAGATAAGCTTACACACCGGGAGAAGGTCATAGAAGAATATCGCGCTGAAACTTTACAGCTGCGAGAACAGACCGGCTCTCAAAGCTTGGAGATAGAGATGCTAAAAGCTCGACTTGCTATGGCCGAAAAGGAGCGTGACGAGGCTGTTGCTGGTAAACTCACGGCCGAAGAAGCCCATCAAGCAACCAAAGCTGACATTAGCTCCACATTATTTGATTTCTATCTGCACATCATTTTGGGGCATGGCAGCCTTGCCTTTCTAGGCCCTAAATATGAAATTATGCTGGCTGAAGTTTGGGAGGCAGCACTTGATATGCTCGGTGGTAAAGGTGCTGGCTATGCTGAGTCTGCTCTTGAAGAGCATTATCTTGATGATGATGCCCGCGCCGCTCTTGCCAAGGGAAAAGAGCAACTCGCCAGGGTACGGGCCGGAATGGCGGAAGGGGAACGTTCTAAGAAAGAAATACCACCTACCACTTCTGAACGTCCTTTAGTTTCTTCCGAAGTGGACATTACAGGTTCCAGTGCTCATTCGCTGCCTCCTACAAGAACCGGGGTAATCACCCCTACTGATGATGAAGCTCTGGAGGATATCGGGGCTCAGAATTATGAGATTGAACTAATGAAGCAAACATCTTCAGGTAATTTTGATACTAGTCTGATTCAAGTGGATTGCCTGCTTACTCCTCAAAAGTTTGATGAGCTTCTGGATTACTTCTTGAATCTCGACGAACCCATATCCCCCTTCTTTTGGGGAGATACTAATATTTTTAGTTTCTCTTCTTCTGTAGTTGAAACACCAAGTGCTGTGCAGACTTCACTTCCTCCGGTTATCCCTCCTCCATCTCTTCAGATGGCTCCTCCTTCTGCTTCACAACCTGGGTCACAAGAGGAACAGATTGAGGCTCTTCATGGCTTGGATGACCCTATCGCTTCGCAAGAGCAGAAGGACGAGGGACTTAAAGGAGGCGAGATCTCTCCGGAGCGGACTCCCTCTGATGACGTGGTTTTGTCCGCTCTTGCTACTCCAGGGAGTGAGTCTTCTTCGAAGAGAAGAAAGAAGCACGGAACATCGAAGAGGAGGGGGAAGAAAATCATCACTACTGAAGAGGAACCGGAAGTTGCACCGGTTGCACCTCCCTCTCCTTCTTCCCTTATGCCTATAGGTAGACCTGAAAAATTAATCATTCGGCCAGGCAAAGGGTCCAAAGGTGGCAAGAAGAAGTGAAGAGTCGGACTTCGGGCTTTTTGACTCCTTTTTTGTGTAATGGTCGGATGTTGTGCAGGCACCGGCCCCTGTTTTTTTATTTATTTTGAAACCTGTATCTGCAATTGAATAAAATGATCCTTTATTCGTACAGACTCTTGTTTGAATTTGAGAATGCATTTATTATTCATTTTTGCACAAGTTTATTTATATGATATTGCGGTGAGCTTGTGGTATGTTGTTTGAGCGTACTTTACCGATGTAGCTATACCATTTTGTATGTAACTATACCGTGTTGCCCCCATACCATAAGCTTGCTGCAATATTTTATACTTTGAGGGGACTTGCACTCTTATTTTCTGTAGAATGACTATTTCATTCGTGAAGAAATTTTTCATAGAGTACAACTCCTTTCATATAAGTTTTTACGCTTTGCCCTTCGAAGAAATCACCTTTTCCTTTTGCGTATGTACACATTTTGCCAAGTGAATTCTTCTATGTGGTAAAGCGGACCTCTGAATGTACTTTAACTTTCTTCCTTTTTTTTTTAGAATAGGTAAATCACTCTTCCTTTGAAACTTAAAGTATGCTCTTGATGAGGATTTTTCTTTTAAATAGAAATTTGTACCTCTGAGGAGGGATTTTTTCACGTTTCAACACTTGGAAGTTTTATTTCAATCTTGGTGAAACGTGTACCTCCAAAGAGTTGTGCCTTTGAAGAAAGCCTTTTCACGTTTCAACACTTGGAAGTTTTATTTCAATCTCGGTGAAACGTGGGCTTTCGAAGAGGTCTTTCTTCTTGATTATGCTTCCGGAGGAGGGGGGTTGTACCTCTGAGGAGGGATTTTTCACGTTTCAACACTTGGAAGTTTTATTTGAATCTTGGTGAAACGTGTACCTCCAAAGAGTTGTGCCTTTGAAGAAAGCCTTTTCACGTTTCAACACTTGGAGGTTTTATTTCGATCTCGGTGAAACGTGGACTTCCAGAAAGGTCTTTATTTTGTTTTGCATTTCAACTTTGGTGAAGTGAAATTCCGAAGAGCGGCTGTTACACTTCAACTCCTGGTGAAATGTGACTCCGAAGAGGTCTTTATTTTGTTTGCATTTCAACTCTGGTGAAGTGAAATTCCGAAGAGCGGTCGTAACACTTCAACTCCTGGTGAAATGTGCCTCCGAAGAGGTCTTTATTTTGTTTGCATTTCAACTCTGGTGAAGTGAAATTCCGAAGAGCGGTCGTAACACTTCAACTCCTGGTGAAATGTGCCTCCGAAGAGGTATTTATTTTGTTTGCATTTCAACTCTGGTGAAGTGAAATTCCAAAGAGCGGCTGTAACATTTCAACTCCTGGTGAAATGTGCCTCAGAGAGGGTTTTCATCGCCTGGAAGTTACTCTCTCATGGTTGGAGGGTCATGACTCCTCCAATCTTTTTAGTTGAGTAGAGAACTTTCTTTTTTGTGGCGTATGACCCATTAGAGGTCTTTATCCTCCGAAGAGTTGCGCCTCCGAAGAGGACTTGTGCTGCTGATGATGGCTTTTGGTTGTTCCCTTGTCCACTTGCTTATGCCTTCTAGTGATCCTCTCTTTTTTTTATATTTTTTTTTAAGCTTTCATTCCCTCTTCTTACAAGTAATTTGTTTAATCCAAGAAAGTGTGCTTCATTGTCAGGCAAGTTCGTGAGAACGAGCATTAGCTTCTTAATTGGATGTTTGTTTGTTCAAACGATCTCAATTTATTAGCAAAGGCCTGTTTCTGTCGAAATCATAGGCCGTTCAATTGAAGTACTTCCTATTTAGGATTTGAATTCGGGACTTTTGTGACTTGAAATTTGGCGAGAGTCACTTGGCCTTATTATGTGAAAGTTTCACTTCCATTGTCTGCAAAAATTTAAATCGACATTTCAGTAATACATTCTATGTACTTTTTATATCGAAAATAAAGCAAACATGTAATAATAATAAGGAACACAAGATTTATAGTGGTTCGGCCAGGAAATTGGGCCTACATCCACTTTATATTCTTTCATTATTTACTTGCATCAGTTTTACAATTGCCTTCAATTACAAGAATCATACATTCATAATTCTTTTTACAACATTTCAACAAAATTTTCAAGTAAAGTATGGACGCAAATGGTTGCTGTTCCATGCTCTTGGAATTTGATCTCCTTCAACAGTGGTGAGTTTGAATGTGCCGTTAAGAAGCTTCTGACCTATGACATATGGTCCTTCCCAATTTGGCCCAAACACACCTGTCGCTGTCATAATTCTCTTCAGGACTAGGTCTCCAATCTCAAAGCAGCGTTGGCGAACTTTGGAGTTGAAATGTCTGGCTATTCTTTGCTGATGAGCTACAATTCTGAGATTAGCCTCATCTCTTTTTTCATCAAGGAGATCTAGCGCTTCGAGTTGTTGCTTTTCGTTTTCGGCTTGATTGAAATGGATTCTTCTGTATGAAGGGACCTCTATTTCTACCGGAATCATTGCTTCTGACTCGTATGCTAATGAAAACGGGGTGTGCCCAGTCGCGGTTTTGTGAGTGGTTCTGTATGCCCATAGTGCCAGTGGTAGCTTATCAACCCAACCACCTTTTGCTTTTTCAAGTTGCTTCTTGATGGTTGACTTAATAATTTTGTCCACAGCTTCCACTTGCCCGTTTGCCTGCGGATGAGCCACTGCTGAAAAGCTTTTCCGGATTTTGAATTGCTTGCAAAAATCTTGGAATTCTTCACTTTCAAACTGAGTACCATTGTCTGTAATTATTTTTTGAGGCACACCGTATCTGCAAATGATGTTTTTAGTCGCAAAACTTATCATCTTCTTTGAGGTGATAGTAGCCAGTGGTTCAGCTTCTGCCCACTTAGTAAAATAATCTACAGCAACAATGGCATATTTAATTCCAGATTTGGCAGTTGGTAACGGTCCTACAAGGTCTATTCCCCATATTGCGAACGGCCATGGACTGACCATCTGTGTGAGTTCAGTGGAAGGAGCTCTAGGAATTTTGGCGAATCTTTGACATCTGTCACATTTTCGGGAATACTCTGCTGCATCTCGATTAATTTCTGGCCAAAAGTATCCATATCGGAGAATTTTCTTTGCTAATGTTTGGCCACCTGAATGATCACCACATTTTCCTCCATGCACCTCCGCTAGGATTGCTTTGGACTCTTCCCTGGATACACATCGAAGTAATGGCATTGAGAATCCCCGTCTGTATAATCGGCTATCCTGGATTATATATCGAGAGGCTTTTCTCACTAGCTTTTGTCGTTCTTTTAAGTTCCCTGGTAAAGATCCATTGAGCAGATATTCTGTTATCGGAGTCATCCATGATTCTTGCTATTGAGACATGCTCATGATCCAATCAATATCCATCTCATCAATGCTAGGAGTCGACAGGACCTCCACTGGAGTTAATCCCAGAAATTGGGCTTCGCCTGTGCTAGAATACTTTGCGAGAGAATCTGCTTTCGTGTTTTCCTCTCGAGGAATGTGACTTATCATGTAATGATCTAAATCACCCAGGAGCTCCCAAGCCTTTGACAAGTAGGCGGGCAGATTCCCCCCTTTTGCTTGGAATTCCTTTTTGACTTGGCATACAATAAGCTGAGAATCACTGAATATCTGTAATGCTCGAATGTTTAATTCTTTAGCAATCCTTAAGCCAGCGATAAGGGCTTCGTATTCTGCTTCATTGTTTGTTGAAGGAAATTCCAATCTTAGTGCATAGCATAATGATCGACCTTTAGGGGCTCAAGTACAACTCCGGCTCCAGAACAGTAGTCGTTTCTCGCACCATCGACATATAACTTCCATTGGATTGGGAAATCGTCGACTGTTTCCTCCTCACTGTTACCCTTATCTGTGAATTCTGCAATGAAATCCGCTAAAGCTTGTCCATTGATTGCTTTCCGGGGATGATAAGTGATGTCATACTGACTGAGTTCAATATTCCACTTTAGAAGACAACCCGAAGTTTCAGGGCGAAACAGGACTTGCTTTAAAGGTTGATCAGTGAGGACTCTGATAGGATGAGCTTGAAAATATTGCCTCAACTTTCTAGACGCAATTAGTAAGCAATAGGCGAGTTTTTCCAACTTGGAGTAATTCATCTCTGCCCCAGTGAGTCTTTTGCTGATATAGTAAACTGGATGTTGAATCCTTTTGTCTTCCCGTATCAGCGCTGCACTTAAAGCATGAGATGATACTGCCAAGTATATAAGAAGATCCTCGCCATTGCCAGGCCTAGAAAGTATTGGAGGCGTCTCCATATGGCGAATCAATTCATCAAAGGCTTTTTGGCATTCGGGAGTCCAATCGAAGTTTTTCTTTCCTTTCTTTCGGGCGTTAAAGAATGGGATGCATTTATCTGTGGCTTTGGAAATGAACCGACTCAAGGCGGCGACTTTTCCATTGAGACTTTGCAATTCCTTCTTTGTTCTAGGAGCTTTGACTTCTTTCAATGCAGTAATTTGAGCTGGACTGGCCTCAATGCCCCTAGCGCTCACGATGAAACCTAAAAACTTGCCGGATTCCACTCCAAATGAACATTTTAAAGGATTGAGCTTCATTCCGTATCTTCGGAGGACTGCGAACATGTCTGCTAAGTGTTCTATGTGATCTACCGCTTTCTTAGACTTTACTAACATGTCATCGACGTAGACTTCCATAGTCTTGCCCAGTTGCAGTTTGAACATAGCATTAACGAGTCTTTGGTATGTTGCCCCTGCATTCTTCAACCCGAAAGGCATAACTCTGTAGCAGTAAAGACCTGTGTCGGTGATAAAGCTCGTATCCTCCTGATCCGGCTCATGCATCATGATCTGGTTATATCCGGAGTAAGCATCCATAAAAGATAACAATTCGTGTCCCGCTGTTCCGTCTACTAATTGGTCGATTCTGGGTAATGGGAAGCAGTCTTTGGGGCAGGCCTTGTTTAGATCTGAAAAATCGATGCATACTCTCCATTTTCCGTTGGCTTTCTTAACCAGCACTGGATTTGAAACCCAATTCGGATAGGTAGATTCCTTGAAAAAATTATTCTCCATTAGTCGATCAACTTCTTCTTTTAATGCTGCCGACCTTTCTGGACCTTGAGTTCTCCTCTTTTGTTTCACAGGTGTGAATTTTGGATCAATATTTAGAGCATGCACTGCAACTTTTGGGGATATTCCGCACATGTCGGCATGAGTCCAAGCAAAAACATCCAGATTTGCCTTTAAAAAAGATATTAAGATACTCTGAATTGACACATTAAGTTGTGAACCCACATTCAACAGCTTGTTTGGGTCCTTTGGGTCAACAGGTATTGGTATTGTCATTTCCACTGGTACCACTCTATTTTCCCCTGCACTGACTTTTCTAGAGTCCATCTCTTTCCTTGCTCCGCTGTGCTCACCCTTGCAGGGTCCGCCCTGTAATTGCTACAAGGCTGGTTCTTTGATGCGGATTGGGGCTGCCGCGTTCTTTCCCTTTTTTCTTTTTCTGGTTTCTCGTAGCTCTGTCAAATAACACTCTAGCCCAGCATTTTGATCCCCTTTTATAACTCCTACTCCATTGTCTGTAGGGAATTTAATGGTGAGGCACCACGGGGCAAGAACAGCTTTGAACGCTGCCAGAGTTGGATGTCCAAGGAAAGCATTGTAAGCAGAAAATTCATCGACAATCACAAAAGTTTTCTTGTGGACCATTTTTCTTTCTCCTTCTCCAAGTTCCACAAACAAATCAAGGGTTCCTACCGGCTGTTTTGGCTCCCCAGTGAAGCCAGCGATTTTATGCGATGAAGCTTGCACATCAGCCATAGGGATCTTCATTTGGTCGAATGTTTTTTTGAAGAGGATATTGCAGGATGCGCCACAATCAATGAGAACTCTTCTGACAATAGCTGGCCCGATACCAGCCGAGATGACTAAGGGATCCAAGGTAGGCGCTTCAATACCTGCAGAATCCCTAGCTTTGAATACAATATCATCATCAAGAGTTCTTTGTTGCTTCAAGGGCGTAGCACCTTCCAAGACGAATACATCTTCCTTGGTCGGTACATACTTTAAAGCTCGAGTATACCTTTCCATCTCACCCCAGCTTCTGCCCGCTGGGTGAGGTCCTCCTGTAATGACATTGATAATGGGCCTTCCAGATTCATGCCCTGAAGTCTTCTCAATCGTCCTAGGCTGATGAGTAGGAGCCTGTTGCCCCTGACTAGATGAAGCAGGATTGTTGCTATTCTTTTTCACAAATTGTTGTAGTTTGTTTTCCCTTAGCAACTCTTCGATCAGATTTTTCAGCTGACGGCATTCGTCGGTCTCGTGACCGGGTTGATTATGGAAGCGGCAGAACTTCCCACTCTGTATAGCCTTTCTCCCGGTCCTTAGAGGAGGAGGTTTAGGAAAGTCAACAGAATCTTTAGTGGCAAGGTAGATACGCTCCGGCGTATCTGATAAAGGAGTATATTCTGATGGCTTGAAGGATCGGGGTTTCTTCAGATTACTCTGCTTCTTCCCATTGTTATTTTCCCTTTTTTGCCCTACAGATTCATTTTTGCGTGGAACAACAGTGTTATCTTCGGCTTTTTCCAACACTGCCTTTACCGATACGGGACGGCTTTCTAAGCGTATGAATTCATCTGCTTTTTTATAGAACTTTTCAAGGGAATTTGGTTCCTTCATGTTTAGCCATTTCCCAAACTCGCTCGACTTGTCAATTCCCTTCATCAGATAAGTCAATATCATTCGCGGTTCTGCATTGTCCACCTCAGCTAGCGCTATATTAAAGCGGTTTAAGAAAGATCTGATAGTCTCCCCTGGATTCTGCTCCAAACTTGACAGTGACATGATATCCTTGTGCTTGTCATGTGCCAATCATACTTGTATAAGAATTCGTTCGGATCACTCGTCCCCCTGTAAGCTGGAATGGTTGGTGGGACAAACTTCCTTGGGAATTCAGCCTTTAAGATTTTCTCAGTAAATGGAGTTTTACTTGGGGCGAAACCCCATTCTTTTTCGTCTTCAACCCTCTGCATACTTTCTTTCATAATTTGTCGGACCATTCCAGAAAGATACTCCTCATCATGTCGAGTTCTAGATCCACCAACCTCTGGAAGTGTTCGTTCAAAGGGGCTAGCAGCCCTTTCAGGAGCATTTCTTTCTTCAGCATCACGAATGTTGCCAGCAAAATTCCTTTCATTATCTGCCGGTTGACGGTTTGCCCCAAGCAAATCGTTCAACCTATTCAGAATTAGGGCATTCTGGGCATTCTGAGCCTCGAATTGTGCATTTTGGGCATTTATCTGTTGGTTCAGCCCTAAGATTGCAACATACAGCTCTGCCTTTGTAACTCCGACAGCTGGAGTGGCTTGATTCGATATAGGGGAAGCGGAGGTTCCCTCTTGAATATTCCCCGATCTGACAGATCTACTCTTCCTTCCAGGAGCCATAATCTCGGATAGACTTCTGGTTTTCAAGGAAATTCTCTCTACAAACCTCTGTGAAGCAATGATGATAACTCGCCTGAGTTCAATTCTCAGTGAAAGCACCAAAAATGTTAACGCTAAAATTTGAACGCTAACACCCTGGTGTATGAAGTGAGATTGTGAAAGCACCACCCGATAGCTCGGGAACAGATTATAAGCAGATAACAGTGAAAAAGTAGTAAACAACAGCAATTTTATAGTGGTTCGGCTTAAGAGAGAGCCTACGTCCACTTTGAATATCTTTATTGACGATTCGATTACAAATCAATGCAGTTACACTTTGGTTACAACACACTTTGAATTTCAAGTAACTTAGAACAAGTAGTCTAAACTTCAATGTTGATCCGAATCTTTGAACACAGGTTAGACATGTTTGATTTCTTCATGAAGTTCCTTGAAGGTGTTGAAGTAGTTCAGAATGCCGCAGAGTAACGGCGCTTGAAATGAATGAGCCGAAAAGTCCCTTGAATGTTGGATGTGGCCATGTATTTATAGGCAAATTTCTGGGCTGGAATTGTTAAGTCATGAGTCGTGACCGACTCAGGCTATGCCGTGGCTGAGTCAAGTTGAGTCGTGGCCGGCTTATCTGCATTTGGTCTTCTCACTAGCTCATTCTCTTGCTGGATTCTAAGCCAAGTCCTGAGTCGTTGGCGAGTCAACTCTCCCTGGGACATGCATCGTTGTAACAGAATACGACTCAGTGGCTTTAAGTCTCAGGACGAGTCGTCCTAAGTTATGAGTCGCCAAGTCACTTCTTAGGTCGTCAATCCTCCTGAGTCGTTTCTTATGATGAGTCGGTCCAGTCCCTGAGTCGTCTTGTACGAGCCGTGAACTTCGTTGAGTCGGTAACTCAATGAGTCGGCCTGTATCATGAACCGCTAACCTCCATGAGCCGTTCCATTCCTCTAAGCTGCCTTGAGCCTTAACTCGTCAGCCAATTGAGTCGCTACCAGTTGAGTCGTTAAAGCAATTCCTTTGATGAGTCGGTAATGCTTTGAGTCGGTCTGTCTTGTGAGCCGTTAACCCCCTTGAGTCGTAACCCTTTAAGTCGCTTTCAACTTTAGGTCGTTAACTTAGTGAGTCGGTGACTCAATGAGTCGTGAGGCTTCCTGAGTCGTAGATCCTTCCTGAGCCGTTAAACACCTTAAGTCGTAGCTCTCCCCAGGCCTTAACTCGTTGATTCCTATAACTCGTGGGCCCCTTAACTTGTAGGCTGGAACGAGGTTAACATAAATAATTTGGAAAATTATTTGGAAACTGGTGATGTATGCATATCCATTGATAGTTCAATAACCGACTATCAATATTTCCCTTTGAATGGGTAATTGATGTGATTGGTTTGAATTTGAATGCCACACTTATTTTTGAATAAGCGCTCACTATTCGGGTTAACCGGGAAAGGACCATGGGGTCGTATAACCCATTCCGAATATGTGATACGTCGTTATGATAGCATTGATGACCGGTGTTGAAGACCGAGTATTTGCAAAAGCGATAGGATGACCTATCGATTGTCTCTGCACTGGGTAGCTCCTGGTATAGAGATTTCCTAAGTGATGGGAAATTCGATCGGGATTGTGAATACCCGGATTGCAAGGGCTTCGTGAGAAGTGCCTTCGGTTCTGTTCGAGCCCGGAACAGACTTGTATGGATTGTATGTCTGACATTACAAATTGAGATATAAAGCAGATTTCTGTTGGTGGCGGAGAATTTATTCTTTTAGCTTAACACCCTTCTCTGAGACGTACGAGCTCAGAGGTTATGTAATTGAAGGTTATCGGCGATATATTCCCAACTTGGTAATGTGACATGCTGAGTGTTGCTGTAAATGATCATTGTGTTGATTATTTGTGATAGGATCGTTTATTTAATCGTCTATCTTGGTGATCATTTCTATGATCATTTGTTGACCCAAAGCATGGCTTTTGTATAAAGTATGTTTTTGTGGACGTGACTTCGTCGAGCCTCACACCCCGTGAATGGTCAAAACAGGAAAGAAGCAGCAAGGTTATGATGGGGTAGCGCCCTTTAGGATATGTGCATTTCCTTCTGGAAAAGGGTGGTATCATGGTATGGAGCCCAGATACTTACTCATGTTGAAAACACTTTATGATTGTGTGAATTGATTGTGAGCGCTCGGTTGAAAAGGTCCCAAAGGACCGGGGGATGGCATATTCGGTCAGTTGTTACTCAGTTAGGGGTAACCCGACCTTGTGTTGGTAGAGATCCGGTTTGGTTCTCGGGGATGTCCATCCAGAGGCATTCTCATGTGGCAATGGGAAGTTCCTTGGCCTGATCATTCGTTGGAAATCCAAAGAAACAATACGAGACTTGTACGGTTTTAGTTGTATAACCTGCTATGGAATGTGGCGATAACCTGCTATTGAACATAGTTAGCTATAGTAGGCATAGTTCGGAATGTCTATGCTGGCTAAGATTTATATTCTACTTTCGAAATGAATTTTTCCTACACTATGCACTAGTAATAATATCAAATGTTCTTTTTAATGCGTATCAAGCATCTTTGACTATCATAAGGAGAAATCTCCTCCGATTCTGCGTTTGCATTGTGTGTGTGTGCGGGAGGCCTTATGGTAGTCTCATTTTTAAAAGCATTGCGAATTGACTTTAAAAATATTCCTCTATTTTGATTTTAAAGATAAATAAACTGTTTTGAGTTCTCACACCAGTCACATGACTGACTCGGAGTTTATTGTTTTCCTTCCTAAACTCTGGGTGCCCACCAATTTCCACACGGGCAGTCAAGAGTTAGGTTTATCAGGATATTCTGGATATTCAGGAGTTGCTGGAGGCAAGCTGGATGGCATAGCGTATTACTAGTATATAGTATTTCTTTTCCGCTGTTTGTTGTTGTCGTTGTACACTCTGATGATATGATGTAATGAAATGTAATGTATAAAAGGTAATAACTGATATAGTTCTTTGTTTAAAGATTATTCATTTATTATTATATGTTGTTCCGCTGCGATTGTGAGATTCTGTTATTGTTCTGTTGTTTTCTATTCCGTTCTATATTTTCTATTTTCTTTCCTCTCTATTTTTTCTATCTTCTTATCCCTTCTTCTAGCTCTTTCTTTTTCTTAAAACCCTCAGTGTTCGGTTTTCCGTCGTTCGTTTGCTCGGCAGTCGATAAAGTGAGTATCGATGTGGAATTTTCGAAAGACGAAGAATCGGGTCCTGACAGCGGAAGAAGAAATGATGGCTCTGGTCCTGTGGCTTTCGTATCGCTTTTTTGCCTTTTTTGCATGCAATGACCGGTAATTGTGCGGGTACCGGCCCTCCGCTTTTCTTTTGTTGGAACCTGTACCTGTATATAAAATAGTGTTGAATAAAATGATTCTTTTTCTTTGTATAAACTTCTGTCTATATCCGAGAATGCATTTACTATTCATTTTTGTACAAGTTTCTTTGTACGATATTGCAGTGAGCTTGTGGTATATCTTGTTCGAGCGCAATTTTACCGATGTAGTTATGCCATGCTGCCCCTATACCATAAGCCCATTGTAATATTTTATTTTATGAGGAACTTGTGCTTTTATTTTTTAGAGAATAATTATTCCACATTTGGAGGAATATGATTTCGTTAAAAAATAGAGCACAAATAAGTTTCTACGCTTCAACTTTCGAAGATATCACTCTTTATTTTGTGCATATACACATTTTATTGAATGAAATCTTCTATGTGGTAAAGCGGGTATTTGTAAAGTACTTCAACTTCTTTTTGAGGAAGAGAATTTTTTAGAACAAGTAATTCACTCTTCCTTTGAATGTTAAAGTGTGCTTTTAATGAGGATTTTTTTTTACTTGCCACAGTAAAGGGCTTCTTGATTTTTGTTTCTTTGAAAAGTTGCACCTCTGAGGAAAACTTTTTCACGTTTCAACACTTGGAAGTTTTACTTCAATCTTGGCGAAAAGTGTGCCTCCGAAGAGGTCTTTCTGCTTGATTGTGCCTCTGGGAGGAGGTCTTTTCATTTCTGCCTCTGGGAAGAGGTCTTTCTGTCTTATTGTGCCTCTGGGAAGAGGTCTTTCTGTTTCTACCCCTTGGGAGAGGCTCTTTTTTTTTTTTAGCATTTCATCTCTGGTGAAGTGAAACTTCGAAGAGCGGCTGTTGCACTTCAACTCTTGGCGAAATGGGCCTCCGAAGAGGGCTTTTATTTTGTTTTACATTTCAACTCTGGTGAAGCGAAACTCCGAAGAGCGGTTGTTACACTTCAACTCCTGGTGAAATGGGCCTCCGAAGAGGGCTTTTATTTTGTTTTACATTTCAAATCCGGTGAAGTGAAACTCCGAAGAGCGGTTGTCACACTTCAACTCCTGGTGAAATGGGCCTCCGAAGAGGGTTTTTATTTTGTTTTACATTTCAACTCTGGTGAAGTGAAATTCCGAAGAGCGGTTGTAACACTTCAACTCCTGGTGAAATGGGCCTCCGAAGAGGGCTTTTATTTTGTTTTACATTTCAACTCTGGTGAAGTGAAATTCCGAAGAGCGGTTGTTACACTTCAACTCCTGGTGAAATGGGCCTCCGAAGAGGGCTTTTATTTTGTTTTACATTTCAACTCTGGTGAAGTGAAATTCCGAAGAGCGGTTGTTACACTTCAACTCCTGGTGAAATGGGCCTCCGAAGAGGGCTTTTATTTTGTTTTACATTTCAACTCCGGTGAAGTGAAACTCCGAAGAGCGGTTGTTACACTTCAACTCCTGGTGAAATGGGCCTCCGAAGAGGGCTTTTATTTTGTTTTACATTTCAACTCTGGTGAAGTGAAATTCCGAAGAGCGGTTGTTACACTTCAACTCCTGGTGAAATGGGCCTCCGAAGAGGGCTTTTATTTTGTTTTACATTTCAACTCTGGTGAAGTGAAATTCCGAAGAGCGGTTGTAACACTTCAACTCTTGGTGAAATGTGCCTCCGAGGATTGCCTGGAAGTTACTCTCTCATGGTTGGAGGGTCATGACTCCTCCAATCTTTTTTTGTTGAGCAGAGAACTTTCTTTTTTGCGGCATATGCCTCGTTAGAGGTCTTTATCCTCCGAAGAGTTGTGCCTTTGAAGAGGACTTGTGCCTCCGAAGAGGGCTTTAGTTGTTCCTTGTCCACTTGCTTATGCCCTTTTAGCGATCCTCTATTTTTTTTCTTTTTTCTTTTCAAGCTCGCACTCCCTTCTCTTACAAGTAGTTTGTTTAATCCAAAGAAGTATACTTCATTGCTAGGCCAGTTCGCGAGAACGGACATAGGCTTCTTAATTGGATGTTTGTTTGTTCAAACTTCTCAATTTATTAGCTAGAGCCCGTTTTCGACAAAATCATTGACCGTTCAATTGAAGCACTTCTTATCTAGGATTTGAATTCGGGAATTTTGTGACTTGGAATTTGTTTGTTGAATGATAACAAGAATCACTTGGTCTTGTAATGTGCAAGTTTTGTTTTCGTTGCCTGCAAAAATTTAAATCGACATTTCAGTAATACATTTAATGTACTTTTCATATCGAAAATAAAGCAAACATGTAATAATAATAAGGAACACAAGATTTATAGTGGTTCGGCCAAGAATTTGGGCCTACATCCACTTTATAGTCTTTCATTATTCACTTGCATCGGTTTTACAATCGCTTTCAATTACAGGAATCATACATTCATAATTCTTTTTACAATATTTCTACAAAGCTATCAAGTAAAGTATGGACGCAAGTGATTGCTGTTCCAAGCTCTTGGAATTTGATCTCCTTCGACAGTAGTGAGTTTGAATGTGCCGTCAAGAAGCTTCTGACCTATGACATATGGTCCTTCCCAATTTGGCCCAAACACACCTGTCGTTGTCATAATTCTCTTTAGGACTAGATCTCCAATCTCAAAGCTGCGTTGGCGAACTTTGGAATTGAAATGTCTGGCTATCCTTTGCTGATGAGATGCGATTCTGAGCTCAGCCTCTTCTCTTTTTTCATCAAGGAGATCTAGTGCCTCAAGCTGTAGTTTTGCATTCTCCGCTTGATTGAAATGGATTCTTCTATGTGAAGGGACCTCTGTTTCTACCGGAATCATTGCCTCTGATTCATATGCCAATGAAAACGGAGTATGCCCAGTCGCAGTTTTGTGGGTAGTTCTGTATGCCCATAGTGCTAGCGGTAGCTTATCGACCCAACCACCTTTTGCTCTTTCAAGTTGCTTCTTGATGGTTGACTTGATAATTTTATTTACTGCTTCCACCAGCCCGTTTGCCTGCGGATGAGCTACTGCTGAGAAGCTTTTTCGGATTTTGAATCGTTTGCAAAAATCTTGGAATTCTTCACTTTCGAACTGAGTACCATTGTCTGTAATTATTTTTTGAGGCACACCATATCTGCAAATGATACTTTTAGTCATAAAACTTATCATCTTTTTTGAGGTGATAGTAGCCAGTGGTTCAGCTTCTGCCCACTTAGTAAAATAATCTACAGCAACAATGGCATATTTAATTCCAGATTTGGCAGTTGGTAACGGTCCTACAAGGTCTATCCCCCATATTGCAAACGGCCATGGACTGACCATCTGTGTGAGTTCAGTGGAAGGAGCTCTAGGAATTTTGGCGAATCTTTGGCATCTGTCACATTTTCGGGAATAGTCTGCTGCATCTCGATTAATTTCTGGCCAAAAATATCCGTATCGGAGAATCTTTTTCGCTAAAGTTTGACCACCTAAATGATCACCACATTCTCCCCCATGCACCTCAGCTAGGATTGTTTTGGACTCTTCCCTGGATACACATCGAAGTAACGGCATTGAGAATCCCCGTTTGTATAGCTAGCCATCCTGGACTATATAGCGAGAGGCTTTCCTCAGTAGCTTCTTTCGTTCTTTTGAATTTTCCAGTAAATAACCATTGAGCAGATATTTTGTTATTGGAGTCATCCATGATTCTTGCTCTTGAGACACGCTCATGATCCAATAATTATCCATCTCATCAATGCTCGGAGCCGACAGGACCTCCACTGGAGTCACCCCAGAAATTGAGCTTCGCCTGTGCTAGAGTACTTTGCGAGAGAATCTGCTTTCATGTTTTCTTCTCGAGGAATATGACTTATCATGTAATGATCGAAATCACCGAGGAGTTCCCAAGCCTTTGACAAGTAGGTGGGAAGATTTCCCCCTTTCGCTTGGAATTCCTTCTTGACTTGGCATACAATAAGCTGAGAATCACTGAAGATCTGTAGTTCTTTAGCAATCCTTAAGCCAGCGATAAGGGCTTCGTATTCTGCTTCATTGTTTGTTGAAGGAAATTCCAATCTTAGTGCATAGCATAATGATCGACCTTCAGGGGTCTCAAGTACAACTCCGGCTCCAGAACAATAGCCGTTTCTCGCGCCATCGACATATAACTTCCATTGGATTGGGGAATCGTCGATCGTTTCCTTCTCACTGTTACCCTTATCTGTGAATTCTGCGATGAAATCCGCTAAAGCTTGTCCGTTGATTGCTTTTCGGGGATGATAAGTGATGTCATATTGACTGAGTTCAATATTCCACTTTAGAAGACGACCCGAAGTCTCAGGGCGAAACAGGACTTGCTTTAAAGGTTGATCAGTGAGGACTCTGATAGGATGAGCTTGGAAATATTGCCTCAACTTTCTGGATGCAATCAGTAGGCAATAGGCGAGTTTTTCCAACTTAGAGTAATTCATCTCTGCCCCAGTGAGTCTTTTGCTGATATAGTAAACTGGATGTTGAATCTTCTTGTCTTCTCGTATTAGCGCTGCACTTAAAGCATGAGATGATACTGCCAAGTATATAAGAAGATCCTCGCCATCGCCAGGCCTAGAAAGTATTGGAGGCGTTTCCATATGGAAAATCAATTCATCAAAGGCTTTTTGGCATTCGGGAGTCCAATCAAAGTTTTTCTTTCCTTTCTTTAGGGCGTCAAAGAATGGGATGCATTTATCTGTGGCTTTGGAAATGAACCGACTCAAGGCGGCCACTTTTCCATTGAGACTTTGCAATTCCTTCTTCGTTCTAGGAGCTTTGACTTCCTTTAAGGCGGTAATTTGAGCTGGACTAGCCTCAATGCCCCTAGCGCTCACGATGAAACCTAAAAACTTTCCGGATTCCACTCCAAATGAACATTTTAAAGGGTTGAGCTTCATTCCGTACTTTCGGAGGACTGCGAACATGTCTGCTAAGTGTTCTATGTGATCCACTGCTTTTTTAGACTTTACTAACATGTCATCGACGTAGACTTCCATAGTCTTGCCCAATTGCAGTTTGAACATAGCATTAACAAGTTTTTGGTATGTTGCCCCTGCATTCTTCAGCCCGAAGGGCATAACTCTGTAGCAGTAAAGACCAATGTCGGTGATAAAGCTCGTGTCCTCCTGATCTGGCTCATGCATCATGATCTGGTTATATCCAGAGTAGGCATCCATAAAAGATAACAATTCGTGTCCCGCTGTTCCGTCTACCAGTTGATCGATCCTGGGTAATGGGAAGCAGTCTTTGGGGCAGGCCTGGTTTAGATCTGAAAAATCGATGCACACTCTCCATTTTCCGTTGGCTTTCTTAACCAGCACTGGATTTGAAACCCAATTCGGATAGGTTGATTCTTTGATAAAGTTATTCTCCATGAGCCGATCAACTTCTTCTTTTAACGCTGCTGACCTTTCTGGACCTTGAGTTCTCCTTTTCTGCTTCACAGGTATAAATTTTGGATCAATATTCAGGGCGTGTACTGCAACTTCTGGGGATATTCCGCACATATCGGCATGAGTCCAAGCAAAAACATCCAAATTTGCCTTTAAAAAAGATATTAAGATATTCTGAATTGACACATTAAGTTGTGAACCCACATTCAACACCTTGTTTGGGTCCTTTGGGTCAACAGGTACTGGTATTGTCGTTTCCACTGGTACCACTCTATTCTCCCCTACACTGGCTTTTCTAGGATCCATCTCTTTCCGTGCTCCGCTGTGCTCGCCAGTGCAGGGTCCGCCCTGTAATTACTACAAGGCTGGTTCTTTGATGCGGACTGGGGTTGCCGCATCCTTTCCCATTTCTCTTTTCCTTATTTCTCGTAGCTCTGTCAGATAACACTCCCGCCCAGCATTCTGATCCCCTTTTATAACTCCCACTCCATTATCTGTGGGAAATTTAATGGTGAGGCACCATGGGGCCAGAACAGCTTTGAATGCTGCGAGAGTTGGACGGCCAAGGAAAACATTATAAGCAGAAAATTCGTCGACAATCACAAAAGTTTGCTTGCGGACCACTTTTCTTTCTCCCTCTCCAAGTTCTACAAGCAAATCAACGGTTCCTATCGGCTGTTTTGGCTCCCCAGTGAAGCCAGCGATTTTCTGCGATGAGGCTTGCACATCAGCCATAGGGATCTTCATTTGGTCGAATGTTTTCTTGAAGAGGATATTGCAGGACGCGCCACAATCAATGAGAACTCTTCTGACAATAGCTGGCCCGATACCAGCCGAGATGACTAAGGGATCCAAGGTAGGAGCTTCAATACCTGTGGAATCCCTGGCTCTGAACACAATATCATCATTGAAAGTTTTTTGTTGCTTTAGGGGCATAGCGCCTTCCAAAACAAATACATCTTCCTCGGTCGGTACATACTTCAAAGCTCGGGTATACCTTTCCATCTCACCCCAGCTCCTGCCTGCTGGGTGAGGTCCTCCCTTTATGACATTGATAACAGGCCTTCCGGATTCATGCCCTGCAGTCTTCTCACCTATCATGTGTTGATGAGCAGGAGCTCGTTGCCCCTGACTAGACGAAGCGGGATTGTTGCTATTCTTTTCCACAAATTGCTGCAGCTTGTTTTCCCTTATAAATTCTTCAATCAAAATTTTCAATTGGCGGCATTCATCGGTGTCATGACCGGGTTGATTACGGAAGCGGCAAAACTTTCCGCTTTGTACAGCTTTTTTCCCGGTTCTCAGAACGGGAGGTTTAGGATAATCAACAGAATCTTTAGTGGCAAGGTAAATACGCTCCGACATATCTGATAAAGGGGTATATTCCGATGGCTTGAAGGAACGAGGCTTCTTCAGATTTTTCTGTTTCTTCCCATCGTTATTTTCCTTTTTCTGTCCTAAAGATTCACTCTTGCGTGGAGCAACAATGTTATCTTCATCTTTTTCTAATGCTGCCTTTACCGGTACAGGACGGCTTTCCAGGCGTATGAACTCATCTGCTTTCTTGATTTTTCAAGGGAATTTGGTTCCTTCATGTTAAGCCATTTTCCAAATTCGCTCGACTTGTCGATGGCCCTCATTAGATAGGTCAAGATCATCCGTGGTTCTGCATTGTCTACCTCGGCCAGTGCTATATTAAAGCGATTCAAGAAAGATCTGATAGTTTCCCCTGGATTCTGTTCTAAACTTGACAATGACATGATATCTTTGGCTTTTGAAGCGTATAGTCTGAACTGCTCCTTGAAGTTCCGGGTTAGGTCAGAAAACTGATCTATAGATCGAATTGGTAGCTTGGTGAACCAAAGCAGAGCTACACCTTCCAAATATACAGGAAAATATAGACACTTTATTTCATCAGAAGCCCTGGCACCTGTCATGTTCCAATCATACTTATACAAGAATTCGTTTGGATCACTTGTTCCTTTGTAAGCTGGGATAGTTGGAGGGACGAACTTCCTTGGGAACTCAGCCTTTAAGATCCTTTCAGTAAACGGGGTTTTACTTGGAGCGAAACCCCATTCCTTCTCGTCTTCATTCCTTTGCATGCTTTCTTTCATGATTTGTCGAACCATTTCAGAAAGATACCCCTCATCATTTCGAGCTTTAGATCCACCAACTTCAGGAAATGTCCGCTCAAAAGGGCTGGCAGCCCTCTCAGGAATGTTTCTTTCTTCATCCTCATGAATGTTGCCAGCAAAGTTCCTTTCATTACCCGTTGGTCGACAGTTTACCCCAAGCAAGTCATTCAACTTATTCAAAATTAGGGCATTTTGGGCATTCTGAGCTTCCAATTGTGCACTTTGGGCATTTATCTGCTGGTTCAGCCCTAAGATTACAGCATCCAACTCCGCTTTTGTAACCCCAACAGGTGGAGTGGCTTGATTAGGTACTGGGGAAGCGGAGGTTCCCTCTTGAACATTTCCAGATCTACTAGATCTACTCTTTCTCCCCGGAGCCATGATTTCAGATAAACTTCTAGTCTTCAGAGAGGTTATTTCAACAAATTTTCATGGAGCAATGATGATAATTGTCCCTGAGTTCAGTTCTCAGTGAAAGCACCAAAAATGTTAACGCTAAAATTTGAACGCTAACACCCCGGTGTATAAAGTGTAGTTGTGAAAGCACCACCCGATGATTCGGGAACAGAGTATAAGCAGAAAATCACAGAAAAAGCAGTGAATAACAACGATTTTATAGTGGTTCGGCTCAAGGCAAGCCTACGTCCACTTTAATTCTCTTTATTGCTAAACCGATTACAACTTTACAACAATCTTCAATTACAATTATGACGAGACAAACAACTAGAACTTTGGTAGAGAAGAATTCTTCGAATCCATGTAGATTGCGTTAGATTTTCCCTTGAAGTTAGTTGAGATGCCTTTCGGACTTGAAGTGTCGGGTGAGTTGAGAATTCAGCAGAGTATTGGCGCTTGAAGTGATTGGCCCCAAAAGTCCCTTTCATGCTTGAGGTGGGTTGGTATTTATAGGGAAAATCCCACCCCTTAGGTCGTAAGCCGTGAACTGTCCAAGGTTAGTTGTGGCCGGTCTAAAGCAAATCGCGGCCGACTCATCTGACCCCTCCATGGTTTCACCTAGGCTCATTTGTACAAGTCCCAGGTCGCCCCCGAGTCAACACAGCCTTATCTCAGTAACACGGCATCGGGCTTGCATTTAGTAGCTTTAGGTCGTTGACGACTCAAGTTAGATCGTGAGCCGTGAACGAGTTAACTGGCAACTGGATCGTGCACGAGTTAAGAGGCTGCTGTGCCGAGTAGCTGCATTGAACTTGTCTTCCTTTACTTGAGTCATGAACGAGTTAACATTGGTCCTAGGTTGGCTGTGACTTAGGTCGGCAACTATTTTAGGTCGGTAGCTTGGCAAAGCATTAGATCGGTAACTTGGTTAAGTCATTAAGTCGGCATCTCTTTTAGGCCTTAGGTCGGCCTTCCTGTTAAGTCGGCATCCTCTGAGACTTAGGCCAGTATCCACGTTAGGTCGGTAGCTACTTATTTTAGACAGTTGGGTCGGCAACCTTGCTAAAGCGTTAGGTCGGCAGCTGTTTACCCTTAAGTTAGTATCCCTCTTAGGCCTTAGGTCGGCTTCCATATATGATCGGTAACCCACCTTAGCCTTAAGTCGGTATCCTTTTAGGTCTTAGGTCGGCACTCTTTTAAGGCGGTTAGGTCGGTATGCCTCTCAAACCTGTTAGGTCGGTAACTCTTTTAAGCCGTAGGTCGGCATCCCTTTGAGTTGCTAAGTCGAAACCGAGAAGGAATTAACACATACCGATTTAAACTAACTTCAAACCACACTTGTTAGTCAATTTTCACAGAAAGATGGATAGTGAAAGAAGAAAGAAGGTAGAAATAGAAAGAAGATAGAAGCAAGAGAACAATCTAAATCTCACAGCGGATCGAATAAACTATAATATAAATAAATGTTTACATGAAACCAAAAACTATTGCTTTAATAATATAACAGACCTTAAATCAGAGTTACAATCACACAATCCAGATAGTTTATAATAATCCTGTCCTTATAACTAGCTGATCACATAACAAATACAGAAGCCCTAGGAGAATACGTCTTCTGATTCCAGCTCCTCTTTTGAAGCTTCCAATCTTCCATATAAACATGGAAATATGCTCGGTCTGACCCAAGCATATAGCAAAAACACCAAGCACGGGCCAGTCTGGTAAACCAGTGTGAGAAACACATTCAACTTGATTTATTAAAGCTTGAAAATCCTTTGAAAATCAAAATCATTTCGTAAGACCACGCCACAAATAAACATGTCGGGTTTTTATCTTACGATAGCCAAAACATTTCTTATAAAATCCTCTGATATTATAATTGGGTCTATATAAAAATACTTGTTCAAATAGCTGAAATTGTTACATTATCATATTCCAGCATCTAGCCACAAAGTGGGTTATACAATCAAAATCGTAAAAGGCACGTAGGGAGAATGGATTTCCAAGGATTTCCAACGAATGACTAGGCACTGGGGTACCACTTATCACAATACCTGGTCTAGATTAGCGTACCGAGGACCCCTCCGTTCCCCTGCAACACAAGATCGGACTACCCCTTACTGGATAGCCCGAGCAAGATCATCCCGTAGTTGGGATCAGCAACCACCTACACAGCTGTGATAAAAAGGAACTTTTAGACAGGGATGACCTCACCCTACTTGGGTGTTACCCACTAAGCCTTGCCGCATATCCTCTAATTTTCAGTCATTCCCGATTGATGAGGCTCGAGGCTAAGCGTTACCTTTTTAGAACATTTCACTTAGAATGCTCACCGTCCACCTGACGATGTTCTGAAAGCATTCATCCATACAAGTCCGTTCCGGGTTCGAACGGTACCGAAGACACTATTTCGACTACATCCATTTTGGATTCACCCTCAGGATTAGTAGCGAGTACACTTCACTGCCGAGTACACTTCACTGCTCCATCTTCCACTTCAAGCTCTTGTCTTCATCACGAAAACGTACTCGTTGGATCGAAGTGGTTTTCGGATTACAAATCCAATCCCGGTCTCTTTGGAACAACGTTCGCTATTTCCCGGTAAACACAACCCCGGTTCTTCAGGAAATACACTGACGAAATACAAGGTCGGAGTTCACCTCCTAACCGTTAGTGGATGGGTCTCCTTATAATTCATCCTAGAGAACAAACGAGTTTATACGTATGGTATAACACCTCGAACGGTAACAGTACCATATAATTCTCGAGTTTCCTCTAGATATATCCAAAGTTAGGTTTTTTTCCAAATTTGATATTTTATTTAACTATCAAAACAACCAATCAATAAAACCAAGTTATTTCCCATTGCAACCATTAAGCCTTGTTCACATTTACAATCCAAACAGATTAAAATTTGCTAAGAAAGCTGATTTCATTCGATAAATATATATATTTAAAACCATTTCTTCCCTAATCATACTTATGAAATTTCCAAATTATTATTTTTAAGTTTATTAAATAAAATACTCTTTATAGAAGTTACTATAATATATTTATTTAAAACAACATTTATGTTAAATAGATTTATATTGAAGAAAATATACTTAAATACTAATTTACCCAAAATTAACCATCAAATGATCATTACAAAAAATAGTTTAAACTTGAAAATAGTTTAAATAATACTTACTTATAAAAATTATACCTATATAAAGACTTCCAAAAATGATAATAAATAACTACTTTTTGATATTTCCAAAATATTTATCAATTCTTTTAAAACATTTCTGAAAATAATATTATTTTTAAACAAAACTGGTTTCAGAATCAATCCAAGTAGAATAAGGCTTATCAGTCTTAACAGTACTTATCAATTCACAATTCACAATTCACAGTCACAAATATTCAAATAAATCAGCTTCAATTGATCGATTCACATTATATTCTCAAATAAAATTAATAGACACATAACAGATATATGCATGAATAATAAGTCAGAGATTATCATTGCTAGTAACAATTACACAAATAATATCAGATAGATGACTTATACTATCCATAGATTAAATTAACTATTCAATGGAATGGTGTCTGTTTCCGCTGCCCAGATGTCAAAAAAAACTTGAATAATCTATAATAAACACAACTCTTCAGTTTGGGAACGTTCTAACAGTCAAGTCGAATACAATTAACAACAACATTTATTCTCAATGGTAATTAAATTCAGGCTGAACAAGCTTATAAAATTCACTTATTTAATTTCTTAATGGATCGTACGACGGCATAACATCTGCCATTACGAACCTTCTTCTTAATAACACTTATTATATACCAAATTAAATAATTATTTTAAATATCATATGACAAAAGAACTTGAATTCATTTCGAAGTATAAACATTTATTTTCCTTTAATTATCTTAAATATACTTCAATTTATTCAAATGAACCCAAGGGTTTATAATAAATTATTTTCAAAAGCTTGACTAATTTAAAAATAAAATAACTTATTTAAATGATCTAAATAAAATATACTTAAAAAAAAGAAAACAAAATGTATTTAAAATTTCTTTGTCCACATAAAATTTTAAATAGACATTTAAATTAAAGAAAAATCGGTTTTAAAAGTTTACTTTAAATCACCATGATTATATGCTTCAAATGGTTATGGATTTATTTTAACTTAAACTTTATAATAATTTTTCTTCAATGAGTCCAGTTTTTAAACAAACTAGAACCACTGGGCCAAAGCCCAAAACCTAAGGCCAAACAACCCAAAACCCCATTATATTAGTCATAGCTCAAATGGGTCGAAGCCCAACCAACAGTTGAAACAAACCCGAAGTCCAAACAAAAAACTACTTCTTTCCAAACTCCCCGCTTCTAAGCAATCACCCAAAACAACTTGAAGACGATAACCATGAATTGGGGAAGAAAACATCTCCGATCACTTCGAACAACTTTCTCGGTCGGACACAGAAATGCCCACGAACCAAATCATAACCTAGATCGCCCAACTCCTGCCAAAACACCACGATCCGACAACCTTCGTGCACGCCGTGCACGTGCACACCGTGCACGTGCACACCGTCACCTCCGACCAACCCATCGACGCGACACCATAGTCGAGTCACAAAATGCTACCCGTCCAAAACGTCACATTGTAGAAGTCAGTAGGCATCTCGATTGAGAATTTGATCGATAGCTCGAATTCCCTGAACCAGAAAATCCAACATACCACCACAAATCGACTTCCCTTATTGTTGGTCAGTCACTTCTTTGCACACAACTTACCTCACTCGAAAGACCACATATGCAGTCACCTCCACGCCCAAAATCTTGAACTCTGGTCGCTCCATCGTCACTCAGTTCGTCTCCGTGTCCACTACAACTGAAAACTATACCAAACCTTAAAGCTCACTCGATCACCCGAACCAAACCCAAATCCAAAAATCCGCCATGGACAACCCCTCCCCTACGATCACCTGCCTCTTCTAGAATAGGCCACATCACCTCTCGTCGACGGAGCCAAACGGAAATTAATTTTAGAACGAAAAACGTTCATCTGACAATATCCCACAAAATACAACACTAAAAATTATAAATTTTCAACTAAAATTCATATTTTCATACAACAATCAAGGCTGCATGCTTAAATTCTTGAATTTAAGATATTAATTTTCCACTAAAATTTGGTTGTTCAGTGTAAAATGGAACCCTGATGTTAACTCCGCTTTGAAAATAACCTCACGAGTTAAAAATGTGGCGACCTAACGACTTAAGAGATGGCATGACCTAGCGACTTAAGAGATGGCATGACCTAACGACTTAAGAGATGGCATGACCTAACGACTTAAGAGATGGCAAGACCTAGCGACTTAAGAGATGGCGTGACCTAACGACTTAAGAGATGGCATGACTTAACGACCTAAAGGTGGCACGACCTAAAAGGTGTAACGACTTAAGAAGTGGAACGGCAGAACGACCTAACGGCTTACAGGAAGCCACGACTCAGCAACCTAAGAGATCTGGCGGCTTAGTGACCTAAAGTAAGAAGCGAGTTAGCGACCTAACAGGCAGCGACCTACCGACCTAAGAGATCCGCGACCTAGCGACCTAAAATCACAAGCGACCTAATGACCTAATGGGTTATGCGACATAGTGGGTTAACGAGTTAGCTTAGGTCGCTACATCGGGTATCTTAGCGCTATAAGGTCGCCAACCATTCCCCTAAGTCGCCCACGACCAAGTACTTTCCAGAAGAGACCAATGTTACAAGGAAGGGCCGAAGCTTCCCTCTGCTAGGTCGCTCACATGTGGTCTACAACCCACCTTAAGTCGTTACCTTCAACCTACGACCTACTTTAGGTCGCAACCTTCGACCCACGACTTACTTTAAGTCGCAGCTTCCGACCTACGACTTATGGCCAAAAAACTCATATAAATACAGCGTGAGCTCCAACATTCGAGGGATCTTTTTGGCTCATTCTCGAAGCACCGATACTCTGTCATTTTCTCAACTCGAACAGCACTTCAGGTACTCCAAACACCAAGGACACTACGACAAACTTCAAGAGAAAATCTACATCATCCAACATGGATTCGAAAGATTACTCTCCATCAAAGTTTGATCTACTAGTCTAAAGTGTGTTGTAATTGAAGGAAGTTGTATAAGTTGTACTTGATTCAGCAATAAAGAGATATAAAGTGGACGCAGGCTTGACTATTAGCCGAACCACTATAAAAACTGTGTCTTTTACTGTCTTTCTGATATTTTCCTGCTTATTTATGATTCCCGTATCATCGGATGGTGCTTTCACACTTGCTTTACTTGCATCGGGGTGTTAGCGTCAGATTTTTACGTTAACACCTGACGAGCTACACAATTTGCTCCCAAACTGTTTTTAACAAATACTATACTAGAAAATGAACGTATTCCTAGTTTACATCATCATGCAAAACAATCTAGGTGAAGAGATATATATTTTTTAATGTTGGGATGGACTCAATATTTATAACAGAGGAACATGATATTTCATTTCAGGTTTTATATCAAAGTTTCTCACCTTCCACATCTTGGTTCCAGATGCTTTTAAAACATGAAGTTGAAGTCTTTTTATTTGAAAAGTTGAAATCTTTAAAATTGAAATTTGAATCTTGCTTTTAAAAGAAAACTCCTGATGGTTTGAAATGCTAGGAACAGAGAAGAATCCAGACAGGTACAGGGTGCTTGCTTCTTCTCTTCGTTTTATTTTAATTCCAATTTTTACTTAATGCTTGCTTACAGTTTTTTTAGTTACAGATTTTAATCATTAAAACCATTACACTGATCTCAAATGCTCACATATATATGTAAAATTTTGCAACACAGATGAGGGACGAAGATCACTACTAGGTGGCTGAAAAGATATTTTCTTTTTGCTGAGTGAAATTTTGAAAAGAAAATGAAATGATTATGTTAGATTTTGATCAGGTGATAAATGCCAAATGTTAAACATGTTTACTGATAAAATTTATTACCTTCTACCCATTGTTTATACCTCGTACAAAACTGCTTTTGGTTAACCTATTTTGCTATTAGTCTTCTATTAACCAGTTTCTATTTACAACAGAAGTTTTTGAGGTCATTTATTTATATACAACTATGAAAGCTTTTTAAAGTATAAGAATGTATACTTAAGAAATTTAGACAGCCCAAAGTTACCTTTTCTTTTGACTAAGTTGTATTTGCACTAGTCACTAAAACATTTTAAAATAAAGGTGAAAACTGGTAAGTTAAAATAACCTCTTGGTTCATTTGTTATATATATATATATATTAAACTAAAAGAAATAACATACTATGTTAAATACCCAATATATATATGTTACTTTAAAACAAGGATTGCAAAGTGACATTAAACTATTTAAGCCTTTGTGCATATATGTAACAATATGTACAATTTTTTATTGATAATATAAAAATATATTAGTTCCAAAGAAATCAATTTCATTTGCTATATATACAGTTCCTCCTATAAATATTTATGTGATTTCTATGCACATTATCTTATTTATAACATTTTTATCAATTTAATATTATAAATTTTCCTATTTAACTTATCATTACATATATACAACTTTTCTAACTCAATGTATACATATCATAAATTTAGAAGTTTTCAACTTAAACTCTTTTTATTTTATATAAACAATATTTTTTATATACCTAAAATCAAAATACCCTTTTACTTATATAATGAATTCCTATCCAATTTTAATCCATATAAATTTATTATTCTTATATGTAAAATATATGAATTTGACTTTCAATAAATTTAAATTTTCTACTATATTCTATCATTAGAATAAAATATACATATTTATCTTTAAAACAAATACATATATTTAATCTAAAACGAAATATACATATTTTACTTTTAAAACAAAATATACATATAAGAAATTCCATTTAAATGAAATTAGTAATTTAATATTGATTTGAAAACCCAAATTATACTGGTTTGGAAAATTGTATATAATTATTGGTTAATGGGAATATTGTATATTAAAATACAATATTATTAAATATTATAAATTAATATTCACAACTCGGGATGTCCAAAATCTCGGGTCGTTACATTCCTTCCCTCTTAAAAGAATTTCATCCCCGAAATTCTATAGCTAAGCTAGTAAAATTATCCACACACAATAGAACAGATCAATAACAACTCAAACTATATCGGTAAACACATAGATTCATACCGTATATCAAAATATACATTTTATCTAGTACTAGCCGTAATATTTCTACAAATGTTATCATCATCCATACAAACATACATATATATACAGATATATGTACCACCCTACCAAACATTTAACATCCATGACGTCCATGGGTCAAAACACATATGAAAGGCACACACCACCACCAAGAGAATGCAACCCAAACTAACTATGGACTCTTACTATCGGAATCCTCCTCCTCAGGTCCTGACAATTCCTTGGACTCTACATCATTGTCCGGGACCTAAACAACCTCTGGACTATGCTCTCTACGAAGGAAATGTACACCCGCAACAGGTTCCTCCATAACCTCCCCAATCCCCAAATGGCCGCATCGTCATTCTCCAAATCGGGATCCTCCTCCACTTCGAACTCCTCTTCTCGTCAAACTCCTCTTCTTCTCCTTCGCCTTCACCTTCAAATTCCTCTTCACTATCAAAATCCTCCACGAGATCTTCTTATTGAGGCAGAGGTTGCTCAACAGGCTCTACCGGTACTTCTGGCTCTTCTTCATACAAGGACGACTCGTTAACATCCGCCCGAATTTTCTGACCCGATCAAAATCACCATCTCTTCTTGTCCTAGCCAGAGCTCCTCCCCGATTGATGCTATAGGTTCTCTACAATCAATAACAAAACCCAAAGGTGAGATCCTAAGGTTAGACTTCTATAGACTAAAGAGTACATCAAAGTTTACACTTAAAAATTTATTTCCCCTTTTAAATTTCTATTGTCCAAGATTTTATAAAATCATCCTTTCGAAATAATTTAAGTATATATTTGAAAAGTGGTTATAGGTAGAGAAAAATACACACATATATAGTAAGTTTATAAACAAATCATTCCTTCAATTTATAAATCCAAATATATATATATATATATATATATATATATATATATATATATATATATGTAAAATAAAATGTTATAAGGTTTTAAATTTCTCAAATATCCTTTTCTAGAAATCCATAATTATGAAAATTATCTTTAAAGGGTGGAAAATTTCCCAAAATACTAGTTTAATTTTTTTTCCTAATTCCCTTAGGTAAATAAACTTAATAAAATCCATTAAATTCTAAAGGGTTCAGATTCCTAAGGTATACTCAAGTCAAAAAGGGCAAGCAACGAATATACTCAAGGTTGACGGCTAAGACCACTCGGAACCCAGATGATAAATTATTATCATCTCAACCAATCATATTAAATACCATATATTTTTAAAAATCATACTTCTTATGTGACGCCCCACCTCTATACCCACCCTAGCCAAGAACACTACGGTGTAGTGCTGTCAACTAGCATGGAGAATAAGGCTGTTGAGGAGCGACCATCCATGTAATTGCTTATCACACGGTGGCTATAAATAATCTTCGAAAACAAACATAGAAATAATCATAACACAAATCAGTCACATATATCCATATCACAAAGGCGGAAGAAGATATGAATATATAACTAACACATGAAAGTGTACATCAGAGTAGTGGTCAGTAAGATCCACGATAATACAAAAGAATAGCAACACGTGCTATACAAAAGAATACAACTATGAGTCTATATCTCAAGTGTATACAACAAAAACTGCTAATCTAAACAGTTAGCCAAAAGTCAGAGTGATGAATCCCTGGGAAGAAGTCAAGCAGAAGCACCTGTAACATCTCGGTCTGACCCGAGTATTGTTTAAGAAAATAATAAACGGGTCAGTCTAGCTATAAATATCAGATGACATGATATAACATAAAAGATATGGCATAAACATAAAATATCCATAATGACATACCACTATAAGTATGTAAATAATGATCAACAGAAGATCAATCAATAAGAGATAATCAATATCACAGGAATCTTCTCAAAGATTCGGAAAGGGCATCATACCCCAAACTTGTACTCATAACAAGTCAATGACATAAATTCTAGAAATCAATGCAAGAAGTCCAGAAATCATAGAAAAGAGAAAGAGGCCTATCACATGACGGTCCGAAGACCAAGGGGAGCTACCCCACATGTGTGAATGGAATCACACAGATTAAGTTCCAGACTAACCAAAAAGCAAAAAGGTATGTGTGAGTGGAATCACACAAGTGGTGTCTAGTCTAACCTCGCAACAAGAGACATCGCACAGTTGCTAGTCTAAATCATCAGAATGATCGTCATGATCAACGAGAAGTGTCAATTACACTAAGCCAGTAAATATAGAAGTTTAGCTTCATGTCCCATAACCACTTGCTTAACTTAAATATTTACGAACAAACTGTAAATCTTCACTAATAAAATTGTCACAAGAGGTTCAATCGAACAAGTCCAAGAATTAACTGACGAAGTGAACGCAAGCGTTTCATACCACTTGTTTTACTAAGTCGTTTAATTAGATTTCTCATCCGAGTGAGGTAAAGGTTTGTATATACTAATAGATTGGAAAATGGTTTAAGAAAAGAGCTTTGTTAATAAAAATAGAGTTGAAATTGTTTGTTGAAAGAGTTTTGACATTTACTACTAGTATTGAAACCTTTATATTATAAAGTGACAAAACATAGAAGCAATTGTAGAAACAATCAGTCACAAAGATCGCATACGGAGATGTGAATAAAATCCAAGGAAATTAGCTCAATGTTTTTCAGATAAGATCCCCTACGAAGGGGGGTCCAGGGGGGTGGCAACCCCCCAAGGTGGGGGTGCGGGGGCAACGCCACCGCTCACGGGGTTCGACCTGCCCGGTCAGGTCGCGGGGTTCTAGGGGGCAGCGCCCCGTCCAAAACGGTATGACCTAGTGAAGACAAAATGAGGTCTAACGACCTAAGGGGAATAGGGTCGAGCGACCTAATGGTTGCGACATAGGGGTTTAAGGGGTCAAGCGACCTAACTGGAGCAACCCTGAGGTCATGCGACCTAACTGAAATGGAAGACAAGGCCGAGCGACCTATCAAAGTAAAGGGGCAAGCGACCTACTGGAGAATAAGGTCTAACGACCTAATGGTATATAGGTCACGCGACCTAACGGGATATAAGGACTTACGACCTATCGGTTTATAAGGTCATGCGACCTAATAGTGATGTGACCTAAGGGTCCTGCGACCTAAAGGAGCGCGAGCTAAGGGGGTTAAAATAAAATAGGTCGAGCGACCTAATAATATAAAGGCCAAACGACCTAACGACCTAAGGTCATACGACCCAGCGACCTAAAGCCATACGACCTAGCGACCTAAGGTCCATAAGACCTACGACCTAAGGTGAAACGACCTAATTCCGAGGCTAACGACCTAACACTGCAGGGGGGAATTTAAGGCCAGAAACGACCTACGACCTAAAGTGAAACGACCTAACTCCGAAGTGAAGATTCAAGGCAGTGCGACCTAGCGCGATAACACGCGAGCGACCTAAGGGTTAGGTCGCGAGCGACCTAACTCCGAAGATGTTAGAAATGGCTAGAACGACCTACGACCTAAAGTGAAACGACCTAACTCCGAAGTGAGGATTCAAGGCAGTGCGACCTAGCGCAATAACACGCGAGCGACCTAAGGGTTAGGTCGCGAGCGACCTAACACCGAACAAGCATTTAGATGGCCCAGCGACCTATGGTGCTAACTCGCGAGCGACCCAAGGGTTAGGTCGCGAGCGACCTAACTTCGAGCACCAAAAATGGCCAGAACGACCTAAGTGCAGAAAATTCACCAAAACGCTAAAAATTGGAGTTTTTCGCCAATCCAATCCAAATCAAATGCTAATATGCATGCAAAAGTGATAGGGAATCATTCCCAACAGTCCAATATAGTTATAGGCTAGAATTGTGAGATAAAAATCTCACCTTTGCACTAAAATTTATGAAGATGAAGCTTGAAAGCAAGGAGAAGCAATCCAAAGCTTGAATCCAATATCTTCTACTTGAATTTGGAGTTGAATGTTGGAGTTGCAATTGAACTTGAGCTTGGAGTTTTAATTTCCCATTCTCTTCACCATTAATGCCAAAGCTTGGGTTAGTTAGGAAATTTATGAAGAGTGAGGAGAAGAGAGTTGGAACTTAGGCTTAATAGGCCAAACTAACCCAAAGTCCAAAGCGGAAAAAGTTAGTGAAATTTCACTAACTCCAAACCTATCGATGTTTATACTTAAAAAAATTGTAAACGGCATTTCGAACTCAATGGAAGTGGTCTCGAGTCCTAATTTGACCGTTTGCTAAAAGTAGCTTTTCGGACCAAAATCCGATTAACGATTTAATATTTAAATAAAATATTTAAATATAAACTCGATAAATATGCGGGTTGTTACATCTTATATAGAAAACATTTCTGGGTAAAATTATTTCATTTACCCCTTTAAAACAATATTGTGTCCGTTGGCCTGGTTCAAGTGTTTAGAGATCCCTATAAATAACGTCACCTAGTCGTATTAACCAGAATCCATATGCCACTTAACCGACCAATTAACATAATATAAAACCATTTTTATATAACTAACAATACGCGCTCTCGTGTATACACCCACACACACTCAGACTCAAGCGGTTGCTGCAGACTCTATTCCTAATGAGCAACCCACTTGAACCTAGGCATTCACTCAACCTAGGCTCTGATACCACAACGTCACAACCCATTTTTCCGTACTGATTTAAACTAACTTCAAACCACACTTGTCAGTCAATTTGCACAGGAAGACTGTTCGTCGACGAAATTCTATCGGTTTAGAAAACCGTCGAACGAATTTAAATTAAAAGTAACCGCAAGCGCACGGTGTACGAATGTACCACGTGACGAATACGGGTCGATCCGTAGGGAATTGTTGATTTTAAAAATCATTCAATCAAATTAAACCAAGGTTGAAGAGAATGTTAAACTACAAAAGAAGAAAAACAAGCAAAAGAAAATTGATAAAAATATGAGTGTTAAGACAATTTAGAGGCAATTTCCACTCTCTAGATCACATAAATCAACAAAATGAAGTTATGATCTCTCTTTTCTTGTCGTTAGTGAATTAGTTGATGTGCTTATCATAAGTATGGTATATTTGTGCTATTAACTAGCTCAATTTAAACCGTCAAACTATAACACAACCACTAATACACTTTTAACTCTCATGAAATATGACAACAAAATTGAAAGCAAAATCTATTTTAAGCATAGCCTATTAACTATTGTTTAGAAATATAGGCTATCAAATTTCAATTTCAACAATCACTTCTTTGCCATAATCATATTTAGATGAAGAGGCAATTTGTGTTATGTTTGTTTAAGCATAGTCTATTTGGTATGAACAACATAGACTATCAAATTCAAAGCTAAACAACATCATTAAACCACTTCAAGTGTTTCCATTAAAGCACAAAAAGAGAGTACAAACATCAAAATGTTGCATCCACATACTAGAGAGCTTCATTCCCCCTAAATTGTAGGGATTAAGGTCTCATATTTGTTATCAAATCAACAAATGTAGAAAGCAAAATGAAAGCAAAAAGAAAGGAAAATGAAAGCTAATGGAAAAGACAACTAATCTAATTGCATAAAGGAAAATATACACTGCTTACATAAAAGGAAATGAACATGTAATTAAAAAGAAACAATAATTAACATTGCATAAAAAAAGAATTACATAAGAGAAGAAATGGCTAAGTAGCCATGGAAAGAAAGAGAGATTTGATTTATTTTCTAAACTAAAACTAACTAATTAAGAGGAAAGAGACTACATGAAACATAATGGGTATTTATACAAGTTAGAAACCCTAATGCATATTTTTGGGGAGTGCCCAAAATGCCCTTGGAGGAAGTGTGGTGGCCAATTTATCATTAGCTTTAATAATCCCCATTTAAATGTACATGAAGCTTTAAATGTCTTTTAGCATGTGCATTAGCCTTTAATTTGTACATTAGGTAGTGGGTAGGTGGGGTCCTCCATGTTCTTCACTTTGAATTATTTCCAATCATTCCTTTGTATTCATTTTGTGCATGCATATTCCTTCATGAACCCACTTGTAATTGAGTGTAATTTCCTAAAAAATAATATAAAAATTTCCAATTAAATATTCTCAAATTAATATATGCACAAAAATGACCATTTTGCCCCTGGATGAAGATGAATATGTGACAATTTCAAATAATATGAATTTTGGTTTAAACAAGTTAAAATAACCAATATAATCATTTATTTAATTTAAAAAGAATAAGTATGGTGGTTAAAATATGCACATTTACATGCACATCAAATACCCCCACACTTATCTTTTTATTCGTCCTCGAATAAGCTAAAACTAAGGTAAATCCGTTTTCGTAGGGAGCACGATTGCATTGAGCGCATGCAACGAGCCGTTAAACCTCTGGGTGTCCCCAGTAGAACGAGTGTTGTCTCCTGAGGGCTTTCAGCGGATACTACCCACAAAATCCAAATGCATGATGAAAATATTTACAAAATGCAAGATTTATTTACAAAGTGATGAGTGCAAATTTTTGAAAATATTTACAAACGAAGGATTTATTTTTAAATTGACACAAATAAGTTAAATATAGGTTTTGGTTATTATCTTGAAAATTTATGTCATTTACTCGTCAAAATTTTCAACAAAAATCAAGTTATCATAACAAATAGACAATAGTTTAATTTGTTGTTTCGGTTGATAACAAAGTGTAATTATAAAATGGATCCTTAGTTGATTATCAAAGTTTATCAAAGTGGTATTTTCATTTCTTTTCAATAACAAATCAAATCTAATAGGTAAAAATAGTGCTAGGATTTCAATTGCTTGCTCTCTCATTATTTGCAAGAAAAATTACACACCTAGCTCAGATAAACTGAGGCCAGATATACCACCCATGCACTGCCTTTCGGACTTATGTGAGGGGAGTACAGAGCATGGCGAGTGCACACACTTTCGTGCATACACCTATCGACCGTAGGTGGTTTTTATTAAGTCTATTTTTTTACATGTCTTACATACATGCATAACCGTGAGGACTTTTAAATGAGTATGAAAACACAAAATCTTTATCAAAGATTCCAAGTAATTCATCCATGCATAACCGTGAGGACTTTTAAATGAGAGCTAATACTTTGGATGTTATTTTTTTATTTTATTTTTATTTTTTAAGAGAGAGAGAGAGTTTTGCAAAATCATCTTAGCACCATTTAACTTAGAAGACAAAAAAATGTTGTATCCTTTACTTTAAATTCACCACTATTAAAACAACGATTTTCAATTGGGATGTATTTCATAATTAACACGTATGAATCTTCCTATATACTAGTTAAACCATTGTTATTTATAATACAACTTCATTTTCATTTTTGTTAAGACAGATAAATTTTCAATAATTTCAATTTAATAAACCAAAACCATATGTTTATCCTATGGTGTTTCTTTAAAAATAAATCAAAAACGCTAAAAAAATTCTTCTTTTGTTTTTGGATTTTTTTTTGAGTTTTTGGAAGAAAAATGAAAAATTAATCCTGAAAAATTCAGAAGAAGATGAGTCTCCCCCCCACACTTGATTTTGACTGTGTCCCCACAGTCAACCCAAGTGAAAGGAACGTTTATTATTATTTACATGAAAATGAAATGTATTTACACGAGATCAGAAAGTATATCGTCAAAAAATAAATGAAGCGGTCTTCCAAAGACCAATTCATTTGTCTCGTCAAGTATACGAGACACGGCTTAAGCTTGAATAACCAATTCGTAAAAGATTCCGAAGTTGATTGTCGATTTGGAAAAACGAATGTCGTTTTATTGAAAACCGTATGAGTTGTTTTATTTTCAATGATTTTCAGGGTTGATAAAACAATTGCTTGAAACTTATTTTCACCAAATTCAAGTTTAACATCGATTTCAAAATCGAAATGGTGATTCAAATCGTCCCCTATAGAATTTAGCAACTCATTTTCAAAAATTCCATAAAACTCATGTTCGTTAAATTCGACTTCCTTTATTGGATTATCAACAACTTCATCATGTAAATCGAGTTTAAAATTCAAAGTTGTCGTATTCAAATTTTCAGAAAAAGGAAGATCGAAGTTTAAATCGAGTTCCGCACCCTCAAAAGAATTGAAATCCAACTTAATTACCCTATTTTCAACAACTTGATTAAGATCGTCATTCTCAAATTCAAAAGTTGTTATTTGAAAATCGTCGATTTGGGTAAAGGGTGGATTATCACTTGACTCATCACACGTTGAGATTTGATTTTGTTGTTCACGTTGTTTCATATAAGTTTCAAACAACAAATTCGTATGATCATCGTAAATTTCATTCATTTGTTCAATAAAATCCAATTTGTAGTTATTAAATTGAGAATTTTCGATTTGGAGTTGTTGAGAACAAAAATTTTCACTCGTAACATGGTTAAGATTATTTCCATTGCCCAATTCATTTGAAAAGTTGTTGTCATTTTCATTTTGAGTTTGAAATTCATTTTCGAGTTCGAAATTGAACTGGCATGGGTTATACTCGAGGTCATTTGAATTTTGAAGTGAATTCAAATTTTGATTATTTTGAAAATTTTGACTTGAGTTATCGCACAAATATGAATTGCACCACTCATTTATCTCTTGATTTTGCTGTGTAGCGATTTCAAGTAAAGATGAAATACTATTTTCAAGATTTGAAGCTTGGTCATCGTTTTGAAAATTTTGTGGTTCAAAATTCAAATCGTTCAAAGAATAGTTGTCATTAAAATATCCACACGAATTTGGAGTGAAATCATATGGATTATATTGATTTTCGCAACTATTGTAAACTTCACATAAGTGGGGAAACTCGGACATTTTCAAGAATGTTTTTGTGTTTTTTTTTGGTAAAAGAAAAATATTTACAAATGGAATTTATTTTTCAAAAGGGAAATTGATTTTTGGTTTTTCAAATTTTTTCTTTGTTCTTGAAAAGTTTTTTTTTGGATTTTTGGAATTTTGATTTGAAAATTTTCAAAGGAAAAGGGAAAAAACTAAGTTAAGAACTATTTATAATTTTTTTTAGTTTTGGATTTTGAATTTTTTTTAAATATGCATTAACTAATGCAACTAAATGAATGCAAGGGTCTAATTACAAATGATTTATCCTAAGTTAACCCAAAATTGTATACTCACAAATTGTCTTAGATAAACAAGATAGTTCTCATCCAGGTAACGGGCAGGATTTATCGGTGCACCACGAATCACCGTAGCAATGCAGCCGAAGGTTTAAGTACCTTCAGAGGAACAACCACTATAATATTTACGAATCACCGTACTCTGCCGTAGCCTAGACACCAAGAAATTAAATTGTTCAAAAAAAAGAAAAATTGTCAATATATAATTAAGTGTTATCGATGTCTAACCGTTATTATTAATCAAAATCTAAGATGAAATGCAGAACAGAAACTAAACGTGTATTAACAATGCAACTACGAATGAATTTTTTTTATTTTTTAAAATGCAAATGCAAGCAACCAACAATTCAATTCAAATAAAACTAGAAATGAAAGCAGAATTTTTTAGCAAGCAGAGCAATTTATTTTGGCTAGCTAAGGAAGCAATTTTTAGCAAGCTATTCTTCCTTTATTTCCTGCTTTGGCAACCTGAAAATTAAAAACTAAGATATATGCAATTTTCGTTTTTGGTTTTTTTTTGAAAGGAAACTTAAAAGTAGGGTTTTACTTAAAAAAAATAAAAAATTCTATGATGAGAAAATAATAGAAATGGAAAATGATAGAAAATAGTAGAAATCAAAGGTAATTAAAAACTCAAACTCTTTTTTTTTAAGAGAAAGAAAGTAAAATATATATATATATATATATATATATATATATATATATATATATTGAAACCAAAACAAACAATTTGGCAAAACCAAATTTACTAAAAAAATAAAACCTAAAACAATATGTTTTTTAGAGCAAAGCAAACAAAAGAAACTAAAAATGAAAATATTGAAAACTTTTCTAAAGCGAATGTCTTTTTTTTTTAAGATGAAAAACTTAAAAATTAAAACCAAACCGATAAATAAAAAGACAAAATAAAAAATGAATAAATAGGAAACTTCAAAATCCCAAATCACAACAAACTCAGCCCAACCCAAAATTGTAAGACATTAACAGCTACATTAATAGACAACCGCGTCATTTACAAATCCACGAAATCAAATTCTTCTCAATCCCCAATTCCGAAATCAACAAATTCAAAAACTCCAAAATCAAATAAAATACTTCACCAATCCAAATTCCGAAAACCACTAATTGTTCGCGTCGGCCAATTTGGGGATATTCAGTGTAGTACCGGATTTGTGAGGTTATTCGAAGCGCGTTGTGATGGTTACTAGTTTGAATTGCTGATTGAGTTCGGGCTGAGGTGTTCGAGATGTTACAATGGTTATTGGGAATTCACGATGGTGGTTTGTGGATATGGAGGAGCGGTTTCAGGCGATGGAGATGATTTGGAATATGCGATTTAGAAATGATTTAGAAATCGTGGTACATGTTTGAAGGCAATGGGTAGCGAATTACAGCAGAGAGGTTGCGATCTGGTTAAAGAAGGTGGGAAAGAATCAAGTGGTTCGAAGTTGATATGGATTGCGAATTCGAGGGTAGACGGTCTTCGCGGTGGTAGGATTTACGGTCAATTGGGTTGTGTACTGTTGGCTGTGATTTCAGAGGTTTGGGGGTGGAACCGGGTTTGCGGGTGAGGCGATTAGCATGCGAGGTTGCTGCTGATTTCAGGTGAGGTGTTTTGGTCTTCGGTTGTTCTTGCAGGAGGAGCAGTGGCCATAGTTGGTGAAGAGACAGCGGGGTTGGTGACAATTTGTAACGGATTGATGCCTGATCGGTGGCGACTTGATTGAGGTGGGTGAAGTCGATTGAATGGGTTGTTGCAGATACTGGAAGGGATGTTGTTTGAAGAAGGTGATGCAAGCAGTTGATTGTTGACAATGAATGACTGTAAACGGTGATGAGGATGGAATTTTGCAGTGAGGGGTTCCTCTGTTGAAATGTGACAGTGGTGAAAGCATATGTATGCTGCTGCGAGTGGTGAGTGACCGTCGTGGTCAGTGAGAAGTAAGTGAAACTGCTTGCTGTTGGAAGAAGTCGAGTTCGCTGCGACTTGGTGATACTGATGGTGATGTGGTTGACAGGAGGAAGTTGTATGTATGGGATGACATAAGTGTTATGTACTTTGGGTCAGTGGAAATGGTGTTATGGCATGTAGAATGTTGAAGTGGATGGTGAGTGTTCTGTATGAAAGTGGGAGGGGACTGACAGTGTAAAATATGATGGTCGTTAAGGTTGTCAAGGCAAAGCAGTGAAGGTGTAGCTTCTGTGGAATGCTTGTTGTATGTATGCAAGGATGGAGGTATGGAAGTGGTTTTGGGAAATATTGAAGTACTGAAGTGAGGATGTAACTTCAATGGTTCTGGGAAGTATGTAAATGTTGTGCAGTTATTGGCTCTGGTAGGATTATGTTTGGCAGAGGGATGGTGCTGGTTGAACTGTGAAGCTGAAGAGGCAGTGAGGAGGAAGGAATAGCCGAGGGTAAAACGAAAGAGAGAGTAAGAGATGTAACAGCCTTTTTTTAGTTATGAAATGTAAAAACAAGTTGCTAAATGTAAATGCAAGAGAATGAAATGCAGTTTTTTTTTTTGTTTTTTGGAAATAGTGCAATGAGAATGCAGTGCAATAGAAAAACAAACAAACTGAGAAAACAGATTATGAAATGTACAGGTGAACAAAGAAATGCACACAACATAAATGCAAACTGAAAAATGAAATGCCATGTGATTCTTTTTCTTTTTTTAATAAATGAAAATGCACATGGAAAAGGAATCTAGAAACAAGAACACAAACAAATGCACACAAAAGCCAAACAAACACACGTTTTTTTTATGCAAACACACACAAAAATCAAACAAAAATAATTCGAAGAATAGAAGTCAAAAATCAAAGCAACTCCCCGGCAACGGCGCCAAAAACTTGTTCGTCGACGAAATTCTATCGTTTTAGAAAACCGTCGAACGAATTTAAATTAAAAATAACCGCAAGCGCACGGAGTACGAATGTAGCACGTGGCGAATACGGGTCGATCCGCAGGGAATTGATGACTTTAAAAATCTATTCAATCAAATTAAGCCAAGGTTGAAGAGAATCTTAAACTACAAAAGAAGAAAAACAAGCAAAAGAAAATTGATAAAAATATGAGTGTTAAGACAATTTAGAGGCAATTTCCACTCTCTAGATCACATAAATCAACAAAATGAAGTTATGATCTCTCTTTTCTTGTCATTAGTGAATTAGTTGACGTGCTTATCATAAGTATGGTATATTTGTGCTATTAACTAGCTCATTTTAAACCATCAAACTATAACACAACCACTAATAAACTTTTAACTCTCATGAAATATGACAACAAAATTGAAAGCAAAATCTATTTTAAGCATAGCCTATTAACTATTGTTTAGAAATATAGGCTATCAAATTTCAATTTCAACAATCACTTCTTTGCCATAATCATATGTAGATGAAGAGGCAATTTGTTTTATGTTTGTTTAAGCATAGTCTATTTGGTATGAACAACATAGACTATCAAATTCAAAGCTAAACAACATCATTAAACCACTTCAAGTGTTTCCATTAAAGCACAAAAAGAGAGTATAAACATCAAAATGTTGCGCCTACATACTAGAGAGCTTCATTACCCCTAAATTGTAGGGATTAAGCTCTCATATTTGTTATCAAATCAACAAATGTAGAAAGCAACATGAAAGAAAAAAGAAAGGAAAATGAAAGCTAATGGAAAAGACAACTAATCTAATTGCATAAAGGAAAATCTACACTACTTACATAAAAGGAAATGAACATGTAATTAAAAAAAATAACAATTAACATTGCGTAAAAAAAGAATTACATAAGAGAAGAAATGGCTAAGTAGCCATGGAAAGAAAGAGAGATTTGATTTATTTTCTAAACTAAAACTAACTAATTAAGAGGAGAGAGACTACATGAAACATAAGTGGTATTTATACAAGTTAGAAACCCTAATGCATATTTTTGGGGAGTACCCAAAATGCCCTTGGAGGAAGTGTGGTGGCCAAGTTATCATTAGCTTTAATAATCCCCCACTTAAATGTACATGAAGCTTTAAATGTCTTTTAGCATGTGCATTAGCCTTTAATTTGTACATTAGGTAGTGGGTAGGTGGGGTCCTCCATGTTCTTCACTTTGAATTATTTCCATCTTCATTCCTTTGTATTCATTTTGTGCATGCATATTCCTTCATGAACCCACTTGTAATTGAGTGTAATTTCCTACAAAATAATATAAATATTTCCAATTAAATATTCTCAAATTAATATATGCACAAAAATGACCATTTTGCCCGTGGATGAAGATGAATATGTAACAATTTCAAATAATATGAATTTTGGTTTAAACAAGTTAAAATACCCAATATGATCATTTATTTAATTTAAAAAGAATAAGTATGGTGGTTAAAATATGCACATTTACATGTACATCAAAGACGGATAGTGAAAGAAGAAAGAAGGTAGAAATAGAAAGAATATAGAAGAGAGAGAACAATCAGAATCTCACAACGGATCGAATTAACTGTAATATGAATAAATCTTTACATGAAACCAAAACTATTGCTTTAATAATATACACAGACCTTAAATCAGAGTTACAATTGCACAATCTCGGACAGTTTATAATAATCTTGTCCTTACAACAAGTTGACCACACAACAAATACAGACCGAATATAAGCATCTACGACAATACGTCTCCTGATTCTAGCTCCGCTTCTGAAGCTTCCATTCTTCCAGATAAACCTGGAAATATGCTCGGTCTGACTCAAGCATATAGGAAAAACACCAAGCCCAGGTCAATCTGGTAGACCAACATGATAAACACATTCAGGTTGATTTATTAAAGTTTGACAATCCTTTGAAAATCAAAAGCATGTCGTAAGACCACGCCACAAATAAACATGTCGGATTTTTACCTTGCGATAGCCAAAACATTTCTTATAAAATCCTGTGATTTTATAATATGGCTTATATACAAATACTTATTCAAATAGCTGAAATTGTTACATTAATAAATTCCAGCATACTAGCCATAAAATGGGTTATACAATCAAAACCGTAAAAGGAACGTAGGGAGAATGGATTTCTAGCGAATGACTAGGCACTGGGGTACCACCTATCACAGTACCTAGTCTATGTCAGCGTACCGAGGACCCCTCCGTTCCCTTGCAACACAAGACCAGACTACACATTATTGGATTGCCCGAGTAAGATAACCCCGCGGTTGGGATCAACAACTGCCCACATAGCCGTGATAAAAAGGGACATCTAGACAAGGATGACCTCATCCTACTTGGGTGCTACCCACTTAGCCTTGCTGCATATCTCCTGATTTTCAGTCATTCCCGGTTGATGAGGCTCGAGGCTAAGCGTTACCTTGTTAGAACATATCACTTAGAATGCTCACCGTCCACCTGACGATGTTCTAAAAGCATTCATCCATACAAGTCCGTTCCGGGTTCGAACGGAACCGAAGGCACTTTTCCTACTACATCCATTTTAGAATCACCTTCAAGATTAGTAGCGAGTAGCCCTTGCACTTCACTGCTCCATCTTCGACTCCAAGCTCTTGTCTTCATCGTTGGATCGAAGTGGTTTTCGGATTACAAATCCGATCCCGGTCTCTTTGAAACAACGTTCACTATTTCCCAGTAAACTCAACCCCGGTTCTTTAGGAAATACACCGACAAAATACAAGATCGAAGTTCACCTCCTAACCGTTAGTGGACGGGTCTCCTTATAATTCCTAGAGAATAAACAAGTTCATACGTAAAGTATAGCACCTTGAAGGGTAAACGTACCATATAATTCTCGAGTTTCATCTAGATATTTCCAAAGTTAGTTTTTTGTCCAAATTTGATAGCCGGTTATTTAACTTTCAAAACAATCAATCAATACAACCAAATTATTTCCTGTTACAACCATTAAGCCTTGTTCACATTTACAATCCAAACGGATTAAAATTTACGAAGAAAGCTTATTTCATTTGATAAATATATATATTTAAAACATTTCTTCCCAAATCATACTTATGAAATTTCTAAATTATTATTTTGAAGTTAATTAAATAAAATACTCTTTATAAATTTACTATAATATATTATTTTAAAAACATTTATACTAAATAGATTTATATTGAAGAAAATATACTTAAATACTAATTTACTCAAAATTAACCTTCAAATGATCATTACAAAAAATAGTTTAAACGTGAAAATAGTTTAAATAATACTTATTTATAAAAATTATACCTTTATAAAGATTTCCAAAAATAATAATAAATAACTACTGTTGATATTTCCAAAAAAATTTATCAATTCTTTTAATACATTTCTAAAAATAATATTTATTTTTAAATAAAACTAGTTTCAAAATCAATCCAAACAGAATAAGACTTATCAGTCTCAACGGTATTTATCAATTCACAATTCACAATTCGCAGTCCCAGATATTCAATTAAATCAGCTTCCATAGATCGATTTACATTATATTCTCAAATACAACTAATAGACATATAATAGATATATGCATTAATAATAGGTCAGAGATTATCATCGCTAGTAACAATTACACAGATAATATCAGGTAGATGACTTATACTATCCAAGAAATTAAATTAACTATTCAATTGAATGGTGTCTGTTTCCGCTGCCCAGATGTCAAAAAAAACTTGAATAATCTACAATAAACACAATTCTTCAGTTTGGGAACTTCTTAACAGTCAAGTGAATACAATTAACAAGGGCATTTATTCTCAAACGTTAATTAAATTCATGCTGAACAAGCTTATAAAATTCACTTATTTAATTTCACAACGGATCGTACGATGGCATAACATCCATCGTTACGAACCTTCTTCTTAATAACACTTTATTATATTCACATTCACAATTCACAGTCACAAATATTCACAATTCACATAACCAGTATAATTTGAGTTTTCATTGCTTATTATATTCACAATTGAGTCTTAACAGTACTTATCAATTCACAATTCACAGTTCACAGTCACAAATATTCAAATAAATCAGCTTCCATTGATCGATTCACATTATATTCTCAAATAAAACTAACAGACACATAACAGATATATGCATGAATAATAAGTCAGAGATTATCATTGCTAGTAACAATTACATAAATAATATTAGATAGATGACTTATACTATCCATAGATTAAATTAACTATTCAATGGAATGGTGTCTGTTTCCGTTGCCCAGATGTCAAAAAAAACTTGAATAATCTACAATAAACACAACACTTCAGTTTGGGAACGTTCTAACAGTCAAGTCGAATACAATTAACAACGACATTTATTCTCAAACGGTAATTAAATTCAGGCCGAACAAGCTTATAAAATTCACTTATTTAATTTCATAATGGATCGTACGATGGCATAGCATACGTCGTTACGAACCTTCTTCTTAATAACACTTATTATATACCAAATTAAATAATTATTTTAAATATCATATGACTTAAGATCTTGAATTCATTTCAAAGTATAAACATTTATTTTCCTTTAATTATCTTAAATATACTTCAATTTATTCAAATGCACCCAAGGGTTTATAATAAATTATTTTCAAAAGCTTGACTAATTTAAAAATAAAATAACTTATTTAAATGACCAAAATTAAATATACTTAAAAAAAAGAAAACAAAATGTATTTAAAATTTCTTTGTCCACATAAAATTTTAAATAGACATTTAAATTAAAGAAAAATCGATTTTAAAAGTTTACTTTAAATTAGCATGATTATATGCTTCAAATGGTTATGGATTTATTTTAACTTAAAATTTATAATAATTTTTCTTTAATGAATCCTATTTTTAAACAAGCTAGAAACATTGGGCCGAAGCCCAAAACCCAAGACTAAATAACCCAAAACCCCATATATTAGTCACAGCTCTGTTGAATATGCGCTTATATGATTTTTGTTTGATGATAATAAACATATATACATTCGTTTAAATGTATTTGTTAATGTACTATTTTATTTTTCATAGATTAAATAAATATTTGCTGAACAAAATAAATAACACTGAATTTGAATTAAAATGAATATTTTATTCAAATAAATATTTATTACAATTTTTGATAGTACAACTTCAAGCTCTCACTATAAATATTTTCTATTACAATACATTTCTGATTACATCACAATTCATTTTTACATTTTCACCTCACTACATATCACTCGCACTCATATTAATCTTCAACTTCATTCCAGTTTGAATCCAGCATCTGAGCAATCTGCAAAAATATTCACTAATGCAGTAAAATTGAAAATAAAATATTTTTGCAATATAAAATAAAAAATGGATTTTGAAAATATTATTTGCCTCAGTTATTTGGGTTGTTCGTCATCATTTAAATTTGAATTCATCACACACGAACAATGTGACATGCACAGTGTATCACTGTACATGCCACAAGGCCGTGCACACCGGTATACACTTGATAATGCTACAGGGACAGGTGAGAACAAGGTCAAACCCAAATAAAAAGACGGGTTCAACTCAGGTGCAACATAAATAAAATCTCGACTTCAGCACAAGGTCAAACCCGAGTTGTGAAACTGGATTCAACTCAAGTGTAATGCACAGTCTACACAAATTCAACAGTGCATCAAAGCAAACTCAAGTAGACAGTAGCATATACTACAGGGATGAACACACGAGAATGGAATGCACAGGTCAGAGATGCAACAATGGAACCAATACAAAAAAGTTCACAATGCAACATGATCAACTCAACTCGACTAACAGTAAACAGTGTACAACATCAAAGCCAAACTACAAGTTGCAGTAACTCAAGCAAGTGCACAAACTAAACCAACATGAATGAAGATACAGTGAAGCATGTACACGGGTAAACAGCACAATCAAACTGCAACAAGGAATGGCCAGAACCAAGGCAAGACCAAGCTGCAGTATACAAGTGACACAATGCAAATTCAAACAGAGAATACAAACTATGCCACAAATGATCACTGTCTCGAACCAAATGAAGACATCAAGTGATACAAGTAACATGTGCAGACTATACAAAAGTGAAGACCACAAAGGCAATGCATCAATGAATCAACTGAACAATGAACTCGAACAGTACACATATATGCACAGGTACAAAGACAGTGAGCATATACATATGTATGTAACGCAAAGGTTCAGGCCGAGACAAAAGCAAGTTCAAGTGATGTAAAATGAAAATAAAAGCATGTACAAGTTGTAATATGCATATGGTCGAGCTATTATTCAAAACAACAATTGCAGACTCGAAGCATCAATGGACATAAGCACAATGCAAATCATCACAATATCATATAATCAAATACTAGACACCACAATGCATCAACCACTGACTCCAGTAAACAGCAAGAGGGATGCAAGCATCAAGCTGCAGTTTTCAAAACAAATGACCAAAGTCGAGTATGATACAAAAATAGAAAATCAATTTTATCAAGGCCAGAATCAAAGCCGAGGTTAAACAAGTCAATGACAACGAAGCAAGCAAGTGTGCAGTTTCGATTAATATCCAGAAGTTTAGTTTAACAAATCAAATGGCTGGAGTAAACATGGGCAGTGAAACTCAAGAAAGATGCAGACATAAACAATATGAATATCAATAACTCAAATGAATGCAGAGAAATGCACAGAGACCAGATGCAAATAACAACAAGTACAGGCCGCAACATAATGTACAAAAAGCAAGCCGAGAATGTATGCATACACATATATGAGGGCCACAAAATCAAGGCTGAAGCAGTAGCAATCAAGGAGCCAACCAAGTCAAAGCCGTATGTTTTAATCAAACAAGTCAACAAAAAAAGGAAATCAAAGCCGTAGTCAACAACGTGATGACCAAGGAGTCGATCAACGCCGTGAATATCAAGCAATCGAAGAATATACGATTACGAACAAGTCAGAAATAATCACAAGCATCCAAGCATAATCAAGCGACCAGAGAAAATAAATTGACAAATTCAAACAATTTTATACGAACGCAAATATAGGAATTCGAACTATATAAAAACCCACGAATCATCATCGTAAAGCATCGAGTTCAAGTACGAAAATACAAAAGCACAAAAAAGCATAAAATTACATACCGAAGCAAGGAGTCGAACTCGATCGATCAACGAAGCAGCCGAAGGGAGCAACATGGTTGATCAAACAATCGGCGATTCAGAAAACCCTAATTTGGAACAAAGAGCGCAAGGAGCAGAAGCCCTAATTTGCACAGACGAATACAAGCCGCCATCATCTCAAAAAGGAACGAGACGATGATAATAAGAAGATAAAGAGAAAAGAAAGCGTGGGCCGGCCTTAATTTAGATTTGGGGTTTTAAAATTTATAATAAGGGTTTTATTTTTAAAATTAGGGTTATTTTATTTTACATTGCTTTTAATTTGTATTTCATTTTTTAAACCATTTATTTTTCTAGTAGCGTGGCTAGGGACAAGCTACGTGGCGTAGTTTGAGAATTCGCAACTCAGTGGCTGAGTTGTGGCAGGGTTTTGAGCGTAGAGTTAGATTTAGTCGATAGCGGGTGTCGCGAGTTTACGTGTGTAAGCGAGGGACTATCTAATTTCTAGTAGAAACCTTGGGGGCAGCACGTAGGCAGGGTTTTGCCGAAGCTGGGTAAATTCTGTGTCGTTCTATTTCTGCATTTATTATTCTGCTATTATCTGTGCTGCTATTGTTCTGTGATCTGTGTTGAAATTATTTTATAAGCTTCCGCAATTAATTTTATAATTTATACCATCACCCTATTCACCCCCCCTCTAGGGTGAAATCGATCCTACAAGCTCAAATGGGCCGAAGCCCAACTAACAGTGGAAACAAACCCGAAGTCCCCACCAAAAACTACTCCTTCCCAAACTCTCCGCTTCCAGCCAATCACCCAAATCAACTTGAAGATGATAACCATAAGCTGGAGAAGAAAACATCTTCGATCGCTTCGAAAAACTTTCTTGGTCGAACACTGAAATGCCTACGAACCAAATCATAACCCAGATCGCTCAACCTTCCTGTCTAAACATCGCTATCTGACAACCTTCGTGCACGCTGTGCGCGTGCACATCGTCACCTCCGAGTAACAACCCGCATATTTAACGATTATATATTTAAATATTTTATTTAAATATAGCGTCGTTAGTTGGATTTAGGTCCAAAATGTTACTTTTTGCAAACGGCCAAATTAGGACTCGGAACCACTTCCATTGAATTCGAAATGGCATTTGCGATCTTTTTGAGTATAAACTTTGATATGTTTGGAGTAAGTCGAGTTTTGCTACCTTTTCTAATTGGATTTTGGGTTTGGGTTCAACCAACTCATCCTATACCTCAACTCAGCCCCCTCTCCTCTCCACTCACTTATTTCATTTCATAAAACTCAAGCACAACTGAAAATGGGGGAAGAGAATGGAAAATAGAAATTCCAAGCCCTAGTTTACTTTGCAAGCTTTAATTCTTGCTCCAAAATCAAAGTGAAGCTATTGGTAAGCCTCCTCTTCATCTTCTCCAACTCTTTCTTCTTCAATTTCAGAAAGTTTCCTAAACCTAACTTAGGAAATACTTGTTTTGATCTTAGATTGAAGCTTGTTGAGTAAAAGTGAAGGTGGTTGGTCTTTTCTTTGCAATTGAGCTTCTCATCTTTGTTTGTGAGTTAAAAGGTGAGATTTTTATCCCACATCTATGTCCAAACTATCTTTGATTATTAGGTATGAATTCCTAACACTTATTCATGTGTAATTGCTTTTGATTCGGATTGGTTTTGTGAACATTGCAAGTTTTGGTGTTTTGAAGTCAAAAACTCTAAAAATCATAGCTTGACGTTTGATCATGTTTTTGGAGTTGTATAAGAAAGTCAATAGTGTTGGGTTGTCGATTGGCATAAATCCTTAGCGTCATTGCTCGATCGATTGCATTTAAAGTAGTTTTCCCTTCATTAGATAGGCTGAAGTAAAGCCTCAGGGCTCAGTCAGTCAACTGACCTTCTGCAGTCAGTCGACTGGCTGTAGCCAATTAGCGTATCAAGGCCGTTGATAGAGACAAGAAGTCTCTGTTTCCTGTAATCAATCGACTGGCCATTCCAACCAGTTGACTGACTGCAGGAAATGGGATTTTCATGTTTCTGGATCAGTTGACTGCTCTCAGTGAACCAGTCGACTGACCTGCTTGTGTTGGTCTATTTTGCCTATTTGCTTGTGCTTCTAACTTTTATCGATTCATGTTGATTCCAATTAGTGTTATCACCTTTTTACTTTGATGATTCCTTGTTTTTTGTTGTTGTTGACTTCATCCACGGGTTTTTATAAAATAATCTTTAAATTGTATTAAAAGCTCGATTCTCCAATTTATAAATTCTATTTAAAACACACACAATTTTGCACTCCGAGCGAAAAGGGAGGGGAATTAAATAATTAGATAAAATGCGTGCTATGAACATGTGTGTTCATCTTTTCAGTTAATTCCTAATCTATTCGTTTGAACGTTTTGACCTTTGGTCTGGTTTACCGATGAGATGAGGTAAACTTTGTACTGCTTTGAGTGTGAAATTGACTAACGGATAGTAAACCGTTTAGTGCGAACGGGTGGTTATGGGACTCACGTTAACACTTTCTGGGTTCCTTTTCGAGAGTTGTGACGCATTCTGCCAGTTAGTGGTGTCCAGTACCGGGCCTCCGGACCTTCACCACTACGGTTTGTTGCCTTTGGGATAGTGTCGTCGGACTGTCTCCTTCAGGTTTGTTGCCTTCGGGTATGTTGCCTTCGGGTATGTTGCCTTCGGGTATGTTGCCTTCGGGTTTGTACCTTCGGGTTTGTGCCTTCGTGTTTGTTTCCCTATTGTATCGCTTTTGGAGTTGGTCATTCGTTACCGCTCGAGTGATATTGGGTTTGGAGTCTTTGGGCTCATGGATCCTTGTTGGCGCAGCGGATAATTAACAAAATGATATAGATCGATGAAAGTAGAAAACGGTGGATTGAAGATACTGAAATGCCCAAATTCGTTGATCACAAAGATACCGAATTCTAGCTATCTTCGACACGTTGATCGCGCACGATACCGTGAAAGAAGATCTTCAATTCTTCAAGCGTTGATCAAGCGCACTTGATTCCGCGAATCGGCTTCAACAATCGTTGATTCGAGCGCACTCGAATAATCGAAAGTGGAGATAGGAGATTACGCTCAACTACCAATTTAGGATGAAAGCACACAGCAATCAAACAAGAATTTTATTCAAAAATCAACAACCTTGAAATGTACAACTCACTCCCTATTTATAGTGTTTCTCGACCTGAGCCTTAAGTCGTTTCCGACTCATCACTCCCCTACGACTCACGACTCATCTTAAGTCGTGTGAGACTTAACAATAGTGACTCAAATACACAACTCATGCTACAACACTTAGGTCGTGTAGGACCTAACGACGTACGACTCAAAGAAAAGCAAATTACAACACACGTGCACACCGACTTAAAGTAATTACAACACAAACCAACGTTACAACGCACCCGACCTAAGCATACAACGACTCAGCACTCGCGACTTAGCATAACACGGCTTACGACTTAACTGTGTTGTTAGCTCGTGTGCGACTTAAGCTCCCAAGCTCCCTGCTCCCTGCGGCATATCTCCTCAAACGACTTAACTAGGTCATGCCCTTCCTCCGACTCAAAGCCTTTAATAGCTGGAACTTTCCCCTGCTTCATGATAAGTCGTGGACGACTTATAGATGAGTCGTTGGGTAGTGTACGACTCATCAAACTCGAACAACTCAAGCTCCCGTTAAGTCGTAACCCTGTCCCCTTAGCTTTGTTAAGTCGTGGATGACTCTAGCCCTCCTTAAGTCGTGTACGACTTACTCCTTTGGCCTGAGCTGCATCATCCTCCCCTAGTTGAGAAAAATTCGCCCTCGAATTTATAAATTCTTCCGTAATAGATTGTTCATCTCCATAATATGGCACAAGATGCTTAACATTGAATATGTCAGAAGTGTACACGTCCTCCGATAGCTTCAACTTATAAGCATTTTCATTAATCCGTTTCACAACTTCTACAGGACCAATTTTTCTGGCTTTCAACTTGTTATAACCGCCCATTGGAAAACGATCCTTCGTTAACACAGCATACACTATATCTCCTTCATTAAACTCAACACTTCTTCGCTTCAGATCTGCGGATCTTTTATACTTCTCATTTGCCTTCCCCAATCGTTCCTGAATGATCTTATGACATTCGGTCAACCCATCAACAAAATCTACAGCTCGTTTAACCGTCCCCTTCGGTTGTGGCACTACCGTTAGGTCCAACGGTTCCCTTGGTAAATTTGAATATACAATCTGGAATGGACTGAATCCCGTACTACGATTCACTACATGATTATGAGCAAACTCTACTTGGCATAACTTCATGTCCCAACTCTTCAGATTGTCCTTCACAAGACATCGTAACAAATTTCCCAATGATCTGTTAACAACTTCTGTCTGTCCATCTGTTTGCGGATGATAAGCGCTGCTAAAGTTCAACTTTGTTCCCACCATCTTCCACAAACTTAACCAAAAGTGACTCAGAAAATGAGTATCCCTATCCGACACAATAGATTCTGGCAATCCATGAAGTCGATAGATCTCCTTGAAAAATAACCGAGCAACATGAACAGCATCCGCCGTCTTCTTACAAGCAATAAAATGTACCATCTTCGAGAAACGATCCACCACAACATATATAGAGTCATTCCCCCTTTGAGTTCTCGGCAATCCCAACATGAAATCCATGCTAATGTCTACCCATGGTTTTGTTGGAACAGGTAATGGCATATACAATCCCACATTTGTAGCTGTCCCTTTCGAAACCTGACAAACATGACGCCTACGCACAAACCTTTCAACTTCTTTCCTCATTGACGGCCAAAAATAAGATTGAGAAATCAACTGCAATGTTCGATCTCTACCCACATGTCCTTCTTCATGAAGCTCCTTTACTATCTTCATTCGCAAACTACAATCCGGTACACATAATTGATTTCCCTTAAATAAGAAACCATCAATCAACACAAATTCATCAGAATTTCCCTCCTTGACTTTCTCAACAAATTTCTTAAAGTAAGGATCTTCTTCAATAAGCTCTGGCAATAATTCAAAACCTGTCCCTTCAACTTTCATTGTCGTTAATAAATGACTCCTCCTACTCAAAGCATCAGCCACGCGATTCGTTACCCCTGATTTGTGCTTAACGACAAAAGTAAATTGCTGCAAATAAGCAATCCATGATGCATGCCTTGCTGAAATCTTATCCTGCCTTTGCAAATGCTTCAAAGCCTCATGATCAGTGTAAAGAACAAACCCCTTATGGAACAGATAGTGTCTCCAATGTTTCACTGCTTGCACCACAGCATAAAACTCTACATCGTACGTACTATATCTCATCTTTGCCCCTGATAACTTCTCACTAAAGTATGCAATAGGACGTCCCTTCTGACTCAACACCCCTCCAATCCCAACCTTAGAAGCATCAGTGTGTAACTCAAATAACAACTGAAAGTCTGGTAATACAAGAATTGGTGCTGTCGTCAAAAGTCCTTTGATTCGTTCAAAAGCAAACCCTGCTTCCTTCGACCAAGAAAACTGTTTTGCCATCACGCTACTGAAGTGTGGAATGAACCTTCGGTAGAATGATGCCAATCCATGAAAACTTCTAACTTCCGTAATTGTCTTTGGCTGTGGCCAATTCCTGACTGCTTCAACTTTATTCTGGTCCACCTGTATACCTTCTCCTGACACAACATATCCCAGAAATACAACACTATGCGTCACGAACACGCATTTCTTCGTAGCAGCATAAAATTGTTCCTCACGAAGAATAGTTAACACCTTTCTCAAATGCTCTACATGCTCCTATGTACTCGCACTATAAATCAGAATATCATCAAAGTAAACTACAACAAACTTCCCAATGTACGGTCTGAAAATTTGGTTCATCACCCTCATAAATGTACTCGGTGCATTCGATAGACCAAACGGCACGACCAACCATTCATATAATCCTTCCCCCGTCTTGAATGCTGTCTTCCATTCATATCCTGGTCTAATTCGAATTTGATGATATCCGCTCTTCAAATCAATCTTCGAAAATATAATAGCCCCACTTAACTGATCTAGCAAGTCATCCAATCTTGGCATAGGAAATCTGTATCTCACAGTGATCTTGTTTAGAGCTCGACTATCCGTACACATTCTCCACGAACCATCCTTCTTTGGCACCAATAAAGCTGGCACTGCACAAGGACTCAAGCTCTCCTGTACACGCCCTTGTTCTAACAACTCCTCCACCTGCCTTCTCAGTTCCTCATGCTCCTTAGGACTCATCCTATAATGTGGCCTGTGTGGTAATACTGCCCCTGGCACAAGATCTATCTGATGTTGAATATCCCGCAACGGTGGTAACTCCGTTGGCAACTCTTCAGGAAAAACATCACTGAATTCTTCCAATACCGGTTTTACTTCCTTTGGAACTTCTACAGATTCAGTAGCTTCATGTCCAATCAACAAAAATACCTCTGGACTCTCTTCTACTTCTTCAATAAATTCCTTCAAAGTCAATAGAGTCTTCAGCTCCTCAATCTCTTCAGATTTACCCTCTTCCTGCTGCCTCTTCTTTGGAACTAAGATAATTTTAACACCTTCAAACATAAAGCTGTAGCTATTGGTCCATCCATCATGTTGTACTGCTCTATCAAACTGCCATGGTCTTCCCAACAACAGATGACACACATCCATGTCCACAACATCACACCATATTTCATCTTTGTACTTCTTCCCAATTGAAAAATTCACACAAGCTCTTCGTCCAACTTTCACCTCACCACCTTTCCTTAACCATGCTAACTTGTACGGTTTAGGATGCTTCTCATTTTTCAAGTTCAACTTCCTTACTGCTTCAGTAGAGATAATATTGTCACAACTCCCAGCATCAATGACGAACTTGCAAACCTTTCCCAGAATAGTGCATGTGGACTGAAATATGTTATTCCTCAACCAACTGTTTTCCTCTTCTTGTTTTGGTGCCAAATAACTTCTCCTCATCATCAAATTACACCCTTCATCTCCGGACAACTCTTCTTCCTTCTCAACATAAGGTGAATTAGAACATTCAGCTTCCACATCCTCTTCTTCCATCTCTGCAACCATTGCTCTCGTCTTAGGCTTCGGATATTCATTGCTTTTGTGACCCAACTCCTGACAATTGTAACATTTGAAACTGCTATTAACCTTTGCCTTCTCAACCTCCTTCACAACTGGGTTTGCGACAGCTTTAGGAACATTAGAATTTCCACTAACACCCTTCATTTGATTGTTGGAATTGGTAAACACACCACCTCCACGCCTTCCCTGCTTCTCCCAAGCCAACGCTTTCTGATGTGCCTCCGCCACAGATCTTGGATCAAACATATTAACCATATCCTGAATCTGCATTCGCAACCCTCCAACAAACCTAGCAGTCAGCTGTTCTTCTGTCTCCATAATATCATTTCTGGCAATGAGTTGGTAAAATACATCTGCATAACCATTGACTGACTTCGTCCCCTGCCTCAGATTCTGCAACCTCTGGTACATAAGTGATTGATAGTTGTAAGGTAAAAATGTAGCTCTCATCAACTTCTTCATCTTCTCCCAAGATTCAATCTTTGACTTTCCCATTCTCTCCCGCGTAAGTTTAGTTTGCTGCCACCACGCCAAAGCTCTTCCCCTCAGCCTAGTAGCAACCAACTTCACCCTTCTATGCTCAGGAACCTTCTTGAAATCAAAGATCTCTTCAACATTAGACAACCAATCAAGAAATTCTTCTACTACCATTCCACCCTTGAATTCTGGAATTTCCATCTTCATACCTGATTCCCATTGACGACCATCATCTACATCGCGATATGAATTTCGAATTTGGTCTCGATCTCGATAATGAATGCTAGCTTTATCACCCTCTTCATCAAAATCAAAAATACGTCTATATCGATCTCGACTATCAACATCCCTTCGATCACGCATGTCTCTTCTACTATGTCTCTCTTCATCTCTATATGGCTCATTTTCAAACTCTCGTGGAGTTCTCCTCTCTTCATGTCCATAGTCATGGTGCTCTCTTCTTGATGAAATTGATGTTTCTCTTCTTTCTCTAAAAGATTGCGGTGATACCCTCCTCGCTTCCGTAACCGATGGTGAAACTATGTTTCCTCCATGGTTCGAGATTGGTGATCTCCTCCTTTGATTTTGATTTAAATCATTCATCAACTTCTCTAGCTTTCCAATGCCTTCATCAAACTTCTCATTAATGCGTTGTTCCATTAGTTCGGCTTCTTCTCTTCTATACAACGCTTCAACATTTTGATGACGATTAGCTCTCCTTGGCGGCATGGTTAGATTTCACAACACTTCAACAAATTCAACACAAAGTATCAACACAAGTCAAACAACACCGACTTAAAGTAATTACAACACAAACTTATGTTACAACGCACCCGACCTAAGCATACAACGACTCAGCACTCGCGACTTAGCATAACACGGCTTACGACTTAACTGTGTTGTTAGCTCGTGTGCGACTTAAGCTCCCAAGCTCCCTGCTCCCTGCGGCATATCTCCTCAAACGGCTTAACTAGGTCGTGCCCTTCCTCCGACTCAAAGCCTTTAATAGCTGGAACTTTCCCCTGCTTCATGATAAGTCGTGGACGACTTATACATGAGTCATTGGGTTGTGTACGACTCATCAAACTCGAACAACTCAAGCTCCCGTTAAGTCGTAACCCTGTCCCCTTAGCTTTGTTAAGTCGTGGACGACTCAAGCCCTCCTTAAGTCGTGTACGACTTACTCCTTTGGCCTGAGCTGCATCACTTGTTTATACAGTACTGACCACGTACAAATTTTCTGTTGTTTCATTGATATGTATATTCCCTAGGTATCGCCCTTCATTGTCGGTCTTTTTAAGTCGCACGATATATAGCTGTTACCTTGTGGAACTTGTGTTCCCTTCATTGGTATTTGTTATTTTCCTTTTTGGCTTGTTTGGGATATTCACATCCTTTGTTTATTTGAGTTGCCATTGATATGAGGCTTGTTCTGTGATGATTCATCTTTTTTTATATGTTTATGTTATCTCTTTTAGAGATATTTGTTATACTTTATGACCTTGCAGGGTATTGTTGTTCAGTTTATCTAATGATTTTTTTAGCTAGACTGACCCGTGTATTTATACTCGGGTCAGACCGAGATGTTTCAGGTTAGGTGCTTTTGGACTTAGCCTATTTTGCTTCCGCATGGACTACTTCGCTAGCTTCTTTTTGTTATGGCTTTTTGCGTAGTCCCATTTTGTTGTAACTCTGATATATATATATATATATCTATGTATATATATATTCTTTCGGATTCACCTGTATATAGTGGTTTGCCATACCACTTGACATGTATCAGTTTGTATACTCTGTTATGTATTAATATATGTGTATATGATGATCTACTGTTCTGTGATGTATATTACATTTGAGTTGTTATATTCTATTCTGATAGATCCTCCAACCACCTATGGTTTTTTTTTAAGTATTCATTGGATATGTCGATCTGCTATGTGTGGTTATTGTCGATGTATTCAATATATAGTTAAAGTAAGGCTATAGATGGTCGCTCCTATCCAGCCTTATTCTTCGCAATAGCAAACGGAATTACCTAGTAATACTCTTTGTTATTGTGAGTATAGAGGTGGGGCGTCACATCCGACACTCGAGTCACAAAATGCTACCCATCCAAAACGTCATATCGCAGAAGTCAGCAGGCATCTCGATCGAAAATTCGATCGACGACTCGAATTCCCTGAATCAGAAAATCCAACATACCACCAAAAATCAACTTACCTCACCGTCGATTAGTCACTTCTTCGCACACCACCTACCTCGTTAAAAAGCCCACACATGCAGTCACCTCTACGCCCAAAATCTTGAACTCTGGTCGCTCCATCGTCACCTAGTTCGACTACGTGTCCACCATAACTCAAAACTTCACCAAACCCTACAGCTCACTCGATCACCCAAACCAAACCCAAATCCAAAAATCTACCACGGTCAACCCCTCCCCTACGATCACCTGCCTCTTCCAGAACATGCCGCATCACCTCTCGTCGACGGAGTCGACGGAAATAAATTTTAGAGCGAAAAACGTTCATTTGACAATATCTAACAAAATATAACACTAAAAATTATAACTTTTCCACTAAAATTCATATTTTCGTACAACAATCAAGGCTGCATGTTTAAACTCTAGAATTTAAGATATTAATTTTCCACTAAACTTTGGTTGTTCACTATAAAATGGAACCCTGATGAGCTACACAACATAATTTGCTCCCAAACTATTTTTAACAAATACTATACTAGAAAATGAACATATTCCTAGTTTACATCAACTTGCAAACGATTTAGATGAAGAGATATATATTTTTGAATGCTAGGATGAACTAAATATTTATAACAAAGGAACATGATATTTCATTTCCAGGTTTTAAATCAAAGTTTCTCACCTTCCACATCTTGGTTCCAGATGCTTTTAAAACTTGAAATTGAAGTCTTTTGATTTGAAAAGTTGAAATCTTTAATATTGAAACTTGAATCTTGCTTTTAAAAGAAAACTCCTGATGGTTTGAAATGCTAGGAACGAAGATGAATCCATACAGGTACAGAGTGCTTGCTTCTTCTCTTCTTTTTATTTTAATTCCAGTTTTTACTTAATGCCTGTTTATAGTTTTTTTAGTTACAGGTTTTGATTTTTAAAACCATCACATTGATCTCAAATGCTCACATATATACATGTAAAATTTTACAACACAGTTGAGGGACAAAGATGACTACTAGGTGGCTGAAAAGATATTTTCTTTTTGCCGAGTGAAATTTTGAAAAGAAAATAAAATGATTATGTTAGATTTTGATCAGGTGATAGATGCCAAATGTTAAACATGTTTACTGATAAAATTTATTACCTTTTACCCATTGTTTATACCTTGTACAAAACTGTTTTTGGTTAACCTTTTTTGCTACTAGACTTCTATTAACCAGTTTCTATTTACAGCAAAAGATTTTGAGGTCATTTATTTATATACAACTATGAATGCTTTTTAAAGTTTAAGAATATATACTTGAGAAATTTTAAAAGCCCAAATTTACCTTTGCTTTTGACTAAATTGTATTTGCACTAGTCACTAATACATTTTAAAATAAAGGTGAAAACTAGTAAATTAAATTAACCTCTTGGTTCATTTGTTTATATGCATATATGCATATATGTATTTTAAATGGAAAGAAATAACATACTATGTTAAATACCCAGTATACATATGTTACTTTAAAACAAGGATTACAAAGTGATATTTAACTATTTTAAGTCTTTGTGTATATATGTAACCATATATACAATTTTTTTATTGATAATACAAAATATATACTAGTTCCAAATAAATCAATTTCATTTGCTATCTATATATATATATCCTCTATAAATATTTATGTGATTTCTATGCACATCACTTTATTATAACATTTTTATAAATTTAATATTATAAATTTTCCTCTTTAACCTATCATTATGTATATACAACTTTTCTAACTCATTGTATATATATCATTAATTTTGAAGTTTTCAACTTAAACTCGTTTTATTTTATATAAACAACATTGTTTATATACCCAAAAATACACTTTTACTTTATTATGAATTCCTATGCAATTTTATTCCATACAAATTTATTATTCTGATATGTAAAATATGTGCATTTGACTTTCAACAAATTTTAATTTTCTGTTATATTCTATCATTAGAATAAAATACACATGTTTGTCTTTAAAACAAGATACATATATTTAATCTAAAACCATGTTTTACTTTTAAAACAAAATATACATATAAGAAATTCCATTTAAATAAAATTAGTAATTTATTATAGATTTGAAAACTCAAGTTATACTGGTTTGGAAAATTGTATATAATTATAGATTAATGGGAATATTGTATACTAAAATACAATATTATTGAATATTATAAATTAATATTCACAACTCGGGATGTCCAAAATCTTGGGTCATTATAAGGCCTAAATTTGAAAAGTCCTAAAATTCATCCAAACTAGTGCCAAAATATCCGAAATTTCAGTGCGATCCCGACGGAACAAACTGCGCGTGAATCCGAGCTCGTATGAAAAAGTTATACATATTAGAATATTCGACAAATTTGAAATAAAAGTAATAAAATAATAAGTATAAGCATACAAGTCACCTTCCATGTTTCTCGCCTACTACTTCCTAACCCTATAGCCACCGCCATGTAGGCCAGTCGCGGCCACGATCACCAACTTCCACAAAGCTGCCGACTACTCCCCATGCGTCCTGACCCCCACGATCACCAACCGGTCGTCGATCGTGACCTGAAGGAGCAGCCATCACCGCTCGTTAATAAGCCTAGATCAATTTATCTAGGTGATCTAGCTGTTGATACGATGAACCAGCCACGTCGATGAACTCCACTCACAAATCTCCATGCATCCATATCATCGATTCGGTGATCCGTCGATGTAACAACCTTGTTTTTGTGATTATTTTAATTGTATATTTTGATTATTTTAATTGAATTTCTGATTTAAAAACTTTATTTTATTTATGGATAAAACTTTATTTTATTTATTTAACTTTATTTTAATTGAACTCCATATGACCTTTAGCCGCAGCTCCAGCCACTGTCTAGACTTGACATGACCTTGGCCGAGCCCAAATTGACCCATTGGCCATGCCTTATTTGCCCAAAACTCCACCTGCTTGCCTGGTTTCTTTTGTATCTCCTATGTTGCAATCACTACCCCTTCACTTCATGTTGCCGTGCTATCATGATGCCATAACCCAAAATTTAGCACATCATAGCCGAGCATATACTCCACTTAGGCCGAGCATTTGGATGGTTAAAAGCAAGGTCTAATAATTTTGTCTTCATTTCAGTTGTGCTTTGTGTTATATATTCATGTATACATTGTCTTGTTTTGGTTGTTGCATACAAGATGATACATCGGCTCTTCACTCACTTGAATCAATTGTCATGCTGTGTCGTGCCATATCGTGCTTTTCGTGTAGTTTGATTTGCTAACCCCAGCCTGAAAAGGCGAGTCCTTCTCACCCTGACATTTTACTTATGAAATAGTGAATTGATGACAAGTGTTTAGTAAATTAAAAATGTTATGCAAGTAAATGATGCTTATATGATATGTTATGCCATGTTATTACCATGTTAACTCTGTTAATTATCACCTGACATCTGATATACGACATTATATTGTGACATTGACATGTTAGTTTATATTATTTATATTGTTTTTGCATATTGTTAACCCCGTTCCAGCTCACGAGTCAAAGAAATCAACGAGTTAAGGCCTGGGGTGAGCCACGACTTAAGGTGTTTAACGGCTCAGGAAGGATCTACGACTCAGGAAGCCTCACGACTCATCGAGTCACTGACTCAATAAGTTAATGACCTAAAGCTCAAAGCGACTTAAAGGGTTACGGCTCAAGGGAGTTAACACCGACTCAACTGATTACCGACCTAAGATATGAACCGAATCAACGACCTATCTAGTTACGACTCAACAGGCAAACGACTTAGTAACCTTAGCAGCTTAAGAGAATAGTCCGACTCAACGTCCTTAAGGAGTTACCGACTCAACGGCCTTGAAGGGTTACGACTCAACAACCTTGAAGGGTTATGACTCAACGATCTTAAAGGGTTACGACTCAACGACTCAGGGGGGACAGCGACTCACCGGGTTATAGCCTTAGCGACTTAAAGGTAACGGCTGACTCAACGGGTTAACGACTCATGGAGTTAACAACTCATGTGGCAGACCGACCTAAGTTTTCAAACGACTTAAGTGACTTAAGATGTCTAATGACCTATTATAAGTCGCTGGCGACCTAAGAAACAAGGAGCAAACTCAATGCCGCTTCCCTTATGTCGCTGCCTGCTGACTCGTGATATTTAAGTCGGTCACGACTTACGACTCATCCTGAGTCGGTCACGACTCATGACTTAAACAATTCCAGCCCAGAAATTTGCCTATAAATACATGGCCACCTCCAACATTCAAAGGACTTTTTGGCTCATTCTCTTCAAGCGCCGTTACACTGCTGCATTCCAAACCAATCCAACACTTAAAGCTCTCAAGACACGAAGAACGCTACAAACAACTTTGAGAAAAGATCACACACATCCAACATGGATTTGAAGACTCTAATCTCCATTGTAGTTTAGGCTACTTGTTCTAAGTGACTTGTAATTCAAAGTGTATTGTACTTGAAAAGAATTGTATCAGCTTGTAACGAGATCATCAATAAAAGTACTTAAAGTGGACGTAGGCTATACCCTTAAGCCGAACCACTATAAAATTGTTGTTGTTTACTGCTTTTCCGCTATTATCTGCTTGTAATCTGTTCCCGAGTTATCGGGTGGTGCTTTCACAACTATAACTCATACACCGGGGTGTTAGCGTTCAAATTTTAGCGTTAACATTTTTGGTGCTTTCACTGAGAACTGAACTCAGGTGAGTTATCATCATTGCTTCACAGAGGTTTGTAGAGAGAATTTCCTTGAAAACCAGAAGTCTATCCGAGATTATGGCTCCTGGAAGGAAGAGTAGATCTGTTAGATCTGGGAATATTCAAGAGGGAACCTCCGCTTCCCCTATATCGAATCAAGCCACTCCAGTTGTCGGAGTTACAAAGGCAGAGCTGGATGCTGCAATTTTAGGGCTGAACCAACAAATCAATGCCCAAAATGCACAATTTGAGGCTCAGAATGCCCAGAATGCCCTAATTCTGAATAGGTTGAACGATTTGCTTGGGGCAAACCGCCAACCAGCAGATAATGAAAGGAATTTGGATGGCAACATTCGTGATGCTGAAGAAAGAAATGCTCCTGAAAGAGCTGCTAGCCCCTTTGAACGAACACTTCCAGAGGTTGGTGGATCTAGGACTCGACATGATGAGGAGTATCTTTCTGGAATGGTCCGACAAATTATGAAAGAAAGTATGCAGAGGGTTGAAGACGAGAAAGAATGGGGTTTCGCCCCAAGTAAAACTCCTTTTACCGAGAAAATCTTAAAGGCTGAATTCCCAAGGAAGTTTGTCCCACCAACCATTCCAGCTTACAAGGGGACGAGTGATCCGAACGAATTCTTATACAAGTATGATTGGCACATGACTGGTGCCAGAGCCTCTGATGAAATAAAGTGCCGATATTTTCCTGTGTATCTCGAAGGTGTAGCTCTGCTTTTGTTCACCAAACTTCCAGTCCGATCTATCGATCAGTTTTCTAACTTAACCCGGAAGTTCAAGGAGCAGTTTAGACTATACGCCTCAAAAGCTAAGGATATCATGTCACTGTCAAGTTTGGAATAGAATCCAGGGGAAACTATCAGATCTTTCTTAAACCGCTTTAATATAGCGCTAGCTGAGGTGGACAATGCAGAACCGCGAATGATATTGACTTATCTGATGAAGGGTATTGACAAGTCGAGCGAATTTGGGAAATGGCTAAACATGAAGGAACCAAATTCCCTTGAAAAATTCTATAAAAAAGCAGATGAATTCATACGCTTAGAAAGTCGCCCCGTACCGGTAAAGGCAGTGTTGGAAAAAGCTGAAGATAACACTGTTGCTCCACGCAAGAATGAATCTGTAGGGCAAAAAAGGGAAAATAACAATGGGAAGAAGCAGAGTAATCTGAAGAAGCCCCGATCCTTCAAGCCATCAGAGTATACTCCTTTATGAGATACGCCGGAGCATATCTACCTTGCCATTAAAGATTCTGTTGACTTTCCTAAACCTCCTCCTCTAAGGACCGGGAAAAAAGCTATACAGAGTGGGAAGTTCTGCCGCTTCCATAATCAACCCGGTCACGAAACCGACGAATGCCGCCAGTTGAAGAATCTGATTGAAGAGTTGCTAAGGGAAAACAAACTGCAGCAATTTGTAAAAAAGAATAGCAACAATCCTGCTTCATCTAGTCAGGGGCAACAGGCTCCTACTCAACAGCCTAGGACGATTGAGAAGGCTGCAGGGCATGAATCTGGAAGGCCCATTATTAATGTCATTACAGGAGGACCTCACCCAGCAGGCAGAAGCTAGGGCGAGATGGAAAGGTATACCCGAGCTTTAAAGTATGTACCGACCAAGGAAGATGTATTTGTTTTGGAAGGTGCTACGCCCTTGAAACAACAAAGAACTTTCGATGATGATATTGTGTTCAGAGCTAGGGATTCCGCAGGTATTGAAGCTCCTACTTTGGATCCTCTTGTCATCTCAACTGGTATCGGTCCAGCTATTGTCAGAAGAGTTCTCATTGATTGTGGCGCATCCTGCAATATTCTCTTTAAGAAAACATTCGACCAAATGAAGATCCCTATGGCTGATGTGCAAGCCTCATCGCAGAAAATTGTTGGTTTCACTGGGGAGCCAAAGCAGCCGGTAGGGACCATTGATTTGTTTGTGGAACTTGGAGAAGGAGAGAGAAAAGTGGTCCGCAAGCAAACTTTTGTGATTGTCGACGAATTTTCTGCTTACAATGCTTTCCTTGGTCGTCCAACTCTGGTAGCGTTCAAAGCTGTTCTTGCCCCGTGGTGCCTCACTCTTAAATTCCCTACAGACAATGGAGTAGGAGTTATAAAAGGTGATCAAAATGCTGGGCGAGAGTGCTATCTAACAGAGCTACGAGAAACCAGAAAAAGAGAAATGGGAAAGAATGCAGCAGCCCCAGTCCGCATCAAAGAACCAGCCTTGTAGCAATTACAGGGCGGACCCTGCACTGGCGAGCACAGCGGAGCAAGGAAAGAGATGGACCCTAGAAAAGTCAGTGCAGGGGAAAATAGAGTGGTACCGGTGGAAACGACAATTCCAATACCTGTTGACCCAAAGGACCCAAACAAAGTGTTGAATGTGGGTTCACAACTTAATGCGTCAATTCAGAATATCTTAATATCTTTTTTAAAGGCAAATCTGGATGTTTTTGCTTGGACTCATGCCGATATGTGCGGAATATCCCCAGAAGTTGCAGTGCATGCTCTAAATATTGATCCAAAATTTACACCTGTGAAGCAGAAAAGGAGAACTCAAGGTCCAGAAAGGTCAGCGGCATTAAAAGAAGAAGTTGATCGACTCATGGAGAATAATTTTATCAAAGAATCTACCTATCCGAATTGGGTTTCAAATCCAGTGCTGGTTAAGAAAGCCAACGGAAAATGGAGAGTATGCATCGATTTTTCAGATCTAAACAAGGCCAGCCCCAAAGACTGCTTCCCATTACCCAGAATCGACCAAATGGTAGACGGAACAGCGGGACACGAATTGTTATCTTTTATGGATGCTTACTCCTGATATAACCAGATCATGATGCATGAGCCAGATCAGGAGGACACGAGCTTTGTCACCGACACTGGTCTTTACTGCTACAGAGTTATGCCCTTCGGGTTGAAGAATGCAGGGGCGACATACCAAAGACTCGTTAATGCTATGTTCAAACCGCAACTGGGCAAGACTATGGAAGTCTACGTCGATGACATGTTAGTAAAGTCTAAGAAAGTGGTGGATCACATAGAACACTTAGCAGACATGTTCGCAGTCCTCCGAAGATACGGAATGAAGCTCAATCCTTTAAAATGTTCATTTGGAGTGGAATCCGGCAAGTTTTTAGGTTTCATCGTGAGAGCTAGGGGCATTGAGGCCAGTCCAGCTCAAATTACTGCATTGAAAGAAGTCAAAGCCCCTAGAACAAAGAAGGAATTGCAAAGTCTCAATGGAAAAGTCGCCGCCTTGAGTCGGTTCATTTCCAAAGCCACAGATAAATGCATCCCATTCTTTGACGCCCTAAAGAAAGGAAAGAAAAACTTCGATTGGACTCTTGAATGCCAAAAAGCCTTCGATGAATTGATTCGCCATATGGAGACGCCTCCAATACTTTCTAGGCCTGGCGATGGCGAGGATCTTCTTATATACTTGGCAGTATCATCTCATGCTTTAAGTGCAGCGCTGATACGGGAAGACAAAAGGATTCAACATCCAGTTTACTATATCAGAAAAAGACTCACTGGGGCAGAGATGAATTACTCTAAGTTGGAAAAACTCGCCTATTGCTTACTAATTGCGTCTAGGAAATTGAGGCAATATTTTCAAGCTCATCCTATCAAAGTCCTCACTGATCAACCTTTAAAGCAAGTCCTGTTTCGCCCTGAAACTTCGGGTCGTCTTCTAAAATGGAATATTGAACTCAGTCAGTATGACATCACTTATCATCCCCGAAAAGCAATCAATGGACAAGCTTTAGCAGATTTCATTGCAGAATTCACAGATAAGGGTAACAGTGAGGAGGAAACAGTCGACGATTCCCCAATCCAATGGAAGTTATATGTCGATGGTGCGAAAAACGACTACTGTTCTGGAGCCGGAGTCGTACTTGAGACCCCTGAAGGTCGATCATTATGCTACGCACTAAGATTGGAATTTCCTTCAACAAACAACGAAGCAGAATACGAAGCCCTTATCGCTGGTTTAAGGATTGCTAAAGAATTAAACATCCGAGCGTTACAGATATTCAGTGATTCTCAACTTATTTTATGCCAAGTCAAAAAGGAATTCCAAGCAAAAGGGGGGAATCTGCCCGCCTACTTGTCAAAGGCTTGGGAGCTCCTGGGTGATTTCGATCATTACATGATAAGTCACATTCCTCGAGAGGAAAACACGAAAGCAGATTCTCTCGCAAAGTATTCTAGCACAGGTGAAGCTCAATTTCTGGGGCTAACTCCAGTGGAGGTCCTGTCGACTCCTCGCATTGATGAGATGGACATTGATTGGGTCATTAGCATGTCTCAAGAGCAAGAATCATGGATGGCTCCGATAACAGAATATCTGCTCAATGGATCCTTACCAGGGAACTCAAAAGAACGACAAAAGTTACTGAGAAAAGCCTCTCGATACATAATCCAGGATGGCCGATTGTACAGACGGGGATTCTCAATGCCATTACTTCGATGCGTATCCAGGGAAGAGTCTAAAGCAATCCTAGCAGAGGTACACGGAGGAGAATGTGGAGATCATTCAGGTGGCCAAACATTAGCAAAGAAAATTCTCCGATACGGATATTTTTGGCAAGAAATTAATCGAGATGCAGCAGAGTATTCCCGAAAATGTGACAGATGTCAAAGATTCGCCAAAATTCCTAGAACTCCTTCCACTGAACTCACACAGATGGTCAGTCCATGGCCGTTTGCAATATGGGGAATAGACCTTGTAGGACCATTGCCAACTGCCAAATCTGGAATTAAATACGCCATTGTTGCTGTAGATTATTTTACTAAGTGGGCAGAAGCTGAACCACTGGCTACTATCACCTGAAAAAAGATCATAAGTTTTGTGACTAAAAACATCATTTGCAGAAATGGTGTGCCTCAAAAAATAATTACAGACAACGGAACTCAGTTTGAAAGTGAAGAATTCCAAGATTTTTGCAGGCGATTCAAAATCCGGAAAAGCTTCTCAGCAATGGCTCATCCGCAGGCAAACGGGCAAGTGGAAGCCGTGAACAAAATTATTAAGTCAACCATCAAGAAGCAACTTGAAAGAGCAAAAGGTGGTTGGGTCGATAAGCTACCACTGGCACTATGGGCATACAGAACCACTCACAAAACTGCGACTGGGTACACCCCGTTTTCATGGGCATACGGGTCAGAGGCAATGATTTCGGTAGAAATAGAGGTCCCTTCACACAGAAGAATCCATTTCAATCAAGTAGAAAACGAAAAGCTACAGCTTGAAGCGCTAGATCTCCTTGATGAAAAAAGAGATGAGGCTAATCTCAGAATTGCAGCTCATCAGCAAAGAATAGCCAAACATTTCAATTCCAAAGTTCGCCAACGTAGCTTTGAGATTGGAGACCTAGTCCTGAAGAGAATTATGACAGCGACAGGTGTGTTTGGGCCAAATTGGGAAGGACCATATGTCATAGGTCAGAAGCTTCTTGACGGCACATTCAAACTCACCACTGTTGAAGGAGATCAAATTCCAAGGGCATGGAACAACAACCATTTGCGTCCATACTATACTTGAAAATTTTGTTGAAATATTGTAAAAAGAATTATGAATGTATGATTCTTGTAATTGAAGGCAATTGTAAAACTGATGCTAGTAAATAATGAAAGAATATAAAGTGGATGTAGGCCCAATTTCCTGGCCGAACCACTATAAATCTTGTGTTCCTTATTATTATTACATGTTTGCTTTATTTTCGATATAAAAAGTACATAGAATGTATTACTGAAATGTCGATTTAAATTTTTGCAGACAATGGAAGTGAAACTTGCACATAAAAAGACCAAGTGATCCTCGCCAAATTTCAAAAAAGCCCCGAATTCAAATCCTAGATAGGAAGTACTTCAATTGAACAGCCTATGATTTCGACTGAAACGGGTCTTTGCTAATAAATTGAGATCGTTTGAACAAACAAACATCCAATTAAGAAGCTAATGCTCGTTCTCACGAAATTGCCTGACAATGAAGCACACTTCCTTGGATTAAACAAGTTACTTGTGAGAAAAGGGAATGAAAGCTAAAAAAAAAAAAGGAAGCAGAGGATCATTGAAAAAGGCATAAGCAAGTGGACAGAGGAACAACCAAAGCCATCATCGGCAGCACAAGTCCTCTTCGGAGGCACAACTCTTCGGAGGATAAAGACCTCTAATGGGTCATACGCCACAAAAAAGAAAGTTCTCTACTTAACAAAAAAGATTGGAGGAGTCATGACCCTCCAACCATGAGAGAGTAACTTCTAGGCGATGAAAACCCTCTCTGAGGCACATTTCACCAGGAGTTGAAGTGTTACGACCGCTCTTCGGAATTTCACTTCACCAAAGTTGGAATGCAAAAAAAATAAAAGACCTCTTCGGAGGCACATTTCACCAGGAGTTGAAGTGTTACGACCGCTCTTCGGAATTTCACTTCACCAGAGTTGAAATGCAAACAAAATAAAGACCTCTTCGGAGGCACATTTCACTAGGAGTTGAAGTGTAACAACCGCTCTTCGGAATTTCACTTCACCAAAGTTGAAATGCAAAACAAAATAAAGACCTTCCTGGAAGCCCACGTTTCACCGAGATCGAAATAAAACTTCCAAGTGTTGAAACGTGAAAAGGCTTTCTTCGAAGGCACAACTCTTTGGAGGTACACGTTTCACCGAGATTGAAATAAAACTTCCAAGTGTTGAAACGTGAAAAATCCCTCCTCAGAGGTACAACCCCCTCCCGGGGACACAATTAAAAATAAAGACCTTCCTGGAAGCCCACGTTTCACCGAGATCGAAATAAAACTTCCAAGTGTTGAAACGTGAAAAGGCTTTCTTCGAAGGCACAACTCTTTGGAGGTACACGTTTCACCGAGATTGAAATAAAACTTCCAAGTGTTGAAACGTGAAAAATCCCTCCTCAGAGGTACAACCCCCTCCCGGGGACACAATTAAAAAGAAAGACCTCTTCAGAAGCCCACTTTTCACCGAGATCGAAATAAAACTTCCAAGTGTTGAAACGTGAAAAAGCTTTCTTCAAAAGGCACAACTCTTTGGAGGTACACGTTTTGCCAAGATTGAAATAAAACTTCCAAGTGTTGAAACGTGAAAAAATGCCTCCTCAGAGGTACAAATTTCTATTTAAAAGAAAAACCCTCATCAAGAAGCATACTTTAACTTTCAAAGGAAGAGTAATTTACTTATTCTAAAAAAAAAAAAAGAAAAAAAAGGAGGGAAGAAAGTTAAAGTACATTCAGAGGTCCGCTTTACCACATAGAAGAATTCACTTGGCAAAATGTGTACATACGCAAAAGGAAAAAGTGATTTCTTCGAAGGACAAAGCGTAAAAACTTATATGAAAGGAGTTGTACTCTATGAAAAATTTATTCACGAATGAAATAGTCATTCTACGGAAAATAAGAGTGCAAGTCTCCTCAAAGTATAAAATATTGCAGCAAGCTTATGGTATGGGGGCAACACGGTATAGTTACATACAAAATACCACAAGCTCACCGCAATATCATATAAATAAACTTGTGCAAAAATGAATAATAAATGCATTCTCAAATTCAAACAAGAGTCTGTGCGAATAAAGGATCATTTTATTCAATTGCAGATACAGGTTTCAAAATAAAAAAAAGAGTAGGGGCCGGTGCCTGCACAACATCCGACCATTACACAAAAAAAGGAGTCAAAAAGCCCGAAGTCCGACTCTTCACTTCTTCTTGCCACCTTTGGACCCTTTGCCTGGCCGAATGATTAATTTTTCAGGTCTACCTATAGGCATAAGAGAAGAAGGAGAGGGAGGTGCAACCGGTGCAACTTCCGGTTCCTCTTCAGTAGTGATGATTTTCTTCCCCCTCCTCTTCGATGTTCCGTGCTTCTTTCTTCTCTTCGAAGAAGACTCACTCCCTGGAGTAACAAGAGCGGACAAAACTACGTCATCAGAGGGAGTCCGCTCCGGAGAGATCTCGCCTCCTTCAAGTCCCTCGTCCTTCTGCTCTTGCGAAGCAATAGGGTCATCCAAGCCATGAAGAGCCTCAATCTGTTCCTCTTGTGACCCGGGTTGTGAAGCAGAAGGAGGAGTCACCTGAAGAGACGGAGGAGGGATAACCGGAGGAAGTGAAGTCTGCACAACACTTGGCGTTTCAACTGCAGAAGAAGAGAAATTAAAAATATTAGTATCTCCCCGAAAGAAGGGAGATATGGGTTCGTCAAGATTCAAGAAGTAATCGAGAAGCTCATCAAACTTTTGAGGAGTAAGCAAGCGGTCCACCTGAATCGGACCAATATCAAAATTACCTGAAGATGTTTGCTTCGTGAGTTCAATCTCATAATTCTGAGCCCCGATATCCTCCAAAGCCTCATCATCAGTAGGGGGTGATTACCCCGGTTCTTATAGGAGGCGGCGAATGAGCACTAGAGCCTGTAATGTCCACTTCGGGAGAAACTAAAGGGCGTTCAGAAGAGGTAGGCGGTATTTCTTTCTCAGAACGTTCCCCTTCCGCCATTCCGGCCCGTACCTTGGCGAGTTGCTCTTTTCCCTTGGCAAGAGCGGCGCGGGCATCATCATCAAGATAATGCTCTTCAAGAGCTGTCTCAGCGTAGCCAGCACCTTTACCACCTAGCATATCAAGTGCTGCCTCCCAGACTTCAGCTAATGTAATTTCGTATTTAGGGCCCAGAAAGGCAAGGCTGCCACGCCCCAAAATGCTATGCAGATAGAAATCAAATAATGTGGAGCTAATATCAGCTTTGGTTGCTTGATGGGCCTCTTCGGCCGCGAGTTTACCAGCAACAGCCTCATCACGCTCCGTTTCGGCTATAGCAAGTCGAGCTTTTAGCATCTCTATCTCCAAGCTTTGAGAACCGGCCTGTTCTCGCAGCTGTAAAGTTTCAGCACGATATTCTTCTATGACCTTCTCTTGGTGTGTAAGCTTATCTTCGACTGCCCTTTGACTGGCATGCGCATCTCGTACTTGTTGCTGAAGCATGCTCTCCTTTTGAGAATGGAAAGTAGATGAAGTAGCTAATTCTTCCTTAAGCTTTTCTACTTCCGCTTCCAGCTTTTCATTATAGGAAGCAATACTTCTCATTTCGGCGTCATGCTGTTCGAGAGTCTTCTACCACTCAGCCTTATCGTTCTCCATTGTGAGCATGGCCTCGAGATTGGCTCGGTTAACCCTCTGAAGTTCGTCGACAAGTTTTTGCCAGTTCGACATTCTTTCAATATTGGTCCGGACAGTATCAAGATTTCGCAGCATAGCCGGTTTGTCGAGAGGAACCAAGTCGAGATCAAATCGAACCCCTCTCAAGCACCACTGAGGAAATCGACTTTGAAGAGTGGGAGGACCTTCCCCGACTTGGTATGCGGGCCGGTTGATGATTGCTTGAATGTCGGAGCGAACGGGAGCAGGAGATTTAGCAGGAACATGTTCAGAAGCTGTCGGCATTGTTTCTTCAGTAAGTCTAGCCCGCTTGCTAGAAGAATCGTCTATGTGACCTTTACCTCTCTCATCGTGAGCTTTTCTCTTTTGAGTATCATCATCTCTGTGGGGAGGGTCATGTCTTTCTTGTTCCTTCGGTGACGTTCTTCATATGCTCGTCTCTCGTCGGCTTTCCTGATAGCCCTCTCTTCATCCGATTCTCTGTAAGAAGGGAGGTAACGCCTGTAATCATACTGGCTACGCCTCCCGTAGCGCTGGAAATCATCATAGTACGAGCCGCTGCGCCCCATAGGAGAATCTGGAATAAAAATAATAAGCTTTAGAAATCTTTAAAGTACAAGAAGATAAACGCGTAGAAGTTATGAAAAATCCTAAGTGTTGTGTAACGTGTAAACTATACGCATCAAGTTATAGACCACTCTGTGGAATAGAGGTAGTGATAACTTGAGTAGGAAGAGTTGACATTTGTTGTAGAGAAGATGTCGCCTCGATTACAGAAGAGATGGTTTTGGAAGCATCATCTTTGAAAAGTTCTTGGGAAGTCACAATTAAATCGCTCAACCCCTCGAAAACATCATCGCCATCATGTTTTTTGGGACTGGCTTTTTCAACTCCTTCGTCGGCAGATCTTCCGGAAGATCGTGGAGTTTCTTCCTCTTCGATAACAGGGGCAAGTGCAGACTTATCAGACGGCCCCGCAACGTCCTTCGGAATTGAACATCTCACTAGTGGAGTTTCCATAGAGGTTCCTCCCTGCATGTGCTCTTTAATAGAGACCGGGGCATCAGGAGTTTCCGCCGGAGAATCAGGAATTTCAGTTGGAACTTCACGAAGTTGAGTAAAGCGAGAAGAATGAAGAAGCCCGTATTGATGTAGAAATTCATCATTTAACAAAAACTTGATACTCCTCTCTTCTGTCGTCACGGCGTTCAATCTCTCGAAAGTTTGTTTATAGCATGGATCTCTAGAGGGAGGAGGAAGCGCTAAAAAGGAAAAAATAAAGAAGCCAAGTTAGCATTTAGCAACTCAGATTTCGAAAAGCCCAAGAATGGTGAAATAAAAATAGGAAAATCTTACTTTCTACTCTCCAGATGGCATAAAACCCCGGAGGGCAACGAACAAAGAAATACTGGTTTAGAAATCCATGAACACTTTCAGGAAGATCGGTGATGAGCTTGCGGTTTCGAGCACTCCTTATAACTACGATAGAGGGGTGATCTTTAATTTTTGTGAATGAGCAAAAATAGCAGACTTCCTCGAAGCTCGGTAATCGGCCCAGAACTCTATTAAATAGTACACATAACCCCATCAGAATGGCATGACCATTGGGGTGCAATTGGAATGGAGAGATAGATAATCGAAGCAAGAACTGCTGTAGGAAGTCATTGAAAGGTGGTATGGCACCGCTCAAGCACATTTGGCGGTTGACAGCAATAAAGCCAGAAGGGGGCCTATCTGCAGTATCATTTGGCCCCGGCAGTAAGGCATCAACTTCGGCAATGCCAAATTGGGTGAGCAATTGATTAAACACCCGCTGATTCAGAGTGGTGGGAGTTCTCTCCGGAGGATTATCCAACAAGTTGGCTACTGGGAATACATCCTCAGCCCGGCCCATCGGTTCTTCTTGTCGAGATGTCATTCTACACAAGCAACTGGGTGTTCAAATGCGAAGGTGCATGTTTCCTAAAAAGTGTGAAGTGTTGTGCAGAACTAATGAAAATAACAAGTAAATATAACTGGAATTAAACTGGTTGACGATTGATCGATTATGGTAATTTCAGAACTTGTTAATTTAGAGTTCAAGCATAATATTAGTGCAGGCTGGTCAGTTTCAATTGATCGTTTCAGTGTTGCTTTAATATTCTACTTGAAATCGATAGCACTTCGTTCACACGATTTGTTTAAGTTAATTATCTGTTATTAACTAATCTGTCATTTGATATGGGCAATCAATGACAGTATATTCGTCCCAGTTTTCTGTGAATGTTGTACTGAACAGGTTGTTAGCCTGCAAGTCAAAATAACCTGTGAATGAATGCAATAAAATTCAACAGTTCAAAGTTAATGCAATGGTCCAAAGTTCAAACAGAATTCACACAAGTCATGACTCGTCAACGGTTCAAAAAGTTCTGAGTCGGCAGTACCCTAAGCCTTGAGTCGTAGAAATAAGGAGATTATCTCCAAGTCTTATCTCGGCCACGACTCAAGGTTTAGGTCGTGGAGTATGTTAAAGAAGCTCTGGTTCAAAATAATAAGAAAATCTCTAAGTCTTATCTCGGCCACGACTCAAGAGTCTTATCTCGGCCACGACTCAAGAGTCTTATCTCGGCCATGACTCAAGGGTTTATCTCGGTCACGATTCAAGGGTTTTATCTCGGCCACGACTCAAGGCTTAGGTCGTGGAGCATGTTGAGTCGTATCAGGGTTAAATCGCAAAGGTCGCTGGATCGTACAAAGATAGCCGAGTCAAACCTACGGCAATATTCGAATCAATCTGACCCATTAACCATCTAACTCCTAACCCATTAACCATCTAATCCATAACCCGATAACCCAATAACCTCGCAATGGTTAACCCCAGTTCCATCACACCACTAGGTCGCCTCAAATCTCGAATCGTTACAAGTAAGATCAAACCGCCTGCCTTTAATCCATCAATGTCCGATGTAATAATATTCGCAAGGATCACGGGGGAAAAACAGAGGCGGAGATCGGCAATCATCAGCAATTGAAAAAAGATGCAAAATCTCTTACACGGTGTGATGCTAAAGATGATCGAAGAAAAATCAGGTTGGAATCGCCTTTGAGAGCTTGAAGATGCGTTAATGGCAGACACGGTTCAAAGGATAAGAAATAAAAAGTGGGAGATAGGAGGAACGAGTCAAGCGCTTTATACCTGGAAGAGCTGGAACTTGAATCGGCTCGCCCGAGTTATGATAAGTCAAAGCACACAACTTACGACTTAAGCGTGCGCTTCGAGGGGCAAATGTTAACCCCGTTCCAGCTCACGAGTCAAAGAAATCAACGAGTTAAGGCCTGGGGTGAGCCACGACTTAAGGTGTTTAACGGCTCAGGAAGGATCTACGACTCAGGAAGCCTCACGACTCATCGAGTCACCGACTCAATAAGTTAATGACCTAAAGCTCAAAGCGACTTAAAGGGTTACGGCTCAAGGGAGTTAACACCGACTCAACTGATTACCGACCTAAGATATGAACCGAATCAATGACCTATCTAGTTACGACTCAACAGGCAAACGACTTAGTAATCTTAGCAGCTTAAGAGAATAGTCCGACTCAACGTCCTTAAGGAGTTACCGACTCAACGGCCTTGAAGGGTTACGACTCAACAACCTTAAAGGGTTACGACTCAACGATCTTAAAGGGTTACGACTCAACGACTCAGGAGGGACAGCGACTCACCGGGTTATAGCCTTAGCGACTTAAAGGTAACGGCCGACTCAACGGGTTAACGACTCATGGAGTTAACAACTCATGTGGCAGACCGACCTAAGTTTTCAAACGACTTAAGTGACTTAAGATGTCTAATGATCTATTATAAGTCGCTGGCGACCTAAGCAACAAGGAGCAAACTCAATGCCGCTTCCCTTATGTCGCTGCCTGCTGACTCGTGATATTTAAGTCGGTCACGACTTACGACTCATCCTGAGTCGGTCACGACTCATGACTTAAACAATTCCAGCCTAGAAATTTGCATATAAATACATGGCCACCTCCAACATTCAAAGGACTTTTTGGCTCATTCTCTTCAAGCGCCGTTACTCTGCTGCATTCCAAACCAATCCAACACTTAAAGCTCTCAAGACACGAAGAACGCTACAAACAACTTTGAGAAAAGATCACACACATCCAACATGGATTTGAAGACTCTAATCTCCATTGTAGTTTAGGCTACTTGTTCTAAGTGACTTGTAATTCAAAGTGTATTGTACTTGAAAAGAATTGTATCAGCTTGTAACGAGATCATCAATAAAAGTACTTAAAGTGGACGTAGGCTATACCCTTAAGCCGAACCACTATAAAATTGTTGTTGTTTACTGCTTTTCCGCTATTATCTGCTTGTAATCTGTTCCCGAGTTATCGGGTGGTGCTTTCACAACTATAACTCATACACCGGGGTGTTAGCGTTCAAATTTTAGTGTTAACACATATTTTCACACTGCAAGTTCCCTGTTAGAAGAGAATCACTATGGGTTGAAATGATACATAACCGAACGGACATTAGAATAGGGAAAAATCATTATGAGCTGAAAAGATAGGCTCGAGTGATTTTTATTGTATTTTAATTAACTTGAGATTACGGGTTTGAAATGATAGAACCTGGGTATTCTTTTAAACTGCGGATTGAAATGATACATATCCGTATCACTTGACCTATGTTAGAAAATTTTATACAGACCCCGTGGCGTACTTTTGAATGACTTTTCTTAAAATATGTATTTTTAAAACTATAAATTTTGGTTTAAAAATATATATTTTATGGTTTTAAAAAAGCTAAATAATAAGATTTAAATTGTGAAATTCAAGTATGTAAATTTGAAGTAAAAGTGATTTTGACTTTAAATTTTATTTTAAAATGTAAGTGAATAATGGAAATTTAATTTAAAGTTTTGAAATGATATATGAAGCAAACTGTTAAGTTTTATTAAATTTATAAAGTAATAAACAGTGAATTTTGACTTAGCAAATGAATTGAATTTTTAATCGGATATTTGATTTTAAATTTTATTTTGATAAATAATATGCTAAAAGTATTTTAATGTGAAATTTTAAAGTCTAGAAATATGATTTATAAATTCAAATAGAATTTTTTTAAAGTTTTATTGTTTTTGAAAAGTTATAATAAAATCTGGAATTTTATTAACAGCATTTCTAAAATACTATAGTTTATGACAACAGTTTAAAATGCTGTTGTTGAGAACTTAACTATGTTGGAAATAACTAAATATCTATTATGGCATTTTATAAATGCCGTTATTCCTGAGCCATACTATTGTGGAAACTATAAGCTACGATAGCACTTTAAAAATGCCATCGTTGTTATAATTTGACCATTTTTTGAAGTGTTATAGATTTTAACATTGTTTGAGTTATATTTTAAAGTGTTAAATGATTTAACATTTGGAAATTGATTATTTGTGAAATATAAGGAGTTTTGAATATAATTTAATATTTAAATTTGAATTTTAAGGAATTTAAATTGAATTTGAATTTAAATAAGGTTTACTTGGCTATGTGTTAAAATGGAGTGAAATGCAGTGAGATAAATGAATTTTTGAATGGAAATTTGAAATGTGTTTTGTAATGATATTTGGAATAACAAATGAATGACATATTTGATTTTCAAATGAAATTTAAATTTGAATACTTGATTTTGAATTTAAGTAATGATTTGATAATGAGGTTTTGAAAGGATATGATATTTTGATAATTGAAATGGTTTGGAAATAATTTGATCTTTATTTTGATAAAGAATATGAATTTGAAATGATATTTGATAAATGAATATTTGAAGGATATTTGGTTTACTTACAATTTAAGTTTATTTAAATTATATTGAATTTATGAAATGAATATTTCAAAACTAAGTAATAATTAAGTTAAATTGGGATATGTGAAATTACAAAAATTAGTTTTGAAATATGGTATATTAAAGCTTTGAAATATATTAAAAATTGAATAATTTATTTTGTGGATAAAATTTATATTTGAAACTGATAAGATTTGAAATGGTTTGTGGGAAAACTGAATTGAGTTGAGACTAATGGTTTGAATTGAATTAAATTGTAAATTTGTAAATGTAATGAATTAAAGGAATGTTTCATGATTTCAAATGTATGATTTTGAAATGTTATGATTTCCAAAGTGTAATGATTCAAGTATTTTGGTTTTGAAAGAGTTATATCTTTGAAAGTATTATGATTTTTTAAAGTTGAATATATGTTTGAAATGGAAATGATAATGTATTGAGTTGAATATAGTTTTGAGATAAAAATGATTTGGTTTCGAAGCGTAAAACTATTTTGAAAGGAATATAGTTTGAAATGAATGATTTGATTTTTAAAGTATAAACTATTTTTAAATGACCACGACATTATAGTAACGTTTGGTTGTTAAAGAGACCGGGATCGGAAGTTGTCATACTCTCTGTCAACTCCAAAAACCACTTTAACAACCGTGCATGCGGTGGAGATTCCAGAATGAAGTAGGATGGTGGCGACGTTCTTGAGGTATGTTACGTAGACCCAACTCCCATGAGTTGGCATAAGGTGGCTAAAACAGGAGCGATCCAGCCATCTATCTATGCTTCTTGTATCTAGTGATTTTAGTGATGTATTCTGAATTATACCTGATGTATCTTGTTACTCTTCTGTTGTATCTTGTTTAACTTTGATGTATCTGATTTTATATAGTAGCTTCAAGAACTACTATCTCTTTCAATTCCGCTGCATTATTAGTTACGTCGTGTCTGTGATATGTGACTTTTTATTTACTCTATATTATGAGATTTGCCAAATTTTATTTACAACGCGATATTTTGAGCAATTCAAGTCCGACATGTGCGGATGCGAATGGTTGAAAATATAAGGTAGTTACATTTGGTATCAAAGCTTGGGTAGCTCTAGGCAAAGTCAGCATGTACGGTAAATGTATTTATAGAATCGCTTACAGTCGGGTTTGAATCTCTTCCTTTTTGACTCGATTCCATTGAATTTTGGAACGTTCCCTACGGCTCCAAAATTCATTCGTGTCCCTCACTATTCGTCTTCTTTTGACTCTGGAGTATCCCATGACACCACTTCGAATGACCATTATAATGAGTTGGCGGTCCCGCCAATCTCAAATTGATTTGTAAAGGGGTGAAACTCCTTTACAACAACATCGATTCACCAAATTTTTTTATATCCTTGGTTTATATGCTAGTATCTCTTATTATCCCAAAATTTTATCTCTTGAGACCGAATGTTTGATTTTCCCGAGAAATCCACATCGATCTTATTCTTTAAGCCCCTGTTGACCAGGTTAAGGTTGCCCGCGATTTATATAAGCTTATCCATCTTCCTATTCTGTTATTTAATCATCCCATCCTTGTTCCCAATTTATCTTCAAATCATTTTTGAAGTGTAATTGTAAATCTATATTTATGTTATATATATTGTGTTGTTTGGGATGTTGATGTTGATTTGGATTTCTGATGATTCGTTTGATCAATGCTATCGACAAGATTTCTAAAACACTTGAACAGAGCAAACCAGCACAATATTTTTTTTTCAAATTTAGTAATGAAATAAATTTTGTAACTATATTATAAATCTTTTTCTGGATTTTATTAAATTGGTTGTTAAGAAATAATATTTGATTTTAAATATCATCATCTCTTGTTTCATATATAAATAAATTGAACTATTAACATAGTTATAAATATATTTGGAAATTTAAAATGAATTTAACAAGAATTTGAGAATTTAAGTTTCGATGGTTTCAAACCATGTATTTAAAGTTTTAAAAGGATATACTATTTAAAGTATTTTCAAACAGAAATTTGTTTCCAAAGAATTTAAAAGTTTAAAATTAGTGCTCTTCTCTTTGTCGCTGGAAAATAAATTCGGTGGTGACTGCAGCATCATCGACATTCATTTTCGAGTTTCGAAGTAAAGAGACCGTTCTGTAGTCTTGCTACAGTTTTGTTTTGGGAAATTTAATTGATTTGAATTTCTAAAATAAGACTGATTTATAACATATGCTGATATATGATTTAAATTTGAATGGATATATATATATATATATGCATTTATTTATCTCTAAGTAGTTTGGAACTTATCAGAAATTTAATTCCTACATTTTATCTTAAAAGATAATTTTTAAGTAATAATTTCAAGATTTGGATAAATATTCAAGCTTGAAATGATTAAATTGGAAAGTTTATTTGTATAATACACGATTTCACTACAATATAACTTACTTAAATTATATAAAAGTTAAATATGTAATTGGATAATATACAATATAAAAAGGATTTTATAAATAAGATTTGAGTGGTTATATTAAATGTTAAACACTTAAGTTTTAGTTATAAAAAAGATTAACAGAAGTAAGTAGAAAAAAAGGGTAATGGAATAATTTACAATATAAAGTGATGTTAAGGGAACTAAGAATAAATTTAAAGCAGTTATAATAAGTGTAAATATATTTAACATAGGTGGTAAAATATATTGAGAGGAATAAATTTAATTATAATTAGGAATAAAGAAGAATTAAATTTATTGAGTACATTATGAGTATAATAAACGATTTTTTTCAAATCCACGATTTTAGAGATTGTTTATTTAGATTATTGGATGATAAAATAATGAAATTTGAGATAGTTAAGATTTATTTAATTTATGTAAAATAATTTTCAATTTAAGTTGAAATTTTCAGAGTTTCAAATTTATTATCTTATTTTGTTTTCAAACTATCTTTTGGGTTGTTCTTATTTCCCTTATCTTGCTACAGAATGGGGAGACAATTGCTTATATTAGTCTGTTTATAAACCTTTCTATAATCTTTGGTACTCATTTTGATTCTGAGCACTGCTTGCAAGCCATGGACCGTCGATCAAATGGATAGAGTGAATCTGTGATGCCCCACCTCTATACTCGTGCTAGCCAAGGACACTACGGAGAAATCATCAATAGAAATCCAGAAATCATAAAAGGGGGAGGCCTGTCATAAATTGGGAGCATGAAAACTCACCAACATGTGTATCACAAAATGAAACGCTATTCCATGGTTGCTAACCATTAATTTTGAGCCAAAGCTCCACAAAATAGCCCGAAGACCATGGGTCGCTACCCCACCAATTTTGAGCAGAAGCTCCACAGTAACAGGATTTAGTCTCCCTCGTAGACAAAGAGACATCGCAGATTGCTAGTCTAAATCACAAAATGATCATCATCGATTATCAAGAAGTGTCAATTACACTAAGCTAGTAAATAGATGAGTTTTGATATTTACTACTAGTATAGAAACCTTTGCGTTTTTAAAGTGACAAAGCACAAAAATGATTGTAAAAACAATCAATCACCAAAATTTCACGTTCAGAGACATGAATTAAATCCAAAGAAATCGATTCCAAATCCATCAAAATGGATATACCCAAAAATTACAAAATAGAAGTCATCAAGGTCGATAATAAATGATAACAACAAATCGGAAAACCATGAATCGATAAAAATTAGAATTTCGAGCAAAATAGGCTAAATAGGCAAAAGCACAGGTTAGTCGACTGACTGCAAATGGCCAGTCGACTGAACCAGAAACTAGGAAATTTCATTTACTGTAGTCAATCGACTGATTACAGAGGCTAGTCGACTGATTGTAGGAAACAGAGACCGCCAGCCTCTATAAACAGCCCCCGGAACACTTATCGGCTACATCTAGTCGACTAACTGCAAAATGTCAGTCGACTGACTGGGTTCTACGGCTGTTTTCAGCCTATGGAATGAAGAGTAAACTCGCTACGAATGCAATCGGACATGCAACGGGCGCTGAGAGTTTACGCTAATCGGCAACACAGCCCTAAAGGCTCTTCGATGCTTCACCAAAAACATGTTCAAACACCAAAGTTAGGATTTTTAAAGATTTAACTTTAAAACACCAAAAATTGGAATATTCACCAATTCAATCCAAACCAAAAGCAAATGCACATGAATAAGTGTTAGGAATTCATACCCAACAATCAAATATAGTTATAGACATAGATGTGAGATAAAAATCTCGCCTTTTACACAAATACATGGAAGAAGAAGCTATAAAGCAAGGTAAAAACAATCACTACTCAATTCCAACCCAAGAAGCTTGAATCTAAGCTTAAAAGAAAAACATTTCCCAAGTTAGATTTAGGAATTTCTGAAATTGATGGTAGAATGAGTTGGAGAAGAAGAAGAGGATGCTTACCAATAGCTTCACTTTGAATTTGGAGTTAGAACTTGGATTTGCAATGGAACTAGGGCTTAGGAATTCTAATTCTTTTTCACTTCCCCCATTTTTATGAAAGCTTGAAGGTATTAGGAAATGAAAGTGAATGAAGTGAAGTGGGGGCTGAGCTAGGGTTAATAGTTTAGGCTAACCCAAACCCAAAGTCCAAAGTGCAAAGGTCAAATTTTTAGCTAGCTCCAAATATATCGAAGTTTATACTCAAAAAGGTCGCAAACGGCGTTTTGAACTCAATGGAAGTGGTCCCGAGTCCTAATTCGACCGTATGCAAAAAGTAGCATTTCGGACTATAATCCGACTAACGATGCAATATTTAAAAATATATTTAAATACACAATTGTAAAATATGCGGGTTGTTACAGACTCTATAACGACCCTAACTCGACCTTCGAAAATCGGCACTGAAAACAATACTCGTATTCAAATGCCGCAGATTCAAACGTCGAATCTGGTTCGCCGGAGCTTATAACACATCAAGTATAACAACATAGCGGAAGAAAAGAAATGAATATCATTAATATACAACATTCGATACAAAAATGATACAATATGAATCAACATCAGTGATACAAGATAATAATGCTATAGCGGAATAACAATATGATATAGCAGCGGAACCAAAAACTCCAAACAACAACAGCTACTTTAACTCCAAAGCACCAATCCAGAAATAGCTTGAACCACCATCACGTTGCACCAAGCTAAGCAAGTCTCGTCCGTCGTCCTTATCAAATACTTCAATATCCAAAGTCTTCAAAGAATACCCAAGAGAAAGCAGAAAGCTATTGAATCGATATCTATATCTACTATCTAAAAAACCCAACTCTAGACTGCCCATGTGGAAAATAGTGGGCACCCAGAATTTAGGAAAGGAACAATAAACTTCGGGTCAGTCATGGGACTGGTATGAGCAAACAAAACAGTTTTTGAAATAGAACAGTTCATTTTTATCAAACGCAAAACAAAAGAATGTGAAAGAAATCCGCAATGCTTTTTAGAAAATGAAACTGCCATAAGGCATCCCGCCACACACACAATGCAAACGCAGACTTGGAGGAGATTTCTCCTTATGACAGTCAAAAATGCTTGATACGAGAAAAACACTTTTAAATATTATTATTAGTGAATAGTGTGAAAACATTTCGAAAGTTAATGTTAATCTTAGCCAACATACAACCATTACTGTATGCCTACTATAGCTACCATCTAAACAGTGGGGCGCCACCATAAGTAAATGGCAGGTTATACAACTTAAACCGTACAGGGCTCGTATTGTTTTGTTTGGATTTCCAACAAATGGTCGGGCAAAGGAACTTCCTGTATAAAATGGAACGCCTCTGGAGGGACGTCCCCGAGAACCTAACCGGATCTCTGCTACACAAGGCCGGGTTACCTCTGTGACTAGATAACAACTGACACGAGTATGCCACCTCCCGGTCGTTAGCAACCTTTATCCGAAGCGCTTCTCAACCGACAACCACAAAACAATAAGTTTGCAGCAACCAAAAGTAAGTATCTAGGCTCCATACATGATACCACCTATAATCTAGAAGGAAATGGACGTACCCTCAGGGGGCGCTACTCCTAAATAACCTTGCTGCCACGATTCCTGTTTCGACCATAACCGGGTTGTGAGGTTCGACGAAGTCTTGTCCACAAAGCAACGCTTTTTCACAAAGCCATGCTTTGATCAACAAATGATCAGCAGCACTCAACATGCCACACTACCAAATTGAGAGTATATCACTAATAACCTTCAACTACATAACCTCTGAGCTCATACGTCTCAGAGAAGGGTGTTAAGCTAAGAGAATAAATTCTCCACCACCAACAAATATGTATTTGAAAGAAATCATCTTTATATCTCAATTTGTAATGTCTAACATACAACCGTACAAGTTTGCTCCGGGTTCGAACAGAACCGAAGGCACTTCGGAAGAAGTCCTTGCAATCCGGGAATCCACAATTCCGATCGGACTTCCCGTCACTTAGGGAATCTCTATACCATAGCTACTCGTTACGGAGACAATCGATAGGTCATCCTATCATTCTCGCAAATACCCGGTCTTCACCACCGGTCTTCAAATGCTATCCATAACGTCGTACCATTATTCGGAATGGGTTATATGACACAAGGTCCTCTTCCGGCTAAACCGAATAACAAGCGCAATATTTAAAAACAAATGGATATTGGGGTCCCAGATAAATCATAGCTTAAAGCTCAAAACCTTCATTCAAATGGTTAAAACAAATCACCATTTCCAATCTTTTAAACAAAAAGATTCATTTCAAAAACCTTCAATGGTTTAAACAATTTCCACAGTTAAATCTTTTAAACAAAAGATTCACTTTTAAGGCCTCTATCAATTTAAAACAAGGTTCACCCATCTATCACAAAGATTTATTCATAGGCTTTCAAAACATTTCCATTTAAAATTGGATTAACTCATCCTGTCTTTAAACCAAAGACTCATTTCATAGCTTTCAAAACAATTCCCGTTTCAATCTTATAAAAGATACACCATTTAAAATCCTTTCAGATTTCAAAATAGGGTTCAACTATCTTTCACAAAGATTCAATTATAGCTTTCAAAACACGTTTCCAAATATTTACTCATTGCTTGGAAGACCCTTTTTATTTCAGACTTGAAATCCTTCTTATACAAATTAGAAGTTCATTTCTTATGTGAAAGCTTTTATTATTAGAAAAACACATAGTTTTCATTTCAGAAAAATCCAATTATATATATACAAGTTAAAATCTCGGGTTAAATTCTAAAGTTCCCAAACAACATCTTTAAAATGTTTTAAAAGCCATATATACTTGTATAACCTTTTAAAATCATAAATAAGGTTCAATTTCAAATTTGGGATTCAAATTTAAATCAAATTCTAAAATAAATCAAGTTATTCAAAAATAACTTTTACCTTTGAAATTTCTTTTCAAAAGCTTTTTATTTTAAACCCAATCCATTTCCAAAACCATTTGGATTCAAACTTCAAACTTTAAAACCATTTTAAAACATTAAATTCAAATATTTGTGACTTAACTGATTTCCTCGTGAAATCCATATTTGTGTGTGTATAGTGCAGTCGAAGGGTTCCACACACAATAGTGCAACATCATCAATCATCACAGAATTCAAACATAGCAATATTGATAAGCGGTATAATCCTATAACGCTTATCTAAATACACAAAATCACAGGTAGATAACGTAAATGCATTATAGATAAATAAATTATATCCCACAGCATAAACATATCACATAACATTACACATAAGGGATATCAACATAATTCACGGCATTCCATACCATCCATACATTCATAAGTATAATCATCAAGTCATCTGATTAATTTTAATCCTGATCATTACCTATGAATAAATTTCTAATTATGGTTAACTAATAATTAACTAATTAAAAGCCATTATTATTAATTATTCTTTAATTAATCATCAATTAACCTTTAATTAATAATAATCCTTTGATTAATTATCCTTAATTAATCACAAAGATTTAATTAATTAATCCTTAATTAATAATCATCCCTTAATTACTTTCTTTAATAATCATTTAATCAATGATTAATTACCATTAACTACAATTAATATTAATTAATCATTTCTTTAATTAATTATCTTAATTAATTAACTATTAATTGTAATTAAGTAAATCTTAATTACTTCTATTAATTAATTATTCCTTAATTACTTTAATTAATAAACCCTCAATTACTAATTAAATCTTAATTACAGTTAATTATCCTTAATTGTCTTAATTTAATCACCCTGATTAATTTACCACATTAATTAATTATGCTTTAAAGTAGTTAACCCTTAATATTTGATTTATCAATCTTAAATCTTTAATTATTTACTCTTAACTACTTTTACTAAGTAATTATTTTTGTTTAATCATTTATTGATTACTTGATTAATTAAACTAATAATTTAATGAATCCAAATCATTAATTTCTATTTATCTTTAAGATAAAACATTTCTTAATTAATCAAAGCATTTAAAAACAAGTTGCTTTCAAATTTACCTTAAATTTCTTTTTAAATTTAAGATTTAAAATGAATACAAATTTATCATAAACAATTTTTTTTAAAACAATTCAAAAACCTTTTTATCTCACAAGTTAAAGAAATATTCATTTTATAAAGAAGTTTAAAAGAATTTAAAACCAAATTAATTTTTAAATTCAAATCAATTTAAAATAGTACACTTTAACAACAAATTTGTCTAAATCATTTTAAATTTAAAAACTTTCATTTATTTCAAAACTGGAATACATACTAGATTTTGATTCCAGATTACTTTGGTCAAAAACTTACTTACATTTAAACTTCATTTTAAATTCCATATCATTTAACCATTTTTAAAGTAGTTATAACAATTTAAATTTAAAAACTTTATTTTATTTTAAAAAACTGAGATTCAAACTCGCATTCCAGGTTTTAAAACTTATATTTAAACTTATATACCCCTTTATTTACAATTCAAACTTTCAGTTTTAAATTCAAGCCAAATACACGTTAAATACATTAAGGTGTTAAAAAAAAATTAAATTTCAAAAACTTAAATCATTTCAAAACCTAGGGTTCAAACTTACTTGAATTCAGATTCAAACTTAGGTTTAAAGCTTGGTTTAAACTTTGATTTCATTTTTAACTTCAGTTTAAATTTTAAACAAAATATTACAGGTTTCTTTTGAAACCTGTAACATTATTATTATTTTTTACCCAAGGCAACTTAATCTACTTCGAGCCACAAACTAAAAACTTCGAGCAAATGCTCGAACTTCTCGAGAGGAAACCCGAGTTCCTTCTGCTAACCAAAATTTCACCATAGACTAAAGTGCACCATGCACATGCACGGTGACTTTAATCAACTCCGACCATCTCCGATAGTCTTCTCCTATCGGCGACCAACTCCACACCCGACCACGATCACAGCATCATCCTTCTAAGGCTCGACATTGAATTCGAGTTCAAAAACCCCCAAATCTGGAGCATAACAGGAACAACCTCCTCCACCAAAATCTGGAAAACTCATCGTTCTCGAAATCCCGACCATGAGAGAGCTTGAAACTCAGGTCAATTCTTCGTCGACATCCCTCCTACCATCACCCAAAACCATCTAGCACTCGATCAACCGTGGACGATTAAAAAATCAACACACTCGTACTCGACCAAACTAGGTTTACCAACTTCAAAAGCTTGCCGCCACCACCACGACTAACTACACGCCACTACAGTATTTTTCCCTGACCCGCCATTCGTCCCTCTATCACCAGCCAAAGCCCCGATCATCACGAGATTGTAGATTGCCAGAAATTGGTGGAAATTCGATTTTTGATTAACTTGCAATATCTCATCATATACGATCTTAAAAATCGTAATATGGTTGTCAAAAATCATAAACTTGAATTATGAATTAGATTGTAAAATAAAAACATGATTTCCAAATAACTGATTTAATACCTTGAGTTGATTTCCTACCGTAGATTCATATTTTTTATAATAAGTTCCTAATATAAATCCTTGAAAACATTTTAACCTTGATGTTACATTTTAACAACAATTTCTTGTTTGGAAATTAAGGCCTAATATTGATTAGTTGAAGAGAAAAGGAATTATTTTGGTGAATTATATGGTTCATGTAACATAACAGGGCTTGTATACAGACATGCCTACTTATATACAAGGTATTTCAACTTAATCCCAGTAACAAAAATCATTCATGCAAACATTTTCACACCACATCTCAATGACCATCACTAGCATCAGGTAAATAAACAAATTCAAGTTTCTAATTTGAGGATTGCTCACCTGTATATGCACAGAGCAGAGAAGCAACAGAGAATGAAGGCTGGAAGTTTTAAAACCGTGATGATCTGGAACGTAGATTTTTTTTTGAATTCAACTTGCCTTTGTTTTTGATTTGCTCCTGTCTGGACTTTAGTTGTTGAGTTTGATCTTTGCATTTGTTCTAGTTGACTCAGATTTCTGCATTGTCTTAAATTTCCTAAAGCTTCAAACTTGATGTTGATATGCGATTTGATTTGCAATTTAAGTTTGAACTTGATCTTGGTTTTGCAAGTTTGAATCAAATTGAGTTTGTTGAATTTAGATCTGAAGCTTAAATTTTTGAAATGAAACTTGTTGAAGCTGTTTAAATTGAATTTTGATTTTTTTTATATTTCCAGGTATTGAGATGGTTTTAGTTTCAAATCTGAGTAATGAAGAAAATGATTAGCCTGGTTTTTTTCTTTTTTAAAATTAAATCTTAAAACAAAAAAAAAAACAAAAATGCCACTTGTTCTTTAAAACCACGCCTGTACATTTATTTTAACACTTGTAAATTTTTATGTCATATAGTTTACATTTGTTAAAAATAAGGAGATTTATGTTTAAGACTTTTAGTTCAATTAATTTTAAATTTTTGTTTTAAATCCTTACCTTAAATTAATTTATACATTTTGTTTTTTTAAACCTTATTTTATTTTTATTTACAAATCATGTTTTCATGTTTTCTTATTTATTTTCAAAGGTTAATTTCAATTAATTATACTTATATAAATTAAAGAGAAATGTTTTGAAATTAAATTATACATTACTAATAAATATTTATAAGTTAACAAATACAATTTTTATTTTTAATACATTTATATTTTTTGGCTTAAGATATTAAACTTATTGACAAATACTTATTTTAAAATTTTCATTTAAACTTAAGTAATCATATTTTTATATTTTTGTTTCAAATATAAAATTTTCTTTAAGTCTAACCAAATTTCAATATATTAACATTTTATACTTTCAAAATATACATTTTATCAAAGCTTTATATTTATTTATCAACTATATTTATTTTCAAGTATATAAGACAAAAGCATTTTAAATCATTTATTTAATCTTGTCTAACATCATATTATATATATTAAAATTTAGAAAACAATTTTCTTATTATCTTTAAAAATAGAGCTTTTAAATCCAATTTATTTCCTAAGATATTTATTCTTGAATTTCAATCTCACAATTCAATTTAAAATAAATTTTATATACAAATATCTGATTAAATTTGGAAAAATTCACATTTATTCACAATTAAATTCCAAAAATTAAATTAATTTGCCAAATTAACTTGGTTAAAATTTAGGAATGTTGCAGATTCCCCCATTAAGAAAATTTCGTCCTCGAAATTTGTAAGTAGGGAGATAACAAAGGATGGATACACAAAGATAGAGAGATGAATCACGAGATCAAACTGAATATCTATTCTGCATTTGGCTTACCAAATCAGAATATCACTAATAATTATGAGAACGAACTCATTTAATACAAAGCACTCGAGTCACCACAACTACAAATATACTGGGGGCACTGGTTAGTTCGAAGGATAACTAACCACTCGTAGAACATATCTAGACCCCAAAGAAAAAAATAAACGAATTTAATCTTCCAAAACATACCTATCAGCCATAGCAACCAAAGCAAACAATTCATTCAAACAAACAATTCTGACCCATCTGGAGTTTATGTCCCATGCAAATATATCAAAGCTTCTTCCTGGAGCTGCCAGGAATCATCAAAGAATTGAAAAGACAAATCAAAGGAGATTGATAGAGAAAGTTGTTTCCACCGTTGCAGGGTATTGACCATTTATAGTGGTATTCCTTTATCCCCTATCTCGTCCTCTTCTCGCACTCATACTTACTATCGGTGAATAGTAAGAGAATTTACTGAGGCACACGAATGGATATCTTAGGGATACACGCTTTCTAGGGTATACTTCACCCTATCTCTAATGAGTCACTTAATGTGTTATACTCCTGAGCTAAAGTTTTAACCTTCAGCTCTGATACTAATTATAACGACCCTGATTCGACCTTCAAAAATCGGCACCGAATACAACACTCGTATTCAAATGCCGTAGATTCAAACGTCGAATCTGGTTCGCCGGAGCTTATAACACATCAAGTATAACAACACAACGGAACAAAAGAAATGAATATCATTAATATACAACATTCGATACAACAATGATACAATATGAATCAATATCAGAGATACAAGATAACAATGCTATAGCGGAATAACAATATGATATAGCAGCGGAACCAAAAACTCGAAACAACAACAACAACTTTAACTCCAAAGCAGCAATCTAGAAATAGCTTGAACCACCATCAATTTGCACCAAGCTAAGCAAGTCTCGTGCGTCGTCCTAATCTAATACTTCAATATCCAAAGTCTTCAAAGAATACCCAAAAGAAAGCTGAAAGCTATTGAATCGATATCTATATCTACTATCTGAAAAATCCAACCCTAGACTGCCCGTGTGGAAAATAGTGGGCACCTAGAGTTTAGAAAAGGAACAATAAACTTCGGATCAGTCATGGGAGTGGTATGAGAAAACAAAACAGTTGTTGAAATAGAACAGTTCATTTTTATCAAACGCAAAACAAAAGAATTTCAAAGAAATCCGCAATGCTTTTTAGAAAATGAAACTGCCATAAGGCCTCCCGCCACACACACAATGCAAACACAGACTTGGAGGAGATTTCTCCTTATGACAGTCAAAAATGCTTGATACGAGAAAAACACTTTTAAATATTATTATTAGTGCATACTGTGAAAACATTTCGAAAGTATAATATTAATATTAGCCAGCATACAACCATTATTGTATGCCTACTATAGCTACCATCTAAACAGTAGGGCGCCACCATAAGTAAATGGCAGGTTATACAACTAAAACTATACAGGACTCTTATTGTTTTGTTTGGATTTCCAACAAATGGTCGAGCAAAGGAACTTCCCGTAGAAAATGGAACGCCTCTGATGGGACGTCCCTGAGAACCTAACTGAATCTCTGCTACACAAGGTCGGGTTACCTCTGTGAATAAGTAACAACTGACACGAGTATGCCACCTCTCGGTCGTTACCAACCTTTATCCGAAGCGCTTCTCAACCGAGAACCACAAAACAATAAGTTTGCAGCAACCACAAAGTAAGTATCTATGCTCCATACCATGATACCACCTATAATCCAGAAGGAAATGGACATGCCCTCAGGGGGTGCTACCCCCAGATAACCTTGCTGCCACGATTCCTGTTTCGACCATAACCGGGTTGTGAGGTTTGACGAAGTCTCATCCACAAAGCCATGCTTTTTCACATAGCCATGCTTTGATCAACAAATAATCATCAGCACTCAACATGCCACACTACCAAATTGAGAGTATATCACTAATAACCTTTAACTACATAACCTCTGAGCTCGTACGTCTCAGAGAAGGGTGTTAAGCTAAGAGAATAAATTCTCCGCTACCAACAGATATGTATTTAAAAGAAATCAGCTTTATATCTCAATTTGTAATGACAAACATACAACCATACAAGTCTGTTCCGGGTTCGAACAGAACCGAAGGCACTTCCGAAGAAGTCCTTGCAATCCGGTAATCCACAATCCTGATCAGACTTCCCATCACTTAGGGAATATCTATACCGTAGCTACTCAGTGTAGAGGCAATCGATAGGTCATCCTATCGTTCTCGCAAATACCCGGCCTTCACCACCGGTCTTCAAATGCTGTCCATAACGTCGAATCATTATTCGAAATGGGTTATACGACACAAGGTCCTCTCCCGGCTAAACCGAATAACGAGCGCAATATTTAAAAACATATGGATATTGGGGTCTCAGTTAAATCACGGCTTAAAGCCCAAAACCTTCATTCAAATGGTTAAAACAAATTACTATTTCCAATCTTTTAAACAAAAAGATTCATTTCAAAAACCTTCAACGATTTAAACAATTTCCACATTTAAATCTTTTAACAAAAGATTCACTTTTAAGGCCCCTATCAATTCAAAACAAGGTTCATCCATCTACCACAAAGATTTATTCATAGCCTTTCAAAACATTTCCATTTCAAATTGGATTATCTCATCCGGTCTTTAAACCAAAGACTCATTTCATAGCTTTCAAAACAATTCCCATTTCAATCTTATAAAAGATACACCGTTTAAAATCCTCTTAGATTTCAAAATAGGGTTCAACTATCTTTCAAAAAGATTCAATTATAACATTCAAAACACGTTTCCAAAGATTTATTCATAGCTTGGAAGACCGTTTTTATTTTAGACTTGAAATCCTTCTTATACAAATTAGAAGTTCATTTCTTATGTGAAAGCTTTTATTATTGGGAAAACACACAGTTTTCATTTCAGAAAAATCCAATTATATTTATACAAGTTAAAATCTCGGGTTGAATTCTAAAGTACCCAAACAACAACTTTAAAGTGGTTTAAAACCCATATATACTTGTATAACCTTTTAAAATCATAAATAAGGTTTATTTCAAATTTCGGATTCAAATTTAAATCAAATTCTAAAATAAATTAAGTTATTCAAAAATAACTTTTACCTTTTAAATTTCTTTTCAAAAGCTTTTTATTTTAAACCCAATCCATTTCCAAAACCATTTGGATTCAAACTTCAAACTTTAAAACCATTTTAAAATATTAAATTCAATCATATTTTTGTGAGTGTATAGTGTAGTCCAGGGGTTTTACACACAATAGTGCAACATCATTAATCATCAAAGAATTAAAACATAGCAATATTGATAAGCGGTATAATCCTATAACGCTTATCTATATACACAAAATCACAGGTAGATAACATAATGCATTATAGATAAATAAATTATATTCCACGGCACAAACATATCACATAACATTACACATAATAGATATCAACATAATTCACAGCATTCCATACTATCCATACATTCATAAGTATAATCATCAAGTCATCTGACTAATTTTAAACCAGATCATTACCTATGAATAAATTTCTAATTATGGTTAACTAATAATTAACTAATTAAAAACCATTATTATTAATTATTCTTTAATTAATCATTAATTAACCTTTAATTAATAATAATCCTTTGATTAATTATCCTTAATCAATCACAAAGATTTAATTAATTAATCCTTTATTAATAATCATCCCTTAATTAATTTCATTAATAATCTTTAATCAATGATTAATTACCATTAACTACAATTAATATTAATTAATCATTTCTTTAATTAATTATCCTAATTAATTAACTATTAATTGTAATTAATTAAATCTTAATTACTTTTATTAATTAATTATTCCTTACTTAATTACTTTAATTAATAAACCCTTAATTATTAATTAAATCTTAATTATAGTTAATTATCCTTAATTGATTATTCTTAATTTAATCACCCTGATTAATAACCACACTAATTAATTACGCTTCAAAGCAATTAACCCTTAATATTTGATTTATCAATCTTAAATCTTTAATTATTTACTCTTAATTACTTTTACTAAGTAATTATTTTTATTTAATCATTCATCGATTACTTGATTAATTAACCTAATAATTTAATGAATCCAAATCATTAAATTCTATTTATCTTTAAGATAAAACATGTCTCACTTAATCATAGCATTTAAAACAAGTTGCTTTAAAATTTACCTTAAATTTCTTTTTAAATTTAAGATTTAAAATGAATACAAATTTATCTTAAACAAAGTTTTTTTAAAACAATTCAAAAACCTTTTTATCTCACAAGTTAAAGAAATATTCATTTTATAAAGAAGTTTAAAAGAATTTAAAACCAAATTAATTTTAAATTCAAATCAATTTAAAAAAATACACTTTAACAACAAATTTGTTTAAATCATTTTAAATTTAAAAACTTTCATTTATTTCAATACTGGAATACATACTAGATTTTGATGCCAGATTACTTTGGTTCAAAAACTTACATACATTTAAACTTCATTTTAAATTCCACATCATTTAACCATTTTTAAAGTAGTTATAAAAATTTAAATTTAGAAACTTTATTTTATTTTAAAAAACTGAGATTCAAACTCACATTCCAGGTTTTAAAACTTATATTTAAACTTATATACCCCTTTATTTACAATTCAAACTTTCAGTTTTAAATTCAAGCCAAATGCACTTTAAATACTTAAAGGTGTTAAAACAAATTTAAATTTCAAAAACTTAAATCATTTCAAAACCTAGGGTTCAAACTTGCTTGAACTCAGATTCAAACTTAGGTTTAAAGCTTGGTTTAAACTTTGATTTCATTTTTAACTTCAGTTTAAATTTTTAAAAAAATACTACAGGTTTCTGTTGAAACCTGTAACATTATTTTTTTTTTTACCCGAGGCAACGTAATCTACTTCGAGCCACAAACTAAAAACTTCGAGCAAATGCTTGAACTTCTCGAGAGGAAACCCGAGTTCCTTCTGCTAACCAAAATTTCAACAGAGACTAAAGTGCACCATGCACATGCACGGTAACTTTAATCAACTCCGACCATCTACGATGGTCTTCCCCTATCGGCGACCAACTCCACACCCAACCACGATCACAGCATCATCCTTCCAAGGCTCGACATTGAATTCGAGTTCAAAAACCCCCAAAACTGGAACAGAACAGGAACAACCTCCTCCACCAAAACCTGGAAAACTCATTGTTCTCGAAATCCCGACCATCAGAGAGCTTGAAACTCCGGTCAATTCTTTATCGACATCCCTCCTACCACCACCCAAAACCATCTTGCACTCGATCAACCGTGGGCGACGAACAAATCAACAAATTCGTACTCGACCAAACTAGGTTTACCAACTTCAAAAGCTCGCCGCCGCCGCCACGACTAACTACGCGCCACGATAGTATTTTTCCTGACCCGCCATTTGTCCCTTTATCACCAGCCAGAGCCCCGACCATCACGAGACAGTAGATCGCCAGAAATTGATGGAAATTTGATTTTTGATTAACTTGCAATATCTCATCGTATACGATCTTAAAAATCATAATATGGTTATCAAAAATCATAAACTTGAATTACGAATAACCATTACCCTAGGACCTAGGAATCCCAGTATATTAATTGGGAGCGAGAGCCCTCAATCACACATGCCTTTCATTTTTGGTGAGGTCATTGCCAGTCAGATTGTAAAATAAAAACATGATTTCCAAATAACTGATTTAACGCCTTGAGTTGATTTCCTACTGTAGATTCATATTTTTTATAATAAGTTCCTAATATAAATCCTTGAAAACATTTTTAACCTTGATGTTACAGTTTAACAATAATTTATTATTTGGAGATTAAGGCCTAACATTGATTAGATGAAGAGAAAAGGAATTATTTTGGTGAATTATATGGTGCGTGTAACATAACAGGGTTTGTATACAGACATGCCTACTTATATATAAGGTCTTTCAACTTAATCCCAATAACAAAAATCATTCATGCAAACATTTTCACACCACATCTTAATGACCATCACAGGCATTAGGTAAATAAACAAATTCAAGTTTCAAATTTGAGGATTGCTCACCTATATATGCACAGAGCAAAGAAGCAACAGAGAATGAAGGCTGGAAGTTTTAAAACTGTGATGGTCTGGAACCTAGATTTTTTTTGAATTCAACTTTGCTTTGTTTTTTATTTTCTCCTATCTGGACTTTAGTTGTTGAGTTTGATCTTTGCATTTATTCTAGTTGCCTCAATTTTCTGCATTGTCTTAAATTTCCAGAAGCTTCAAACTTGATGTTGATCTGCTATTTGATTTGCAATTTAAGTTGGAACTTGATCTTGGTTTTGCAAATTTGAATCAAGTTGAGTTTGTTGAATTTAGATCTGAAGCTTAAATTTTTGAATTGAAACTTGTTGAAGCTGTTTAAATTGAATTTTGATTTTTTTTATATTTCTAGGTTTTGAGATGGTTTTAGTTTCAAATCTGAGTAATGAAGAAAATGATTAGACTGGTTTTGTTCTTTTTAAAATTAAATCTTAAAAGAAAAAAAAGAAAAATGCCACTTGTTCTTTAAAACCATACACTTGTACATTTATTTTAACACTTGTAAATTTTTATGTCATATAGTTTACATTTGTTAAAAATAAGGGGATTTATGTTTAAGACCATTAGTTCAATTAATTTTAAATTTTTGTTTTAAATCCTTACCTTAAATTAATTTATACATTTTGTTTTTTGAACCATATTTTATTTTATTTTTATTTACAAATCATGTTTTCATGTTTTCTTATTTATTTTCAAAGGAAAATTTCAATTACTTATACTTATACAAATTAAAGAAAAATGGTTTGAAATAAAATTATACATTACTAATAAATAGTTATAAGTTAGTAAATGCAATTTTTATTTTTAATACATTTATATTTTTAAGCTTAAGATATTAAACTTATTAACAAATACTATTTTTAAAATTTTCATTTAAACTTAAGTAATCATGCTGATTATATTTTTGTTTCAAATATAAAATTTTCTTTAAGTCCAATTAAATTTCAATATATTAACATTTTATACTTTCAAAATATACATTCTTATCAAAGCTTTGTATTTATTTATCAACTATATTTATTTTCAAGTATATAAGACAACAACATTTTAAATCTTTTATTTAACCTTGTTTAAAATCATATTATATATATTAAAATTTAGAAAACAATTTTCTTATTATCTTTAAAAATATAGCTTTTAAATCCAATTTATTTCCTACGATATTTATTCTTGAATTTCAATCTCACAATCCAATTTAAAATAAATTTTATATACAAATATCTGATTAAATTTGGAAAAATTCACATTTATTCACAATTTGATTCCAAAAATTAAATTAATTGCCAAATTAACTTGGTTAAAATTTAGGAATGTTACGGACTCCCCTCCTTAAAGAAATTGCGTCCTCGCAATATTTGAGAAGAATAAAACGTAACAACCATAAAAGCATATCAACACAAAAGAAATTTGAAATAAAAAGTTCATGTAACACCCCACCCCGAGACCCACCTTAGTAAAGAGAATTAACGAGTAATTCCGTCTACCAAAGCGGTGAATTGGGTAGGTTAAGGGCGACCATCTATAACTTTGTCGTAAACATCTACTGAATACGTCGATAAATGCAATATAATTTTTTTTTCTTTTCTATCTCAATGGATCGACATACATAGTAAATGCTTAATCCAAAACTATAGGTGGCTAACGGATCTATTAGAACAAAATACAATAACTAAATGTAAAGCACATAACAGAACAGTAATCAACATCATATATATACATATACACTGATACATGTTTAGTACAATACAATATGAATACAAATAAAGGTGGTACTCGACCACACCATATATACCAAATCAAATGAAAAATACATCAGAGTATGCGAAAGAGCAGAAATTTCTTAAGAGAAAGGAGAGCTGATATCCAGCATCAACTTTAAGCTAAGTCCAGTAGATAATACTTGAAACAACTCGGTCTGACCCGAGCATAAATACACGGGTTAGTCTAGCTACACATATCAGTCAATATCGATAATATGAAGCGGAGTGGATATAGTGATACTTCTTCTCGAATGAGGAGAAGGATTAGATAACTTGTAGCTCAATACTAAAGTAACAAACGCTACCAAAGTGACTAAATAACTCGAAAGAGGTAACTCAAACTCAATACTCAAATAAAACACGAGTGCCTCATATCATCGGGGATAACCCATAATGAACTCAAATCAACTCATATAAAACTCAAGAAAAACTCAAATGGTTCGATGTATCATTACTCCACAAAGGAGAAAACTCATCTCAATCACAAATAGAAGTCATGAAAGCAACACAAGACAACTCCATAAGAATGTGAGATCTCAAACTCATAAGTAAGCCAAGGCGGCTAAATCTTACACATACATCTCAATCTTAAAAACCCATGGAACTCGATACGAATTCAAACTCATAAAATTTAAAACTCAATAAAGAATTAGATGCAAGTTCAAAACCAAGAAAATCTTAACACTAATGCGCCAGGAACGGCAAACTCAAAACTCAAAGGAAAAAAACCGAATTGGCCAGATCCTTGATTACAATGCCTAAGCAATGCTGCACGTGCTAAACTCAGATGGCCGGAGCCTTAGACAAGGTCGTTAACACCTCCCAAAGCAGTTCGTCCTCATGACAAGGTCGCTGACACCTTTCCAAGCCGTTTTGTCAACCCTAACAACGTCGCTAACACCTCCCAAAGCAGTTTATCCTCGTGACATGGTCGCTGACACCTCTCAAAGCAGCTCGCTAGGTGAACGTTAACATCGTTCTGTTTCACGACCTAACGACCTAATATGGTAAGCGACCTAACGACCTAATATGGTAAGCGACCTAAGTATACGACGACCTAATAGTACATTGCAAGAGAAAGACTCAATGGCTTAACGACCTAAAAGACTCCAAAGATTGGACAGATCAACGACCTACGACTAGGCGAGCTAAAGATTGATTCAAGAGATCCTACGAGTTAACGACCTAGTGATTCCATGAAGGTTGCGACCTACCGGGCTAAAGGAATAGCAACCTAGTAACTAAGATGACCTAAGCGACCTAACGAGTTAGCGAGCTAACGAGCTAACAAGTTAGCGAGCTAACAAGTTAGCGACTTAACGAGCTACAAACTTCCCGTTGTTATATCACCCAGTTACAGTTCGAGCAGGTATTAAGTCGCTACTACTCCTACAACTAGCCTAGGTCGCTCTACTAGGTACCTCAGCACGACTAAGTCGCCTACCTCTTTTCCATAAGTCGCTGCGACCTACTAACCTGCTCAGATTGACCAAGTGCAACAAGGATGAGCCGTAGCTCGTATCCCTTAGGTCGCTAGCGACCTGCGACCTACCCTTAGGTCGTTCGCGACCTACGACTTAGCTCGGATTTTCCCTTTAAATACTGCACCTACTCCAAATGAAAGGGGACTTTTGGCTCATTTCTGGAACGCCTATACTCTGCAGTTTTCTCGACTCATTTGACACTTCAAACACCGAAGACAACTCTACGGAGTTCAAGAGAGATTTAACACATTCAACATGAATTCAAAGAGCTCTTATACATTGAAGTTCTAGTTACTTGTTTTGTTTGTGTTGTAATCGAAGATCACTGTAAAAGTTGTAATGGAATCAGCAATAAAGGAGATTAAAGTGAACGTTGGCTTAACTTGAAGCCGAACCACTATAAAACCGTTATCTCTTTACTTGATTTTCTGTTATCTTCTGCTTATATCTAGTACCCGTACCAACGGGTGGTGCTTTCACATCTTTACTACTTACACCGGGGTGTTAGCGTTCAATTTTAGCGTTAACATTTTTGGTGCTTTCACCGAGAACAGTCGAACTCATGGTGTTTTCATCATTTCTCCGCAAAAGTTCGTGGAAAGAATCTCTCTCAAAACCAGAAGTCTATCAGAGATCATGGCTCCTGGAAGATAGCGCAGATCTACTAGACCCGTTGATGTCCATGAAAATACTGCCACTTCTACTTTGTTAAGTCAAGCAGCTCCAAGTGTTGGAATTACAAGGGCAGAGTTAGATGCTGCAGTGTCTGGGCTATATCAGCAAATGGAAGCCCAGAACGCTTTAACGCTTGATAGGTTGAACGCTTCGCTCGGAACTAACCGTCAACCAGTGAATAATGAAGAAAACCTTGCTGATGATGTTCATAATCCTGAAGAGAGGAATATTCCTCAAAAGGCAGCTAGCCCCACCAAAGAATCATCTCCCCAAGCTGGAGGATCAAGACCGCAGCCGACTCTCCGCGAACGTTTGTCTAGGCAAACTTCCGAGAAAATGGCTGAAGTCTGTCCCGCAGAGCCATTAAACGATGAGGAATACCTTTCGAGCATGGTTCGACAGATTATGAAAGAAATATGCAAATGGAAGAAGATGAAAAAGAGTAGGGGTTCGCTCCAAGAAAAACTCCGTTCACCGAAAGGATTCTAAAGGCGGAATTCCCAAGGAAGTTTGTTCCCCCCACCATCCCGGCTTATAAGGGAACAAGCGACCCTAACCAATTCCTATATAAGTATGACTAGCACATGATTGGTGTAGAGCATCGGATGAGATCAAATGCTGGTGCTTTCTGGCATACTTGGAAGGAGTGGCTCTACTCTGGTTCACAAAGCTACCGGTCCGGTCTGTAGACCAGTTCTTCGATTTAACTCGGAAATTTAAAGAACAATTCAAGTTGTATGCTTCAAAGGCAAAGGACATAATGTCACTGTCCAGCCTGGAACAGAATCCCGAAGAATCTATTAGATCTTTCTTAAACCGCTTCAACATAGCCTTAGCTGAAGTCGACAATGCAGAGCCACGAATTGTCTTGACCTACTTGATGAGGGCTATCGACAAATCGAGTGAGTTTGGAAAATGGTTGAAGATGAAGGAACCAATATCGCTTGAGAAATTCTACAAGAAAGCTGACGAGTTCATGCGCTTGGAAAGCCTTCCTGCGCCAGCGAAAGTGGCATTGACAGAGCTTAAGAATAACACTGCTGCTCCTACGAAAAAGGAATCCGAAATTCAGAAGAGGGAGAATAACAGTGGGAGGAAGCAGAAGGATGTGAAGAAACCTCGCTTCTCAAAGCCTTCATATTTCACTCCTTTAAATGATACTCCGGAGAATATCTTTTTCGCTACCAAAGATACCGTGGAATATCCTAAACCACCTATGATAAAGCTTGGGAAAAAGACTGTTCAAAGTGGGAGATTTTGTCGGTTTCATAATCAACTCGGTCATGATACTAAAGAATGTCTCCTTTTGAAAAGTTTGATTGAAGAACTGCTGAGAGAGAACAAGCTGCAGCAATATGTTAAAAGAAATAGGAACAACCCAGCTTCATCTACCGAGGGCCAACAACTTCTTGCTCATCCATCTGGCTTGAGTGAGAGGACTACCGCGCATGAATCAAAGAGGCCTGTTATTAATGTGATCACGAGAGGTCCTCACCCGGCAGGCAGAAGCTGGGGTGAGATGGAACGATATGCTCGTGCTTTGAAATACGCCCCAATAGAAGAAAATGTTTTTGTGTTGGAAGACGCTGCACCTTCGAAGCAGCAAAGAATTTTTAATGATGATATTGTGTTCAAGGCCAGGGACTCTATGGGTGTTGAAGCTCCTACCATGGATCCCTTGGTCATCTCTGCAGGCATCGGGCCTGCTATTTAAGAAGGGTGCTTGTTGATTCGGCGCCTCTTGCAATATCCTCTGCAAAAAGACATTCGATCAAATGAAGATTCCTATGGCTGATGTTCAGGCTTCATCGCAGAAAATTGCTGTGTTCACTGGGGAACCAAAGCAGCCTATTGGAACTATTGACTTATTCATTGAACTTGGAGAGGGGTAGAAAAAGGTGGTTCGAAAGTAGACTTTTGTGATTATTGACGGATTTTCTGCTTACAATGCCTTCCTAGGCCGGCCAACTCTTGCAGCATTCAAGGCAATTCTCGCTCCGTGGTGTCTCACTATGAAGTTCCCCACGGATAATGGCGTTGGTGTTATTAAAGGGGATCAGAATGCTGAGCGAGAATGTTATCTAATAGAGTTGCAGGAAGCAAGGAAGAGAGAGATGGAAAAGGATGCGCGGCTCCACTCCGCATCCAAGAACCAACCTTGTAGCAATTATAGGATGGACCCTGCACTGGCGAGAATAGTGGTGCACGAAAAGAAATGGATCCCAGAAAAGCCGGTATAGGGGAGAATAGAGTGGTGCCAGTAGAAGTGACGGTGCCAGTACCTGTTGACTCGAAAGATCCGAACAAGGTGCTGAATGTGGGTTCTCAACTTAGTGTGACAGTTCAAAATATTTTGATATCATTCTTGAAAGCAAACCTGGATGTACTTGCTTGGAGTCATGCCGATATGTGTGGAATATCTCCAGAAATCGCGGTACACACTCTGAATATTGATCCGAAATTTATACTTGTGAAACGGAAAAGAAGAAACCAGGGTCCAGAAAGGTCAACAACATTAAAGGAAGAAGTAGATCAACTCATGGAGAATGGGTTCATTAGAGAGTCCACTTATCCAAATTGGGCATCTAATCCGGTGCTGGTTAAAAAGGCAAATGGTAAGTGGAGAGTTTGCATCGATTTTTCAGACTTAAACAAAGCCTGCCCCAAAGGCTTCTTCCCGTTACCCAGGATTGATCAGTTGGTGGATGGAATAGCCGGGCATGAATTGTTGTCTTTCATGGATGCTTACCCCGGATATAACCAAATTATGATGCATGAGCCAGATCAGGAGGACACGAGCTTCATAATCGATGTCGCTCTTTACTGCTATAGAGTCATGCCCTTTGGACTGAAAAATGCGGGGTGAACTTACCAAAGACTTGCTAACGCTATGTTCAAGCCACAGATTGGCAAAACTCTAGAAGTCTACGTGGATGATATGTTGGTGAATTCAAAGAAGGCAGTGGACCATATGGATCACTTGGCAGAAATGTTCACGGTCCTCCAGAAGTATGGAATGAAGCTTAATCCTTTGAAATGTTCATTCGGGGTAGAGTCCGGGAAATTTTTGGGTTTCATTGTGAGTGCTAGGGGCATTGAAGCTAATCTTGCTCAAATTACTGCTCTGACAGAAGTCAAAGCCCCTAGGACAAAGAAGGAATTGCAGAGTCTGAATGGGAAAGTTGCTGCTTTGAGTCGGTTTATTTCCAAGGCCATGGATAAATGCATTCCATTCTTTGACGCTCTAAAGAAAGGAAGGAAAAACTTTGAATGGACTCCAGAATGCCAGAAAGCTTTCGATGAACTAATTCGTCACATGTAAGTGCCTCCAATACTTTCTAAGCCTAGCAGCGGTGAAGAACTTTTCATATATTTAGCAATTTCGTCTCATGCACTCAACGCAGCATTAGTACGGGAAGATGCAAAAGTTCAACGCCCGGTCTACTACATCAGCAAAAGATTCACCGGGGCAGAGATGAATTATTCAAAGCTAGAAAAACTCGCCTATTGCCTACTGATAGCTTCCAGAAAGTTGAGGCCATATTTTCAAGCTCATCATATCAAAGTCCTCGCTGACCAACATCTAAAGCAAGTCCTATTTCGCCCTGAGACTTCGGGTCGTCTACTGAAATGGAATATTGAACTCAGCAAATATGATATCACTTACCATCCCCGAAGAGCAATCAATGGACAAGCTTTAGCAGATTTCATTGCAGAATACACAGATAAAAGTGACAGTGAGGAAGAAGTTACCGAGGACATCCCGACCCAACGGAAATTATATGTTGATGGCGTAAGAAACGACTATTGTCCTGGAGCTAGGGTCGTGCTTGAAACCCCTGAAGGGCGATTATTGTGCTACACATTGAGATTGGAATTTCCTTCGACAAAAAATGAAGCAGAATATGAAGCTCTTATTGCCGGCTTGAAGATTGCTAAAGAACTGAATATCAGAGTGTTGCAGATCTTCATCGATTCCCAGCTTATTGTATGCCAAGTCAAGAAAGAGTTTCAAACTAAAGGTGGAAATCTGCATGCTTATTTGTCAAGGGCCTGGGAACTTCTCGATGATTTCGATCATTATACGATAAGTCATGTACCCTGGGAAGAGAACATGAAGGCAGATTCTCTCACAAAGTATTCAAGCACTGGCGAAGCTCAATTACTGGGATTGGTTCCTGTAGAAGTCTTGTCAGCCCCAAGTATTGATGAAATGGAGATTGACTGCATCATGATTGTTTCTCAAGAGCAGGGGTCTTGGATGACTACAATCAAGGAATATCTACTTAACGGCTCCCTTCCAGAAAATTCAAAGAAGCGTCAGAAGCTATTAAGGAAAGCCTCAAGATACGTAATGCAAGACGGTCGGTTGTACAGACGGGGATTCTCAATGCCGTTACTCCGATGTGTAACCAAGGAAAAGGCTAAGACAATTTTAGCTGAAGTGCACGGAGGAGAGTGTGGGGATCATTCAGGTGGTCAAACTCTCGCAAAGAAAATTCTCCGCTATGTGTATTTTTGGCCTACGCCCGAAAGTGTGACCGATGCCAGAGATTTGCAAAAATCCCAAGAGCACCTTCCACCGTGCTAATGCAGATGGTCAGTCCATGGCCATTTTCTATTTGGGGAATAGATCTCATTGGGCCTTTGCCAAATGCCAAGTCCGAAATCAGATATGTTATTGTTGCTGTTGATTATTTCACTAAATGGGTTGAATCTGAACCATTAGCTACTATTACCTCTAAAATGATGATAAAATTTGTGACTAAGAATATCATTTGCAGGTATGGTGTACCTTAAAAGATAATCACAGACAATGGTACCCAATTCGAAAGCGAAGAGTTCCAGGATTTTTGCAAGCGATTCAAGATCCAAAAAAGCTTCTCAGCGGTGGCTCATCAGCAGGCAAACGGGTAAGTGGAAGCAGTAAACAAAATTATCAAGTCAACCATCAAAAAACAGCGGAAAAAGCAAAAGGTGGTTGGGTCAATAAGCTGCCACTAGCACTATATGCATACAGAACCTACAAAACTGCGACTGGGCACACTCCATTCTCATTAGCATATGGATCAGAAGCAATGATTCCAAGGGAAATAGAGGTTCCCTCACACAGACGAATTCATTTCAACCAAGTGGAAAATGAAAAGTTGCAACTTGAAGCATTTGACTTCCTTGATGAAAGAAGGGAAGAGGCACAGCTCAGAATCGCAGCTCATCAGCAAAAGATTGCCAGGCACTTCAATTCCAAAGTTTGCAAACGCAGCTTTGAGATTGGGGATCTAGTCTTGAAAAGGATCATGACAGCAACATGAGTGCTTGCGCCAAACTGGGAAGGGCTGTATGTCATAGGCAAAAAACTTCTTGATGGCACTTTCAAGCTGACAACTGTCGAAGGAGATCCAATTCGAAGAGCTTGGAACAGCAATCACTTGCGTCCATATTTTACTTAAAAGCTTTGCTTAAGTTTGTAAAATGATTATGGATGTATCATTCTTGCATTGTAAACCACTGTAAAAGCAGTATGAATGAATAATAAGAACTATAAAGTGGATGTAGGCCCAGTTCTTAGTCGAACCACCATAAATCTTGTGTTCTCTACTATTATAAAATGCCTGTTTTATTTCGATGTGTAAATACTTTAAATGTAGTGCTAAAATGTCGATTTAACACTGGAGGCCCTTAGAACAAACCTTACCCATCACAAGGCCAAGCGATCCTTGAAATCACGCAATAAACAAATGTCAACCCACAAAAATTCTCCAAATCCTATATAAGGAGTGCTTCATGCAAACAGTTAGTGATTCCGTCAGACTCGCTTAACAATGAAGTACACTTCTTTGGACAAGACAAACTACTTGCAAAAGAAAGGAACATGTGCTTGGAAATGATAACAGGGAATCGCTGATGAGCAAATGGCAAACAAATAAGGGCGAGCAGACAGAAAACAGCCAAAAAGGAGTTATGCCTTTCAACAAAAAGGTTGGTGGAACCACCGGAGGGGCACCTTCCCAAAGCGAAGGCACCAGGCCCTTGCTAGCTGATTGAAATCGTTTGTGCAAACGAACATCCGGTTGGATAGCTTGCGTCCGCTCTGTGGATCCACATAACCATGAGATGCAACCTTCATGGCAAGCCAACCACCCCAAAGACCTCTTCGGAGGCACAATCCCTCTTCAGAGGCACAACTCTTCGGAGGATAAAGCCCTCTAACAAGGCATGCCGAGAAAATGAAGTTCTCTTCTCAACCAAAAAAGAATGGTGGAATCACCGAGGGCCCTTGTTAACTAGCTGCGCTCGTTTGTGCAAACGAATATCCATTTAAGTAAATTTTGTCTGCCCCGTTAATCCATTCAACCATGAGAAAGTAACTTCCAGGCAATCAAATAAAGACCTCTTCGGAGGCACAAGCCCTCTTTGGAGGCGCAAGCCTTCACCAAAGGCACACCTGCCCTCTTTGGAGGCAGAAGCCCACTCCCGAGTCACCACAAGCCCTCTTCGGAGGCACAAGCCTTCACCAAAGGCACACCTGCCCTCTTCGGAGGCTGAAACCCTCTCCCGAGGCACCACAAGACCTCTTCGGAGGCACACGCCCTATTCGGAGGTCCAAGCCCTTTTCGGAGGCACAAGACCTCTTCGGAGGCACGTCCCAAGAAAAGCACTTTCAAGCGAACGAATCAAAAAAGCCCTCCAACAAGGCACAACAAGAATAAAAAAGAAGGAGAAAGCCCTCTTCGGAGGCACACTGCATCTCTCAAGGGAAGATCAATTTCCACATCTTGAAAATATTCTTCCCCAGAAATTGTAATGACAATTCAAAACCTTCTTTGGAAACTCGCTTCACTGCGTAGGAGAATCCACTTGTCAAAAAATAAAAGTGACTATCTCCTAAAGTGAAGTGTAAAAACTTTTTCAAACAAAAGTGAGAGAAGACTTCTCCAATACAAGGCACACTCTACTAAAGCAGAGTAACATTTCCTTAAAATGAAAAAAATATTCTCTAAAGAAAGAGTGCAATCCTTCTCAAAATGGAAGAAGTGTTCTCCAACTTAAGAGTGCAAATCTTCTCGAAACAGAAGTTTTATTCTCCAACTTAAGAGTACAAGTCTTCTCGAAACAGAAGAACTGTTCTCCAAAGTTTTATCAAATGAAACAAATTGCAATAAGCCGTGGTATGGGGGCAATACAACACAATATAGCTACGTTAATAAAAGCAACGCTCAAGCAGCATACCAAAAACTTATTGCAATATCACAGTGAAGAAACTTGTGCGAAAATAAGGAATAAATGCATTCGAAAATATAGTCAAAAGATTGTACAAGTAAAAAGAATCATTTCATTCCATACTATAAATTTTTTATACATGTGCAGGTTTCAAAAGAGCAGGGACCGGTGCCCGCACAAATTCCGGTCAATACAAGCCTTTATGTACAAGCAAAAAGCAAAACAAGAAGAGTAGAGTGAGACTCATTATTTGTTCTTCCCGCCACCTTTAGAGCCCTCGCCTGGCCTAATGGTTAACTTTGGAAGCCGGCCTGGACGAGTCGGGGAAGAAGGAGATAGAGGTGCAGCTGGGTCTACTTCCGCCTTCTCTTCGCTAACATAAGTGCTTTTCCTTCTCCTCTTCGAAGTTACACACTTCCCCTTCTTCCTTGAAGAAGACTCGCTGCCCGGAGTGATAAGTGCAAACAGCTTTGTGTCATCATGAAATTGCTCCGGAGTCTTTTCACCTTCTTCAAGTTCCTCAGCCTTCTGCTCTTGGGAAGCAGCTGGGTCGTCCAAGCCTTGAAAAGCTTCTATCAATCCTTCTTGCGACCCCGGTTGAGAAGAAGAAGGAGGAGTAATTTGAAGAGACAGAGGCGGAACATCTGGAAGAGAAGAAGTCTGCATGGCACTTGACGTTTTCACTACAGAAGAAGAGAAGTTAAAGTCAGTATTCACCACAAAAAGAGGAGATAGTGGCGCATCAAGGCTTAAATAATAATCAAAAAGTTCATCAAGCTCATGAGAAGCGAACAAGCGTCCACTTGAGCTAAATCAACGTTGAAGTTACCAGGAGAAGTTGGCTTTATCACGTCAACTTCAAAGCCTTGTGCTTCAACACTTTCTTGAGCCTCATCTCCAGTATGAGCAGTTACAATTTCAATGTCAGCTTTGGCAGGAGGCGAGGAATGGGAACTGGAGCCAATGATATCAATGTCGGCTGAACCCGAAGGAAGAGTTGGGTCGGTCAAATGTGCCTTCCCTAAAGGTTCTCCTTACGCCATTCCGGCTCGCTCTTTAGTAAGTTGCTCCTTCCCCTTGGCAAGGGCGGCACGTGCATCATCATCCAGATTGTGTGCCTCAAGATATGCTTCAGCATATCCAACGTCTCCAAGCGTATCAAGTGTGGCTTCCCACACTTCGGCCAAGGTAATCTCGTATTTCGGGCCCAAAAACAAAAGGCTACAGCGCCCCAAGACACTATGTATATAAAACTTGAATAAGGAAGAGCTGATGCTGGTCTTGGTTGCTTCATGAGGTTCTTCGGCTGCTGCTTTGCCGGCGATAGCTTCATCACGCTCTTTTTCAACTTTAGAAAGTCGAGCTTTTAACATTGCAATTTACATATCCTGAGAGCTGGTTTTTTCTCGCAACTGAGCAACGTCAGTTCGGTAGATTTCGATAATTTTTTGCTGCGCTTCAAATTTTTCCTCAGCGTCTCTTTGGCCAGCATGGGCATCTCTCACTTGTTTTTGAAGCACTTCTTCTTTTTGAGAATAAGAAGTGGAAGAAGTTACAAGCTCTTCTTTGAGTTTATCAATTTCCGCTTCAAGCTTCTCATTGTAAGCGGCGATGCTCTTTATCTCTGCATCATGCTGGTCGAGTGTTTTCTACCGCTCGGATTTATCGTTCTCCATAGTCAGCATGGCTTCGAGATTTGCGCGGTTTACTCTTTGAAGCTCGTCAACAAGTTTTGGCGAACCATACATTCTCTCAATATCGAGTTTGACGGCATCAAGATTTCGCAACATAGCTTGCTTGTCGATTGGGACCAAATCAAGATCAAAACGCACTCCTTTTAAGCACCAGTGCGGAAACGGGCTTTGAAGAGTAGCCGGACCCTTTCCAACTTGATACGAAGGCCTACTGATGATCGTTTGAGTATCAGCTTTTTGAAGGGCAGGAGAGCTGGAAGGGATTTCCAAAGAGATGGGAGCAGCTGGCTTTTCAGAAATTACAGACTCCGGCCTTTCACTAAGCTTCGCCCGTTTACTTGGATCTTCAGCGATGTTACTTTTCCCTTTGTCATCATGAGATTTTCTTTTATGTGAATCATCATCTCTCTGAGAAGAATCATTTCGTTCATCTCTTATCCCATAGCGCTCCTCATAAGCCCGCCTCTCGCGAGTTTTTCTTGCGGCTCTTTCTTCATCAGTTTCCCTTGGGGCAGGAAGATACCGCTTAGGATCATAAGAGTCGCGCCTTCCATAGCACTGAAAATCATCATAGTAAGAGCCACTACGTCTCATTGGAGAACCTAAAAATGAAGAAGACAAGTTCAGAAATCTTCAAAGCAAAGAAGTTAAGTGCACAAAGTTGCTAAAATCCTAAGTGTGTGTGGCGTGTGAATTACGCGCGTCAAACTACATACCACTCTTCGGCTTAAGAGTTATTTCTTGGGTTGATGGAGTTGTTTGCAAAATTGATGTCACTTCAACTGCTGGAGAAGCAAGTTTAGAAGCGGTAGAATCATCCTCGAAGAGTTCATGTGAAGTAACCATCAAGTCGCTCAGTCCCTCAAAAGTGTCGTCACCGTCATGCCTAGCGGGACTCTTTCTCTCAGCTCCTGCATCATCAGCCTTCTCGGAATGTTGAGAAGCTTCCTCTTCTTCGATAACCGGGGAAGTGCAAGTTTGCCGGATGACCCCACAAAGTCAATGGAAGCAGAACATTTCACCAATAAAGCCTCGGTAGTAGGTTCCTTCGTTGTAAGTTCTCCAGTGGAAACTGGGGCATCTGGAGTTTCTGCTTGAGAACCAGGAGCATCATGAAGCTGAGTAGATCGAGAAGAATGCAAAAGTCTAAATTGATGCAAAAATTGGTCCTTCAGCAAAATTTGATGCTTCTCTCCTCAACGGCCACAACACTTAGTCTTTCAAAAGTAGGCTTATGGCTGGAATCTTTAGAAGGAGGAGGAAGTGCTGTAAAAGTAAAGAATGAAGTTAGCATTTAACAACTCGAATTTTGAAAAGTTCAGAAACGGAAAGAACGGAGATAGGCAAGCTTATTTCCTACTCTCCAAATGCTGTAAAATCCTAGGAGGCAACGTACGAAGAAAAATTGGTTCAGAAACCCGTGGGCGCTTTCGGGAAGATCGATGATCAATTTGCGATTCCTTGCGCTTCTCACGAGTATTATAGAAGGATGGTCTTTATTCTTCGCAAATGTGCATAAGTAACAAATCTCCTCAAAGCTTGGAAGACGATCGAGTGTCCTCCTGAACAGCACACACAGTCCCATCAAAATGGCATAGCCATTGGGGTGCAACTAGAAGGGAGAGATAGTCAATCGAAGAAGGAGCTATTGAAGAAAATCGTTAAAGGGAGGAATAGCTCCACTTAAGCACATCTGATGATTAACTGCGATGAAACCAAAAGTTGGCCTGTCAGCAGTATCGTTTACCCCAGGAAGCAAAGCGTCTGCCTCAGCAATACCAAACTGAATGCATAGTTGGTTGAACATCCATTGATTCAGAGTAGTCGGAGTTCTTTCCGAGGGATCATCCGAGGGGTTAGCTATTGGGAAGACCTCTCCAGCTTGCTCTACTATCTCTTCTTGCGAAGTCATTCTACACAAGGTACTGGATATTCAAATATGAAGGTGCATGTTCCCTAAATGTGTGAAGTGTTGTGCAAAACTAATAAAATGACAAGCAGATATAACTGAAATTAAACTAATAGCATTTATCGATTATAAAGTTTCAGGGCTTGTTATTTTTAGGTCCAAGTACAAGTGCAGTTTTGATGCAAACAGATCAGCTTTAGTTGATTAATTTTGCTTTGCTTTAATACTTCACTTGAATTTATTGATTCATAGCACTTCATTCGTATAATTTCTTTAAGTTGATTATTACTTATCGACTAATCTGTCATTCGATGTGGGCAATCAGTGGCAGTATATTCGCCCTAGTTTCTGCAAATGTTGTGTTTAACAGGTTATTAGCATTAAAGTTAATATAATCTGTAAAGATGTACAACGAGTTCAAGCAGTTCATTCTAGCTGTTCAAGTTGGAAATTCAATCAAGTTATGCCATATTTTTGCAAGTAATTAAGCTCAAGCGACTTAGCATGGGTCGAAGTTCCATTAAGTCGTTCTGTTCAAGTCAAAGAATTCAAGGCAGGGCAGTGCAAATCTGGTTAAGCCTTAGGTCGCCTGAATGCTCGCGCGACCTAAAAAAGTTAAGTCACAAAGAGCTTAAGTCGCAAGTAGCTTATGTCGTAAGTGGTTTAAGTCGCAGGAAGTTAGGTCATAAAGATGGATAGGTCGGCCAAATCTGTTGGGTTATAAAGGCTATTAGGTCGATCGGATTTGTTAGGTCGCATCTGAAGCAAATCAGCGATCTCAAGCTAACTCCCGTCAAAACCGCTGAGCCCTACTCTCCAATTATACTTTGCCACGCATCCGTTGACCATCACATCGCCTGAAGCATTATGATTAAACCCATTAGCCCGATTAGCCATGAATCCCCTTCTCTTCTCGAACCGCCGAAAGCCTCATCTCCTCCTTTGGGTCTCCAAGAACTATCACTAAACTTCTCGAATTCAAAGCACTTACTAACTTCAAAGAAATCGCTGGCGATTCGACGAAAATCGAAGACAAATCCGTGTGTGCTTTTACAATGGGATGATAAGAATGGTGCGTAGAAGATTATAGGAATAAATGGTAAACACAACAAATAGGTGCTTGAAATTACCTAAATTCACTAATCGGAGTTAACAATTGGATGGAAAAGATCAAATTTTGCAAGCTCGAGTATGGTAAAGGCGGCAGAAGTAAGCGATCAAGTAAGGAAGGTCAAGTGAGCTAATGGATTATATAGGTGGGAAAGAAGAAGGCGTATCGGCACGTATGTTAATTAGCTCGTTAGGTCGCCCACGACCTAGAGCAAGTACATCGAAGCACACGACCTATGACATAGGCGTGTACTTCGACGGGCAAGTGTTAACATTGTTCTGTTTAACGACCTAACGACCTAGTATGGTAAGCGACCTAACGAACTAATATGGTAAGCGACCTAACGACCTAATATGGTAAGCGACCTAAGTATACGACGACCTAACAGTACATTGCAAGAGAAAGACTCAATGGCTTAACGACCTAAAAGACTCCAAATATTGGACAGATCAACGACCTACAACTAGGCGAGCTAAAGATTGATTCAAGAGATCCTACGAGTCAACGACCTAGTGATTCCATGAATGTTGCGACCTACCGGGCTAAAGCAATAGCGACCTAGTAACTAAGACGACCTAAGTGACCTAACGAGTTAGCGAGCTAACAAGCTAACAAGTTAGCGACTTAACGAGCTAAAAACTTCCCGTTGTTATATCACCCAGTTGTAGGTCGAGCAGGTACTAAGTCGCTACTACTCCTAAAACTAGCCTGGTTCGCTCTACTAGGTACCTCAGCATGACTAAGTCGCCTACCTCTTTTCCATAAGTCTTTGCGACCTACTAACCCGCTCAGATTGACCAAGTGCAACAAGGATGAGCCGTAGCTCGTATCCCTTAGGTCGCTAGCGACCTGCGACCTACCCTTAGGTCGTTCGCGACCTACGACTTAGCTCGGATTTTCCCTATAAATACTGCACCTACTCCAACTGAAAGGGGACTTTTGGCTCATTTCTAGAACGCCTATACTCTGCAGTTTTCTCGACTCATCTGACACTTCAAACACCAAAGACAACTCTACGGACTTCAAGAGAGATCTAACACATTCAACATGAATTCGAAGAGCTCTTATACGTTGAAGTTCTAGTTACTTGTTTTGTTTGTGTTGTAATCGAAGATCACTGTAAAAGTTGTAATCGAATCAGCAATAAAGGGGATTAAAGTGGACGTAGGCTTAACTTGAAGCCGAACCGCTATAAAACCGTTGTCTCTTTACTTGATTTTCTGTTATCTTCTGCTTATATCTAGTACCCGTATCAACGGGTGGTGCTTTCACATCTTTACTACTTACACCGGGGTGTTAGCGTTCAATTTTAGCGTTAATAGTAAACATCGTGAATATGTCACAAACTAACGGATAGGAACCCGAAAAGTGTTAATGTGTGTCCCATACCACACATTCACACTTAGCGGTTTACTAGTCGCTAGTCGATGCCACACTAGGAACATCATAATACTCAGAAAATCATATCTCGCCTTGTCTCATCGGCAAGTGATAAAGAGACACCATACTCATCTCGTCTCATCAACAAGTATTAAATGGCATCGTAACTTGTCACATCTCCTCGACAAGTGAAAACATCGTGATGGTTCCTCATAAACCATGACTCAAAATATGGAATCGTATACTCAAGACTTGCCTTATATCATTGGCAAGTAAATAAAACGTCGTGATGGTTCTCATCGACCGTACTCCTACGTAGGAGATCTCAAACCATAATACTTTCCAAGTATCGGCCATCTTAAATAGTTCCAATAAATAGGAATTATAAAACTCAAATATGCCCTAAAATGGCAAAACATCTCAGAATCATTAATCTCAAATAGCTTCGATTGTACAAGTCCAGAATTAACCGAAATAGTAAACACACATGTCCCATACATGTATTTTACTAGATCTTTTAATTCTCTTTTTCATACGTTCGAATAGTGCAAAAGTGTGTGTTTTATATTTAAAATAATTTACTAGAGAAAACAAGCTTTTAAAACTTTTTCCCGGAAAGATTAATAAAACCCATATTTGAAATTCTTTTATTATAGGGAATAAATAGTTTTTTTTATTAGAAAAATAATTTTAAAGTACTATATCATAATAATTTGAAATGTCCATTTATTTCAAAAATTACTTCTAAAATGGTTTAGTGAAAACCATACTCGAAAACAATGAAAAACAAGAAAGATAACTCAAGACCGATAACTTGAGTTCAATACAAAATCAATTCAAATTTAACTAAAAATCAATTCGAATTCTATATAAATTTGAATTTCAAATTCTCCAAATATAGCTAGCCTATTGATAGGCATCATAGATCTCAAAAATCTCAAAAACATCATCAAAACCGAAAGAGAATCAGAGTATAAATGAGCTAATACAATTCTAAGGTCAATGTTTGTTGTTGTTGTCATCTTATTCTCAGGACATCAACTTATAACCATAATTTCGACCAAGCAAACTTCAAAATTACAGAAAATATAATGAAAAAAACTTGCAGCACATGATTTAAGCTTTGCGAAACATCTAAAATTATCAAAATCGGATCAAAAAGGAAGAAGTTATGGCTAATTTAGTTTCAGCCTTATGCACAGAGCAAATATTGATTTTGCTCTCGGGATTACAGTAGAAAAATTCGATTTTGTCATAGCTAACCTCAAAATTACACAAAACACAAAACATAAAAGTTGTAGCACATGAATTAAGAATTTCGAAACATCTAAAATTATCAAATTGGATCAAAAACAAAGAGGTTATGGCTAATTTAGTTTTAGCCTTAAGTACAGAGCAAATATTGATTTTGCTCTCGGGATTACAGTAGAAAAAATTCGATTTTGTCATAGCTAACCTCAAAATTACAGAAAACACAAAACAAGAAAGTTGTAGCACATGAATTATTCTTTACGAAATATCTAAAATTATCAAAATCGGATCAAAAACGAAGAAGTTATGGCTAATTTAGTTTCAGCCTTAAGCACAGAGCAAATATTGATTTTGCTCTCGGGATTACAGTAGAAAAATTAGATTTTGTCATAGCTAACAACAAATTACAGAAAATACAAAACAATAAAATTGTAGTACATGAATTATGCTTTTCGAAACAACTAAAATTATCAAAATCGGATCAAAAACGAAGAAGTTATGGCTAATTTAGTTTTAGCCTTAAGCACAGAGCAAATATTGATTTTCTCTCGGGATTACAGTAGATAAATTCAATTTTTTCATAGCTAACCTAAAAATTACAGAAAACACAAAACAAAAAAGTCGTAGTACATGAATTAATCTTTCCAAAATATCTAAAATTATCAAAATTGGATTAAAATCTAAGAAGTTATGGCTAATTTAGTTTCAGCCTTAAGCACAGAGCAAATATTGATTTTCTCTCGGGATTACAGTAGAAAAATTCGATTTTGTCATAGCTAACCCCAAATTACAGAAAACACAAAACAAGGAAATTGTAGCACATGAAATAAGCTTTTTGAAATATCTAAAATTATCAAAATCTGCTCAAAAGCGAAGAAGTTATGGCTAATTTAGTTTCAGCCTTAAGCATAGAGCAAATATTGATTTTGCTCTCGGGATTATAGTACAAAAATTCAATTTTTTCATAGGTAACCTCAAAAAAACAGAAATCTCAACAAATTAAATTTTTAGTATATGAAATAAGTTTTCCGGAATGACTAAAATTATTAAAATCCGATCTGTGGTTCAAAAGTTATGGCTGTTTTGCTAACAAATTCAAACTCAGCCTGATTTGTTAAAGACAGAATCGGGCTTCTGTCTTCAAACTCATTTCAGGTCAAGTAAATGGAAGAATTTCGAAATAACCATAAGATAAATTTCATCGCATTGAATCTAATTTCTAACCTAAAAAGAATGAACGATTTCGGATCGTTATGCACCAATATATCGTTGTTTTACTACAGCGATTTTCATATAAAATTTTCAGCAAACAATCATTGGATTTATTTAACACATACAATCGATTCACAATCAAATTGAAAGCAATTCAATTAACAACCATCTAATTCAATCCAAATAACAACTAAAAATCACATATATGGATTAGAGATAGCAACTGTGAGTTGTACATAACTCACCTTTTATTTTCCTATAGCTTGCTAAATCCTTTTTTAAGCCCTGCTAACCTCTTATCTTCTCCAAAATCACCTAAAAACTCAAGAACAAAATTTGGACAGCAAGCAATTTGATCAAAAAGGGGATCAAAATCATTCTTTTAGAGTTCTAAAGGATAGAGATAGAGTTTAAAACACTTACTCAACATTATTGGACAAAATCCCTTTGATTTGACCTTTGAATTTGGAAATTAGGAACTAGGGTTTTAAAGCTTTGAGAAGGAGGAGTTTAATTTTTGGTTTTCTCTTTTCTGACTTTAGAATGAAGGTGAATACATGATAAGGGGAGGTACTTTCTCTTATTTGCACTAATGGATCAAGAGAGTTAAGATAGGGATCCACTAACCAGGTGTTGCTAATTCTCCTAAGTGTTACTAATATTTGTTTAGTTCTATCATTAATAAACCAATTTTTTTCTAACAATGTTTTAAAAAAAATTATTCACTAATTTCTCAGATTTGACAAACCAAATAACCATTTAAAAATTGCATTTTAACAAAAACTCTCAATATTAACACTTTACTCTAAACACCAAATTCAAATAATTGATTTTATAATATTTCAAAATGTTAAATTGAAATTCTTTATTTAGGAAATAAAAATTATTCCTTAAAAGATCCAACCAAATATTCTTAAAATATGTTTTAGTTACTCAATTAAATTTCACAAATAATAAATTTAAATTAATCATTCCTAATTAAATTTAATTAATTAGTGAATTTACACCAGGGTTGTTACAGATTCCCCCTTACAAAAATTGCGTCCCCGCAATTTTCTAGAAAAAGAGCCGTAAACAACACAAAAATTCAATTGACAAAGGATAAAAGATATGCTCGAAGCTCAAACCATTCGTACTCCCAACATAGAATGGTCGAAAGAAATAAGGAAATACTCAATTGGTTACTGCAATGGCCCATCATATGCTAATACAGTGATTAGCAAACTATCGAATTTTCCAAGTATCTCGAAAGAATTTCGAACATACCACGTCTTTGAATCAAAACTCAATAAAATGCTCAATAAGTAGTCAGTCGAAAATGATTGATTTCAAATAACTCCACGATTAAAGCTGGGATCAAACTCACTCAAACCTAAACTCTAAGCAATAAAGAAGATCATCAATAAGCTTTCCGTATAAATATATGGAAATAGCATCCTCACAACATGGTAGACACAACAGACACGATTGATAAATCACAAGATGGCTTCTTACAAGGCCACCAACTCGAACGACCATGAAAAATGCACGTCGTTGATAATAGCTCAAAGATAGAATATACTCAAGAACAAGGATATAAGCTCAAATTACTTTTCAATCCAAGATATTTAGAATTTATAAATCTCAACATCTTTTAAATTTCAAATCTCAATTTTCAACATTTGAAAATTTTCAAACTCTTTACTATATTACTTAGTAAGTAATTTAAAACACAAATTAAAAGTCCAAATTTCTTCTCTTACTTCAAAATTAATTTCCAAAGAAATTTGTAAATCAATAATAATATTCCTCAAAATAAATTAAGGGTTACTCTTCTATTAAACCACTTAAATAGTTTTTAAACCAATCTTCCAATTTTCTTATTATACTCTTCTCTTAAAACATCCGATGTATATAATATAGATTCTAAAATCTCAAAATATACTTCCAATAAAATATAGCTCAAGAATATTCTCATTTATTCTCATCTTTATAATTTCAAAATAAATAAAAAATAAATGGCATTGCCTTGCCCTTGAATCTCTAATAAATAGATGCATCCATTGGCTGTAGAGTCGATCGAGTGATCAAAACTGCCTCGCCACCCTGTTACTCATCTCTAAAATCAATGGTTGCAATTACCATTCAAAAATAAATTTCATATATAATCACAAAATATTATTTTCAAAATCTCAATTTTTAAAACACAAACCATCGTGTCTGATTGTCTCATCATAGCATTTAGGAGATTCCTATCGATAACATTGATTAGGCGTGTCGACCAGAACTCTTAACTACTCGATGGATAATCCAACACTCTCAAATTATTTCTATGAAAGAATACAACTCATATAAATATATTCTCAAAACATTCTTTAATTTTTCTATAAAATATCTCAAAAATCGAATTTCTCTTTTTAAAACTCATATTTATATAGCTTCAAAAATCAAACCAAAAAACATTAAGAGAATGCATCGAGATATTCCTAGAATATTCGATTCACAAAATCAACAACAGGTGATGGAGTGTTCGTCAACTCCTACAAGATGATGAGCCACTCTTGAAAATCATCAAGATACAGGATAAGCAAGATATTCTTCTCGAAGGAGAAGAAGCACATAAACAACAAAATCTTTACTTCAACAAAGTAATGCTACAAAGGATAACACCGATTGAGTATCCGAAAAGGATAACTCAAAGAAATTATATGATAATATCAATCAAACCCGAACAATCTAGAAACTCACCTCATTCTTTAGTGGATGTCCTCGTGGGAGGATAGCCGAAGGCTAAAATCCAAGAATAAGGTTAATTCAACACTCAATTGCCCGATTGGATATCAAACCCAAACGGACTCATCAATACTCAACAAAGTCACCTTGACTGGAATTCGAGATATATCATCAACATCTCGATACTCAAGAGTGAATTTGGAAACTTTGATATCATCATTAACATTCCAAAGTGATAGAAATAATAAACCAATCAAAATAGGAAACCTAAATATACAATAGGATCCTATAAAACAAAGGATTGGACTTAATATCAAATAGGTCAATCCTTCTAAAATCAAATGCATCTCAAGGTTATGTGTAACAAACAAATACTCACAAAAGCATCATCAAATAAAAATCTCATAATGCTCAAAACGAGCCAATCGTTGTGGATCCCCTCAATACGATTCACAACTCTCAAAGGAACACAACAAGAATATTTAAAGGAATCAATAAGCTTCATTGATACGAGCTCACTTGCGTCGACAAAAATAAGAATCGAATAATCCCAAATAAGATTATTCATAAGATAAGATAACGTCCAACTCAATTATGGAATACTACAGAATACAATATATATTCCTAGACATATTCCATCTCAACATATCCCAATACTCAAAAAAAGAATCAAAGCACGATTCGAAAATAAGCCCGAATAAAGGACAATGATTCACTCGTATTGTACTTCGACGTATCGTGATATACGTACTGTTTTATGTTTAATCTACTATGTTCTGACCACAGTTCTGATACCATGCTGTAACACCCCACCCCGAGACCCACCTTAGCAAAGAGAATTAACGAGTAATTCCGTCTACTAAAGCGGTGAATAGGGCTGGTTAAGGGCGATCATCTATAACTTTGTCTTGAACATCTACTGAATACGTCGATAAATGCAATATAATTTTTTTATTTTCTATCTCAATGGATCGACATACATAGTAAACGCTTAATCCAAAACTATAGGTGGCTAACGGATCTATCAGAACAAAATACAATAACTAAATGTAAAGCACATCACAGAACAGTAATCGATATCATATATATACATATACACTGATACATGTTTAGTACAATACAATATGAATACAAATAAAGGTGGTATTCAACCACACCATATATACCGAATCAAATGTAAAATACATCAGAGTATGCGAAAGAACATAAATTTCTCAAGAGAAAGGAGAGCTGATATCCAGCATCAACTTCAAGCTAAGTCCAATAGATGATACCTGAAACAACTCGGTCTGACCCGGGTATAAATACACGGGTCAGCCTAACTACACAAATCAGTCGATATCGATAATATGAAGCGGAGTGGATATAGTGATAATTCTTCTCGAATGAGGAGAAGGATTAGATAACTCATAGCTCAATACTTAAGTAACAAACGCTACGTAAGTGACTAAATACCTCGAAAGAGGTGACTCAAACTCAATACTCAAATAAAACACGATTGCCTCATATCATCGGCGATAATCCATAATGAACTCAAATCAACTCATATAAAACTCAAACCAAACTCAAATGGTTCAATGTACCATTACTCCACAAAGGAGAAAACTCATCTCAATCACAAATAGAAGTCATGAAAGCAACACAAGACAACTCCATAAGAATGTGAGATCTCAAACTCATAAGTAAGCCAAGGCGGCTAAATCTCACACACACATCTCAATCTTAAAAACCCTTGGAACTCGATACGAATTCAAACTCATAAAATTTCAAACTTAATAAGAATTAGATGCAAGTTCAAAACCAAGAAAATCTTAACACTAATGTGCCAGAAACGTCAAACTCAAAACTCAAAGGAAAAAAACCCGGATTGGCCAGATCCTTGATTACAATGCCTAAACAATGCTGCACGTGCTAAACTCAGACGGCCGAAGCCTTAGACAAGGTCGCTAACACCTCCCAAAGCAGTTCGTCCTCATGACAAGGTCACTGACACCTTTCTAAGCCGTTTTGTCAGCCTTTTATTTTCCTATAGCTTGCTAATCATCTTTTAAGCCTTGCTAACCTCTTATCTTCTCCAAAATCACCTAAAAACTCAAGAACAAAATTTGGACAGCAAGCAATTTGATCATAAAGGGAATCAAAATCATTCTTTTAGAGTTATAAAGGATTGAGATAGAGTTTAAAACACTTACTCTACATTATTGGACAAAATCCCTTTGATTTGACCTTTGAATTTGGAAATTAGGAACTAGGGTTTTAAAGCTTTGAGAAGGAGGAGTTTAGTTTTTGGTTTTCTCTTTTCTGACTTTAGAATGAAAGTGAATACATAATAAGGGGAGGTACTTTCTCTTATTTGCACTAATGGATCAAGAGAGTTAAGATAGGGATCCACTAACAAGGTGTTGCTAATTCTCCAAAGTGTTACTAATATTTGTTTAGTTCTATCATTAGTAAACCAATTTCTTTTAATAATGTTTTAAAAAAAATTATTCACTAATTTCTCAAATTTGACAAAACCAAATAACCATTTAAAAATTGCATTTTAACAAAAACTCTCAATATTAACACTTTACTTTAAACACCAAATTCAAATAATTAGTTCTATAATATTTCAAAATTTTAAATTGAAATTCTTTATTTAAGAAATAATAATTATTCCTTAAATAGATCCAACCAAATATTCTTAAAATATTTTTTAATTACTCAATTAAATTTCACAAATCGTAAATTAAAATTAATCATTCATAATTAAATTTAATTAATTAGTGAATTTACACCAGGGTTGTTACAATTCACCTCAAAGAGCACGAGAAACTAAGTCTGGATGTGTTCGCTCTATGAATTCTCTAGATTCCCAAGAACAATCCTTGGGATTTGAAGACTATTGAACTTTCACAAGAGGAATATCCTTATTTCGAAGGCGTTTGACCTCCGTAGCAATGATTCGAATTGGATGTTGCTCATAAGTCAAATTAGGTGAAACTTCAATTTCTTCCACAACACCGGGCTCAAGAATATAATCGGAATCTTGAAGGCATTTCTGTAATTGAGAAACGTGAAACACGCCATGCATAGCAGAAAACTGAGCCGGTAATGAAAGGCGATAAGCCACAGAACCAATACGTTCGGTGATGGGAAATGGGCCAATATATCGAGGTGCTAATTTTCCTGATCTACTGAAACACACAACACCCTTCATAGGTGAAACACGAATAAACACAAGATCTCCTACATAAAATTCTAATTTCCTTCTTCAGTTATCGGCATAGGATGTTTGCCTACTTTGAGCTTCTTTCATCTTATGATGAATAAGATCAATCTTTTCTATGGAATCACGAATAAAAACTAGACCTAAAACCAGCTTCTCACCGGCCTCAAGCCAACAAGAAGGAGATCGGCATGGCCTTCCATAGAGTGCCTCAAAAGGTGCCATACCAATACTAGATTGGAAGCTATTATTATAGGAAAACTCAACAAGAGAAATACGATCTTCCCAACTTCCACCAAAATCAAGAACACATGCACGAAGAAGATCTTCAAGAGTTTGATTCACACGCTCCGTTTGTCCATCGGACTGAGTGTGATAAGCGGTGCTAAAATTAAGCTTCGTTCCCAAAGCTTTTTGAAGACTCTTCCAATATCCACTAGTAAACAATGGATGTCACGACCCGTCTTCCACTACCCAGAAAGACGCATCATGAATTAAGAAAGAAAGGAATAGAGGAAGAAAAGAAAGAAGAGAAAGAAGAAACAACACTAGAATCTCAACAGCGGAACGAATAAATTATATTAATAACATAAGTATTTACATAATATACAATACCAATCAGAGATACACAACATACACATCACATATACTAGACAGTTATAAACATCTGTCTAGTATTTACAACTCAATACAATCACAACACAGAGAACACACAGCGGAACTATATATCTACAACGCAGACGCCTCCTGCTCCATTACTCCACCATTATTCATCAAAGCTAACCTGAATCTCTTGACTACTCGTAGAAATTTGAGTACCCAAGAGTTTAAGAAAACAAAGATAAACTACGGGTCGGACATGGGTCTGGTGTGAGTAACAGGTTAAGGTTGCTTAACTTTAAAAACCGTTTGAAAAGAAAGGTATCACGTAAGACTTCCCACACATAAACAAGGAAAAGTTTTTACCTTACGCTAACCAAAACATTTGATAGGAAATCCGATGATATTATAATAGTGTCTAGGTTTTCAAGTAAATATGAAATAGCCGAAATTGTTACATCTATTAAATTCCAGTTACTAGCCACAAAAGTGGGTAAAACAATCAAAACCGTTGGCACTTATTGGATTGTGGATTCCATACAATGGCTGGGCTACTGGGGTACCGCCCGTCACAGTACGTGGCCTAGATCACCGTACCGAGGAGTACTCCCACTCCCCTGCAACACAAGGCAGGAACCATTCCTTACTGAACTGTTTCGAACAAGACAACCCCGCAGTTGTTTGCAACCAACTGCCCACACAGCCGAATATAAAGGGACTTCTAGACAGGGATCAATCTCGCTCTCCAGTGGGAGCTACCCACGAAGCCTTGCTGCACCTCCCCTGTTTTAGCCATTCCCGATTGATGAGGCTTGAGGCTACGATTACCTTTAGAGAACATAACACTTAGAATGCTCATCGTCCACCTGACGATGTTCTGAAAGCATTTAATCCATACAAGTTCTTTACGGGTTCGAACGAAACCGAAGGCATTATCTCGTTACACTCATTTTGGAACCACCCTCAGAGTTAACGACAATAATCCTTGCACTCTGAATCACCATCTCGAATCTATAAGCACTATTCCGTCAACTCATTACGGAATCACCCACAGAGTTATACTGACGTATAGCCCTTACACCTCGAGTCTTCACAAAGCCCCATTTGGATTTACGACCTAACGTTATTTGGAGTCGATGTGGTTTTCGGATATCCAAATATGGAAACCCGATCCCGGTCTCATCGAAATCCAAAGCGTGTCTTTTAGGGCCAAGTTGTTTTAAAGTTTAAAACAATTCAATTCAATATTATCTATATACACACAGATAGATAATTCTCAACATCATAATAGATAATCAATATTATCATTACGACAGATAATCTATATTATCAACTCAAACAAATAATTCATATTATCAACTCAATGCAACCATAGCATCCAAATCATTCAACATCATTTATCTCATATCTGAGATCTCAACCATTCAGGGTAATAAATATCAATCATCATTCATAAGCAATGACTTATTAAACCACCATCCTATAATTAATTTAAAATGAATTAAATTAATTACTTCTTCCTTAATTAATTTAAAATGAATTAAATTAATTTCTTATCCATATAAATCTTGCTTACACATTGCTTAATTAATTACTCTTATCAAGTTACCCTAATTAATCATCTTGATTAATTATCCTTTAATTACATTCAAGTAATTAACCTCTAATTAATTTCACAAATTAATTATCCCAAACCAAATTCAGTAATTAACCTGTAATTACTTCATTCATTAATTAATTATAATTAATTACATTAATCCTTAATTAATTACATTAATTAATTCCTTCATTGATTGATTGTTCATAATTAATCAATCCTTAATTATATCATTAATTATATAAATTAATGATCTCAAATTATTTTATTTAGAATAACATCATTAAATTAATTATCAATTATCTCTATTGATTAATCCTTCTTGATTAATCACATTAAGTAATTAATTACATTAAATTAATTATATCTTTTAATCATTCTCAAATAACTTAATTATCAAAACCTAAATTAATTACACAAAGTAATTAATTATTAACTACTTACTTAAGTAATTAAACACACTAATAATAATCACACAAAGTAATTGGCTTCCAAAACTTCTTCCATTTACATCTAGTAATTTATTTCCTTAATTACACTACTAAGTAATTTTCCATTTTTAATTATATTTGTAATTACTTCTCAAATCAATCAATGGTTAATTTAAATTAATTAAACTTAATTAATTAACTTAATTAATCAAAATAAACTCAATTAATTACAATCAGTAATTAATTCCCTTAATTACTTCATTAAGTAATTCACTTAAACAATTCAAATGATTATTAATTAATCCAATTAATTATTAAAATTAATTACATTAATTAATTATAAAATAATATTAAGTTAATGACCTTCATTAACCAGTAACAAAACTTTAATTACTTTTCCAAAGTAATTAATTGAATTAATCAATATTAATTCTTAATTTATTTATAAAACTCATTAATTAATTCCTAATTATTAAATTAATCAAGTGAAAATTAAAACTTAAATAATTATTAATTACTTGATTAATTCAATTCATTAATTAAATTAAATTAATCAAATCTTATTTAAATTAATTTCTAAATCATACTTTAATCAAGTTTAATTAACTTCTTAATCCTTTTAATTAATTAAATAAAACCCTTAATTACTTAATTAATTAACCCAATTATTAATTAAATAAATAAATTATAAACTTAATTACCTTAATCAAGTAATAAATTATTAAGTTCAAATGAAAATCATTAATCTCATTAATGATTAATTATCATTATTAAAGAAATTTAAAAACAAATTGCTTTTAAATTTTTCTTTAAATTCCATTTTAAATTAAATTTTAAAAATGAAATCAGATTTAAACTTTAAACAAGATTTTAAGTATTTAAAAACTCTTTAGTTTTTACTTTAAAGAATCACTTACCCTTTAAAGTAGTTTTAAAAGAATAGTTTAACTTTATCCCATATTCAAAATTAACAAATTTAAAATACCTTAAATAATTCAAGTGATATTGAACATATAATTTCAAATCTTATTTATATTACAACCAAAATTCAAATCATGTTTTCAGATTCAGGTTCAAAAATTTAAATTTAAAATCTTGTTTTAAATTTCATTTCAGATTTATAAAAACATATGTTATACATACTAAAATATTCAAACTAAATTTTAACATTTGAATTTATCAACCTATTTTCTTTTTGAAACTTTCAGATTCAAATTCAAATTTGAATCCAGGATTCTAAATTCGGATTTAACTTAGAATTTAAATCTTGTTTTAAAAACTTATTTTCAGATATATAATCACTTTATAAAAACTGTGCAGGTTTTATTATTTAATTAAATACTTTATTTTATTACTGCAAATTTATTCAAAATCTGGAATTCAAATCTGTTTGAATTCATACTTAAACTTTCTTCCAATCTTGTTTTAAATTTTATTTCCAGGTTTAAAAATTTCTTTATACAAAAACTGCGCAGGTTTCAGTTTAAAAAAAACAATTCATTCCTGCAAATCTTGTTTAAATCAAAATCTGAAATTCAAATCTATTTGAATTCATAGTTTAAATCCTGCTTTAAGTTTAGATTTAAACTTGCTTAGCTTTCTTTTTTTTTAAGATTTAATTTAGTTTTAAAATTTGAAAACCTGGAACAGTTCAGGTTTCAGAAAACTAAACACTACATAAAAAAAACTACCCGAGCCAAAACTATCCTACTTCGGGTCATCTTCCACTTAACTTCGAGTCACAATCTCAGATTACTCGGGTATTCCCCGAGACACATTCCCTATAATTCCCAGAAACCAATCCCACAGCCAAAACCTGGAAACCACAGTACAACCCAAACCCCTCACCTGTCAACGGCAAATTCACATCACTCCGACCATCGTTCAAGCAACAATTCCGGTCACTTCCTCCTCTATGGCCCAGCAACCAAACCCCAGAGTTGCTAGGCACCCGATCTATCCTAGTGGCTATGATGATCGAATTCTTTTCTTGTTTAAAAACTTAGGGTTACAGTAAAAACCCACTCCTTAGCTAATTCAAAAATTAATTCACCAATTAGTAAATTTTTGTGAATTGCCTGATCCCTCTTCTTCCTTCATAAGAGAATTTTCAAACCCCCTAATGTCCAATATCAACAGAATTCATCAAAGTTACATTTTCCAAATGGAAGTAAACTGTCCCTGAAATCTTAAACCATAAATTGTTTTTCCTGAGTTAAAAATCATGTTTTTAAGAACATTTTCATGTCACAATCTAAATTCAATAAACTAAGGAATTTATGTTTAAACAATTTCAAGTTTACTGAACACTTTGGATTTCAAAGAAAGTTTGGGTTTAATTTACCTTATTAAATTTTTATGCTTCAGATTTATGTTTAACAACCCAGTATGTTTGTAACTTAAAACATAAACATGCCATGATCCAGAGATAGGTAAAAATATGCAAAACTGAGTCTTAAGCTAGAAGCAGAGGATCATAGATAGACATGCACACATTTTACCCCAATATCTACAGATTATTCTTAGATATCTATATATAAAGAATCTTACTGATCACCATTCATGATTATTCACAGAAACAAATCATGCAACCATATTAACTTAAATTATTAAATCAAAAATGTTACTCACCTTAAATCTGAAGAACAGAGCAGCATTGAAAGCCTGAATCTTTAAATAAAAAAATTGAATTGCTCCTTGACCCAAAATTACATGGATGCAGGCTTGGTCTTTTAATTATTGAAAAATGCAGATATTTGTTCTATAGTTTGCAAATCTGATTTCAGGTTGCTTGTAGAGAAAGAATTTCATATTTGAATTTTACTTGCATGCTGATGGTTTTCCAAAGGAAGAAAATGCAGGGATTGATTTACTTTGAGTTTTTGAAAATGCAAACAATTGCCTTTTTAAACTGAACTACAGGTTGCTTGCTTTTCAAAGCAGAATATAGGAAAATGCAGTGTTTTTGATTTGAGAATGACCGGTTTGTTGCTGGAAATTGACATGCATGTTTGAGTTGCTTACTTAATTTTGAACTGGAATGCTTCCAGGTTGAAGAAGTGAACTGGAATTGTAGGTTAGAGTTTCAGATATGTTTTGGTTAACAGATGATCTCAAACTTGCTTTATTAGCCTAGAATTTGAAAAGAAAAATTTAGGAGGAGAAGATAATGTTATAAAAGGCTGAAATGTTTTAGAATAAAATAAAATAAAATATAGAATCAAACATGACACTTGTAGAAAACTATACATTTGTCACTTACCTTAATTAACAAATTAACACATGTTATTAGATAACTTAAGATATTAACACATGTCTCTTATTTAATTAGTTATATATTTAGATGTTTATAAAGGGTTTTTCTTAATTTATTTTATACTTATGTGAATATATATGAATTCTCTATTAAAAGTAAATGTAAATAAAACAATTAATAAATCAAAACTTACACAAATGTTTTAAATAATTAATTAATTTGGGTTTCAAAATAAAATTTCCAAATTCATATTGAACCTTTGAAATCCAATTTAGTATCAATTTATTCAAATTAAAAATGAAGATTCTATTTTCCTATTTTAATTCCTTTCTATATTCTTGAAAAATAGAATATTTATTAATATGGTTTAAAATAACAAATTTATAAATTTTATATGATTTATAAAGAAATTATAAATTACTTTTATATTTAAATGAATTTAAATCATATGTTATCTTATATTTTAAACTTATATAAAATATACTCAATTCAAATTTAATCAAATAATATTTCAAAAAGAAATAAAATCAACTTTTATTTAAATTTAAAACAAAAATTAAACTAAGACAAATTTTAAACAATTACATTTATTATCAAACCATATAGTTATTAATTTAAATAGATTTTTAAAAGCTAAATACTAATTTAAAACATAATTTACTAATTACCCAATATTTTATTAGAATTTAAAAACAAACTTCATTTATTTATTTTCATGTAAGTTAAATTCCAAACAAAGATAAACTATAATATATATACAAATATATATATACATTATAATTTAAACATTTATTTTAGGATTTAAAAGATAAAATCACAAACTAAATATTATACATTCAGATTATTAAATCAAACATATTTTATTAATCAATATGGTCAATATCAATTTAATTGTATATAAAGATCATTAAATTGATATTGTCTAAAATTCCGGGATATCACAATGGATCACGATCGCTAACAATAGAAGGAGGAATTCCATGTAATCTAACAATTTCTTTAATAAGAGTTTGGCCAAAAGAGGCACGGTCTGATTCGACCAAACGGGAATAAAATAGGCGGATTTTGTAAGTCTATCAACTGTCACCCATAGGCTATCATGACCTGAACGAGAACGGGGAAGGTCGTCAATAAAATCCATGGAAATTTTGTCCCACTTCCAAATTGGAATGTCTAAAGGTTGCAATAACCCACCGGGCCTTTGATGCTCGGCCTTAATGAGTTGTCAAGTCATGCATCACTTAACAAAGTTAGCAATATCGGATTTCATTCCATCCCAATAATAAAGTCTCTTCATATCCGTGTACATTTTGCTACTACCGGGATGAATGATAAATTTAGAATGATGAGAATCCTCTAAAATATCTTTACGAAGATTACCAATATTTGGCACGATAAGTCTACCAAATTTTTGAATGACACCACGAGCATCAATAATAAAGTCTTTCAATCCTTCAGTATCTATTTTATCCCTACAACGTTGGCTAAGAAGAGTCAATTCGGGATCTAACTTTTGAGCTTCAAGGATGCGGTCTAAAAGAGAAGGATGAGCCTCAAGACTACATAAAACAAGAGATGCACATAATTTGGATTCAGGATCTCGAATCTCACAAGTGGATAAAGTCTCGAGATCATTCCATTCAGATATCTTCATAGAAACAACCACTAGTTACTTATGACTAAGTGCATCGGCAATGCGATTTCCCTTTCCTAGAGTGTAAAGAATATCAAGATCATAAGATGCAAGGAATTCACGCCAACGTGTTGACGCAAATTAAGTTCCTTTTGAGGAAATAAATACTTCAAAGATTTATGATCGGTATAGAGAATAAATTTCTCTCCCAAAAGATAATGACGCCAAATTCGAAGGGCGAAAACAATAGCCGCGAGCTCTAAATCATGAGTGGCATATCTAGTCTCGGCAGGCTTTAATTGCCTAGAAGCATAAGCAATAACAGTTCTCTTTGCATAAGAACGACACCCAAACCAACGCGACTAGCATAGGTATAGACAATAAAATCTTGGTTCCCTTCGGGAATCACAAGAATAGGAGCATCCGAAAGGAGTTCTTTTAATTTCTGAAAAGAAGCCTCACATTTATCCGTCCAAATGTATTTAACTCCCTTCTTTGTCAAGTTACTAAGAGGCACGACAATTTTAGAAAAGTCTTTTATGAACCGACGGTAATAACCCGCCAATCCAAGAAAGCTAAGAATCTTCGTCACACTCTCCGGTCTCCTCCAATTTTGAATCGCTTCAATCTTTGAAGGATCCATGGAAATTCCAGATTTGGAAATAATATGACCGCGAAACTTCACCGAGATTGCCAAAAGTGGTATTTAGAGAAAATTTCGTTCAATTGATTGCTCCTAAGAGTTTCCAACAGAATCCGAAGATTCTTTTCATGCTCTTCCTTGGTTTTAGAGTACAGAAGAATATCATCAATAAAGATGAGAACAAATCGATCGAGGAAGTTTTTGAAAATTCAATTCATAAGGTCAAAGAAATAAGCTGGAGCCGTTAAACCAGATGGCATAACAAGCCATTCATACAATCCATAACGAGTACGGAATGATGTCAAAGGAATGCTATCCTTTGAAATACGAAGCTGATGAAAACCAGTTGCTAAGTCTAATTGTGAAAAGACTCTAGCACCACTAAGTTGGTCGAATAAATCATCATTCCGAGGTAAAGGATATCTATTCTTGATAGTAAGATCATTAAGCTTGCGGTAGTCAACGCAAAGCCTAAGTGTACCATCGGATTTCTTCACAAAAATAGCAGAAGCTCCGCAAGGAGAGGAACTAGAACGAATAAATTGCTTCTCTTCCAATTCGGATAATTGTTTGCACATCTCCTCGTTTTCTTTATTAGACATGCGATAAGGAGGACGAGTAATAGGTAAAGCTCCAAGGATTAGATTAATTCTGAACTCAATTGCTCGCTTAGGTGATAATCCTAAAACGGGCTCAAATATGTCGGAAAATTCATGAACAACGTGAATAAGGGAAATGACATCTTCCTCATTATCATTATCGTCATCATGAGGATTTAAAGAATATAAAGATGCAGCCAAGTTGGAATCCGAATCTTTAAGAACAATGGAAATCCGCTTAACAGATTGAGGATATCGAAGATGAATAGTCCGCTCAGGACATAGGATATGGGCTTCATAATGGTTAAGCCAATCCATTCCCAAATTCATTCCGAAGCCCAAGTAACGCATGAAATGCAAATCGGCTCAGAAAGAATAGTCACACAAAATAATATTGGCATCTCTACAAAGCAAGCTGAGTGTCGCGGATCCACTGACCGGATTCGCAATTCTCAAAGAAGTCACTAAAGCAACAACACTTAAGGAAAAAGCATCAACAAGTTCTTTTGATATAAAAGAATGGTATGCATCCGTATCAAAAAGAACTCGAATAGGTTGATCACGAAACATAATAATGCCATCAAGGATAGAATGAGAAATACATTGACCACGAGAAGTGTTACTAGGAGCTTGTACAACATTTAGCTTTCCCTCCTTCTTGCTTTGAAGTTTGAGGCATGTAGATATATAATGACCCGAACTCTTGCAATAGCGACAAGCAAGGGGCTTGGAACACTTATTTGCATAATGGTCCTTGGAACCACAATTGTAGCATTGCCCACCACTAGAGGTAGAAGTCTTTGCTACCCGAGTTGCCTGTTTCTCTTTCTTGTTGGGGTAAGGACCTTTGAACTTATTAGGCCTCCTCTTGTTGTTGTTGAAGTTCGGTTTGGCACTTCCAACTTCAACATTACTCTCCCTATCTGCCTCTTCAAGTCGAAGACCGATATCAACAAGTTGATCGAAAGCAATTTTCAATTTCAGAAGTAATGGCTTCTTGAGATTCTTATTCAAGCCATAGACAAATCTTTGATTTTTCTTCAATGGGGTATTTGTACGCTCGACCCCATAATTAGAGAGGGATTCAAAAGATGCGACATATTCTACCACAGAAGATTCACCTTGAACAAGGTTTATAAAACGACGGGCTAAAGTCACTTTTTCCGCTTTTGGTACAAATTTCGATCGAAATCTTTCTCGGAATTGCTCCCAAGTAAGATCCACTTAAATAATTTTAGAAATCAGAAGCTCATACCAATCTAAGGCTCTTTCTTGGAGCATACTAGAAGCCACTTGGACTCGATGAAGATCAATAAGATTCATGCGAGAAAAGATGTGATCGCATGTTCTAAGCCAAGCTTGGACTTCAATGATGTTTTCGGTACCCCTGAATGGCTTCCCACCCAAGTTGGTATAATTACTGCACAAACGTGCAAACCTAGTGTGACGACCCGGCTTCCCACACCTAGGAAGACGTGTCATCAATAAGAAAGAAAGGGGTAGAAATAGAAAAGAAAAGAAAGAAAGAATAACAACATCAGAATCTCACAGCGGAATGGAATAAAATATAATATATCAACATAACTATTACATAGTTATATACATCAGAGTTATACGATATCATACAAACATGACTATCATATACATATCTATCAGAACATACATCTCAAATATCATGAACTAACTAACACAGCGGAGCTATATAGATAGCTACATGCGTCTGGCCTCCTGCTCCAACTCCTCCAGAATTCGTCAAAGCTACCTAAATCCCTTGGCTACCCGTAAAAATTTGGGTACCCGAATAGATTTAGGGTGAGTGGGCTCTGGAATAGGTCCGCCACCTTAAGCATTCTTTACAAGATCAAGAAGCTGTTGGACAGACATAAATACTCCATCCTGGGGAGTAGCACTAGATTGACCGGCGCTGGGACGGTCAGGTCTAACCATTTCTCTTCTTTTAGAAAGAAAGAAAGAAGAAGAAAACATTATTCTCAAAATGAATATTAAACAAATCTTGATTGATAAAACAAGGCATCATAGAGAAAATAGGATAGAACGTGTCCAATGACTCGAATAAAAATCCTAAGGCACGACTCCTAAGATGGACTTAGGACGATGATCCTTGTTAAATTATTCCACATTGTTATGAAGTTTGGCTCTGATACCAAGCTGTGACGCCCCACCTCTATATTCGCGCTAGCCAAGGACACTACAGAGTAATGCCGTCAACTAGCCTGAAGAATAAGGCTGTTGCTGAGCGACGATCCGTGTAATTGCTTTGTGCGAGCACCGATATGTCAGATAGTATAACATGCATTTCATTTCGAGAGAAAATACGACATGCCGATACAAACTCAAAGCTACTACACAGTGGCTATAATATCTCCAGAAACAAATAAAGAAATAAGCATAACACAAATCAATCACAGATATCCATATCACAAAGGCAGAAATAAATATGAATATAACACATAGAAGTGTATATCAGAGTAGTGGTCAAACATGATCCACAATATCACAAAGGAATAGATACAAGTGCTAGACAAAAGAATAAGTATACATCAAGGAGTCTCTACCTCTAATGTATACAAAACTAAACTACCAATCTAAAGTAGCTAGTCAAAAGTCAGATAATACTCCCAGATGAGAAGTCAAGTAGAAGCACCTGTAACATCTCGGTCTGACCCGAGTATTATTTGATAAGAAAATATTAAACGGATCAGTCTAGCTATAAATATCAGGTAAAATGATATAGAATAAGTGATATGACAAAAACGTATGATAACCATAAAGCCATACTGTGATATGCATGTAATTGAAAATCAACCAGAGATTAATCAATATCACAAGAATCTCCTCAAAGATCAAAAAGAATGTCATACTATTTATTTTTATTCATCAAGTCACAAATATTGGCAAACATCACAATGCGAATTGTAAAAGTTATTGAAACACAAATTCACCAATGCACAAATATTGATAGAACTTATCAATGTAATCACAAAAATTGGTGAAACACATATTCTAGAAACCATCAATAGAAAACCAGAAATCACAAAAAGGGGGAGGCCTATCACAAAATGAGAGCATGAAAAGTCACCAACACGTGTATCACAAAATGGAACGCTATTCCATGGTTGCTAACCATTAATTTTGAGCCGAAGCTCCACAAAACGGCTCGAAGACCATGGGTCATCACCGCACCAATTTTGAGCAGAAGCTCCATAGAAATGGGGTTTAATCTCCCTCACAGACAAAGAGACATCGTATATTGCTAGTCTAAATCACAAAATGATCATCATCGATCATCAAGAACTGTCTATTACACTAAGCTAGTAAATATACGAGTTTAGCTTCATGTCCCATAACCACTGGCTTAACTTAAATATTTATGAACAAACTATAAGTCTCCACTCGAAAATTGTCACAAGAGATTCAATCGAACAAGTCCAAGAATTTACCGACGAAGCAAAAGCAAGCATTTCATACCACTTGTTGGACTAAGCCTTTTAATTAGATTTCTCATACGAGTGAGGTAAAGGTTTGTGTATACTAATAGGTTGGAAAACGATTTTATAAACGATTTTGATATTAAAATAGTGTTGAAATCATTTTGATGAGAAAGTTTTGATATTTACTACTAGTATAGAAACCTTTGCGTTTTTAAAGTGACAAAGCACAAAAATGATTGTAGAAACAATCAATCACCAAAATTTCACGTTCAGGACATGGATTAAATCCAAAGAAATCGATTCCAAATCCATCAAAATGGATATACCCAAAAATTCAAAAATAGTAGTCATCAAGGTCGGTAATAAATGATAACAACAAATCGAAAAACCATGAATCGATAAAAATTGTAATTTCGAGCAAAATAGGCTAAATAGGTAAAAACAAGCAGGTCAGTCGACTAACTGCAAATGGCCAATCGACTGAACCAGAAACTTTGAAATTTCATTTCCTACAGTCAGTCGACTGATTACCGAGGCCAGCTGACTGATTGCAGGAAATAGAGACCTTCAGCCTCTGTGAACAGCCCCCGGAACATTTATTGGCTATAGCCAGTCAACTGACTGCAAAAGGTCGATCGACTGACTAGGTTCTGGGGCTGTTTTCGGCCTATGAAATGAAGAGTAAACTCTCTACGAATGCAATCGGACGAGCAACGGGTGCTGAGGGTTTGCGCCAATCGACAACCCAACCCTAAAGGCTCTTCGATGCATCACCATAAACATGTTCAAACACCAAAGTTAGGATTTTTAAAGATTTAACTTGAAAGCACAAAAAAATGGAATGTTCACCAATTCAATCCAAACCAAATACAAATGCACATGAATAAGTGTTAGGAACTCGTACCCAACAATCAAATACAGTTATAGACATAGATGTGAGATAAAAATCTCACCTTTTACACAAAAACACTGAAGAAGAAGCTATAGAGCGAGGTAAAAACAATCACTCCTCAATTCCAACCCAAGAAACTTGAATCTAAGTTTAAAAGAAAAACATTTACTAAATTAGGTTTAGGAATTTCTGAAATTGAAGGTAGAATGAGTTGGAGAAGAAGAAGAGGATGCTTACCAATAGCGTCACTTTGAATTTGGAGTTAGAACTTGGATTTACATTGGAACTAGGGCTTAGGAATTCTAATTCTTTTTCCCTTCCCCATTTTTATGAAAGCTTGAAGGTATTAGGAAATGAAAGTGAATGAAGAGAAGTGGGGGTTGAGCTAGAGTTAATACTTTAGGCTAACCCAAATGCAAAGTCCAAAGTGCAAAGGTCAAACTTTTAGCTAGCTCCAAACATATCGAAGTTTATACTCAAAAAGGTCGCAAACGGCGTTTTGAACTCAATGGAAGTGGTCCCGAGTCCTAATTCGACCGTATGAAAAAAGTAGCATTTCGGACTATAATCCGACTAACGATGGTGTATTAAATAAAATATTTAAATAGACAATCGTAAAATATGCGGGTTGTTACAGAATTAGATTTTTCAAAGATCTTTTTCGTGCTTGCGTTCTTGATTCTGGAGGATCTGGGGAAGATCATCTCTATCTTGTTGAACTTACCTATAACAATAGTTATCAGGTAAAATTTTGATCTTTTTGTCATCTTGTCTTAATTCTATTTCATTCTATCTTTTTCTGTGCTTTCCGTTGCTCATTTCTTTTCGGGGACGAAATGTTTTGAGTGGGGGAGAGTGTAACAACCATGTATTTTGTGATTATTTTAATTGTATATTTTGATTATTTTAATTGGATTTCTGATTTAAAACTTTATTTTATTTATGGATAAACTTTATTTTATTTATTAAAATGAATAAATTTTGTTATTTCAAATACAAACTTTGATTTTTATGTGAATTATAATTTCAAACCTGAATAAATAGAATATTTTCCAAAAATGTGAATTTTGGTCAATATGGTCAAACTTTGACTTTTAAATTTAAAACTTAAATATTTTAATTTTTTTAATTTTATCTTTTATTATGAAAATAAATTAAATTTTAAGAATATTGCTTTTCGTTTCGTTGAAATTCGATTAATATTGTGAAAGTTATGCTTTTTACAATATTGTGTATAAATTGTTCATTTAACGAAATTGTTTATTTCAATTTATATAAATAATATTTTTGTTTGTCAAATCATGTTTAAATTTTTGTACCATGTCATGTTATATATATTTTATTTTTAAACCTTTTGTTAGTGTAGTTATAATTTTCAAATGCTGATTGTATTTTTGTTTACAATTTTTAAATTCTAGTTCAATTTAATAGGTATTTTCTTATTTATTTTTAAATTTTCCTTAAAATATTTATTTATTTTCTTTTTCACTTTTTTTTGTTCAGCTTTTTATTTCTATTTACTGAATTTTATTAGTTTATTTTGATTTAAAAGAAAACAGAAATTTCAATACTAAAAAACCTTTCGTCTTCATATGATTTTTGATTTACTTTGACCCTTCATTTCATTTGTCTTTCCATTCCATGCTTTGACCGTCCTTCCCTATGCCCTAGCCATGTATCCTCAATCACATTTCACATGAAAAGGAAAGTTTCTTATCTCCTAAAACTCACAGCTTCAAAGAAAAAGGAAAAAAAAACATTTTGCTAGTGGCTTTTCTTTTCACATTTTCCCCTCTTCTTCATTGATTTTTGCTTCCTCTTCCCCTACCCTTGCTCGGCCTAGCACTCCAGTCCATCAGCTCCTTCATCCGCAACAGCCATCAGACCTCCTCTGACCAAAATTCAGGCCACGATCAATTGATGATGCAAACACTTCAACTTTGCACCAAACACTCCATAAATTGCTAAGTCGAGCCTATGTTTCACCCTAGCACCTTCATAGTTTGCTGCGGCCACCCACTTTGTCACCACCTATAGCAATTACATGACCTTTAGCCGTAGCTCTAGCTACTGTCCAGACCTGACATGACCTTAGCCGAGCCTAAATTGACCCATAGGCCAAGACTTGTTTGCCCAAAACTCCACCTACTTGCCTGGTTTCTTTTGTATCTCCTATGTTGCAATCACTACCCCTTCACTTCATGTTGTCGTGCTATCATGATGCCATAACCCGAACTTTAGGACATCATAGCCGAGAATATACTCCACTTAGGCTGAGCATTTGGATGTTTAAAAGCAAGGTCTAATTATTTTGTCCTTTGTTGCTTTTATTTCAATTGTGCCTTTTGTTATATATTCATATATACATTGTCTTGTTTTGGTTGTTGCATACAAGATGATACTTTGGCTTTTCACTCATTTTAGTCAATTGTCATGCTGTGTCGTGCCATATCATGCTTTTCTGGAATCTATTCGTGAAGTTTGATTTGCTAACTCCAGCTTGAAAAGGTGAGTCCTTCTCACTCTGACATTTTACTTATGAAATAGTGAATTGATGACAAGTGTTTGGTAAAGTAAAAATGTTATGCAAGTAAATGATGCTTATATGATATGCTATGCCATGTTATTACCATGTTAACCCTGTTAATTATCATCTGACATCTGATAAATGACATTGTATTGTGACATTGACATGTTAGTTTATATTGTTTTTGTATATGTTCACACTGCAAGTTCCCTGTTAAAACAGAATCACTATGGGTTGAAATGATACATACCCGAACAGACATTAGAATAGAAAAAAATCATTATGAGCTGAAATGATAGGCTTGAGTGATTTTTATTGTATTTTAATTAACTTGGGATTGTGGGTTTGAAATGATAGAACCCGGGTATTCTTTTTAAACTGTGGATTGAAATGATACATATCCGTATCACTTGACCTAGGTTAGAAATTTTTATACAGACCCAGTGGTATATGTTTAAATTATTTTTCTTAAGATACGTATTTTTAAAAGTATAAATTTTGATTTAAAAACATATATTTTATGATTTTAAGGAAGCCAAATAATAAGATTCAAATTATGAAATTTAAGTATATAAATTTGAAGTAAAAGTGATTTTGACTTTAAATTTTATTTTAAAATGTACGTAAATAATGGAAATTTAATTTAAAGTTTTGAAATGATATTTGAAGAAAATTGTTAAGTTTTATTAAATTTGTAAATTAATAAACAGTGAATTTGGCTTAACAAATGAATTGAATTTTTAATTATACATTTGATTTTAAATTTTATTGTGATAAATCATATGTTAAAATTATTTTAATGTGAAATATTGAAGTCTAGAAATATGATTTATAAATTTAAAATAGAATTTTTTTGAAGTTTTATTGTTTCCGAAAAGTTATAGTACAATCTGGAATTTTATTAACAGCATTTCTAAAATGATGTAGTTTATGACAGCACTTTAAAATGCTGTTGTTTTGAACTTTACTATGTTGGTAATAACTAAATATCTATTACGACATTTTATAAATGCCGTTATTCCTGAACTAAACTATTTGGAAACTATAAGCTACGATAGCACTTTAAAAATGCTGTCATTGTTATAGTTTGACAATGTTTTGAAATGTTATAGATTCTAACACTGCTTGAGTTATATTTTAATGTGCTAAATGATTTTTACTTTTGAAAATCGATTATTTGTGAAATATAAGGACTTTTGAATAAAATTTAATATTTAAATTTGAATTTTAAGGAATTTAAATTGAATTTGAATTTAAATAAGGTTTACTTGGTTATGTGTTAAAATGGAATGAAATGCAATGAGATAAATTAATTTTTGAATGGAAATTTGAAATGTATTTTGTAGCGATATTTGGAATAATAAATGAATGACATATTTGATTCTAAAATGATATTTAAATTTGAATATTTGAATTTAAATTCAAATAATGATTTGATAATGAGGTTTTGAAAGGATATGATATTTTGATAATTGAAATAGTTTGGAAATTATTTGATCTTTATTTTGATAAAGAATATGAATTTGAAATGATATTTGATAACTGAATATTTGAAGGATATTTGGTTACTTGTAATTTAAGTTTATTTAAATGATATTGGATTTATGAAATGAATATATCAAAACTAAGTAAAAATGAAGTTAAATTAGGATATGTGAAATTATAAAAATTAGTTTTGAAATATGGTATATTAAAGCTTTGAAATATATTAAAAATTGAATGGTTTATTTGGTGGATAAAATTTATATTTGAAATTGATAAGATTTAAAATGGTTTGTTGAGAAACTGAATTGAACCGAAACTGATGGTTTGAATTGAATTAAATTGTAAATTTGTAAATGTAATGAATTAAAGGAATGTTTCATGATTTCAAATGTATGATTTTGAAATGTTATGATTTCCAAAGTGTAATGATTCAACTATTTTGGTTTTGAAAGAGTTATAACTTTGAAAGTATTATGTTTTTTTAAAGTTGAATATATGTTTGAAATGGAAATGATATCGTATTGATTTGAATATAGTTTTGAGATAAAAATGGTTTGGTTTCGAAGTATAAAACTATTTTGAAAGGAATATAGTTTGAAATGAATGATTTGATTTTTGAAGTATAAACTATTTTAAAATGACTACGGCGTTATAATAACGTTTCATTGTTAAAGAGACCGGGATCGGAAGTTGTCATACTCTCTGCCAACTCCGAAAGCCACTTTAACAACCGTGTATACGGTGGAGATTCCAGAATGAAGTAGGATGTTGGCGACATTATTGAGGTATATTACGTAGACCCCACTCCCGTGAGTTGGCATAAGGTGGCTAAAACAGGAGCGATCTCGGGCCAAAATGGGTAGCTCCTCTGGTCGGACGCACTTCTTCGGTACTATACTCTTTTTTGTGGTTGATTTAATGGCCATCCTCTAATTTTCATTGGGAGTGTATGTGTCTGTGATCTATGACTATTTATTTACTGTATATTCTGAGATTTGCCAAATTTTATTTTCACTTGGTATTTTGAGGAATTCAAGTCCGACAAAGCGAATGCGAATGGTTGAAAATATCGGGTCGTTACGGTCGAAGGCGATCACAACCCAATGAATGGCTGTCGATGATTCGGCCAATACCGGACAGATAAGAATTCTATTAAAAAATGAACTGCATATTTGAATTGCGTTCATCGAGAGCTTCGAATCGATATATAATATGATATAGTTTGAGGAGTTTGAATTTTTCGATTTGGTTTTGAAATTGAATTGAGGGTTTATAATTTATAGCTTTACTGCCATGGAGAAAAGGGCAGACAGAAGTTGATGTACGTAGGAATAAGAAATAGAACAACTATTAGGGTTAGAATAGAACAATATATACTAACAAAGCCTGATAATAATTAATAACATATCGAACTGGTTCGAATTGACAATAACGACCAAAAAGGCCCGTTCTGCCTCCGAAACGAAAGTGGGTCATCCCATATATTGAAGTATATGTTTTCAATATTTTTAAACCTAATGGAACAGGTTCCAAGTCCAAATTCCATCGTATGAAGAAGTTATCTTTGAAATTAGCTTATTTCAAATTGATTTCTACACGTTTCGAGTCCGTACGATCAAACGACAAGTCCTATTGCTATGAAACTTGAAACCCTACAATAATTCACCATCACGGATCCGATAGAACTGGTTTGCTCGAAATCCGAGACAGTGGCCAAAATAGCTATTCTCATATTAATAAAATAATTTGTTATTAATTGATTAAATCACTTTTTAATTTCAAATCTTCTAATTAAAAGATTTTATCATTTTTGATTACTTGAATAATTACAATAATTTAAAACAAGCTTACGTATAATTTTATATTAATTATTACACCAATTACAGTGTTCAATTTCAACTGAAATTAAATCGAATTAAATATAATTTAATTCCAATAAATTGATTTAATTTGATTTCAATCTTTTTATTCAATCAATTATTACTCTATAAACATAGTTAACATTTGTTTCTATCTTATTGCACTAATATTCTACAATTATCATCTTTTACCATATTAGTTGCAGTATTTTAATTAAATTGAATTTTTGTCAATTTTATTAAAATTCAAAACCACGATAGATTAATTTATCTTTGTTTCACTCTTTTTATTAAATCAATTATTGCCTTGTAAATGTAATTAACATTTCTATACATTTTATTGCATTCACCTTTTACAGTTATCCCCTTAACTCATTTTACATTTAATTTCATTTAGTTATAATTGATTAAATAAATTGGTAAGAAATAACAATTTTCACCTTTTCTACATTTAATAACATTTGTAAGTTTATTATTTTCAAACAAATGTTATAACAACTTACACTATACTAATTCTATCTAATTATAATTTATTACACATTATTTCATTAATTAATCAACAGTTAAATTAGGGGTCGGCTATTTGAACACAAATTGATGACACAAATGGGAATACAAAAGATCTGGACCATCGGATCTTTTTGTCTTTACATGGAAGGTGGAATTCAAGGGGCAATCTAATGGTAGAGATCTCTTGTGTCACCAATTGTGTCACCAAATTATGTTTAAGTAGACTATTCCTTTAAATTATCAATTACTCTTTTAGCCTAATTATTAGTTAATACACAAATTATCACAATTAATTTACAAACTTTAACTAATTATAACATTTTAGTCATTTTAATTAATTGGGATTACATTTCAAGCGGTTATCAGTTAACTTAAATTATAATACTATTACATTTTTTTCTAGTTATATTCTTATGATTAAATCATAAATTTTATTTCTTCCAACATTATATCACAAAACTTTATTAAATTAACTATTTTTAATTATCGAAAATTATGGGTCGTTACCAATTTAGTAAACGCATGTGTCCCATACCACGTGTTCGTTCAAAGCTTTTAATTCAAGCAATTGAGTTGTATATTGACCTCATTCTTGGTTCTCAGCATGTTAGTCGTCCTCCCACGAGGATATCCACTAAAGAAAATTAGGAACTCTAAAAGATATTGCTGGAGCATGAAACCAAGCAAATCATTTTCTATATAATAAACAAGCCTCTTATATGATCTTACAAAATATTTTTGCTTATCTCAATAAACAGAATCCAATTACAATTACATCACTTTACAAAATCAAGTTTTCAAACAATTAACTATAAAGACTAATTGTGAAAGAGATTACTAATCTCTTTCATTATCAAAAGATAATTATCTATCCAAAATAAATTTCGGATTTAACGATTAGTTTTTAAATTGCTCTCACAATTTAAAATGATTGCATCTCAAGCCTTATTCCATTATTATATCTTGCACTTTTTAATATAGCATTTTATAAAAAATGAACTATTCAAATTTATATTTTCTCTTTATTATACAGAGTTTATAATTTTAAATTGTTCATTTATTATAAAATGCTATATTAAAAAGTGCAAGGTATAATAAAGGAATAAGGCATGAGATGCAATCATTTTAAATTATGAGATCTTAGGCAATGGATACTTGTTCTTAATGGCTAACTCGTTTGGCTTGCGATAATTGATGCAAAGCCTAAGAGTACCCTTAGATTTCTTAACTAGACAATCGTGGCACATCACAATAAAGAACCGGGCTGAAAGAATTACTTGGCTTCAAGCTTCAGCAATTGCCTTTTGATCCTCATTTCCTTGGTGGACATCCTCGTAGGAGGACGACTAACAGGCTGAGAATCAGGAATGAGGTCAATATTAAATTCAATTGCCTGCTTGGGTGGAAAACCCAAAACAAACTCAAATACATTAACAAAATCGCAACAAACTGGAATTCGAGATACAACATCATCATCTCGATACTCAAGAGCAATTTAAGATACTTCGGAATAACCACCAACATTCCAAAGAACAAGAGACAACTAATCAGCCGATTCAGGATACCTAAGATATAGGTTCCTTCCAAAACATAGGACTTGGGCTTGATAACACGCAAGCCAATCCATCCCAAAATCAAATCAAATCCAAGATAGTGAATAGTGTGCAAATTCACATGAAAAAGAACCCACAAAGGAAATACTCTCACACAACGTGCTAAGTGTTATGGATCCCTTCAATAAAATTTCCAACCCTCAAAGAAGTAACAAGACAAGAAACATCCAATGATATAACAAACTCCTTCGATACGAATAAGTGTCAAGTACCCGTATCGAAGGAAACTCGAATAAAAAAATCATGATGAAGATTATTCATGGGGTAAGATATCATTTACTCAATTGTGCAACACTACCGAATTACAATATATTCCCAGATGTATTCCCAACTTATATCTAACTGCTAAAGACTCGAAGAGGTTAAGGACACGACGGTTAGGGAAAATGTAACACTTATATTGTACTTTGATGTACCTTAGTATATGTTATGTTCTGTGTTTATCATATTTTGTTCTGAACACAGGTTAGATACCATACGTACTCGCTCATCGATTTTACTAACTACTAGTCAATTCCACACTAGAAAGCAAAATCTTCCAAATCACAATAATTGCCTCATATCATAGGCATATACAACCCAAAAGTCAATGAATATGTAGCTTCGAACGAACAAGTCCGGAATTAACCAAAAAAGTAAACGCAAGTGTCCCATACCACATGTTTTACTAAAACGTTTAATTCTCTTTCTCATACCCTCAAAGAGTGGAAAAATATATATTTAATATAGAAAATACTTTGCTTTGAGAAAACTAGTTTTAAAGCAATTTTTGAAAACCTTTTACAAAGCACTCCTTTTAAATTCTCTTTATCATAGAGAATATACAATTTTAATAGGTTTAAAATAATTATAAATATTGTAAAATATTCATTTCAAAAGCTATTTTATTATAAAAAAATCTTTTGAAAATGGTTTAGAAAACATGTGCATAGAAACAATAAAAATCAACAAAAAATCAATTAAATTATTCATAAAACCGCATGCAAAAATCACCTAAAAAATCACCAATCTGAAAAACCGGTAAATGGTAATATTGGCTCTTCCATCTTAGGATCAAGCCAATCAAAAACTACATCGAAATTTGCTTCATAAACCCATGTAAAAATTTCAGAAATTTTCAGTTGGAGCAAAACATGCTACGATTCAAAGTTTCAGGCAAATTTTCAACTAGTTACAGAGGTCTAAAAGCGTTGAAACTTTACAGTCATATAATATAACAACTCCACGATCAATAAAAAAATGAATGGATATAATCAGACAAGAAATAAGAGAGATATAATGTCATAAAGTTGGACTCAAAGTTTGATTTTATCATGAATGGTTGGATAAAAACATGCTCCGATTTAAAGTTCCAAGCAAGTTTCCAACTAGTCACAGAGGTCTAAAAGCCTTGAAATTTTACAGGCATGGAGTTCAACAAGTCTACTTTAATAAAAAATAATAATGGATATATCTAAATGAGACGACCCGACTTCCTATCTCCAGGAAGACGCATCGCTAATGAAGAAAGAAAGGGATAGAAGAAGAAAAGAAAGAGAAAGAAGAAACAGAACAGCAACAGATACTCACAGCGGAACGAATAAAATATAATATATCACATAAAATATTACACAGTATCATATTATATCAGAGTACACAACTTAAACTACACATATTAGACAGTTATAAACATCTGTCTTACTATACAACTCAAGTACACAAGGTACGGATACCAAACAACACAGCGGAACCATAATATATCTACACGTGGAAGCCTCCTGCTCCATATCTCCTCCAGAATTCGTCAAGCAAACCTGAATCACTTGACTACTTACACATAATATGAGTACCCAAGAGTTTAATAAAACAGAAAATAAACACTCGAGTCAGACAGGGGTCTGGTGTGAGTGAACGGTTTAAAGTTGCTTAACTTTAGAAAAACCTTTGAAAAGAAAAGGTATCACGTAAGACTTCACACACATAAACATGGAAAAGTTTTTACCTTACGCTAACAAAAACATTTGATAGGAAATCCAGTGATGTTATAATAGCGTCTAGGGCTTTTGAGTAAATAAGAAATAGCCGAAATTGTTACATGATTAAATTCCAGCTACTAGCCACAAAAGTGGGTAATACAAACAAAACCGTAGGGTCTCGTATGAAGAATGGGTTTCCATCAATGGCAGGGCTACTGGGGTACCGTCCGTCACAGTACGTGGCCTAGATCACCGTACCGAGGAGTACGCCCGCTCCCCTACAACACAAGGCCGGGACCATTCCTTACTGAACAGTCCCGAACAACACAACCCCGGCGGTTGTCCGGAATCAACCGCACCACACAGCCGAAATTAAAAAGGGAATTCTAGACATGGGTAAATCTTGCTCTCCAGTGGGAGCTACCCACGAAGCCTTGCTGCACCTCCCCTGTTTTAGCCGTTCCCGGTTGATGAGGCTTGAGGCTGCGATTACCTTTATAGAACACATTTATCTTAGAATGCTCATCACCCACCTGACGATGTTCTAAAAGCATTCAATCCATACAAGTTCATTCCGGGTTCGAACGAACCGAAGGAACTATCTCGTTGCACTCATTTTGGAATCACCCTCAGAGTCAACGACCATAGCCCTTGCACTCTAAATCACCATCTCGAACCTATAAGTACTATTCCGTCAAACTCATTACGGAATCACCCACAGAGTTATACTGACGTATAGCCCTTACACCTCGAGTCTTCACTTGCTCCACTTGGATTCACGACTTAACGTTGGAATCGATGTGGTTTTCGGATTCCAAATATGGAAACCCGATCCCAGTCTCATCGAAACCAAACGCCATTTTAATGTCCAAATTGTACTTAAGGGTTTAAATAATTGACTTATATACATGATGATATAACAGATAAATGAATCACATTATCACAATAGATAATTCATAACAAATATTCATCTCATAAGGCATATCATATATCAAAGATATCCAAAACATCCAGTATCAACCAAACACCTAATATCAATTATCCAATATCAATTGATCATCCAATATCAACCACCAAATATCAATTAATCATTCAAAAGCAGAATTGATTAACTCCTAACCAATTGGATTACCATAATCCTTCTTTATTTATTTATCCCAAATAAATAAATTAATCATTCTCAATAATCTTTCTTAATTAATCTTCCTTGAATAAACATCTTGTAATTACATTCAAGTAATAACCATATTCAGTAATTAACCTTTAATTTCTATCATTAATTATAATAATTAATGATCCTTTATTTACTTCCATTAATTAATCAATTATAATTAATTACCTTAAACCTTAATTAATTACAATTAATTAATCACACTTAAATTAATTACTTATATTAATCCACTTTGATTAATATCATTAATTACATTAATTAATGCTCCCCATTAATTAATAATTCTCTTTAATTAAATAATTAACTTGTAAATGATCAACTCATTAATCATTATTAGTAATTAACAATTTGTAATTACTTATCTTAATTAATTATCTTCTTACTTATTTATATTAACCTTTGATTAATTAATCTGAGTAATTAATTTTAATTACTTCATTTAGTAATTATTAATCAATTCAAATTAACAATCAATCCTTAATTAATTACTTTATTAATTAATTATACTTAGTAATTAATCTTAAATTAATCATATTTATTAATTAACTAATCACATTAATTAATCAACTAAATTAAGTAATTAACCCTTAATAACTTACATAAGTAATTATCTCTAGTTACTTGATTACTTCTTAATTAATTACTTAACAAATAAATAAATTCCAACATTAAATAATCCTTAATTCTTTAATTAATTAATTACCCCATAATTAATCAACTTCAAAACGAATAAATTAATCTATTTCCTTAATTGTTAACATTAAGTGATTATCCATTAATCATTTCCATTAATTACTCCCATGAGTAAATCCTACTAATTACTTCCACAAGTAACTATCATTCAATTACATTCAATATTTCATCATTAATTACTTCATTAAGTAATTACAATTAATTAATCCATAATTAAGTGATTATTTAAAATTAAATAAACAATTAACTAATTATTTAAAATTAATTAAACAATTAATTAATTAACTTCTTATATTTCAAAATCCTTAATAGATTAAGAAAACATTATTCTTAATTAAACTTTTACTTATTAATAATCACATTTTAATTAAGTACCTTTAAGTTCATATCAAAATAAATTAATCATAATTATCTACAAAGATAAATTATTTGAAATTAATGCAAATTTTAATAACTTAAAAATAAACCCTTTCTATTGGTTACAAAATTTATATTAATAACTTAATTGGAAAAATAACATTTGGAAACAAATTTTAAAACTTAAAACATTTTTGATTGTCCAATTTAAACTTTCCATTTCAATATAAATTGTAAACTAGAGTTTTTAACATTACTTTAAAACTTATCTTAAAACTTTGATTTAATATTTGAATTCAAACATTACCCTTTTTAAATTAACATTCAAAAATTTAATGAAGTTAATTACTTCAAAAAGGAATCATTTAAAACAAATTTAGAACTTAAAATAAATTCAATCCTTATTTTTTTTAAATTTGATTTACATTTTAATTCAAAACAACAAGTTTTTAACTTGTTTTATTTATAAAATTCAAGCCTGGTTTCATTTATTCGTGCTATAAATAAAGTTTGCAACTTGGCTTCAACTTATCAACAACAAGTTGAATTAACACCCTAATAATCACACAGATATTAATCCGAAGCCCCCCACCCCACAATCTAAAACTCTCGAGAAAAACACGACAACCCTTCGAGTCGGCCCCGAAGCACACACACCCCTCATCAACTCCGAGTCGTTCACGAGTATAACGCGATAACCCACCTGAGCATCCAGCGAAACCTCACCACACAGAAACGACGTGCACACGGTGCACTTTCACAATCGCTGTCGACCCTCGGCGAACGTCGCGACTACCAACGATGATCTCACAAACGCTCACGAGCATGAAACTAAACCCAAAATCAACCTAAAGAGATCGAATCGAAAATTCGACCATCAGTTCAAAAACTACAACGAGTATCGACCACTAAACCCCTCCTCGGCCAACGCCCTGACGCCGTCCAACCCCTGCCGTCCTCACCATCGAAGTGTCACATCCCTGAGCATCCCCCCTAATAAGCGATCACCTCCGGTCAAAAGCTCGCGCCGTAATCAATTCGACAATAAAGCCGAAAGGTAAGCAAGCTTAAACCTTACTTTACTCAAATTCGAGCAATTTACAAAATGGAAAATTTTTAAAACATTTTTCCCATTATCAACATCACTCAAACAAGACTTGACCAACAAATCAAGTCAAATAGTTGCGTAGATCGACGGCAAACACCAAAACTCCAGAAAAAGTTCAAACCCGAAATTCACGATAAATACCCAATTAAAAATTACAATTTGTATATCTTAATTCGTGATTTACCATCACGATTACATGCATGTAATTCAATTCAGAATTTAAGTTAGTTAATTTTTATCCAAATTTTAAGGTTCACTGAGTTTCCTATTTAAAATACTATTTGTAAACTAAATTTTACAGAAATTATTTTTAAAATTATCTTCAACATTAACATAAAATATTTCATTCAATCACCAAGACCTAACATAAATGTTTAGTGGGAGATTCAAATTTTGAAAGAGTTCAGGCCTGAAAAACAATAGATAACAGAGGTCTTGAATATACATTTTACTTACTTATATAAATATATCAACAAATTCAGTAATACAAACCTAGAAAATTCTTATACAACACACAGATCAAACCACAGATCATCATATGCATTCAAATTTAAACAAGATTAACCTGTTTTTAAAATTATTTACTCACCTTATGGATGATATGTAGAGCATAACAGATTTTTGAATCACTTTATAAGCCTGACCAGTAATTTGAAAAATGCATTTGCTTTGACTATGCTGACGAAACTTGATCCTTATGCATGCTTAAATTGTTGATGATTTAAAAGTTTGAACTGTTGTTGAAATAGAACTGATTTGAATTGTAGGTTGATTTGAATCCTTGCATTACAGGTTGAAGTTGCAGTTTTTCCTTTCAGATTTTTTCTGCTTTTGGGTTTTAATTTTCAGGTTTGAAAGTAGGTTACAAGGTTTGGAAAAGTTTGAAATAGTTGAAAAGTTTTCTACAAAATTTTGGTTTGAATTCTTTTTGCTTCAGCTAAAAAAAAAATAAGAAAAAGGATTTGTAGAAGGATATATGCTTTTAAGAACTAAATTATGATAAATTAAAGAAAATAAAATTAGTAGTTGACACTTGTTCTTTAATTAAGACAAATGTCATTAGCATGCATTTCTAATTTTACAAGTGTTAAAATGTTTCATCTTTGATTTACAAGTGTTCTTTTCTTTTAATTAAATCATTTTAAGTTATATATGCACTTAGGAATTTTTTTTTTATGCATATGGAATGTTTTTATGTTAATAAACTTTGAATTTTAAATAAATATACAAGTTTAAATCTTTTAATTTACTAAATTAGTAAATATTTATTTAGTAAATATAACCTTACTTTTTAAAGAGAATATTCTTAAAACTAATTATAATATAAATGAATTTCTTATGTATGTATTTTTAAAATCTAAAACTTTTATTTTTTATACTTATAACCATTTTAAATTAAACATTTTAAAAGAAAACAAAACAAAGCTCTATTTAAATCCCTTCTTAAACTATCTTATTTAAAACAAACAATTATCTTATTTTTGAAAACAATTTGATAAATCTAAATTAACCTTTGAAAAATAAAATTTTAAAACAAACTTTAAATTACTATACTCATTCATATATAAACTATTAACATATTAAATTAAATTTCAAAACAATCCAAATTATAACATATACTTACATATATATTACAATTTGAAGATTTCTCTTTTACTTTAAACAAAAGATATACTATTCACAATATTTATCAACTATATATATTATAATCGGAATAAAATTTTATTAGCTTTTGAAAAATAATTCTAACCAATTTTAAATTGTTAAAAAGATATTGATGACACTTACCAGATTAAATATTTGTTATCCTTTAAAAGATTAATTTCACCAATTTAAATTAAAATTATAAAGAAAATTATCAAATCAATTAAATTATTAATGCAGATTATTAAATTGTTATTGCCCAAAATTCCTGGTTGTTGCACTAAAAGCTTGTTTGCAGTAGTTTAAGATTTAGGAAAAATGATTTAGCATGAAAATCTTATTTTGAAAATATAGTTTGAAATTAAAATGGTTTGGGAATTTCTAATTTTAAATTGATTTTAGAATCTTAAAATTTTTGAATTGTTTTAATGAATTTCTGAAGCAAATTTCGATGTTGTTTTTAATCTGCTTGATCCTAAGATGGAAGAACCAATATTACCACTTATCCATATTTCGGATTGGTGACTTTTTAGGTGATTTCCGTATGACGATTTTTTGAATAATTTCATTGAATTTTTGTTTCTATGCACGCGTGTTTTAAACCATTTTCGTAAGATTTTTTTTATAATAAATGTAACGACCCTGTATTTCTGACCCAATTTAAAATTTTGAATCAATTATTTTAGTATAAAATTTGAAATTTATATACGTTCTCAGTCAACATCCAAACTTAGAATATCAAATGCGTCTAGTTAGTTATGGATATAGGAAAAGTTTCGCCGCAAAATATCAAAGTAAATTCGTTCACATCTTATTACATATCAGTTCATTTTAAAATGCGTAATTTCCATCTTCCGAATCCAGATATTTTACACAGAAATGTTATGGAAAAATATCCGATCGAGACGTCATGTTTCTTTTCATTTAATTTCGTCGTCGTCTGCTTTATTTAAATTGTTTTATCGAACGAATAATTTAATCGTCGTAAAAATTTGAGTTTTGATAAAACTGTCATATCGTTAATATCTATGTACTGTTGTAAGCACCTTGTCTCGCAGTTTAGAATGGTATATTCATTCGTACAAATCAGACTTCAGCGTAAATCGTTGCACTAATTTAATCCTTCCAAACAGACCAGTTAAATGAATATTCAGTCCATTCTCAACCCACTCTAATTCACCTTATTGTACTTATTAATTCTAAATTAAAACAAAATTTGTTCCAACATAAATTTGTTAGCCCATTTGCATTCAAAATTTTGAAATACCTTTGGATAAATTAAACTGATTGTTATGGTTGGTAGCTGATTTAATGAGCATAAAAAGTTAAACAGCAGCTGTTTAATAAAATGGAAAATATGCAGCATATTTCGTAACTCACACAAATTTATATTCTCTTTATTGCTACCTATCCATAGGTATACCCCTCTACTCTATAAAAACTTCGTTTTTTTTGCTAGCCTCGTTTGCCAACATTCGCTGCAGGTAAAATACATAACTCTCTCTCCCTGGAAAATAGCAATTTCTCCCTTCTCTTTAATTTTTTTTCGTACATGCTTTGGAAACTGGAAGCACAAAAAAATCGAACCTCATTCATTGTCTCGCCCTCCACCCCGCTCCCATCCTTCGCCACCGCTACCTCCCACTGCCACTTCGACTTCGCCTCCGGCCACTGTAGCTTCGCCACCTGTTAACCCGAACCCACCGGTGCTTGCTGACCTGCTTCCCCTCTCGTCGCCTTCTACCTCGGCCTTGACTCGCTACCACCGCCTCCATATGACTGTCCCCTTCCACCATGGACCACCCGAACCTGAAACCAAAAAAAAGAAAAAAAAAATAACCTCATAGAAAACACGTGAGCATCCATCGCTTCCCGCTGTTAGTTCACCTACGCCACCACCCCTTTTCTGACTGAGACGACTTCCTCGACCCTACCGTCGCCGTCCCAAAACCGAGACAACCCAGTGCCAACGGAGCCTATACCCTGTCCATGCCTGAGAATGTCTACAATGCGTGTATACATGAGTTATATTTATACATACTAATTTTGAAAATAGTTTCTACTTTGTTTTTTTTAAAAAGAAAAAGAAATGTTTACTGTTGCAACAGCCGAGCCTTAGTATTTTGCTTTCATGGGAAACTATATTTCTTTTGCTGTTGCATATATATAGTTGTGTATATATGTTGATATTATGTTGTAATGGGTTGTAACAGTTTTATTCTTCTCTGTTTGATATAGCAGCATCTACCCGAGTCTTCATCTTGCAGCACCCTCTCATAACTCTCTTCTCTCTTTGTTGTTCAGTAAGAATATGGATATATATAAATATATATGTTTATATACATATATGATGTTATATTGGAAGTTGATGCTATATTTTTTCTTGTCGATGGTTGCAGCTTGTTTGGTTGTTCTTGCTAGTGTTTATGTTGAGTAGAGTTCATTCTTGTCTCTTCGTGCCTTGTCGATCAATTCTCTTTAGCCACTAAGGGTGAATAAATGTAACGACCCAGAATTTTGAACAATTTAAATTGAAAATATTTAATTAATTTTAAATATTTGAATGATGGTTTGACTTGAATTTCAAATTATCAGAATGAATTCGGCGATTAAATTACAAAATTTAATCTATTGAAAGTTGAATAAAAATTTAAATCTTCAATTTTAAGCTAATTAAAAATATTTCAAAGGCTTGTAAAATTTATATTGATAATACTGAAGATAACCGAAGCTTCAGAATTTAATTTGAAAGTGATTTGTTCAGTTTTGAAATTAAATCGTTTGAATCGATATTGAAAAATAGCGTTCCGAGGCACAGTCTCGGAATTCGACGAAACCAGTTCCATTGGGTCCGTAATATTGAATTGTTACCGGATTTCAAATTTTGTATTTTTCGGAGATGTTATGTGAGCACACGACGTGTAAACGCATTGAATTTTTATCGAGATTCAATTTAAATTTAAAATTTAAATTGGTCAACAACACACCACGTTCTTCCTTTAACCACGCCTAAAATTTCGCCTAGTATCACGCAACAAAATCGTTTAAGCACGTTTCCCCCTTCCTCCTTCACATTTTAAATATCCCTCTTCAGTTTTAAAAAATCAAAAAAAAATATAACGCAGAAGAAAATCTCAAAACATTAATGGCCGAGTATTTGTTTCGAAAACAAATCAAACAAAATCACGTAATTCTCTTCCACCCCCAAATTCCAAAATCTTCGGTCTCCTCTGAATACAAATTCACAAAATTCGAATCACTCGCAAGGAGAGGCGCTCGTTCGACAGCGACGAGATCGTTGGGGGTTTTTCTTTTGGGCATCGCGATGTCAAGGCGTGAAGCGGCGGCCTGGCAATCATCGCATAGGGAGGCGACTCATGATCAACATCGAGGCAGCGCGAGCGTACGAGAGAGGGCAGCAACGGGTCGAGATCGAGTGTCGATCTGAATGATGTCGCGATTTTGGGGAAGCTCGATTTCGAGCATCTCGAAGTGGAGGGGGCGACATCGACGTCAGTAGAAGAGTTTGGCTAGGGCTTGGGGAAAATAGTTGGGAGCAGTAAGGTAATAAATCTTTTTCTTTAATTTAATTTAAATTTATATGCAGTTCGAAAAGGAAAAAAAATGAAGATATATGAAACAGTTGTTTAATATAATATATATACACAAATATATACATATAGTGGATTATAATATATGTATAAAAATTTAAACAGTAAACAGAAAAAAAAAGAAACAGAAAAAAAAAGTATAAATAAACAGGAGATTTATTTTACAGTAAGATGTAAATCTGTTTCAGTTTTAGTTAGATATAAATACACAGTTCATGTATGTATTATTATATACAAGGGAAATAAATTTTTTTTTAGTAAATAATATATATATATATGAGATATAGTTTCAAAGTAAAAATAAAAATAAATGAATGAATACATTATAAATTTATTCGTTGATTTTGAAAATAATTTCCCTAAAGTAAATTTTGTTTCAAATTTAAATTTTTAGTTAAAATAATTTATTAAACAAAGGAATTTTAAAATATTGAAGAAATTTATATAAGCAAAATGTTTGAAATATTTATGAAAATGAGATTTTGGTTTAATGTAAAAGGGAAGTTAGTTTAAAATTAAAAGGAGTTAGTTTAATATTAAAAGTAGGGGATTTATTTGTAAAAGGAAGTTTGTTAGAAATTCAAATTATTTGGTGAAATAATCTATTAAAGGGAAATGGGTTTAAGAAATTTAATTATCAGTTTAAGATTAAATAAATCCATTAAATGGAAATTTATTATTATTTGATTCAGTTCAAATATTAATTAAGATCGTACAATTTATACAAGGTCAAAATTGTGAAGGAAACAAGCTGAAATGGAAAAATGGATTGCTAATAAAAGCTAAGGTGAGAACTTCTCACTCAAAAGGGTTTTATTTAAATTTTAAATAGTTAGATTTAAAATTGCTTGAATGTATGTTGAATGATGATTGCAGTTATTGATTGCTGTTTGATTATGATAGTATATATCGCAATATATATATATATATATATTGGCATATGTATATATTGCAGTTGATTGATTTCCCGCATTGTATAGCGAGTGAGACCCTATTGCGCCGCCTATTAAGAGGATAATATTTTATAAATCCCATATACCGCGATATTCCACCTCGAAGTGGAATGAGTATTGTGCTAATGTCTGTGGATGTAGGGAAACAGGTTGGAGGGATCCAACTGGATTCCTCAACCGTATTTTTTTTACATATATTATGATATTTGATTGATTATCATATCGATATATGATGTTTGAAAGTCGTGATTGACCATTTGATGTGTTGCATCATCGGATCCATTTTTGAAGTTTAAAAACAACGATTTTGATTTTTTAGGGATTTCTAAAGTGATTTTTGAAAGCATACGTTTATAAAATATTTTTGGAATCGATTCATCTTAAATGAATAAACGTTATAATTTAATGTTATAAAAATTATGATTTTTGAGAAATACAGTTAAAAGTTGATTTTTGAAAATATGGGATTAATGATTTTATAAAATAGTTAAAATTAGGATTTCTGAAGTTATTATAAAAAGTTTAAATATAGGATTTATGAAATTTGATTATTTTGTAAATCTAAGAGAATGATGAAATTATAAAGGAGTTTAAAGACATTTAAAAAGAATAATATAAATTGATCCATATAAAAGATTTATAAATTGATATTTATAAATTAAAAATATTGGAATTGTAAAACGAGCTTTTATAAGTGTTTAGAATAAATTGTTAATGAATTCCATAAATGAATGAAATTTATAGAATTATAAACGGTAAAGTTATAAATAGAATTTTTTAAGCAGTAGGTTTATAAAATTTGTAAAGTTATTAAAAGAATAGATTTTGGATAAATAAATGAATCTTATAAGTTATAAGATTTATAAATTTGGGAAGTTTAAAAGAACGTTTTTGCAAAAAAATAAATTAAGTATTTAATTTATAATATGAACTTTTAGTATATCATTGTGATATGAAATTGAATAGAGGAAATTATAAAAGGAAGCTGTTATAAAATAAATAGAAATGGAATTTATGAATGTTGTTTTATAAATCCGCAAAACGACTTATTTTGATAAGTAAATTGTTGTAACTTGTTAATGGAATTATATTCACGTTTTAGACAGTGAATAATCCTTTAAAATAAATGAATAGAAATGATAAATTTGGTTAACAAGTATATTCACGTTTTTGAATAGTGAATAATATATTAAAGAAAATGTTTTGGATGTGATGTTTTAAATAGAATTAAAACGATCTAAAGATGTTTCAAAATGTATTTGTTATCCCATTTTTTGGTCAAAACTGGAATATCGACAAATTGGCAAGGAATGATGGAGGTCCGGATTGAAAATCGATTGGAAGTAAGGCAAGAGTTCGTTCGACACTACACTCCCCGAGTTCAAGTGTCATCCGGTACTTAAAACCCCTTGGTTTCGTCCGGAAGTTCAAGTGTTTGAGTTCGTCCGGTATTCGAACTCCACATGGTTCATTCGGCATTCTCATAAATGAAGTCTCATTCGGCATTCTCATAAGTGGAGTCTCATTCGGCATTCCCAACACGAAGTCTCATTCGGCATTTCCTGCCCCCCTTCCTACCGAACCAAACCCAAAGCAACTCCTAGCCGAACCAACCTTCTCCCTGTTCCTACCGAACCAACACCTCTAAACCCACTGCCGAATGGAACTCCTAGCCTACAACTACCGGACCAAGCATAGCCAAACCATGCTACCACCGAACCATGCTACCACCGATCCAACCTACCACCGAACCCCTATCTCCACTACCTGCCGAATCACCCATGTTACCACTCACCGCCGAACCAAGACGCCGCCGAACCAGAAAGCTGCCAGGCCAGATTGCTTCAGCCCAGGCCCACCAGCAGCTATATACTCCCAGGACCTCTGCCCCCTGCCTCACTCTATAAATAGAGGGGCAGGGGTACAACAATGAGGAACAAGTTTGAGAGCTCAAGCCTGGAAGGAACTTTCAAACAACTTTCGCACACTTGTACTACAAGCTTTGTACTTGTAATCGGATTGGAAAGGGAGAATAACATATAAAGTGGACGTAGGCACATTCTGGCCGAACCACTATAAATCTGTGTGTCTTTTACAGTTTAGTCCCTGCTTTTTACGTATTTGCATAAACCACCTAAATCATTACGAACAACATAAAATCAATTAAATCATACAACTTGGAGTTGTTTGCTCATCTTTTGTGCAAACGTATTTGGGTTATTTGCTGAGATCTGTGATTTGTGTTTGAATATCGCTGATTTATATTCGTACACTGGTGCTTTCACGGTATTGGGTCTTTGTGACCATTTTTTACGCAAACATTTTGGTGCTTTCACTGAGAAGGACCAGCACCCGCTACATCGGATAGAAGTTTGGATTTGGAAGACAATGACTAGGCAAAACAGTAGAAGGCTAAGGGCTGAGAGAAGCCAACAAGGAGGAAGTCAACAAGCATCCTCCGGAGGTGAGGAAGGACCGGCTTCGATATACATAACCCGGGATGAAATGGAAGCCATAACAAATTCACTGCAAGAGAGGTTGTTGAAAAGTCAACAAGAAATGATGTAAACTTTCTTGGAGCAAATGAGAGCTGCAGGGATGCAGAACTTAGGAACAGCTACAACGGCTGTGGATGCAGGACAAGAAGCTAGGGTTACGGAACCCAATGAAGGACAGGATACGGAGCCAGGTGGCAATCAACAAGGGCTTGGGGCCAGGCCCACAGGATTCAACACAGGAGAACCTTTGGAAGGAGTTCAACAGGCTAGAACCAACGTTGCTACTAACGAGCTACACGAAGAGTATGTACCGGAGTTCCCTCGGGGGCAACCTCCGACAGACAACGGTGGATTGGTAGATATAATCAGGAAGACTGTGCGAGGTGGTTTGACCAACGGAGACTTGGAAGGAGTAAGCAGGAGTCCGTTCACTCAGGAAATAAGGATGGCTCAGAATCCACCTAAGTTCAAGCTACCTAGCGTGGAGGTATACAATGGCAAGGAAGACCCTACGGATCACTTGATGAGATACACCAGACACATGGAGGTGCTGGAGGCATCAGAGGAGGTGATGGCCCGATGCTTCCCTTTGTACTTGACGGACTTAGCTGCGATGTGGTTCAGGCAGCTGGAAGAAGGATCTATCAGGACTTGGAGGGAATTGGTGGAAAGGTTTTTGGGACAGTTTCGGGTTCATGTCAAGAGACCGAAGAACGTGATGACATTGACATCGGTAAGGCAAAGGATGGATGAATCGCTTAGAGCTTTTCTAACTCGATTCAGTGCCGTAGTTGCTTCGGTGGATCGGCCCGATCCATCGATGGTTTTAATGGCAGCAGGATCAGGAGTCAGGGAGAACTCGGATTTCAAGGTATCTCTGATACGAGATCCCCCACGGAATCTCGACGAATTCTTTCACGAGGCAGAAAGGTTCCTTCGACAAGAAGATGCGAGTACGGATTTAAAATTGAAAAAGGTTAATGCAGTTGAGGTGGGAGGACCATCCAGCAATGGTTCGGATAAAGACAAAGGAAAAAGGAAGTTGGACGGTGATTCTGGAAATGCTAGGAAGCAATGGAAGGATCCAAAGTTTTCCACATACACAGGATTGAACGAAACACTGGAGCGGATATACCTGGATACTCGAAATCGCCTTCACTACCGGAGGCCGGCTAGGAGAGAACCAACAGAACGGGAAAGGACATCGGGAAGGCACTGTCTCTTCCATGATTTGGATGGACACGACACCAACAGCTGCAGGCACTTAAAGGACATAATTGAGGAGCATGTGAGGAATGGACAGCTGCCACAATATGTTGGACCTCGGAATGCAACAGCGAGGCAGGAGCAACCGCCGCCTGCCTCAAGCTACGATGGTGGGAGGCCCAGGAATGATGGTCGGTTGATCGTCCCTTGACCAGGTTAATATGAAATAAGTAGCAAACTATTGGCAAGCAACCAAGTCATTTACACATGTACGGGGACGGAGATGGCCCCTAGGCATGCTCTGAATGATGATAAGCTGCGATGCTATGGTTTGTGAAATTATCTTTTGCTTTTGGATTGGACACTGCTTTTCTTTTTGGTTTTCGGTTTTGGAGCTTGGGTTGAGCTCCTGGTTTTTCTCGCCTTTTGATTTGGATTTTCCTCTGGACGATTATTTTCAACTTTGGATGCTGATTTGGATTTCTAGTTTTCTGGTTTTGGATTTGGATTTTGAATTTGGATTCTGGATTTGGATTTTCGGATTTGGATTCTGGATTTGGATTTTGGATTTGGATTTGGATTTTGGATAGGATTTTGACTGGATTTTTATCTGATTTTTGATAAACGGTCGTCGGGTATGGATTATACCTGGCAAGGGGTGAGTTGCTTTGCCCGAACGTGGTAAATTGACTCATTCAGGTCGTCGAGTATGGACTATGCTCGGCAAGGGTCCGGAGTGACCAGGATTCGGCCTAGGACTTAGGCCCTATATTATCAATTGTTACTTTCAGGTCGTCGAGTATGGACTATGCTTGGCAAGGGTCCGAAGGGACCAGGATTCGGCTTAGGACTTAAGCCATGGCATTTTACAGCGCCCAGGGACACTGGGCCAAGGTCGTCAACTGTGGATTACAATTGGCAAGAACCCGGAGAGGTTAGCTCAACGTCCAGGGACACTGGACCAAGGTCGTCATGTGTGGATTACGCTTGGCAAGAACCCGGAAAGAAGGTCGTCAACTGTGAATTACAATTGGCAAGAACCCGGAGAGGTTAGCTCAACGTCCAGGGACACTGGACCAAGGTCGTCATGTGTGGATTACGCTTGGCAAGAACCCGGAAAGAAGGTCGTCAACTGTGAATTACAATTGGCAAGAACCCGGAGAGGTTAGCTCAACGTCCAGGGACACTGGACCAAGGTCGTCATGTGTGGATTACGCTTGGCAAGAACCCGGAAAGAAGGTCGTCAACTGTGAATTACAATTGGCAAGAACCCGGAGAGGTTAGCTCAATGTCCAGGGACACTGGATCACGTCCGTCAGGTGTGGATTGCGCTTGGCAAGAGCCCGGAGAAGTTATGGATTTGGATATCAACCCAGAGAGGTCCTGGATTCGAATATTGGCTATTGGATAAGGATGGTTTGGGGATCGGTTGTCGAGTTCGGATAGACATGGAATTGGCTCAAGCTTTGGTCATTGGATTTGGATTTGGATATCGACTCGGAGCAGTCAAGGATGATCTACTCTGGCAATATGGCTATGAACTTTGGATATTGGATTCGGAACTATTCAAAACACGCCTTGTTATCACAAGGCATGTTTTGGGGGGCAAAGTGTTATCCCATTTTTTGGTCAAAACTAGAATATCGACAAATTGGCAAGGAATGATGGAGGTCCGGATTGAAAATCGATTGGAAGCAAGGCAAGAGTTCGTTCGACACTACACTCCCCGAGTTCAAGTGTCATCCGGTACTTAAAACCCCTCGGTTTCGTCCGAAAGTTCAAGTGTTTGAGTTCGTCCGGTATTCGAACTCCACATGGTTCATTCGGCATTCTCATAAATGAAGTCTCATTCGGCATTCTCATAAGTGGAGTCTCATTCGGCATTCCCAACACGAAGTCTCATTCGGCATTTCCTGCCCCCCTTCCTACCGAACCAAACCCAAAGCAACTCCTAGCCGAACCAACCTTCTCCCTGTTCCTACCGAACCAACACCTCTAAACCCACTGCCGAATGGAACTCCTAGCCTACAACTACCGGACCAAGCATAGCCAAACCATGCTACCACCGAACCATGCTACCACCGATCCAACCTACCACCGAACCCCTATCTCCACTACCTGCCGAATCACCCATGTTACCACTCACCGCCGAACCAAGACGCCGCCGAACCAGAAAGCTGCCAGGCCAGATTGCTTCAGCCCAGGCCCACCAGCAGCTATATACTCCCAGGACCTCTGCCCCCTGCCTCACTCTATAAATAGAGGGGCAGGGGTACAACAATGAGGAACAAGTTTGAGAGCTCAAGCCTGAAAGGAACTTTCAAACAACTTTCGCACACTTGTACTACAAGCTTTGTACTTGTAATCGGATTGGAAAGGGAGAATAACATATAAAGTGGACGTAGGCACATTCTGGCCGAACCACTATAAATCTGTGTCTTTTACAGTTTAGTCCCTGCTTTTTACGTATTTGCATAAACCACCTAAATCATTACGAACAACATAAAATCAATTAAATCATACAACTTGGAGTTGTTTGCCCATCTTTTGTGCAAACGTATTTGGGTTATTTGCTGAGATCTGTGATTTGTGTTTGAATATCGCTGATTTATATTCGTACACTGGTGCTTTCACGGTATTGGGTGTTTGTGACCATTTTTTACGCAAACAGTATTAACTATCGAAACCATAGATTTCAACATTCATTGTTGAAATAGACGTTTTCGAGAAATAAAAGGAAATGGTAGACTATAACACTGTTGTTATAGTAAATGATTTCCGAAAGGAAATGTTTTGTATAGTATTGGGATTTATATATCTATTTTAATTTCCAATCCCTATACTAGTGATTTTGGGTTGTCGTAACGATGTTTTACGCAACATTCGTTTTGGCCCAAATAAATATGTTTAAGAGAATGATTTCCTTAAAAGAATGAAATATATACTTAATTTCGATTAGAGTATATTGAATATTTTTCAAGTGTAGAAAATAAAAAAATTTGTGAATTACTTATTTTTAATAAGTATGGAAATGTCTTTCCAATATTAAGTGAATATTTTGAATTTATCTTTTTGAAGGTAAATTGAAAATGAATATTAGAAATCGAATGGAAATCGTATATTCATAAATATTTTGGAATGTAAATTCACTATGGAATTTATAAATAGAAAGTGGGAATTTGTTTAAAAATAAATATTGATTTATTTTTGAAGTATTGAAAATATATATCTTGTAAAGATATTTTTGGAAAATAAATAATTTGGAATCTGGTGATCTTGTGCATATCCATTGATAGTTCAATAACCGACTATCAATATTTACCTTTAAATAGTTATTTGTTGTGATTTGCTTGAAATTGAATGCCATACTTATTTTTTTTTTTAAATAAGCGCTCACTATTCGGGTTAACCGGGAAAGGACCTTGGGGTCGTATAACCCATTCTGAATATGTGATACGTCGCTATGAATTGCATTTGAAGACCGGTGTTGAAGACCGGATATTTTCGAAAACGAAAGGGTTTCTTGTCGATTTTCTCTGCACTGGCTGGTCCCCGGTATAGAGATCTCCATATGTGATGGGAAATCCGGATGCGATTAGAGATTATCCGGATTGCAAGGACATCTTTGTAAGTGCCTTCGGTTCTGTTCGATCCCGGAACAGACTTGTATGGATAGTATGCCTAACATTACAAATTGAGATATAAAGCTGATTTCTTTCAAATATATTTCTGTTGGTGGCGGAGAATTTATTCTCTTAGCTTAACACCCTTCTCTGAGACGTACGAGCTCAGAGGTTATGTAGTTGAAGGTTATTAGCAATATATTCCCAATTTGGTAATGTGACATGCTGAGTGTTGCTGTGAAATGATCATTGTTTGATCATTTGCGATATGATCATTTGTTTGATCACTTATCCTTGCGATCATTTCTATGATCATTTGTTGACCCAAAGCACAGCTTTTGTATAAAGCGTGACTTTGTGGACGAGACTTCATCGAGCCTCACACCCCGGAATGGTCAAAACAGGAAAGATGCGGCAATGTTATGAGGGGTAGCTCCCTTTAGGGTATGTGCATTTCCTTCTGGAAAAGGGTGGTATCATGGTATGCAGCCCAGATACTTACTCATGTTGAAACACTTTATTATTATGGTGTGATGTTGATTACGAGCGCTCGGATAAAGGTCCCAAAGGACCGGGGGATGGCATATTCGTGTCAGTAGTTACCCAGTTAGGGGTAACTCGGCCTTGTGTTGGCAGAGATCCGGTTAGGTTCTCGAGGACGTCCTTCCAGAGGCGTTCTCATGTGGCAATGGGAAGCTCCTTGCCCTGACCATTTGTTGGAAATCCAAAGAAACAATACGAGACTTGTACGGTTTTAGTTGTAGAACCTGCCATCTAATATGGTAGCTATAGTAGGCATAATATGATGGTACCTATGCTGGCTAAGATTTATATTCTACTTTCGAAATGTTTTCTACACTATACACTAATAATAATATCAAAATTGATTTGATTTTGCGTAGCAAGCATCTTTGACTAACATAAGAAGAAATCTCCTCCAAGTCTGCGTTTGCATTGTGTGTGTGGTGGGAGGTCTTATGGTATTCTCATTTTTAAAAGCATTTCGAATTGAATTTAAAAATATTCCTCAATTTGATTTTAAAGAAAAATAAACTGTTTGAGTTCTCACACCAGTCACATGACTGACTCGGAGTTTATTGTTTTCCTTCCTAAACTCTGGGTGCCCACCAATTTCCACACGGGCAGTCAAGAGTTAGGTTTATCAGGATATTCAGGAGTTGCTGGAGGCAAGCTGGATGGCGTAGCATATTACTAAGCATAGTATTTCTTTTCCGCTGTTTGTTGTTGTTTGTTGTTGTACACTCTGATGTAATGTAATGTAATGTAATGTATAAAATGTAATAACTGATATAGTTCTTTGTTTTAATGATTATTCATTTATCTATTATATGTTGTTCCGCTGCGAATTGTGAGATTCTGACGTTGTTCTGTTGTTTTTCTTTCTTCTTCTACTTCTTCTTTCTTAAACCCTCATGGTTCGGTTTTTCGGCATCCGACTGATCGGCATTCGATACAGTGGACGTATTGATGTCGATATTCGGGAGTCGAAGAATCGGGTCCTGACAATGTGGTATCAGAGCATATGGTTAAGCGACAACCATGGCTCTGTTGTGTGTTACTCATTAGAGATAGAGTCAGCAGTACTCTAGAATGAGTTTGAGTGTAATAATAGATATGAGCGCGTATTTGTTAGTGAATATAAAAATTGTTTTGTATTGTGTTGACTTATCGGTTGATTGTTTATAGATTCTGGTTGGTGCAGTCTAGCTAACTGTGTTGATAGGAATTTCTAAACTCTTAAACAAGATAAACCGACACGATATTGTTTTTGAATCAGGTAAATAAGATAATTTTGCCCAAAACTATTTTTGTATAGAAAAGAAATGATTTTCTATGAATTATTATAGTATATGTTTGCATGGTTGTTAGGAAGTAATAATATTAAATTATTATCATTAGTATATGGAATTAAATAAGAAATAAAATGTACAACCAAATATTAGAGATAAATTCATTTAACAAATGAAATTTATAAATATGAAAAAAATATAAGGAAATGAATTCATATACAATTGGGATTTGTAAAATAAATTGTAAATAAATGAATTGAAATTGAATGATGAAATGAGATTTGATTTGATCAAATTGAATAAAAATCAAAACTTGGTGAAAATAAAATAAAATGGATTGTATTCAAGTAAACTAACTTGATAAATTATTAATTCATCGACTAATGAATTAGAATTAGAATTGGTTAAATTAAAGTTTAGTCGTGAGCTAAATTTGAATTGTATATAAATTCAAGTAAGTAAAAGAAATAAATTGAAATTCCCTTTGTTAGTAATTAAGTAAATTCGAGATGAATTGAATTTGGAAATTGAAATTTAAAATGAATAAGTGAATGTACTAATTGAATTAAATTAGTAAATGAAAGTTAATCGTTAGAATTCATTATTTAGAATTATCAGAATTGAATTAATGGATTGAATGTTAATCAAATTGAATGTAAATTAAGTTGATATCAAAAAATGAATGTAGGTGTTAATTCATTAAAATTTAATGTTATTGGAAGTTGAAATATTGAATGAAAATCAATTTAATTAAACCAATTGAAAGTGATGGTGTTAAACCAAATTGAATGAATATAAGCAAATGGAATTGAATTGAAATTGTGAATTGAATTCAAATGAAATTAAAATGTAAAATTGAATGAGAATAAATATGTAACTTCAATAGTGAAGAAAAAAATGTATAAGAAGCATATATTGGAAATTTTGTAATAGAATTGGCAAAATGGTTTGAATGTTGGAATTGGATATTATGACTAGCAGGATATACAGGTGTATTAAAAGAAATGGAATTGGGATTTTGATTCCAAAGACAAAAATTGAATTGCTCGACAAAAAGGTACGTATTTCAATTTCAGTATGGAATTTGGTGATTTTCTTCTCCAGCCACTTGGCTTTCTCTTTTCTTTTTGATTCTGAGGGGCCGTGGTGCCATTTTGTAGTCGTACCGAGCTAGCCGCGCAAAGGAGACGCTGGCAAAAAATTTCGAAAATATAGGGTATTAGAAAAATTTTGAGAAAATTTAAAAATTTGAATTTAAATTTAAGTTTGAGTTGAGAAGTAAACAATATTGTTTAAAACCTATAATTGAAGTTGGAAAGTAGTTGAAATGATAATGAATCTCTAATAAAAAGACTTAGGTTAGTAAGTTGATAAAACTATTTGGATTGTGAAAAAATTGATAGACGTGATAAGGACCATTCTTCCTAACTTGTAATTTCGGGACGAAATTCTTTTAAGGGGGAAAGATTGTAACGACCCAGAATTTTGAACAATTTAAATTGAAAATATTTAATTAATTTTAAATATTTGAATGATGGTTTGACTTGAATTTCAAATTATCAGAATGAATTTGGCGATTAAATTATAGAATTTAATCTATTGAAAGTTGAATAAAAATTTAAATCTTCAATTTTAAGCTAATTAAAAATATTTCAAAGGCTTGTAAAATTTATATTGATAATACTGAAGATAATCGAAGCTTCAGAATTTAATTTGAAAGTGATTTGTTCGGTTTTGAAATTAAATCGTTTGAATCGATATTAAAAAATAGCGTTCCGAGGCACAGTCTCGGAATTCGACGAAGCCAGTTCCATTGGGTCCGTAATATTGAATTGTTACCGGATTTCAAATTTCGTATTTTTCGGAGATGTTATGTGAGCACACGACGTGTAAACGCATTGAATTTTTATCGAGATTTGAATTAAAATTTAAAATTTAAATTGGTCAACAACACACCATGTTCTTCCTTTAACCACGCCTAAAATTTCGCCTAGTATCACGCAACAAAATCGTTTAAGCACGTTTCCCCCTTCCTCCTTCACGTTTTAAATATCTCTCTTCAGTTTTGAAAAATCAAAAAAAAATATAACGCAGAAGAAAATCTCAAAACATTAATGGCCGAGTATTTGTTTCGAAAACAAATCAAACAAAATCACGTAATTCTCCTCCACGCCCAAATTCCAAAATCTTCGGTCTCCTCTGAATACGAGTTCACAAAATTCGAATCACTCGCAAGGAGAGGCGCTCGTTCGACAGCGACGAGATCGTTGGGGATTTTTCTTTTGGGCATCGCGATGTCAAGGCGCGAAGCGGCGGCCTGGCAATCATCGCCTAGGGAGGCAACTCGCGATCATCATCGAGGCAGCGTGCGCGTACGAGAGAGGGCAGCAACGGGTCGAGATGGACCGTCGATCTGAATGATGTCGCGATTTTGGGGGAGCTCGATTTCGAGCATCTTGAAGTGGAGGGGGCGGCGTCGACGTCAGTAGAAGAGTTTGGCTAGGGCTTGGGGAAAATAGTTGGGAGCAGTAAGGTAATAAATCTTTTTCTTTAATTTAATTTAAATTTATATGCAGTTCGAAAAGAAAAAAAATGAAGATATATGAAACAGTTGTTTAATTTAATATATACACACAAATATATACATATAGTGGATTATAATATATGTATAAAAATTTAAACAGTAAACAGAAAAAAAAGAAACAGAAAAAAAAAGTATAAATAAACAGGAGATTTATTTTACAGTAAGATGTAAATCTGTTTCAGTTTTAGTTAGATATAAATACACAGTTCATGTATGTATTATTATATACAAGGTAAATAATTTTTTTTTCAGTAAATAATATATATATATATATATATATATGAGATATAGTTTCAAAATAAAAATAAAAATAAATGAATGAATACATTATAAATTTATTCGTTTATTTTGAAAATAATTTCCTAAATTAAATTTTGTTTCAAATTTAATTTTTTAGTTAAAATAATTTATTAAACAAAGGAATTTTAAAATATTGAAGAAATTTATATAAGCAAAATGTTTGAAATATTTATGAAAATGAGATTTTGGTCTAAAGTAAAAGGGAAGTTAGTTTAAAATTAAAAGGAGTTAGTTTAATATTAAAAGTAAGGGGTTATTTGTAAAAGGAAGTTTGTTAGAAATTCAAATTATTTGGTGAAATAATTTATTAAAGGGAAATGGGTTTAAGAAATTTAATTATCAGTTTAAGATTAAATAAATCCATTAAATGGAAATTTATTATTATTCGATTCAGTTCAAATATTAATTAAGATCGTACAATTTATACAAGGTCAAAATTGTGAAGGAAACAAGCTGAAATGGAAAAATGGATTGCTAATAAAAGCTAAGGTGAGAACTTCTCACTCAAAAGGGTTTTATTTAAATTTTAAATAGTTAGATTTAAAATTACTTGAATATATGTTGAATGATGATTGCAGTTATTTATTGCTGTTTCATTATGATAGTATATATAGTAGTATATATATATATATATATATATATATTGGCATATGTATATATTGCAGTTGATTGATTTCCCGCATTGTATAGCGGATGAGACCCTATTGCGCGCCTATTAAGCGGATAATATTTTATAAATCCCATATACCGCGATATTCCACCTCGAAGTGGAATGGGTATTGTGCTAATGTCTGTGGATGCAGGGAAACAGGTTGGAGGGATCCAACTGGATTCCTCAATCGTATTTTTTTTACATATATTCTGATATTTGATTGATTATCATATCGATATATGATGTTTGAAAGTCGTGATTGACCATTTGATGTGTTGCATCATCGGATCCATTTTTGAAGTTTAAAAACAACGATTTTGATTTTTAAGGGATTTCTAAAGTGACTTTTGAAAGTATACGTTTATAATATGTTTTTGGAATCGATTCATCTTAAATAAATAAACGTTATAATTTTAATGTTATAGAAATTATGATTTTTAAGAAATACAATTAAAAGTTGATTTTTGAAAATATGGGATTAATGATTTTATAAAATAGTTAAAATTAGGATTTCTGAAGTTATTATAAAAAGTTTAAATATAGGATTTATGAAATTTGATTATTTTGTAAATCTAAGAGAATGATGAAATTATAAAGGAGTTTAAAGACATTTAAAAAGAATAATATAAATTGATCCATATAAAAGAATTATAAATTGATATTTATAAATTAAAAATATTGGAATTGTAAAACGAGCTTTTATAAGTGTTAGAATGAATTGTGAATGAATTCCATGAATGAATGAAATATATAGAATTACAAACGGTAAAGTTATAAATAGAATTTTTTAAGCAGTAGGTTTATAAAAATTTTAAAGTTATTAAATGAATAGATTTTGGATAAATAAATGAATCTTATAAGTTATAAGATTTATAAATTTGGGAAGTTTAAAAGAACGTTTTTGCAAACAAATAAATTAAGTATTTAATTTATTATATGAACTTTTAGTATATCATTGAGATATGAAATTGAATAGAGGAAATTATAAAAGGAAGTTGTTATAAAATAAATAGAAATGGAATTTATGAACGTTGTTTTATAAATCCGCAAAACGACTTATTTTGATAAGTAAATTGTTGTAACTTGTTAATGGAGTTATATTCACGTTTTAGACAGTGAATAATCCTTTAAAATAAAATGAATAGAAATGATGAAATTGGTTAACAAGTATATTCACGTTTTTGAATAGTGAATAATATATTAAAGAAAATGTTTTGGATGTGATGTTTTAAATAGAATTAAAACAATCTAAAGATGTTTTAAAATGTATTGACTATCGAAACCATAGATTTCAACGTTAATTGTTGAAATAGACGTTTTCGAGAAATAAAAGGAAATGGTAGACTATAACACTGTTGTTATAGTAAATGATTTCCGAAAGGAAATGTTTTGTATAGTATTGGGATTTATATATCTATTTTAATTTCGAATCACTATGCTAGTGATTTTGGGTTGTCGTAACGATGTTTTACGCAACATTCGTTTTGGCCCAAATAAATATGTTTAAGATAATGATTTCCTTAAAAGAATGAAATATATACTTAATTTCGATTAGAGTATATTGAATATTTTCCAAGTGTAGAAAATACAAAAATTTGTGAATTACTTATTTTTAATAAGTATGGAAATGTCTTTCCAATATTAAGTGAATATTTTGAATTTATCTTTTTGAAGGTAAATTGAAAATGAATATTAGAAATCGAATGGAAATCGTATATTCATAAATATTTTGGAATGTAAATTCACTATGGAATTTATAAATAAAAAGGGGGATTTTTTTAAAAATAAATATTGATTTATTTTTTGAAGTATTGAAAATATATATCTTGTAAAGATATTTTTGGAAAATAAATAATTTGGAAAATTATTTGGAATCTGGTGATGTTGTGCATATCCATTGATAGTTCAATAACCGACTATCGATATTTACCTTTAAATAGGTATTTGTTGTGATTTGCTTGAAATTGAATGCCACACTTATTATTTTTTTAAAATAAGCGCTCACTATTCGGGTTAACCAGGAAAGGACATTGGGGTCGTATAACCCATTCCGAATATGTGATACGTCGCTATGAATGCATTTGAAGACGGTGTTGAAGACCGGATATTTTCGAAAACGAAAGGGTTTCTTGTCGATTGTCTCTGCACTGGCTGATCCCCGGTATAGAGATCTCCATATGTGATGGGAAATCCGGACGCGAATAGAGATTATCCGAATTGCAAGGACTTCTTTGTAAGTGCCTTCGGTTCTGTTCGATCCCGGAACAGACTTGTATGGATAGTATGCCTGACATTACAAATTGAGATATAAAGCTGATTTCTTTCAAATATATTTCTGTTGGTGGCGGAGAATTTATTCTCTTAGCTTAACACCCTTCTCTGAGACGTATGATCTCAGAGGTTATGTAGTTGAAGGTTATTAGCAATATATTCCCAATTTGGTAATGTGCCATGCTGAGTGTTGCTACGAAATGATCATTGCTTGATCATTTGTGATATAATCTTTTGTTTGATCACTTATCTTTGTGATCATTTCTATTTGACCCAAAGCACAACTTTGTATAAAGCGTGGCTTTGTGGACGAGACTTCATCGAGCCTCACACCCCGGAATGGTCAAAACAGGAAAGATGCGGCAAGGTTATGAGGGGTAGCTCCCTTTAGGGTATGTGCATTTCCTTCTGGAAAAGGGTGGTATCATGGTATGGAGCCCAGATACTTACTCATGTTGAAACACTTTATTATTATGGTGTGATGTTGATTACGAGCGCTCGGATAAAGGTCCCAAAGGACCGATGGATCGCATACTCGTGTCAGTAGTTACCCAGTTAGGGGTAACCCAACCTTGTGTTGGCAGAGATCCGGTTAGGTTCTCGGGGACATCCTTCCAGAGGCGTTCTCATGTGGCAATGGGAAGTTCCTTGGCCTGACCATTTGTTGGAAATCCAAAGAAACAATACGAGACTTGTACGGTTTTAGTTATTGAACCTGCCATCCAATATGGTAGCTATAGTAGGCATAATATAATGGTACCTATGCTGGCTAAGATTTATATTCTACTTCCAAAATGTTTTCTACACTATGCACTAATAATAATATCAAAATTGATTTGATTTTGCGTAGGAAGCATCTTTGACTAACATAAGAAGAAATCTCCTCCAAGTCTGCGTTTGCATTGTGTGTGTGGTGGGAGGTCTTATGGTAGTCTCATTTTTAAAAGCATTTCGAACTGAAATTAAAAAGTTCCTCTATTTGATTTTAAAGAAAAATAAACTGTTTGAGTTCTCACACCAGTCACATGACTGACTCGGAGTTTATTGTTTTCCTTCCTAAACTCTAGGTGCCCACCAATTTCCACACGGGCAGTCAAGAGTTAGGTTTATCAGGATATTCAGGAGTTGCTGGAGGCAAGCTGGATGGCGTAGCATATTACTAAGTATAGTATTTCTTTTCCGTTGTTTGTTGTTGTTTGTTGTTGTACACTCTGATGTAATGTAATGTAATGTATAAAATGTAATAACTGATATAGTTCTTTGTTTTAATGATTATTCATTTATCTATTATATGTTGTTCCGCTGCGAATTGTGAGATTCTGATGTTGTTCTGTTGTTTTTCTTTCTTTCTTCTTCTACTTCTTCTTTCTTAAACCCTCATGGTTCGGTTTTCCGGCATCCGACTGATCGGCATTCGATACAGTGGACGTATTGATGTCGATATTCAAGAGTCGAAGAATCGGGTCCTGACAATAAATTTAACGACTCATATTATTATACGATAATAATCAAGTTTGATTGATGATATTGATGATTTTTTTGATGTTAGCATTGAATGTTAAAATTGTTAGACAATTGAAGTGATAAGTAGTATGTATTTGAACCTGACATATGGTAGTTAACATTGTGAAATTGAATATGTATGTACTTGAACTTGATTAAATTAAAATTTGCATAGTATGATCTTTGAAATGTTTAACTTAGTCGACACGTGAATAATATAGTTAGCGTCACTTTGAAACGATGTAAATTAATTCCATATTGAGTGAATTGTATGAAGTATGAAATTGAATTAGGTATATAACAAGCGTAGAATCACATGAAATGATAGCATAGTTTTCATGGAATGATCTTTAGTCTACGTGAAATGATACTGTAGATTCTAGAAATAATTGTATTACATTACATGTAATGATAATGTAAAAATTAATACGATTATTTCGATGTTACTTGAATCGATTATTGTGTTGTTGCTGTTTGTTGTTGTTGCTTGTTTATTTTCTTTGACACCATCCCAGTTATCACACTGCAAGTTCCCTTTACTATGCCTCTAATTTTGAATTGAAATGGGATTGAATTTAAATGATAAATACCTAAATAGATCACTTGACCTAGGATAGCAAATTAATAAGAACCCCGATTGGTTAAACGATTTGGTTTGAAATAAAAATGAGATTTGAATTAAAAGAAATAATGAATGGGTTTAATTAAAATTTGAAATTATAATGAAATTCAAAAGTTAAAGGTTTGATGAATTGAAACAAATGTTTAAAAAAAATGTTTAATGAAAGTTAAGCTGTTTAAATTTAATGAATTGTTGAATTGAGTTTTGCAAACTTTATTTGATAACAAAACAAGTTTGGAACTTGTTCACCTAAGAAATCTAACTTGTGACTATTTTATTGAATGAGTAAACAAGCGAAATTTGATTTCTTTAATAAGAAAAAACAATTGATTTATTAAATGAATTGGATATAACTTTTGATTGCAAGAATTTAAATTGGTAAATTCAAAAAAATTCAACTTGTGAGTTTTGGATCGAGTTTAGGTCAACTTAAGTGAATGATTTAATCAATTAGAAATTAAATTGAATTTGATTTAAAGGTTAAATTACCTGAATTTAAATGACTATTGAATGGAATTCATATATGAAATAAAATCTATATTTGAATTGTTTTAAATTGAATCGAAAATGAATTATGAAACCATGTAAAATTTTGAAATTGGAAATTAGGTACTTTGAAACTTAAATTATGGATATTGATATAGAAAGTCAAATGGAATGTTAACTTTCAAAGTCCAAAAGAAATTAATTTTGGTTTTGAAAGTTTATTAAATGACCAATCAGTGTAATAATTACGCAGTTATTAAAGAGTCCGGGATCGGTTAGGGAAATACTCTTTGTCTAATTCGAATACCACTTTAATAACTATTATATCCCGAGTGTATTCCAGAATGAAGTGGTTGGAATGATGTATGTTGATGATTGAAGAAAGCGAACGATAATGGATGACCTTGACACTTAGGTCAAATTGGAAATGACTTAAATGGGAGTCGTGCTGGGCCAATGAGGTTAGCTACCTCTAGCGGACACACTTCTTCGTAAACTACTTATTACTTGTCTTTGATTGGTGCGCACCCTTGAATTGGGAGTGTTGTTTCACATTAATCATTGCGGCGATGCATTCTCGCCAGTCCGGATCAGGCAAACGTAGTTTCACTACCTTGGGTATTGCCTCATGTGCCTTGTCAGACCTGTATCCCTATGTGCGACAACTATGATTTGTTTTGTCTTATACCTATGAAGTACTCCCTAATAGCCCAATACTTTATGGTGGAGTTTACAGTGCTGTATAGACTGTGATGCTATATGAAATATGTTAAGGGGGATAATAGTAACGCCTTAATGCTTTTTTGACACTTTATATTACTAATAGACATTATCTACTTAGAGTACACTACTATATATAGATAGTTTAATGGATCCTCAAAGATGTTCATTCCATTCATCTTTGAGTTATTATTATTTCTCAAACTTGTGTCATATTGTCTTGTATAAGAATATATGTCCTGACTTGAATGTTTGTTTGTGCTTATGCTCGGGTCAGTCTGAGGATTTCTGTTGCCTAGCTGCTTCGGAGTTGAAGACTTTGAAGACTATCATTTATCTTTATCAATATTGCTCTATTCTATTATGATACTTGTATCGGGCATCTATGTATTTCTATTTTCCACCATTTGTTGAGACACTAATGTATTTACTTAGTAGCTTCATGAACTACTATTATGCCATTGTGTAATTCCGCTACTTATTCTGTTATATTGTTTCTGTCTGTGATTCTGTGATGATTCTCATTTATATACATATACTCCATTAATGATTCGTGTTTTGTACTATTTAAGTTGACATGTGTGGATTATTGTCAACTTAAATGGTCCAAATATACGGGCTGATGCAATAAAATAGTTTTAGAAACGAATATTTTACAATATTTATAATTTTTTTAAAGCTACTAAAAGTATATATTCTCTATAATAAAGAGAATTTCAAAGGAATGTTTTTGCAAATAGTTTTCAAAAATTGCTTTAAAAACTAGTTTTCTCAAAGCAAAGTATTTTTTATATAAAATACACATTTTTGCACTCTTCAAGTGTATGAGAAATAGAATTAAAGGATTTAGTAAAACATGTGGTATGAGATACATGCATTTACATTTTCGGTTAATTTTGGATTTGTTCGTTCGAAGCTACACATCCATTGACTCTCGGGTTGTATATGCCGATGATATGAGGCGGTTATTGTGATTTAAATGATTTTGTTTTCTAGCGTGGAATTGGCTAGCAGTTAGCAAACTGATAAGTGAGAACGTGTGGTGTTGGATATGTATATGGATTTAGATATATATGATATTGGTTATGATATGATGGCAATGTGTGGTTATGAAACCAAGACCAAGTGTATGTGATGAATTTTTTGTAAAATTAGCTTTGTGAAAAGTAGCAAAAGACTTGAGATCTGATTTGAAAACGAAAGTTGGTTTTGCTAGTTTTGAATTTTGAAAATGTTTTCTAAGTTTTCACCTTCAATTAAAATTTTCAAAATTTTTACGTTTATGTTTTCAAATATGTTATAGCTAGAGTTAAAGTGAAGTTTTGGCCTAGAAATTTATTCAAGCAAACTACGCTTATAGCTATAGTCGCTATGGATGTAGTTTTGAAAATTTCACGATTTCAACCTTTAAAGCGTTTTCTTTTAGATTGTTTTTGGAAGCTCATTTCAAATTAGTCAAGGAAGTCAAAAGTTAAAGTTTGAGTTATTTAATTATTTATTTAATTTATTAATTAGGGTAATTATTAATTAATTTAATTAATTAAGTAATTAGGATTTAATAAATTACAAACCAAGTTTATTATTTTTAGCTAAGAAAGTTTTAAATAATGATTAATTAAGGTAAAAGAAAATTAATTTTTATTTAATGAAGTTTATTTACTTTAATTAATTAATTATATTTAATTAATTAATTATATTCAATTAATTAATTATATTTAATTATTTAATTAAAGGTTAATTATCCACTTAATCAGGGTTTAATTTCTTAAAAGAATGATATTTAATTTAAATTCAATTATAAATAATTTTTGATTAATTAAAGTTCAAAGTATGATATATGATTTAACTAAGATTAATAATGACTAATTAATTTTTAAACTCATGATTTAAATAAGGTTTATTTAATTAAAGTTTATTTTAAAACTCTATCGATTATTTATTGTTAACCAATTTTCTTATTTAAGTGAATTGTTTTAAATCTAAGGATCTCTTATCTATGATATTAAATGGCCAAATGAATTAAAGTATTCGTAACTAAACGTTGATGCATTTTATTGAAAGTAAGTTGACATGTACTTATCACAAATACCGCACTTCGAAAACGTGATGAATACAAGGGAGCTAATTTTGATAAGCGGGTCATGAATAATCTAAGCATATAGAATGTATGTTCATATGTAAATCATTACACCCTGATAGTGGGATAGTCCATTATAAATAAATTGACTTTTTAAAATTATCAAATGTTGGTTCAGAGAGACCGGGATCAGATATTAGTTGTTATCTGAAAACCACTTTGAACCAACGTAGGTGTTCAAACTAGAAATAGTAAGGCAAATGTCCAAGATAAAGACTTTGAAATGCAAGGGTTCTTTGCTATTAACTCTGAGGTGTATTCCAAAATGGATGTAGTGGAAATAGTGCCTTTGGTTTATTCATCTCCTTAAAGAATTGTATGAATGAATGTTGATAGTGTGTCAACATCTGAATGGTAATGTTAGCTTTCCAAGTGGCATACAAATAAGGTTAATGTAGCCTTAAGCCTCATCAATCGAGAATGACTAAAACAGGGAAGATGTCGCAGGGCTAGGTAGGGCACTCCTATGAGGGTAAGATCATCCCCATTTATAGTTCCTACTATTAACTCATTTATGCTTCGGTACGGTTGTTGATCCCAACTGAGGGTTGATCTTATTCGGTACTATCCAGTAAAGGGTAGAAGAGTCTTGTGTTCGCAGGGGTCGATAGGTTCGACCTCGCTGTTATTTTATCTTGAGATGCACCATGACGGGTGGTACCTCAGTAGCCCATTCATTGTATGGAATTCATTTCCCAATAAGTGCCTTCGGTCTTAGTTGTTTACCTATAATGCTGGAATTTAATTAATATAACAATTTAACCTATGTGAATTAGTTACTTCGAAACTTCAGACATTATCACAATATCCCTGGATTTCTATCTAAAGTGTTTTGGTTATCGTAAGGTAAAATCCTGTCCGTGTTTATGTACGGCATGGTTTTACGAGATACCTTTGATTTTCAAAATTTTTTATAAAAGTAAAAATTAAGTTGTTTTAGTTTACTCACACCATACCCATGTTTGACCTGGAGTTTTATTTTCTTTTCCTAAAACTCTTAGGTATTCAAATTTTTATGAGTACCAAGTGATCCAGTTTTCTTACGGAAGCATTTTGAAGGAGTTAGAGCAGATGGCTTCACCGTTAACTAGTTATTATCTATTTTGCTGTATTATGTATGATATATGCATTTTGTGATGGATAGGTAGTATAACTGTCCATTTGAAGTTATAATGTAATGATTTTGATGTGTTATTATTATGGAAACGACAATGTAATATCTTATGTTATCCATTACATGTTGTTCTGATTCATGGTGAGATTCTGTGATTGTGTAGTTTCTTCTTATCTTTCCTTTTCTTCTACTCTTACTGGCTCGTCTTTTGGAGTAAGAAAGAAGTTCATTATAGTATTGACCATATTTCATTAGAAAAATGGATATATGGAAATAAACTATGGATGTTTATGTGGTGAGTATCATTTGATCAGTTATCATGAATGTTTGTGTTATCATATTCACTTTATAACCCATATGGGCATGTTGGGGTGTTAAAGGGTAGGATGACCAGCTAGGTTGACACAACATGAAAGTCAGCTGTATTAAAGGACTATGGAGTTAAAAAGGTTATTAGTTAGCCCATAAAAACTATAATTTGAGGAATGGTATTGGTAGGAGCCATTTGATTCTTAGTGATCCCATGAAAACTATGTTTGGAATAAGTTATTGAAAGAGATCAATCGATTCGTAGACAAGTCATGAAAACTATGATATAAGAGAATTTATTGGTAGAAACCAATAGGTTCGTAGTGGTCGCATGAAAACTATGATTGGATAATAGTATTAGTAGAAACCAATAGGTCATAGTAATCCCATGAAAACTATGAAACCAAGAAATCTGTGATTAGATGATAATATTGGTAGAAACCAATAGGTTCATAGTGATCCCATTAAAACTATGAAAGTGGATGTGAAATCCATAAAGAATTGAATAGGATATTACTTAGCCCATGAAAACATAGGTTAATAGTGACCTTAGAAACTATAACTTGAGACAGATAATCAGGTGAATGGGGATGGGAAATCCCGAGCATATTTCATGTTTGCCTATCATCATGATACATTTATTATATTATGTCTTAACCATTATGGATGCATGTGCACAATATATGGTTATTATAAATTGATTTAAGATACCAGTGAGGGAAAAACCCTTTTTGGGAAGTGGTGTTGTCTCACTAGGTATCGATGTTGTTTGAGATGGTAGGTCATTATTCACATCAGACTTTTTGTCTAACTCGAACTTTATGTTTTCCCCTTAAACTCCCAGATGCTCAACTGATTTTGGTTAGTCTAAGAGTTAAAGTTTTCTGGTTTTGCTTTAGACAAATAAGCTTGTGGAGATGTGCAGGAAGCAAGCTAGTTAGTAGGAGTTCTTTCTGTTTGATTCCGCTATCTAATTGGATGTAATAGAAAAGTCATTTAGTGCCTATGTTTAGACTTCGATCGACCAAAGGGGCATCTTCATATGCCACTCTTGGCATAATTTGTCATAATTGTAATTTCTCTTAATGTGACTTATGTTTTGGATTATGTAATAAATTTGAAATGCTAAATGAAATGAGATTTTTTTTTCTAAACCTAGTTTGAATTTCTTTCATATTCATGTGTTTCTAGTATATCAATATATCTAACATTACCGCATTTGGTCATCAAGAATTAATAACTATGGATGACTGAAACACCCATAGCAGTTAGTTTTGGGCCTCCAAATGAGGGATTTTACAAGTTGGTATCGCAACATAGGTCTGCGTAAATTTGAAAGAGTGAACCCAATTTTTTTTCAAAATTCAGCCCAATGAATTTGAGAATGAATTGGGGTTTGGGTTAATGCTATAGTAATGTACTTGCATTTGTGTTATATATGTATATCTATATGTATGCATTCCACTCTTCTCTTAGACAGTTCTTTTACATCTTACTAAGGCATATATATATAGATATACGGAAAATGAAGAGATGGAGGCAGGAAAATGGAAGAGGAAATCTAGGTTGAGGAAACATCACAACTAATGAAAATGCTCGACCCAATACTAGAAGGAATCCGGGTCCACAAGCAATTACAATTCCAAAAGCAGATGCTAATGTAGGTGTTGGAACCCTGTTAGTAGATATGGGGATGATGTAACTATTCTTCATCGATCTGATGCAAGCTGGAGCAGCTTCAGGTGTAGTTGGGGAAATGCTGTGAATGCTGGCTGGGGGAGCAAATCCTATGCCCCCGATTAGTAATAACTATGCCAAACTGAGCAAGGATTACACCAGTCTTGGTGGGAATCAATTTTGGTGAACAGAAGATGTTGTTGAAGTAGAAAATCGTTTATTGCATTGTGAAAGGATTTTCATTGACTTAGGATTTAATGATCAGAAAAAGAGAAGACTTGCTTCTAGGCAGTAGTAGGGAGCATCACTTTATTGGTGGAATGGTATTACCATGGGAGTTCCCGAGGAAGAGTTGACTTGGGCAAAGTTTCAAAGGAGATTGGAAGAGAGGTTCTTGTCTAAAGTTGTTAAGTCAGTATGTTCAAAAAGTTCATGGACTTAGTGCATGGTGAGATATCAGCGATTGAGTGGTCTACAAAGTTTGATGATTTGTCCAGATATGGATATGCTAATTGACATCATCATTAAAAGGAAAGAGAAGTTTATTCGAGGGTTAAGATCCAAGATGCTAGGGCGACTATGCCACATCTCCATGATCCAAGTACAGTTGTAGTGGAGATGGCAATCAAAACTAAAGAGACACTTTCTACTTTTGGGAAAGAGAAGCATGTTGAAACCCAGGATTCTCAGGGCAAGAAGAGGAAATTCTTTAAGAAGAAAGAAGCTCGGAAGGGAGGAGCTGCTGAGAACGAAAAAGCTGATTTGGTTTGCTTTAAGTGTGATAGGAAGGGACATTTTGCTCACGAATGTCAAACGGGCAAAGAAAAGAAGGCTGTTGATAAGAAAGGAGTGAAATGCTTTAACTATGATCGGATGGGGAACTACGAGAATCAGTGTGCAGAACCAATCAGAGTGGACAAGGGAAAGGTTTTTTCTATAGAACAATCATCTTCAAGACCAACCACTATTGAGAAGGGAAAGACTGTGATGGAAGGTATGCTTTTGATTCATAGCATACCGGTTAGGGTACTATTTGATATCTATGGATAACATTCATTTATATCTTGTTGTTTGGTAGGTAAGTTATGTTTATAACCCTTATATCTTGTTACTCTTTTAAGGGTTGTGAATCCAATAGGACGGTATGCAACTCTGGGAATGAGATGTGATGAGTTAGAACAAGGTTGGTCATAAGTTTGCACGCAGTTTGTTTGTTTTTGATTTCATAGACTTCGAGATCATTTTTGGTATTGATTGGTTAAATAGATACAATGCTAGGATATATTTCCAAAATAGGAAATATCGGTAAGACATCATAATAGTTATAATCGAATTATATACTCAGTGGAAAATTCAGATCTGAGTGCTTGTGCGTTGTCATGTGCTATGGAAGTAGAAGAAGTGAATCGGGTTTTGTTGGCAAAAGAGTTTGCCGATGTTTTTAAGCTAGTTACAGGACTACCACCAAAACGATCCATTGAGTTTCCGATAGATCTTGTGCTAAGAGTAAAACAAGACCACCTAGCAGGATGACACCAGCCAAAATAAAGGAGTTAAAGGTGCAGCTAGTGGACTTAGAGGGAAAGTAGTTTATCAGGCCAAACAGTTCACCTTATGGAGCAGCTGCGTTGTTTATGAAGATTCCAGATGGGTCTATAATGATGTGTATCGACTATCGTAAGTTGAATGAGAATACGATCAAGAATAAGTATCCTTTTCCAAGAATCGATGATTTATTTGATCAGTTGAGTGGAGCTAGAGTACTTTCCGAATTGGATTTAGCGATAAGTTTCCATCAACTAAGAGTGGCAGAGGACTAGTATTTCGTTGACGGTGTTCCGCACTATGGTTCATACGAATGGTTAGTGATGTCATTCTGGTTAACAAATGCACCAGCTTTCTTCGTGGATTTGACGAACTAGGTTTTCTGAAAATACTTGGATAGGTTCTAATCGGTATTCATAAATATTATCTTAATAAAATCTAAGGATGGAAGAGAGCATGAAGTCAATCTTAGATTGGTGTTTGAGTCGCTGAGGCAGCATCAATAAAAATGAAGTTTTCAAAGTGTCATTTTGGAAGAAAGAAGATAAGTTTCTTGGTCAAGTATTTTTTAGAGAAGGGTTTGTTAGTCGATCTGGATAAGATTAAAGCTGTTAACAACTAGAAGAGACCTGTAACATCTCGTATCTGGAGGCCAAAAGCTAAGCACTGCAGATGCTGCAGTCTTCTATAGTATTAACTTCTAATGACAAAATATGGTAATACTAATGGTATCTATAATATCAAAAGCATATGAATATGAACAAATGCAAAATTTCGAACAAACATTTTACTGATTAAATTTCAAAAAATGACTGATACCCAAGTTACATAATCCCTTCACATATCCCAGGCAATGATAAATATCAATTACCAAATATGCCAAGAGCAACATATGACGATGCTTCCTTGGTTGACTAGAGTCAATATAGTCATATATGACTTAATACATAGAGCGAAAACAATCAGAATAAACTGTAACTCCTTATTTGTTATCCGTCAGCCATATGCTTACTCCGGAAGCTTTATTCACCAAAATTACTAAAACCTGAAAACCTCAAACCTTAGCCTACTCAAATCAGTTTTGAGCAACCGAGAGTTTAAGGGGAAAATAACAACTTCAAGTCAGACATAATGCCTGGTGCGAATAATTCTATACATCTCGGTTATTTTATGTTAAGTGAGACCACAAAACTTAGCGGAATGAGTTTCCTCTCACTAGCATCCTTTAAAATATATCCTTTGCAAACATTTTCCCGCAACCAAAGCTGGTTAAAATCTGTAAAGCATAATTATGTAAACAAACATATCAGGTAATAAATGAACCATCTATTTGAACATTATATTTTTGTCTGGCTAACTATTAACCTTTGGCTTACTTGGGCCTACCAGACAATATAACAAAATTCATCTAACATTTGTTGAACACTCCTCTTTTGGAAAGTCCGTCCTTAACTATCAGTTAAATACTTCCCTTTTGAATGATCTATCCCTAATAACTCCTAGAGTCACCTGATCTTAATGGTTTTGCGGGTCACCAATGGCCTATCTATATACAAACATATATTCCTTTCTGCGTTTAATCATAATTTTAGTCTTACCTGTGACAAAGCCCTACAAATTGGAATTTTGGACAAAATTAGCCGGGGCTAATAGCTACTGTATAGGGTACGACTCTATACCAGTCCCATTTGGCATTCTAATATCTAAGTCATTTTACTTAGGGATCCCTTCCCCAAATTTTCCTTGAAAACCTTTTCAAAATTATTTAAAACCTTTAAATCAAACTCAAACTCAAATAGGGAAAATCTATATATATTCTATGCTTTATTCGAAACCACCTTGCCATGTAATATATATATATACACACACTTTACTCGTAACTTAGTTGATGAAAACATTTAAACCATTGAATGTACCCTTTTTGAATCCGTTGAAAGCAACCCGTTTGAAATAATTGAAAGTAACTCTTTGTAAACCAAGTAAAACTCTTTATTTAAGACTAGGCTGAAAAGCGAAACCTTTCCGTCGAAACTGTGACGACCCGCCTTTCTAACCCCAGAAAGACATATCATTATCAAGAAAGAAAGGGATATAAATAGAAAAGAACAGAAAGAAAGAATAACAATATCAGAATCTCACAACGGAATGGAACAAAATATAATACATCACATAACTATTACATAGTTATACATACATCAGAGTTATACAATATCATACAACAGGACTGTCATATACATATATGTCCAAACATACATCCAAAATAAAGCATACACTAACTACACAGCGGAACTACATATATAGGTACATACGTCTAGTCTTCTTTCCCAATATAGCTCCTCTAGAAAATCAACACTTCCAAATACCTATCACTTGGCTACTCATAAAAATTTGAGTACCCAAGAGTTTATGAAAACACAAAATATAAACTCCGGGTCAGACATGGGTCGGGTATGAGTAAACCGGTTAAAATTGCTTAACTTTGAAAATCATTTGAAATAAAGGTATCACGTAAGACTCCCCACAAATAAATACGGGTAAGTTTTTACCTTACGCTAACCAAAACATTTTATAGGAAATTCAGTGATATTATAATAGTGTCTAGGGTTTTCAAGTAAATAGAAAATAGAAGAAATTGTTACATTCTTTAAATTCCAGCTACTTGCCACGAAAGTGGGTAATACAAATCAAAACCGTAGGGTCTCGTAGGGAAAATGGGTTTCCAACAATGGCAGGGCTACTGGGGTACCGCCCGTCACAGTACGGGGCCTAGATCATCGTACCGAGGATCACTCCCGACCCCCTACAACACAAGGCCGGAACCATTCCTTACTGAACAGTCCCGAACAAGATAACCCTGCAGTTGTGGCCAACAACTGCTCACACAACCGAAATGAAAAGGGACATCTAGACAGGGGAATATCTTGTCCTGCTTGGGCATGACCCACCTAACCTTGCTGCATCTCCCCTGTTTTAGCCATTCCCGGTTGATGAGGCTTGAGGCTGCGATTACCTTTATTGAACATTATTCTTAGAATGCTCATCGTCTGCCTGACGATGTGTTGAAAGCATTTAATCCATACAAGTTCGTTCCGGGTTCGAACGAAACCGAAGGCATTATCTCGTTACACTCATTTTGGAATCACCCTCAGAGTTAACGACGATAACCCTTGCATTCTGAAACACCATCTCGATCACCATTTGATAAGTCACGACCTATCGTTTAATTTGGATTGATGTGGTTTTCGGAGAATAAAAATTAATTCTTCCGATCCCGGTCTCAACGGAATCCAAACGCCATTTTAAGGGCCAAGTTGTCTATTTAACTTAATAGTTCAATTTGAATCTTAAGGATTCACATAACAGATATTACAGATAAATCATACACAGTTATCACAGATATCCATAATATATCACAACATATCACAGAAATATCATCAAACAGATGTTAAAGTCAATCAAACAGAATTATTAATGCATACCAAAACAGTTTGGTTTCTTAACTTAATTATTTGTTTAAGAATAAACTACTTTATTCTGTCTAATTAATCACTGATTAATTAGCTTATTAATGATCAATTAATTAATTAGTTATTATTAATTATTAATTTATTAGTCATCTAATCTTTAAGTAGTTGTTTAATTAATTAACTTTTATTCATCAATTATTACTTAATTACTTAGTAAATTAGTCGGTTCTTAATTATTAATTATTAATTCATAACTTACTTATTAAAGATTAATTATTCAATTATCACAAATTATTTAAACTAATCATCTATTATCAATTTTATTAACTATATAATCTTCAATTGATCACTTAAGTGAATTATTATTTATGAATTAACCTTTAAGTAATTAGCTAACATTCTTAAGACTTAAATTGATTTAAACATGATTAATTTTTAATTACAAATTTAATTTTAGTTATTAATTTAATTTCAAGTATAAAATTAATTTACATTCTAATTACTTTATATTAATCAGGTATCTTTACATCACTTACCTTATTTAATTTTAAAACAAATATTAACCTAACTAACTAATAGCTTAATTAACTTAGTTATAAAAATACTAAAACTAAATCATGCACGTTCAATTGGAAAAAAACCCGAGATAGCACCTCTTTCTACTCGAGTCGGTCCTCGAGTTTTCCCCGTGCTTCCCCTGCGTTTCTCTCCCCATCTTCTTCTCCTCTTCCTGATTCCTTTCTTCTTATCATTTTTTTATTTCTTTTAGTATCAGTTAAAAGAAACTGCAGAAGCCACTTTCTCTCGCATGCGACCCGAAGACAAGTTCGAAGCAACCACCCAAATGTCACGAGCATGCGCACGCGACCACCCAGGGTAACTCGCCAGACAGCTCTTCACCACCGCGCACGTGCACGGTGGTTCGCTTCGCCTCCGGCGACTCGCGACATCATCTACAAACCACAAATTGACCACTCATACGAAAATATCAAACAAATCATCACGATTTTGTCGAAGGCAAAAATTTTCCTGTAGCTCGAACATGCGACACAAACACCCACCGAAAATTCCCTCGTGCAGCCACCATCCATCACCGGAGGCCGAGCCCCTTTCCCCACGCCATGGCCAGACCTCCCTCGGCCTCCACCCCGAACCCCAAGCAACTCGATCAACCCGGTGAGTCGTAAACGAAAATTACAGAGCTGTGTAAAACTCATGTTCAAAAACCCTGCTTTAATCACAATCTCCAAATCTATGCATTCGAAAATTATTTTGACATTTTTCTGGAGTCAAATGGATTACAAGCTTGCTTCACATCAATTTACAGAAATTAAAATTTACTCAATCATCCAGAATTGACAAAAACCCATTTTAGTTTCATTTTAAAACTGCTCTTCATACCCTTGCTTAAAAATCATAATTTTTATGCTAAAAAACATAATTATGTGTATAAAATCTAAATATGCTATTGAATTTACAAAATTAAACATTCGAATTTTGATCCTTTGATTCCTTTTTACCTATAACTTGAAATAAACAGTGTTTATAACATACTGTTAAACTCTTAAAGCAAGTTTGCAGGCCTATGTTTAACATAAACCACTTGAATCAGCAACAACACTAAAGTTCAAACAATTATATAAGTAAGTGTTTATAAATTTCTTTGCTTACTTTGTTCAGATACTCAATATTTCTGAAGAACAATTATATATGCTACCAGAGCAACAGAAAGTACTCAGGGATTCTTATGCAAGCAGATATCAAGGACATACCAATTGTAAACTAAAGATACAAGTTTAAATTGAAAATAATTAAGTTTACTCAACTAATAACTGTTGAACAGAAAGTAAGTATTGTGTTGAAGCTGCAGTCTTGAATTCCTGAGAATCTGTTTTTCCTTGATGTTGAATTTTGCTTGAGTTTGTAAAATAAGATGTTTATCTTCCCTTTTTTTATAAACTCAGTTTTGAATTGATGAACGAAAGAAGATACAAGCTATGATATATACAAAAAAAAAATGCAGGCTGTAAGATTTGATGTAAGATTTTTGTTTGAACTAAAAACATTTCATAAGGTCGGCCAGAGATTTTTTTTCTCAACAAGATGGTGGCTAAAAAGATGAAAAATGTGGCTACATTTATTGATTTTGTCTTGTGTAATTTATCATCTTGTACTATATTTTTTTTTTCTTTCTTTCAGGTTTGTACAATTTGGTTTAGAAATCTGTTGAGCATACATATGTTACTTTGTTCATTTCTTACTTAGCTTATATTTTTTTTCCAAGTGTAGCCTGACTTTGTGTTTCATGAGCACGTATAATCTATAATCTGTCTTAGTTCATTTTATACTTAGCATCATTTCTTTATTTTGTGAACATATATATATGTGTATAGCTTGTCTTGTTTCCTTTGCATTATTCATTTGTATAAACAGGTTATACTTTTCAAACTTTTTGATATGTTTGCTTAAAAGTTATTGTTAGCATATTAGTTGTATTCGATTTGTTAATTAAATTTTCAAACATTTGATTTATAACATATACTTGTATTTATATATTTTATATTTATGTTTACATCTTATATTTTATATTTAATACTTATATTTTTTTATATTAATATTGAAATATTGATTGGATTTCTTATTCTAATATTATTACTTAGATTACCCTTTTATATGTATTATATTAAATATTGATAATATACAACTTTTGGTTTTATTAAACAATACACGATTTATTTTAGATTTTCAAATCAAAATTTTATTTACAGACACATTGATAACTGGCAAATATTCAAAAATCTTATTTATTTATAAAATGAAGAGCTTGTATTTTATTTAAATTAGATTAAATATTTATTAAAATATATTGCCAAAATTCCGGGTCGTTACAGAAAGCATTCTCTAAACTATTTCGAAACCACTAAAAAAAACCTTTCTTTTGTAAGTTTTAAAATCCTTAGACATCTTTCTTTAAAAACCTTTAAACATTGCCTTTCGAAACCTTTGGAAAACATTTCCTTTTAACCCTTTTGAAACAACCAGAGAAAACCTTCCCTTTGGACTCCTTCAAAACCATCTGAAAAAATTTCTTCAAAACCTTTCGAAATCATTGCGGAACCACCTCTTCGAAAACTTCATTTAAAACCCTTTCGAAAGCATTAAAACATTAACCTTTCGAAAGCCTTTAGGTTCAATTTAAACATATGGTTGAAACCATTTAAAACTGTTTCGGTCAAAACCATTTGGATTCTGCCTTCAAGTAGAGCAAAAGAACCAGAAACATATTAAAGTTGAAAGTATTCCTTTCAAAATCATTCCTAGGTAAACAAATGATGATGTCGAAACCATCCCTTCAAAAGCATTGGAGAAGTGGCCGAATTTTAGAAAACAACTTAACCCCTTCGAAACCATCTGGGTCAAAAGGAATAAAGCGGCAACCGAAAGGTTTCGACTTAGTCGAAGGTATTCATTTGAAACAAAATGCAACCCAATTGAAACCATTTCCTTTAAAACCATTTGACCCGATCGAAAGCCGACCTAGTCGAAAACTACCCAGTCGAAAGCAAGCAGGTGCATTTTCTTTTAAAAGGAAAGCAATGCCTCAATCCCTCCAGACCCCTGGTTTCGACTCTATACTTTCTGTCTACATTCAATTTACCGCCTACCAGTTCCGTAATACCATGTACATTGGTTTCGACTGTGTCGGAGGCGAAGGCAAGGAGGCAGAAACTGGTGCCGAAAGCATCGAAACTGTGAAAAACATGTTTATTTCTCCTTTTAAGCTATTTCTTTGCACCTAACCTGCCTTGTTTGTCCAATTGTGATTGGTTGCAAGTTTCTCTTTTCTAAAAGTACCGTCGACTTTCCAGAATTAACAATTTTAATATACTTACAAAAAGACCCTTCTCCTTTCATAAATATATAAAACATTTAAGTCATAAACATTAAACAATTTTATATAACCATTAAAACACTTGGGAAAATTCTACAAATTCCAAAACATCACTTGTAATACGTTTTCTAACATTTATTAATCTCAGACCAAAACCATTAATAATTTAGCCGTAAATAATTTTATCACAACATAACATTTTCTTTACTAGAAAATTCACATAAAATCTAAACAAATTCATAAAATTTTAAAAATTGAAATCCATCTTTAAAATATCATTTCTGATCTAAATAAAAAATTTCAAGGAATTTGGATGTAATTTAATGGAATTTTTATACCAAACTTGTCATGAAATCTATATGAACAACCATAAATCATCAACAAGTATATATAATCATTCCACCATTCCAAAACATTGCAATTCATTACAAATAATTTGGATTCGACTTAAAACCAAAAATAACAAGAAATTTGAGGTATATTCATTATTCACCTTAGGTTTAGAGATTAAGGAGCTTAAGGTTAAAATGAATTTGATTTAGCTTTTTCCTTAGCTTTTTTAAATCTTCTTCCTCTTTCTCTTGTTAATGGTGGTCTGCCTCAAGTTTAATAATTTTTATAAATGAAAATGAACGTGCATGGGATACATGGCCAAGGGTTAAGGGTATAAGAATGGCCTCTTTCCTATTTTTCCCCTCCTCTACTTCATTTTAACTCGTATTTTAATTCATTAGTTAGATGGCATGGTCACCCCTTAATAAAGTCAAATTTCAATCCCTTAATCACCACATTATTTTATTTAATTTAACTAATTAAATATCCTAAATAATATTACCAAAAATATGGGATGTTATAAGACTAAAGAGGATGATTGAGATCATAAGTTTTTTTGAACTTGCTGGTTACAACCGGAGGTTTATTAAGGATTTCTTGCGGATAGCAGCGCCTTTGACTAAGCTAACCAAGAAAGACATGAAGTTTATGTAGTTTGAAAAATGTGAGGAAGCATTCCTTAATTTAAAGCATTCATTGAACAGTGCAACTATGTTAGTAGTTCTAGTCGGGAATCAAGGACTAGTGGTGTATATCGATGCATGCACATGGGATTAGGGGCTGTATTAATGTAGAAAGGTAAAATTATTGCCTATGCTTCATGGCAGCTTAGATTGCATGAAGTGAAATATCATATCATGATCTAGAGTTGGCTGTGGTGACCTTTCCATTAAGTGTATGGAGAAATTATCTCTTAGGGGAGAGATTTGAGTTATACACATATCATAAGTCCTTAAGGTACTTATTCTCTTAAAAGGAGTTCAATGTGAGACAACAGAAGTGGCTGGAGTTTTTATCAGCTTATGAATTTGGTATAGAGTATACACTTGGAAAAGGAAATAAAGTACCCGATGCTCTTAGCAAAAAACATTAGAATGTGATGTTAGCTACGTTAGCAGAGTGGAAGGACCTAGAGGCTTTGACTACTTGTACTGTACAGTTAAGATCGTTTACAGGTTCTAGTCAGAGCATTGCCATGTTGTCCTGCTTGGAAGTCAGACCAGTTTTGATCGAAAGGATTGCTTCTATGTAGAGAGAGGATTCATTATTGGTCGAGAAGATTAGAAGGCTTGAGTTTGGATCAGAGATTGATGATCTATAAAGATATTAGTCCTGACCAGAGGGGATGGTTGAGAAAGAAGGGATGGTTATGTGTTTCGAATGTTTGGGATTTAAGGAGAGAAGTTCTTAGTGAATGTCATCGATCGAAGTATATGATTCATCTTGAGGGAACCAAAATGCATCGGATATGAAGAGGAGTTTCTACTGGGAAGGTATGAAGAGGGATGTTGGCTTGTGGGTAAAGCAGTGTGTGAACTATCAACAAGTGAAGGGTCGAATATTAGAAGCCAAGTATTTTGCTTCAATCTTTGATGATACCAGCTTGGAAATGGGATTCGATATCCATGGATTTTATAGACGGGTTGCTAAGGTCGAATCTAGGAAATGAAAGTATATGGGTCATAGTGGACAGGCTGATCAAGAGCACTCATTTCATTTTAGTTAATTCAACTAGGACATCACTTAATTTAGCTAAGTAATTCATGAGGAATTTAGTTAGACCGCATGGAATTCCTAATAATTAAGTAAGTGATAGAGATTCCTTACTCACCATCGAGTTTTTGAAGAGTCTATATGTTACTTTATGTACCAAGCTCAGTATAAGTACGGCTTGCCATCCGCAGACCAATAGGCAAACAGAGAGAGTTAACGAAGTCTAAGAGGATTTGTTAAGAGCTTGTGTGCTAAATTTTGATGGATCATGGGAAGACCACCTACACTTAATTGAGTTTTTCTATAATAACAATAATCAGACTAGTTTAGGAATGGCATCTTTTGAATCTTTGTATGGAAGGCCATGCAAGTCACCAGCATGTTGGTTAGAAATTTGAGGAAGATTAGGGTTAGGTTTAAATCTGGTAAGAGTGGCAACAATGAATATTATGTTAATCCATGGTTGGATGAAGGAAGCTTGGTCTAAATAAAAGAGTTATGCAGGTAAGAGGTGTAAAGATCAAGAGTTCTCAGTTGGAAATAGGGTTTTCATTAAAGTATCACCAATGAAGGGTGTGGTACGATTCAGAAAGTTAGGAAAACTAGCACTGAGATATGTTGGACCATTCTCATTTATAGAAAGTATTGGAAAGCTCGCATACAGAGTAGAGTTGCCGAGCAATTTGGCAGGTGTTCATAATGTATTTCATGTGTCTCATCTTTGTAAGTGTGCATGATCCACATACTACTATCCCTCCGCCTACATCGGAAGAATTAATTAGTAGAACTAGATCCAACTTTTTCTAGATAGCCAGTTTGGTTTGTAATAATAGACGAGAAGAGGTTAAGAAAAAAGATAATCAAGTTGGTGAAAGTTCAGTGGAGCGACAACGAGAAGGACTGTACTTGGAAAACCGAAGACAGGCTTAAAGATACTTATCCTGATCTGCTTTATAGGTATGTTCTATATTCACTTTATATATACTGTTTTCTAGTCAGATTGGCAAGTATGGTAGTTAGGCAATGTTATAGATGATTTCACGGATACTATCCTTAGTATATAGTCCTTATTGAATTTTGAGGGTGAAACTCTTTAAGGAGGGGAGACTGTAACACCCATAATTTTAAATAGCATTATTCCAGTGATCTAATTAGATAAATTAAATAGAATAATTTAGAGACTAGGGTGATAAGAGAATTTAGATTTTAAAACTAATTAAGGTCATGCCTTAACTAAATTAATTAATGAGAAAGAGTTATGGCTTAGAAACTTAAGAGAATAAGGCAAGGGAAATATGGGAATAGCCGAACCTCATAACTCCTAGAACCCCTACCACATTTTCATTTTCATTTACATTACTACAAAATAAAAAACATAAACAAAAGAAAAAAAGGCCAGCCAAAGCCCTAGGAGAAGTGGAGACCAAAATTCAATTAGAGGCTAAGACTCAAGCAAGGAAGATTAAAGTGTAGAACATATCTCAAGTTTCTTATCCAAACAAGGTGAATAATGATCAAAAGCATCTCATAAGTCAACATGAATTTAATTTGGGTCTGAGGTTTAAAACCAAATGATTGGATGAATGATGATATGTGTGGATTTAAATGCCAAGTTATAATTTAAACAAGGAATTTATGGAATAATGTAGTTCGGTTTTAAGGCTAAAATCATGCAAGATTATTTTCAAATACCACGATTTTTGAATATGTCATGCAAAATATTTTGTTGGAGATAGGTTTAAATTTTCACAATATTCCACATCATGGATAATTTATTTGAATTTTTGAGTAAAAGTGTAATGACCGGGTATTTTCAACCATTCGCATCCACACACGTCGGACTTGAATTATTCAAAATACCAGATTGTTAATTTAAATTTGGCAAAACTCAGCATATGCAGTAAATAAACCAACCACAGAATCATAGACACAGAGTAATATAAATAATGCAGCGGTACAGATAAATAGTAGTTCATGAAGCTACTATATAAATATCAAAGTTAGAAATAAAATACAACTGAATATCTAAAATAAAGTGAAGCCTCAAGTATAAACATATGCCTCTCTAGACGAATCAACTGGAAAGCTGAAAGCTAAATCGATGGTCGGATCTTAAAATGAAGCTCCAAACTCCAAAGGTGTGTCTCAAATGTTGTACCACTCAGTCCGACCCGAGCGTAAGGAAAAACACAAAACACTCGAGTCAGGATTAACATTCTTATATCAGTAAATCCAACTCAAGTGAAATATCAACTGAAATATAGTTAACTTAAAGGATGTTTGGGATGAACATCCTCTAAGGATCCAAGGAACTATCTACAATGTAGAAATATACACTATAACACCATGGTCATCTCAAATTAATTTATACTTCAAAACCAAAATATCATTTTCATTTCTAATGTATCTATTTCCAAATTTATCACTTTCACATTTACGAATCAAATCAACTCAAATTTCAAATTCAAATTTAATTCAATCTCAATATATCAATTTAAAGTCAACTCAATTCCTAAATAACCATTTCAAATTATATCAATCTCAACCTGGATTTGAATCACAAAATAAACCATTTACATAACAATATATTTCAAACTCTAAATATTCAGCATTTCAAACTAATATTAACGATTTCAGATAGATTTGGCTTAATTTCAATATTATTTTATCTTGAAATACTTCCTCATTAAATTCTATATCATTTAAGTAACCTTACATTACATTTTACTAAATATTTTCTTTAATTTATTTAAACGCGAAATATTCATTAAATCACTTAAATCAAAAATCCAGTTATAAAATCATATCTTTAAATTTCACATTCAATAGTTTCAAACAGATTTAATTAAATAAAATTCTTAATTAAATATCATTTCAAATAAATCTAAATTTATCTTCCCAACCTTACTTATTCAAATTTTTACAAAATCTATTTGAAATATAGATTTACATAAATACTTAACCATATTATATGTATTAAATCAATCTTAATTAAATTAAATATTATTATTAAATCTATATATAAAATTTCCATCTCTATATAATATCCTAAGAATCAATATTTATTAAGACCATATATTTCTTTCCAAAACCGTATAAATTATTTTAAAATATTTATATATGAACCAACGGTGTCTGTATATAATTTCCTATCTTATGGTCAAGTGATACAGATATTTATCATTTCAATCCGTACATTAAATATATACGGGTGGTTATCATTTCGACCCGTAATCCCAAATTCAATTCATATAAAAGTCGCTTGGGTTTATCATTTCAACCCATAACGAGTTTCTCCTATTCCAAAGTCCATTCGGGTATGTATCATTTCAACCCATAGTGAATTCTATACTAATAGGGAACATGCAGAGTGATAACCGATAAAATATATCAACAGGCATATATCATCAATAACAATATAATATAAACTATAGGATATTGTGTCATATTCCACAGGTGAGCAGTTACAGATAATAGCATATATAACAATTTAAATAACTACAGCAGCATATTTCAATTGTCATTTCAATTGAAATCAAAATTAATAAGTATAAGAACGTTAATCGTGAGTGATTTCTCACCTTTTGAGGCTTAGAGAGATAGAGATGAAATTGAGCTACGAAATCCGGGCATGACTCAAAGCAAAGCTAAATTGGCACGACTTCGATGGATAGAGCAGATAGATAGAGATTAACGAAATCAAATCAGACTGGATCGATGAAGATAAACTCGAAACAAAATATATTATACTATTATTTTTCTTAAACCAATATTCAATTTATATTATATATTATGTACCAAATCATGATCCATATCCAAATCACTTAATATATTAAATTTTTGAAACTTAAAAGAAACCAAAATATCTATTATATACTCATGTTTACGACACAATTTTTTTTAACATATACTTAGATAATCTTTGTATAAAATTTTAAATCAATACAAAATTTAAAATATCATAACCAAAATATTATATATATTTATAAAGCGTGTATATAATACAGTATATATGTAGACCTTACATATGACACAAATGGAACCAATATACCTAACATATGCATCGACCAATCAAAACAGAATATATAACATACTTGACAACATATATATAAGTCTTAATTTTTAAAACAACAGACACCTCATGTATAAAATATACTTACTCAAATATAACCTGTACACAAATGTATGCAGATCTATGCCCACTCATATATTAATTTTACTTATAAATTTATTATAATATATAAAACTTACTACATATATATAAGCTAGTACTCTGATTCTATTCAACAGGTCTAAACATACTAGATCACCTTTCAATATCCTACAGCAAAACCAATATAACTCTATGACATACTAAAAATTATAAACTTATATACATCTATACTTTGAATTAACATACTGTGTATTGGTTTACTGACATATATACTACTAACTATAAACTGTTGAAATTATATAAAAAAATACTTAAACATATATTTAAGTAACTAGTTTAAACATCCTATATCTCTAAATATGTATACTTAAAACAACATAATATAATTTTTTTCGTAATGTACGAAACAGTTTCCAAAGTATATATATATACATAATAAAGTTTAACCTCTTCAATGCAACAAAGGAATGTATATATCAACAGTTCAACTTACATATATAATAAATTTTCAAAAATTTATTTATATCTATATATTTAACAACCGATATATATAATATATAACTAATATATATAACTCTAACTATGACAAGAGGTCTATATGCAACTTTTATCATCTTCAAATATAACAAAGCACAAACCCGATGACATAAATGTACATGCAAACAAAATGAATTTGGGATGAAGGTGCTTATGGCTTTGGTTGCGAGCCAGGCAGAGGAGGCACGGGTGTTGCATACGGGCCGAAGTTCGACGGTTCGAGGTGGTTTGGGAAGAGGTGGAAGGGGTAGAGGAGGAGGGCCATCGGCGTAGGCGGGTGAGGTGGACCAGTGCGTGTCGCGGCTTTAGTTATAGGGGGAGGGAGGAATGTGTTCGGTTGCTCGGAGATGGTGGCTGAAGTACGGGTTAAGGCAGCGAAGATGGGTGTGGTTGTGGCTGTCAGGGGTGAAGGGGAAAAGTGGAGAGAAGCGGAGTAAGGGTGGAAGGCTTCAGATGGAGAAAAGGGAAATGAAAAGAATGAGATTTGAATTAGGACAGATATGAAAATATATATATATATATATATATATATATATTATTATGCGTTCTTCATAAACAAGAACACGAAACAGAATAGAGGAGAGTCACGGGCGAAGGAAAATGACAGTCAAAAATTTGAAACGTGATTTCAAGTAGGCTAAAAGGGAATATGAACAGTTGTCAAGATAAGGAGTGAAAGGACAACAACTAGTGTGGAAAAGCAAAAGTCTCATTTAATAGGTGGCTGCTCTTCAATTCACATGGGTAACAGAAAAAACCTAAAAGATTATAAAACTGGTACCAACACGAAATTATTTTTGTGCTTTTTTCTGTGTAACGGATTTCAAAAATTGACAATCAAATATATCGTAGAGATCAGCTTGACAAGATGATCAAAACGATATACAGATAAAAGTGGTACGATCATCCTATCAAAGATTGACGTCGGTACAAAAATGCTGCTAATTCGTCGAAAATAAGATCGACGGAGCAATAATAGTCAAAATTTAGAGAAACGAAATATGACGTCTTCCTCAGAAGATGATACAAAAAATTTCTATATAAAATATTCAGGTTTGGAAAATATTTTATTATCAATAATTATTAACTGACTTGAATCTAAAAAATTACACAATAAAATAAACTTTCATAAAATCAAATGAAAATTTACCATCTCTATATTTAAATATACGTATTCCAAATATAAATATTTATTTTCAAATTTCATTATTTAAAATTTCTCCAAAAATCTAATTAAATACGTTGATAAAACAAATTAAAAAATAAATTTTACGGGTCGTTACACTCTCCCACACTCAAAACTTTTCGTCCCCGAAAAGGAAGGAGGCGGGAGAATAGAAACAACTAGAAAAGAAGATAGATTTGGAAAACAAACTTAAACAATTAGTTTAAACCATATAAATTTCAATTTAAATTAATTAATATTCAATAAATTTTGTTAAACCTATTTTATTAAATCCATTCAGTTATTTATATAAAAGATCAATTACTTACATAAAACTAATAAATTCTCTCTATTAACCCAAATAGTATATGAATAAATAATATTTTAAAAGGATATATTCAAAAAGGAAAAGAAGCTAGGTTCGAAAAACAGAATATAGGTGAATAAATAATGCTGAGCAGTCAAGGTAGGCTCAAAGAAATAGGATTGGGCACGAATAATTAATTTAGACCCACAAGAATTTCAATTTCAAATATTAATGCATAATTTCTTTGTTGAAAAATACTATTGAAATAAAATATCTTTATAATAAAATACTTTTCTAACCCGATGTTTCAAAAAGTTTATCCTCGTTCTTGTAGACTCTGGCCATGCGTTGATCAGGCGCAAAGCTAGAATTCTTCAAGTACTTAGTAGAACTGTTTCAACATCCATTGAAAATACTTGAAAAACATTCAAAACCGATATGGAAAGTGCAATCCAAACAAATCAACCAAATCATTGTCTAACCATGGATTACGGATACACAATAGTTACGCTTGGATTCCCCAAGAAACATCCATATCCGTTAGCTATCTCAGCCCTGTGAATTACGCCATGATGACTAGTAAACCGCAGATACACAATGGTTACTCCTGGATCCACCAAAAAATATCCATGCCCGTAGGCTTTCTCAGCCCTGCGGATTTCGCTACTAAAAACGACCTACACAGATCACAGATACACAATGGTTACGCCTGGATCCCTTAGGAAACATCCGTACCCGTAGGCCATCTCAGCCAGGTGAATTACGCTATGTGGTCGCGCTCGTAAGACCATGGAGATCGCCATGGAATTCGATGGACACTCGAGAATCATATCCAAAAAACCTAAATCAAAGAAAATAATATCGATAGAATGAATCCACAATGTGGTCGCAAAGCGGATATCAAGTAGAAAGCACATTCCGTATCTTTATTTCGAAAATATGTATCATATAGTACCTTTCCAAATCACTTTCAATTGTCATACTTATATAAATTCCATTATATATAAGATTCCATTTTCAAATTGAGTACTTTCCAAAATCAATAGTATATCACATCACACTTATATAGACTTCCATTATATAAGATTTCACTTTTTCAAATTGAGTACCTTTCCAAAGAAATAGTTTCGAGTCAACTTCATACATATACAAATCAATTTTATATAAGTTCGATAACTCCCAGATCAAGTATTTAATAAAACACGGTTCTCAAATTTCAAATCGTTTCAATATTAAATCATTTTCAAAATCCTATACTATTTCACCAAATTGTTTCTTCCTAATTAAATATCTTCAATTTCAAAGTTTAGAAAATACGGGCTTAGAAAATAATCCTAGCTTCCAAATCACATAATTTACGTCAGAAAAATTCATCACCAAAATCATCATATAAATACTGGGTTTTAAATTCCAGTCTTTTTCAAACCCAAATATTTTCTCAAAATCAATTATACCCAAAAATGATTACCAAGTTTATAACCATCCCTTTTAAAATAATTTACTTTTCGAAATTACCTAGCTTTGAAAATTAAATCTTGATTTGGAAGCGTTCGAACATTCAAAATAGTCAGAGAAATCAATTCCAAATTCAAGAGTTGGAAATCAGCAACAAATCAGCAAATCAATTTCAATAGATATGGTCATTCTAAATCAAATCCGAAACTCGAGGGCTGAACATCGAGCTCACTTCAAATCGTTTAATATATATATACACACACACACACACACACACACACACACACACACATAGTATCAAATCATACTTCGGAATTTGAAATCAAAATTGGTTTCACAAAATCACTCGCATAGAAAAGCTACTAAAGCGGCCTCTCCCCCACTTTGAAACTCAAAAATCAATGTTGATGATGCGTGCACTCATCGCCGAAATTATTCTCCAGCGACGTAAGTGAGTTTTGGACTTCTAATTTCTTGAAACTTCTTTGAAATTTCTTCGAAATGATTGGACTTCATTTAAATTCATTTGAAACCTTTCTTATTCGGTAAATACTTTTTAATCACATTATTATATATTTTCCAAAATCTTAAAACCAATTCCAAAATGCCAGAGTTCAATTCTCGAAATTCAAATTCAACCCTTCAGTTATAAATCATTTTTATATAAATCAATTACTTATAAAATTTTCAAAATTTCAAATCCTTTCGAAACTTCAAATTCTTGGTTTTAAAAGGTATATAATCCTTATCGAAAACATTTCCACTTTTTTAGAATATAATCATACTTATCAAAATAATAATTTCGATATATAAAACAATTTCTAAAATATAAAAAAACCCGATCTTTTTCAAAGGATGATTCATGAATGGATTTCAAACAAGGATATCCTCGAACGAAGATGGGATAATTAAATTACAAAATAGAAGATGGATATATATACAATTCGCGGGCGACCTTAACCGGTCAACCGTGATTTCATTATAAGATCGGTGCAGAACTCTAAGGCAAATCGACATTCGATCATAAAAGATAGTGGTATCTAAACCGAGGATACAAAAATCTTTGGTTAACCAATACCAATTGTAAAGGATTTTCACCCCTTTACAAATAATTCAAAGATTGGCGGGATCACCTATTCTTATAGAGATATTCGAAGTGGAGTAATAGGATACTCCAGGATCAAGAAACACGTATAGGGAGAGAAGATACTGGATTTTGGAACCGTAGGTAACGTTCCAAAGTCCAAAGGAAACCAAATCAAGGAGGAAGGAATTCAAGCTCGAACGAAAGTGATTCTGAAATAAATTTACTACATATGATAAGTTTTCCTGGAGCCAAAGCTCCGATACCAACTGTAATGACCTGGTATTTTCAGCCATTCGCATCCACACACGTCAGACTTGAATTGTTCAAAATACCAGATTGTTAATTTAAATTTGGAAAAACTTAGCATATGTAGTAAATAAATCAACAACAGAATCACAGACACGGAGTAATATAAATAATGCAGCGGAATAAATAAATAGTAGTTCATGAAGCTACTATATAAACATCAGAGTCAGAAATAAAATACAACCGAATATCTCAAATAATGTGAAGCCTCTAGTATAAACAGATGCCCTTTCTAGACGAATCAACTAGAAAGCTGAAAGCTAAATCGATAGTTGGATCTCCAAACGAAGCTCCAAACTCCAATGGTGAGTCTCAAATGCTGTATCACTCAGTCTGACCCGAGCGTAAAGCAAAACACAAAACACTCGAGTCAGCATTAACATTCTTATATCAATAAATCCAACTCAAATGAAATATCAACTGAAATATAATTAACGTAAAGGATGTTTAGGATGACCATCCTCTAAGGATCCGAGGAACTATCTACAATATAGAAATATACACTATAACACCATGGTCATCTCAAATTAATTTATACTTCGAAACAAAAATATCATTTTCATTTCAAATGTATCTATTTCCAAATTTATCACTTTCCCAGTTACGATTCAAATCAACTCAAATTTCAAATTCAAATTTAATTCAATCTCAATTTATCATTTAAAGTCAATTCAATTCCTAAATAACCATTTCAAATTATATCAATCTCAAACCCAGATTTGAATCACAAAGTAAAATGTTTACACTACAACATATTTCAAACTCTAAATGTTCAGCATTTAAAACTGATATTAACGGTTTCAGATAGATTTGGCTTAATTTCATTATTATTTTATCTTGAAATATTCCCTCATAAATTCAATATCATTTAAGTAACCTTACATTACATTTTACTAAATATTTTCTTTAATTTATTTAAACGTGAAATATTCATTAAAGCACTTAAATCAAAAATCCAGTTATAAAATCACATCTTTAAATTTCAAATTCAATAGCTTCAAATCGATTTAATTAAACAAAATTCTTAATTAAATATCGTTTCAAATAAATCCAAATTTATCTTCCCAACCTTACTTATTCAAATTTTTACAAAATCTATTTGAAATATAGATTTACATAAATACTCAACCATATTATATGTATTAAATCAATCTTAATTAAATTAAATATTATTATTAAATGTATATATAAAATTTCCATTTATATATAATATCTTAAGAATCAATATTTATTAAGACCATATATTTCTTTCCAAAACCATAGAAATTATTTCAAAATATTTATATATAGACCAACGGTGTCTATATATAATTTCCTATCTTATGGTCAAGTGATACAGATATCATTTCAATCCATACATTAAATATATGCGGGTGGATATCATTTCAACTCGTAATCCCAAATTCAATTCAAAAGAAAATCGCTTGGGTTTATCATTTCAACCCATAACGATTTTCTCCTATTCTAAAATTCGTTCGGGTTTGTATAATTTCAACCCATAGTGAATTCTATACTAGCAGGGAACTTGCAGAGTGATAACCAATAAAATATAACAACATGCATATATCATCAATAACAATATAATATAAACAACAGGATATGGTGTCATATCCCGAAAGTGAGCAGTTACAGATAATAGCATATATAACAATTTAAATAACTGCAGCAGCATATTTCAATTGTCGTTTCAATTGAAATCAAATTTAATAAATATAATAAATTTAATCGTGAGCGATTGCTCACCTTACGAGACTTAGAGAGATAGACGATGAAATTGAGCTACGAAATCAGGGCATGAATCTCAAAGCAAAGCTAAATTGGAACAACTTCGACGTATAGAGATGATAGATAGAGATTATCGAAATCAAATCATACTGGATCGATGAAGATAAACTCGTAAAAAATAGTATTATATTATTATTTTTCTTAAACCAATATTCAATTTATATTACATATTATATTCCAAATCGTGATCCATATCCAATTCACTTAATATATTAAATTTTTGAAATTTAAAAGAAATCAAAATATCTATTATATACTCATATTTACGAAACAATTTTTTTAACATATACTTAGATAAATCTTTGTACAAAATTTCAAATCAATACAAAATTTAAAATATCATAACCAAAATCTTATATATATTTATAAAGTATATATAATACAGTATATATATGTAGACCTTACATATGACACACATGGAATCAATATACCTAACATATGCACCGACCAATCAAAACAGATTCTATAACTTACTTGACAACATATATATAAGTCTTCATTTATAAAACAACAGACACCTCATGTATAAAATATACTAACTCAAATATAACCTATACACAAATGTATACAGATCTATGCCCACTCATATACAAATTTTACTTATAAATTTATTATAATATATAAAACTTACTACATATATATAAGCTAGTACTCTGATTCTATTCAACAGATCTAAACATACTATATCACCCTTCAATATCCTATAGCAAAACCAATATAACTTTATGACATACTAAAAGTTATAAACTTATATAGATCTATACTTTGAATTGACAAACCATGTATTGGTTCACTGACATATATACTACTAACTATAAACTATTGGAATTATAAAAAAAAAACTTTACAGATATAAACATAGATTTATGTAACTAGTTTAAACATCCTATATCTCCAAATATTTATACTTAAAACAACATAATATAATTTTTTTCGTAATGTACGAAATTGTTTCCAAAGTATACTTATATATAATAAAGTTAATCCACTTCAATGCAGCTTTTTAAAGCAAAGGAACGTATATATCAACAGTTCAACTTATATATATATATATACACACATATATATATTTAATTTTCAAAAAGTTATTTATACATATATATTTAACAACCAATATATATATAATATATAACTAATATATATAATTCTAACTATGACAAGAGGTCTATATGAAACTTTTATCATCTTCAAATATAACAAAGTGCAAATCTGATGACATAGATGTACATGCAAACAAAATGAATTTGGGATGAAGGTTCTTATGGCCTTGGTTGCGAGCCAGGCAAAGGAGGCACGGGTGTTGCATATGGGCCGAAGTTCGACAGGTCAAGGTGTTCTGGGAAGAGGCGGAAGGGGTAGTGGAGGAAGGCCATCGGCGGAGGCGGGTGAGGTGGACCAGTGCGTGCCGCAGCTTTAGTTACAGGGGAAGGGAGGAATGTGTTCAGTTGCTTAGAGATGGTGGCCGAAGTACGGGTTAAGGCAATGAAGATGGGTGCGGTGGTGGCTGTCAATGGCAGAGGGGAAACGTGGAGAGAAGAGGAGTAAGGGTGGAAGGCTTCAGATGGAATAAAAGGGAAATGAAAAAAATGAGATTTGAATTAGGACATATATGAATATGTATATTATTATGCGTTCTTCATAAACATGAATACGAAACAGAATAAAGGAGATTCACGGGCGAAGGAAAATGATAGGCAAAAATTTGAAACGTGATTTTAAGTAGACTAAAAGGGAATATGAGCAGTTGTTAAGATAAGGAGTGAAAGGAAATCAACCAGTATGGAAAAGAAAAAGTCTCATTCAACAACTGGCTGCTCTTCAATTCATATGGGTAACGTAAAAGAACCGAAAAAATTACAAAACCGGTACCAATACGAAATTATTTTTGTGGGTTCTGCGGTGTAACGGATTTCAAAAAATGACAATCGAATATATCGTAGAGATCAGCATGACGAGACGATCAAAACGATATACAGATACCAGTGGTACGATCATCCTATCAATGTCGGTACGAAAATGCTGCTAATTCACCGAAAATAAGATCGACGGAGCGATAACAGTCAAAATTTGGAGAAACGAAATATGACGTCTTGCTCAGAAGATGATTTAAAAAATTTCTATATAAAATATTCAGGTTTGAAAAATATTTTATTATCAACAATTATTAACTGACTTGGATTTAATAAAATTACAAAATAAAATAAACTTTCATAAAATCAGATGAAAATTTACCATCTTCTATATTTAAATATAGGTATTCCAAATATAATTTTTTATTTTCAAATTTCATTATTTAAAATTTCTCCAAAAATTCAATTAAATATGTTAATAAAATAAATAAATAAATAAAATTTTGTGGGTTGTTACAAAAAGAAATGGTTATTTTGGGTTGTAAATAATTTAAGGAATTAATTAATTATTTCTGAGCTAAAAATTTTATGTTACAAACATATTATCATTTTGGAATTTATGTGAACTTCTAAGATTTTTGTCAAGAGATTTGGGTGAGTTTGGATTTAATTAAAAAGATTAGTATTTATTGGTTAATTAAATACAAGGGGTTAGTTAATAATTTTTAATTAAGTAATGGGGCATCGGGAATTACATGTAGTAGTATAAAGGTTTTGCTGTCCAATAGAAAATTTACAACGTAAGTGGTTGGGTGAAAAGAAATTGCTTTACTTAGTTAAAAATCAGCTTTATGATAATTACAGCACCACCACTTGCCTTCGAAAGCATTGATGCCTTCAAAAGCATTGATACCTTCGAAAGCATACAATTGTGCTTCCCTTTGAACACTAAGGGGATATGGGTGTCACTGTAGTTAACACATATTAGAATGAAGGTGGAAGGGTCATTCTGCACTAATCAATAGCGTTGAAGGGGTCCCTTCGCATACGTACACCTTAGTATGTGTGCACTGCCGCATTAATTGATCCATTATCATAGAATGAACCACTCGCACTAGTAGATAGTGTCGAAGGGGTTTCTTCTGCTCTTATATGCTCCATAATTAAGTCAATCAACGAAGACGAAAGGGGTGTGCCATACCAATCAATGGTGTCGACGACATACCTTCCACACCTTTATATTTGAGTAAGTCCAACCGTTGCGGAAGGTACTTCCTACAGTAGTTGATAGTGTCGAAAGGTACCTTTTACATGCATGTTTAACCATAGAGGTGGAAGGGTTGTGTCGTACCTAATCAATGGTGTCGATAGGATCCTTTCGTAGGAGTTCGAAGAAGTAGTGGAAGGGGCTTTCCAAATTGCTTTAGTAATGAATTCAAAAGGTCCTGCCGATGAAGTAGAGCGGCGAAAGTGTAACAATCCGCATATTTTACGATTGAGTATTTAAATATTTCGTTCAAATATTTCATCGATAGTCGGATTTTAGTCTAAAAAGGTACTTTTTGCAAACAGTCGAATTAGAACTTGAGACCACCCCCATTGAGTTCAAAATGACGTTTGTGACCTTTTTGAGTATAAACTTTGATATGTTTGGAGATAGAAGAATTTTGCTACTTTTTCACTTAGGGCTTTGGTTTTGTTTCACCTCAATAGACCCAAGCTTCACCCCTCTTCCCTTCATTACTTCATTTCTATTTCCTAATACTCAAGCTTTAGCAACGATGGAGAGAGGAATGGGAAATTAAAACTCCAAGCACTAGTTTCCATTTGCAAATCAAGTTCTAGCTCCTAATCAATAGAAGAAGCTTTGGTAAGCCTCCTCTTCTTCTTCTCCAACTCATTCTCTTACCAATTTCAGAAATTCCTAAACCAAACTTAGGAAATGTTTCTCTTTTGAGCTTAGATTCAAGCTTGTTGGGTTGGAATTGAAGAGTGATTGTCCTTGCCTTTGCTCTATACTTCTTCTTCATTAGTTTTGGGTTTAAAGGTGAGATTTTTATCTCACATCTTAGTCTATGATTATCTTCGATTGTTAGGTATGAATTCCTAACACTTATTTTTGTGCAATTGATTTTGGTTTGGATTGATTTTGTGTATATTCCAATTTTTGGTGTTTTGAAATCAAAATCTATGAAAATCCAACTTTGGATGTTTGGACATAGATATTTTGAGGCGTATCGAAGAGTCGTTAGGGCTGGGTTGTCGCGTGGCGTAAATCATTAGTCGACATTTGCTCGTTCCGTCGCTTCCGATATTCATTTGGCCATTTTTGGTCGAGGTTCAGGGAATGCCCTGAACCACAGCTTCAGACGTCTGAATCCTTATTTCAGACGTCTGAATAATATACTGAGAATTTTTATTCCCCGGTATTCAGATGTCTGAATCAAAATTCCAGACGTCTGAATTGGCTTGATTTCAAACAGAAAGGAAATAGGCAAAAAAAACACCTATTTCAGATGTCTGAAATATAGGGTTTAGACGTCTGAATTACGTTCTGTAAAACTTCTAATTTTCCAGAATCAGACGTCTGAACTAAATGTTTCAGACGTCTGAATATGTTGTGTTTTGCCTGCTTGCCTATTTTGTTTAAGAATTCTAATTTTATCGATTCTTGTTGATTCCCTTTTGTTGTTATCATCTATTATCGACTTTGATGACATTTTCTTTGGGATTTTTGGAAATATCCATTTTGATGGATTTGATATCGATTTCTTTGGAACTAATTCGCGTCTTCATGTGTGAATTTTTGGTGGTTGATTGTTTCTACAATCATTTTTGTGATTTGTCACTTTAAAAATATAAAGGTTTGAATACTAGTAGTAAATATCAAAATTCTTCCATTAAAACGATTTCAACACTATTTTATTACAAAGCTCGTTTCTTAAAAAACGATTTTCCAACCTACTAGTACATACAAACCTTTACCTCACTCGTATGAGAAATCTAATTAAACGGCTTAGTAAAACAAGTAGTATGAAACGCTTGCGTTTACTAATTCGGTTAATTTTTGGACTTGTTCAATTTAATCTCTTGTGACAATTTTCTAGTGGAAACTTACAATATGTTCGTAAATATTTAAGTTAAGCTAGTGGTTATGGGACATGAGGCTAAGCTCATATATTTACTAGCTTAGTGTAATTAACACTTGTTGATGATCGATGATGATCATTTTGTGATTTAGACAAGCGATATGCTGTTTCTTTGTCCACGTAGGGGACGGTACCTCATTTTATTTAGTTTTGTCTCATTTCTTTTATAGGCTAACGACCTATGTAATATTTTAAGTTTGGACTCAATTTTGGTGGGCTAGCGACCCATGTTCTTTTATGGAGTTCGGTCCATCGGACGTACCTTTGTACTACATTGTTGTACGAACTTATCAGGATCATCGGGCGTACCGTTGTACTATGTCGTTGTTTCGAATTATTCGAGTTTCAGGTTCCTCGGGCATACCAATATTTTACTGCGTCGTTGCACCGGCTCTATGGTTAGCGACCATGGGATAACGTCCCGTTTGTGATACACGTGTTGGTGAGTTTCCATGCTTCCGTTTTGTGATAGGCCTCCCCCTCTTTGTGATTTCTTGATTTCTATTGATGATTTCTAGAATTTGTGATCCACCAACTTTTATGATTGGCATCGAAATGATGTCGATATTTGTGACTTGGTGAATAAAACTAAAGAGTATGACATTCTTTTGATCTTTGAGAAGATTCTTGTGCTATTGATTAATCTCTAGTTGATTTTCAATTACATACATATCATAGTATGGCTTTATGGTTATCATACGTTTTTGTCATATCTCTTATTCTATATCATTTTATCTGATATTTATAGTTAGACTGATCCGTTTATTATTTTCCTATTAAATAATACTCGGGTCAGATCGAGATGTTATAGGTGCTTCTGCTTGACTTCTCATCTGGGATTATTATCCTGACTTTTGGCTAACTACTTAGATTAGTAGTTTTTGGTTGTATACGTTTGAGATATAGACTCATTAATGTATACTTATTCTTTTGTGTAGCACTTGTAATTGTTCTTTTTTGATATTGTGGGTCATGTTTGACCACTACTCTAATATACACTTTCATGTGTAATATTCATATCTGTTTCCACCTTTGAGATATGAACGTCTATGACTGATTAATGTTATGCTTAATTTTATATTTGTTTCCGAAGATATTATAGCCACTGTGTAGTAACTTTGAGTTTGCATCGGTATGTCGGATTCCCTCTTGAAATGCAAGTTTTATTTTTATTCGGCATATCGGTACTCGCACAAAGCAATTACATGGATGGTCGCTCCTCAACAGCCTTATTCTCCACGCTAGTTGACGGCATTACCCCGTAGTGTCCTTGGCTAGCGTTGTTATAGAGGTGGGGTGTCACAGCTTAGTATCAGAGCCAAACTTCGAAACAATGTAGAATAAATTAACAAGGATCATCGTCCTAAGTCCATCTTAGGAGTCATGCCTTAGGATTTAATTCGTGTCTTCGTACCATTCTATCCTATTTTCTTTTATGATTCCTTGTTTTAACAATCATTAATGTTTGATATTCAATTTGTGAATAACCTTTTTCTTCTCCCTTCTTCTTTCTTAAGGAAGAGAAATGGTTACACCTGGCCGTCCCAACGCTGGTCAATCTAGTGCTACTCCCCAGAATGGAGTTTTTATGTCTGCCTAGCAGCTTCTTGACCTAGTAAAGAATGCTCAAGCAGCCGGTTCTAATTTGGAACCTACTCACCCTAAATCCAGGTTTGCACGCATGTACAGTGACTATACCAACTTGGGTGGGAAGCTATATAAGGGTTGTAAAACCATTATGGAAGTCCAAGATTGGCTAAGAGCATGCGATCAAATCTTTTCACGCGTGAATCTTATTGATCTTCACCATGTTCAGGTGGCCTCTAGTATGCTCCAAGAAAGAGCCTTGGACTGGTACGAGCTTCTAATTTCTGAAATAAATGAAGCGGATCTTACTTGGGAGAAATTCCGGGAACGCTTCGAATTAAAATTTGTGCCAGAAGCTGAAAGGTGACTTTGTCTCGCCGTTTTATAGACCTTGTTCAAGGTGAATCCTCCATGGCAGATTATGTCGCATCCTTCGAGTTACTTTCTAAATACGGGGTCGAGTACATAAACACCCCATTGAAGAAGAACCAAAGATTTGTTTATGGCTTGAACAAAAATCTCAAGAAGCCATTACTTCTAAAGTTAGAAGTTTGTTTTGATCAACTCGTTGATATCGCTCTTCGACTTGAAGAGGCAGATAAAGAAAGCGATGTTGAAGTTGTGGGTGCTGAACCAAAATTCAAAAACAACAAGAAAAGACCTATTAAATTCAAAGGTCCTTATCCCAATAAGAAAGGGAAGCAAGCAACTCCGGTGGCAAAGACTTCTGCCCATAGTAGTGGGCAATGCTATAATTGTGGTTCTAAAGACCATTATGCCAATAGATGTCCGAGACCTCTCTTTTGTCGTTATTGAAAAAGTTCAAGTCATCTTTTATCTTCATGTCCCAAACTTCAAGGCAAGAAGGAGGGAAAGTTAAATGTTGCACAAGCCCCTAGCAACACTTCTCATAGTCAAGGTATTTCTCATTCTATCCTTGATGGCATTATTTTATTTCGTGATCAACCTATTCGAGTTCTTTTTGATACGGATGCGTCCCATTCTTTTATATCAAAGGAACTTGTTGATACTTTTTCTTTGAGTGTTGTTACTTTAATGACTTCTTTGAGAATTGCGAATCCGGTTGGTGGATCCGCAACAATTAGTTTACTTTGTAAAGACGTCGAGATTATTTTGTGTGATTTTTCTTTCCGAGCCGATTTGCAAGTCATACGTTACTTGGCTTTGGAATGATTTTGAGAATGGATTGGCTTAACCGCTATGAATCCTATGTCCTGAGCGAACTATTCATCTTCGACATCCTCAATATGTTAACCAGATTTCTATTGATCTTAAAGATTCGGATTCCAACTTGGTTGCATCTTTATATTCTTTAAATCCTCATGATGACGATAATGATGATGAGGAAGATGTCATTTCTCTTATTCATGTTGTTCGTTAATTTTCTGACATATTTAAGCCCGTTTTAGGATTGCCACCTAAGCGAGCAATTGAGTTTAGAATTAATCTCATCCTTGGAGCTCAACCTATCACTCGTCCTCCTTATCGCATGTCCAATAACGAAAATGAGAAGATGCGCAAAGAATTATCCAAATTGGAGACGAAGCAATTTATTCGCTCTAGTTCCTCTCCTTGGGGAGCTTCGTCTATTTCTGTGAAGAAATCCGATGGTACATTTAGGCTTTGCATTGACTACCGCAAGCTTAATGATCTTAGTATCAAGAATAAATATCCTTTACCTCGGATTGATGATCTACTCGATCAACTTAGTGGTGCTAGAGTCTTTTCGCAATTAGACTTTGCAACCGGTTTTCATCAGCTTCGTATTGCAGAGGATAGCTTTCCTTTAACATCGTTCCAGACACGTTATGGATCTTACGAATGGCTTGTTATGCCATTTGGTTTGACGAAGACTCCGACTTTTTTCGTTGACCTTATGAATAGTGTTTTCAAAAACTTCCTCGATCGATTTGTTCTCATCTTCATTGATGATATTCTTGTGTATTCAAAAACCAAGGAGGAGCATGAAAAGCATCTTCAAATTGTGTTGGAAACTCTTAGGGGCAATTAATTGAAAGAAAAAATTTCTAAATGCCACTTTTGGCAATCTCGTGTGAGGTTTCTTGGTCATATTATTTTTGAATCTGGAATTTTCGTGGATCCTTCAAAGATTGAAGCGATTCAAAATTGGAAGAGACCGGAGAGTGAGACGGAGATCCGTAGTTTTCTCGGATTGGCCGGTTATTACCGTCGTTTTATTAAAGTCTTTTTCAAAATTTCCGTGCCTCTTACTAGCTTGACAAAGAAGGGAGTTAAATACATTTGTTCGGACAAATGTGAAGCTTCTTTTCAGAAATTAAACGAACTCCTTTCCGATGCTCCTATTCTTGTGATTCCCGAAGGAAACCAAGATTTTATTGTTTATACCGATGCTAGTCACGTTGGTTTGGGTGCCGTTCTTATGCAAAGAGAACGTGTTATTCTTATGCTTCTAGGCAATTGAAGCCAGCCGAGACTAGATATGCCACTCATGATTTAGAGCTCGCGGCTATTGTTTTCGCCCTTCGAATTTGGCGACATTATCCTTTGGGAGAAAAATTTATTCTTTACACCGATCATAAATCTTTGAAGTATCTATTTTCTCAAAAGGAAGTTAATTTGCGTCAACAATGTTGGCTCGAATTCCTTGCATCTTATGATCTTGATATTCTTTATACTCTCGAAAAAGGAAATCGTCTTGCCGATGCACTTAGTCGCAAGCAACAAGCGGTTGTTTCTATGATGATATCCGAATGGAATGATCTCGGGGTTTTATCCACTTGTGAGATTCGAGATCGTGTTTTCGATTTATGTTCATCTCTTGTTTTATGTATCCTTGAGGCTCATCCTTCCCTTTTAGATCGCATTCTTGAAGCTCAAAAGCTTGATCCTGAATTGGCTCTTCTTGGCCAAAATTTTAGGGATAAAATTGATATTGAAGGTTTGAAAGACTTTGATATTGATTCTCGTGGCGGCATTCGAAAATTTGGTAGATTTATCATGCCAAATATTAGTGATCTTCGTAAAGACATTTTAGAAGATTCTCATCGTTCTAAATTTTCCATTCATCCCGGTAGTAGTAAAATGTATGCGGATATAAAGTGACTTTATTATTGGGAGGGAATGAAATCTGATATTCCTAACTTTGTTAAGTGTTGCATGACTTGCCAACTTGTCAAGGTCGAGCATCAAAGGCCCAGTGGGTTATTGCAACCTTTAGAAATTCCAATTTGGAAGTGGGATCAAATTTCCATGGATTTTATTGACGGCCTTCCCCATTCTTGTTCGGGTCATGATAGCTTATGGGTGATAGTTGACAGACTTACTAAATCCGCACATTTTATACCCGTTCGGTCTAACCGGACTGTTCCTCTTTTGGCCAAACTCTTTATTAAAGACATTGTTAAATTACATGGAGTTCCTACTTCTATTGTTAGCGATCGTGATCCATTGTTTACTAATGGATTTTGGAAGAGTCTTCAAAAAGCTTTGGGAATGAAGCTTAATTTTAGCACCGCTTATCATCCTCGGTCCGATGTACAAACCGAGCGTGTGAATCAAACTCTTGAAGATCTTCTTCGTGCATGTGTTCTTCATTTTGGTGGAAGTTGGGAAGATCATATTTCTCTTGTTGAGTTTTCCTATAATAAAAGCTTCCAATCTAGTATTGGTATGGCACCTTTCGAGGCACTCTATGGAAGGCCATGCCGATCTCCTTCTTATTGGCTTGAGGCCGGTGAGAAGCTGGTTTTAGGTCCAGACTTTATTCGTGATTCCACAAAAAAGATTGATCTCATTCGTCATAGGATGAAAGAAGCTCAAAGTAGGCAAAAATCCTATGCCGATAACCGAAGAAGGAAATTAGAATTTTCTGTAGTAGATTTTGTGTTTGTTCGTGTTTCACCTATGAAGGGTGTTGTACGTTTCAGCGATCGGGAAAGTTAGCACCTCGATATATTGGTCCATTTTCCATCACCGAACGTATTGGTTCCGTGGCTTATCGCCTCTTATTACCGGCTCAATTTTTTGTTCATGACGTGTTTCACGTTTCTCAATTACGGAAATGCCTTCGAGATTCCGATTCTATTCTTGAGCCCGGTATTGTGGAACTAATTGAAGTTTCTCCTAATTTAACTTATGAGCAACATCATATTCATATTATTGCTTCGAAGATTAAATGCCTTCGAAATAAAGATGTTCCTCTTGTGAAGGTTCAATGGTCCTCAAATCCTAAGGATTGTTCTTGGGAATCTAGAGAATTCATCGAGCGAACACATCCGGACTTAATTTCTCGTGCTCTTTGAGGTGAACTTCTTGTTCCAACTTTCTTCTTTTGTGTTGATATGCTTATATGGTTGTTACTTTTTGTTCATTTATTTCTTAAAATTGCGAGGACGCAATTTCTTTAAGGAGGAGAGTCTGTAACAACCCGCATATTTTACGATCGAGTATTTAAATATTTTATTTAAATATTTCATCAATAGTCGGATTTTAGTCCGAAAAGCTACTTTTTGCAAACAGTCGAATTAGGACTCGAGACCACTCGAGACCACCCCCATTGAGTTCAAAATGATGTTTGCGACCTTTTTGAGTATAAATTTGATATGTTTGGAGATAGAAGAATTTTGCTACTTTTTCACTTAGGGCTTTGGTTTTGTTTCAGCTCATTAGACTCAATCTTCACCCCACTTCCCTTCATTACTTCATTTCTATTTCCTAATACTCAAGCTTTCACAACGATGGAGAGCGGAATGGAAATTAAAACTCCAAGGCCTTAGTTTCCATTTGCAAATCAAGTTCTAGCTCCCAATCAATAGAAGAAGCTTTGGTAAGCCTCCTTGTCTTCTTCTCCAACTCATTCTCTTAACAATTTCAGAAATTCCTAAACCTAACGTAGGAAATGTTTTTCTTTTTAGCTTAGATTCAAGCTTGTTAGGTTGGAATTGAAGAGTGATTGTCCTTGCCTTTGCTCTATAGCTTCTTCTTCATTAGTTTTGGGTTTAAAGGTAAGATTTTTATCTCACATCTTAGTCTATAATTATCTTCGATTGTTAGGTATGAATTCCTAACACTTATTTTTGTGCAATTGATTTTGGTTTTGATTGATTTGGTGTATATTCCAATTTTTGGTGTTTTGAAATCAAAATTTATGAAAATCCTACTATGGATATTTGGACATTGATATTTTGAGGCGTATCGAAGAGCCGTTAGGGCTGGGTTGTCGCGTGGCGTAAATCCTTAGTCGACATTTGCTCGTTCGGTCGCTTCCGATATTCATTTGGCCATTTTTGGTCGAGGTTCAGGGAATGCCCATGACCACAGTTTCAGACGTCTGAATCCTTATTTCAGACGTCGGAATATTATACTGGGAATTTTTATTCCCCGGTATTCAAACGTCTGAATCAAAATTCCAGACGTCTGAATTGGCTTGATTTCAAACAGAAAGGAAATAGGCAAAAAAACACCTATTTCAGACGTCAGAAATATAGGGTTTAGACGTCTCAATTACGTTCTGGAAAACTTTAATTTTCCAGATTCAGACGTCTGAACCAAATGTTTCAGACGTCTGAATATGCTATGTTTTGCCTGCTTGCCTATTTTGTTTAAGAATTCCAATTTTATTGATTCGTGTTGATTCCCTTTTGTTGTTATCATCTATTATCGACTTTGATCACATTTTCTTTGGGATTTTTGGAAATATCCGTTTTGATGGATTTGAGATCGATTTCTTTTGGAATTAATTCACGTCTTCGTATGTGAGTTTTTGGTGATTGATTGTTTCTACAATCATTTTTGTGATTTGTCACTTTCAAAATATAAAGGTTTCAATACTAGTAGTAAATATCAAAACTCTTCCATTAAAACGATTTCAACACTATTTTATTACAAAGCTCGTTTCTTAAAAAACCGTTTTCCAACCTACTAGTATATACAAACCTTTACCTCACTCGTATGAGAAATCTAATTAAACGGCTTGGTAAAACAAGTGGTATGAAACGCTTGCGTTTACTTCGTCGGTAAATTTTTGGACTTGTTCGATTTAATCTCTTGTGACAATTTTCTAGTGGAAACTTACAATTTGTTCATAAATATTTAAGTTAAGCTAGTGGTTATAGGACATGAGGCTAAGCTCATATATTTACTAGCTTAGTGTAATTGACACTTCTTGATGATCGATGATGATCATTTTGTGATTTAGACTAGGGATATGCTATGTTTCTTTGTCCACGTACAGGACGGTACCTCGTTTTATTGAGTTACGTCTCATTTCTTCTATAGGCTAATGACCTATGTATTATTTGGAGTTTTGACTCAATTTTTCTGGGCTAGCGACCCATGTTCTTTTATGGAGTTCCGTCCATCGGACGTACTTTTGTACTACGTTGTTGTACCAACTTATCAGGATTATCAGGCGTACCGTTGTACTACTCGTTGTTTCGAATTATTCGAGTTTAGGGTTCCTCGGGTGTATCGATATTATACTACGTCATTGCACCGGCTCTATGGTTGGCGACCATGGGATAGCGTCCCATTTGTGATACATGTGTTGGTGAGTTTTCATGCTCCCGTTTTGTGATAGGCCTTTCCCTCTTTATGATTTCTGGATTTCTATAGATGATTTCTAGAATTTGCGATCCACCAGCTTTTATGATTGGCATCGAAATGATGTCGATATTTATGACTTGGTGAATAAAATTAAAGAGTATGACATTCTTTTGACTTTGAGAAGATTCTTGTGATATTGATTAATCTCTGGTTGATTTTCAATTGCATACTTATCATAGTATGGCTTTATGGTTATCATACGTTTTTGTCATATCTCTTATTCTATATCATTTTATCTGATATTTATAGTTAGACTGATCCGTTTGTTATTTTCTTATTAAATAATACTCGGGTCAGACCGAGATGTTACAGGTTCTTCTCCTTGACTTCTTATCTGGGATTATTATCCTGACTTTTGGCTAACTACTTACATTAGTAGTTTTTGGTTGTATACGTACGAGATACAGATTCATTGATGTATACTTATTCTTTTGTGTGGCACTTGTAATTATTCTTTTGTGATATTGTGGATCATGTTTGACCACTACTCTGATATACACTTTCATGTGTAATATTCATATCTGTTTCCTTCTTTGAGATATGAACATCTGTGATTGATTTATGTTATGCTTAATTCTATATTTGTTTCCGAAGATATTATAGCCACTGTGTAGTAACTTTGAGTCTGCATCGGTATGTCTGATTCCCTCTTGAAATGCAATTTTTATTTTTATCTGGCATACCGGTACTCGCACAAAGCAATTACACGGATGGTCGCTCCTCAACAGCCTTATTCTCCACGCTAGTTGACGGCATTACCTCGTAGTGTCCTTGGCTAGCGTGGGTATAGAGGTGGGGCGTCACAGAAAGGGGCATAGCCACTTGGTTCTAACCATTAGTTAAATGGAACGAGACAAAGGGCTTGTTTACTCCATGATGTCAAAAGGGAAAGTGACAAAGGGTAACTCATGATGTCATATTAATCCAAAGGATATAGTCGAAAGCCTTAGTTTTCAAATTAGAGAACCCAGTCCCATTTTTAAAGTAAACAGTGACGACCCGCCTTTCATTCCATAGAAAGACGTATCATGAGTTAGAAAGAAATAGATAGAAAAGAAAATAGATCGAAAGAAAGAACTAAACAATTCATAATCTCACAGCAGAAATGGAAAAAAAAATATTACTTCACATAGATATTACATAGTATTCATCATACATCAGAGTTATACAGTTACACAACATCACATTAGAGAGTCGTGAGTACCTGTCTATTCATTACAAACCAAGCAAATAGATGATAGCAACACAACGGAATAGATATACAGATACGCCAAGTCTCCTGCTCCAAGCTTTTCCAAAATACATCAAGCTAACCTGATCACCTGGTTACTCATAAAAATTTGAGTACCCAAGAGTTTAAGAAAAACAAAAATAAACTCAGGGTCAGACATTGGTCCGGTGTGAGTAAACGGTTAAGTTGTTTAACTTGAAAAATCATTTTGAAATAAAAGGTATCTCGTAAGACTCTCCGCAAATAAATATGGACAAGTTTTTCCCATACGATAACCAAAAATTTTGATAGGAAATCCAGTTATATTATAATAGTGTCTAGGGTTTTCAATATAAAATAGGAAATAACTAGAATGCTTACATCTCACGTTCCAACATAGTTGGGCACAATCAAAACCTTACAGGCACTTATTGGAAATTGGATTCCATACAACGATAGGGCTATCGGGGTACCACCCGTCATAGTACGTGGTCTAGATCAATGTACTGAGGATCCACCCTGATCAACTGCAACACAAGACTAGAGCTACCCCTTACTGGATAGTTCGAATAAGAAACCCCACGGTTGTGGCCAACAACCGCCCACACAGTCGAATAAAGGGACCTCTAGACAAGGAAAAATCCTACTTGGGTACTACCCACTTAGCCTTGCTGCACCTCCCCTGTTTTAGCCATTCTCGGTTGATGAGCCTTGAGGCTACCATTACCTTATTAGAAAACATGTCTTGGAATACCCATCGTCCTCCATTGACGATTATCTGATAGCACTCGTCCATACAAGTCTGCCCCGGGTTAGAACGAAACCGAAGGCACTATCTCCGTTACACTCGTTTTGGAATCATCCACAGATTTAACGTCAAATATCCCTTACACTCTGAATCTTCATCTTGATCTTCACTTGAGATTTCACGGCCTATCGTTTAATTTGGATCAATGTGGTTTTTGGATAACAAATTTGATATCCGATCTCGGTCTCATCGAAATCCAAACATTTCTTTTATGGCCAAATTGTTTAAGCAAAACATTTAATTCAATTCAGAATATTATATTCACACAGCAATCGTCATAGATAAATAACTTACATTTATCACAGCATAATCTAAATCAATTCATATCACAGAATATTACAGATTAAGATATTAGAGATATTAATCAATCCAAACATTGTATACAATTAATCATCATAAGCAAGATTAATTAATCAAATAATTACAATTAATTTAATCAACCTAAAATAAATCAATTATTCGTGAATTGATTACTTATAATCCTGCTTAATTAACATTAATTAATTACAACCATTTATTATTATTATAATTAATTAATGAAATTAATTATTCATCCTTTAATTATTTACATTATTTAGCAGTTATTTACATTATTTAACTATCGTTTAATTATTAATTAATTATCCTTTAATTACTTAAGACCCTAATTAATTGAAGATAAACCATTTATCTTAATTAATTACTTAATTATCATTTATGTTTTATTTAATAAACCTTGGAAATAATTTATCACTAACATATGAAATAACTTAAGACCCTTAAATTAATTAAAAAACATTTTACCTTTTTAATTAACTACTTAATTATACTATTTAATTTTGTTTAAAATAAAATTAAGAATTAATTTAAAATAAAGGATATATATTAAAACACTTTAAAATTAATTAATTAAAATAATTTATTTTATGACCTTTAACTAATCCCAAACTTAAAAAAGATTTATTATTTAAAAGAATTAGTTTAAGAAAATTGTTTATAAATTGATTTTACTTTACTCTTAAAAAATTACTTGTTAACCCCGTTCCAGCATACGAGCTAAAAGGCCTACGAGTTAGAGGCGTCAACGGGTTAAGACTTGAAACGACCTACGACTTAAGGTGCCTAACGACTTAGGAGACCTCACGACTTAAGGAAAGGACCGACTCAAAGAATCCCCGACTCAACTAGTAGCGACTCAATGATACAGGCCGACTCATTAAGCTGCCGACTCAAGAAACCTCACGATTCATCCTATCACCGACTCATCTGACCTGGCTCCGACTCATCAAAGACCGACTCATTTGGTCGCGACTCATCCATTCGAGGCCCTTAAGTATTCCATTGGGTTCACGACTCAGGAGATGAACGGTTCATAAAACCTTACGACTCAAGTTCATTAACGACTCAACGACCCAAGGAGAGATCCGAGTCATAAAACCTTATGGCTCAAAAGACTTACGACTTAAGGAGTCTATGACCTAAGGCAGCTACGACTCAAAAGATAGGTCAATTCACGACACACGACTCAGAGACAAGCTCAGAATCATGCTGCAAGGGGATGACTCGTTGATGACTTACGACTTAAGATGAGTCGTACATGATGACTCGTTGATGACTCAACCTGAAGCTGCTGTGTAGAAGACCAGGGTCGCCTCATCTTAGACGGCAACTTTTGACTCGCAGACGACTCACGATGAGTCGGCCACGACTCACGACTCATGATGAGTCGGTCACGACTCATGACTTGAAAGTTCCAGCCTAAAAATTTGCCTATAAATACATGTCCACATTCAATGTGGGGGGGACCCTTTTTGGCGAATTCTCGAAGCACCGTTACTCTGCCATTTTCTCAACTCAAGCAACACTCCAAGCACTCCAAACTCCAAGGACGCTATTACGCACTTCAAAGAAGAATCACAATCATTCAAGATGAATTCGAAAGATTATTCTTCATGGGAGTTTGAACCATTTGTCTGAAGTTGATTGTAATTGAAGAAAGTGGTATAAATTGTACTCATATCAGCAATAAAGAGAATCTAAGTGGACGTAGGCCTGATTTTGGGCCGAACCACTATAAAACTTGTGTTTTTACTACTTTTCTGCAATCTCCTTACTTATAATTCTTTCCCGATCTATCGGGTGGTGCTTTCACAAATACACTTCACACACCGGGGTGTTAGCGTTCAAATTTAAGCGTTAACATTACTAATATCCTAAAACTGACCTGAGTCGAACCTAGTGCAAACCCATACCCAAACCCGAGCCACTCTTCTCTCTTTTTTAAAACCTGTTATGTTTTAAATTTTAAAAAAATATTATAACATGTTAAACCCACACGTACACCCCGATACAAAAATTGGGCCAAATCAAAACTTCCCCGAGATCCACCCGAGGCCACTCCTTCTCCTCAAATCCAACAGCAAACAAATCAAAACCCACATATACATCTGACATTCGTGCACATGCACAGATGAGCGCCGCTGCTCCGGTCATCGCCGCCACCTCCAACACGTCAACGACAACCTCGCCTAAGATTCCGACCACCCAGAACCACGTATCGATCACGAAATCAAAAATGAACCCCACTGGAACTAAACAAATCATTCGAGAACCTCCTTGACCCACCGCCTCGATTCACTAGAACACTCGTCAATCAACCCAGAGTTGCGTCACTGTTCCACGCTTCGATCCCCCTCACTGCAGTCAAGTCCAATGCTTCGACGATGAAGCAACAGCCCAGAATTCGACATCGACCAAATCCTGGGTTTAAACCCTACTTCAACACCAACACCCCACCACGTTGGTCGATAAATCCATCGACCATTTATGTAAAGACCCCTTACCTCCGAGCATGCTCCAGCGACGACCTCGAGGCCCATCTCTTTGCCGATCGCCAAAAATCAAGGAAACACTCGATTCCGTTCAACCCGAGAATCCTCACTAAAAACTTACATAAAAATCATGACTTTACTTTTAAAATTCATGGTTTTTGAAAATGAATCAGGTGATGTAAGTGAAACTTGAAATCTTGTTGGTTGAAATTTTGATATGTTTTGGGTTTATCTATATTTCTTGATTTTCCGAAAGAACTCAAACTTATTATACTTAAAAATATTTTTAAAATTAAGATCTTGTTAATTTAAACATATTTTGTTTAAACATCATCTGCTAAAAGAGATTAGAGGAAGAGAAATTGTATTTTTAACTTGTTTAACGCCTGTAATTTAGAACAGAGGCATGTTTTTCCTATACATAGACATGCACACAGTCGTCTACATATATATATATATATATATAGACATGGAGGCATATTTTACATCCGTACAAACTTTTTTCACAACATACTTCAAGTATTTATCACATGCAATCAAGATTTAAAAGATTTAAGCTTTTATAATGGTTGTTTACTCACTGGAAATGGAACAGAGAAACCTTTGGAAACTGGAAATTATACTTGACTTTGATTTGAACTTTTCTTTGATTAAACCGAGTTGAACTTTGCTTTAGCTTTAGGTTGAAGTTTGTAAAAGATTGTTTGTTATAGTTTGAATTTGAAAGTGGTTGTTTGTTTTCTTTTCCGGTTTAGCTTACTCAGGTTTTTAGTTTTGAATATTAAAGAAAATGAGAAGAGAAGGGGTAGAGAGGTATATATAACCTTGTTTTATTATTTTTAAAAATGAAGAAAATAAATAATATGACACTTGTAAAATTGCATGTTACATTTAGCCTACACTTGTTAATTTGCATGCACTTATGTTTTTATATAATTTTATGTTATATTTTCTATTTAATTTTATATTTATATATGTTTTATGTTTTCATATTTAAACTTTTCATTTTATTTATATTTACATAACTTTAAAGAAAATGATATGAAAATAAATTATACTCAAATAAATAATCATATATATATACACTAGTTTTAAAATATAGAGTTTTAAATCCAATTTATTTTTAGGATATTTACTTTTGAACTACAAATCAAAATTCTATTTAAAATCTACTTATATATGTAACGACCCTGACTTGACCTTCGAAAATAGAGACCCAAATACATCACCCTTATTTGAATGTCGCAGATTCAAACATCAAATCTGGTTTGTCGGAGTTTATAACACGTTAATTACGATAACACAGCGGAAGAAGAAATGAATAATTAAATTGATACACAATGGATATAACAATCTGATACAAATGAATTATTAATATCAGAGACCATATACAAAAGCGGAAAGATAACTCCAACATGATCTCCAAGAGAGAGTGAATCCACAAACTGCATCTCTAATGCCAAAGCTCAAAAGTCTCCAAGCTCCAAATTGAAAGCGAGAACCACCATCATGTTGTATTAAGCAAGGTCGGTGCAGAATGAAACACAATCCGATCGCCAAATCAAAACGGCTTCAACTGAAGGTTACCGAATCTATATCTACTAGCTGATTATCTGAAAATATGACTCTAGGCGGCCCGTGTGGAAAATTGTAGGCACCCAGAGTTTAGAAAGGGAACAATAAACTCTAGGTCAGTCATGAGATTGGTGTGAGCAAACGAATACAGTTTATCTTTAACACTTGAAAACAAAAGAAATTTAAAGAAACCCGCAACGCTTTTTGGAAAATGAAACTACCATATGGCCTCCCGCCACACACACAATGCGAACGCACAATTGGAGGAGATTTCTCCTTATGATAGTCAAACATGCTTGATGCACGAAAACCTTTTGATATTATTATTAGTGCATAGTGCAGAAAACATTTCGAAAGTATAAATTAATCTTAGCCAGCATACACATTTCGTAGTATGCCTACTACAGCTACCATGTTCAATAGCAGTTTACCACCATAATCCATGGCAGGTTATGCAACTAAAACCGTACAGGGCGCATATTGTTTCTTCGGATTTCCAACAAATGGTCAGATAAAGGAACTTCCTACACCATATGGGTACGCCTATGGAGGGACGCCCCCGAGAACCAAACTAGATCTATGCCAACACAAGGACGAGTTACCTCGGTAACTAGGCAACTACTGACACGAGTAATGCCATCCCCCGGTCGTTACCGACCTTTATCCCGAGATTCGCCAAAAAATAGCAACAACCACCTAGGTTAAATATCTAGGCTCCATTCCATGATACCCCCTTTTATCCAGAAGGAAATGGAAATACCCTAAAGGGCGCGACCCTCGTAACCTTGTTGCATCCTTCCTGTTTCCACCATTTTCGGTTGTGAGCTCCCGATGAGGTCTCGTCCATAAAGCTATGCTTCACACAAAAGCCACGCTTTGATCAACAAATGATCAGCGGCACTTAGCGTGCCATATTACCAAATTGGGAATGTATCACTATTAACCATCGACTATATAACCTTTGAGCTCGTACGTCTCAGAGAAGGGAATTAAGCCAAGAGAATAAATTCTTCGCCACCAAACAGAAATGTATTCAATAGAAACCAGCTTTACATCTCAAAGTGTATTGTCAGAAATACATCCATACAAGTCCGTTCCGGGTTCGAACGGAACCGAAGGCACTTCAAAGAAGTCCTTGCAATTCTGATATTCACAATCCCGATTGGACTCCCCATTGCATATGGAGATCTCTATACCGGCGCGACTCAGTGCAGAGACATTCGACGGGTAATCCTTACGTTCTCAAAAATACCCGGTATTCACCACCGGTCTTCAATTGCTATTCGTTTCATCGCATCATTATTCAGAATGGGCTTTATGACACAAAGTCCTCTCCCGGCTAAACCGAATAACGAGCGCTTAATTTTAAAACCATATTGATATATTGGGATCTTAGTTAAGTCACAACTTAAAACCAAAAAACCTTTCTTTCAAATGGTTTAAACAAATTTCCATTTCAAATCTTTTATACAAAAGATACACCTTTAAGATCCTCTTCACTTTGAAAACAAGGTTCACCAATCTTTCACAAAGATTCATTCATAGCTTTTAAAACAATTTCCATTTCAAACTTGAAATCTTTCAACAAAAACTGGAAGTTCTTCTTTTGTATGAAAGCAATTATCATTTGAAAACAAACACTTTTCGTTTTGGAAAAATCCAATCAAATATACACATTCAAAGTATACATTGGAAAACCAGTGAACTACCGTATACTCGGTAAGTTCTATTTGCATTAAATTTAAATTCCAAAAATAATTTATTTAATATACTTCAAAATGGTTTAAAATCCATATGTGTGTGTATATATATATATATATACTATAACTTGTATATACTTTCAAACCATAGTTTCCAAAATAATTTCAAAACTTAAACAAGGTATATTATATTCAAACTATATTTCAATTTCAAAACTTCTTTTCCAAAAGCTTTTTATATTCAACTCAATTTCATTTCCAAACCAATTGGATTCAAAATTCAGCTTTTAAAACTATTTCATAATATTAAATTCAAAATATCTGTGACTTAACCGATTTCCTCGTTTAATCCATATTTGTGTGTGTTGTGTAGTCCAGGGGTTTTACACACAACAATACAATATGATCAATTATCACAATCCAAGCACAGCAATATCGATAAGCGGTATTATCCTACAACGCTTATCTTCATTCACAGATTCACAGATAAATAATATAATTCATCACAGATAAATAAATTACATTCATCGCAGCTCAAATCAAAACAATCCATTCACAAAGCATCACACATCAAGGATATCAAACAATTCAAGGCATTAAATTAAGTCCAAACATCTATAAACAAGATCAATTAATCATCTGATTAATTTAATCAGATTAATCACTTATGAACATTATTAATCCTGGTTAATTAACATCAATTAATTACAACCCTCAATTTAGTTAACCTTTAATCATTTACTAATTAACCTTTAATCATTTATTAGTTAACCTTTAGTGATAATTTAATAAACCTTTTATTACTTATTAATTAATCTCAGTTAATAAATCAGTCACCCTTTAATCACTAAATGATTAACCTTTAATTATTTAATTATCCTTAGGTTAATTATTCTTAATTACATTAATTAATTTACCCTTAATTAATTACTATTTAATTATTTATCCTTAATTAATTACATAACGCGATTATCCCTAATCACTTATATAATTAATTACACCAAGCAATTATCTTTTAATCACTTGATTGATCTACTTTAATAATTAATTAATTACTTTTAATTAAGTAATTATCTTTATGTAATTTATTACCTTTAATTACTTACATTAATTAATCTTAATTGATTGATTATCCTTAATTAATTTCAAATAAGTAATTACACCTTAATTACTTACACTAATTAATTAACCTTAATTTATCAATGATAAATCATTATCTTAATTTGTTTCTTAATGTAACGACCTAGAATTTTCGATCTCGAAAATTCCAGAAACTTAGGGAAAGAAGAAAAGAGATAGAAGAAGAAAAAGAAATGAAACACATGATCTCACATGCGTAGCGGATCAAAATATGATATCAAATAAAATAACAGATATATAAGGAAAAAAACTGTATTAGTTAATTTACATCAATACATCAGAGTTACAACATTTCACAATCACTAGACAGTTAAAATAACTTGTCCTAGATAAATAACAATATATCATAGCGGAATACACTCCTTACGTTCCTGCCATCCAGCTCGCCTCTTGAGCTCCAGAACGTCCTTACCTAAAAATCTATAATACTCCGTTTGACCCGAGCATTACATCAAAGTAACACCCAGGTCAGGCTAGAAACCAGCATGAGTAAACCCATATAACCTGAAATTCTAATGCACAAAACTTATTTAAAACCCGGGGTAACCCGTACCTTACAACGAGTTCTTTAATTGTTATATTCAATACTTAATTTACAAATCAACCTCTAAGGACCCTTACTTAGTTTCAATGGTCCAGATCACTTAAATTATTTCATTCCATCCTATAGATTACACATATCAAATCTATAAAGAATTATAGAAGATTTCAAATCGAAGTGGTATCGGTTATTTATTGATACCCGACCCCTGTCTCTTCGAGTCCCATGTCATTTTAACCCAAGTTATATAAATGAAATACAATTCAAACTTTAAATACAGAATGTCACTTTTACACAGTAATTCATCGTCGATAGATAACCACATTATCACTATTCAAACCATACATATCATATCACAAAACATTTCATATCAGAAATATCAACCAATCATTCATAAGCAAGAATAATTAGTCACACTGTTTCTAATTAATTTAGTTAAATTATTTTAAATCCTGCTTACTCAACATCAAATAATTACAATCCAAGTAATAAATCATTTTTTAATCATCCATCTTAGTTAATCATCCTTGATTAATTATTCTTTTAATCACATTAAGTAATTAACCTTTAATTACCACATAGATTAATTAGCCTTAAACCTTTACATTAACTTTTAATCAATCTCCTTAATTAATTAATCACATTAATTAATGATTCTCTAATCACTTAATTAAAGTAATTACCTAAGAATTAATCACTTAACCCAGCTTAATCAACCATTAATTAATTTCAAACCATTTAATTAATTATTCATTCCTTAATTACCTTATAAATCGATTAATTAATATTTAATTACCTAATTAATCATTCTTTAATCGTTAATTAATAAATCTTCATTGTTAATTAATGAAACTTAATTACCAATTAATTAATTCCTAGTTAATCAATCCTTAATTACCAATTGATTAATCTCTAATTACTTAATTAATTAATGTTTAATTACTCTTAATTACTTAATTAATTAATATCTAATCATTAGTTAATAATCTCTAATTATCTAATTAACAATCATTAATTACAAATTAATTAATCTCTAATTAATTAACTTATAACCTTTACAAATTAGTTAATATTTAATCATTAATTAATTAATTAATTAAATTGCTCGTTCATTACCTCATTAATTGTCAAAACCTTAGTTAGATTAAGTTTAAATCATTTCCTTTATTAAATATCAAATCACATATTTGGTTTAAACATTTATCAACCACTTAATTATATTTTAAAATTTAGTTTTAAAATAACTTAACGATTAACTTAACAAATTTTAGTTAAACGAACTTATAATTCCTAATCGCATGCTGAAGAAAACATTCGCTATATATATAAGAATTTTATTTAAGGAAAGTCTAACTAAATTTCTTTTTAAATTTCAAAACATTACTTTTCAAAAACTTTTAAAAACATGTTTAAAATCTTGCATAAACCCCTGCTTCGAGTTAAACCCGATACCCACTCGAGCTTTGATCCGAGAAATCCACCATTTTTTCTTTATTTTTTTTTTAAGTTTTAAAGTTTAAATTTGGAAATAATTTTCACTCACGAACAACCCGTGTCCTCACTCGAGTCAATACCCCACTAACCCGAGTCTTCCTTCGAGAATTCCACTACCTAAAACTACAGACACAACCATCACTATCGTGCACATGAACTGGCGATCCAGCCTCCTCTGACCGTCCACACTCCTTTAGCCTATCGACGATCATCTCTACACCAGATTCCGATCATCAGAACTTCGACACTAACTCAAAATTAGGATCGAACAATCCTGAGCAAACCTGAAACAAAACCACAGCACCAAAAACTCCTCGAACCCACGCCTCCAACCATCGGAACGCCTGAGCTTCCAGCCACGCCTTTGCCGGCTTCCCTGCTACCACTTTCCAAAGTCTGATGGAACTCGATCCACCAGAGACGCCGAGATAAATGAATTCTCGACCTTGTCCAAAAACTAGGGTTACAAAATATTCCGACCACCCGCCACCGCCACGGTGGTTTATACACCCAACTAGCATTTTTTCCAAGCTCACCGAACTACCCTCTGCCTCTAGTGAAGTCCCTGACCTTCCCGATCACCTTGATCATCAGAAACCACCCAAAACTCACATGCCGATCAAACCCGAAATGCTCACTCAAACCAAAACTAAAAATTGTGATTCCACTTCTAAAAATCATGTTTTTAGATAAGGATTCGGATTATATGCCTGAATTGATGAATTAAGATGTTTGAATTTTTAACATAGCTCAAGCTTACACTGTTCTTCTTGGTTTTCCAGAGCATTTCAAATTTAATTTACTTAAATATTATGATTAAACAAGCCGATTTTGTTTGAAACTTAAGTCCTAACAAAGATTAGTTTAGGAGATAATGAATTTTGATTAAAATATTGACCTTGAAAACTAATAACAGAGACGTCACAGGTATAACACGCATGCACACATCTATACATTCATATATATACAAAAAATTCACTTATATATATACACAACATACTTTATTTTTAGAAATTCACATGCAACCAAATTTCTATCTACTTAAGCTTTTAAGAAGAATGTTACTCACAGTTTGTTTTTGAAAACAGAGAAGTAGCCTGGGTTTTGAAATTTGAAATCTACTTTGATCTGAATCCTGGTTTTAAAACTTGATGCTGATCTTGATACTTTGATTACTGAGTTGAATCTGGAGCTTTATTATTGATGAAGTTGAATTTGTGAAATAGTTTGCCTTTCTTTGATTATTATTTTTTTGGTTTCTTTGTGTACAGTTTTTCCTTTTTTCTCTTTGAATTTGAAAGTGCATATTAAAAGAGAATGGGAGGGAATAGAAATTATATGACCTGATTTTTATTAATTTTAAAACTAATGACATTTGTTAAAATTCATTACACTTGTTGATTTCCATAATAAAACACTCACACTTGTCTTTGTATATGTAGATGATTTACACTTGTATTTTCTTCATGAGAATATGGTTTAAATAGATATTTATATTATTATTCTTTTGTTTATATTTGCATATATATGTTTTAATACATCTTTGTTAAATATATTACCTTATATTACATTTATATATATATATATATATATATATATATATATGTACTGTTGTTTATATAAAATGTATACATTATATTTCCCTTAAGTTTATATTCATATATCCTTAAAGAAATAATTTGCAACTAATTAAAAAAATTCATATATGTATTGTTTTAAGTCTAATTTTTTTATCCCATTTTTGGTCAAAACTGGAATATTAACAAATTGGCAAGGAATGATGGATATCAGGATTGGAGACCAGTTGGAATTAAGGCTACGATCGATATCATCAAAATTTGGTTGAACTGCGATCGGGACAAAATTTATTGGAGATGATGATAAGGATTAGGAAAGGCTATGCTTCAAATTTCAAGTTAATGGGAGTTCATATGAAGGAGTTATGATCGATGCAAGGTAGGAAGGGCATGCTGTTCGAATCCATCAGGGGGTCAAGGTGGTGCTAGTTTCGAATCCATCGGATTCGAACCCATCAGGATCGCGTCGATCGAAGGCACGGCTCAAGGATGGTTCGGATCGATAAACCACGTATCGATCAGGAAGTGATGACTCGAATCGATACCTTTCGTATCGATCAGCTCGCACACGGCTCGGTGGTCTTCGTATCGATCAGATGGAGAGGCTAAGTGGGCTTCGACTCGATGGCAACCTAGATTCCTTCGAATCCATCAGATAAGAGGTTCCTTCAAATCCATCAGGTAAGAGGCTCCTTCGAATCCATCAGGTAAGAGGCTCCTTCGAATTCATCAGGTAAGAGGCTCCTTCGAATCCATCAGGTAAGAGGTTCCTTCGAATCCATCAGGTAAGAGGCTCCTTCGAATCCATCAGTAGGAAAACCACTAAGACCATGGATTCGACCCAGTAAACTCGGAGAGAAAGGCGGATCAACCCCGGGATTTCGCGACACGTCATCGATGCGCACGCATGTTGGGTCCAGTCGAAGACCATGGATTCGAAGCATGGGTTCGAACCAGGCAGAGCGCACGAAGCCTTGATCTCGAATCGATCATATCTTCCAAACTGTTGATCCAAATGCAATGAAATTTTTACAGAAGCTCGCGTACGCATAGAAGAATGTTCACGCCAAGTTTCACCACGATTGGACATTTCCTTGATAGATTTGAACCAAGGGTCGAATCGACCCTGATGTGGGCCCGAATCTCCAGAATTTGGCCGTATGGGCCCCCTCACGTGCTAGAAGCGGTCTACCGATTTTTAGGAGAAATATCGGCCTCCTACACCTATAAATAGAGCCCCTGGTCATTCAGAAAAGGGGTCGGAGAATTTGGAGAGAGAAAGCATGCTCGAACGCTGCCAGAATCATTCCATAACATCATTACTGCTGTTTATTTCAAGTTTTGGACTTTGTAACTGCTGTAATCATTTGTAATCATCAAGGATAATCAATAAAAGGATAAAAACTTTGGAGTGGACGTAGGCCGGAGATAGCCGAACCACTATAAAACTTGTGTCTCTGTTCTTTACTTTTGGATTGCTTTTTAATATTTGCTGAGATCTGAAATTTGTGTTTGAATATTATTGATTTGTATTCATACACTGGTGCTTTCACGGTATTCGGGGTTTGTGACCAATTTTGGCACAAACACTTTGGTGCTTTCACTGAGAAGGACTAGCACCCGCTACATCGGATTTGAGGTTTGGATTTGAAGATTTTAAAAAAAAGTTCGGATTTGAAGACAATGACTAGGCAGAATAGCAGAAGGCTAAGGGCTGAGAGAAGCCAACAGGAAGGAAGTCAACAAGCATCCTCCGGAGGTGAGGAAGGACCGGCTTCGATCTACATAACCCGGGATGAAATAGAAGACATAACAAATTCACTGCAGGAGAGGTTGTTGAAGAGTCAACAGGAAATGATGCAGACTTTCTTGGAGCAAATGAGAGCTGTAGGGATGCAGAGCCTAGGAACAGCTACAGCTGCTGTGGATGCAAGACAAGGAGCTGGGGTTGTGGAACCCAATAGAGGACAGGATACAGAGCCGAAAGGCAACCAACAAGGGCTTGGGGGCAGACCCACCGGATCTAACATAGGAGGACCTTTGGAAGGAGTTCAGCTGGCTAGAGCTAACGTTGTTGCTAGTGAACCACACGAGAAATATGTGCCAGAGTTCCCTCGGAGGCATGGGGGGCAACCCCCAACAGACAATACTGGATTAGTAGAAATCATCAGAAGAACTGTGCGAGGTGGTTTGACCAACAGAGACTTGGAAGGAGTGAATAGGAGTCCGTTCGCTCAGGAAATAAGGATGGCTTAGAATCCACCTAAGTTCAAGCTACCGAGCGTGGAGGTATATGATGGCAAGGCAGATCCAACAGATCACTTGATGAGGTACACCAGACACATGGAGGTGCTTGGGGCATCGGAGGAAGTGATGGCCCGATGCTTCCCTTTATATTTGACAGACTTAGCTGCAATGTGGTTTAGACAGCTGGGAGAAGGATCTATCAGGACTTGGAGGGAATTGGTGGAAAAGTTTTTGGGACAGTTTCGGGTTCACGTCAAGAGGCCGAAGAATGTGATGACATTAACATCGATGAAGAAAAGGATGGATGAATCGCTTAGAGCTTTTCTAACTCCATTCAGTGCGGCAGTCGCTTCGGTGGATCGGCCTGATCCGTCGATGGTTCTAATGGCAGCAGTATCAGGAGTCAGGGAGGACTCAGATTTCAAGGTGTCTTTGATAAGAGATCCTCCACAGGATCTCGATGAGTTCTTTCACGAGGCAAAAAGGTTCCTTCGGCAAGAAGATGCAAATACGGATTTAAAGGTGAAAAAGGTTAATGCAACTACGTGTGAAGGACCATTCAGCAAAGGCTTGGATAAAGACAAAGGGAAAAGGAAATTGGATGATGACTCTGGAAACGCTAGGAAGCGATGGAAGGATCCGAAGTTTTCCACATACTCAGGATTGAACGAGACGCTGGAGCGGATATACCTGGATACTCGGTATCGCCTTCCCCACCGAAGGCCGGCTAGGAGGGAACCATCAGAACGGGAGAAGACATCAGGAAGGCATTGTCTTTTCCATGATTTGGATGGACACAACACCAACAGCTGCAGGCACTTAAAGGATATAATCGAGGAGCGTGTAAGGAATGGACTGCTGCCACAATATGTTGGAACTCGGAATGCAACGGTGGAGCAGGAGCAACCGCCGCCTACCTCAAGCCACGATCGTGGGAGGCCTAGGGATGATGGTCGGTTGATCATCCATTGACCAGGATAATATAAAATAAGTAGCGAACTATTGGCAAGCAACCAAGTCATTTACACATGTACGGGGACGGAGATAGCCCCTAGGCATGCTCTGAATGATGATAAACTGCGATGCTATGGTTTGTGAAATTTATCTTTTGCTTTTGGATTGGACACTGCTTTTCTTTTTGGATTTTGGTTTTGGAGTTTGGATTGAGCTCCTGGTTTTGCTTACTTTTTGATTTGGATTTTCCTTTGGATGATTGTTTTCGGTTTTGAATACTTGTTTGAATTTCTGGCTTTCTGGTTTTGATTTGGATTTTGGAGTTGGATTCTGGATTTCGATTTTGGATTGGATTTTTATTGGGTTTTTATCTGGTTTTTGATAAACGGTCGTCGGGTATGGATTATGCCTGGCAAGGGGTGAGCCGCTTTGCCCGAACAAGGTAAATTGACTCATTCAGGTCGTCGAGTATGGACTATACTCGGCAAGGGGCCGGAGTGACTAGGATTCGGCCTTGGACTTAGGCCCCATATTATCGATTATTGTATCAGGTCGTTGAGTATGGACTATGCTCAACAAGGGTCCGAAGAGACCAGGATTCGGCTTAGGACTTAAGCCACGACATTGCTCAACGTCCAGGGACACTGGACCACGAACATCAAGTATGAATTGCGCTTGGCAAGAGCCCGGAGAGGTAACGAATTTGGATATCGACCCGGAGAGGTCCTGGATTCGGTTATTGGCTATTGGATAAGGATGGATTGGGACTCGGTCGTCGAGTTCGGACGGATATGGAATTGGCTAAGGCTTTGGTTATTGGATTTGGAATTGGACATCAACTCGGAGCAGTCAAGGATGATATACTCTGGCAATATGGCTATGGACTTCGGATATTGGATTCGGAACTATTCAAAACACGCCTTGTTATCACAAGGCATGTTTTGGGGGGCAAAGTGTTATCCCATTTTTGGTCAAAACTGGAATATCAACAAATTGGCAAGGAATGATGGATATCAGGATGGGAGACCAGTTGGAATTAAGGCTACGATCGATATCGTCAAAATTTGGTTGAAATCCGATCGGGACGAAATTCATTGGAGATGATGATAAGGATTAGGAAAGGCTATGCTTCAAATTTCAGGTTAATCGGAGTTCATATGAAGGAGTTATGATCGATGCAAGGTAGGAAGGGCATGCTGTTCGAATCCATCAGGGGGTCAAGGTGGTGCTCGTTTCGAATCCATCGGATTCGAACCCATCAGCATCGCATCGATCGAAGGCACGGCATAAGGATGGTTCGGATCGATAAACCTCGTATCGATCAGGAAGTGATGACTCGAATTGATACCTTTCGTATCGATCAGCTTGCACACGGCTCGATGGTCTTCGTATCGATCAGATGGAGAGGCTAAGTGGGCTTCGACTTGATGGCAAACTAGGTTCCTTTGAATCCATCAGATAAGAGGTTCCTTCAAATCCATCAGGTAAGAGGCTCCTTCGAATCCATCAGGTAAGAGGCTCCTTCGAATCCATCAGGTAAGAGGCTCCTTCGAATCCATCAGGTAAGAGGTTCCTTCGAATCCATCAGGTAAGAGGCTCCTTCGAATCCATCAGTAGGAAAACCACAAAGACCATGGATTCGACCCCGCAAACTCGGAAAGAAAGGCGGATCAACCCCGGGATTTCGCGACATGTCATCGATGCGCACACATGATGGGTCGAGTCGAAGACCATGGATTCGAAGCATGGGTTCGAACCAGGCAGAGCGCACGAAGCCTTGTTCTCGAATCGATCATATCTTCCAAACCGTTGATCCAAATGCAATGAATTTTTTACAGAAGCTCGCGTACGCATAGAAGAATGTTCACGCCAAGTTTCACCACGATTGGACATTTCCTTGATCGATACGAACCAAGGATCGAATCGATCCTGATGTGGGCCCGAATCTCCAGAATTCGGCCGTATGGGCCCCCTCACGTGCTAGAAGCGGTCTACCGATTTTTAGGAGAAATATCAGCCTCCTACACCTATAAATAGAGCCCATGGTCATTCAGAAAAGGGGTTGGAGAATTTGGAGAGAGAAAGCACGCCCGAACGCTGCCAGAATCATTCCATAACATCATTACTGCTATTTATTTCAAGTTTTAGACTTTGTAACTGCTGTAATCATCTGTAATCATCAAGGATAATCAATAAAAGGATAAAAACTTTGGAGTGGACGTAGGCCGGAGATAGCCGAACCACTATAAAACTTGTGTCTCTCTTCTTTACTTTTGGATTGCTGTTTAATATTTGCTGAGATCTGAGATTTGTGTTTGAATATTATTGATTTGTATTCATACACTGGTGCTTTCACGGTATTCGGGGTTTGTGACCAATTTTGGCACAAACAAATTTATTTTTAGGACATTTTATTTTTGAGTTCCAAACTCAAATTCAAATTACAACCTATTCATATATATATATATATATATATATATATATATATATATATATATATAATCAAACACTTATCTTATTTATTTTGAAAGTTTCAATTTAATTCACAATTAAATTTCCAAATAAAATCAGTTAATTATCCTCTTGAGCGATGTCCAAAAATCCGGGTTATCACATTCTTTCCCCCTTTGAATCTTTTCGTCCTCGAAATGGAACGAAACCAGAATTTATTAAAATATTTAATATTAGTTAAAAAATTTCTTTGAACATTTTTAAAACACTTTAAAGTCTGTATAAAATTGCCAAAATAGTTTTATAAAAATATCATTTTATAACTAGATGTTTCAACAAGTCTGTCCTCGTTCTCACAGAAATTCGGTCATACGTTGATCAGGCGTAGGACTGAAAATCTATAAGTACTTGGTAAACCCATTTCAAAATCCAGCGAAAATACTTGGAAAATACTTTTATTGAAAATATAGAAAACATTTTTTTTAAATTAGAGGAAGCATGTTTGGTGAGAATGCTCTGGAAATCATCACCCCCATCCATGGTTGCAGTTAACCCGATTGTTACGTTAGGCAAAATCCATAGATAACTGTAGGCACTTCGCGCCCCTCGATTACGCCATGGAACCCGGTACAGATTGTAGTTACATCTTGGGTTACATTGCCATCACAGCAAAATTTCATGTAACTGTAGGCATCAATGCCCTCGAATTTCGCTGCCAAAAGAATGAAACATTTCCCCTTGACCATAGATCGGAGTCTACCGATGTTACGTTGTCATCCCGGCAAAATCAAGCGTAGACCGTTGACACTCACCTCCACACGATTTTCGCTATGGTCCATAGTATATCACAGCGACATAGAGTTACACTGTTGTCATAGCATAACCCAAATGCCTCTGCAGGCATAAACGCGCTCGACTTTCGCTACCCATTAATCCTCGGGAACTTCTGTTTGTCTGGTCTTCCTCACAGGATCAACTTAAGAAACCCTCCCTTCAGGCTCAAGGCAGTACCAACCTATGGTACTCCTAAGTAGTTCATTTCAAGGGAGCGCCATTTTTTCAAAGCCATTTTCAAAACACTTTATATATACACATATAGTATCTTCCAAATCATACACGTAGTATGAATCTCATATAAATATCCTTTCTCAAAATCGATTATCTCAAAATCGATAATTCTCAAACTAGGCTTTTCAAATTTCCAAAATTGATTTTTCCCAAAAATCAAAAGCCTTTCCAAATCCAAAGGTTCCAAAAACCTTTTCCCAAAATCATTCTCACAAAATCCTTTATATAAATAGATATATATAACGTTGAAAATCTTTGGATCACTTCATACGTGTATATATTCCCTTTTCATACTTCAAATACTTTCAAAAACCCTTTTCCTCTGGCTATAGAATCAACAAGGGGAGTTTATCACTTATATATAACTTATTTATACCAAATCAATATTCAAATTTGATTACTCCTATATAAAGTTATTAAGCATATTACCTTTCTTTATAAAGTAAACCCTTAATCATAGAAATATCCCGTTTCCATTTTATTTCGTCATTTATTGTTCAAAATATACTTTTCCATTTCAAAAATCATTTTACAGTTCTTATCCACAAATTTTCAGTATCAATTTCATTCAAACCCGTACGATGTACACATATCATCCGTACACAAATCAATCTGATCGCTCACTCGATCACATAATTTCACTTCCGAACTAGTATCGTCCACCCGACTTCCTAGTGCGGACTCAGATCTGGTTTCTTGATCAGAAACCGTCATTCTCCTTGGATAGCCTAACTACGATAGAGAATTTCCAGAACCAATCAAAAATCCATATCCAGGTTCGACGTCGAAATTGAGTGAAAAATCCCAACTTGGATCGTTATACTATCCCGAAATTCTATGCTCGAATCTGGATCAAGTCACTATGCGAATAGATTAATATATGTACATCCTACGTATTTATCTTCATTGATCATTAGCTAAATCAATTCTCTTTTCTATTCACCTTTGTTTTGATTCTATTCACTTATTCACAATTGTTTCAATTCCATTTGGATTATCACTTTGATCCTTATCTCAATTCGTAATTAATCATAAACAGTATGAACTCTGTCCAACTTAAATCTAGAAAATAGCTTGAAGAATTAAAATAGATAAGTAGTTGAAAATAATTATTAATTTGTAAAATAGCTGTAAAATAGTTAAGTAATTGTAAAATAGTTGTAAAATAGTTAGATAATTTCAAAATAATTATAAAATAGTAATTAGTTATAAAGTATTTATAAAATGGTGATTAGTTTGTAAAACATATGTAAAATAGTAATTAGTTTCAAAATAATTCAAAAATAAGTATAAGATAGTTTAGGGTTTAAAAAGAAAGGTTGTATAGTAAATAGGTAGAAAAATATATTTAAAAACAGTTTATATTAAAACATTTTATTTGGAATATAGTTCATGCCAAACTGTTCACCTTCCCAATCTTCATTTCCAGTCAATTTCCAATTTTCACTTCCCTTAAACTGATTTAATTTCAATTCAATTTAAATTAACTTCAATTCCTGTCCCAAATTCAAATCAATTCCCATTTCAATTTAAACTTATTCAACTTCAATTTCACTCCAAATCAGTTCAATTCAAATTTTTCATTGAATTTTATGCTTATCCATTTTTAATCACAATTTCAATAAATTCAAATCAAATTCAATTTAAACCAATTTAATTCAAATCTCAACTTTAAACCATCTCGAATTATATAAATTCGAATTAAATTTTAAATGTTGATTTAATTCTTTAAATCAAATTAACCTCTTATTTTAAATTAACAAATTAAAAATTTTAAACCATTTAATTATGAGTCCAAATTTCAAAATTTCATTTTAAATTACCTTTTTTAACTTATTTCAAAGTTCAAATAAGAATTCAAAAACAATTTAATCTTCAGATTCTAATTTGTTATCCATTTTTAACTTCAAACCCAATTCTCAGTTTCATAGATTATTTATAACAGTAGAATGATATTAGGATAAATAAACATCCAAATTTATCCAAACACCAATTAACAACATCCATTTTCAATTTCCATATCTCAAACCCATTTTGAGATCACTCATAACTCCCATTTTAAATTAACCATTTAACTTCCCAAGTTAAATTTCAATTTTATCTTGAAATTTCCAATTCAGGTTGTTTGTTCTAAACTTATTCAACTTCGCTTAAGTTAAATTCAATTCAATTTTATCCAGTCTACTTTACCCAATTTGAATTCCCATTTCAAATTTTGAACTTCACATTAATATCTGATCCCATTTATAAGTTCAAAAACTTATCACCTTGGGTTTTCATATCACATTCCAACGAAAATTTAAAACTCATCAACTTAGAATTTATTTCAGATCATCTTTGATATTATGTATATCCCTCATATATACATATTTTTTTCCTTTGCATACCAAGTTATACCTTAAATTTTAAACAAACTTTGGTTTTAATTCAAAACAAATTCCCTTAAATTTTCAAACAACTATTGTTTGAAATAGGACCCTTTCATTCAAATACATCAAATAATATTATTTATTATTTCTTCATCACTTTGAAACAATTTTTAAATTTCTGGACCTAGATTTAAAACTTCACAATTCAGATCATCTTCAGTTTCAATTTATAAGTTAAACTCATCTAAAAGTTTGCTTCATTTTGCTTACTCATTGACAAATATTTCATTATTAAACACAATAACCATTTATGATAATACCCAAGATTACCATATCTAGATATCAATTCATTTATCTTATTCTTACTTCTACAAATTCAGGATTTAGTTCCAGCTTGGATCTATTTCAAACTTATCTTAATTTAGTTCCATTTTGGTTGTATTACTATTACCACTTAATTCTCATTATTTTTATTTATTTCCAATGATTCAACAACCAATTTCTTTAACATATTTATAATTAGAAAAAAATATTTCTTTATATGTCAAAAGATATGTAAAAGTGATTTATTTTTAAAACCACTTTAAAATCTTTATATAAGAAAATAACCAATACGCTCTCATATATGCTACACTCAACTCATTCTAGGGTACCATTTACCCTATCCTTAACGAGTAGTCCCACCAGAGCCAAGGTTCTCGCTTAACCTTCGGCTCTGATACCAAAATGTAGCGACCTGGAATTTTTGATCCCGAAAATTCCAAATAGTTAGGAAAAGAAGAAAAGAGATAGAAGAAGAAACAGAAATGAAACACAGAATCTCACATTCGCAGCGGATCAAAATATAATATCAAATAAAATAACAGTTATACAAGGAAAAACACCGTATCAGTTAATTTACATCAATACATAAGAGTTACAACATTTCACAATCACTGGACAATTAAAATAACTTGTCCCAGATAAATAACAATATATCACAACGGAATACACTCCATACGTTCCTGCCATCATGCTCGCCTCCTGAGCTCCAGAACTCCCTTACCTGAAAATCTATAATACTCGGTCTGACCCAAGCATTATGTGACGACCGCCCATGACTCCCGCACCAAAACAATGGAATAGTGCGCTGAAAGGCGTGCCAGGTAGTCATGGACGATAGTCAGGGTAAAATAAAACAGCAACCTTTATCGTACAACTCACAACGCTTGGATTAAATACAATAGAGAAATATATAGTGAAGCTCCATAACAGAAAAATCATCATATAAGCATCGTAAGTAGATTTATACAAACATGAATCATCCATACATCAAAGCCTCACTACAACACTCAATCAGATATAACAGCGGAACACCCAGTACATATAGTAAGAAAACTAGTATGCAAAGCCTCCTGCTCGTCTTCGTCATCATCAGCGTAGATCTCTAAGAACAGCACCTGTCACCTGCTACCTAGTCTGCCCATCCCAACATGGATGAACAGCCCAAGGTAATAAGAGGAGACATAAAACCTTGAGTCAGACAAAGTCTTAGTGAGCAGTAAATCAACTATCAAACATACCAAAAGAGCATAAAGGATAAAAGGAATAGGAACCAAATCATCCCACTCCACCTCTTTCTACAGTGATAGCCCCCAGACACACACCAAGGAGAAGTAAGCATAACACAGCAGACAATTAAGGTAAAGCAATAATCACTCGAGTCAAGGGCGATGTTTTCCAAATACAAACCCCCAAGGCCTAAACCAAGATCAGATAAGCACCTAGAAAATACCGCTCTTGAGACCGAATGATGATACAACCAATCGTCCAAACATCCATGACTCTGGCTATCACTGTTATCCTTGCTTCGATTTCACCGTTGATTAAATGACCATCCGTCAAGGGCTAATGGTAACCCCGGTTCCAGACATAACTCCGCACACTGCCTTGTGCCTAGGACTTATCTACTTTGCCCAGAGTACTCGACTACCTACCTGTAGTCTTTTGGTTGTCCCGACTACCTACCTGTAGTCGTTATGGGCACCCCATGTACTCTTGCTTTTGAGCATGCTAGAACCTTCAACAACGATGAGATCCAAGCCTCCTAGTCATCCTCCTTGACGACTATCCTCATACTAGCTCAAGCTACCTCTCGAGCAATCCATTATCAACCAACTCGAACCATCCCTCGAGTTATCAACATGCTTGGAATGATCCCTGCCTGGATTACGCCAAGTCTACATCACATCATACTTCGCTTTATTACACCATAGCAAAGTCTCAACTCAACAACATGGTTTGCCTCATCGCATCATGGCAAAGTTCCATCTCAACATCATTCAATCCATACATATGAGCTTCCACATCCGCCACATATGCTTTTAGCAGCTTTCACCATTCAAGAGCCTCTTCTGTAGCTTTTGAATCATCTTTGACCATACTTGTCCAAATCTATCAACTAGATAGATCATTCACAACAATCAATCAAGGCAAACATTAATACAAACAAATAAGTATTCAATCAAGATCTAATTAGGCATTCATAACTACAATGGCAATTTCGTAAATAAATGAGCATAGAACTAACATACATGAATCATGGGTTTTTAGCATAGATCTAGCAAATACAAAACATGGGTTTTGTTTCTATAACTTAATAAATGAGCTTGCATAGGTAAACATCTTCACAAACAATGGATCTATACTTGGATTTAAGGAAAATGCACAAAATCACTATCTACAACATTCCAACAAACCACCAATCCAATATACTCCTTTGGGTCCGCGTGAGAGATAACTACCACTCACCAAATCACCCAAACACCTCAAAAACTAATCACTACAGATCTGGACAGCGAAGATCAAGGCTTGATCCGGCAATATCTCGCTTCAATCGATGAAATCTAGCTCGAACGGATGAAGATCTTCAACTTTGGCTCTTGGATCTTCGATCTTGGATGGATGTTAGAATTAGATTGGAATGGAGAAAAGAAGATGAAGAAATGTTGTAGTCGAGTTCCCAAAATGGCAGCACTTCGTTGCTTCAAAAACCGGTGCCAAAAAGTGAGCCGAACCCCTCTATTTATAGGCTGGAAAAACCCTTAAGTCGGCCGCCCCTTAGGTCGTCCCCGACCTATCACTTGCCAACCTAACACTCTCGCCGACTTATCCCCATGGCCGACCTAACTACAAAGCCGACCCTACGACTCAACATCCTACCGACTCAACGACCCAACACACACACTCACGGCAAAGCACGCACACGACCTAACACATTGCAACTGCGCGACCTATCGGCTTAACGAGATGCCGACCTAAAGCACATACCGACCTAACACTATGGTCTACCCTAACACCTAGCCGACTTACGACTTAATACAAGTGCCGACCCAACGACTCAACACACACTGCCGACTTAACACTTATGCAACCTAACTAGACACGGAATAGCCGACCTAACTTCATAATGTCGCTCCACCGACCTATCTCCTCTCATTAAGTCGGCAACTCTCGGCTAACTACTAGGTCGCTCCAAAGTCTTAACTCGCCCACTGCCTAAGTCGGTAGCCTCCTTGGGTCGGTCCATTACTTAAGTCGGCCAATAACTATAGGTCGGTCACCATCTTAACTTGGTCAACGTACTAAAGTTGTAACTCGTGTACTACCTAACTCGGCTAAGCCTATGAGTCGGTCACAACTCAACGCTTAAACACACGAGTTACTCTCCATACGACTCAGGCTAGAGATAACATAAACAACACTAACGACCTGTAAATTCTACGATCTATCAACACGTAAAATACGGGTCGTTACATTCTCTCCCCCTTAGGAATTTCGCCCCCGAAATTCCAAACAAACAATAGCAATCAAAGATATTCCGCATGCCTACCATCCAAAGCAATCAACAAACCATGCAACCAATTCTAGCCTAGCATGCAGAATTCTAAGACTTAGAACAAGCTACAAATTCATGAGATGTCACGACACTTTAGGGCCATACCTCAAAGAGTCCAGGATGAGCTGCCTTCATCCTCTCTTCCTCCTCCCACGTACAGTCGTTAACATCATCACTCCATTGTACCTTGAGCAACGTAATCGTCTTCCTCCTAAGCTGTTTCGTATCGGTTTCAACAATACGAAGCGGCTTACGAGGTTTCGTACCCACTGGATCAACCTTCAAATTTTCACAGTTATCAGCAGAAACCACTGTAGTTGGATCATGCACATACTTCCGTAGATAAGATACATGAAAAACATTGTGCACACCCGCCATCTTTTCCGGTAACTTTAATCTATAAGCGAGCTTTCCAATTCGCTCTATAATTGGGAATGGTCCAACAAATCTTGGAGTTAACTTTGCTTTCTTTCCGAATCTAATAGCACTCTTTAATGGAGAAATCTTCACAAAAACCATCTCACCTACGTCGAATTCCAAATCCTTACGACGATTATCGGCATAACTTTTCTGACGATCTTGGGCTGCTCTCATTCGTTGCCGAATGATCTCTATACAATCCGAAGTCTGTCGAATCATCTCTGGCCCAAGTATCAGCTTTTCTCCAGTTTCCAACCAACATGCCGGAGAGTTACACGGTCTTCCATATAATGCCTCATATGGTGCCATACCAATGCTCGACTGATAACTGTTGTTATATGCAAATTCCACCAAATGAAGGTGATCTTCCCATGATCCTCCGAAGTCCAAAACACAAGCTCTGAGGAGATCTTCCAAAACTCGGTTAACTCTCCCAGTCTGACCATCTGTTTGAGGGTGATAAGCTGTACTCAAACACAACTCAGTTCCCAAAACTTCCTGGAAGCTCTTCCAAAATCCACTAGTGAACAATGGGTCTCGATCGCTCACTATACTCTTCGGAATACCATGGAATCGAACTATCCACTTAACATACAACTCAGCCAACTTCGATGCAGTCCTAGTTGATCGAACAGGAATGAACCTTGCACTCTTGGTCAAACGATCTACTATGACCCAAATTCCTTCATTTCCTGCTCTTGTCCTAGGTAGACCATCGATAAAGTCCATCGACACTTGCTCCCACTTCCATGTAGGAACCTCTAATGGCTGAAGTAATCCACTGGGCTTCTTCTGCTCAGCTTTCACCAACTGACAGTTCATACACTTGGAAATAAAATCTCCAACATTCTTCTTCATACCTTCCCAGTAATAGGCTCTCTTCATATCCCGATACATTTTATTTCCACCTGGATGAATTGTCAACTTCGAGTGATGGCTTTCCCTTAGAACTTCATCTCTTAATCCATCTACATCGGGAACAACTAGCCGTCCTTGCTTTCAAAGCCAACCCTCTCGATCGACCTCGAATCCCTTATCCTTCTCTGGGTCCAATCCGGATTCCAAATCTCGGATAATCTTGACAAGCTTATCGTCTCGCTTTTGGCTCTCGCCAATCCTTTCCACAAGAGTAGGTCTTATCGATAAATTTGCCAACATCTCAGGTTCCAATTCACATCTAGGCCTGAAGTCAAATCCAGCCAAATACTCGAGACTCTTCCATTCTGAAAACATAGCTCCCAATCCTGCATGTCTTCGACTTAACGCATCAGCCACTGCGTTACCTTTTCCCGGAGTATAGACTATACCAAAATCATAAGATGCTAAGAACTCTAGCCATCTTTGCTGTCGAAGATTCAAATCCTTTTGGGAGAACAGATACTTCAACGACTTATGATCTGTAAATAACTCAAATCTAACACCCAATAGATAGTGTCTCCATATCTTCAAAGCAAACACAATCGCCGCTAACTCCAAATCATGAGTCGGATAATTCCTTTCATGCGGCTTCAGTTGTCGACTAGCATACGCAACAACTTTATCCTTCTGCATTAGCACTGCTCCAAGTCCAGTGCCACATGCATCGGTGTAAACCACCATCTCTTCATTCCCACTTGGAATAGTCAAAACAGGAGCACTTGTCAGTCGCTCTTTCAGGATTACGAAAGCTTGCTCACACTTGTCATCCCATCTGAACACTTGGTTCTTCTTCGTCAATCCTGTCAACGGTGCAGCTATCTTGGAAAAGTCTTTGATAAACCGACGATAATATCCTGCTAATCCAAGAAAACTCCTCACATCAGATGCATTCTTTGGTCTAACCCAATCCTGGATTGCTACCACCTTAGCGGGATCAACCGCTATTCCATTTCCAGAGATAACATGGCCTAAGAACCTCACTTCACTCTTCCAGAAGTGACACTTCGAAAACTTAGCCTTGAGCTGATGTTTCCGCAAGATTTCCAAAACAATCCTTAAGTGCGTCTTGTGCTCTTCTTCAGTTCTGGAGTAAACCAAAATATCATCCACGAACACAAGCACGAACTTATTCAACTGATCTCTGAACACCCTATTCATAAGATCCACAAAATATGCTGGCGCGTTAGTCAATCCAAACGGCATTACCAGCCACTCATAAAAACCGGATGGTGTCCTGAAAGCAGTCTTTGGCACACTATCCTTTGCCACTCTCAACTGGTGAAATCCCGTTGCCAAATCCATCTGAGAAAACACCTTAGCCTCGTGAAGCTGATCAAACAAGTCATCTATTCTCGGCAATGGATACTTGTTCTTCCTAGTCAACTTATTCAGCTCACGATAATCCACACACAACCTCAACGATCCATCCGCTTTGGTTGCGAACACAACTGGTGCACCCCATTCGGACACACTTCTCCGAATGAACCCTTTCTGCAAAAGGTCTTCAACCTGCACCCTCAACTCTAGCTGCTCCCTAGGCGCCATCCGCCTAAGAGGCATCACAACAGGTCTGGCTCCCTCAACTAGATCGATACGAAACTCGATCTCCCTATGCGGCGGCAACCCTTTGACTTCGTCAAAGACATCCTCGAATCCATTCACAATAGGCACTGATGACAGTCCATCCCGTGGAACAACCAGCGAATACATGAAGCTCATGAAGACGCCTTCCTCATGCTTACATCGTATCACAACCTTTCGCCCTTCCACATTCCCGACTGTCACCTCAAGCCTCTCACAATCAATCCTTGCCGCATACTTCTTGAGCCAGTCCATACCCAAAATAATTCCGAACCCCGCAAAGTTCAGAACAAAGCAATCACAATCAAACGAGCAATCATGACTCGACACGACCAGACCACGGCATATCATACACAAACATGACGAACCCCCAACCGGATTAGTCACAACCAATGGCCTATCAATAATATCCGGTTTCAAACCTAACCGGCCTACCAAATCATTACAAACAAAAGAATGCGACGCTCCAGTATCAAACAACACTCTAACTGGAACACCACAGATAGAAAGAGTACCTTGAACCACCACACTCTTCCCCTTTTCTTCAGCAGTAGGAGCTTTTGAAGACGACGGCACAACTCCCAAAGCATAAGCTTGCACAATCTGCCTATCTTTCCTCGGCTCTGGGCAATCCTTCTTGATATGTCCCAGCTTATCACAGTTATAACACTTTCCCGGCACCTTGGGATTCTTACAATCTTTGTAAAGATGGCCCTTCTGTTGGCAGTTATAACAAGTCACTTCGCCTTTCGGCTTCTTCTGGCCATCCTTACCCTTCTGCTGCTGCTGCTTCCTCCTCTTATTGCCATTCTGGTGTGGTTTAGATCCTTCCCTGGTTACAGCAACAACAGAACTTTCCTTAGGAAACAAACTCCCATGCCTGAGGGCTTTCTCCACAAGCTTCTCAAATGGATCGTCCAGATGATCCACCGACTGCCTCCCAAGATAAGCATCCAAACCAGTCACAAACTTCTCATTCTTCTGATAAGGAGAATCAATATACGATCTAGCATACTTGGACAAAGCTTCGAACTCAGAAATATACTCAAGAACTGGTCTCCCACCTTGCTTGAGCTCTACAAACCTCTTGAACAAAACAGACTTCTGAGCCGTAGAGATGAACTTGGCTTCAAATCTAACTTTGAATTGCTCCCAAGTGATCTCTTCTTCTGGAGTATCGATGGTGATAGAATTCCACCAATCCGCAGCTCTCCCTTGAAGCTGTCTCGATGCAAGCTTCCTCTTAGTTGCATCCTCAATCCCTAAATCACCAAAGATTCTTCGACATGCATCAATCCATCTCTGCACCTCAATGGTCGACTCCGTCCCCAAGAAAGCTTTTCCTCCAAGAGCAGTATAATCCTTACAAAGCTTAGCAAAATCCACCGGCCTTGGAGCTTGGACTTGAACTCCCACATCCACTGATGATCCTGAAGCTGGTATCCTTCTCATGATCGAAGTCATCATCGCTTCGAACATAGTTCCATAATCAACAGCTCCTTCATCAGCACGGCTTTCCCTTGCAGCTGGTCTCCCTCTTCGACTCATCCTTAATATCTGTAATAAGAATGATTAGAACACCTTAAGAAACAACTGCATAAGGAGTTCAAATCCTTCTAAGCTACTATATTATATATAGTAATTATCCATCAAAATACAATTACGTCTCTCATACGTAGTTACGTCAGCGAGCGTTGGCTAAAATCGATTAACCAATGCTCTGATACCAAATGTGACGACCGCCCATGACTCCCGCACCAAAACAATGGAATAGTGCGCTGAAAGGCGTGCCAGGTAGTCATGGACGATAGTCAGGGTAAAATAAAACAGCAACCTTTATCGTACAACTCACAGCGCTTGGATTAAATACAATAGAGAAATATATAGTGAAGCTCCATAACAGAAAAATCATCATATAAGCATCGTAAGTAGATTTATACAAACATGAATCATCCATACATCAAAGCCTCACTACAACACTCAATCAGATATAACAGCGGAACACCCAGTACATATAGTAAGAAAACTAGTATGCAAAGCCTCCTGCTCGTCTTCGTCATCATCAGCGTAGATCTCTAAGAACAGCACCTGTCACCTGCTACCTAGTCTGCCCATCCCAACATGGATGAACAGCCCAAGGTAATAAGAGGAGACATAAAACCTTGAGTCAGACAAAGTCTTAGTGAGCAGTAAATCAACTATCAAACATACCAAAAGAGCATAAAGGATAAAAGGAATAGGAACCAAATCATCCCACTCCACCTCTTTCTACAGTGATAGCCCCCAAACACACACCAAGGAGAAGTAAGCATAACACAGCAGACAATTAAGGTAAAGCAATAATCACTCGAGTCAAGGGCGATGTTTTCCAAATACAAACCCCCAAGGCCTAAACCAAGATCAGATAAGCACCTAGAAAATACCGCTCTTGAGACTGAATGATGATACAACCAATCGTCCAAACATCCATGACTCTGGCTATCACTGTTATCCTTGCTTCGATTTCACCGTTGATTAAATGACCATCCGTCAAGGGCTAATGGTAACCCCGGTTCCAGACATAACTCCGCACACTGCCTTGTGCCTAGGACTTATCTACTTTGCCCAGAGTACTCGACTACCTACCTGTAGTCTTTTGGTTGTCCCGACTACCTACCTGTAGTCGTTATGGGCACCCCATGTACTCTTGCTTTTGAGCATGCTAGAACCTTCAACAACGATGAGATCCAAGCCTCCTAGTCATCCTCCTTGACGACTATCCTCATACTAGCTCAAGCTACCTCTCGAGCAATCCATTATCAACCAACTCGAACCATCCCTCGAGTTATCAACATGCTTGGAATGATCCCTGCCTGGATTACGCCAAGTCTACATCACATCATACTTCGCTTTATTACACCATAGCAAAGTCTCAACTCAACAACATGGTTTGCCTCATCGCATCATGGCAAAGTTCCATCTCAACATCATTCAATCCATACATATGAGCTTCCACATCCGCCACATATGCTTTTAGCAGCTTTCACCATTCAAGAGCCTCTTCTGTAGCTTTTGAATCATCTTTGACCATACTTGTCCAAATCTATCAACTAGATAGATCATTCACAACAATCAATCAAGGAAAACATTAATACAAACAAATAAGTATTCAATCAAGATCTAATTAGGCATTCATAACTACAATGGCAATTTCGTAAATAAATGAGCATAGAACTAACATACATGAATCATGGGTTTTTAGCATAGATCTAGCAAATACAAAACATGGGTTTTGTTTCTATAACTTAATAAATGAGCTTGCATAGGTAAACATCTTCACAAACAATGGATCTATACTTGGATTTAAGGAAAATGCACAAAATCACTATCTACAACATTCCAACAAACCACCAATCCAATATACTCCTTTGGGTCCGCGTGAGAGATAACTACCACTCACCAAATCACCCAAACACCTCAAAAACTAATCACTACAGATCTGGACAGCGAAGATCAAGGCTTGATCCGGCAATATCTCGCTTCAATCGATGAAATCTAGCTCGAACGGATGAAGATCTTCAACTTTGGCTCTTGGATCTTCGATCTTGGATGGATGTTAGAATTAGATTGGAATGGAGAAAAGAAGATGAAGAAATGTTGTAGTCGAGTTCCCAAAATGGCAGCACTTCGTTGCTTCAAAAACTGGTGCCAAAAAGTGAGCCGAACCCCTCTATTTATAGGCTGGAAAAACCCTTAAGTCGGCCGCCCCTTAGGTCGTCCCCGACCTATCACTTGCCAACCTAACACTCTCGCCGACTTATCCCCATGGCCGACCTAACTACAAAGCCGACCCTACGACTCAACATCCTACCGACTCAACGACCCAACACACACACTCACGGCAAAGCACGCACACGACCTAACACATTGCAACTGCGCGACCTATCGGCTTAACGAGATGCCGACCTAAAGCACATACCGACCTAACACTATGGTCTACCCTAACACCTAGCCGACTTACGACTTAATACAAGTGCCGACCCAACGACTCAACACACACTGCCGACTTAACACTTATGCAACCTAACTAGACACGGAATAGCCGACCTAACTTCATAATGTCGCTCCACCGACCTATCTCCTCTCATTAAGTCGGCAACTCTCGGCTAACTACTAGGTCGCTCCAAAGTCTTAACTCGCCCACTGCCTAAGTCGGTAGCCTCCTTGGGTCGGTCCATTACTTAAGTCGGCCAATAACTATAGGTCGGTCACCATCTTAACTTGGTCAACGTACTAAAGTTGTAACTCGTGTACTACCAAACTCGGCTAAGCCTATGAGTCGGTCACAACTCAACGCTTAAACACACGAGTTACTCTCCATACGACTCAGGCTAGAGATAACATAAACAACACTAACGACCTGTAAATTCTACGATCTATCAACACGTAAAATACGGGTCGTTACACATTACGTCAAAGTAACACCCGGGTCAGCTTGGAAACCAACGTGGGTAAACCTATATAACATGAAATTCAAATGCACAAAACTTATTTAAAAGCAGGGTAACTCGTACCTTACTACGAGTTCTTAATTTATTATATTCAATACTTAATTCACAAATCAACCTCTAAGTACCCTTACTTAGTTCCAATGGTCTGGATCACTTAAATTATTTCATTCCAGTCTATAGATTACACATATCAAATCTATAAAGAATTATAGAAGATTTCAAATTGAAGTGGTTTCGGGTATTTACTGATACCCGACCCCGGTCTCTTCGAGTCCCATGTCATCTTAACCCAAGTTATACAAATGAAATACAATTCAAACTTTAAATACAAGATGTCACTTTTACATAGTAATTCATCGTCGATAGATAACCACATTATCATTGTTCAAACCAAACATATCATGTCACAAAACATTTCATATCAGAAATATCAACCAATCATTTCATAAGAAAGATTAGTTAGTCACACTACTTTTAATTAATTTAATTAAATTAATTACTTTAATCACTTTTAAATCCTGCTTACTCAACATTAATTAATTACAGCCCAATTGATAAATCATTTTTTTAATCATCCATCTTAATTAATCATCCTTGATTAATTATTCTTTTAGTTACATTAAGTAATTAACCTTTAATTACCACATAGATTAATTAGCCTTAACCCTTCACATTAACTTTTAACGAATCTCCTTAATTAATTAATCGCATTAATTAATGATTCTCTAATCACTTAATTAAAGCAATTACTTAAGAGTTAATCCCTTAACCCTGCTTAATCAACCATTAATTAATTTCAGACCATTTAATTAATTGATCATTCCTTAATTACCTTATAAAGCGATTAATTAATCTTTAATTACCTAATTAATTATTCTTTAATCATTAACTAATAAACCTTCATTATTAATTAATGAAACTTAATTACCAATTAATTAATTCCTAATTACTAATTAATCAATCCTTAATTATCAATTGATTAATCTTTAATTAATTAATTAATTAATTAATTAATGCTTAATTATACTTAGTTACTCAATTAATTAATCTCTAATCGTTAATTAATAATCTCTAATTATCTAAATGACAACCGTTAATTACAAATTATTTAATCTCTAATTAATTAACTTATAACCTTTAATTACCAATTAGTTAATCTTTAATCACTAAACTAAGTAAATTAATTACTCTTTCATTACCTTTTTAATTATCAAAACCTTAATTTGATTGAGATTAAATTATTTCCTTTATTAAATACCAAATCACATATTTGGTTTAAACATTTATCAACCACTTAATTATATTTTAATATTTAGTTTTAAAATAACTTAAAGATTAACTTAACAAATTTTACTTAAATAAACTTATAATTCCTAATCGCATGTTGAAGAAAACATTTGCTATTATATAAGAATTTTATTTAAGGAAAGTTTAACTAAATTTCTTTTTAAATTTCAAAACATTGCTTTTCAAAAAAATTTAAAAACATGTTTAAAATCTTGCTTATACCCCTGCTTCGGGTTAAACCCGATACCCACTCGAGCTTTAACCCTAGAAATCCACTTTTTTTTCCTTCAAAATTTTGTTTAAGTTTTAAAGTTTAAATTTGGAAACAATTTTCACTCACGAACAACCCGTGTCCTCACTCGAGTCAATACCCCACTAACCTGAGTCTTCCTTCGAGAATTCTACTTCCCAAAACTACCGATACAACCATCACTGCCATGCACATGCACTGACTATCCAGCCTCCTTCGACCATCCACCACTCCTCTAGCCTATCGACGATCATCTCTACAACAGATTTCGATCATCAAAATTTCAACACTAGCTCAAAATCAGGATTGAACAATACTGAGCAAACCTGGAATAAAACCACAGCAGCAAAAACCTCCTCGAACCCATGCCTCCGACTATCGGAATGCCTGAGCTTCCAGCCACGCTTTACCAGCTTCCCCACTACCATTTCCCAAAGTCTAATGGAACTCGATCCACCAGAGACGTCGCGATAAATAAATTCCCGACCTTGACCAAGAACTATGGTTACAAACTATTGCGACCACCCGCTGCCGCCATGGCGGTTTATACACCCAACTGGCATTTTTGCCGAGCTCACCGAACTCCCCTCTAACTCCAATGAAGTCCCCGACCTACCCTATCACCTTGATCATCAAAGACCAGCCAAAACTCATATGTAGATCAAACCTGAAATGCTCACACGAACCAAAACTAAAAATTGTGATTCCACTTCTATAAATCATGTTTTTAGATAAGGATTCAAATTATATGCCTGAGTTGATGAATTAAGATGTTTGAATTTTTAACATAACTCAAGCTTGCACTGTTCTTCTTGGTTTTTCAGAGCATTTCAAATTTAACTTACCTTAATAAAGTTTTAAATCTTAATCTATGATTAAACAAACGGATTTTTTTTGAAATTAAGTCCTAACAAAGATCAGTTTAGGAGATAATGAATTTTGATTAAAACCTTAAGCTTGAAAACTAAGAACAGAGATGTCACAGGTATAATAGGCATGCACACATTTATACATTCATATATATAAAGAAAATTCACTTATATATACACACAACATACTTCATTTCCAAAAATTCACATGCAACCAGATTTCTATTTATTTAAGCTTTCAAAAAGAATGTTACTCATAGTTTGTTTTTGAAAACGGACAAGAAGCCTGGGTTTTGAAATTTGAAATCTACTTTGATCTTGATCCTGGATTTAAAACTTGATGTTCATCTTGATACTTTGATTACTGAGTTGAATTTGGAGATTTATTATTGATGAAGTTGAATTTGAGAAATAGTTTGCCTTTCTTTGATTTTATTTTTCTGGTTTCTTTGTGTACAGGTTTTCCCTTTTTTCTTTGGATTTGAGAGTGCAGATTAAAAGAGAATGAGAGGGAGAGGGAATAGAAATTATATGAGCTGATTTTTATTAATTTTAAAACTAATGACAGTTGTTAAAATTCATTACACTTGTTGATTTCCATAATAAAACACTCGCACTTGCCTGTGTATATGTAATGATTTACACTTGTATTTTCTTCATGAGAATACGGTTTAAATAGATATTATATTATTATTATTTTGTTTATATTTGCATATATATGTTTTAATACATCTTTATTAAATATATTACCTTATATTACATTTATGTTTTTATGTATATGTGTATTATTAATTTATATAAAATGTGTGCGTTATATGTCCCTTAAATTTATATTCATATATCCTTAAAGAAATAATTTGAAACTAATTAAAAAAATCATATATATATATATATATATTATTTTAAGTCCAATTTATTTTTGGGACAATTTATTTTAGAATTTCAAACTCAAATTCAAATTACAACCTATTCATATATATATATATATATATATATATATATATATATAATCAACCTCTTATATTATTTATTTTGAAAATTTTAATTTAATTCACAATTAAATTTCCAAATAAAATCAGTTAATTATCCTCTTGACCGATGTCCAATAGTCGGGGTTATCACACTTAATTATCATTTAAATCCTTATTCAATAAACCTTGAAAAATTAATTATCATTAACATAAGAATTTAACTTAAAACCCTTTAAGATACTAAATAATCAAAATCATTTCATTTTCTTGATCAATTACTTAATGATCATTTAATTTATTTTATATAAATTTAATGATTAACTTAATTTTTTCAAGTTAAAGTAAACTATATATACACATATATATCTTTTATCTATACACACATTAAATAAACATTTATAGTTTAAAGAAAATTAATTAAAGAAAATCATTTAAATTTTTTATTTTTTTTTAACTTTAAAACCTATTTTAATTAAAACTTGGTTTACAAATTAACCTGCTCGAGTCTAACCCAAAGGAATCTTGAAACAAAACCCGAATGACCTCCCCTGCTTCATTACTTTGAGCCTACCTGAGATTATCTCCGAAACCAACCCGAGTACATTTCTTCTTTCCCAGAGCCTCAACAACAACCAGACATACTGATACCCCATGCACATGCATCAGCGAACCCACGTCCTCCGACCATTGCCAAGACCGTCAACAAGTCGTCGGTGATCCCCTCAAGCCTCAAGACCACCCAGAAATTTGATTCGAACTAGAAATTGTAGTCGAGCTCGAGCACCCCTAACTTGGAACGAACCCAGTCACCAAAAATCGCCTCATCACGGCAACTTCAACCATCTGATTCATCGCCACCTCGTACATCGCTTCGCCACAATGCCATGTTCCCGTCCCCCTCGGTCTGATCACCTGAATTGCCTTGACGAAGACACAGTTTCCCCGAGAACCAGTTCGACAAAACACCCAGTTTAAACCCTAAAATGATCTCGCCTATCACCTTCGATGATCGAAAAAATTAATAAGCATTTTTCCGTCGATCTATAACACACAAGCCACCCTCCACCTTGATCACGTCAACCTTAACTTCGTCAATCATCGGATATTGACAAAAATGCCTTTTCCATTCAAATTAAAAATTCTCAACTACTATAAGCTTGAAAATCTTGAGACCTTCACCTTAAATCATCATTTTTTAATATGAACACGATTATTTAATCAAATTGTAAAATTGAAATGTTTGATTTTTCTGATTTATAATAATTTCGATGTAAATTTCAATTTTTCAAAATATTTACTAACCGTGTTTATCTGAAACTATTTTTAAAATGAATTTACATTAACTCAAGCATTTTCTTTTTAATAATCAGAGCCTGTAACTGATTATGAGAGGAGAAAATGCATTTTGTTTAGTGGCTTTGAGCTTGAGATTTAACAGGGCAGTAACATATGTATAGATATATAAACAGTAACACACAGAACAGTACAACAACATGAAGTATTCATCACAACATAAAATATATAAACAGATTCAAACATTTGAAAGGTACTTTTCTCACCTTGGAAAGAAGAACAGAGGACAGACATTGGACTTAAAATCTGGAACCAAACTTTCATCTGTATTCTGATGTTTGATTGAAGATGCTTTGATTTGGATCTGATTATTGAATCTATTTGTTTGAATTGCTTTGCTCTGGACATTGAATCAGGTTTTAGCTTTGTTGTTTGAGATGAATTTTCACATGATGATTTGAAATCGCTCTCTTGTAGTTGTTTGAATAGGTTTAATTTTCTTCTCCAGGTTTTGGTTTATCTGAGTTTGATTTGGATTCATGGCTTCACGTTTGAGTTTATTTGCTTTGTTGAAGAATATAAGAAGTTGAAGTTGAAACAGATGTTGATTTAGTTTCTGGTTTTTAAGTTTGTGTTTTGATTTTGTGAAAGAAAATGTGAAAGAGATTAGAGAGATACATATAGAAATGTAATTCTTTTATCTATTCTTTTTTTAGAATAAATGAAACTAAGTACACTTGTAATTATCTTGTTTTCATGTTTTATACTTGTATCTGTTATATGCTAATTTGATTACAAATGTTTTAATACATGTTTAAATATTTACACTTGTTAAAACAAACATTTTTATGTTTAAACCCTCCTTTATATTATTTTATAAATTTTGTTTTAAATCCTTGATTTATCAATTACTTATATGAATTACGTAATATCTTTACATATATTTATGTAATGCATTTTCTATTTAGTTTAAATATGTACATAACTAAATTTATTTCAAGTATATATGAAAAGTATTTTAAACTTTTTATTAGTTTAAGCAAATTATATTTAGTTATGTTTTATATCTAAATTTTATATATTTTTCTATTATTTTAAATCAATGCATTTCAATATATATATATTTATAATTTTTAGGGAAATTGATTTTAAAACTTGTTACACTTTAATAAATAACACATATATGTATATTATGAAATATGGAATTTAGCTTTAAATAACTTTTGAAAATTTACTATATTAGTTTCAAAATATAACTTTCATATCAATATATATATATATGCACACATATATATACACATATATATATTATAATTCCAAAAAAAATTTTTATTTATCTTAAAATATAGAGTATTTAAATTCAATTTATTTTCTAAATATTTATTTCCGAGTTTCAAATTCAAAATGCAATTTTAAATCAATTTTTATTCTATGCTATCATCCCCTTAAATAGATAAGTATTTATTTATAAAATTCAAACCCATAATTCAATTTAAAATCAATCTATATACATATATATAAATAAACAAACAAATATCTTATTAAATTTGGAAAAATTCACATTTATTTTAATTGCCAAATTAAATTTGACTAAAAGTCGGGATGGTTACAGATTCCCCTCTTAAGAAAATTTCGTCCTCGAAATTTGCTAGATAGGGAGACAATCAAAGAACAGTTGGACACACAAAGATAGAGATATAGTTTTCCAGATCAAATTGAATATTCATTCTGTATTAGGCTTACTAAATCAGAATATCATCAATAAATACGGAATCAACTTATTCGATACTTCACGAAATACTCGGGTCATCTACTCTATGAAATATGCAGGACATTGGTTAGTTCGAAGGGATAACTAACCATTCGTAGAATATATCTAGACCCCAAGGAATAGACAAGCGGATACAATTTAATTCAGTTCCTTATTTTATTAACCCATTCGTTTTAAATAAAATTTCAGATTTATTAAAGTTAAAATGAAAAGATAGAGAACTGATGAAGAGAATACGAAATAGAAATTTATCTACAACGATTCGCAGGGCCATTACTACAACAAAGCCTCTTCTTGTAGCTGCCATGAAGCAATAAAAGAATTTGATATTGGATGATGAACCAAAGAAGATTGATAGAAAAAGTTGTTTTCGTTGTTGCATGGTATTGACCATTTGTAGTGGTACTCCCCTGTCCCCTATCTCGTCCTCTTCTTACACTCATACTCACTATCAGTGGATAGTAAGAGAATTTGCTGAGGCACGTGGACGGATTTCTTAGGGATACTCATTCTAGGGAATTTATAACCCTATCTCTAATGAGTCACCTAATGTGTTATACTCTTGAGCTAAAGTTCTCACTCAACCTTCAGTTCTGATACCACTGTAATGACCCTGACTCGATCTTCGAAAATCGACACCCAAATACATCACCCGTATTCAAATGCCGCAGATTCAAATGTCGAATCTAGTTCGCCGGAGCTTATAACACATTAAGTACAATAACATAGCGGAAGAAGAAATGAATAATTAAATTAATACACAATGGATACAACAATCTGATACAAATGAATTATTAATATTAGAGGCAAGATACAACAGTGGAATACCAGCAACGGAAAAATAACTCCAACATGATCTCCAAGAGAGAGTGAATCCACAAACAGCATCTCTAATGCCAAAGCTCAAAAGTCTCCAAGCTCCAAATTGAAAGCGAGAACCACCCTCACGTTGTGTTAAGCAAGGTCGGTGTAGAATGAACACATGTAATGACCCTGACTCGACCTTCGATGTAACGACCCACTATTTTGCACCATTCAAATTCGACAATAAAACCAAAATATGTCAAACCTGAATAGCTCAAAACAATAGATTGTAATAAAATTTGGAGCAAATAAAACCAATCACATACACAGAATATGAAAATACTCGCAGCGGAAATAAAAATAACCATAGTGATTCATGAAGCCACTACAAACTCAGTCTCAAACAAGTACAAAATACATAGTCTGCAAAACAAATACAGTTCTAAAACAAATACAATAGAAATCCAAATACATAAGTCTTAAATACATCAGTTGAAATAGAATGACTAAACTGAAATAGATAAAATAGATATGTAGATAAACTCCATAAATCTCTAGCTTCCAGAAAATAGATCCAAGCTGTGATACTCAGGCTGACCTTAGTGTAAAAAAATAAACACTAACACTCGAGTCAGGACATATATACTTATACAATGTAAACCAACTCAAGTGAACTGTTATATAAATGTACAAATAACTTAAAGGATGCTTGAGATCGCCCATCCTCTAAGGATCCGTTAAACTATTTACCATGTGGTAATATACGTTATTATAATAATGTCCACTAGTAAAGTACACTTTCTTTAAAATAGCATTAAGGGGCTACCCATATCACCCTTAACAAATAATAGTCACTTAGTCTATCTAGTATCATAGTCCCTCCTGATCGGGATGCCACCAGAGGATACACCACAGGCTAAGGCACAAAACCAAAATCGTACAAGGCTCGCTAGGGTAGTTGACACGGCACAACTAGGCAATGCCAGGGTAGATACACCAATTTCTATCCGGACTGGTGGTAACGTATAGCCGTAGCTACCGCCCACCTCGATCCACACTCCCAAAAAATCAAAGGTGTGCACCATATCAATCACAAAGTAATAGAATGGCATACGAAGAAGTGTTTCCGATCAGAGGGGCCACCTCATTGGCCCGAGAATCGCTCCTGCTTTAGCCACCTTATGCCAACTCACGGGAGTCGGGTCTACGTACGTACCTGGAATCTCCACTGCATACACGGTTGTCAAAGTGGTTTCGATATCGACAGAGAGTATTCCCATATTCGATCCCGGTCTCTTTGCCAACCAATCATTATTATAACTCGTGGTTATAAATTTCAAAAATGGTTTATATTTCACTTCAAAACATATTTATTTAAACCATTTAAATTCAGTATGAAATAGTATTCATTTCAAAGTTGTAACATTTCTAAGTTCAATCATTCAATTATAAAATTTCCAAAACATTGTAAATTTCAGCTATAACAGCACTTGTAAAATGTTACGGCAGATGTAGTAATATTTCAAAAACATTGTCAAATTCAGAACATCGGCACTTATAAAGTGCTACGGTAGTTATTTAGTTATTTCAAAACAGCTCAATATCAAAACAGCAGCACTTACAAAGTTCTATAGTAGGTATTAGTAATTTAAAACAGTTTACTTTCATTTCAGCAACAACAGCACTTACCAAGTGCTACGGTAGCTATTTATTTATTTAAAACAGTTTACTTCCAGCAACAACAACACTTACAAAGTGCTACAATAGCTCTTTAGTTATTTCAAAATATAGTTTAGTTTCAGCAACAACCGCACTTACAAAGTGTTGCAGTAGCTCTTCATTATTTCATAACTTAGTTTACTTCCTGAAATGATAGCACTTAACAAATGTTGTTATAGAACCACAACATTCCTGAAGTGCTACCAATGCTAATTCCAGATTTAATATAAAATTTCAGAAACATTAAAACTTCAATTTTAGCCATTTTAACTTATAAAAATATTATTTTTCCCTTCAAAAATATTCATTTGGGTATCCTTTAACTTATGATTCAATATAATAAACGTTTAATAAATAATATCCAATTTAAACAATAATTCACTTATTAATTCAAAAATAAACTATCTTCTCAACTTTTTTTATAATTAACTAAATACTTTAATTTAAAATACCCATTTCATTAATAAAATAAAATTTCCATTCACTTAACTTAAAATTTTCCATTTGAAACCAGATTTCTAATTTCCAAGTTAAGTCATATTTTTAAAATTCACCTATCCATTTAATTCTTTATACATTTTAACTTATAGAAAAATAACTATAAATTCATTTAAATTTTTTTAAATCTAATTTAGGTTAAAATGTCATATTTTTACATTTAAAAATACATATAAATTTTATAAAATATATATAATTAACTACGTGTTTATATAATATTTTCTAACCTAGGTCAAGTGATGCGGTAATATATCATTTCAATTCGTAATTTAAAAAGAAAAATCTGGTTTCTATCATTTCAAACCCGCAATCCCAAGTAAATCAAATACAAAAAAATCACTCGAGCTTATCATTTCATCCCATAATGATTTTTCCTTATTTTATAGTCTGTTCGGATATGTATCATTTCAACCCATAGTGATAAGGGAACTTGCAATGTGAGATACAGAAAATAAAATAACAGTATGGCATATAATATTACAACAGATGATGTAACAGGTATATGATCAGGTTATACATCATATAAACAGATCATAGGTATATATGAACATATCAACATAGCAAATTCATTACTACATATCCACTTGTCATCGTTTCACAAATATATATGTACGGAATGTCTAGAGTGAATAACTCACCTTTTTGAAGCTAGAGATCAGTTTAAAACAAAGAAATCCACACTCCGTAAAGCTCGGAAAGGCACGACAAGATTCAAGAAGAAGTAACACCCAAATTCAAATCTTATAATCAAATAAATAAAATAAATATAAATATATGTTTCAACATAACAAAATGTGAATTCAACAATGAAAAATATGAACAAATTTGAAACAAATATGGATTCAATCAACAAGTGGGCTGGGCCACATCACCTATAGGCTCGGCCCTGATGTGTTAGAGGCAACTAGGATATGTTATGGGGTCCATAGGCACAGCTAAGGCTAGGAAAGTGGAGAAGTGGGGGAGTTACAACCAAGGAATGCAAAAAGGCAATCAAAAGGAGGGGTTTTGGTTCAACTAGGCTCGGCCATGGGTCTAGATGGCTCGGCCATGGTCTTGTTTGGTTCCGGCGCACATCATTGCAAGGCTAGGCAATGAGGTATGGTCATGGCAAAGGCAATGCATGGTGAAGCATAAGGTGGCCGAGGCTAATAAAAGGAAAATGGTTAATATATAGGCTTGTGATGGATTTATGGTCACGTTTTGGTGATGGATCTTGATCTAGGGGTTATGGCTAAGGGCATGGGATGATGAGGAAGTGGATGGCCGGTCATGTTGGAGGTGTGAAGAGATAGTGGTCAGCGATAGAGGTAGGGGCCGAGCAACTTGATGAAGAAAACAAAAGAAAAAAAAGAAAAAGGAAAAAAAAAAAAAGAGGAAAAGAAGCACGGAACTTACTGTATTTTTCTCAGGATGCAAATGAACATATTTGAGATGAGAAACTTCTTTTGCACTTGATTTAGAAAGATAGAGGCGGCTAGGGTTTTGAGGAATAGGTTATGAATGGCTGTGGTAGGAAATAAAAAGGCCAAGCAAATAAAGGCAAGCATTTAACACAATGTAACCTATGTCTAATTAATACATTGTAACGTATGTCTAATTGATTTTTTCCCCAGCCAATAAATAAAAGATATACACAAGAAACATCCAATAAATAAAATAAAGTCTATACATATAAAATAGAAAAAAAAATAAAGAGATGGACATAGGAAAAATATAAAATAAAACACAGAAATTAATTGCTTGTAAAACGCTGCATTTTATCCAATTTTAAAAGTATAAGTCAGAATATAATGAAACGCAAAGCAGAACGCATATTAGAATTATATCCAGCTTCAAATAAAAGGATTAGAATTGAAAATTTAAATTTTCAAATTTTCAAATAAAAGTCAAAGTTTGACCAAAATATAAAATTTTCAGAAATTGTTTATTTTATTGTATTTGGGAAAATAATTTACAAACAAACTCCAAAATTATATTGGAAAATTTCAAATTTTCAAATTTTAAATAATTAAACATTAAGGTTTTCAAATAAATTAAATTCAAAACTATTTACAAAATTTTGGGTTGTTACACTCTCCCCCGCTCAAAACTTTTCATCCTCGAAAAGGAAGGAAACAAGGAATACAAAGATAAGATAGGAAAGTAAAAGTACCTAAAATAAACAGTTCTGGATTCGAAGCACGTATGCTCTCCTCTATCTCCCAGGTACAGTCCCGATCATCCATACTCCACTGCACTTTGACCAGGTTGACAGATTTCCTTCTTAGCTGCTTCGTACCTCTTTCGATGATGCAAAGTGGTTTCCTCTCAACAGTCAGATTAGGCTCAATATCCAAACTATCAAGAGCTGAAGGCTAGACAATAAGAGATTGATCATGTAGATATCGACGAAGATGTGAAACATGGAATACATTATGTACTCCAACAAATTTCTCAGGCAAATCCAGACGATAAGCCAAAGAACCAGTCCTTTCCACATTGCAGAAAGGACCGATGAACCAAGGAGCAAGCTTCCCTCTACGACCAAACCAAACAACATTCCTTAAGGGAGAGACCTTAAGGAAAACCAAATCACCAACAACAAACTCCAAACTCCTCCTACGACGATCAGCATACTTCTTCTGCCTGTCCTGATCAAGCCTCAGCTTCCTCTTAATCTCCTCAATCTTCTCAGAAGCCTCCAAAATCACATTAGGACCAAGAACCAAACGATTACCGGATTCAATCCAGCAAGATGGAGATCTACAAGGTCTTCCGTAAAGACCAGAAAACGGAGACATCTTAATACTAGCCTGATAACTGTTGTTATAAGTGACTCAACTGGATGGAGATGGCCTTTCCAAGGTCCTCTATAATCAGGAACACATGCACGAAGAAGATCCTTGAGAATCTGATTCACTCTTTCCATTTGACCATCGGTCTGTGGATGGTAAGCAGTGCTCAAATTCAGATGAGTACCCAAAGATTCCTGGAAATATTTCCAAAACTGACTGGTGAAGCTAGGATTCCGATCACAAACAATGCTGATAGGAACACCATGGAGACGAACAATCTCTCTCATATAGATTTCAGCCAGACTCGAAGCAAAATAGGTTGATTTGAATGGAATGAAATAAGCTTATTTTGTGACGACCCGCCCTTCAACTACTAGAAAGACGTATCATCATAAAGAAAGAAAGGGATGAGAAAATAGAAAAGATAAAGAAGAAAGAACAACAACATCAGAATCTCACCGCGGAACGGAACAAAATATAATATATCACTTAAATAATACATAGTTTGTACATATATCAGAGTTATACAATATCAATACATATGACAATCATACATACATCACCTACTAGACAGTTATAAACACCTGTCTAGTCTATACAACTCAATACAATACAACTCAAACCAATAGGACTCAGAGATTTCAACACTGCGGCACTATATATATATGTCTACAACGCTGAAGCCTCCTACTCCATTGCTCCTCCAGAATTCGTCAAAGCTAACCTGAATCCCTTGACTACCCGTAAAAAAATTTGGGTACCCGAGAGTTTATGAAAAACAAAAATAAACTCCGGGTCAGACATGGGTCTGGTATGAGTAAACGGTTTAAAGTTGTTTAACTTTGAAAACATTTGAAAATAAAGGTATCACGTAAGACTCCCCACAAATAAATACGGGTAAGTTTTTACCTTACGCTAACCAAAACATTTCATAGGAAATCCAGTGATATTATAATAGTGTCTAGGGTTTTCAAGTAAAATACAGAAATAGCTGAAATGCTTACATCTCACATTCCAACATAGTTGGGCACAATCAAAACGTACGGCGCTTATTGGAAATTGGATCCCATACAATGGCAGGGCTACTGGGGTACCGCCCGTCACAGTACGGGGCCTAAATCACCGTACCGAGGATTACTCCCTTCATCCCCTGCAACACAAGGCCGGAACCATTCCTTACTGAACAGTCCCGAACAAGATAAACCCCGCGGTTGTAGCTAGCAACCGCCCACTAAGCCGAAATAAAAAGGGACATCTAGACAGGGGAAATATCTTGTCCTGCTTGGGCATGACCCACCTAACCTTGCTGCACATCCCCTGTTTTAGCCATTCCCGGTTGATGAGGCTTGAGGCTGCGATTACCTTTAGAACATATTTCTTAGAATGCTCATCGTCCGCCTGACGATGTGCTGAAAGCATTCAATCCATACAAGTTCGTTCCGGGTTCGAACGAAACCGAAGGCATTATCTCGTCACACTCATTTTGGAATCACCCTCAGAGTCAACGACGATAACCCTTGCATTCTGAAATCACCATCTCGATCTCCATTTCAGGTTCACGACCTATCGTTTAAATTGGATCGATGTGGTTTTCGGAGAATCAAAATTGATTCTTCCGATCCCGGTCTCATCGAATCCAAACGCCATTTTAAGGGCCAAGTTATCTATTTAACTTCACAGTTCAATTTAACATCAGAACTAACATAGCATTTATCTCAGATAAAACATATACAAGCATCATAGATATAACATAATGAAACTCAGAACATCACAGAATATCACCACATAAATATCACAATCAGATATCCAACATAACAACCCATAAGCAGTCATCTTAGGTCTTATTTGTAATTAATTCAATTTAGTATTAATTACCCGAGAGTTAGATCTTTTAACTCTATTTAACTAGTCATTAGTTAACAATCAATTACTTATTTCACTCCGGATTGTTTAATTAATGATTTCTTAATTAATCATTTAGTCATAACTACATGCTTATTTTATTTCAAACTATCAATTACCTAATTATCTCTTAACTCGGTTATTTACCTTAAGTAACCATTTAGTTTAATAAACTTAGCTATTAATCCATTTACTTACCCATGTAATAACTGCTGATTACTTCCTTAATCCTTTATTTATTCATAATTAAACTACTCAATTAATTAATCATTAATCATTCATAAATTATCTTAAGTAGTCAATTACAAATTTATCAATTATTTATAATTTATGACTAATTATAATTTAAGAGTTATTTTTTTTTCTAAACTAATTAAATGTTCAACTTAATGAAACATTTAAAAGTCATCTCTTAAATTTTGAAACCAGTTATAATATTAACTCCAAACCTAATTATTAGATAATCTTATATTTAATGTAATTAATTTCTTAATTTGTTACCCCAATTCATATATTAACTTACTTAACTAATTTAAACTCCTTATTTATAAATTAATTGAATAAGAGTCAAAAATCTTTTCTTATTAATTTTAAAACTAAACACTTATTAACTAAAAATGTTTAAACGTTAATTAAATCTGATCCTGTATCTTTAATTGACTACTAATTAAAATATTCATTTAAGTTTGAAAACATTTTTAACAATACTTAATTATTACTTAGAACTCATACAGTTAAGTAACCAAGTCATGTTACGCTTGAACTCTTCAACTACACCCGAGACAAAATTTGCAATGCACGAGTAAAACCCCGGGTTCCCACTCAATCTCCCCGAGTCTTTCCCCCCTGAACCCATTCATCCTCTCTCCTTCCCTGTTTCTCCTCTTCTTCTCATTTTATATACTTTTTTTTTAAAGTTATAAACTGTTAAATTATAAACTGCTAAACGTTTACAAAAGAATGAACAACAGGTCCTCAGCAACTATCATGCGATCGTCTCGAGGCAACTTCCCAGAAAATTAAGCACGGCTCGAAGCACACCAATGACAGAAAAAAAAACACAACTCCCCCTCCATCGCCACCGTGCACGTGCACGGTGGGTAGCGCCCCCCCTGCGGTGACTCGCGACAGCCCCACAAACCACAAAACGACACTACTACCAAAACTAAACCCAAAACCCTTCGAAGAATCCTAGATCAGAAAATGACCTGCTGCCTGAACACGAGCCCAGAACGCCTCACCGTAAATTCCCTCGCGCGGCCACCCTCCATCACCGGAGGTGATGAATCTCCACCAAAACGTCACTCACACCCCCTCCAACTACTCCTAACATCACGTGTCACTCGGTTGTTCATTGAAGCCGCAACTAATTTTTTTACAGAGCATAAAAAAATAGGAATCTTAAACCCTATTTTACATTCAAACTCAAAACTTATGAATTCGAAAATTTGTTTGACATTTTCTTGGATTCACATAGATTACAAACTTGCCTCCTATCAATTTACAGGAATTAAAATTAACTCTAACATCCAGAATTGGCAAAAATCACATTTTTGTTCTATTTTGAACTGCTCGTAAATCCCTTGCTTAAAAATCCTAATTTTTATGTTAAAAATCATAATTAGATGTATGTAACCTAAATATGTGATGGAATTTACAAATTTAAATATTTGAATTTTAGTTCTTGATTTCTCTTTTTACCTGTAAGTTGAATACAGTATTTACCACATACTACTTAAACTTTACAGCATGTTTACAGGTTTTTGGTCAAGCTAAACAACTTGAATTAGCTTCAATACCAAGTTCATCAATGATAAGCATAAGTATTTCAAATTTCTTGGTTTAACTTATTCAGATTTCAAATTTCTGTAGACCACTGAAGAACAGTCATATTATATTTTTCCAGAGCAACAGAAGTTCTTTGTATAACTTATTAAACATAAACATCACAACACATACATTTTAAGTTGAATATACAGGATTAAATTTTCAAATAGTTAAGTTTACTCACCAAAAATAAATCATAGTTGAACAGAGGAGTTTGATGATGACAGAAGGCAGCAGTTTGAAGTTTGCAAATCCCTGTAAACTTTTCTTCTTGCTTCCTGAATTCTGTTTAAACTTGATAATTTGTTTATGCTTCTTTGTTTCTTTTCTCTTTTTTTTTTAGGCTTTACTTTATAAGTTTTAATAACCGATCTAAATGATATGAACAGATGAACATACATATGTATAACTTTGAACTTAATGCCTTCTTGAGCAAGCTTTGACTTAAAATAATATTTGCTTTATTTGTAATTTTACTAAGGCCTGAGATGCCCCAAAAATTTCGGCTGGAAGATGCTCTTTAGACAGAAAAGTGGCTTAATTAAATGCTTATGTTTTTTTTTTTACTTAAGCTAACATAACCTATGTTTGCTGACACATAGATTTTGTACAATGATATTTCAGGTTCTATTTGTACTAAAATGTCTTTTATGAAGGTGCATACTTATTATGTGTTGCTGACACATGGATTTTGTAAAGATATTGCTTTATTGCTTGTACTAAATGTGTTCATATGGGTTTGCACTATAATGCTTGCTGAAAACCTTGTTTTGATAATTGCAGATTTTGGGTTTAAACATACTTATGTTAACAAAATGTTTTGCAGACAACAAGATTACTTTGCAAAGATACTTGCAGGTCTTGTGTGTACATATACTGCTTCTTGCATTTGATCAAAGATATTTGTTTACATGTTTATATGTTTTGTTTTAACATTGTTAACATTTTATTATAATTTCAAAAGCTATCATTATTAGATCACATACATGTGTTAGGCTTATAAAAATATTTATATTTATTTTGAACATTATCATCTATTTATATTTTATATTTTATATTGTTAAAATTAGATTTTAAACATTGTCATCTAAATGTTAACCAAAAGAAAGTATTTTAATTTAATAATGAAAGATAAATACTATAAGGGAATTTATTTAAAATTTCAAACATTATTATTCATATGTAAATGTTTATCAATGTTAGCAAATGTAAAACTTTTTAATTTAATTGTATAAGGTAAATTTATCAAAAATATCGTTAAGAATACTTTATATTAGAATTTTCAAACGTACTATCCATATGTATTATTTTATTCTAAACATAAACAATAGTAAAGTATTTTAATAAATTATATAAGGTAGATTTTTATTGTAAATATTATTGAAATACTTATTTCAATTTCCAAATCAATTTCCTTTTTAACACAGTTTATATAAATAGATGGCAATATTTTCAAAGTCATACTCATTTAAATATGAACAATTCATATTTTATATTTAATTAATTAAACATTTATTAAAATAACAGGGGCCGAAATCCAGGGTCGTTACATTCCTCCCCCCTTTAAAGAATTTCGTCCCCGAAATTCTAAAACAACAGTTAATTCAAAAGCTTTTATATCAACTATTCAAACATACTTATCATTTATATATTAGCACATTTATATATTAGCAAATAATAAAACAGTCAATTCTAACAACATTATTAGCTATCCGGACAAAATCTAGATAAGCTTCCCAAAACTATCAAGAGTTTGTTTCTCAATGATCAACAATCCAAACTGGGTTCCTGACCATAGTTAAATTCGACTCAACTTCCAATTTCCTAAATTACTGGTTTAACAAGTTATGATGAATCGTGAACAAATTTCCTGAGATATAAGGAATACACAATAAATTCCAGACACCCATTCTAGCAATTCAATTCTATAAGTTACAGTACTAACTCTTTCCAAATTTAATTGACGCTTTTACAGAATTTCAATATCTATTCAATCAAGCCCGTACGATGTACATATACCATTCGTACGCAATACCAAATTCGATCACTCACTCGATCACACAATTTCACTTCCGAACTAGTATTGTCCACCCGACTTCCTAGTGCGGACTCAGATCTGATTTCTTGATCGAAACTGTCATTTTCCTTGCATAGTTACGACTATGATAGAGAATTTCCAGAACCAATCAAAAATCCAAATCTATGGTTCGTCGTCAAAAATCGAGTGAAAAATCCTAATTCGGATCGATATAACTATCTCGAAATTCTGTGCTCGAATCTGGACCAAATTGTTATGCGAATAAAATAATATACGTACATCCTACGTATTTATATCCATTGATTACCAACCATATCAATTTTCTTTTATTCACATTATTCTGATTCCATCCACTTGGAATAATTTTTCCCCAATATCAAATTTTACTTAAGAGTTTCACCATTCATTTCTTAAGTTTTAATATAAGCATTATATATTCCCTTATATTATTATTCTACCACTATAGCCTTTATATCTTCTTATTTAAATCTGAATTACCAATTCCATATGAATTCAATTTTCTTAACTCTGAAAATTGAACCTTTATTGACTATCTCTATTTATAACTGATTCCTATTATCATTTTAAATCAGTTTTATTCATTATTTTATTTCAATTTTTTTTAATATAGTTTCCAAATTTTGAAAAGTTTTGACAAAGTCTCCATTTGTTTAACATTACATATTTTCATAAGCACATATGTATTGTTTCAATCCTTATCACAATTAATTCCAATAAATTCTCAAATCATTCCTTTCAGTTTAAGTGTATTACAACTTGCTTGCTTATATAATCTATTTAAGCAATACAGACTCATATTCAAAATCATCCAATTTTGCTTCCAATAATTCATAGAATTTTATTCAATCTTATTTACTTCAATAGGCAATTTAACAATATCATTGTGAATAAATGATTACTTAAGCTTCATAACACATTTTAAATTGATCCCATCTCAATTTACACTTGTCTCCACCACAATTAATTTATTCACAATCATTTCATTTCATTATTTACTTAAGTCATTCATTTTTCTCAAACTGTTCCACCTAACAACTTAGGTTTATTCTATTTCACCAATTTCCATTCAAATTTTTGATTTGATTTCCTTTTTAAATCAAATCCCAATTATTTACTAATCTATTTGATTAGTTTATTTCTTTATCCATCCTTAAATCTTTAATTTACATTAACAACTCATTATTGAATTTATTCATGATAAGGTTATTCAATTTATACTTGAATTAGATTTGTTTACATCTCACACCATTTTTATTTAAATCCAATTCAATACTTACTTTGGTTTACATTTACTTATTTACATAAGAATTTTATCTCATTCAATATTATTTATGACTCGATTGAATTCATTTAAATACAATCTTATTCCAACTCACCTTCAGCTAAATTTAGCTACTTACAAATCTTTAAATTTATTTCTCAATATATGAGCTCAAAACTTATTTATCTTCTTAACAGCTTATATTACTCATTTGAGTCACTTCATCATATGACCACCATTCCAGATTATTTATATATAACACATACTATCATTAGGGCATAGAGTTTCACCTCACAATTACTATCATTTTACCTTTAACTTTTATATTCAATTAAGTTCATTTTGAACTTCAATTCCATTTAACTTATCTCAGGTTAAATTCTAGTATATTTTCTTATCTCAAGTTAAATTTTAATTCCTGGATTAAAATTCCTGATTTCTTCTTATTAATATCAACTTTACTTTATAAGTTCCTTAGTTGATTCATTTAAACTTCACATTATCTAAATAGATTTTCTTAGAATTCAAATGCCCGGTTTTCATTTCCAAAACCATTTAAAATGATAACTACATATACCCACCTGGTATATCAAATCAAACATTCAAATTCCAAACACTTGTTTTCACCAAAACAATTTTCCCTTTGAAATTTCTGAACCAACTTGTATACCCAACAAGTCCAAACAATATCCTGATAGCAATCCATCACTTTAGAAACTCGAAAATGAATACTAATGATGTGGCCATCATCATCAGGATTATTTTCCAGCGACTTAAAGTGAGTTCAGTGCTTCCTTGCTTTCACAAATTCTTCCCAAAACAATTTTCATTCAATCATTGTTTTTCAAAACAATACTTCATTATTGCGTTCAAATCTTTGGAAAACATTTCAAACCTTTCCAAAAATTTTAAATTCCCAAATCCTTTTGTTTAAATTCATTTAAACACCTTTTAAATTCCGGGACTTAAATTCTGGTTTGATCAGATTTCAGTTATATTCTTTTTTTTTTTTTTTAAATCATTCTTAAATAATTTTATTTGGTTATAAACCTCTCACATTTAAAATTTTATTTGATTGTACTATTAACAATCAAATATCCAAGTATATATATTTATTTCAGAAAAATATTTCTTTTATATCAAAATATAATTTTGGGTAAAATTATTTCATTTACCCTACCTTAAAAACAATACTGTGTCGGTCAATCTTGTTTAAGAGTTTAGAAATCCCTATCGATGAAATGGCGTCCCACACATCGACCAGAATCCATAAACACTTAACAGATAAAACAACACAATATAAAAACAATTTTATATTCACTAACAAATACGCGCTCATATCTATTGATACTCTCAAAACTCTATTCTATGAGCAATTTCCTACCAGAGCCAAGGTTATCACCAACCTATGCTCTGATACCAACTGTGACGACCCGCCCTTCAACTACTAGAAAGACGTATCATCATAAAGAAAGAAAGGGATGAGAAAATAGAAAAGATAAAGAAGAAAGAACAACAACATCAGAATCTCACAGCGGAACGGAACAAAATATAATATATCACTTAAATAATACATAGTTTGTACATATATCAGAGTTATACAATATCAATACATATGACAATCATACATACATCACCTACTAGACAGTTATAAACACCTGTCTAGTCTATACAACTCAATACAATACAACTCAAACCAATAGGACTCAGAGATTTCAACACTGCGGCACTATATATATATGTCTACAACGCTGAAGCCTCCTGCTCCATTGCTCCTCCAGAATTCGTCAAAGCTAACCTGAATCCCTTGACTACCCGTAAAAAAATTTGGGTACCCGAGAGTTTATGAAAAACAAAAATAAACTCCGGGTCAGACATGGGTCTGGTATGAGTAAACGGTTTAAAGTTGTTTAACTTTGAAAACATTTGAAAATAAAGGTATCACGTAAGACTCCCCACAAATAAATACGGGTAAGTTTTTACCTTACGCTAACCAAAACATTTCATGGGAAATCCAGTGATATTATAATAGTGTCTAGGGTTTTCAAGTAAAATACAGAAATAGCTGAAATGCTTACATCTCACATTCCAACATAGTTGGGCACAATCAAAACGTACGACGCTTATTGGAAATTAGATCCCATACAATGGCAGGGCTACTGGGGTACCGCCCGTCACAGTACGGGGCCTAGATCACCGTACCGAGGATTACTCCCTTCATCCCCTGCAACACAAGGCCGGAACCATTCCTTACTGAACAGTCCCGAACAAGATAAACCCCGCGGTTGTAGCTAGCAACCGCCCACTAAGCCGAAATAAAAAGGGACATCTAGACAGGGGAAATATCTTGTCCTGCTTGGGCATGACCCACCTAACCTTGCTGCACATCCCCTGTTTTAGCCATTCCCGGTTGATGAGGCTTGAGGCTGCGATTACCTTTAGAACATATTTCTTAGAATGCTCATCGTCCGCCTGACGATGTACTGAAAGCATTCAATCCATACAAGTTCGTTCCGGGTTCGAACGAAACCGAAGGCATTATCTCGTCACACTCATTTTGGAATCACCCTCAGAGTCAACGACGATAACCCTTGCATTCTGAAATCACCATCTCGATCTCCATTTCAGGTTCACGACCTATCGTTTAAATTGGATCGATGTGGTTTTCGGAGAATCAAAATTGATTCTTCCGATCCCGGTCTCATCGAATCCAAACGCCATTTTAAGGGCCAAGTTATCTATTTAACTTAACAGTTCAATTTAACATCAGAACTAACATAGCATTTATCTCAGATAAAACATATACAAGCATCATAGATATAACATAATGAAACTCAGAACATCACAGAATATCACCACATAAATATCACAATCAGATATCCAACATAACAACCCATAAGCAGTCATCTTAGGTCTTATTTGTAATTAATTCAATTTAGTATTAATTACCCGAGAGTTAGATCTTTTAACTCTATTTAACTAGTCATTAGTTAACAATCAATTACTTATTTCACTCCGGATTGTTTAATTAATGATTTCTTAATTAATCATTTAGTCATAACTACATGCTTATTTTATTTCAAACTATCAATTACCTAATTATCTCTTAACTCGGTTATTTACCTTAAGTAACCATTTAGTTTAATAAACTTAGCTATTAATCCATTTACTTACCCATGTAATAACTGCTGATTACTTCCTTAATCCTTTATTTATTCGTAATTAAACTACTCAATTAATTAATCATTAATCATTCATAAATTATCTTAAGTAGTCAATTACAAATTTATCAATTATTTATAATTTATGACTAATTATAATTTAAGAGTTATTTTTTTTTTCTAAACTAATTAAATGTTCAACTTAATGAAACATTTAAAAGTCTTCTCTTAAATTTTGAAACCAGTTATAATATTAACTCCAAACCTAATTATTAGATAATCTTATATTTAATGTAATTAATTTCTTAATTTGTTACCCCAATTCATATATTAACTTACTTAACTAATTTAAACTCCTTATTTATAAATTAATTGAATAAGAGTCAAAAATCTTTTCTTATTAATTTTAAAACTAAACACTTATTAACAAAAAATGTTTAAACGTTAATTAAATCTGATCCTGTATCTTTAATTGACTACTAATTAAAATATTCATTTAAGTTTGAAAACATTTTTAACAATACTTAATTATTACTTAGAACTCATACAGTTAAGTAACCAAGTCATGTTACGCTTGAACTCTTCAACTACACCCGAGACAAAATTTGCAATGCACGAGTAAAACCCCGGGTTCCCACTCAATCTCCCCGAGTCTTTCCCCCCTGAACCCATTCATCCTCTCTCCTTCCGTGTTTCTCCTCTTCTTCTCATTTTATATACTTTTTTTTAAAGTTATAAACTGTTAAATTATAAACTGCTAAACGTTTACAAAAGAATGAACAACAGGTCCTCAGCAACTATCATGCGATCGTCTCGAGGCAACTTCCCAGAAAATTAAGCACGGCTCGAAGCACACCAATGACAGAAAAAAAAACACAACTCCCCCTCCATCGCCACCGTGCACGTGCACGGTGGGTAGCGCCCCCCCTGCGGTGACTCGCGACAGCCCCACAAACCACAAAACGACACTACTACCAAAACTAAACCCAAAACCCTTCGAAGAATCCTAGATCAGAAAATGACCTGCTGCCTGAACACGAGCCCAGAACGCCTCACCGTAAATTCCCTCGCGCGGCCACCCTCCATCACCGGAGGTGATGAATCTCCACCAAAACGTCACTCACACCCCCTCCAACTACTCCTAACATCACGTGTCACTCGGTTGTTCATTGAAGCCGCAACTAATTTTTTTACAGAGCATAAAAAAATAGGAATCTTAAACCCTATTTTACATTCAAACTCAAAACTTATGAATTCGAAAATTTGTTTGACATTTTCTTGGATTCACATAGATTACAAACTTGCCTCCTATCAATTTACAGGAATTAAAATTAACTCTAACATCCAGAATTGGCAAAAATCACATTTTTGTTCTATTTTGAACTGCTCGTAAATCCCTTGCTTAAAAATCCTAATTTTTATGTTAAAAATCATAATTAGATGTATGTAACCTAAATATGTGATGGAATTTACAAATTTAAATATTTGAATTTTAGTTCTTGATTTCTCTTTTTACCTGTAAGTTGAATACAGTATTTACCACATACTACTTAAACTTTACAGCATGTTTACAGGTTTTTGGTCAAGCTAAACAACTTGAATTAGCTTCAATACCAAGTTCATCAATGATATGCATAAGTATTTCAAATTTCTTGGTTTAACTTATTCAGATTTCAAATTTCTGTAGACCACTGAAGAACGGTCATATTATATTTTTCCAGAGCAACAGAAGTTCTTTGTATAACTTATTAAACATAAACATCACAACACATACATTTTAAGTTGAATATACAGGATTAAATTTTCAAATAGTTAAGTTTACTCACCAAAAATAAATCATAGTTGAACAGAGGAGTTTGATGATGACAGAAGGCAGCAGTTTGAAGTTTGCAAATCCCTGTAAACTTTTCTTCTTGCTTCCTGAATTCTGTTTAAACTTGATAATTTGTTTATGCTTCTTTGTTTCTTTTCTCTTTCTTTTTTTAGGCTTTACTTTATAAGTTTTAATAACCGATCTAAATGATATGAACAGATGAACATACATATGTATAACTTTGAACTTAATGCCTTCTTGAGCAAGCTTTGACTTAAAATAATATTTGCTTTATTTGCAATTGTACTAAGGCCTGAGATGCCCCAAAAATTTCGGTTGGAAGATGCTCTTTAGACAGAAAAGTGGCTTAATTAAATGCTTATGTTTTTTTTTTTTTTTTACTTAGGCTAACATAACCTATGTTTGCTGTCACATAGATTTTGTACAATGATATTTCAGGTTCTATTTGTACTAAAATGTCTTTTATGAAGGTGCATACTTATTATGTGTTGCTGACACATGGATTTTGTAAAGATATTGCTTTATTGCTTGTACTAAATGTGTTCATATGGGTTTGCACTATAATGCTTGCTGAAAACCTTGTTTTGATAATTGCAGATTTTGGGTTTAAACATACTTATGTTAACAAAATGTTTTGCAGACAACAAGATTACTTTGCAAAGATACTTGCAGGTCTTGTGTGTACATATACTGCTTCTTGCATTTGATCAAAGATATTTGTTTACATGTTTATATGTTTTGTTTTAACATTGTTAACATTTTATTATAATTTCAAAAGCTATCGTTATTAGATCACATACATGTGTTAGGCTTATAAAAATATTTATATTTATTTTGAACATTATCATCTATTTATATTTTATATTTTATATTGTTAAAATTAGATTTTAAACATTGTCATCTAAATGTTAACCAAAAGAAAGTATTTTAATTTAATAATGAAAGATAAATACTATAAGGGAATTTATTTAAAATTTCAAACATTATTATTCATATGTAAATGTTTATCAATGTTAGCAAATGTAAAACTTTTTAATTTAATTGTATAAGGTAAATTTATCAAAAATATCGTTAAGAATACTTTATATTAGAATTTTCAAACGTACTATCCATATGTATTATTTTATTCTAAACATAAACAATAGTAAAGTATTTTAATAAATTATATAAGGTAGATTTTTATTGTAAATATTATTGAAATACTTATTTCAATTTCCAAATCAATTTCCTTTTTAACACAGTTTATATAAATAGATGGCAATATTTTCAAAGTCATACTCATTTAAATATGAACAATTCATATTTTATATTTAATTAATTAAACATTTATTAAAATAACAGGGGCCGAAATCCAGGGTCGTTACATATTTGGTCAACCTATCCACAATAACCTAGATACTCTCATTCTCCTTCCTAGTCCTTAGTAATCCATCAATAAAATCCATGGAAACTTATTCCCATTTCAAATTGGGAATCTCAAGGGGCTGCAACAAACCAGGGGTCTTCTGGTGATCTACCTTGACTGGCTGACAAGTCGCACACCTACTAACAAAGATAGAGACATCACGCTTCATACCCTTCCACCAATACAGATTCTTCATGTCCTCATACATCTTTGACACACCAGGATGAATAGAAACCTAGGATCGATGATGTTCTCGAAGTAACTCCTACCTCAATTCATCAACATTCGGGACAAAAATCTGATTATTTATCCTTAAAATCCCTCTATCATCGATATGAGCTCCAATACCATCAGGACTACTACCACCAACTCTGCTACGAACACTTCTCTTCATACATCTAAGCATCTCACCCTTATCCTGCTTAGCGATGATACGTTACAAAAGAGGTGAAGAAGAAACAACAAGCTGACACAACATGGCCTTCTTCCTACTCAAATCATCGGCCACAACATTAGCTTTCCTAGGGGTATAACTAATTTCAAAATCATAAGAAGCAAGGAACTCAAGCCACCGAACCTGACGCTGATTCAAATCCTTCTAGGTGAAGATATATATCAAAGACTGATGATCAGTAAAGAGCTCAAACTTAGCACCCAAAGATGATGTCTGCATAGCTTCAAAGCAAAGACAACAACAAGAAATTTCAGATCATGAGCTGCATAATTGGCCTCATGGGTCTTCAATTGGGGACTAGCATAAGCAATCACCTTCCCATCTTGCATCAGAACAGCCCCCAAACCCTTAAGACAAGCATCAGTGTATACCGTTAATCCGTCATTTCCATTCGGAACGGTAAGCACTGGTGCAGAAGTAAGCTTACGCTTCAACTCATTGAATGCCACCTTACACCTATCATCCCATATAAACTTAGTATTCTTTCGAGTCAAAGCAGTGAGAGGTGCAGAAATCCAAGCAAAATTCTCCATGAATCTCCAATAATAGCCGGCTAGGCCCAGAAAACTACGAATATCAGTTGGAGTCCTAGGAGTTTCCCAATCTTGTAATAGAATAGGGAGAAATAAGGACCACGGAAAAGATAGAATGATCAAATTAAAGAAAGAGAAGAAGGGAAAGACCTACATTGATCACAGCGATCTTGACTGGATCAACAAAAACCCCATTTCTAGAAACAATATGCCCAAGGAATCAGACTTCATCCCTCCAAAAATGGAATTTCGAGAATTTCGCCTTCAACTGATGATTTCTAAAGTCTCCTGAACAAAAATCTAGTGGAATTTATGCTCTTCCTCCGACTTAGAGAACACATTGATATCAACAACAAAAAGTAGAACAAACTTATTAAGCACATCTCGAAAAACACGATTCATCAAATCAACAAAGACAGCATGAGCGCTAGTCAAACCAAAAAGCATAACTAACCATTCATAAAACCCATTCTCAGTATGGAAAGCAGTCTTAGGAATACCTTCCTTAGCAACTCTGAGCTGGTGGAAACCTGTGGCATGATCAAGCTGAGACAAAACAGTAGCTCCATGTAGCCGATCAAACATATCGTTAATGCGAGGCATATGATATCTGTTCCTCATAGGGAGCTTATTCGGCTCCCTATAATCAATACACATCTTCAAAGAATCGTCGGACTTATTGACGAAAACCACTGCTGCTCTCCATTCTGAATAGCTAGGTCTGATCAAACCCTTGGAGGACAAGTCCTCAATTTGCTTCCTTAACTCGATCTTCTCATGGGGTGCCATTCTTCTGGATGGAACAACTACAGGTCGAGCTCCAGGAATAAGATCTATACGCAAATCAATTTCCTGCTTAGGAGGTAGAAAAGTGACTTCACCGAAAACATTGGGAAAGAGTTTGACTACAGGAGTCGAATGAAGATCACCAGGAGAAGAACCAAGAGAATTAATAAAGCTTCCAGCAAAATCCTAGGGCAAACTACACTGAATCACCAAAGAATTGCCAAAATCATCCATAAGAGAAACAGTTCGGGCACTACAAGAGATAAAGGCATCATGCCTCTCAAGCCAATCACCTCCAAGCAATAGATCAAAACCATCAAAACCCATAACATAGAAATCACTATTGAAACAGTGGTCAAAACATGGGAGTTTCACTTGATTACAAATCCTACAAAAATTCATGGGACCCCCAATAAGATTTGAAACAATAAAGGTTCATCGGCAAACTTAGGAGAAAGAAGATGCTCAAATTTGTCACAAAGGTCTATAGAAATAAAACTACGAGAAGCTCCAGTATAAAATAAAACACGAATAGGAGATTTAAACAAAATAAAGGTGCCATGAAAAGTACCTTGAGAATCACTAGGAGCAGGAGGAGGAGCAAGAACAGGTGCAGGTGGAGTTGGCGAAGATGTATAGGTAACAGCAAAAATACGCGATGACCTGCCCTTTTGCTGAGTAGGGTAGTCCTTCTTGAAATGGCCAGGCTGTGGACAAATATGGCAGAGATCACGCTTGGTCAACTGAGCTGGGGGTGGGATAGCAACACCAACTAAAGTAGAGCAACTATTAGCATAGTGTCCCTTCTGATTGCATCTGTAGCGAGTAATGGAAGATAGGTCGATCGACTACCTTTGAGATGAATAAGATGATCCCAACCCTGGTGTCCTGTTCTGATTCCTCTTCTAATGGTAAAAGTTGAGCTTCCTCTTCTTAGAACTACTAGAGGAAGACCGAGATGGAGTAGAATGGGCAGTTGGAGGATCCTTAGAAGTAGGATTCTCATATCTAATGGCCATGTCCATTAGAGTGGTGAAGGGACTGTGCAGATGGGTTATGAGGCGATCATATATAGTACTCCAGGCGTGCACCAGCAATGAACTTCTCATTTTTCTTGAGAGGAGTGTCAATCAGATTAAGGCTAAATTTAGAAATCTCGTTGAACTTCCTCTCATATTCAGTAAAAGACGTATCACCCTGCTTCAAATACATGAATTCTCGATTCAGTTGAGACTTTCTACCTCGGGCATCCATTTTAAAAGGAAAGCATCCCTATAGCACGATATAGAACATAAAACAGATTACAAAAGGAGGAAACTGAACTAAATTCAAAAAAATAGAAGATGGTACCTAAATTGTTCCTAAGAAATATCATCCTCAATAGTGTGAGCAGTGACTGACTCCCACCAATCCAAAGCTGCTGCTTTCAATTTCCAAGCTGCCAACTGACGCTGCTGGGCGTTAGTGATCTTGAGACCGGAGCAAATCCTCTCCAAATCCTTCATCCACTGTTGAGCTTCAATGATGCTCTCAGATCCAGTTAACTTGGTGCCACCAAGAATAGTGTATTCCTTGCAATGCTTTGTGAACTAGACTGGGGCAGTAGGCTCAGGAGCTGAGGCAATACCACGTCCCCTACGTCTTGCGTTCCTATGACTCGTCCTGAAAAATGAAGAATGAATTTTAGGACGTAGGTAATTGAGAAACAAAGACTATAGTAGCCAAGAGAAGATTTAACTTGAACGAATGTCTTAAACAAAGACATTATTAACAAGGTGGATAAGGAAAGAAGGAAGTTAAGAAAAATTTGATGTCAAAGCAATAAAAGTTTTTTATATAAAATACTCTTTGTAAAATCCTTTGAAAATCCTTTGAAAAATCATTTATTACTTTAAAATACGTTCTATCACAAAGAGAGGATTTTAGGATCGATTTTACTCATTCTAGCGTATTTCTAACCTATCTCTATTTAGTTTTTGCTCCGTGGTGTATGGTTTGCCTAAAACCATAGCCATGATACCAAATGTAACGACTCATTATTTTACACCATTCAAATTTGGCAATAAAACCAAAATATGTCAAACCTGAATAGCTCAAAACAATAGATTGTAATAAAATTTGGAGCAAATAAAACAATCACAGAATCATAGACAAAGGATATCAGAATACTCGCAACGGAAATAGAAATAACCATAGTGGTTCATGAAGCCACTACGAAATCAATCTCAAACAAGTACAACATACAGAGTCTAAAAAACTAATACAGTTCTGAAACAAATACAATAGAAAACCCAAATACATATGTCTCTAGTACATCGGCTGAAATAGAATGACTTAACTGAAATAGATAAACTAGATAAGTAGATAAACTACAGAAATCTCTAGCTTCCAGAAGATAGATCCAAGCTGTGATACTCAGGCTGACCCGAGCGTAAGAAAATAAAAACAAACACTCGAGTAAGGACATACATACTTATACAATGTAAACCAACTCAAGTGAACTGTAATATAAATGTATAAATAACTTAAAGGATGCTTGGACTGCCCATCCTCGAAGGATCCGTTAAACTATTTACTATGTAGTAATATACGCTATTACAATAATGTCTATCGGTAAAGTAAACTTACTTTAAAATAGCATTAAGGGGTTACACATATGGCCCTTAACACATAATAATCCCAATACTCTATCCAGTATCATAGTCCCTCCTGGTCGGGAAGCCACCAGAGGATACTCCACAGGCTACAACACAAAACCAAAATTGTACAAGGCTCGCTAGGGTAGTGACACGGCACAACTAGGCAATGCCAGGGTAGATATACTAATTGCTATCCGGACTGGTGGTAACGCATAGCTGCAGCTACCGCCCACCTTGATCCACACTCCAAAAAAATCAAAAGTGCACACCTTATCAATCACAAAGTAATAGAATGGCATACGAAGAAGTGTGTCCGATCAGAGGAGCTACCTCATTGGCCCGAGAATCGATCCTGTTTTAGCCACCGTATGCCAACTCACAGAAGTCTTGTCCACGTATATACCTCAATAGAACGTCTCCACCATCCTGCTTCATTCTGGAATCTCCACCGCATACACGGTTGTCAAAGTGGTTTTCAGTGTCGACAGAGAGTATGCCCATATCCAATCCCGGTCTCTTTGCCAACCAATCGTTATTATAAACCATGGTTATAAATTTCAAAAATGGTTTATATTTCACTTCAAAACATATTCATTTAAACCATTTAAATTCAATATCAAATAGTATTCATTTCAAAGTTGTAACATTTCTAAGTTCAATCATTCAATTATAACATTTCCAAAACATTGTAAATTTTAGCTATAATAACACTTATAAAATGTTACGGTAGATATAGTAATATTTCAAAAACATTGTCATATTCAAAACAGCAGCACTTATAAAGTGCTACGGTAGGTATTTAGTTATTTCAAAATAGCTCAATTTCAAAATAGCAGCACTTACAAAGTGCTACAGTAGGTATTAGTAATTTAAAACAGTTTACTTTCATTTCAGCAACAACAGCACTTACCAAGTGCTGCAGTAGCTATTTAGTTATTTAAAACAGTTTACTTCCAGCAACAAAATCACTTACAAAATGCTGCAGTGGCTCTTTAGTCATTTCAAAATATAGTTTAGTTTCAGCAACAACAACACTTACAAAGTGTTGCAGTAGCTTATTAATATCTCAAAACTTAGTTTATTTTCAGAAATGACAACACTTAACAAATGTTGTCTTAAAAACACAGCATTTCTGAAGTGCTACTGATGCTAATTCCAGATTTGATATAAAATTTCAGAAACTTTAAAACTTCAATTTTAGCCATTTTTAACTAATAAAAATCATATTTTTCACTTCAAAAATATTCATTTGGGTATCCTTTAACTTATGATTCAATGAAATAAACGTTTAATAAATAATATCCAATTTAAACAATAATTCATTTATTAGTTCGAAAATAAACTATTTTCTCAACTTTTTTTTATAATTAACTTAATACTTTACTTTAAAATACCCATTTCATAAATAAAATAAAATTTCCATTCACTTACTTAACTTAAAATTTTCCATTTAAAACCAGATTTCCAATTTCCAAGTTAAGTCATATTTTTAAAATGCACCTTTCCATTTAATTCTTTATACATTTTAACTTACAGAAAAATCACTATAAATTCATTTAAATTATTTAAATCTAATTTAAGTTAAAATGTCATATTTTTACATTTAAAAATACTTATAAAATTTATAAATTTATATAATTAACTACGCATTTATAAAATATTTTCTAACATAGGTCAAGTGATACGGATAATATATCATTTCAATTCGTAATTTAGAAAGAAAAATCTAGGTTCTATCATTTCAAACCCGCAATACCAAGTAAATCAAATACAATAAAAATCACTCGATCCTATCATTTCAGCCCATAATGTTTTTTCCTTATTTTAAAGTCCGTTCGTGTATGTATCATTTCAATCCATAGTGATAAGGGAGCCTGTAGTGTAAGATACAGAAAATAAAATAACAGTATGGCATATAATATTACAACAGATGATGTAACAAGTATAAGATCAGGTTATACATCATATAAATAGATCATAGGTATATTTGAACATATCAACATAGCAAATTCATTACTACATATCCACTTGTCATCGTTTCACAAATATATAAGTATGGAATGTCTAGAGTGAATAACTCACCATTTTGAAGCTAGAGATCAATTCGAAACAAAAAAATCCGCACTCTACAGAGCACGAAAAGGCACGACAAGATTCGAGAAGAAGTAACAACCAAATTCAAATCTTGTAATCAAATAAATAAAAAAATATAAATATATGTTTCAACATAACAAAATATGAATTCAACAATGAAAAATATGAATAAATTCGAAACAAATATGGACTCAATCAACAAGTGGGCTTGGCCACATCACTTATAGGCTCGGTCCTGATGTGTTAAAGGCAACTAGGCTAGGATATGTGGCCCACAGGCATAGCTAAGGTTAGGAAAGTGGAGAAGTGAGGGAAGTTGCAACTAAGGAACGCAAAAAGGCAATCAAAAGGAGGGGATTTGGTTTAACTAGGCTCGGCCATGGGTCTAGATGGCTCGGCTATGGTCTTGTTTGGGTCCAGTGCACATCATAACATGGCTAGGCAATGAGGTATAGTCATGGAAAGGCAATACATGGTGGAAAGATAAGGTGGCTGAGGCTAACAAAAGGAAAGTGGTGAATATATAGGCTTGTGATGGATTTATGGTCATGCTTTGGTGATGGATCTTGTTCTAGGGGTCACGGCCAAGGGCATGGGATGATGAGGAGGTGTGATGCAGTGGATTTAACACTTTGACGTGCTTGTATTGTTTCGATACAAATTGACGCAAGTTTATTCCTCACGAAATGATTTCGTATCAAGTAAAACAAAATAAAAGCCAAATCTGTTGATCTCTCGAGATACCGGATTCTAGCTATCTTCAACACGTTGATCATGCACGATTCCGCGTTAGAAGATCTACGATTCTTCGACGTTGATCTCACGCACGAGATTCCTTGAATCGGCTTCAATTTCGTTGATTCGAGCGCACTTGAATATCCGAAGATGAAAGAAGAAGGAGATCACACTCAACTTCAACAGAGTGGAAAAAAGCACACAAACAAATTTTATTTAAAAATCAACTCCTTTTACAAAAGACCCACACCCCTATTTATAGGAGAATTACAACACAGTACACGACTCTATACACGCGACACATGAGATAACACAATACACGACTTAACAACACACGCGACTTACGACTTAACAAGTTACATCAGTATACGACTTAACGACCTAAGCACAAACGACCTAAGAAATTACAGCAACATGTTACAACATTACGCGACATAACTCCATACGACATAAGCTTCAAATTCTTGCACCTTAAAGAGATAAGGTCCAATGCGGCATAAAGAATCTTCCACATATACGGCTTAAGTAGATAAGCGATTTAAGGAACGCAGCGACCTAACCATGGAGCGACCTAAGAAATGTAACGACCTAAGAATGAGCATGCGGCATAAGTGAGTTGTGCGAACCAAGACTTAACTCGTTAAGTCGTATCTCGGTAGGTCGAAGCGCAGTAGGTCGTTGAGACCTAAGGGCATGCGCGTTGGATGTGAGCGACCTAAGGATATGCGCGTTGGGTCACTTAACTCGCTAGGTCAGTCAATATGACTCGCCAGGTCGCTCGGCGACTTATCGTAGGTCGTTGGATCATTTTCCACTGCATAACTCCTATATCTCGTTTGGTCGCTCAAGCGACTCAAGGCCTGGTGCACTGCTTCCTGCAACTTAATAGGATAACGACTTAAGGAACTGCGATTATCATGGTGTGCTGCATCATCCTCCCCTGGTTGTAAAGAATTCGACCCCGAATTCACACTTTTCTCTTCTTTGACATATTCATTCTCATGATATGGGATCAAGTGTTTGACGGTGAAAACGTCAGCGGTTTGGATATGATCCGGCAGTCTCAACTGATATGCATTCTCATTAATCTTCTTCACGGTCTCTAAAGGACCAATCTTTCTCGCAGCTAGTTTGTTGTACCTACCCATAGGAAATCGATCCTTAGTCAATACTGCATACACAAAATATCCTTCCTTGAATTCAACATTTCGTCGCTTAATATCCGCGGATTGCTTATATTTCTCATTCGCCTTAAGAAATCATTCCTTCACAACTTTGTGGCACTCTTGCAATTCATTCACAAAATCACTAGCCCGTTTGATCACTCCTTTCTGTTGCGGTATTACAGATAAATCCAATGGTACTTTAGGAATACTTGAATAAACAACTGGAAATGGACTGAACCCAGTGCTTCGATTACCTGCATGGTTGTGTGCAAACTCAACTTGACATAACTTCGAATCCCATCTCTTCAAATTGCCATCCACGAGGCATCGCAATAGATTACCTAGGGATCTGTTCAAAACCTTCGTCTGTCCATCCGTCTGTGGATTATAAGCACTACAAAATTTCAGCTTTGTCCCGACCATTCTACATAGACTCATCCAAAAATGACTCGGAAAACGAGTGTCTCTATCTGAAACAATAGATTTAGGCAACCCATGAAGACGATAGATCTCTCTGAAGTATAACTGTGCGACATTAACTGCATCTGTCGTCTTCTTGCATGCAATAAAATGTACCATTTTGGAAAACCAATCAACCACTACATAGATAGAATCATTGCCACGTTGCGTCCTCGGTAAACCTAATACAAAGTCCATACTCACATCCACCCATGGCTTAGTAGGTATAGGAAATGGCATACATAAACCCGCATTTGTCGCGGTCCCCTTTGAAACTTGACAAATATGGCACCTTTGAACAAACCTTTCAACTTCTTTTCTCATTGACGGCAAAAAATAAGACTTTGAAATCAACTGCATAGTACAGTCGTGGCCCACATGTCCTTCTTCATGCAATTCTTTGATGATCTTCATTTGTAAACTGCAATCTGGAATACACAATTGATTTCCTTTAAATAGAAAACCGTCAACCAACACATATCCATCCATGCTTCCCTGTTTGACTTTGTCTAAGATCTTGGAAAAATAAGAATCTGAAGTAAGAAAATCTGGAAGTAAATCAAAACCCATCACCTCTACTCGCATAGTTGTTAGTAAACTACTCCTTCGACTCAATGCATCGGCAACGCGATTGGTTACCCAGACTTATGCTTGACGACGAATGTAAATTGCTGCAAATAAGCTATCCACGATGCATGCCTAGCTGCAATTTTATCCTACTCTTGTAAATGTTTCAATGCTTCATGATGCGTATACAAAACAAATTCTTTATGGAACAAATAATGTCTCCAATATTTCACAGCCTGCACGATAGCATAAAACTCCACATCATAAGTATTGTATTTCATCTTTGCTCCAGAAAGTTTTTCACTGAAATAGGAAATTGGACGACCCTTCTGACTCAACACTCCTCTAATTCCAACTTTCAATGCATCTGTATGTAATTCAAATAGCAACTGAAAATCTGGCAACACTAGAATCGATGCTGAGGTTAAAAGTTCCTTGATTCGCTCAAAAGCAAATCCTGCCTCTTCCGTCCATGAAAACTTCTTTCCCTTCATGCAATCTGTAACATGGGCCATCACACTACGAAAGTGCGGTATAAGTTCGATAAAATGAAGCTAACCCATGAAAACTTCTGACTTCTGTGATAGTTTTGGGTTGTGGCCAATTTCTGATTGCGGCAACTTTACTCTGATCCACCTCTATTCCCTCCTTGGATACGACATATCCTAGAAATAAAACACTTGGCGTCATGAACACGCATTTCTTCGTCGCTGCATAGAACTGTTCTTGACAAAGAATAGTTAACACCTTTCGCAAGTGTTGAATATGCTCCTCTGTGCTTGCACTGTAGATCAAGATATCATCAAAGTAAACAACAACAAACTTCCTAATGTAAGGTCTGAAAATTTGATTCATCACTCTCATAAAAGTACTTGGTGCATTAGATAGACCAAACGGCATCACCAGCCATTCATATAATCCTTCCCGTGTCTTGAATGTTGTCTTCCATTCATCACCTGGTCTAATGCGAATCTGATGATAACCACTCTTAAGATCAATCTTCGAAAAGATTACAGACTCACTAAGTTGATCTAATAAGTCATCAATTCTCATCATAGGAAATCTGTATCTGACAGTTATTTTGTTGAGTGCCCTGCTATCTGTACACATCCTCCATGAACCATCTTTATTTGGCACTAACAAATCTGGTACAGCACAAGGACTGAGACTCTCTCGAACACGCCCTTGCTCATGCAATTCTTCAACTTGTCTCCTCAACTCTTCATGCTCTTTCGGACTATACGATAATGTGGCCTATGTGGTAAAACAGCACCTGACACTAGATCAATTTGATGTTGTATGTCCCTCAATGGCGGTAACTCCTTGGGCAATTCCATAGGAAAGACATCGTCAAATTCATTCAACACTGATTTAACCTCCTCAGGAATTTCAACATCTTCACTTGCTTCATACCCAATCAACATAAACATTTCAGCACTATCTTTCACCTCTTCAACAAATTCTTTCGAAGATAATAGGCTAGTTGATTCCACCTTCTTCTCTGTTTTGCTTTCACTTTGCTCACGCTTCTTAGGAACCAAAGTAATTTGTATACCTTCGAACATGAAACTGTAACTGTTGGTGCGACCATTATGTTGTACAGCTCGATCATACTACCACAGTCTTCCGAATAGTAGATGACACACATCCATATCCATAAAATCACACCAAATATCATATTTGTATTTCTTCCCAATAGAAAATGTAACAAAATCTCTTCTTCCCACTGTAACTTCTCCACCTTTCTTCAGCCATGCCAGTTTATAAGATCTAGGATGCTTTTCAGTCTTCAACCCTAACTTCGTGACGGCTTCTTTAGAAATAATGCTATCACAACTTCCTGCATCAATAACAAACCGACAAACCTTCCCCAAGATAGTACATGTAGACTGAAAGATATTGCTTCTTAGCCAACTAGAATCATTCTCATGCTTTGGCACTAAACAAGGCCTCCTCATCATCAAATTACATCCTTCATCTCCTGACACAACTTCTTCATCATCAAACTTTGATGGTTGAGAATAGTCAACTTCAGCTTCCACATCCTCATACTCACATTCCTCTACAACTAAGGTTCTCTTCTTTGGCTTCGTACATTCATTGCTTTTATGGCCAAACTCCTGACAATTATAGAATTTGATACTGTCATTGACCTTTGCTTTAGCGGCTTCTTTGACAATTGGTTTACTGACTGCCTTGGAAACATTAGCACTGCTACTAGCACCCTTACTCTGGTTGTTAGAATTCACAAACACACCACCTCCTCGTCTCCCTTACTTCTCCCAAGCTAGAGCTTTTTGATGTGCTTCAGCAACAGACATTGGATTAAACACATTCACTATGTCTTGAATTTGCATTCGTAACCCTCCAATATATCTAGCTGTTAGCTATTCCTCTATTTCCATAATATCATTCCTTGCAATCAACTGATAAAATTCATCTGCATAATCATTCACTGTCCTTGTCCCTTGTCTCAAATTCTGCAATCGTTGATACATAAGAGATTGATAATTGCACGGCAAAAAAGTCGCTTTCATCATCTTTCTCATCTTCTCCCAAGTGACAACTTTTGACTGTTCCATTCTCTCCCGAGTTAGTTTAGTTTGCTGCCACCATGCCATAGCTCTTCCCTTTAGCCTTGTAGCAACTAACTGAACTCTGTGATTCTCTGGCACTTCTTTGAATTCCAAAATTTTTTAAACATTAGACAACCAATCAAGAAATTCTTCTGCTTGCATACCACCTTTAAATTCTAGAATTTCCATCTACATACCTGACTCCCATTTACGATCATTCTCTAAATCAAGATATTGATTTCGCACTTGGCCTCGATCTCGATAATGAATACTTCCTCTATCACCATATTCCTCAAAATCATATGTACTTCGATATACATCACGTCCATCTATGTCTCTACGATCACGCATGTCCCTTCTATTATGTCTTTCAACATCACGATATGGATCATCTTCAAATCCTAGATGAGTTCTTCTTTCTTCACCTCGATACTCATGGTGTCCTCTTCTCATTGAAACTGATGATTCTCTTCTATCTCGATAAGATTATGGTGACATACTCCTTTCTTCCGACACCGATGTTGAAACCCTGTTTCCACTATGGTTCGAAACTGGTGAAGTTCTCCTTTGACTTTGACTCATGTCTTTCATCAATTTCTCTAACTTTCCAATACCTTCATCAAACTTTTCATTGATACGCTGCTCCATCTGCTCAGCTTCTTGTCTTCTATACACATCTCAACATTTTGAAATCGATTAGCACGTCTCGGAGGCATGATCTTCAAACAATCTCTTTTCCGATCTAACTTTGATATGGTTCAACTTAACTCTGGCTTAGCTCAGCTCGGCCTGACTTGGTTTAACTCGGCTTTAACTGAATCTTACTTGCCCTTGATCTTACTTAGCTCTGATACCAAATGAGTGACGCAGTGGATTTAACACTTTGACGTGCCAGTAATGTTTCGATACAAATTGACGCAAGTTTATTCCTCACGAAATGATTTCGTGTCAAGTAAAACAAGATAAATGCCCAAATCCATTGATCTCTCGAGATACCGGATTCTAGCTGTCTTCGACACGTTGATCGTGCATGATTCCGCGTTAGAAGATCTACGATTCTTCGACGTTGATCTCGCGCATGAGATTCCATGAATCAGCTTCAAATTCGTTGATTCGAGCGCACTCGAATATCCGAAGATGGAAGAAGAAGGAGATCACACTCAACTTCAACAAAGTGGCAAAAAGCACACAAACAAATTTTATTTAAAAATCAACTCCTTTTACAAATGACCCACACCCCTATTTATAGGAGAATTACAACACAGTACGCGACTCAATACATGCGACACACGAGATAACACAATACACGACTTAACAACACACGTGACTTACGACTTAACAAGTTACATCAGTACACGACTTAACGACCTAAGCACAAACGACCTAAGAAATTACAGCAACATGTCACAACATTACGCGACATAACTCCATGCGACATAAGCTTCAGGTTCTTGCGCCTTAACGAGACAAGGTCCAATGCGGCATAAAGAATCTTCTACATATTCAGCTTAAGTAGATAAGCGATTTAAGGAATGCAGCGACCTAACCATGGTGTGACCTAAGAAATGTAACAAACTAAGAATTATAGCATGTGGCATAAGTGAGTTATGCGAACCAAGACTTAACTCGTTAAGTCGTATCTCGGTAGGTCGAAGCTCAGTAGGTCGTAGCGACCTAAGGGCATGCGCGTTGGATGTGAGCTACCTAAGGATAGCGCGTTGGGTCGCTTAACTCGCTAGGTCAGTCAATATGACTCGCCAGGTTGCTCGCCGACTTATCATGGGTCGCTGGATCATTTTCCACTGCAAAACTCCCATATCTCGTTAGGTCGCTCAAGCGACTCAAGGCCTGGTGCACAGCTTCCTACGACTTAACAAGATAACGACTTAAGAAACTGCGATTATCATGGTGCGCTGCATCAAGGTGGATGGCCGGTCATGGTGGAGGTGGGAAGATATGATGGTCGGCAATAGAGGTGGAGGCAGAGCAACTTGATGAAGAAAACAAAAGAAAAAAAAGGAAAAGGAAAGAGGAAAAGAAGCCATGGAACTTATTGTATTTTTCTCTGGATGCAAATGAATTATTTTGAGATGAGAAACTTCTTTTGTACGTGATTTACAAAGCTAGAGGCGGCTAGGGTTTTGAGGAATAAGTTATGGATGGCTATGGTAGGAAATAAAGAGGCCAAGCAAATAAGGCAAGCATTTAACACAATGTAACCTATGTCTAATTAAAACAATGTAATGTATGTCTAATTGATTTTTTTCCAAGCCACTAAATAAAAGATATACACAAGAAGCATCCAATAAATGAAATAAAGTCTATACAAACAAAATAGAAAAATAAAATAAATAAATGGACATAGGAAAAATATAAAATAAAACATAGAAATTAATTGCTTGTAAAACGCTTTACTTTATCCAATTTTAAAAGTATAAGTCAAAATTTAACAAAACGAAAAGCAGATGGATATCAGAATTATATCCAGCTTCATATAAAAAGATTAGAATTTAAAAGTCTAAATTTTAAATTTTTTAAATAAAAGTCAAAGTTCGACCAAAATATAAAATTTTCAGAAATTGTTTATTTTATTGTTTTTGGGAAACAAACAAACTCCAAAATTATATTTGAAATTCAAATACGAATGTATGTATCGCCATCCAACTTGTCTCATGAGCTCCACAGCATCATATCATGTATCCTATAATACTCGGTCTGACCCGAGCATTATAGTTAAATAACACCCGAGTCAGTCTAGAATACCAGCGTGAGAAAACCACACTCAAATGTTTATTAAAGTTTCAAAATTCTTTTGAAAACAAAAGCATCTCGTAAGACCACGCCACAAATAAACAAGTCGGGTTTTTACCTTACGATAGCTAAAACATTTTTTATTAAAATCCTCTGATATTATAATAGGGTCCATTTACAAATACATATTAAAATAGCCGAAATTGTTACATTCATTAAATTCCAGCTATTAGCCACAAAGTGGGTAATACAAACAGAACTCGTAAAAGGTGCGTAGGGAGAATGGATTTCCAACTATTGACTAGGCACTGGGGTACCACCTATCACGGTACGTGGCCTAGATCACAGTACCGAGGATCACTTCCGACCCCCTACAACACAAGACGTGGACTATCCCTTACTGGATAATCACGAGTAAGATCACCCTGCGGTTAGTATCAGCAACCGCACCACTAAGCCGAAAAAAAGGGACATCTAGACAAGGGTGACCTTACCCGAAAATGGTTGCTGCCCACCAAGCCTTGCTGCATAACCCCTTATTTTCAGTCATTCCCGGTGGATGAGGCTTGAGGCTAAGCGTTACCTTTTAGAACATATCCCTTAGAATGCCCTTCGTGCACTTGACGATGTTTTGAAAGCATTTATCCATACAAGTCCGTCCTCGGTTCGAAGGAACTGAAGGCACTATTCCTACTACACCCATTTTGGAAATATCCTCAGGATTAGTAGCGACTAGTCCTTGCACTTCACTGCTCCATCTTCGACTCCGAACTCATTTCCCCACGAAACATACAAACCGGATCGAAGTGGTTTTTGAGAATTTAATCCCGATCCCCGTCTCTTCGAAACGATCAGCGCATTTGGCCAATATTGATAGTCAGTGATTTAACTATCAATTAATATTCACAACAATCACCAAAAAATAAATAATTTTCCCAAATTATTTGTCAATCCCAAAAGTATCTTCGCAAGATATTTCCATTTTCAGCCCTTTTGAAAACAGTTTTCAAACTATCTTCCTTTTTACAGAATAAATTTCCCAAATATTTCTATTTCCACTGAAATCACCAAGCACAAAACTTTAGATTGTTAAAATAATTCAAAAACACTTTATTGTAAAATATGCTTTAACATTTAAATTTAGAAAAACTACTTTAATACTTTATTAAAAATGATACTTTAGAAATAATTAAAATAAGGTTATTTTAAAAAATATAAAACAAGATTTTCTCCTTTAAAACAAAATACTAAGTCACCTTTAAATAATTATTATGATAATAGATTTGAAAAATATTTACTTTAAAAATTTAAACACTTAGAAATAATAAATTTTCTCAAAACATGCTTTTTAAAACAACAATAAACTTTTAACTTATATTTAAAAAAATTACTTTGAAAACGTACTTGGCTATCCAAGGAAATATACTTCTCTTCACATTCTTTAAAAATAAACCACTATTTATTTTTAACCAAATCTCCCCATTCCTTTAATAAATTCCCATCGTGAATTTATTCTTCCAAAAATCTACTGCTATATTGCTTTACCTTTATAAACCAAGTTTATAAGTATTATATACTCAACTTCCTTTTCAAATTTTGATTCCAAACACTTAGAACAATTTTCCAAATTGATTCCCGATTTATTTCATTTTGAAATGAATTTCTTCGCTTACTCAATTTATTCCAAAACCCATTAACTTCAAATTTTTATTTCTTACTTATGATTTAAAACCCTTTAACTGAATATACCAATTTTAGATTTCCAAAAATTCCTTTGTTATAAATAATTTTAAACCTTGATTTTTAAAATAATTCTTTATTCCGGTAAATAATGTCACTTAAGTTTTAAAATTTTATTTCTCTGTTTATTCAAAATCCCCTTTCCATATTAAAAATTTATTGATTAGAAATTCAAAATCACTTTATTTATTTTCCAATTTATCCTTAAATTTATTCAAATTTTCTATAATTATTTTATGTAAAAATTCACTATTTATTTTTTTTTCAAAATCCAATTCTATATATTTAGATAATCCAAAGAACCGAAATATTCAAGCAAACTATAGCATTCAATATTCCAATATAATTCATCACAGAATATCCAAAAAAATCATAACAGAGAATATTAAATAATCTAAATAAATATTGAGGAATCCAGTTGGATACCTCCAACCTATTTTCCCTGCATCCACAGATGGAAGCACAACATAAAATACCAATTCCACTTCGAGGCGGAATATCGCGGTATATGGGATTAAACACAATATCATCCGCTATTATGCGGCGCATATGGTCTCATCCGCTATATAATGCGGAAATTCTATCATTCAAAGACATATTATATACTATAATATAGCACATCAAATAAATTCAATCATCCAATCAATTATTTAAATTTAACTATTTAAATTTAAATTATTACCAGATGAGTGAGATTAACTCACCTTTGATTTTTGTTTGACAATCCATCCCATCTCGACATGTTTTTCCCAAAATTTTCAGACCTTGTATAATCAGTAGATGTTTTATTAATATCTTGAATGAATAGAACAATTTGTTACCATTTTAATAATTTAACTAATATACGAATTAATTGGACAATTCATGCCCATAAATTTTAATTAACAAATTATTTAGTTTACAATGAATCCCCGAAAAGTAAATAAGTTTATTAACCACATTAATCTCTAATATTCATTTTTAAAATAAACTGGTAGATTTCCATTTCTAAACTTCTTTGCTTCTGAATATATATCTTATTGTAAATAAAATCTTGACCCTAAGCATAAAAATCATTTTTTCTGTTTTCCTGTAAACATCCACATTAAAATTTACAAGAGTGTTTATGTGTGTGTGTATATTCAAATTTATTTTCATATTTAAATTGAATTTAATAAATCGTAAATACCTTCGTGTTGATCGTAGCTTCCAACCTGAGCTTTGAGACGTCACTGCATTCATAAGATCGAACGATCAATCTTCATCGCCTCCGATAAGCCTGCAAGAACGCCTCGATAACGGCGTCGCCCAAGTTCGAACATCTCGCACAACCTTTTAGACCAGCCACGACCTGCCACCGAACTCATAGCTTTCCCACCTCTTCCACAACCATAGCACGTAGCTATTTCCCCTTCGAAAACATCAACGTCGCACGTCGTTCACAAATCTCGACGAATTCCAATCCATCGAGTTACCTCCACGAAGAACACCGAAGTCGCTTGCAACACAAAATCATGAGCCTCGAATCGCACGGCCACGAAACCATCATTCCTCGTAACGCGACTTCGAGTCTCGACGTTGTTCCCTACGCGAGCGCGTGCGAGCTTCAGAAGCTCGATCTCTATAAGCATGTCGTGGAGAAGAACACGTTCCTAGATCTGGTTCCTTCGAATTTGAGGAGGAAGATATGGTGTCGGCCTTTTATTTATTTTATTTTCTAAATGATTTTAATTCCGACTAAAGGTGAAATGAAGAGGAGAGGATTGCGGGAGATATTAAAACGAAATTGAGGGGAGACAAGAGGAAACATTAACGTGTTTGAATAAAAAGCTACAGTGCTTTTGAGGTGAAAGAAAAACGATGATGTGAAATTATTTCAACTGGTTGACCAGAATATAAATATATATTATTTAAAATTCAAATTTGAATACAAATTGTCTCGACTTACGTAGCCTAAAATCACGAACTCCTATTGAGGAGTGCCGCTAGGCGTTTATAATATTGTACCCCTATTCCGAACGCAATGGTAAAGGTTTCGAGTCCTAATTCGAACGTATGGAGAAGATAACTTTTTGGACCAGTTATAAAATTGAATTTTCGATATAAATTTCAACGCGTTTATATATCGTACGCTCACACAAAAACTCCAAAAGCTACGACATTTGAAATCCATAATAATATACTATGGCGGATCCAATGGAACTGGTTTCGTCAAATTCCGAGATTGTGCCTCGGAAGGCTATTTTTAAATTTAAAACGATAAAATTTAAAAATTGAAAAAATCACTGTTAAATTCAATTTCAAAATTTCTATCATCTTCAGCACTGTCAATATAAATTTTACAAGCCTTCAAATTATTTTTCACAGGCTTAACACTCCAGATTCAACATTTTATCCAACTTCAAATAATTTAATTCAAAAATTTAATTATCTAATAAATAGTGATACTTGAATTCAAGTTAAAAATTAACTTTTAAATATTTAAAATCAACTAAATATTCCAATTTCAAATGCATAAAAATTCTGGGCCGTCACATTCCTCCCCCCTTAAAAGAATTTCATCCACGAAATTACTAGTTAGGAAGAATGGTCCAATACCCGTTAACTATCTTCCCTAAAACCAAACAGTTTTAATAACAACCAAGCAGTCTTTATTAAAGGCACACTATCATCTAACTAACCTTCCAAACTTTTCCATAGTTCCCAAACAACTTTATTTATTCAATCATTCAAATTATAATTCGAAACCATGTTCTAAGTTTTCAAATTTTCTCAAAAATTTTCTAACTCCCTAAATTTCCGAGAATTTTTGCCAGCGTCTCCTTTGCGCGGTTAGCTCGGTACAACTACAAAATGCCTCTACGAGCCCCCAGATTTCAAAAGAAAACAAAAGCCAAGTGGCTAGATCAAAAACCCAATCAAATTTCATACAGAAATTTAAACACATACATTTTTGTCGAGCAATTCAAATTTATCTTCTGAAATCAAAATCAATTTCCTTTTCCTTTATAATATCTGTGTATCCTACATAGCAATATGTCCAATCACAACATTCAAAAACATTTATTTGACTCCTTTACAAAATTTCAATGTCTACTCATTCAAGCTATATGATGTACATATAAGTTTATTAAATCTTCAGTCAAATGCTTATTCAATAAATTTTCCTGACAACTATATTACTTAAGAATTTCACCATTTCTTCCTTAAGTTCAACATAAGTATTTTATACGCTTCTTATATTTATTTTCACTTCACCACTTTAGTTTATATCTATATCTATTCACAATGCCTTTACAATCCCATTTGAATTCAATTTGCTTCAATTTACTAATTGCTTTCAAATCTAAATACTTTTTTCCAAATTTCCATTCAGATTTCAATCTTCCAATTCTACTTGAATTAAATTTTTTTCTTCAAACTTTGAATATTGAATTGTGTTTGTCTTATCTCAACCCATATGTAATTAACCATTTCCTTTTATTAGTTCCGCTTACTAATTTATTTAAAATCTCAAATAAAATTTTACTTGCAAACTTTTTCTTCCTTTAGTTTCTTCAAACAATTTCTTTGATTTCACCTTACTTTACATTCACACTTTTAAATTAGATTTCAATGTTCAGTTTTTAAATCTATTTGCTTCCTAATTTTAAATCCTTTGCCGTTAGTGAAATTTTTTTTAAAAAAAAAGTCTAACTCCTAAAATTTCGAAATTTTTTGGCAGAGTCTCCTTTGTACGGAGGAGCTTTTGAAATTTGAAAAAAGATATAAATATAAATACATCGACCCACGCGGTCGGAAAAACAAAAACAGTTCATATTTCCTATTTTTATTGTGTAGGCGTATCTTTGTTTAGCATTTTAAGCAAGCGGCTTATTATTTTAGCAATTTGCGCGATCAAATCCAGCCAAACGGCTTTCCAGTACCTGTACTTACTCAATTCAAACTTATAAGTACTAAATATATGCAATTTATTAACATTTCACCTACTATCAATAACTAACACATAAATTTCACATATAAAGCATGTTATATAATTTCCATAAGCACATATAAGGTTCCGACACTTATTACAATTGCTTACAACCAATTCACAAACCATTCCATTCGGTATAATTGATTTACAACCTACACGCTTATATTTAACTCATTCTAAGCAAAACAAACTCATATTCATTCCAATTGATTTCAAAATCATCCTATTTCACTTCTAATAATTCATAGAATTTTATCCAATCTCGTTTACATCAAGCGATCCATTTTCTTATGCAATTCGACAATATTAACGTGAATAAATAATTATGTAAGCTTTATAACCAATTTAAATTGATTCCAACTCAATTTATTCTTGATTCCATCCCATTTTAATTTATTCACAATCTTTTCATTACATTGTCTTTCATATCCAAAAAGTTTGATTCCAAACCATTTTATTAAACTCGACAACCAATATATTAAATAACCATCTCATCATTTACTTAGGTTATTTATTTTCTTCAAACTGTTCTACCCAATAACGTAAGTTTATTTTACTCCACCAACTTCCATTTTAAATTCTTGATTTGATTTTTTCCTTTGATCAAATCCCAACCATTTTACAAATTTATTTGATTAGTTTATTTTTTTAATCCATCCTTAAATTTTAATTCGCATTAACAATATATTATTGAATTTATTAATAATAAGGTCATTCAATTTATGCATGAATTTGATTTGTTTACAACTCACACCAAATCTATTTTAATCCAATTCAATTTTATTCAATCACACTTTCAATTTATAATCCCATACTTGATTTTTGATTTTTTTTTTTCATTTTTTTCATTTCCAGAATACCGATACTTTTATTCCGGCTTATTTATTCCTTTTTTTTAATTTTTATAATCTACTCACTTATTAATATTCATTCTTTCCCATCTATTTACAATCAATCCCGTTCATATTTTATTTTTTTCCAACTCGGGATTATATATTTAATTTAGCCAAGTATATATATTTTTATTCAAATTTTAACTTTTATAAGCTTTCCTACTTATTTTAATCTAATTCTTCTCAAGTTAAATCTCTATTCTAAACAAATTTCAAAATTCTATAAGTTCCCAAATTTATTCTTTAAGCATTTCCAGTTTATTTCCAAAGTTTTAAGCTATTGCTTAAACATTCCAAAATACTTTAAACCGACACCAGTGTTTTCAATAATCACATAAGTGTTTCAAAATCCCTTTTGAAATTATTTATATCCAAAATCCTTTAGTAAATTCAATTTATCTCTTTGAATTTCAAAACCAACCCAGTTTTGCAAACAATTCCAATTCAAACAATTTGGTAGCAATTTCTCTCTTGGGAGCTCGAAAATGAACATCGATGATGCTGCGGTCATCATCGAAGTTATTTTCTAGCAACCGAAAGAGTTCAATGCTTTTATCTCTTTTAAAACCCTTAAAATATTTTTAAATTCCAGATCTCTCTCGATTTCAAATCCGATTCAAAAAATTTTCTCAAATATATATCATTTTTCCCAACTTTTTGAGAATCATTTTCAAATTCGAAGGAATTTAAATTCCCAAATTTTCAAATTCCAAATTCCAAATTCCTTAAATTTATATTCACACATTACTTTGGAATTTTATCTTATTTTAATTATTAATCACACTATAATTCACATGTATAGTTTACATTTACACATATCATTTGTATATGAATTTATTTCTTAGTTTTTAATTATGGTTTCAATATCTTATTCAATTATGAATCACATTTACAAATCCCATTTATTTATTCATATATTCTTTCATCTTTGGTTATTATTTCAATTTCTTATTCAATTCTCATACGATGATAATAATTTAATATTATCACTTTCTAACAACCAAGCATCCATATATAACTACAACAATTTATGAAAAATCATTTCTTTTGTATACAAAAATAATTTTGCGTAAAATTATTTCATTTACCCTATTTAAAACAATACTGTGTCGGTTTATCTTGTTTAAGAGTTTAGAAATCCCTATCAATAACATGGCATCCACACATCGACCAGAATCCATAAACACTCAACAGATAAGTCAACACAATATTAAAACAATTTTATATTCACTAAAAAATACGAGCTCATATCTATTAATACGCTTAAGCTTATTCTAGAGTACTATGGACTCTATTCTATGAGTAATTCCTACCAGAGCCAAGGTTATCACCACCCTAAGCTCTGATACCAAGTGTAACAACCCGCAAATCTGCACCCCTAGAGTCAACACTATTCTACATCAATCAACTCAAGTTGCACAGAAATACGAACCATTTGGGTTAAAGAAGAAGAGGTAGAAGAGGAGAAAACAGATAACAACATTAGAATCTCACCATCGCAGTGGAATAAAATATAATAGGTAATCATAGATCTTTACACCAAAACCAATACTATATATGTTTTATACATACATCATCACAGTACATCATCAGAGTTCCACATCAACAAAATACAACTGGATACACAGCGGAATAATAACCAAATACGAAAGTACGTATCGCCATCCAGCTTGTCTCCTGAGCTCCGCAGCATCATATCCTGTGTCCTATAATACACGATCTGACCCGAGCATTATAGTTAAATAACACCCGAGCCAGTCTGGAATACCAGCGTGAGAAAACCACACTCAAATGATTATTAAAGTTTCAAAATTCTTTTGAAAAAAAAAAGCATCTCGTAAGACCACGCCACAAATAAACATGTCGGGTTTTACCTTACGATAGCTGAAACATTTTTTATTAAAATCCTCTGATATTATAATAGGGCCTATTTACAAATACTTATTAAAATAGCTGAAATTATTACATTCATTAAATTCCAGCTACTAGCCACAGAGTGGGTAATACAAACAAAATTCGTAAAAGGCGCATAGGGAGAATGGATTTCCAACTAATGACTAGACACTGGGGTACCACCTGTCACGGTACGTGGCCTAGATCATAGTACCGAGGATCACTCCTGACCCCCTGCAACACAAGACCCGGACTATCCCTTACTGGATAATCCTGAGTAAGATCGCCCCGCCGTTGGGATCAGCAACCACACCACTAAGCTGAAATAAAAAAGGACATCTAGACAGGGATGACCTTACCCAGAAATGGGTGCTGCCAACCAAGCCTTGCTGCATAACCCCTGATTTTTAGTCATTCCCGGTGAATGAGGCTTGAGGCTAAGCATTACCTTTTAGAACATATCCCTTAGAATGCCCATCGTCCGCCTGACGATGTTCCGAAAGCATTCATCCACACAAGTCCGTCCCGGGTTCGAACAGAACCGAAGGCACTATTCCTACTACATCCATTTTGGAAATATCCTCAGGATTGGTAGCGACTAGCCCTTGCACTTCACTGCTCCATCTTCGACTCTGAACCCGTTTCCCCATGAAATGTACAAAATGGATCGAAGTGGTTTTCAAGAATTTAATCCCGATCTCGGTCTCTTCGAAACGATCAACGCATTTGGCCAATATTGATAGTCGGTGATTTAACTATCAATTAACATTCACAACAATCACCAAACAATAAATAATTTTCCCAAATTATTTATTAATCCCAAAAATATCTTCGTAGGATATTTCCATTTTCAGCCCTTTTGAAAACAGTTTTCAAACTATCTTCCTTTTTACAGAATAAATTTCCTAAATATTTCTATTTCCACTGAAATCACCAAGCACAAAACTTTAGATTGTTAAAATAATTTGAAAACACTTTATTGTAAAATATGCTTTAACATTTAAATTTAGAAAAACCACTTTAATACTTTATTAAAAATGATACTTTAGAAATAATTAAAATAAGGTTACTTTATAAAATATAAAACTAGATTTTCTCCTTTAAAACAAAATACTAAGTCACCTTTAAATAATTATTATGATAATAGATTTGAAGAATATTTACTTTAAAAATTTAAACATTTAGAAATAATAAAATTTCTCGAAACATGCTTTTTAAAACAACATTAAACTTTTAACTTATATTTAAAAAAATTATTTTGAAAACGTACTTGGCTATCCAAGGAAATATACTTCTCTTCACATTCTTTAAAAATAAACCACTATTTATTTTTAACCAAATCTTCCCATTCCTTTAATAAATTCCCATCGTGAATTTATTCTTCCAAAAATCTACTGATATATTGCTTTACCTTTATAAACCAAGTTTATAAGTATTATATACTCAACTTCCTTTTAAAACTCCGATTCCAAACACTTAGAACAATTTCCATATTGATTCCCGATTTATTTCATTTTGAAACAAATTTCTTCGCTTAGTCAATTTATTCCAAAACCCATTAACTTCAAATTTTTATTTCTTACTTATGATTTAAAATCCTTTAACTGAAAAATACCAATTTTAGATTTCCAAAAATTCCTTTGTTATCCTTTTAAATAAGTTTAAACCTTGAATTTTAAAATAATTCTTTATTCCGTTAAATAAGGTCACTTAAGTTTTAAAATTTATTATTTCTCTGTTTATTCAAAATCCCCTTCCATATTCGAAATTTTTTTATTAGAAATTCAAAATCACTTTATTTCTTTTCCAATTTATCCTTAAATTTATTCAAATTTTCTATAGTTATTTTACTTAAAAATTCACTTTTTATTTTCTTTTCAAAATCCAATTCTATATATTTAGATAATTCAGAGTACCGAAATATTCAAGCAAACTATAGCATTCAATATTCCAATATAATTCATCACTGAATATCCAAAAAAAATCATAACAGAGAATATCAAATAATCTAAATAAATTTTGAGGAATCCAGTTGGATCCCTCCAACCTGTTTTCCCTACATCCATAGATGTTAGCACAACATAAAATACCAATTCCACTTCGAGGTGGAATATCGTGGTGTATGGGATTAAATACAATATCATTCGCTATTATGCAGCGCATAGGGTCTCATCCGCTATATAATGCAGGAAATCAATCATTCCAACATATATCATATACTATAATATAGCACATCAGATCAATTCAATCATCCAATCAATTATTGAAATTTAACTATTTAAATTTAAATTATTACCAAATTAGTGAGATTAACTCACCTTTGATTTTTGTTTTGCAATCCATCCCATCTCGACATGTTTTTTCCAAAATTTTCAGACCTTGTATAATCAGTAGATGTTTTATTAATATCTTGAATGAATAGAACAATTTTTTACCATTTTAATAATTTAACTAATATACGAATTAATTGGACAATTCATGCCCATAAATTTTAATTAACAAATTATTTAATTTACAACGAATCCCCAAAAAGTAAATAGGTTTATTAACCACATTAATCTCTAATATTCTTTTTTAAAATAAACTAGTAGATTTCCATTTCTAAACTGTATATAAATTCTTTGCTTTTGAATATATATCTTACTGTAAATAAAATCTTATCCCTAAGAATAAAAATCATTTTTTCTGATTTCCTGTAAACATCCACATTAAAATATACAAGAGTGCTTGTGTGTGTGTATATATTCAAATTTAAATTGAATTTAATAAATCGTAAATACCTTCGAGTTGATCGTAGCTTCCAACCTGAGTTTTGAGACGTCACTGCATTCATAAGATCGAACAATCGAACTTCATCGCCTCCGATAAGCCTGCAAGAACGCCTCGATCGCGGCATCGCCCGAGTTCAAACATCTCGCACAACCTTTTAGACCAGCCACGACCCGTCGCCGAACTCATAGCTTCCCCCACCTCTTCCACAACCACAGCACGTAGCTGTTTCCCCTTCGAAAACATCAGCGTCGCACGTCATTAACAAATCTCGACGAATTCCAACCCATCGAGTTGCCTCCACGACGAACACCGAAGTCGCTTGCAACACAAAATCGCGAGCCTCGAATCGCACGGCCTCAAAACGATCATTCCTCGTAACGCGACTTCGAGTCTCGACGCTGTCCCCTACACGAGCGCGCGCACGAGCTTCAGAAGCTCGATATCTATAGGCAAGTCGTGGAGAAGAACCCGTTCCTAGATCTGGCTCATTCGAATTTGAGGAGGAGGATATGGTGTCGACCATTTATTTTCTTTTCTGAATGATTTTAATTTCGATTTAAGGTGAAATGAAGAGGAGAGGATTGCGTGAGATATTAAAACGAAATCAAGCGGAGAAAAGAGGAGACATTAACATGTTTGAATAAACAAACTGCAGTCTTTTAAGGTGAAAGAAAAACGATGATGCAAAATTATTTCAACTGGTTGACCAGAATATAAATATATATTATTTAAAATTCAAATTTGAATACAAATTGTCTCGACTTACGTAGCCTAAAATCACGAACTCCTATCGAGGCGTTCCGCTAGGCGTTCATAATGTTATACCCCTATTCCGAACGCAATGGTAAAGGTTTCGAGTCCTAATTCGAACGTATGGAGAAGATAGCTTTTTGGACCAGTTATAAAATTGGATTTTCGAAATAAATTTCAACGCGCTTATATATCGTACGCTCACACAACAACTCCAAAAGCTACGACATTTGAAATCCGATAATAATACACTATTACAGATCCAATGCAACTAGTTTCGTCAAATTCTGAGACTGTGCCTCGGAAGGCAATTTTTAAATTCAATTTAAAACGATAAAATTTCAAAACTGAACAAATCACTGTTAAATTCAATTTCAACACATCTATCATCTTCAGCACTATCAATATAAATTTTACAAGCCTCAAATTATTTTTCACAGGCATAACACTCCAGATTCAATATTTTATCCAACTTCAAATTATTTAATTCAAAAATTTAATTATCAAATAAATAGTGATACTTGAATTCAAGTTAAGAATTAACTTTTAAATATTTAAAATCAATTAAATATTCCGATTTCAAATGCTTAAAATTTCGGGTCGTCACACCAGGTCAGTCATGAGACCGGTAAGAGCAAACAAAAACAGTTTATCTTTAACAAAAGAAAACAAAAGAAATTTAAAGTAATCTGCAATGCTTTTTGGAAAATGAAAATGCCATAAGGACTCCTGCCACACATAATTGGAGGAGATTTCTCCTTATGATAGTCAAAAATGCTTGATATGCGAAAACCTTTTGATATTATTATCAGTGCATAGTGCAGGAAACATTTCGAAAGTATAATATTAATCTTAGCCAGCATACATATTCCATAGTATGCCTACTATAGCTACCATGTTCAATAGCAGGTAACCACCACATTCTATGGCAAGTTATACAACCAAAACCATACATGGTGCGTATTGTTTCTTTGGATTTCCAACAAATGGTCAGGCAAAGAAACTTCCTACACCACATGTGTATGCCTCTGGAGGGACGCCCCCGAGAACCTAACTGGATCTCTTCCAACACATGGTCGGGTTACCTCTGTAACTATGTAACTACTGACATGAGCAATTCCATCCCCCAGTCGTTACAGACCTTTATCCCGGGATTCACCAACAAATAGCAACAACCACCTAGGTTAAATATTTGGACTCCGTACCATGAAACCACCTTTTATCCAAAAGGAAACGGACATACCCTAAAGGGTGCGACCCTCATAACCTTGTTGCATCCTTCCTGTTTTGACCATTTTCGAGTTGTGAGGTCCTGATGAGGTCTCGTCCATAAAGCTACGCTTTACACAAAAGCCATGCTTTGATTAACAAATGATCAGCAACACTTAGCATGCTACATTACCAAATTGGGAATGTATCACTAGTAACCATCAACTTCATAACCTCTGAGCTCGTACGTCTCAGAGAAGGGTGTTAAGCTAAGAGAATAAATTATCCACCACCAAACAGAAATGTATTTGATAGGAACCAGCTTTACATCTCAAAGTGTAATGTTAGACATACATCCATACAATCCGTTTTGGGTTCGAACAGACCCGATGGCACTTGAAAGAAGTCATTGCAATCCGGTACTCACAATCCCGATCGGAGTCTCCATCACATATGGAGATCTCTAAACCGGCGTGACTCAATGCGGAGACATTCGACGGGTAATCCTTTCGTTCTCGAAAATACCCGGTCTTCACCAACGGTCTTCAATTGCTATCTATTTCATCGTATCATTATTCGGAATGGGTTTTATGACACAACGTCCTCTCCCGGCTAGACTGAATAATGAGCACTTAATTTTAAAATCATATGGATATATTGGGATCTTAGTTAAGTCACAATTTAAAACCCAAAAACCTTTCTTTCAAATGATTTAAACAAATTTCCACTACAAATCTTTTATACAAAAGATACACCTTTAAGATCCTCTTCACTTTGAAAACAAGGTTCACCAATCTTTCACAAAGATTCATTCATAGCTTCCAAAACAATTTCCATTTCAAACTTGAAATTTTTCAACAAAAACTGGAAGTTCTTACTTTATATGAAAGCAATTATCTTTTGAAAACAAACACTTTTCGTTTTGGAAAAATCCGATCAAATATACACAAGTTATAGCCTTTCAAAGTATACTTTGGAAAATCAGCAAACTGTCATATACTCGGTAAGTTCTATTTGCATTAAATTTAAATTCCCAAAATAATTTATTCAATATACTTCAAAATGTTTTAAAATCCATATATATATATTGTATAACTTGTATATCCTTTCAAACCATAGTTTCCAAAATAATTTCAAAAGTTAAACAAGGTATATTATATTCAAATTATATTTCATTTTGAAAACTTCTTTTCAAAAGCTTTTTATATTCAACTCGATTTCATTTCCAAACCAGTTGGATTCAAAATTCATCTTTTAAAACCATTTCATAATATTAAATTAAAAATATCTGTGACCTAACTGATTTCCTCATGCAATGCATATTTATGTGTGTGGTGTAGTCCAGGGGTTTTACACATAACAATATAATATCATCAATTATCACAATCCGAGCACAACAATATCGATAAGTGGTATAATCCTATAACGCTTATCTTCGTTCACAGATTCACAGATAAACAATATAAATTCATCACAGATAAATAAATTACATTCAACGCAGCTCAAATAAAAACAATCCATATCACAATGACGACCACATCGCAAAAATGCAGAACGGGTTTTTCCCTCACAAAGACAACATCCAAGTATAAAAGAATGGATATAGATAATTAAACATCGCGAAGAGTGCAAGACGCTTCCCGATGAATTAAGAAAGAATCAATCCAAAGATTTGAATCAAAAAGAAGGAAAAGGAATTTTTCCAACATCTCATAATAGCGGAAATAAATAGGTAGATAGATAAGGAGCAAATTATTATTAAATTTTTAACAAGTTTAAAAATCAAATCTAAAACCTTTAAATGATAAATAATACTTTTATTATAAAAGAAATTTTACAAAAGTTAAACAAATTTCTTTTTAATTTAAAACCATATAAATTTTACATTATCATTCAAATTTGGTTTAAACACTTAAATTTATAAAACTTAAATTTATTTTTAAACAAAGATTCAAATCCAAATTTAAATCAAATTTTACACTTTGTTTAAACATTTCTTCATATTTCAAATTTAAATTCAAATTCTTTAAAATATTTTAAACCATAAACTCCTTTAAAGTTATTTTAAAGCAAATTTGAATTTAAATACTTCATCATTTCCAACCTGTGATTCAATTCAACTTGAATCCATAATTTAAGTTAGATTTAAAACTTACTTTAAATTCTTGCTTCCATTTTTAAATTTAGATTTAAATTTAGTTTTAAAACTTTGAAAACAAGAAAAGTTTTCAAACTCCAACAAAATCAACCCGAGCTAAAAACTAAAATAACTCGAGTAACTCGAGTAACAATTTCCTTTTTAAATTTATTTTAAAAATCATCAAATTGCTTTACTGCGGGTTTAATGATTATACATGTAACTCTATTCTCCCCTGCCTATAAACATTCCACTTCGAGTCCACCATTTCACTTCCCCGAGTCCCAAGCCCTAATTCTTCGAGCCACACGTGAATCAACCCGAAAACAAAACACCGGAATACAATCTTCCCCAAAACACTGATACGCCAAAAATCCACGTTCACCTGCACCATTATGGCCATCACCTCCGGCTTCTCGCGACCTCACGAGCAAGTCATCGTTCATCTCCTAAAGCCATTCCAACCCCAATTTTGAATGCATAAACCCTCGTTCAAATTCAAGCATTCAAGCTTCAACAGGAGCAATGTCGAAATCAGGAACTTGCCTCAAACACATATTTCCGATCATCGGGAAAACTTTTCCTCCGGCCTCATACTCCTCCATACCTCATCTGCCATCTACTCAAAACTGGGCAAGCTCGATCACCAATTTTGATCGGGGTGATCAATTTACTGATCATAGTAAAAACTAGGGCTATCAGCTTCAAGTCCAAATCCCCATCACCACACTGCATAAATCTTTCCTCCAGTATTTTTCCCTACTACATAGTTCATAAATCCATCACCAGAATCAAAATTAGTTACTTCGGTCTCCTAGTTTGATGATTCAAACCCAAAGTAAGTTTTCTGCTTAAACCAGAATTTCCCAATCAATCTCAATCAATAAATTCAAATTTTAGTTTTAAAATTCACATCTTGGATCTTATAACATGTCTATATTCTTAAATCAAAGAATTAAGGATGATTAAATTTTATTTTCAAAGATTGCACTGTTGTAGTTCGTTTTCAGAGACAATACATTTTCATTTTTTTATTTAATAAAATTAAGACTTAAACTTATGATACGTATCATATTCTGTGTAAATCATAAACTATAACAAAGGTTTGAACATGAACTCATGGAATTTGATCAGGAATAAAAATTGGAATTCTAGAATCAGACAGTAACATATATGCTACAGCAAGCATATATACTCAGCAACCATACAAAGGACCTTCTATCATACACTTTCATATAATTATAACAGTATCAGTAACTAACTTCAAGCAACAAAATTTACTTAAATTAGTTTGAATAAAAAAAATGTTACTCACCAGTAATTAAAGAACATAGCATCCATTGTTTATTGAAAAGCTTGATCTCGAAATGCATTGATTCAAAACTTCAAGTTGTTTCTTTGATTTTTGTAAACTTTAAAAAATCCTGTTTTTAGTTGTAATGCATGCTTCCATATATGAAAATGCAAGCTTGATTTATTGCTGAAATGCCTAAGCTCCCTGATTTACATGCATGCTTCCAAATAAGAAAAATGCAAGATTTTGGATGTAACAGCTATTGCATGCAGGTCTTGGAAGTGAGCTTTGCAGTCTTTTGAATATTGCAAATTGATTTCAGGTTGATGTTGTTTCCAAATGGAAAAGGAGGGGGACTGTAGGTCTTTTGGATGATGTTGCAATTTTTCTTTTCAGGTTAATGTATTTGAAGGGCTACGGGTTTTAAATTGCAGAATTGATTTCTGAGGGGAATTACAAATTTTGTAGAATTTGTTTGAACAGGATCCTGTTTTGATTTCAGATTTATGAATATGATTCAGAGGGTTTTGGTTTTAGAGGAAACACTGGTTTTTGAAGGAAATATTGTTTCAGATTTATTTTGAGGGGAACTTACAGATTATTTTTGAACAGAAATTTTCTGTTTTGTGGAAGATGATCAAAGAATTTAAACTTAAGTATGAATGTTGATTTCAGATTTTAGATCTGAAGATTTTCTTAAGTTTTGAAGAAAAGAAGAATAGAAAAATGAAAAATGAGACGAGAAGAAATGTTTACATGAACAAGTATTTGATTTAATTAAAAATAAAATAAAAAGAAAAGTTTAAGAGGACACTTGTATTTAATCTTAACATTTGTCACTTGGTTATATTCTATGGCTAACACATGTTAATGAGATGTCTTAAGAGACCTACACATGTATTTTAAGTATTTTAATTTAAACTGAATTTTAAAAACTTTTATATCTTAATTCATTATTTTTTATGTATAAATTGTTATCCCGCTTTTTGGCAAAGCCGCGATACCAAAAGATTGATCGAAAGCGAAGGACAGTTCGCCTCAGAGGTTGATCGTACTTCCTTTCGCCATGGATATCACTGAATTTTATCCGAGTCCAGATTGAGCTACAGTTGATAGGACACGGAAAGAAAGACCACAGGAGTCAGCATTTCGAATTTCAAGTCAATCCAAGGTCGTATGCTCAAGTTATGATGGATTCAAGTTGAGAGAAATGAACCGTGCTCGGTTCGAACCCATCACCTCGAATCCAACCGGAACCTTCCCTAGTTCGAACCCAAGAAGCTTGGCCACGCTTCGAATCCATCCGAGCAGGCACCGTGTTCGAATCCATAGCACAGTCACGCCACCTTCGAACCCATCAGGTTCGACTCCATCTAGTTCGAAACCATCCCATGGTCTTCCTTCGTACCCATCAAGAGAAAGTGCTACGAATCAACCAATGTTCGAACCTAGCATTCCTACCTTCGAATCCATCCTCCCGAAGCCATGCTTCGAACCCATCACAGAGGCCTTCTTCGAACCCATCTGTGATACCTCCTTTGAACCCATCTGTGATACCATCTTCGAACCCATCCTGAGTAACTTCGTTCGAACCCACTGGGTCAACCAGCCACGATGACGTGTCTTCCATCGGTTCGAATGCGCCGAGATACATGGAGTCGAAGCGGTCAACACGGAGTGAAGTCCGGATCGATTCGAAGTTTGCGCTCCACGTCACCACGAAGCCGCGTGCCATGATGGATTCGAAACCATCGTTTCGAATACATGGGTTCGAACCAGACAGCTATGCCCAAGACCCAATTTCGAATCCAAGATATCTCATAACCTATTGATCCAAATGCCACGAAATTTTCACTGAAGCTTATGCACATGTTGAAGAATGTCCACACCAAATTTCACCTCAATTGGATGAATTCTTGATCGGTTCGAATGGAGTTCGAACCGATGCCAAAGTGGGCCCAAACTTCCTGAGACCGTGCATGTGGGCCCCCTCACGTGCTAGACGTGGTCTCCCGAGTTTTCAGCGAAATATCAGCAGCCTACGCCTATAAATAGAGCCCCAGGGCCAACAGAAAAGGGATCTTCTGACTCTGAGACGCCGAGCCTCTGCCGGATCAAGATCTCCATCATCCTATATCATAACTCGATTGTTGATTTCGAATTTCCAGTTGTAACTTGCTGTTGATCGCTGTAACAACTTGTAATCATTGAAAGAGAATCAATAAAACATCAAAAAACTTCACAGTGGACGTAGGCAACACGCCGAACCACTATAAATCGCTTGTCTACGCATTTACTTTACTGTTGATTGGAGTTTTTAGTAGATAATATCTGTTTTGAACTTGCATTCTTAACTATTATCTCTTCAACGACTCTCGAAGAGTGTTGTGCCCAATTTTGACACAAACACTTTGGTGCTTTCACTGAGAAAACCCAGATTTTCTCCTGCTCGTTGGATCTATCATCGATACCGGATTGAATAAATCTAAGAGAGAGATCCAGATCGTTAAATCCAACTTCCTTCCCTTCTATTCAGATTTGCATAAAGTCTAGGAAAGGAACTCAACTCTAAAGATGGTTAGCACAAGAACCACCTCAAACGCCGTCAATCAAGAAGAACAGGATAGACAGAATCCTGCCCCTCTACCTCCATCTAATCAAGATGCCGCTGGGCACTCGGAACCATCGGGTCCGGTTACCCGACAAGAATTGCAGTTGTTACTTCATGAGCTGATCCAGAGTCAGCGACAACTAGAAGAACAGCTACGCGCTAACGCTGAGCTAATCAACAAGCTGGATCGCCAAAAACGAAAAAGATCCATGAGAGATCGTGCTTCTCGCTCTTCCAGCGAAAGTTCTTCATCTTCTGATTATCATAACCGACCTCCACGACCCCGGTTAGATGAGGGTCGTATGCCACCCGCTGGAAACCAACCAGCATTGACCGTTGGACAAATAAGAGTTGGTCCGTCGGCCAGCTTCCAAACCGGACCCTCCTCCCGAGGAGGCGTCGTTCCTCATCACGCCACAGAATACCGCACCACTAGCGTTGCGGCTGAACCAAGGGTCGACGCTCAAGACCAGTCGGACCTAGACCGTCGTCATAGCGGCCGTACTCCTGAACCATACGTCCCAGAGGACTATGAGCCAAGAAGGCAAGATGTGAACCGTCAACGATATCCGGTTCAAACCCGAAGTATGGAACGTGACCATACTCCGGCGCAAATGCCGGATCTTTCAACTATGATATGTCAGATGATTCGTGAGAGTCAGGGATTCACAAAGGACGATTGGGGAGTTTCCCGAAGTCACACTCCCTTTACGGACGACATTCTTAATGCTGAACCCCCACGGCGATTCCGAATGCCCACTCTGCCCATGTATGAGGGAAACTCCGATCCCAATCAACATATTCTAAAATATGAATGGTCGATGACGGCTCCAAGAGCCGACGACGCTGTGAAATGTCGTAGTTTCCCCATATCCCTGGGGGGCATCGCCACCATGTGGTTCACCCGATTGCCTCCTCGATCCGTCTCCTCATTCGACCAGCTGGCCACAAAATTCGTTGAGCAATTCCGCATGCACGTCGCGAGGCCGAAAGATGTCAACACTCTATCTAGTGTCACACAAGCTCCCGGAGAGACACTCAGACACTACTTAGAAAGATTCCATACTGCATGTGCGGAGATTAGTAATCCAAATGATAACTCCATCCTTATGGCGTTAACTAAGGGGATCGACCCTGTTAACGCTCAAATTTAAACGCTAACACCCTGGTGTATAGGATGTGATTGTGAAAGCACCACCCGTTCGTACGGGAAACAGAAATAAGCAGAAAGTATGCAGAAAAACAGTAAGAGACACAGTATTTATAGTGGTTCGGCTTATAATCCAGCCTACGTCCACTTTAATCTTTTTATCACTAGTTTGATTGCAATCCTTTACAAAATCTTTCAATTACAACACACTTCAAGTGATGGGATATGTAAAACAAGTAGCTCAAGCTTTGATGTTAACAATCATCTTCAAATCCATGGTGAATGTAGATGATTTCTTCATGGAGTTCTTTTAGAAGTTTGTTGGATCCCAAAAGCTTTGAAGTAGTCTGGAATTCGGCAGAGTAATGGCGCCTGAAATTGATCAACCAAAAGTCCTTTGAATGTTGGAGGTAGGTTGGTATTTATAGGCAAAGATTTTGGACCTAAACTCGGTCTTAACTCCTCGCCGATCTAGTTAAGTCGCGGCCGACTTATAGGAGCTCTGATATGGTCAAGCTGTGTTGATCCTTCTTCGCTGAATTTGCACAAGTCCTAAGTCGTCTCCGACTTAGACTAAGTCGCCTCTGGTCTAACGCGCTACGCCTTAAATGGTTGAACCGCTTCTCCCTTCATCTCTCTGGATCGGTCGCGATTCATCGTAGTTAGGTCGGCACCATGTGAGGCATTGGGTCGGCAACCATGCTAAGTCGGACCCCTTTCTAATTAGCTAGGTCGGCCACCCTCTAATTAGTTAGGTCGGTTATTTCTTTAAGTCCTGAGCTATTTTAGGTCGGTCATTCTTGTTAACACATTAGGTCGGCATAGCCCTAGGTCGGCGTAGCCTTTAAAGCATTAGGTCGGTAAGCATGTTAAGTCCTTAAGTCGGATCGAATTAGGTCGGCAGCTTCATTAGGCAGTTAGGTCGGCGTCATCTCCACACACTAGACCTGCTGAGTCGTAACCGAGATAGGGTTAACATCTGCCCCTCGAAGTATACGCCTTAGACTTAAGTCGTGTGCTTCGAAATATCTTAGCTCGGCTTCTCTTAGGTCGGTAGATCGCGTACGACTTACCAGTTAGTGTTGTTTCGCATTTCTTCACCGTGGGATATAAACTGGCTCTCTTCCTTCTTCTTCTTCACTTAATTCCTTGCTCGATTCCGCCATTAAAGTGCTCCTGAGTTCCTTAAGGCGATTTCATCCCACCTGATCACCAGTAACTTCTAAACTTTAGTGCGTAAGTGATTCTTCTCCTCTTATGACTGCAAATTACCATCAATTCACGAATTATGTCGCTCAAATTCGAATTGCCTCCTTGCACGATGCTTCATCGCGAATCCTATCATGTTTACAGTTGATGAAACTTAGGTTGCCCGATTTCGGCTTCAGATGATCGTTAATACCATGAAGGCGGTTGATCGCTTCAGGCTCGATGATCTCCAATGGCTGGGCATTGAACTTGTGACAATCTCAGTTTGCTTTGTTGGATGATTGGTTGGTGTGAATGAAGGTGGCTGTTGATGGGAAGGTTATTGGGTTAACGGGTTGAATGCCGTGAGATGGTGGTTTTCAGGGAATTTGAGTGACTCAAATTTCTGCCGACTTAAACTTTAAAACTTGAATCGAAGCCGAGTTAATCGCTCGGTGGAACTTGCCGACCTAAGCCTTTGAACCGCGGCCGTGTTAATACTTGGAGAGATCCCTATCTGTCGCTTGCAACTTAGATGACTGCCGAGTTAGGGAACTAACAAACCGGCTTTAACTTGTAAGAGATCCTTAGGTCGTGACCGGGTTAACACTTGAGCATCTAACCTGAGTAGCCGAATCATATCGCTTAGTTAGGACTTAAGCATCTGATCTCTTACCGTCTTAGTTTTATCTCGTGGGATTTTTTAGACCGTAGCTGGGTTAGGACTTTAGCCCTGAACGTGCTGACACTTAGGAGCATTGGCCTTCCTCGAGCACCTGATTTGTACTTTGAACTGTTCCAACCTTGAATTTGCTTGAATCTCATTGCATTACTCCACAGATTGTGTTAACTTGCCAACCTGTCGAAAATAATAAACAAAGAAAACCAAGGCGAAAATTTTGCCATTGACTGCCCACATCAAATGACAGATTAGTTGAGACAAAGTAATTAACTTAAATGCATTGCATGAAATGCTTGTGGATCGATCAACTAAGGCCAAATATCAATGCAAAGTATGAACAATTTGAACTAATTCGTTTGCATCAATGTTGTGCCTACATATTCAGACTTAAAACAATGACCCCTGGATTTTCACAACTAACAAATGCTTGCCAGTTTTTTTTTTTTTTTTTTTTTTAATTCCAGTTATATTTGTTTATCGTCTTGTTGATCTTACACAACACCTCACACATTTTAGGAAACGTGCACCTTGATATTTGAATATATAGTTGTTTATGTAGAATGACTTCCCATCAAGGAGAAGAAGCAGCAAGTCAAGAAGAAGAAACTTTCCCGATAGCTGTTCCTATACAGAATCCTCCGGAAAGAACTTCGACTATTCTATCTTCGAGAACATTTATTCAGTTGCGTACTCAATTCGGCTTTGCTGAAGATGATGTCATATTTCCTGGACCGAATGATACTGCTGACAGACCTCCCTATGGTTTTGTCGCGGTTAATCGTCATATGTGCTTAAGTGGGGCGATCCCACCTTTCAATGACTTTCTTCGAATTCTTCTTCTTCGGATGTCAATTTCTCCGTTCCAACTTCATCCTAATGGTTACGCTATCTTGATGGGGTTGGGTGTTTTGTTCAGAAGAAATCTTGACCGACTGCCGAGCTTCGAAGAAATTCGCTACTTATGCTCGTTTGCAAAGAGCAAAGACCATCCTTCTCTTATCATTGTGAGAAGTGCAAGAAACCGCAAGCTCATTCTTGATCTTACTGAAAGTGTCCATGGATTTTTAAACCAATTTTTCTTTGCCCGCAGTCCCCCAGAGTTTTATGCTTCTTGGAGAGTAGGAAGTAAGATCATTTATTTCCGTCTTTCCACTTTCTTTTTTAACTCTTTTCGGGGTCCAAATTGCTGATCTCATTCTTTGCTTTTTTCAGCACTTCCCCTTCCCTCTAGAGATCCGATACATAGGCAGACTTTTGATAGACTGAGCGCTGTAGCCGCAGAAGAGAGAAGTATCAAGTTTCTACTAAGCGACGAATTTCTACATCAATACGGACTTCTCCACCCTTCTCGCTATACTCAGCTTTGTGAAGCTCCGACTGAAGTTCCCGATTCCCCGACTGAAGCATCGGATGCCCCCGTTACTATCGAACAACCCTCATCAAAAGAGTCTAACATCGAAGCTTCATTGGTGAAATGTTCCACCCCTACCGACATTATGGGGTCATCTAGTAAGGCGGCACTTGCCCCGATTGAGGAAGAAGAAGAACCTTCACAGCCTCTCGGGGGATTAGCTGATGTAGGAACTGAGAAAACAAGTCTCACCGAGCATGATGGTGACGATGTTTATGATGGGTTGAGCGACATAATAGTGACCTCACAGGAGCTTTTTAGAGATGACGTGTCTAAAACTATCTCTCCTATAGTTGAGGCGACGTCCCTTCTTCGACTAACACCAACACAAACACCAACTCCTCATACCCAAGCTATCATCACCTCTACACCAATGAGTGGTTTGTAGCTTAATGCGCGTAGCTTGCACATCACACAACACTTAGGATTTTTTGGCGTTTGTTCACATTTAACTTCTTTTCTCCGGAAGTTTCTAAGACTTGCCATTTTTGCCTTTTCAGATTCCTCTATGGGGCGCAGCGGCAGCGGTTCTTATTATAAAGACTTTCGACGCTATGGAGGGCGTGGCAGCTATGATTACAAGCAATACTATACCGATCCCAGAGAGACCAATGAGCAGAGAGCTGCGCGAAAAGCTGAAGAGAGGAGAAGGTATGAAGAACGTCATGAGGGAGCGGGCACACGACATGAATCCTTCCCAAGAGATGATGATTCCCATAAACGTAAAACGCACGATGATAGGGGGAAGAGCCATATTGAGGATTCGAGAAAGCGGACCAAACTTGGCGAGGAGCACGTGCCCGTGACATCTGAGAGACCTGGTGCCTCAGTTTCTATTGACATCCCTTCCAAATCTCCTGCTCTTGAAGGAAGTGCCATCCAAACACTTCTCAACAGGCCTTCATACCATGTTGAAAGGGGCCCCCCGACCTTGCAGAGCCGATTCCCGAATTGGTGTTTGAGGGGGGTACGCTTCGACCTCGATTTGGTCCCCATCGACAAAGAAGCTATGTACAGAAATCTCGATGCTGTCAAGCTTGATATCGATAGAATGTCTGGATGGCAAAAGCTGGTTGATGAACTTCAAAGAGTTAATCGGGCTAACATCGAAGCAATGCTGACCATGGAAAATGACAAATCAGAATGGCAGAAGATTCTTGATCAACACAACGCTGAGATGAAGGAGATAGCCGAATACAATGAAAAACTCGAAGCTGAAGTAAAGCAGCTCAAAGATGATCTTGCCTCTTCTACTAATACTTACACCCAAAGAGAAGAGGTATTGCAAAAACAAGTGCGAGATGCGCACGCCAGCCAGAGGGACGCTGAAGCTAAAGCTGAGAGGTTAGAACAAGCTGTAGAGAACCACCGCACTGATGTCACCCAGTTGCAGAATAAACTGAGCGCCCGGGACATGGAGATAGAAGCGCTAAAAGCCCAACTTGCTCAGACCGAAAAAGATCGAGATGAGGCCATGGCTGGCAAAATTGCAGCCGAAGAAACTGCTCAGACCATGGAAACCGATATCAATTCGACTTTATTCGATTTTTATTTACACTGTGTCTTGGGACGCGGCAGCCTCTCTTTTCTTGGTCCTAAGTATGAAATCACCCTGGCCGAGGTGTGGGAAGCTGCTCTTAACATGTTTAAAGACGCCGGGTATGGCGATGAAGATTTTGAGGCGCGTTACCTGGATGAGGGAGCTCGCGCTGCTCTTGCGAAGGGGCGAGAACAACTTGCCAGGATGAGAACTGGAATGGCGGAAGAGGAACGTTCTGGAAAGGAATTAACGCTTACTTCCTCTGTCCAACCTCCAGTTTCTCCAGTGGTTGACATCACGGGTTCTAGCTCCTCTACTCCGCCTACAACTAAGACAGTAACTGAAACTACAAGTGCACAAGGCGGGGATGAAGGTGGTGAAAGCAACGAAGCACAGCGATATGAAATCAGCCTCAGAGATCCAACTGCCCCAGGTAAACTTGACACCGGACCAGCCCAAGTGGTGAACTGCTCGTTCGCTCCTTGTGAACTTGACGATCTTCTTGATTATTTTTCAAATGTCAATGAATTCCCGACTTTTGATTATTCCTCAAATGTCAATGAATTCCCGGCTTCTGACGAGCCGTCATCCCCTCTCTTTTCGAAAGATACTGATATTTTAAGTTTTTTCTCCTTTGTAGAGAAAGTAACGAGTCAAACTCAAGCTTCTTCTCCCCCGGTGATCCTTCCTCCATCTCTTCAAGTGGCGCCTCCTTCTGCCTCGCAACCTGGGTCACAAGAAGAACAAATAGAGGCTCTCCATGGCCTGGATGATCCCATTGCTTCGCAAGAGCAAAAAGATGAGGGACTTGAGGGAGGTGACATATCTCCGGAGCGGACTCCTTCTGACGATATAACTTTATCTAAACTTGTCACTCCAGGAAGTGAGTCTTCCTCAAAGAGGAGAAGGAAGCAAGGAGCATCAAGGAGGAGAGGGAAGATAATCACTGCCACTGAAGAGGAGCCAGAAGTTAGGCCAGCTGCGCCTACCTCTCCTTCCTCCCTTATACCCACTGGCCGACCTGAAAAGCTGGTCATTCGGTCGGGTAAAGGGTCCAAAGGCAGTAAAAAGAAGTGAAGACTTTAGCTTTTTGTCTTTTGTATGAACTGGCCGAGAGTTGTGCGGGTATCGGCCCCTGCTTTTATTTTGAGAACTTGTATCTGCATTATAGTTGAATAAAATGATTCTTCGTTTGTACAAACTTCTGTTTGAATTTGAGAATGCATTTACTATTTATTTTATTTTTTGCACAAGTTTATTTACACGATATTGCAGCGGGCTTATGGTATGTTGTTTGAGTATTACTTTACTGATGCAACTATACTATTATACCATGTTGCCCCCATACCTTAAACTTGCTGCAATATTTTATACTTTGAGGGGACTTGCACTCTTATTTGTTAAAGAATAATTATTTTATTCTTTAAAGAAAATTTTGGTAGAGTACAACTCCCTTCGTATAAGTTTTTACGCTTTGTCGTTCGAAGAAATCACTTTTTTCGTTTGCTTATGTGCATATTTTATCAAGTGAATTCCTCTATGTGCTAAAGCGGACCTCTGAAGGGTACTTTAACTTCTTTTCCTCTTTTTTTTTTTTTTTTTTACAATCATTTTCCATAGTGGGCAAATTACTCTTCCTTTGAAAGTTAAAGTACGCTTTTGATGAGGATTTTTTTTTATACAAAATTGTACCTCTGAGGAGGGATTTTTCACGTTTCAACACTTAGAAGTTTTATTTCAATCTCGGTGAAACGTGTACCCCCAAAGAGTTGTGCCTTCGAAGAAAGCCTTTTCACGTTTCAACACTTGGAAGTTTTATTTCAATCTCGGTGAAACGTGTGCTTCCAAAGAGGTCTTTTCTTTTTCTTGATTGTGCCTCCGAAGAGGTTCTTATTTTGCTTGTCTTTCAACTCCGGTGAAGTGAAATTCCGAAGAGCGGCTGTTACACTTCAACTCCTGGTGAAATATGCCCCCGAAGAGGTCTTTATTTTATTTGCATTTCAACCTTGGTGAAGTGAAACTCTGAAGAGTAACTACCCCAACTCTTGGTGAAATGTGCCTCCGAAGAGGGCTTTAGTTTTGTTTACATTTCAACTCTGGTGAAGTGAAATCCCGAAGAGCGGTCATAACACTTCAACTCCTGGTGAAATGGGCCTCCGAAGAGGGCTTTTATTTTGTTTACATTTCAACTCCGGTGAAGTGAAATCCCGAAGAGCGGTCATAACACTTCAACTCCTGGTGAAATGGGCCTCCGAAGAGGGCTTTTATTTTGTTTACATTTCAACTCCGGTGAAGTGAAATCCCGAAGAGCGGTCATAACACTTCAACTCCTGGTGAAATGTGCCTCAGAGAGGGTTTTCATCGCCTGGAAGTTACTCTCTCATGGTTGGAGGGTCATGACTCCTCCAATCTTTTTTGTTGAGTAGAGAACTTTCTTTTTTGTGGCGTATGACCCATTAGAGGTCTTTTCTCCTCCGAAGAGTTGCGCCTCCGAAGAGGACTTGTGCTGCTGGTGGTAGCTTTGGTTGTTCCTCTGTTCACTTGCTTATGCCTTTTCAGCGATCCTCTTTTTTTTTTTTCTTTTTTCAAGTTTTCATTCCCCTTTTCTCGCAAGTGGCTTGTTTAATCCAAGGAAGCGTACTTCATTGTCAGGCAAGTTCGTGAGAACGGGCACTAGCTTCCTAATTGGATGTTTGTTCGTTCAAACAATCTCAATTTATTAACAAGGGCTCGTTTCTATCGAAATCATAAGCCGTTCAATTGAAGCATTTCCTATCTAGGATTTGAATTCGGGGCCTTTATGACTTGAAATTTGTTTGCTGAATGATGGTGAGAATCACTCGGTCTTATTATGCGCAAGTTTCATTTCCATTGTCTGCAAAAATTTAAATTGACATTTCAGCAATACATTTTATGTATTTTTATATCGAAAACAAAGCAAACATATAATGATAATAAGGAACACAAGATTTATAGTGGTTCGGCCATGAAATTGGGCCTACATCCACTTTATATTCTTTCATTATTTACTTGCATCAGTTTCACAATTGCTTTCAATTACAAGAATCATACATTCATAATTCTTTTTACAATGTTTCAACAAAATTTTCAAGTAAAGTATGGACGCAAGTGGTTGCTGTTCCATGCCCTTGGAATTTGATCTCCATCAACAGTGGTGAGCTTGAATGTGCCGTCGAGAAGCTTCTGACCTATTACATATGGTCCTTCCCAATTTGGTCCAAACACACCTGTCGCGGTCATAATTCTTTTCAGGACTAGATCTCCAATTTCAAAGCTGCGTTGACGAACTTTGGAATTGAAATGTCTGGCTATCCTTTGCTGATGAGCTGCAACTCTGAGGTTAGCTTCATCTCTTTTTTCATCAAGGAGATCCAGCGCTTCAAGTTGCAGCTTTTCATTTTCTGCTTGATTGAAATGGATTCTTCTGTGTGAAGGGACCTCTGTTTCAACCGGGATCATTGCTTCCGATCCGTATGCTAACGAAAAAGGAGTATGCCCAGTTGCAGTTTTGTGAGTAGTTCTGTATGTCCATAGTGCAAGTGGTAGTTTATCGACCCAACCACCTTTTGCTCTTTCGAGTTGCTTTTTGATGGTTGATTTGATGATCTTGTTCACTGCTTCCACTTGCCCGTTTGCCTGCGGATGAGCTACTGCCGAAAAGCTTTTCTGGATTTTGAATCGTTTGCAAAAATCCTGGAATTCCTCACTTTCAAACTGAGTACCATTGTCTGTGATTATTTTCTGAGGCACACCGTATCTGCAAATGATATTCTTGGTCACAAAGCTTATCATTTTCTTAGAAGTGATAATAGCCAATGGTTCAGCTTCAGCCCACTTAGTAAAATAATCAACCGCAACAATAGCATATTTAATCCCTGATTTAGCAGTTGGTAGCGGCCCAATGAGATCCATTCCCCAAATTGCAAATGGCCATGGACTGATCATCTGTGTGAGTTCGGTAGAAGGTGCTCTAGGAATTTTGGCATATCTTTGGCACTTGTCACATTTTCGGGAGTAATCTGCGGCATCCCGATTAATTTCTGGCCAAAAATATCCGTATCGGAGAATTTTCTTTGCTAATGTTTGACCACCTGAATGATCACCGCATTCTCCTCCATGCACTTCAGTTAGGATTGTTTTGGACTCTTCCCGGGATACACATCGAAGCAATGGCATTGAGAATCCTCGTCTGTATAATTGACCATCCTGGATTATATATCGAGAAGCTTTTCTCAGTAGCTTTTGTCGTTCTTTAGAGTTTCCTGGTAAAGAGCCATTGAGTAGATACTTTGTTATTGGAGTCATCCATGATTCTTGCTCTTGCGACATACTCATAACCCAATCGATATCCATTTCATCAATGCTTGGATTTGACAAAACTTCCACTGGAACTAACCCTAAGGATTGGGTTTCGCCAGAACTTGAGTATTTTGCGAGAGAATCTGCTTTCATGTTTTCTTCTCGTGGAATATGACTTATCGTGTAATGGTCGAATTCACATAAAAGTTCCCAAGCCTTTGACACATAAGCGGGCAGATTTCCTCCTTTCGTTTGAAACTCCTTCTTGACTTGGCATACTATAAGCTGAGAATCACTGAAGATCTGTAACGCTCGAATGTTTAGTTCTTTAGCAATTTTTAAACCAGCGATCAGAGCTTCATATTCTGCTTCATTGTTTGTTGAAGGAAATTCTAATCTCAGCGCATAGCATAATGACCGGCCTTCAGGAGTTTCAAGAACAATTCCAGCACCTGAACAGTAATCATTTCTTGCGCCATCTACAAATAACTTCCATTGGGTTGGGGAGTCCTCGATTGTTTCTTCCTCGCTGTTACCCCTGTCTGTAAATTCTGCAATAAAATCTGCCAAAGCTTGTCCGTTGATCGCTTTTCTAGGATGATAAGTGATGTCATATTGGCTCAATTCAATATTCCACTTTAAAAGGCGGCCCGAAGTCTCAGGGCGAAACAAGACTTGCTTTAAAGGTTGATCAGTGAGGACTTTGATAGGATGAGCCTGGAAATATTGCCTCAACTTTCTTGAGGCAATCAATAGACAATAGGCGAGTTTTTCCAACTTGGAGTAATTCATTTCTGCCCCAGTGAGTCTTTTGCTGATATAGTAAACTGGATGTTGAATCCTTTTGTCTTCCCGTACCAGCGCTGCACTTAAAGCATGAGATGAAACTGCCAAGTATATAAGAAGATCCTCGCCATCGCCGGGCCTAGAAAGTATTGGAGGCGTTTCCATATGTTGAATCAATTCTTCAAAGGCTTTCTGGCATTCGGGAGTCCAGTCAAAGTTTTTCTTTCCTTTCTTTAGAGCGTCGAAGAATGGAATGCATTTATCAGTAGCTTTGGATATGAACCGACTTAAGGCGGCAATTTTTCCATTGAGACTTTGCAATTCCCTCTTTGTTTTAGGAGCTTTGACTTCTTTTAAAGCAGTGATTTGAGCTGGACTAGCTTCAATGCCCCTAGCGCTCACGATGAAACCCAAGAACTTTCCAGATTCTACCCCGAAAGAACATTTTAAAGGGTTAAGCTTCATTCCGTAACTTCGGAGGATTGCGAACATTTCTGCTAAGTGTTCGATGTGATCCACTGCTTTCTTAGATTTTACTAGCATGTCATCAACGTAAACTTCCATAGTCTTTCCCAACTGCGGTTTGAACATAGCATTGACCAGTCTTTGGTATGTTGCCCCCGCATTCTTCAACCCAAAGGGCATAACTCTGTAACAGTAAAGACCGACATCGGTGATAAAGCTTGTGTCCTCCTGATCTGGCTCATGCATCATGATCTGATTATATCCGGAGTAGGCATCCATAAAAGACAACAATTCATGACCCGCTGTTCCATCTACCAGTTGATCGATCCTGGGTAATGGGAAGCTGTCTTTGGGACAGGCCTTGTTTAGATCTGAAAAGTCGATGCACACTCTCCATTTACCATTGGCCTTCTTAACCATTACTGGATTTGAAACCCAATTTGGATAGGTAGATTCTCTGATGAAATTATTCTCCATGAGCCGGTCAACTTCCTCTTTCAATGCCGTCGACCTTTCTGGACCTTGGATTCTTCTTTTCTGCTTTACTGGTGTGAACTTTGGGTCAATATTCAGAGCATGTACCGCAACTTCTGGGGATATTCCGCACATATCGGCATGGGTCCAAGCGAAAACATCCAGGTTTGCTTTCAAAAAAGATATCAAGGCATTCTGAACTGACACATTAAGTTGTGAACCCACATTCAGCATCTTGTTTGGGTCCTTCAGATCAACGGGCACCGGTATCGTTGTTTCTGCTGGTACCACCCTACTCTCCCCCGCACTGGCCTTTCTAGGATCCATCACTTTTCGTGCCCCGCTATGCTCGCCAGTGCAGGGTCCGCCCTGTAGTTGCTATAGGGTTGGTGTTTTGATGCGGATTGGGATTGCCGCATCTTTTCCCATTTCTCTCTTCCTTGTTTCTCGCAGTTCTGTCATATAGCATTCTCGTCCAGCATTCTGGTCTCCTTTAATAACTCCTACTCCATTGTCGGTAGGGAATTTAATAGTAAGACACCATGGGGCAAGGACAGCTTTGAATGCTGCAAGAGTAGGACGACCAAAGAAAGCATTATAAGCAGAAAATTCATCTACTATCACAAAAGTCTGCTTGCGAACTACTTTTCTTTCTCCTTCTCCGAGTTCCACTAGCAAGTCAATGGTTCCTACTGGTTGCTTTGGCTCCCCGGCGAAGCCAGCAATTTTTTGCGATGATGCCTGCACTTCAACCATAGGAATCTTCATCTGGTCGAAGGTTTTCTTAAAGAGGATATTACAGGATGCGCCGTTGTCGATAAGAATCCTTCTGACGATGGCTGGCCCAATGCCGGCCGAGATGACCAAAGGATCCAAGGTTGGGGCTTCAATACCGATGGAATCCCTGGCTTTGAATACAATGTCATCGTTGAATGTCTTTCGTTGCTTCAAAGGCGTAGTGTCCTCTAGAACAAAAACATTTTCTTCCTCCGGTGCATATTTCAGGGCCCGGGAATACCTTTCCATCTCACCCCAGCTTTTGCCCGCTGGGTGAGGTCCGCCTGTAATGTTATTGATAACAGGCCTTCCAGACTCAAAACCTGCGTCTTTGCCATTAGTCCCAGATTGATGAGCAGGAGTTTGCTGCCCCTGGTTCGACGAAGCAGGATTATTATTATCATTCTTCTTCACAAATTGTTGTAGTTTATTTTCCCTTAACAATTCTTCAATTAGATTCTTCAATTGACGGCAGTCATCAGTATCATGACCGGGCTGATTATGGAAGCGACAGAACCTCCCGCTTTGCACAGCTTTTTTCCCGGTTCTCAAGACTGGGGGTTTAGGATAATTGACAGAATCTTTGGTAGCCAGGTAGATTCGTTCTGGAGTATCTGACAAAGGTGTGTACTCTGAAGGCTTGAAGGATCTATGCTTCTTCTGATTATTCTGTTGTTTTCCATTATTGTTCTCCCTCTTCTGTCCCACAGACTCATTTTTGCGTGGAGCATTGGCGTTAGCTTCAACCTTTTCCAATGCTGCTTTTGTCGATACAGGGCGACTCTCCAGACGCATGAACTCGTCTGCTTTTTTGTAGAATTTTTCGAGAGAGCTTGGTTCCTTCATATTCAACCATCTTCCAAACTCACTAGATTTATCTATGGCCCTCATCAAATAGGTCAAGACCATGCGAGGTTCCGCATTATCAACCTCAGCTAACGCTATATTGAAGCGATTTAAGAAAGACTTGATAGTTTCCCCCGGATTCTGCTCCAAACCGGATAACGACATGATGTCTTTTGCCTTTGAAGCATATAGCCTAAATTGCTCTTTAAATTTCCTGGTTAGGTCTGAAAACTGATCGATGGACCGGACAGGTAGCTTTGTGAACCAAAGCAGAGCTACGCCTTCCAAATATACGGGGAAGTATCTGCATTTTACTTCATCTGAGGCTCGGGCACCCGTCATATGCCAATCATATTTATACAGAAATTCGTTTGGATCACTTGTCCCCCTATAAGCTGGGATAGTTGGAGGAGCAAATTTTCGTGGGAATTCAGCCTTTAGAATTTTTTCAGTAAATGGAGTCTTGCTCGGAGCAAAGCCCCATTCTTTCTCATCTTCGACTCTTTGCATGCTCTCCTTCATAATTTGGCGAACCATTCCGGAGAGATATTCTTCATCATTACGAGCCCTAGATCCGCCTACCTCAGGAAGTATTTGCTCAGCGGGGTTAGTATCCCTTTCGGAAACATTCCTTTCTTCAGTTTCATGAATATTACCAGCGAAATTCCTTTCATTAGCTGTTGATTGACGGTTTGCCCCGAGCAAATCGTTCAACTTATTCAGGATTAAGGCATTTTGGGCATTCTGGGCTTCCATTTGCACATTTTGAGCATGTATCTGTCTGTTCAACCCCAAAATTGCGGCATCCAACTCTGCTTTCGTAACCCCGACAGTTGGAGTGGCTTGATTTGGTGTTGGGGAAGCGGAGGTTCCCTCTTGAATGTTTGCAGATCTCATAGATTTACTTTTCCTTCCAGGAGCCATGATTTCGGATAGACTTCTGGTTCTTAAAGAAACTTTTCCTACAAATCTTTCTGAAGCAATGATGATAGATGTCCTGAGTTCACCTTCTCAGTGAAAGCACCAAAATGTTAACGCTCAAATTTAAACGCTAACACCCTGGTGTATAGGATGTGATTGTGAAAGCACCACCCGTTCGTACGGGAAACAGAAATAAGCAGAAAGTATGCAGAAAAACAGTAAGAGACACAGTATTTATAGTGGTTCGGCTTATAATCCAGCCTACGTCCACTTTAATCTTTTTATCACTAGTTTGATTGCAATCCTTTACAAAATCTTTCAATTACAACACACTTCAAGTGATGGGATATGTAAAACAAGTAGCTCAAGCTTTGATGTTAACAATCATCTTCAAATCCATGGTGAATGTAGATGATTTCTTCATGGAGTTCTTTTAGAAGTTTGTTGGATCCCAAAAGCTTTGAAGTAGTCTGGAATTCGGCAGAGTAATGGCGCCTGAAATTGATCAACCAAAAGTCCTTTGAATGTTGGAGGTAGGTTGGTATTTATAGGCAAAGATTTTGGACCTAAACTCGGTCTTAACTCCTCGCCGATCTAGTTAAGTCGCGGCCGACTTATAGGAGCTCTGATATGGTCAAGCTGTGTTGATCCTTCTTCGCTGAATTTGCACAAGTCCTAAGTCGTCTCCGACTTAGACTAAGTCGCCTCTGGTCTAACGCGCTACGCCTTAAATGGTTGAACCGCTTCTCCCTTCATCTCTCTGGATCGGTCGCGATTCATCGTAGTTAGGTCGGCACCATGTGAGGCATTGGGTCGGCAACCATGCTAAGTCGGACCCCTTTCTAATTAGCTAGGTCGGCCACCCTCTAATTAGTTAGGTCGGTTATTTCTTTAAGTCCTGAGCTATTTTAGGTCGGTCATTCTTGTTAACACATTAGGTCGGCATAGCCCTAGGTCGGCGTAGCCTTTAAAGCATTAGGTCGGTAAGCATGTTAAGTCCTTAAGTCGGATCGAATTAGGTCGGCAGCTTCATTAGGCAGTTAGGTCGGCGTCATCTCCACACACTAGACCTGCTGAGTCGTAACCGAGATAGGGTTAACAGACCCCGATTCTGAATTTGGCAATTGGCTAGCTGGGAAACCACCTGCGTCATTGGACCATTTCCATGCCAAAGCAGCTCAATTCCTGAGACGGGAAGACGCGAAACAGTCTAGGAAGCAAACTGACGTAGGATCAAATGCGGGAGGAACCCAAAGCAATGTTGCAATAAAACAATCCGGTGAGAGCTCCGGAAAAGTTCAGTTGAACATTAAAAATAAACAAGCTCGGCGAAGAGAGAGCGTGAATCTACTTAAAAAACAAGATCAAAATCGCGGTCCGCAACGCAAAAATCCAAAGTTCGACAGTTATACTCCTTTGAATATTTCATTGGAGGACTTGTATTTGCGGACCCGTAATGCGATTCAATATGAAAAACCTGCTCCAAGACCGTCATCGGAGAGGCAAATCCAGACGGGAAAATTTTGCAGGTTCCATGAAGGCTACGGGCACGATACGAACGAGTGTCGTCACCTACAGGATCTTGTTGAAAAACTGGTCAGGGAAGGGAAACTGGAACAGTTTGTGCGGACACCGCAGCCCAGAGATGCGGGTCCATCCAATCCAATCAATGAACCCAGTCGACCGAGGCAGGAGGACTCGACTTGTCCCCGTGGGAGATTGGTGATAAACGCCATCAGTGGCGGGCCTACTCATTTAGAAGCCTGGAACGACGAAGAACCTCGTCACTGTCACACATGACAGGCTCCTTCAATTCATGAATACTTTACAATTTCTTTTATGTTCTGAATTTTGAATTTGTAATAAGGCACTGACTTTGCCACATTTTCTCATTTCAGCAAATAAAATGCTATCTCTTCAAGCTAAAGCTGTGATTCATCGAATACAACATTCAACAATCACGACACACGAAGAGCTAAGTTCCATCGAACAATGGGATTTATTCAAATAGCGAGTGACTGCGTTACAACCGGCCACTCACTAAGTGAAACCCCAGCTCGGGGGCAAGCCAACACATCGAAGGCTGAACTGGACCAACACACGACAGTCCATTCCATAATTCGTTCCCGGAGTGCGAACGGACTCCAAATTCCCGGAGCGTGAATTGGAGTATAAACATTCCATAATTCGTTCCCGGAGTGCGAACGGACTCCAACTTACCACAGCGTGAATTGGGGTATAAACATTCCATAATTAGTTCCCGGAGTGCGAACAGACTCCAAATTCCCGGAGCGCGAATTGGAGTATAAACATTCAATAATTCGTTCCCAGAGTGCGAACGGACTCCAAATTCCCGGAGAGCGAATTGGAGTATAAACATTCAATAATTCGTTCCTAGAGTGCGAACGGACTCCAAATTCCCGGAGCGCGAATTGGAGTATAAACATTCCATAATTCGTTCCCGGAGTGCGAACGGACTCCAACTTCCCACAGCGTGAATTGGAGTATAAACATTCCATAATTCGTTCCCGGAGTGCGAACAGACTCCAAATTCCCGGAGCGCGAATTGGAGTATAAACATTCAATAATTCGTTCCCAGAGTGCGAACGGACTCCAAATTCCCGGAGCGCGAATTGGAGTATAAACATTCCATAATTCGTTCCCGGAGTGCGAACGGACTCCAACTTCCCACAGCGTGAATTGGAGTATAAACATTCCATAATTCGTTCCCGGAGTGCGAACAGACTCCAAATTCCCGGAGCGCGAATTGGAGTATAAACATTCAATAATTCGTTCCTAGAGTGCGAACGGACTCCAAATTCCCAGAGCGCGAATTGGAGTATAAACATTCAATAATTCGTTCCCAGAGTGCGAACGGACTCCAAATTCCCGGAGCGCGAATTGGAGTATAAACATTCCATAATTCGTTCCCGGAGTGCGAACGGACTCCAACTTCCCACAGCGTGAATTGGAGTATAAACATTCCATAATTCGTTCCCGGAGTGCGAACGGACTCCAACTTCCCACAGCGTGAATTGGAGCATAAACACTTAACAATTCGTTCCTAGAGCGCGAACGGGCTCCAAATTCCGACAGCGCGACTTGGAGTATAAACATTTAATAATTCGTTCCCACTGCGCGAACCAACCCATCAATGCGGACTCCAAATTCCCAGAGTGTGAATTGGAGTATAAACATCAATTCGAAGTTCCCGGAGTGCGAACCGAAGTATCAACACCAACTCCATGATCCCCAAAGCATGAATTGGGGGATGAACATAAGTTACGGGTTCCCGGAGCACGAACCGAAGCATCTGTGCAAACTCCAGATTCACGAAGTGCGAGTTGGAGTATAAATGTCAATTCCGGGTTCCTAAAGTACGAACCCAAACATACATGTTTTATCCAAGTTCCCGGCGTGTGAATTGGAGCACCAACACCAAGTCAAAGTTCCCGTAGTGCAAACTAAAGCGTTAATACTAACTCCGAGTTAGTAGAGTGCAATTTGGAATGTGAACACCATTCCCAAGTTCCCGGAGCGCGAACCACGTTACAAGCATCAATAACACTCGAACTCCTGGAATGCAAACCAGGTTATCGATCTCAAACTATCCTAAGTCCCCGGAAGGCGGACGTGTGCTCAAGACTTGCAACAAGTGCGATCAACCATCATAAATACAAGTGTTGTTCCCCAAAACTGGGGGGCACGAAAGCTAAATATTAATCACAAACCGAAGTGATGCAACGTCCGAAGTTCAACTCATTCATCAATCACGACGTGTGACCAAGATCTTCAGACTTGGAAAATGAGACGAACTCTACTTAAACGATAAAAACACCACAAGTACACCGGACCGAAAACAAGACACTGCAAGTACTTAAGCACAAATGAAACAAGAGTTGAAACAAAGAAATAAAATTTTATTTCAACTAACTTAAAACAAGGACTTACACGCAGATAAGTTCTTCCAAAAAAGAATGCCAACTAGCAGGGGCCGAACCTGCATCTATACACGACCTACTGACAAGAAACAAGACAAGTACCTATCTACCAAAACATCTACTTAAGAAGATGATTTATTTCTTCTTTTTCCTTCTTACTAGTGGTACATCATCAGTGTCACTAGGGATAGAGATTCTACGTTTTGAATGTCTCCTCTCCGGCAGTGGCTCTTCGACTGGAGGCATGATGTCAATATCCTCCTCGGAGCTTGAATCTACCGGGGGCTTCTCGCCGACGGAGTAGGGGGGACTGGATCCGCAACGGAAATTGAGACAGTGCCACCCGATGGCGCTACCGTAGCAGGTGCTGGACTCTGCGCCGCCGTGCTGCCGCCGACGTCACCGCTCTGCCCCGCAGCCTCTATTTCGGCATTGATCTCAGCCAAAATTTCCTCATCTCGAGTCGCTTGGGTCTGGCTGGGGGCTTCCGCAGTTTGCATTGAAGAACTTGAGGACGGCGGGAGGCTACTAACGATGATAAATGGCAAGTCAGAGAAACAACCACCCTGCTCACCGAGCAGTTCGCTCACCATTTGTTCATCAGCAGATAAGGATCCCCCCTGCGTCGCCTCAGCAGATACCGCGGTTACAACAGTAGTCTCGGTAGCGATGGCCTTATCTCCTCTGCTCGATTCTTCAGCCACGACAGTCGGCACAACTCCAGTCACTAGGCAAAAAATAAGAAGTTATTAAAAAACTGCTACAAAACAAACACTCTATCCAGAATACGCTTGAGATAACTTCGGAATACCTTCCCCAGTTTGGCTCGCAGACGGCTGAACGGCCTCGGAAGTACGCTCATGAATAGGAGATAAGCGCGGTTGTTCCGGGTCGTAAGCAGGAACAGGTTGCAAACTGACCACAGATACAGGCACCGACGAAGATGGTGTGGTGACTTCGATAACAACAGAATGGCGCTCAACGCCTGACCCCTCTCCGACTTCCAGGGAGCGACCACCAATCATTTCCTTCTCATGAGCGATGATAGCGTCATGAAGAACCTTCTTCTCATCGTCTGTGAGCAGCCGATTCTCAAGTTCGAATCGATCGACCGCTTCACCTGGGTGCGCTTCCTCTTCCTCCTCAACCAATCGGTCCCAGGCGCTACGAAGGTGAACTGGATAATCTTGAAGCCAGGCCAAGTTTCGGTGCTTCAACACATTGGCGTTGTAAGTTATGAGCAAATCTTCGATATCGGCCTCTAGCCTGGCCTCTGCATGTTGAACCTTCTCCTCCACCTCTGCTTCGACCGCCTGAACTTTGGCCACGACCGCATCTCTCTCAGTGCGGAGCACTACGGCTTGCTCGCAGGCCTCTTGCGTCGTGTTATGCGCGTCATCTCTATCTTTAATAATCTCGGCAAATTTAGCCTTGAGCTCATTAAGTTCTTTTAACGCCGCATCCCGCTCAGCAGTGACGACAGTATTCCGGTGGCCCATGTCTTCCACCGTAACATAGTGCTCCTTTTTCATTCTATCCATGGCTGCTTGAGCTTCGTCAACCTTTGTAAGAGCCTCCATCTCCGACTTTCGAGACGATTCAGCCTCAGTATTCAGCACTTGTATGATGCGGTCTCTTTGAGCCAGCTCGGTCTGAAGCTTTTCAATGGTAGCAGCTCGTTCGAAGGCCAACGTCGATGCCTTATCGGCCGCCCTATACCACGCCTTGTATTGGGAGTAGAAGTCATGCACATAGTCGAGCGCTAACCGCTCAGCCTCCGGCGGGACTCTTTTCAGGTTCGGGGGAAAGACGTAGTTGTCGAAGCAGATATTCGGGAACTCCCTTTTTAGTTGCGCAAGTCTAATTGCCCCTTCTCCCGAGATCTCTATAGGAGGCTGCTCTGCGACTATCGGGGTCATCGCCTCGGATCGGGAAGCTTGAGAAACCGACGTATATCGAGAAGACTCGGAAGGATGAGGGACATGAGCAGGAGGTTGTACGGGATCTCTGGAAAGAGGAGGAGTACGCGACCGCGATCGACGCTTATAACCCCTGTCCGTGTCATATCTCTCGTGACTAGAATACCCAGAATGTCCCTGGTCATAATACCCAGGACGCCCCTGATCATAACCTCTACCCCCTTCACGTCTACGCGAATCGTAATATGAAGGCTTACGGGCGTGTCGAAGACTCCCAAGCATCGAACCTCGCTTAGACATGATATCTACGAAGCAAAATAAAATAGAATTAATCACCTTTCAAAACAGATAGTTTTCAGTCAAAGGTTATGCAGTGTCGTGAAATGTGTATGAATATGCATTCCCCCCGACCAACCGGAAGTGTCGACCTCGCTAGTAATAAGAGGCTCGTTCAATTCTAAGGTGCGATGGAATTCCTCCAACCCGGCATCATGTTGAAAAGACACATCGTTCGGGATTGGAAGATCGGCAAGCCCTTCAAAAAGATTTTCAGTTCTCGGAGGAGACGTCTCCGAGATTCTAACTCCAGGAGCAGAACGGGCCGTGACGACCGATTTCCATCTCCCCTTCTTACTTGACTTAACCATGGCGGCCTTGCCTTTTCTCTGCTCCGCGACATCCGGAGCTGCGTCAGTAGGCCCGGTCAGCGGCTCATCATCAGTGTGGGTTCTTTCAGAGTCCGCTTCCTCAACTGTGGTAACTCTGGGTTTCTTGTGCTTGACTCGTTTCTTCGAGACGACCCATAGTGCCACTTCAAAGCTTATGCTCTGCCCTTGTTCGATCAAACCGCAGGCCCGGAGATTCCTATCCGTCAATAACACATCGATATCCCTATCTCCATCCGGGACTTCTCGAAGCACTCGCACCATCTCCCTAAAGTGCTCGCCTTCAGGTCGCTGAATCACCGCTGCAAAAAAGGATAAAACATGTATTCCACTTCGACTGCGATTGCCATAGTAATTATTTACGAACTCAACTATACTCGCATCTGAATAGCCATCGTCGGGCGAATCCAGGAGGACATCTGACATAAAACCATTCTGTCCTATAATAGCTCAACCTGGTCCAAGACCCGGTAACCACTTGGCAGTTTCTCACCGCTTCTAGGAATGTGAAGGAGGGATAATCACCTCGAGTTTAGAAATTGAACAAGTATCTGATCTCAATTGGGAGCGGTGGTCGATGGAGATATTCCATAAATGCGATGAACACGCTATTGATCGACGCATATCCGTTCGGGTGCAGCTGAGATGGGGCGATCCTCAAGAACGACAATACTTCCCTTATGTACTCGTTGAATGGAGGAAGTGTCCCGGCCGCGCACGCGTGGCGGTTAAATGCCGTATATCCCTCCGGTGGATTATGCGGTCTATCATTCGGCCCCGGCAGTAGCACATCATCCAGCGACAGGCCATGTCTCAAACATATTCTCCCCAACATGTCTTCAGAGATATTGGACGGAACGAAATCTGATGGATTAGCAATGAACGACGCATCGGGAAGTTCATCTGGAGCTGGACCAATAATCTCAGGATCAATATCCGGAATCTCTAGCCTCGGAGAGACTGCAATTTGAGTCTCCTGCTGCTGTGAACTTGACGGTTCCATAACTAGCTAACTCACGAGAAACCATCGTTAGACGACAAAAACCCGTGCGTCCCCCAGTGTAACGTGTATGAGTGTGTGTTGTGCAGTGACATGCATTACTTGAATAAATGTTGCAGAGTTAAAGAAATATGCAAACGACAAGGTTACGGAGTCCAGCTATAATGACCGTCATCGCTGACCGTCGTCACCAGTCCGTTTCCATGATGGAAGTTGGTTCGGGTAGAAGTTGTTATAGTTCCATCGACGAGCTTCAAAAGGTGTTCATGTATGCAGTTTAATATTCAAGTCCAAATATGCAGGAATGAAGCTCGTCGGAGTTATGCTTGGAGAATTTCAAATTTTGGTATCCATCATGTAGGGTTCGAAACCATCACCAGGACTTCTTTCGAACCCATCCTAACGTCGCTTCGAACCCATGCGTTCGAACCCATCCTGACGTCGCTTCGAACCCATGCGTTCGAACCCATCCAGACGTCGCTTCGAACCCATGCGTTCGAACCCATCCTGGCGCGCTTCGAACCGATAAACAGATGACTAGTTCGAACCGATGAGAAAACCTCAACTCCGCATCACTCACATTCGAACCGATCCACTTCGTATCGATACGAAGTTGTGGACTTCGAAACGATAGCCTATGGGTTCGAACCCATCGGTTCGAATGGACCCCTCGAATCCCTTGATCGATGCGAACTACACATCCCAGCAAGGACATTCCAAGGATCGATTCGAAATCTAGTAAGAAGACGCCACCGTCATCGATTCGAACTCGAGCCTACGTATCGGTTCGAATCCCTCCCAAAACAGATCTGGTTTTGCCAATCTCAAAGCTACGCAATCGATAAAAAGAAACAGGTTCGAAATGACTTTGCTGTTTGAATCCGAGGCTAGTTACCTAGTTTGGATGATGAATTCAAGGAATAGAAGATTCGAATCTTGAACGGTTCGAAAGAGCGACACTGTGTTTTCTCTTTTGGAGCTCTGAGACGATGAAGAGCACAGTAACAAGCAGGCAACAGTAAAGGTGAAAAGTGAAAAAATGTCGTGGTCTTTGCTATTTATATGGGGGGTTGGAGATGACTGGGTCGATTCGCGTGCCGGTGAACTTGACCGATTACAACAGGTCAGAATGCAGAAACGATTCGAAATCCACTTTCGAACCCATACGCTTGAGGCTCCATCGTGTGAAGCACACGGACCACTGCCACGAACGAAAGTCTCGAAACCATCCCTTCACATCGGTTCGAATGTCAATTTCGAACCCATCACTACACAAGTGTACTCCATCCCTTCACATCGGTTCGAATGTCAATTTCGAACCCATCATTACACAAGTGTACTCCACCCTTTCAGATCGATTCGAATGTCAATTTCGAATCCATCATGGCAGCGAGCGTACCGCGTCCATACAAACGTGGGTTTCGAACCCATCAATGCTCGAATGCATCGGTTCGAAACATCACGCTCGCGCAATATAAATTCGATTCCTTTAACCTACTACATCGGTTCAGGAGAGGATCGATACGAAGGAACCTTTCAAGACAACCACCAAGCGTTGTCTCAATTCAAATTTCAAAATTGGTTCAGGAGAGAATCAATACGAAATTCTATAGCAAACCAAACTGACAACAACTCGTGGACGCACGATGTTAACAAGGGTCAAATTAACATATGCGCATACATGTTGAACTAACGTTTGATTTTGAATATTCACAGGGATCAAACACTCATCCTGTTACAAATGCGACAGCCAACGGCTAAGCACTATTATACAGCAATCAATCATATCAGCACAAGGTTACAGCAGTACAACATACGAGTTACGACAAAAAAGAGAGCAATGATTGTTCAGAGAGAGATTGCAGCAATTCAAAGCACGTCATGTTCCCACAAGACGTACTTTGGGGGGCAAAATGTTATCCCGCTTTTTGGCAAAGCCGCGATACCAAAAGATTGATCGAAAGCGAAGGACAGTTCGCCTCAGAGGTTGATCGTACTTCCTTTCGCCATGGATATCACTGAATTTTATCCGAGTCCAGATTGAGCTACAGTTGATAGGACACGGCAAGAAAGACCACAGGAGTCAGCATTTCAAATTTCAAGTCAATCCAAGGTCGTATGCTCAAATTATGATGGATTCAAGTTGAGAGAAATGAACCTTGCTCGGTTCGAACCCATCACCTCGAATCCAACCGGAACCTTCCCTAGTTCGAACCCAAGAAGCTTGGCCATGCTTCGAATCCATCCGAGCAGGCACCGTGTTCGAATCCATAGCACAGTCACGCCACCTTCGAACCCATCAGGTTCGACTCCATCTAGTTCGAAACCATCCCATGGTCTACCTTCGTACCCATCAAGAGAAAGTGCTACGAATCAACAAATGTTCGAACCCAGCATTCCTACCTTCGAATCCATCCTCCCGAAGCCATGCTTCGAACCCATCACAGAGGCCTTCTTCGAACCCATCTGTGATACCTCCTTCGAACCCATCTGTGATACCATCTTCGAACCCATCCTGAGTAACTTCGTTCGAACCCACTGGGTCAACCAGCCACGATGACGTGTCTTCCATCAGTTCGAATGCGCCGAGATACATGGAGTCGAAGCGGTCAACACGGAGTGAAGTCCGGATCGATTCGAAGTTTGCGCTCCACGTCACCATGAAGCCGCGTGCCATGATGGATTCGAAACCATCGTTTCGAATACATGGGTTCGAACCAGACAGCTATGCCCAAGACCCAATTTCGAATCCAAGATATCTCATAACCTATTGATCCAAATGCCACGAAATTTTCACTGAAGCTTGTGCACATGTTGAAGAATGTCCACGCCAAATTTCACCTCAATTGGATGAATTCTTGATCGGTTCGAATGGAGTTCGAACCGATGCCAAAGTGGGCCCAAACTTCCTGAGACCGTGCATGTGGGCCCCCTCACGTGCCAGACGTGGTCTCCCGAGTTTTCAGCTATTTATAGGCATCCTACGCCTATAAATAGAGCCCCAGGGCCAACAGAAAAGGGATCTTCTGACTCTGAGACGCCGAGACTCTGCCGGATCAAGATCTCCATCATCCTATATCATAACTTGATTGTTGATTTCGAATTTCCAGTTGTAACTTGCTGTTGATCGCTGTAACAACTTGTAATCATTGAAAGAGAATCAATAAAACATCAAAAAACTTCACAGTGGACGTAGGCAACACGCTGAACCACTATAAATCGCTTGTCTACGCATTTACTTTACTGTTGATTGGAGTTTTTGTTAGATAATATCTGTTTTGAACTTGCATTCTTAACTATTATCTCTTCAACGACTCCCGAAGAGTGTTGTGCCCAATTTTGACACAAACATAAATAAATGAGTTTCTTCCTTTTCTTTTATAGAAAAACAAGACAAAACAATTTATAAATAAAAGCTTTATTCAAATATTTTTATATATTTATTCTATTACATTTTCAAAACATTAAATCCAAATTTTAAATTAAGTTATCAAACCAAATTTTAAAAATCAAGTTATATATAAATGCATATATAAATTTTATTGAGATTTAAAATAACAAAACCTATTTTTTTTATAAAAAAATCTATTTATGTTTATAAGAACTAAGTATTATCATTATTATTATTATTTGAAAATAACAAGTTAAACAATATTTAAAAAGAGATTATAATTTACTTCTATTACTTAATAAATTAAGATCATATGAAATTTGTATTTTAACTCTTATACAAAATTTTAAGTAGTATAAAATAAAACTTAGCTTCTATATTCATCTATTTTAAATTCATATTTTTAAGCTAAATAAAATTTCAAAACAAATAAGATTTATCATAGTATAAACCATAACATTATTTATTAAATTGCTTTGAAAAGTCAATTCTTAAATTTAAATCAAATTTCCAATTCATCAAATATAAATTAGAGCTAGAAAATTTATTCATTTACTAAATTCAAAATCAAAGTTTATCAACTTACAATATATACAAATATATATTATAAACAGAAAATAATTTATTTATTTAAAAAGATAAAATCTTTCAATTTAAATATTTATAAAAAATGATTATTAAATCAAATTCCAAATTTGTTATTAAAATTATCGAATCAGATTAAATTTATAACACAGATTATTAAATTTATATTTCCCAATTTCCGGGATATCACAAATCTTTTGATAAAATGTATGTTTATAGAAGTGGTATTTAATTAGGTTTTTTTATATGTAAACGGTTATTTTATAAAGAAAGTTCTTTCTTTATAAGGTATATGAATAAAATATTTAAAGAAATTTTGGAGTAGACTGGTGTTAATCTGTCCATTGAATGCTTTAGGAATTATGGTCAATGCATTTGTCCAAAATTATAGATAGGAGTTCCTAAACACTAGGACAAGACATATGGATACATTGTTTTGTAAAGATATCAAAAGTTTGAAAAGATTAAAAGGTTTTGAAAAGATTTGAGTGTTGAAGGGATTAAATGTTCTGAACAATATCAAAACAATATTTTTGAGAAAGGTTAATTATTTTGAAAAATGGATGTTTTAAGGACAATATTTGTGATAATTACGGAAAATTATGTTTGCGAATAAAGTAGAAATTTTTAGGAATATTATGAGATTTATATTAAAAGGAAACTATTTAATATTTTGATAAATTATATATAAAGTAGTTTGGTGTGAAATGTATATTATTTGGAAATGTAAACTACTAATTAGATGTTATTTTGGTAAATGTTTTGAGATGAGAAATTATAAATTGTTTTGGTGTAGTAATGTATTGTTTTGAAAGTAACAAAGATATTTTATGATTATAAATATTTTATGCAATGATTGAATTACAGCCATAGGACATTAATAGATAGTTGTAGCCGCTGACGAGGTAGTGTTGATCACACAGTCAACATTGTAGTCAATTGGTAAATGTAGTCACTAAGGAATTAACGGAAAAGCAGCATCATTATATTTTAAAGTATTTGGAAACTACATATATATATATATATATATATATATATATTAATGATGTATGTTAATATAAAATATATGTAAAAAAATTGGATGACTGGGTGTGACTGGCGTGGCTTCTATTATGGTTGTATTGATGTATAGTGAGAAATGTAACTTACATATATGTGTTTCTGAATTAAGGAGAAAGAAAAAAAGTTTGTAATTTATTTACACCTGAAATAAATCATTAGTTTTTAATACTTTGATTTTCGTAAGCAAGAAGTATTCTAGTAAAATATAATTTTGTGAATTGGGTGCTTTTATATTAAAAGAATCCTTCAAAGGAGTTGTGAATTATTATTATTGGTAAGTATTACAAACTATTTTATTAAAACGATTTATAAAAGTGATGTAAAAATAATGGGTTTCAGAGAATAATTATTTTAGTAAAGATATATGTTGAAATTGAAAACGAAGTTTGAAATAATGGAATGTTTTATATGAAGAAATGAAAATCTCATTTTTGTTTTATGTGCATCATTTATTACTGGCAAATAGGTTTACTAAGTCCAGACTTTGAAAGGAGAATATTGAAACAAAAATTAAAAGTTGATTTGTAATTGGAATTTTGAGGATTATTTTTTGAATGGGAGAAAGAAATATTTATGAAATAAACTTTTGTAACAAAAATTACTTTGGATTTGGTAAAGTTTATCATACTTAATAAAGATAAAGATATGTACTAGAGGGCTTATATTGGTAAGAAATATAGTTTCAATTGTGAAGTATAATTTTTATAAATGTGTTTGAGGCCCTTTATGGTAAGTATATTTGAAAATCCTGATAGGAAATTAAATATTTGAACATCTATAAGTTTTGTTATTCTAAATTGGAAATGTGATTGTTTTACAAATGAATGCAAAGTGTATGTATAAATTAGTTTCAAATTACGAATAGATGATATTATAAGGAAAATAAAATTTTGTAAAGTTGTTTTTTGATGTTGAAGAATATTTAGTTTATAATATTGATTCACATTAATAAAGTTTATTTGGAAAACTGAAAAACGAATAAGATAAGGAATTGTTCGTAATAAATATTCCAATAAATTTTTATATCATTTGTATGCTGAAAATTCTTAAGAAGAGTTTTTGGAAAGAGGCTTTAATTATGAAAAAGTTTACTGGAAATTAAGGAAAGTATTTTGAAATGGTTATTGAATTAAGTAATGAAATCGATGTAGCTCTTGTAATGGGATTTTCACTGTAAAGGATGAATCGTATAAATTATAATATTTAGGAAGTGAATTGAAATTAAATAATTTGAATTGAGTTAAGCTTTACTCAATTTTAAGATTTTAAAGTGAGATGTTGATTTTGAAGAGTAAATTATAAGTATTGTTTTAATATTTGGTAAATAAATAAATACTTAGTATTTATAAATATAAAAAAATTGTTTAAAAATTGATATGATATCTTACATTATGCTTTGAGTGAGGTAAGTTTTCACGATACACGCGTACCATTGAGATTACCTAATGTTTTGATTGTTTTACCTAAGAATTTCTACATATGGAAAATATTTTGATTGTTTTATCTAAGAATTTGAATCTTCCAAATGAGTTCATTTGAACTCATAGTCCGTGACATAAGCAATGAGCAAGGAAGATAAAATTCTCAATCTTGTGCATGCCACCGATGAAAGTTCTAATCACTAAATTTGTGTTAATACTCATCGGGTCGATGTAGATCACTAGCATGCTAACCCATTATAGTTGAAGGTAGAGCAATATGTGTTTGTGTTGATGATTGAATATTTTGCATTTGCATGTAAGTTATTGATGATGTTGTTAAACTAAAAGTTATTGGCTTAGTTATAGATATCCTTAAGAAGAAATTAGGAGATAAAATTTCCTCGGGGAGGGTTTGGAACAACCTGGTTTTAAGAAGCAATTATTTAACATTAATGATAGTGTTTTAATGAAATAAAGTGGATTAACTGTGAATGATTTTAAAGCTGTATGAAAATATTGAGATTTAATAATGAAGTGTTTTAGGGGAAAATGGAAATTTGATGATAAATCATTTTTGGGACAAAAAAGTTTAATGTTGATAATTATCACTAAACGAAGAATTAATTATTTTGATAAATTTTAATATCTTAAGGCTAAAATTATTTTATATATATTAAAGAAGATTGTAATGTTTATATAAATTTCATAATCATTATAAATAAGATTTGAAGTTTATTTTAAAAAGGAAAGGAATTTATTTTATTTTAATGAGGAGTTTCGAATTTGTTTAATAAATGGGTTCAAAATGTAAATAAAGAATGATTTACGTAAATGAGTTAATATATTGAGATAATATTTTGTAAAAATTATATAATTGGTGAACGATAGGAATTTGAGTAAGAAATAATTTTTAAGCTGAGATTTGAATTAATTTAGGTTTAATAAAAGAATTTAAGTAGAGGTGGGTTAAGTAAGATCAATTGGATATGGTTAATTATAATAAATGAATTTATCGAAACTAAATTCTATAAAATTCCATAATGTTATGTTATTACATAAGTGTTGTAAATATAATTTTTATTTGAAAATTAATAGTAGTTTGAGTTGAATGTTAAAATAGCTTGTAAAAGAAAAGAAAAGAAAAGAATAAATATACTTAAAGCTCAAGCCCAAATTCACCCTTCATGTAACTGAACATTTCTAAGTCTAGAATAAGCCCTTCTCATCAACATTATCATTCACGTGTACACTCTTCCACTTTCAGGAAGCTTCATCTTTTTTAAACCAAATTAATGTAAACCCATATTGCCTTCTTCAAAAATTCAAAATAAAATGGAAATAAATTCTTAAAATCCCTAAATTAAAATAAAGGCATCTCGACATCAAGCTTTTCCTATTGCCACAAAAACGTTTGGAACTTTCTTAAGTTTTGGAGTCATGGGAATTTTCAAGCAAAGGAAAAGTAGAGAATGTTGGATCCATGGAAGAATGTGGAGCTTAGCAATCTAAGATGAGTGAATTCCACTCATAAATCTATGTTATAGTGCAATGTGTAATATGTGCATCGCTCGGGCTAATCTCCGTAGTAGTCTATAAATTATTAATGCCCTATTCTTTACTTACTATTAAACATTGGATAGTTCAACCCATTTACATTCAAAAAAATTCACATTACTGAGTTATGATTTACTTTTGCTATCGTATGAATTTGGATGTTTAAATTAATACTTGGGTATGTGGTTGAAATTTGGTTCAACCGAGGGAAGAAGCAATGGAATGAACGACGATGAGAGTGGTCTTACCTAGATCTACATGTTGTAGGTGTGACCGAAGCAGTCGACCCCCTCTTTATGAGCAGTCAACAGCTTATCATTTGCAGGTCGACTATTGGTGGTCAACCCTTAGAGCTTGTAGTTCTAGATTAGTTCCTTGCATTTAATAAATAAATTATTATTCTATGAAAATAAAATAATTTTTTTGGAAAAGTAAAATGAGACATTTCCCCAATATGAAGTTGTTTTGTGAAAAGAGTTTATTTTCATCAAAAATAATTTAGTAAGATATTTAATTTTAACTAAATAGAAATTGGTTTTGGTGTTTAAAAACTCATTTGAAAATTATATAAAAATGTAGAAAAATATGAAATGATTTCTAATTAATACTTAAGGATTTTCAAAGTATATTTCGTGAATTTTGATTAGAATCCAAACTTTGAAAATATATTTATGTATTTAGAATTAAAAAACTGTTTTAATTATCATAAAAATTTATTTAAAAATAGTATTTAACTATAGAAATTTATAAAATGGTTGTTATGAGTTATAATTGGTTTTACATGTTATTTCTAAGGTTTTGAAATATAGGTGTAGGTTTTTGAAAGGTTTTTGTGATTATTAAAATTCTTATTTCGATTTCTACAAGGTTGAAAAATAATTATTTTAACAATTTAATATATATATATGTATATGTATATGTATATGTATATGCATATGTATATGTATATTTATATGTATATGTGTATGTATATGTATATGTGTGTGTGTATGTGTGTCTATGTTAATGAATAAATTTTCTAACCCCAAAAGTGATTAGGAAATAGACCTAATCAATGAGAGGCCTTACTGAGGCTTGCTAAAGTCATTGAGTTGAAAAATATTTCCATAGTGTTCTTAATGTAGTCATCAAAGTTGAAGCCATTTATACAAAGTCAAGTATACTTTACTAATCTAAATTTGAAGTCATATATGCTCATGTAAGTACCAGTTCGAAGCCAAGTATAAGTTCAAAGTCAAATAGTCATACAAGTCACAAATCACAAGTTTGAATCGAATCAATGTGATATGTTACGTAATTGTTTAATTTTCAAATCCTTATGTCTACACAGTTCAACTAATATGATGGGCTCAAAATCTCTAAATCAATTTAAGTTTACAAAATTGAATAAATAAAGAAAGTGAGGTGAGAGAAGTCCTCCCCCAAATGGCACCTCTAGGTCCATATTTACAGAGGTTGCGCAACCCTACTTTGCTCTTTATGCCTTCGGCTGGGTCAACTTCGGCAGTGCATGGCTCTAGCCTCTTTGTTGAACAACCTTAAAGAAAAGTGACCATCAAATATCGATGAGGAGTAGAGTCATCATTAAGCAGTGTTATGTTGGAGTCAACCTTAATGAAGCTATATGCTAGGTCTTTGCTTTACTCTTCTAGTGAGGATATGCCGCAACTATAATTTGTGGCTTCCACTATGACAGTCAATCTCCTTCAGGAGCGGGTGATGACTTCGAAGATGGTAACTATAAAGCAGTATCATTGTCTTCGTGGATATCGATGATGTTCAACATCAACAATGCTTGTTTAGATTGTGCAATGTCTTCGATGCGCTGCATATAGATGATTTGCAGACTGATTACTAATGAAGTGGGGCATAGTTTTGTGTTCCTTTGACATCATCACAGAAGAGCCCTTGGCATCACTGTTAAATGCCCTCTTCGAAGTACTTGCGTGGTGTAGTTCTGATAGAGGTTCGTATCAATGAAATATGCTATGATCACTTCGACGCTCTTTGATTACTTAGGAAGTGAGTTGTACTTGGCTTCCTTCTTTACTTGGTCACACTCAGTAGTATGTGTACTTTGGTATGGTAGAAGTGCGTTATCCTTTTTCTATGACACTTATCCATAAGCAGCGTTCCACTGGTCACACGTCTTCAATGCTAATTATTGATGCGAAGTGATGGCATGTTGTAATCCTTTAACAAGAGTTATAGTAGTAACTTGCCTCCCCTAGTGTGAAGGAGCCATTGACGTTTCAAGTCAATAGTATCAAAGTCATCCATTTCCTATCTTTTGGCCTTCCTGTGCTTATCTTAATCACTAATTTGAATTCAATCCAATAGCTCTAATTCTCTTGCTTTTCTCTACAAATATACAGGCATTTCATTCTTTCCTCTTTCACCTACAATTCAAAAGCTCAAGCAAGAATCAAGTTTTCAAATAGGCTGCGAAAATTCTAGTTCTTTGATGTCAATTTCTAAAATTAAGGTACAATTTCTTGCTTAGTTAACCGCAAATCAATTTACTTGACTGTCACATTGAAATCATAATTAGGGTTTTGGTCACGTGCTTTATTATCTATGAATCGCCTATCGAGTTCAATCATTTGGCTCTAATTACCTAAATTTATTATTAATTGTGATTACTAGTCTCCTCTATCATCGAATTAGCTGCTTAATGGTGTTGATTTGAGGATTTGGATATTTTTTTGTTTTATAATTAAATTGGTAGAATATCAGAGTCGATCCATTATTACTTCTGATGTAAATTGGCATTAACACCCATGAGATTACCAAGAGGTTTAATTAGTTTAACATCAGTATATGGTCTTCGAATTGCCTAAATTGGTTTCAATTTTGATAAATGTCAATATAGAAACTGGTATTGTGTTGAGTTCAATTATCAATGAAGATGTCCCTGACTTTGAACTTTACCACTTCGACATTAATGTTATTATAATTACTACAATTCAAGAAGTTACTATATCCTTATATTATTCTATTATCTAAATATCCAAAGACTTTCATTTTGCAAATAACAAGAATGAAGTATATTCGATGTTGCACGCGATGTTGTCATTTGGGCATTTAAGCCATAAAGGTGAGACACTGGTGGCTTGACACTAGTTTTAAAATCATAGTATAGCATCAATGTGTCAATCATGCTTTTATTATTTTACTCAGCACTAAACCTTTAATTCGCTTGAATGCGACGAACCCCTTTGTGTGTCATGACAGTCGATTAGGATCAATAGATCCGAAGTGGTTTCACATTTTATTTGTTACGTTAAAGTGTGGTAGCCTTTAATTGAGAATTTTAAGGGCACCAAAAATATATGTTTGAACGCTAATACACTTGCGTTGACCATTGACGAAGTCACCTTATTCGACGTGCTTACAATTTCACCGCAAGAGCTTCACTATTTTCCCTTAATTTTTCATGGTCACTCTTGACATCTCATATGAAATTCTATACGACATTGACACTCCCGAAATCATTGTCTTTAACATGTTACAAATTTTTAACTAACAAGTGTGTTTCCAATGCATATTGCCTCTATTTCTCAATGTCGATATCCTCGTTACTTTGATATTACCATAGTCGTGGAGTTCGTCAATAACTTATGGCATATGCTCTACAACATAGTTGTTGACAACCCTTCTACTTGTCACTGACTCTAGTACCATATCATTTTGGCTGTAAATAAATTTCTTAAGCACCAATTTCAGATTTAGAATTAGCATGTGTAAAATTTTCAACATGAATCATAGTAATTTCTTAAATTTAGAATAATATCACTTGGCAGGAAAATGGAAGGCCAACCGTCTGGAAAGAAGTCCTCCAAAAGGGCTGTCAAACACAAAATCTTCACCACTTATAGGTAAGAAAAGAGACATCATTTATAGTCCATCATACATCACCTCCTAAGCTGAGATGGATTTTATTCTTAGTTAATTTGGAATCACCGGGATTGAAGCTATTCTTACGAGTCCCTCAAATAACATCTATAACCCACCAGAGAGATATTTTTCTTTCTTTACCATATATATATAGCATACAAGGTATCTTTCATTTCCCAGATTTCTTCTGAGACACCTAAAGCATCTGAACATTGCACCGATCCAGGTCTTACCGAATTCTTATGCATACATGACCTATTATGGAGGTTTTAGCTCATGTAGCTAGGCTCCCTTCTCTTAATCATAACATTCTTCATCACATAACTGGTCCCACTAAAATAAGGAAATGACCAGGCCATCAACTATACCAAATTCATCCTTATCCAAAGAGCTTGATTTTTGAATGTCTTAATAAGGCAAAAGTGTGGGAGACTCGATTTTTCTTTGTGAAATTCTTCACCGGTATTAGAGAAACATTTTCTACTATTGGTAAGTTTTTTCTTCTTGCTTATCCATGCTGGTTTATTATTGTTTGCTTATAAGTCTCTCTCCTTTAGATCCTACCCCCAAGAAGCTAAAATGGAGGATCAAAAACTCTTATTGTCACTAACCAAGGCAACATAAACAATGGGGAACAATATTAGACTGTTAACCCCAGCTAAGCTTCATCAATATTCTATTATTTTGGATGACCGCAATATTCTGGGATAATCTTCGATGATAAAACGTAACACTAAGGGCAAAGATTCATCGGTAATGTCGGAATCTTTCATACCTAACTCTCCCGTTCGGCCCGGGATACCTAGTAAGACATCATTGTATTCATTCGAAATTTACTATAATATCATCTGATAAGCGTGCTTCTTTGGTTTAGGTTCATTTGCTTTCATAGTCATTCCTATAGAAAAGGAAGTCACTACCTTCTATTCCAAGGATAAGTTGGGAAAAGACGATATATCGGCTCTGGTTCAAGCTCCCAAAACTCGATCTCTCATAGATCCGATCTATAGTTAATTCTCTCATCAGAAGGAAGTTGACTAAAATTCTACTGTTGCACCTACCCCTACAAGAAATCTTGGACTGGATACATGCAAGCCCCAGTCATTACTGAAGAAGAGGAGTTGATCAATGCTGACTCAAATCTTGAGATTCAAATCATAATGCCGCAAGAGACAAGACTAATTTTAATGCTATTGTAGATGAGACTAGTCTTAGTGCTGTTGAAGATGAGACCCAGCAAGTGACTGAAGTAAAGCACTTTCAAGATCTACTTTCTCATTTCTCTTTTCCAGGCTCTCTTGAGGCCCTAGAATGTATATGTGTGGATCTTGGATTTTCCTTCCAATCAAAGGATCCCCTTCCGTCTAAGTTGCAATCATCAGTTCCTGTTAGTAAATTTGATGACTTTCTTCGATTGGCTATTCAATCTCCTTCTTTTGCTGCTTTCTAGCCGTTACACCCAACTTCCTACACTCAAAGACCGTCAGTTTGCCCTTCTTAAGCAACATTTGTTGGTATGTGCCACTTTTATCTTGTTGCTTTAAACTCTTAATATCTTATACATCACATTCTAGCTCAAGCTTCGTTATCTATATTAGGTTGCCAAACATATGCTTTCACTTCAAGATGCAGCTTCAGTATCATCAAGTGAAATATCGAGCCTAAGGAGTAGATCTCCTCTCTTTGTAATTATATTATTGATCTAACCACGATGAACAATTAAGCTGTGCAAGAAAAAGAAAAGCTGGCTACTTCATTGAATGAAAGAGAAGCTCTAATCCTTAAGAAAAAGATTGATAAATGGATCTCTAATGACAGGGTAAAGGCTTGAAAACTGGAACTTGAGGAGGCCGAAATGAAGAGCGCCAAACTTGTAGTAGAAAAAACATCCCTCAAGAAAAAGCTGAAAGAGAAGAAAATTCTTTTGGACGAGTCAAGCATAGTGATTAAGGATGCGAAACAAAATGTGTCATTTCCTTGTCATTGCTTATGTTAGCAATGTTCATAAGTGTTTGGAATTTTGCTTCCCCTCTCGCCCTCAAGGATGGAATGAAAAGTTAATGAATAAATTTAAAGGGATGTCATAGGGATCTCAAGCACCTGAGGAAGAGGAGGAAGTTGATGATGCGAGGTTACTGACTTTCGATGATCCTCCAATTAATGATGAAACTGATTCAGATGAGGAACTTTCAATGATCCTCCAATAAATGATAAAACTGATTCAGATGAGGAGGAGAAGAAAAATGATGGAAACTGGGATGGGGTAATAATGACAATTATTGTCCCGACGATAACAATGATGACGATAATGACGATAATGGTGGAAGTGGTGGAACTGGCATCCTTGGGCAATCTAATGACAAGGAAGGGTCAAGATGCGTTAATCCAAACCTAACTACCCAAAAGGGGGCTGATGAAATTCCCGACCTTTCAAGTACAATTTCTCCAAAAAAGGACAGTTCTCCGCAAGGCCAAAAGCCCGGAGATAAAGGAAAGATCTCATTATCCTCGGTTCCAATTTCTTAGGTATTGATATTTTTGTCCAAATGTCTAAAGCTTATCAAGTAACTTTTAGTTAATACATTGACTACTTTTGTTAAGGAGAGAATCGAAATATCATTAAGATACTATAATACATTGTCTAAAAAGCAGATTTTTAAAGGAGAGGGAAGTTGTTCCTCGTATGCAAAAAGCCTGCCCTGGGAAATACGCATGAAAGAGAATCCTAAATTGACTACCCTCTTTCGGATGCTAATTGATGACAGAGATACCATGATGGATTTTTTGTACAAATCTTATTGTAAGGGAAAATTTGTCGATTTCTCATATTTGGATTACAACCATGGAGGCTTGCCCTGACACTTTCATTGCAATATCTGTGTCATAGACCCGCCCTTCTCGACCCTCGAAAATCGACACAAAATACTCCACAGAGTAATATGCCGAGGCTTGAGTGCCGGAAAAGACAGATTGTTGAAGGAAAAGAAAGAAGATAGAAGAAAGAAGGAACTAAACAATAACAGAATCTCACAATCGCAGCGGAACAAAATATAATAGTCACTAACAGATCTTTACACAAAATGAAAACTATATTTGTTTTATATAATATATCATCAGAGTATATCTCAAACAAACAACAATTACCAGCCTAACAATTTCAAACAATCACAGCAGCGGATATAAACAAATACGGTAATACGTCTCGAACTCTAGCTCCTCTCCTGAGCTCTACAGCATCCTTTCCTGTATTCTATAATACTCGGTCTGACCCGAGCATTACAGTTAAATAACACCCGAGTCGGTCTGGAATACCAGCGTGAGAGAAATACACCCAAATTGATTATTGAAGTTTCAAAACCCTTTCAAAACAAAAGCATCTCGTAAGACCACGCCACAAGTAAACATGTTGGGTTTTTACCTTACGATAGCCAAAACATTTCTTATCAAAATCCTCTGATATTATAATAGTGCCTTTATACAAATACTTATTCAAATAACTGAAATTGTTACATGATTAAATTCCAGCATACTAGCCACAAATTGGGTTATACAAACAAAAACTGTAAAAGGCGCATAGGGAGAATGGATTTCCAACTGATGACTAGGCATTGGGGTACCACCTGTCACAGTACGTGGCCTAGATCACCGTACCGAGGATTACTCCCAATCCCCTGCAACACAAGACTGGGACTACCCCTTACTGGATAATCCTGAGTAAGATCACCCTATGATTGGGATAAGCAACTGCACCACTAAGCCGAATAAAAAGGGACATTTAGACAGGGATGACCTCACCCTAATGGGTGCTACCCACTTAGCCTTGCTGCATATCCCCTGATTTTCAGTCATTCCCATTTGATGAGGCTTGAGGCTAAGAGTTACCTTTTTTGAACGTTTCGCTTAGAATGCCTACCATCCACCTGACGATGTTCCGAAAGCATTCATCCATACAAGTCCGTCCCGGGTTCGAACGAAACCGAAGGCACTACTCCTACTACATCCATTTTGGAATCATCCTCGGGATTAGTAGCGACTAGCCATTGCACTTCACTGCTCCATCTTTGAATTCGAATTCGTTTTTCCCACAAAAACGTACAAACCGGATTGAAGTGGTTTTCGAGAAATAAATCCCGATCCCGGTCTCTTCGAAACGATCAACGCATTTGGCCAATATTGATTGTCGGTTATTTAACTATCAATTAACATTCACAAACAACCATCAAACAATAAATAATTTCCCCAAATTATTTATTAACCTTAAAATATCTTCACAAGATATATTTCCACTTTCAAGCCTTTTTGAAAACGATTTTCAAACCACACCCTTCTCATGAAATAAATTCCCATATATTTATTTCCATTGAAAACACCAAGTACAAATACCTTAGATTTCAAAACGATTAAATCACTTTATTCTAAAATATACCTTAAATATTTAAATTAGACTACTTAAACATTTTATTCAAAAATATATTTTAAAAATATATAAAGCAAAACTATTTTATAAGATATAAACTAATTTTATAATAAAGGTTAAGTTACATTAAATTTTAAAAAGGAGTTACAAAGTTCTATACTAGTTTCAAGTAAAACTTCAACCAAACTATCTTTAAAATAAATCCATTTTATAAAATATAATTACTAAAAATATTCTTTCAAAACATAATACTAATTAACCCTTTAAAATAATTACTACTATAACTAATTTGATAAATATTCTCTTTTAAAAATTTTACAACCTAATAATAATTTCTTGAAACCATTCTTTTAAAATAACTTCAAAACTTCTAACTTTTACTCAAAAATCTATTTTAAAAACGTACCTGGCTTTTCAGGGAAATACACTTCCATTTTAGAATAATCCAAAGAATTCTTTTTATAAATCCCATTGGATTTACCTCAATTCAAATTTACGTTTAAATACCGTAGATTTCTCCCTTCACTTTAAAAATAAACCCTTTTTATTTTTAAATACATTTCCCATTTCCTAGAAATCACTTCCAAATTATACTTAAAACATGATTACTAAATTCTTTATTCAAATTGTACTTTTGAAAATCTACGAAAGTTCCTTAAGTAACTTAAATCAAAAACTTCCCTTTTATATGAGGTTATTATATTAAATATTTATATTAAATTCCCTTTAGAAAACATAATACTAAATTACCTTTTAAATAATTAAATACCATAATTACTTAAATAAATATTTATTTTCACTAAAAAATAATTAAATATAATAATAATTTCCTAAAGTATTCTAAAAACACCTTTTAAAACTTTCTAATTTATATTTCGAAAATTTTTCTTTGAAACATGCTTAGTTTCCAGGAAAAATACACTTCCCATCCTTTAAAAATAATCTCGCTATTATTTTTAAAACAATTCGAACTTCTTATAGAAATTCCATCCGGAAATCTGTATCTTAAATATTTATCCCCGCTAAATATTCCATTTCATTTATAAACTCAGTTTATAAATCTCAGTTTCTCATTTCCTTAAATTCATTGCTCAAAAATCCCTCTTCATTTCCTTTTAATCCCGATTTACTTTATTTTCTTTTATATTTTAAAATGCCAGATTATACTTATTCAGTCATAGCACAGCACAGCTTAATTCCCAAATTAATCTATCACAATATATAAATGAAATACATCATCAATTATGAAAATAATTTCTTTATTGTGAGGTATCCAGTTGGATCCCTCCAACCTGTTTCCCTGCATCCACAGATATTAGCACAACCAATAAATATCGATCCAATCTGATAACAATTATCGCATTCAACTAATCAACCAATCAATCATTTAAATATTAGCTATTTAAATTAAACGGCATCCAGATGTGAGTGAGGTTAACTCACCTTTAGTTGGCGTTTAAAATTTTAAAATAAATCGAGCCCGTTCAATTTATTCTAAAATTTCCACTCGCACCAAACATCTCTAGATATGCACTGCAATGTAGATTGCGACGCTGCGATTCTGGCGCTCCTTGTTTCGTCGAAATCTAATAACATATGCACAAGATATGAATTTTATGGATTTGAATAAATGTTTAAAACAAATTTCCTTTTTTTAATATTATACCATCGGCAGTTCATTTCCAAAATCGAAATCAAGGCCATAGAAAATACTCTTCTTCCTCGTCACGTATTCGCTCCAAATAGCCGAACCCAAACGTCGCCATCTAGGGTTTGGAACTGCCTCCACCTCGATCGCGTAGGCCACGATCAGCCACCACCACACGAAAGGCCTTCGAGAGCCCCACCAACACCCTTAACCCCGACGAACTCGAGCTCCACAACGTCTCGTGATTCACGTGCGAACATACGATGAACGCGGCGGCCTCCTGCCCTCCATGCTCCACAAAAATCGATCACGACTGCAACAACCCGCATATTTATCGATATTTTATTTAAATATTTTATCGTTCGTCGGATTTTGGACTGAAAACCTACTTTTTGCATACGGTCGAATTAGGACTCGAGACCACCTCCATTGAGTTCAAAATGCCGTTTGCGACCTTTTTGAGTATAAGCTTCGATATGTTTGGAGAAAGTTGATTTTTGCTACTTTTTCCCGCTTAGGGATTTGGTTGGGCTGAGCCAATTAGTCACTTAACTCAGTTCCAACACTCTCCTCTTCATTCACTTCTCTTCTATTTTCCTAACACTCAAACTCAAGCAAAAATGGAGGAAGAGAATGGGAAATAGAAATTCCTACGCCCTAGCTTGCTTTGCAAATCCATCTCCTTGCTCCAAAGTTCATGAGAACCCATTGGTAAGCTTCCTCTTCTTCTTCTCCAACTCATTCTCCCTTTGAATTTTAGAAATTTCCTAAACCTAATTTAGGAAATGTTCTTCTTTTTAGCTTAGATTCAAGCTTCTAGAGTTGGTTTGAAGAGTGGTTGATTCCCCTTTGCTTTCAAGCTTCATCTTCATAAATTTTAGTGTAAAGGTGAGATTTTTATCTCACATCTATGACTATAATTATCTTTGGTTGTTGGGTATGAATTCCTAACACTTCTTCATGTGCATTTGCTCTTGTTTTGGGTTGATTTTGTGAATACTCCAATTTTTGGGTTTTTAAGTCAAATTTGTGTGAAACCCTTTTATGGATGTTTGATCATGTTTTTGGTGATGCACCGAGGAGCATATAGGGCCGGGTTCCCGATTGGCATAAACCCTTAGAGCCAATGTTCGTCCGGTTGCATTTTGGAAGAATTTGCTCTTCATTTGAATAGGCTGAAAAACAGCCCAGGTATGATTCAGTCGACTGAAAACTCTGTTCAGTCGACTGAACCTGAAACCCGAGAGTTTCCAGGCATGATTCAGTCGACTGAAAAAACTCTGCACAGTCGACTGAAACTGGAAACAAAAAGTTTCCTGAACCTGGAAAATTTCCAGGCACAGGGTCAGTCAACTGAAAACTCTGTTCAGTCGACTGAACCTGCTGTTTTAGTCCAATTTGCCTTTTTGGATTGAATTTCCAATTTAAATCGATTCGTGATGATCCTATTTATTGTCATCATTTATTATCATCTTTGATGACTTATTTTCTTTGGGAATTTTAGATATATCCACTTTGATGGATCCTTTATCGATTTCATTGGATTTTTATTCACATCTTCGAATGTTATCTTTGTGATTGATTGTTTCTACAATCCCCCTTGTGCTTTGTCACTTTAAAAATATAAAGGTTTTCTATACTAGTAATAAATATCAAAACTCTTTCCTCAAACGATTTCAATACTATTTTAATACCAAATTCGTTTATAAAACCGTTTTCCAATCTATTAGTATATACAAACCTTTACCTCACTCGTATGAGAAATCTAATTAAACGACTTAGTAAAACGAGTGGTATGAAACGCTTGCGTTTACTTCGTCGATTAATTCTTGGACTTGTTCGATTGAATCTCTTGTGACAATTTTCTAGTGGAGATCTACAATTTGTTCGTAAATATTTAAGTTAAGCTAGTGGTTATGGGACATGAAGCTAAGCTCATATATTTACTAGCTTAGTGCAATCGACACTTCTCTTTGATCATGACGATCATTTTAGGTTTTAGACTAGCATCGTGCTATGTCTTTGTGATTTGGTTCATCGGACGTCCCGCTGTACGACGTCGTTGATCCTTTCCTTGTGATTTCTGGATCTCGTGTGTTGAATTCTGGAATTTATGTTTCACCAACTTTTACGATGGGCATTGATATATGTGTCATATATTGTGGCTTGGTGAATGAAATTAGGAGTATGACATTCCTTTTTATCTTGAGTAGATTATTGTGATATTGATTAATCTCTTGTTGATTTCCAATTTACTTATTTATCACAGCTTGGCATTGTGATTATTATATGTTTATGTCATATCTCTTATTATATATCACTTCATCTGATATTTATAGCTAGACTGATCCGTTTATTATTTTCTTATTAAATAATACTCGGGTCAGACCGAGATGTTACAGGTGCTTCTGCTTGACTTCTCTCTTGGGATTGATCCCTCTGACTTTTGGCTAACTACTTAGATTAGTAGTTTTTGTTGTATACATTTGAGAGATAGACTCCATAATGTATACTTATTCTTTTGTGTAGTTCATGTAACTATTTCTTTTGTGATATGTGGATCTTTTTAGACCACTACTCTGATGTACACTTTCATGTGTAATATTCATATCTATTTCCGCCTTTGTGATATGAATTGTCTATGACTGATTTATGTTATGTTTATTTCTATATTTGTTTCCGAAGAAATTATAGCCACTGTGTAGTAGCATTGAGTTTGTGTCTGTATGTCGAATTTCCTCTTGAGATGAAAAGTTATATTTTTATCCGGTATATCGGTACTCGCACAAAGCAATTATACAGATGGTCGCTCCTCAACAGCCTTATTCTCCGTGCTAGTTGACAGCATTCACAGTAATGTTCTTGTCTAGCGTGGGTATAGAGGTGGGGCGTCACAGCTTGGTATCAGAGCCAAACTTCGAAACAATGTAGAATAATTTAGCAAGGATCATGTCCTAAGTCTTTCTTAGGAGTTGTGCTTGAGGATTTTATTCGGGTCGTCGTACCGTCCTATCCTATTTTCTTTTATGATTCCTTGTTTTATCAATCAAGTTTGATTGAAATTTATTTTGAGAATAACTTTTTCCTCTTCTTTCTTTCTTTCTTAAAGAAGAGAAATGGTTAGACCAGGCCGCCCCAGCGCCGGTCAATCTAGTGCTACTCCCCTGGATGGAGTATTCATGTCTGCTCAACAACTTTTGGATCTTGTAAAGAATCAAGAGTTTATCTATGCTTTGAGTAAGAACCCCGAAATGGTTCTACCTTTGAAACTTGAAGTTTCTTTCAAACAGCTTGTGGATGTTACTCTTCTTCCTGGAGAGGTTGGTAAAGGAAGTGTTTGTGATATTGGGACTTCCAAGAAGAGGCATATTAAGTTCAAGAGCCTTAATCCCAATAAGAGAGTGAAGCAAACTACTTTTGTAGCAAAGACTCCAATCCCTGATCGTGGAGGATGCTACAATTGTAATTCTAAGGAACACTATGCGAATATGTGTCCAAAACCCCATTCTTGTCGCTATTGCAAGAAACCGGGTCATCTTTTATCTGCATGTCCCAAACTTTTGAATAAGGACATGAGAAAACTAAATATTGTGCAAGCCCCTAGCAACTCTTCTCTTAGTCAAGGTATTTTTCATTCAATCCTTGATGACATTTGCTTTGTGATTATCTTGTTCATGTTCTTTTTGATATAGTTTCCATCTCACTATTTTATATCAAAAGGAATCGTTAATTCTTTTTCTTTGAATATTTTGGGCTTGTTGACTTCATTGAGGATTGTGAATCCGGATGGTAGATCCGCAACACTCAATTTGCTTTTGTTTAGATGTCGAGATTGTTTTATGTGACTTTTCTTTCCGAGCCAATATTTTTGCTTTGGCTTCGGAATTGACCTTTCTGTAAGGATTGGCTTAATCATTGTGAAGCCCATATCCTATTTTTCCGAGTGGATTATTCATCTTCGACATTTTCAATCTGTTAAGCAGATTTCTATTTTTCTTTGTGATTTTGATTCCATCTTGATGGCATCATTTTATTCTTTAAAGTCCTTATGGTGAGGAAAGTGTTATTTCTCTCATCTAAATAGTTTGAGAATTTTCCGGTATATTTGACTTGTCTTAGGATTATGACCTAAGTAATCTTTTGTGTGGTGCTAAGGTCTTTTTAGTTCGACTTTACCACCGTTTTCATTTGCTACAAGTTGCGGAAGTTAGCATTTCACTTATCGCATTCCGCACTTGTTATGATTCCTATGAATGAATTATTATGTCATTCAATTTGTCCAGCTTGTTTCATCCGTTTTATAAATCCAATATTATATGAAAATTTCAATGAGACCATTCTTATTTATGGATTTTGGATGGAAATAGAAATTTAAAATTTTGCAAATCTTTTTCATAAGATTTAATTATAAGTGCAATTTGATTTTTTGCTCTTAAAACGAGCAAAGAATATTCTTAAAACTTTTTAAGAGATTTATTTATCCTAGAAAAGATGACTTTGTGATTGTATTGCCCGTTGAGTGCTTTAAGAATTTTGGTCGATGCGCTTGATCAACGTTATCGATAGGAATTTCCTAAACGCTTTGATGTGACAATCAGACACGATATATTGACTTGTAAAAATTTAAATTTTTGTAGAAAGATTATTACATAAAAGTAAAAATGTAATTTTGAAAGTTAACTTTTCGGGGAAGAGAATTATTTAAAAGAACCCTTCCTTTCAATACTCTTATACTTATGATTCCTGAAGGGGAACCAAGACTTTGCTATTTGTTCCGATACTAGTCGTATTGGTTTGGAATGCCATTCTCTTGCAAAGGAGAACGTGCTATCCCTTGTGCTTCTAAATCATTATAGCTTCTCGAGACTAGATAGCCACTTATGATCTAGTGCTCTCGGCTAATGTTTTTGCTTTTGGAATTTGGCATCATCATATTTGGATGAGAAATTTGTTCTCTATCTCGATCATAAATCTTTGGAATATTTATGTTCTCTTAAGGAACTGCTTGTTGACTCGAGTTCCTAGCTTCCTATGATCTTGATATTCTTTTTATTCCCGAAGGGGAAATCGTGTTGCCAATGCGTTTAGTCGTAAGCAACAAGGGGTTGTTTCTTTGTTGATGACCGAATGAAATTATCTTTTTATCAAGTTCATCGGGCGTTTTGATGTACTTCGTTTTATTGAGTTTCATCTCATTTCTTTTATGAACTTGCGTCCGATGTTCTTTTATTGTGTACGGTTCATTGGACGTACCATTTTTGTACTACGTCGGTGTTCCGAAATTATTCGGGCTTTGATTCATCGGATGTACCGTTTGTACTACATCGATGTCTTTGCTTTTGATTCATCGGATGTACCGTTTGTACTACATCGATGTCTTTGCTATTTGATTCATCGGATGTACCGTTTGTACTACATCGATGTCTTTTCTTTTGATTCATCGGATGTACCGTTTGTACTACATCGATGTCTTTGCTTTTGATTCATCGGATGTACCGTTGTACTACATCGATGTCTTTGCTATTTGATAAATCGGATGTACCGTTTGTACTACATCGATGTCTTTGCCTTTGATTCATCGGATGTGCCGTTTGTACTACATCGATGTCTTTGCTTTTGATTCATCGGATGTACCGTTTGTACTACATCGATGTCTTTGCTTTTGATTCATCGGATGTACCGTTTGTACTACATCGATGTCTTTGCTTTTTGATTCATCGGATGTACCGTTGTACTACATCGATGTCTTTGCTTTTGATTCATCGGATGTACCGTTTGTACTACATCGATGTCTTTGCTTTTGATTCATCGGATGTACCGTTTGTACTACATCGATGTCTTTGCTTTTGATTCATCGGATGTACCGTTTGTACTACATCGATGTCTTTGCTTTTGATTCATCGGATGTACCGTTTGTACTACATCGATGTCTTTGCCTTTGATTCATCGAATGTACCGTTGTACTACATCGATGTCTTTGCTTTTTGATTCATCGGATGTACCGTTGTACTACATCGATTTCTTTGCTTTTGATTCATCGGATGTACGGTTTGTACTACATCGATGTCTTTGCTTTTGATTCATCGGATGTACAGTTTGAACTACATCGATGTCTTTGCTTTTGATTCATCGGATGTACCATTTGTACTACATCGATGTCTTTGCTTTTGATTCATCGGATGTACCGTTTGTACTACATCGATGTCTTTGCTTTTGATTCATCGGATGTACCGTTTGTACTACATCGATGTCTTTGCTTTTGAATCATCGGATGCACCGTTTGTACTACATCGATGTCTTTGCTATTTGATTCATCTGATGTACCATTTGTACTACATCGATGTCTTTGCTTGGGTTCATTGGGCGTACCGTTTTTGTACTACGCTGATGTCCCAAATTGTTTGAGTTTCTAGTTTTTCGGGCGTACCGTTTTGGTACTACGCCGTTGCACCAGCTCAATTTTCTGCTAATCTTGACGTTCCCCACGTCTTTTATCTATGGGAATGCCTTTGGAATTCCGGTTTTTATTCTTGAGCCCGGTGTTATTGTGGAAATTGAAGTTTCACCAGATTTCTTGCTAACTCTTTTGTGCACTTTAGGGTGAACTTCCTATTTCAAATTTTCTTTTGTGTTAATATGCTTCTATGGTTGTTACTTCTTATATTTCCTTCTTACTTATTGCGAGGACGCAATTTCTTTAAGGAGGGGAGTCTGTAACAACCCGCATATTTATCGATTTTATATTTAAATATTTTATCGTTCGTCGGATTTTGGACTGAAAACCTACTTTTTGCATACGGTCGAATTAGGACTCGAGACCACCTCCATTGAGTTCAAAATGCCGTTTGCGACCTTTTTGAGTATAAGCTTCGATATGTTTGGAGAAAGTTGATTTTTGCTACTTTTTCCCGCTTAGGGCTTTGGTTGGGCTGAGCCAATTAGTCACTTAACTCAGTTCCAACACTCTCCTCTTCATTCACTTCTCTTCTATTTTCCTAACACTCAAGCTCAAGCAAAAATGGAGGAAGAGAATGGGAAATAGAAATTCCTAAGCCCTAGCTTGCTTTGCAAATCCATCTCCTTGCTCCAAAGTTCATGAGAACCCATTGGTAAGCTTCCTCTTCTTCTTCTCCAACTCATTCTCTCTTTGAATTTCAGAAATTTCCTAAACCTAACTTAGGAAATGTTCTTCTATTTAGCTTAGATTCAAGCTTCTAGAGTTGGATTTGAAGAGTGGTTGATTCCCCTTTGCTTTCGAGCTTCATCTTCATAAATTTTAGTGCAAAGGTGAGATTTTTATCTCACATCTATGACTATAATTATCTTTGGTTGTTGGGTATGAATTCCTAACACTTCTTCATGTGCATTTGCTCTTGTTTTGGGTTGATTTTGTGAATACTCCAATTTTTGGGTTTTTAAGTCAAATTTGGGTGAAATCCTTTTATGGATGTTTGATCATGTTTTTGGTGATGCACCGAGGAGCATATAGGGCCAGGTTGCCGATTGGCATAAACCCTTAGAGCCAATGTTCGTCCGGTTGCATTTTGGAAGAATTTGCTCTTCATTTGAATAGGCTGAAAAACAGCCCAGGCATGATTCAGTCGACTGAAAACTCTGTTCAGTGGACTGAACCTGAAACCCGAGAGTTTTCAGGCATGATTCAGTCGATTGAAAAACTCTGCACAGTCGACTGAAACTGGAAACAGAAAGTTTCCTGAACCTGGAAAATTTCCAGGCACAGGGTCAGTCGACTGAAAACTCTGTTCAGTCGACTGAACCTGCTGTTTTAGTCCAATTTGCCTTTTTGGATTGAATTTCCAATTTAAATCGATTCGTGATGATCCTATTTATTGTCATCATTTATTATCATCTTTGATGACTTATTTTCTTTGGGAATTTTAGATATATCCACTTCGATGGATCCTTTATCGATTTCATTGGATTTTTATTCACATCTTCGAATGTGATCTTTGTGATTGATTGTTTCTACAATCCCCCTTGTGCTTTGTCCCTTTAAAAATATAAAGGTTTTCTATACTAGTAGTAAATATCAAAACTCTTTCCTCAAACGATTTCAATACTATTTTAATACCAAATTCGTTTATAAAACCGTTTTCCAATCTATTAGTATATACAAACCTTTACCTCACTCGTATGAGAAATCTAATTAAACGACTTAGTAAAACGAGTGGTATGAAACGCTTGCGTTTACTTCGTCGGTTAATTCTTGGACTTGTTCGATTGAATCTCTTGTGACAATTTTCTAGTGGAGATCTACAATTTGTTCGTAAATATTTAAGTTAAGCTAGTGGTTATGGGACATGAAGCTAAGCTCATATATTTACTAGCTTAGTGTAATCGACACTTCTCTTTGATCATGACGATCATTTTAGGTTTTAGACTAGCATCGTGCTATGTCTTTGTGATTTGGTTCATCGGACGTCCCGCTGTACGGCGTCGTTGATCCTTTCCTTGTGATTTCTGGATCTCGTGTGTTGAATTCTGGAATTTATGTTTCACCAACTTTTACGATGGGCATTGATATATGTGTCATATATTGTGGCTTGGTGAATGAAATTAGGAGTATGACATTCCTTTTTATCTTGAGTAGATTATTGTGATATTGATTAATCTCTTGTTGATTTCCAATTTACTTATTTATCACAGCTTGGCATTGTGATTATTATATGTTTATGTCATATCTCTTATTATATATCACTTCATCTGATATTTATAGCTAGACTGATCCGTTTATTATTTTCTTATTAAATAATACTCGGGTCAGACCGAGATGTTACAGGTGCTTCTGCTTGACTTCTCTCTTGGGATTGATCCCTCTGACTTTTGGCTAACTACTTAGATTAGTAGTTTTTGTTGTATACATTTGAGAGATAGACTCCATAATGTATACTTATTCTTTTGTGTAGTTCATGTAACTATTTCTTTTGTGATATGTGGATCTTTTTAGACCACTACTCTGATGTACACTTTCATGTGTAATATTCATATCTATTTCCACCTTTGTGATATGAATTGTCTATGACTGATTTATGTTATGTTTATTTCTATATTTGTTTCCGAAGAAATTATAGCCACTGTGTAGTAGCTTTGAGTTTGTGTCGGTATGTCGGATTTCCTCTTGAGATGAAAAGTTATATTTTTATCCGGTATATCGGTACTCGCACAAAGCAATTATACAGATGGTCGCTCCTCAACAGCCTTATTCTCCGTGCTAGTTGACAGCATTCACAGTAATGTTCTTGTCTAGCGTGGGTATAGAGGTGGGGCGTCACAACGACCATATGAATTGAAAGCCCTCGTCAAGCTCTTTGATCTTGCAGTTGGAAGTTTCTTGAATAGATGCAAGGATTGAGGTAAAACTGAGGGAAAACAAAGGACGATTTCGGCCATTGAATAATGAAGAGCAGCGGCCGGTGAAAACTAGGGTTTCTCGGCCCCAAATACGTATATATGTATACACGTAATCTAATTATATTATTATTAAATTCACTTTTAAACAACTTTCTCAAACGATCTCCAAACAACGCATGCCGACAGGCGATTATAAGGTTTTACCCACCTTCTGAACACAATGGAACGTGTTTCGAAAGCTAATTCGATCATATGTGGAAGATAGCTTTGTAAGTCGATTTAAAATAACAAATTTTTTATTTTAATTTCAACGCGTTTTTCACCCGTACAGACAAACGGTAACTCCAAACGCTACGAAATTTGAAATCCGATAATAATACATTGTTACGGATCCAACGGAACTAGTTTCGTCGAATTTCGAGACTGTGCCCCGAAAGGCTATTTTAACTCGTTGATAAATTCGAACGATTTTCAAAATCGTCGAAATCTTTTAAAATTTCACTTTGAATGCTGATTAAATGTTCTTGAAAATAGAATTGCGATGTAACCATAATTTTTGTATTACCTGTGAACTCTGCTTATTATCAATATAAAATTTTGTTTTTCATATATTAATTCTTGTCTTCCTTATTCTTAATAAGAGGCTCAAGTAGTGCATACATCTGATTCCCTAGATGCTTCTTTAATCATTAAGATTAAGGGCGGGTTTCTCGCTTATATATAAGAAAAACGATCATCCCAAAACAACTCGACTTCACGATTCCTGAATAATCTTATAGCACAAAGTAGCATAGGACTACTTCATATTGAAACCAGCATTTAGGGCTTACAAGGAAATTGCTTGCATTGAGGAGCAGCTTAAAGAAACGTAGAAAGAGCTTTAAGCGTTAAAAGAAAAAACTACGATTTATGAGTCCAGTCCTTCAGTCAAAGCTGATGCAGAGATAGCTAAATTACATTAGAGAATAAATAGCTGAAAGTGGACGTAATAAAGATTCAAGAATTCCTTACTTTGCTAAACTAACCTCTGGACTTAAGCAATGAAACAATCTCAACACGAAGCAAAAAGGTCAAATTTGAGGTATTACAACATTTTGGTAGAAAATAGGATGAGACTCAATGTATAAGTAAATATGAGAGCAAAGTTCAAAAGCTCGATCGTGAGAAATATACTTTTAAAAAAAGATCGAAGAGTTGAATGGCACATTCAAAACTTTACAAGGAGCCAATAAGACTCTCCAACACATTTTCAATATTCAGATTGCTTTGATTGATGATGCAAATACTGTTTGGAAAAGGAAAAGAAATTCAAAGAACTCTTGGTTGCTACTATTCTCCACTTTGTACATAATGTATAGATTGTAAGTAAATTTGCAGTCGAATGAATGTTACTTAGAATGTATGGTATATAATCGTGAATTAAATTCTTATTTTAATATGAAATTGCTTGATGATTAGTATTTTACTTTTTCAAATTTGGGCTTTCCAATGTGTAGATTAACTTTTCTCTTGCTTAGTGAATTAAGAATCTAACAAATTGAGCTCGATGTGAATATCTGGTAGCTTTCTTTAGTAGCGGAGATTCCCATTAAATAAATTTGAGTTGAAACTGACTTGAAGAAGCCTAGAAACTTAATCTGGGAATTGAAGAAGACAAGAAACCTGTATTTAGTAATAATAGTGTAGACCAGAAATTCATATATGAAAAAAGGTCAGAAATCCATATCTAACAATACTAGTAGATGACTAGAAATCCATATCTAGCAATAATAGTAGAAGACCATAATTCTGTATCTAAAAGAAGACGAGAAATTCATATCCAACAATAATAGAAGGCCAGATATCCATATCTTGCAATAATAGTAGAAGAAAAGAAATCCATAACCGGCAATAATAATAGTACACCATAACTCCATATCCACAATAAGTCCAGAAATCCATATCCGGTAATAATAATAGAAGACCTCCATATCTGGTAATAGTAGTAGAAGACCAGAAATCCATATCTAATAATAACAGTAAAAGACCAAAAATCTATATTTTGCAATAACAGAAGACCAAAAATCCATATTTGGAAATAATAACAGAAGACCTAAAATCCATATCTAAAGACCGAAAATTCATATCTGGCAATAATAGTAAAAGACCAAGAATCTTTATCTGGTAATTGGACGTTGCATTTGCTTGGGAGCGTATTTAGCTCATATCTGATAGCCCTTCCTCCAGAAGATAGATTGAAGGAAGCACTACTTGGCTCAGATTTTGATAGGTTAGGAGAATCACTTGGCTCTGATTTTGATATTTTTGTTTAGCATCATCTTAGGTGATAACCTTTACTTGGGTCGAAATTCATGTCACTATCATAGATCATGACTTAAGTATTCTGTCCGATGCATTTGAATTTAACTATCCGTTGAAGAAAAGTAACATACCCTTGGCTTTGTTCATTTTTAACTTGTACTAGGTGCACACATTTCTTTTATTAAGAATATGGGCACACATTTCTTTTGCCTCTATCAATTCATCCCTGGCATTGAAATATGGGTACCCATTCTTTTGTTAAGAATGAATTCATGCTTTGATTTAGATATCACTGTCCTTTATATCATTGTTTATTTGATTACCTTGAAAAACCATCTTCTTGCCTTGAATTTCACCCCTACCTATACATATTAGTAGCCACCTGATATTACTTTGAACCCATTCTATTAATAGCCTATATTTGCATAAATAAAGATTATAGTTTTTGAAATTTCATATACATGTTTTTATTACAAAGCATTCTTGCTTTGACTTTTAGCTTGTTGCTTTAATTTGAGAAAGCCTATACAACATGTTTTAGTAGCCTTAACTTGACATAACTTTGTAAATATATATAAGTGTACTTGCCTACACATATAAGTTTAGCCTAATTTTATGAACTATACACAAGTTTCGAATTTTTTTTATACATGCCATTTAGCTTTATTTGCCTTACCATTTAATGTAACTTGACTTTATTCATCTTTTAGTAGCCTAACTTCACAACATATAGTTTATAACTGTTGCACATGCTTTTCATTTTATACATACTTTGATTATGTAGCCAGACACCTTTTAAACTCATGGTACTATATATATATATATATATATATATATATATATATAGTTTGACTTGACCTACATGTGTTTTTTATTTGTGTAGCCTACTTATACATGCTTTGAGATATCTCTTTTCATGAAATATCTTATGATAAGGTGCTACCTATTTTTAACAAATAAATTATTATTTTTTAAATATCTCTTTTATTTTATTTATTATGGATTTGGGATTTTTTGAGATTTTATGCTTTTTAATGAAACAAGGAATTTTAATAAACGACTGAATTATCGAATTGGTATGGAACATTTCGTACTATTCTTTTATTTATTATTATAATTTGTTAAATAGAGTTTGAGTGGAATTTACAAACATTTAGTAAATACTTGAATTTACTATCTAATATGAGAAAGTTAGTAAAATTATTATGATCACTTGAGTGACAGTGATCTACACTTTAGAGATGTATTATCTTAGGGAGTTCGAATTTTTTTTCGGCCGACAGATCGTTGAGAGACAATAACTTATTTTTCAACAATCCGAGAGTCGATGCATTCTTAGATTTGGGTAGGTAATATTTGAATACATTAAGGTTGGTACCAAAGCACTGGTTTTAGGCAAAACTTAGCATATGTAGTAGATTTGATTATAGAATCACTTTCGTTAGAGCTTTAATTCCTTCCTTTTGACTCGGTTTCCTTTGAATTTTGGAATGTTCCCCTCGATTCCAAAATCCATTCTTGTCTCTTCTTATTCATGTTTTCTTGACACTACAACTTCAAAATTTTCTTATGTTTGTTAAATTAAATTTATGATGTGATTAGAAATTTGTTTATGGCTGTTTGGTATATTTTTAATCGTCATCTCAGTTAATTTGAATTTATTTGAATTAAATCATTATTTAATTTATCATTGAATATAAATTGCCAATTAAATACCTGTTATGGATTATCAGTTCTATATTTATATTTATATATTTGTTTGGATGATGATTGTGATGGATGTTGATTGTTGATATTGGATGAATGGATGTTGTATCTTATGCCGTTATAAACTGCAAGTTCAGTATGGGTTGAAATTATACATACTCGAATGTTCTACAGATTAGAGAAAAATCATTATGGGTTGAAATGATAGACTCGAGCGATTTTATGATTTTATTATTAACTGGGATTGCGGTTTGAAATGATATAAAACCATAAAAATTTAAATTGCAGATAGAAATGATAAATATCCATATCACTTGACCCTAGGGTAGTGTTAATCGACGGAAATTCTATGGAATTAGGAAACCATCGAAAAATTTAAATTTAAAAATAACCGCAAACACACGGCGTACTATTGAAGTACGTGGAAAGTATAGGTCGATCCGCAAGGAATTGTGATTTTAAAAATCTTTTCAACCAAATTAAACCAAAGGTGAAGAGTGTGATTAGCTAGAAAATGAGAAAAATGTCAAAAAGAAAGTTATAAAAATATGAGAGTTAAATGACAATTTAGAGATAATTCTGCACTCTAGATCGTATAGTTCAACAAATTATGAAATTATGATCTCTCATTTTTGGTCATAAGTGAATCTAAATGATGTGTTTATCATAAGTATGGCTCATTTGTGTTATTAATTAGCTCAGCATAAGCCATCAAACTATAACACAACCTTTAAACCACTTACTAACTTTGATGAAAATGACGTGAAAATGAAAATGAAATCTATTTTTGTAACATTCCTGAAATTTATCAAGTTTAATTTGGCAATTAAATTTATTTTTGAAAATAAATTGTGAATTAATTTGATGTTTCTAAAATAAATAATTTTTGATTATAAAAAGAAAATTTAATTTGAAATTGAGCATAAGTATCTTACAAATAAATATTGGATTTAGGAATAAAGCAAAAATAAAGTAGAATTTAAAAGCTTTAAAAAGCTAATGATAGTTTGTTTACTAAAATATTAAATATATTTGGAAGATGTAATAAAAAGAAAAATTAGTGTACTCATTTTCAAAATTGTTATTTTTAAGTTAAATTTTCGTATATGAATAAAAGTGATTAATTGTTAATACGAAATCAAAATATTTAAATTCATTCTTTTCTTTTTATAAAGTTGTAAAAAGATAAATTTTAAATAAATGTATGAACTAAAATAAAGACAAGGGACTTTAACATAATTTTATAAATGAAAAGAGGGTTTTAAACATTCTAAATAAAAAATATAAGAGGAAAATGTAATTAAGGAAAAATGTGAAAATAATATGAAGATTGTGATATATGTTAATATAAAAATAAAAATAAAAATAAAAATAAAAATAAAAAAAGAAATGTTTTATAAAGTAAATATGATATAAAAATTTATATAAAAATTTCTTTTATCTCTATATAATCATAATGTAAATATACATAAAAGGGGATGAGTAAAGAAATCAACATGCATAGGTTTTATAATCAATTTTTTTACACATGGCATTCAAATTATTTAATCGAATAAAATAATGGAATTTAAAAATTATAAAAACTTCTCAGTTCCCTATATGCCATTATTAAACATCTCAGCAAAATCTAAAACTACAGTAACAAGAGATTGTGTATCTCAAATCTCAACACATAAAGAAGAAAATGAAGTAGGAAGGAAGAAAAAAATCAGAAAAAAAAAGACTGTCATTCTCTTCTAAAAGAAAAATCTGAAACAAAATCTTTGTTTTTCCAAGCTTCAACTTGGAAGCAGATCAAGTTCAAGATCAAGCAATTAAACTGAAGAGAGAGAAAAAAGGTCAAAGGAACCAGATTGCAATGTTTTTCCAGAATTCTTTCTTCCCAAGCTCTGTTTTTAATTTTACTATCAAGAGCAAAAATAACTAAACCAACTTCAAGCTTTTGCTTCCACTTCTCAGGTAAGCTTTTTACTTCAAACTTTAATAAATTTTTGGTTTCAAAATCAAGTTTTTAACATAAAAAAAACAATTCAAAACTGCAGATTTATGAATACAATCACAGCTGCAGTTTGGCCAGAGACAAGTGCAGTTTTCTCTGGAATAAAATTAAGGCAAGTGATTTTCTTTTAAAAAAAATTGAATTTAAAGTTGTTAACTAATATCAAAGCAAAGATTTAAACCGACTGTATCAATCTAAGTTGCAGATTTAACTTCAAGATTTAAAGAGAGAAAAAAGAAGTTCAGGCTCAAAAGAAAATTCCTCTCTGTTTCTTCCTGTACAACTTCAAGGTGAGCAACTCTTTAAATCAGAACTTTAGATCTATAAGTTGATGTTGTGATGTTTGCTTGGTGATGCTGTGCAAAACTGTTTACTGTTATTTGTTTGTGTGACTGGATGTATGTATATACATACTTGTGACTATTTTGTTGAGGCTCAAACTTAAGTTTTCACCCAAAAAAAAATTGAACTGCACTTCATGCAATCAATTTCAGATTTTGATTCACAAATAGAAAATGAAGGCAAGGCTGTAATGCTATTTTTAAAAATAAACTCATGTGTTTGTATTAAGGAAATTTATCAAAAAAATAAGAATCACAGCTAAGAGCAAACTAAAGTCAGGAAATAAAATATTTTTTTATTTTTAGTTTTAACTGTATGGCCAGATTTATATATGGAAATGATGAATTTTGACAAAGAAACCATGAATTTAAGCGAAGTATTCATCGAGATACCCACAGTTGAATAGATTTGGGAAATTTGTGAATCCTCGGTGTTCGCGAATGAATTAGGGTTTAGAATTTGTTTCAGAGATGCTGGGATGATTGTAGAATACGAGAAAAATATAAGTTGGTTTTTTATTTCATCGTTGATGAAGGTCTGAATCGATTTATGGTTTTGGATTCATTTTGGGTTGCTGTTGTTCACGAGCAAACGTCGTCGTCGGCACGGCAATCAGGTCGATCGCACTTGGGGGAATGGGTTTGGCGATGGTCGAAGGATCATCGGCTATGACGGCGTGGCTTCTGGTGGCTTGTCGCGGCGAAGCGAAGGGAATTATGGTGATTGTGTGGTTACAGGAAATAGCATGGGTTTTGAAATTTTGCTCGTTTTCGATTTAATGGCGATTTCGTTGGTTGAGTTGTTCGAATCAATCCCGGAGGTCATCTTGGATGATGAGGTGGCTTCGACGTCGATCGGTACTAGTTGCGGCGTTTGTGCACGTATACGTGCATTTTCCTGTGTCAGTTTTTTCGTTGGGTTGGGGAAGAAGGGGTGGCGCAGGACGTTGCTCGAGTTCAAGGGCGGGGCAGCTCGAAGTTGAAGTGGTGTGGGTGATACTCGGGGGTTAGCTTGCGATTTCTCACATTTGGCTCAGAGAAACTGAAAGATTGCTCGAGTGAAATAAGAAAGGGCTCGGTGTTGTTCCGTTACCAGATTTCAAAATTTAAAAAGGAAGAAGATAGGTTTCGGGCTTTAAAATAAACAATTTTTTTTGTTAAGAAAAGTAAATTTTTATTTAAAACAAAGTTTCAAAGCTGATTTAAACTAAATAAGGTTGCAAAGAAAATATGAACAAGTTTTCAAAATTTTAAACAAGTTTTAAAGAAGATTTAAAGGTTAAAAATTAAAGTTAAATGGTATTTAAAGGTTTTGGAATAAAATATTTTAAAATTAGTTAAGTTTAAGTTGATTTAAACTTATATTTTAGAAGATTTTGTTTTAGAGAAACTTAACAATGTAATTATGGAGTCAATCAAATATTTTAAATTATTAACTTAAAAGTTAAGTTAATTTATATTGTCAATGATAATTAACTAATTAGTTATTAATTAAAAGGCTAATTAATTTATAATTAGGATTTATTAATTAAAGTAATAAATTAAGGATTGATTAATTAATCAATTAATCAGAGGATAATTAAATAATTTAAGGTTAATTATGTAAATGATAAAAGATTGTTTTGTTTGTAAATCAAGGTTGACTAATTATTGATTAAAGGTTAATTAATTAATAAAGGCGATTAAGGAATGATAATTAGTTAAGGAGTAATTAATTAATTGAATTAATTAATAATAGTTAATTAGATGGTAATTAATTAAAGGTTCATTAATCAATTAAGAGAAATAGTTAGGGTTTAATTATTAATGATTAGGGATTGATTAATTATTAATTAAAGTGATTTTATTTATAAATAAGGGTTAATTAATTAAAGATAATTAATGAATGGTATAATAAAAAAAGTCAATTATTTAATAATTGAAGGTTGATTAATTTATTATTAAAGGTTAATAAATAAAGGTTAGTTAATTAATAAAGTAATTAATTGATGGTAAAAGTTAATTAAGTAATTAAGGACAATTACTTATTTCAAATCAATTAGGATTAATTAATTAAATGACAATTAATTAAGGGTTAAATCAATGACCAATTAAATGAGGATGATTAATTAAGGTTAATTAATTTATTAAGATTATTTCTTTGACGATTAAAAGTTGATGAATTATAATTAAAGGTTAATTAAATAAAATAATTTGTAATTAATTAATGTTAATCAACCAGGCTTAGTGACTAATCTAAATTAAGTTAATCTGATTATTTACCTTACTTATGAATATTTGGATTCTATTAGATGCTTGAGTGTTTGGTATCCTTGATTGTGATGCTTTGTTTGATTTGAGCTATGTTTACTGTAATTTATTATCTGTGATATATATCTGTGATCTGTAAATAGAAGGTAAGCGTTATGGTTTATACCGCTTGTCAAATATAAGCGTTATAGTTTATACCTCTTATCAAATACATTGCTTTATTTGGATCTGTGCTGATTGATGATATGGCACTTTTATTGTGTAAAACCCCTTGGACCACACTTATACACACACAAATATGGATTGCACATGGAAATTGGTTAAGTCACAGATTTTTGGAATAATCTTAAAAATTGAATTTTTGAATCCAAAATAGTTTTGGAATTTGAATTGAAAGCTTTTGAAAATGAATTTCAAAAGAAAAGTTATTCTAGATAACTTGATTGAGTTTTGGAAATTTAAATAATTTGACTTAGATTTGAATTCAATATTTGAAATTGAATTCTATGATTTGGAAACCATGGTTTAAAAAGGTTATGCAACTTATAAATGTGTTTATATGGGTTTTTGAACCATTTTAAAAGTGTTGTTTTTAGGAACTTGAATTTAACCCAAGAATTTAACTTGTATAGATATAATTGAATTTTTTCTGAAACGAAAACTGTTTTTTTTTCAAATGATAAAAGCTTTCACATAAGAAATGAACTTCCAATTTTTGTAAAAAGGTGTTCAAGTCTAAAATGAAAATATTTTTCCAAGTTATGAATAAATCTTTGGAAAGGGTTTGAAAGCTATAAGTTAAATCTTTAATTTAAAGATTTAAATGGGTTAATCTAAATTGAAATGGGAATTGTTTTGAAATCTGTAAATGGATCTTTGTGAAATTAGGTGAACTTTGTGAAATGAATCTTTCTGTTAAAAGATTTGAAATGGTAATTTGTTTAACCATTTGAAAGAAAAGCTTTGGATTTTAACGGTTGTGACTTAACTGAAATCCCATATCCATATGTTTAAATATTGTGCTTATTATTTGGTTTAGCCGGGAGAGGAACTTGTGTCATATAACCCATTCCGAATAGTGATACGACGTTATGGATTGCATTTGAAGATCGGTGTTGAAGACCGGGTGTCTTCGAGAACGATAGGACAACTTGTCGATTGACTCTACACTGAGTTTCTCCGGTATAGAGTTCTCCCATAGTGATGGGAAGTCCGATCGGGATTGCGGATGCCCGGATTTGCAAGGGCTTCTTCGGAAGTGCTTTCGGTTCTGTTCGAACCCGGGACAGACTTGTATGGTTGTGTGTCTGATACTACACTTTGAGATATTAAACTGATCTCTATCAAATACATTTCTGCTTAGTGGCGGAGAATTTATTCTCTTAGCTTAACACCCTTTTCTAAGACGTACGAGCTCAGAGGTTATGTAGTTGATATTTATCAGTGATATATTCCCAAATTTGGTAGTGTGGCATGCTGAGTGCTGCTGTGTGTTGATGATCATTGGTTGATCATTTGTGATCAAAGCATGGCTTTTGTATAAAGCGTAGCTTTTTGGACGAGACCGCATCAGGACCCCACACCCCGGAAATGGTCGTAACAGGAAAGATGCGGCAAAGTTATGAGGGTTGCGCCCTTTAGGGTTTGTCATTCCCTTCTGGAAAAGGGTGGTATTATGGTATGGAGCCCAGATACTTCACTCATGTGGATACTGCAGATCTATTACTTTGTGATTGCTTTGTGGTTGTTGGATTAGAGGTACCTCGGATAAAGGTCCCAAAGGACCGGGGGATGGCATGCTCGAGTAGTAGTTACCTAGTTACAGAGGTAACCCAGCCTTGTGTTGGCAGAGATCCGGTTAGGTTCTCGGGACGTCCCGCCAGAGGCGTACCCATGGACAGTAGGAAGTTTCTTAGCCTGACCATTTGTTGGAAATCCATTCTTCAATACGCGCCTTGTACGGTTTTAGTTGTAGAACATGCCATTTACTTATGGTGGTGCCCCACTGTTTAGATGATAGCTATAGTAGGCATACGATACTGGTCATATGTTGGTTAAGATTTATATTATACTTTCGAAATGGGTTTTTCTACACTGTGCACTAGTAATAATATCAATGAAAATTTCTCGTATCAAGCATATTTGACTATCATAAGGAGAAATCTCCTCCAATTCTGCGTTTGCATTGTGTGTGTGGCGGGAGGCCTTATGGTAGTTTCATTTTCCAAAAGCATTGCGGATTTTTTTTCAAATTTAAATTCTTTATTTGTCTTTAAAAAACCAAATGTTTTTGATTGCTCATACCAGTCGCACGACTGACCTGGAGTTTATTGTTCCTTTACTAAACTCTGGGTGCCTACTATTTTTCCACACGGGCAGTCTAGAGTTGGGTTTTTCAGATAATCAATGGTAGGCGTAGATTCGATAGCTTTCAGCCTAGGATTTGGCAATCATTTGCGGACGAGACTTGGTTATCTTTGTGCATCGTGTTTGGGAGTTCGAGCTATAGCTGGATTGGTGTTTTGAAGATGGAGTTCTTTCTTGAAGACTATATTGGAGATTTTGTTCCGCTGCTGATGTTATCTTTTTCTTTTCCGCTGCTATTATCTTTTATCATATCTCTGATGTATATTCATTGTATCATCTGTTGTATCATATTGTATCAATGTTGTATATTGATATATTCTTTTTCTTTCGTTGTGTTGTACTTAATATGTTATAAGCACCGGCACGATTCAAATTACAACGTTTGAATCTACGGCATTCAAGTACAAGTGGAGTACGAATGTCGATTTTCGAACGTTGGAATTTGGACCGTGACAATTTTAAGTATGGCCTATTAACTATTGATTAGAAATATAGACCATCAAATTTGAATTTCAAATCACTTTCTTATGCCATAATCATATTTTGATGAAGAGACATTTGGATTAGTGATTGTTTAAGCATAGCCTATTTGGTGTCAACGATACAGGCTGTCAATTTCAAAGAAAAAACAACCAATTAAACTGCTTCAAGCATTGTCATTAAACACAAAAGGAGAGCTATAATTATCAAAATGTTGAAGCTACATGATTAGAGGCTTCATTACCCTTAAATTGAAGGGATTAGCCTCTTATATTTGTTATTAAAACAATAAATATAGCTTGCAACATGAAAGAAAAAGGAAAGGAAAAAGAGAGCAAAGTAAAGAAACAAACTATTCTACTTGCATGAAAAATAAATCTACACTACTAATATGAAAATAAATGAACAAAAGAAGCATATAAAAGAAAGAGAGCACTAATTAACATTGTATAGAAAAAAGAAAAATACATGAAGTAAAAATGGCTAAATAGCCATGAAAAAGAGAAAGAGAACTTATCTTTTATTTTGAGCCTAAACTAATGAAGAGGAAGAGGAGGGTTACATGAAACATAAGGGGTATATATACATGTGTTAAACCCTAATTCATATTTTTGGGGAATAACCAAAATAACCTTGAGAAAGTGTGGAGGCCAAGTAATCATTAGCTTCTACTAATCATCATTTAAGTGTACATAAAACCATTTATTCCATAAGTATGTGCATTAGCCTCTAATTGCAACAAGCCGTTAAACCTTTGGGTGTCCCCAGTAGGATGAGTGTTGTCTCATGAGAGTTTTCAACGGATACTACCCATAAAATCCAAATACAAAGTGAAAAATGTAAAGTGAAAATATTTACAAAATGCAAGATTTATTTACAAAGAGAGGAATGCAAATTTTGGAAATATTTACAAATGAAGGATTTACTTTTAAATCGACATAAATAAGTTAAATATAGGTTTTGGTTATTATTTTGAAATTTAATCCAGTTATCATAACAAATAGACTATAGTTTAACTCGTTTTTTGGTTTAATAACACAGTGTAACTATGAAATGGATACTTAGTTGATTATCAAAGTTTATCAAAGTGGTATTTTCATTTCTTTTCAATAACAAATCAAATCGAATAAGTAAAATAGTGCTAGGATTTAAGTTGTTTGCTCTCTCATTATTTGCAAGAAAAATTACACACCTAGCTCAGGTAAACTGAGGCCAGATATACCACCCATGCACTGCCTTTCGGGCTTATGTGAGGGGAGTATAGAGCATGGCGAGTGCACACGCTTTCGTGCATACACCTATCGACCGTAGGTGGTTTTCATTAAGTCTGTTTTTTTGCATGCGTTCCATACATACATAACCATATGGACTTTTAAATGAGTATGAAAGCATATAATCAAAAATTCCAAGTAATTCACCCATGCATAACCGTGAGGACTTTTAAATGAGAGTGAATAATTTGGATGTTATTATTTTTTTTATTTTTTATTTTTTTTAAGAGAGAGTGATTTTTGCAAAATCATCTTAGCACCATTAACTTAGAAGACAAAAAAAATGTTACATCTTTATTTCAAATCAATCGCTTTTTATAACAAAGATTTTCAATTAGGATGTATTTCATAATTAACACGTATGAATCTTCCTATATACTAGTTAAACCATTGTTATTTATAAGAAAACTTCATTTTTATTTTTGTTAAGATAAATAAACTTTCAAAAATTTCAATCTAATAATCCAAAACCCTATATTTATCCAATGGCGTTTCTTTAAAAATAAATCAAAATGCTTAAATAAAATTGTTTTTTTTTGTTTTTGAGAATTTTTTGTAAAGAAAAAAAGAAATCATGAAAAATCAAAAATGAAGATGAGTCTCCCCCCAAACTTGATTTTGACTGTGTCCCTACAGTCAACCCAAGTGGAAGGAGAAAAATAAAAATAAAAACATGACCTTTATTTAAATGAAAATTAATGGTATTTACAAAAGATCAGAAAGTATATCATCAAAAAGTAAATGAAACGGTCTTCCAAACATCGACCGTTTCATTTGCCTCGTCAAGTATACGAGACAGAGCTTAAGCACGAAAAAACAAACCTTCAAAGATTTTAAAGCTGAATGTTGATTTGGAAAAATGAATGTCATTTTATTAAAAATCTTACGAGTTGTTTCAGTTTCGATAATTTTAAGGGTTGCTAGAATAATTGATTGAAATTCAATTTTATTACCACCAAATTGAAATTCAAATTTATCATTGAAAACTTTTTCAAAATCGTTGATTTCAAACTCAAAATGATGACTTAAATCTTCCCCCTCGAAATTTAATAACTCATCTTCAAAAAGTCCATAGAAATTGTATTCACTGAATTCATCTTCCTTAGTTGAATTATCAACAACTTCATTGTATATGTCAATTTCAAAATCCAAAGTTGTTATATTCAAAATTTTGAAATCGAGAAAAGGAAGATCGAATTTTAAATTTGGTTTCTCACCCTCAAAAGAATTGAAATCCAAGTCAATTACCAGATTTTCAACAACTTCGTTAAGATTATCGTTTTCTATTTCAAAAGTTGTTATCTGAAAATCATCGATTTAGGTAAAAGATGGATTATCACTCCACTCATCACACATTGGGATTTGGTTTTGCTTTTCACGTTGATTTTCCAATGTTTTAATCAACAAATTTGTGTGATCATCGAAAATTTAATTTGCTCAAAAAAGGCATATTTGTAATTATTAACTTGAAAATTTTCGATTTGGACTTGTTGAGTATAAGAATTGTCAATTTCGATAAATGGTAGATTATTATTTGATTCTTCGCAAGCTGAGATTTGATTATGATTTTCACGAAAAGTTTGTATTTTTCAAGTAATAAATCCCTATTATCTTTTTCCGTTTGATCAACAAAATCAAATTCATGATAATTAATTTGAACATTTTCATTTTGAATTTGTTGATAACCAAGTTTTCAATCGTATCGTTATTAAAACTATTCCTATTGCCAAAATTATTTGAAAATTGGTTTACATTTTTATCTTGAGTTTGAAATTCATTTTGAAGCTCGAAATTGAATTGGCATGGTTTATCCTCGAAATCATTTGAATTTTGAAGTGAATTCAAATTTTGATTATTTTTAAAACTTTGATTCGAGTTACCTCACAAATATGAGTTACACAACTCATTTATCATTTGATTTTGTTGTGTAGAAATTTCAAGCAAAGATGAAATGCTATTTTCAAAAGTCAAGTGTTGGTCATTGTTTTGAAAATTTTGTTGTTCGAAATTCGAATAGTTGTTGTTAAAATATCCATATGAATTTGGAGTGAAATCATGTGGATTATATTAATTTTCACAACTATTTTAAAATTCAAGTGAATATGGAAATTCGGACATTTTCAAGAATGTTTTTTGTTTTTTATAAAGGAAAAATATTTACAAATAAAATTTATCTTTCAAAAGGAAAATCGATTTTTGTTTTGCTTTTTATTTTTCAATTTTTTTTGTTTTTTTAAAAGATTTTATATATTATTATATTGAATTTTGGTTTTTCTAATTTGTTTTTTGGATTTTTGAAATTTCAAACAAAAAGGATTTAAAAATATTAAAGGAAAAGGAATATTTACAAAAAAATATTAGTTTTGGATTTTGAATTTTTTATTTAAATATGCATGAACTAATGCAACTAAATGAATGCATGAGGTAATTACAAATGATTTATCTTAAGTTAACCCAAAATTGTATATTCATACATTGTCTTAGATAAACAAGATAGTTCTCGGCCAGGTAACGGACAGGATTTATCAGTGTACCACGAATCACCGTAGCAATGCAACCGAAGATTTAAGTACCTTCAGAGGAACAATCACTATAATATTTACGAATCACCGTAATATTTATAAATAGTTATTATTCTGTCGTAGCCTAGACACCAAGAAATTAAATTTTTCAAAGAAGACAAATTGTCAATATACAATTAAGCGTTATTGATGTCTAACCGTTATTATTAGTCAAAATTCTAAAATGAAATGCAAAGCGGAAATTAAACGTGTATTAACAATGCAACACGAATGGATTTTTGTTTTTGTTTTTGAATTTATGATTTTTTATATTTATAAATGCAAATGCAAGTAATCATCAATGCAATTCAAATAAAAGTAGAGATGAAAGCAGCAAAAAAAATTTATAAGCAAGTCAGCAATTTATTTTTGGCAGCAGAATGAAGCTAGCAACTCTTCCAGTCTGCTTTGGCAACCTGAAAATATAGACAAGATATATATACAGTTTTTTTTACATCAAAGGAGAAACTAAAACACAAAAAAACAAAGCAAGTGAAAATAAAACAAATTGAAAAGAAAACAAATTGAGACTTGTTTTTTTCTTTTTTTTTAAGTAATAAAAAAGTAACATTTGGTGAAAACAATCTAAACACAAGATCTTCTCTTTTTTTATTTAAGGATGGTGTTATCCCACCTTTTTGGCAAGGCTGTGATATCAGGAGATTGATTGAAAACCAAAAATAGTTCATCTCAAAGCAACTTAGCTACTCGAAGAAAGTGCATGAGCTAAAACATCCAACGACCTAACAACTTGATGAACTCAGTGACCTAAGTGGATCAACGGGAGTGACCTAACGACCTACAGGAAGGCATGATTCAACGACCTAAAGTATAAAGCGGCTCAAAATAAGCAACGACCTAACGACCTAAAGGGACAAGCGACCTAACAACCTAACCTAACAGCGTAAAGGCTCCAGCGATCTAACGAATAACGACCTAGTAAACTTCAGAGTTAGGTCGCACAACCTCTTCGAAGTTAGGTCGCTCGCGACCTAAGCACTCCCCTGCTACATACACTAAGTCGCTCATTGCCCCTACCACTAGGTCGCCTACGACTTAAACAGACCAAGACTACTCCTTAGGCCGTATGCCTTAGGTCGCCACGACCTACCAGCCGAAGTAGTTGATCCGCACATCCATTTTTGAGCCATAGCCTGTGTCCCTTAGGTCGCTCGCGACCTAATTCCTAGCCTTACATCGCTCACGACCTACGACCTAAACCCAGTTTTTCCCTATAAATACCACACCTACTACATTTTGAGAAAGGGACGGGGGATCATTTTTGGAAGGCCAATGCTTTGTTGTTTACTCGACTCCTTCAACACTTCAAGCGCCAAAGACACTTCAAAGACCTTTAAAAGAGATCAAGTTCATCGAACATGAATTGAAGAAGCTTTCCTACATCAAAGTTCTAATGATTTTCCCTAGTGATGTTGTAATTGAAGAATTGTTGTAAAACTTGTAATAAAGTGAAGAAAAGAAAAGATTAGGTGGACGTAGGCTTGATTTTGAGCCGAACCACTATAAAATTGTTGTCTTTTTGTTATTTTCGGTGATTTCTGCTTACTTTTAGTTCCTTTATCAATGGGTGGTGCTTTCAATATACGGCAACTTACACAGGGGTGTTAGCGTGCACTTTTAACGTTAACAAATGGAACTTAAAAGGACTAAAAGCAAAACCAATTAAATCCATACAAAACAAATTCACAAATTAAAAAAAAGGCAACTTCATTAAACCAAACAAACCCGGCCCGTTAAAATTGAAATCCCCACTTGAAAATCACCAACACCACCCTGCCCACTTCTTCAACGTCATTCCTTTAAACATTTATTTCATTTCACCGAACCATTCGAACTACAGAAAGTAAAATTACAAACAATTCGCAATCAATTGAATGTTTAAGGAGGTTCGCTTTGTTTCGTTTTTAGGTTACGTGATGGAGGTACGATTTCGGGTGATGTGAATTGGGACAGGAGGCGGATTTTAGGTTGAGTTACGCAGCTGAGGTCGATGATTTGGGCCTTTTGTGGTCGCTAGTGGTTCGATTGGAAGTTCGATGTGAGGTCGGCTGCGTTTCAGGTGCTGATTTCGGCTTGCTGATCATTTCAAGGAGGAACCGTGGTTATTGGATGTGAGAACCTTCTCAGTATTTATTTGCGATGCAGTCTTACGAGATACCTTTTGTTTTGATAAAGGAAAAGTTCTGATAACTTTATAAATTTAGTTGAGGTGTATTTTTCTCACGCTGGTTTACCAGATTGATCCGGGGTTCTTCCCTTTCAATGCTCGGTTAGACTGAGTATATATGCAGGTTCAGATTTGATGCTTTTGGAGCATCAGTAGGCAAGCTGGAGATCTTCGTGTCTATACACGTATCTGTTTATTTTTTCGCTACTTTGCATTGTTGTTGTTGTAAATTATCAGCATTTGTGAGGACAGATTATTGTAACTGCCCAAGCTGATGATTACTTATTGTGTACTCTGATATTGATTTATGTAAATTACAGTTTCTCTTTGTAAAGATTATTTATCTTTATTACATATTATCCCGCTACGATGTGAGATTCGGTATTGTTTTGGTTCTACTTCTCTCTTCTTCTCTTTTCTTCTTCTTCTTCTTCTCTTTTTCTTCTCACCCTCTCTTTTCTTTCTCACGATCATCTCCAATTCTGTTCGCTTTGGGTCGACATATGTGGTTTATTGTCGGTTCAGATGGTACGGATTTGAGGGCCATTGTAGAAGTGTTAAAAACGTAAAGAATATTTGGATCTTTTGGAGCATGCGGATCTGAAAATAGGAACTAGAAACATAATTTTATCTTAGAAAGAATATTCTCTCTATTTTGAAACTTAACAAGGATATGAGTCAAACTATCTCTTTATTATATGCCTTACTTATCCGATTTGGTTTTAGATATATTGTTATTTTTGACATGTTATTATTAAGTTATATAATTATGTATCAATTATTTCATCTCTTTACTAGATATGGTCTAACTCTTAATGAGAAGTAGTCTGACTCGTTTATTTCAAAATACTATGGTGAAACCTAGACTCTACAGGTATAAGGACTTATTGACCTTTGAATTTGGGTTAGCATTTAAATAAACTATTTTGACCATTCTAGTTTACTTCGTACCTACGTAAATTGACATTTATGAGTTATGTCATGTATTTGATGCCAACTTCTAAGTTTTAATCCATATTTACACTTCACATTCCCCATCACCTTTTACAATATTTCTCTACCCATGTTTCCTTGATTTTGTGCTTTCAACTTGGCATGATCTAGTTAAGTGAGTAAACTCACTTATAAATAAAGCATACATCAATCACTAGGGATGTCAAACGGGTTGAGTTGGGTTGCAAATGGATTGGATGAAAATTAACTCATCTCATTTAAAGGAAAATAATTATCAACCCGTTAAACCCATTCATTAAATGGATTAATCCAACCCGCTAGTTTAAGGGTAAACCAAATTTAAACCATTTAGCTCATTTTTAAAGAAAACTAAAATAATTTACTTCAAAAACCACCTATCAAACATGAAGATTGCACGAAAAAGTTTCGAGTATCACGAAATTCATGGGTCAAACTAAGAACAAATTTTCTTTTTTGGGAATATGTCAAAAAAGCGTAGCAGAAAAGTAAAGACTGCAACAAAATACTTGAAAACAATCCAAAAACTACATAAACAAGACTAGAAAACACAAAAACTGCAACATATCATACAAGAACTATAACATGACAAAATATAACAATTTTCATGTATATAATAAAATAGAAGCTGAGTTGTATCGATAAGTTTGAGTTAATTCTGTTAAATAAGATGACTCGTAACTTCAAGTTAGCGAGATACATAATAATCGGGCTCTAGAATGTTAAAGACATTCCCTGCAAATAACAAAGTTAACTTATTTGAAAGAAGGTTTAAAGGGGAAATAAAGATAAATAAAATAAAGTAATATGTGGAAAGGTTAACATGGAAATAAAAGTAAACGAAAAAAATACTATTTAAAGCATCTACATTTAATAATTGAATTTCACAAGCTAAATATTGTTATGTAGATAACAAAGTGACTTAAAATTTTACATGTTCATTTAATAGGTATGGCTCATATATTTTGTATTGGATTGCTTAAATGTAACTATTTGAAACATTTAATTTTGTATTTTCAAGAAAGGTGAAGTTAAGATAAAACATAATTAAAGACAACCATTGTGAATTGATAAACTGAACCCACTTTCGTAGCTATAATGCTACAAAACCTAGCAAACATTTTAATGTGTGACTCAAATAAAAGAAACTATTATTTGTGTTAACTTAAGTCTTAACTCACTTTTGATACTGGAAAGATTATCATTATGAATGACCTTGTCTTGATGAAGAAATTCGCAGCACTGGAAAAAACCGAAACCAATGCAGGCAGAATTAATTTAGGTTTTACTTAAATGAAATTTTTTTAGGTTATTTATTGTCATTTCAAAAAAGAGTTACGACACACTCGAATGATTTGATCGATTCAACGCTATTTACTGCTAATGAGTTCTTCGGTCTGTCTGAATTTGAAAGGCTAAAGAACTAATAAAGTAACCCACCAAAGGAGACAAGGTTATCAGCTAGCTTCACGTATCAACTTAAAAAGTAACTAGAGAGATTAATTTCTATGATTGTCTATATGAACACATATGCATGAAATGACCAGGCACTGTTAATTGATTTACAAGTCTAAACTTCGACATCCGTGGAGTAAAATGAAAATGAAAAATAAAACATTGAAAAAAATCAAGTTCAAAACAATTTGGAATTAGATAACCAGTACTACCTCACCAGCATAAACTAATGAAGTGGCATTGGTTGAAAATTGTATAAAAGCAAAACACTTTTAGATTACAAATCTATTAACACACTGTTACCATTAAATTCAATTTCAAGCGTGATTGATTTGGTTGCACCAAATTTGAAGATTTTGTTTGAATTTTTTTGAAATAAAGGTAAATATTATTTGATTATTTGATCAATTCTTTATGTAGTTTTGAAGAACGAACCGTTAGTTAAACCATGATGATTCAAGGTCAAAGGTTCTAACGTCGAATCGGTCATGTGGTTGGTGAAATTATGGGAGGCTCAATCATGGTTGGGTGTAACTTTCAATTTTGGACACTTTCGGTCCACCATGACCAACAAATGGCGGTCTTGACGATCTGACCAGTGGTCCGGTCGGGTTTTCAAAACAATGATTCTCTATATTTACCTTGTATACATAAATATTAAAGGAAACATTTGGCATACATCCTTAATAGGTTTGAAAATATACAAAACATCCCTTCAATTTGATTAAAAGTTTCTCATCGTTATTTTTAAACACGACAAAAAGATTTCCCTAAATACCCTTACATCTTCGAACAAAACCTAAAACCCTTCAAATTCTTTTCATCGATTAACATCTTAAAAAAAAGAAAACCCTAATCACTTGAATTATAAATCGAAATTAATTGCTACTTCAAAAATCGATGTCCGACTCGAGTCCAAAATTGAAGAAAGTTGAGATTCGAAAGATGAAAACATCACAAATCAAAAAATTCGAAGGATATCAATTAAGAAATCTCATCATTTCTTTTTTCTACTCTTTTAACAACTAAATTTAATAAAATTTGCAGATATTTGTTAGAAAAGTTCAAAAACAATCACATGCAAACAATATTATGCCTAATTTAATACATCGGAATAGTTACATGAAAATTTAAACATATTTTCCCAAATTAATATATAATATTCTGAATTAATATAAAATTTTCTACAAACTATTTACAGCAGTAGAAGTTTTATATAACTGTAACCTTCTATGCAATTATATGCAATAATTGCAGCCATATATGCAATTATATTTAGTATTTGTAGACAAATATGCTATTACTGCAAGCCATCATTATGGTATAATTTTTTCAGTCAAATTTGCAAATATTGAAAATAAATACATGAAACACTGTAAAAATATTGTAGACATTTACAGTGAAGCATCTAGCTATACAAATAAAAATACAAAAAAATTCAACAAATATTTTTTCATCCGTATGCAAATATATTGTTTATTTCTAATTATATGCGATTTTATTGAAAAGTTGTAAGACATATATGCAATTATTATGAATAGTTGCATGCATCTTTACAATTACTATTAACAATTGCATTTTTAAATGCATTTCACTTATGAAGATGTGGATTACATCATTTTTAAATGCATATCTGATATGCATCTTAAAATTACAGGTGTTATATGTAAATTTTAACTGCATATGGAATATACAGTTAAAACATTCAATTAAATGATGCAAATTTTAACTACATTTCACTTGCACAATTAAAAAGTCATAAGATTTTTATTATACTTACAGACATTTATGCAAATATTATGAATAATTGCATACATATTTGCAATTATTTATGAACTGCATTTTTAACTGCATTTCACTTATGCAGTTGTAAATTGCACCATTTTAACTGCATATCTGTTATGCAGTGAAAAATAAAACATGTTAAATGCAATTTTTAACTGCATATAACATATGAAGTTAAAACATACACTTGAATCTTGCAAATTTTGAAGTGCATCTCACTTATGCAGTTAAAAATTCAAAATTCTTATTATACTTGCATACATATCTAATATTAAATTATGAATTGTATTATTTTTGACTGCATATATTGTATGCAGTTAAAAATTGTAGCTTTTAAATGTGCTTTTTAACTGCATACTTGATATTTAGTTAATAGATACAGCTGTTAAATGTAAATTTTAACTGTATTTTACATGGTAGTTAAAAACTAAAAAGATCAACCGCAATTTGCATATGCAAATTTTAATTGCATTTTATTTATGCAGTTATCAACACACATAAAATTCTACAATAATTCTGAATAATTGCTGAAAAATACATATTTATTTAGATAACTAAAATTTTTGATAAATACAACCATGAACGCAATTACTTATAATAATTGCAACAGAGTCTACAGTTACTTTACGTAATTGTATACAACTCTGCGTTTACATAAAATATTAAAAATAAAATTTCTCTGAACAAAAAACATCATATTATTTAAATTACTTAATATAACTTATGTTTGTTATGCATAATTATACAAAAAACATTGCTAAATTATCAAAAAATTGAAAAAAACAATAATACAAAATCGATTGAAAATTAAATCAAACGTTTACCTGTAAAATGATGAAGCCATAATAAATTGCAAAAAAAAAAAAAAAAAAAAAAATTCGAACAGTAGATCAAATTAAATTTGATTTCCCTACGAAGATTTCAAATCTTGATCGTTAGTACAATCACATGAGAATAGTCGACATGAAATAAACTAGAATAATTAAAAAAATACTAAAAAAAATAGAGACCGGATTTACAAGTTTAAAACGGAAGGAGTTTTGAACCATTAAATTTGATTTTAGGAACGTGGACCTAATTTTCACAATGTTAAACTTTTAATTTTTTAATATTGCATTTAGAAGCTAACATCCATTTCATAAAGAGAATGATAAGTTTTCTTGTAAAAAAATAATAATGAAGAACGACACTGCATTTCATACGGGTAAAAGACATCTTCACAATGTTACAAAGACCTGAATGCACCATTCATTTCTTAAATGATACAAAAATACATGATAGTGCAATATAAGGAAGTATTTTAAAAAAACAGAAGGCATTCCCAAAACAGCAAGGTAAAATATTGTAATTCCGTTGCTTAAAGAACCACAAGGACTCCATAAAAAAAATACAACAATCAGAATTATGGTATTTATTTTTCTTTAATATAAAAAAACCCAGATGTTTTAGAGTGGAAAACCCACAAATATGCACAACATAAACAACACGGTATATTTCTACTTCAGCTTTCTCAAATATGACAAAGCAAAATAATGCATAATATCCTAAAACTTAATCTACAAACTAGCCTAAGTTGTGATTACAAATCTAAAGTCGAAATTTCGAATACAAATTCATAACTCAAATTTAAGTTGTTATCTAATATATAAATATACACCTCTAAATAAGAGGTTAGAACTGCAGATGCAAAGACAGAAGCGATGATCGAAGCAAAGATGATTAAAGAAGCCTAATTTCTTATTGTAGAAATTAATGTAAGAAACCCTACCTTTTTATCAATTTGAATTTCAACAACAATGAAAAGGAAAACCCTAAAATTTATAGGTTAATTGATTATGCAGGTAGTTACCATTAGATCAATTAAAATAATTGGTTTAAATAAGATAATCCAGTAATTCTATTTAATTAAATTACTTTTTGGATAATTGGATCAGGTAGTTGAGTCGGATATTGAGAGCCCGATCAATCAATAGTACAAGCTCCTGGCATCTTCCGTTGCTCAAGCTTTCGATCAAAACCTCAAATCTTCCTCATTTGCCCATAAGTAAAAATCTTTTCTAAATTTTGACTCTTTATAAGTTTGGATTGACACTTAATAATGCTCGTTTGTGCTTAAGAAGAAAGTATGTGGACCATATGTAAGTTACGGTTCGCTTTGAAGCGTTTAAGTCTGGATTCACTAAGAAATTTGTTCATAAATGTGAAATACATGCATGTGTTCCACAGAATAGTAAAAGAAACTTAAATGAAAAGTGCCATCATCTCTTTGCACGTTATTTCTTCGTCTCCCCTTTCCGTTTTGACCTTCTTTATCTATATCTCATAGGTATCATTTCTTCTCCTTATCAAAATCGTACATCCAAAACTCTAAACTTCCCTTATCTTAGGCAGCACAACAAATTTCTGTTACACGCTAATCATATATATGTGTTGATTAACCATTGAATACTTTTATTTATCATTCATAATATACTTTTCGATCACGTTATCGGCCATATTCTAATTAACTTATGCATGCAAATAGACACACATATACGTGTGTGCATGTGCCCATTAACATTAATCTCCTTTAACTACATATGAACAAATACCACAAATCCCAGATCATTTCATTTACAACAATGTTTTAAAGGCAAATGTTAAAATAATTTGATCTGCCTTACACATACACAAGCATAAATATATTCATATGTACATATGAATTTGTATATATGCATATGAGCTTACTAACATTAACCTCACTTAATTACGTATGAGCAAATACTACAAATCCTAGATCGTTTCATTTACAACAAAGTTTTACGGGCAATTAATAATTATATATGTATATGTGTGTGTGTGCGCCCGCGCGTACGTATATATGTGTACATATGTATGTATGTGTATATATGTATGTATATGTATGTGTATATGTATATATATGTATGGATGTATATATGTGTACATATGCATGTATATATGTGTGTGTGTATCTTTACACACACATATACATATGCACACACATGTAAGCTCATTAACGTTAATCTCATTACGTATGAGCAAATACTACAAATTCTAGATCGTTTCATTTACGACAGTAACATGATCCATTACCTATGGTTTAGGTAATGAACACATTTGAACGTGCAATCAATCATTTTTTTAATCAAATTCGATACATATGTATTTAGCGTGCGATATCATATATTAAATACATACTATGGAGAAACATAGTAATAAAACCTAAAACCATACTTCCACGCTAACAAAATTATGTACAAAAGTTAAATGCACACATAAACATATTCAAATTCAAATAACACAAGTATTCTTAGAACATACTCAGATCGCATGCGCACATATTCAACGCAAACCAAATCAAGCAAAATCAACGTATAACTAATTCAAATCAAATAGAATATTAAAATAGTAGTTAACATATATCAAACCATAAGTAATCTAACCTTGTATTATCATAATAAAAATCATACAAGGTTAAAACACATCAAAACCCCATTCTCAGTAATCAAGTTAACACTAATTTAGCAGAACATCAAAGCCACATTCCCCCTTCAACATATATCATTTTATTCATATAATTTTAAACTTCCCCTTCAACATATATCATTTTATTCATATAATTTTAGACTTCCCCTTCATCATATATCATTTTATTCATATAATTTTAAACTTCCCCTTCAACATATATCATTTTATTCATATAATTTTAGACTTCCCCTTCATCATATATTATTTTATTCATATAATTTTAAAACTCCATATTTCTTGATTGTTGTGAACATGTTTCTCTTGAAAGTTAACGTTTTGATTAGATATTGTTAAAGAGTTGTACTAAAAGCTCAGAAAACCTTTTAAAAAAAATGATTTAACCAGCTTAAAATTTTAAATGACCCTAATCATCTCATTAATCAAGAAATAACTACCCATACCTTACTTAGGTTTCGGATTGCAAATTATCAAAACAAAAAAAGAGTTACATATCTCTGTTTTTTATGTTGTTATAGAAAAAATCTTTAAAGAAATGAATATGTAAATTTGATAACTATTTTTAAAAAATAAAAAACGCAAGTTGTCTTACACTTTTCTAACAAAAAATATAAGATAACTTGTACTTTCCTCACTTTGGAATTTCTTTCGAAATTTTTTTAAAATTTTTAAAAAGTACGAGTTAATTTGCACTTTCTGATTTTGAAGTCTCTGAAAAGCGCAAAGTAACTTGCACTTTCTATCAGGATAGCACAAACTCACTTGCGCTTTCTTATTTTAATAATTTTGAAATTTTCGAGAAAAATTTACTGTTCAAAAAACGCAAGCTAACTTGAATTTTTTGATATAAAAAAAACATGGACATAATTTACATACTTGTTTCTACATAGAATTTTCTTATAACAACGAAAATAAGGACCTTTCGTGCTAAGCCACTTATCAAAATCATCATTCAACTTCAAATTTTCATACTCCAGTTACTTCTATATTATACTATGCCACACCAAATTTTGTATTTTGATCATTTTTATGTTGTATTATTGATTTGTTTCCCTGTTTTATGCCTATTTGCCCTCAATTCTCAACATTTAAGAAAAGAATAGATTCAAAAAGTTCAGACCATAGGTTTATAGCATTAAACTTTTCATAAATGTACGTATTACATTTGACATATTTTTTCATAACTTACCTTCCATTGAAGTTGATTTACAACTCGATGAACATTTAAGCAATAATCGAGTAGCAAACCATTGGAAACAAAATAAACTAAATCATACAAACTAAGAGTTTAGAAAAGAAACAATTGTACGATTCCATTTTTCAAATTTTCAATTTTCTTTTTAATGATTTGAAAAGCATCAGATTTTGGAATCAGTTGAAAAGAGCTAAAACAACATGTTACATGTTTATTCAATCTCAACAAAATGTAGCCACAGCGATCATTTGTTTCACTGATACACACAAAAGGGCAGAAATTTGACAAAGAACTAGGCAGCAATGCTAACTCATTATAAAAAATTCACTTTCGAACTTTGAATTCGTACAAATATGTTCAGACAAATGATTGCTGGATTTACATCTCATCAAAACGACCAAATTACATGTGACATGAAATTTCAATTCTTTTGAAATAACCCAAAAATCTTATGCAGTTTAAACGATCAAAAAGAAAAGGAAAAACCTAATGAGGTTAAAATTAGAGAATTATCCCACTTCCTACTATTAATATTTTGATAACAATATCGACAAACATAACTAGTTGATCTGCCCAAAACAATGGTCGTGCAGCTAAAAAAATTAAACCAAAATATTATCGTCTAATCATAATACATATGTTATGATAAAGATAGATAAAAAAAAAACATAATATATGTGACTGTATCATAGCTACGAGTCTTACGGTAAAGATTTTGATAACAATATATACATATATACTCAAGTACTTCGTTAATCATTCAAAACACAGTTGTTAACAGTCGCAATCTTCAGATATAAGATGCATCGATAAATTACCAATTAACAACTAACTAGCTATATATGCTAAAATCTACAGGTGTAAACACTAAAGCATTGCTATCATATCTAACTTTGAAATCATTAAAGTAGGCTGAGTATTCAACTGAAATATAGAGCTCTATTTGCAATACAGTTACAGTAGATAAGAACATCAGTACACTACAGCTGGACAATAAAGAAATTTATGAATAGCACCGAACATTTAGATAAATGTCTCAATCTTTGCATGGCAGTTGCAAATCAACATAAGGATAGCTGATTGCAGAGCAAGAAAGAAGAATTTAATTTAAGTCCATTAGCATTCAAAAATGGTCATTGTCCTAAAAGGCTCAATTTTCGCCAAGATGGACTTATAAATTTGACTTTTTCCACTGCCAAAATTTGATTGTTACTTTTGCATACCAATTAAATAAAATTTTCAAATAATTACTGAAATCAAAACAGGCTTCAGACAATAAGCGGAGTTCAATCAACATTCAATTGAGTATTCAGCAATAAGCATGAAACAGTTGTCATCATTAGCCATTGAATATAATTACAAATGGTAATAACAGTGAATAACTAAGAATTAATATAACATATGCAAACCAATATATTCTGCAGATCGGTATACCATTAGTAGAAATTAACAATTAAATCAAGAAGAGGATAAATAATACAAAAAGGAAAAATTTGAAAATAAAAGGACCAAAAGCTCAGAAGTAATGAAGATTATCACCTGAAATCTCATATGTTCAGAAATGGCAAACTTCATATACATCACCGTAGTTAAATTAGTTTAAGAAGTAAAATGGAGATCTCTCAGAATTAAGAAATTGCAGACAATCAACATGGCATCAATTCAGACCGCCCGTCTGCTTTGAATATCATCACTGAGGGAATACGAACGGAATTTTGAATTGAAATGAAATTGATGGACGGAGGAAACACAGAAATAAATAGGATACAGAACGGGATAACCAAAATGAGGCGGCAGCAAGAAAAACTCTGTCGATGACTGTCACGTTTATATAGACGGGGCGGGGAAGAAAACCTAGTGGCGTGATTGGCACGTGAGACATGTGAATTTGTGCTTGTTTAGGAAGGATCAAAATGCGCAATGCCAGAACCGTTAGCATAATTAGAACATCGTAGATTTGTTGGTCGCGTTTTAAGCTTAAAAGCATGCCATTTTGCACATGGATCTGTTCATCGTAAATTTTATGCCACGAAGATGTTGAATGTACAATTGTCTTACGTCCACCACGATCCAAGGTTGTAAGAAGTCCGGTCCATGTTCGTACGATTTTCATTTTGGACGCGGATTAGGATAAGAAATATGTAGAAAAATATGTTTGTTCGAAAATTTTCGATGTTTTCTATTGTCCGAACATTGTCTTGTCCGTATTCGTTTAAATCTCTTATAGTATAGAACTGTAACACACTTTGTTTGATCGAGCCCGATCCGTGTACACCCGTAACCTTATAAGAAAAGATTTTGATGTAAAATGAAAAAAGATATGTCCAGTCCAATGTAAAAAAGCTCTTCCTTGTTAGATAGCATATGTACTACTAATAAAGAAACTTCATTGAACTAATTCATTCGGTGTCTTTTTGAAATTTCAAAAATGTCATTGCTTTCTGTTTACATATTTGCGCTCGAACAAAATATTAACGTATACAATAACACGCACAGCCCGAATGCGAAGCACGAGTCCATACTAGTAACTAATAAAACTAATTTTAGCTTAAAATGACTTTAGAATAAAAATCGATTGATATTGATTTGGTACATTTCTTTTGAAATTTTGACGGATAAAAATCGTACAACGATATGTTTCAAGGATGATGTAATATGTTATCTTTGTAACCACAACTAATGATTTATAATTTAACTTCTTGCTTCGCATTCACTTAATCTACTTTCAGTAGATTAACTAAAAAAAGACAAATTTGGATATAGGTCCATGTAAAAAGTTAATTTGTATAAATAAGCCTCTCATAAAACTTAATACAAAAGTTGGTCACATTTTGGCTGTTAGAAAATAACTTATACGCATTTTACAAATGCGTATTTATTATTTTTTTAAATAACATATGCATTTTCGAAATGTTATGTTATGTTTTTGTTTAGTTGTAATTTTCTACTTGGGCATTTGAAAATGCACAAGTAAACAGGGCCGGTCCTAGAAGTTCTAATACTTAAAACTAGTTATAGGCAAGGACTTATTACAAATACTAATAATGATATAAATAGAAATAAGATGTCAAAGTAGTTTATGTACGATATAGAGAACAAATGGAATAACAAAATAAACAACTATCTCGGTAACAATAATTCAAGTTGTACAATAGTTTGAAACAACGATTTTTTTTTAGCAAGTGCTTGAGTTATAAATGTTAATCATTAAATTTCAAAACATTGAAGCTTATTAACCATAAATTTTAACATTCATAGCGCATTAATATTTTATAAAAGAAATCATAATACAAAGTTAGTAAAAACAAAGATAACTATGTATTCTGAATGGTTGCTTTAATAATTTTTTAAAAGTGCTTCCAGAGGTTTCGAAGGAGTCGGAAAGTTCATAGGCTTTTAACTGATTACTCTCCTTCAGTACCAGGTTCCGCCTCTATCCCACCACTTCCGGCACAGTCGAAATCAATGCACATGGTATCAGACAACTGTTACATAGTGAATTAGGAGAGGGCAAAAAGTATAGGGTCGAAACCATGGGGTTCCAAAAGAGGTGAGTGTAGCTTTGGTTTTAAAGAAAAATACGCCTGCTTGCTTTCGACAAAATGCTTTCGACTTGGTTGAGCTTCGATTAAGTCAAATGGTTTAAAAGAAAATGGTTTCGATTGGGTTGTATCTTTATTTTTAAGTGAATGCTTTCGACTAAGTCAAAGCACTTAGCTGCCACCTTTTTACCTTTCGACCCAGATGGTTTCGAAGGGGTTGTTTTATTTTAGAAGATATGTCCACCTCTCCAATACTTTCGAAAGGATGGTTTTGACACCATCATTTTATGACTTAGGAAATGGTTTCGAAACTGTTAGTTTTGACTTAAATGATTTTAAAGACCCTTTATCTTTTAAATGAAATATAATCAAAATTTAGTTTCGAAAGAGAAAATTTGAATGGTTTCGAAAGGTAGTGCTTTCGACTTTAATGGGTTATGTCCTTTTTCTCTACTTAAAGGCATAGTCTAAAGGTTTTGACCGAAATGTTTTAAAGGGTTCCGAAGTTTTCAACTTCAAATGATTTCTAAAAGTTTCCATATGTTTTAAATTGAACCAAATGCTTTCGAAAGGTTCAGAGTTAAAGCTTTCGAAAGGTTTTCAAAGAGGTTTCGAAGGGATGGTTCCCCAAAGGTTTCGAAGGAGTCGGAAGGTTTTGTTTTTTGATGGTTTCGAAAGGAAAGGTTTTCTAATGGTTTTGAAAGGTAATTGTGACGACCCGCCTTTCTCTCCCCAGAAAGATGCATCATCATTAAGAACGAAATTGATAGAAAAGAGAGAGATGAGAAGAAAGAAAGAAATGACATCTGAATCTCAACAGCGGAACGAATAAATTATATTAATCACATAAAATAGTACATAGCATACAACATCTGTCAGAGTTACGCAGATTATACATCATATACTAGACAGTTATAAACACTTGTCTAGTTATTACAACACAAAATACAACTCAAACAAATGACTCAGAGAACACACAGCGGAACACCATATATACACAAATGTGAAGCCTTCTGCTCCATTGCTCCTCCAGAATTCATCAAAGAAAACCTGAATTCCTTGGCTATTCATAAAAATTTGAGTGCCCAAGAGTTTAAGAAAAACAGAAGATAAACTCCAGGTCAGACATGGGTCTGGTGTGAGTAACAGGTTAAGGTTGCTTAACTTTAAAAACCTTTGAAAATAAAAGGTATCACGTAAGACTCCTCACACATAAACATGGATAAGTTTTTACCTTACGCTGACCAAAACATTTGATAGGAAATTCAGTGATATTATAATAGGGCCTAGGTTTTTCAAATAAAATACAGAAATAGTTGGAATGGTTACTTCTCACTTTCCAATATAGTTGGGCACAACTAAAACGTACGACACTTATTGGAGATTGGATTCCATAACATGGCAGGCTATTGGGGTACCGCCCGTCACAGTACGTGGGCTAGATCACCGTACCGAGGATTACTCCTAATCCCCTGCAACTTAAAGCCGGAACCATCCCTTGCTGGATAGTCCCGAATAAGACAACCCCGCAGTTGTTTGCAACCAACTCCCCACACAGCCGAATAAAAAGGGACCTCTAGACAGGGGTAAATCTCGTCTTACTTGGGTGCTACCCACTTAACCTTGCTGCACCTCCCCTATTTTAGCCATCCCCGGTTGATGAGGCTTGAGGCTACGGTTACCTTTAGAGAACACATCTCTTAGAATGCTCATCGTCCACCTGACGATGTTTTGAAAGCATTCAATCCATACAAGTTCATTCCAGGTTCGAATGAAACCGAATGCATTATCTCGTTACACTCATTTTGGAATCACCCTCAGAGTTAACGACGATAACCCTTGCACTGTGAATCTTCATCTTCACTTGAGATTGACGACCTACTTGGATCGGTGTGGTTTTCGGATATCCAAATCTGGAAATCCGATTCCAGTCTCATCGAAATCCAAAACGCCATCGTTTAGGTCCAAGTTGTTTTAAAGTTAAAACAATTCGATTCTATTATCTATATTTACACAGATAGGTAATTCACAATATCACAAATAGATAATCCACATTATCATCACAAATAGACAATCCATATTATCATCACAATTCAACCAAAGCACCTAATATCATATATCAGCACATATCTCATCAAAGATATCAAACAATTAAGGCATCCAATGTCAATCAGCCATCCATAAGCAAAGATCTATTAATCTCATCATCTATAATTAATTTAAAATAAATTAAATTAATTACTCCATCTCTAATTAATTTAAATAAATTAAATTAATTACTTTCATCACATAAATCTTGCTTACTTAACCATTAATTAATTACAAATCAATTAATTAATCACCCTTTATTAATTATCCTCTAATTACTTTAAGTAATTAGTTTTTAATTAATTTCACAAATTAATTACCCTCAACCATTTATAGTAATTAACCTTTAATTACTTCGTTAATTAATTAACTATAATCAATTACACTAATCCTTAATTAATTAATTAATTACTTTATAATCACTTATTATTGATTAATTATCTTAATTAATCAATCCTTAATTATATCATTAATTACATTAATTAATGATCCCTTAATTTTTTCTTAATTAATTATTAATCATATTTAATAATTAATCTTTAATTAATCTTTATTCATTAATCAATCTTGATTAATCCCATTGAGTAATTAATTACCTCTAATTAATTACATTACATAATTAATTTCAAATAACTTTATTAATTACTTTTTAAATTAATTACACTAGGTAATTAATTATTATCAACTTCCACTAAGTAATCATCCTTCATATCAATTATACAAAGTAATTAAACCCAAAACTATTTTCAATCTTCAATTAATTACATCCTGTAATTACCATCAGTCATTACTTCACTAATTAATTATACATTAAGTAATTATACTTAACCCATCATCTGATGATTATTTTAAATTAATTAAACTAATTAATTAACTTAAACTAATCACATTAATATAATTAATTACACCGAGCATTTAATTCCTCTAATTACTTTCATTAAGTAATCATACTTAAACAATTCCACAAATGATTATCTTTAATTAATTAATCTAATTAATTATTAAAAATTAATCACATTAATTAATTATCTAATAATCCTTAGTTAATGATCTTCATTCACTATTACTAATTCCCAATTACTTTCATTAAGTAATTATACTTAGATTAATCATTATTAATTACAACTTAATTAACCAATTAATTAATCTCTAATTATTTATTTAATTGAGTGCGTAACTGTAACATAATTAATCTTTAATTACTTGACTAATTAATTTCTAATCATTAATTTATAATCTAATCTTATCTAATTAAAGATCCTTAATTACAAATTAATCAACCCTTAATTAATTAACTTAAACTTTAATTAATTAATTTAAACCCTCAACTACTTAATTAATTAATTAATCCAAATCATTAATTAAATTAATTAATTATTCTTTAATTACCTTAATAATTTAATGAATAATAGATCATTAAATCTTAATTATCTTTTAAGATAAAGACATTATTCTTATTATTGACTTAATTATCATTTACAAATACATTTGAAAACATTTTACTTTCAAATTTACTTTTAAATTTCATTTCAAATTAAAGATTCAAAATAAATACAAATTTAACTTTAACAAAGTTTAACAACAATTTAAAAACCTTTTTAAATCACAAGTTAACAAACACTTATCTTATAAAAGAAATTTAAAAGAGTTTTAAACCAAATTCATTTTAAATTCAAATCATTTTATGAAATATACATTGTTAACTCCACTTTTTCAGCAAGGCCGTGATATCAAAAATCGACCGAGAAGCCAATGATAGTTCATCTAGAAGGATGGTCAATTTAACCTCCCAATAAAGCAAGTTCTGTTGAATGAATTTTCAGATAAGATCCCCTACGGAGGGGGGGTCCAGGGGGGGTGCCAACCCCCCAAGGTGGGGGTGCGGGGGCAACGCCACTGCCTACGGTGTTCGACCTGACCGGTCAGGTCGCAGGGGTCCAGGGGGCAGCGCCCCCGGCGGGGTGCGGGGCAGCGCCCCGACCAAAACGGTATACGACTTAAAGAGTGAAGTAAGCCAGCGACTTAACTAGTCAGCGACCTAACCAATGAAGCGACCTACCGGCTCAAGAAAGACACGACTCAACTTATCTGGTTGCCGACTCAACGGCCTTGAAGGGTTACGACTTAACGACTCAGGAGGGATAACGACTCACCGGGTTATAACCTTAGCGACTTAAAGGTGCTGGCCGACTCAACGGGTTAACGACTCATGGAGTTAGCGACTCATGGGGCTGACCGACCTAAGGATTTCAACGACTCAAGGTTTGTAACGACTCAGTGGATCAACGACTCAACTGCTATGCGACTTATGGGTGTTACCGACTCAGCGACTCAGAGCTTACAACGACTCATGGTTCAACGACTCAACAGGTTCGCGACTCATCTTATGAAACGACTCAGGGGAAGTGACGACATAAGAAAGTGGATCCCTGTGCCGCTTCGTTTATATACCGTCACCTGATAAGTCGTTAACGGCTTAACGACTCACAACTAATGACTCGTTCAAGACTCAGAGCCATTGAGTCGTAATCCATTGCCATAGTGCCTGTGCCAAGGGAGGTTGACTCGTAAGCGACTCAAGACTTGGCGTATAATCCAGCAGAAGAATGAACCGTGGAGCAATCAAGGGTTGGTTCAATGAGTCGGCCACGACCTAATTTGACTCGGCCACGAGTCAAGCATGAGTCGGGTACGACTCACGACTCAAGGCTGAAAAATCCTATAAATACACGGCCACCTCCAACATTCAAGGGACTTTTGGCTCATTTTCTTCAAGCACCGATACTCTGCTGCATTCCAAACCAATCCAACACTCGAAGCTCTCAAGACACAAAGAACGCTACAAACAACTTCAAGAAGAGATCACATACATCCAACATGGATTCGAAGACTCTCATCTCCATTGAAGTTTAAGCTACTCGTTCTAAGTCTCTTGTAATTCAAAGTGTATTATACTTGGAAAGAATTGTATCAGCTTGTAACGAGATCATCAATAAAAGTACTTAAAGTGGACGTAGACTATACCCTTAAGCCGAACCACTATAAAACTGCTGCTGTTTACTGCTTTTCTGCTATTATCTGCTTATAATCTGTTCCCGATCAATCGGGTGGTGCTTTCACAACTACACTTCACACACCGGGGTGTTAGCGTTCAAATTTTTAGCGTTAACATTTTTGGTGCTTTCACTGAGAATTGAACTCAGGAGAATACTTTCACCATTGCTTCGCAAAAGTTTGTTGAAAGAATCTCTCTAAAGACTAGAAGTTTATCCGAGATAATGGCTACTAGAAGACAGCTTAGATCGGATAGATCCGGTGATGCTCATGAGAATACTACCACTTCTCTTGCTCCAAATGAAGCAGCTCCGAGTGTTGGAATTACACGAGCAGAATTGGACGCCGTAGTTTTGGGATTGAATCAGCAATTGAATGCTCAGAATGCGCAGTTGGAAGCCCAGAATGCCCAGAATGCCTTGATTATGGATAGGTTAAACGCCCTACTTGAGGCAAATCACCAACGACAGGATAATGAAACAATCTATGCTGAAGATGCCTGTGACCCCCAAGGGAAAGGTATTCCTCAAAAAGCAGACAACACCACTGCAAGGGGACCTTCCCAAGCTGAAGGTTCAAGGCCGCAACCAACTGTTCGCGAAGATTTGCCTAGGCAAACTTCCGAAAGAACAGCGGACGCAGACGTCTGCCCGGCAAGACCTCTGAACGATGAGGAGTACCTATCAGGGATGGTTCGCTCGATTATGAAAGAAAGCATGCAAAGGCAAGAGGATGAAAACGATTGGGGGTTTGCTCCAAGTAAGACACCGTTCACCGAAAAAATCTTGAAGGCAGAGTTTCCAAAGAAATTTGTACCTCCTACCATCCCAGCTTATCGAGGGACAAGTGACCCTAACCAATTCCTGTACAAGTATGATTGGCATATGACCGGGGCAAGAGCAACAGATGAGATCAAGTGTCGTTACTTTCCGGTATACTTAGAGGGAATGGCCTTACTTTGGTTCACAAAGCTGCCAGTTAGATCCGTGGATCAATTCTCTGACTTAACACGAAAGTTCAAGGATCAGTTCAGGCTATATGCTACAAAAGCCAAGGATATAATGTCTCTCTCTAGTCTAGAACAAAACCCCGGAGAATCTACCAGATCATTCTTAAATCGTTTCAATATAGCCCTAGCTGAAGTCGAGAACGCAGAGCCAAGGATGGTTTTGACTTATCTAATGCGGGCTATCGATAAATCGAGTGAATTCGGTAAATGGCTAAAAATGAAGGAGCCAAACTCACTTGAGAAATTCTATAAGAAGGCTGATGAATTTATGCGTTTGGAAAGCTTTCCTGCGACATCAAGAGCAATCGAGGCCGAAATTTTGAATGTCGGTGATACTTCTGATAAAAGAGAATCTAGAGGACAGAAGAGGAAGAACGATGGTGGAAAAAAGCAGAGAGACTTGAAGAAAGCTCGCCGCTTTAAACCTTCAAACTTTACTCTCTTAACTGATACTCTGGAGAACATCTTTCTCGCAACCAAGGATGCTTTTGATTATCCTAAGCCACCTGAGTTGAAGGTTGGGAAAAATGCTATGCATAATGGGAGGTTCTGTCAGTTCCACAACCAACCTGGTCATGACACCAACGAATGTCGTCATTTAAGGAATTTGATTGAAGAACTATTGAGACAGAATAAACTCCAGCAATATGTCAAAAGAGACAGGAATGACCCATCCTCATCCACTCAGGGGAGCCCCTCACCCGGCAGACAGGAATCATGATAAGATGGAAGGATACACTCATGCTCTAAGAAAAGCCCCGAAGGGAGAGAATGTTCCTGTTCTCACACCGGAGATTCGATCCCGAGAAGCTTGGGACAGCAATGACTTGCATCCATGTTTTACTTTAAGGCTTTGTTACAAATTTGTAAAAGAATAATGGATTTATCATTCTCATATTAAAAGTTGTTGTAAAAACATTGCAAATGAAATATAGGAACTATAAATCTTGTGTTTTCTATTACTATAAAAGACCTGTTTCATTTCGATATGCCAAATATCTTGAATATATTGCTAAAATGTCGATTTAATATTGCAGGCAATCAAAGCAAAGCTTACCTAGTCAGCACATCGCAAAGCAAAGCGATTCCTATAAGTCATTGAGCGAATAAATGTCAAGACAAAAAAGGTTCCAAATTGAATTCCTGCATAAGAAATGTTCCTCGCGAACAGTTGATATAACCAAAAGGGCACCTTCCCAACGCGAAGGTTTCAGGACCTCGCTAACCGACGAAGATCGTTTGTGCAAACAGACATCTAGTCGGGTAGTTTGGGTCTGCCTTATGGATTTACTTAATAATGAGGAGCATTTCTCTGGAAAAGAGACAAATAACTGGCAAAGAAAAGAACATGGCTGTGTAAATGATAACGAGGAATCGTGCGGATGGTGAAGAGGCATGGGCAAGCAGAAAGAAAACACACAAGCCCTCTTCGGAGGCAGTCCTCCAATGAGGCACACTTCCCAAGTTTGAAGTGCAAACTAAAGTCCTCCAATGAGGCACACTTCCCAAGTTTGAAGTGCAAACTAAAGGCACGCTTCCCAAGTTTGAAGTGCAAACTAAAGTCCTCCAATGAGGCACGCTTCCCAAGTTTGAAGTGCAAACTAAAGTCCTCCAATGAGGCACGCTTCCCATGTTTGAAGGGCAAACAAAAGTCCTCCAATGAGGCACGCTCCCCATGTTTGAAGCGCAAACAAAAGTCCTCCAATGAGGCACGCTCCCCATGTTTGAAGCGCAAACTAAAGTCCTCCAATGAGGCACGCTTCCCATGTTTGAAGCGCAAACTAAAGTCCTCCAATGAGACACGCTTCCCATGTTTGAAGCGCAAACTAAAGTCCTCCAATGAGGCACGCTTCCCATGTTTGAAGCGCAAACTAAAGTCCTCCAATGAGGCACGCTCCCCATGTTTGGAGCGCAAACTAAAGTCCTCCAATGAGGCACGCTCCCCATGTTTGAAGCTTAAACTAAAGCCCTCCAATGAGGCACGCTTCCCATGTTTGAAGCTTAAACTAAAGCCCTACTCAAAGGCACAACCCTTCAGAGGATAAAGACCTCTTCGGGGGCACATTTCACCAGAGTTGAAGTGCAAACTCTTCGGAGGCCCACTTCTCCAGAGCTGAAGTGCCAAATAAAGACCTCTTCGGAGGCACATTTCACCGGAGCTGAAGTGCAATCTCTGTGGATGCCCACTCCTCCAGAGTTGAAATGTCAAATCAAAGCCCTCTAGCGAGGCGCAACAAAAAAAAAAGGGAAAAAAGGCTTCTCCAATACAAGGCGCACTCTACCAGAGCAAGAATAATATTTCTTCAAAAATGGAAAATTATTCTCTAAAGAAAGAGTGCATGCCTTCTCAAAATGGAAGAGTTATTCTCTAAAGTAAGAGTACAAGTCTTCTAAAAACAGAAGAATTGTTCTCCAAAAAATCTCCTCAAAATGGAGAATATTACAATGAGCCGTGGTATGGGGCAATATAATATTGCTACATTAATAAAAGCAGAACCCAAGCAACGTACCACAAGCTCACTATAATATCATGCAAAGAGAATAAAGAAACTTGTATGAAAATGTGAAATAAATACATTCTCAAATACAGACAAAAGTTTCTATAAAATTTGTTATGCATGTGCAGGTTTCAAAAGGAAAAACAAGAAGGATGACGCCACACCGTCAAATGGAGTAAAACATTACACCAATAAGGCTTCCGCAATAGGTTCCATTGATGCAAGTTCCTTTGCGAAAGCTGGGGCATCTGAAGTTTCTGCTTGAAAACCAGGGGCATCGTGAAGCTAGGTCGACCAAAAAGAGTGCAAAAATCCGAATTAGTGCAAAAATTCATCGTTCAGCAAAAAATTTAATGCTCCTCTCCTTAACCGTCACAGCACTTAATCTTTTAAAAATTGACTTGTGACTGGAATATTCGGAAAGAGGATGGGAGTGCTGCAAAAGTAAAGGATGAAATTAGTACCGGACAACTCGGATTTTCAAAATCCCAGAAATGGAAAGATCCAGTTTGCCCCACTACTCTTCTTATCGAAAAGACATTCTATATGAAGAACTGAATATTAAAAAGTAAAGGTGCACGTTTTCTAAAAAGCATGTGAAGTGTTGTGCAAAGCTACTAAAATAACAAGTAATTAAAGCGATACTTGAAATAATACTGGTTGGCATATGTCAATTCAGAAAAATTCGAGGCTTGTTATTTGAAAGTAAGTGCGGTGTCAATGCAGATAGCAGTTATAACTGTGTAAACTTTGTGTTGATACTTCATTCAAGAAAGTTGATTCGCAACTCTTCATCAAGACCGTACTAATTTGCTTACAGTAAAATACCAGTTCTTTGATCTCATCCATCACTCGATATGGGCAATCGGTGATGAGTATATTCGCCCTATTTTTCTGCAAATGTTGCGTTTAACAGGTTGTTAAAATAATCTGTAAAGAGATGCAGCAAGTTCAGGTCAAAGTTCCATTGAATCGCATTGGTCAAGTTTAAAAAGCTTCAGGTCGAAACAAAGCAAAGTTGCCTAAGTACAAGCTCAGCAGCTCAGTAAAGCACGAGTTAAGAAGAATCGAAGCACACGACCTAGTCCCTAGGCGTATACTTCGAGGGGCAAGTGTTAACTCCACTTTTTCAGCAAGGCCGTGATATCAAAAATCGACCGAGAAGCCAATGATAGTTCATCTAGAAGGATGGTCAATTTAACCTCCCAATAAAGCAAGTTCTGTTGAATGAATTTTCAGATAAGATCCCCTACGGAGGGGGGGTCCAGGGGGGGTGCCAACCCCCCAAGGTGGGGGTGCGGGGGCAACGCCACTGCCTACGGTGTTCGACCTGACCGGTCAGGTCGCAGGGGTCCAGGGGGCAGCGCCCCCGGCGGGGTGCGGGGCAGCGCCCCGACCAAAACGGTATACGACTTAAAGAGTGAAGTAAGCCAGCGACTTAACTAGTCAGCGACCTAACCAATGAAGCGACCTACCGGCTCAAGAAAGACACGACTCAACTTATCTGGTTGCCGACTCAACGGCCTTGAAGGGTTACGACTTAACGACTCAGGAGGGATAACGACTCACCGGGTTATAACCTTAGCGACTTAAAGGTGCTGGCCGACTCAACGGGTTAACGACTCATGGAGTTAGCGACTCATGGGGCTGACCGACCTAAGGATTTCAACGACTCAAGGTTTGTAACGACTCAGTGGATCAACGACTCAACTGCTATGCGACTTATGGGTGTTACCGACTCAGCGACTCAGAGCTTACAACGACTCATGGTTCAACGACTCAACAGGTTCGCGACTCATCTTATGAAACGACTCAGGGGAAGTGACGACATAAGAAAGTGGATCCCTGTGCCGCTTCGTTTATATACCGTCACCTGATAAGTCGTTAACGGCTTAACGACTCACAACTAATGACTCGTTCAAGACTCAGAGCCATTGAGTCGTAATCCATTGCCATAGTGCCTGTGCCAAGGGAGGTTGACTCGTAAGCGACTCAAGACTTGGCGTATAATCCAGCAGAAGAATGAACCGTGGAGCAATCAAGGGTTGGTTCAATGAGTCGGCCACGACCTAATTTGACTCGGCCACGAGTCAAGCATGAGTCGGGTACGACTCACGACTCAAGGCTGAAAAATCCTATAAATACACGGCCACCTCCAACATTCAAGGGACTTTTGGCTCATTTTCTTCAAGCACCGATACTCTGCTGCATTCCAAACCAATCCAACACTCGAAGCTCTCAAGACACAAAGAACGCTACAAACAACTTCAAGAAGAGATCACATACATCCAACATGGATTCGAAGACTCTCATCTCCATTGAAGTTTAAGCTACTCGTTCTAAGTCTCTTGTAATTCAAAGTGTATTATACTTGGAAAGAATTGTATCAGCTTGTAACGAGATCATCAATAAAAGTACTTAAAGTGGACGTAGACTATACCCTTAAGCCGAACCACTATAAAACTGCTGCTGTTTACTGCTTTTCTGCTATTATCTGCTTATAATCTGTTCCCGATCAATCGGGTGGTGCTTTCACAACTACACTTCACACACCGGGGTGTTAGCGTTCAAATTTTTAGCGTTAACATACATTAACATTTAAAGTTGTTTTAAACATTTTTAATTTGATAAAACTTTATTTATCTTAAAACTAGGATATAAATTAAATTTGAATTCAGATTTAAAACTTTGTTTAAATCTTTACTTTACGATTTAAAATTCATTTTAAACTTTAAACACCGATAGGTTTTTTTTAAACCTGTAACAAGAAATTTTCCTGAGCCTAACCACACAAAACTTCGAGCCAAATCCAAAAATCTTCGATCAACTCACGAATACAACTCGAGTAAAAACCCGAGTAATCATTCTTCTTCCATTCCAGACTTCACCCTGAACCACATATGCATCGTGCACATGCACTGACCAACCACCCTGCTCCGATCATCCACGACGATCCTTACAAGTCGACGATCATCTTCACACCCTAACCTGACCATCATATCATCAGTACAATCTCGATATCAAATTCAAGCAGTCAAACCCAAATCTGGAACCAAATAAAACCTAGAAAAAACGCAAACAATGATCGTGCTTGAAATATTTAATCATTGATTTAAGTTAATTGTACATTATAAATAATGATACCGAAGAAGTTAATTAGCGTTTAAAGTAAATCAACAATTTTGATAAAGTTGGTTGAAGTTATTGTTTGAAATTTGATCCCAGCACAAATTCAGTTTATCAGTAATGGAAAGGAAATTTCCATAAATAATATCGCTTATATGGAAAGGATTTAGTCATACTTTCAAGACTAAATGTTGAGGCATGGACTTGTTTCTATCTCAAAGGTTAAAAATGTCGTCTAGGCAATGTCCAAAGGTTACACTATATCAACTTGCCCGGCTTCACTTTTAACCGAGGGATATCATAAGTTTGAAATCAGTTAGTAGTGGTAAAAATATGAAATTTAATTTCCATATACGATCAATTTTAGTTATCCTCGATAGTTGAAGTATAAACTAGCGGTTCATCTTTGCACTTTGAGTATCATCAATTTATGACGGTTTTTGCTCATTTGAGTGTCGTTATCCTTCGTCGGAAATGACTAAAACTAGAAAGCGAGTAGTGTCTAAGCTATGGGGAGTTGCTCCAATTAGGGTGTATTCATATCAACTCTTGATTAGTTTCGGTTATATGTGCACGAAGATGTGAAATAATCAGATTCTCAGTAAGGTTGGTGGGATTCGGCTTAGAGTTCCCAAGAGGATTACACGAGAGAATGACCTTCTCAAGTATATTGACTAGTGATATACTTTCGATAAGGGGGCGCATGCTCTGAGTCATTTTTTGGAAAATTTTCCTTTCCTCTCCTTTGATTCCAAATTTTTATATTTTCCTCTTTTTTAGTTGCATTGGGAAGTGTCATGAGCACTTTGCGATGTTGAATTTCTTGTATTCATTATGGTGATTGGATATTGTTATTGTGAGGGAAAACCCATTCTGCAGTTGGCAGCATGGTCTCACATACTGTATTTAATTCCACCATTTTGATTAAAGATTTGCCCATACCAGACTTATTGTCTGACCTAAGTTGTTTGTTGCTGCAAAATCTTGGGTACTCAATTATATTTGAGTAGCCTAAGAGTAGCAGGTTTCCTTTGGGCTCTTTGAAGACTAGCAAGAGGCTTCTTTACCTGTTTAGTTAATTATTTCTACAGGATGATTATGTATATGTATTTTGTATCAAAAAGTGTAAAGGAAGAATGTATAACTACCTAGTCTGATAGCTGTAGTACTTTCGTGTAACCCTGATTACTGCATGTTACGAGTAACATGATGTACTATATTATTTTATTATTATATGTAATTGCTCCGTTGTGAGACATTTTTGTTCTATTCTGATATGTTCTTTTATTTTACCCCATGACAATTTTCCTTTTGGATGCTTGGACAATGGCACACAAACACCGCAGTTGTGTTTAACATCATGCTTAAGAGTCAGAAAGGTGGATCGTCACAATTGGTATTAGAGCTTTAGTTGAGCGAACAGCTTAGCCCGATTGGGGTACGACACATTAGAGATAGGATTAGTGATGCCCTAAACTGAGTAAATCTTGAGAGAGCATGTTACAATTTTTATAATAATAAAATCCATCCTCTAAAGTCTCGTTCTAGATCCATTAGTGTTGTTTTCCTTAAAACTATTTTGATCCTCCTCTTGTATTCTAACGATACATGTTATCTGTTCAAGTAATAGAAGATGGATGCAAGAATAGGAGGAAGGAGAGGATTTGGAGCTAGCATGGCCACCAACGATAGGGTAGCTAGAAATGCTACTATGCCAGTTGTAAATCCAATCGAGGAATTGGTAGCACAAGTTCAACCTTTATGAACTTCACGATTTTGTGTTAGAATTACACCACTTTGGGTGGGAAACCATTTTATGATACTGAGGATATTTTTGAAGTGTAGATTTGTCTTAGGTCATATGAAGTGAGATTTGGATAAGTTGAAAGACATAGAGAAATGTCCGTTAGCATTGCAACAACTTCAAAAGTCAGTGATATACGGTAGGGATTCTATAATGGATAATACTCCAGAGGAGGAGTTCTCTTAGGCGCAGTTTAGGGATGTCCTTGAATTGCGTCTCATCCCAAAAGCCAGAAGGATGCGGTTAGTTATGAGTTTTTTGCATTTGAAGTAAGTTGACATGACCGTGGAACAGTATGAGCACAAGTTTAATGCATAATCCCATTTTGGACTTGGATTGATAGAGACACCTCTCAAAAAGCATGAAATGTTTGTTGGTGGAATGCGATCAAAGTTTCAAAGAGAAATGATGTTAACGCTAAAATTTAAACGCTAACACCCCGGTGTGTAAAGTGTAGTTGTGAAAGCACCACCCGATGATTCGGGAACAGAGTACAAGCAGAAGACCACAGAAAAAGCAGTAAATAACAACGATTTTTATAGTGGTTCGGCTCAATAGTTTGCCTACGTCCACTCTGAATATCTTTATTGATGATTTCGTTACAAGTTGATACAATTCTTCTCAAGTACAATACACTTTGAATTACTAGACACTTTGAACGAGTAGCTTAAACTTCAATGTAAGAGAAAGTCTTCAAATCCACGTCGGATGTATGAGATTCCTTCTTGAAGTTGTTGATAGCGTTCTACGTGTCTTAAAAGCTTTGGGTATCGAGTCGGTTTTGAATGCAGCAGGGTGTCGGTGCTCGGAAAGAATGAGCCAAAAAAGTCCCTTTCTAGTTGGAGCTAGGGTCGTATTTATAGACATTTCTCGGAGTTAGGTCGTAACTCATACATGACTCATGATAAGTCGTAAGTCGTAGATGACTCATGGTAGGTAGCGGTCGACCTATTGGGTTTAGCTCATGGCTTGGTCCAAAGTTATGCACCCATTTGAATGAATGATACAAGTTCTAAGTCGTTCCTGAGTTAACCAAATGGGACTTCCTTTATGCTAGCATGAGTCGTACATGACACATCATAAGTCGTAAGTCGTCAACGAGTCATTTCAATACAGCATGGTATTGAACTTGTCTCCAAGTATTAGGTCGTGAACGACTTATCTGCAGTTATAAGTCAGCAGCGACTTAAGTGTTGTTGACTCTTCCTTTTAGCGCTTTGATTCGTCACTCCTTTAGGTCGTGGACTTTCTTAAGTCGTAAGTTGTGAGCTGTGGTCGCGCACGAGTTAACTGGTCATAGCTTCTTGTTTGCTTGCTTGAGTCGCTGACGATTCAAGGTAGGTCGTAAGCATAATTCCTTTAACTCGTGCAACTCCTCAATTGTTGAGTCAGTAACTTGCTGAGTCGTGAAGTACCTTGAGTCATGAAGTACCTTGAGTCGGCCAACACCTTTAAGGCATTAAGGTTATAACCTGGTGAGTCGTTGTCCCTCTTGAGTCGTTAAGTCGGCTGTTAACCCTTCAAGGCCGTTGAGTCGGCAACTCCTTAAGGCTGTTGACTCGTAACTAAGTAGGTCGTTGATTCGGTCCATATGTTAGGTCGGTAATCAGTTGAGTCGGTAATCATTGTGAGTCGTGAGCCTTTCTTGAGTCGCTTGAGCAGAGGGGTTAACAATTGCCCCTCGAAGTACACGCTCAAGTCATGAGTCGTGTGCTTCGACCCAGTGCCTGAGTCTTAAACGACTCAAAGAGACTCATGACTCGTTAGTCCTTCCATCTTCCCCCCTGCATCGTATATAAGCCGTTGAGTCGGTCCTTCCTCCTCACTTCATTGCTTATCTGTTTTATTCGATCCTGCCATTAATGATCCTTCAAGTTTCCAAAGACGCATCCAAGCTAATCAGTCGTCAACTCATCTTTACCTTTTTATTGCGTAAGTGAATTCACTTTCTGTTCAATCCACGATCGCCATTGACTCACGAATCTGGACTCCCCATTTTCTGACTCCAATTCACTTTTGTGCCGTGTTCCATTGCGAACCATGTTTTTGATCGATTTGCGACTGCCATCAATCATATTGTTGTTATCATTCGTGAATCATAGTAGTGCATCATATTCGTCGCACGCTTGAAGCGATTCGAATTGGTTTTTGGGTGATTTCCAATGATGTGAGGAGAAGATAATGAATTACAGTGTCTCGAATTAGCTGGTCTGTGGGTTTGGAGGAGATGAGAAAGTTCTTAGCGGGTTAATGGGTTAGAAAAGAGTTAACTGGTTGTGGAGACGACTTAAAATTCTCACGATATAGTGGGTTTTTTGGATTTACCGACTTAGGAAGGCCTTGCAATCTCATCCGTCCATGACTTAATTTTTGGGTCGTGTTGACTTCCTGATGATTTAGGACTTAGGTCGTACGAGCGACTCAACCCTTTAGATCCTTACCACAACTTATCCTTTAGACCGTGAACGATTCAAGCCATAAGTCGTGAACGACTCAGCACTTAGATTATTTTCCATACCGAGTTGCTTCTTGGGGCTTAACCCCAGACCGACTCAAGTAGATGGGACCTAGGCTTTGAGTCGTTGGCGAGTCAGGACTTGTGTGAATTTCGTTCGTGCTTTGAACCGTTGCATGGACTTTGAACTGTTGAGCTTTATTGCATTTATTCACAGGTTGTTTTAACTTGTAAGCTAACAATCTGTCCAATACAACATTCACAGAAAATTGGGACGAATATACTGCCATCGACTGCCCACATCAAATGACAGATTAGTTAATAACAGATAATTAATTTAAATAAATTGTGTGAACGAAGTGCTTTCAACTCATCAATTTCAAGTAAAATATTAAAGCAACACTGAAATAGTCAATTGAAACCGACCAGCTTGCACTAATATTATGCTTGAACTTTAGATTAACAAGTTCTGAAATTTTGTAGTTGATCAATCGTCAACTATTTTTACTCCAGTTATATTTACTTGCTATTTTTATTAGTTTTGCACGACACTTCACACTTTTAGGAAACGTGCACCTTCACATTTGAATATCCAGTTGTTTGTGTAGAATGACTTCTCAGGAAGAAGATACAATGGTTCAGACTGGAGAGGCCACTGTAATTCCTGCTCCTCTGGTCAATCCTCCCGAAAGAGCCTCTTCTACTTTATCGTATAGAGTTTTCCGCCAATTGTGCGCTCAGTTTGGCATTGCTGAATCAGATGCCATTCTTCCCGAGAGAAGTAACACTGCTGACATAGCACCCTCTGGCTTTGTAACGGTCAATCGACAAATGTGCCTGAGTGGGGCCGTTCCTCCTTTCAATGACTTTCTCCAACAACTTCTTCGTCAATTGGCCATCGCCCCATCCCAATTACACCCCAATGGTTATGCCATTTTAATGGGGTTGTGTGTACTGTTTAGGAGGACGCTTGATCGATTCCCAAGCTTTGACGAGATTTGCTTCCTATGCTCTTTCACTAGGACTAAAGATCACCCCTCTATTACTGTCGTGAGAAGTGCTCGAAATCGTAAATTGATCATCGGTCTTCCTGACAGTGCTCATGGGTTTTTGACTCAATTTTTCTATGTCCGTTGCCCCCCGGGGTTTTACGCTGTGTGGAGAGAAGGAAGTAAGATCATCTACCTTTACCTCTTTTATATTCTGAGTCTTTTGAAGTTCGAATTGCAAGTGTTAACTTCTTCATCATTTCTTTTCTTTTATTTCAGTACTTCCCCCTCCTTGTAGAGATCCCAGTCACAAGCCAACCCTGGAGAGGCTTGTAGCAGTACCGGTTGAAGAACGGGACGTGAAATTTTTGCTGAACGACGAATTCCTTCACCAGTTCGGACTTCTTCATCCTTCTCGCTCCACACACCCCTGCGAGGTTCCGGACTCCCCACCTAAAGCATCAGATGCTCTGGTTTCTACAGACACATCCATACCAAAAGGTCCTGCTCCCGAGGCTTCGCTAGTGAAGTGCTCCACTTCGGTTGATGTTGCGGGACCATCTGTCGAGCTTGCCCCGGTTATTGAGGAAGAAGAGCCCCAGGGATCTCCTCGACTGTCACAGAAACCTGGCGAAGAAGCCGAAAAAACTAGCCTTGCCAAGTAGAGCAGGGACGATACTTTCGAAGGGCTGAGCGACCTCTTTGCCACTTCGCAAGAGATCTTCAAAGATGATCCTATCACCACCGGGGTTTCTTCTTCAGTAGTTGAAGCGACTTCTGTCCTGCAACAGACTCCGTCGACTCAAGGGTTGACGCTAACTATTACACCCACAACCACTACTCAATTAAAGAGTGGTTCGTAGTTTGATGCGCGTAGTTTGCACGTCACACACACTTAGAATTTCTTTTTTTTGCCACTTTTATGCTTCTGGTTTTTTGTACTTTGAAGAATTCTAAGATTTAGCCCTTTTTTATTTCAGATCCTCCGATGGGGCGCAGCGGATCCTACTATGATGATTTCCAGTGCTACGGGAGGCGTAGCCAATATGACTACATGCGTTACCTTCCCTCTTACAGAGAATCTGATGAAGAAAGAGCCGCTCGAAAGGCTCAAGAGAAGAAGACTCAAGAGGAGCGTTACGAGAGAAGAGAGAGGGAGGAGCGCCACGACTCTTCGCAGAGAGGCGACGATTCCCATAAAAGAAAATCCATGATGACAGAGGAAAAAGTCATATGGTTGAAGATTCGAGCAAGCGAGCCCGACATGGTGAGAAGCACACCTTTACAACTCCTGAAAAGGTTACTGCTCCTGCCTCGCTCGACATTCCTTCCGGCTCTCCTGCTCTCGGGAAGGCAGACATCCAAACAATAATTAGTAGGCCCAAATTCCAAGTCGGACCGGGTCCAGCCACTTTCCAGAGTCGGTTTCCACAGTGGTGTCTGAAGGGAGTAAGGTTTGACCTTGACTTGGTCCCCATTGACAAGTCTGCTATGTTACGAAACCTCGATTCTGTCAAGCTTGATATTGAGAGGATGTCGAACTGGAAAAAACTTGTTGACGAGCTCCAAAGGGTTAATCGTGCGAACATAGAGGCCATGCTCACTATGGAAAACGATAAAGCCGAGTGGCAAAAAGTTCTTGAGCAACACGACACTGAGATGAGGAGCATTGCTTCTTATAATGAAGAGCTTGAAGCAAAAGTTGAAGAATTGAAACAAGAGCTTGCTGCTTCCTCTACTTCCTATTCTCAAAAAGAAGAAGTGCACCTAAAGCAAGTAAGAGATGCTCATGCCAGCCAAAGGGATGCCGAAGACAGGCTTGAAGTGCAGAAAAGAATTAGTGAGGGCTATGTCGCTGATATTGAAGAGCTTCGGAAGAAGAACAACTCCCAAGAGGCGGAGATTCAAATGCTTAAGCTTCAACTTCCTAAAGCTGAAACGGAGCGTGATGAGGCCGTTGCCGGCAAAATTGCAGCTGAAGAATCTCACGAGGCAACGAGGGCCAACATCAGCTCAACATTATTTGATTTCTATCTGCATAGCATCTTGGGGTGCGGTAGCCTCGCCTTTCTAGGCCCCAAGTACGAAATTACACTGGCTGAAGTTTGGGAGGCCGCACTCGATATGCTCGGTGGTAGCGGCGCTGGCTATGCTGAGTCAGCTCTTGAGGAGCACTATCTTGATGATGATGCTCGTGCCGCTCTCGCTAGGGGGAGAGAACAGCTTGCAAAATTAAGGGCCGAAACAACGGCAGGAGAATATTCAGGAAAAATCATCTCAACTGCTCCAATTCAACCTTCTCCTTCAGCCGAAATTGACATTATCGGTTCTAGTTCTCATTCCCCATCTCCTACTAAAGTTACCACTGATATCACAAGCATACAAGGTGGAGATGAAGGCGGCGATAGTGCCGAGGCATAGGCTTACGAAGTTGACGTCAGGGAACCGACTTCTGCAGGTAACCCTACTGACAATCTTGTCCAAGTAGACTGCTCATCTGTTTCTTATGAACTTGATGAGCTTTTTGACTACTTCTTGAATCTTAGCGAGCCATTGTCTCCTCTTTTTGCTGACTTGAACTTTTTTCCTTCTGTAGAGAAAACGTCGGACACTGTTCAGGCTTCTCCTCTTCCAATTATTCCTTCCCCGCCTCTTAAGGTCACTCCTCCTTCTGCCTCGCAACCCGGGTCACAAGAGGAGCAAATAGAAGCTCTTCACGGCTTAGATGATCCTGTGGCTTCTCAAGATCCGAAAGGGGAAGAAACTGAAGGAAGCGAGAGGACTCCAGAACCAACTGGCTCCGACACTGAACCGTTATCCAAACTTCTTTCTCCAGGGAGTGGGTCTTCCTCCAAGAAGAGAGGAAAGCAGGGAGTTTCCAAGAAGAAGAAGAAGAAGGGATCTTTAACTGGCGAAGAAGAGACGGAAGAAAGTCCGACCGAGCCCCTTTCTCCTTCATCCCCTACCCTCACAAGCCGGCCTAAAAAGTTGGTCATTCGGCCAGGTGCGGGCTCAAAAGGTGGGCGGAAGAAGAAATGATGGCTCTGGTTCTGTGGCTTTCATATCGCTTTTTGCCTTTTTTGCATGCACTGACCGGAAATTGTGCGGGTACCGGCCCCCCGCTTTTCTTTTCTTTTTTACTTTGGAACCTGTACCTGTATATAAAATAGTGTTGAATAAAATGATTCTTTTTCTTTGTACGAACTTCTGTCTGTATCTGAGGATGCATTTACTATTCATTTTTGTACAAGTTTTTTTTGTACGATATTGCAGTGAGCTTGTGGTATATATTGTTCGAGCGCAATTTTACCGATGTAGTTATGCCATGCTGCCCCTATACCATAAGCCCATTGTAATATTTTATTTTATGAGGAACTTGTGCTTTTATTTTTTAGAGAATAATTATTCCACATTTGGAGGAATATTATTTCATTAAAAAATAGAGCACAAATAAGTTTCTACGCTTCAACCTTCGAAGATATCACTTTTCATTTTGTGCATATACACATTTTACTGAATGAAATCTTCTATGTGGTAAAGAGGGTATTTGTAAGGTACTTCAACTTCTTTTTGAGGAAGAGAATTTTCTAGAATAAGTAATTCATTCTTCCTTTGAAAGTTAAAGTGTGCTTTTGATGAGGATTTTTTACTTGCCACAGTAAAGGGCTTCTTGATTTTTGTTTCTTTGAAAAGTTGCACCTTCAGGGAAGACTTTTTCACGTTTCAACACCTGGAAGTTTTATTTCAATCTTGGTGAAACGTGTGCCTCCGAAGTGGTCTTTCTGCTTGATTGTGCCTCCGGGAGGAGGTCTTTTCATTTCTGCCTCCGGGAAGAGGTCTTTCTGTCTTATTGTGCCTCTGGGAAGAGGTCCTTTTGTTTCTGCCCCTTGGGAGAGGTTTTTTTTTTTTTTGCATTTCATCTCTGGTGAAGTGAAACTCTGAAGAGCGGCTGTTGCACTTCAACTCCTGGCGAAATGGGCCTCCGAAGAGAGCTTTTATTTTGTTTTACATTTCAACTCTGGTGAAGTGAAACTCCGAAGAGCGGCTGTCACACTTCAACTCCTGGTGAAATGGGCCTCCGAAGAGGGCTTTTATTTTGTTTTACATTTCAACTCTGGTGAAGTGAAACTCCGAAGAGCGGCTGTCACACTTCAACTCCTGGTGAAATGGGCCTCCGAAGAGGGCTTTTATTTTGTTTTACATTTCAACTCTGGTGAAGTGAAACTCCGAAGAGCGGCTGTCACACTTCAACTCCTGGTGAAATGGGCCTCCGAAGAGGGCTTTTATTTTGTTTTACATTCCAACTCCGGTGAAGTGAAACTCCGAAGAGCGGCTGTCACACTTCAACTCCTGGTGAAATGTGCCTCCGAGGATTGCCTAGAAGTTACTCTCTCATGGTTGGAGGGTCATGACTCCTCCAATCTTTTTTGGTTGAGTAGAGAACTTTCTTTTTTGCGGCATATGCCTCGTTAGAGGCCTTTATCCTCCGAAGAGTTGTGCCTTTGAAGAGGACTTGTGCCTCCGAAGAGGGCTTTAGTTGTTCCTTGTCCACTTGCTTATGCCTCTTTAGCGATCCTCTATTTTTCCTTTTCAAGCTCGCACTCCCTTCTCTTAGAAGTAGTTTGTTTAATCCAAATGTTTGCGTAAAAAATGGTCGCAAACACCCAAAGTTGTATGAGTTGGTTGATTTTATGTTGTATTTAGTGATTTGGGTGATTTATGCAAATATATAAAAAGTAGGGACTAAACTGTAAAAGACACACAGATTTATAGTGGTTCGGCCAGAACGTGCCTACGTCCACTTTATATGTTATTCTCCTTTTTTCTTTAGATTACAAGTACAAAGCTGTGATTACAAGTATCTAAAGTTGTTTGAGAGTTCCTTCCAGGCTTGAGCTCTCAAACTTCTCCTCCATTGTTGTACCCCTGCCCCTCTATTTATAGAGTGAGGCTGGGGCAGGGGTCTTGGATGTTTATAGCTGCTGGTGGGCTTGGGCTGAAGCAATCTGGCCTGGTAGCGTTCTGGTTCGGCGAGGCTTCATTCGGCATGGAGCTTGGAGAAGTTGGAGCTTGGTCCGGTTGTGGATGGTTCGGTGATGGACGAAGTGACTTGGTTCGGTGGTATGTTGATTCGGTGGTAGGCATGGAGCCGGTCTGAGGAGATGTTGGACCGGTGGGAGTTTGTAGAGGAGTGTGGTTCGGTCTCGGTACTACCGAATGGACCTGCCGGATGATAGCTTGTGTTGTGAATGCCGAACGAATTCTCACTTCATACCGCCGAATGGGCTCTTGTATTAGGATGCCGGATGAACAAGGCATGCCGAATGGGATGAATGCCGAATGAGCTCTTGTATCGTTTTACCGAATGAACTTTATATTTGAACCTTGAGTGAAATTCCTGATTGATACACGCTTGCTGGCTGCTTCTTCTTGTTCTAGTCGCGGTGGAAATGCGCACAACATTGATATTCCAGTTTTGTCCAAAAAATGGGATAACACTTTGCCCCCCAAAATATGCCTTGCGGTAGGAAGGCGTGTTTTGTAATGCCATGAGCTGGATGTTCGTATCCTGTTGACAACCTGTAAAGAGCTTGATATTTTATATGGCCCCAAATGACGACCGTTCGGGATCGAGCTATTTGGGATGAAGCGCGGCCGTTCATGGTCAAGCGCCTAACTTCAAATGACGATCGTTCGTGATCAAGTCATTTGAGGTGAAGTGCGACCGTGCACGGTCAAGCACATAAATCCGTGCGTCGATCGTTCGGGATCGAGTCATCTGCAGTGAAATGTGACCGTTCAAGGTCAAGCGCTTTACTTCAAATGACGACCGTTCGGGATCGAGTCATTCGAGGTAAAGTGCGACAGTGCGCGGTCGAGTGAGGACCGTTCAAAGTCAAGCGCTTAACTTCAAATGACGATCGTTCGTGATCGAGTCATTCGAGGTAAAGTGCGACAGTGCGCGGTCAAGTGGTGGTCCTCAAATGACGACCGTACGCGATCAAGCCATTTGAGGTAAGGCGTAATAGTCAGTGATCAGGTGGCGGACCTCAAATGACGACCGTTCGCGATCGAGCCATTTGAGGTAAGGTGAGTTGTGCCGTTCGAGGCGAGTTGTGCCGTTCGAGGCGAGTTTGTGACCGTTCGCGGTCGGGTGCCGTTCGAGGCGAGTTGTGACTGTTCGAAGTCGGGTGCCGTTCGAGGCGAATTGTGACTGTTCGAAGTCGAGTGCCGTTCAAGGCGAATTGTGACTGTTCGAAGTCGGGTGCCGTTCGAGGCGAATGAGTGTGCCCGGGGGGGACTTAATATTATCAGTGTTGGAGTCATTGTTTGGGGGAATTTTTTGAATCAAAGACTTCAGCAGTTCGTTGCCATGAAATAGGTGCTCGTGGACCGTTCGCGATCCAACGGGCATACAAGTAAATAATTTTTTCATAGAATTGTAAATGTTAAAGCAATAGTACCTTACAGCAGAAATGTCCAAACAGGAAGAATTCAAATGTTCAAATCGAAACAAAAGCAAGGATGTTAAAGTGTAAGTTCCCACTCCGAAGCAGTCAATGATCATTCAGAGCATGCCTGGAGATCGTTCGCGATCTCGTACATGTGTAAACGATTTAATTGCGTTAGTGGAAGCTTACGACCCGTTCATCGTTATTTTAATCAAGCAATCAATGGATAATCAAATGGTGCCTTGATCCAGGGTCACCTCTAGCTGACGTAGAGGGCGGTCACTCTGGCTCCACCGCTGGAGTTCGCCTCCTCACATACTGAAGGAGCATACCGTTCCTGATATGCCCTTCTACCTCGTCCTTCAAATGCCTACAATCATTAGTGTTATGACCATTCAATTCATGAAATACACAAAACTTATCTGATTTTCTTTTGTCAGAGGTTGGATCCCTTCGCATTGGTCTACGATACGGAACCTGCCCCTTGGTATCCTGATAAATCCGTTCCAAACTCTCATTCAGCTCTGAATAGGTGGTGAAGCGTGGTTCTCTTCGTAGCCACTTTGTCCTGTCATCATTATCCTCAGCCTTTCTTTTTCCTTTGCTAGTCTCCGCACCCTTTCCAGGTGGGTTTCCGCTCTTGATTACGTAAACGTCATCTTCTTCCTCTCTTTCTGCACTAGCATATTCCAAACGCAGAAACTTTTCAGCCTCATGATAGAACTCTCCCAGATTCATAGGCGGGTCCTTGGTTAATGAATTCTTGAACTCTGTATTACCAGCTATTCCAGATACAACCGCCATCATGACCATAGATGGATCTGGTCGATCCACTGATGCTGCCGCTCTTGGGTCTCGCAATATGAACCCTGAATTGTCTCATGAATCTCTCAGTTAAATCTGCCCATGTTCCTATGGAGCCGCTCTCCAGTTGCCTAAACCATAACGCTGCAATGTCCGTCAAATACAGTGGAAAGCACTGGGCCATAACCTCCTCTGATGCCCCCAGCACTTCCATATGTCTCATATACTTCGTTAGATGGACCGTGGGGTCCGTTTTCCCGTTGTACATGTCCAATGATGGTATCTTGAATTCTGGTGGGTTCCTAGCCATCCTAATCGCAGAAGAAAAAGGACTCCTGTTTACATCTTCCAAGTCTCTGTTTACTAAACCGCCTCTCATAGCTCTTCTAACCATCTCTGCTAATCTGTCATTGTCTCCAAGCTGTAGTTCTCGTTCACTGTCTTCGACCTGCCCCCCAAGTCCGCGGGAGTTTTCATGTGTATGCCTCCCTGGCTGAACGTTCATTCCTCTATTGCTACCAGGTGGTTCGGATGCCCCCATCTCACTTCCCGGGGTCGGATCAACATGCTCTGCGTGAGTGCCCCCTAGCTCTGGTGCTGCGCCAGATGGTCCTGCCCCGTTCTGAACCCCAGTTGCTCCTTGGATTTGTGCTCCAATTTGCCCAATTTGTTGAAGTAAGTTCTGGATCATCTCTTCTTGTCTTCTCATCATGGCCTCCATCTCATCCCTAGTGATGAAGATCGACGCTTGATTCCCTCCTGAGGAAGCCTCTTGACTTCCTTGGTGTTCACTTCTCTCTGGCCTTTGCCTTCTACTTGTTTGTCTCGTCATAACTCTTAGATCTGAACTCTTAGATTTTCAAATTCAACTTCTATCTGATGTATCGGGAGCTGGTTCTTCTCAGTGAAAGCACCAAAATGTTTGCGTAAAAAATGGTCGCAAACACCCAAAGTTGTATGAGTTGGTTGATTTTATGTTGTATTTAGTGATTTGGGTGATTTATGCAAATATATGAAAAGCAGGGACTAAACTGTAAACGACACACAGATTTATAGTGGTTCGGCCAGAACGTGCCTACGTCCACTTTATATGTTATTCTCCTTTTTTCTTTAAATTACAAGTACAAAGATGTGATTACAAGTATCTAAAGTTGTTTGAGAGTTCCTTCCAGGCTTGAGCTCTCAAACTTCTCCTCCATTGTTGTACCCCTGCCCCTCTATTTATAGAGTGAGGCTGGGGCAGGGGTCTTGGATGTTTATAGCTGCTGGTGGGCTTGGGCTGAAGCAATCTAGCCTGGTAGCGTTCTGGTTCGGCGAGGCTTCATTCGGCATGGAGCTTGGATAAGTTGGAGCTTGGTCCGGTTGTGGATGGTTCGGTGATGGACGAAGTGACTTGGTTCGGTGGTATGTTGATTCGGTGGTAGGCATGGAGCCGGTCTGAGGAGATGTTGGACCGGTGGGAGTTTGTAGAGGAGTGTGGTTCGGTCTCGGTACTACCGAATGGACCTGCCGGATGATAGCTTGTGTTGTGAATGCCGAACGAATTCTCACTTCATACCGCCGAATGGGCTCTTGTATTAGGATGCCGGATGAACAAGGCATGCCGAATGGGATGAATGCCGAATGAGCTCTTGTATCGTTTTACCGAATGAACTTTATATTTGAACCTTGAGTGAAATTCCTGATTGATACACGCTTGCTGGCTGCTTCTTCTTGTTCTAGTCGCGGTGGAAATGCGCACAACATTGATATTCCAGTTTTGTCCAAAAAATGGGATAACACCAAAGAAGTGTACTTCATTGCTAGAATTTAAATTCGGGAATTTTATGACTTGGAATTTGTTTGTTGAATGATAACAAGAATAACTTGGTCTTGTAATGTGCAAGTTTTATTTTCGTTGCCTACAAAAATTTAAATCGACATTTCAGCAATACATTTAATGTACTTTTCATATCGAAAATAAAGCAAACATGTAATAATAATAAGGAACACAAGATTTATAGTGGTTCGGCCAAGAATTTGGGCCTACATCCACTTTATATTCTTTCATTATTCACTTGCATCGGTTTTACAATCGCTTTCAATTACAGGAATCATACATTCATAATTCTTTTTACAATATTTCAACAAAGCTATCAAGTAAAGTATGGGCGCAAGTGATTGCTGTTCCAGGCTCTTGGAATTTGATCTCCTTCGACAGTAGTGAGTTTGAATGTGCCGTCAAGAAGCTTCTGACCTATGACATATTGTCCTTCCCAATTTGGCCCAAACACACCTGTCGCTGTCATAATTCTCTTTAGGACTAGATCTCCAATCTCAAAGCTGCGTTGGCGAACTTTGGAATTGAAATGTCTGGCTATCCTTTGCTGATGAGATGCGATTCTGAGCTCAGCCTCTTCTCTTTTTTCATCAAGGAGATCTAGTGCCTCAAGCTGTAGTTTTTCATTCTCCGCTTGATTGAAATGGATTCTTCTATGTGAAGGGACCTCTGTTTCAACCGGAATCATTGCCTCTGATCCGTAAGCCAATGAAAACGGAGTATGCCCAGTCGCAGTCTTGTGGGTAGTTCTGTACGCCCATAGTGCTAGTGGTAGCTTATCGACCCAACCACCTTTTGCTCTTTCAAGTTGCTTCTTGATGGTTGACTTGATAATTTTGTTTACTGCTTCCACCTGCCCGTTTGCCTGCGGATGAGCTACTGGTGAGAATATTTTTCGAATTTTGAATCATTTGCAAAAATCTTGGAATTCTTCGCTTTCGAACTGAGTACCATTGTCTGTAATTATCTTTTGAGGCACACCATACCTGCAAATGATATTTTTAGTCACAAAACTTATCATCTTTTTAGAGGTGATAGTAGCCAGTGGTTCAGCTTCTGCCCATTTAGTAAAATAATCCACAGCAACAATGGCATATTTAATTCCAGATTTGGCAGTTGGTAACGGTCCTACAAGGTCTATCCCCCATATTGCAAACGGCCATGGACTGACCATCTGTGTGAGTTCAGTGGAAGGTGCACTAGGAATTTTTGCGAATCTTTGGCATCTGTCACATTTTCGGGAATAGTCTGATGCATCTCGATTAATTTCTGGCCAAAAATATCCGTATCGGAGAATCTTCTTTGCTAAAGTTTGACCACCTAAATGATCACCACATTCTCCCCCATGTACCTCAGCTAGGATTGTTTTGGACTCTTCCTTGGATACACATCGAAGTAACGGCATTGAGAATCCCAGTCTGTATAATTGGCCATCCTGGACTATATAGCGAGAGGCTTTCCTCAGTAGCTTCTTTCGTTCTTTTGAATTTTCCGGTAAAGAGCCATTGAGCAGATATTCTGTTATTGGAGTCATCCATGAGTCTTGCCCTTGAGACACGCTCATGATCCAATCAATATCCATCTCATCAATGCTTGGAGCCGACAGGACCTCCACTGGAGTCAACCCCAAAAATTGAGCTTCGCCTGTGCTCGAGTACTTTGCGAGAGAATCTGCTTTCGTGTTTTCTTCTCGAGGAATATGACTTATCATGTAATGGTCGAAATCCACCCAGGAGTTCCCAAGCCTTTAACAAGTAGGCAGGCAGATTTCCCCCTTTCGCTTGGAATTCCTTCTTGACTTAGCATACAATAAGCTGAGAATCACTGAAGATCTGTAATGCTCGGATGTTTAGTTCTTTAGCAATTCTTAAGCCAGCGATAAGAGCTTCGTATTCTGCTTCATTGTTCGTTGAAGGAAATTCCAATCTTAGTGCATAGCATAATGATCGACCTTCAGGGGTCTCAAGTACAACTCCGGCTCCAGAACAGTAGTCATTTCTCGCGCCATCAACATATAACTTCCATTGGATTGGGGAATCATCGATCGTTTCCTCCTCACTGTTACCCTTATCTGTGAATTCTGCGATGAAATCCGTTAAAGCTTGTCCGTTGATTGCTTTTCGGGGATGATAAGTGATGTCATATTGACTGAGTTCAATATTCCACTTTAGAAGACGACCCGAAGTCTCAGGGCGAAACAGGACTTGCTTTAAAGGTTGATCGGTGAGGACTCTGATAGGATGAGCTTGGAAATATTGCCTCAACTTCCTTGATGCAATCAGTAGGCAATAGGCGAGTTTTTCCAACTTGGAGTAATTCATCTCTGCCCCAGTGAGTCTTTTGCTGATATAGTAAACTGGATGTTGAATCCTCTTGTCTTCTCGTATCAGCGCTGCACTTAAAGCATGAGATGATACTGCCAAGTATATAAGAAGATCCTCACCATCGCCAGGTCTAGAAAGTATTGGAGGCGTTTCCATGTGGCGAATCAATTCATCAAAGGCTTTTTGGCATTCGGGAGTCCAATCAAAGTTTTTCTTTCCTTTCTTTAGGGCGTCAAAGAATGGGATGCATTTATGAGTGGCTTTGGAAATGAACCGACTCAAGGCGACAACTTTTCCATTGAGACTCTGCAATTCCTTCTTCGTTCTAGGAGCTTTGACTTCCTTTAAGGCGGTAATTTGAGCTGGACTAGCCTCAATGCCCCTAGCGCTCACGATGAAACCTAAGAACTTTCCGGATTCCACTCCAAATGAACATTTTAAAGGGTTAAGCTTCATTCCGTATTTTCGAAGGACTGCGAACATGTCTGCTAAGTGTTCTATGTGATCCACTGCTTTCTTAGACTTTACTAACATGTCATCGACGTAGACTTCCGTAGTCTTGCCCAATTGTGGTTTGAACATAGCATTAACAAGTCTTTGGTAGGTTGCCCCCGCATTCTTCAGCCCGAAGGGCATAAACCTATAGCAGTAAAGACCAACATCGGTGATAAAGCTCGTGTCCTCCTGATCTGGCTCATGCATCATGATCTGGTTATATCCGGAGTAGGCATCCATAAAAGATAACAATTCATGTCACGCTGTTCTGTCCACCAGTTGATCGATCCTGGGTAACGGGAAGCAGTCTTTGGGGCATGCCTTGTTTAGATCTGAAAAATCGATGAACACTCTCCATTTTCCGTTGGCTTTCTTGACCAGCACTGGATTTGAAACCCAATTCGGATAGATAGATTCTTTGATAAAGTTATTCTCCATGAGCCGATCAACTTCTTCTTTTAATGCTGCTGACCTTTCTGGACCTTGAGTCCTCCTTTTTTGTTTCACAGGTGTAAATTTTGGATCAATATTCAGAGCGTGTACTGCTACTTCTGGGGATATTCCGCACATATCGGCATGAGTCCAAGCAAAAACATCCAAATTTGCCTTTAAAAAAGATATTAAGATATTCTGAATTGACATATTAAGTTGTGAACCCACATTCAACACCTTGTTTGGGTCCTTTGGGTCAACAGGTACTGGTATTGTCGTTTCCACTGGTACCACTCTATTCTCCTCTGCACTGGCTTTTCTAGGATCCATCTCTTTCCGTGCTCCGCTGTGCTCGCTAGTACAGGGTCCGCCCTGTAATTGCTACAAGGCTGGTTCTTTGATGCGGACTGGGGTTGCCGCATCCTTTCCCATTTCTCTTTTCCTTGTTTCTCGTAACTCTGTCAGATAACACTCCCGCCTAGCATTTTGATCCCCTTTTATAACTCCCACTCCATTATCTGTGGGAAATTTAATGGTGAGGCACCATGGGGCCAGAACAGCTTTGAATGCTGCAAGAGTTGGACGGCCTAGGAAAGCATTATAAGCAGAAAATTCATCGACAATCACAAAAGTTTGCTTGCGGACCACTTTTCTTTCTCCCTCTCCAAGTTCTACAAGCAAATCAACGGTTCCTATCGGCTGTTTTGGTTCCCCAGTGAAGCCAGCGATTTTCTGCGATGAGGCTTGCACATCAGCCATAGGCATCTTCATTTGGTCGAATGTTTTCTTGAAGAGGATATTGCAGGATGCGCCACAATCAATGAGAACTCTTCTGACAATAGCTGGCCCGATACCAGCCGAGATGACTAAGGGATCCAAGGTAGGAGCTTCAATACCTGTGGAATCCCTGGCCCTGAACACAATATCATCATTGAAAGCTCTTTGTTGCTTCAGGGGCGTAGCACCTTCCAAAACAAAGACATCTTCCTGGGCCGGTACATACTTCAAAGCTCGGGTATACCTTTCCATCTCACCCCAGCTCCTGCCTGCTGGGTGAGGTCCTCCCGTAATGACATTGATAACAGGCCTTCCGGATTCATGCCCTGCAGTCTTCTCACTTGTCCTGGGTTGATGAGCAGGAGCTCGTTGCCCCTGACTAGACGAAGCGGGATTGCTGCTATTCTTTTCTACAAATTGCTGCAGCTTGTTTTCCCTTATCAATTCCTCAATCAAAATTTTCAATTGGCGGCGTTCATCGGTATCATGACCGGGTTGATTATGGAAGCGGCAAAACTTCCCGCTTTGCACAGCTTTTTTCACGGTTCTCAAAACGGGAGGTTTAGGATAATCGACAGAATCTTTAGTGGCAAGGTAAATGCGCTCTGGCGTATCTGATAAAGGAGTATATTCTGATGACCTGAAGGAACGAGGCTTCTTCAGATTTTTCTGTTTCTTCCCATCGTTATTTTCCCTTTTCTGTCCTACAGATTCATTCTTGCGTGGAGCAGCAATGTTATCTTCATCTTTTTCCAATACTGCCTTTACCGGTACAGGACGGCTTTCCAGCATATGAACTCATCTGCTTTCTTGTAGAATTTTTCAAGGGAATTTGGTTCCTTCATGTTAAGCCATTTTCCAAATTCGCTCGTCTTGTCGATGGCCCTCATCAGATAGGTCAAGATCATCCGTGGTTCTGCATTGTCTACTTCGGCCAGCGCTATATTAAAGCGATTCAGGAAAGATCTGATAGTCTCCCCTGGATTCTGTTCTAAACTTGACAACGACATGATATCTTTGGCTTTTGAAGCATATAGTCTGAACTGCTCCTTGAATTTCCGGGTTAAGTCAGAAAACTGATCTATAGACCGAATTGGTAGCTTGGTGAACCAAAGCAGAGCTACACCTTCCAAATATACAGGAAAATATCGACACTTTATTCCATCAGAAGCTCTGGCACCTGTCATGTGCCAATCATACTTATACAAGAATTCGTTCGGGTCACTTGTTCCCTTGTAAGCTAGGATAGTTGGAGGGACGAACTTCCTTGGAAATTCAGCCTTTAAGATCCTTTCGGTAAACGAGGTTTTACTTGGAGCAAAACCCCATTCCTTCTCGTCTTCATTCCTTTGCATGCTTTCTTTCATGATTTGTCGAACCATTTCAGAAAGATACCCCTCATCATTTCGAGCTTTAGATCCACCAACTTCAGGAAATGTCCGCTCAAAGGGGCTGGCGGCCCTCTCAGGAATGTTTCCTTCTTCAGCTTCATGAATGTTGCCAGCAAATTTCCTTTCATTACCCGTTGGTTGACGGTTTACCCCAAGAAAATCGTTCAACTTATTCAAAATTAGGGCATTTTGGGCATTCTGAGCCTCCAATTGTGCACTTTGGGCATTTATCTGCTGGTTCAGCCCTAAAATTACAGCATCCAACTCCGCTTTTGTAACCCCAACAGGTGGAGTGGCTTGATTAGGTACTGGGGAAGCGGAGGTTCCCTCTTGAACATTTCCAGATCTAACAGATCTACTCCTTCTCCCCGGAGCCATGATTTCAGATAAACTTCTAGTCTTCAAAGAGATTACTTCAACAAACTTTCGTGGAGCAATGATGATAATTCGCTTGAGTTCAATTCTCAGTGAAAGCACCAAAAATGTTAACGCTAAAATTTAAACGCTAACACCCCGGCGTGTAAAGTGTAGTTGTGAAAGCACCACCCGATGATTCGGGAACAGAGTACAAGCAGAAGACCACAGAAAAAGCAGTAAATAACAGCGATTTTTATAGTGGTTCGGCTCAATAGTTTGCCTACGTCCACTCTGAATATCTTTATTGATGATTTCGTTACAAGTTGATACAATTCTTCTCAAGTACAATACACTTTGAATTACTAGACACTTTGAACGAGTAGCTTAAACTTCAATGTAAGAGAAAGTCTTCAAATCCATGTCGGATGTATGAGATTCCTTCTTGAAGTTGTTGATAGCGTTCTACGTGTCTTAAAAGCTTTGGGTATCGAGTCGGTTTTGAATGCAGCAGGGTGTCGGTGCTCGGAAAGAATGAGCCAAAAAAGTCCCTTTCTAGTTGGAGCTAGGGTCGTATTTATAGACATTTCTCGGAGTTAGGTCGTAACTCGTACACGACTCATGATAAGTCGTAAGTCGTAGATGACTCATGGTAGGTAGCGGCCGACCTATTGGGTTTAGCTCATGGCTTGGTCCAAAGTTATGCACCCATTTGAATGAATGATACAAGTTCTAAGTCGTTCCTGAGTTAACCAAATGCGACTTCCTTTATGCTAGAATGAGTCGTACATGACTCATCATAAGTCGTAAGTCGTCAACGAGTCATTTCAATACAGCATGGTATTGAACTTGTCTCCAAGTCTTAGGTCGTGAACGACTTATCTGCAGTTATAAGTCAGCAGCGACTTAAGTGTTGTTGACTCTTCCTTTTAGCGCTTTGATTCGTCACTCCTTTAGGTCGTGGACTTTCTTAAGTCGTAAGTTGTGAGCTGTGGTCGCGCACGAGTTAACTGGTCATAGCTTCTTGTTTGCTTGCTTGAGTCGCTGATGATTCAAGGTAGGTCGTAAGCACAATTCTTTAACTCGTGCAACTCCTCAATTGTTGAGTCGGTAACTTGCTGAGTCGTGAAGTACCTTGAGTCGTGAAGTACCTTGAGTCGGCCAACACCTTTAAGGCATTAAGGTTATAACCTGGTGAGTCGCTGTCCCTCTTGAGTCGTTAAGTCGACTGTTAACCCTTCAAGGCCGTTGAGTCGGCAACTCCTTAAGGCTGTTGAGTCGTAACTAAGTAGGTCGTTGATTCGGTCCATATGTTAGGTCGGTAATCAGTTGAGTCGGTAATCATTGTGAGTCGTGAGCCTTTCTTGAGTCACTTGAGCAGAGGGGTTAACAAATGACTAGCCATCTTATGGGTACATTCACCAATCTTATCAATATGGCTTTAAGGCTCGAAGTCCCTAATATTAAGGAAGAAGTCTATAAGGGAGTAATGCCCATAATTAATGCTAAGCATTTATCAGGGATATCCATTGGAGGCAAGCCGATTTTCAAGCGCCAAGGAAAGAAGCAGTGGTTAGGAAAGAAAACTAAAGATGGAACCCCAGCACAGAAGAAGCCATGGGACTCGTTCGAAATTTTTTGTTTCAAATGCAACAAAATGGGACACTTCGCAAATCATTACACTAACCATCCTAGCGATCCAATCTGCTACAATTGTAACATACAATGACACATAAAGAATAAGTGCCCTTTTTTGAAGCTGGGGTCACAAGGATAGACTTTTGTTATTGAGGAGATGCCATCCACTTCGTTGGGACAGAAGGGGAAGCGGGTGTTGCTAGGTACACTATCCATCCATTATCTTCCTATTAGGATGTTATTCAATACAGATGCTTCCCATAGTTTTATTTCAGTTGGTCTTGTTGATAAGCATAACCTTAAACCCATCCATTTGAGCAATCCTTTTTGCATGTCAAATCCTTTTGGGGGTTCGAAAAATCTTTACGCTATGTGTCTATATGTCCCTGTTTCCTGTCAAAATTATTCCTTTCCTTTCATTTATTTTTTCTGGGTTCATGGGTTTTGGAGTGCTATTATGAATGGATTGGTTGTCTAAGTTTAGAGAAGACTAGGATTATGATTGAAGTATTGTCCGAGTTAGGAATAGTGGAAATGTAGGGACAGATATATGTTGTGAAGAGATTAACAGTGTCGATAAATACAAACAAAAATCAATGGAAAAAAGAAAACAACAGAAGAATATAAGGTAAGTGGATACATCTTGGGGAATTCATCCCGTCTCTTGAAAGCTCCAAAGAATTTAGCTAAATCTGGAAAATATGCTTGGATTGACCCAAGCATTATAAGGAATAACGCCTAAGTCAGCTAAACCAACATGAATAAAATTCGAATCAAAACACATGGATTTTTATATTTAGAACCTTTTCAAAATAAAAAGTATTTTGTAAGACCACGTCGCACATAAACATTAATGGATATTTACCTTAAGATAACCAAACATTTTTTTATTACATAATCCAATGATATTATAATAATTCTAATGTTAAAAATACCAATAATCAAGTATCTGTGATGAATATACATCACAACAATAATAGGCATATACTCAAAAACCAAAGGCGCTTATTAGAGATTGGATTCCAACAAATGGCAAGGTAAGAGACTACCTTTTGAGAAACAGTACACCTCTAGATATAATGTTCCATGGGCCGCAGTTACCTTTGAAACCCTACCAATACTGGACTGGCCTACCTCTGACTAGACAGTACCAAATATGATCACCTTATGGTTGATCAACAACCAAAATGGGCCCCAAAGCATACATAGATATCAACTCTAGATAAGGGATGACCATACCAAATTGGAGCGACCCACGTAGCCCTACAGCATCTACCATGTTTTCTTCATTACCAAGGTGTGAGACTTGAGGCAACGATTTACCTTCTCTTTTAGTAGACCATCTTGGAATGCTAACACCACCCTCTAGGAAGAAATGCAATACCGGCATTCATCTGTACAAGTTTGTTCTGCATTTGAATGAAACCGAAGGTGCTACCTGAACTACATACATTTTGGAGCCCCTCAGGATTAGTAGCAAGTAGTTCTTGCACTTCAAAGTGCACAATCTTTGATCATCCTCAAGATGTCGTTCATTCAAACGTATGTGTTGGTTCAAAGTGGTTTTCAAATAATATATCCAATCTCGGTTTCTTCGAACCAACAACCAATAATTTCTGATTAACTCATTCCCGGTTCTTTCAGAAGTAAGCGCACTATAGTAGGGCCTAAACGGGATCTCTGATATGTCCCTTAGAACTAAAGACGTTTCAACGAATGAGTTCTCTCGATGAACTCAAACCATATGAACACTTGAAACTCTTATTTACTTCCTAAGTCAAAACCGACCAAGATTTGATATTCAATTTAACTATCAAATACACAAACAGCTAACAATCCAGAGATTTAATTTCACACGGAAACCACTGAGCATATTAATAATCTTTAAAATAAATCTTTCATTTTTTAAATCTCTTTCCAATATCATAATATTCATATACTTACCTTGCTGGCATGAGCATGTTCACAAAACATTGTGAAAGATTTCTTACTTCGAAATCACATTAAAAGGATCGCAACAAATGTTATTTAAATTGGAGAAAAGGGTAACCTCAGGCATTATTCTTTCGGTTTTAAGTGTCGAACGAATGTCCATACTACCAAAATTAAGAAGGTCAGTTAAGGAAAATCCAATCTCACATTCTTTTATAAATTGCTTCAATAAATCCTTTTTATAAATATCTTTCATTTATGAAAATCTCCTTTACTAAAATTCTTAATCTATTTATAAAACACTTTATAAATCTCCAATTTTATTTATAAAACTCTTTTATAAATATCCAAAATCATTTATAAGACTTCTTTTCAAATTTCAAGATCCCTTTTAATTTAAAAACCACTTCTTTTTATGTACTTTCCTTATTTAAAAAAAATCTTCATAAAAAATCTTATTTGATCAAATTCCTTTTTAATAAACAATTAAGTTATTTAATCTTTTTAAAGTATCAAGTTATTATGTATTAAAATAACTTCAACACATTGAATAAAATAGTTAATGAACTATCTTTAAAATATTGTGTTGAAATGGCGATAAACTTTAAACATTTCAATTAAATTATAGCTTCACTTTAAGCTATAATAATCATCTTGAAACCCTTATTTAAAATGAAATAAGATTAAAAGAAAGATTTTCAAAATTTAGAAAGGCTTAGCGACCACATTGGTTTATTCAGTTTCAGTTAAAGTGTCCAAGTTATAAAAAGGGTATTTACACAAAAAGTAGATATATAAAAGGGATCCATAAACAACGATCAATCAATACACAGACAATCTTCAAGTCATTATAATGGCAAACGAGGGTTTGTTATGCTAAACACACATCTAAATTATTTTAATAGAAGAATAATGTTTTATTTTGCTAAATACTTGTCATTTGGTTTCATAGTCATTTGGGGTTACTTATGGGTAATCGATAAAGAAATCCCTTGGTTTGAAATATTATTGCAAAAGAAACTTCATTTAAAAAACCAATCCTTGGAAATAAGGCGATCTTGAGTATCAAAAAAAATTGAACCTTTATTATTTGATTTAACTTAAATTAAACCTTTATTTAATAACAATTAAATCTTAACTGATTTCTAATTAAATCTTAATTAAATTTAAATTATCAGTATTTAATTAATTAATAAATCCTCTTTTTAATAAATAATTAATTCATAGCTAATCATTAATAAATAATAATAATTAACCTTGATTAATAATTAAATAATAATTAATCTTTAATTAATTAACTAATGATAATTAACTTACTTAATTTATAATTAAGTACGAATTTCCTTTATTAATTAATGATTAAGTACTAATTAACTTAATTGATAAATTTCAATAGTAAATAAATACTTTTAAATAATTATAATATGTTTTGAAAACACTTTTTGAACAGATACTGAAGTAAAAATATTTTTAGATGTCAAAAGGCGTTCGTCTTCACGAACTACAACCATAACAACTATCGCTATATGACCCATAATTTTCAAAGCTTGATTTTTATTTTATATAGCTTCAAAATCTTATAATTTGTGCTTTAACCACCTTATAAACTTAGTAAAATGTTTTGCAAAGCAAAAGTAAGGGTTTTTGAAACTTTACAAAAACATTTCTAGAAACCAAAGTAAGGAAAACAAGTTTTAAACCAAAAGACCTCGATGTCGCAAACCAACAACTTCTGATATTAACTTTCCGTTTTCGTATAATATCATATGCATGAACACAACTTACATACATGCCATCACAACACACAATAGTAAAGAAAGAAACTTTCACTTTACTAATTTTTAATTCCATTTTCCAAGTCCATAATCAATATTACATATACACATACATAAGAAAACTACTACTACAATTTGCATCTACCCTAGAACTTGATTTTTCCTTTGTTAAATGGAACTTTATGGCTTAATATGACCTAGGGGATTCGGCTTTGGTGGAGTAGGCTCGACCTAGCTTGGAAAATGTAGGTTTGGGCTTGCTTTTAGGAAGAGGGGATGTAAAAGTGGAAGAGAGAGGCTTTAAACAAGGTTTACGAGTTTTTAATTGTGATTAAAGCTAATATTTTAAACTTTGGAAACATGGAAGAGTTCAAGTAGCCAAGGAAGAAGAAAAAGCTTTTGGAAATAACGAAAATAAGAATGAAAAGAATTAGGAAATTTCTTAATACAAATTGATAAAATCAAATTACCAAAAACCCTTTTGTACCCTGCCCTCCACTTAAACCTTGCCACCTCACCTTGTCTCCCCTCTCCTTGTACGTCACGCAATACATGTCCCGCCTACATCATGCAATACATGGCCTCTCCTCTAAGCAAACATGACACTACTTGTAGTTAGATGGGACATATTATAACACTTTTTATTCCATTTATATTTTGTTTTAAATTTTCACAAAAACTCACATCATCTCTTATTATATTCTTTTAAGTTAACATATGCATATGTAATTATTAAAATCCTAACATATTAACAAATGAAAGTGAGTATTTAATTCAAATGCCCATAATTTTTCCAACAACATCTGGACATAAAAAAGTCGAAAATTTGAAAAACGATTTCTGGTCAGATTTTTCATTTTTCTTTGAACTAATTATTTTTGTAAACAAAATTTGAAAACCATTTGACCATCAATAGCTATCATTCAAAATAGTTTATTTTACTTTATACAACCCATTAGTCAATTATTGAAAATACATTTAAATATCCATATTTTAAAGTAATTAAATATCGGGTCGTTACATCTAAACTCTAAAACCACATGTAATAACACCCTCCGCTCTAATACCTAAGATCCACACCATATTCCATTCACCAATATAATGTGCTGATAATTAAGCATCCAAATTCAAGATCCTTTGGGGGAAAAAAATGAAATTTAGAATAATAAAACCATGCTAACATTGTATCAATGAAATACAATATAACATAGTCTAAACATACAGTACATGTGGCCACTCCTATGAATAAATTTCTTAGAATTTATGCATAAACTACATAAGCATTAACCTTAGCTTTGTAGAGTTATAACAACCTTCCCTTATAATGAAAATACATGCACGTCGACTAATGCAACAGAAATAATAAATATTTTACATATCCAAAGACTTTTGGTCGTCAATAGTCAACGTCAGAATATCAAGCTCAATCCTGTACTCCGAGTAGTCACGTTATAAGAAAAGTTAGCTTTTATCACATCAATGTATAACACTGTATTTAATATATAGTGTTATTGGTTTGATTTTTTAATTTGTTTTGTTCAAAGTAGGGATCAACGGTTACATAATGTTATTTGATAGAGGCGGCTCCCCTCAATTATTATTGCTTCTGTTTGCGCCAAAAATGGTCACAAACCCCAGGTATCGTGAAAGCACCAAACAATGAATATAAATCAGTAATATTCGAGCACAAGTCTCCGATCTTAGCAAACAACAAGCAACAATCCAGAAATAATGAACAGAGACACAGGATTTATAGTGGTTCGACTATCTCCGGCCTATGTCCACTCTAAAGTTTTATCTTTTTTTGATTATCCATGCTGGTTACAGATGTTTACAACAGTAGCAATGGAGAATTTCGAGTACAATAGTTGTATTGAAGTGTAGAAATGAATCCGGCAGAGTCTGGGCGTTAAGTAGGCAAAAGATCCTTTCTCTGTAGGCTTCAGGGGGCTATTTATAGGTGTAGGAGGCTGATACCGAGCTAAAACTTTGGGAGGCTTCTTCTAGCACGTGAGTTGGCCCACGCGACCGACCCCGCCAAGTTTCGACTCGATCTGCGATCCATACGAAGTAATTTCGTATCTATCAAAAAATGATCCAATCGAGCTGAAACTTGGCAGGATTGTTCTTTACCTTGTTTGCAAGCTGCCGTGAAAATTTCATTGCATTTGGATCAGGGGTTTAGGAGATACCGTCGATACGAAATGGGATACTTCGGCATGTTGTCTGGTTCGAATCGACTAATTCGAATCGATGCTTTCGAATCGATCACCTCATGCGTTCTCGTGATGATGTGGCGCGCATACCTCGCATCGATCCATTCTTTACTCCGAGATGACCATGTCGACTCCATGAACTTCGCCTTGCTCGTATCAAAGAATAACATGTCACCCAGGCTTGTTGACCTGATGGATACGAACAAGCTTCTGCTCACGGATTCGAACATGGTCCCATGATGGAGATGAGCAGTGAATCTCTGATGGATGCGAAGTTGATGTTAGGTGATCGTTACGAAGTGGACTGCCTACTGATGGATTCAAACAAGGAGCCATGCCGATGGATTCGAATAAGACCTTCTGGCCGAAGGTTGATCAATACAAAATTCACCGATACGAGGATCTGGCCATTCCGATCGATGTGAAGCCGATGGATACGAAATAGATTGATTCGAACAAGCCAATACATGATTTCCTGATGGATGTGAATCCGATGGATTCGAACAGAATGAGGCGATGTCTATTTGATCGATTCGAAACCGATCGATTCGAACAAATCGATATCATGTTACTGATCGATTCAAACTCGATCGATTTGAAGTATGTAGAACCTGATGGATTCGAACAAAACAAAGATTGATGGATACGAATCCGATGGGTTCAAATAAAACATCTTCTCGACTCTTTGATGGATACGAACGGTATATTTTTCCTACCTTGTATCGATCATATCTCCTTCATACGAACTTCGATTAACCTGAAATTTGAAATTTAGCCTCTCCTAGTCCTCGTCATCATCTCCAATCGATTCTGTCCTGATCGGAGCTCGGACAAATTTTAACGACATCGATTGCAGCCTTATTTCCAATCGATCTCCAATCCTGATATCCATCATTCCTTGCCAATTTGTTGATATTCCATCTTTGACCAAAGTCCATAGCCAGTTCCATGTCCGTCCGGACTCGATGACCGAGTTTTCAATCCTTCCTTATCCAACAACCGAATCCAGGACCTCTCCGGGTCGATGTCCAAATCCATAACCTCTCCGGGCTCTTGCCAAGCGCAATCCACACCTTACGACCATGGTCCAGTGTCCCTGGACATTGAGCTAACCTCTTCGGGTTCTTGCCAAGCGCAATCCATACCTAACGACAGTGGTCCAGTGTCCCTGGACGTTTTGCAATACCATGGTTTAAGTCCTAAGCCGAATCCTAGTCTCTCCGGACCCTTGTTGAGCATAGTCCATACTCAACGACCTGAAACAATAATCAATAATATGGGGCCTAAGTCCTAGGCCGAATCCTGGTCACTCCGAACCCTTGCTGAGCATAGTCCATACTTAGCGACATGAATAAGCCAATTCGCCACATGCAGACGAAGAGATTTACCCCTTGCAAGATATAGTCCATACTGACGACCATTTACCAAAAACCAGATAAAAATCCAATCAAAATCCAATCCAAAATCCAAATCAAACAAGAAAATCGGAAATCCAAACCAACATCCAAAACAGAAAACAATCATCCAAGCGAAAATCCAAATCAGAAAGCAAACAAAACCAGGAGTTCAATCCAAACTCCAAAACCAAACCAGAAAAATCAGTGTCCAATCCGAAAGCAAAAGACAAATTTCACAAACCATGGCATCGCGGTTTATCATCATTCAAAGCATGCCTAGGGGCTATCTCCATCCCCATACATGTGTAAATGACTTGGTTGCTCGACAATGGTTTGTTACTTATTTCACATTATCCCGGTCAATTGATAACCAATCGACCATAATTCCTGGGCCTCACATCATCATGGTTTGAGGTGGGCGGTGGTTGCTCCTGCTCCACCGCTGCATTCCATGCCCCAACATACTGCCTCAGTTGTCCATTCCTTACATGTTCCTCAATTATATCCTTTAAGTGCCTGCAGCTATTGGTGTCGTGCCCATCCAAATCATGGAATAGGCAGTGCTTTTCTGATGCTCTCTCTCGTTCAGAAGGTTCTCTCCTTGCTGGCCTTCGGTAGGGAAGGTGATTCCGGGTTTCCAAGTATATCCGCTCCGGCGTCTCATTCAATCCTGTGTATGTGGAAAAGTTTGGATCCTTCCATCGCTTCCTAGCTTTTCCAGAATCATCATCCAATTTCCTTTTTCCTTTTTCTTTATCCGAACCTCTGCTGGATGGTCCTCCACCCTCAGTCGCATTCACTTCCTTCAACTTTAAATCTACACATGCATCCTCTTGTCGGAGGAACCTCTCAGCTTCGTGAAAGAATTCCCCGAGATCCAGTGGTGGGTCTCGTATTAAAGATACCTTGAAATCCAAATCCTCCCTGACTCCTGACACGGCTGCCATTAAAACCATTGATGGATACGGCCGATCCACCGATGCAAGTGCCGCATTGAATCGAGTTAGAAAAGCTCTAAGTGATTCATCCACCCTTGTTTCACAGACGTTAACGTCATCACGTTCTTGGGCCTCTTAATATGAACCCGAAACTGTCCCAAAAACCTCTTAAAATTTTCAAATTCATTTAAGATTTTTAATCAATTTCTTTCTTAAATTTTAAAACACGGTCCCTCAAGAAAGATTCTACTCATTCTAGGGTAATTAATTACCCTATTTATAATGAGTTTTTACCCCAATGGCTTAGGTGTTCACTCGACCATAAGCTTTGACACCAACTGTAATGACCCACCATTTGAACAAGGACATTTTCTTAAATGACAGATAGTTATCAGGGTAAAATAGAATCAATCACAGAACACAAACACAGAAATAAAACAACACAGAGTCTCGTAGCGGAAAATAAATAAGTATATAATAACTCATGAAAACTCCAAATAAGTTACATTATTCTCACTCTAATTACTAGAAAGAAATAACTGGAATAAAATGAGTCTAACTGACATAACGAACTCAACTGATGAAATAACCGAAATAGAACAGAATCTCCAGAAATGCCTTCATCTTCACAGCAAGCTCTCCAAACTAGAAATACTGAAGCTGACCCGAGCATAATGGAAAAACACAATACTCGAGTTAGAACTAGTATTCTCATGAAAGTCAACAAATCAATGCAAAGTAACTTAGGAGAAGTTTCGGTTTCCTATCTCCTAAGGATCCGTTAAACTATTTACATATAATAGTGTATGCTACAATAGATAATGTCTATCAGTAAAATAAATATCAAATTAGCCTTAAGGCTTTACATCGATACACCTCAACACATTCTACAGTTCAAACCAAAATCGTAATGGGTTCATATAGGGGTAAATTTGACAAGGCATGTGAGGCAATGCATAAGGTAGGATTCTACCCGTTTACCCTTTCTGGCTGGTCGTAACTCATCCGTGGCCGACCGTGACTATCAATCCAAACAGAAGGGTGCACCCATCGAGTTCAAACCACGATAGAAAAATACGAAAGATCAATGTCGCTACAGGTAGCTAACCTCATTGGCCAGACATAGGCTCCTGTTTTAGTCATTTTAATTATGACATGAATGTCAAAGCTATCCATCATCGTTCTCTTACTTCATTGCAATAAACGTCGCCAATTCAACCACTACATTCTGGGTATCATCCACCGCGTACATGGTTATCAAAGTGATTCCGAGATTAACAGAGAGTATGTCAATATACGGCCCTGGTCTGTTTGACAACCCAACATATGTTTTACACACCATTTGGTCAGTTATGGTTTAAAAACGATTCATATTGATAATAACGGAGCATTTTTCCAAATTCCTCAAATATACACTTCCCATTCCTAAATTCCATTATAAACATTTCGATTTCAAAACTCAACTTCCTTTGAAAGCTTAAATTTTGAAGTCCATTTAAATCCATAAATTGGATCGCTTAAATCAAAAATTATTTAAGTTGAATTTTAAGTTCCAATATGAATTAACCAATCAATCTTCCAATAAAACCCAAAAAAATTATTAAACAATTTAAATCTCAATTAAAATTTTATTAAACTAATTTCTAGCAAATTCCAAATTTATTAAACAATTTAAACTTCCCCTTTTTATAAAAAATTATCTCCAAATAAATTTAGTTTACACAAATTTCAATATAGGAAAACAAGTTACCGATTTAAGCTTAGATTTTTTTCCTTCAAAATTTTACTTAAATTTTTTTACTTCAATACTTTAAATTTCAAAAATTTTCAATCCTATTTTAAAGCTAATTTCTACGGAATTAAATCCAAAAGTCAAATTTCCTTAAATAAGACATTTCAAACATTTATCCCAAATTTACCATCTAATAATAAAATACTTATTTCACCTTAATTTTATTTAAATAATAAATTCCTATTTAAAATAAAATTAAGAATTTCAGATCATTTATATTATAAATTTCCAAATAATCACCGTTTAAAAGATAATTTATTAGACCAATGGTGTTTTAATTTAATTTTCTACTTTGGCCAATTGGAATGATTAAATTTAAATTATGGATATATATTATTTCAACCCTTTCCAACATTATAATTTCAATATACAGCCAACCAAATATCGATGGGAAATTTCCACAAACAGCATACTAAAAATGTCAATGTCAAATATCAATGTGGAAATTTCAACAAACAACATATAAAATTTGTCAATAACAGCGTGAATGTGACATGTCCAATTTAACTTTTCTATTCTTGTGTGCATATCGTGTCAAACATACATGCATCTCATGCGATAATTCATCCAACGACTATATATTAATCAAATTCAACCACAATATATAATTTTAGATTTATTAACTTGTATCATAATATCAGTTAAGCGTGAATGTAAAACACTCACCTCGAACTACGCTAATCCGATATGATCACGAATGCAACACGACTTAACTTCAATGACGGCGACTCGAGATATGATCCACTATACAGTTTACGATGCGGCACGTTCAGAATCAACAGCCCACGCTCATACGCTCGACATCAAAAATCCAGATAGCAACTTCCCTTTTTATATTTTTTTTGTATTTTTCTCATTATATATGCATGCGGTTGGAAAAGAGATGGCAGTCGAGCTCGGGATAGGTAAGCTTGCTTTGGTTGGCTGTAGTAGGCATCGAAGGTGATAGAAGGAGGTGGTGGAGAAGTCGACAGGCAGGGGAGGCGGCAACACAAATTTTGCAGTGGTTTTTTTAACAACGCCGGCGACGGTTAGAGGTGAGAAGGAGGAGCTTCGGTGCAGTTATGCACTGATAGGCGAAGCGGCAGCGATAAAGGCAAGGAGGAGATGGAAGGTGTAACAGTGAAGGGGAGGGAGAGCTTGGCCGTTTCTTTTCTTAGTTTTTTTTTCTTTTACACGGAGGGGTGGTAGCTGTGGAGTGGATGTGGTGGCCGGATGTTGCGCGTGTCAGGGTGGCACAGCGGCGGCGGCGGATTTGGAGTCGACGGTGAATAAAGAGGCTCGGTGGAAGAGAGAAAAAATATAATGCGGGAAAATGGGTTTTCATAATTTTGTGATCTCAGCAGTAATATAAAGGCATAGCGTAAACGAGGGTAGCAGATGAGTTTTTTGGCCACGTGGCCATTGAAGCTATTCCCATGGCTACCACTTCAAAAAGGAATATGATGACCGATTCAAAATAATATACGTGTTCTTTTTTTCAGCCGGATGTGTTAATTTTAAACAGGTTACATAAATTTTTCCAAACAGTTTTTCCTCTGGAGAAAAAACTTATGTTCAAATTCAATAACACTATACCCTATATAAATAGCAATAATGTTAACATGACCCAAAATACTACATAGAACAAAACCGACAGTCCAAACAAACGAAATAACCCACCGTTGTGTCTAGTGTGTTGATACGAATGCTTTAGCACACAAAAAACAGGTGATTTAACGATCGAGTAAAATTTCATTATTTACGCCATATCGGTTGTCGCTACCGTAAATCGATCGTATAAAACGATTTAAACTAAGCTAGCAAAGTCGAAATTCTATGAAACGAATGTCAACGTTTATATTATAAAATTTACTACAATATTTTCATATTAAATATTAAATTTTTGAAAACAAAATTTTTAGTGTTTTATCAACGACCGATTTTTTGTTAAATTTCAAATCGTTCAAAATTTTGCATTTTGTAATTAAATTCACATTATGCATTTTAGCCAATCATACGCAACGTAAATTTAAATTCAAATTGTTTAAATTTCTCAATTTAAATAAAAATTTATTTAATCGAATATCCAACAGAACTGTAAATTTTGGAATCATTACACTTACTGTTTATCTCATGTCTACAACTGTCGTAAAGACATTTCTTCCTCACCTTCACTTCACATAACTTTCCCCAATATAATTCGAAGATTCTTCATAAAAACTAGATCTTCACCATCATTACAACAGAGCGTCTTAACCAATTTGGGGGGCTTTTGAATATCCCTTTTATCTCCTTTTGACCAAATCCAGTATGTCTTCCTATGCTCCAAAACTTCTTTCTCTTTAAAAAATTTATGCCGCAATAGTACTTCTCCTTCATGAAATTCAAAACACCACTTCATGAAAATCAAATCGATCTCCACTCCAAAAAAATATCTTTGCTTGGATCTGGAGTCTTAATGCTGCTATGCTTTCAGCCTATTATCACTTAATTCCTTCATCAATTTTGCTGTGATGTTAATGTTGAGATAATCACTACTTATGCGGGAGAGGTGATCACTTTGCTTCAAAACTGTGTGGGCAGTAGTTGGAAGAGATAATAACTCTTCCATTGACTAAATCTCATTCCTACCGCCAATTCCTATGCATTGCAAGTTTAAACAAAGCTGGGACTAAAGACGATGCCGAAGGAGTGCTATCATGTCAAATATGTTTCGACCTTAAACTCGAAGATGAAGTCGTGGCTAGAGTGGCTCTCAACTTTGATTGCCAAGCTTGCTAAAATCTGAGATGAATTCTGTTGCAACTTCGGATGTTTTCTACCATGCCTGGATCTCCACAAAGTTGAATAAAAACTGCCTAAAAATTGAAGCCGATGATTTGGAAAATGAAACATATTGCACCGTGCGAGCCATGTATAATTGTGCTTGAAATTTGGTTCTTATGCTTGGAAAATCGATACCTGAGATGTGCTTGATTTGTTGCAAGGTTGAATGGATGCTTGAGAAGTTTGTATACTAAGTTCCTTTGGTTCCTTTGCATGTGTATTGAATCTGATGAGGATGCTGGTGAGATTTGTCCTTTTGAAATGAATTACTTTTAGGTTTTGAGGATGATCAACTGTTGTAGAATCAAATAGATCTACAAAAAGGGAACAAATTATGGTAAAGCAAGTCATTAATCATCTTGAGAATCCGATTCGACAAAATTGTGCATCATCATGAAGTTCATCGACGAGATCAGACGATTAATAAAGATTAGAATGAAGTGAAGCCTTTAATGTATTAATGGAGGTTCCTCTTTTTAATTTGATTTTAGATTAACATCTCAATTTTAGTTATTTTGAGCTGTAATTTTTAAGAAAGAACAAGATCTCGCAATAACATTCCATATCACGCCAAAATCTCCTTAAAGGATTGAGAAGTGCATTTTCCCCTCTTGACAGGATTGACAATCCATATATTATTATTAGTTAGTTTATTTTACATCTTGATGAAAAAGAAATTTCAATTCATCGAATTGTTATTATCGATAAAGAAGAAATATGCATGCGCTTATGCAGCTTTAAAGAAATTGTTCATTGCTTCGACCTCTTTCAACATACTAAAATTAAGATTATACAGAGCCTACCTAATACTTCTGCATTATTGTTATGTTTAAATTTTGAATGTTAACTATTATTTTTATTTTTATTATTCCCTAATCTCCGTATTATCTGCATTGCATCATATACACTCAATCCAAGTAATTGCTAGTGTAATATCACTTTTAATTTACTGCTTATCATATCTTCTAACAGAATTTATCATAGTTGCATCACATTACCATTTATAATGCTTTAACTTCTAATCTGTTATATAATATTGGCATATCTCTATTTGTCAAAATCAAATGATATATAGTGAATAACAATAATTTTTTTGTATGCATGCATTTTGTTTGTATATAATAATAGATGGTATAAAAATAATGGTTGATGTCCTTTAACACTTACAATATCCATTTCCCCTTCCAACTTCCAGTTTGTGAATATGATGAAAATTAACGACCTCACGTTCTTCATTTTGAACATTGCGTATTTCTGTCACTATTTGATGTTACATGACTTTCATCACTTATGCAACTAAAATTCTATATGAATTTGGTGAGTAATTTTACCAATATATTGTTAATACTTTTAATCATACAGAGAAGTGCAAGCTAATTCATAGAGAAGCTGTAGCTCCTAGCACTCATGTAAGAGACGTCATAGAAGTGTGCACATTGATAACTTCATTTATTTGTTTTGGTAAAGTGCATTTTAGTCAATATTTATCCAAATATAAAGTAATTAAATAGTTTTATTTCTTTAAACCTAATTCAAAGATGTATAACCTTCCTTGAGAGTATTCAAACTCCACACAAATAATGGAAAATGCAAAGAAACATGAGATTTGTTTTACTGCTACAATTTTGATAACTTAGATAACTTTTTAGGGATCTGAATAGGTTTAAAATATAAAGAGATTAATTTTTTTTTCATAGTGTTCTGAAGTGGGTTTGACAAATTGGATAAATTCGCCAAATGGACTCTGTTTAATGTATCCTTTGAATTGGTTTCCATATCACAGTTTGAGATGACAGGATTACAAACTGTTTTACTTTTCTCTAAATTATCTGAATCAAGATGCATATCAGTATCATTCGGAAGATCTATCGCATTTGTACTAATCCGATTGGTATCAACATTCATATCATTAGGATTGTTCAACCTATCAGAAGAATTCACTTTAGGTCTCCAAGACTTAGTGAATTAACAGTGTATATCTGTATGACCAAAGCGATGACAATTAGCATATAAATTTGGCTTTCAGTCATACATAACTTCTTGCCATATAAGTTCATCATTCTCCAATAAAATAGAAATTTCAAAAGGAAACATACAAGAATTATCATTCTCAATTAGAACTATAGCATATGCAATTTTAATAACACCTTCATTAAATTTGTCCAATTTGATGGGGTTCCAAGAACCAAGGCGATACGACTAATCCCTTCCTCCGTTCAGAAATCAAGAGGAAGGTTAGGTAATCAAACCCAAATCAGAATAGAATTTAGAAGATCTTTATTAATTTGCATACCGAGCGACCATCGTTTCATCATTATCAGCTTCTTGTGGTAAAAATAAGGGCCCTCTTCTAAAACTCTATCATAGCCTTTATTCTGAAATTTGATAACATAAAATCCGTTTGCCTTGGAAAAAATAGAAAACTGTTCTTCAGGTTTCCACACTCTAGTGATATAGCCTCTAAAATATGGATAATATGGTTTAGGACCAACAACATAAATTATAATTGCATTATCCCTTTTTTTCTAGAAACTTGAACAACCTCAACTGGCATCTTAGCACATTTCACCCAATTAAATTCGTGGGGCTGGTAAAACTTTAATGAGACTAAGACTGAAACATTATTTCCTTTGACGACTTCATTCCACGCTCCGGTAGAAGAGGTGAGGAACTCCGTATGTTAGTATCGAAATTGTTATCCATTTGAATTGGGGAATTAGCATTACTAGGATGACGAATTGTCTACGACTGATTAAACTTTCGGTAAGCTTCCCGACGGATGGTTTCAGAGACAATTGAGGTAGGTCTAGGCTTAATAGCTAGAAGAAAAAAAGGGGACTGTCACTTCCATCTTGTAGAATGCACGATGGTGAAGCCATCGTCCACGGCAGGAGAAGGAGTGGAATCGTTCAGCGATATGAAACCGGGGGAGGATCGGAGGCTCGAGGCGAAGGATTAGGGGGACAGTTCGATGGATTTTCGACTGGTATAAGGGGCATGGGAGGAATATGAAGGTCAGTTGTTGTAAGCCTAGGAAGATCGCAGGCGAGGCAGGAGGATTGGTAGGGGACAAAACTAGCAAAAGGCACTAGGAAGAAAGCACGCGGCACGAAAATTAGACGCAGGAGGCGGCGTCCACCATTTCCAATTAGGGTTTTATCTAATTTAGTGGTGAGGATTTCCATTATTTTATTAAGAGGGAAACGATTAAAATAGCTTGGAATGAAGAAGAGGGAGAAGAAGAAATGAGTGAATGGAGGAGTGAATAAGTGCACGTGTTTATAGATTTTCAAGCCTTAGTTCTAAGCAACTTAGCCAAAATATCTCTCATCCTTTCCATAACTTTATAGCCATGACTACTATCTCCCATCACCTCTGTATGCTCGGCCCACACCCCTTCCATCATCACCATCATGTCATAGCATGTGCATTGACTTTGTATGCTTAAGGATTTAGTTTTATAAAATATCTTAGATATTTTTAAGTTTATACGTATATGTGTGTGTGGGGGTGCGGGTGTGTTTGTGTGTATGTGTGTATTTGTATGTTTGTTATATGTATGTATAAGTGTGTATGTGGCATGTACGTGCATGTAGGTGCACAAGAGAACAAACACTGTTGCAACAACTTTAAACAACTTTCGTTTGTTAAACTATTATGAATCCAAAAGCTGATTTTTGATCATAATTTTACTTATTAATTAAATTACATATAAATTTAAACCAAACTTGAAAACCAATTTCTCATCATTAGTAATGAATTAAAATGATCACTTTTAAATTATAAAACCATATAAATCAATGTTAGACAATTGTTTACGAAAAGTGCTATTGTATCGATAAATCGATATGAATTTTCTTATTTTTTCAATTCAGGTATATACCTTCATAAACTCTTATAATGATATATCATTACTATATAACTAACTAATATGAAAAATTATCCTTTTAAAACAATTATTTGAATAATTATTAAATCATTAAATCTCAATTTAAATTCACGAATCAATTATTAAAAACGATGACATCATTGATGATGTCATTAATACATTTTATTCCCAAAAATAAACTAACTCTATTTAACATTCTAATTTACAGGGATAAATAAGTGTATATATACCTTTTCGTGCATGACTTTTGACGATATAGAGTGGTTTATTGATAAAACGATTTTCGGCCATTTTATTGGTATTTTTCAAAAGTGTATATTTTTATAAATATTTATTAAAAATAAGATTAACATTACTATTTATTGTTTAAACATAATTATTTATGTTAAAAAAGCTTATATTTGCATACTTTAAAAATAAATATAATTTACCGATAAACTTGCAGGTTGTTAGAAAATATTATTCGTCGGTTTTAGATATACCTCAGCATATATCGGAAACTTATTATTACCATAAGGTAAATATATGATTAGATATTATTACCATAAGATAAATATATGATTAGATATTATTACCACAAGATAGAGTTTGATGGGGATTGGAATATTTTGGGGTGTAATGTGTTATAAATATTGACGCTGGTGATTAATAAAGCAAAAATCTGAGTTTTGCCAATTCTTCATGGTATCGGAGCTAAGAACGATTTTTCTTCTTCAACAATAATTTGCCATGGCTGATGGTCAAGATCCATCGCCTCCTCCACCACTTAAAATTGAACCCAATTCTCCTTATTATCTCGAATCACAAGATAGACTGGGAGACTTCATTACAACCACTCGACTCAAGGCCGATAATTATGACGACTGGGCGGCCGATATTCAGACGGTGTTAGAAGCCCGACGCAAGTTTGAATTTCTTGATGGCGGTATCCTTGCACCAACGCCTTCCTGTACAAAGTCTGATTAGACTACAATCAATGCAATGCTTTGGATTTCGAATACTATCGACCCCGAGATTAGGTCCTCTTTGTCGAAATTCAGGGAAGCAAAACCCTTTTGGGACCATCTCAAGCAACATTTTTCCCAAACAAATGGATCTAGGGTTTAACAATTACGAACATCAATTGCTCGATGTGAGTAGACAAAGACGATGCCTGTTTCGGTTTACTATGGTAAATTGCACCTTTGTGGCAAGAATTGGATCACTATGAACCTTTAATCTCTTGTTCTTATTGTTCCTCGTGCTCGGCTGGCAGATTACATGAGGAACGACGAGCACAGACCAAATTACACGATTTTTTAATAGGCCTTTATTCTGAATTTTATGGTCCTTTATGCACACATATCCTCTCTCAAGATCCTCTTCCTAATCGTGGTCGAGCTTATCAATTGGTGTCATAAGAAGAACGTGTTCGTTAATCGAAGCAGGAAGTCGAGCAAAAGCCCTCTGAAGCAGTCGGTTTTGCTGTACATACAGGGGCTGGTCGGGGCCAAGGAACCTCTGATAGACCGACATGTTCACAGTGCAAGAAGTAGGGCCATGAGGCCTCGAGTTGCTGGGCGAAATCTGTTTGCAGTTATTGCAAGAAAACGGGCCATGAGGTTAGGCGCTGTTACGAGCTTCATGGATACCCCGATGGTTGGTTCGATGGAAGACGAGGCAGACTCGTTGGGCGAGGTATGGGCAAGTACGCGCTAATGCGGCCATTGGCAGTAGCTCCTCTTTCGCATCCAATTCATCAACGATGTCAGCCTTAGGTCAATTGTTTACGAGTGAGCAGTGGAAAGCTATTTCGGGCGTGATTAGTAATAGTAAAATTCCCGAAAATCGATTAAATGGTAAGTTTGATGTTACTTTATGGATTATCGATACCGGAGCAACCCATCATGTTACAGGGCAACATTCATGTTTATTTGACACACAAAACATTGAGTGTCCTGTTGGTTTGCCGAATGGTGAAAAAGTGATTGCTACTTTGGTGAGATCATTATGTGTGTCGGATGAAATTACTCTCGCCGGAGTACTTTATGTTCCAAATTTGAGTTGAATTTAATTTCTATTTCTTAACTTAATGATGATTTACGAACTATTGTCCAATTTGATTCTCATATTTGCGCTATACAGGACCACACAAAGGAGCTGATTGGAACGAGAGTTAGGAGAGATGGACTGTACTACTTTAGCAAACCGGAATTTGTGTCAACAGTTGAAGCAAAATCAAATATGGAGTTATGGCATCGTCAGCTCGGGCATCCTTCCGAAAAATTAGTTGAGTTAATTCCTTATGTCAAAAATAGTAAAGATAGTTTAGATAAAGGGTGTGAAGTATTTATGCGTGCTAAACATCCTAGAGACAAGTTTCATTTGAGTGACAATAAAGCTTCTAGAATTTTTGAGAAAATACATTGTGATTTGTGGGTCCATATCGACACGTTTCGTCATATAGGGCCGTTATTTTTTTACAATAGTTGATGATTTTTCGAGAGCAGTTTGGATTTATTTGTTGGTTGACAAATTAGAGGTGTTTCAATTGCTTATGTCCTTTGTTGCTATGGTCGATAGGAAATTTTCTCAAACAATTAAAGTCGTTCAAAGTGATAATGGAACCTAGTTTAATTGTTTGGTTGATTATTTTAATGCAACTCGAATTTTGTTTCAAACTTCGTGTGTGGGTACTCCACAACAAAATGGGAGAGTTGAGAGAAAACATAAACATATTTTGAATGTGGGCAGGGCATTACGTTTTCAAGCAAAATTGCCTATTTATTTTTGGGGTGAATGTGTTCTTGCTGCCGCTCATTTAATTAATCGTACACCCTCTTTCAAGTTACAAAATAAAACACCTTTTGAGATGCTTTTTGGTAAATCACCCTCTTTTGGTGCTATTCGAACCTTTGGGTGCTTGTGCTTTGCTCATAATTAGAAGACTAAGGGAGACAAATTTGCAAGTCAAAGTCGAAAGTGTATTTTTTTGGGTTACCCGTTCGGTAAGAAGGAGTGAAAATTATTTAATCTTGATACAAAGGAATTTTTCGTGTCTAGAGATGTGAAATTTATAGAAGAGATGTTCCTGTTTGGACGCCAGAAAGATGTCAATATAATATCTAGTGAGAATAATTATAATGATATTCTTCAAGATTTTGCTGAAATAGTTTATGAAGATGGCGATGTTGATTTTTTGATTAATGATAATGGGTATAATGCTCAAAATCACATGGATAAAGTTCAAATTGACGCACAGGAAATTGTTCCAGAACCAGCGACCACTAGGCCAGCCCATCAGCGGTATGAGAGAGCTACTGCTCTGCCCGTTGAAGATCCAACGACCGCTGGGCCGGAGCAACGGCACACTATGCATATTGATGATCAGTCTTTAGATGAGTCTGCTGGGTCTGTGCATGGTTCTACTTCGGATCATCCTACTAGCCCACAGGAAATGGGTCGTGGTCTTCGGGAAAAGTTCGCAAATGTTCTATATCGAGATTTTGTGACACATACGGTTTTTGCTAATGGTCTGTCTTCTGACTCTCCTCCTTCCAATCACTCCTCAAGTACTCCTTATCCTCTAGCACGTTATATAAATTATGACAATTTTTCTGTAAAGTATCGAAGATTTCTAGCAGCTATAATTAAGGGTAAGGACCCTAAATCATTTAAAGAAGCCATGAAATCAGATGAGTGGTGCCATTCCATGAAGGATGAGATACAGGCTCTAGAAGACAGCGACACATGGACCTTAGAGCATCTTCCTCCGAGGAAACGTGCTCTTGGTAGTCAATGGGTGTACAAGACCAAATATTTGTCAAATGGAGATGTTGAACGCCTCAAATCCAGATTAGTAGTATTGGGTAATGACCAACAAGAAGGAATTGACTACAACGAAACTTTTACTCCTATTGCCAAGATGACTACAGTTCGCGTTTTTCCAGCCATAGCGGCATCCAAGAATTGGGAACTACATCAAATGGATGTTCATAATGCGTTCCTACATGGTGACCTTGATGAGGAGGTATACATGAAACTATCTCCCGGGTTTGAGAGCTCGGTTCCAACTTTGGTGTGTCAGTTGCTTAAGTAATTGTATGGCTTAAAGCAAGCTCCAAGATGTTGGTTTGCAAAACTGGTGTCGGCTTTGAAAGGGTATGGCTTTCTTCAGTCTTATTCAGATTATTCTCTTTTTACATTTAGTAAAGGCGGTGTTCAGATTACTGTCTTAGTTTATGTTAATGATCTTATTATTACTAGAAATGGTTCCGCTGAGCTTACCATATTCAAAGCTTATCTTAGTGACTGTTTTAAAATTAAAGATCTTGGAAATCTCAAATATTTTTTGGGGAATGAGGTCGTCTGTAGTTCACCAGGCTTGTTTTTATATCAGCACAAATATACTTTGGATATTATTTCTGAAGCAGGTTTGTTAGGGGAAAAACCGATTGAATTCCCTATAGAACAAAATCATAAACTAGGTCTTGCAACTGGAGAGCTTCTAACAGATCCTAAATCATACCGACGACTTGCAGGTCATTTGATTTATCTTGCGGTTAGTCGACCGTACCTGGCTTATGCAGTTCATATTTTGTCTCAATTTATGCAAGCACCTCGAATTGAACATTGGGAAGCGGCTCTTCGGGTTGTGCGTTATTTGAAAGGGACTACGGGTCAGGGTATTTTGCTCCGTGCTGACAGTGAATTGACCTTGGAAGGACGGTGTGATTCGGATTGGGCGGCTTGTCCTCTTACTCGTCGCTCTTTGACATGTTGGCTTGTGTTCCTTGGTCAATCTCATATTTCTTGGAAGACAAAGAAACAATATACGGTATCTCGGTCTTCCGCGAAAGCCGAATATAGGTCTATGGCTGCAATTACCTACGAACTGAAGTGGCTAAAAGGGTTGTTGTTGAGTTTGGGTGTGCATCATCCTAAAGCTATTAAATTATTTTGTGATAATGAATCGGCGTTACATATAGCAAAGAATCCTGTTTTTCATGAGCGAACGAAACACATCAAGGTGGATTGTCACTTTGTTCGTGATGCGATCAATGAAAGTTTGATATCTCATACTCATGTCTCGACATCGTCACAGTTGGCGGACATATTTACAAAGGCTCTCGACAAGGCTCAATTTGATTTTCTTCTCTTCAAGTTGGGCATTTTTGAATCTCATGCTCCAACTTGAGGGGGGTATTGAGATATACTTAGAATATATGATTAGATATTATGAGATATTGAGATATATTTAGAATATATGATTAGATATTATTACCATAAGATAAATATACGATTAGATATTATTACCATAAGATAAATATATGATTGGATATTATTACCATAAGATAGAGTTTGATAGGGATTGGAATATTTTGAGGTGTAGTGTATTATAAATATTGACGTTGGTGATTAATAAAGCAAAAATCTGAGTTTTGCCAATTCTTCATGACCTTAATAAAACAACATTACACTACTACACTATCTGTAAGAATACATTAGTTTTTGGAAAAGACAAATACCCTACCTACATTTATTTGATGCGATTGAAGCGATCCATATCACATAATGCTTGAGATCCGCATTAAAATAATTGTTCTCTTTTAAGCAATTGGAACTCGTAACCGAGCCTATTAATAAGTGAGATGCTGTTTAGTTAAAAGATCCGCCCTAGCTATGTAATTAATGATATTATGTATAAATTGCACCTTTAAAATACAAAGAACTGGCATGGCATTAGTCTGGGTTTCTAGATTTCAATTTTTTTCTTCTAAGACCTAACATGTATAAATGTATAAAGTAGCACTTAAAAGTGCTCGAATGGGATTACTGAATGGACCATAGGAATAGCAAGTCAAATCCAAAACAAACATGCGATAAAAAGTTTAGTAATTTCACTCGAGCTAACATCAGTTACGTACATTTTAGCACTTTTTTAGAATTATACTAAAATCGAAACTTTTAATTTTTATATGACTTCTGTGCATTTGAGTTAGTTTCAGACTTGAATTAAGCAAAAGGATACAATTACGAAGCATAATAGTCAATATACGCATAGGAATATTTGGATCAAAACGATGATACATAAAAATATAACTTTTTTGCTTGTCATAATTGGAGAAACCATATATGAACATACATGAAAAGGAAGAAAAGTAGAGCTATTGTATTTATATTGAACTATGGTATTACACACTGGTGGTTTATAAAATAACTTGCAAGGTAATATAGTTGGGTTAATGTTATCATATTCATTGTGCTTGAGTGCAAAATTGGTCCGATCAGCTGCCAAGCCAAAAGCTTTTGAATTCTAGATTTTAATATAATTTAACTAATAGTAAAATCATTTGAAAATTCAAACTAAGAAAAAAAATTATGATAAATTTCTACAGAATACTAAAATATAATATTATTCTCAATATTTATTTTTTTCAAAACGCAAAATTGTCTCATTTTTCACCTCAAGGTCAGATCTTAATTTGTTTGAGGGTCGAAATTCGAGGAACCTTAAATTTTCAAATGTCAAACATTTTTCGTTCAAAGTTATTAGGATTAAAATCCGCTTCTTAACACTCATCAAGTAAATCAATCAATGTTAGGTCAATAAAATTGAAAAAAATAAATAATTGCATTTTAAAAGCATTAGAAAGAAATAATTCACAAATTTTAGGTGGCAATGTAAAATGAAAATTCTAAAGAGCAAGTGGATTCTCAACAAACAAAAACTATAGATGGATCCTTCTACTGGTATTCCATATTATCCCGCATTCAATATCAATAATAAAATTGATGTCCATACAACATTCAACGTCCAATAAATACTTTAATTGAGTTTCACGCTAAAATTTCATAATTACGCTCAAGTAACAATATAATTTTCAGGTTAAGTATGTTATAAAGATCATGTTTAGTTGAGTATCATTAAATAGTTACTTTATATAAATCAATGTGACTGAGATCAGCAAACTAACAGTCGAAGGTTAAAAATCCACAATAAGCATGAGAGGAAGGAAAAAACGTTAAAACTAGGTAGACAACACATAAACCCAACCAAACCAAATTTTTCATAAATACTATCACTGAACCTACTGAATCTCTAATAAACATGTAATCCAACAAAAATTAACCAATATGAAAACACCAACATTAAGTAAATTAAGAACGAATCTGGCCAAACTAAAACAACGTACCTAAAACGCAGGTTACGAAAAGATTTAGATCTTCAACTCAAATAGGACAGCAGAATCAGTGGTGCTAATATGGGTGAATTCAAAACAAATCATTAATAGAAAGAAAATAAGTAGGAAGATTTACACGATCGAAGATCGAAAAGGGAGTAGAATTAGGGATCAAAATTTACCTAAATTAGAATAAGATTGATGTACAAATTCGCCACCCTCGCCCTTAATCTATAAGGTTGGGATTAATGACACAGTGACTTCTAAATCTTTATGGGATTCAAAAAGTATATCTAAAATCAGGGTAGACAAAACAAAAATTAAGGGTTAGGAAGAGGAAGAGAAAAAGGGAACTATTGAAAAATATACTTTCGTGAAAGGGAAGAGAAAATATTGTGGAGAAAAGAAAGTGGCGACTGTTTAGTTTACAAAATAGTTGGAGGCTTCAGCGCGCTACAAATCAAACTCGATGATAACAGAATAGTATAGATTATTCATTTTATCTTAAAACTCTATATTTCTCTTGGCCGTTGTGAATATGTTTCTCTTGAAAATTAATGTTTCGATTAGATGCTGTTAAATAGTTATACTAAAAGCTTAGAAAAGTTTCTAACAAAAAAGAAAATGAAATAGTCAATTCAAAATTTTAAATGACCCCAACTATCTCACTAATCATAAAATAACCGCTCATGCATTGCTTAGATTTTTAAATTGCAAATTATCAAAATCATCATTCAAACTTCAAATTTTCGTGCTTCAGTTATTTCAATATTACTAAAACAATTATGCCACACCAAATTTCATATTTTGATTATTTCTTGTAACGACCCGAAATTTTCGAAGCCGAAAATTCCAGATACTTATGAAAAGAAGAAAGAGATAGATGAAGAAAAGAACAGAAACATTAACATCTCACATTCGTAGCGGATAAAATATAATAATAAATAATAACAGTTTACAAAAGAATACTATATCTGTCGATTACATTTAATATACATTTGAGATTCATATATATGCAGTCACTGAATATTTACAATTATCATATCTCAGATTATCAATAATATAACACAACGGATATATTCTATACGTTCCTGCCATCCGGCTCGCTTCCATAGCTCCAAAACGTCCTTACCTGAAAATTTGTAATACTCGGTCTGACTCGAGCATTACACCAAAGTAACACCTGGATCAGGCTGGAAACCAGCGTGAGTAAATCCAACTAACATAAAATACCAAAGCAAACAACCTATATAAACCCGAGTAAATTTAACAATTCACAATTTGCTATAGACAACACTTATTCGACACATCAATTTCTAAGTACCAAACTTAGATAAGATAAATAATCCAATTAACTTAAATCATTTCATTTCAGCCTATTGATTTCCACATATTAATTTATAAAAATTCGAAGTGGTTTCGGGTATTTCTTAATACCCGACCCCTGTCACTTCACGTCACATTCAAGACATCCCATACCATTCAATCATCCATAAGCAAACTTGATCACTTCCAATCTACTACAATTGATTCTAATTGAAATTTCTAATCTCAATCTTCTAGATTTCTTAGCTTGTTAATTAATTAGTTTCAAAATCACATAATTCAATCATCCCTTCAACATTCATCTTAATTAATCAACCCAGATTAATTATCCTTAAATTTTATTCAAGCAATTATCTTTAATTAACTTTACCATATCACTTATCCTTAACCAAACAATAAGTAATCTTAAATGCTTCATGAATACATTAACGGTTTTAGTTACATTAATCCTTAATTACTTATATATTGACTTCTCATAAGTCATTCATTATTGATTATCTATCTTTAATTACGTCTTTAATTATATAAGTTATTGATTTCCAATTATATTCAGTTTACCTTAATCTAAATTAATTATATTAATTAAACCACAATATTAATCATTACTCCATTAAATAAATTAATTCTCCTTAATTAATCATTTTGATTTTTCTCTCGATGAATTACACAAAGTAATTATATTATATTAATTGCATTAAGTAACTATTTATTAAACCATCCAACGATCCTTCTAATAAGTTTAAACTAAAATTAATTAACTCAAATCATTAATTAATTTAATTAAGTAATTATTTAAATTTTTCTACCCATTTAATGAGTCACCAATTCTTTAAACCTTTACTGATTTTAAACAAAACCATTTTCTTATTTACGATTTAAGTTTTAAACCATCTTAAACCTAAATGCTTCGAGTCAAACAATAATCAATTCGAGAACCAACCAAAACCAAATTCACCAGATTTTCAGCACACACTCAATTGACACAATCAATCAACCAATTATTTAAATTCAACCATTTAAATCTAAATAGAAATCCGACAGAGTGAGATTTACTCACCTTTTATTTTGCAATCCAAATCCAATCTCGTCATGTTTCCTTCAGATTTTAACCTTGTACAAACAGTGCGGATTTTACTAATACTTGAAATAATCAAATTATCAATTGCCATTTAATAAAATTTAATTTATCAATTATTTCATTCAAACCAATTTTCCAATAATAAATAATTATTCTGTTTCCTTTGAAACCCATATACTAAAAATTAATTAATTTATTTTTTCTTCAAAAATCTATTTTTGTATAAATATTCAACATTTTAAAATTTTCCTTTTATAAATTTTCTTTAAGTGATTAAGAACAAATAAATTCCCATAATTCATTATTTAAAAATTTCACTAGTAAACAGAAATAGGTATATATGTGTATTTATTAATATTTCAAATGAATTGAACAATTGGTTACTATTTTATAACTTAATTACCTAATAATTTATTTTTAAACAAATTTTAAACAAAATATCCTTAGTGACCAAAATCATTAAATAGGTTAGTTAGACAAATAATATTTTCGTAATCCAATATACTAGAATTAATCTAGTAAGTTTAGAAGGTGTATACATAAATCCTTTATTTCCCTATTTTATCTTTAAACTATATATATATATATATACATAAAAAAATTCATTACTGTAAAACTTAATATATAGATATTTTTTTTCTGGTTTACTATATATATAATGATATATAGATCCTTACTGTAACAAAATTAATCTTTGATGAATATATTATAAATTGGAAACAAGATATACCTCGTTGTCACATAACCGAAACCGAAAATCGAGCAAACCCCAAACCCTAAACTGCTTCTCACGCGCCTCGTCGCCATTGACGTGCTCGCGACTTGATTTGCCTCTACCAAAAATGCTGAAACCCTAGCTCGAACCCTAAAGCCTAACTGCCTCACCTCGCAACTACGAATTAACTGCTTCGACGAAGGCAATGTCTCGAACGCGAGCTCGTCTTTGGCTGCCGAACTCGTAACCACCCTCACCTGCTAATCGCGCCACCGTGCTCGGCTAAGTCATCATGTGATTCGAGTGGGTCGAATCTCCTCTGGTTCTTTCTTGCTCGATTCGCTCAAATCGAAGATGGATGAGAAGGGAAAGTTCATTTCGAGCGATCGAGATTGATTATCGAACGGGGGAAAATTCGATTCACTCTGATTTCATTTAATTTGGTTTTAAAGAAATGGACCGAGGAGAAAATGAACATGTGATACTCTATGAAGGGAAAGGGTATGTGGGTTATAACTGGGAACGGTGTCGTATAGGTTAAGCTAAGGTTTTGATTTAACAGATTAAAATATTTAATTATAAATATCTCACTTTACCCCACTCGAAACTTCGAACCACCATCGCGGCGTGCCGCTAGGCTATTATAAAGTTTTACCCACGTTCCGAACACAATGGAACATGTTTTGGAAGCTAATTTGATCGTATGTGGGAGTTAGCTTTTAAATTGATTTAAAAATATTAAATTAACGGTTTTAAATTTCAACGCGTTTCTCCCCCGTATAAGCAAACGGTCAATCCAAACGCTACGAAAATTGAAATCCAATAATAACTAACTATTACGGATCCAATGGAACTGGTTTCATCAAATTCCGAGACTGTGCCTCGGAAGGCTATTTTTAAATATCGATTTAAACGATATACTATTAAAATTAAACAAACCACCTTTAAATTAAATTTCAACCATTTTATTATCTTCAGTATCATCATTAAAATTTTATAAGCCTTCAAATTATATTAAACAGGCTTAAAACTCTAGATTCAGCGTTTTACCCATTTCAAATTATATGATTCAATATTTCAACCATATAATTCAATAATTTAATTATCAAGTAAATATTGATATCTTGAATTCAAGTTAAAATTAACTTTTAAATATTTTAAAATCGATTAATTATTCTAATTTAATTCATTAAAATTTCCGGGTCGTCACATTCCTCCCCCCTTAAAAGAATTTCGTCCCCGAAATTACTAGTTAGGGAGAATGGACCAGTACCCATTTACCTCTTTCCAAAATTCACTATTCAACATCCTACCAACTATCCTTTATTAAAACCGACTATCACCTTAACCAACTTCCCAAAACCCTCTATAGTATCAAATAATATCCCTTTGCTCAATCATCTAAATTTTAATTTAAAAGCAACTTTGGAATTATCAAAATTTTCTCAAAATTTTTCTAACTCCCTAAATTTCCGAATTTTTTTGTCAGCGTCTCCTTTGCGCGGCTGGCTCGGTACAACTACAAAAGGCCTCTACGGGCTTCCAAATCCCAAAAGAAAACAAAAGCCAAGTGGCTAGATCAAAAACCCAATCCAATTCATACAGAAGTTTAAATACATACCTTTTTGTTAGACAATTCACATTTGTCTTTTGGAATCAAATCCAATTTCTTTTCCTCTTTTTAATACCTGCATATCTTATTTAGCAACAATGTACAATTGTAACCTTTCAAATCATTTTATACTTTCTTTATATTGGTTTCCATACTCACTTCTATTCAAATTAGTTTTTCCGTTTTCATATGAATTCAATTTATTTTCAATTTTGAATATTAAATTTCATCTTCCATTTATAACTAATTCTTATTAGTTTCATTTACTAATTTACTTTAATTTTTAATTTGAAATCGTTTTGTCGTTAACTAATTTTTCTCAAAATTTTCCAAAAATTTTGCAAAAATTTTCTAACTTCCAAAATTTTTAGAAAATTTTGGTAGAGTCTCCATTGTACGGAGGAGCTTTTGCAATTTGACAAGAGATATAAATATGTATACATCGACTCACCCGGTCGGAAAAAGCAAAAACAGTTCATATTTCCTATTTGTATTGCGTAGACGCACCTTATTTAGCATTTTAAGCATGCGGCTTATTTATTTTAGCAATTAGTGCAATCCAAATCCAGCCAAATGGCCTTCAGGTACCTATACTTACTCAATTTAAACATATAAGCACTATATATATGAAGTTTATAACATTTCTCTTACATAAACGACTATAACACTTCAATTCTAAAAGAAATGCATTCAAAATAACTTCCACAAGAAATATATATGTTTTCGAACCTAATTCAATTGCTTTCAGCCAATTTATAAACCATTTCATTCAATTTCAATGGTTTGCAACACAATTGCTTATGTTCAATTTATTTTTAATCCAAACAAGCTCATATTCACTTCAAATGATTCGGAATCAATTTTATTTAATCTCTATCAACTCATAGTATTTTAATTACTTTTATTTACGCCGAACGACAACTATTTTATATGCAATTCCGACGATATTCGCTCAATAAAGTATCTATTTTAGTTTGTAATTACTTTAAATTAATTTCAAATCATTCTGTATTTACTTCCATTTCATTTCTAATTTATTCACCAATCATTCATTTAGCTTCACACATTACATTCTTGTATACTTCTTGCCATTCCCAAATTAATTCAATCCAAGCTTTTATTTAATGGGCTTCCACTCTTATTCGAAGCCAAACTTCCATAAATTTTAAAGTTAAGTGAATTTACTTTAGCTTATTCCAACATCAAACTTAAGTTTGCTTCTATTTGATTCTCATTTAATCAAATTCCATTAAATTCAGTTAGCCTATCCATTTTAAATTTTAAATTTTAATTCCCCTTCTCAATTTATCAAAATAATATCCAACACATACTTAACTCATTTATACTTCAAATTAATATGCCACCGAGTTTAAGTTCAGTCTGATAATCCTATTCCAATCACAACTTTGATTTAGTTTTTATTCAATCAGACTTCATCCATTTATTATTTAACTCAGTCAACCCAATTTAAAGTTTTTAATTTGCTTACTTAATTCGTTATCGAATTTATTTTATTAACATAAGGCCATTCTCAATTTATTTCTATTCATTTGGGTTTTGTTTTGCAACTCAAACTTTTTCTATTATAATCAGTTCTCTTATATCCAATTTACTTGCAAATTTCATTAAATATTATTCAAATCACCTTTGAATTTTATTTGTAATTCAAACCATCACATTTTTCAATCCAACTCTATTTTCTTTTTTATTTTACAAGATCTCTTCTTATCAAATTTATTAGTAAATCTAAGTTGAATTCTATTAAAAATTCGAATTCATTCCCAAATCCATTATCAACTTACAATCCATTTATTTTCCCAAGTTAAATTTTATTAATATACTCAATCAAATAATAACTTAGCCAATTAGCTTATTTCAACTTCTAAATCAATATTCGATTTTAATTACAAATTCACTTCATTAGAATTCCAGTTTGGATTTCCTTGATTTTCCAAAATTCCAACGTCTTTATTTAAAATTTTTAGAAATGCTTTTAAATTCACATCATACTTAATAGAATAGCTCTTTATAAAAATACTTTTTATAACTCGATGTCTCAACCAGTCCATCTTTGTTCTCACAGAAATTCAGTCATACGTTGATCAGGCGTAGGACTGAAAATCTATAAGTACTTGGTAAACTCGTTTTCAACATCCAGTGAAAATACTTGAAAAATAGTGTTATTGAAAATATCGAAAACAGTTTTTGAAAATATAGAGGAAATATCTTTGGTGAGAATGCTCTGGAAATCATCACCCCCATCCATGGTCACAGTTACATTCCAGGGTTATGTTGTCATCGCAGCAAAAGTCCATGAAACTGCAGGCTCTTCGCGGCCTCTCGATTACGCCATGGATCCCACACAACAGATCACAGTTACATCCAGGGTTACGTTGCCATCGCAGCAAAAGTCCATGTAACTGTAGGCTCTCAGTGGCCTATGATTTACGCTGTCAAAATGAAACCTCTCCACTCCTACATAGGTCGCAGTCTGCCGATATAAAATCAAACGCAGACTGTTGGCTCTCAGCGGCACACACGACTTCCGCTATGTTATACCATAGGTCGCAGTTACATCCTGGGTTACGTTGCCATCGCAGCAAAAGTCCATGCAACTGTTGGCTCTCAGCGGCACACACGACTTTCACTATGGTATACTCAACTCATAATCCCCAGGAACTAGTTTTGTCCGGACTCCTCACAGGATCAACTTTAGAACCCCCCTTGGGGCTTAAGGCAGCACCACCCGGTGGCACTCCAGAGAAGTTCATTTCAAGGGAGCGCCTTTTTCCCCAGAGCCGTCATCAAAACACTTTATACTATACATATATAGTATCTCTAAATCATACACCTAGTATGATCTCATACAAAGCTCCTTTACACAAAATCGATTATCCCAAATCGATAATTCTCAACTAGGCTTTCCAAATTTCAATATTGATTTTACCCAAATATCAAAAGCCTTTCCAAATCCAAAGGTTTCCAAAACCTAAAATCCTTATAAGATTCTTTATATATACATACAGATATATATAAAGTTTTAAGACTTTGGATCATTTCAATCTTGTATAAAACTCCTTTTTATACTTCAAACACCTTCAAAAATTCTTTTCTTCCGGCAATAGATTTAACAAGGAAAGATTCATCTTATATAACAAAGATATATAACTTTGTTTATCCATAATCAAATATTCAGATTTGATTACTCTTTCCAATACTCTTTCCAATATCAATTCCATTCAAATCCGTACGATGTACACATAACATCCGTACTCTATACCAATCTGATCTCTCACTCGATCACACAATTTCACTTCCGAACTAGTATCGTCCACCCGACTTCCTAGTATGGACACTGATCTGGTTTCTTGATCAGAAACCGTCATTCTCCTTGCATAGACATAACTATGATAGAGAATATACAGAACCAATCAATAATCCATATCCAGGTTCGCCGCTAGAAATCTAGTGAAAAACCCCAACTCGGATCGATAAACTATATCAAAATTCTGTGTTCGAATTGGGATCAAATCACTATGTGAATTGTTCGTCGACGGAAATTCTATCGGTTTAGAAAACCGTCGAGCGAATTTAAATTTAAAAATAACCGCACGCGCACGGTGTACGAATGTAGCACGTGGCGAATACGGGTTGATCCGCAGGGAATTGATGATTTTAAAATTCTACTCAATCAAATTAACCAAAGTTGGAAGAGTGATTAACTAAAAAAAAGAAGAAAAATGACAAAAAAAATAGATAAAAAATGAGAGTGCTAAGACAATTTAGAGGCAATTTCCACTCTCTAGATCACATAAATCAACAAAATGAAGTTATGATCTCTCTTTTCTTGTCATTAGTGAATTAGTTGATGTGCTTATCATAAGTATGGTAAATTTGTGCTATTAATTAGCTCAATATAAACCATCAAACTATAACACAACCACTAATGCACTTTTAAATCTCATAAAATATGACAACAAAGTTGAAAGCAAAATCTATTTTAAGCATGGCCTATTAACTATTAATTAGAAATATAAGCCATCAAATTTTAATTTCAACAATCACTTCTTTGCCATAATCATATGTAAATGAAGAGGCAATTTGTGTTTTGTTTGTTTAAGCATAGCCTATTTGTTATGAACAACATAGACTATCAAATTCAAAGCTAAACAACATCATTAAACCATTTCATTCATTCTCATTAAGCACAAAAAGAGAGTATAAACATCAAAATGTTGCATCTACATACTAGAGAGCTTCATTACCCCTAAATTGTAGGGATTAAGCTCTCACATTTGTTATCAAATCAACAAATGAAGAAAGCAACATGAAAGGAAAATGAAAGCTAATGGAAAAGACAACTAATCTAATTGCATAAAGGAAAATGTACACTACTTACATAAAAGGAAATGAACATGTAATTAAAAAGAAACAATAATTAACATTGCATAAAAAAAGAATTACATAAGAGAAGAAATGGCTAAGTAGCCATGGAAAGAAAGAGAGATTTGATTTATTTTCTAAATTAAAACTAACTAACTAAGAGGAAGGATGGCTACATAAAACATAAGGGGTATTTATACAAGTTAGAAACCCTAATGCATATTTTTGGGGAGTACCCAAAATGCCCCTTAGGAAGTGTGGAGGCCATGTAATCATTAACATGTCTTAATCCCCCATTAAGTGTACATGAAGCGATTAACTCCAAAAGCATGTGCATTAGCCTTTAATTTGTACATTATGGTATGTGGGTAGGTGGGGTCCTCTATGATCTTCACTTTGAATTATTTCCATCTTCATTCCTTTATATCCATTTTGTGCATGCATGTTTCTTCATGAACCCACTAATATGAGAAGCTAAATTCCTACAAAATAATATAGAAATTTCCAATTAAATTCTCTCAAATTAATATACGCACACAAATGGCCATTTTGTCCTTATACGAAGATGAATATGTGAAAATTTGGAATTAATATGAATTTTGGTTAAAACAAGTTAAAATACCCAATATGATCATTTATTTAATTTAAATAGAATAAATATGGTGGTAAAAATATGCACATTTACGAGCACATCAAATACCCCCAAACTTATCTTTTTATTCGTCCTCGAATAAAGAAAAACTAAGATAAATCCATTTTCGTAGGGAGCACGATTGCATTGAGCGAATGCAACAAGCCGTTAAACCTCTGGGTGTCCCCAGTAGGACGAGTGTTGTCTCGTGAGGGTTTTCAGCGGATACTACCCACAAAATCCAAATGCATGATGAAAATATTTACAAAATGTAAGATTTATTTACAAAGAGAATAATGCAAGTTTTTGAAATATTTACAAATCAAGGATTTATTTTTAAATCGACACGAATAAGTTAAATATATGTTTTGGTTATTATCTTGATGTCATTTACACGTCAATATTTCCAATAAAAACGAAATTATCATAACACATAGACAGTAGTTTAATTTGTTGTTCGGTTGATAACAAAGTGTAATTATAAATTGGATCCTTAGTTGATTATCAAAGTTTATCAAAGTGGTATTTTCATTTCTTTTTAATAACAAATCAAATCAAATAAGTAAAAATAGTGTTAGGATTTCAATTGCTTGCTCTCTCATTATTTGCAAGAAAAATTACACACCTAGCTCAAGTAAACTGAGGCCAGATATACCACTCATGCACTGCCTTTCGGGCTTATGTGAGGGGAGCACAGAGCATGGCGAGTGCACACACTTTCATGCATACACTATCGACCGTAGGTGGTTTTTATTAAGTCTTATTTTTTTTACATGTGTTCCATACATCATAACCATGAGGACTTTTAAATGAGTACGAAAGCATATAATCAAAGATTCTAAGTAATCCACTCATGCATAACCGTGAGGACTTTTAAATGAGAGTGAATACTTGGATGTTATTATTTTTTATTTTTATAATTTTTTATTTTTTAAAAAAAAAGAGAGAGAGAGTTCTACAAAATCATCTTAGCACCATTTAACTAAGAAGGCAAAAAAAATGTTATATCCTTTAGTTTAAATCAACCACTTTTTAAAACAAAGATTTTCAATTAGGATGTACCTCATAATCAACACGTATGAATCTTCCTATGTACTAGTTAAACCATTGTTATTTGTAATTTAACTTCATTTTTATTTTTGTTAAGACAAAAAAAAAATTTCAAAAATTTTAATTTAATAAACCAAAACCATATATTTATCCTATAGTGTTTCTTTAAAAATAAATCAAAATGTTTTTAAAAAAAATTTAGTTTTTTTTTGAATTTTTTTTAGTTTTGGAAGAAAAAGCAAAAATGAAGATGAGTCTCCCCCCACACTTGATTTTGACTGTGTCCCCACAGTCAACCCAAGTGGAAGGAGAAAAATAAAATAAAAATCCTATATTTAAATGAAAGATTATTATTTACAAGAGATGAGAAAGTATACAGTCAAAAAGTAAATGAAACGGTCTTCTAAAGACCGATTCATTTGTCTCGTCAAATGTGTGAGACGCAGCTTAAGCACGAAAAACCAAATTGTAAAAGATTTTGAAGTTGATTGTCGATTTGGAAAAATGAATTTTGTTTTATTAAAAATTGAACGAGTTGTTTTATTTTCAATGATTTTTGGGGTTGATAAAACTATTGCTTGAAATTTGTTTTCATCAAATTCAAGTTTATCATCGATTTCAAAATCGAAATGGTGATTCAAATCGTCCCCTACAGAATTTAGCAACTCATTTTCAAAAAGTCCATAAAACTCATGTTCGTTAAATTCGACTTCCTTCATTGGATTATCAACAACTTCATCATGTAAATCGAGTTTAAAATTCAAAGTTGTCGTATTCAAATTTTCAGAAAAAGGAAGATCGAAGTTTAAATCGAGTTTCGCACCCTCAAAAGAATTGAAATTCAACTTAATTACACTTTTTTCAACAACTTGATTAAGATCGTCATTATCAAATTCAAAAGTTGTTATTTGAAAATCGTCGATTTGGGTAAAGGGTGGATTATCACTTGACTCATCACACGCTGAGATTTGATTTTGTTGTTCACGTTGTTTCAAATAAGTTTCAAACAACAAATCCGTATGATCATCGTAAATTTCATTCATTTGTTCAACAAAATCCAATTTGTAGTTATTAAATTGAGAATTTTCGATTTGGAGTTGTTGAGAACAAAAATTTTCACTCATAACATGGTTAAGATTATTTCCATTGCCCAATTTGTTTGAAAAGTTGTTTTCATTTTCATTTTGAGTTTGAAATTCATTTTCGAGTTCGAAATTAAAGTGGCAAGGGGTATACTCGAAGTCATTTGAATTTTGAAGTGAATTCAAATTTTGATTATTTTGAAAATTTTGACTTGAGTTATCACACAAATATGAATTGCACCACTCATTTATCTCTTGATTTTGTTGTGTAGCGATTTCAAGTAAAGATGAAATACTATTTTCAAGATTTGAAGCTTGGTCATCGTTTTGAAAATTTTGTGGTTCAAAATTCAAATCGTTTAAAGAATAGTTGTCGTTAAAATATCCACACGAATTTGGGGTGAAATCATATGGATTATATTGATTTTCGCAACTATTGTAAACATCACATAAGTGGGGAAACTCGGACATTTTCAAGAATGTTTTTGTGTTTTTTTTTGGTAAAAGAAAAATATTTAAATATGTATTTTATTTTTCAAAAGGGAAATTGGTTTTTGGATTTTCAAATTTTTTCTTTGTTTTTGAAAAGTTTTTTTTTTTGGATTTTGGATTTTAATTTTTTTTTGGATTTTTGAAATTTCAATGGAAAACGATTTAAAAATTTCAAAGAAAATGAATATTTACAATTTTTTTTGTTCTGGATTTTGAAAATTTTTTGTTTTTAAAATATGCATGAACTAATGCACCTAAATGAATGCAAGGTTAATTACAAATGATTTATCCTAAGTTAATCCAAAATTGTATAATCACAAATTGTCTTAAATCAACAAGATAGTTCTCAGCCAGGTAACGGACAGGATTTATCGGTGCACCACGAATCACCGTAGCAATGTAGCCGAAGGTTTAAGTACCTTCAGAGAAATAATTCTGTATAATATTTACGAATCACCGTAATATTTATAACTGATTATTGCTCTGCCGTAGCCTAGACACCAAGAATTTAAATTGTTCAAAGAAGACAAATAGTTAATATACAATTAAGTGTTATCGATGTCTAATCGTTATTATTAATCAAAATTCTAGGATGAAATGCAAAGCAAAAATTAAATGTGAATTAACAATGCAACTATGATGAATTTTTTTTATGCAAATGAAACAAACAACAATGCAAGACAAATAAAAACAATAAAGCAAGCAAGCAGTTTTTTTTTGTGGCAAGCAAAGCGAAGCAATTATTTTTGGCAAACGTTCTTCTCCTTCTGCTTTGGCAACCTGAAATGAAAAACAGATATATACAGTATTTTTTATTATTATTATGAAAGAAGTAACTAAAACAAAGCAAGATCGAAACAAAAGAAATAAAACAAGTCCAAAGATTTTTTTTTTATAACAAAAGAAACTAAACAATTAAAAAAAAGTTCAAGAAACAACTTAAGAAACTAAAAGAAACTAGATAAAACCGATTAAAACAAATCCAACAAAGCAATTCTAGCCAACCTGGCCCAATAACAATTCTTGACCCATACCTTTATCAAGCAAAAATACTTCACAATTCCTTTCAAATAATCAACTTGCCGATACAAAATCAACTAGAATTTTTAAATTAAATTTCTAGTTCCCTTCAAAAACACAATTCCCTTCAAAACCCAATTTCTCGTTGAAACTCCACTCGAATTCGGTTAAATTTCCTGCTGCGAATTCTTTCGTTGTTCGATTGGGTTGATTCAATTGGTTTTGGGTTGGAGGAGGGTGTGTTCGATTGGTTCGCTTTGAGGTTGGTTCGGCGGTCCGATGCTCGTGGAGGTTGTCGCGGTCGCTTATGGGTGGTGAATGCTGGATGGTGGAAGCAGTGAGAGGTGTGCGTGCGTGGGTTTGAGGAGTGCGATGGCGGGTTGTTCGATTGTAGGGTTCTGGGATTTGAGCTGTGATGGAGTTCGATTGGTTCTGGCGATGATGGTTGCTGTATTGAATTTCAGGCGTTGGTTGACCGTGAATTTTCTGTAGGTGTTTCGGGTGCTCGCGATTGGCAATTTGGGAATTCACTGAGGGGTATTGAGATAGTGGCAAAGTGATTGTGTGCTACAGCATATGAACTGAGTTGAGGAGTTTGATGGAACTGCAGTTAAACTGAAAGGGTTTGGAAGGGGCTGTGTCGTTGCGGTTGTGATGCGGGAAGATGCGGGATTTCACAATTGGAAGCAATGTCGGAGTCGGATGATGCGAGGTGATGGTTTTTTTTTTACTGTTGTAAGTGATGTTTGCAAAAGAAATGATGGACTGTTGCTTTCAGGAGGTCTGAATGGGTATGTCGATGGCTGAATAAGAACTGTGATCGGTATGCGGTTGTTATTGTTTTTTGATAGAGTTGTTATTTGTTGAGATTTGTATGTGGCCGTAGCAGTCAGTGAATGGTGAATAAAGGACAGGGGATGGTTGGACTTGTTTGGGCAGATGGTGGATGTATGCGTTGGCAGAGTGCTTGTAAACTTGTTGATAGTTAGAGGCTGTGGAAATTAGGCAATGAAGATGAATGAGAGGAGGAAGTGGCAAGTGTTGGTGATATTGAAATGGGAAGAGACTGTAGAGGATGGTCAGAGATGAAGTTTGAGATGGTAGTTGAGTCTTTTGTGGTGAACTGTTGTTGACAGTGGGCAGTGAGAAGTTTGATGAACTAACACAATGGTTGTGTCTCAGCAGTTAGGTAGTTAGGCAGGGAGAACTATTTGCAAAGAGTGGAGATGGTGAGAGAAGTTTGGCCAGAGAAGTATGGTAGTGATTGTAACAGAGACAGAGAGCCAGGGAAATGCACAGACAGTGAGGAGTGCACAGTGAAGATTTTGTAAAATGTAATATAGTGAATGTAAAGTTGTAAAACAATGCAAATGAAAATGTAATCAAAACAAAACTGTAAATGAAAATGATTTATTTTGTTTTTAATTGTGCATGTTTTTTTAGTAATAGTAAACAATGCAAATGCAAAATGAAACAGGAAAACAATAACAAGAAAAAACCAAATAAAAATAATTCGAAGAATAGAAAATTGAAATCAAAACAACTACCCGGCAACGGCGCCAAAAACTTGTTCGTCGACGGAAATTCTATTGGTTTAGAAAACCGTCGAGCGAATTTAAATTTAAAAATAACCGCAAGCGCACGGTGTACGAATGTAGCACGTGGCGAATACGGGTCGATCCGCAGGGAATTGTTGATTTTAAAATTCTACTCAATCATTAACCAAAGTTGGAAGAGTGATTAACTAAAAAAAAAAAGAAAAATGACAAAAGAAAATAGATAAAAATATGAGAGTGTTAAGACAATTTAGAGGCAATTTCCACTCTCTAGATCACATAAATCAACAAAATGAAGTTATGATCTCTCTTTTCTTGTCATTAGTGAATTAGTTGATGTGCTTATCATAAGTATGGTATATTTGTGCTATTAATTAGCTCAATATAAACCATCAAACTATAACACAACCACTAATACACTTTTAAATCTCATAAAATATGACAACAAAGTTGAAATCAAACTCTATTTTAAGCATGGCCTATTAACTATTAATTAGAAATATAAGCCATCAAATTTTAATTTCAACAATCACTTCTTTGCCATAATCATATGTAAATGAAGAGGCAATTTGTGTTTTGTTTGTTTAAGCATAGCCTATTTGTTATGAACAACATAGACTATCAAATTCAAAGCTAAACAACATCATTAAACCTCTTCATTCATTCTCATTAAGCACAAAAAGAGAGTATAAACATCAAAATGTTGCATCTACATACTAGAGAGCTTCATTACCCCTAAATTGTAGGGATTAAGCTCTCATATTTGTTATCAAATCAACAAATGTAGAAAGCAACATGAAAGCAAAAGGAAAGGAAAATGAAAGCTAATGGAAAAGACAACTAATCTAATTGCATAAAGGAAAATCTACACTACTTACATAAAAGGAAATGAACATGTAATTAAAAAGAAACAATAATTAACATTGCATAAAAAAAGAATTACATAAGAGAAGAAATGGCTAAGTAGCCATGGAAAGAAAGAGAGATTTGATTTATTTTCTAAACTAAAACTAACTAACTAAGAGGAAGGATGGCTACATGAAACATAAGGGGTATTTGTACAAGTTAGAAACCCTAATGCATATTTTTGGGGAGTGCCCAAAATGTCCCTTAGGAAGTGTGGAGGCCAAGTAATCATTAACATGTCTTAATCCCCCATTAAGTGTACATGAAGCCATTAACTCCAAAAGCATGTGCATTAGCCTTTAATTTGTACATTAAGGTAGGTGGGTAGGTGGGGTCCTCCATGATCTTCACTTTGAATTATTTCCATCTTCATTCCTTTATATCCATTTTGTGCATGCATGTTTCTTCATGAACCCACTAATATAAGAAGCTAAATTCGTACAAAATAATATAGAAATTTCCAATTAAATTCTCTTAAAATTAATATACGCACACAAATGGCCATTTTGCTCTTATACGAAGATGAATATGTGAAAATTTGGAAATAATATGAATTTTGGTTAAAACAAGTTAAAATAACCAATATGATCATTTATTTAATTTAAATAGAATAAATATGGTGGTAAAAATATGCACATTTACGAGCACATCACAAGTAGAATAATATACGTACATCCCACGTATTTATTTTCATTGATTATCAGCCAAACCAATTCCCTTTCTATTCACAATTCCTATAATTCCCTTTCACTTATTTACAATTACCTTAATTCTCACTGAATTATCACTTCAATTCTTATCTCAGTTGGGTATTTAAATCAATAACAGTTTGAACTCCGACCAGTTTATATTTAGAAAATAGCTTGAAAATTTTAAAAATAGATAAGTAGTTGAAAAATAATTATTAGTTTGCAAATTAGCTATAACATAGGTAACTAACTGTAAAATAGTTGAATAGTTTCAAAAAATTTAGATAATTGCAAAATAGTTGTAAAATAGAAATTAGTTTGTGAAATAGTTGAAAAATAGTAATTAGTTTAGAAAACGGTTGAAAAATGGTTAAATTGCTCCAAAATAATTGTAAAACAAGTATAAAATAATTTGGCTTTAAGAAAGAAAGGTTGTATATATTTAATAGCTTGGGAAAAATAAGTTTATATTAAAACAATTTATATGAAAATTGTGCAGAAACAAAACTGTTCACTTCCCCTACTATTTAATTTAAATTTCCATTTAAATTGATCTGATTCCAATTCAAATAACTCCAAATTCCATTGGACTTGATTTATTCCAAATTCAACTTCAATTCTAATTAAATTCAAACTCAATCCAATTGGTACTAATGGAATCTAAGTTTCAACTTTAATCCATCTCGAATTATATAATTCGAGTTGAATCCTCAAAGGTTGGTTTAACTCTTTAAACCAAATTAACTTTTATTTAAAGTTTTTAAACAATTTAATTTCTGAGTCCAATTCTCCATTTTAAATTATCTTTACTTATATATTTCAAGGTTCAAATAAGAGTTCAATACAATTTTATTTTAAAAATTTAATTTATTATTAAATTTTATCTTCCAGTTTGAAGCCAGTTCTTAAACAATTTTAAATTTACAAACTCAATTATTCAAATTTTCTGTTTAAAGTAATTCCATATCCTTAATTTCAAATTAACGTTAGATTTTCCTTTTATTGCAATGATGGATATATTACCACACTTTATTTCTTATTCATTTAAACAAATTCGATCCACAATTTAAAGATTTTACCAACAATAGGATGGTATCATCCAATTTATTTTAAAACATCCGTTCATTTTCAATTTCCAAATCTCAAACCCATTTGAGATCACACAAATTCCCAATTCAAATTACCGCTTACTTTCCAAATTAAATTTCAATTTCATTTTAAAATTTCCAATTCAAGTTGTTCATTCAAGCTTATTTAACTTCTCCCAACTTAAATTCGATTTACTTAATCCAATCAACCTCATTCAATCCTTAAACTTCACAATAATAATCTTCCCACTTAAAAACCTATCACATTGGGTATCACATCCCATTCCAAATTTCAAACTCAACTTTTAGAGTTTATTCAAACTAATTTTGATTTATGTATATTCCTTATTCATACATATTATTTCCTTTACACACGAGGTCACCCTTAAATTTTTACACCCCTTTTGGTTTTTTAATTCAAATCAAATTTTCACACAACCCATTGTTTGCAACAAGTCCCAGTTGTTCAAATAATACTTAATTATTATTTCTCATTATTTTAATTTAAAAGTTATACTCATCTTATAAATTTACTTCTTTTGTGTAACGACCCATTAAATTCGATGATTTTAAATGTGATAATTTAATAGGATTTCTAATTTAATTTAGAATGAAATCCAAATGAATTAAGTAGAAAAGGATTCTCACCTGGATATGGAATTTAATATGAGAAATTTATGAAAATGTTAAATGGTTTTAATGCAATGAAAGATTTTAAACGGTAAATGGGAATAAATTAAGGAATCATATTAGTTCCAGTTAATAGATTACGACTTGAATGAGATTCCAATTTAATAAAATCATTTAAATGTTATGATTTGATTTTTATGGAATATGAGAAATACAAATGTAGGGATTTGATTAATATATATGTTATTTGTTCAGGGTATTGAATAAAACGGGGAATCCAATTTAAATTAATGATAATAACGTTGAGATTTGTTAATAAATAAATTTCAATGCAATGCTCATAAATGAATGAAATGAAATGAATATATGTAAAATGTATACTAGGTTATTTATCAAATAGGAGGAAAGAAGAATGAATATCGAATTTATTTATGAATAAATATATATATTAAATAGTAATGAAATGTAAAGTAAATGGCGAATGTATAAAACCAATGCAATAAGATTTTCTAATAGTAACTGAATGTAGACGTGTGAAATAGAGTTAATGACTATAATTATTGTACTTTACTTATTTTATTAGTTGTCAATGTTAATCTGGAATCAAATTCAATTTATCCCCAAAATTACTGCAGTTAAAGTGGAATAAATTGGTAAATGAAGAATGTTGGATCCAAATAAGTTGTAACCAAGAAAAATCCCATTTTTAATAAACTATGTGGGAAAAGAAATGAAACCAAAATGAAAATGTGAAAATATAAAATGTAATGAAATTCTAAGTAATAATGACTTTGTTAGTTAAGTGAAAACTGATTTGATATTAAGTTGTAACTGGATAAAAATCAAATTTATTTGGAATTGATTTGTAATCAATTGAATTTATTGCAATTAAATGGATTCAATATTTAAAATAATTATGTAAATATTTATTTGAAAGAAATTGAAGTTATTTGGGTAATAAGTATTGTAATTGGCTAATTTAGATACTTTAAAGTGAAATGGAAATTATTAACGCAATAGTTTGATTGCAATATTTAATTCATCTAATTGATGATAAAGATTTGTTAGATTTATTTAATAGGAATTTTGGGACATTTAATAGGTAATTGCTGATTTTGAATCGAATTAAAGGGATTACTGAAATCAATATTTAGCAACTTTTAAACCATTGCAATTGATTTAGAATATAAAGAGTTGTCTATTTAATTGAGTTAAATTTTTGAAATTGCGTTGTTGCAATTAAATGGGAAATAAAACGTTAAGGATAACCAGTATTCAAGATTTACCATCTATTTAGTATATTAATTGTAACTGATAATCAACTTCAATAAATAATAAATAATTATTACGTTAACGTTAATTGAAGTGATATTTGAAATTTAATATTTAGGAATTATGTAAATATAAGTTCAGATGAAATTGGAAATATTTACATATTGAAATATGAATCCAATGATAAATTCTTCTATTTGACAATAATAATGGAAAGTAAATTTAATTAAAATTTTGGAAATTTAATTTATAATTTGGTGAAATTAATGAAATTTGGGGATTTCTAAAATTTTAATTTCGACAAGTTAAATTTTGTTTAAATTAGTATAGGTGATTGAAAAATTTATAATAATAAGAATCGTCAATTATCAAAAAGAAATGGGAAATTTGATTTAATTGACTATTTTTAATTTATTTAATTAATATAAAAATAGCCATTTTTGTCACGGACTCGGATTTCGACGAAACTAGTTTCATCGGATCCGTATGGGTGAATTATTGTAGGGTTTCAAGTTTCGTATCGATCGGACCTGTCGTTTGATCGTACGGATGCGAAACGCCTTGAAATCGATTTAATTAAAAATCAATTTGAAATCAATTTAGAAATTTTGTTTTCAGCATAACTTCTTCATACGATCAAATTTGGACGTGAAACTTTTTCCATCGCGTTCAAAATATTTTAAAATAACTATTTGGATATATGGGTTTAACAAATTTCGTTCCGGGGTCAGAACGGGCTTTTTGGGCCAACTACCGTTTTGCACGTTCGTAATTCGTGCGCACCTAGCCTACTGCTATTTGTCTATATATATGCGATCATAAACCCTAGCCTCCATCTTCTATCATTTGTCTGTACGTTCGTTTTCTTCATCTCTTTCTCTTCCTCAATGGTTGTAAAACCTAGATCTATCTACAATTCAAAATTTCAATGAAATTTCAAAATCTCGAGAAAAATTCCAGAAAACTATATGTCGATGTTCTCGAGATACGTAATCTGCTGGTGTGATTTTTTTTTCGATTGGAGCTATCGTTCGTCCAGTAAAATTCAAATCATTTTCGGCCTTTCATCATCGCCGTAAAAAAAATTCGTCGGATGGCGAAATCATTTCTGGGTATTGTAGAGTGGACCGAGGGGACCGCATCTATGCAGTTTACCTGGTGAATCGACGGTTGGATTAGCTTGGAAAATTGAATTAGGGTTTAATTCATGGTGGCGGCCGGTGGCGTTTGGGGTGTCGCGACTCAGGGTGTGGGGTCGGCGTGCATAGGGGAGGTCGCAGGGGCTACGGCCTGGTCAGCGGCGGCGAGGTAGGCGGCAGTCTTGGTGGTCAACGTCGATGTGGGTTCGTGTCTGATATTTGCGTTCGAACGAGGAAGGCAGGGAGAGACTGGTTCACGTGAGAAGCATAGTGACGTGGCCGAATTCAAGTGTATTTCTTTTATTTTTGTTTTATAATTTAATTTTGATTTCAAAGACAATTTTTGCTATAACTTCGTCATACGATATCCGTTTCACGCGAGATTTTTTTTGTTAGGTTCGTATTTAAATTCTGGATCTGTTGATGCTGGTTTGGACGGATTCTGAGACCGTCAAATTTTTGGGTTTTAAATTGAATTTGAATTCAATTTAAATCCCAAAGGTGAGTGTTTTAACCCACTCACAACTTCTAAAAGTTTTTATGTTTGTTAAATTTATTTTAGATATGAGTAGAAATTTATTTATAACTGTTTGGCATGTTTTGTTCATCATATTTGCTAAATCGCATTATTTAATTTAACTGTTAATTTATTTTATTTATTGCATATTAATTGACAGTTAGAATTTATTTATTTGCATAGGAACTGCTAGTAAACAGTTATAAAATTTATTACTAAATATAAACTGTTAGTTTAATAGTTGATTAAATTTATTTTTGAATATAACCGACAGTTATTACCTGATGTATATTATCAGATATATATTGATATTGAATTATTATTGGATGGTGATTGTGATTTGGATGATGGATGATGTTGATGAATGGATGTTTTACTTTATATCATTAAACTGCAAGTTATCATGTATTTTTCGTTTCATTCGGGATTGTGGTTTGAAATGATATACAAACGCAAAATTTTATTTTTAAATTGCGGATTGAAATGATAAATATCCGTATCACTTGACCATATGATAGAAAATTTTATACAGGCACCGCGGTAAATAAATATAATTATTTTTGAAAATGTTTTCTATGGTCTTGTAAAGTTATATATATATATGGTTTATGAGATATTGATTTGGTTATTGATAAAGGCTATTATATATAAAGTAATTTCCGGTTTTTAAGCTTTGTATAAATTTGATTTGAAGTCTAAATAAAGTTTGATTTTAAGATAAAATAAGATTAAACATTTATTTAAAATTTAATTTCTGGAGTTTTATGACTTAAATGAGAATAGATTTGGAAGATGAATATTATGTTAAATTAAAATTTAATAAAAATTTGAAATTTTAAAGGATATGATTTTTATAACTTGATTTTTGTGTAAAGTGATTTTAATGAATATCAGGTTGATTAAATGAATATATAATAAATTGAAAGATGATCCAGTTATATGAAGTTAAAGGTTTTCTTAAATTATATTGAATTCATTAAGCAAACATTTCAAGTCTAAATAAGAAGTAATTGAATTTGATACATATGGATTTGTCAAATGAGTTGTTTTTTTTGAAATGGTGAAATATTTAAAGCCTTGAAACATAAGAAGTGAAATGGTATTTGGAAGTGTAAATCGATATTTGAAATTGATTTGTGAAATCTAAAGAAGCTATTTTGTTTTATAAAAGTAGTTTAATATTTAACCATTTAAGAGGTGGAAATTTGTTTCAAAGCTATGTTTTTCAAGGTAGTATAATTTGGAAATATTATGTTCAAGAGTTGATTTCTAAATATTTTACTTTGGAAACCCTATGATTTTGGAAGGAATATATATTGGGAAAAATGATATCATATTAATTCAGGTTTTAAAAGGAAATGATATCATATTTATATGGTTTTGAAATGGATATTTTATTCTGGTTTTAAAGTATAATTATTTTAAATGACCGCGGTGTTATAATAACGATTGGGTGGCAAAGAGATCGGGATCGGATATGGACATACTCTCTATCGATACCGAAAACCACTTTGACTAACCGTGTACGCGGTGGAGATTCCAGAATGAAGTAGGTTGGTGGCGACGTTTCCTGTAAGGTAAATACGTGGACCCAACTCCCGTGAGTTGGCATAAGGTGGCTAAAACAGGAGCGATTCTCGGGCCAATGAGGTCATTCCTCTGATCGAACGCACTCCTTCGATACTATACTCTGACTTTGGATTGATGCGGTGGCCACTATTGATTTCTTTGATTTGGGGGCGTTAGCTGCGGCTACGCGTTACCACCAGCCCGGATAGCAATTGGTATATCTACCCTGGCATTGCCTAGTTGTGCCGTGTCACCTACCCTAGCGCGCCTTATACGATTTTGGTTTTGTACCATACCTATGGAGTGCCCTCTGACGACGCCCAGTACGGGGGAGATTACGGTACTGTATAGACTATGGGAATATATTCTGTGTTAAGGGCTATATGGGTAACCCCTTAACGCTATTTAAAAGTAAGTTTATTTTATGAATAGACACTATTATAATAGCGCAATATACTATATAGTAAATAGTTTAACGGATCCTTAGGAGATGTAAATCCCGAGCATCTCTTGAGTTACTGCACTCATATTTATTTCTGTAAATTTAACTTACATAAGATCTTTTAGTTCTGACTTGAGTGTTTTTGTCTCTTCAAATTCGCTCGAATCAGTCCGAGCGTTTCAAGATTTGAAGATTTAACTCTGGAGGACGAAGACGAAGAATTGTATTATTATTATTTATAGTATTGCACTACACGCACACTGTATTCCGCTGCATTGATATTATTGGTATGTGAACTCTGATATTTAATTGTATAAAGAAGAATCAAATGTTTTGTAAATAGTTTTATAAACTGTATATTTTATTATTATATTTTATCCTTCCGCTGTGAGATTCTATTTTGTTTTATTTCTTCTTTGTTTTCTTATTTACCCCATAACAATCCGCCCTTCCGTATGGTTTGAATTGGCACGTGTGTCTGTTTAAATCGGGTGAAAAGGCGGGATGTTACAGTTGGTATCAGAGCTTTGGTTTAGCGATAAACCTTAGCTTTGTGGGGTTTGACTCTTTGTTAATAGGGTAGTAATACCCTATGGGAGTCGCTGAGTGTATATATATGAGAGAGCGTATTTGTTAGTGTTATAAAAAGATTTTGATATTGTGTTAATCTGTTCCGTTTTGCATTTATAAATTCTGGTTGGTGCATGGGACGCTATGACATCAATAGAGATTTCTAAACACTTAATAGGACAGACCGACATAATATTTGTTTTTAATATAGGTGAATGAAATAATTTTGCCTATTATATTTTCTATATATATAAAAAATAAATTTTCCAAAAGATATTTATATTTGGTTGCAATAGATTGGTTGTTAGGAATAAAATTTATATATAATAGGTAAAATAAGGTTGAAAATAAAATCAATGAAATTTGGAAATTTTAGGACTTAAGTCCGGGATTTTTGAAATTTTCTTTCAAAGGATTTTGAAGTATAATAATATTGTTATATATATTTTCCGATATAAATATTTCATTTTGAATTCGGAAGAATTGTTTTAAAGAAGATTTTGGAGAAAATAAGTTTCGTACTTTCCTCTCTGTCGCTGGAAAATAATTTCGGTGATGGCGGCCGCATCATCGACTTTCATTTTCGAGGTTCGAAGGGGAAAGGCCACTGTAGTAAATTCTACTACAGATTTATTTTGAAATTATCTTAAAATTTAATTGTTTTAAATATATTTGGAGATATATAAGTTGTAAGAAATTATTTATCTATTATTTTTAAAATAATTTGAAATTTGACCCGGTATTTAATTCTTAAATTTCCATTAATTAATTGTTTAAATTATTTTAGGGAAATGGAAGGTAAGTAATTAATGAATTGAAACCTCTAATTTAGGTAAGAGAATTAATGCAAAGTTATAATGGGAAAGTTGAAATTTTTAACATATGAGTCAAAAGTAATATTGTTGAACATTAAATTTAATTAAAAAAATGAGATAAAACTTGTATAAGTTCTTTTGCATTTTCTTTAACATATATAACTTACCAAATATCAAAAGTTGAAATGTTAAATAAGAGATTAGAATAGAATATTACACAAGTCGAAATTTTGGAAATAATGAAATATTCAGTGAATTGCTATATTAAATGAGAATTTAATGGTATAAACTTAAGGTAAGTATTATTAATAGGTGATTTTAAACTTAAGTATATAAAATGAAATTCTTTAATTAATTAAGATTGATGTGTAGGGTTATAAAATTAAGTATGATTTAAATGCTACTAGTTTAATATAATAAAAAGTAGGTAATATACATAAATGAATGCAAACCCTAAGTAATAAATTAATAAAATCCTTTATTTATAAGAATGAAGGTTATAAGGTTAATAAATTAGGTATAACTAAAAAGGGTTACTGTAATTGAATATAATATAATGTAAGCATTTAATAAATGATTGAAAGTGAGAAGTGCATTAAATGTAATACAATAGAAGGAACTTACATGACCCAAATAAATGGAAATGGATAATTGGAGGTAATAAGTGAAAATAGATAAAACAAACATTTAATGAGTAAATAAAAAATTAAAAGTTGTTAGAAATAAATGTAAATTATAAAAGGATAATTTATGTGGTATGAATAAAAAGAAAAATTTGTAAACTTAAGAAAAAGGGTTGAAGTTATTCTAAATAAAATTTAAAGAAAATAAGTGAAAATAAAAGATAAACTGTTATATAAATGAAAAGATCAAACAGCTGATGTATGAAATAAAAATCTATGTAAGTTAATTTGACTTGTTAGTTGAATTGTTATTGTTTGATTTATGGTTGGTCGGGTAAGGAAATTTAAAGTTGTTGGATGAATAAATAATCTATTTTGTTCCATCTAAGACTGTTGAGTAAATGATGCACTTGATAATTATTTCCATTTCGTACCATTTCAAGTTTTGAACCCGAACAACTGTTTGTTTGTTGATTGAATGGTTGTTTTGTTTTGTTGGGTATGCTGTTTGTTGAAATGGATGGTTGTTGGATTGATTTGATTGTTAGTGATTGAAACCACTTAGAGATTATTTGAAAATGTTATCCAAACTTTATTTATTTAAGTACATAAAGATATAATGATTATAAGACGGGTATATTTTATGTAAGGTAATGAATTTTGTAAATTATTGGTTATAGGTTAAATATTTTGAATAAGATGTATTGATATTTAAATTCTTTTTCTCCCTTCTTTTTCCTTTTCGGGGACGGAAAGTTTTGAGTGGGGGAGAGTGTAACGACCTGTTAAATTCGATGATTTTAAATGTGATAATTTAATAGGATTTCTAATTTAATTTAGAATGAAATCCAAATGAATTAAGTAGAAAAGGATTCTCACCTGGATATGGAATTTAATATGAGAAATTTATGAAAATGTTAAATGGTTTTAATGCAATGAAAGATTTTAAACGGTAAATGGGAATAAATTAAGGAATCATATTAGTTCCAGTTAATAGATTACGACTTGAATGAGATTCCAATTTAATAAAATCATTTAAATGTTATGATTTGATTTTTATGGAATATGAGAAATACAAATGTAGGGATTTGATTAATATATATGTTATTTGTTCAGGTTATTGAATAAAACGGGGAATCCAATTTAAATTAATGATAATAACGTTGAGATTTGTTAATAAATAAATTTCAATGCAATGCTCATAAATGAATGAAATGAAATGAATATATGTAAAATGTATACTAGGTTATTTATCAAATAGGAGGAAAGAAAAATGAATATCGAATTTATTTATGAATAAATATATATATTAAATAGTAATGAAATGTAAAGTAAATGGCGATTGTATAAAACCAATGCAATAAGATTTTCTAATAGTAACTGAATGTAGACGTGTGAAATAGAGTTAATGACTATAATTATTGTACTTTACTTATTTTATCAGTTGTCAATGTTAATCTGGAATCAAATTCAATTTATCCCCAAAATTACTGCAGTTAAAGTAGAATAAATTGGTAAATGAAGAATGTTGGATCCAAATAAGTTGTAACCAAGAAAAATCCCATTTTTAATAAACTATGTGGGAAAAGAAATGAAACCAAAATGAAAATGTGAAAATATAAAATGTAATGAAATTCTAAGTAATAATGACTTTTTTAGTTAAGTGAAAACTGATTTGATATTAAGTTGTAACTGGATAAAAATCAAATTTATTTGGAATTGATTTGCAATCAATTGAATTTATTGCAATTAAATGGATTCAATATTTAAAATAATTATGTAAATATTTATTTGGAAGAAATTGAAGTTATTTGGGTAATAAGTATTGTAATTGGCTAATTTAGATACTTTAAAGTGAAACGGAAATTATTAACGCAATAGTTTGATTGCAATATTTAATTCATCTAATTGATGATAAAGATTTGTTAGATTTACTTAATAGGAATTTTGGGACATTTAATAGGTAATTGTTATTTTTGAATCGAATTAAAGGGATTACTGAAATCAATATTTAGCAACTTTTAAACCATTGCAATTGATTTAGAATATAAAGAGTTGTCTATTTAATTGAGTTAAATTTTTGATATTGCGTTGTTGCGATTAAATGGGAAATAAAACGTTAAGGATAACCAGTATTCAAGATTTACCATCTATTTAGTATATTAATTGTAACTGATAATCAACTGCAATAAATAATAAATAATTATTACGTTAACGTTAATTGAAGTGATAATTGAAATTTAATATTTAGGAATTATGTAAATATAAGTTCAGATGAAATTGGAAATATTTACATATTGAAATATGAATCCAATGATAAATTCTTCTATTTGACAATAATAATGGAAAGTAAATTTAATTAAAATTTTGGAAATTTAATTTATAATTTGGTGAAATTAATGAAATTTGGGGATTTCTAAAATTTTAATTTCGAAAAGTTAAATTTTTTTTAAATTAGTATAGGTGATTGAAAAATTTATAATAATAAGAATCGTCAATTATCAAAAAGAAATGGGAAATTTGATTTAATTGACTAATTTTTAATTTATTTAATTAATATAAAATAGCCATTTTTGTCACGAACTCGGATTTCGACGAAACCAGTTTCATCGGATCCGTACCGGTGAATTATTGTAGGGTTTCAAGTTTCGTATCGATCGGACCTGTCGTTTGATCGTACGGATGCGAAACGCCTTGAAATCGATTTAATTAAAATCAATTTGAAATCAATTTATAAATTTTGTTTTCATCATAACTTCTTCATACGATCAAATTTGGACGTGAAACTTTTTCCATCGCGTTCAGAATATTTTAAAATACCTATTTGGATATATGGGTTTAACAAATTTCGTTTCGGGGTCAGAACGGGCTTTTTGGGCCAACTACCGTTTTGCACGTTCGTAATTCGTGCCCACCTAGCCTACTGCTATTTGTCTATATATATGCGATCATAAACCCTAGCCTCCATCTTCTATCATTTGTCTGTACGTTCGTTTTCTTCATCTCTTTCTCTTCCTCAATGGTTGCAAAACCTAGATCTATCTACAATTCAAAATTTCAATGAAATTTCAAAATCTCCAGAAAAATTCCAGAAAAATATATGTCGATGTTCTCGAGATACGTAAACTGCTGGTGTGATTTTTTTTTCGTTTGGAGCTATCGTTCGTCCAGTAAAATTCAAATCATTTTCGGCCTTTCATCATCGCTGTAAAAAAAATTCGTCGGATGGCGAAACCATTTATGGGTATTGTAGAGTGGACCGAGGGGACTGCATCTATGCAGTTTACCTGGTGAATCGACGGTTGGATTAGTTTGGAAAATTGAATTAGGGTTTAATTCATGGTGGCGGCCGGTGGCGTTTGGGGTGTCGCGACTCAGGGTGTGGGGTCGGCGTGCATAGGGGAGGTCGCAGGGGATACGGCCTGGTCAGCGGCGGCGAGGTAGGCGGTAGTCTTGGTGGTCAACGTCGATGTGGGTTCGTGTCTGATATTTGCGTTCGAACGAGGAAGGCAGGGAGAGACTGGTTCACGTGAGAAGCATAGTGACGTGGCCGAATTCAAGTTTATTTCTTTTATTTTTGTTTTATAATTTAATTTTGATTTCAAAGACAATTTTTGCTATAACTTCGTCATACGATATCCGTTTCACGCGAGATTTTTTTTGTTAGGTTCGTATTTAAATTCCGGATCTGTTGATGCTAGTTTGGACGGATTCTGAGACCGTCAAATTTTTGGGTTTTAAATTGGATTTGAATTCAATTTAAATCCCAAAGGTGAGTGTTTTACCCACTCACAACTTCTAAAAGTTTTTATGTTTGTTAAATTTATTTTAGATATGAGTAGAAATTTATTTATAACTGTTTGGCATGTTTTGTTCATCATATTTGCTAAATCGCGTTATTTAATTTAACTGTTAATTTATTTTATTTATTGCATATTAATTGACAGTTAGAATTTATTTATTTGCATAGGAACTGCTAGTAAACAGTTATAAAATTTATTACTAAATATAAACTGTTAGTTTAATAGTTGATTAAATTTATTTTTGAATATAACCGACAGTTATTACCTGATGTATATTATCAGATATATATTGATATTGAATTATTATTGGATGATGATTGTGATTTGGATGATGGATGATGTTGATGAATGGATGTTTTATTTTATATCATTAAACTGCAAGTTATCATGCATTTTTCATTTCATTCGGGATTGTGGTTTGAAATGATATACAACCGCAAAATTTTATTTTTAAATTGCGGATTGAAATGATAAATATCCGTATCACTTGACCATAGGATAGAAAATTTTATACAGGCACCGCGGTAAATATATATAATTATTTTTGGAAATGTTTTCTATGGTTTTGTAAAGTTATATATATATGGTTTATGAGATATTGATTTGGTTATTGATAAAGGCTATTATATATATATATAGTAATTTCCGGCTTTTAAGCTTTGTATAAATTTGATTTGAAGTCTAAATAAAGTTTGATTTTAAGATCAAATAAGATTAAACATTTATTTAAAATTTAATTTCTGGAGTTTTATGACTTAAATGAGAATAGATTTGGAAGATGAATATTATGTTAAATTGAAATTTAATAAAAATTAGAAATTTTAAAGGATATGATTTTTATAACTTGATTTTTGTGTAAAGTGATTTTAATGAATATCATGTTGATTAAATGAATATATAATAAATTGAAAGATGATCCAGTTATATGAAGTTAAAGGTTTTCTTAAATTATATTGAATTCATTAAGCAAACATTTCAAGTCTAAATAAGAAGTAATTGAATTTGATACATATGGATTTGTCAAATGAGTTGTTTTTTTTGAAATGGTGAAATTTTTAAAGCCTTAAAACACAAGAAGTGAAACGGTATTTGAAAGTGTAAATCGATATTTGAAATTGATTTGCGAAATCTAAAGAAGCTATTTTGTTTTATAAAAGTAGTTTAATATTTAACCATTTAAGAGGTGGAAATTTGTTTCAAAGCTATGTTTTTCAAGGTAGTATAATTTGGAAATATTATGTTCAAGAGTTGATTTCTAAATATTTTACTTTGGAAACCCTATGATTTTGGAAGGAATATATACTGGGAAAAATGATATCATATTAATTCGGGTTTTAAAAGGAAATGATATCATATTTATATGGTTTTGAAATGGGTATTTTATTCTGGTTTTAAAGTATAATTATTTTAAATGACCGCGGTGTTATAATAACGATTGGTTGGCAAAGAGACCGGGATCAGATATGGACATACTCTCTGTCGATACCGAAAACCACTTTGACTAACCGTGTACGTGGTGGAGATTCCAGAATGAAGTAGGTTGGTGGCGACGTTTCCTGTAAGGTAAATACGTGGACCCAACTCCCGTGAGTTGGCATAAGGTGGCTAAAACAGGAGCGATTCTCGGGCCAATGAGGTCATTCCTCTGATCGAACGCACTCCTTCGATACTATACTCTGACTTTGGATTGATTCGGTGGCCACTATTGATTTCTTTGATTTGGGGGCGTTAGTTCGAGGTGGGCGGTAGCTGCGGCTACGCGTTACCACCAGCCCGGATAGCAATTGGTATATCTACCTTGGCATTGCCTAGTTGTGCCGTGTCACCTACCCTAGCGCACCTTATACGATTTTGGTTTTGTACCATACCTATGGAGTGCCCTCTGACGACGCCCATTACGGGAGAGATTACGGTACTGTATAGACTATGGGAATATATTCTGTGTTAAGGGCTATATGGGTAACCCCTTAACGCTATTTAAAAGTAAGTTTATTTTATGAATAGACACTATTATAATAGCGCAATATACTATAGAGTAAATAGTTTAACGGATCCTTAGGAGATGTAAATCCCGAGCATCTCTTGAGTTACTGCACTCATATTTATTTCTGTAAATTTAACTTATATAAGATCTTTTAGTTCTGACTCGAGTGTTTCTGTCTCTTCAAATTCGCTCTGGTCAGTCCGAGCGTTTCAGGATTTGAAGATTTAGCTCTGGAGGACGTAAACGAAGAATTGTATTATTATTATTTATAGTATTGCACCACACGCATACTGTATTCCGCTGCATTGATATTATTGGTATGTGAACTCTGATATTTAATTGTATAAAGAAGAATCAAATGTTTTGTAAACAGTTTTATAAACTGTATATTTTATTATTATATTTTATCCTTCCGCTGTGAGATTCTATTTTGTTTTATTTCTTCTCTGTTTTCTTATTTACCCCATAACAATCCGCCCTTCCGTATGGTTTGAATTGGCACGTGTGTCTGTTTAAATCGGGCGAAAAGCGCGATGTTACATTTTGGCTTACTTAATAACAAACATATCATTATCATTTAATTAAATTTTGATTTGGTTGTATTTTCGTTTTTACTTAATTTAATTCCAATTCAAGCTTTCAGTTATATTATATTTTATATTACTTCTTAATTTAGTTCCAATAATTTAGCAACCAATCTCCTTAATATTTATTAGAAGGAAATATTTCTTTATATAACAAAATATACTTTATATAAAATCATTTAAAACCTTTATATAAGAAAATAACAAGTATGCGCTCATATATATACACTCAACTCATTCTTGAGTACTTTGGACTTTATTAAATGAGTAATCCCCACCAGAGCCAAGGTTCTCGCTTAACCTTTCAGCTCTGATACCAAATGTAACGACCTGAAATGTTCGAAGCTGAAAATTTCGGATAGCTATGAAAAGAAGAAAGAGATAGAAGAAGAAAAGAACAAAAACATTAACATCTCACATTCGTAGCGGATAAAATATAATAATAAATAATAACAATGTACAAAAGAATACTATATCTGTCGATTACATTCAATATACATCTGAGATTCACATATATACAGTCACTGAATATTTACAATCATCATATCTTAGATTATCAATAATATAACACAACGTATATATTCTATACGTTCCTGCCATCCGGCTCGCTTCCATAGCTCCAAAACGTCCTTACCAGAAAATTTGTAATACTCGGTCTGACCCGAGCATTACACCAAAGTAACACCCGGGTCAGGCTGGAAACCAGCGTGAGTAAATCCAACTAACATAAAATACCAAATCAAACAACCTATATAAACCCGGGTAACTTTAACAATTCACAATTTGCTATAGACAACACTTATTCCACACATCAATTTCTAAGTACCAAACTTAGATAAGATAAAATAATCCAATTCACTTAAATCATTTCATTTCATCCTATTGATTTCCACATATCAATTTATAAAAATTCGAAGCAGTTTCGGGTACGTCCTAATACCCGACCCCTGTCTCTTCACGTCACATTCAAGACATCCCATACCATTCAATCATCCATAAGAAAATTTGATCACTTCCAATCTACTGCAATTGATTCTAATTGAAATTTCTAATCTCAATCTCCCAGATTTCTTAACTTGTTAATTAATTAGTTTCAAAATCACATAATTCAATCATCCCTTCAACATTCATCTTAATTAATCAACCTGGATTAATTATCCTTAAATTTTATTCAAGCAATTATCTTTAATTAACTTCACCATATCACTTATCCTTAACCAAACGATAAGTAATCTTAAATGCTTCATGAACACATGAACGGTTTTAGTTACATTAATCCTTAATTACTTATATATTGACTTCTCATAAGTCATTCATTATTGATTATCTATCTTTAATTACGTCTTTAATTATGTAAGTTATTGATTTCCAATTATATTCAATTTACCTTAATCTAAATTAATTATAATAATTAAACCACAATATTAATCATTACTCCATTAAATAAATTAATTCTCCTTAATTAATCATTTTGATTTTTCTCTCGATGAATTACACAAAGTAATTATATTATATTAACTCAATTAAGTAACTATTTATTAAACCATCCAATGATCCTTCTAATTAGTTTAAAATAAAATTAATTAACTCAAATCATTAATTAATTTAATTAAGTAACTATTTAAAATTTTCTACCCATTTAATGAGTCACCAATTCTTTAAACCTTTACCGATTTTAATCTAAACCATTTTCTTATTCATGATTTAAGTTTTAAACCATCTTAAACCCAAATGCTTCGAGTCAAACAATAATCAGGTCAAGAACCAACCAAAACCAAATTCACCAGATTTTCAGCACACACTCAATTGACACAATCAATCAACCAATTATTTAAATTCAACCATTCAAATCTAAATAGAAATCCGACAGAGTGAGATTTACTCACCTTTGATTTTGCAATCCAAATCCAATCTCGTCTTGTTTCCTTCAGATTTTAGCCTTGTACAAACAGTATGGATTTTATTAATTCTTGAAATAATTAAATTATCAATTTCCATTTAATAAAATTTGGTTTTTCAATTATTTCATTCAAACCAATTTTCCAATCATAAATAATTATTCTGTTTCCTTTGAAACCCATATACTAAAAATAAATTAATTTATTTTTTTCTTCAAAAATCTATTTTTGTATAAATATTCCACATTTTAAAATTTTCCTTTTATAAATTTTCTTTAAGTGATTAAGAACAAATAAATTCCCATAATTCATTATTTAAAAATTTCACTAGTAAATAGAAATAGGTATATATGTGTATTTATTAATATTTCGAATGAATTGAACAATTGGTTACTATTTTATAACTTAATTACCTAATAATTTATTTTTAAACAAATTTTAAGTAAAATATCCTTAGTGACCAAAATCATTAAATAGGTTAGTTAGACAAATTATATTTTCGTAATCCAATATATTAGAATTAATCTAGTAAGTTTAGATGGTTTATACATAAATCCTTTATTTCCCAATTTTATCTTTAAACTCTATATATATACATAAAAAAAACTCATTACTGTAAAACTTAATATATAGATATTTTTTTTCTGGTTTGCTGTATATATAAAGATATATAGATCCTTACTGTAACAAAATCTGATGAATATATTATAAATTGGAAACAAGATATACCTCGATGTCACATAGCCGAAACCGAAAATCGAGCAAATCCCCAAACCCTAAACTGCTTCTCACGCGCCTCGTCGCCATTGACGTGCTCGCGACTTGATTTGCCTCTACCAAAAATGCTGAAACCCTAGCTCGACCCCTAAAGCCCAACTGCCTCACCTCGCAACTATGAATTAACTGCTTCGACGAAGGCAATGTCTCGAACGTGAGCTCGTCTTTGGCTGCCAAACTCGTAACCACCCTCGCCTGCTAATTGCGCCACCGTGCTCGGCTACGTCATCATGCGATTTGAATGGCTCGAATCTCCTCTGGTTCTTTCTTGCTCGATTCGTTCAAATTGAAAATGGATGAGAAGGGAAAGTTCGTTTCGAGCAATCGAGATTGATTATCGAACGGGGGAAAATTCGATTCACTCTGATTTCATTTAATTTCGTTTTAAAGAAATGGACCGAGGAGAAAATGAACTTGTGATACTCTATGAAGGGAAAGGGTATGTGGGTTATAACTGGGAACGGTGTCGTATAGGGTAAGCTAAGGTTTTGATTTAACAGATAAAAATATTTAATTATAAATATCTCACTCTTCCCCGCTCGAAACTTCGAACCACCATCGCGGCGTGCCGCTAGGCTATTATAAAGTTTTACCCGCGTTCCGAACATAATGGAACGTGTTTCGGAAGCTAATTTATCGTATGTGGGAGTTAGCTTTTAAATTGATTTAAAAATATTAAATTATCGGTTTTAAATTTCAACGCATTTCTCACCCGTACAAGCAAACGGTCAATCCAAATGCTACAAAAATTAAAATCCGATAATAACTAACTATTACGGATCTAATGGAACTGGTTTCGTCAAATTCCGAGACTGTGCCTCGGAAGGCTATTTTTAAATATCGATTTAAACGATATACTATTAAAATTAAACAAACCACCTTTAAATTAAATTTCCACCATTTTATTATCTTCAGTATCATCATTAAAATTTTATAAGCCTTCAAATTATATTAAACAGGATTAAAACTCCAGATTCAGCGTTTTACCCAATTTCAAATTATACGATTCAATATTTAAACCATATAATTCAATAATTTAATTATCAAGTAAATATTGATATCTTGAATTCAAGTTAAAATTAACTTTTGAATATTTTAAAATCGATTAATTACTCCAATTTAATTCGTTAAAATTTTCGGGTCGTCACATTTCTATTGTATTATCGACTTGTTTTCCTATTTTGTGCTTATTTGTACTCAATTAGCATTGCAAGGAATTTTCGAACATTTCAAAAAAGAATCAATTCAAAGTTTAAACCATATGTTTATAGCATTAAACTTGTCATAAATGCATGTATTACATTTAGTATATTTTTTTGTAACAACTTAACTATCATTGAAGTTGACAAGTACCATTGTCCAAGTGGTTAATTGATTCGGCTTTGGTGCAAGAGGTCATAACTTCGAAACTTGCTTTCGAACGTTTATTGACATGGGATATGTTCTCCCAATGATTTGTTGTATATAAAGTACCATTTCAAAAAAAAACTATCATTGAGGTTAATTTTCAACCTGACAAACATTTAAGCAATAACCGAGTTGTAACCATTGAATACAAAATAAATTCCATCTTATAACAAGTAAAAAGTTTAGCAAAGCAACAATTATCCAATTCCAATTTTCAAATTTCTTTTTAATGACTTGAAAAGCATCAGATTTATCAATTGAAAAGAGCTGAAACATCGCATCACATGTTTATTCAATCTCAAAACATGTAGCTACAAAGATATTTTTTTATTGATAAGCATACTAAGTCCGTAGAAATTTGACGTAGAACTAGGTAATAATACTAACTCGTGCTAACTCAGATGACATCGAACAATCATTAGGCAATGGCAGTGGTTAGAGATAAGTGTAACAAACGATGTTGCACAGCTTTAAGAAACACAAATATGAACAAATTTTCATTCTATGCTTAAAAAATATCATAAATATATATCTCATTTGAAACTTACTAAGAAGCTAATAAATAAAAATCTTGATTTGAAAAATTCACAGTGGAGAACAAGATAAGATGTAAAAGAAAGCATATTTTCGTAATAATTTCGAAACTAAACTTAAAAATAAAATAAATTTTTGCTTTAGGCGTAAAATAAAAATTCGTCCTAGCAATAATGAACCACAACACCCACCACCACTTCCCCAAAACAAAATTCGGATTTTACCCCCACAATGGCTACCTCTAATGCAAACAAACAAACATCAACTCGGATCACTGCCTCAGACCTCAACCGAAGTCATGCTCATGTTAGCACTGTTACCAATTCGCTGCCGAATTCCAACCAACTTATATATGGTATCACTAAATAAATGGTCGTTGGATCTATATCTCATCAAAACGACCAAATTAACATGTAACATGAAGTTCCAAATTGTAACAACCTTGAATTTTGAACAATTTAATTTGAAAATATTTAATTAATTTTAAATATTTGAATGATGGTTTAAATTGAATTCCCAATATAACTATGAATTTGGCGATTAAATTTTAGAATTTAATCTATTGAAAATTGAATAAAATTTTGAATCTTCAATTTTAAGCTGACTAAAAATAATTTAAAAGCTTTGAAAATTCACATCGATAATACTGAAGATAATAGAAGCTTCAGAATTGAATTTGAAAGTGATTCGTCCAGTTTTGAAATTTTATTGTCTAAATTGAATTTAAAAATAGCATTCCGAGGTACGGTCTCGGAATTCGACGAAACCAGTTCCATTGGGTTCGGAATATTGTATCATTATTAGATTTCAATTTTCGTGGCGTTCTGAGTTGATATGTGAGTATACGACATATAAATGTGTCAAAAAGAATTTATACAAAACAAATTGAATTTGAAATGAAAATAAATAAATAAATAAATAAAATAAAAATAAAATAATACGCTTTCTTCTTTTCAGCATGTTTTCCTCTCCTTTAATCACGCCTTCAACCACGCCTTAAATCGTGACTTCCTTTGTTTACGCCAAAAATCACGCCTAGAATCACGTTTCCCCTCTTCCTCATAAAAACACGAAGCCGGCCCCCTTTTCTTTTATTATTATCGTCGTTCCTCTTCAATGTCTCTGAGAAAATAATGGTAGCCATGAGTTTCTTCTTCGTCCCCAAAAATTAGGGTTTTCGCTCGTCCTTTGCTTCGCTCGATCTTTGCTTCGTTTGCCGATCGTCTCGAGATACCCACGGCCGCTTCTATTTGGTCGAATTCGAAAGCTAAGGTGAGTAATTTTATAACTCAAATCTAATTCAACTATCCTCGACTTTGATTTAGTTTGTGAATTTCACTTTTTGCTTCTTCTGATTTTACTACTTAACTCAATGATTTTGGCACTTGCTACTGTTTGGTTTTGCTGGAGATTTTTTTGTTGGTATGTTCATCCAGTAGCATACTTGACTTATGTGGTTTTTACTTATGTTCCATAGCCTCGGCTTTAACTTGATTTTGTTCAATATTTTGACCTGCTGTTGATCATGTTATATCGACTTGTTTTGCTTTGTGCTTTAGTTGGCCTGACTATGTGCATACATTTTTGGTAGTTGAAATTTGCACGTGAGAGTTGCTTTGAGTTTGAAATGCTGCAGGCTCGAAGTCTCTGCACATTTACATTTTACTTGAGTTTACTTGGATTTTTACAGATACACTCACTTGTATCTCGCTGTCTTATGATTTCTGGCCACTATGACCTTGACTCGTTTTGAATTGGTCATTGATTTCGACCTGTGTCTTCGGCCAGTTGTTGTGGTTTATGGAAAGAAAAAACATCTTTTGTACAGTTGAGTTGATTTTGATACCGGAGATTGATTTATGACTTTTCAAATTGCTTGAATAACATAGTTTCGGTTCTACCATACTATGTTGAATCTGCAGTGAGCAAACCAACTTATCTACCTCTGTGCCTTGATATGCTATTTTATATTTATAGTGTGATTGTTTAAAAATGCCTGCATGTGTTTAAATATGAAGTTGTGAAGGAGCATGCCTGTATATGCTCTTGATTGCTGTTTACAATCATAGGATAAGTTTAAAAAAAATCTGAAATTTCACCCCTCAACCTCCTTTAAGATTTGATGTTTGAATGATTTATGTTTGAATTTGCAAGATCCAAGTTTTAAGAATACTATGAGTAACATCACTTAATAACAAATTTAGACGTATACTTCTGATGCATATATGTATGTGAATGAGTGGGTTTATATCTATATATATATATGCCTTGTGGCTTGCCCATTTGAAGTGGTCACTGACCTGAGTTGTATATTGGTAGCACACTTGACTTTATTTAGCATGTCTCTGTTGTTCCCTCTGTTGTCTCTCTGACCTGGACTGCCTGTATTCATTAGTATTGATCATCTTCTTTGTTTGGTGCTGTTGCACTGCCTGTATGTAAAAGCCATTGTTGCTGTGCACTTTTCATATCCTTCCCTGAGTACATCTCTGTTTCACTTCGACTTGAATTTGTTTCTCTCAGCTGCTTGTTTCGGTTGTTGATGAATTGTGACCTTGCTTTGTCACCTGTTATTCAAATCTGCATATATGTACATGCATACATATGTATGTTTTGTGTACATATATGGTTGGAATTGTACCAAGCTTGAGTTATTTTGCTGTGCATTTGTAGTTGTGCTTGGTTCAGTTGTAAGTGATTTCCAAACTTGTTTGGATATTGAGGCTGCTTGTTTGATTTCTTGGTAATTTTTGTGCCCTTGCGATCTTGTGGTGGCTGCAGTCTTGTTGTAGTTTGCCCTTGAATTCAAAGTGAGATGCAGTTCATTTAAAAAAAAAAAATTGCTCTTGTTGATGTGTGCAGTAATGAGTTGTTTGGGAACATGTTTTCTTGAGTTTACTTGAGTATATGCAAACAGTTGCATTTCGACCTTGCCTTGTTGCATGGGTTTTGGGTTGCAGTTGTGTTGAGTCACTGACTTGACCTCTGCAGCTTTGATTTCTGATAGTATTCTCTGTTGTGATGATTTCACATGTTGTTGTGGCGAGGCAGTCCACACAAGCATGAACTGCAGCCACACAGTATCCACATTTTGAATTGATATTTGAACCTTCATTGATTTTGGTTCGTTGATCTTTTGAGTACATCATCACGATAGTGGCAAGGCAGTGCATGCAAGCATGAACTGCAGCCACACGACATGGTTTTTATTGATATACTATTTTGTTTTGATTTATGTTCTTTTGCATAATTCATTATAGTAGTGGCGAGGCAGTGCACGCAAGCGTGAACTGCAGCCACACAGAGTTAACATGTTGTTGTGGCGAGGCCGTGCACAAGTGCGTGTACTGCAACCCTACTAGACTTGATGTTCTCTATTGATGGAAATTTATTTTATGTTGCCAATTCAATATATTTTGAATCACATTTTGATGATTTTGTAGTTAATTGCCGTTTTGGCAATTCTGTTGTTTTCTAAATTACCTTCATTAATAATCTTTTCATCTATCTTCATTGATAATTTGAATCTACTGATTTATTGTTTAACACTGTTAAGTGTTATGTTTACCGTTATCCGTTTTCTTTGTTGAAAGGATCGGATAGGTGAATTTATATTTGACTGTCGTCTAATTGTTATTTAATTATTATTGCCTCTATGCACTAATAACTGAGTTTGAATTAGACTGACCCGTGTATTATTTTCTTTTGAATGTAATACTCGGGTCAGACCCAGTATTTTGCAGCTTGAAGATTTTCGGGCAGCGAAGTTAGAGAGAGAGGGGGAAAACGCTTCACTTTAGCTTTTCGGGGATTTATTTTTGTACTTAAAGAAATATTCCGCTGTATAAATTTAAAGCATTGTATAAACTCTGATATATGTAAGAAAATTCATTTTTGTGAAATATTATGATTATTTTGTGATTCTGTGGCTGATTCTATTTAAACTCTATAAACTGAATAACAATCCGTCATTTTGAACGTTTCAAGTTGGTTTGATTACCGACTAGGGGCGGTCAGAAGGGCGGGTCGTTACAAAAGTGGTATCAGAGCTTTGGTTTATACAAAGCTCAGTTTATGATGTTTAATATGAATAGTTACTAGAATCACTTTAAAGAAAACGTTTTTCAAATCTAAAGAAGTATAAAATTGTTTTCTTAGGAAAATAAAAGGTATTTTGAAAATTCAAATCATTTTCGGAAATTCCCCTCTCTAAATTTAGGTTTACGATAATTTCTCTTCGATAAGGTCTCCTTAGATTTGAGTCCCGATCATTTGAGAAAAACCCATTATCGAATTGCTGAGATTTATGAAAAATAAAACATAAGTTAAGTGAATTAATGAATTGGTTTAAATTAAATGTTTTGAATATCTCCAAAGTAATAATTGTGAAATAAAACGACATGTCAATTTAGTTATAGCCAAGCGGATCATTAAATTATAACTTGGGAATTTGATTCTGAATTCTTTTGAAAATTGATTTCAAATGTTTTGAAGAATGATTTAGTAAATAAATGGATTATAAGTACTTAACTTATAAATGGACTTTTGATATATAATTGAGTTATATAAATTGAATTGAATTAATAAAGGAGATTTATAAATCGAAGTTTTATAAATAGAAATGGAATTTGTAAAGATTGTTTATAAATTCGAAACCAATTGAATTTGATAAATGAAACATAAAAATTACTAAAGGAGATATATTCGTGATTTTGGACAGCAAATTATCCTTTAAGTTAAATATTGTGATAGTAAATGTTGGTTGGGAATTTTATTCACGATTTTGGACAGTGAATATATTATATTAAATAAAACGGATATGTTTTAGGGAAGTAATATTATGAAATGAAGTTAATGGTTTTAAATATGTTTTAAAATGCATTAAGTATCGAAACCATAGATTTCAACATTCATTATTGAAATAGGCGTTTTCGAGAAATAAGGAAATGGTGGACTATAACACTGTTGTTATAGTAAATGGTTTTCGAAAGGAAATGTTTATATAGTATTGGGATTTATATATCTATCTTAAATTCAAATTCCTATACTAGAGATTTTGAGTTGTCGTAACGATGTTTTACGCAACGTTCGTTTTGACTCAAATAAATGTGTTTAAAAGAACGCTTTCCTTAAAGAGTGGAATATATACTTGATTATGATTTAAGTATATTGAATATTTTCCAAGAGTTGAAAATAAATGGATTTGTGAATTACTTATTATTAAATAAGTATGGAAATGTTTTCCAATATGAAATGAAAGGTTTGAAATTTTATCTTTTAAAGATAAATTGAAAAATGAATATTTGAAATTTGTTTCAAATGGTTAAGTGTGGAAAATTATATATGTCATGTAAAGATATTTTTTTGGGAAATTTGAACAATTAGTTCAACTTGAATTTTTTTTCAAAAATATAGAATCTTGAGTTAAATTGAGTTTAACTTCGACATCAAAAACAATATAAGTTGAGCTTTGAATTTTGGATAGTCGATTTGGATTATATGTCTAACTATATCCTCTGAATGGTTGCTTTAGTAACTTTTTAAAAGTGCTTCCAGAGGTTTCGAAGGAGTCGGAAGGTTCATAGGCTTTTCACTAATTAGCCTCCTTCAGTACCAGGTTCCGCCTCAATCCCACCCCTTTCGGCACAGTCGAAATCAATGCACATGGTATTAGACAACTGTTACGTAGTGAATTAGGTGAGGGCAAAAGGTATAGGGTCGAAACCATGGGTTCCAAAAAGAGCTGAGTGTTGCTTTGGTTTTAAAGAAAAATACGCCGGCTTGCTTTCGACTAGGATGCTTTCGACTTGGTTAAGCTTCGATTAAGTCAAATGGTTTAAAATGAAATGGTTTCGATTAGGTTGTATCTTTGTTTTTAAGTGAATGCTTTCGACTAAGTCAAAACACATAGCTGCCACCTTTTTACCTTTCGACCCAGATGGTTTCGAAGGGGTTGTTTTATTTTAGAAGATATGCCCACCTATCCAATGCTTTCGAAAGGATGGTTTTGACACCATCATTTTATGACTTAGGAAATGGTTTTGAAATAGTTACTATAACGACCCGTTATTTTGGACTATTCGCATCCGCACATATCAGACTTGAATAATTCAAAATACCGAATTGTTAATTTAAATTTGGAAAAACTCAGATATACAGTAAATAAATAATCACAGAATCACAGACACAGAGTAATAATATGCAGAGGAAGTAAAAGATAGTAGTCCATGAAGCTACTGTATGTATAACAGAGTAATATAAGGTACAATAGAAGTCTCGAATGTAATAGTCAAATACAATATCAAAATACATCACTGGAATCAACCGAATATCTGAAAGCTGGATAGATAGCTGGATCTCCAAGCTAAGCTCCAACTCCAAAGGCGAGTCTTGAATACTGGTACACTCAGTCTGACCCGAGCGTAAAGCAAAACACAAAACACTCGAGTCAGGATTAACATTCTTATATCAATAAATCCAACTCAAGTGAAATAGCAATTGAAATACAAGTAACTCAAAGGACGTTGGAATAGCCAACCTCTGAGGATCCATTAACATTTATATATATGCTAAGTAGATAATGTCTATCAGTAATATAAAGTATCAACATAGTGTTAAGGCGTCACCATTATCCCCCTTAACACATTTTATATAAGCGTTATAGTCTATACAGCACTGTAAACTCCACCGTAAATTAGTGCGATATCAGGGAGTACTCCATAGGTATAACACATAAAAAATTCGTAGTGGTCGCGTATATAGGGATACAAGTATGACAAGGTACATGAGGCAATACCCAAGGTAGAGAAACTACCGTTTGCCTGATCCGGACTGGTGAGAACGCATCGCCGCAATGATCGTAGCACCGCGAAACAATACTTCCAAAATTACGAGGGTGCACCAATCAATGACAAGTAATGAGTAGTTTAAGAAGAAGTGTGTTTGCTCGAGGTGGCTAACCCCATTTGGCCCGGCACGACTGCTGTTTTAGTCATTTCAAATTTGACACAAGTGTCAAGGCTATCCATTATCGTTCACTTTCTTCTGTCATCACGTACATCATTCCAACCACTTCATTTTGGATCACACTCCATGTATAGCTATTAAAGTGGTTTTCGGTTTAGACAGAGAGTATGTCCATAACCGATTCCGGTCTCTTTAATAACTTTCATAATTTATTACACCGGTTGGTCGTTTAATATATTTCAAAACCAAATCAAATTCAATTTCAATTAGAATTTGTAAACCAACATTTAATTTGTCTTTCTAAATCAAATTCCATAATTTACGCTTCAACTTCCCAAATTACCATTTCAAAATCTTATAATTAAATTTTATTTAAACAATTCAAATAATGATTCAAGTTCGTATATAAGTTTCAATCCGAAATCATTTAAATTAATCAAATTTAACATTCAAGTCAATTTAAATTCATTGGTCAATTTCATTCAATATTCGTTAAGTTACTTTATCATTTCTATTTAATTTCCAATTCATTAAATCAATTAATTAAGCTCAACTCCATTATATCAAAACTTACAAATTGAAATAGATTAAATTCGTCAAATCGACTTCTTTAAATTTCAAGTCTTACATTAATTCCAATAAATCACATTTATTCCTTGTTAAAGGAATTCAATTTCACTTATTTATTTACTTACTTAAATAATTTTCCAAAATTTAATTAAAGAAACTCAATTTCATTTATTAACGAAGTTCAATTTTACTTATTCATAAGTTTATTTTCTATTATCGAAGAATTCAAATTTTATTTAATTATCAAATAACTCAATCTTATTTAATTATTAAAAATTTCAAACTTAATTATTAAATAATTTCAAAACTTAATTATTAAATAATTGCAAAACTAATCCAACCATTTCTTAAATTAAACAACGTTGTTTCATCAATTACTTTGTTAATATTTTGTTTCAGATTATTAAATATTAACCTTTAAATTTCACTAGAATTCAAATTTAAACTTCATTTAAAACCCTTATTATTTTATTCAAATAAAATCTTTATTTTTATTTTTAAGTCAAATTATTGACCAATCGGGTTTTATTGAATTCTCTATCCTAAGTCAAGTTCATTTGGGTATTTATCATTTCAACCCGATTCCATTTCAGTTCAAAAATCAAAGCATAGCAAAGGGAACTTGTAGTGTGATAACTGGGATGGTGTCGAAGTAAATAAACAAGCAATAGCAACGATCGATAACAATCCAATAATTTATTTAAATAATCCCGAAATAATCGTATTATTCACATTGTTGTTTGTGCAAATTAATATAATTATTTCTAGAATCTACACTATCATTTCATGTAAATTAAATATTATTACACTAGCATCCATATGGTTCTTCACTTGATATCTATTATTCAATTTCATACTACATCAATCTATACAACATACGTTCAATGATTCAAGGTGTAATTAACCAATTTCTACGTGTCAATTAATTTACATTTAAAGGGGTCATATTATACCAATTTAACTAGTCAAATTCATCACATATATCAATTTAAATTATTAACTATCCCATATCAAATTCAATTGCATATTATTTATCACGTTAAAATTAACAATTTAACGTCCAATGTAAACATCAAACAATCAATCAATTATCAACCAAACTGGATTATTATCGTATAAATAATAGATAGTGGTGTCAGATGTCACAGGTGAACTGATACAGGTAATAACTATATAATAGTGTAAATAACTAACAGCGGTATATTTCAATTCGTCGTTTCAATTGAAATCGAATTTAATAAATAAAAGAACACTAATCGTGAGTGATTGCTCACCTTTCGAGGCTAGAGAAAACAGACAGTGGAATGAGTTACAAATCCAAACGTGACTTTCGAAGCAAAGCACAAGAGACTTAAGTTCGACGAACAAGCTGATAATTTGGAAGGGATGGATTCAAATCAGAAATGGATCGATGAAGATAATTTATATAGGTAAACTTATTTATATATAACTCTATATAACTAAATATATAAAGTCATATTCTACATTCAACATATATTAGATTAAATATACATATGTATTTCAAACTCCATTGTTTCAAATTAAAACCCATATAACTCCATTCAAAATTCAATCTTATCATTTCGTATAAAAAATAAATACCCGAGCCTGGACAAATATGTTATCATAATTTTTATATATTACATATAAGGTAATGCTAAAAAATGAATGTAATTTCGAAACAAGGTTTAAAACAACATTATTTATTTAAACATAATTTAAGTTATTTCAAAACCAAACAGGAATGAAATCTAGCTCAAACTAATAACCAAAATATATTGCATTCTAAGCCAAAATGGAAAATCAATATCTCACGCAAATCTATATATACCATATTCATATATTCAGCAAAACAATACTTTCGGTAACTAATGTAAAATAAAATTGTATATAGCTAAACAATATATTTTATAATAAAACAGATATATATATATATATATATATATATATATATATATATATATATATGTGTGTATATATATAACCATCTCGCGTATAAACATATAACACAAACTGTAGTTAAGTAAAGTATAAAACAAATGATCCCAAAAATCAGCATATACGTTCCAAAAATATAGACTAGCTTATAAAGCAACAACTTAAGATAATAATAAAACATCAGAGAAGCAAACAGATGCTGTTAACTCTCATTCACATAAAGAAAAACTTAATTCATTAACGTATAAATATACCTCTCATCATGAACTTATTTAAATATGCACCGTCGAACTATACAACTGACACTTATATAAAAATTTATAAACTATTATATACGTATACAAAACAATATGTAAAACATACAAAATTTTATAAATCTCCGTATATAGCTTACATATGCATATAACACACATATATTAACCTGTAACAGGCAACAACTCAATACAATATATTAACTTAAAAGTATACCTGCTTCATTCACAACATAAGTCGAAGAAAAAATGGTGAAGGAGCAACCGATTTGAGGCGCGAGAAGGTGCTGCACTCGGCTGAGCTAGAGAAGAGATTGCTGAGATCTAGGCGGAGACGAAAGGCCGACACGCTCAAAAGTATAAGTTGGGAAGCACGGCCAAGCAATGGGTGATGGAAACTGGAGGCGGGTGCGTTCGGCTAGAGGAAGAGGTGGCCGTGACTTGGGCGAGCTATCGCGTTGCGTGCGTGGGTGATGCTGCTGCTGGAGTTCTCGGCCATACAAGGAAGGTGGCGGTTTGGAGTGGGAAAGGCTCGAGCTTGGTTTGGCTGCTCACATGGGGACGGTCGGAGGTGGAGTGGGGTGTCGGCCGAAGAGGGTTTGGGTTGTAGTGATGGTTCGGCTGCACAATACAAAAACAGAAAAAAAGAAGAGAGAAAAATGGTGGAGGCTTGAATTTGTGAAGTGGCAGAGAAGACGTGGAGGAAAGGAAGAGAATGAAGGCTAGGTTGTTCATGTGGTTCGGCGGAGGGGAAGAGGGGTGGAGTGCACGTGCGTTTTGTTGATTTCTATTTTTTTTCTTTTCATTTTTACAGAAGAAGAATAAAGAAGAAGAGAAAGATGAAGGAGGAGGAAGTATATACTGGATGAGTTTGTAAGAAAATGAAACAGTACCGTTTCATATTAACTTTATAAATTTTAAAGTAAATTAAATTTGCTTTGTAACCCAAAACATATCTCCCATTTCCCAATGCTAACCCATAGCTTCCAACTACCCCATTATTTACACGGCTGAGATTATATATATTTTTTATTTCAAGTGAATACAGGCTAAAGATTTTGGGCTGAGAATGGTTTAACCGGTCCGTCCGGAACGGTTAAATTAACGCGACTATTTTTACGTCGGACTCCGATTCGCACGAATGAATGTACCGTTTTGATCAGCGCGACGAGGCGCTTCCAACGGTACATAGGTAATCGTGGTACGCTTTAATTATAAAAATTCGAATTTTTATACTAGCGAAAAATGCAGGAAAAGCGTAGAAAAATAATGTGACGACCCGGGTTTCTGACCCCAGAAGTCCGGTTCATCATGAAGAAAGAAAGGGGTGAGAAAATATAAAAGATAGAGAAGAAAGAAGAAACAACATCAGAATCTCAACAGCGGAACGAATAAATTATATTAATCACATAAATATTACATAATATACAATATCCCAAGTTATACAAATAATACATCACATACTATACAGTTATAAACACTTGTCTAGTTAATACAACTCGATACAACTCAAACAAATAACTCAGAGATACCAACACAGCGGAACTAAATATATCTACAACGCAGAAGCCTCCTGCTCCATTGCTCCTCCAGAATTCGTCAAAACTAACCTGAATCCCTTGGTTACTCGTAAAAATTTGAGTACCCGAGAGTTTAGGAAAAACAGAAATAAACTCCGGGTCAGACATGGGTCTGGTATGAGTAACGGGTTAAAGTTGCTTAATTTTTGAAAATATTTGAAAACAAAAGGGTATCACGTAAGACTTCCCATAAATAAATATGGTAAGTTTTTACCTTACGCTAACCAAATCATTTAATAGGAAATTCTGTGATATTATAATAGTGTCTAGGGTTTTCAAGTAAATATGAAATAGCCGAAATTTTTACATTATTAAATTCCAGCTACTAGCCACAAAAGTGGGTAATACAATCAAAACCGTTGGCACTTATTGGATTTTGGATTCCATACAATGACAGGGCTACTGGGATACCGCCCGTCACAGTACGGGGCCTAGATCACCATACCGAGGATCACTCCCGACCCCCTACAACACAAGGCCGGAACCATTCCTTATTGAACAGTCCCGAACAAGATAACCCCGCAGTTGGCGCGACCAACCGCTCAATAAGCCGAATAAAAAAGGACATCTAGGCAGGGGGAAATCTTGTCCTGCTTGCGCATGACCCACCTAACCTTGCTGCACCTCCCCTGTTTTAGCCATTCCCGGTTGATGAAGCTTGAGGCTACGATTACCTTTTGAGAGCACATCTCTTAGAATGCTCATCGCCCACCTGACGATGTTCTGAAAGCATTCAATCCATACAAGTTCATTCCGGGTTTGAACGAAACCGAAAGCATTATCTCGTTACACTCATTTTGGAAATCACCCTCAAAGTTAACGACGATAACCCTTGTACTCTAAATCTTCATCTTCACTTTAGATTCACGACCTATCGTTAATTTAAATCGATGTGGTTTTCGGATGTCCAAATATGGAAACCCGATCCCGGTCTCATCGAAATCCAAAACGTATCTTTTAAGGCTAAGTTGTCTATTTAGTCTTAACAGTTCAATTCAATATTATCAATATACACACAGATAGATAATTCACATCTCATAATAGATAATCACATTATCGTTATAAACAGATAGTCTATATCATCATCCAAACAGATATTAAATATTATCATATTTAAACCATGCATCCATATCACATAGATATTACTCATCTCATATATGAAATCACAATCAATCAATGAAATATCAATATCATCCATAAGCAATGATTTATGAATCACAATCTATAATTAATTTAAAATTAATTAAATTAATTTCTTCTATCCTTAATTAATTTAAAGTAAATTAAATTAATTACTCATTACATAAATCCTGCTCACACAACCATTAATTAATTATAAATCAAATTAATTAATCATTCTCTAATTACAATAAGTAATTTAATCTTTAATTAATTTCTCAAATGAATTATTCTAAATCATTCATAGTAATTAACATGTAATTTCTTCATTTGTTAATTAAATATAATTAATTACATTTATCATTAATTAATTACATTAATTAATCACCCCATTATTAATTATTCCTTGTTTAGACAATTCTTAATTACATCATTAATTATATAAATTAATGATCTCCAATTTATATTTAAATTAAATTACTTTATTTAAATTAATTACATTAAGTGACTAATCTTTAATTAAACACAATTATTAATCACCCTTGATTAATAACAAACCAGTAATTACTATCCTTAATTGCAAACTAAATGAATTAATTTTCCCATAATTAATTATCTCCACTAATTAATCCTTTGATTGATTACAAAAGTAATTACCCAAATTACTTCATTTGCAAATCATCTTGTATTGTTTACATCAAGTAATTATCATCTAATTACTTTCCTTAAGTAATTATGCTCCATTAATTACACTAAGTAATTTTACTTTCAATTAATCAAATGACTATCTTAAATTAATTAAACTAAATTAATTAACTTAATTTAATCGTATCAATAGTTACTTATGTATTCTAATTAATCATCTTTGATTTAAATAACTTTTGCTACATTCCAATAGTTTCCTTTAATTTATTTACAGAGATTAATCTTTGAATAAATACATAGATTAACTATTTATAATTTATTCCATTCATTCTTAATTTATTACATTGTATTTACCTTATTGATTTATTATTCCCAAATTAATCAATTTCTAATTTCTTCACTAATTATAACAATTAATGATCTCTAATTACATTTTCCATTTAAATTAAATCAAATTGTTAATCACCCTTGATTAACCCATTCAGTAATTAACTATTCTTAATTTCTTTAGCAAATAAATTAATTACTCTATAATTAATTATCTCCAATCAATCCCATGATTGATTTCATAAAGTAATTATACTCAATTTACTTTCTTTATTTAATCATCCTTAGTTAATTACATCCAGTAATTTTCATTTATTACTTCCCTAAGTAATTATACTTCACATCATCAAATGTTTGTTTAATTAATTAAACTTAATTAATTAACTTAAACAATTCATATTAAACTTCATTAATTACAATGAGTAATTAATTCCTTAATTACTTAATTATTTTATTTCATTTCACACTATTTAATTAATCAAGTTATTTAATTTAATTAACTATTCCTTAATCATTAATTAATAACTTTATTTATTAATTAAAACTTAATTATCCATTTATTAATTACTAATTACTTAGTTAATTATTAATTAATTATTAATTAAATTACTTAATTAATTTACTATTAACCATTCATTAACTAAAGTAGTTAATTTCAATTTATTTATTACTTAATCATCAATTAGTCCATCACTAATTACAATTAAAAGTAACCATTCTTAATTATTTTCAAAAAAACAATCAACTAATATTGATTATTCATCTTAATTAACGTTTAAAGTCTTCTTAAAATTGAAAGTAAATATATTACTAATTACATCATTATTTGTTAATTGACTTTATTTATTACTTAATTAAAACATTAACAAGGTTTTAAAACATGGATAAACCTTGACTAAGGTAATTAGTTAATTAAAATAATTAATTACGAGTTAAACCGTTGTTAAATCTTAATTAGGATAATTAAAACTTGAATTAAGTTCTAACTTAAATTTTTAAACATTTATTCAGTTTCTGTGATAATTTGTTGGAAACATTTTTTCACTAATCAACCTTTATTTAACCTTCTCACTTCAGCTAGCAAAGAACCCGAGACCCTCCTGATAACGCTCGAGTGCTACTTCGAGTAGCTCGTCCAGTTCACCCGAGTCACAACCCGGGTATGCAAACTTCTTCCTCTTCTTCTTCTTTTTTTTATTTTGTTACCAGTAAGTTTAAGTTTAAAACTTAAGTTGATAGTATCAGGTTCATACTTACGCATTCGATCAGCAACCAACCTCACCACTCGAGCACGACTCGATAAGAAAACCCTCAACGACACTGATACCCATCACCTCCACGCCGTACACGTGCACGGCGACACCCTCCAGCTCCGGCGAACACCAAAGTCGTAGGCATATCACAAATCTTTTAAGGGTTCGAAATCCAAACCCAATTCGACTTCAAAAATTCAAAATCAAAATTCAGCAGTTCGACCCAAAAAATGCAAGCACCACCACTGACAAATACATCTCGCCACCGCCGCACACGCCACCGAGGTCGCCAAAACTTCAGCCACACTACGACAACCCAACTAGCTTCCATTTCCTAAAACCTTACTACACTCGATCAATTGTGTAAACCGTGGCGATCGATCTTATCAAGCCTAGTTAAACTAGGGTTCCAAACTTCAAACAACTACCACCACCTCCATACTGAAAAGCACCATCATCAAACAATTTTCCTATCATCTACGCTTACTCCAATAGCATCCCTTAAATTTCCGATCTCCCCCAATCATTTGGATGATCAGAGGCAACTAAAATGTATAATTCAGGCATCACTGAACTACTCTCAGTTTCTAACACCAGAAATCGTTATTTTGGTTTTAAAAATCAAGATTTTGTTTAAGAATTTATTTCCTAAACCTGAACCATTAAATCATGATGTTTAGATTTTAACTTAGTTTAGACTTTCCTGTCAGATTTTGTTCCTGATAAAATTTAACTTTATTTAAAACTTGAATAATGATTTTAAAACAAATCCTATAATTAAACAAACAGCTTTGTTAGTAACTTATGTGTTAATCAAGACTAAATCAAGAGGTTAAGGATCTAAATCAACTTTTACCTGGGAATTTAAGTGCAGAGGAAACACATGCATAAACATCCAGACATCATATATATATATATATATATATATATATATATATATATATATATATATACAGGAAGATATGTATCTAGGTGAAGCATACCCATTCCAGATTCTTATCAAACAACTAATTTACATATTTAATTTTTTTTTATAAAAAAAAAATGTTACTCATAGCAAATGAAGAACAGAGCAGGTTTATGATGAAAACAGTTTTGAATTTGCAGGCTTGAAATATGCAGAAATTTTCATCTCACAAACACCCAGAGAAATGAATATATAAATATCCACACAATATATTTAAGCATTCAAATATTAGCATGCAACAAGTTTAAAAACTTAAGTTATTTAAAAGAGTTACTCACCTGCAAAATTTTGAAATAGAGAATAGAGCACCCAAATTGAAAAGCCTATGATACTTTAAAACTTGAGTGTTTGAATGCTTTGAAACTTGAAAGTTTTGCACTGAAAATCCTTTTTACTTCGAAGCCAATAGTTGTTCTTGAGGAGATGCTTGATTTCCAGGTTGAAGATAAACATAACAGGCTTTGTTTTACAGGTTATCTTAGTTAAACTTTTGAAAGAAAAGTTGCAGACCTTAATTCATTTTTGTTCTGCAATGTTTTTTTTGAAACGAACTAGAATAAGTAGAGATGTATATATAGAAATATAAGTTTTGGTATAGGGTAGGTGTTATCTGGGTTTGTATATTTTCCTGGTACCCTGTTTATTCTTGTTTTATCAGGCAAGATTTTCTTTATGGAGGCTGAGTTGCCTTATGAGATTTTTGAATAGACTTAAGTTATGCTAGTACTGGTTACATTAAATGCAAGTGCTTCCCTTCATGCCTACATCCTTATCTTATTCGTATATGTTGATATTTCTTTTTCCTTTCATACTTATCCTGCAGACTTGCCTGAATATGCTTTCATACCTATCCTATTTTTGCTTTGCATCTATTAACAGGCTACACATTATTATTTTTCACTTGCCTAGCTTGCTTAATATTCTATGTACATATAAACTTTGTTTTATTAGGCAGATTTGTCGAGGCTGAAATGCTTAATAAGATTTCGAATTGACTTAAGTTTGTGCTGAGATGAAAGCATGTTAATGCTAATGTACTATATGTTTACTCTTTATCTAATCTGTCTTGTATATAGATTTTTATTATTACTTTGTTCTTACCTGGTTGCTCTTATCCCCTAAGTACATATATAAAGTTGTTTTAGTTACTAGTGTTGGTTTATTACTTAATTTATATTCATATAATTTCGTTTTAGTAATTGTTATAAATTTTTAACTTATGTATTTATTTTTATTGCTTATTTTTATTTCTCTTTTTTATTTCAAACTTAAACTATTAAACACTAAATTTACTTACTATTTATTTTTATACTTATGTTGATATCATACATTTAATTTACACTTAAGTTTAATATTTATAAAGTTTATTTTATTTTCAACATTGTTGAAAGATTTTATTTTAAATTTACAAATCATAGCTTTTAAAAGATAAAATCACACATTTAAATATTTATCAAAGGATATTCAAATTTATCATTAATAATGTTGTCAAATCAATTTAATTTTAATACAGATTATTAAATTGATATTGCCAAAAATTCCGGGATATCACAAATAAGATCGACGGAGCTAAAAAAGTCCGAATTTGGAAAAACGAAAAATGACGTCTTGCTCAGAAGATGATTTAGAATTTTTCTATATAAAAATATTCAAGTTTCGAAAACATTTTATTTTCAACAATTCTTAACTGACTAAATTAAAATAGAATTACACACGTAATAAACTTTCATATTTTCGGATGAAAATTTACCAGTTGCTATGCTAAAATAGACACATTTCAAATATTAAATTTTTATTTAACTTTTTTTATCATTTACAATCTTTCGAAATTCCAATTAAATATATTAATAAAACAAATAAAAATTATCGAAAATTTACGGGTCGTTACACTCTCCCCCCTCAAAACTTTTCGTCCCCGAAAGGAAGGAGGTAGGAGAATAGAAACAACCAGGAAGAAAATAGGTTGAAGTACAAAATAAAATAATTAATTTAAACCATATAAATAATTTAAATTAATTTATATTCAACAATTGACCTTTTTTTTAAACTCAAGGAATTTCACCACTTGGTTTATTTTCAATTTATCATTGTTTGTTACAAAATTTATTTCAAACAACAATTTATTTTATTAATATATTTATTATTCAACTAACCTAGTATTCTATTTATCACTATTAACCATTTTATAATTAAACTTAAAGTGTCTAACATTTTTATACGCACTCAAATTTTATCTATAAAGACAATTTATATTGTATATTATCTAATTATCTTAATTTAACAATTTCAAAGATCATAAATTTGAATAGCCATTTATTATAATCATACTTATTCGGCAAATTTAATTCTTTTTTATTCCAATTATTATTAAATTTATTCTACTTAATATATCTTATCACATATATATTAAGTATATTTACATTTATTATAACAACTCAAATTTATTTAAAAATTCATTTGATATCATTTTCTACTGTATAATCTTCAATTACGTAGTTAACTTTTGAAAATTTAGGTAAGTTATATATAATGCAATTGAGTGTTATCCAAATGAAATTTTATAATTCGCTTATTTCAAGTTAAGTATTTAGTCGAAACTTTTGGCTCCATTGAAAATCATCCTTAAATCAAAATTTTAAGAATTAATTTTTGATTAACTTCAAACCATTTTATAGATAAATAAATATATATACAAATAATATATCAAATCAAATTTAAAATTTTCAATATATATTACAAAACAAGTCATGTTAACAAATTCAAATCAATTTATTTTTCAAAACAAACCGTAGCAAAGCTACGGAATAGTCTCTCCACTTCGAAACTCGAAAATAAATGTCGATGATGCGGCCATCATCACCGAGATTATTTTCCGACGACAAAGAGAAGAGACTGATTTAAACATTTAAAATTCTTTGGAAATGATTTGTATTCGAAATTTCTTTATATAATATGCATTTTAAAGTTTAAACCCAAAGTTTGAAATCACTGGAGATTAAATTCTCAAATTCGTGATTTAAATTCATTTAAACTTCCAAATCAATTTATAAACTAAGTTTTCAGTTTAATTTATTTATATATGAGGCAAAAGCCAATGGTTTACAAGCCATATTTAAAATCCAATATTATTTATTAATAACCAATTCAATTTACTATCTAAGTTCAGAAAATTATACATATATAAAATATAATTATACAAAATTTATTAAATTTACCAATTTGAAACAATATTGTATCAGTTTGCTTTGTTCAAGTGTTTTGAAAATCTTATCGATAGCGTTGATCAGACAAATCGATCGAAAACCCAAATCAACATCAACTACTCAAACAACACAATATATATAAAACATTTTTATTATTAATTCACAAATACACTTTCTCGCTTGACGACACAGAAATGGATTTCGAAGTAAGGATAGAGATTCAAAGTTTGATAGACTCAAATCAAAGAGAATATTGATTCGAATATAGGTTCGAACCAAAAATAAAATGATTTAAATAACAAAATCGGGAGATGGATAAATTATATAAAACGCGGGCAACCTTAACCGGATCGACCGTGGCTTTAAGAATTAGATCAATGTAGAATTCCGAGGCAAATCTACATTCGATCTCAAGCGATAGAATTCAGGCATAGCGAGAGGTAGATAGCATCGAAAACCGACGATACAGAAATCTCTGGTAATTTAATGCCTATTATAAAGGAGTTTCGTCCCTTTGCCAATCATTCGAAGTTTGGCGAAACCGCCGATTTATTATAAGGGTCATTCGAAGTGGAGTTATGGGATGCTCCAGAATTGAAAGAAGATGAATAGTGAGGGACACGAATGGATTTTGGAACCGCAAGGAATATTCTAAAATTCAAAGGAATCGAATTAAGAAAGAGATTCAAACTCGAATGAGGGTGATTCTGTAAATACATTTACCCTATATGCTAAGTTTTGCCTAAAGCTACCAAAGCTCTGATACCACTATAACGACCCGCTATTTTGGACTATTCGCATCCACACATGTCGGACTTGAATAATTCAAAATACCGAATTATTAATTTAAATTTGCAAAACTCAGATATACAGTAAATAAATAATCACAGAATCACAGACACAGAGTAATAATATGCAACGGAAGCAAAAGATAGTAGTTCATGAAACTACTATATATATAATAGAGTAATATAAGGTACAATAGAAGTCTTGAATACAATAGTCAAATACAATATCAGAATACATCACTGGAATCAACTGAATATCTGGAAGCTGGATAGATAGTTGGATGTCCAAGCGAAGCTCTAACTCCAAAGTTGAGTCTCGAATACTGATACACTCAGTCTGACCCGAGCGTAAAGCAAAACACAAAACACTCGAGTCAGGATTAACATTCTTATATCAATAAATCCAACTCAAGTGAAATAGCAATTGAAATACAAGTAACTCAAAGGACGTTGGAATAACCATCCTCTAAGGATCTATTAACATTTATATGTACGCTAAGTAGATAATGTCTATCAGTAATATAAAGAATCAAAATAGTGTTAAGGCGTTACCATTAGACCCCATAACACATTTTATATAAGCGTTGTAGTCTATACAGCACTGTAAACTCCACCGTAAACTAGTAGGATATCAAGGAGTACTCCATAGTTATAACATAAAACAAATTCGTAGTGGTCGCGTATATAGGGATACAAGTATGACAACGCACATGAGGCAATACCCAAGGTAGTGAAACTACCGTTTTCCTGATTCGGACTGGTGAGAACGCATCGCCGCTATGATCGAAACACCGCGAAACAACACTCCCAAAATTACGAGGGTGCACCAATCAATAACAAGTAATGAGTATTTACGAAGAAGTGTGCTCGCTCGTGGTGGCTAACCCCATTTGGCCCGGCACGACTCTTGTTTTAGTCATTTCAAATTTGACACAAGTGTCAAGGCTATCCATTATCGTTCTCTTTCTTCAGTCATCACGTACATCATTCCAACTACTTCATTTTGGATCACACTCCACGTATAGTTATTAAAGTGGTTTACGGTTTAGATAGAGAGTATGTCCATAACCGATTCCGGTCTCCTTTATAACTTTCGTAATTTATTACACCGATTGGTCGTTTATTATATTTCAAAATCAAATCAAATTCAATTTCAATTAGAATTTGTAAACCAACATTTCATTTGTCTATCTAAATCAAATTCCATAATTTACGTTTCAACTTTCCAAATTACCATTTCAAATTCATATAACAATTCCAAACTTTATTTAAACAATTCAAATATTGATTCAAGTTCGTATATAAGTTTCAATCCGAAATCATTTAAATTAATTAAATTTAACATTCAAATAAATTTAAATTCATTTATCGATTTCATTCAATATTCGTAAAGTTACTTTATCATTCAAAACAATTTCTATTTAATTTTCAATTCATTAAATCAATTACTTAAGCTCAACTCCATTATATCACTACTTACAAATTGAATTAAATTAGATTCGTCAAATCGACTTCTTTAAATTCCAAGTCTTACATTAATTCCAATAAATCACATTTATACCTTGTTAAAGGAATCCAATTTCACTTATTTATTTACTTACATAAATAATTTTCCAAAACTTAATTAATAAAGAAACTCAATTTCATTTATTAATGAAGTTCAATTTTACTTATTCATAAGTTCATTTTCTATTATCGAAGAATTCAAATTTTATTTAATTATCAAATAATTCAATCTTATTTAATTATTAAAAATTTCAAACCTAATTATTAAATAATTTCAAAACTTAATTATTAAATAATTGCAAAACTAATTCAATCATTTCTTAAATTAAACAATGTTCTTTCATCAATTACTTTGTTAATATTTTGTTTCAGATTATTAAATATTAACCTTTAAATTTCACTAGAATTCAAATTTCAACTTCATTTAAAACCCTTATTATTTTATTCAAATAAAATCTTTATTTTTATTTTTGAATCAAATTATTGACCAATCGGGTTTTATTTCATTCTCTATTCTAAGTCAAGTTCATTTGGGTATTTATCATTTCAACTCGATTCCATTTCAGTTTAGAAATCAAAGCATAGCAAAGGGAACTTGCAGTGTGATAACTGGGATGGTGTCGAAGTAAATAAACAAGCAACAGCAACGATCGATAACAATCCAATAATTTATTTAAATAATCCTAAAATAATCGTATTAATTCACATTATTGTTTGTGCAAATTAATATAATTATTTCCAGAATCTACTATCATTTCATGTAAATTAAAGATTATTACACTAACATCCATACGGTTCTTCACTTGATATCTATTATTCAATTTCGTACTAAATCAATCTATACAACATACATTCAATGATTCAAGGTGTAATTAACCAATTTCTACGTGTCATTTAATTTACATCTAAAGGGGTCATATTATACCAATTTAACTAGTCAAATTCATCACATATATCAATTTAAATTATTAACTATCCTATATCAAGTTCAACTGCATATTATTTATCACCTTAAAATTAACAATCTAACGTCCAATGTAAACATCAAACAATCAATCAATTATCAACCAAACTGGATTATTATCGTATAAATAACAGATAGTGGTGTCAGATGTCACAGGTGAATTGATACAGGTAATAACATATATAACAGTGTAAATAACTAACAACAGCATATTCCAATTTGTCGTTTCAATTGAAATCAAATTTAATAAATAAAAGAATATTAATCGTGAGTGATTGCTCACCTTTCGAGGCTAGAGAAAACAGACAGTGAAATGAGTTACAGATCCAAACGCGAATTTCGAAGCAAAGCACAAGAGACTTGAGTTCGATGAACAAGCTGATAATTTGGAAGAGACGAATTCAAATCAGAAATGGATCGATAAAGATAATTTATATAAGTGAACTTATTTATATATAACTATATATATATATATATATATAAAGTCATATTCTACATTCAATATATATTAGATTAAATATACATATGCATTTCAAACTCTATTGTTTCAAATTAAAACACATATATCTCCATTCAAAATTCAATGTTATCATTTCGTATAAAAAATAAATACTCAAGCCTGGACATATATGTTACCACAATCTTTATATATTACATATAAGGTAATATTAAAAAATTAATGTAATTTCGAAACAAGGTTTAATGCAACATTATTTATTTAAACATAATATAAGTTATTTCAAAACCAAACAGGAACGAAATCTAGTTCAAACTAATAACCAAAATATATTGCATTCTAAGCCAAAATGGAAAATCAATATCTTACAGAAATATATATATATATATATATATATATATATATATATATATATATATATATATATAGCAAAACAATACTTTCGATAACTAATGTAAAATAAAATTGTATATAGCTAAACAATATATTTTATAATAAAACAGATATATATATATAACCATCACGCGTATAAACATATAACACAAACTGTAATTAAGTAAAGTATAAAACAAAAATGAGCCCAAAAATCAGCATATACGATCCAAAAATATGGACTAGCTTATAAAGCAACAGCTTAAGATAATAATAAAACACCAGAGAAGCAAACAGATGCTGTTAACTCTCATTCACATAAAATAAAAACTTAATTCATTAACGTATAAATATACCTCTCATCATGAACTTATTTAAATATGCACTGTCGAGCTATACAACTGACACTTATATAAAAATTTATAAGCTATTATATACGTATACAAAACAATATGTAAAACATACAAAATTTTAAAAATCGTCGTATATAGCTTACATATGCATATAACACACATATATTAACCTGTAATAGGCAACAACTCAGTACTATTTATTAACCTAAAAGTATACCTGCTTCATTCACAACATAAGTCGAAGAAAAAATGGTGAAGGAGCAGCCGATTTGAGGCGCGAGAAGGTGCTGCACTCGGCTGAGCTAGAGAAGAGATGCTGAGATCTGGGTGGAGATGAAAGGCCGACACGCATAAGAATATAAGTTGGGAAGCACGGCCTAGCAATGAGTGATGGAAACTGGAGGCGGGTGCGTTCGGCAGGAGGAAGAGGTGGCCGTGACTTAGGCAAGCAGTCGCGTTGCATGCATGGGTGATGCTGCTGCTGGAGTTCTCAGCCACACAAGCAAGATGGTGGGTTGGAGAGGGAATGCCTCGAGCTTGGTTTGGCTACTCGCATGGGGACGGTCGGAGGTGGAGTGGGGTGTCGGCCGGAGAGGGTTTGGGTTGTAGTGATGGTTCGATTGCAGAAAACAAAAAAAAGAAGAGAGAAAAATGGTGGAGGCTTGAATTTGTGAAGTGGCAGAGAAGACGTGGAGGAAAGGAAGAGAATGAAGGCTAGGTTGTTCATGTGGTTCGGCGGAGGGGAAGAGGGGTGGAGTGCGCGTGCGTTTTACTGATTTTTTTTTTCTTTTCATTTTTACAGAAGAAGAATAAAGAAGAAGAGAAAGATGAAGGAGGAGGAAGTATATACTGGATGAGTTTGTAAGAAAATGAAACAGTACTATTTCATATTAACTTTATAAATTTTAAACTAAAATAAATTTGCTTTGTAACCCGAAACGTCTCTCCCCTTTCCCAATGCTAACCCCTAGCTTCCAACTACCCCATTATTTACACCGGGTGAGATTATATATATTTTTTATTTCAAGTGAATACGGGCTAGAGATTTTGGGCTGAGAATGGTTTAACCGGTCCGTCCGGAACGGTTAAATTAACACGACTATTTTTACACCGGACTCTGATTTGCACGAATGAATATACCGTTTTGATCAGCGCGACGAGGCGCTTCCAACGGTACATAGATAATCGTGGTACGATTTAATTATAAAAATTAGAATTTTTATACTAGCGAAAAATGCAGAAAAAACATAGAAAAATAAGATCGACGGAGCTAAAGAAGTCCGAATTTGAAAAAACGAAAAATGACGCCTTTCTCAGAAGATGATTTAGAATTTTTCTACATAAAAATATTCAGGTTTCGAAAACATTTTATTTTCAACAATTCTTAACTGATTAAATTGAAATAAAATTACACACGTAATAAACTTTCATATTTTCGGATGAAAGTTTACCAGTTGCTATGCTAAAATAGACGCATTTCAAGTATTAAATTTTTATTTAAATTTTTTATCGTTTACAATCTTTCGAAATTTCAATTAAATATATTCATAAAAAAATAAAAATTATCGAAAATTTATGGGTCGTTCTTTTAAATAAAGTATAACCAAAATTTAGTTTCGAAAGAGATGATTTGAATGGTTTCAAAAGGTAGTGCTTTCGACTTTAATGGGTTATGTCCCTTTTCTCTACTTAAAGGCATAGTCTAAAGGTTTTGACCGAAATGTTTTAAAGGGTTCCGAAGTTTTCAACTTCAAATGGTTTCTAAAAGTTTCCATATGTTTTAAATTGAACCCAAATGCATTCGAAAGGTTCGGAGTTAAAGCTTTCGAAAGGTTTTCGAAGAGGTTTCGAAGGGATGGTTCCCCAGAGGTTCAAAGGAGTCGGAAGGTTTTGTTTTCTGATGGTTTCGAAAGGAAAGGTTTTCTAATGGTTTTGAATGGTAATTGTGATGACCCGTCTTCCTTTCCCCAAAAAATGCATCATTATTAAGAACGAAAGGGATTAAAAAGAGAAAGATAGAGAAGAAAGAAAGAAACAATATCAGAATCTCAACAGTGGAACGAATAAATCATATTAATCACATAAAATAGTACATAGTATACAACATCTATCAGAGTTACACAGATTATACATCACATACAAGACAGTTATATACACCCGTCTAGTTATTACAACAAAAAATACAACTCAAACAAACGACTCAGAGAACACACAGCGGAACACTATATATATACAAACGCTGAAGCCTTCTGCTCCATTGCTCCTCCATAATTCATCAAAGAAAACCTGAATCCCATGGCTACTCATAAAAATTTGAGTACCCAAGAGTTTAAGAAAAACAGAAGATAAACTCCAGGTCAGACATGGGTCTGGTGTGAGTAATAGGTTAAAGTTGCTTAACTTTAAAAACCTATGAAAAGAAAAGGTATCACATAAGACTCCCCACACATAAAAACGGGTAAGTTTTTACCTTACGCTAACCAAAACATTTGATAGGAAATTCAATGATATTATAATAGGGTCTAGGGTTTTCAAATAAAATACAGAAATAGCTGGAATGCTTACATCTCACGTTCCAACATAGTTGGGCACAACTAAAATGTACGGCACATATTGGAGATTGGATTCCATAACATGGCAGGGCTACTGGGGTACCGCCCGCCATAGTACACGGGCTATATCACCGTTCCGAGGATTACTCCTAATCCCCTGCAACACAAAGCCGGAACCATCCCTTGCTGGATAGTCCCGAATAAGACAACCCCGCAGTTGTTTGCAACCAACTGCCCACACAGCCGAATAAAAAGAGACATCTAGACAGGGGTAAATCTCGTCTTAATTTGGTGCTAGCCACTTAGCCTTGCTGCACCTCCCCTATTTTAGCCATTCCCGGTTGATGAGGCTTGAGGCAATGGTTACCTTTAGAGAACACATCTCTTAGAATGCTCATCGTCCACCTGACGATATTCTGAAAGCATTTAATCCATACAAGTTCATTCCGGGTTCGAATGAAACCTAAGGCATTACCTCGTTACACTCATTTTGGAATCACCCGCAGAGTTAACGACGATAACCCTTGCACTGAATCTTCATCTTCACTTGAGATTGACGACCTATTGTTAATTTGGATTGATGTGGTTTTCGGATATCCAAATCTAGAAATCCGATTCCAGTCTCATCGAAATCCAAAACGCCATCTTTTAGGTCCAAGTTGTTTTAAAGTTAAAACAATTTGATACTATTATCTATATTTACACAGATAGATAATTCACAATATCACAAATAGATAATCCACATTATCATCACAAATAGATAATCCATATTATCATCACAATTCAACCAAAGCACCCAATAACACATATCAGCACATATCTCATCAAAGATTTCAAACAATTAAGGCATCCAATGTCAATCAGCCATCCTTAAGAGAAGATCTATTAATCTCATCATCTATAATTAATTTAAAATGAATTTAATTAATTACTTCATCTCTAATTAAGTTAAAATAAATTAAATTAATTACTTTCATCACATAAATCTTGCTTACTTAACCAGTAATTAATTGCAAATCAGTTAATTAATCATCCTTTCATTATCCATCTTAATTAATCACCCTTTATTAATTATCCTCTAATTACCTTAAGTAATTAGCCTTTAATTAATTTCACAAATTAATTACCCTCAACCATTTACAGTAATTAACTTTTAATTACTTCATTAATTAATTAACTATAATCAATTACATTAATCCTTTATTAATTAATTAATTACTTTACAATCAGTTATTATTGATTAATTATCTTAATTAATCAATCCTTAATTATATCATTAATTACATTAATTAATGATCCCTTAACGTCTTCTTAATTAATTATTAATCATATTTAATAATTAATCTTTAATTAATCTTTATTCATTAATCAATCTTGATTAATCCCATTGAGTAATTGATTACCTTTAATTAATTACATTACCTAATTAGTTTCAAATAAATTTATTAATTACTTATTAAATTAATTACACTAGGTAATTAATTATTATCAACTTCCACTAAGTAATTATCCTTCATATCAATTACACAAAGTAATTAAACCCAAAACTATTTTCAATCTTCAATTAATTACATCCTGTAATTACCATCACTCATTACTTCACCAATTAATTATACATTAAGTAATTATACTTAACCCATCCAATGATTATCTTAAATTAATTAAACTAATTAATTAACTTAAACTAATCACATTAATATAATTAATAACACTGAGCATTTAATTCCTCTAATTAGTTTCATTAAGTAATCATACTTAAACAATTCCACAAATGATTATCTTTAATTAATTAATCTAATTAATTATTAAAAATTAATCACATTAATTAATTATCTAATAATCCTTAGTTAATGATCTTCATTCACTATTATTAATTCCTAATTACTTTCGTTAAGTAATTATACTTAGATTAATCATTATTAATTACAAATTAATTAACCAATTAATTAATCTCTAATTATTTAATTAATTAAGTGCGTAACTGTAACTTAATTAATCTTTAATTACTTGATTAAATAATTTCTAATCGTTAATTTATAATCTAATCTTATCTAATTAATGATCCTTAATTAGAAATTAATCAACCCTTAATTAATTAACTTAAACTTTAACTAATTAATTTAAACCCCTAATTAATTAATTAATTAATCCAAATCATAATTAATTAAAATAATTAATTAATTAATTAATCCAAATCATAATTAATTAAAATAATTAATTATTCTTTAATTACCTTAATAATTTAATGAATCACAGATCATTAAATTTTAATTATGTTTTAAGATAAAGACATTATTCTTATTAATGACTTAATTATCATTTACAAATACATTTAAAAACATTTTACTTTTAAATTTACTTTTAAATTTCATTTCAAATTAAAGACTCAAAATAAATACAAATTTAACTTTAACAAAGTTTAAAAACAATTTAGAAACCTTTTTAAATCACAAGTTAAGAAACACTTATCTTATAAAAGAAATTTAAAAGAGTTTTAAACCAAATTCATTTTAAATTCAAATCATTTTATAAAATATACTTTAACATTTAAAGTTGTTTTAAACATTTCTAATTTGATAAAAGTTTATTTATCTTAAAACTAGGATATAAATTAAATTTGAATTCAGATTTAAAACTTTGTTTAAATCTTTGTTTTACAATTTAAAATTCATTTTAAACTTTAAACGCCGACAGGTTTTTTTTAAAACCCGTAACAAGAAATTTTCCCGAGCCTAAACACATAAAACTTTGAGCCAAATCCAAAAATCTTCGATCAACTCACGAATACGACTCGAGTAAAAACCCGAGTAATCATTCTTCTTCCATTCCAGACTTCACCCTGAACAACATATGCACCGTGCATATGCACTGACCAACCACCCATCTCTGATCATCCCCGATGATCCTTACAATTCGATGATCATTTCACACCCTAACCCGACCATTAGATCATCAGTACAATCTCGAAATCAAATTCAAGCAGTCAAACCCAAATCTGGAACCAAATAAAACCTGGAACAAACGCAAACTCCATTCTTCGGCCACCGGAGTGCTTACACTTTTGGTCACACAATCGCCATCATCCAAACTTCAAATCCCCAAAGTTCCAATGAACTCGATGCAATAGAGGAGCCAAGGCAAACCATAAACTTGACCATGCCTAAATTAGGGTTACAGATTTCATTGATTAACCACAGTCGCCACTGTGCTTTGATCATCTTCCTGATATTTTTGTCGAACTCCTAGATCATTCCTCTACCATCAGTGAAGACCACAGCCACTTCGATCACCAAAGACCACCAAAAATCCTTTTTCTAATCAAACTAGAAATGCATTCTCAATTCATTACTAAAATTTGTGATTTTTCTTTTTAAAATCAAGTTTTAGGATAAAAATTCAGTTTACATTCCTAAATTGCTAAATTAAGATATTTAAACTTTTCACAATTCTAAGCTTTCCTGTTCATTTTTATTTCCAGAGCAATTCCAAACTTATTTTGACTTAAATAAATTTTTAAACTTTAATTTATGATAAACAAACAATTTTTGTTTAAAGCCTAAGTCCAATCAGCAAGTAGATCAACAGATAATGATTTTAAATCAAAAACTTGAATTTTAGAACTGGAACAGAGTTGTCACAGTTGTTTACAACAGGCGTGCACACATATACATTCATATATACATAACAGATTTGCACTTATATATACACATAATACATATTCATTCTAGAAAACTAGCATGCAACCAAACTATTCAAATACTTAAGCTTTTTAAAAGAAAGTTACTCACCTGTGAAATATGAAACAGAGGGCAATTTTAGATTTTGAAAACTTGAATTATTTTAAAACTGGAAACTTGCATTGCCATTTCTTTTTCAAACTTTAAACTTGAATGCTTCTTGATTAATAAACTGCCTGCATGCTGAAGTATGAGTTTGTTGTTGAACTTGATTACAAACCGAATTGTATTTCCTTGCTTTTCAAAACAGAATTGAAGAAATGCAGGCTTTTGGTTTGCAGGCCTTTGAATTTTATTTTAGAGGTGATGTTACAGGCTTTGTTGATTTTCTAGTTTATGGAGGGATGTTTGCATATTTGTTTTTGATCTTTGAAAATGAGATTACAAGTTTGTTGAATTTTTTAGAGGAATTTTGAAAATGAACAGGTTTTGATTCATCTCAGGTTTCTGGTTTGCAAATTTACTGACCTTGATCTTAGAAAATGGTTTGCAGTTTGATTTCTGGTTTAAAGATGATTTCAGATTTTGTTTGAGAAATGGTTTAAGTTTTTTTTGGCTTTTGAATTAAGAAGATAGAAAAGGTATGAAGAGAAAAAGGCTTATGTTTTTATAAGTAAATTTTGAGATTTAAATAAAAATAAAAGGAAAATCAACAATAATATGACACTTGTATTAAATTTCACCATTTGTCATCTTAAGTTGATTATTAATTTACACTTGTTATATGAAGCCTTAATATACTAACACTAGTCCATTAAGTATTTTTTTTATTTTAAATGTTAATAAAAACTTTTAACTTAATTTATTAATTTACAAATACTTATTTATATATATAGATAACTTTAAAGAAATAAAATCAATTATATTTATAAATAAAACCTTATATAAATATCTATAAAATCCAAATATTTTTAAAATGTCTATCTTTTGAATTTCAAAACTTTAAATTCAAATTCAAATTAAATTTTAAAAATCCAAGTTAAAGTCAACTTATTCAATTTGAAATAACAATCCCATTTTCTTATAGAAATCTTTTTATATTTATATATAAAAATAATACATTATTAATATTGTCTAAAAGTAACAAATTTGTAAATTTTAAATACTTTATAAAAGAGATTATAAATTACTTCTATTACTAAATGAATAAGTGTTTGTGAATTTTATATACAAATCATATTTATCAAGCAATATTAAAAAATAAAATAAATCTTTTTATTACTCTTATTTAAATTTAAAATTAAGCTTGGAATTATATTTCAAACAATTAACAATTACCTTAAATAATTTGAAACAATATTGTTATTTATTTAAATAGCTTTAAAAAGTTTTATATTAAGTTAAACAGAATTTCCAAATTGCCAAATATATTTAGAATTTGAAAACAAGATTTTATTTATTAAATTTCAAACCAAAGATTTCTATTTACAATATATACATTATAAATAGAAAACATTTTATTACCTTTATCAATTCAAATATTTATTTAATTGCCAATTTAAATTAAAATTATAAAAGAAAATTATCAAATCAATTTAATTTTTAATACAGATTATTAAATTGATATTGCCCAAAATTTTGGATCATCACATTCTTCCCTCCTTAAAAGAATTTCGTCTTTGAAATTTAAAAGCAAAGATAATTTAATAACCCATCAAAGATTTAATTTTAAACCACAAGCATATATTATCAATCATATGCTAATGACCATAGTAACCAATTCATTCAATCAAACAAATCAAATGATCGTGACACAAATTAGGGTAGATCTCTTAACACTACCTAGAGTTTCTCAGGTATAAATACAAGAATACTCGCTCTACAGAATCAAAATAGTCTATACTACTAAGCTACAGGCTCCTACTCATCTATATCTACAAACTGAACAGGATATTAGACCATAGTCAAATCCTGCTCAACTACCAAATCTTCCTGAACTATTGGTTCCAAAACCAAAAATAGATTATACACGTACTCCCTCAGAGATACGTGAAACACTATGAATCCCAGTCTTCCAAACTGGCCATTCAATTCTTTAGACCACACTCTAATTCTAATAAGATCTTAAAAAGATCCAAAATACCTCGGAGCTAGCTTCCTAGTCCTACCAAATCTTATAGCTCCTTTGATCGGAGAAAAATTATCCAAAATCAAATCTCCGACTTCGAAATCAAAATTCCTCCGTCTCTTATCCACAATACTATTCTGACAATTCTGACTGCCTACATCCTTACTGATCAGCTTAACCTTCGCTGATGCCTTTCGAAACAAATTGGACCAAAAACAACCCAACAGAATGATCCTCTCAAGATCAATCAAAATCAAGATCACCGACCCTATTATCACCAATAGACTACTAACTTCTCTTATCCGAAAAAGACAAAACAGGAGCACTCGCCAATCTCGCCATCAGATCCTGAAAACTTTCACTCTAGAACTACTGCTACCTCGCTTCCGCTGCACAACTATGATCTGTAGTAGATGAGAACGCTGATGATGAACACGAGCACAAACTTGTCCGGCACATCTCGGATGACACGGTTCAACAGATCCATAAAAAGAAAACTCAGAAGTACTACGATATTCTGAGCTGCTTCACCAAATCCTCTCTCTAGGAGCCATCCTTCTTCTAGCTGAACCACCAGTTGCTCTCCTGGAATCCTGGTCGATACGTAAACTCAACCTCCAAATGCTATGGTCGACCACTGACCTCTTGAAGACATCCGAAAAATCTATGACAACCCAAGAGAACACTCAACCATTGCAAGATACTTTTGCGATCAACCCAAACTAATTCCAAAGATAATGTTCTCTCTTTACCAATCAGAACAGTTTATGATAGACTAACCAATCCATCGAAGAAATGGATCCACTCAGCTGCTTCTGAATTCCATCTCTAGAAAACTGCTAGCCAGATGACCTTCTTGACGGCACACAGAACACTCCGAGCTGCAATGCTGCCTCCGATGCCAAAGATTTCCTTATCCAGAAACTCCTTGAGAAACTCTGGCCTCAAAGCCAAAGACAAATATCCTACTGAGCCTAGCCTCATCACCGATGTAGACGCATTTCCTTAAACTTGCTCCAAAAGAAACATCTTCGAGAACATCCATAGTCACTGCGTCTCATCACATAGCTACTACTTCCTGAGGTTGCCAAGATACCATCACTCGCTTCTGCTCAACCGACAGATCCAAACTCTACCCAACCAACTTGCACTTCAAAGATAAACTCCGAACCTTTAAAAGGTTTCCTTCAGATATCGATGAAATCCCTACACCACTGCAAAGCTCGCTCGATACGGTATTAGGTCTACAGTCTCGACAGATACACTTCCAACCTCAAAACTTGGACTCCATCCATTGGTATTCGTGTTACACGCACCACTACTCTTCCTACCCCTAGAACTTATGTTGAAAAACCCTAACAAGTAACCCAACAAAAAGGTAGAAATAAACACACACACACACATATGTAAATACAAGTACACTTTCTCAAGAAAGAAAACACTCCAAAGCCTAGGTATTCACTCAACCTAGTGCTCTGATACCAAATGTCACGACCCGCCTTCCTCTCCCCAGAAAGACGCATCATTATTAAAAAAAAAAGGGATAGAAAAGAGAAAGATAGTGAAGAAAGAAAGAAACAACATCAGAATCTCAACAGCGAAATGAATAAATTATACTAATCACATAAAATAGTACATAGTATACAACATCTATCAGAGTTACACAGATTATACTTAACATACCAAACAGTTATAAACACCCGTCTAGTTATTACAACACGAAATACAACTCAAACAAACGACTCAGAGAACACACAACGGAACACTATATATATACAAACGCTGAAGCCTCCTGCTCCATTGCTTCTCCAGAATTCATCAAAGCAAACTTGAATCCCTTGGCTACTCGTAAAAATTTGAGTACCCAAGAGTTTAACAAAAATAGAAGATAAACTCCGAGTCAGACATGGGTCTGGTGTGAGTAACATGTTAAGGTTGCTTAACTTTAAAAACCTTTGAAAAGCAAAGGTATCATGTAAGACTCCCCACACATAAACACGGGTAAGTTTTACCATATGCTAACCAAAACATTTGATAGTAAATTCAGTGATATTATAATAGGGTCTAGGGTTTTCAAATTAAATACAAAAATAGCTGGAATGCTTTCATTTCACGTTCCAACATAGTTGGGCACAACTAAAACGTGCGGCACTTATTGGAGATTGGATTCCATACAATGGCAGGGCTACTAGGGTACCGTCCGTCACAGTACGTAGCCTAGATCACCGTAATGAGGATTACTCCCAATCCCCTGCAACATAAAGCCGAAACCATCCCTTACTGGATAGTCCCGAACAAGACAACCCCGCAGTTGTTTGCAATCAACTGCCCACATAGCCGAATAAAAAGTGACCTCTAGACAGGAGTAAATATCGTCCTACTTGGGTGCTACCCACTTAGCCTTGCTACACCTCCCTTTTTTTATCCATTCTCGGTTGATGAGGCTTGAGGCTGCGATTACCTTTAGAAGACACATCTCTTGGAATGCTCATCGTCCACCTGACGATGTTCTGAAAGCATTCAATCCATACAAGTTCGTTCCAAGTTCGAACGAAACCATAGGCATTATCTCGTTACGCTCATTTTGGAATCACCCTCAGAGTTAACCCTTGCACTTTGAATCTTCATCTTCACTTGAGATTGACGACCTATCGTTAATTTGGATCGATGTGGTTTTCGGATATCCAAATTTGGAAATCCGATCCTAGTCTCATCGAAATCCAAAGCGCCATCTTTTAGGTCCAAGTTGTTTTAAAGTTAAAACAATTCAATTCTATTATCTATATTCACACAGATAGATAATTCATAATATCAAAAATAGATAATCCACATTGTCATCACAAATAGATAATCCATATTATCATCACAATTCAACCAAAGAACCTAATATCACATATAAGCACATATCTCATCAGAGATATCAAACAATTAAGGTATCCAATGTCAACCAGCCATCCATAAGCAAAGATCTATTAATCTCATCATCTATAATTAATTTAAAATGAATTAAATTAATTAATTCATATCTAATTAATTTAAAATAAATTAAGTAATTACTTTCATCACATAATTCTTGCTTACTTAACCATTAATTAATTACAAATCAATTAATTAATCATCCTTTCATTATCCATCTTAATTAATCACCCTTTATTAATTATCCTCTAACCACTTTAAGTAATCAGCCTTCAATTAATTTCACAAATTAATTGCCCTCAACCATTTACTGTAATTAACCTTTAATTACTTCATTAATTAATTAATTAATTATAATGAATTACATTAATCCTTAATTAGTTACTTTACAATCACTTATTATTGATTAATTATCTTAATTAATCAATCCTTAATTACATCATTAATTACATTAATTAATGACCCATTAATTTCTTCTTAATTAATTATTAATAATATTTAACAATTAATCTTTAATTAATCTAATCATTAATCAATCTTGATTAATCCCATCTATTAATTAATTGCCTTTAATTAATTACATTACTTAATTAATTTCAGATAACTTTATTAATTACTTCTTAAATTAATTACACTAATTAATTAATTATTATCTACTTTCACTAAGTAATTATCCTTCATATCAATTACACAAAGTAATTAACCCAAAACTATTTTCAATCTTCAATTAATTACATCCTGTAATTACCATCACTCATTACTTCACTAAGTAATTATACATTAAGTAATTATACTTAACCCATTATCCTATTATTATTTTAAATTAATTAAACTAATTAATTAACTTAAACTAATCATATTAATATAATTAAATACACTGAGTAATTAATCCTCTAATTACTTTCATTAAGTAATCATACTTAAACAATTCCACAAATGATTATCTTTAATTAATTAATCTAATTAATTATTAAAAATCAATCACATTAATTAATTATCTAATAATCCTTAGTTAATGATCTTCATTAACTATTATTAATTTTTAATTACTTTTATTAAGTAATTATACTTATATTAATCATTATTAATTACAAAGTAATTAACCAATTAATTAATCTCTAATTATTTAATTAATTAAGTGCTTAACTGTAACTTAATTAATCTTTAATTACTTGATTAATTAATTTCTAATCATTAATTTACAATCTAATCTTATCTAGTTAATGATCCTTAATTACAAATTAATTAACCCTTAATTAATTCACTTAAACTTTAATTAATTAATTTAAAACCTTAATTACTTAATTAATTAATCTAAATCATTAACTAAATTAAATTAATTAATTATTATTTAATTACCTTAATAATTTAATGAATCACAAATCATTAAATCTTAATTATCTTTTAAGATAAAGACATTATTCTTATTAATGACTTAATTATCATTTACAAATACATTTGAAAACATTTTACTTTCAAATTCACTTTTCAATTTCATTTCAAAATAAAGATTTAAAATAAATACAAATTTAACTTTAACAAAATTTAAAAACAATTTAAAAACCTTTTTAAATCACATGTTAAGAAACACTTATCTTATAAAAGAATTTTAAAAGAGTTTTAAACCAAATTCATTTCAAATTCAAATCATTTTATAAAATATACTTTAACATTTAAAGCTGTTTTAAACATTTTAAATTTGATAAAACTTTATTTATCTTAAAACTAGGATATAAATTAAATTTGAATTCAGATTTAAAACTTTATTTAAATCTTTGCTTTACATTTTAAAATTCATTTTAAACTTTAAACACTGACAGGTTTTTTTTAAGAAAAAACCTATGATAAGAAATTTTCCCGAGCCTAACCACACAAAACATCGAGCCAAATCCAAAAATCTTCGATCAACTCATGAATACGACTCGAGTAAAAACTCGAGTAATCATTCTTCTTCCATTCCAGATTTCACCCTGAACCACATATGCATCGTGCACATGCACTGACCAACCACCCTTCTCCGATCATCCACGAGGATCCTTACAAGTCGACGATCATCTTCACACTCTAACCCGACCATCAGATCATTTGTACAATCACGATATCAAATTCGAGCGATCAAACCCAAATCTGAAGACAAATAAAACCTGGAACAAACGCAAACTCCATTCTCCAGCCACAGGAGTGCTTACACTTCCGGTCACACGATCGCCATCATCCAAACTTCACATCCCTAGAGTTCCTATGAACTCGATGCACTAGAGGAGCCGAGGCAAACCATAAACTTGACCACGCCTAAATTTGGGTTAAAGATTTCGTTGATTAACCACGGTTTCCACCGTGCTTTGATCATCTTCCAGATATTTTTGCCGATCATTGATCATTGATTAACCACAATTGCCACCGTGCTTTTGATCAAAGAAGACCACAACCATTCCGATCACTGAGATCGCCAGAGACCACCAAAAATCCTTTTTCTAATCAAACCAGAACTGCATTCTCAGTTGATTACTAAAATTTGTGATTTTTCTTTTAAAAATCAAGTTTTAGGATAAGAATTCAGTTTACATTCCTAAATTGCTAAATTAAGATATTTAAAATTTTCACAATTCTAAGCTTCCCTGTTCATTTTTATTTCCAGAGTAATTCCAAACTTATTTTAACTTAAATAAATTTTTAAGCTTTAATTTATGATAAACAAACAATTTCTATTTAAAGCCTAAGTCCAATCAGCAAGTAGATCAAGAGATAATGATTTTAAATCAAAAACTTGAATTTTAGAACTGGAACAGAGTTGTCATAGTTGTTTACAATAGGCGTGCACACATATACATTCATATATACATAACAGATTTGCACTTATATACACACACAATACATATTCATTCCAGAAAACTAGCATGCAACTAAACTATTCAAATACTTAAGCTTTTTAAAAGAAAGTTACTCACCTGTGAAATATGAAACAGAGGGCAATTTTAGATTATGAAAACTTGAATTGTTTTAAAACTGGAAACTTGCATTGCCATTTCTTTTGCAAACTTTAAACTTGAATGCTTCTTGATTAATAAACTGCCTGCATGCTGAAGTATGAGTTTGTTGCTGAACTTGATTACAAACCGAATTGTATTTCTTTGCTTTTCAAAACAGAATTAAAGAAATGCAGGCTTGTGGTTTGCAGGCCTTTGAATTTGATTTTGGAGGTGATGTTAAAGGCTTTGTTGATTTCCTGGTTTGTGGAGGGATGTTTGCAGATTTGTTTTTAATCTTTGAAAATGAGATTACAGGTTTGTTGAATTTTTGAGAGGATTTTTAAAAATGAACAGGTTTTGATTCATTTCAGGTTTCTGGTTTGCAAATTTACCGACTTTGATCTTAGAAAATGGTTTGCAGTTTGATTTCTGGTTTGAAGATGATTTCAGATTTTATTTGAGAAATGGTTTAAGTTTTTTTTCTTGGCTTTTGAATTAAGAAGATAGAAAAGGTATGAAGAGAAGAAGGCTTATGTTTTTATAAGTAAATTTTGAGATTTAAATAAAAATAAAAGAAAAATCAAAAATAATATAACACTTGTATAAAATTTCACCATTTGTCATCTTAAGTTGATTATTAATTTACACTTGTTATATGAAGCCTTAATATACTAACACTTGTCCATAAAGTATTTTATTTTTATTTTAAATGTTAATAAAAACTTTTAACTTAATTTATTAATTTACAAATACTTATATATATATATATATATATATATATATATATATAGGTAACCTTAAAGAAATAAAACCAATTATATTTATAAGTAAAAGCTTATACGAATATCTATAAAATCCAAATATTTTTAAAATGTCTATCTTCTGAATTTCAAAACTTTAAATTCAAATTCAAATTAAATTTTAAAAATCTAAATTAATGTTAACTTATTCAATTTGAAATAATAATCCCATTTTCTTATTGAAATCTTTTTATATTTATATATAAAAATAATACATTATTACTATTGTTTAAAAGTAGTAAATTTGTAAATTTTAAATAAGTTATAAAAGAGATTATAAATTACTTTTATTACTAAGTGGATAAATGTTTGTGAATTTCATTTACAAATCATATTTATCAAGCAATATTAAATAAATAAGACAAAGCTTTTTATTGCTCTAATTTAAATTTAAACTTAAGCTTGAAAATATGTTTTAAACAATTAACAATTACCTTAAATAATTTGAAACAATATAATTATTTATTTAAATAGCTTTAAAAAAATTTATATTAAATTAATCAGAATTTCCAAATTGCCAAATATATTTAGAATTTGAAAACAAGATTTAATTTATTAAATTTCAAACCAAAGATTTCTATATACAATATATACATTATAAATAGAAAATATTTTATTAGCTTTATCAATTCAAATATTTATTTTCTTTTAAAAGAATAAACATCCAATTTGAATTAAAATTATAAAAGAAAATTATCAAATCAATTTAATTTTTAATACAGATTATTAAATTGATATTGCCCAAAATTCTGGGTCATCACAGCAATGTTTAAAGGTTTTTAAAAGAAAGATGTCTAAGGTTTTTAAAGCTTTCGAAAGGAAGATTTCCAATGGTTTTGAAAGGGTTTTGAGAGTAGTTTCGAAAGGATGCTTTTGGCCTTTCAGCCTAGATAATAGAAAGGGTTTTACTTGGTTTTGAAGAGATACTTTTAATGGTTTTGAAAGAGGTACTGAAAACTTAAGTGTTTTTGTCAACTATGATTTGAGTAAAGTATATATATACATGCATATATATATATATATATATATATATAACATGAAAGGTGATTTTGAGTAAATCATGGAAGATTGTATATTTTCCTTGTTTGGGTTTGATTTAAAGGTCTTAAATCATTATGAAAAGGTTTTCAAGAAAAAATTTTAGGAAGATATCCTTAAGTAAAATGACTCAGATTATAGATACCAAATGGGACAGATATAGGGTCATGACCTATACATTAGTTATCAGCTCTAGCTAATTTAATCTAAAATTCCAGTGTGTAGGGCTTTGTCACAGGTAAGACTAAATCATGGATACACATAGAAAGAAATATACTTTTGCATACAGATAGGTTGTTGGTAAGCCTGCAAAACCATTAGGATCAGGTCACCCTTGAAGATGATAAGTTAAGGATAGACCAACCAGAAGAGAATTATTTAAAAAATAATTAAGGATAGATAGTCCAAAAGAAGAGAGATGTCTAATAGATGTTCGATAAATTTTGATGTTGTCTGGTAGGCCCGAGTCAGCCAAAGGTTAAAAGTTAGTGAAACTACCAAACTTTTGTGCATGAACATATAGTTCAATTTATTACCTTATATATTTATGCATGCTTACATAATGATGCTTTATAGATATTTTGACCAGTTTTAGCTGCAGGAAAAGAATTGCAAAAAGATATGTTTAAAAGAAATGCTAGTAAAGGAAAACCCGTTCCGCTAAGCGACGTAGTCTTACTTAACATAAATTAACAGAGATGAACATTATTATTGACACTAGGATTTAAGTCTGACTTGAAGGTTTTCTTTCCCCTTAAACTCTTGGATGCTTAAAACTGATTTGCATAGGTTGAGGGTTGAGGCTTTTAGGTTTTTGAGATTTGGCAAATAAGCTTTCGGAGACAAGCAGATAACTGATGGATAACTATTTTAGGAATTCAGATTATTCTGTTTATTGTTTTCCGCTGTGTATATTAAGAGATTTATGTCTATATTGCTTTGATCATACAAGCGGCATCGTCGTATGTCGTTCTTGGCATATTGTTGTATATTATATTTGATTATTGCCTAGGATAGGTTTGGGGATTTTGTAACTTGGATATGGTTCTATTTGGAATGCAATCACTATAATTATTGTTATTTTGAAATCCATGATTTTGTTCATATTCAAATGCTTCTGATATTATGGTACCATTAGCATTATCGCATTTTGTCATTGGAAATTAATACTATGGATGACTGCAGCATCTACAACGCTTAGCTTTTGGCCTCTAGATATAGGATGTTATAACTTGGTATCAGCGCGTAGGTTTATGAAAAAATTTAACTAAACAATTATTTTGAAAACATAATCCTAAAGAATTAGAGTAAGACTGGGGTATGGGATAACGCTATAGTAACGTACTTGTGTTTGCTATATATAAATATACGCTTTATCTTTAGTCTCATATCTTTGCTTAGGTTATCTTTCTGTATCTAATGAGGTTTGAATACAGATATGGATTATAAAAGAGCAAAATTTAACCTAAGAAGGGGAAGCACCATAGGGAATGCCAAACCTAATGCCAGGAGAATCCAAGGCCAGGCACAAGAAGGGAATGTAGGTGCTAGGGTCCCGCAGGTCGGAATGGAAGCTATGTTTCAGTTTTTCATGAATATGATGCAGCCAGGAGTTACAGCCGGAGTGTTGGGAGGAAATGCTGTATGTGTAGGGGTCTCGGAAGTTCCAACTGTCTAGGATTATGCTAACCGAGTGGAGATTATGTTAAGCTTGGAGGGAAGCCTTTTATTGGATCCGAGGATGTTATCGAGGTGGAAATGGGTTATTGCACCGCAAAAGGATTTTTGTAGACTTAAGGCTCAATGATGAGCAGAAAAGGAGGCTGGCATCTAGACAACTTCAGAGAGTTGCACTATTTTAGTGAAACAGTGTAATAGTGGCAGTAGATGAGGAAGAGATGACATGGGCAAAGTTTAAAAGGAGGTTCAAGGAGAAGTTCATGTCAGCTATGTCACAGTCAGCTCTGATTAGGAAGTTTGCTGAGCTAGAGCAGAGGGAGATGTCCAATTTGGAATATGCAAGAAGGTTTGAGAAGTTGGCTCGATATGGTTATACTGCTATTGATACTGTGATAAAGAGGAATGAGAAGTTCATCAAGGGGTTGAAGCCTGAGTTGGCTAGGGCTACTTTACCGTATATCAGTGATCCCTGTGATGCCGTTGTAGAGATGGCCATAAGGCAGGAGTAGATTCTTGATTCTTTAGAGAAGAATAAGGTTAAGAAGGTCCAGGTTGGGCAGGGCCAAAGGATGAAGTTTTTCCATAAGAAGGGTGCTCAGAAGAGTGGGGCATCCAAAAGGGGGGATTCTGAAATTGTGTGCTTCAAGTGCGACAAGAAGAGGCACTTTTCCAATGAGTGTCATTCTGGAAAGTCCAAGGAAGTGGTCAAGAAAATGAAATGTCAGGTGCTTCAACTATGACCGAATAGGTCACTATAAGAGCCAGTGCAAGGAGCCCGCTAAGGATGTAAAAGGCAAGGTGTATGCATTGGAGCCTGCTACTTCAAAGCCAACGGCTCAGGGGAAGGTAAATGTGGTTTTGGGAGGCACGCTTCAAATTTATGGTATGTCTGTTAGCATTATTTTATATGTAGATGTTTGATTGACAAGCTTAACCTTGAACCCACTTATTTAGTCACTTCCTTACTGGCTACAAACCTTATATGAGGGTATGCAACTCTAGGCTTGAGATGTGACAAGTTAGAGTTCAACCTGTTAGGTCATCTTTTTGCTTGCAATTTGCATGTGTTTGATTATATGGGGTTCAGAATTATGCTTGGTATGGATTGGTTAAGTGAATATGATGTTGGGATATGTTTCTAGGATAGGAAGATATCTCTTAGACACCCTGATTGTAGCGACAAGATTGTTTATATCGTAGAAGGTTCTAGTGGTGAGGTGTTTGTTTTGTTAGGTGCTATAGAATCAGATGATGAGTTGAGTCGATTTTTTGTGGTTAGATAATTCGCAGATGTTTTTGAGCCTGTAGTTGGATTGCTACCGAAGCGATCCATTGAGTTTTAGATAGATTTGGTTTCGGTAGCAGAACTAGTGAGCAGGTCGCCAAGCAGGATGACCCCTTAAGAAATAGCGGAGTCGAAAGTACAGTTGGATGATTTGGAAGGAAAGAGTTTTATCAGGCTGAGTAGTTCACCTTGGGGTGCAGCAGCAGTGTTTGCTAAGAAGTCGTACGGATCGCTGAAGCTATGTAGCGATTATCGTAAGTTGAATGAGAGGACGATAAACAATCAATATCCATTTCCTAGGATTGACGATTTGTTCGAGCAGTTGAGTGGAGCAAAGGTATTTTCCTAGTTGGATTTGGCAACAGGTTTTCATCAGCTCAGGGTAGCAAAGGATAGTATAACTTTGACGGCATTCAGAAGCAGATATGGGTCATATTAATGGTTAGTTATGCCGTTCGGACTGACGAATGCCCCATCTTTCATTGTAGATTTGATGAACCGAATATTTGGGGAGCACTTGGATAGTTTCGTATTGGTTTTTATTGATGATATCTTGATTTAATCTAAGGATGAGAAAGAGCATGAAGTTCAACTTAGAGTGGTGCTTGAGTCGTTGAGGCAACATCAATTGAAAGCGAAGTTTTCGAAGTGTCACTTCTGGAAGAAAGAGGTGAAGTTTTTTGGTCATGTAATCTCAGAGGAACGGTTATAGTGGATCCGACTGAGATCGAGGCGGTGAACAGTTGAAAAGACCCGAAACAACAACCGAGATAAAGATTTCCTTGGGTTGGTTGGCTATTATCCGAGATTCATTAAGGATTTTTCATGGATAGCAGCACCGATGATCAAGCTAACGAGGAAAGATGTGAAGTTTGCTTCGACCGATAAGTGTGAAGAAACATTCCAGAGTTCGGAACACTTATTGACCCATGCTCCTGTGTTGGTTGTTCCAGAGGGAATCAGAATTTGGTGGTTTATACCGATGCGTGTGGAACAGGGTTAGGAGCTGTATTGATGCAAAGAGGTAAATTGTTGGCCTGTGCTTATAGACAGCTTAGACCACATGAGGTCAGATGTCCGACGCATGATTTGGAATTAGCCGCAATAATTTCTCCTTTGAAGGTATTGGAGCGATATACATATCATAAGCCATTAGAGTATTTGTTCTCTCAAAAAGAGCTGAACTTGAGACAACAGAGATAGTCAGAGCTAATAGCCTCTTATGATTTTGGGATTGAGTACACGCCACGTAAAGGCAACGAGGTTGCAGATGCGCTTAGCAGGAAGCATCAAAATGCAGTGTTAGCGATGATTGCTGAGTGGAAAGACTTGGAAGTATTAATATATTGTAGAGTGCAGTAGAGATCCAAGGCTGGGTATAGTTGGGAAAATTTTTTACTATCTTGTTTGGAAGTTCGATAAGTGTTGATCGAACGGATTGCTTCTAAGTAGATGGAGGATCCAGTGTTAGCTAAATGGATCAGGAAGCTGAAGGAAGGAACCGAGAGTGATGACTTGAAAGATTTCATTCTTAATCAGAATGGATGGTAGGGAAAGAAAGAAAGACTAGGTGTTCCGAGTGTAGGAAACATAAGGAAGGAAGTCTTGGAAGAATGCTACCGTTTGAAGTCCATCATTCATCCATAAGGTACTAAGATGTATTAGAATATGAAGAGGAGTTTCTTCTAGGAAGGCATGAAGCGGGATATTGGCTTGTCTGTAAAGCATTTCTTGAATTATCAATAGGCAAAGGACGAACACCAGTAGCCAAGTGGTTTTCTTCAGCCTTTAGATATTCAAAAATGGAAGTGGGAGTCAATCACTCTGACTTTATTGACGGGTTTTCAAGGTCGAACAGTGGTAATGAAAGTATACGGGTCATAGTGGATAGATTAACCAAGAGCGCCAACTTCATACTAATTAGGTCAACCAAGACCGCACCTGTTTTAGCGAGATTGTTTTAAAAAATGTGGTTAGACCGCATGGAGTTCCTAGTAGTATAGTTAGTGATAGAGATTCTTTGTTCACTATAGAGTTTTGGAAGAGTGTGTAGGAAGTTTTAGGAGCCAAGCTTAAGATGAGTACCGCTTAACATCCGTAGACAGATGGGCAAACGAAAACGGTTAACAAGATCTTCGAAGATTTGTTACGAGCTTATGTTCTGGAATTCAGGGGATCATTGAAAGACCATCTGCATCTAGCTGAGTTTTCACATAACAAAAGTTATCAGACTAGTATTAGGATGGCACCTTTTGTCGCTTTCTATGGAAGGCCATGCAAATCTCCCATGTGTTGGTTGGAGACCGAGGATAGGTTGATTCTTGGTCTAGATCTGGTTAAAGAAGCTGCAAAAATGATTTATGCCGGGGCCAAGCAGAAAAGTTATGCAGATAGGAGAGGGAAAGATTTAGCGTTCTCGATTGGAGATCAGGTTTTCGTCAAAGTGTCACCGACGAAGGGTGTGGTTAGATTTGGGAAATCAGGGAAATTATCACCGAGATTCGTTGGACCATTTCCTACTCTTGAGAGGATCGGGAAACTCACATATAGAGTTGAGTTACCGAGCAGTTTGGCTGGTGACCATGATGCTTTTCATATTTTTCATCTCAAAAAGTGTGTCAAAAACTCGGAGGCTGCTACTTCACCGACTGTACTAGATGATTTAGTGGTAGAACCAAACTTGACCATAGTTAGAAAACCAGCTGGTATAGTTGTCAGAGATGAGAAGAGGCTTAGAACCAAGATGGTCAGATTAGTCAAAGTCCAGTCGAGTGACGATGACAGGGACTGTACTTGGGAGGTTGGGAGAAGGATTAGAGAAGCTTATCTTAATTTGTTTGATGGTATGTTTTAACTTTTTGTTTGATTTGTTGTGTGCCTTATCATAATTTCGAGGACGAAATTCTTTAAGGAGGGGAGTCTATAACACCCCAAAATTTTGATAACATTATTTAGGATATTTAATTAGTTAAATTAAATAAAATAATGTGTTGATTTGGAGATTGAAACTTGATTTTATTAAAAGGGTAGCTGTGCCATTAACCAATGGATTAAAAAGGGGTTAAAATGAATTAGAGGGGGGAAAATGGGAAAAATGTCATTCCTATGTGTATTACCCATAGCCATGTACTATAACACATGTTCATTTCGTTTTAAAAAATTTATAAAGCAAGGTCGGCCACCGTTAACAAGAAAGGGGAAAAAGATAGAAGATAAGCTAGGAAGAAGCTTAAGCAAATCAAATCTATTCATATCTCAATCTCTTTAATCACAAAGGCTAAGGTAAATAATGTTTACATCTCTATGTTGTTTTTTTAGGTTTTATGACGATTCCAAATTGTTTTGCAATATATTGCCATGTTTTTGAATGACGAAATGTAATATATACTTGTTGATGAATTATACATGTGCATATTGAATTTTATGATATGTTTTAAGGTAAAACCCTAGTAAATGACATCTTTATGCCTTGTGAATTTTTATGAAGATCGGAAAATATATTTTAGAGATGGATTTCAATTTTCAGAATTTTGAAATTAATGTGGATTTCATATGAATTTTCTAGTAAAGAAAATGATATTTTGAGTTAAAAAATATTTACCGGTGAATAATTAATTATTTGGGTCTGAAATTTTTATATGTTAGAAAGCATACATAATTTTATTTTCAGGAAGTTCTCCAAATTTTTCCTAAGAGTTTTGACAGGTATATAGAATTATTTAATGAATGGGACTTAAATGTTTATATATTTTAAAATGGAGAATGAGATTTTGTAAATAAATTGAAATTGTTATTTCTAAAAAATGGAAGCACTTTTAAAAAATTACTAAAGCAACCGATCAGATATGGACAAACAAGGCAGGTTAGGTACAAAAGCGATAGTTAAAAAGTACAAAGAAATGGGCTTTTCACTATTTAGTCTCCTTCGGTACGAGGTTCTGCCTCTATCCCTCCCCTTCCGGCACAGTCAAAACCAATGCACAAGGTATCAAGCAACTGGTACGCAGTGAATAGGGAGAGGGCGAAAGATATAGGGCGAAACCATGGGGTTCCGAAAGAGGTGAGCATTGCATTGATTTTAAGGAAAAATACACCTGCTTGCTTTCGACCAAGACATTTTCCATTTGTTTGGGCTTTGACCAAGTAAAATGGTTTAAAATGAAATGGTTTCGACTGGGTCGTTTCTTTGTTTTTATGTGAATGCTTTCGACTAAGTCGAAACACCTAGCTAATGCCTTTTTTACCTTTCGACCAAGATGGTTTCAAAGGGTTTGTTTTGTTTTAAAAAATATGCCCACCTCTCCAATGCTTTTGAAAGGAAGGTTTCGATACCATCATTTTATGACTTAGGAAATTGTTTCAAAATAGTTGCTTTCGACTCATATGATTTTAAGACTCTTTATCTTTTAAATGATGTATATCCCAAATTTGGTTTCGAATATGAATGAATGGTTTCAAAGGTAGTGCTTTCGAATTTTATGGGTTTATGTCCTCTTTCTCTACTTGTAGGCATAGTCCAATGGTTTTGACCGAAATTTTTTAAAGGGTTCTAAAGTAGTCAACTTCGAACGGTATTGGAAGGTTTGTACATATTTTAAATTGAACCCAAATGCTTTCGTAAGGTTTAGAGTTAAAGCTTTCGAAAGTTTTTAAACAAGTTTCAAACGGGTGGTTCCCCAGAGGTTTCAAAGGAATCAAAATTGTGTTTTGATGGTTTCGAATGATTTCGAAAGGAAAGGTTTTCCAATAGTTTCGAAAGGCAATGTTTAAAGGTTTTTAGAAGAAACATGTCTAAGGTTTTTAAAGCTTTTGAAAGGAAGATTTCCGATGGTTTCGAAAGGGTTTTGAAAGTATTTTGAAAAGAAGGTTTTAGCCTTTTAGCCTGGATAAAAGAAAGGCTTTTACTTGGTTTTGAAAGAGATACTTTCAATGGTTTCAAAAGGGTTACTTTCAAAAGTTAAATTTTCATCAACTCTAATTTGAGTAAAGTGTGTGTATATATATATAACATGGTAAGGTAATTTTGAGTAAAACGTAAGAGATTATATATTTCTTGTTTAGGTTTGATTTAGAGATCTTAAATCATTAGGAAAAGGTTTTTAAAGAAAGTTTTTGGAAGATATCCCTAAGTAAAATGACTTAGATATTAGATATTAGATGGGATTTACACATGATCGCAACTTGTACATTAGCTAATAGCTCCAGCAAATTTAGTCCAAAATTCCAATGTGCAGGCTTTGTCACATATAAGACTAAAATTATGGATATACACAGATAGGAATATATTTTCACATACAGATAGGTTATTAGTGAGCCTACAAACCATTAAGATCAGGTGACTGGGAGATGGTAAGGACAGACTGTCAGAGGAGAAATGTTTAACAAATAGTTAAGGACATATAGTCTAAAAGAAGAGATATGTCTAATAGATGTTAGATAAATTTTAATGTTGTCTGGTAGGCCCGTGTCAGCCGAAGGTTAAATGTTAGACAAACAAAACATTTGTGCATGAACATATAGTTCATGTTATTACCTGATATAGCATTATGTATGTTTACATAATGATGCTTTACAAATATTTTGACCAGTTTTGGTTGTAGGAAAAGAATTGCAAAAGGGTATGTTTAAAAGGGATGTTAGTGAGGGGAAACCCATTCCGCTAAGCGGCATGGTCTTAATTAATATAAATTAACAGAGATGAACAGTATTATCCACACTAAGCTTTAAGACCGACTCAAAGTTTTTGTTTCCCCTTAAACTCTCGGAGCTCAAAATTGATATGAGTAGGATGAGGGATGAGGTTTTCAGATTTTTTAGATTTTGGTGAATAAGCTTTCAGAGAAGATTAGGTGGCTGGCAGATAACTATTTTAGAAATTCAGATTATTCTGTTTATTGTTTTCCACAGTGTATATTAAGCCAGTTGTGTCTATATTTCTTTGATCATCCAAGTGGGTATCATCATATGTCGCTCATGGCATGTTGTAAATTATATTTGATCATTGCCTTCGATACATTTAGGATATTTTGGAACTTGGTTATGATTTTGTTTGAAATGTAATCACTATAATTATTGTTATATGGAAATCTATGATTTTTTTCATATTCAAGTGCTTTAAATGTTATGGATACCATTAGCATTGCCGTATTTTGTCACCAGAAGTTAATACTATGGATGACTGCAGCATCTGTTGTGCTTAGCTTTTGGCCTCTAGATATGGGATGTTACACTTTCCCAGTATGATAAATCAGGTTTAGGATTTTCCTCATATTTTATACTTCAATACTGAGGCTTTTCCTTTATTTTTGCATTACTCTTACTCCAATCTCTGTTGATGCGATTCACTAATTTGATTGCTTATGAGACCTGTCATAGATCTTAGATCTACCGATCTAAGATTTCCATTGGCATGCGGGCTCTACTATCGATAAAGCAACATTTGATAGAGTTATTGTGATGACCCGAATTTTAGGATATTTGAAATTGAAATATTTAATTGATTTTAAAATTTTGAAAGCAAGTTTAACTTGAATTTCAAATATCACTATTTATTTGGAAATTAAATTATTGAATTTAATTGTTGGAAGTTGGGTAAATGGTTGAATCTGAAATTTTAAACTTGTTAAAAATAATTTAAAAGCTTGTAAAATTTATATTGATTATACTGGAGATAGTAGAAAGGTTAAACTTGAAACAGGAAGTGTTTTATTAAGTTTTGAAAATATATTGTTTAAATCGATATTTAAAAATAGCCTTCTGAGGCACAGTCTCGGAATTCGATGAAACTAGTTCCATTGGATCCGTAATAGTGTATTATTATCGAATTTCAATCTTTGTAGCAGTTGGAGTTGTTGTGTGAGCATACGATATATAAACGCGTTAAAATCTATATCGGAAATCTAATATAATAACTGGGTTCAAAAAGCTATCTTCTCAATACGACCGAAATAGGACTCGAAACCTTTTCCATTGCGTTCGGAATAGGGGTTTAACATTATAAATGCCTAGCGGCACGACTTGATAGGAATTTGAAATTTTGAGTTACACTTATCAAGACAATTTGAATTTGAATTCAAATTAAAAATTTATATTCACATATAATATGCTGATTAGACACGTTTTTCCCCCTAGAACACGTGTCCCCTTTTTCCTCATTCTTTTTGAAACGTGTTAGTTATTTTTTTCCTGATACCAAGTGTAAAGCAAAGGGAATTAAAAGGAATTCATTCAAAATAATAATAATAATAATAAAAATATAACAAAACGAAGAACCTTTCTCCCATTCATCTGCAGTTCGAAATCAAAGGGCCGATGGTTTCGTTTCTCCTCCCAGTTCGAAACTGCCTTTCCCCTCAAATTTCATCTTTCCTTCCATGTCGAGATCGAATCAATTCTAGAGCAATTTGGAAAATTCAATATTTCTACAACCGAGACTTCCCTTCCTCTGTTAGAGTTATTTGAGCATGTGGATGCATGCTTGGATGCGATAGAATCACGTGCAGAGGGGATGTGCCGCTTTGCGACATGGATTTGGGTCTCGCGCGTTTTGTTGTAGCGTTTTCAAGGAGGCGAGCTACATTTGAGTTGAGGCGATGCTGTTGTCGCTGCGACGATGGGAAGGAGGGTACGATGGCAAGGCGATGGGCGGATGCTCGAGTCTATGGGTTTCTTGAAGCAATAGGGGTCGCGATGTGTTGTGCGATGTCGAACTCAAAGTTCGTGGTGTGGATTGTTGGAGTTCTCCTTGGTGAGTTGATCGGGGAGGCTAACTCGTCTTTTCGGCAGGGCGTCGTGTGTTAGTATCGAGCGGGCATATGGCAAGGATTGTAAGGTAGGAATTGGATCCTTATTTTAATTTAGTATTTATTATATACAAGGAGGCTGAGAATAGGAATTCTATTAGATTCTATGTGTGTATATATATATATATATTTATAGATATGCAGATAAAAAGAATAGATATATACATATTTTGAAGTACTGCTTATTTAAATATATATATATATATATATAAGATTTTGGAAAAAAATAGATAGGATTTAGGAAAGTAGAAAACTTCAAAATGGTAATATAAATTACTATTTTTAAGTGTGTGTTTATAGTTTAAAGATAAGATTTTGATATATATGGGGATTTTAAAATGATTGAATTTTTTCTTTAAAGATTGGATTTTTGAATCTATATAAGTTATATGTATATATGATTTCAAAAAGGAACGAATAAGTACAATATATATATATATATATATATTCACCTACAATTTAATTTTAAAAACAAATATTAAGATGGTTGACTTATTTAATTGCTTATTTAATTTAATTTGTTACTAAAAGATTTTTTTTCAAAAGGAGAGATTAGTTTAGAATTTAGTTATTGTTCAAAATAAATCATTAGTTAAAACTAAAACTATTAAACAGTAATTAATTTATTCGATCAATTCGAATATTAATAAACCTTATAATATTTGTTACAAGGTCAAAATCTGAAAGGAAGCAAGCCGGATTGAAAATGGGTTGCATGCATAGTCAAAGGTGAGTTAATCTCACTCATCCAGGTTTTATTTAAATTTAAATAGTTAAATTTAAATTTTGGCTGAATGATTGAATTGATTGGATGTGGTATATTATATATATATATATATATATATATATATATTGGAGTGATTGATTTCTCGCATTTTACAGCGGATGAGACCCTATGCGCCGCATAATAGCGGATGGGATAATATGATCCCATATACCGCAATATTCCACCTCAAAGTGGAATTGGTATTTCTATATTGTGCTAACATATGTTGATGTAGGGAAATAGGTTGGAGGGATCCAACTGGATTCCTCAAAACATTGGAATTTATTTTATATATTCAGCGATATGATTATGAGATAATCTGTGATGAATTATATTGATCATATTGGATTTCAGAATTTATTGAATACTCTGGCATGTATGTGTGTGTGTGTGTGTGTGTCTATATATATATATCGGAATTTTGAGAATTGAATATGTATATGGAGTTTGGGTTTTTAAAGTAAATAAAAAGGTAATTTTAAATAAAATAATTAAAAGGAGTTTGGATAATTTAAAATGATTTGGAAGAATAGAAGTTGATTTTTCAATTATAACAAATAAGTCCATAGTATGGGAAAAGAGATATTTTGAATAAATGTATTCAAGCGATAATATTTAAAAGGAGTAAAGAATTCATTTGAAAATTCAAGGTTTAAGTTTGTTTGGAAAAGATAAAGAAGAAATTTGGAAATTTGGAAATTTGTATTTTTAGTTTAAATAAATTTTAAATCAGGATAAAGAAGTTAAATATGAAATTAATGAATTTTGAAATAAATTTGGACACGAAAAGAAATTTATTTTAAATGGATCTAATTTTTAAAAAAATCAATTTGAAGATTGATTTAGTGATTGAAACAGTGTTTTGAAGAAAGATGGGACTATGGAATTTATAAAGTGGGTTTCTAAAGGGAAATGGATATCGGTGCATATTTGGAAGTATAAATTCACAGTGGGAATTTATAAAGGAATAGTAATTTGTTTTAAAAATAAATAATGGTTTATTTTTAAAGGTATGGAAATGGGAAGTGTATTTCCCTGGAAAGCCAAGTGTATTTTAAAGAAGACTTTTATGTATAAGCTAAAGGCTTTAAAAATTTGTTTTAAGGAAATATTTTAAAAAATTATCATTTTTAAATGTTTACGCGCCTCCTGCCCCAAGACAACCGAAAGGTCTGGCTGCTCGGAATAGTTGGTTGTGGTGGGCCTTCCGGCTATTCCCTAGGTTTACTGTTCAGGAATCGCTATTCCGGAAATTATTTGGAGGATGTTTTGAAGAGGTAAAAGCATTTAACTCTCTTCGGTCACTAGAAAATAACTTCGGTGATGACTGCAGCATTATCGAGATTCATTTTCGAGTTTTCAAAGGAGGAATTGCTACCAAATTGTTTTAAATTGAAATTGTTTGCAGAACTGGGTTGGTTTTAAAATTCAAGGAATAATTGGATATGTAATGAATTATGGATTTCAAAAATGATTGTTGAAACATTGAAGTTTTGGTTTGGTAAAACTGTCTTGATTTTAAATACAAAGGAAGTAAAAGTTTAGAAATAAACTTTACATTGAAACTTGAAATTTATGGAATAAGATTCAACTTGAAAGGGTCACATAAAGGTAAGTGCGATAAAGTTAGAAATATAAGCCAATTAAAGAAGGTTGGTAAATTGGAAATAAAATTGTGGATAGACAAATAATTAACATTTGTAAGTAAATAAAATTGGAAACTGAATATTGGGAATTAATTTGTATTGCGTGTAATGGAAATAGTCAAGATTTGATTATATAAAATAAAGGACTAAAATAAAATTAGCTAACAAACTAATTTATTCAAGTGGGTAAGCAGATGAATTGGAATTGTATATTGGGTAATATTAAATTAAAAATGTGTGAAATAAAGTGAAGTTATAAAATTAATTCGAATGAAACAAAATTATAAAAGTTTGGAAATAAAAATTATTTGGGATTTAAAATAAATTAGTAAGTGGAACTAATTTTTAATAATGATGTGAACTAGTTGTGAATGGAAGAGAGTTGATAAAATTCAATATTCAGAATTTGAAAATGAATTGGATTCTAGTAGGATTGAAATGAAAATCTGGATGAAAATTGAGAAAGAATATTTGAAACTAATTAGTAAATTGAAGCAAATTAAATCTATTGGAATCAGAACCCAATTCGATTAAATATAGGTAAAAACCAAATGATTAATTGAATATGGTTTGAGATAAAGTTAAATAGAATTCAATATCTAAATTGAAGGTAAATTGAATTCATATGGAATTGGAGATCCGGTTCAAAAATCGGTAGATATAATGGCTAAAGTGGTACAGTAATAATATAAAAGTATATAAAATGCTTATATTAAACTTAAGAAATGAATGGTGAAAATCTTAAGTAAATTTGATAATATTGGAATGGAGATTCTTAAGTTAAGTTGTGAAATGGGATGATAATGGATAAGAGAATAGAAATCAAAATAGATATGAATAAAAAGAAGAATTGATTTAGCTAACCAATCAATTGAAGCAAAATATGTGGGATATACGTATATCATTTTATTTGCATAGTGATTTGATCCAATTTCGAGCACAGGATTTCGAGGTAGTCATACCGATCCGAGTTGAGATTTTTTGCTTGATTTTCGACGGCGAACTATGGATATGAATTTTTGATTGATTCTGGGAATTCTCTATCATAGTTGTGACTATGCAAGGAGAATGACGGTTTCTGATCAAGAAACCAGATCTGAGTCCACACTAGAAAGTTGGGTGGACGATACTAGTTCGGAAGTGAAATTGTGTGATCGAGTAAGCGACCAAATTAGGTATTACGTACATATGATATATGTGCATCGTACAAATGTAAATTAAATAGATATGAAAACTTTTGTAAACAAATGGGTAAAGTAATTTTGATTGTTGTAATTGAATATTATGGCATAGTAGGATATTCAGGTGCTTAAAAAGCGAAATGAAATTGGGATTTTTGATTTTTGAAGATAAGTTGAAATTTGCTCGGCAAAGGTATGTATTTAAATTTCGGTATAAAATTTGATGATTTTCTGGTCTAACCACTTGGCGTTTTTGTTTTCTTTTGAAATTTGGGAGCCCGTAGAGCCATTTTGTAGAGCTAGCCATGCAATGGAGACATTGGCGAAATTTCTCAAAAATTTAGGGAGTTAGAAAATTTTCGAAGAAATTTTGATAATTTATAATTGGGTTTTAAGTTTGAATCTGAATGGTTAGGTAAGGGGTATTGGTTGGAACTAATGAAAGAAGTCTAGAAAGTTAGCAAGGGTGATAATGTCTTTGTTAAAAAGATGGTTTGGGTATTGTTAAAAACCGTTTGGTTTTAGGAAGTTAACAAAAACTATTAGGATTGGGAAATAAGTTAATGGGTTAAGGATCATTCCTCTTAACTAATAATTTCGGGGACGAAATTCTTTTAAGGGGGAGGAATGTGACAACCCGGAATTTCTGGATATCCGAAATTGAAATATTTAAGTGATTTTAAAAATTTGAAAGCTATTTTAACTTGAATTTCAAATATCACTATTTATTTGCCAATTAAATTATTGAATTTAATTATTGGAAGTTGGGTAAATAGTTGAATCTGAAATTTTAAACTTGTTAAAAATAGTTCAAAAGCTTGTAAAATTTATACTGATTATACTGGAGATAATAGGAAGGTTAAACTTGAAATTGGAAGTGTTTTGTTAAGTTATGAAAATATATCATTTAAATCGATATTTAAAAATAGCCTTCTGAAGCACAGTCTTGGAATTCGACGATACTGGTTCCATTGGATCCGTAATAGTGTATTATTATCGGATTTTAATTTTCGTAGCATTTGGAGTTGTTGTGTGAGCATACGATATATAAACACGTTGAAATCTATATTGGAAATCTAATATAATAACTGGGTCCAAAAAGCTATCTTCTCCATACGACCCAATTAGGACTCGAAACCTTTTTCACTGCGTTCGAAATAGGGGTTTAACATTATAAACGCCTAGCGGCATGCCTTGATAGGAGTTTGAAATTTTGAGTTGCATTTATCGAGACAATTTGAATTTGAATTTAAATTAAAAATTTATATTCACATATAATGGGCTGATTAGACACGTTTTTCCCCCAGAACACGTGTTCCCTTTTTCCATCTTTCTTTTTGAAACGTGTTGGTTATTTTTTTCTGATACCAAGTGTAAAGCAAAGGGAATTAAAAAGGAATTCAATTAAAATAATAATAACAAAAAAATAACAAAACGAAGACCCTTTCTCTCATTCATCTGTAGTTCGAAATCAAAGGACCGTCGATTTCTTTTCTCCTCCTAGTTCGAAACTTCCTTTCCCCTCACATTTCATCTTTCCTTTCATTTCGAGATCAAATTAATTCGGCAGTAGTTTGGAAAATTCAACATTTCTATAGCCATGACTTCCCTTCCTCTGTTAGAGTTATTTGAGCACGTGGATGCATGCTTGGATGAGTTCAAATCGCGCGCAGAAGGGATGTGGAGCTTTGCGACTTGGATTTGGGTCTCATGCGTTTTGCTGTAGCATTTTTGTAACGACCCGTAATTTTTGACAATTAAAAATAGTAAATTTAATGAGATTTTGTATTTAAATGTGGAAGAAATTAAAATTTAAGATTTATAACTGGAATAATACTAAAATGAAATGCAACAATATTAATTAAAGCAAATTATTAACAATTTGGATGGAATTCCAATTAATTGAAATAGAGTAAGGTTATATTTGGTTATAAAGTGAACATAGGGAAAAAGAATGTAAATATTGAATTCATTAATGGAATGATACACTGTTAATGGAAATTGAATAAAATTCATGTTATGAAAGAAATGGTAACATTTGTTTGTAAGTGATAAACTTATAAATGTAATTAAGGGCTAAATGGTGCAACTATTATATATGTTACCTATTTATTTTGTCTATTAAATTTAATTGGATATAAATGTCAATTAATTCCTTTAATTAGTGCAATTAATGTATGTTTAATTGATAATGGTAAAAAGGTTGATTATACACAGTGTAACCAACGTAAATTTTTATCATAGTATGACCTTTGATTTGAATAAAAGGATGGAAATCAGTTTACTCAAATTTATTGGAATTGGAAATTTTAATAAGTGAATTTATTACAATCAATGAAATAAAAGGTTACGTAAATGAATGGTAAGATGAAATGGTAAAATATTGATGTAATGGAAGATATAACAATGTTGACTATGCATTTAAGGTAATAATTGATTTAATAAGAGAATGAAACCAAGGTAAATTAATTAATTGAGACTTTAATTGTAATTAATGTATGAAACTGACCAAAGTTCAATAAAATGGAAATATAGTAGTTAATGCAAATAAAGGATGGAAATTGGGTTATATTGACGTAATGAAATGTAGAACAAATGTCAACTATGTTATTAGATCATAAGTTTGGACCATAAATAAAATTCTAAAAAAAACAACAAAACTACAACGAAGCAATGAACTGGAAGGTTCTAACGCGTATTAGAATATAATTTAATAACAGGAATTGGAATACTAAATGTCAGTTTTAATGATGAGTTAAATGAATATTGATTGATAGAGAAAAGATTTATTTAGTATGTAATTTAATGCTTGTTGGGAACTGTAATTCTATAAACATGTTTTCTTGACTATAAATAAGGATTACAATGTTCATGTATTTATTTAATTGATTTCATCAATTAGGGTCTGTTTTGAAGTGGAAGATTAAAATTAATTGGAAATAAATTTATTAAAATCTTTCAATTGTAAAAGGAAAAGAAACAAAGTGCAACTAATAAAATTAATGTAAGAATGTTTTCATTATGAATGTACATTATTTGGAAATATAAGAATGGATTTAATATTGTATGAGTTGATCATTTTAGAATATAAGAACGTTTACATTTATGAATTGCAAGTAACGAATAAGCATTTTAAGGAAAATAAAAGAATGTTGAGGAAATAAAGTGAACGTTTCCATTCTGAATTTAAATATAACGTTGTAAAAAGAGAAAATTGGATTTTTAACACAACATTTTACGGTAGTTAAATAGCAGGCATAGGTTGCACGGAAGTGATTTTATTACTAACCTTGAAATTTAAAATAAATTAAATAATTGAGTTCATAATTACGTGTCGAGAAAAATGTTATTTTTACATTTGAATTTTTAAATCATGGTTCATATTTTATTTATGTATCCGCTGTCCCCGTTATGTAAATTGGTCTTTTTAAATTTAGTTATGTTGTGGTAATTAAATCTTTAATGAATGTCAAATTTGGTATGTTTGGGGTTAAATTTTTTTTTAATTGGGTGAACAAATGTTTTGAAATTTGAATTCTAAAAGTTTGTTTATAGAGTAGAATTGGTTCATTCATTCCCTTTCTAATTAATAATTGTCACACTTTTTTTCATTGTTTCCTCATTTGTTCCATTACTCATTTCCATTTACATAGTCTAAAGCCTTTTCATTTCATGAAAGTTACATACTTTTCATATTTTAATTCTTTCTTTCACCTCTTTTAATGTCTACCATTTTTATTGGGTTGTTCATATTTTTACTTTATTTCAATTCCTACTTTGCTTATATTTAGCTTTATTAGCTTTTCACTAGTTTCATTCCTCATTCTTGTAGCTTCATTTCATTTTAAAAAAAATTCATCTTCTATAGCTTCATTTTTTGTTAATCTTCACCTTCCTCATTCCTTTTTTCATGTTTCTTCTTCAAATCTCCTTTCTCTCTTTTTTTTCCAAAGTTTTTTTTTCCTCTTTCTTCTTCTTATTCTTCAAATCTTCTTCTTTTTCGAAGTTTCCTTTTCTTTTCTTTTTTTGTTGTTTGTTCTTCTTCTTCTTTAAATTTTTTTTTCTCTTTTAAACCTTCTCTTCTTTCCATGTCTTTTTCTTCAAATCCAGATTTATATAATCTTCTCTTCAAAACTTTCTATAAAAAAATATATTAATATAGAAAGGAAACAAAACAAAATGAGAAAGTAGTTGCAGATCCAAATCTGGCTAAGCAAAAAGGTACGCAATGCTAAAAATTCCATTGCAAGTTAAATAAAATATATGATGTGATATATAATTTGTTTTTTCATTTTTTTGCAATTTCAATCACCATTAATGCGTATAACTTTCTCGTACGAACTCAGTTTCACACGCGGTTTTCTCTGCTAGGTTCGTATTGGAATTCCAGACATTTAGATGCAGGTTTGAACGCATTATGAGACCGTCGAATTTTTGGGTTTAAATCGGATTTAAATTCGATTTAGATCCCAAAGGTGAGTGTTTTAACCCACTCACAATTTCTAAAATTTCCTATGTCTTTTAAATTGATATTAGATATGAGTAGAAATTTATTTATGACTGTTTGACATTTTTATTCATCATCTCTGTTAAATCGCATTTATTTAATATAACTGTTAATTTTATTGCATATAAATTGACAGTTAAATTTATTTATTTTGCATATAAGCTGATAGTTAACATTTAATAAATTTATTTTGAATATAAACTGTTAGTTAATAACTGTCATTTATTTCCTGTTATATTGTATATGCCATATATTGATGTTTGTTTAAATTGATGATGATTGAAATAAATTGATGAGGATTATAATTAATGATTGATGTTTGGTGAATGGATGATGTGTACTATATTTTAAAATCTGCATGTTATCATGTATTTCATTCATTCGGGATTGCGGTTTGAAATGATATGCAACCGTATTTTTTTATTTTCAAATTGCAGATTTGAAATGATAAATATCCGTATCACTTGACCATAGGATAGAAAATTATATACAGGCACCGCGGTATATATATAAAAATTATTTTTGAAATGATTTTTCTATGGTTTGGATAGGATATGATAAATAAATATAGATTTTGATATTATATAAAATTTTATTTTATATATACATCTATAGTTAAAGTATTGAAGATAAGCTATGTATGGATTTGTTAAATAAAATAAATAAGTTGAATGACGGGGTTTGATTATTTTATATTATATGGTTAAGTACATGTTAAGATATTAAAATTACATATAATTTTAAAGGATTTAAATTAATTAAGATTTGGAGTTAAATTGGAAAATTTATTTGGAATTGAGCTTAATTAAGAAGTTAACTTCATAAGTTGATATAAAATTTATTAATTTGAAATTTTAAAAAGGGTATGATATTTATAACTGAATTCTATTCAAGGTGAATTAAATGAATATTTCTAGTATAAAAATTTAAGGAAATTTTCTTTTATAAGTGATTTGAGTTTCACTTAAATGATTATGGGTTTATTATGCAATTATTATTTCAAACTAAATAATAGGACTTTAAATTGGTGAAATAGAAATTTCCAACCTTAGTTCCAATTGTTTAATATTCAAAGTTTGAAATATATTAAAACCGAAGTGGTTTATTTAAACTGAAAGCGATTTTAAATTTATGGATTTTGACTTAATCTTTAATGAAATAAATTGTAAGTCGCGGAAATTATTTTATTTTATAAAGAAATTTCGAATCCAAACTTTTGATGCTATATACTGTTTGAATATCCAAACCATTTAAGTTTTAAAAATTATGGTTTAAAGCTATGAATTTTCGAAGTATTATAGTTTGAAAGTTATAATTCCATGTTTGGTTTTCGATTATTATAAGTTTTGTAACATCCCATATTTTTAAGCCATTGAATTTGAAAATTTAATTCGTTTTAAATGTTTAATGTGGATTCTTAATTGACTTTGAAATGAATGGATTCGGGTTCAATCAATGAAATAAGCTATAATTTTTAATTATAGTAATTCCGGTTGAATTTGAATAATGGGAAAATAATAATTTAAATATTCGGAATTGAAATAAAAGTAAATCTGGATGTAAATAGTGATAAAAATGGTTTTAAAAATTTATTTTGAGTTATTTGAGTGTAAATAGCGTGGTGGGAATTTCAGAAGAATTTTAAAGTTGATAAATTAATATTTGGGATTTTATATTAATTTGAAAATGAATTTAATACTATTAAAATGCAATTTAATCAGATTTTGGTCCGGAATGAGCCAGAATGATTTTTATTGTGTTTATAAATTTTATATGATCTATTGTTAAGTTATTAAAATTTCAAAAGTGAAATTTTAAGCGGTTTCGACAATTATGAAATCGCTCGATTTAATAGACGAGTTAAAATAGCCTTACGAGACACAGTCTCGGAATTCGACAAAACCAATTCCATTGGATCCGTAATAGTTAGTTATTATCGGATTTCAATTTTCGTAGCAATCGGAGTTGTCGTTTAACCATGGCAGCTCGAAACGCATAGAAATCGATTTAACCGATTAAAATTTTAATTGATCGTTTAATTCTGTAACTCGCATGTATGATCGAATTAGCTTCCGAATCTTGTTCCATTGTGTTCAGAACGCGAAAAAACCCTAGGAACGCCTATTAGTGCGTGAGAATTGGAGTTCGTTTGCATAAGTTGTAAATCAGTGAAGCATGGTATTAAATTAATATTATATTATATTATATAAATCGATTTTGGCCAAACCCTAATATTATTTCTCAGGCCGCCGCTCATATATGCTTAGTGGCCAGAAACAATCGTTCTTTTTCCTCCAAAATCTCCAAATCCACGCGATGATTTCGTAAACGTTCTACACGAAAAACGTAGAGATTGGCGAGCTCTACATATTGTCCGGACGCGATCGTATTCGAAGGTGTGTGGAAGCCAAAATCTCGCCGCATGCGTCGCCGTTTCAATCAAGCTTTTTTCGACCTAGGGCTGACTGAGTTACACTATCTTTGGGTCGAGCATGGAGGAGGTGGTGAGCTTCGTTGTGGTAGCCTCCGATCGAGGTGAATGGCTCCGTGGTGGTTGCGAATTCTAACCCTAAGGAGCGACTTTTGGGTTCGATTTTTTGGAGCAGCGTACACGAGAGAGGGAGAGGAGGATGCGGGCCTGATGAGTTGACTTGATGAACGGTAGAGATTGGGTGGTAAAAGTTTTAATAAAAGAAATTATTTTAAATTCATTTCAAACTTTAATAATTCGTATCTTTCACATATTGTGTCAGAATTTAACGAAACTGGAAACGCCGAGATCGTAGAGACGGACACTACGAAATGGTGAAGTTCCGGAATCATTCTGGGCAAGTAGAAATTTGAGTTAAATCGGACATCGTTCGGTTCAATTTAAATTTCGAACGCTCGCCGAAACGCAAAGTGAGTTAATCTCACTCACATTTGGAATGTTAGCTGATTTAAGTTGTTGATATTTAAATAATTGTGTGATTGGTTGAAATGTTTATTTATATCAGTCTAGATTGATATATATATTGTTGTGCTAATATTTGTGGATGCAGGGTAAACAGGTTGGAGGGATCCAACTGGATTCCTCACAATGTAGTGATTATTTTTATAATTGATAATGATGCATGTTTATATATTGTGATTGATAAATTTGGAATTTAATTGTATTGTGATGTTGTTGGATAAACTATAAACTCAGAATGTTAATTATAAAGAAAATAAATTGGGCTTTAAAAAGAAATCAAGAAATTGATAAATAAAGAATTTAAAGGAATATAAAAATTGGAATCTGTTTTGGATGGAAAAAAAATGTAAATTGGTAAAAGTGGAATTTTATTTAAGTAAATTGTAAATATGGTTTCTCATTGAAGAATTCACCAAAATGTTTTATTTAAAAATGTTTTAAACCTATATTGTAAAAATGAATTTCCGGGAATGGGAAATTGTGTTTGAACTTCGGAGGAAGTTATAGTTAAGCATCGGATTAGGGATGTATGTTATAAAAATAAATTGAATTGAAACAAATCGGTTGGATTATGAGACGGATTCTTTGGGATGTTTGAATGGGAAGGTGTTTCCCTGGGAAAAACAAGTTAGTGTTTTAAAAGATTTGATTTAAATAAAGGTTAAATCTTAAATTTGTTTAAAGAGATTTTTAAGAAATTGTTATTTTAAAGAAGAAATTAATAAAATGGGTTTAAATTTATTTGTTTAAGTTATTGGTAAAGGCTAGTATTATCTTTTTAACCTCTACTTTTAAATTTGGTTTATTTTAACCTTTATTGAAAATCAAGTTTATATCTAAATAAATAGTGTTATTTTAAATATTTTGAAATTGTATTTTTAAGTAAATAACTAGAAGTACATTTATATATTTATAAGTATATTTTGCTATAAAGTATTTTAACTCTTTAAAAATCTAAATGTTTTGAGCTTGGTTATTTCCAATGGGAATAAATGGTAAAGGATTTACTTTGTAAAGAAAGAACTTTGGGAAATTGTTTTCAAACGAGTTTTGAAATTTGAAAATATATCTTGTAAATATATTTGAGGCAAACAAATAATGTGGAAAATTATTTATTGTGTGATGGATGTTTGTGAATATGAATTGATAGTTAAATCACCGACTATCAATATTGGACAAATGCGTTGATCGTTTCGATGAGACTGGGATCGAGATTTATTTCTCGAAAACCACTTCGATCCGGTTTGTACGTTTCGTGCGAAAACATGTTCGGAGTTGAAGATGGAGCAGTGAAGTGCAAGGGCTAGTCGCTACTAATCCTGAGGATATTTCCAAATTGGATGTAGTAGGAGTAGTGCCTTCGGTTCCGTTCGAACCCGGGACGGACTTGTATGGATGAGTGCTTTCAGAACATCGTCAGGTGGACGATGGGCATTCTAAGTGAAACGTTCTAAAGGTAACGCTTAGCCTCAAGCCTCATCAAATGGGTATGACTGAAAATCAAGGGATATGCAGCAAGGCTTCGTGGGTAGCCCCCACTGGAGAGTAAGGTCATCCCTGTCTAGATGTCCCTTTTTATTTCGGCTTAGTGGTGCGGTTGCTGATCCCAACCGTGGGGTGATCTTATTCGGAACTGTCCAGTAAGGGATGGGTCCGGCCTTGTGTTGCAGGGGATCGGGAGTGGTCCTCGGTACTGTGATCTAGACCACGTACTGTGATAGGTTGTAACGACCCGCAAATCCGTACCCCTGGAGTCAACACTATTCTACAACAATCAACTCAAGTTGCACAGAAATACGAACCATTTGGGTTTAAGAAGAAGAGGTAGAAGAAGAGAATAGGAAGGAACAACAGAATCTAACCATCGCAGCGGCATAAAATATAATGGATAATAAATAATCTTTACTCAAAATCAAATATATCTATTTATATATATTACATCATCAGAGTACACCAATCACAGATCACATCAATAACATACAAATGGATACATAGCAACTCAGCACAGCGGAATATATAAAACAAATACATTAATACGCATCGTCGTCCAACTCGACCCGTGAGCTCCACAGCATCATGTCCTGCATCCTATAATACTCGGTCTGACCCGAGCATTATAGTTAAATAACACCCGAGTCAGTCTGGAATACCAGCGTGAGAAAATCACACCCAATTGATTATTAAAGTTTCAAAAATCCTTTGAAAATAAAAGCATCTCATAAGACCACGCCACAAATAAACATGTCGGGTTTTTACCTTACGATAGCTAAAACATTTTTATAGAAATCCTCTAATATTATAATAGGGTCTATATACAAATACTTATAAAATAGCTGAAATTGTTACGTTAATTAAATTCCAGCTACTAGACACAAAGTGGGTAATACAGACAAAACTCGTACAAGGCTCGTAGGGAGAATGCATTTCCATCAATGGCTGGGCTACTGGGGTACCGCTCGTCACAGTACCTGGCCTAGATCAGAGTACCGAGGAATACACCCGCTCCCCTGCAACACAAGGCCGGAACCATTCCTTACTGAACAGTCCCGAACAAGATAACCCCTTGGTTGGCGCGACCAACCACCCACTAAGCCGAATATAAAGGGACATCTAGACAGGGGGAAATCTTGTCCTGCTTGGGCATGACCCACCTAACCTTGCTGCACCTCCCCTGTTTTAGCCATTCCCGGTTGATGAGGCTTGAGGTTAAACGTTACCTTTTAAGAACACATCACTTGGAATGCCCATCGTCCACCTGACGATGTTTCGCAAGCATTCATCCATACAAGTCCGTCCCAGGTTCGAACGGAACCGAAGGCACTATTCCTACTACATCCATTTTGGAAATATCCTCAGGATTAGTAGCGACTAGCCCTTGCACTTCACTGCTCCATCTTCGATTCCAAATCATTTTCACGAAACGTACAAACCGGATCAAAGTGGTTTTCGAGAAATAATTCTCGATCCCGGTCTCTTCGAAACGATCAACGCATTGTCCAATATTGATAGTCGGTTATTTAACTATCAATTATATTCACAAAACAACCATCAATCAATAAATAATTTTCAAATTATTTATTAATCTCCAAAAATATCTTCACAAGATATATTTCTATTTTCAATCCTTTGAAAACAGTTTCAAAACCATCTTTCTTTTCAGAATCAACTTTCCCAAATATTTTCTATCTCCTCTGAAATTACCAAGCACAAACTAGATTTTTAAAATAATTAAAAACACTTTACTTAGAAATATACTTTATAAAATTTAAGTTAAAACTACTTCAATGATTTGTTAAAAATACATTCTATATGAATATTTGAAAATAAGGTTACTAAATAAAATTTAAAACTAGATTTCACTTTTAAAAATAAAATACTAAGTCACTCTTAAAATAATTATTGCTATAATAGATTAAAATAATTATTGCTATAATAGATTAAAAGGGAATACTTACTTTAGAATTTAAACATTTAGAAACAGTGAATTTTTTTTCAAAACATACTTCTTAAAACCACCTTAAACTTTTAATTTATATTTAAAAATTTACTTTGAAAACGTACTGGGTTTTCAGAGGGAAATTTCCAATCTCAATCACTTAATCAATTTTCCAAATTGATTCCCAATTTATTCCTGTTTGAAATAAATTCCTTTACTTACCAGTTCATTTCAAAATTCATTAACTATGGACTTTATTATTATTTTCAGTTTGATTTTTAAATCCTTTAGCTGAAATATACAAATTTTCAGGTTATTCCCAATTTCTTCTTTATTCTGCTTAAATAATTTAAACCCTAAATTTAAAATAAATGTTTTGTTCTTTTAAACAATAACATTGAAGTTTAAGTTTCATTAATTTTCTGTTTATTTAAATTTTCCTTCCCATGCTCAAGATTTATTTATTAAAATTTTAAAGTCACTTTATTTCCTTTCCTGTTCATTCATAAATTTATTCAACTTTTCTATAATTACTTACAATTTCACTTCCTTTATTTTCATTCCCAAAATTCAAAGTATATATTTGGTAATTCATTATTGCCCAATTATAACAACCAAGCCTTAACATTCAATATCTCCACATAATTCCTTACAGAATATCAAATATTCAGAATAGAGAAAATAAGTAATTAAATAAAGTTGAGGGGTCCAGTTGGATCCCTCCAACCTGTTCTCCCTGCATCCACAGACGTTAGCATCACACAATATGCCAATTTCAAATCATACTATACCATATCACAACAATCAATTCAACCATACAATAAATTATTTAAATTTAATCAATTAAATTTAAATCTATATTAACTAAGTGAGATTAACTCACCTTTGATTTTTGTTTGGCAATCCAAACCATCTCGACCATTATCTCCCAAATTTTGGACCTTGTATAAATATATTATAGTTTATTAATACTTGAACAATCAATTTCCTTGTTTAATAAATTCATCAACTAATTATTTAGGTTAAACCAATTTCTCATTTAAATATCCTTTGAGACCAAAATAAATTAAATAAGTTAATTTAACAAATTAACCTTCGCAACACCCTCCTTTAAAATAATTTAATAGGTTTAAATGTGTATGTATTTACTTTATTCTTCATTTTCCAAACCGTTTACAAAAACAAATTAAAGTTTTCTCTTTGTTTTACGAAAATATGTATATATAGCAATACTAGCCTCAGTTATTATCTGACAGTTACAATAATATAACTTCTGATTTATATATAGCTGACTGATTTAAACAAAATTATGACATAACTAACTTGTAATTCCTGATAAATGACAGAAATCACAAACTATCTACAGGTTAAACTTTAACATTTAATATTCCGAATTGATTCAAAACGAAAGAAATAACAAGCAATCACCTCACTGCTCGTCGCAGCCATCACCATCACCTAGCTGTCGCGATCGACCACCAGCCCGTCACCACTCGTCGCCTCGCGACTTCGATCCTACCGCCGCCGTTATCACTCGCGAACGACTACGCCTTCCACGCCAAGCCCTAGTAGCATCTAGTTGAACGCCGTCGCGACTATAATCCATCCCCAAACTGCATCGTCAACTCCGCGCGAGCTCCTTCCCACGTAGCTTGATCCATAGATTCGATTTACGAACAAATGAAGCATCGCGACCTCATTTGACTCAAGACGAGTACGATGCTAGGGTTTAGGTTAATTTGGTTTTCGATTGGAGGAATACGGCTTCGGCCATTTAAATATTCTCTTTTTTTAGCTCGAATTCGATTTAAGAAAGGGGAATTGGGATAAGGCTGTCGCCATTCTTTTCTTCTATTTCGTTTTTTTTAAAAAAAAAACTCGTTCGGCCTTTGGATAAGAAATTGGATAGAGGAGATCGATAAACTTGAGATAGGTTTAAATCAGATTTTGCTTTTATTCGAAACTAAAAATAAAAAGAAGGGTTGCGTGTTGAATTCTTTAGCGTGCTGAGGAAGGGACATAGGATGGCGTATACGAGAAGCTTGACTTATTAAATTAGATTACATTAGATTATTATCAATTAAATGTCCAGTGCGTTTACAAATCGTACGCTCACATACTAACTCCAATCAATACGAAATTTGAAATCCGATAAAAATTCAATATTACGGACTCAATGGAACTGGTTTCGTCCAATTCCGAGACTGTGCCCCGAAAAGCTATTTTTAAATTCAATTTAAACGATTAAATTTCAAAACTTCCCAATTCAGTGTTAGATTCCATTTTAACACTTTTATTATATTCAATGTTATCAATATAAATTTTATAAGTCTTCAGATTATTTATAACAGGCTTAAAATCTCAGGTTTCATATTTGTCCAATTCAAATTATTTAATTCTACAATTTAATTGTCAAATAAATCATGATATTCGTAATTTAAGTAGATAATTAACCTTTAAAAAATTTAAAATCAATTAATATTCCGATTTTAAATGCTTTAAAATTCCGGGTCGTCACATAGGTGGTACCCCAGTGCCTAGTCATTGTTGGAAATCAATTTTCCCTACGAGCCTTTTACGAGTTTTGTTTGTATTACCCACTTTGTGGCTAGTAGCTGGAATTTAATCATGTAACAATTTCGGCTATTTTATAAGTATTTGTAAATAGACCCTATTATAATATCAGAGGATTTCTATAAAAAGTGTTTTAGCTATCGTAAGGTAAAAACCCGACATGTTTATTTGTGGCGTGGTCATACGAGATGCTTTTGTTTTCAAAGGATTTTTGAAACTTTAATAATCAATTTGGATGCATTCTTATCAGCTGGTATTCCAGACTGACTCGAGTGTTATTTTATTATAATGCTCGGGTCAGACCGAATATTATTTGTTCAGGACAGGATGCTTTGGAGCAGGAGAAGAGCTGGAGTCCGAGACGTATTATCCGTATTTATATATATATCCGCTTCTATGATTGTATGGTATTGCTGATTGGTAATTGTTGATGTATGAGATACTCTGATGATATGATGTATAAAACAGTTGTAGATTTCATTTTGTGTAAAGTTCTATATTTACCATTATATTTTATTCTGCTGCGACTGTGAGATTCTGATATTGTATAGTTTCTTCTTCTTCTATCTCATCTTCTTAAACCCAAATGGTTCGTATTTCTGTGCCACTTGAGTTAACAGAGGTAGAATAGTGTTGATTCAAGGGGTACGGATTTGCGTGCTGTTACACTTGGTATCGGAGCCAGGTTGGCGACAACCTAGGCTTTGGTGGGGAAATTACTCATTAAACAGAGTCAGTAGTACTCTATAATGAGTTGAGTGTAATAATAGATATGAGAGCGTACTTGTTAGTGGATATAAAATTGTTTTATACTGTGTTGACTTATCGGTTGAGTGTTATGAATTCTGGTCGGTGTGGGAAGTACAACCGTATCGATAGGGGTTTCTGAACTCTTAAACAAGATAAACCGACATAGTATTGTTTTTAAAATGGGTAAATGAAATAATTTTACCCAAAATTATATTTTGATATAAAAGAAATAATTTTCTGAAATTATTGTATAAATATTTGATTGTTTGGTTGCTAATACTATAATTAAATATGAATCTAAAATTTGATCTAAAATTTGAAATGGTTATAACCAAATAAATTCCATGAGTATAAATTATACAAAAGAGAATAACTAATTTAAACCAAACAAGAATTTAAATCCCGGAAGTTTTGGAAAGAATTTTAATGTATTGAAACAAAAGTTTGGGAATTTAAAATCGTGGGAAAGTTTGAAATGTTTGCTAAGGTGATTGAAGGTAATAATGGAATATTATTTTGGAAAGAATTTTTGAATGAAAATTATTTTGAAATGAATTTGGGAAAGTAAGAAAGCACGGAACTCACTTCAGTCGCTGGAAAATAATCCTGATGATGCTGGCCACATCATTAGAATTCATTTTTGAGTTTCTAAAGTGATGGATTGCTACCAAATGGTTGGTTATGATATTGTTTGGATTTGTTTGGGTATGCCAGTAGTTTTGGAAATTTCAAGGGAGGAAATTTGTTTTGGTATGAACAAGTTGGTTTGGAAAATCTGGAGATTTGGTTGTTATACCAAATGGGTATGAATTGATTATTATTTCAAAATGGTTTTGGAATAAAACCGGGTAATTGAATTCTGGAACATTGCAATGTATCAGACTCGAGCAAAGGCAATATAAACCCAACAGTGCAAAATGGCATATGCATATGCACATACAAGGCTACAGTATAATGCTACAGTAATGATGCATGAACACTAGCCACAAGAAGGAACCCGACCATAAATTCGAGCAGTAGACATCACAATGAATATATAAATCATGGCTCGAGTATAAAAGCTACAGTTTCAAATGAACATTACAAGTGACAATGTAATGATATACAATGATATGCAGTGATCAAGTGAAAATAACCACTACAACAAGCTCAATGCTCAAGCTACTGCACAATGCAAATGAAAAACAAAACAAGGTACAGTTAAAACCTTGATAACCAAGTAAACAAATTCAATTAACAATTTCAAGTCAAGGCTGAAACAAAATCAACATAAAGATCACCAGTGGTATCATATACTCAAGTCCAGTGCACACATACAGGTTACAGTAATAAAAAAATCAAGTCGAAGTCGAGAATGAACAAGTCAATTTTTCATCTCAAAGCCAAAAGAATTCAAAGCAACAATTAAATGAACAAGTCAGAAATTTTCAAGCCGGTCGAATTAGATGTGAGTGATGAACACTCACCTTGATTTCAACGCAATCTGAAGGTGCCGAGCACGAGATCATCGATCGACGCAGCCACGAGCAAGTTGAAGGGGCCATTGAAGTTGGCGCTTTGAGTTCCAGAAGCGATCGATCGAAGAAGCCCCTAGTTTTGGAGACGAACGGAGAAGAGGGACGAACGAGAAATGAAAAGGGGGGCCGCCATTAATTTTCATTCGATGGTTTTAGGTTTTGAACGAAAACAATAAAGGGGGCCGGTTATTTGTATTGAAAATTATCACGGCCCAATAAAAAAAACATGGACCACTATTTAATTTTCAAAGCCCACAATTCTTTTTAACAATTTTCAAAAGAATTTTAACTCAATTTTAAAAATCAAAACTTCAATTAGCAATAAGCAACAATATTAATCGTTTAATGTCGATTATCAATTGATGCGAAATACCGGGTTGTTACAGACTCCCCTTCTTAAAGAAATTGCGTCCTCGCAATCATAAGGAATAAACGGACAAAAGGTAACAACCATAAGAGCATATCATCACAAGATGAAGAAATTCGAAATAGGAAGTTCACCATAAAGAGCATGAAAGAGTAAGCTTGAACGTGTTTGCTCGATTAATTCTCAAGATTCATGATCAGGGTAGAGAACAAATTTGTCACCCAAAAATAATGATGCCAAAATAAAATAAAATTTAAGAGCGAAATCAACAGCCACGAGCACTAGATCATGAGTGGCATATCTAGTCTCAATAGGCATTAATGATTTAGAAACACAAGAGACAGCATGTTCTCTTTTGCAAGAGAATGGCATGCAACCCAATACGATTAACATTGGTACTAAAGATAAAGTCTTGGCTCCCTTCAGGAATCGCAAGAATAGAAGTATCGGAAAAGAGTTGTTTTAAATAATAATTCTTTCCCGAAAAGCTAAAACTTTCAAAATTTACAATTCACTTTATGTAATTATCTGTTCAAAAAAATTTACAATTCCTATCCATAACGTTGATCAAGCACATCGACCAGAATTCTTAAAGCACTCAATGGGCAATACAATCACAAAATCATCTTTTAATTTCATAAAAGAAATTCACAAATTCTCAACAAAATTTGATTATCAAATAGATAATCAGAATACAGAAATCACAAAACAGCAATATCTAATTATCGATATGATAATTAGAAAACAGCAAAAATCTAATTATCAACAAAGATAATTAGAAAACACAAATCACAATTCGCAAAATTGCAAATATCTAATTACCAAAAACGATAATTAAATCTCAAATCACAAATATTTAATTATCTCAAACGATAATCAAATCTACAAATATTTAATTATCCAAAACGATAATCAGAAATCACAAATATTTAATTACCACAAACGATAATCAAATCACAATTATTTAATAATCACAAACGATAATTAGAAACAAAAAATATCTGATTATCAAAAACGATAAATCAGAAATCACCAACATCGATTATCAAAACCGATAATTAAAAATCATAAAATTTTCAATTAAAGAGTCCGGAATTAACCGAAATAGCAAACGCACATGACCCATAACCACGAGTTTTACTAAATCGTTTAATTCACTTCATCGTTTTCTTGAAAGTGCATAATTGTGTATTTTAAAATAACATTTCACATTCTCAAACGGACAAGTCCGGAATTAAGCGAATCAGTAAAAGAAAGGGGTCATAGTCCTCGATTTTTCTAAAACGTTTAAATCGCTTCCTCATTCTTTTGAAAGCGTAAACTGTAAAAAATTTGAAAACAATTTTAATTTATATTTTGAAACAAATTTAAAAATAACAAATTTTTAAAACACGTGATTAAAACAACAACTTCAGTAGCAACTTCGACAAGGAAATTGTCGCTTCTCAAAATACCATAAAAACAGACAACAAAATCAGCATCGCGGAATAACCGCTTGAAAATCCATTTTAAAATTGACGGTTGCAGAAGTTAATACGTCAAAATCTCATCAAAATAATTGGCATACAAATTTAATACTAATGGATTTTCATTCATCAAAAATGTCACAAGAATCTTTTCAAAGATAGAAAGGGATATCATACCCTAAACTTGTATTCTTAACAAGTCAATGACACAAGAATTCACCAATGCACAAAAATTGATAAAACTTATCAATAGAAATCACGAAAATTGGTGAAGCACAAGTTCCAGAAGACTACACAAAAAATCCAAAAATCACAAAATGAGAGTGTGAAAACTCAAATGGGAGTATGAAAACTCAAATGGGAGTATGAAAACTCACCTACATGTGAGCATGAAAACTCACCAACACGTGTAACGCAAAGCGAGAACGGGAGCATGAAAACTCACCTACACGTGAGCATGAAAACTTACCAACACGTATAACGCATATGTGATGGTGAAACATCACAAAAGCGGGGTCTAGACTCCCTCACAGACAAAAAGAAAGTATGTGTGAGTGGAATCACACAAATGGTATCTAGGCTAACCAAAAAGAAAAAAGGTATGTGTGAATGGAATCACACAAATGGTGTCTAGCCTAACCAGAAAGCAAAAAGATATGTGTGAATGGAATCACACAGATGGTGTCTAGGCTAACCAAAAAGCAAAAAGGTATGTGTGAATGGAATCACACAAGTGGTGTCTAGCCTAACCAAAAAGCAAAAAGATATGTGTGAATAGAATCACACAAATGGTGTCTAGGCTAACCAAAAAGATAAAAGGTATGTGTGAATGGAATCACACAAGTGGTGTCTAGCCTAACCAGAAAGCAAACAAAGAGACATCACACAATTGCTAGTCTAAATCACAAAGATGATCGTTGTAACGACTCGGTATTTTCAACCATTCGCATCCATTATAAGTGCATAGGCAGACACTCATGCCGGAATTGAATTGCTCAAAATACCGTGTTGTAAATAAAATTTTGGCAAACCTCAGAATATACAGTAAATAAAAATCATAGATCACAGACACAGAGTATATAAAAATGCAGCGGAAGAAAAAGAGATAGTAGTTCATGAAGCTACTATATAAAATATGAGATACATCAGAGTTAAATAAGATACAACAGAAGAGTAACATGATACATCAGGTACAAATCAGATACATCACTGAACCACTGGATACTGAAAAAAAATAGATGGCTGGATCTTCAAGGAAAGATCTAACACCGAAGGTGAATCTTGAATGCTAACTCAATCAATCTGACCCGAGCGTAAAGCAAAACACAAAACCCTCGAGTCAGGACATAAATACTAATAAACTGTAAATCAACTCAAGTGAACAGTAACAAAATGCATCAGTAACTTAAAGGATGCTTGGGACCGCCCATCCTCTAAGGATCCGTTAAACTATTTACTATGTAGTAATATATGCTATATACGGTAATGTCTAATCAGTAAAGTATAATCATATAGAAAATAGCGTTAAGGGGATGGTGAACCTTAACGCGGTCGGATCTTTAAAACCAAAATCGTAGTGGGCTCGATATAAGGATATGACACGGCACGCGAGGCAATGCCAGGGTGGATACACCGTTTGCACTCTCGGACCGGTGGTGACGGCAAGCCAGCAGCTTCCGCCCACCTCGAACAATACCCCCAAATCAAAGTGGCGCCACCGAATCGAATCACAACAGTAATAGAATGGTTTCCGATGGAGCATGCTCGATGAAAGGGTGCGACCCTTTGTGTAGCCCGTATAGCTCCTGTTTTAGTCATATATGCCAACTCACGGGAGTTGGGTCCACGTAATATACACCTCGAGAACGTCGCCACCATCCTACTTCATTCTGGAATCTCCACCGCGTACACAGTTGTTAAAGTGGTTTTCGGTATTGGCCGGCTATAAGACAATATCCGATCCCGGTCTCTTTAACAACCAATCGTTATTATAACCCGTAGTTATGACTTTTTAAAACAATATTTATACTTCAAAATAAAATATTATTTCAACCCAAATCTTTATCAAAATAAAGATTAAATCATTCCAAAATATCATATCTTTCGGATCTTCTTTTCAAATCATTTTAATATCAAAATATCATATCTTTCAAAACCACATTTCAATCATTTAATATATCAAAATATCATATCCTTTCGAAACCACATTCATTTCAAATCATTATTCATTTTATTCAATTTAAAATATCATTTCAATCCATATTTCAAAACAGTATATATTCCAAAAATCATTTTTAATCATTAAAATGAAGTTATTATGTTTAATAATTAAATTATTAAATTTCCAAAATTTTCGACTTCCAAAGTTTATTTATTCACTTAAGTTTATCAACGCAGTGAAAATTCACTTTTCGTGGCATTTAGAAAACGCCACGGAAAAATACATTCAAAGCAGTTCAATTTAACAAAAGACAACATTTTAAAATGTTGTAATAGGGTTTACTTAAATTTCGAATAAACTTAGTTAAATTCAACAATTTATAGTACTTACAAAAATTTCTATAATAGCTTTTAATTCAATTTAGCTTTTTAGTTCATTATCATCAACTTCAGCATTTACAAATGTCGTAATATCATTTACATTGTAATTAATAGCATTTCAAAATGCAGTCAATTAACTTCAAATATTCAATATAATTTCTCAACCAATTATATTTTTATTTAAAACATTTTAACTTATAAAATCACACATTTATCACATTTATAAACATTATTTAATTTGCCTCAAATTCATGATTTTATAAAGTTAAATTTCCATTCAAAAATCAAGATTTAATAATAATTCACTTATTAAAATGCAATGTTGAATTTTTAAAATCCATTACATTAAATTTCAACTTAACACTTAAGTTCAAATCCTCAAATATAACTTTGTTTTATTTTTATTTGCTTAACTAAAAGTTCACTTTTACGTCAATTTCATAAATTTTCAGTTTTAGTTATATTTCAAAATTTCAACTTACAGTATTCATTCATTTCACATTTCAACTTTATTAAAATCATTAATATGATATAAATATCACTTTAAATTCATTTAAATTCAAATTATCATAAATTTATCATAATTTCATATTCGATTAAATTTCCAATTATAATTAAATCAAAATTTCCAAAATAACTTACGTTCAAAATTTCCAACTTTTTCATTAATTCATTTCACTTACAATTATCCAGAAAATCAATAATAATTTACAAAAATCCTTTTTTTTATTAAATTTAAAATCGAAATATTATAATAATTAAATTTCTAAAATATTTAAAATTTTAGAAAAACATATTTTAACTGCGGGCCTGTATATAATTTTCTACGCTAGGTAAAGTGATATGGGTAATATATCATTTCAACCCATAATTTACAAAGAAAATCCAGGTTTTATCATTTCAAACCCGCAATCCCAATTCAAAATGAAAAATTTAAAACCATTCAGGCCTATCATTTCAGCCCATAACATTTTTTTCTAACAGGGAACTTGCAGTCTGATCATATACAGAAATAATATAAACAAGGTCAATATCACAATATACAGTCATATATCAGATGTCAGGTGAAAATTAACAGTTTTAACATGGTAATAATATGGTAATAACATGGCATAGCATATCATATGATCATCATTAACTTGCATAAACATTTTTTATTACTAACCACTTGTCATCAATTCACTTTTCATAAGTATAAATGTCAGAGTGAGAAAGACTCACTTTTTCAAGCTGAAGACCAAAACAACAAACACAAGTGCGATTCCAAAAGCACGACAAGCACGATATAGCATGACTTTTGATTTGAATGAATGGAGAGCCTTGATATTTGTCTTGTAAACAATAACCAAAACAAGACAATATACACATAAATATTCAACGCAAAACAATGTTGAAACAATGAAAATTCGAAGCAACAAAGGAATAGATTACTTGACCTTACTTTAACCATTCAAATGCTTGGCCTAGGAGGTTCTTGGGTTCAGCCATGATGATGATATAGCTCAGGTTTGGCACCATAACTCACGGCTAGAAAGAGTATGGAGTGGTAGGGTTATAACATGAAGCATACAATTGGTCAACGCAACATATATGAAGTTTTTGAGCACAACAAGGCTCGGCCTTGGGTCAAGTGGGGCTTGTCCATACTTGTACAGGTTTGGACAGTAGATGGAGGGGTGTGGGGAGGTCTGGAAAAGGTGGTGGTGGCGGCCTATGGTGGTGGCCAAGGTGGTGGATGAAGATATGAAGTGATAGGGTGGCTAGGGCATTGATTTGGACATTATTTGCAATTTTGTGGAGTTTTGTCACCAAGGGAGGTGTGGCCATGGATGGATCTGAAATGATGGCTGGAGATGATACCAAGGAAGAGTGGTAGGGGATGGTGGAGAGTATGGTGGTGATGGTGGGTGGTAGAGGCCAATCCAGAAAGCATAGAAAACTAGGCAAAATACATAGAAAATGAGAAGAAAAAGGTAGAAAAAGATGTAGCCATTAACAGATTTTTTTTCTCAAGATGGAGGCCATGATTGTTAGGGTTGAGAAAGAGAAAAATTTCTTGACAAATGAGCAAGGGAAGTCGGCTGGAGATGGTATAGGGAAATGCAAAAAAAAACAGATGTATTGATGACAAAAGAAACTGCAAAAGAAACAGTGAAACGTTTTTACGTTTCTTAGCCTTTAATCCTTTCAAATTTCTCATATATATTTATATACATCTAAATAACTGAAAATAATTAAAATCTCAGTTAAAATTCGAAAGTAGAACAGAGAAACGAAATATTAATAATTAAATATTAATTAGATATGATTAAAACAAGAAAAATAACACAGAAAATGAAAACTTGACTTAAGAATTAGAAATAACTTCAATATACTTTGGAAAAATTTACTTTAATTTAAATACATGTAAAATGAATAAAATAAAGTAAAACACAGCAAATAAAAGTGAGTGCATAAAATAAATAAATAAATTTTAATTATATATAATTAAATTAAGAAAATGGCTTAAAATTATAGACTAGGCTTAATAAATTGAAATAAATTCAAATAAACTTTAGAAAAATTATATTATCATTTTAAAAATACTTAAAAGTCAAAATATACATAATATAACATATTATCACATATTAAAATAAAATATAACCAAGAAGAAGTAACTTATACAATTTAAAATAGTCATTGTTAAATAACCCTATATACGCACAATATTGTGAAGGGTATAACTTCCACAATTTACATTCGATTTCAACGAAACAAAAAGTGGTGTTCTTATAATTTTATGTACTCTCATGATAAAAGAAAAAATTAAAATTTTAAACTTTTAAAATTTTAAGTTGAAAGTCATAGTTTGACTATTTTGACCAAAATCAGCATTTCAGGCAAATATTCAACTTACACAAGTTTGGAATCATAACTCATATAAAGATCAAGATTATATTTAAATAATAAATTTAATCATTTCGAATAAGTAAAATAAGTTTTTAAATCAAAATCTTACATTAAAAATAATTAAAATATACAATAAAATAATTACAAAATACAGGGTTGTTACACTCTCCCCCACTCAAAACTTTTCGTCCCCGAAAAGGAATGAGGTATGGAAGGGCACAGAAAAGATAGAGTGAAATAGGATTAAGATAAGATGACAAGAAGATTGAAGTTATACCTGATAACTGTTGTTATAGGTAAGTTTTACAAGGTGGAGATTATCAAAGATTATAGAAAGATTTCTAAACAGAAAGATTATAGAAAGATGCCTATACCGGTCTATAGCAAGATAAGGATGATAAGGACAACCAAAAGATAGTTTGAAAAACAAAATAAGGAAATGAATTTGAAAACATGGAGATTTCAACTTAAACAGAGAATAAATCTTTACACAAGTTAAATAAATCTTAACTATCTCAAATTTCATTATCTTATTATCCAATCATCTTAAATTAACAATTTTTAAAACCATGGGTTTGAAAAATAATCATTTATTACACTCACATTGTACTTAATAAATTTAATTCTTCTTTATTCCTAATTAAAATTAAATTTATTCCTCTCAATATATTTATCACTTATGTTAAACATACTTACACTTATTATAACTACTTTCTTTTATTCTTAGTTCTTTTAACATCATTTTATTGTAAGTGATTCAATTACCCTTTATTATATTTACCTCTGTTAATCATTTTATAATTAAAATTTAAGTGTATAACATTTATTATAACCACTCAAATTTTATTTATAAAATCTTTTTATATCGTATATTATCCAATTACATTTTTAACTTCTGAAATTAAGGTAACTTATATTGGAATGCAATTGTATTATACAAATAAACCTTCCAATTAAATCATTTCATGCTTGATATTCATCCAAAATTTTGATAGATTGATTTTTTTTTTTGGAATTATTCTTTAAAATAAAATTTAAGAACTAAATTTCCGATTTCTTCAAACCATTTAGAGATAAGTAATAATATATATACATATATAATATGTCAAATCAAATTTCAATCATATATATATATATTATAAATCAATTCATATTTTAGAAATTCAAATCAATTTAATTTCCCAAAACAAAGCTGTAGCAAGACTACAGAACAGTCTCCTAACTTCGAAACTCGAAAATGAACGTTGATGTTGTCGCGATCATCAACGAAGTTATTTTCCAGCGGCAAAGAGAAAAGCACTAATTTTAAACCTTTAAAATTCTTTGAAAACAAATTCTATTCAAAATACTTTAAATAATATAACCTTTTAAAACTTTAAACCAAAGTTCGAAATAATCGGAATTTAAATCCTCAAATTCTTGTTTTAAATTCTTTTCAATTCCCAAATCAATTTATAACTATCTATAAATTCATTTACAGAACAACAAATGGTAAATTAAGTATTATCATTTTCAAATAATCAATCTAAATCAGTTTATTAAGTTTCATAAATTTACTTATATATCAAAATTTATTTCATTAACCAAATTTCTAAAATAATATTGTGTCAATTTGTTCTGTCAAAGTGTTTTAGAAATCCTATCGATATCGTTGATCAGACGAATCGATTGGAAACCCAAATCAACATCAACAACTCAAACAACACAATATATAAAAAAAACATATATTTACAAGTATAATTCACAATGTTTGAAGATAGGTTGGAAACAAAAGACAAGATGATTAAATAACAAAATAGGGAGGTGGATAAGCTTAAATAAATCACGGGCAACATTTACCGGGTCAACCGTGGCTTAAAGACCAAGATCGATGTGGATTTTCTAGGGTAAATCTACATTCGACCTCAAGAGTTAGAGTTTGGAATAACAAAAGATATTAGCATCTAAACCAAGGATAGATAAGAATCTCTGGTGAATCGATGCTAATTGTAAAGGAGTTTTCCCCTTTTTTCAATTCAATTTGAAATTGGCGTAACCACCGACTCACTAGAAAGATCATTCGAAGCGGAGTTATGGAATGCTCCAGAGTCAAAAGAAGATGAATAGTGAGGGATACGAATGGATTTTGGAACTGTAGGGAACGTTCCAAAATTCAAAGGAATCGAGTCAAAAGAAAAAGATTCAACTCGAATGAAAGTGATTCTGTAATTACATCTACTCCATATGCTGAGTTTTGCCTAGAGCTACCAAAGCTCTGATAACAACTGTAACGACTCGGTATTTTCAACCATTCGCATCCATTATAAGTGCATAGGCAGACACTCATGCCAGAATTGAATTGCTCAAAATACCGTGTTGTAAATAAAATTTTGGCAAACCTCAGAATATACAGTAAATAAAAATCACAGATCACAAACACAGAGTATATAAAAATGCAGCGGAAGAAAAAGAGATAGTAGTTCGTGAAGCTACTATATAAAATATGAGATACATCAGAGTTAAATAAGATACAACAGAAGAGTAACAGGATATATCAGGTACAAATCAGATACATCGCTGAACCACTGGATACTGAAACAAAATAGATGGCTGGATCTTCAAGGAAAGCTCTAACGCCGAAGGTGAATCTTGAATGCTAACTCAATCAATCTGACCCGAGCGTAAAGCAAAACACAAAACCCTCGAGTCAGGACATAAATACTTATAAACTGTAAATCAACTCAAGTGAACAGTAACAAAATGCATCAGTAACTTAAAGGATGCTTGGGACCGCCCATCCTCTTAGGATCCGTTAAACTATTTACTATGTAGTAATATACGCTATATACGGTAGTGTCTAATCAGTAAAGTATAATCATACAGAAAATAGCGTTAAGGGGATGGTGAACCTTAACGCGGTCGGATCTTTAAAACCAAAATTGTAGTGGGCTCGATATAAGGATATGACACGGCACGCGAGGCAATGCCAGGGTGGATACACCGTTTGCACTCTCGGACCGGTGGTGATGGCAAGCCAGCAGCTTCCGCCCACCTCGAACAATACCCCCGAATCAAAGTGGCGCCACCGAATCGAATCACAACAGTAATAGAATGGTTTCCGATGGAGCATGCTCGATGAAAGGGTGCGACCCTTTGTGTAGCCCGGTATAGCTCCTGTTTTAGTCATATATGCCTACTCACGGGAGTTGGGTCCACGTAATATACACCTCGAGAACGTCGGCACCATCCTACTTCATTCTGGAATCTCCACCGCGTACACAGTTGTTAAAGTGGTTTTCGGTATTGGCCGGCTATAAGACAATATCCGATCCCGGTCTCTTTAACAACCAATCGTTATTATAACCCGTAGTTATGACTTTTTAAAACAATATTTATACTTCAAAATAAAATATTATTTCAACCCAAATCTTTATCAAAATAAAGATTAAATCATTCCAAAATGTCATATCTTTCGGATCTTCTTTTCAAATCATTTTAATATCAAAATATCATATCTTTCAAAACCACATTTCAATCATTTAATATATCAAAATATCATATCCTTTCGAAACCACATTCATTTCAAATCATTATTCATTTTATTCAATTTAAAATATCATTTCAATCCATATTTCAAAACAGTATATATTCCAAAAATCATTTTTAATCATTAAAATGAAGTTATTATGTTTAATAATTAAATTATTAAATTTCCAAAATTTTCGACTTCCAAAGTTTATTTATTCACTTAAGTTTATCAACGCAGTGAAAATTCACTTTTCGTGGCATTTAGAAAACGCTACGGAAAAATACATTCAAAGCAGTTCAATTTAACAAAATACAACATTTTAAAATGTTGTAATAGGGTTTACTTAAATTTCGAATAAACTTAGTTAAATTCAACAATTTATAGTACTTACAAAAATTTCTATAATAGCTTTTAATTCAATTTAGCTTTTTAGTTCATTATCATCAACTTCAGCATTTACAAATGTCGTAATATCATTTACATTGTAATTAATAGCATTTCAAAATGCAGTCAATTAACTTCAAATATTCAATATAATTTCTCAACCAATTATATTTTTATTTAAAACATTTTAACTTATAAAATCATACATTTATCACATTTATAAACATCATTTAATTTTCCTCAAATTCATGATTTTATAAAGTTAAATTTCCATTCAAAAATCAAGATTTAATAATAATTCACTTATTAAATTGCAATGTTGAATTTTTAAAATCCATTACATTAAATTTCAACTTAACACTTAAGTTCAAATCCTCAAATATAACTTTGTTTTATTTTTATTTGCTTAACTAAAAGTTCACTTTTACGTCAATTTCATAAATTTCCAGTTTTAGTTATATTTCAAAATTTCAACTTACAATATTCATTCATTTCACCTTTCAACTTTATTAAAATCATTAATATGATATAAATATCACTTTAAATTCATTTAAATTCAAATTATCATAAATTTACCATAATTTCATATTCAATTAAATTTCCAATTATAATTAAATCAAAATTTCCAAAATAACTTACGTTCAAAATTTCCAACTTTTTCATTAATTCATTTCACTTACAATTATTCAAAAAATCAATAATAATTTACAAAAATCCTTTTTTTATTAAATTTAAAATCAAAATATTATAATAATTAAATTTCTAAAATATTTAAAATTTTAGAAAAACATATTTTAACTACGGGCCTGTATATAATTTTTTACGCTAGGTAAAGTGATATGGGTAATATATCATTTCAACCCATAATTTACAAAGAAAATCCGGGTTTTATCATTTCAAACCCGCAATCCCAAGTCAAAATGAAAAATTTAAAACCATTCAGGCATATCATTTCAGCCCATAACATTTTTTTCTAACAGGGAACTTGCAGTGTGATCATATACAGAAATAATATAAACAAGGTCAATATCACAATATACAGTCATATATCAGATGTCAGGTGAAAATTAACAGTTTTAACATGGTAATAATATGGTAATAACATGGCATAGCATGTCATATGATCATCACTAACTTGCATAAACATTTTTTATTACTAAACACTTGTCATCAATTCACTTTTCATAAGTATAAATGTCAGAGTGAGAAAGACTCACTTTTTCAAGCTGAAGACCAAAACAACAAACACAAGTGCGATTCCAAAAGCACGACAAGCACGATATAGCATGACTTTTGATTTGAATGAATGGAGAGCCTTGATATTTGTCTTGTAAACAATAACCAAAACAAGACAATATACACATAAATATTCAACGCAAAACAATGTTGAAACAATGAAAATACGAAGCAACAAAGGAATAGATTACTTGACCTTGCTTTAACCATTCAAATGCTTGGCCTAGGAGGTTCTTGGGTTCAACCATGATGATGATATAGCTCAGGTTTGGCACCATAACTCACGGCTAGAAGGAGTATGGAGTGGTAGGGTTATAACATGAAGCATACAATTGGTCAAGGCAACATATATGAAGTTTTTGAGCACAACAAGGCTCGGCCTTGGGTCAAGTGGGGCTTCGCCATACTTGTACAGGTTTGGACAGTAGATGGAGGGGTGTCGGGAGGTCTGGAAAAGGTGGTGGTGGCGGCCTATGGTGGTGGCCAAGGTGGTGGATGAAGATATGAAGTGATAGGGTGGCTAGGGCATTGTTTTGGACATTATTTGCAATTTTGTGGAGTTTTGTCACTAAGGGAGGTGTGGCCATGGATGGATATGAAATGATGGCTGGAGATGATGCCAAGGAAGAGTGGTAGGGGATGATGGAGAGTATGGTGGTGATGGTGGGTGGTAGAGGCCAATCCAGAAAGCATAGAAAACTAGGCAAAATACATAGAAAATGAGAAGAAAAAGGTAGAAAAAGATGTAGCCATTACCAGATTTTTTTCTCAAGATGGAGGCCATGATTTTTAGGGTTGAGAAAGAGAAAAATTTCGTGACAAATGAGCAAGGGAAGTCGGCTGGAGATGGTATAGGGAAATGCAAAAAAAAAAAAAACAGATGTATTGATGACAAAAGAAACTGCAAAAGAAACAGTGAAACGTTTTTACGTTTCTTAGCCTTTAATCCTTTCAAATTTCTCACATATATATTTATATACATCTAAATAACTGAAAATAATTAAAATCTCAGTTAAAATTTGAAAGTATAACAGATAAAAAATATATTAATAATTAAATATTAATTAGATATGATTAAAACAAGAAAAATAGCATAGAAAATGAAAACTTGACTTAAGAATTAGAAATAACTTCAATATACTTCGGAAAAATTTGCTTTAATTTAAATACATGTAAAATGAATAAAATAAAGTAAAACACAGTAAATAAAAGTGAGTGCATAAAATAAATAAATAAATTTTAATTATATATAATTAAATTAAGAAAATGGCTTAAAATTGTAGACTAGGCTTAATAAATTGAAATAAATTCAAATAAACTTTAGAAAATTATATTATCATTTTAAAAATACTTAAAAGTCAAAATATACATAATATAACATATTATCACATATTAAAATAAAATATAACCAAGAAGAAGTAACTTATACAATTTAAAATAGTCATTGTTAAATAACCCTATATACGCACAATATTGTAAAGGGTATAACTTCCACAATTTACATCCGATTTCAACGAAACGAAAAGTGGTGTTCTTAGAATTTTATGTACTCTCATGATAAAAGAAAAAATTAAAATTTTAAACTTTTAAAATTTCAAGTTGAAAGTCACAGTTTGGCTATTTTGACCAAAATCAGCATTTCAGGCAAATATTCAACTTACACAAGTTTGGAATTATAACTCATATAAAGATCAAGATTATATTTAAATAATAAATTTAATCATTTCAAATAAGTAACATAAGTTTTTAAATCAAAATGTTACATTAAAAATAATTAAAATATACAATAAAATAATTACAAAATACAGGGTTGTTACAATCGTCATAATCATCCAGAGATCAATCAATATCACAAGAATCTTCTCAAAGATCCAAAGGGGGCATCATACCCGAAACTTGTACTCATAACAAGTCAATGACATAAATTCCAGAAATCAACAAGAGAAATCCAGAAATCATAAAAAGGGAAAGAGGACTATCACATGACGGTCCGAAGACCATGGGGAGCTACCCCATATGTATGAGTCGAAATCACACAGATTGAGGTCTAGACTAACCAAGAAGGCAAAAAGGTATGTGTGAGTGGAATCACACAAGTGGTGTCTAGTCTAACCTCGCAAACAAAAAGATACGTGTGAGTGGAATCACACAAGTGGTGTCTAGACTAACCAAGTAACCAAAAAGGTATGTGTGAGTGGTATCACACAAGTGATGTCTAGTCTAACCAAGCAAACAAGAGACATCGCACAATTGCTAGTCTAAATCATAAGAATGATCGTCATGATCAACGAGAAGTGTCAATTACACTAAGCTAGTAAATTTAAAAGTTTAGCTTCATGTCCCAAAACCACTTGCTTAACTTAAATATTTACGAACAAACTGTAAATCTTCACTAGAAAATTGCCACAAAAGATTCAATCGAATAAGTCCAAGAATTAACCGGCGAAGTAAACGCAAGCGTTTCATACCACTCGTTTTACTAAGTCGTTTAATTAGATTTCTCATACGAGTGAGGTAAAGGTTTGTATATACTAGTAGATTGGAAAATGGTTTAGGAAAAGAGCTTTGTAGTAAAATAGTTTTGAAATCGTTTAGAGAAAAGGGTTTTGATATTTACTACTAGTATAGAAAACCTTTATATTTTTAAAGTGACAAATCACAAAAATGATTGTAGGAACAATCAATCACAAGAATTCACATACAAAGATGTGAATAGAATCCAAAGAAATCGATATTGAATCCTTCAAAAAGTATGTACACGAAAATCCCGAAGAAAATGTCACTAAAGTCGCTAATAAATGATAGCAACAAATCGGGGAAATAACACGAATCGGTTAAATTTGGAAACCAAATCAATTCACTAAAATTCACATTCGAAGACGTGAATAAAATCCAAAGAATTCGATTCTAAATCCATCAAAGTAGAAATACCCAAAAATTCCAGAAATGGAAGTTATCAAAGTCGACAAAGGAGATAACAACTAGTCGGAAAAGAAGAATCGATCAACAATTGGAAGAAAAAAGCAGAACGAGCATAAATGCATAAATGACTTCAACAAAATAAAAATCAAGTCAATGCTGAAGTCAACAATTATTGGCCACGGTCGAGTACAAAACGAATCAACATCATCATCGAAGAATTCAACTTAAGTTCGCAAAGCAAACGGAGGCCGAAGCCAAAATACTTTCACGAAATCAAAATCAAATGCGCATAAATAAGCATTAGGAATTCATACCTAACAAGCAAAGATAATCATAGGCAAAGATGAGAGATAAAACATTGACAAATAGTTGTATCACATGTTCCATCTAAGTTATGTTTTATATTTGTCCTAAACCCCAGGCTTTGATACCAAGCTGTGACGCCCCACCTCTAAACCCATGCTAGCCAAGAACACTACAGTGTAGTGCTGTCAACTAGCATGGAGAATAAGGCTGTTGAGGAGCAACCATCCGTGTAATTTCTTTGCGCGAGCATCGATATGTCAGATAGAAGTAACATGCGTTTTATTTCAGAAGGAAATCCGACATACCGATACACACCCAAAGCTACTACACAGTGGCTATAATAGTTTAGAACGAAATATATAATAATAACACAGATAAATATAAAGCGGAACACAGATGAAACAGAAAGTCTCATATATATATATATATATATATATATAAAATAACTGATGGCAGTTACAATACATTTGACATGGTACATATGATATAATTACAACAGTCGACTCAGGAAGTTATATATACAAGTACATTATCGACTAATATACATGAATACATATCAACCTAGACTATGACACGACAACTCCAAAAGATATGAAAAGTCTTCATAGCTCAAGCAGCAACCCAAAGCTAAAAATCTACAACCTGTAAATACTCGGTCTGACCCGAGTATTAAATTCAAAAGAAAATAATACGCGGGTCAGTCTAATTCAAACTCAGTTATTAGTGCACAGAAGCAATAATAATTAAATAACGAATAGACGACAGTCACAATAAATCTCGTCTGTCCGATCCTTAAATAAAGAAATCGGATAACGATTAATATAACACGTAACAGTGTTAAACAACAAATCAGCAAATTAAACCAAATCACAATTCAAAACATATTGAATCGAATAAACGAAATAGTTCAAATAATTGAAATATCAATTAAAATGTCAACACTGTAGAGCTGCAGTACACGCATGTGTGCACTGCCTCGCCACTACAGCATATGGAAATACGCAAAAGATCCCTAAATCAAAAGCAATTAGAATCTCAATAAAAGCAATACCGTGTGGCTGCAGTTCACGCTTGCGTGCACTGCCTTGCCACTACAGTGATGTTGTACCCAATGAATACCGTGTGGCTACAGTTCACGCTTGCGTTCACTGCCTTGCCACTACAGTGATGATGTACCCAATGAAAATTCACAAGCAAACACAAGATCAAACCCGAGTTACCGGATTATACTCAAGTATATTTCGAAAATCAAGCAAAATGCAAAGGTCAAGTCAGGACAACCATGACTCAACACAAAGCAACGAGACACTACAAACTCAAGTGAAAACAAAACTCATATATGCCAGTGAATGCAGTGGTCAGTGCAATACACGAACCAATTTAAACGACAACCATCACAAGAATACATGTCAGGATACTGCAAGCTCCAAGTGGTCAGTAATGACCAAGGAAAAATGAAACAGAGTGCAACTAGGAAGATATGAACCAGCATAAGCAAATGAATGCACAGGGGTGCAACAGGGGGGATGCACAGAAATGCAACAGGGAATTTACACAGGACTATGGAATGCAACGAGTCTACACAATAAATCAGCAGTAATTGACAATTGATCAAACTGCAGTTCAATGCCAACGCATTGGTGATGACTAAAGAAAATGCAAATGAGTACAAGGCATCAATGCAATGTATCAGACTGAAGGAAAGGCAATATACACCCAACAGTGCAAAATGGCATATGCATATGCACGTACAAGGCTACAGTATAATGCTACAGTAATGATGCATGAATACTAGCCACAAGAAGGAACCCGACCATAAAGTCGAGCAGTAGACATCACAATGAATATATGAATCATGGCTCGAGTATAAAAGCTACACTTTCAAATGAAGATTACAAGTGACAATGTAATGATATACAATGATATGTAGTGATCAAGTGAAAATAACCACTACAACAAGCTCAATGCTCAAGCTACTGCACAATGCAAATGAAAAACAAAACAAGGTATAGTTCAAAACTTGATAACCAAGTAAACAAATTCAATTAACAATTTCAAATCAAGGCCGAAACAAAATCAACATAAAGATCACCAATGGTATCATATACTCAAGTCCAGTGCACACATACAGGTTACAGTAATACAAAAATCAAGTCGAAGTCGAGAATGAACAAGTCAATTTTTCATCTCAAAGCCAAAAGAATTCAAAGCAACAATTAAATGAACAAGTCAGAAATTTTCAAGCCCGTCGAATTAGATGTGAGTAATGAACACTCACCTTGATTTCGACGCAATCTGAAGGTGCCGAGCACGAGATCATCGATCGACGCAGCCACAAGCAAATTGAAGGGGCCGTTGAAGTTGGCGCTTCGAGTTCCAGAAGCGATCGATCGAAGAAGCCCCTAGTTTTGGAGACGAACGGAGAAGAGGGACGAACGAGAAATGAAAAGGGGGGCCGCCATTAATTTTCATTCGATGGTTTTAGGTTTTGAACGAAAACAATAAAGGGGGCCGGTTATTTGTATTGAAAATTATCACGGCCCAATAAAAAAAAATGGACCGCTATTTAATTTTCAAAGCCCAGAATTCTTTTTAACAATTTTTAAAAGAATTTTAACTCAATCTTAAAAATCAAAACTTCAATTAGCAATAAGAAACAATATTAATCGTTTAATGTCGATTATCAATTGATGCGAAATACCGGGTTGTTACAAATATTCTATTTAAATGGTGTGTAAAGTTAAAATGCATCAACTAATGAACTTATTTTGGTAAAGTTGATGCTAATAAGAAGGAAATGTAAATTTTAATCTTGGAATTAAAATTTAACTTGAGTAATTGGAAGTGAATGGAATATATGGAAGTGAATGTAAAATTTGAATTTAACTTGGGATAAGTTAAATAAATTGGGTTTAGAATTAAATTGATTTGGATTAAATTGGAATTTAGAAATTCCATTTAAAATTTGAAAGATGAAGAGAATCAACTATTGAACTTGAAGTTGGTTAAAATAAGAACAGGGGTTGATATTAATAAGGAAGGGAAATGAAATTTTATCCTGGAATGTGCATTTAATTTGAGCATATGAAGGTAAATAAAATATATTTGAATTTAATTTAAGATAAGTTAAATAAAAGTGGGAATGAAAATTGAATTAAAATTTAACGATTGAATTGAATTGAATGTAAGTTGAATGTAAAATGGTTATAGTTGTGAGTTATAATTATATAATGAAAACTTATATCCTTAAGCTATTCTATAATTTGAAATTGCAATTATGAAATGGAAGCGACTAAGATGGGTGATATGAAATTTTAAAATAAATAAGTTGGGAAACTTATGAATAGAAATGGAATTGTAATTCATAATGGAAAGTGTTGAAATGGTATGGAGAATTCAAACTTAATCTCAAATGAAATGTGAATTGAAATAAGATAAAGTGAGATATAAAAGAAGTGAATGAACTTGAGTTAGTAAATAAGTTTTGAACTTGTATATGGAGAATTAAAATTACATTGAATTAGATTTAACTTCAATCGAGTGGAATTGGGATGGACTTGGATTTAATTAAAAACAAGATTCAATTGTGTTGTGAATAAATATGAATGGAATTAAATCCTTATATAAGGTGGTAAGGAAATGAGATGAATTCAAGTTGGCTAAATAAAAACTTAGGTGGACTTGAAATTAATTTGGGAAAGAATTGAATTGAAAGAAATTTAATTATGTTGAAAGGATATTGTGTGAATAAAAGTTTAACCCATCTAAATTCACAGGAATTGTTTGGGAAAGAATTTAGTATAAACTGAATTAAATAAAAGAAGCTTGAAGATGAATTTAGTGTAAACTAAATTTAATGAAATTGGTCTTGGCCTTGGTGGAATTTTGGGTGGTTTGTTAAGAAGATTTAGTTTGAAATGAAAAATAATTGAAAACCCAGTTCTAGTATGGGATTTAGTTTTGGCAATAAAAAGTTGAGAGTGTGAACGAAAATGGTCATATTATAAATAAATTCAGGGTGAATTGAGGAAGCAAATTAAAACCTAATATGGATTAGGTTATTGACTAAATTGAATTAGAAGTTAATGGAATTAGATTACAATGGTGATAGTTTGAATTGTAAATAAATTCAACGGAAGGAAATAATTTAAAGAGGTTTCTTTGCTAATAAAATGAATCTAAAATGGATTGAATAAATAAGCGAAGTACATTAAAATTTGTAAATGGATTGGAATTGATTTGGATGAGAATTAAATGAAAACAAAATTGATTTAAGAAGGAATGGAAATATTATGGGAATTTGAAAGAATTTAAGCAAATTGAAGGTAAAACAAAATGATGATGGATAAGCTTTATTAAGTAATTTTGAAAGAAATTTGTTAGATAATGAAATTGAATTGCAAGTGAAATGATATTAATTAATTATTGTAATAAATTAAGGATGTATGAGTTGTAAATAATCCAAGATGGAATGATATTAATATAAACTTAAGTAAAATGATAAATTTGGAGTGAGAATAAGAATGTGTTTTAAAAATTGGAATGGATGATTTTGAATGGAATAAAATTTATGTAAATCTAAGTGGAAATTAATTTTAAATGGATATAAGCTTAAGTGGTGATTATTTTTGCTGGAATGACATGAAAATTTGCATGTATTCGGAAGTGAGTTGTTTAACAAGCAATTGAAATTGATTTTTGAATAAATTGATATAGATTGGAATCTAATTTAAGAGTTTGTATATAAATGCAATCTAATTAAGTGATCTTGCATGTGAATGGACATGGATCATAAAAGGAATGCAAATGTTTCAAGTTTAAGATAAAATTTGATTGCAAATAAAATAGGGAATGTAAATTAAAATAAAGAAATGTAAGTAAGGCACCTGTTAATCATACTGAAATAAAAATGAAGTTTGGATTTGAATAAGAAATTAAAAGGTGATTGAAAACTTTGGATTGTTGGAAAATATGGTTAACATTGCTAAACTATGAAGTTTGGGTTTGTAAAGAGGATTTAAAATGATGTCGGAATTGTGAAATTGTTTATAAAGGAGGTTAACATGCATAATTATGAAGTTGTTTGGTTTGGTTATGAAATAGATATGTTTGTCATGCATTTACATTGGAAATGTTGTTAAAATGCTCATATCTTGAAACTGATGAGTTTGTTTGAGTTAGTACAGGTACGGAAGACATTCAAGAGAGTTGGAGCGCGTATATGCGTTATATTAGCCGCTCGCTATTAAAATTTGCTAAAAAGGTACGCCATGCAAATATAATTGGGAAAATGATATATATATATTGTGATATATTTTGGTTTCCGACCGTGTGGGTCGATGTATATATATTTGTGTGTATCGCGATATCGCGAAAGCTCCTCCATACAAGGGAGACTCTGCCAAAAATTTTCGGAAATTTTGGGAGTTAGAAAATTTTTGGGATTTTGATTTGCTAAGAAATTGAATTTTGAAAGCAAATTGTAAAATTAAAGATTTAGAGTAAATGAAGCAGATGAGTTTGGATTTGATCTAAAGGGTTTTGGGAAGTGTATATAAGCTTTTAACTAAGCAAATTGGGTAAGTAAATGGGTTGGAGAGTATTTTCTACCCTAGTAAATTTCGGGGACGAAATTTTTATAAGGGGGAGGAATGTAGCATCTCGTATTTTTAAGCCATTGAATTTGAACATTTAATTCGTTTTAAATGTTTAATGTGGATTCTTAATTGATTTTGAAATGAATGGATTCGGGTTCAATCAATGAAATAAGCTATAATTTTTAATTATAGTAATTCCGGTTGAATTTGAATAATGGGAAAATAATAATTTAAATATTCGGAATTGAAATAAAAGTAAATCTGGATGTAAATAGTGATAAAAATGGTTTTAAAAATTTATTTTGAGTTATTTGAGTGTAAATAGCGTGGTGGGAATTTCAGAAGAATTTTAAAGTTGATAAATTAATATTTGGGATTTTATATTGATTTAAAAATGAATTTAACATTATTAAAGTGCAATTTAATCAGATTTTGGTCCGGAATGAGCCGGAATGATTTTTATTGTGTTTATAAATTTTATATGATTTATTGTTAAGTTATTAAAATTTCAAAAGTGAAATTTTAAGCGGTTTCGACAATTATGAAAATCGCTCGATTTAATAGACGAGTTAAAATAGCCTTCCGAGACACAGTCTCGGAATTCGACGAAACTAGTTCCATTGGATCCGTAATAGTTAGTTATTATCGGATTTTAATTTTCGTAGCAATCAGAGTTGTCGTTTGACCGTGGCAGCTCGAAACGCATAGAAATCGATTTAACCGATTTAATTTTTAATTGATCGTTTAATTCTATAACTCGCACGTATGACCGAATTAGCTTCCGAATCTTGTTCCATTGTGTTCGGAACGCGAAAAAACCCTAGGAACGCCTATTGGTGCGTGAGAATTGGAGTTCGTTTGCATAAGTTGTAAATCAGCGAAGCACGGTATTAAATTAATATTATATTATATTATATAAATCAATTTTGGCCAAACCCTAATATTATTTCTCAGGCCGCCGCTCATATACGTTTAATGGCCAGAAAAGATCATTCTTTTTCCTCCAAAATCTCCAAATCCACGCGACGATTTCGTAAACGTTCTACACGAAAAACGTAGAGATTGGCGAGCTCTACATATTGTCCGGACGCGATCGTATTCGAAGGTGTGTGGAAGCCAGAATCTCACAGCGTGCGTCGCCGTTTCAATCAAGCTTTGCTCGACCTAGGGCTGACCGAGTTCCACCATCTTTGGGTCGAGCATGGAGGAGGTGGTGAGCTTCGTTGTGGTAGCCTCCGATCGAGGTGGATGGCTCCGTGGTGGTTGCGAATTCTAACCCTAAGGAGCGACTTTTGGGTTCGATATTTTGGAGCAGCGTACACGAGAAAGGGAGACGAGGATGCGGGCCTGATGAGTTGACTTGATGAACGGTAGAGATTGGGTGATAAAAGTTTTAATAATAGAAATTGTTTTAAATTCATTTCAAACTTTAATAATTCGTATCTTTCACATATTGTGTCAGAATTTAACGAAACTGGAAACGCCGAGATCGCAGAGACGAACACTACGAAATGGTGCAGTTCCGAAATCATTCTGGGCAAGCAGAAATTTGAGTTAAATCGGGCATCGTTCGGTTTAATTTAAATTTCAAGCGCTCGCCGAAACGCAAAGTGAGTTAATCTCACTCAAATCTGGAATGTCAGCTGATTTAGGTAGTTGATATTTAAATAATTGTGTGATTGGTTAAAATGTTTATTTGTATCAGTCTGGATTGATATATATATTGTTGTGCTAATATTTGTGGATGAAGGGAAAACAGGTTGGAGGGATCCAACTAGATTCCTCACAATGTAGTAATTATTTTTATAATTGATAATGATGCCTGTTTATATATTGTGATTGATAAATTTGGAATTTAATTGTATTGTGATGTTGTTGGATAAACTATAAACTCAGAATGTTAATTATAAAGAAAATAAATTGGGTTTTAAAAAGAAATCAAGAAAGTGATAAATAAAGAATTTAAAGGAATATAAAAATTGGAATCTGTTTTGGATGAAAAAGAAAAAAAAATGTAAATTGGTAAAATTGGAATTTTATTTAAGTAAATTGTAAATATGGTTTCTCATTGAAGAATTCACCAAAATGTTTTATTGAAAAATGTTTTAAACCTATATTGTAAAAATGAATTTTCGGGAATGGGAAATTGTGTTTGAACTTTGGAGGAAGTTATAGTTAAGCATGGGATTAGGGATGTATGTTATAAAAATAAATTGAATTGAAATAAACCGGCTGGATTTATGAGACAGATTCTTTGGGATGTTTGAATGGGAAGGTGTTTCCCTGGGAAAACCAAGTTAGTGTTTTAAAAGATTTGATTTAAATAAAGGTTAAAGCTTCAATTTGTTTAAAGAGATTTTTAAGAAATTGTTATTTTAAAGAAGAAATTAATAAAATGGGTTTAAATTTATTTGTTTAAGTTATTGGTAAAGGCTAGTATTATCTTTTTAAACTCTACTTTTAAATTTGGTTTATTTTAACCTTTATTGAAAATCAAGTTTATATCTAAATAGATAGTGTTATTTTAAATATTTTGAAATTGTATTTTTGAGTAAATAACTAGAAGTACATTTATATATTTATAAGTATATTTTGCTATAAAGTATTTTAACTCTTTATTAATCTAAATGTTTTGGGCTTGGTTATTTCCAATGGGAATAAATGGTAAAGGATTTACTTTGTAAAGAAAGAACTTTGGGAAATTGTTTTCAAACGAGTTTTGAAATTTGGAAATATATCTTGTAAATATATTTGAGGCAAATAAATAATGTGGAAAATTATTTATTGTGTGATGGATGTTTGTGAATATGAATTGATAGTTAAATCACCGACTATCAATATTGGACAAATGCGTTGATCGTTTCGAAGAGACCGGGATCGAGATTTATTTCTCGAAAACCACTTCAATCTGGTTTGTACGTTTCGTGCGAAAACGTGTTCGGAGTCAAAGATGGAGTAGTGAAGTTCAAGGGCTAGTCGCTACTAATCCTGAGGATATTTCCAAATTGGATGTAGTAGGAGTACTGCCTTCGGTTCCGTTCGAACCTGGGACGGACTTGTATGTACAAATGCTTTCGGAACATCGTAAGGTGGACGATGGGCATTCTAAGTGAAACGTTCTAAAGGTAACGCTTAGCCTCAAGCCTCATCAAATGGGAATGACTGAAAATCAGGGGATATGCAGCAAGGCTTCGTGGGTAGCCCCCACTGGAGAGTAAGGTCATCCCTGTCTAGATGTCCCTTTTTATTTCGGCTTAGTAGTGCGGTTGCTGATCCCAACCGTAGGGTGATCTTATTCGGAACTGTCCAGTAAGGGATGGGTCAGGCCTTGTGTTGCAGGGGATCGGGAGTGGTCCTCGGTACAATGATCTAGACCACGTACCGTGATAGGTGGTACCCCAGTGCCTAGTCATTGTTGGAAATCCATTTTCCCTACGAGCCTTTTACGAGTTTTGTTTGTATTACCCACTTTGTGGCTAGTAGGTGGAATTTAATCATGTAACAATTTCGGATATTTTATAAATATTTGTAAATAGACCCTATTATAATATCAGAGGATTTCTATAAAAAGTGTTTTAGCTATCGGAAGGTAAAAACCCGGCATGTTTATTTGTGGCATGGTCTTACGAGATGCTTTTGTTTTCAAAGGATTTTTGAAACTTTAATAATCAATTTGGATGCATTATTATCAGCTAGTATTCCAGACTGACTAGGGTGTTATTTCATTATAATGCTCGGGTCAGACCGAGTATTATTTGTTCCGGACAGGATGCTTTGGAGCAAGAGAAGAGCTGGAGTCTGAGACGTATTATCCGTATTTATATATATATATATATATCCGCTGCTATGATTGTATGGTATGGCTGGTTGGTAATTGTTGATGTATGAGATACTCTGATGATATGATGTATAAAACAGTTGTAGATTTCATTTTGTGTAAAGTTCTATATTTACTATTATATTTTATTCCGCTGCGACTGTGAGATTCTGATATTGTATAGTTTCTTCTTCTTCTATCTCTTCTTCTTAAACCCAAATGGTTCGTATTTCTGTGCCACTTGAGTTAATAGAGGTAGAATAGTGTTGATTCAAGGGGTACGGATTTGCGGGCTGTTACAAGTTTGAAAACAATATGATTTTGGAAAAGAAATATATATTTGAAATAAAATGATATTATATTAATTTGGGTTTTTATAAAAATAATATCAAATGAGTTTATTTTGGAAAAGAAATGATATCGTATTTATGGGTTTTGGAATGGATAATTATATTCTGGTATTTGAAAGTATAATTAATTTTTAAATGACCGCGGTGTTATAATAACGTTTGGTTGTTGAAGAGACCGTGATCGAAAGTTGTCATACTCTCTGCCAACTCCGAAAACCACTTTAACGACTGTGTACGCGGTGGAGATTCCAGAATGAAGTAGGTTGGTGGCGGCGTTTCCTGTAAGGTAAATACGTGGACCCAACTCCCGTGAGTTGGCATAAGGTAGCTAAAACAGGAGCGATTGACGGGTTAATAAGGTAGCACCTTTGATCGGACACATCCCTTCGATATTATACTTTGACTCTTAGATTGATTCGGTGGCCACTTTGATTTTATTTGGGGGTGTGGCTCGAGGTGGGCGGCGGCTGCACGCTACGCGTTACCACCGACCCGGAAGCGTAATTGGTATATCTACCCTGGCATTGCCTAGTTGTGCCGTGTCACCTACCCTATCGCGCCTTGTACGAGTTTCTATTTGTGTCGTACCTATGGAGTGTCTTCTCGTAGTCTCCCGATCAGGAGATATACGGGCACTGTATAGACTATTGGCATTATTTGTGCTAAGGGCTATATGGGTAACCCCTTAACGCTATTAAAAAGTAAGTTTATTTTACAATTAGACACTATTATAATAGCGAAATGTACTATATAGTAAATAGTTTAACGGATCCTTAGGAGATGTAAATCCCGAGCATCTCTTGAGTTACTTCACTCATATCTATTTCTGTTAATTTAACTCACATAAGATCTTTTAGTTCTGACTCGAGTGTTTTTGTCTTTTCAAATTCGCTCGGGTCAGTCCAAGCGTTTCAGGATCGAAGACTTTAGCTCTGGAGGACGAAGACGGAGATTTCTATTATTATTAATTATATTCCACTACACTCATATTGTTCCGCTGCATTGTTATATGGTATGTGTACTTTGATATGTATTGTATCGATAAAATCAAAGGTTTTGTAAAACAGCTTCATGAACTGTATATTTTGATTATTATATTTTATCCTTCCGCTGTGAGATTATGTTTAGTTTTATTTCTTTCTCGTTTTTCTTATTTACCCCATAACAATCCGCCCTTCCGTATGGTTTGAATTGGCACGTGTGTCGATTTGAATCGTGCGAAAAGGCGGAACGTTACATCTGGTATCAGAGCTTTGGTTTAGCGATAAACCTTAGCTTCGTGGGGTCTGACTCTTTATTAATAGGGTAGTAATACCCTATGGGAGTCGCTGAGTGTATATATATGAGAGAGCGTATTTGTTAGTGTTATAAAAAGGTTTTAATATTGTGTTAATTTGTTCCGTTTTGTATTTATAAATTCCGGTTGATGCATGGGACGCTATGATATCAATAGGGATTTCTAAACACTTAATAGGACAGACCGACATAATATTTGTTTTAATATAGGTGAATGAAATAAGTTTGCCTATTATATTTTCTATATATAATTTTTTTCAAATGATGTTGGCTGCAATAGATTGGTTGCTAGGCAATAAAGTGTATAAATAATAATAGAAATAAGATTCAAAAATAAAATAAATGAAATTCAGAAATTTAGAACTTAAGTTCCGAGGTTTTGAAATTTCTTACGAATATATTTTGGAATATAATAATATTGTTTAGAAGTATTTTCTAATAAAGATGATTTTGGAGAAAATAAGTTTTGTACTTTCCTCTCGGTCGCTGAAAAATAATTTTGGTGATCGCGGCCGTATCATCGACTTCCATTTTCGAGTTTCGAAGGGGAAAGGCCACTGTAGTAGTTCTACTACAGATTTTTTTTTGAAAATTTATAAATTTTGAATTGTTTTAAATATAATTAGAGATATATAAGTTGTAAGAATATATTTATCTATTGTTTTAAAATAAATTGAAAATTTAACCCAGTATTAAATCCTAAAATTTCCATTAATTAATTGTTTCAATTATTGTAGTGAATTGAAACATAGGTAATTAATAAATTAAAACCTCTAAAGGAAATAAGAGATTTAATGATAGGTTATAAATGGTATTAAATGGAATTTGAAATTATAACCTAAGAAATAAAGAATATTATTATCGAACATTAAATTAATCATAGGTAATGAGAAAACTTGTATAACTTTCAAGTACATTCTTTAAAAACATATATAACTTACCAAATATAAAAAGTTGAAATGTTTTAATAAGAAATGTAATGAAATTGTACAAGTAAAAGTAGGTAGTGAAGTATTCAATGAATTTGCTATTACAAATGAGAATTTAATGTTATCAACTTAAGTTACAATTGAAATTTTACTATAAGTGAATATAATTAAGGGTAAGTAATTCAAATAGATGAATATCAACTTAAGTAAATAAAATGAAAATGCTAAGAAATTAAATGGGACATGAATACTATTGATAAACAAATGTAAGTAAATGAGGGCATGTAATAAATGAATGAATAATTATAATGAAATTAAAAGTTTGTTAGAAATAAATGTAAATTATAAAAGAAAAATTTATGTGGTATGAATAAAAAGAGAAATCAAACAACTGATGTATGAAATAAAATTTATAATAAGTTAATTTGATTTGTTGATTGGAATTGTTATTGTTTGATTGTGGTTGTTGGGTAAGGAAACTTTAACTTTGTTGGGATGGATGAATAATCCATTGGGTTTAATCTAGGACTATTGAGTAAATGATGCACTTGATGTTTTATTCTTCATTCCGTACAATATAAAGGTTTTGAACCCGAACAACTATTTGTTTGTTTGATTGTATGGTTGTTTCGTATTTGTTGTATATGCTGTTTGTTGAAATTGTTGGTTGTTGTATTCATTTGTTGTTAGTGATTGAAACCACTTAAATATTTCACTTTATATAAATTGTTAACCTTTTGGATTTTATAAGTGAAATGCAAGTTATGGAAGCAATTGCTACTGCTTTTGTTTCCATAAATTAAGCGTAAATTGCCCGACAAATAGGTACGTTTCGGATTACGATTATAGCGCCATTTTATATATTTTCCCGTGCTGGGATATACTATTTTGGATATTATATGTGATATAATTGTTATATTTTGATATTTTATTTTCTCCCGAGCCTCTCCGTACAAAGGAGACTCTGCCAAAATTTTCCGTAAATTTTGGACTTAGAAATTTTTTGAAAAGTGTTATCCAAACTTTAGTAATTTGAGTATATAAAAAAAATATTTAATTGTTATAAATTGGTATACGTTATTTTAATTAATTAATTTTGTAAATTACTGTTTTATAAATTTAATATTTTGAATAAAATATATTGTCTATTTAATTTCTTAATTTTCTTTGCCCTTCTTTTCCTCTTTTCGGGGATGAAAAGTTTTGAGTGGGGGAGAGTGTAACGACCCGTAATTTTTGACAATTAAAAATAGTAAATTTAATAAGATTTTGTAGTTAAATGTGGAAGAAATTAAAATTTAAGATTTATAACTGGAATAATACTAAAATGAAATGCAACAATATTAATTAAAGCAAATTATTAACAATTTGGATGGAATTCCAATTAATTGAAATAGAGTAAGGTTATATTTGGTTATAAAGTGAACATAGGGAAAAAGAATGTAAATATTGAATTCATTAATGGAATGATACACTGTTAATGGAAATTGAATAAAATTCATGTTATGAAAGAAATGGTAACATTTGTTTGTAAGTAATAAACTTATAAATGTAATTAAAGGTTAAATGGTGCAACTATTATATATATTACCTATTTATTTGGTCTATTAAATTTAATTGGATATAAATGTCAATTAATTCCTTTAATTAGTGCAATTATTGTATGTTTAATTGATAATGGTAAAAAGGTTGATTATATACAGTGTAACCAACGTAAATTTTTATCATAGTATGACCTTTGATTTGAATAAAAGGATGGAAATCAGTTTACTCAAAGTTATTGGAATTGGAAATTTTAATAAGTGAATTTATTACAATCAATGAAATAAAAGGTTACGTAAATGAATGGTAAGATGAAATGGTAAAATATTGATGTAATGGAAGATATAACAATGTTGACTATGCATATAAGGTAATAATTGATTTAATAAGAGAATGAAACCAAGGTAAATTAATTAATTGAGACTTTAATTATAATTAATGTGTGAAATTGACCAAAGTTCAGTAAAATGGAAATATAGTAGTTAATGCAAATAAAGGATGGAAATTGGGGTATATTAACGTAATGAAATGTAGAACAAATGTCAACTATGTTATTAGATCATAAGTTTGGACCATAAATAAAATTCTAAAAAAACAACAAAACTACAATGAAGCAATGAACTGGAAGGTTCTAACGCGTATTAGAATATAATTTAATACGAGGAATTGGAATACTAAATGTCAGTTTTAATGATGAGTTAAATGAATATTGATTTATAGAGAAAAGATTTATTTAGTATGTAATTTAATGCTTGTTGGAAACTGTAATTCTATAAACATGTTTGCTTGACTATAATAAGGATTACAATGTTCACGTATTTATTTAATTGATTTCATCAATTAGGGTCTGTTTTGAAGTGGAAGATTAAAATTAATTGGAAATAAATTTAATAAAATCTTTCAATTGTAAAAGGAAAAGAAACAAAGTGCAATTAATAAAATTAATGTAAGAATGTTTTCATTATGAATGCACATTATTTGGAAATATAAGAATGGATTTAATATTGTATAAGTTGATCATTTTAGAATATAAGAACGTTTACATTTATGAATTGCAAGTAACGAATAAGCATTTTAAGGAAAATAAAAGAATGTTGAGGAAATAAAGTGAACGTTTCCATTCTGAATATAAATATAACGTTATAAAAAGAGAAAATTGAAATATTGAAGTTTTGGTTTGGTAAAACTGTCTTGATTTTAAATACAAAGGAAGTAAAAGTTTAGAAATAAACTTTTCATTGAAACTTGAAATTTATGGAATAAGATTCAACTTGAAAGGGTTACATAAAGGTAAGTGTGACTATAGAATAAAGTTAGAAATATAAGCCAATTAAAGAAGGTTGGTAAATTGGAAATAAAATTGTGGATAGACAAATAATTAACATTTGTAAGTAAATAAAATTGGGAACTGAATATTGGGAATTAATTTGTATTGTGTGTAATGGAAATAGTCAAGATTTGATTATATAAAATAAAGGACTTAAATGAAATTAGTTAACAAACTAATTTATTCAAGTGGGTAAGCAGATGAATTGGAATTGTATATTGGGTAATATTAAATTAAAAATGTGTAAAATAAAGTGAAGTTATAAAATTAATTCGAATGAAACAAAGTTATAAAAGTTTGGAAATAAAAAATTATTTGAGATTTAAAATAAATTAGTAAGTGGAACTAATTTTTAATAATGATGTGAACTAGTTGTGGATGGAAGATAGTTGATAAAATTCAATATTCAAAATTTGAAAATGAATTGGATTCTAGTAGGATTGAAATGAAAATCTGGATGAAAATTGAGAAAGAATATTTGAAACTAATTAGTAAATTGAAGCAAATTAAATCTATTGGAATCAGAACCCAAATCGATTAAATATAGATAAAAACCAAATGATTAATTGAATATGGTTTGAGATAAAGTTAAATAGAATTCAATATCTAAAGTGAAGGTAAATTGAATTCATATGGAATTGGAGATCCGGTTCAAAAATCGGTAGATATAATGGCTAAAGTGGTACAGTAATAATATAAAAGTATATAAAATGCTTATATTAAACTTAAGAAATGAATGGTGAAAATCTTAAGTAAATTTGATAATATTGGAATGGAGATTAAGTTAAGTTGTGAAATGGGATGATAATGGATAAGAGAATAGAAATCAAAATAGATATGAATAAAAAGAAGAATTGATTTAGCTAACAAATCAATTGAAGAAAAATATGTAGGATATACGTATATCATTTTATTCGCATAGTGATTTGATCCAGTTTTGAGCACAGGATTTCGAGGTAGTCATATCGATCTGAGTTGAGAATTTTTGCTTGATTTTCGACGGCGAACTATGGATATGAATTTTTGATTGATTCTGGGAATTCTCTATCATAGTTGTGACTATGCGAGGAGAATGACGGTTTCTGATCCAGAAACCAGATCTGAGTCCGCACTAGAAAGTTGGGTGGACGATACTAGTTCGGAAGTGAAATTGTGTGATAGAGTAAGCGATCGAATTAGGTATTGCGTACAGATGATATATGTGCATCATACAAATGTAAATGAAATAGATATGAAAACTTTTGTAAACAAATGGGTAAAGCAATTTTGATTATTGTAATTGAATATTATGGAATAGTAGGATATTCAGGTGCTTAAAAAGAGAAATGAAATTGGGATTTTTGATTTTTGAAGATAAGTTGAAATTTGCTCGGCAAAGGTATGTATTTAAATTTCGGTATAAAATTTGATGATTTTCTGGTCTAACCACTTGGCGTTTTTGTTTTCTTTTGAAATTTGGGAGCCCGTAGAGCCATTTTGTAGAGCTAGCCGTGCAATGGAGACATTGGCGAAATTTTTCAAAAATTTAGGGAGTTAGAAAATTTTCGAAGAAATTTTGATAATTTAAAATTGGGTTTTAAGTTAAATTTGAATGGTTGGGTAAGAGGTATTGATTGGAACTAATGAAAGAAGTCTAGAAAGTTAGCAAGGGTGATAATGTCTTTGTTAAAAAGATGGTTTGGGTATTGTTAAAAACCGTTTGGTTTTAGGAAGTTAACAAAAACTATTAGGATTGGGAAATTAGTTAATGGGTTAAGGATCATTCCTCTTAACTAATAATTTCGGGGACGAAATTCTTTTAAAGGGGAGGAATGTGACAACCCGGAATTTCTGGATATCCGAAATTGAAATATTTTAGTGATTTTAAAAATTTGAAAGCTATTTTAACTTGAATTTCAAATATCACTATTTATTTGCCAATTAAATTATTGAATTTTAATTATTGGAAGTTGGGTAAATAGTTGAATCTGAAATTTTAAACTTGTTAAAAATAGTTCAAAAGCTTGTAAAATTTATACTGATTATACTGGAGATAATAGGAAGGTTAAACTTGAAATTGGAAGTGTTTTGTTAAGTTATGAAAATATATCGTTTAAATCGATATTTAAAAATAGCCTTCCGAAGCACAGTCTTGGAATTCGACGAAACTGGTTCCATTGGATCCGTAATAGTGTATTATTATCGGATTTTAATTTTCGTATCATTTGGAGTTGTTGTGTGAGCATACGATATATAAACACGTTGAAATCTATATTGGAAATCTAATATAATAACTGGGTTCAAAAAGCTATCTTCTCCATACGACCCAATTAGGACTCGAAACCTTTTTCACTGCGTTCGAAATAGGGGTTTAACATTATAAACGCCTAGCGGCATGCCTTGATAGGAGTTTGAAATTTTGAGTTGCATTTATCGAGACAATTTGAATTTGAATTTAAATTAAAAATTTATATTCACATATAATGGGCTGATTAGACACGTTTTTCCCCCAAAACACGTGTTCCCTTTTTCCATCTTTCTTTTTGAAACATGTTGGTTATTTTTTTCTAATACCAAGTGTAAAGCAAAGGGAATTAAAAAGGAATTCAATTAAAATAATAATAACAAAAAAAATAACAAAACGAAGACCCTTTCTCTCATTCGTCTGTAGTTCGGAATCAAAGGACCGTCGATTTCTTTTCTCCTCCTAGTTCGAAACTTCCTTTCCCCTCACATTTCATCTTTCCTTTCATTTCGAGATCAAATTAATTCGGCAGTAGTTTGGAAAATTCAACATTTCTATAGCCACGACTTCCCTTCCTCTGTTAGAGTTATTTGAGCACGTTTATGCATGCTTGGATGAGTTCAAATCGCGCGCAGAAGGGATGTGGAGCTTTGCGACTTGGATTTGGGTCTCGCGCGTTTTGCTGTAGCATTTTTGTAACGACCCGTAATTTTTGACAATTAAAAATAGTAAATTTAATAAGATTTTGTAGTTAAATGTGGAAGAAATTAAAATTTAAGATTTATAACTGGAATAATACTAAAATGAAATGCAATAATATTAATTAAAGCAAATTATTAACAATTTGGATGGAATTCCAATTAATTGAAATAGAGTAAGGTTATATTTGGTTATAAATAGAACATAGGGAAAAAGAATGTAAATATTGAATTCATTAATGGAATGATACACTGTTAATGGAAATTGAATAAAATTCGTGTTATGAAAGAAATTGTAACATTTGTTTGTAAGTGATAAACTTATAAATGTAATTAAAGGCTAAATGGTGCAACTATTATATATATTACCTATTTATTTGGTCTATTAAATTTAATTGGATATAAATGTCAATTAATTCCTTTAATTAGTGCAATTAATGTATGTTTAATTGATAATGATAAAAAGGTTGATTATATACAGTGTAACCAACGTAAATTTTTATCATAGTATGACCTTCGATTTGAATAAAAGGATGGAAATCAGTTTACTCAAATTTATTGGAATTAGAAATTTTAATAAGTGAATTTATTACAATCAATGAAATAAAAGGTTACGTAAATGAATGGTAAGATGAAATGGTAAAATATTGATGTAATGGAAGATATAACAATGTTGACTATGCATATAAGGTAATAATTGATTTAATAAGAGAATGAAACCAAGGTAAATTAATTAATTGAGACTTTAATTGTCACGCCCCACCTCTATACTCACGCTAGCCAAGAACATTACGGTGAATGCTGTCAACTAGCATGGAGAATAAGGCTATTGAGGAGCGACCATCCGTGTAATTGCTTTGTGCGAGCATCGATATGTCAGATAGTATAGCAATTCTTTTCAAGTGGAAATCCAACATGCCGACACGAACTCAAAGCTACTACACAGTGGCTATAATATCTTCGGAAACAAATATAGAAGTAAACATGACATAAATCAGTCATAGACAATTCATATCACAAAGGCGGAAATAGATATGAATATAACACATGAAAGTGTTCATCAGAGTAGTGGTCTAAAAAGATCCACAATATCACAAAAGAATAGTTACACGAACTACACAAAAGAATAAGTATACATTATGGAGTCTGTATCTCAAATGTATACAACAAAAACTACTAATCTAAGTAGTAAGCAAAAGGTCAGAGAAATGGATCCCCGGAGAGAAGTCAATTCGAAGCACCGGCAACATCTCGGTCTGACCCGAGTATTATTTATAAGAAAATAATAAACGGATCAGTCTAACTATAAATATCAGATAACATGATATAGAATAGGAGATATGACTAAACACGTAATAATCACAATGCCAAGCTGTGATATATATAAGTAATTGATAATCAATAAGAGATTAATCAATATCACGATAATCTACTCAAGATAAAAAGGAATGTCATACTCCTAATTTCATTCACCAAGCCACAATAAATGACATGTAAGATACGGCATAGACGTATAATATCCATAATGGCATACTACTATAAGTATGTAAATGATAATCAACAAACGATTAATCAATATCAAAGAATATTCTCAAAGATCCAAAAAGGGTATCATACCCAAAACTTGTACTCACAACAAGTTAATGACACCACCAATGCACAAGAATTGATAAATCATATCAATAGAAATCACAAAATTGGTGAAACATAAATTCCAGAAATCAACACAAGAAATCCAGTCAATGACACACGAATTCACCTATGCACAAGAATTGATAAATCATATCAATAGAAATCACAAAAATAGGTGAAGAAGAAAATTCCAGAATTCGACACATGAAATCCAGAAATCACAAAAATTAAGGGGGGAGGCCTATCACATGAACGGGAGTATGAAAACTCACCAACAGCTGTAACACACGAACGAGAAGCTATCTCATGGTAGCTAGCCATTAATTTGACACACGAATGGTCCGAAGACCTGACACACGATTGGTCCGAAGACCGTGGGTTGCTACCCCACAAATTTGACATACGAACGGGGTTTAGTCTCCCACGCAGACAAAGAGACATCGCACATTGCTAGTCTAAATCACAAAAATGATCGTCATGATCATAGAGAAGTGTCAATTACAATAAGCTAGTAAATATATGAGTTTAGCATCATGTCCCATAACCACTAGCTTAACTTAAATATTTGCGAACAAATTGTAGATCTCCACTAGAAAATTGTCACAAGAGCTTCAATCGAACAAGTCCAAGAATTAACCAACAAAGTGAACGCAAGCGTTTCATACCACTTGTTTTACTAAGTCGTTTAATTAGATTTCTCATACGAGTGAGGTAAAGGTTTGTATATACTAATAGATTGGAGAACGGTTTTATAAACGAATTTGGTATTAAAATAGTATTGAAATCGTTTGAGGAAAGAGTTTTGATATTTACTACTAGTACAGAAAACCTTTATTTTTTTAAAGTGACAAAACACAAAGAAGATTGTAGGAACAATCAATCACTAAAATTCACACACGAAGATGTGAATAAAAATCCAACGAAACCGATAAAGAATCCATCGAAATGGATATATCTAAAATCCCTAAAAAGGAGTCATCAAAGTCATAACAAATGATAACAAGGCATAGGAAACAACACGAATCGATTTAAGTTGGAAATTCAAGCAACAAGGCAAAGCAGGCAAAAATCATCAGGTCGGTCGACCGGACTCCTTGAGTCGGTCGACCGAACCAAAGGTTGGAAACCTCTCGGGACAGCAGGTCGGTCGACCGAATCCTGTACTCGGTCGACCGAACCTTAAAACAGAAAGTGCTTATGCACTTGGAAGCAGGTCGGTCAACCGGACCAGGGGGGTCGGTCGGCCGAACCTGTTTCCAGCCTCTTCCCTGCCTATTACAAACGAGGTTCAATCTTGACCAAATTGCATTCTCTCGAGCAACGGCGCTAGGGGATTATGCCAATCGACTACCCGGCCCTATATGCTCCTCGATGCATCACTTAAAACACATTTGATCCTCAAGGCTACGATTTTTAAGGATATGGCTTTCAAACACTTAAAATTGGATTATTCTCAAAAGCGATCCAAATCCAAAGCAATTACACAAGAATAGGTGTTAGGAATTCATACCTAACAACCAAAGATAATTTATAGACTTAGATGTGAGGTTAAAAATCTCATCTTTTCACAAAATCAAATAAGAAGAAGCTTGAAAGCAAATGGAGAATCAACCTGTCTTCAACACAACCCAAATGAGCTTGAATCTAAGCTCAAAACAAGAACATTCCCAAAATTAGGTTTAGGAATTTCTGAAATTGGTAAGAGAATAAGTTGGAGAAGAAGAAGAGAAGCTTACCAATGGGTTCTTCTTGAGTTTGGAGCTAGGAATTTGATTTGCAAGAGAAACTAAGGTTTTGGAGTTTTAATTTCCAATCTCTCCCACCATTAATGCTAAGAAAACTGAAAAGAGAAGAGAATGAGGGTGAATGGGGAAGAGTGGCTCAGATTTGAGCATAAGTAAAACATAGGGCTGAGCCCAAAAACCAAACCCAAAGTGAAAAGTAGCAAAAATCAACTTTCTCCAAACATATCGAAGCTTATACTCAAAAAGGTCGCAAACGGCATTTTAAACTCAATGGGAGTGGTCCCGAGTCCTAATTCGACCGTATGCAAAAAGTAGCTTTTCGGACTAAAATCCGACTAACGATAAAATATTTAAATAAAATATTTAAATTTAAAATCGATAAATATGCGGGTTGTTACAGACTCCCCTCCTTAAAGAAATTGCGTCCTCGCAATATTTAAGAAGAGAACATAAAGTAACAACCATAAAAGCATATTCAACACAAAAGAAATTTGAAATAAGAAGTTCACCTCAAAGAGCACGAGAAAGTAAGTCCGGATGTGTTCGCTCGATGTACTCTCTAGATTCCCAAGAACAATCCTTAGGATTTGAAGACCATCGAACTTTAACAAGCGGAACATCTTTATTTCGAAGTCGCTTGACCTCCGAAGCAATAATACGAATAAGATGTTGCTCATAAGTTAAACTAGGCGAAACTTCAATCTCTTCCACAACACCGGGCTCAAGAATAGAATCGGAATCTCGAAGGCATTTTCGTAATTGAGAAACGTGAAACATGTCATGAATAGCAGAAAATTGAGCCGGCAATAAAAGGCGATAAGCCATGGTACCAATACGTTCAATGATAGGAAATGGCCCAATATATCGAGGTGCCAATTTTCCCGATTGACTGAAACGTACAACACCTTTCATAGGTGAAACACGAATAAAAACAAGATCTCCCTCAGAAAATTCTAACCTCCTTCTCCGATTATCGGCATAGGATTTTTGTCTACTCTGGGCTTCTTTCATCCTATGATGAATAAGATCAATCTTTTCTGTGGAATCACGAATAAAATCTGTACCTAAAACCAGCTTCTCACCGGCCTCGAGCCAACAAGAAGGAGATCGGCATGGCCTTCCATAGAGTGCCTCGAAAGGTGCCATACCATTACTAGATTGGAAGCTATTATTATAGGAAAATTCAACAAGTGAAATATGATCTTCCCAACTTCCACCAAAATCAAGCACACAAGAACGAAGAAGATCTTCAAGAGTTTGATTCACACGCTCAGTTTGTCCATCGGACTGGGGATGATAAGCGGTGCTAAAATTAAGCTTCGTTCCCAAAGCTTTTTGAAGACTCTTCCAAAATCCACTAGTAAACAATGGATCACGATCACTAACAATAGAAGTAGGAACTCCATGCAATTTAACAATCTCTTTGATAAAGAGCTTGGCCAAAAGAGGAACGGTTCGGTTAGACCGAACGGGAATAAAATGGGCAGATTTAGTAAGTCTATCTACAATCACCCATAAGCTATCATAACCCGATCGAGAACGGGGAAGGCCATCTATAAAATCCATGGAAATTTGATCCCACTTCCAAAATGGAATTTCTAAAGGTTGCAATAACCCACCGGGCCTTTGATGTTCGGCCTTAACGAGTTGGCAAGTCATGCAACGCTTAACGAAGTTAGCGATGTCAAGTTTCATTCCCTCTCAATAATAAAGTCGCTTCATATCCGCGTACATTTTACTACTTCCGGGATGAATGGTAAATTCAGAACAATGAGAATCTTCAAAAATATCTTTACGAAGATCACTAATATTTGGTACGACAAGTCTACCAAATCTACGAATGCCGCCACGAGAATCGATATCAAAGTCTTTCAAACCTTCAATATCAATTTTATCCCTAATATTTTGGCCAAGAAGAGCCATTTCGGGATCTAGCCTTTGAGCTTCAAGAATGCGGTCTAAAAGAGAAGGATGAGCCTCAAGGCTACATAAAACAAATGATGAGCATAAATCGGATACGCGGTCTCGAATCTCACAAGTGGATAAGATCTCGAGATCGTTCCATTCGGATATCATCATAGAAACAACAGCTTGTTGTTTACGGCTAAGACCATCGGCGACACGATTACCCTTACCGGGAGTATAAAGAATATCAAGGTCATAAGGTGCAAGAAATTCGAGCCAACGCTGTTGACGCAAATTAAGTTCCTTTTGAGAAAATAAATATTTCAAAGACTTATGATCTGTGTAAAGAACAAATTTCTCTCCTAAAAGATAATGACGCCAAATACGGAGAGAAAAAACAATAGCCACGAGTTCTAAATCATGAGTGGCATATGTAGACTCAGCTGGCTTCAATTGCCTAGAAGCATAAGCAATAACACGTTCTTTTTGCATAAGAACGGCACCCAAACCAACGCGACTAGCATCGGTATAAACAACGAAATCTTGATTCCCCACGGGAATAACAAGAATAAGAGCATTAGATAGAAGTTCTTTTAATTTTTGAAAAGAAGCTTCACATTTGTCCGACCAAATGTATTTAACACCTTTCTTCGTCAAGCTAGTGAGAGGCACGGCAATCTTAGAAAAGTCTTTGATAAAACGACGGTAATAGCCCGCCAATTCGAGAAAACTACAAACTCTGTCACACTCTCCGGTCTCTTCCAATCTTGAATCGCTTCAATCTTTGAAGGATCCACGGAAATTCCGGATTCGGAAATAATATGACCGAGAAACTTCACACGAGATTGCCAAAAGTGGCACTTAGAAATTTTTGCCTTTAATTGATTACTCCTAAGAGTTTCCAACACAATCTGAAGATGTTTTTCATGCTCCTCCTCGGTTTTAGAATACACAAGAATATCATCGATAAAGATGAGAACAAACCGGTCGAGAAAGTCTTTGAAAACTCTATTCATAAGGTCAACGAAATAAGCCGGAGCATTCGTTAGACCAAATGGCATAACAAGCCATTCATAAGATCCATAACGAGCACGGAACGATGTCAAAGGAATGCTATCCTCTGCAATACGAAGCTGATGAAATCCAGTAGCTAAGTCTAATTGTGAAAAGACTCTAGCACCACTAAGTTGATCGAATAGATCATCAATCCGAGGTAGAGGATATTTATTTTTGATAGTAAGATCATTAAGCTTGCGGTAGTCAATGCAAAGCCTAAGTGTACCATCGGATTTCTTCACAAAAATAGCCGAAGCTCCCCAAGGCGAGGAACTAGAGCGAATAAATTGCTTCGTCTCCAATTCAGATAATTGTTTACGCATCTCCTCATTTTCTTTATTGTACAAACGATAAGGAGGACTAGTGATAGGTTGAGCTCCAGGAATAAGACTAATTCTGAACTCAATTGCTCGCTTAGGTGGTAATCCTAAAACGGGCTCGAATATGTCAGAAAATTCACGAACGACGTGAATAAGAGAAAGAATATCACCCTCATCGTCATCATCGTCATCACGAGGATTTAAAGAATATAAAGATGCAACCAAGCTGGAATCTGAATCTTTAAGATTAATAGAAATCTGCTTAATAGATTGAGGATGTCGAAGATGAATAGTCCGCTCAGGACAGAGGATATGAGCTTCATAACGGTTAAGCCAATCCAATCCCAAAATCATTCCAAAGCCTAAATAACGCATGACATGCAAATCGGCTTGGAAAGAAAAATCACACAAGATAATCTCGACATCTTTACACAATAAACTGATTGTTGCGGATCCACCAACCGGATTCGCAATTCTCAAAGAAGTCATTAAGCACATAACATCCAAGGAGAAAGTATCAACAAGTTCTTTTGATATAAAAGAATGGGACGCACCCGTATCAAAAAGAACTCGAATAGGATGATCACGAAATAAAACAATTCCATCAAGGATAGAATGAGGCATACCTTGACCACGAGATGTGTTGCCAGGGGCTTGAGCAACATTAAGCTTTCCCTCCCTCCTATTTTGAAGTTTGGGACACACATGCATAAAATGGTCCGGGCTCTTGCAATAGAGACAAGTACGAGGCTTTGAACACTTGTTCGCAAAATGGTCTTTCGAACCACAATTATAGCATTTCCCTTGAGTAGAGGAAAAGGTCTTTTCAGTAGGAGTTGCTTGCCTCCCTTTCTTATTAGGATAAGGACCTTTGAATTTGCTTGGCCTCTTCTTGTTGTTGAAGTTTGGTTTGGAACCCACCACTTCAACATCATTCTCCCTATCCGCCCCTTCAAGACGAAGAGCGATATCAACAAGCTGGCCGAAAGAAACTTCTAATTTTAGAAGTAATGGCTTCTTGAGATTTTTGTTTAAGCCATAGACGAATCTCTGATTCTTCTTCAGAGGGGTGTTGATGTATTCAACCCCATATTTGGAAAGCGACTCGAAGGAGGCGACGTAATTAGTCACGGAGGACTCACCTTGAACAAGGTCTATAAATCGTCGAGCCAATGTCACTTTCTCAGCTTCTGGTACAAATTTCAACTCGAAGCATTCTCGGAATTTCTCCCAGGTGAGATCCGCTTCTTTAATCTTAGAAATAAGAAGCTCGTACTAGTCCAATGCTCTTTCACGGAGCATACTAGAGGCCACCTGAACTCGGTGAAGGTCAATAAGATTCATGCGAGAAAAGATTCGATCGCATGACCTTAGCCAGGCCTGTACTTCAATAACAGTTTCGGAACCTTTGAATGGCTCCCCACCTAAATTAGTGTAATCGCTGCACAAGCATGCAAAACCTGACTTTGGGTGAGTAGGTTCCGGGTTAGCTCCAGCTGCTTGAGCATTAGTTACCAAATCAAGAAGATGTTGAGCAGTCATAAAAACTCCATCCTGGGGCGGAGTGCTAGATGGTACGGCTCTGGGGCGGCCAGGTCTAGACATTTTTCTCCCTTCAGAAAAAGGTAAGAAGATGAAAAAGGTTATTCACCAAATTGAATATCAAGCAATCTTGATAGATAAACAAGGAATCATAAGGAAAATAGGATGAATCGGTACGAAGACTCGAATTAAATCCTAAAGCACGACTCCTAAGATGGACTTAAGACGATGATCCTTGTTATAATATTCCATATTGTTCCGAAGTTTGGCTCTGATACCAAGCTGTCACGCCCCACCTCTATACCCACGCTAGCCAAGAACATTACGGTGAATGCTGTCAACTAGCATGGAGAATAAGGCTGTTGAGGAGCGACCATCCGTGTAATTGCTTTGTGCGAGCATCGATATGTCAGATAGTATAGCAATTCTTTTCAAGTGGAAATCCGACGTGCCGACACAAACTCAAAGCTACTACACAGTGGCTATAATATCTTCGGGAACAAATATAGAAGTAAACATAACATAAATCAGTCACAGACAATTCATATCACAAAGGTGGAAATAGATATGAATATAACACATGAAAGTGTTCATCAGAGTAGTGGTCTAAAAAGATCCACAATATCACAAAAGAATAGTTACATGAACTACACAAAAGAATAAGTATACATTATGGAGTCTGTATCTCAAATGTATACAACAAAAAACTACTAATCTAAGTAGTAAGAAAAAGGTCAGAGAAATGGATCCCCGGAGAGAAGTCAAGTCGAAGCACCTGCAACATCTCGGTCTGACCCGAGTATTATTTATAAGAAAATAATAAACGGATCAGTCTAACTATAAATATCAGATAACATGATATAGAATAGGAGATATGACTAAACACATAATAATCACAATGCCAAGCTGTGATATATATAAGTAATTGATAATCAACAAGAGATTAATCAATATCACGATAATCTACTCGAGATAAAAAGGAATGTCATACTCCTAATTTCATTCACCAAGCCACAATAAATGACATATAAGATATGGCATAGACGTATAATATCCATAATGGCATACTACTATAAGTATGTAAATGATAATCAACAAACGATTAATCAATATCAAAGAATCTTCTCAAAGATCCAAAAAGGGTATCATACCCAAAACTTGTACTCACAACAAGTTAATGACACACGAATTCACCTATGCACAAGAATTGATAAATCATATCAATAGAAATCACAAAGTTAGTGAAACATAAATTCCAGAAATCAACACAAGAAATCCAGTCAATGACACACGAATTCATCTATGCATAAGAATTGATAAATCATATCAATAGAAATCACAAAAATAGGTGAAGAAGAAAATTCCAGAATTTGACACACGAAATCCAGAAATCACACAAAATAAGGGGGGAGGCCTATCACATGAACGGGAGCATGAAAACTCACCAACAACTGTAACACACGAACGAGAAGCTATCTCATGGTAGCTAGCCATTAATTTGGCACACGAATGGTCCGAAGACCTGACACACGAATGGTCTGAAGACCGTGGGTTGCTACCCCACAAATTTGACACACGAACGGGGTTTAGTCTCCCACACAGACAAAGAGACATCGCACATTGCTAGTCTAAATCACAAAAATGATCGTCATGATCATAGAGAAGTGTCAATTACAATAAGCTAGTAAATATATGAGTTTAGCATCATGTCCCATAACCACTAGCTTAACTTAAATATTTGCGAACAAATTGTAGATCTCCACTAGAAAATTGTCACAAGAGCTTCAATCGAACAAGTCCAAGAATTAACCAACAAAGTGAACGCAAGCGTTTCATACCACTTGTTTTACTAAGTCGTTTAATTAGATTTCTCATACGAGTGAGGTAAAGGTTTGTATATACTAATAGATTGGAGAACGGTTTTATAAACGAATTTGGTATTAAAATAGTATTGAAATCGTTTGAGGAAAGAGTTTTGATATTTACTACTAGTACAGAAAACCTTTATTTTTTTAAAGTGACAAAACACAAAGAAGATTGTAGGAACAATCAATCACTAAAATTCACACACGAAGATGTGAATAAAAATCCAACGAAACCGATAAAGAATCCATCGAAATGGATATATCTAAAATCCCTAAAAAGGAGTCATCAAAGTCATAACAAATGATAACAAGGCATAGGAAACAACACGAATCGATTTAAGTTGGAAATTCAAGCAACAAGGCAAAGCAGGAAAAAATCATCAGGTCGGTCGACCGGACTCCCTGAGTCGGTCGACCGAACCAAAGGTTGGAAATCTCTCGGGACAGCAGGTCGTTCGACCGAACCCTGTACTCGGTCGATCGAACCTTAAAACAGAAAGTGCTTATGCACTTGGAAGCAGGTCGGTCGACCGGACCAGGGGGGGTCGGTCGGCCGAACCTGTTTCCAGCCTCTTCCCTACCTATTACAAACGAGGTTCAATCTAGACCAAATTGCATTCTCTCGAGCAACGGCGCTAGGGGATTATGCCAATCGACTACCCGGCCCTATAAGCTCCTTGATGCATCACTAAAAACACATTTGATCCTCAAGGCTATGATTTTTAAGGATATGGCTTTCAAACACTTAAAATTGGATTATTCTCAAAAGCTATCCAAATCCAAAGCAATTACACAAGAATAGGTGTTAGGAATTCATACCTAACAACCAAAGATAATTTATAGACTTAGACGTGAGGTTAAAAATCTCACCTTTTCACAAAATCAAATAAGAAGAAGCTTGAAAGCAAATGGAGAATCAACCTCTCTTCAACACAACCCAAATGAGCTTGAATCTAAGCTCAAAACAAGAACATTCCCAAAATTAGGTTTAGGAATTTCTAAAATTGGTAAGAGAATAAGTTGGAGAAGAAGAAGAGAAGCTTACCAATGGGTTCTTCTTGAGTTTGGAGCTAGGAATTTGATTTGCAAGAGAAACTAGGGTTTTGGAGTTTTAATTTCCAATCTCTCCCACCATTAATGCTAAGAAAACTGAAAAGAGAAGAGAATGAGGGTGAATGGGGAAGAGTGGCTCAGATTTGAGCATAAGTAAAACATAGGGCTGAGCCCAAAAACCAAACCCAAGGTGAAAAGTAGCAAAAATCAACTTTCTCCCAACATATCGAAGCTTATACTCAAAAAGGTCGCAAACGGCATTTTAAACTCAATGGGAGTGGTCCCGAGTCCTAATTCGACCGTATGCAAAAAGTAGCTTTTCGGACTAAAATCCGACTAACGATAAAATATTTAAATAAAATATTTAAATATAAAATCGATAAATATACGGGTTTTACATTAATTATAATTAATGTGTGAAATTGACCAAAGTTCAATAAAATGGAAATATAGTAGTTAATGCAGATAAAGGATGGAAATTGGGTTATATTAATGTAATGAAATGTAGAACAAATGTCAACTATGTTATTAGATCATAAGTTTGGACCATAAATAAAATTCTAAAAAAAACAACAAAACTACAATGAAGCAATGAACTGGAAGGTTCTAACGCGTATTAGAATATAATTTAATACGAGGAATTGGAATACTAAATGTCAGTTTTAATGATGAGTTAAATGAATATTGATTGATAGAGAAAAGATTTATTTAGTATGTAATTTAATGCTTGTTGGAAACTGTAATTCTATAAACATGTTTGCTTGACTATAAATAAGGATTACAATGTTCACGTATTTATTTAATTGATTTCATCAATTAGGGTCTGTTTTGAAGTGGAAGATTAAAATTAATTGGAAATAAATTTAATAAAATCTTTCAATTGTAAAAGGAAAAGAAACAAAGTGCAATTAATAAAATTAATGTAAGAATGTTTTCATTATGAATGTACATTATTTGGAAATATAAGAATGGATTTAATATTGTATAAGTTGATCATTTTAGAATATAAGAACGTTTACATTTATGAATTGCAAGTAACGAATAAGCATTTTAAGGAAAATAAAAGAATGTTGAGGAAATAAAGTGAACGCTTCCATTCTGAATATAAATATAACGTTGTAAAAAGAGAAAATTGAATTTTTAAAACAACATTTTACGGTAGTTAAATAGCAGGCATATGTTGTACGGAAGTGATTTTGTTACTAACCTTGAAATTTAAAATAAATTAAATGATTGAGTTCATAATTACGTGTCGAGAATAATGTTATTTTTAAATTTGATTTTTTAAATCATGGTTCATATTTTATTTATGTATCCGCTGTCCCTGTTATGTAAATTGGTATTTTAAAATTTAGTTATGTTGTGGTAATTAAATCTTTAATGAATGTCAAATTTGGTATGTTTGGGGTTAAAAAAAATTAATTGGGTGAACAAATGTTTTGAAATTTGAATTCCAAAAGTTTGTTTATAGAGTAGAGTTGGTCCATTCATTCCCTTTCTAATTGATAATTGTCACACTTTTTTTTCATTGTTTCTTCATTTGTTCCATTACTCATTTCCATTTACATGGTCTAAAGCCTTTTCATTTCATAAACGTTACATACTTTTCATATTTTAATTCTTTCTTTCACCTCTTTTAATGTCTACCATTTTTATTGGGTTGTTCATATTTTTACTATATTTCAATTCCTACTTTGTTTATATTTAGCTTTATTAGCTTTTCACTAGTTTCATTCCTCATTCTTGTAGCTTCATTTCATTTTAAAAAAAAATTCATCTTCTATAGCTTTATTTTTTGTCACTCTTCACCTTCCTCATTCCTTTTTTCATGTTTCTTCTTCAAATTTCCTTTCTCTCTTTTTTTCCAAAGTTTTTTTCCTCTTTCTTCTTCTTATTCTTCAAATCTTCTTCTTTTTCAAAGTTTCCTTTTCTTTTCTTTTTTTGTTGTTTGTTCTTCTTCTTCTTTAAATTTTTTTTCTTCTCTTTTAAACCTTCTATTCTTTCCATGTCTTTTTCTTCAAATCCATATTTATATAATCTTCTCTTCAAAACTTTCTATTAAAAAATATATATTAATATAGCAAGGAAACAAAACAAAATGAGAAAGTAGTTGCAGATCCAAATCTGGCTAAGCAAAAAGGTACGCAATACTAAAAATTCCATTGCAAGTTAAATAAAATATATGATGTGATATATAATTTATTTTTTCTTTTTTTTTGAAATTTCAATCACCATTAATGCGTATAACTTTCTTCTACGAACTCAGTTTCACATGCGGTTTTCTCCGCTAGGTTCGTATTGGAATTCCAGACATTTAGACGCTGGTTGAACGGATTCTGAGACCGTCGAATTTTTGGGTTTAAATCGGATTTAAATTCGATTTAGATCCCAAAGGTGAGTGTTTTAACCCACTCGCAATTTCTAAAATTTCCTATGTCTTTTAAATTGATTTTAGATATGAGTAGAAATTTATTTATGACTGTTTGGCATGTTTTATTCATCATCTCTGTTAAATCGCATTTATTTAATATAACTGTTAATTTCATTGCATATAAATTGACAGTTAAATTTATTTATTTTGCATATAAACTGATAGTTAACATTTAATAAATTTATTTTGAATATAAACTGTTAGTTAATAACTGTTATTTATTTCCTGTTATATTGTATATGCCATATATTGATGTTTGTTTAAATTGATGATGATTGAAAGAAATTGATGAGGATTATAATTAATGATTGATGATTGATGTTTGGTGAATGGATGATGTGTACTATATTTTAAAATTTGCAAGTTATCATGTATTTCATTCATTCGGGATTGCGGTTTGAAATGATATACAACCGCATTTTTTTATTTTTAAATTACGGATTGAAATGATAAATATCCGTATCACTTGACCATAGGATAGAAAATTATATACAGGCACCGCGGTATATATATATAAAAATTATTTTTGAAATGATTTTTCTATGGTTTGGATAGGATACGGTAAATAAATATAGATTTTGATATTATATAAAATCTTATTTTATATATAAATCTATAGTTAAAGTATTGAAGATAAGCTATGTATGGATTTGTTAAATAAAATAAATAAGTTGAATGACGGGGTTTGATTATTTTATATTATATGGTTAAGTACATGTTAAGATATTAAAATTACATATAATTTTAAAGGATTTAAATTAATTAAGATTTGGAGTTAAATTGGAAAATTTATTTGGAATTGAGCTTAATTAAGAAGTTAACTTCATAAGCTCATGTAAAATTTATTAACTTGAAATTTTAAAAAGGGTATGATATTTATAACTGAATTCTATTCAAGGTGAATTAAATGAATATTTCTAGTATAAAAATTTAAGGAAATTTTCTTTTATAAGTAATTTGAGTTTCACTTAAGTGATTACGGGTTTATTATGCAATTATTATTTCAAACTAAATAATAGGACTTTAAATTGGTGAAATAGAAATTTCCAACCTTAGTTCCAATTGTTTAATAATCAAAGTTTGAAATATATTGAAACTGAAGTGGTTTATTTAAACTGAAAGCGATTTTAAATTTATGGATTTTGACTTAATCTTTAATGAAATAAATTGTAAGTCGCGGAAATTATTTATTTTATAAAGAAATTTTGAATCTAAACTATTGATGCCATATACTGTTTGAATATCCAAACCATTTAAGTTTTAAAAATTATAGTTTAAAGCTACGAATTTTCGAAGTATTATAGTTTGAAAGTTATAATTCCATGTTTGGTTTCCGATTATTATAAGTTTGAAAACAATATGATTTTGGAAAAGAAATATATATTTGAAATAAAATGATATTATATTAATTTGGGTTTTTATAAAAATAATATCAAATGAGTTTGTTTTGGAAAAGAAATGATATCGTATTTATGGGTTTTGGAATGGATAATTATATTCTGGAATTTGAAAGTATAATTAAGTTTTAAATGACCGTGAAGTTATAATAACGTTTGGTGGTTGAAGAGACCGGGATCGGAAGTTGTCATACTCTCTGCCAACTCCGAAAACCACTTTAACAACCATGTACGCGGTGGAGATTCTAGAATGAAGTAGGTTGGTGGCGGCGTTTCCTGTAAGGTAAATACGTGGACCCAACTCCCGTGAGTTGGCATAAGGTGGCTAAAACAGGAGCGATTGACGGGTTAATAAGGTAGCACCTTTGATCGGACACATCCCTTCGATATTATACTTTGACTCTTGGATTGATTCGGTGGCCACTTTTGATTTTATTTGGGGGTGTGGCTCGAGGTGGGAGGTAGCTGCGCGCTACGCGTTACCACCGACCCGGAAGCGTAATTGGTATATCTACACTGGCATTGCCTAGTTGTGCCGTGTCACCTACCTTATCGCGCCTTGTACGAGTTTCTATTTGTGTCGTACCTATGGAGTGTCTTCTCGTAGTCTCCCGATCAGGAGATATGCAGGCACTGTACAGACTATTGGCATTATTTGTGTTAAGGGCTATATGGGTAACCCCTTAACGCTATTAAAAAGTAAGTTTATTTTACAATTAGACACTATTATAATAGAGAAATGTACTATATAGTAAATAGTTTAACGGATCCTTAGGAGATGTAAATCCCGAGCATCTCTTGAGTTACTGCACTCATATCTATTTCTGTTAATTTAACTCACATAAGATCTTTTAGTTCTGACCCGAGTGTTTTTGTCTTTTCAAATTCGCTTGGGTCAGTCCGAGCGTTTTAGGATCGAAGACTTTAGCTCTGGAGGACGAAGATGGAGATTTCTATTATTATGATTAATTATATTCCACTACACTCATATTGTTCCGCTGCATTGTTATATGGTATGTGTACTCTGATATGTATTGTATAGATAAAATCAAAGGTTTTGTAAAACAGCTTCATGAGCTGTATATTTTGATTATTATATTTTATACTTCCGCTATGAGATTCTGTTTAGTTTTATTTCTTTCTCGTTTTTCTTATTTACCCCATAACAATCTGCCCTTCCGTATGGTTTGAATTGGCACGTGTGTCGATTTAAATCGTGCGAAAGGGCGGGACATTACAATTTTCAAGGGGCGAGCTACATTTGAGTTAAGGCGATGTTGTTGTCGCCATGACGATGGGAAGGAGGGCGCGATGGCGAGGCGATGGGTGGATGCTCAAGTCTATGGGTTTCTCGAAGCAATAGGGGACACGATGTGCTGTGCGACGTCAAACACGAAGTTCATGGTGTGGATTGTTGGGGTTCCCGTTGGTGAGTTGATCAAGGAGGTTAACTCATCTTTTCGACAGGGGGTCACATGTCAGTATCAAGCAGGCGTAGGGCAGGGATTGTAAGGCAGGGATTGGATCCTTATTTTAATTTAATATTTATTATATACAAGAAGGCCGAATATAGGGACTCTAGTAGATTCTATGTGTGTGTGTATATATATATATTTATAGATATGCAGATAAAAAGAATAGATATATACATACTTTGAAGTACTGCTCATTTAAATATATGTGTGTATATATATATATATATAAGAATTGGAAAAAAATACACAGGATTTAGGAAAATAGAGAACTTCAAAATGGTAATATAAATTATTATTTTTTAAGTGTATATCTATAGTTTAACGATAAGATTTTGAAATATATGAGGATTTGAAAATGATTGAAAAATTTATTTAAAGAATGGATTTCTGAATCTATATAAGTTATTTTACTGGTATATATATGTGTGATTTCAGAAAGGAAAGAATAAATTATATATATATATATATATATATATATTTACCTACTATTTCATTTTAAAAATAAATATTAAGATGGTTAACTTATTTAATTGCTTATTTAATTTAATTTGTTACTAAAGGATTTTTTTTAAAAGGAGAGATTAGTTTAGAATTTATTTATTGTTCAAAATAAATCATTAGTCAAAATTAAAACTATTAAAGGGTAATTAATTTGTTCGATCAATTCGATTATTAATAAACCTTATAATATTTGTTACAAGGTCAAAATCTGAAAGGAAGCTAGCCGGATTGAAAATGGGTCGCATGCATAGTCAAAGGTGAGTTAATCTCACTCAACTGGGTTTTATTTAAATTTAAATTTAAATTTTGGTTGAATGATTGAATTGATTGGATATGGTATATTATATATAGTAGTATATATATATTGGAGTGATTGATTTCTCGCATTTTATAGCGGATGAGACCCTATGTGCCGCATAACAGCGGATGAGATAATATGATCCCATATACCTTGATATTCCACCTCGAAGTGGAATTGGTATTTTTATATTATGCTAACATCTGTGGATGCAGGGAAACTGGTTGGAGAGATCCAACTGGATTCCTCAAAACGTTTAAATTTATTTTATATATTCAGAGATATGATTATGTGTAAATCTGTGATGAATTATATTGACCATATTGGATTTTGGAATTTATTGAATACTTTGGCTTGGTTAAATATATATATTGGAATTTTGAGAATTGAATATATATGTAACGACCCGCAAATCTGTACCCCTTAAGTCAACACTGTTAACGCTAAAATTTGAACACTAACACCCCGGTGTGTAAAGTGTAGTTATGAAAACACCACCCGATGATTCGGGAACAGAGTATAAGCAGAAAACCATAGAAAAAAGCAGTAAATAACAACGATTTTATAGTGGTTCGGCTCAATAGTTTGCCTACGTCCACTCTGAATATCTTTATTGATGATTTCGTTACAAGTTGATACAATTCTTCCCAAGTACAATACACTTTGAACTACTAAACACTTTGAACGAGTAGCTTAAACTTCAACGTAAGTGAAAGTCCTCAAATCCATGTCGGATGCATGAGATTTCTTCTTGAAGTTGTTGATAGCGTTCTACGTGTCTTGAAAGCTTTGAGTGTTGAGTTGGTTTGGAATGTAGCAGAGTATCGGTGCTTGGAAAGAATGAGCCAAAAAGTCCCTTGAATGTTGGAGATGGCCATGTATTTATAGGCAAATTTCTGGGCTGGAATTGTCGCCGAAGTCATAGGTCGTGACCGACTCAGGATGAGTCGTAAGTCGTGACCGACTTAAATATCACGAGTCAGCAGGCAGCGACATAAGTGAAGCAGCATTGAGTTTGCTTATTGTTTGCTTAGGTCGCCAGCGACTTATAATAGGTCATTAGACATCTTAAGTTACTTGAGTCGTTGGAAAACTTAGGTCGGTCTGCCACATGAGTTGTTAACTCCATGAGTCGTTAACCCGTTGAGTCGGCCGGCACCTTTAAGCCGCTAAGGTTATAACCCTGTGAGTCGCTGTCCCTCCTCAGTCGTTGAGTCATAACCCTTCAAGGCCGTTGAGTCGGTAACTCCTTAAGGCTGTTGAGTCGGACTGTTCTCTTAAGCCGCTAAGGTTACTAAGTCGTTAGCCTGTTGAGTCGTAACTAGATAGGTCGTTGATTCGGTCCATATGTTAGGTCGGTAATCAGTTGAGTCGGTAATCATTGTGAGTCGTGAGCCTTTCTTGAGTCGCTTGAGCAAAGGGGTTAACAATTCCCCCTCGAAGTACATGCTTAAGTCATGAGTCGTGTGCTTCGACCCAGTGCCTGAGTCTTAAACGACTCAAAGAGACTCATGACTCGTTAGTCCTTCCATCTTCCTCCCTACATCGCTTATAAGCCGTTGAGTCGGTCCTTCCTCCTCACTTTATTGCTTATCTGTTTTATTTGATCCTACCATTAACGATCCTTCAAGTTTCCAGAGACGCATCCAAGCTAATCAGTCGTCAACTCATCTTTACCTTTTTATTGCGTAAGTGAATTCACTTTCTGTTCGATCCACGATCGCCATTGACTCACGAATCTGGACTCCCCATTTTCTGACTCCAATTCACTTTTGTGCCGTGTTCTATTGCGAGCCATGTTTTTGATCGATTTACAACTGCCATTAATCATATTGTTGTTATTGTTCGTGAATCATAGTAGTGCATCAGATTCGTCGCACGCTTGAAGCGATTCGAATTGGTTTTTGGGTGATTTCCGATGATGTGAGGAGAAGATAATGAATTGCAGTGTCTTGAATTAGCTGGTCTATGGGTTTGGAGGAGATGAGAAAGTTCTTAGCGGGTTAATAGGTTAATGGGTTAGAAAGGAGTTAACTGGTTGTGGAGACGACCAAAAATTCTCACGATATAGTTGGTTTTTTGGATCTACCGATTTAGGAAGGCCTTGCAATCTCATCCGTCCATGACGTAATTTTTGGGTCGTGTTGACTTCTTGATGATTTAGGACTTGGGTCGTACGAGCGACTCAACCCTTTAGATCCTTACCACAACTTATCCTTTAGACCGTGAACGTCTCAAACCATAAGTCGTGAACGACTCAGCACTTAGGCTATTTTCCATACCGAGTTGCTTCTTGTGGCTTAACCCCTGACCGACACAAGTAGATGAGACCTAGGCTTTGAGTCGTTGGCGAGTCAGGTCTTGTGTGAATTTTGTTCGTGCTTTGAACCGTTGCATGGACTTTGAGCTGTTGAAATTTATTGCATTCATTCACAGGTTACTTTAAGTTGCAAGCTAACAATCTGTCCAATACAAAATTTACAGAAAATTGGGACGAATATACTGCCATCGACTGCCCACATCAAATGACAGATTAGTTAATAACAGATAATTAACTTAAATAAATTGTGTAAACGAAGTGCTTTCAACTCATCAATTTCAAGTAAAATATTAAAGCAACACTGAAATAGTCAATTGAAACCGACCAGCTTGCACTAATATTATGCTTGAACTTTAGATTAACAAGTTCTGAAATTTTGTAGCTGATCAATCGTCGACTAGTTTAACTCCAGTTATATTTACTTGCTATTTTTATTAGTTTTACACGACACTTCACACTTTTAGGAAATGTGCACCTTCACATTTGAATATCCAGTTGTTTGTGTAGAATGACTTCTCAGGAAGAAGATACAATGGTTCAGACTGGAGAGGCCACTGTAATTCCTGCTCCTCTGGTCAGTCCTCCCGAAAGAGTCTCTTCTACTTTATCGTACAGAGTATTCCGCTAATTGTGCGCTCAGTTTGGCATTGCTGAATCAGATGCCATTCTTCCCGAGAGAAGTAACACTGCTGACATAGCACCCCCTGGCTTTGAAACGGTCAATCGACAAATGTGCCTGAGTGGGGGCGTTCCTCCTTTCAATGACTTTTTCCAACAACTTCTTCGTCAATTGGCCATCGCCCCATCCCAATTACACCCCAATGGTTATGCCATTTTAATGGGGTTGTATGTACTGTTTAGGAGGACGCTTGATCGATTCCCAAGCTTTGACGAGATTTTCTTCCTATTCTCTTTCACCAGGACTAAAGATCACCCCTCTATTACTGTTGTGAGAAGTGCTCGAAATCGTAAATTGATCATCGGTCTTCCTGACAGCGCTCACGGGTTTTTGACTCAATTTTTCTATGTCCGTTGCCCCCCGGGGTTTTATGCTGTGTGGAGAGAAGGAAGTAAGATCATCTACCTTTACCTCCTTTATATTCTGAGTCTTTTGAAGTTCGAATTGCCAAGTGTTAACTTCATCATCATTTCTTTTTTTTATTTCAGCGCTTCCCCCTCCTTGTAGAGATCCCAGTCACAAGCCAACTCTGGAGAGGCTTGCAGCAGTACCGGTTGAAGAACGGGATATGAAATTTTTGCTGAACGACGAATTCCTTCACCAGTTCGGACCTCTTCACCCTTCTCTCTCCACACACCCCTGCGAGGTTCCAGACTCCCCACCTAAAGCATCAGATGACCTGGTTTCTACAGACACATCCATACCAAAAGGACCTGCTCCTGAGGCTTCGCTAGTGAAGTGCTCCACTTCTGTTGATGTTGCGGGGCCATCTGTCGAACTTGCCCCGGTTATTGAGGAAGAAGAGCCCCAGGGATCTCCCCGACTGTCACAGAAATCTGGCGAAGAGGCCGAAAAAACTAGCCTTGCCAAGCAGAGCAGGGACGCTACTTTCGAAGGGCTGAGCGACCACTTTGTCACCTCGCAAGAGATCTTTAAAGATGATCCTATCACTACCAGGGTTTCTTCTTCATCAGTTGAAGCGACTTCTATCCTGCAACAGACTCCGTCGACTCAAGAGTTGACGCTAACTATTACACCCACAACCACTCCTCAATTAAAGAGTGGTTCGTAGTTTGATGTGCGTAGTTTGCACGTCACACACACTTAGAATTTTTTCGGCACATTTTATGCTTCTGACTTTTTGTACTTTGAAGAATTCTAAGATTTAGCTCTTTTTTATTTCAGATCCTTCGATGGGGCGCAACGGATCCTACTATGATGATTTCCAGCGCTACGGGAGGCGTAGCCAGTATGATTACAGGCGTTACCTCCCCTCTTACAGAGAATCTGATGAAGAAAGAGCCGCTCGAAAGGCTCAAGAAAAGAGGGCTCAAGAGGAGCGTTATGAAAGAAGAGAGAGGGAAGAGGGCCACGATTCTTCGCTGAGAGGCGACGATTCCCATAAAAGAAAATCCCATGATGACAGAGGAAAAAGTCATATGGTTGAAGATTCGAGCAAGCAAGCCCGACATGGTGAGAAGCACACCTCTACAACTCCTGAAAAGGTTACTGCCCCTGCCTCGCTTGACATTCCTTCGGGCTCTCCCGCTCTCGGGAAGACAGACATCCAAACAATAATTAGCAGGCCCAAATTCCAAGTCGGACCGGGTCCGGCCACTTTGCAGAGTCGGTTTCCACAGTGGTGTCTGAAGGGAGTAAGGTTTGACCTTGACTTGGTCCCCATTGACAAGTCTGCTATGTTACGAAACCTCGATGCCGACAAGCTTGATATTGAGAGGATGTCGAACTGGAAAAAACTTGTTGACGAGCTCCAAAGGGTTAATCGTGCGAACATAGAGGCCATGCTCACTATGGAAAACGATAAAGCCGAGTGGAAAACATTCTTGAGCAACATGACACTGAGATGAGGAGCATTGCTTCTTACAATGAAGAGCTTGAAGCAAAAGTTGAAGAACTGAAACAAGAGCTTGCTGCTTCCTCTACTTCCTATTCTCAAAAAGAAGAAGTGCTCCAAAAACAAGTGAGAGATGCTCATGCCAGCCAAAGGGATGCCGAAGACAGGCTTGAAGTGCAGAAAAGAATTAGTGAGGGCTATGTTGCTGATATTGAGGAGTTTCGGAAGAAAAACAGCTCCCAAGAGGCGGAGATTCAAATGCTTAAGCTTCAACTTTCTAAAGATGAAATGGAGCGTGATAAGGCCGTTGCCGGCAAAATTGCAGCTGAAGAATCTCACGAGGCGACGAGGACCAACATCAGCTCAACGTTATTTGATTTCTACCTACATAGCATCTTGGTGCGCGGTAGCCTCGCCATTCTAGGTCCCAAGTATGAAATTACTCTGGCTGAAGTTTGGAAGGCCGCACTCGATATGCTCGGTGGTAACGGCGCTGACTATGCTGAGTCAGCTCTTGAGGAGCATTATCTTGATGATGATGCTCGTGCCGCTCTCGCCAGGGGGAGAGAACAGCTTGCAAAATTAAGGGCCGAAACAGGGGCAGGAGAATATTCAGGAAAAATCATCTCAACTGCTCCAATTCAACCTTCTCCTTCAACCGAAATTGACATTATCGGTTCTAGTTCTCATTCCCCATCTCCTAATAAAGTTACCACCGAGATCACAAGCATACAAGGTGGAGATGAAGGCGGCGAGAGTGCTGAGGCACAAGCTTACGAAGTTGACGTCAGGGAACCGACTTCTGCAGGTAACCCTACTGACAATCTTGCCCAAGTAGACTGCTCATCTGTTTCTTACGAGCTTGATGAGCTTTTTGACTACTTCTTGAATCTTGACGAGCCATTGTCTCCTCTTTTTATGGGAATTACTGACATTTTTGACTTTTCCTTTGTAGAGAAAGCGCCGAGTGTCATTCAAACTTCTTCACCTCCAGCTACTGTTCCTCTGCCTTCCCCAATCACTCCTACTTCTCACCCGGGATCACAGGAAGAAATAATAGGTGCCCTCCGGGGCTTGGATGACCCAGCCGCTTCACAAGAGCAAAAGGACGAAGGATTTGAGGGAGGTGAGATATCCCCGGACGAGACTCCTTCTGATGACATAATTTTGTCTAAACTTGTTACTCCAGGAAGTGAATCTTCTTCAAAGAGGAGAAAGAAGCACGGAACATCAAAGAGGAGGAGGAAGAGTATTACTGCTACTGAAGAGGAACCGGAAGTTGAACCAGTTGTACCTCCCTCTCCTTCTTCCCTCATGCCTATAGATCGACCCGAGAAGCTAACCATCCGGCCGGGTAAAGGGTCCAAGGGTGGCAAGAAGAAATGAAGATTCCAGTTTTTAGCTTTTTCGTTTTTTGGATGTATTGGTCGGGGATTGTGCGGGTACCGGCCCCCAGCTTTTCTTTTGCTTTTTACTTTGGAACATGTACCTGTATAAAATTCTAATAGTGTTGAATAAAATGATTCTTTTTCTTTGTACAAACTTCTGTCTGTATCTGAGAATGCATTTATTATTCATTTTCGTACAAGTTTCTTTGTACGATATTGCAGTGAGCTTGTGGTATATATTGTTCGAGCGCAATTTTACCGATGTAGTTATACCATGCTGCCCCTATACCATAAGCCCATTGTAATATTTTATTTTATGAGGAACTTCTGCTTTTATTTTTTAGAGAATAATTATTCCTCATTTGGAGGAATATTATTTCATTAAAAAATAGAGCACAAATAAGTTTCTATGCTTCATCCTTCGAAGATATCACTTTTTATTTTGTGCATATACACATTTTACTGAATGAAATCTTCTATGTGGTAAAGCGGGTATTTGCAAGGTACTTCAACTTATTTTTGAGGAAGAGAATTTTCTAGAATAAGTAATTCATTCTTCCTTTGAAAGTTAAAGTGTGCTTTTGATGAGGATTTATTTTTTTGAAACGGGCCTCTGAAGAGGGCTTTTACTTTCTTTTTCATTTCAACTCTGGTGAAGTGAAATTCCAAAGAGCGACTGTCGCACTTCAACTCCTGGTGAAATGGGCCTCCGAAGAGGGCTTTTATTTTGTTTTGTATTTCAACTCTGGTGAAGTGAAACTCCGAAGAGCGGTTGTCACACTTCAACTCCTAGTGAAATGGGCCTCTGAAGAGGGCTTTTATTTTGTTTTGCATTTCAACTCTGGTGAAGTGAAACTCCGAAGAGCGGTTGTCACACTTCAACCCCGGGTGAAATGGGCCTCCGAAGAGGGCTTTCATTTTGTTTTGCATTTCAACTCTGGTGAAGTGAAACTCCAAAGAGCGGTTGTCACACTTCAACTCCTGGTGAAATGGGCCACTGAAGAGGGCTTTTATTTTGTTTTGCATTTCAACTCTGGTGAAGTGAAACTCCGAAGAGCGGTTGTCACACTTCAACTCCTAGTGAAATGTGCCTCCGAGGATTGCCTGGAAGTTACTCTCTCATGGTTGGAGGGTCATGACTCCTCCAATCTTTTTTGGTTGAGTAGAGAACTTTCTTTTTTGCGGCATATGCCTCGTTAGAGGTCTTTATCCTTCGAAGAGTTGTGCCTCCGAAGAGGACTTGTGCCTCCGAAGAGGGCTTTAGTTGTTCCTTGTCCACTTGCTTATGCCTTTTCAGCGATCCTCTATTTTTTCTTTTCAAGCTCGCACTCCCTTCTCTTACAAATAGTTTGCTTAATCCAAAGAAGTGCACTTCATTGCTAGGCCAGTTCGCGAGAACGGGCATAGGCTTCTTAATTGGATGTTTGTTTGTTCAAACTTCTCAATTTATTAGCTAAAGCCCGTTTTTGGCGAAATCATTGGCCGTTCAATTGAAGCACTTCTTATCTAGGATTTAAATTCGAGGCTTTTGTGACTTGGAATTTGTTTGTTGAATGATAACAAGAATCACTTGGTCTTGTAATGTGCAAGTTTTATTTTCGTTGCCCGCAAAAATTTAAATCGACATTTCAGCAATACATTTAATGTACTTTTCATATCGAAAATAAAGCAAACATGTAATAATAATAAGGAACACAAGATTTATAGCGGCTCGTCCAAGAATTTGGGCCTACATCCACTTTATAGTCTTTCATTATTCACTTGCATCGGTTTTACAATCGCTTTCAATTACAGGAATCATACATTCATAATTCTTTTTACAATATTTCAACAAAGCTATCAAGTAAAGTATGGGCGCAAGTGATTGCTGTTCCAAGCCCTTAGAATTTGATCTCCGTCGACAGTAGTGAGTTTGAATGTGCCGTCAAGAAGCTTCTGACCTATGACATATGGTCCTTCCCAATTTGGCCCAAACACACCTGTCGCCGTCATAATTCTCTTTAGGACTAGATCTCCAATCTCAAAGCTGCGTTGGCGAACTTTGGAATTGAAATGTCTGGCTATCCTTTGCTGATGAGCTGCGATTCTGAGCTCAGCCTCTTCTCTTTTTTCATCAAGGAGATCTAGTGCCTCGAGTTGTAGTTTTTCATTCTCCGCTTGATTGAAATGGATTCTTCTATGTGAAGGGACCTCTGTTTCTACCGGAATCATTTCTTCCGACCCGTATGCCAATGAAAAGGGAGTATGCCCAGTCGCAGTTTTGTGGGTAGTTCTGTATGCCCATAGTGCTAGTGGTAGCTTATCGACCCAACCACCTTTTGCTCTTTCGAGTTGCTTCTTGATAGTTGACTTGATAATTTTATTTACTGCTTCCACCTACCCGTTTGCCTGCGGATGAGCTACTGCTAAGAAGCTTTTTTGGATTTTGAATCGTTTGCAAAAATCTTGGAATTCTTCACTTTCGAACTGAGTACCATTGTCTATAATTATCTTTTGAGGCACACCATACCTACAAATGATACTTTTAGTCACAAAACTTATCATCTTTTTAGAGGTGATAGTAGCCAGGGGTTCAGCTTCTGCCCATTTAGTAAAATAATCTACAGTAACAATGGCATATTTGATTCCAGATTTGGCAGTTGGTAACGGTCCCACAAGGTCTATCCCCCATATTGCAAACGGCCATGGACTGACCATCTGTGTGAGTTCAGTGGAAGGTGCTCTAGGAATTTTGGCGAATCTTTGGCATCTGTCACATTTTCGGGAATAGTCTGTTACGTCTCGATTAATTTCTGGCCAAAAATATCCGTATCGGAGAATCTTCTTTGCTAAAGTTTGACCACCTAAATGATCACCACATTCTCCCCCATGCACCTCAGCTAGGATTGTTTTGGACTCTTCCCTGGATACACATCGAAGTAACGGCATTGAGAATCCCCATCTGTATAATTGGCCATCCTGGACTATATAGCGATAGGCTTTCCTTAGTAGCTTCTGTCGTTCTTTTGAATTTTCCGGTAGAGAGCCATTAAGCAAATATTCTGTTATTGGAGTCATCCATGATTCTTGCTCTTGATACACGCTCATGATCCGATCAATATCCATCTCATCAATGCTTGGAGCCGACAGGACTTCTACTGGAGTCAACCCCAGGAATTGAGCTTCGCCTGTGCTAGAGTATTTTGCGAGAGAATCTGCTTTCGTGTTTTCTTCTCGAGGAATATGACTTATCGTGTAATGATCAAAGTCACACAGGAGTTCCCAAGCCTTTAACAAGTAGGCAGGAAGATTTCCCCCTTTCGCTTGGAATTCCTTTTTGACTTGGCATACAATAAGCTGAGAATCACTGAAGATCTGTAATGCTCGGATGTTTAGTTCTTTAGCAATTCTCAAGCCAGCGATAAGAGCTTCGTATTCTGCTTCATTGTTCGTTGAAGGAAATTCCAACCTCAGTGCATAGCATAATGACCGACCTTCAGGGGTTTCAAGTACAACTCCGGCTCCAGAACAGTAGTCATTTCTCGCGCCATCAACATATAACTTCCATTGGATTGGGAAATCATCGATCGTATCCTCCTCACTGTTACCCTTATCTGTGAATTCTGCGATGAAATCTGCTAAAGCTTGTCCGTTGATTGCTTTTCGAGGATGATAAGTGATGTCATATTGACTGAGTTCAATGTTCCACTTTAGAAGACGACCCGAGGTCTCAGGGCGAAACAGGACTTGCTTTAAAGGTTGATCAGTGAGGACTCTGATAGGATGAGCTTGGAAATATTGCCTCAACTTCCTTGATGAAATCAGTAGGCAATAGGCGAGTTTTTCCAACTTAGAGTAATTCATCTCTGCCCCAGTGAGTCTTTTGCTGATATAGTAAACGGGATGTTGAATCCTCTTGTCTTCTCGTATCAGCGCTGCACTTAAAGCATGAGATGATACTGCCAAGTATATAAGAAGATCCTCACCATCGCCAGGCCTAGAAAGTATTGGAGGCATTTCCATATGGCGAATCAATTCATCAAAGGCTTTTTGGCATTCGGGAGTCCAGTCGAAGCTTTTCTTTCCTTTCTTTAGAGCGTCAAAGAATGGGATGCATTTATCAGTAGCTTTGGAAATGAACCGACTCAAGGCGGCGACTTTTCCGTTGAGACTTTGCAATTCCTTCTTCGTTCTAGGAGCTTTGACTTCTTTTAAGGCGGTAATTTGTGCTGGACTAGCTTCAATGCCCCTAGCGCTCACGATGAAACCTAGGAACTTTCCGGACTCCACCCCAAATGAACATTTTAAAGGGTTAAGCTTCATTCCGTATTTCCGGAGGACTGCAAACATTTCTGCTAAGTGTTCTATGTGATCCACTTCTTTCTTAGACTTTACTAACACGTCGTCGACGTAGACTTCCATAGTCTTGCCCAATTGCGGTTTGAACATAGCATTAACAAGTCTTTGGTAGGTTGCCCCCGCATTTTTCAGCCCGAAGGGCATAACTCTGTAGCAGTAAAGACCAACATCGGTGATAAAGCTCGTGTCCCCCCTATCTGGCTCATGCATCATGATCTGCTTATATCCAGAGTAGGCATCCATAAAAGATAACAGTTCATGTCCTGCTGTTCCGTCTACCAGTTGATCGATCCTGGGTAACGGGAAGCAGTCTTTGGGGCAGGCCTTGTTTAGATCTGAAAAATCGATGCACACTCTCCATTTTCCGTTGGCTTTCTTAACCAGCACTGGATTTGAAATCCAATTCGGATAGGTAGATTCTTTGATAAAGTTATTCTCCATGAGCCGATCAACTTCGTCTTTTAATGCTGCTGACCTTTCTGGACCTTGAGTTCTCCTTTTCTGTTTCACAGGTGTAAATTTTGGATCAATATTCAGAGCGTGTACTGCAACTTCTGGGGATATTCCGCACATATCGGCATGAGTCCAAGCAAAAACATCCAAATTTGCTTTTAAAAAAGATATTAAGATATTCTGAACTGACACATTAAGTTGTGATCCCACATTCAACACCTTGTTTGGTTCCTTTGGGTCAACAGGTACTGGTACTGTCGTTTCCACTGGTACCACTCTATTCTCCCCTGCACTGGCTTTTCTAGGATCCATCTCTTTCCATGCTCTGCTGTGCTCGCCAGTGCAGGGTCCGCCCTGTAACTGCTACAAGGCTGGTTCTTTGATGCGGACTGGGGTTGCCGCATCCTTTCCCATTTCTCTTTTCCTTGCTTCTCGCAGCTCTGTCAGATAACACTCCCGCCTAGCATTTTGATCCCCTTTTATAACTCCTACTCCATTGTCAGTGGGGAATTTAATGGTGAGGCACCATGGGGCCAGAATAGCTTTGAACGCTGCAAGAGTTGGACGGCCAAGGAAAGCATTATAAGCAGAAAATTCGTCAACAATCACAAAAGTTTGCTTGCGGACTACTTTTCTTTCTCCCTCTTCGAGTTCTACAAGCAAATCAATGGTTCCTATTGGCTTCTTTGGCTCCCCAGTGAAGCCAGCGATTTTTTGTGACGAGGCTTGCACATCAGCCATAGGGATCTTCATTTGGTCGAATGTTTTCTTGAAGAGGATATTACAGGATGCGCCACAATCAATGAGAATTCTTCTGACAATAGCTGGCCCGATACCAGCCGAGATGACTAAGGGATCCAAGGTAGGAGCTTCAACACCTGTGGAATCCGTGGCTCTGAACACAATATCATCATTGAAAGTTCTTTGTTGTTTCAGGGGCGTAGCATCTTCCAAAACAAAGACATCTTCTTCGGCCGGTGCGTATTTCAAAGCCCGGGTGTACCTTTCCATCTCACCCCAACTCCTGCCTGCTGGGTGAGGTCCTCCCGTAATGACATTGATAACGGGCCTTCCGGATTCATGCCCTGCAGCCTTCTCACTTGTCATGGGTTGATGAACAGGAGCTCGTTGCCCGTGGCTAGACGAAGCAGGATTGCTGCTATTCTTTTCCACAAATTGCTGCAGCTTTTTTTCCCTTATCAACTCTTCAATCAAAATTTTCAATTGGCGGCATTCATCGGTATCATGACCGGGTTGATTATGGAAGTGGCAAAACTTCCCGCTTTGTACAGCTTTTTCTCGGTTCTCAGAACGGGAGGTTTAGGATAATCAACAGAATCTTTAGTGGCAAAGTAAATACGCTCCAGCGTATCTGATAAAGGAGTATAATCCGATGGCTTGAAGGAACGAGGCTTCTTTAGATTTTTCTGTTTCTTCCCATCGTTATTTTCCCTTTTCTGTCCTACAGATTCATTCTTGCGTGGAGCAGCAACGTTATCTTCAGCTTTTTCCAATACTGCCTTTACCGGTACAGGACGGCTTTCTAGGCGTATGAACTCATCTGCTTTCTTGTAGAATTTTTCAAGGGAATTTGGTTCCTTCATGTTAAGCCATTTTCCAAATTCGCTCGACTTGTCGATGGCCCTCATCAGATAGGTCAAGATCATCCGTGGTTCTGCATTGTCTACCTCGGCCAGCGCTATATTAAAGCGATTCAAGAAAGATCTGATAGTTTCCCCTGGATTCTGTTCTAAACTTGACAACGACATGATATCTTTGGCTTTTGAAGCATATAGTCTGAACTGCTCCTTGAATTTCCGGGTTAGGTCAGAAAACTGATCTATAGACCGAATTGGTAGCTTGGTGAACCAAAGCAGAGCTACACCTTCCAAATATACAGGAAAATATTGACACTTTATTTCATCAGAAGCTCTGACACCTGTCATGTGCCAATCATACTTATACAAGAATTCGTTCGGATCACTTGTTCCTTGTAAGCTGGGATAGTTGGAGGGACGAACTTCCTTGGGAACTCAACCTTTAAGATCCTTTCGGTAAACGGGGTTTTACTTGGAGCGAAACCCCATTCCTTCTCGTCTTCATTCCTTTGCATGCTTTCTTTCATGATTTGTCGAACCATTTCAGAAAGATACCCCTCATCATTTCGAGCTTTAGATCCACCAACTTCAGGAAATGTCTGCTCAAAGGGGCTGGCAGCCCTCTCAGGAATGTTTCTTTCTTCAGCATCATGAATGTTACCAGCAAAGTTCCTTTCATTACCCATTGGTTGACGGTTTACCCCAAGCAAATCGTTTAACTTATTCAAAATTAGGGCATTTTGGGCATTCTGAGCCTCCAATTGTGCACTTTGGGCATTTATCTGCTGGTTCAGCCCTAAGATTACAGCATCCAACTCCGCCTTTGTAACCCCAACAGGTGGAGTGGCTTGATTAGGTATGGGGGAAGCAGAGGTTCCCTCTTGAACATTTCCAGATCTAACAGATCTACTCCTTCTCCCCGGAGCCATGATTTCAGATAAACTTCTAGTCTTCAGAGAGATTACTTCAACAAACTTTCGTGGAGCAATGATGATAATTCGCCTGAGTTCGATCTTCTCTCAGTGAAAGCACCAAAAATGTTAACGCTAAAATTTGAACGCTAACACCCCGGTGTGTAAAGTGTAGTTGTGAAAACACCACCCGATGATTCGGGAACAGAGTATAAGCAGAAAACCACAGAAAAAAGCAGTAAATAACAACGATTTTATAGTGGTTCGGCTCAATAGTTTGCCTACGTCCACTCTGAATATCTTTATTGATGATTTCGTTACAAGTTGATACAATTCTTCCCAAGTACAATACACTTTGAACTACTAAACACTTTGAACGAGTAGCTTAAACTTCAATGTAAGTGAAAGTCCTCAAATCCATGTCGGATGCATGAGATTTCTTCTTGAAGTTGTTGATAGCGTTCTATGTGTCTTGAAAGCTTTGAGTGTTGAGTTGGTTTGGAATGTAGCAGAGTATCGGTGCTTGGAAAGAATGAGCCAAAAAGTCCCTTGAATGTTGGAGATAGCCATGTATTTATAGGAAAATTTCTGGACTGGAATTGTCGCCGAAGTCATAGGCCGTGACCGACTCAGGATGAGTCGTAAGTCATGACCGACTTAAATATCATGAGTCAGCAGGCAGCGACATAAGTGAAGCGGCATTGAGTTTGCTTAATGTTTGCTTAGGTCGCCAGCGACTTATAATAGGTCATTAGACATCTTAAGTTACTTGAGTCGTTGGAAAACTTAGGTCGGTCTACCACATGAGTTGTTAACTCCATGAGTCGTTAACCCGTTGAGTCGGCCGGCACCTTTAAGCCGCTAAGGTTATAACCCGGTGAGTCGCTGTCCCTCCTGAGTCATTGAGTCGTAACCCTTCAAGGCCGTTGAGTCGGTAACTCCTTAAGGCTATTGAGTCGGACTATTCTCTTAAGCCGCTAAGGTTACTAAGTCGTTAGCCTGTTGAGTCGTAACTAGATAGGTCGTTGATTTGGTCCATATGTTAGGTCGGTAATCAGTTGAGTCGGTAATCATTGTGAGTCGTGAGCCTTTCTTGAGTCGCTTGAGCAGAGGGGTTAACAAACACTATTGTACCTAAATAAACTCAAGTTTTACAGAAATACGAACCATTTGGGTTAAAGAAGAAGAGGTAGAAGAAGAAAAATAGAAAACAACAACAGAATCTAACCATCGCAGCAGAATAAAATATAGTAGATGATAAATGATCTTTACTCAAAATCAAATATATCTGTTTATATATATTACATCATCAGAGCACATCAGTCACAGCTCAACATCAAAATCATACAAATGGATACACCACAACTCAACACAGCGGAATATATATATATATATATATATATATATATATATATATATATATAAACAAGTACGGGTGTACGTATCGTCATCCTGTTCGTCTCCTGAGCTCTGCAGCATTCATATCATGTATCCTATAATACTCGGTCTGACCCGAGCATTACAGTTAAATAACACCCGAGTCAGTTTGAAATACCAGTGTGAGAAAATCACACCCAATTGATTATTAAAGTTTCAAAAATCCTTTGAAAAACAAAAGCATCTCGTAAGACCACGCCACAAATAAACATGTCGGATTTTAACCTTACGATAACCAAAACAATTTTTATAGAAATCCTCTAATATTATAATAGGGCCTATATACAAATACTTATAAAATAGCCGAAATTGTTACATTATTAAATTCCAGCTACTAGCCACAGAGTGGGTAATACAAACAAAACTCGTACAAGGCTCATAGGGAGAATGGATTTCCAACTAATGACTAGGCACTGGGGTACCGCCTGTCACAGTACGTGGCCTAGGTCACAGTACCGAGGAGTACGCCCGCTCCCCTACAACACAAGACCGGGACTACCCCTTACTGGATAATCCCGAGTGAGATCACCCCATGGTTGGGATCAGCAACCGCCCACTAAGCCGAAATAAAAAGGGACATCTAGGCAGGGATGACCTCACCCTGCTTGGGTGCTACCCACCCGGTCTTGTTGCATAACCCCTGATTTTTAGTCATTCCCATTTGATGAGGCTTGAGGCTAAGCGTTACCTTTTTAGACCATATCCCTTAGAATGCCCATCGTCCACCTGAAGATGTTTCGCAAACATTCATCCATACAAGTCCGTCTCGGGTTCGAACGGAACCGAAGGCACTACTCCTACTACATCCATTTTGGAAATATCCTCAGGATTGGTAGCGACTAGCCCTTGCACTTCACTGCTTCATCTTCGAATACAAACTCGTTTCCACGAAATGTACAAACCGGATCGAAGTGGTTTTCGAGAAATAAATCTCAATCCCGGTCTCTTCGAAACGATCGGCGCATTTGTCCAATATTGATAGTCGGTTATTTAACTATCACTTAATATTCACAAACATCCATCAATAATAAATAATTTCCCAAATTATTTATTTATCTCAAAATAGCTTTGCAAGATATATTTTCACCTTTCAAACCTCTTTTTGAAAACAGTTTTCAAACTATCTTCCTTTCTCAGAATAAATTCCAAGTATTTTCTATTTCCACTGGAATCACCAAGCACAAGATTTTAGATTTTAAAAATAAATTTCAAAACACTTTATTGTAAAATATATTTAACTTTTAATATAGGAAATTTTACTTTAATACTTAATTTAAATTAATACTCTAGAGATAATTAAAATAAGTTTACTTTATAAATATAACTAGATTTTCTTCTTTAAACAAAATATCAAATCATTCTTTAAATAATTATTATAATAATAGATTTAAACAAAACACTTACTTTGGAATTTACTGTTAAACATTTAAGCTAAAACTACTTCAATAATTTACTAAAAATACATACTACATAAACATTTGAAAATAAAGTTACTTGATAAAATATAAAACTAGATTTATACTTTTAAAAACAAAATACTAAGTTACTTCTTAATAATTACTGCTAAAATAGATTAAAAGAAAATACTTACTTTAGACTTTAAATATTAGAAATAATAAATTTTACAAAACTTGCTTTCTTTAAAAACAACTTTAAAACATTTAATTTGTATTTAAAAATTTACTTTTAAAAACATGTACTTGGCTATCCAGAGAAAATTCTAGCTTCAATCACTTAAATCAATTTCCCCAAACTGATTTCCAATTTATTTTATTTGAAATAAGTTTCTTTAATTACTCAATTCATTTCAATATTCATTAGTTATGGACTTATTATTAATGTTATTATTTCCCGTTTGTTTTTACACCTTTTTAACTGAAATATACGGATTTCAGCTTTCCCAATTTCTTCTTTATTCCTTTCAATAATTTAAATCTTAAGTTTTAAATAAATGTTTTGTTCTTTTAAAATAATATCACTGAAGATTAAAATTCATTAACATTCTGTTTATTCAAATTTCCTTTCTATACTCAAGATTTATTTATTAGAATTTTAAAGTCACTTTATTTCTTTCCAATTCATTTAAAAATTTATCCAAATTTCTATAATTATTTTACTTACAATTTCACTTCTTTTATTATCTTTTCAAATTCCAATTTATATATTTTTGGTAATTCATCATACCCAATTATATCCAATCGAACCATAGCATTCAATATTCCAATATAATTCATCATAGAATATTAAATAAATCATAACAGAGGGTATTAAATAATATAAATAAATATTGAGGGATCTAGTTGGATCCCTCCAACCTATTTTTCCCTGCATCCACAACGTTAGCACAATATAATATACCAATTCCAAAATATCATACTACATCATATAAATCAATTCAACCATTCAAACAATTATTTAAATTTAAATTTAAATTCACTGAGTGAGATTAACTCACCTTTGACTTTTAATTTGCAATCCAATCCCAAACGGCTTGTTTCCTTTCTGACGTTGACCTTGAATAAATAATTTTATAATTTTTATTACGAAATTATCAGACAATCAATTACCATTTGTTTATTTAATTTACCAATGATGTTATTTTAAACTAATTGCTTTAATTTTAAAATAACTTTCTTTTTAACAAAATATGAAATTGTTAAATAATTTGACTAAATAAATTAAACACCTCTATATATTATTTCAAATTTTATAGTAAGTTACGTACGAGCATATATCTATCTATTTTTTTATACAGATTAACACTTCACTGTAATATGAAACAAGCTGTAAATTCCAAATCTAAATACGCTCAGATTTAAATTATAGTGGAAAAAAACACGTTTATACCTTACTGTCGAATCTCTGCTCCCTCCAAGCTACCCACGCGAATGCCACCCCCGTGCAATCGCGACTCAATCGCGATCCATCATCCCCAAAATCGCGGTGCTCCAATCCTAGCTCACTGTTTCGGTCGCACGACTCCAAATGTCGCTTCACTTACCTCAACACTCGAGTTGCCGACCTCTATGACTTGGCCGAGCTTTGAACGTCATCAGCTAGACGATACTCATCGACCACACGCAAAACTAAACTCTCCCATGCGCGCGCTCGATATGCCCTTAAATCGAATCGAAGTCGCGTTCGATATGATGAAATTGAGGAAGTGGAGATAGATCTAGTTTTTTTATATTTTAGTTTAAACGAAGATAATGAGAATTTCTTGTTTTTCCCCTTTTTTTCCGGTTTATACTGATTGAAGATGAAGGTTTCGGCTCTTTTTTTAATAAACGAACGCGTGGATTCTCGAAGAAGGCCCAACTTAAAATGAAGGCATTAGCTTCTGAGAGAAGCCAGAGTACGTGATGCTAACTACAGTACACAATGCAATATCAACGCGTTTATATATCGTACGCTTACACAACAACTCCAATCACTACGAATTTTGAAATCCGATAACAATACAATATTCAGATCAAATGGAACTGGTTTCGTCGAATTCCGAGACTGTGCCTCGGAAGGTTATTTTTCAATTCAATTTAAACGATATAAATTTCAAAATTTAACCAACCATTTTCAAATTTGATTTCATCACTTCTATTCTCTTTAGTATTATCAATATAAATTTTATAAGCCTTTAAATTATTTTCGACGGGCTTAAAACTCCAGATTCAACCTTTTACTCAACTTCAAATTTTAATTCAATAGTTTAATTATCAAATAAAATTGTGACATTTGAAATTCAAGTTAGAAATCGCTCTGTTGAATATTTAAAAATCAATTAAATATTCCGATTTTAAATGCTTGAAAATTTCAGGTTGTCACATTCCTCCCCCTTAAAAGAATTTTGTCCCCGAAATTACTAATTAGGAAGAATGGTCTAATACCCGTTTATTATTTCCCTAAAACTAAACAGTTTCTAACAATTCAACATCTTTACCAATTATCTTTTATAAAAGACCCATTATTATTCTTATTAACTTTCCAAACGCTTCCCTAGTTTTAAACTATACTATTTGTTTAACCATTCAATTTTCAATTTGAATCCAAATTTTGAATTATCAAAATTTTCTCAAAATTTTTCTAACTCCCCAATTCCCGAAAAATTTCACCAGCATCTCCTTTGCGCGGCTAGCTCGGTACAACTACAAAATGGCCGTACGGCCTCCCAAAACCAAAATGAAAACAAATGGCCAAGTGGCTCGATCCAAAATCCCAATCAATTTTAATGTAGAAATTTAAACACATACCTTTTTGTCGGGCCATTCAATTTTTATCATCGGAAATCAAAACCAATTCTCTTTTCCCTTTATAATACCTGCATATCCTGCTTGGACTAATATCCAATCACAATATTCCAAAAAAACATTTTATCGACTTCCTTACAAAATGCCAACATCTATTCATTCAAATAATTACTTAGATTATATTAGTAGTATCAATTTCTCATTTAAGGATACTCCATTCCCTCTTAAGTTAGTGTAAGCATTTTATACGCTTCTTATATTTATTCCCACTTCACCACTTTAGTTTATATCTAATTTTATTTAAATTGGTTCTCCTATTTCCATATGAATTCAATTTATCTTCAACTCTGAATATTTGAATTTTATTTTCCATTTATAACTAATTCATGTCATTATTTTAAATTAGTTTCATTTACTAATTTATTTCAATTTCCAGTTTGAAATCGTTTTGTCGTTAACAAAAATTTTCCAAAAATTTTCAAAAATTTTCTAACTCCCAAAATTTCTGAAATTTTTTGGCAGAGTCTCCTTTGTACGGAGGAGCTTTTGCAATTTGACAAGAGAAATAAATATATATACATCGACCTACACGGTCGGAAACAGAAAAACAGTTCATATTTCCTATTTTTATTGCGTAGGCGTACCTTATTTAGCATTTTTAAGCAAACAACATATTTATTTAGCAGTTAGCGTTCCCAAAATCCATCCACACCGCTCCCAGGTACCTGTACTTACTTAATTTAAACATGTAAGTGCCATATAATTGAAGTTTAACAACATTTCACTTATTTGTAATAGTTAAAACATATGAATTCTAAAAGAAAAGCAAACCAAACACCTTCCATAAGCAATTTATATAGTTTTCATACTAATTCAACTGTTTCAATTAATTTATAAACCATTTTTATTCAATTTGAATGGTTTTCAATCCATTCGCATACAACTTCATCAATTTGAATGGTTTAAAACTCAATCTCTTACATTAATTTATTTTTGTGCAAATTGAACTCATATTTAATTTAATTGCTCTCAAAATCAATTTATTTTACTCCTATTAATTCATAGAATTTTAATTACTTCCATTTACTTCTAATGACAATTTATTCTATGCAATTTGATGAGATCTATGTGAATAAATAAGTACATATGTTTTATAACCAATTTAAATGGATTTCCACTCAATTTGTACTTAATTCTATTCCATTTTTAAATTTATTCACAATCCATATATTCTCATTTTCATTGCATTTTAAATTTGAATCCATTCACTTGCATTACATTTCATTAACCAAACTAGTTTCATTATTCAAAAGCATTAACAGCTTAGGTTCATCTTTATTACAAATTAAAATTTCCTTTTTATTTTAATTCATTCACGACCATTTATTTAGCTCGACACATTCCAAGCTTGCATGTTATTAACCATTCCCAAATTAATTCAACCCATGTTTTAGTTACTTTACTTAATTTATTCCATATTTGTTTATTCCAAACTATTTTATTTAGCTTGAATCTGATCCTGGCTAATCCATTCAATAATCATTTCAATTCTATTTCGATTCAAATTTATTTACACTTGATTTAAATCCAATCCAATATTATTAAACTTAGTTAAGTTGATTTCAATTCAACTCTCCTCCATCTATTAGCTTAAGTTAATTTACTTTAATTTTATACTTAAGCTCATTTCAATTGATTACAAGGCCATTTCTAATTTATTTCCACTTATTTGGATTTTACTTGCAATTCACACCATTATTATTTTAATCAAATTACATTTTTATTCGATACCTTTCCAATTATATTTAATTTGTTAACACTTCAAGTTAAATTCTAATTTATAACTCAAGTTCTAATTCTACTATCCATTTTAAGTTTACCATCCAATTTTATTAACTCACAATTCAACTTCATTCTCAATTACTTTCACTTCATCAACAATTTAAGCCGAATTTAATTTATAAGTTGAGTTTATTTCCAAACTTCATCATAAACTCACAATTCAATTTCATTAACTAATTTATTATCTAACTAGTTCTTCCCCTGGTTAAAATTCAACACTTGATTCTTAATTCCAAATATCACTTCATTTAATTTTCTTAGTTCAATTTATTTAATAATTCAAGTTTGGATTTTCTTTTCATTTTCCAATTCATCAACATATTAATTTTGGGCTTTGTATTCCATTTTCAATTTTATAAATCACATCTTATTATTTTATACAATCACATTCATTCTAGGCTTGAATGTATTCATCTTTTATTTTTAATTCGAGTTTTACACTTATTTATAGTCCAAACATATTTTATTGTATGGACTTTTAATTCTGATTCTTTTATAAGTTATTCTAATTTATTTACTTCAATCCAATCCTTAACCAATTTATTTTCCATTTATTCAGGTAAGAATCTAATTTCATGCAATAACTCAATTGAATTTTATTCCAATTCAATTTTATTTTAAACTCAGATTTATTTAATCTCAATTCGATTTCAACTTAATTCGAAGAACAACTGGATATTATTTTTCATCCTATTTAATTAATTTCAATCCAGTTAAATTTTATTCCTCAATCAAAGTTAATTTCATTTTTTTAACTTTTCACTTTAAATTCAAATTCTCAACATTCAAAACTTATACTCCCTTCCTGATTTAAAAATCATCTCAATTTATAAGCTTACAACCTATCTCAACAGGATTTTTAAACACCCGACTTTTGGTACCAAATCATTTTGAATTCTCCAACATCTCAATTCACATTTCTCAAATATTTAAACCAATCCTGGTTTTATTCCCAACAAATTTCCTTTGAATTTTCAAAAACAAACAGGTTTTCCTGAACAAATCAATTTGGCAGCAATCTGTCACTTAGAAACTCGAAAATGAACATCGATGATGCTGCAGTCATCACCGACGTTATTTTCCAGCGACTAAAATGAATTCAATGCTATATCCCTTCCCAAAATTTATTTGGAACAATTTCCTTTTCAGAAATACTTTTTAAAGCAATAATGTTACCATTTATCTTCAAAAGATTTCCAAAAATCTCCGGGTTTTAAAGTTTCAAATTCTGTTTTAATTCAAAATTTAACCATAATGCATTTGTATAGTTTATGCTTATACAAATTTCCATTTGATTATATTTCAATTTGTAATTTACATTTATAATTCGGATTTATGAATTTCATTTTATAATGAATTTATTCCTTTAAACTTTGTTATATTTTCAATTTCTAAATAAATTTTCCATACAATAAGGATAATAATTTAAATACCATTATTTCTAACATCCAAGCAACCATATATTAGCTAAATAGTTTAAGAAAAACTTTTCCTTATATCAAAATATATTTTTGGTAAAATTATTTCATTCGCCCATATTTAAAACAATACTGTGTCAATTGTTCTATTCAAGTGTTTAGAAACCCCTTCGATACAGTTGTACAGTCTGTGCCGACGAAGATTCATATGCCACTCAATCAAACCAATCAACACAATACTAATACAATTTATATTCACTAACAAATACGTGCTCATTACTACTAATATGCTCAAACTCATTCTAGATTTCTAGGACTTTATTTTAAATGAGTAATTCCCACTAGAGCCAAGGTTATCACCATCCTGAGCTCTGATACCACTGTAACGACCCGCAAATCCGTACCCCTTAAGTCAACACTATTCTACCAAAATCAACTCAAGTTGTACAGAAATACGAACCATTTGGGTTAAAGAAGAAGAGGTACAAGAAGAAAAATAGAAAACAATAATAGAATCTAACCATCGCAGCGGAATAAAATATAATAGATGATAAATGATCTTTACTCAAAATCAACTATATATGTTTATATATATTATATCATCAGTGTACATCAATCACAGCTCATCATCAAAATCATACAAATGGATACACAACAACTCAACACAGCGGAATATATATATATATATATATATATATATATAAACAAGTACGGGAGTACGTATCGTCATCCTGCTCGTCTCCTGAGCTCCACAACATTCATATTCTGTATCCTATAATACTGGGTCTGACCCGAGCATTACAGTTAAATAACACCCGAGTCAGTTTGGAATACCAGCGTGAGAAAATCACACCCAATTGATTATTAAAGTTTCAAAAATCCTCTGAAAAACAAAAGCATCTCGTAAGAGCACGCCACAAATAAACATGCCGGGTTTTTACCTTACGATAGCTAAAACAATTTTTATAGAAATCCTCTGATATTATAATAGGGTCTATATACAAATACTTATAAAATAGCCGAAATTTTTACGTTATTAAATTCCAGCTACTAGCCACAGAGTGGGTAATACAAACAAAACTCGTACAAGGCTCGTAGGGAGAATGGATTTCCAACAATTGACTAGGCACTCGGGCACCACCTGTCACAGTACGTGGCCCACATCACAATACCGAGGAGTACGCCCGCTCCCTTGCAATAGAAGACCGAAACTACCTGTGACGCCCCACCTCTATGCTCACAATAACAAAGAGTATTAAAGAAAATACTGTCTGTTATTACGAAGAATAAGGCTGGATAGGAGCGGCCATCCGTAGTTAGGCCTTACACTAGTATTGGTTATTTCGATAGGAGTGGTATATATTTTTATTTTATTTTTCATCTCTTGTTTATTTACTCCCATCGACATACCCAATTCCAGTATAAAACGAACTACGATGTTTCATAATAGTTTAGGACAATAGATATAATAATAACACAAATAATATAAATGCGGAACACAGATATAACAGGAAGTCTCATATATATATATATATATATATATATATATATATATATATATAACTGATTTTAGTTGATATACATGTGATACAATACATATGATACAACTACAACTGTCGACTCTGGAAGTTACATATACAAGTACATCATCGTGAATAATATACATGAATATACAACATCCTATATAAATATACTGACTACTAAACATGACGACGACTACTCCAAAAGATATGAAAAGACTTCATAGCTCTAGCAGCAACCCAAAGCTAAAAATCTACAACCTGTAAATACTCGGTCTGACCCAAGTATTACATTCAAAAGAAAATAATACACGGGTCAGTCTAATTCAAACTCGGTTATTAGTGCACAGAAGCAGTAATAATTAACTAATGAATAGACGACAGTCACAATAAATCTCGTCTATCCGATCCTTAAATAAAGAAATCGGATAACGATAAATATAACACGTAACAGTGTTAAACAACAAATCAGCAAATTAAACCAATTCAGAATACAATTCAGAATATTGAATTGAATAAACAAAACAGTTCAAACCATTGAAATATCAATTAAAATATTAATTCGGGTAGGGCTGCAGTACACGCACGCGTGCACTGCCTCGCCACTACAGCATATGGAATATGCAAAAGATCAAATAATCAAAACAAGATAGAATATCATAAAAGCCATACCGTGTGGCTGCAGTTCACGCTTGCGTGCACTGCCTTGCCACTACAGTGATAATGTACCCAAAAACTCAATTCCGTGTGGCTGCAGTTCACGCTTGTGTGCACTGCCTTGCCACAACAGTAATGATGTACACAAACGGGCACAAGGTCAAACCCGAAATACCGGATTCAACACAGGTGAAATTCCAAAATCAATATGAAATTCAGGTGCAATAAAAATTGAATAGTGACATGTACAAACATACGAACATGTCAGAGAAACACGTCGTGACTACAAAGCTAAGTCACTTACGAAATGCAGAGGTCAAGTCAGTGACTCAACACAGCTGCAAAGTAACTCAACTCGAATACGAAGCACAATAGCTCGCATGAAGGTTACACGGTAACAGATACGACAGGTATACCATAGTGAAACTGGACAGTATCATCTAAATGCATGAACAAAGCATGCTACAGGTCTTGTAACATGGATGGACAATCACCTATATGCAACAATGAAATGAAACTGCAACTGAATAGATAGTACACAACACATAACTCGAACAATGGTCAACCATACATAAAACAGTAATGAGTTAGGTATAACAACAGGAAGACAGTGCATAAACATGTATATACACATGCATGCCAGCAAACTCCAACCAAATGAACTAAATGTAACTACGACAGCCGGAATGGCGACATACAGTATGCAGGTGTGATATTGGATAGTGCAAGTAATGACACAGACTTGGGTGGCACGGTGAGGCAAATAAAATCAAATGCCATCAGGTCGGCAAACTGCAATGCAAAATCAAGGTCAATGCAGACCAACTTAATCATACAATCAAATAGCCATGCTCGAACCCAATGCAGTGGACAATATGATGAACAAGTACGCAGCTGTGAGACTAAAATGCAAACACCAGACTCGAGTACAAAGAAAACTCAACTGCAGTGAATTAAATGACACAAACACTGCAACAACACAGTGACCACAAGCAACAGTGCAGCATCAGGGCAAGCAAAATGGAAATACAGTAAAGCAACACAATTCAAAACAGCAGGTCAGAGACTAATATATGAAGTCTCGAACCAAAATAAGGTCGTAGGAAATTTCAAATCAAATCAGTGCAACCACAAGATGACCAGGCCAGACTACATGATGAACATTATGCAAGTGAAGATGGCGAAAACCACTAGACTTAACCCAATGCAACAGTGATCAAAGGAAGTATAACTGCAAATATTAAAGTACCTAAAGCATGGGTTAAAATCAAACAAGTCCAGATGCATACACGCATCGTGTAGCAGTGCACAAACTAATGAACATACTGCAGCCGAGATACATGCTACAGAGATCCGAAAACCAAGTTACAACCTAAATCAATGACTAGATTCAACTCGCATAAACCCAGTAAAGTAATGAAAACAAGTGAAACCAAAATGAGTGTGATATACACAATCAACAAACAAGTCAGCAATCCAACTAAAATCAAATATATTCGAAAAATGTGGAAATCAAAAATTTCCAACTATATCAGAAAATCGAACAACCATGCAAGAGCCGACAACTACAAAATCAACCTCGTCCAATCGAAATCATTGACTGAAGTCAAGTGAAACCGAAGTGGCCATGAAAACCAAGCAGTGTCAGAAAACCCAAGCGATCGAAGAGTCGAACCACATCACAGTTTAAAACCACAAAAAAAAAACAGAGAAACCGACATCGTTTAAATGAAATCAATTGACTGCAGCAAAGCGCTAAGGCTTGAATTAGAACGTGAGTGGAACCACTCACCTTTATCGACGAATCCCAACCAATAGTAGCCGCAAGCATCTCCTCTTTCTCGCCTGTTGCACGATGCCCAAAATGAAGCAAGGACGAACTCCTTCGAGTGGCCGAAGTCAACATCGAACCTTGATTCGACGATCACAAACGATCGATTGGCAAGCCATCTCGAGGAGCAACTCACCAGATCAAAGCAATTAAAGTCGAAGGCTTGGAATCAAAGAACAAATCGACGAAAAAAACCCGAATCCCTAATTTGAAGAAAAGGGGAACGAGCACGCCATTTTTTTTCTCGTTCGAATGTTTTTAGGGTTTAGAATGAAAAGAAAATGGGTATAGGAGTGGGTGTCCGCCTTAGCTAATAACCACGGCATCAAAATATAAGTGGCTGAGATTCAACTTTTTCAAAGCTACTAAATTCCTTAATCAAATTATTAAAGAGTCACAACCAAATTTAAAGACTTCAAACAGCAATTAGCTATCCATTTAATCATCATTTGAAATAATTAATTTTCACAAAACTCCGGGTTGTTACAGACTCCCCTCCTTATAAAAATTACGTCCCCGCAATTTTCATAATTAAAGCTGTATATAAAAAAAAATTCTCTTTTTTTTTTTTTACATAAACTGGTTAAGCTAGAAAAATAAAGGTCGAGAATATAAACACCAAAGAAATCTTTTAATTTCATAAAAGAAATACACAAATTCTCAACAAAATCTAACTATTAATTAGTTAATCAGAAAACAACAAAACTGAATGAATGCAATCATCAGCAATATTCAATTATCAATTAGATAATTAGAATACAAAATCACAAAACAGCTATAACTAATTATCGATATGATAATTAGCACATGACAAAATCTAATTATCAACAAAGATAATTATAAAACGCAAATCGCAATTCGCAAAACCGCAATTATCTAATTATCAAAAACGATAATCAAATCAACAAATCAACAATTATTCGACTATCAAAAACGATAATCAAATCTCAAATCAACAAATATTCGATTATCAAAAACGATAATCAAATCAACAAATCAACAATTATTCGATTATCAAAAACGATAATCAAATCTCAAATCAACAAATATTCGATTATCAAAAACGATAATCAAATCAACAAATCAACAATTATTCGATTATCAAAACAATAATCAAATCAACAAATCAACAATTATTCGATTATCAAAAACGATAATCAAATCAACAAATAAACAAATATTCGATTATCAAAAACGATAATCAAATCAACAAATATTCGATTACCAAAAACGATAATCAAATCAACAAATATTCGATTATAAAAAACGATAATCAAATCTCAAATCAACAATTATTCGATTATCAAAAACGATAATCAAATCTCATATCAACAATTATTCGATTATTAAAAACGATAATCAAATCAACAAATATTCGATTATCGAAAATGATAATCAAATCAACAAATATTCGATTATCCAAAACGATAATCAAATATCATATCAACAATTATTCGATTATCAAAAACGATAATCAAATCAACAAATATTCGATTATCGAAAACGATAATCAAATCAACAAATATTCGATTATCGAAAACGATAATCAAATCAACAAATATTCGATTATCAAAAACGATAATCAAATCTCAAATCAACAATTATTCGATTATCAAAAACGATAATCAAATCTCATATCAACAAATATTCGATTATCAAAAACGATAATCAAATCAACAAATATTCGATTATCAAAAACGATAATCAAATCAACAAATCAACAATTATTCGACTATCAAAAACGATAATCAAATCAACAAATATTCGATTATTAAAAACGATAATCAAATCTCAAATCAACAATTATTCGATTATCAAAAACGATAATCAAATCAACAAATATTCGATTATCAAAAACGATAATCAAATCAACAAATATTCGATTATCAAAAACGATAATCAAATCAACAAATATTCGATTATCAAAAACGATAATCAAATCGCAAATCAACAATTATTCGATTATCAAAAACGATAATCAAATCTCATATCAACAATTATTCGATTATCAAAAACGATAATCAAATCAACAAATATTCGATTATCGAAAACGATAATCAAATCAACAAATATTCGATTATCCAAAACGATAATCAAATCAACAAATATTCGATTATCAAAAACGATAATCAAATCAACAAATATTCGATTATCAAAAACGATAATCAAATCAACAAATCAACAAATATTCGATTATCAAAAACGATAATCAAATCAACAAATCAACAATTATTCGATTATCAAAAACGATATTCAAATCTCATATCAACAAATATTCGATTATCAAAAACGATAATCAAATCAACAAATATTCGATTATCAAAAACGATAATCAAATCTCATATCAATAAATATTCGATTATCAAAAACGATAATCAAACCAACAAATCAACAATTATTCGATTATCAAAAACGATAATCAAATCTCATATCAACAAATATCCAATTACCTGCAGATAATTGGAAACAACAAATATCTAGAATAAATTAAGATAACTAGAAAATCAACATAAAAGGTGGATCGATCCCAACAAATGGCGAGTTTTAGCTACGCCGCACGTGCATCAACATATGGCCGAAGCCTACCAAGTACCCAACATAATTTTGGCTCCCAACATATGACCCGAAGGTCCAACATATGACCCGAAGGTCCGGTACTGGTATTGACCCGAAGGTCTAACATATGACTCGTAGGTCCAACATAGTGGCTCGAAAGCACACGAAAATCATCATATATTCAATTAACGAGTCCGGAATTAACCGAAATAGCAAACGCACATGTCCCATACCACGTGTTTTACTAAATCGTTTGATTCTCTTCATCGTTTCCTTGAACGTGTAAAATCATTAAAATCATCAAACAGCTAATGTTTCAATTAACGAGTTCGGATTTAACCGAAATAGTAAAAGTGTGATTCCATACTCCGCACTTTTGCTACATCGTTTAAATCTCTTCACCGTTTCATTGAAAGTGCAAAATTGTGTATTCAAAAATTACATTTCACAATTTCAAACGGACAAGTCCGGAATTAAGCGAATCAGTAAAAGAAAGGGGTCATAGTCCTCGATTTTGCTGAAATGTTTAAATCGCTTCCTCGTTCTTTTGAAAGCGCAAAATGAAAAACGTCTGAAAACAATTTCATTCATTTTATAAAAGTAATAATTTACATTCTCAAACGAACAAGTCCGGAATTAAGCGAATCAGTAAAAGAAAGGGTTCATAGTCCTCGATTTTGCTGAATCATTTAAATCGCTTCCTCGTTCTTTTGAAAGCATAAACTATTCAAATTTTGAAAAACAATTTTATTTTTAAAACGATTTGCAATCCGTGATAAAAACAGCAACATAAGTAGCAACTTCAACAAAGAAATGGTACTTCTCAAAACAACATAAAACTAATCTCAAAATCAGCATTGCGGGATAACCGCTTGAAAATCCACTTTAAAATTTGACGGTTACTGTAGTCAAAGCGACAGTAAATTTTAAACGTCAAAATCTCATCAAAATAACTCGCATCAAAATAAAATACCAGTGAATTTTCATTCATTTAAAAATGTCAACAAAACACCGCGCTTCAAAAATATAGCATTGGTGTAAAACTCCCGTTATAATAATAACGGCAACAAAATACGTTTCATAACCAAGCATCGGTTCAACGTAAAATTAATGCAGTAACGTGCAACTTAAATTTGCACGTACACTTCAATATAAACAAAAAAAAATCATTCTATTATATCTTCAATAAAAATATTTTAAAACAGCAGAAATCTAATTAGACATGATTAGCATCAAAGAAAACCAATAAGAAATTTCAACAAATCAAATCCACTGGTTAAACAACATAATGAAATTAAATTCATTTTCATATTTTGATTTTTAAATCAAAATAATTATCAGCTGTACTCAGCGAAGCAGTTTTACTGTTTCCGCTGCGCACTCTGATAGCACAATTCAATCAATCATCAAAACACAAATTCACTTATTTTTTTAAATAAAGCAATTTAAAAATTTCCATCATATTTTCAAAACTTTAGTTTTGACTCAAAACACAACTAAAACATCGACAATTAGTTGTAACACATGTTCCATCTAAGTTATGTTTTATATTATGTCCATAAACCCCAAGCTCTGATACCAACTTGGACGCCCCACCTCTATGCTCACAATAACAAAGAGTATTAAAGAAAATACTGTCTGTTATTACGAAGAATAAGGCTGGATAGGAGCGGCCATCCGTAGTTAGGCCTTACACTAGTATTGGTTATTTCGATAGGAGTGGTATATATTTTTATTTTATTTTTCATCTCTTGTTTATTTACTCCCATCGACATACCCAATTCCAGTATAAAACGAACTACGAGGGTTCATAATAGTTTAGGACAATAGATATAATAATAGCACAGATAATATAAATGCGGAACACAGATATAACAGGAAGTCTCACATATATATATATATATAACTGATTTCAGTTGATATACATGTGATACAATACATATGATACAACTACAACTGTCGACTCTGGAAGTTACATATACAAGTACATCATCGTGAATAATATACATGAATATACAACATCCTATATAAATATACTGACTACTAAACATGACGACGACTACTCCAAAAGATATGAAAAGACTTCATAGCTCTAGCAGCAACCCAAAGCTAAAAATCTACAACCTGTAAATACTCGGTCTGACCCGAGTATTACATTCAAAAGAAAATAATACACGGGTCAGTCTAATTCAAACTCGGTTATTAGTGCACAGAAGCAGTAATAATTAACTAATGAATAGACGACAGTCACAATAAATCTCGTCTATCCGATCCTTAAATAAAGAAATCGGATAACGATAAATATAACACGTAACAGTGTTAAACAACAAATCAGCAAATTAAACCAATTCAGAATACAATTCAGAATATTGAATTGAATAAACAAAACAGTTCAAACCATTGAAATATCAATTAAAATATTAATTCGGGTAGGGCTGCAGTACACGCACGCGTGCACTGCCTCGCCACTACAGCATATGGAATATGCAAAAGATCAAATAATCAAAACAAGATAGAATATCATAAAAGCCATACCGTGTGGCTGCAGTTCACGCTTGCGTGCACTGCCTTGCCACTACAGTGATAATGTACCCAAAAACTCAATTCCGTGTGGCTGCAGTTCACGCTTGTGTGCACTGCCTTGCCACAACAGTAATGATGTACACAAACGGGCACAAGGTCAAACCCGATATACCGGATTCAACACAGGTGAAATTCCAAAATCAATATGAAATTCAGGTGCAATAAAAATTGAATAGTGACATGCACAAACATACGAACATGTCAGAGAAACACGTCGTGACTACAAAGCTAAGTCACTTACGAAATGCAGAGGTCAAGTCAGTGACTCAACACAGCTGCAAAGTAACTCAACTCGAATACGAAGCACAATAGCTCGCATGAAGGTTACACGGTAACAGATACGACAGGTATACCATAGTGAAACTGGACAGTATCATCTAAATGCATGAACAAAGCATGCTACAGGTCTTGTAACATGGATGGACAATCACCTATATGCAACAATGAAATGAAACTGCAACTGAATAGATAGTACACAACACATAACTCGAACAATGGTCAACCATACATAAAACAGTAATGAGTTAGGTATAACAACAGGAAGACAGTGCATAAACATGTATATACACATGTATGCCAGCAAACTCCAACCAAATGAACTAAATGTAACTACGACAGCCGGAATGGAGACATACAGTATGCAGGTGTGATATTGGATAGTGCAAGTAATGACACAGACTTGGGTGGCACGGTGAGGCAAATAAAATCAAATGCCATCAGGTCGGCAAACTGCAATGCAAAATCAAGGTCAATGCAGACCAACTTAATCATACAATCAAATAGCCATGCTCGAACCCAATGCAGTGGACAATATGATGAACAAGTATGCAGCTGTGAGACTAAAATGCAAACACCAGACTCGAGTACAAAGAAAACTCAACTGCAGTGAATTAAATGACACAAACACTGCAACAACACAGTGACCACAAGCAACAATGCAGCATCAGGGCAAGCAAAATGGAAATACAGTAAAGCAACACAATTCAAAACAGCAGGTCAGAGACTAATATATGAAGTCTCGAACCAAAATAAGGTCGTAGGAAATTTCAAATCAAATCAGTGCAACCACATGATGACCAGGCCAGACTACATGATGAACATTATGCAAGTGAAGATGGCGAAAACCACTAGACTTAACCCAATGCAACAGTGATCAAAGGAAGTATAACTGCAAATATTAAAGTACCTAAAGCATGGGTTAAAATCAAACAAGTCCAGATGCATACACGCATCGTGTAGCAGTGCACAAACTAATGAACATACTACAGCCGAGATACATGCTACAGAGATCCGAAAACCAAGTTGCAACCTAAATCAATGACTAGATTCAACTCGCATAAACCCAGTAAAGTAATGAAAACAAGTGAAACCGAAATGATAGTGATATACACAATCAACAAACAAGTCAGCAATCCAACTAAAATCAAATATATTCGAAAAATATGAAAATCAAAATTTCCAATTATATCAGAAAATCGAACAACCATGCAAGAGCCGACAACTACAAAATCAACCTCGTCCAATCGAAATCATTGACTGAAGTCAAGTGAAACCGAAGTGGCCATGAAAACCAAACAGTGTCAGAAAACCCAAGCAATCGAAGAGTCGAACCACATCACAGTTCAAAACCACAAAAAAAAACAGAGAAACCGACATCGTTTAAATGAAATCAATTGACTGCAGCAAAGCGCTAAGGCTTGAATTAGAATGTGAGTGGAACCACTCACCTTTATCGACGATTCCCAACGAATAGTAGCCGCAAGCATCTCCTCTTTCTCGCCCGTTGCTCGATGCCCAAAATGAAGCAAGGACGAACTCCTTCGAGTGGCCGAAGTCAACATCGAACCTTGATTCGACGATCACAAACGATCGATCGGCAAGCCATCTCGAGGAGCAACTCACCAGATCAAAGCAATTAAAGTCGAAGGCTTGGAAATCAAAGAACAAATCGACGAAAAAAACCCGAAACCCTAATTTGAAGAAAAGGGGAACGAGCACGCCATTTTTCTTTTCTCGTTCGAATGTTTTTAGGGTTTAGAATGAAAAGAAAATGGGTAGAGGAGTGGGTGTCCGCCTTAGCTAATAACCACGGCATCAAAATATAAGTGGCTGAGATTCAACATTTTCAAAGCTACTAAATTCCTTAATCAAATTATTAAAGAGTCACAACCAAATTTAAAGACTTCAAACAGCAATTAGCTATCCATTTAATCATCATTTGAAAGAATTAATTTTCACAAAACTCCGGGTTGTTACACTACCCCTTACTGGATAATCCCCTGTGAGATCACCCCGCGGTTGGGTTGAACAACCGCCCACTAAGTCGAAATAAAAAGAGACATCTAGGCAGGGATGACCTCACCCTACTTGGGTGCTACCCACCTAGCCTTGCTGCATAACCCCTGATTTTCAGTCATTCCCATTTGATGAGACTTGAGGCTAAGCGTTACCTTTTTAGAACATATCCCTTAGAATGCCCATCGTCCACCAGACGATGTTTCGCAAGCATTCATCCGTACAAGTCCGTCCTGGGTTCGAACGGAACCGAAGGCACTACTCCTACTACATCCATTTTGGTAATATCCTCAGGATTAGTAGCGACTAGCCCTTGTAATTCGCTGCTCCATCTTCGAATCCGAACCCGTTTCCATGAAACGTACGAACCGGATCGAAGTGGTTTTCGAGAAATAAATCTCGATCCCGGTCTCTTCGAAACGATCGGCGCATTTGTCCAATATTGATAGTCGGTTATTTAACTATCACTTAATATTCACAAACATCCATCAACAATAACTAATTTCCCTAATTATTTATTTATCTCAAAATATCTTTGCAAGATATATTTTCACCTTTTAAACCTCTTTTTGAAAACAGTTTTCAAACTATCTTCCTTTCTCAGAATAAATTCCAAATATTTTCTATTTCCACTGGAATCACCAAGCACAAGATTTTAGATTTTAAAAATAAATTTCAAAACACTTTATTGTAAAATATATTTAACATTTAATATAGGAAATTTTACTTTAATACTTAATTTAAATTAATACTCTAGAAATAATTAAACTAAGTTTACTTTATAAATATAACTAGATTTTCTTCTTTAAACAAAATATCAAATCATTCTTTGAATAATTATTATAGTAATAGATTTAAAAAAAACACTTACTTTGGAATTTACTGTTAAACATTTAAGTTAAAACTACTTCAATAATTTACTAAAAATACATACTATATAAAAATTTGAAAATAAAGTTACTTCATAAAATATAAAACTAGATTTCTACTTTTAAAAACAAAATACTAAGTTACTTCTTAATAATTACTGCTAAAATAGATTAAAAAAAAATACTTACTTTAGACTATAATTATTAGAAATAATAAATTTTACAAAACTTGCTTTCTTTAAAAACAACTTTAAAACATTTAATTTATATTCAAAAATTTACTTTTAAAACATGTACTTGGCTATCCAGAGAAAATTCCAGCTTCAATCACTTAAATCAATTTCCCCAAATTGATTTCCAATTTATTTTATTTGAAATAAGTTTCTTTAATTACTCAATTCATTTAAATATTCACTAGTTATGGACTTATAATTAATGTTATCATTTCTCGTTTGTTTTTAAACCTTTTTAACTGAAATATACGGATTTCAGCTTTCCCAATTTCTTCTTTATTCCTTTCAATAATTTAAATCTTAAATTTTAAATAAATATTTTGTTCTTTTCAAATAATATCGCTGAAGATTAAAATTCATTAACTTTCTGTTTATTTAAATTTCCTTTCTATACTCAAGATTTATTTATTAGAATTTTAAAGTCACTTTATTTCTTTCCAATTCATTTTAAAATTTATCCAAATTTCTATAATTATTTTACTTACAATTTCACTTCTTTATTATCTTTCCAAATTGTAATTTATATATTTTTTGTAATTCATCATACCCAATTATATCCAATCGAACCATAGCATTCAATATTCCAATATAATTCATCATAGAATATCAAATAAATCATAACAGAGGGTATTAAATAATTTAAATAAATATTGAGGGATCCAATTGGATCCCTCCAACCTGTTTTTCCCTGCATCCACAACGTTAGCACAATATAATATACCAATTCCAAAATATCATACTATATCACATAAATCAATTCAACCATTCAAACAATTATTTAAATTTAATCATTTAAATTTAAATTCACTGAGTGAGATTAACTCACCTTTGACTTTTAATTTGCAATCCAATCCCAAACGGCTTGTTTCCTTTCAGACGTTGACCTTGAATAAATAATTTTATAATTTTTATTAATATTCGATATTATCAAACAATCAATTACCATTTGTTTATTTAATTTACCAATGATGTTATTTTAAACTAATTGCTTTAATTTTAAACTAACTTTCTTTTTAACAAAATATGAAATTGTTAAATAATTTGACTAAATAAATTAAACACCTCTATATATTATTTCAAATTCTATAGTAAGTTACATACGAACATATATCTATCTATTTTTTTATACACATTAACACTTCACTGTAATATGAAACAAGCTGTAAATTCCAAATCTATATACGCTCAGATTTAAATTGTTGTGGAAAAAAAAATGTTTATACCTTACTGTCGAATCTCTGCTCCCTCCAAGCTACCCACGCGAATGCCACCCCCGTGCAATCGCGACTCAATCGCGATCCATCATCCCCAAAATCGCGGTGCTCCAACCCTAGCTCACTGTTTCGGTCGCACGACTCCAAATGTGGCTTCACTTACCTCAACACTCGAGTTTCCGACCTCTATGACATGGCCGAGCTTCGAACGTCATCAGCTAGACGATACTCGTCGACCACACGCAAAACTAAACTCTCCCATGCGCGTGCTCGGTATCCCCTTAAATCGAATCGAAGTCGCGTTCGATATGATGAAATTGAGGAAGAGGAGATAGATCTGTTTTTTTAGTTTAAACGAAGATAATGAGAATTTCGTGTTTTTCCCCTTTTTTCCGGTTTATACCGATTGAAGATGAAGGTTTCAGCTCTTTTTTTTATAACGAACGCGTGGATTCTCGAAGAAGGCCGAACTTAAAATGAAGGCATTAGCTTCTGAGAGAAGCCAGAGTACGTGATGCTAACTACAGTACACAATGCAATATCAACGCGTTTATATACCGTACGCTTACACAACAACTCCAATCACTACGAATTTTGAAATCCGATAACAATACAATATTTGGATCAAATGGAACTGGTTTTGTCGAATTCCGAGACTGTGCCTCGGAAGGCTATTTTTCAATTCAATTTAAACGATATAAATTTCAAAATTTAACAAACCATTTTTAAATTTGATTTCATCACTTCTATTCCCTTTAGTATTATCAATATAAATTTTATAAGCCTTCAAATTTTTTTCGACGGGCTTAAAACTCCAGATTCAACCTTTTACTCAACTTTAAATTTTAATTCAATAGTTTAATTATCAAATAAAATTGTGACATTTGAAATTCAAGTTAGAAATCGCTCTGTTGAATATTTAAAAATCAATTAAATATTCTGATTTTAAATGCTTGAAAATTCCAGGTCGTCACAATATGTATGAATTTTGGATTTTTAAAGTAAATAAAAAGGTAATTTTAAATAAAATAATTATAAGGAATTTGGATAATTTAAAATGATTTGGAAGAATAAAAGTTGATTTTTAAATTGTAACAAATAAGTCCAAAGTATGGAAAAAGAGATATTTTGGATAAATGAATTCAAGTGATAATATTTAAAAGGAGTAAAGAATTTATTTTGAAAATTCAAGGTTTAAATTTGATTGGAAAAGATAAAGAGGAAATTTGGAAAGTATGAAATTTGTATTTTTAGTTTAAATAAGATTTTAAATCAGGATAAAGAAGTTAAATCTGAAATTAATGAGTTTTGAAATAAATTTGGATAAGAAAAGAAATTTATTTTAAATGGAGTTAATTTTGAAAAAAATCAATTTGAAGATTGATTTAGTGATTGAAACTGTGTTTTAAAGAAAGATGAGACTATGGGATTTATAAACTGGGTTTATAAAGTGAAATGGAAATTAGTGGATATTTGGAATTATAAATTTACGGTGGGAATTTATAAAAGAATGAGAATTTGTTTTAAAAATAAATAGTGGTTTATTTTTAAAGGTATGGAAATGGGAAGTGTATTTCCCTCGAAAGCCAAGTGTATTTTAAAGAAGACGTTTATGTATAAGCTAAAGGCTTTAAAAATTTGTTTTAAGGAAATGTTTTAGAAAAATTATTATTTTTAAATGTTTTTAAATTTTAAAGTAAATATTTTTCAAATTTATTTTAGTAGTAATTATTTAAAGGTTAATTGGTATTATGTTTAAAAAGATAATTATTAGTATTTTTATTTTATAAAGTAATTTTATTTTAAAGATAGTTTGGGAAAAATTTAATTGAAAACTTGTATAGAACTTTGTAACTCTTATTTTAAATTTAGTTTGGCTTAAATTTTGTTTTAAAAATTAGTTTTATATTTTATAAAGTAGATTTATTTTAAGTATTTTTAATAGTGTAAATTTTTTAATAAAGTGTTTAAGTGATTTTAATTTAAATATTTTAAAGTGTGTTTTAGAATAAAATGATTTAAATTATTTTTAAAAATCATAAGTATTTAGGACTTGGCGGTTTCCAGTGGAATAAAATAATTGGGTGGAAATATATTTCCACAAGAGAGAAATGTGATTTGAAAGCTATTTTCAAAGGATTGAAATATAGTGAATATCTTGCGAAGATATTTAAAATAAATAATTTGGGAGAAATTATTAAGGTCTGATGGATTGTTCGTGAATGTTATTTGATAGTTAAATAATCGACTATCAATATTGGCCAATGCGCTGATTATTTCGTAGAGACCGGGATCGGGATTAATTTCTTGAAAACCACTTCGATTCGGTTTGAATGTTTTCGTGAAGGAGACAAGAGCTGGGAGTCAAAGATGAAGCAGTGAAGTGCAAGGGCTAATAGCTACTAATCCGGAGGGTGATTCCAAAAAATGGATGTAGTAGGAGTAGTGCCTTCAGTTTTGTTCGAACCGGAACAGACTTGTATGGACGAATGCTTTCAGAACATAGTCAGGGGGACGATGAGCATTCTAAGTGATTGTGTGCTAAATGGTAACGCTTAACCTCGAGCCTCATTAATCGAGAATGGCTAAAACAAGGGAGGTGCACACAAGTCTAAGTGGCTAGCAACTAATTAGGACAAGGTCACCCCCGTCTAGATGTCACTTTTTATTTCGGTTGTGTGGCGGTTGCTGATCCCAACCGCAGGGTGAACTTATTCGGGCTATCCAGTAAGGCGTAGTCCGATTTTGTATTGTAGGGGATTTAGGGTGGATCCTTGGTACGAAGATCTAGACCACGTATAGTGACGGACGGTACCCCAGTAGCCCTGCCATTGTATGGAATTCAATCTCCAACAAGCGCCAGTACGGTTTTTGGATTTTGCCCAACTATTGCTAAAACGTGAGATGCAAGCATTGCAGCTAGATTCTATTTTACTTTCAATAGACACTATTAAATATCATTTGGAATTGATAAATCTGTTTTGGTTATCGTAAGGTAAAAACTCGACATGTTTATTTGTGGCGTGGTCTTACGAGATACCTTTGATTTTCAAAATGATACTGAAACTTTCATAATCCAATTGATTGTTTTTTCTCACGCTGGTTTTCCAGACTGACTCGGGTGTTATTTAACTATAATGCTCGATCAGATCGAGTATCATAGAGCACGGGAAAGGATGCTATGAAGCTCAGGAGACGAGCTGAATGGGGAGGCGTAGCATACATACTTGATGTATAATTCCGCCGTGTTGTATTGTCATTTTGGTGAGGACAAGTTAATATTGCTGTCCAGCTGTGTGTTTTAGATGTTGTTGAACTCTGATGTTATATTCTGATGTTGTATATATAAATGGATATAGTTTTCTTTGCGTAAAGATCAGTTATTATCTATTATATTTATTCCGTTGTGTTGGTAAGATTCTGATATTGTTTTCTATTTGTTCTTCTACCTCCTTCTTTTTAACCCTAATGGTTCGATTTTCCGGCATTTAATTTAAGACATTTGATTTAGTGAGTGTATTAAATGTCGTTTTTCGAGCGTCGAAAAATCAGGCCATTACAGTTATGGGTATGTCTTAACGGTAATTCTGTAATTTATTGTAAATTATTAGCTCTACAATCAATTCTTGCTCGTAATAAAAGGTGTTTTCTTCTTGTTATATACTTGTGATTATATGTTATAAATAATTAAATGTAACGACCCGTAATTTAGTCACTTTTTAATTTTAATATTTAATATATTTTTAAACAATTGATTAGTAAATCTTATATTATAAATAAAACTCACTTAAAAAATAACTAGCACTAGGGAAATGATTTTCAAATTTTGTGCATGAAAATAATTAGTTCAACGGAAAATAGTAAATATGACTTAAAATCATTTCCCGAATTTCTATGTGTTCGATGTCCAAAAATTATTGGTAATATTTTGTACATTATAGCTTAAATGTACACATATTTACAAATAACATAATTATGGATAAGGTAAATAATATGGTGAGGATATATTTACTAAAGTAAACAGAAGAAGACATGACATGTTTTCAAAATAATTTAAACAAAAATAAAAGTAAGAATTATATGTCACATTATGCGGCATCATGGTATAAGGAAATGTTCGGTTTTGTGGACAATATGGGGGATTTCATGGGTGACTTGTGCTATAAGGCATTGAGGAGGGAAGTTATGACGTGCACAAAAAGTAATAGAGAGTATGTAAGGAAGGTCTAATTTAGTTATTCCACTTTTTATGAAAACAATTCTCTTATTATTTTTTCTTCTCATTTTATCATTTCATTTTATTACTTTTCAAAAAATTCATCTCTATCTTTAAGCCTTTGAAAAACTTGTTGATGGCTTCCTAGTTTTTTAAATTCAAAAATCCATTCTTTTTCACTTCTTTCTTAAGCAGAAATACTAAAGCATGTTTCTTTCTCCTCTACACATCGTTATTAACCAAAGCAAGACTCATACTCCCTCAAACCCACCATGGCCGATCCCCTATAGCCCATAGTCGAACTCATCTAGCCTAACTAGGCTCTAAAAATACAAATTTCAAAGAAGAAAAATAAAAACCGAGTGTTTAAGGCGCAGGAGTAGATCGACTTGGTTTAGTTACAATTTAGTGAGTAAAATCTCACCTTTATAACTAAAGTTTTGACCTTGTTATAGTCATGGAAATACACGTTGTTTGCTTATGTTAATATGCGATAGAAGTGTTAGATTTGTTGGCTTGGTGACTACTTTAAAAAGTTGACATCTTGGTGTAGTAAAGTAACTTGAAACATAGTTAGTAAGGTTTAAGTAAATAATATTTGGATGCTCTATACATGTTGTTTAGTGTTATTTCCCTTTGTATATGTGCTCACAATTATGATATGTGATGTTTGATTGAATAAGTGACACATTGAAGTGTTAATGAAAGTGTCCGTATAGCGACTATTGTTATATCGGCAATTTGAAAAATGTTGTCTGCTTTGAAATATTTCGATTAAATCTTTTGCATAGGTTTTGTAACACCCTATATTTTAGTAACATTGTTTAGGATTTTAATTAGTTAAATAAAATAAAATAATGTAAGATGATTAATGGATTGAGATTTGTGATTAATAGGGGTAGCTGTGCCATGTTAATGAGTAATTCAAAATGAGATAACATGAAATAAAATAGATAAAGGGTTAGGAAATAAGCAGGACAGAATAAGAACAAGGCAAATCCTTACACCCTAAACCATTTAGCCATGTACTATCTCATTCATTCTTATTTGAAAACTAAAACTTAGAGGTCGGCCATCATTTTAGAGAACAAGAGGATGAAAAAGCTAAGGAAGAATATTAATCAAATCAAAAGCTATTCAAATCTCAAATCCTTAATCTCAAACTAAGATGAATAATTACTACATCTCCTTTTCTTATGTTTTTTGGGTTTATGAATGAATTCGAAGTGTTTTACATGATAATTTCATGTTTAGGAACGATTAAAAGTTTATATATGCTTGTTGATGAAATATGATTGTTCATATGAATTTTATAATATGTTCTGATGTAAAACCCTAGTAAATGGCAGCCAAACGCCTTGCGATTTTAGATTTAAATTAGAAATGACATTTTAGTGATGGATTTCAATTGTCATAATTTTCTAAAATATTGTGGATTTTATAAATTTTCTAGTGTAGAACATGATTTGAGTTTTAAATTATTTACGGCTAAATAGTTAATTATTTGGGTTCGAAATTTATATATGTTAAAAACTTACTAAAAGTGATTTTTCTAGAATTTTCGTAGAATTCCTAAGAATTTTAATGAATATATAAAACTACTTCTAGTATGGGACTTGAATATTTTAAATATAAAAGAAGAAGGGGTATTTTCCAAAATAACATTTATTGTTTATTTCTAAAATATTAGTAGCATTTTTGAAAAATAAATTTAGCAATCAATGAAAATTTTGCAAACATAACAGGTTAGCTGAAAAGTATTTCCCTTTTAAGTTAAAAACAAAGTTTACATGATTGAGTAGGATAAGGGTTGAGGTTTTCAGGTTTATAGTAGGATGAAAAATAAAGCCACCGAAGATGAGCAAGAGGCTGTCAGATTACTATTTAGGAGTTGTAGTTCTATTTTGTTGTTTTTATTTCTACTGTGTGTATTAAGTCAGTTATGACTATATATTACTCTGTTCATCCAAGGGGGCATCATCATAGTCGCCGTTGGCATATTTTTGTAATAATTATATTTGGTCACTGCTTGGGAAACATTTTATGATTGAGTAATTTGAATATGGCACATGTGTTTTGAAATGTAATGGAAAATGTTGTTTTGAAATCTATGATTTGTTTTTTGTTCAAGTGCTTCTGATATTATACGTACCATTAACATAACTATATTTAATCACCATAAGTTAACACTATAGATGATTGCAACATCTATAGCGCTTGGCTTTGGGCCTCTGGATAAGGATTTACAACATGGTACCAGAGCATAGGTTTATGAAATACTTTAACTCAAAATGATTTTTGAAAACATAATCTTAAGGAATTGGAGTTAAGAGCGGGGTATGGGATAATGATATAGTAACATACTTATATTTTCTACACAAAAATATACGCTATATTTCTATTCTCCTATCTTTCTTAGGCTACTCTTCTGTATCTCATGAGGCTTGAATGTAGATACGGATGCAAGAAGAGACAGAGTTAACCTAAGAGGAAACAACATCACCAAATCAAATCCCAAATTGATTTCTAGTTTATTTCAAACACAAAATCAAATTCCAATTTTATTTCCCAGATTAATTTTCCAATATCAAATCAATTTCAAATTTATTTCCAAGTTATTTCCAAAAGACTTAACCAAATATCCAAATCGATTCCTTAGATTTATTCTAACTCCAAATTAATTCCCAAATCGATTTCTAAAATTAATTTCAAGTCTAAATTTAATTCCAAATTTATTTCCTAAATTTATTTCCTTTTGAAATAAATTTATTCATCTCTTTCAATTATTTAAAATACGTATCTTGAATAATTTCTTCAACTATTAAACAACATTACTCGAAATTCCTTTATTAAAATATTTTCCCATATTTTTGGAATTTATTCAATAAGTCTTCAAAGATAAAACTTTATCTATTTAAATTTCCTTCTTTTAAAATTCACCTGATTCCTTTGAGTGAATTATTATAAACTTTCTACCCAAATTTAAAAATCAAACTTTTTTATTTATTTTTGGTATCCTACGATACCAAAAATATATTCGGCTAAATTACAGCCTTCAATGGTTTCAATCACAAATAGTCACACGAATTAAAAATAATCAACACACAGCATACGAAACAAATTAAATATTTGAGGAATCTAGTTGGATCCCTCCAACCTGTTTCCCTGCATCCACAGACGTTAGCACAACAATTAAATACCCATTCCATTTCAAGGTGGAATATTGCGGTATATGGGATTTATAAAATATTATCCGCTATTATGCAACGCAATAGGGTCTCATCCGCTATATAATGTGGGAAATCAACAACTCCAAATACATATATAATAGCAAATTCCACTTCGAGGTGGAATATCGCGGTATATGAGTTTAATGTAATAACCTCCGTTATTATGCGGCGCATAGGATCTAAACTAATATAACTAATAATAATTAATTATTCAAGCACACAATCAATCAATTTAAGTCTAGCTATTCAAAATTTAAATCAGAAAAATATTTGATTGAGTGAGAAGATCTCACCTTTGCCCTTTTATTTTGCAACCATTTCCATTCCGGTTTGATTTCTCCATTCTAGACCTTGTATAAACATTTATACAATTTTTTTATCAATATTTGAAACAAATCGAACTATTCAATTTGTCATTTTATAAATTAATTCCTAGTGATTCGATTTTATAAAGGTACTTTCTTTTGAAACAAAATACTTTCTTTTGAAACCGTATGTACACACTTATAAAAATAAACTATATTGATTTTGATTTTATACAACTACTTAAACATTTAAAATTCCTATTTAGTTTCCAGAATCTTACACATACACATAAATTTATGTTTGAACAAATTACCTTTAACAATTTATTTTAACATTATGAACTTGCATGATTAATTAATTTCGAAAATATTCACTTATAAAAAATTTTCTTCACTATCTGTACATATTCAAAAATATGTATATATTGTCAAATTTAAATTCAAACAAATTCGTATATACCTCGCAAAAAGTTCGAACCCGAGCTATCGATAAACCCTAGCTTGTGCTCCAGGCGAGCCGCCGCCCTCAATGTCGTCACCGCCGTTCGTGACCTATTAATCAACGTCGCGTGTGCTCGACAATGCCGACCAGATCTACTCGTCGCTTCTACACCATTCGCCGATGTTGGCCTTCGAAATTTGCAACCACCAAGACCCAGATTTCGACTTCGTCGCTACCTCCCTGCTTGCCTCCCTCTTCGACATCACTTGCTTGACTCCCACGGCGCCGTGCTCTTGTTTGATGAGGATGATTTGTGATGAACGAATTCATTTTCGATTTTCATGTAAAGTTCGATTCAATTTAAAAAGAAAGGGAGGTATGCTATTAATTGAGGAGGATGAACGTGGATTTGGCATTTCAATCTCCTGCCATTCTTGATTTTGTTTTCGTTCTTCCCTCTTTTCATTTATTTATTTTCTTTTGTTTTAAAGAGTTCGGCCGGTCGATTTCTAATTAGAGGAGACGCGTGTTTATTTTTCTTATTTTCCAACGCGTGTAAAAATTCTGCCACCTGAATGAAGAAAGAAGAAACGTATAAGATTGCCTCGTGAAAACATTATTTATGTTAAATCTAGATTATTCAAATTTAAATTCAAATCGTCACAAAAATGCAACTTACAATTTCGAACTGCGATCGAGACGTGCCACTAGGCGTTTACAATGTTATACGCCTATTTCGAACGCAATGGAAAAGGTTCCGAGTCCAAATTTGATCGTATGGAGAAGATAGCTCTTTGGACTCAGCTATTTAATTAAATTTCCGATTCAATTTCAGCGTGTTTGCTTACCCATAGTCAAACGATCACTCCGAATGCTACAAAAATTGAAATCCGATAAGAACTAACTATTACGGATCTAATGGAACTGATTTCGTCGAATTCTGAGACTGTGCCCCGGAAGACTATTTTTAAATATCAATTTAAACGATATATTTTCAAAACTAATTTAATCGCTTTCAAATTCAATTCTGAAGTTTCCATTATCTTCAGTATTATCAATATAGATTTTCTAAGCCTTTGAATTATTTTAATCGGCTTATAACCGAAGATTCCAATTTTTACCCAATCTCAATAAATTAAATTTAACCATTAAATTGTCAAATTCATAGTTAAAATTGAACTCAAGCTCAAATTAACGATTCAGATATTTGAAATCAATTAAATATTTCAATTTGAAACGTTGAAAATTCCGGGTCGTCACATCCTTCCCCCTTAAAAGAATTTCGTCCCGAAATTACTAGTTAAGAAGAATGGACCTAAACCCGTTTATCACTATTCCAATTCAAATAGTTTTTTTTCAACAAATTGCCAAAACAAATCTCTTTATTAGAGATACGCTATCATTTGATCTAACTTTCCAAAATCAACCACAAATTCCAAACAACATTGTTTTCTCAACAATTCAAGTTTAAATTTAAATTCAAATTTCCAAAATTTTCTCAAAATTTTTCTAACTCCCTAAATTTTCGAAAAATTTCGCCAGCGTCTCCTTTGCGCGGCTAGCTCGGTATGACTATAAAATGGCACCACAGGCCCTCAAATCCCAAAAGAAAACAAAAAGGCAAGCGGCTGGATAAGAAAATCACCAAATTTCATACTGAAATTGAAATGTATACCTTTTTGTTGAGCAATTCAATTTTATCTTTAAAATCAAAATCCCAATTCCATTTCCTTTAATACACCTGTATATCCTGATATCCATAATATCCAATTACAATGTTCAAATATCATTTTGCACCTTTCATTACAAAATTTTCAATATATATGCTTCTTGTACCATTTTTACTTCACTATTGAAGTTACATATCCATTTTCATTCAATCTTGCATTTTCAATTTTATTGGAATTCAATTTACACTTCAATTCTATTTGAATTCAATTTATCTTCTACTATGAATATTGAATTTTATCTTTCAATTATAACTGATTCATATTATTATTTTAATTCAGTTTCATTCACTAATTTACTTCAATTTTCAATTTGAAATCGTTTGTCGCGAACAAAAAAATTTTCAAAAATTTTCTAACTCCCAATATTTTCGGAAAATTTTGGCAGAGTCTTCTTTGCACGGAGGAGCTTTTGCAATTTGACAAAAGATATAAATATATATACATCGACCCACCCTGTCGGAAAAACAAAAACAGTTCATATTTCCTATTTTTTATTGCGTAAGCGTACCTTATTAGCATTTTTAAGCAAAGCGGTTTATTATTAGCATTTTAGCACGACCAAATCCAGCCAAACGGCCCTCCTGTACCTGTATTTACTCAATTTAAACACATACGTGACATATATTGAAAATTTATTCACCTTTCACTTATTCACAATAGTAAACACATAGTTTTCACAAGCAATACATTCAATATAGTTCCCATAAGCAGTTTATATGGTTCCGATACAAATTTAATTGCTTACAATTAATTCACATACCATTTCTATTCAATTCAAGTGATTTATAACTCGCTTTCTTTCATTCAATTTATTTTTAAGCGAAATGAACTCATATCTATTTCAATTGATTCAAAAATCAATGTTATTGGCTTTCATTAACTCATAGGATTTTATGCAATCACGTTTGCGTTAAACGACAACCATTTCTATGCGAATTTCGACGATATTCACTTAATAGAATATCCAATCTCATTTATAACTACTTTAAATTAATACCAACTCAATTTACTCTTTATTCTATTTATTTTCAATTGATTCCGTTCAATTTATTTTGCATTCCATATTCACGTTCATTTTTAATTTTAAACAGACCCACATTATTCCAATTAATTAAAAATTCAATTTTATTCACCTCTATTAATAAATTTACTTTCGTTTACAATTATTTAATTCCGATTCATTTCAAATCGTATTCATTTTCATCATTCATTTAGTTAGTCTTATTACTAATTTTATTTCAATATTTCACTTTGTTTAATACACCAAATTCAATTCCAATTCTAGTTCTACTTACTTACAAATTCGAAATGAATTTCAACATTCAATTCATTTTTTCATTGACATTCAAATTCACCTCATATTAATTCAATATTCATTGTCAATATTTATGCTTACATTTTTAGTTCTAATCCATTCATTTGCATTTCATTAACCAAACAAGTTTCATTCACAACTATTCCATAAACTTGACAATAACTATTTCACAATTTTTACTTAAGTCGAGCTTTTATCCAATATTTAGTTAAGTTATTCCAATTCCATAAATATTTTATATAATATTCCTAAATCTTTCCATCTTTCAAAATCATTTTAGAAATCAATTCAAATTATCATTTGAATTTCCCAAACCAAACCCAGTTTTCCAAACAACCTCAAATTTCAAATAATTTGGCAGCAATTCCTCTCTTGGAAACACGAAAATGAACATCAATGATGCTGCAGTCATCACCGGAGTTATTTTCCAATGACCGAAAAGAGTTTAGAGCTTTTATCCCTTCAAAATACTTTCCAAAACCTTTGAAATTCATTTTCAAATCAAAAAGAAATTTAATTTCTAAAATTTCCAAATTCTTTCAAAAACATTTCCAAAAACTTCTCTGGAATTCTATTTCTAATCATATATCACATTTATAATTTACATTCTCAAATTTCATTTGTATATGGATTTTATTTCTAAAATTTTGATTATGATTCCAATTTCTTATTCAATTTCAATGATGATAATTTAATATTATCACTTCCCAACAAACAAGCAGCCATATATTATAATAATTTACAAAAATTATTTCCTTTTATATACAAAATAGTTTTGGGTGAAATTATTTCATTTACCATATTTTAAAACAACACTGTATCGGTTTATCTTGTTTAAGGGTTTAGAAACTCCTATCGATACAGTTGGCCAAACTGCACCAACCAGAATCTATAAACAATCAACCGATAAGTCAACACAATATAAAATAGTTTTATACTCATTAACAAATATGCGCTCATATCTATTATTATTACACTCAGACTCATTCTAGAGTACTACTGACGCTATCTCTAATGAGTAATACCCAATAGAGCCAAGGTTATCGCTTAACCAAATGCTTTGATACCACTTTGTAACAGCCCAATTTCTCGACGCCCGAAATTCGACATTGATACGTCCACTACATCAAATGCCGCACAGTCGAATGCCCAAAAACTGAACCGTTAGGGTTTAAAGAAGAAGAAGAGGTAGAAGAAGAAGAAACATAAATAATAACAGAATCTCACATATCGCAGCGGAACAAATATAATAGATAAATAAATGTCTTTAAACAGAATTACTATATCAGTTATTACATTACATTATCAGGTGTACAACAACAAACAGCGAAAAGAAATATTACATATATGACGCGGCGGATATAACGAATGACAACGAAATGAAGATTTCGTGTCAAACTAATTGATGAAACGATTAGATGAAACAAGATAAATCGATAGATTGAAAAAATATTGAACACCCAAATTCATTGATCTTGAGAGGTACCGAAATCTAGCTATCTACAACACGTTGATCGTGCACGATACCGTGTTAAAAGATCGAGACTCTTCTATGTTGATCTCGCGCACGAGATTCCATGAATCGGCTTCAAATCTGTTGATTCAAGCGCACTCGAATAACCGAAAATGGAGAAAGGAGACAACGCTCAACTTCCAATTTCAAAGAGGCACAAAGCACTCAAACAAAGTTTCATTCAAAATCAACCATCCAAAATGACACAACTCACCCGCTATTTATAGAGTTACAACTCACACAACCCAATTTTCAACGACCTAACAGGTGCCGCGACCTACGACCTGGCATAGTTCGGTAACGTGACCTACGACTCATCACCATATACACGAGTTACATCATACAGTATTGCGACTCAATACTACGCGACCTAACATGTACATTATTACAACAAATGACTAACGACATAACATATTTACAACACAACACGGTTAACCAAAATGCGACCTTACACAATACGACGCCAGTGATTTAACATACTACATACAAACATGCGACTCAACAAACAGCGGCTTGCTTTATGCGACATAAGGTCGAGCAACGTAAAATGACAGCGGCATATCCTAAGCGACCTAACCCCTTCACGCGAGTTAACGTCGATAGGTCGTTGAGCTTCGGCCTGTTACGTTGTTGTTTGGTAAAGTTAGCTCGTTAGGTTGGTTTTCCCGATTCGTTAGGTCGCTTGGGCGACCTACCAACATACTAGGTCGCGGCCGACCTAAATCCAATGCAGATTGCGCTGCATCATTCTTCCCCGATTGACAAGAATTCGACCTCGAATTTGTACCTTCCTCTTCCTCAATAAGCTTATCCTCATGATACGGAATTAAATGTTTGACGTTAAAAACGTCTGCAGTATGAACATGATCTGGCAACTTTAACTGATATGCATTATCGTTGATTTTCTTTACGATTTCTAAAGGACCAATTTTTCGAGCTTTCAACTTGTTGTAAATTCCAACTGAAAAACGTTCTTTCGTCAAAATGGCGTAAACCAAATCACCTTCTTTGAAGTTCACACTCCTTCGATTCTTATTCGCCATTTGTTTATACTTTTCATTTGATGCAAGCAATCGTTCATGAACATTTCTGTGACACTCCTGCGACTCACTCACAAAATCACAAGCTCGCTTGACAACTCCCTTCTGATATGGCACTGACGTCAAATTCAACGGTCCCTTCGGAATTGCTGAATATACAACTTGAAATGGACTGAATCCAGTACTTCGATTAATAGCGGATCATGTGCAAATTCCGCCTGACATAACTTTATATCCCAGCTCTTCAAATTATCTTTCGCAAGACATCTCAACACGTTTCCCAATGATCTACACCACTTCCGTTTGCCCATCTGTTTGTGGATGATAGGCGCTACTAAAATTCAGCTTCGTCCCAACCATCTTTCACAGACTCAACCAAAAATGACTTAGAAAACGAGTATCCCGGTCAGAAACAATGGTTTCAGGTAGTCCATGTAGTCGATAAATCTATTTAAAGAATAATTGAGCAACACGGACTACATCAGCGGTCCTTTTACAAGCTATGAAATGTGCCATTTTCGAAAATCTATCCACCACAACATATATAGAATCATTCCCTCGTTGAGTTCTTGGCAAACCCAACACAAAGTCCATGCTAATATCAACCCATGGTCTAGTAGGCACGGGTAATGGCCTATACAATCCAGCGTTCGTAGCTGTCCCTTTGGAAACTTGACATATGTGACATCTCTCCACAAATCTTTCAACTTCTTTTCTCATGGAAGGCCAAAAATATGACTGATAAATCAACTGCAAAGTACGATCTCTTCCCACATGGCCTTCTTTATGCAATTCTTTCAAAATCTTCATTCGCAAACTGCAATCTGGTATACATAATTAATTTCCCTTGAAAAGAAAACCATCCACTAACACGTACTCATCCGTCTTTCCCTTCTCGACTTTATCTACAACCTTGGCAAAGTAAGGATCATCAACAAATAATTCTGGCAATACATCAAGCCCTGTCACTTCAACCCTCATTGTAGTCAACAAATGATTCCTTCTGCTCAATGCATCTGCCACACGGTATGTAACTCCCTGTTTGTGTTTCACAACAAATGTAAACTGTTGTAAGTATGCAATCCACGAGGCATGCCTAGCTGCAATCTTGTCCTGCCTTTGCAAACGCTTCAACGCTTCATGATCAGTATATAAAACAAATTCTTTATGGAACAAATAGTGTCTCCAATGTTTCACCGCTTGCACAACAGCGTAAAATTCTACATCATAAGTATTATATCTTATCTTGGCTCCCGAAAGCTTCCCACTAAAATAAGCAATAGGACGGCCCTTCTAACTTAACACCCCTCCAATTCCAACCTTAGATGCATCAATATGTAGCTCAAACAACAACTGAAAGTTTGGTAATACAAGAATGGGCGCTGACGTCAAAAGTTCCTTGATCTGCTCAAAAGAAAATCCTTCTTCCTCCGACCATGAAAACTTCTTTCCGTTCATACAATCAGTAACAGGTGCCATCGCGCTACTGAAATGTGGAATAAACCTTCGATAGAATGATGCTAAACCATGAAAACTTCTCACTTCAGTTATAGTCCTGGGCTGTGGCCAATTTCTGATTGATTCAACTTTACTTTGATCCACCTGGATACCTTCCTTGGACATTACATACCCCAAAAACAAAACACCATGCGTCATCAACACACATTTCTTCATTGCTGCATAAAACTGTTCCTGACGAAGAATAGTTGACACCTTCCGCAAGTGTTGAATATGCTCTTCAGTGCTCGCACTATAGATCAAGATATCATCAAAATAAACTACAACAAACTTCCCAATGTACGGTCTGAAAATTTGGTTCATCGCCCTCATAAATGTACTTGGTGCATTCGACAGACCAAACGGCATGACCAGCCATTCATACAACCCTTCCCGAGTCTTGAATGCGGTCTTCCAATCATCACCTGGTCTTATGCGAATTTGATGATAACCACTTTTGAGATCAATCTTCGTAAAGATTAGAGACCCACTGATTTGATCCAACAGATCATCAAGTCTTGGCATAGAAAATCTGTATCTGACAGTTATCTTGTTGAGCGCTCTACTATCTATACACATCCTCCAAGTCCCATCCTTTTTTGGCACTAATAAAGCTGGTACTGCACAAGGACTTAAACTTTCTTGTACGCGCCCTTGTTCAAGCAACTCATCCAACTGCCTTCTCAACTCCTCGTGTTCCTTGGGACTCATTATGTAATGTGGTCTATGTGGTAACACTGCTCCCGGTACAAGATCAATTTGATGTTGTATATCTCTCAACGGTGGTAATTCTTTTGGCAGCTCCTCTTGGAATACATCTTCAAATTCCTTCAGTACTGGTTTAACTTTCTCTAGAATTTCAACCTCCTCACTACTTTCACATCCGATCAACAAAAAAACTTCAGGCTCATCCTCCACTTCCTTGACAAATTCCTTCAAAGACAACAAAGTCTTTAGTTCTTCAATCTCCTACAACTTGCTTTCTTCTTGTTGTCGCTTTTTAGGAACTAAAGTGATTTTAGTGCCCTCGAACATGAAACTATAGCAATTAGTCCTCCCATCATATTGCACAGCTCTATCGTATTGCTATGGTCTCCCCAACAACAAATGACATACATCCATATCTACCACATCACACCAAATTTCATCTTTATACTTCTTTCCGATGGAAAAAGTTACACGAGCTCTTCGACCAACCTTCACTTCCCCACCTTTCCTCAACCAAGCTAATTTGTATGGTTTTGGATGCTTCTCTGTCTTTAATGCCAACTTCTTTATAGCTTCTGAAGAGATGATATTATCACAACTTCCTGCATCAATGACAAACTTGCAAACCTTTCCTAAGATAGTACACGTTGACTGAAAAATATTACTCCTCAACCAACTTGACTCATCCTCTTGCTTTGGTGTCAAACACGACCTCCTCATCATCAAGTTACAACCTTCGTCTCCCGACAATTCTTATTCCTCCTCAGCTTGTGGTGAATTTAAACACTCTATTTCTGCATCCTCATCCTCAACCTCAGCAACCATCGCTCGCTTCTTCGGCTTCGGTCATTCATTGCTTTTATGACCGAACTCCTCACAATTAAAGCACTTGAAATTGTTGTTGACCTTGGTCTTAGCAACTTCATTGACAGCCGATTTACTGACTGCTTTGGAAACATTAGCACTGCTACTAGCACCTTTCACTTGATTGTTGAAATTTGTAAACACACCACCTCCTCTTCTACCTTGCTTCTCCCAAGCTAGAGCTTTCTGGTGTGCTTCAGCAACGGATCTTGGATCAAACATATTCACCATATACTGAATTTGCATTCTCAACCCTCCAACAAATCTAGCTGCCAATTGTTCCTCCGTCTCTATGATATCATTTCTAGCAATCAGTTGATAAAACTCATCTGCATAATCATTTACTGACTTTGTTCCTTGTCTCAAATTCTGTAAGCGCTGATACATAAGAGACTGATAATTATAAGGTAAGAAAGTGGCTTTCATCAACTTCTTCATCTTTTCCCATGACTCAATCTTTGACTTTTCCGTTCTTTCCCGTGTAAGTTTAGTTTGCTTCCACTATGCCATAGCTCTTCCCCTCAATCGAGTAGCAACCAACTTAACTCTATGATGCTCGGGTACTTCCTTGAAGTCAAAAATTTCTTCAACATTCGATAACCAATCCAAAAACTCTTCCGCGACCATTCCACCTTTGAATTCTGGAATTTCAATCTTCATCCTCGAATCCCATTTACGATCATCTTCTACATCCCGATATTGATTTCGTACTTGGTCTCGATCTCGAAAATGAACACTACCTCTATCACCATCTTCATCATAATCAAATGTACTTCGATATCGATCTCGACCATCAACATCTCTATGATCACGCATATCTCTTCTACTATGTCTTTCAACATCATGATATGACTCATTTTCATATCCACGTGGGGTTCTTCTCTCTTCACCTCGATACTCATAGTGTTCTCTTCTTATGGAAACTGATGATTCTCTTTGATCTCGATGGGATTGTGGCGACATCCTCCTCACTTCCGCAACTGATGGCGAAACTCTTTTTCCTCTATGGTTCGAGATTAGTGACCTTCTCCTTTGACTTTGATTCAAATCATTCATCAATTTCTCTAACTTCCCAATACCTTCATCGAACTTTTCATTAATATGTTGTTCTATTTGCTCGACTTCTTGTCTTCGATACGCATCTTTAAAATTTTGAAATCGATTAGCTCTTCTCGGAGGCATGATTATCAAACAACAATCTTCAATACTAAGCTTTGAAAAGGATTTGGATCGGTTGCACTTAACTCAGCCTGCACTTCAACAACTGATCTTTCAGCATGTACTTAGCTTAGCCTTGATCAAACAAACAACAACTCCCACTCTCGGCCTTGATCAAACAAAGTGATGCACAACTCCAAAACTTCCTCTTTACTACCGATAGGCTCGGCTTAGCTACGATTGGCTAAGTCTCGCTCTGATACCAAACTGACGCAGCGGATATAACGAATGACAACGAAATGAAGATTTCGTGTCAAACTAATCGGTGAAACGATTAGATGAAACAAGATAAATCGATGGATTGAAAAAATACCGAACTCCCAAATTTGTTGATGTCGAGAGATACCGAATTCTAACTATCTCCAACACGTTGATCGCGCACGATACCGTGTTAAAAGATCTATGACTCTTCTACGTTGATCTCGCGCACGAGATTCCGTGAATTAGCTTCAAATCCGTTGATTAGAGCGCACTCGAATAACCGAAAATGGAGAAAGGAGACAACGCCCAACTTCCAATTTCAAAGAGGAAAAAAGCACTCAAACAAAGTTTCAATCAAAATCAACCATCCAAAATGATACAACTCACCCGCTATTTATAGAGTTACAACTCACACAGCCCAATTTTCAACGACCTAACAGGTGCCGCGACCTACGACCTGGCATAGTTCGGTAACACGAGCTACAACTCATCACCCTATACACGAGTTACATCATACAGTATTGCGACTTAATACTACGCGACCTAACATGTACATTATTATAACAAATGACTCACGACATAACATATTTACAACACAACACGAGTTAACCAAACGGCGACCTTACACAATACGACACCAACCGATTTAACATACTACATACAAACATGCGACTCAACAAACAGCGGCTTGCTTTATGCGACATAAGGTCGAGCGACCTAAAATGACTGCGGCATATCCCGAGCGACCTAACCCCTTCACGCGAGTTAACTTCGATAGGTCGTTGAGCTTCGGCCTGTTGCGTTGTTGTTTGGTAAAGTTAGCTCGTTAGGTCGGTTTTCCCGACTCGTTAGGTCGCTTAGACGACCTACCAACATACTAGGTCGTGGCTGACCTAAATCCAATGCAGAGTGCGCTGCATCAATATATAACTGATACTCCTTGCCATCTAGCTCTAACTCCTGATTCCACAGCAACTTCTTGACTTTGTTTCCGAATAACTACTAACCTGACTCTAGGCTGCCCGTGTGGAAAATTGTGGGCAACTAGAGTTTAGAAAAGGAAACAATAAACTCTAGGTCGGTCATGGGACTGGTGTGAGATCTTAAAACAGTTATTTTCACAAAGAAAATAAAAAGAATTTCGCTATGCTTTTGGAAAATGAAACTACCATAAGACCTCCCGCCACACACACAATGCAAACGCAGAATTGGAGGAGATTTCTCCTTATGATAGTCAAATATGCTTACTACGAGAAAATTCTTTTGATATTATTATTATTAGTGCATAGTGTGAAAAACATTTTCGAAAATATAATATTAATCTTAGCCGGCATACGTACCATTATAGTATGCCTACTATAGCTACCATATTAAATGGCAGGTTCTACAACTAAAACCGTACAAGGCGCGTATTGGTGATTGGATTTCAAACAAATGGTCAGGCTAAGGAACTTCCTGGGCCACATGGGTACGCCTCTGGAGGGACGCCCCGAGAACCTAACCGGATCTCTGCCAACACAAGGTCGGGTTACCTCTGCAAAAATAGGTAACTACTGACACGAGTATTTCATCCCCCGGTTGTAAACAACCTTTATCCGAGGATCCTTAATACCAACAACCATAAAGTAATAAATTTGCAGCAACCACATAGGTGAAGTATCTGGGCTCCATTCCAGGATACCACCTCTATCCAGAAGGAAATGAACATACCCTAAGGGGCGCTACCCCCTAATACCTTGCTGCATTCTTCCTGTTTCGACCGTTCCGGGGTGTGAGGTCCGACGAAGTCTCGTCCACAAAGCTACGTACGCTTTTCACAAAAGCCATGCTTTGATCAACAAATGATTAGTAGCACTTCATATGCCACATTACCAAATTGGGAATATATCACTAGTAACCATCGACTACATAACCTCTGAGCTCGTACGTCTCAGAGAAGGGTGTTAAGCTAAGATATAATTTCACACTTCATCCATTTGAAAAACAATTTCAGATCAATTATTTCTCCCTATGCGGAATACGTTTCCAAATATGTATTCATTTCCCCTGAAAATCTGCCGATTTAAAATATTTTAAAATAATATAAAATACTTATTCAAAATATACTTAGAAACATTTAAAATAAACTATTTTAGAATATTTTCTTAAATATTAGTTATGAAAAATATTATACTAATATCTCATATAAAAATTCAAGTCCAAAACTAATTTTAAAATTAAAATTTGTAAATAGAGTATAAATATTTAAATAACTATTTTCTAAATCAAATATCAATTTAAATCTTTAAAATAATCCCTTATATAATTAATTAAATAAATTTTTACTTTAAACAATTTCCAAACTAATTTCTCTAATAATATTATTTTAAAACCAAATCTAAAACTTTTAAATTTTATTCAAAAGCTATTTTTAAAAGTATACTCGGCTTTCCAGGGAGAATTCTTTTTCCATTACAAAATGGTCTGTTCCAATAAATTATTTAATAAACCCTTCTCGGTTTATTTTAAATTTACATCCCAAATCTGCAAATTCCTTTCCACACTCTTAAAAATAAACCAATATTTATGTATAAAACCATTTCTCCTTCTTTTACAAATTCCCATTGTGAATTTACATTTTCAAATATCAACTGATATACGAATTTTAAATTGATTTCCAAATATCACCTTCAAACCAAATCAAATCCCAAATTGATTTCTAGTTTATTTCAAACACAAAATCAAATTCCAATTTGATTTCCCAAATTAACTTTCCAATATTAGATCAAATTCAAATTGATTATCAAGTTATTTCCCAAACACCTAACCAAATATCCAAATCGATACCTCAGATTTATTCTAACTCCAAATTAATTCCCGAATCGATTTCTAAAATTAATTTCAATTCCAAATTAAATTCCAAATTTAATTCCTAAATTTATTTCCTTTTGAAATAAATTTATTTATCTCTTTCAATTATTTAAAATACGTATCTTGAATAATTTATTCAACTATTAAACAACATTACTCGAAATTCCTTTATTAAAATATTTTCCCATATTTTTGGAATTTATTCAATAAGTCTTCAAAGATAAAACTTTATCTATTTAAATTTCCTTCTTTTAAAATTCACCTGATTCCTTTGAGTGAATATATTATAAATTTTCTACCCAAATTTCAAAATCAAATTTATTTATTTATTTCTGGTATCCTACGATACCAAAAATATATTCGGCTAAGTTACAGCCTTCAACGGTTTCAATCACAAATAGTCACTAGAATTAAAAATAATCAACACACAACATAGGAAACAAATTAAATATTTGAGGAATCCAGTTGGATCCCTCCATCCTATTTCCTTGCATCCATAGACGTTAGCACAACAATTAAATACCCATTCCACTTCAAGGTGGAATATCGCGGTATATGAGATTTATAAAATATTATCCACTATTATGCGGCGCAATAGGGTCTCATCCGCTATATAATGCGGGAAATCAACAACTCCAAATACATATATAATACCAATTCCACTTTGAGGTGGAATATCACGGTATATGGGTTTAATATAATAACCTCCGCTATTATGCGGCGTATAGGGTCTAAACTAATATAACTAATAATAATCTAATTATTCAAGCACACAATCAATAAATTTAAATCTAACTATTCAAAATTTAAATCATAAAAATATTTGATTGAGTGAGATGATCTCAACTTTTCCCTTTTATTTTGCAACCATTTCCATTCCAGTTTGATTTCTCCATTCTAGACCTTGTATAAACATTTATACAATTTTTTATCAATATTTGAAATAAATCAAACTATTCAATTTGTCATTTTATAAACTAACTCCTAATGATTCGATTTTAAAAATAATACTTTCTTTTGAAACAAAATACTTTCTTTTGAAATCGTATGTATACACTTATAAAAATAAACTATATTGATTTTGATTTTATACAACTACTTAAATATTTAAAATTCCTATTTAGTTTCCTGAATCTTACACATACACATAAATTTCTGTTTGAACAAATTACCTTTTACAATTTATTTTAACATTATGAACTTGTAACATGACTAATTAATTTCGAAAATATTCACTTTAAATTTTTTTCTTCACTGTCTGTACATATTCAAAAATATGTATATATTTTCAAATTTAAATTGAAACAAATTTGTATATACCGCGCAAAAAGTTCGAACCCGAGCTATCGATAAACCCTAGCTTGTGTTCCAGGCGGGCCGCTGCCCTCAATGTCGTCACCGCCGTTCGTAACCTATCAATCAACGTCGCGTGTGCTCGATAATGCCTACCAGATCTACTCGCCGCTTCTACGCCATTCGCCGATGTTGGCTTTCGAAATTTGCAACCACCAAGACCAAGATTTCGACTTCATCACTGCCTCCTTGCTTGCCCCTCTCTTCGACATCACTTGCTCGACACCCACGGCGCCGCGCTCGAATTTGATGAGGATGATTTGTGACGAACAAATTCATTTTCGATTTTCATGCGAAATTCGATTCAATTTAAAAAGAAAGGGAGGTATGCTGTTAATTGAGGAGGATGAACATGGATTTTGTATTTCAGTCTCCTGCCATTCTTGATTTCGTTTTCGTTCTTCCCTTTTTTCATTTATTTATTTTCATCTGTTTTGAAGAGTTCGGCCGGTTGATTTCTAATTAGAGGAGACGCGTGTTTTATTTTTCTTATTTTCCAACGCGTTTAAAAATAATGCCACGTGAATGAAGAAAGAAGAAACGTATAAGATTGCCTTGTGAAAACATTATTTATATTAAATCTAAATTATTCAAATTTAAATTCAAATCATCACAAAAATGCAACTTACAATAGAACTGCGATCGATACGTGCCGCTAGGAGTTTGTAATGTTACACGCCTATTCCGAACGCAATGGAAAATGTTCCGAGTCCAAATTCGATCGTGTGGAGAAGACAGCTCTTTGGACTCAGCTATTTAATTAAATTTTCGATTCAATTTCAGCGTTTTTTCTTATTGCATAGTCAAACAATCATTCCGAATGCTACGAAAATTGAAATCCGATAATAACTAACTATTACGGATCCAATGGAACTGGTTTCGTCGAATCCCGAGACAGTGCCCTGGAAGACTATTTTTAAATATCAATTTAAACGATATATTTTCAAAACTGATTAAATCACTTTCAAATTCAATTTTGAAGTTTCCATTATCTTCAGTATTATCAATATAGATTTTCTAAGCCTTTGAGTTATTTTAAATCGGCTTATAACTGAAGATTCCAATTTATACCCAATCTTAATAAATTAAATTTAACCATTAAATTTCCAAATTCATAGTTAAAATTGAAACTCAAGCTTAAATTAACGATTCAGATATTTGAAATCAATTAAATATTTCAATTTCAAACGTTGTAAATTTTGGGTCGTCACACAACCACTATGCAAAATTGAGCCGAGATTACGCTAAGCTTGGAGGGAAGCCGTTTATTGGAACCAAAGATGACATAGAAGTAGTGTTCGTCGACGGAATTTCTATCGGTTTAGAAAACCGTCGAACGAATTTAGAAATAAAATTTATACCGCAAGCGCACGGTGTACGAATGTAGCACGTGGCGAATACGGGTCGATCCACGGGGAATTGATGATTTTAAAAATCTATTCAATCAAATTAAACCATGGTTGAAGAGAATGTTAAACTAGAAAAGAAGAAAAACAAGCAAAAGAAAATTGATAAAAATATGAGTGTTAAGACAATTTAGAGGAAATTTCCACTCTCTAGATCACATAAATCAACAAAATGAAGTTATGATCTCTCTTTTCTAGTCATTAGTGAATTAGTTGATGTGCTTATCATAAGTATGGTATATTTATGCTATTAATTAGCTCAATATAAACCATCAAACTATAACACAACCACTAATACACTTTTAATTTTCATAAAATATGACAACAAAGTTGGAAGCAAAATCTATTTTAAGCATGGCCTATTAACTATTAATTAGAAATATAAGCCATCAAATTTTAATTTCAACAATCACTTCCTTGCCATAATCATATGTAAATGAAGAGGCAATTTGTGTTTTGTTTGTTTAAGTATAGCCTATTTGTTATGAACAACATAGACTATCAAATTCAAAGCTAAACAACATCATTAAACCACTTCAATCATTCTCATTAAGCACATAAAGAGAGCATAAACATCAAAATGTTGGATCTACATACTAGAGAGCTTCATTACCCCTAAATTGAAGGGATTAAGCTCTCATATTTGTTATCATATGAACAAATGTAGAAAACAACATTAAACAAGAAGAGAGAAAGAGAGCAAAATGAAAAGAAAAATTATTCTACTTGCATAAAATAAAAGAGATCTATACTAGAACATGAAAGAAAATAAACAAGAAAAGAAAATGAACATGTAATTAAAAGGAAACACTAAATAACATTGCACAAAAAAAAGAAAAGTACATGAAGAAAAATGGCTAAGTAGCCATGAAAAGAGAAAGAGAGCTTTCTTTTATTTTCTAAACTAAAACTAACTAACTAAGAGGAAGATCTACATGAAACATAAAGGGTATTTATACAAGTTAGAAACCCTAATTCATATTTTTGGGTAATGCCCAAAATGCCCCTTAGGAAGTGTGGAGGACAAGTTATCATTAACATGTCTTAATGCCCCATTAAGTGTACATGAAGCCATTAACTCCAAAAGCATGTGCATTAGCCTTTCATTTGTACATTAAGGTAGGTGGGTAGGTGGGGTCCTCCATGTTCTTCACTTTGAATTATTTCCATCTTCATTCCTTTGTATTAATTTTGTTCATGCATATCTTCATGAAACCACTTCTATTTGAGATTAATTTCCTACAAAAATATATGCAAATTTTCAATTAATTTTTCTCAAACAAATATATGCACACAAATGACCGTTTTGTCCATATATGAAGATGAATATGTGACAATTTCAAATAATATGAATTTTGGTTTAAACAAGTTAAAATATCCAATATGATCATTTATTTAATTTAAAAATAATAAATATGATGATAAAAATATGCACATTTACGTGCACATCAAGTAGTAAAATGGTTGTTGCACTGTGAAAGGATTTTGGATGACTTAGGGCTCAATGATGAGCGGCAGGGAAGGCTTGCTTCGAGACAACTTCATAGAGCCACTTTATTTTGATGGAATAGTGTGACAACTAGTTTGGATGAAGTGACAATGACATGGGCATATTTTAAGAGGAGGTTTCAGGAGAGTTTCATGCCGGTGATGTTGTAGTCTATTTTGATCCAGGAGTTTACTGAGTTAGAGCAAGGAGAAATGTCTGTTTTGGAGTATGCTAGTAGGTTTGAAGAGTTGGCTAGATATGGCTATGCCACTATTGATATAGTGATGAAAAAGAATGAGAAGTTTATTAGGGGGTTAAAGCCTGAGTTGGCCAGGGCTACCTTACCTCATATTAGAGACCCTTGTGATGTGGTTGTGGAGATGGCTTTGAGACACGAAGAAAAGCTTGCTTGTTTGGAGAAGAAGAAGGAGATGGAGGTCCAAGTTGAGCAAGTTTAGAAGAGAAAGTTCTTCCACAAGAAGGATACTCAGAAAGGTGGAGCGGTGGAGAAAGGGAAGTTTGAGGTGGTATGTTTTAAGTGCCACAAGAAAGGGCATTTTGCTAACGAATGTTGTACTGGAAAGGCGAATAATTGATCGAGAAGAAGAACACCAGGTGCTTCAACCGCGATTAGATAGGACATTATAAGGATCAATGCATAATGCCCGCTAAGGATGGAAAGGAAAAGGTGTATGCACTTGAACCTACTACTTAGAAGCCAATAGTTCAGGAGAAAGGAAAGGCGGTGTTAGGAGGTACGCTTCAGATCCATGGTATGTCTGTAAGCGTTCTATTTGATACTGGAGCGTCGCATTTTTTATATCTCGATGTTTGGTAGATAAGCTTAACCTTGAACTCTCGTATTTAGTTACTTACGTAAGAGTTGCAAATCCAATAAGAGGGTATGCGACACTTGTGATGAAGTGTAACCACTTATTTCATACCTTTATTTGCTGTTTGCATGTGTTTGACTTTATAGGGTTCAGAGTTATATTAGGTATGGATTGGTTAAGTTAGTATGATGCTAGATATTTGTTCATGATTGGAAAATATCACTAAGGAACCCTAATTGTTGTGATCAAATAGTTTATACTATAGAAAACCCTTATTGTGAGGTGAATGCTTTATTGGGTTTTATGGAGTAAGAAAACGAGTTGAATCGAGTCTTCGTGGTTACAGAATTCATGGATGTCTTAATCTAGTAGTTGGATTGCCATTGAAACTGAGATGAGGGAATTAAAGGTGCAGTTGGTGGATTTAAAAGGCAAGAGTTTTATTAGGCCGAGTAGTTCACCTTAGGGAGAAGTCATAGTGTTTGCTCAAAAGTCGAACGGATCATTAAGGCTATTTATTGATTATCGTAAGTTGAATGAGACGATGATAATGAATCTATATCCATTGCTAAGAATTAACGTTTTGTTAAATCAGTTGAGTGGAGCCAGGATATTTTCTCAGCAAGATTTGGCAATAGGTCTTCATCAGCTTAGTGTAGAAGAGGATAATATACCTTTCATGGAGATTAGGACTCGATATGGATCGCACAAATGGTTAGTTATGTCATTCGGACTAACTAATGCGCTGGCATTCTTTGTGGATTTGATGAACCAAGTTTTTCGAGAGCACTTGAATATGTTTATGTTTGTTTTCATAGATGATATTTTGATATATTCTAAGGATGAGATGGAGCATGAAGTTCACCTTAGAATTGTGCTAGAGATGTTGAGGCAGTATTAGCTGAAGGCAAAGTTTTTGAAGTGCCACTTTGGGAAAAGGAAGTGAAGTTTCTTAGGCATGTGGTCTCAGAAAAAGGATTGTCTGTAGATCCGAGTAAGATTGAAGCCATGAATAACTGGAAGAGATCCAAGATAGTAACTGAGATAAAGAGTTTTTAGGATTGGTTGGATGCTATTGAAGGTTTATAAAGGATTTTTCATGGATAGGAGCACCGGTGACCAAGCTAACCTGAAAGGATATAAAGTTTGTGTAGAGCGATAAGTGTGAGGAAGCATTCCGGAGCTTGAAACACTTATTGACCCATGCACCTGTATTGGTTGTTTCGGAGGGGAATCGAGATTTGATAGTCTATACTGATGCACGTGGAACTGGATTAGGAGCAATGTTGATCCAGAAAGGTAAAGTGATTGCCTACGCTTCTAGAAAGCTTAGACATATGAGGTTAGATATCCAACGCATGATTTGGAGTTAGCTACAACAATTTTTTCTTTGCAGATGTGGAGACATTACCTTTCACTAGAGCGATTTGAGTTATGTACGGATCATAAGTTGTTGAAATACTTATTCTCTCAGAAGGAGTGAACATGAGACAACAAAGATGGTTAGAGTTTATTACTTCTTACGATTTTAGGATTGAGTACACACTAGGGAAATGAAATAAAGTAGCAGATGCACATAGCAGAAAGCATTAGAATGCAATATTGGCTATGATTGCTGAGTGGAAAGACTTGGAAGCATTGTCAGCTCGTAGAGTTCAATGGAGACCCGAGGCTGGACTTAGTGGAGAAAGAGTTGTGTTGTCTTGTTTAGAAGTTCGACCAGTATTGATTAAGAATATTACTTCTAAATAGAAGGAGGATCCTATTTTAGTTGAGCGGATAAGGAAGGTAAGAGATGGAATAGAGAGGGTGACTTTAAGGATTTCAGTCTTAACCAGAATGGAAGTTTAAGAAAGAGAGGAAGGTTATGTGTTCCAAATGTGGGAGATATAAGGAAAGAAGACATGGAGGAATGTCACTGTTCGAAGCTCACTATTCATCCATGAGGAACAAATATGTATCAAAACGTGAAGAGAAGTTTCTTCTAGGAAGGTATAAAGAGGGATATTGGCTTATGGCTAAAGCAGTGTTTGAATTGCCAACAGGTAAAGTTTGAACATCAGAAGCCAAGTGGGTTGCTTCAACCATCGGATATTCTGGTTTGGAAGCGGGATTAAATTTCCATGGAATTTATTGGCAGGTTGCCAAGATCAAGAAAAGGAAATGAAAGTATATGGGTCATAGTGGATGGACTGACCAAGAGTGTCCATTTCATTCCAGCCAAGTAACCTAGAATGTCACCTGTTTTGGTGAAGTTGTTTATGAAGAATGTGGTTATACTGCATGGAATTACTAATAGTATTGTTAGTGGTAGAAATTCATTATTCACTAGTGAATTCTAGAGAAGTCTACAGGATATTTTGGGAACCAAGCTCAAGGTGAGTACTACTTGCCATTACAAACCAATGGGAAAACGGAAAGAGCTAATAAAGTCTTGGAAGATTTGTTAAGAGCTTGTGTATTGGATTTTCGGGGATCATGGAAGACCATTTGTATTTAGTCAAGTTTTCGTATAACAACAGTTATCAGACTAGTATTGGGATGGCACAGTTCGAAGCTTTGTATAGAAGGTATGCAAATCTCCCACTTGTAGGTTGGAGACCGGGGATAGGTTAGTTCTTGGTCCAGATTTGGTGAGAGAAGCTGCAAAGAAGATTAAGTTGATTCGAGCTAGAATGAAGAAAACTCAATTGAGCAAAAGATTTATGCAGACATAAGAAGGAAAGACTTAGAGTTCTCTGTTAGAGATAATGTGTTTATTAAGGTGTCATCGATGAAGGGTGTGATTAGATTCGGAAGATCAGGAAAGTTGCACCGAGATTCATTGGACCTTTTTTTGTTGTAGAGAGGATTGGGAAACTCGCATATAGAGTAGAGTTATCGAGTAGTTTGACAGCAGTCCACAATCTCCATGTTTCTCACCTAAGGAGGTGTGTTGGAGACCCGAAGACTACTTTAGCACCGACCGAGTTAGAAGATCTAGTAGTAGAGCCGAACTTGACCATAGTTAGAAAGCCGATTCGTATGGTTAAGAGAGATGAAAAGATGCTAAGGAACAAGATAGAAAAATCAGTGACAGTCCAATTGAGCGACGATGAGAGAGACTGTATTCGGGATATTAAGAGCAGGATTAGAGATGCTTATCCTGATTTGTTCGATGTTATGTTTTACCTCTTTATTGATTGTGTATTTTTTCGTAATTTCAAGGATGAAATTCTTTAAGGAGGGATTCTGTAACATCCCATATTTTTAGTAACATTATTTAAGATATTTGATTAGTTAAATCAAATCAAATAATGTAAGATGGTTAACGGATTGAGATTTTGATTAATAGGGGTAGTTGTGCCATGTTAATGAGTAATTCAAAACAAGATAACATAAAATAAAATAAGTAGAGGCTTAGGGAATAGGCAGGGGCAAAATAGGAACAAGGCAAATCCTTACACCCAAACCCCTTAGCCGTGTACTGTCTCATTCATTCTCATTCGCAAAACTAAAATTTGTTGTCGGCTACCATTTTATAGAACTAGAGGAAGAAAAAGATAAGAAAGAAGATTAATCAAATCAAAAGCTATTCAAATCTCAAATCCTTAATCTTAAGCTAAGACGAATAATCACTACATCTCCTTTTCTTATGATTTTCGGTTTTATAAATGAATCTGAAGTGTTTTGCATGATAATCCATCTTTTGGAATGATTAAACTTTTATATATGCTTTCATATGAATTTTATGATATGTTTTGATGTAAATACTCTAGAAAATGACATCCAAATGCCTTGCGATTTTAGATTTAGATCGAAAATGATATTTTAGAGATGAGTTTCGATTTTCATAATTTTATGGATTATTGTGGATTTTATATAATTTTCTAGTGCAGAAAATGATATTTTAGGTTTTAAATTATTTACGGCTAAATAATTAACTATTTGGGTCTAAAATTTATATATGTTAGAAAACATATTAAAAATGATTTTCTGTAATTTTTGTAGAATTTTCCTAAGTACTTTAATGAACATATGAATTTATTTACCGTACGGGACCCAAATGTTTTATATATTTATGAAAGGAGAAGGGGTATTTTGTAAAGTAAAATTAATTGTTTATTTGTGAAATCTTAGAAGCACTTTTTAAAAAGAAATTTAGCGACCAATGAAAATTTGAGAAACATAGCATGTTAGTTATAAAGTATTTCTATTTTAAGTTAAAAATAAAGTTTACATGATTTTAGCATGTTCCGCCACTTTCGACATCTTTCGACCAAGAAGTTTCACCATCGTAACTTTCGAAACCAATGCGTATGATATCAGTTTACTTGGTATGTAGTGTATTGGATAAAGGCAGAAGGTACTCGGTCGAAACTCTAGGTTCCGATGGGGTCGAAGTGTGCTTTTGTTTTAAAATGAAATAGCATTTCGAAGTGTTAGCTTTCGACTTGGTTAGGTTTCGACCGAGTCAAGTGTTTTCAAAGGAATGGTGAGTTGGAGATTTAAATCAATAATTCTCTACGGATCAACCTGTATTTGCCACATACTACCAGTGAATAGGGAACTGCTGATTTTAAAAAATCTATTCAATCAAATTAAACCAAAGTCGAGTGAAAGTTAAGCTAGAGAATTAGAGGATTAACTAATTAACTAAAAGAAAAGAGAAGCAAATATAAGAGTTAAGTGACAATTTAGAGAATAAATCCACTCTCTAAATCATGTAGTTCAACACATATGAAATCGTGATCTCTATTTCATGGTCATTAGTGTTTTAATTGACGTGTTTATTTAAATAAAAAGAGATAGAATATGGATGTAAATATATGCACATTTATGTGCACATCAAATGGTTTCGAGTGGGTTGCGTTCTTTTGTTTTAATTAATGCTTTCGAAGGTTCGAAACCTCTAGCAGCCGTTTTCTACCTTTCGAAGTCAATGATTTCGAAAGGTATACTTTGTTTTGAATTATTCGCTTCTCCAACATTTTTGAAAGGGTAGTTTCAACACCATCACTTCTTTGCTTAGAAATGCTTTCGAAAGAATGGCTTTCAATTTAAATTGTTTTAACAACCCTTTTGCTCTGTTGAAGTATAACCCAATTGGTTTCGAAAGAGATAGTGTAAATGGTTTTGAAAGACATTTCTCCACGTGTTTGAAATTGAACCCAAGTGCTTTTGAAAGGTTTGTTTTCATAAAGGTTTGATGCTTTCAAAAGGATTTAAATAATGGTTTCGAATGGGTGGTTCCTCAAGAGTTTCGAAAGGGTTGAAAGGAAAGGATTTTCAAGGGTTTATAAAGGCAATGTTTAAAGGTTTTGAGAGAAAGATGTCTAAGGTTTTTAAAGCTTCCGAAAGGAAAGTTTTCAAGGGGTTTGAAAGGTTTATATTAATGGTTTCGAAAGGATGGTTTTGGCATTTCAGCCTCGGTTAAATAAAAGGGTTTTACTTAGTTTCGGAAGATGTGCTTTCAATGGTTTTGAAAGGGGCACTTTCAATGGATTCGAGAAGGGTACTTTCAAAAGTTTAAATGTTTTCATCAACTAAGGTTTGAGTAAAGTGTATATATATAATGTGATTTAAGTAAAGCATGGAGATTATATATTTTCCTTGTTTAAGTTTGATTTAAAGGTTTAAATCATCTTGAAAAGGTTTTCAAGGAAATTTAAGGGATGGTTTCCATATGAAAAATAGCTCGGGTATTAGAATACCAGATGAGACTGGTATAGGGCTGCACCCTATAAATTAGCTATTAGCTCCAGCTAATTTAGTCCAAAATTCTAGTGCGTAAAGCTTTGTCATGGGTAAGACAAAAATTAGGGGTACGCATAGAAGGGAATATATGTTAGTATACAGTTAGGCTACCGGTGAGCCCGCAAAACTGTTAGGATCAGGTGACCATGGGAGATTTTAAGTTAGGGACAGACCATCGAGAAGAGAAGTATATAACATAAATTTAAGGAAAGACCGTCCAGAAGAGGAGTGTCTAGGAGATCTTAGATTATTTTGTTATATTTCCTGGTAGGCCCAAGTCAGCCAAAGGTTAGTAGTTAGCCAATCAAAACTATAGTGTTCGAACATATAGTTCATTTATTACCAGATATGTATGTCTACATAATGATGCTTTACAGTTTCAACTAGTTTTGGTTGCAGGAAACGGTTTGCAAAAGAAAGATATGTTTTAAAAGTATGTTAGTGAGGGGAAGCTCGTTCCGCTAAGCGACGTGGTCTCACTTAACATTAAATAACCGGAATATATAGTATCATTTACAATAGGCTTTATGTCTGACTAGAAGTTTATGTTTTTCTCCTTAAACTCTCGGGTGCTCAAAATTCATTTGAGTAGAATAAGGGTTGATGTTTTCAAGTTTTTAGTAGGATGACAAATAAAGCTACCAAAGACGAGCAAAAGGCCGACGGATAGCTATTTATGAGTTGCAGTTCTTTTTTGTTGTTTTTGTTTCCACTGTGTGTATTAATTCAGTTATGACTATATAATACTCTAGTCATGCAATGGGGCATCATCATATGTCGATGTTGGTGTATTTTTTAATAATTATATTTGATCATTGCCTGGGAAACGTTGTGGAGTTGTGTAATTTGAATATGGAATATGTGTTTTGAAATGTAATGGAGAATACTGTTTTCAAATCTGTGATTAGTTTCATATTCAAGTGCTTTCGCTAATACAGATACCATTAACAAAGCCGTGTTTAGCCGCCGAAGTTAGTACTACAGATGACTGCAACATCTGTAGCTCTTAGCTTTGAGCCTCTAGATAGGGGTGTTACAGGGTTTTGCAAAGATAATAAATTATTCAAATAAAGTGTAATTAAAGTTAATTAATTATTTTTAAAAGTATATTTTAAAGTTAATTGATCATTTAAAAATGATTAAGGTTAATTAATTTAAATAATGATGTGCTTAAGACTAATTAATCATTTTATCAATGATGTATTAAAACTAATTAATCATTTTTACTAATGATGCTTATGGTTAATTAATTATTTAAACAATGACGCGATTGAGATTAATTAAACATTTTATGAATGATGTTTTAAAACTAATTAATCATTTTAACTAATGATGTTTAAGACTAATTAATTATTTAAACAATGATGTATTAAAGTTAATTAATCATTTTTAATGATATTTTAAGATTAATTAATCACCGTAATGGTGATGTTTTAAATTTAATTAATCATTTTCAATAACGACGTTTAAAATTAATTAATCAATATAACAATGATGTTTAAAGTATAATTGCTCATTTTAATAATGATGTTTTAAAGTTAATAAATCATTTAAATAAGGATGATCAAAGTTAATTAATAATTTTGAATAATTTCGTTTGAAGTAATTAAGCAAGATTAAGCTAGTTGATTATTTTAAATGAAGGTGTTTGAAATTTTTAATCATTGATTTAAGTTAATTGTACATTATAAATAATGATACCGAAGAAATTAATTAGTGTTTAAAGTAAATCAACCATTTTGATAAAGTCGGTTAAAGTTATTGTTTGAAATGTAATCCTGGCACAAATTCAGTTTATCAGTAATGGACAAGAAATTTCCATAAACAATATCGCTTATATGGAAAGGACTTAGTCATACTTTCAAGACTAAATGTTGAGGCATGGACTCGTTTCTGTCTCAAATGTTAAAAATGTCGTCTAGGCAGTGTCCAAAGGTTACACTACATCAACTTGCCCGTCTTCACTTTTAACCGAGGGATATCACAAGTTTGAAATCAGTCAGTTGTGGTAAAAATATGAAATTTAATTCCCATATACGCTCAATTTTAGTTATCCTCGATAGTTGAATTATTAACTATCGGTTCAGCTTTCCTCTTGAGTATCGTCAATTTATGACAATTTTTTTTCTCATTTGAGTGTCTTTATCCTTTGTCTGAAATGACTAAAACTAGAAAGCGAGTAAGGGCTAAGCTATGTGGAGTTGCTCCCATTACGGTATATTCTTATCAACTCTTGATTAGTTTCGGTTATATGTGCATGAAGATGTGAAATACTTGGATTCTCAGTAAGGTTGGTGGGATTCGGCTTAGAGTTCACAAGAGGATTACATGAGAGAATGACCCTCTCAAGTATATTGACTAGCGGTATACTTTCGGTAAGGGGGAGCATGCTCCAAGTCTTTTGTTGGCAAATTTTCCTTTCCTTTGATTCCAAATTTTTATATTTTCCTCTTTCTTATTTTCATTGGGAAGTGTCGTGAGCACTTCGTGATGTTGAATTACTTGTATCCATTATCGTGATCGATATTGTTATTGTAAGGGAAAATCCATTCTGCAGTTGGCGGCATGGTCTCACATACTGTATTTATTTCCACCCTTTTTATTAAAGATTTTCTTATACCAGACTTATTGTCTGACCTAAGTTGTTTGTTGCTGCAAAATCTTGGGTACTCAATTATATTTGAGTAGTCCAAGAGTAGCAGGTTTCCCTTGGGATCTTTGACGACGATGGACTAGCAAGAGGCTTCTTTACCTATCTAGTTATTTACTTCTACTGTATGATTATGTATACGTACTTTGTATTAAAAAGAGTAAAGGAAAAATGTATAACTACCTAGTCTGATAGTTGCAGTACTTTTGTGTAACCCTGATTACTGCATGTTACGAGTAACATGGTGTATTATATTATTTTATTATTATATGTAATTGCTCCATTATGAGACTCTTTTTTTCTATTCTAATCTATTCTTTTATTTTACCCATGGCAATTTTCCTTTCGGATGTTTGGACAATGGCACACGATTACCAAGGTTGTGTTAAGCATCATTCTTAAGAGTCAGAAAGGTGGGTCATCACAATTGATATTAGAGCTTTAGTTGAGCGAACAACTTAGCCCGATTGGGGTACAACTCATTAGAGATAGGATAAGTGATGCCCTAAAATAAGTAAATCTTGAGATAGCATATTATAATTTTTGTAATAATAAAATCCATCCTCTAAAATCTCGTCCGAGATCCGTTGGTGTTGTTTTCCTTAAAATTATTTTGATCCTCCTCTTGTATTCTAATGATACATGTTATCTGTTCAATTAATAGAAGATGGATACAAGAAGAGGAGGAAGGAGAGGATTTGGAACTAGCATGGCTGCCAATGGTAGGGTACCAAGAAATGCTACTATGCCAGTTGTAAATCCAATCGAGGAAGTGGTAGCGCAAGTTCAACCTTTATGAACTTCATGATTTTGTGTAAGAATTACACCACTTTGGGAGGGAAACCATTCCATAATACTGAGGATATTTTTGGAGTGCAGATGTGACTTAGGTCGTATGAAATGAGATTTGGATAAGTTGGAAGACACTAAGAAATGTCCGTTAGCATTGCAACAACTTCAAAAGTTGGTGATAGACTGGTAGGATTCTATAATGGCTAATACTCCAGAGGAGGAGTTCTCTTAGGCGTAGCTTAGGGATGTCTTTGAAGTGCCGCTCATCCCAAAAGCTAGAAGGACATAGTTAGTTAGGAGTTTTCTGCTTCTAAAGTAAGTTGATATGACCCTGGAACAGTATGAGCACAAGTTTAATGCATAATCCCGTTTTGGACTTGGATTGATGACACACCTCTTAAAAAGCGTGAAACGTTTGTTAGTGGAATGCGATCAGATTGCAGAGAGAAATGACTAGCCATTATATGGGTACATTCACCAACCTTATCGGTATGGCTTTGGGGCTCGAAGTCCCTAATATTAAGGAAGGAGTCTATAAGCGAGTAATGCCTACAATTAATGCTAAGCATTTATCAGTGATACCCGTTGGAGGCAAGTCGATTTTCAAGCGCCAAGGAAAGAAGCAATGGTTAGGAAAGAAACCTAAAGATGGAATCCCAACACAGAAGAAGCCATGGGACTTGTTCAAAATTCTTTGTTTCAAATGCAACAAAATGGGACACTTCGCAAATCATTACACTAACCATCCTAGTGATCCAATCTACTACAATTATAACATGCAATGACACATAAAGAACAAGTGCCCTTTTCCGAAGCTGGGGTCACAAGGATAGACTTTTGTTATTGAGGAGATACCATCCACTTCGTTGGACAGAACGGGAAGCGGGTGTCGCAAGGTACACTATCCGTCCATGATCTTCCTGTTAGGATGTTATTCGATACAGATGCTTCCCATAGTTTTATTTCAGTTTATCTCATTGGTAAGCTTAACCTTAAACTCATTCTTTTGTGTAATACTCTTTGCATGTCAAATCCTTTTGGGGGTCCAAAAAAATCTTTACACTATGTGTCTATATGTCCCTATTTCTTGTCAAAATTATTTCTTTCCCTTTCATTTATTTGTTATTGGGCTCATGGGTTTTGGAGTGCTATTGTGAAAGGATTGGTTGTCTAAGTTTAGAGTGGACTAGGATTATGATTGAAGTATTGTTAGAGCTAGGGATAGTGGAAATGTAGGCACAGATATATAGTGTGAAGAGCCTAACAGTGCCGATAAATACAAACAAAAATCATTGAAACAAAAGAAAACAACAGAAGAATATAAGGTACGTGGATACATCTTGAGGAATTTAGCTCATCTCTTGAAAGCTGCAAATAATTTAGAAAAATCTAAAAAATATGCGCAGGCTAACCCAAACATTATAAGAAATAACACCCAAGTCAGTCTGCTAAACCAGCATGAGTAAAATTCGTATCAAAACATATGGACTTCTATATTTAAAAAGCTATTCAAAATAAAAGGTATCTTTTAACACCACGTCACACATAAACATAGATGGATTTTTACCTTACGATAACCAAACATTTTTTATTACATAACCCAATGATATTATAATAATTCTAATGTTAAAAATCCCAATAATCAAGTAGCTGTGATGCATGTACATCACAACAATAATAGGCATATACTCAAAAACCAAAGGCGCTTATTAGAGGATGGAGTCCAACAAATGGAAAGGTAAGGGACTACCTTTCGAAAAATTGTACACCTCTAGATAAAATGTACCATGGACCGCAGTTACCTTCGAAACCCTACCAATATAGGATCGGTCTACCCCTGACTAGATATTACCAAATATGATCACCCCATGGTTGATCAATAACCAAAATGGGCCCCGAAGCATACATAGATATCGACTCTAGATAAGGGATGACCGTACCTAATGGGAGCGATCCACATAGCCCTACTGCATCTACCTTGTTTTTGTCATTACCAAGGTGTGAGACTTGAGGTAACGATTTACCTTCTCTCTTAGTAGACCATTTTGGAATGCTAACACTACCCTCCAGGAATAAATGCAATGCCATCATTCATCTGTACAAGTTTGTTTTGCATTTGATTGAAACCGAAGGTGCTACCTCAACTACATCCATTTTGGAGCCCCTCAGGATTAGTAGCAAGTAGCCCTTGCACTTCAAAGTGCACCATATTAGATCATCCTCAAGATGCCTTCCATTCAAACGTATGTGTTGGTTCAAAGTGGTTTTTAGATTATATATCCGATCTCGGTTTCTCCGAACCAACAACCAATAATTTCTGATTAACTCATTCCCAGTTCTTTCAGGAGTAAGCACACTATACTAGTCTAAAAGGGATCTATGATATGTCCCTTAAAGCAAGAGATGTTTCACTGAATGAGTTCTCTCGATGGAACCCAAACTTTATGAACACTTGAAACTTTTATTTACTTCCTAAGTCAAAACTGGCCATGATTTGATATTCGATTATATAGCTATCAAATACACAAACAGCTAAAAATCCAAAGATTTAATTTCACATGGAAACTGTAACGATCCCAGTTTAATGACGAATTTAAATTTATAATTTAATCGAATTTTTGGATTAAATTATGGATTTGTTTGAAATTTTCAAATTTAATAAGATGTATATACTAATATATTTTAAAATTTGGGTTTGAAGCTCAAAATAATTGTTTTCAGTTGAATTGAATTATAAGTAAAGTGTTTAAAATAAAATAGACTAAAACTACTTATCAATATTGAAAATAAATATAAAGTGTAAAATAAAATATATGTTATAAATTTAATGTTTGATAGTTAAACTATAAAAAGAAATACAAATTCAAGAATTTAGGCTAATAATAAAATATATATGGTCATATGGCAAATAAAATCAAACTATAAAATAACAAAATTGAATCCATTTATATTGTAAAGCAATAAGACAAGGAAAATAGAATAACTTAAACAAAGGAAAACCAAAGCCTGCAAAAGTAGATTTGTGTACAAGGCAAAAGTACATATGAATATGCTTACGAAGCAAAGTAAAGAACTGTGCATATGCATACATAATTAAATAGTATAAGTTATAAACAAAAGTACATAAACACAAGCTTGTAAAATATAATAAAATAAAAACAAGACAAAAGTAATTAATGCAAAAATATCTTAGCACACATTTTTCTCATATCAGCCGAGTTAAAGTGGTATGTAGGCATGGGGGAACATGCATTTAATGTAATCAGTACATTGATCTCTTCCAGTCGAAATTTGAAAACAAAAATATGGTTAAAACAAGTTAAGCTTGCACCAGAAGGCACCTCTTGGTCAAAACTATATCTATATGTTTATCATCTTATTTTAGTTCATTTCAAAACATAGAAAAGCTTAGAAGCAAAACCAGAGAGAAAAACAATGCAAACACTATTTTCTACAAACTCAAAACATTCAATCAACTAAAAGGGGAACAAAATAGAATTCAAGAAAAAAGGAATCAACTGGAGTCATCAAACAAAAAGAATCCTCTGTTCTGCCTCTTCTCAAAACTGTGAGCAAACCTCCTATATTTAAAACTTTAAATCTTGATGTGCTTGCATGATTATGTTATGTATGCATGCTTATGATGATATAGGTGTGTTCAGATATACATATATAGGTCCCTGTTAGAGTTACAGGGTTTTGAATTCAAGTTTAAAATTTCAAACTCCCTGTCCAACCAAAAAACATGTAAAATTAAATGTTGAGTTATTGATTCAAGTATACATCTGGAAACATCTCTAAATATATATATATATATAAGATCTTTAAAACAAAAACAATAAAAAGAAAAAGAAAATTGTATTGAAATGAATGTGTGAATGTCCTGTACAACTTTTACCACCTCTGTTCTTCATATACTGGTGAGCAAATTTTTAAAACCATATGTACTTTGATTTGCATGTGATTAGTGTTAGATGGTTGCTTAAGGAATATGTTAGCATAAGTGTGAAAATGCCTGAATGTGTATATATGACTGTGTAAACATATATGTCTGTACAGACATGTTCTTGTTTTAAAGTCTCAGGTTTTAAACTCAATTCAAGAAAAAAATCCATATCTCTCTGAATAATAACATTTAGATCATGATGTTTGAACAAAAGTTGTTTAGGATACTCCAATCTAAATTTTAAAAATAATCCCAAAACAATTATATTAAGTAAATAATCCAAAAATTTGATATTACAGTGATAATCAATATTTGTCAGAAAATCAAATAATTTAAATTCGCATTTTGATTCTATAATCTGATTTATGCTTGTGAATAGTTAATTTAGAAAAAGAAATTATGATTTTTAAGATTGGGAATCACGAGTGGTTGCGAGTTGAACATAAATTGGGTTTTGGTGATTTTATGAGGATCGGCTAATTTTTGAAATTTGAAATTTGGCATTAAGTAAGATTAGTAATCAATCATATCAGGAAAAATGATAAACAATTTTTCTACTGAGAGCGATGTTGTATCGAAGCAATTATAGGGTTTAGCAGTCATTTTAGTTGAGTTCGAAGACGAGGTGTTTCCTCCACCTATGGTGCATCGAGCAGCGTGCTATTTTAGGGGTGGGTAGTACGAGGGTTCGGCGAGGCGAGGCCAGAGCCGCAGCACCTCCGATGGTCAGAGCAGGTTGGGACGAGGAGATCTGTTGGATGGTTGAATGTTTCAGTTTCGAATGATTGGTCAATTTTTGCATCGTACTTCGTGATGCTCGTTCGAAGGCTGGGGTTGCACGTGAGGATGGTCGGTGACATGTTTGTGGTGTCGCCGGAGATAGCATCGGCGTTGACGATTTGTTCACGTGCACCGTGCGAGATGTATCAGGTAGCAGTAGCGTTTTGGGAAGATAGGACTTGGGGAAGGAAGATAGGCCGAACTCGAGTGGAGTGTGGGCCGATGGGCCTGCTCTGTATTTAGGAATTTAAGTTACTCAATTTTTATTTTTATTTTTAAAAAAAAGACCCAAAGCCATCTTAAAGTTTAAATGTTTTGACTTTAACTACTGATAATATAGAGTAAGTTAAATGTAGTTGTCTTAAGTTGCGGGTGGGATGATAGTTAGAATGGATATAAAAGATTTAAACTTGTAAAGAAATGGTTAATGCTTAAAGTAAGGTAAAATGATCACTAATTAAATGTCCTAGTTAAGAAATATAGATAAACAAATTAAGGATTTAGAAAATTGGTAATTGAGAATTATTGATTTTTATAATAATTAATTTATAATTAGTAGTTCATCAATTAAGAGTTTATAACTGATTAATTAAGTAATTAATTTGAAATTTGTGATTTATTAATCAAGTTAATTAGGATTTAATTTATCATCGATTTAGAATGATCAATAAAAAATAATAACTATGTGATTAACTAATTATAATCACTGTTAATTCATCTCATCGTTAGATGGTTGATTCTTATTGAAGTGCCTTGAACTACTTCATACCCATGTTGTGATCGTGATACTTTGTGATGTGATTTGTCTTATGCTGAACTGTGAACTGTGATTGTTGCTGTATATACATGAAACCCCTTTTGCCCGCAAAACGGCATTTAAATTTCGATGCGACAGGGAGTCGGATTCCAGTTGGTTATCCAAAACCCACATCGAATTGTAATGATTGATCTTTGTGATTGATAAATTTATTTATTTATGAATCTGTAAATAAAAATAAGCGTTATTGATTATATCGCTTATCAATATTGTTTAAATCTGTGATGATTGATGTTGTGCACTATTGTGTAAAACCCCTACACACACAAATATGGGTTTCACGTGGAAATCGGCTAAGTCACAAATGTTTAAATCAGTTTTGAATTTAAAATTTTAAATTCAAATAATTTTGGAAATAAATAAAGTCCAATATGAAAAGCTTTTGAAAAAGCTATTTTAAGAATAAAAGTTATTTTTGAATAACTAATAAAGATTTGAAAATTTAATAATCGGATTTAAATTTAAATTTAAATATCTGAAATTGAATTTTATATTCAATACTTATGATTTAAAAAGGACTTTACAAGGGATTTCAAGTTTGAATTGAAAATGATTTTCCAAGTTATGGACGAAGCTTTGGAAACGAGTTTTGAAAGCTATAAGTTAAATCTTGATTTTAAGATTTAATTGAGTTAATATAATTGAAACGGAAATTGTTGTGAAATTCGGGAATGAATCTTTGTGAAAACTGAGTGAACTTTGTGAAATAAATCTTTTTGTTTAAAAGATTTGAAATGGTAATTGGTTTAAACCATTTGAAAGGAAATTTGAATCATTAAGTTGTAACTTAATTGAAATCCCATATCCATATGTTTTTAAATGTTGCGCTCACTATTCAGTTTAGCCGGGAGAGGACCTTTGTGTCGTATAACCCATTCCGAATATGTGATACGTCGTTATGGATATCATTTGAAGACCGATGGTGAAGACCGGGTATTTGCGAGAACGATAGGATGACCTATTGATTGTCTCTGCACTGAGTTGCGCCGGTATAGAGATTTCCTAAGTGATGGGAAGTCCGATCGGGATTGTGAATACCCAGATTTGCAAGGGCTTCTTTGGAAGTGCCTTCGGTTCTGTTCGAACACGGAACATACTTGTATGGATTGTATGTCTGACATTACATTTTGAGATATAAAGCAGATTTCTTTCAAATACATTTCTGTTGGTGGCGGAGAATTTATTCTCTTAGCTTAACACCCTTCTCTGAGACGTACGAGCTCAGAGGTTATGTAGTTGAAGGTTATCAGCGATATATTCCCAACTTGGTAATGTGGCATGCTGAGTGCTGCTGATCATTGGTTGATCAAAGCATGGCTTTGTGAAAAGCGTAGCTTTGTGGACGAGACTTCGTCGAGCCTCACAACCCGGTAATGGTCGAAACAGGAATTGTGCGGCAAGGTTTCAGGGGTAGCTCCCCTAGGGTATGACCATTCCTTCTGGAAAAGGGCAGTATCATGGTATGGAGCCCAGATACTTACTCATGTGGACACACTTTATTTATTACTGTGTGATGTTGTTGGTTAGAGAGCTCTCGTATAAAGGTCCCAAAGGACCGGGGGTGGCATATCTGAGGTTCTGTATATTCCACGGGAAGGGGGGTAGCCGGCCTTGTTTGGCGGAGATCCGGTAAGGTTCTCGGGGCATCCCGCCAGAGGCGTTCCCATGTGGCAATAGGAAGTTCCTTAGCCTGACCATTTGTTGGAAAAATCCAAAGAAACAATACGAGCCTTGTACGGTTTTAGTTGTATTACCTGCCATTCACTTATGGTGGCGCCCCACTGTTTGGATGGTAGCTATAGTAGGCATAGTTCGAAATGTCTATGCTGGCTAAGATTTATATTCTACTTTCGAAATGCTTTTCTGCACTGTGCACTTATAATAATAATATCAAAGAAAGTTTTCTGCGTATCAAGCATATTTGAATATCATAAGGAGAAATCTCCTCCGATTCTGCGTTTGCATTGTGTGTGTGGCGGGAGGCCTTATGGTAGTTTCATTTTCCAAAAGCATTGCGATTTTGAAATTTAAGTCTTTGATTGTTTTTAAAGACCAAACTGTTTTTGTTTGCTCACACCAGTCCCATGACTGACCTGGAGTTTATTGTTTCTTTCCTAAACTCTGGGTGCCCACAATTTTCCACACGGGTAGTTTAGAGTTTGGTTTTTCAGATAGTTAAGTTCGGTAGATTATATGGAGCTAGTTCAGTTGTTTGGATATGGACTACACTTGTTTATCTTGGAGCAATCTGGATAATGGATCGAGCAAGGAGTTTTGGAGTTTTAAATTTGGAGTTTGGTTTGGTGCTGCAGTATTAGGATTCTGTGAAGACTTATTTCATATTGTATCATGTTCCGTTGTATTTTGTATATGTATATTCTCTGATGTGGATGATTATCATTGTATCATATTGATGTATCGGATATTGTATTCATGTTGTATCAGTGATATCATCTTATTTTTCCGCTGTGATATTTATCATCTAATGGGTGTTGCAAGCTCCAGCGATACGAATTCAATGTTGCTATCGGACATCGAGTTCGGGTCGTCACAGAAACCACAGAGCATATTAACAATCCTTAAAATAAATATTTCATTTTTTAAATCTCTTTCTAATATCATAATATTCATATACTTACCTTGCTGGCATGAGCATATTCATAAAACATTCTGCAAGATTTCTTACTTTGAAATCATATTAAAAGGATCGCAACAAATGTTATTAAATTGGAGATAAGGGTAACCTCAGGCACTATTCTTTCGGTTTTAAGTGTCGAACGAATGTCCATACCACCAAAATTAAGAAGGTCAGCTAAAGGAAATCCAATCTCATATTCTTTTATAAATAGCTTCAGTAAATCCTTTTTATAAATCTCTTTCATTTATGAAAATCTCCTTTGCTAAAATTCCAAATCTATTTATAAAACACTTTATAAAGCTTCAAGTTATTTATAAAACTCTTTTATTGATATCCAAAATCATTTATAAGACTTCTTTTCATATTTCAAGATCCCTTTCAATTTAAAAACCTCTCCTTTTTATAAACTTTCCTTATTTGAAAAAAATCTTCATAAAAAAAATCTTATTTGATCAAGTTCCTTTTTAATAAACAATTAATTATTTGAAACAATTTTTAAGTATCAAGTTATTATTAATTAAACTAACTTCAACACTTCGAATAAAATAGTTAATGAACTACCTTTAAAATATCGTGTTCAAATGGTGATAAACATTAAACACTTCAATTAAATTATAACTTCACTTTATACCATAATAATTATCTTAAAACATTAATTTAAAATGAAATAGGATTAAAAGAAAGATTTTCAACATTTAGAAGAGGCTTAGCGACCATAATGGTTTATTCAGTTTCAGTTAAAGTTTCCAAGTTATAAAAAAGGTATTTACATAACAAGTAGATATATAAAAGGGATCAATAAACAACGATTAATCAATACACAGGTAAAATTCAAGTCATTATAATGGAAAATGGGGGTTTGTTATGCTAAACACACATCTAAATTATTTTAATAGAAGAATGGTGTTTTATTTTTCCAAATACTTGTCATTTGGTTTCATAGTCATTTAGGGTTACTTATCGGTAATCGATAAAGAAATCCCTTGGTTTGAAATATTATTGCAAAAGAAACTTCATTTAAAAAACCAATCCTTGGAAATAAGGCGACCTTGAATATCAAAAAAAATTGAACCTTTATTATTTGATTTAACTTAAATTAAACGTTAATTTAAAAATAATTAAATCTTAATTGATTTCTAATTAAATCTTAATTAAATTTAACTTAATCGGTGATTAATTAATTAATAAATCTTCTTTTTAATAAATAATTGTTTCATAACTAATCATTAATAAATAATAATAATTAACCTTGATTAATAATTAAATAATAATTAATCTTTAATTAATTAACTAATTATAATTAATTTACTTAATTTATAATTAAGTACGAATTTCTTTTATTAATTAACGATTAAGTACTAATTAACTTAATTAATAAATTTAAATAATAAATATATAAATACTTTTAAATACTTATAATATGTTTTGAAAACACTTTTCGAATAGATACTAAAGTAAAAACATTTTTAGATGTCAAAAGGAGTTTGTCTTCACGATCTACAACCATAACGACTACCGCTATATGACCCATAATTTTCAAAGCTTGATTTTTATTTCATATAGCTTCACAATCTTATATTTTGTATTTTAACTACCTTATAAACTTAGTAAAATGCTTTAGAAAACAAAAGTAAGGGTTTTTGAAACTTTACAAAAACATTTCTAGAAACCAAAGTAAGGAAAACAAGTTTTAAACCAAAGGACCTCGATGTCGCAAACCAACGACTTCAAACACTAACTTTCCTTTTTCTTATAATACCATATGGATGAACATAACTTACATACATGCCATCACAACACACAATTAGTAAAGAAAGAAACTTTCACTTTACTAACTTTTAATTTCATTTTCCAAGTCTATAATCAATATTACATATACACATACATAAGAAAACTACCACTATAATTTGCATCCACTCTAAACTTGATTTTTCCTTCGTTAAATGGGACTCTATGGCTTAATATGACCTAGGTGGTTCGATTTGGAGGAGATTGTAGGTTTGGGATTGCTTTTAGGAAGAGGGGACGTAGAAGTGGAAGAGAGAGGCTTTAGACAAGGTTTAAGAGTTCTTAATTGTGATAAGAGCTAATATTTTAAACTTTGGAACACATGGAAGTGTTCAATTAGCCAAGGAAGAAGAAAAAGCTTATTAAAATAATAAAAATAAGAATGAAAAAGAATTAGGAAAATTCTTTATACAAATTGCAAAAATCAAATTACCAAAAACCCATTTGTACCCTGCCCTTCACTTAAACCTTGCCACCTCACCTTGTCTCCCATGCCCTTGTACATCATGCAATACATGTCCCGCCTACCTCATGCAATACATGCCCTATCCTTTGAGCAAACATGACACTACTTGTAGTTAGGTGAGACATATTATAACACTTTTTATTCCATTTATATTTTGTTTTAAATTTTCCCAAAAAGTCACATCATCTCTCATTATATTCTTTTAAGTTAACATTTGCATATATACTTATTAAAATCCTAACTTATTAACAAATGAAAGTGAGTATTTAATTCAAATGCCCATAATTTTTTTTGACAACATCTAGACATAAAAATGTCGAAAATTCGAGAAACGATTTCCGATCAAATTTTTCATTTTTCTTTGAACTAATTACTTTTGTACACAAATTTTAAAAACCATTTCACCATAAATAGCTATCATTCAAAGAGTTTTATTTTAAGTTATACAACCCACTAGTTAATTATTGAAAATACATTTAAACATCCATATTTTAAAGTGATTAAATATCAGGTCGTTACGTCTAAACTCTTATACCACATGTAACAACACCCTCCACTCTAGTACCTAAGATCCACACGATATTCCGTCTACCAGTATAATGTGCTAATAATTAAGCACCCAAATGCAAGATCCTTTGGGGAAAAGTAAAATAATGAAATTTAGAATAAGAAGACCATGCTAACATTGTATCGATGAAATACAATATAACATAGTCTAAAACATACAGTACATGTGGCCACTCCTAAGAATAAATTTCTCAGAATTTATGCATCAAATACATAAGCATTAACCTCGGCTTTGTAGAGTTATAACAACCTTCCCTTACAATGAAAATACATGCATGTCGACTAATGCAACGGAAGTAATAAATATTTTATGGATCCAAAGACTTCTGGTCATCAACAGTCAACTTCAGAATATCAAGCTCAATCCTGTACTCCGAGTAGTCACATTATAGGAAAAGTTAGCTTTTATCACATCGATGTATAACACTGTATTCCATATATAGTGTTATTGGTTATTGATTTTTTAATTCTTTTTATTCAAAGTGGGATCGACGGTTACATAATGTTATTTGATAGAGGCGGCTCCCCTCAATTTTTATTGCTTCCGCTTTCCCAATAACTTACTAGTACGAGGTCCGTGCTTCGCATACTAGCTTTTGGTGGTAAAACATTATTGTCAATTGTTGATTTTGCAGTACCATCTTCCCATGTTTCAATTGGAAGGATTCATTTGACTGACTCAACATTAAGAAATGATTGTACACATTGAAGTGATAATTCAGTTTGTTATTAAATCATAGTTGATAACATGATCTAGTTAAAATTAAGTGTAAGGAGATTTAGTTAGCTAGAATAAACTTGAGTTAACTGTAAATGGCACAAGTGGAAAGCTAATGTCAAAATCACATAAGTTGAAAGATGGACAACGTACATTAAAATAATGTCCCTTTGCACCAATTGTAAAGGAGATATAGTTTGCTTCTAATTACCAAGCTTTCTTCCACACTCAAAGAGTATTATTAGGTACTGCTTTACTAAAATTTGTACAAATAATGCGATTTTTGATTTTTTGTTAAGTAATTGCAAATATAAGGAGAAATAACTACAAAGGACCATCTACTAATTACCGTAGCAAGATATAAATAAAAATTATTAATAGGAAATAATGGTAGATTACTTGTCTACCAAATGAATGTTGCATAAGAAATGGAACGGATATAGTACCTATGTATTGGAAAAAGCACCCAAACTTTCAATCTGCTTTAAAACGTGAAAACCCTTTTACGTTAAATAAACTGGGCAAAAGGCTTCTTTTTACATGCAGTTTATGGAATATAGTTCCTTAAACTAAACAAAAGTCATAACAATGCAAACACCTGCCATTTGAGCTAAGTCACCTTGGTCTATGGCTATAATTTGTTATACATTTTGCTACATGGTTCTTGCGGGATGATTTTCATTATAGAAACAACCATTATTCATTTGTATGTCCTAAATATGTGTTAACTTCTGAATGTATGTTCCAATATTGAATGCATCTAAGAATGACTCTTTCCAACTTATAGCACCTCAAACTTACATCTCATTAGAAGTAAAGAAGGCATCAATCTTTCTATCATTTCTCTATCATGACATGATTTCTCAAAAGTAGTAATTTTGTAAATGTATCCCCATGTTTGACTCGTCCTCTATTTAGGTAGTGGAATATAGTAAGAATTCATAAAGAAACTTTAGAGGTACATGTTCATTATAAAATCATAATATTTTGCATTTTAGAGATTATGAGGGTGTTAATGTAAATATATATATAGATATATATATATATATATATATTCAAGATTCAAATATTTATATTTATTAAATTACAGTTTTACTAATTTTGGTGTCAAGCTTTGATGGTGTAAATAAACTTTCCAAATTTCTCTTAATTACTAAATATAAATAATTATTTTGTTGAAATTAAGGTACTATTTATCAAAAAGGTCTATGGGATGAAAAATTATTATGCAGAGGATATTGTGGTAACCATGTTTGGAAATTCCGTATACATGATAAATTTTGCAGGCTTAAGATGTGGATAGGACAAATCATCACTAATATAATATGTGTATGTGTCTCAACATAAAGAACCAACTAATTGGACACAAAATAAAACACAAATGGTGAAATAAAAGATTCGAACTATTTGGATCCTTTTGTCTTTGTATACGAGGTGGAACTCAAAGAGCAATCTAATAGTGCAGATCCATTGTGCCATCAATTGTGTTATTAAATTGTGCCCAAATAAAATTTCCCTACGTATACAAAAACACACACATGAGTGTGTATTCGGCTCACTCCACTTTTATTCATTCTTTACTCGGTTAGAGGATGTAATGCCATTTTTATTCACCTTTCAATTAGGTAAACATTTTACAAAATCATTTAATGGTTTGCCCTTGATATTTCATTTTAAGCTTTCTCTAAAATATATAAATCCTTGTGGCATGTAACATGGTTATTAAGTATTATAACTAATACCAAATTTACTACCTTTATAGAAGGCAATGCAAATCAAGCAACATTTAAACTTTAGAGCGTTTAGTACAAATGTTGACTAATTTTCCTTATATTAAATATTAAAAACTGTGGGAAGGATGACAGATGCGGAAAACATATTAAAAATAGTTAAAATAGAGAAGTGAACATATGTTTCGCATGTTAAATGCAGACTTAATAAATATATGTTCACTTATCTATTAATTCATGTTCATGTTTATAAAATTATGAAAATTCAAATCTAAATTGTTTTATTATCTATATATAATAGGAATACTTGGTTCTGGAGCTTTTGAAATGTCTAAATTATACTTAATTTCTAGCTCATTTGAGGTCATTTTTTTAATTATTCTTTCCCACATTCTTACTGTAACGACCCACCATTTAAACAAGGACATTTGCTTAAATAATAGGTAGTTATTTAGGGTAAAATAGGCAGGACACAGACACAGAAATATTACAACTCAGAGTCTCACAGCGAAAAATAATTAAGTACATAAATAAGTTATGAAAACTCCAAATAAGTTACATTATTCTCACTCTAAATACTGGAAAGAAATAACTAGAATAAAATGATTCTAACTGACATAACGAACTAAACAGATGAGATTACTAAAATAGAACAGAATCTCCAGAAATGCCTTCGTCTTCACAACAAGCTCTCCAAACTAGAAATACTCAGGCTGACCCGAGCATAATGGAAAAATACAATACTCGAGTCAGAACTAATATTCTCATGAAAGTCAATAAATCAATGCAAAGTAACTTAGGAGATGTTATGGTTTCCTACCTCCTAAGGATCCGTTAAACTATAATGTACGCCACAAAAGATAATGTCTATTAGTAAAATAAATATCAAAATAGCACTAAGGCTTTACATTGATCTACCTCAACACATTCTACAGTTTAAACCAAAATCGCAATGGGTTTGTATAGGGGTAAATATGATAAAGCACGTGAGGCAATATCCAAGGTAAGAATCTACCAATTTATTTTTTCTAGCTGGTCGTAACCCATCCGCGGCCGACCACGACTATCAATCCAAACAGAAGGGTGCACCCACGAGTTTAAATCATGACAATAAAATTCAAAAGATCAATATTGCTAGAGGTAGCTAACCTCATTGGCCAGACATAGGCTCATGTTTTAGTCATTCTAATTATGACACGAATGTCAAAGCTATCCATCATCGTTCTCTTACTTCATTCCTGTAAACGTCGCCAATTCAACCACTACATTCTGGGTATCATCCACCGCATACACGTTTATCATAGTGGTTCCGGGATCGACAGAGACTATACCAATATCCGGCCTCGGTCTCTTTGACAACCCAACGTATGTTTTACGCACCATCTGGTCAGTTATGTTTTAGAAACGATTCGTATTAATAACAATGGAATGTTTTTCCAAATTGCTCAAATACACATTTCCCGTTCCCAAATTCCATTATAAACATTTCGATTTCAAAAATCAACTTCCTTTGTAAACTTAAATTTTGAAGTCCATTTAAATCCATAAATTGGATCGCTTAAATCAAAAAATATTTAAGTTGGATTTTAAATTCCATTACAAATTAACCAATCAATCTTCCAATAAAACCCAAAAAAGTTTTTAAACAATTTAAATCTCCGTTTAAATTTTATCAAACTGATTTCTAATAAATTCCAAATTTATTAAACAATTTAAACTTCCCCTTTTTCAAAATAAAAAAATTTGGCTCCAAATAAATTTAGTTTACACAAATTTCAATATAAAAAACAAGTTATTGATTTAAGTTTAAATTTTACTCAAATTTTTACTTAAAATTTTTTACTTCAAATCTCAAAATTTTGCAATCTTGTTTTAATCAAATTTTTACGGAATTAAGTCCAAAAATCAAATTTATTTAAATAAAACATTTCAAACATTTATTTCAAATTTACCATCTACTAATAAAATCACTTATTTCACCTTAATTTTATTCAAGTAATAAATTCCAATTTAAAACAAAATTTAAGAATTTCAGATCATTTATATATATTTATATACATATGTGTGTGTGTGTGTATATATATATTTCCAAAACATACCATTTAAAAGATAATTTATTAGACCAACGGTGTTTCAATTTAATCTCTACCTAGGCCAAGTGGAATGATTAAATTTAAATCATGGATATATATCATGTCAACCTTTTCCGACATTATAATTTCAATATACAACCATATCCAAATATCTTCAGTAAACAGCATGCTAAAAATGTTGATATCAAATATCAATGTGGAAATTTCAACAAACAACATTAAAAAAATGTCAATAACACTGTGAATGCGACGTGTCCAATTTAACTTTTCTGTTCTTGTGTGCATATCCTGTCAAACATACATACATCTCATTCGAAAATTCATCCAACGACTATATATTAATCAAATTCAACCACAACATATAATTTCAGATTTATTAACTTGCATCATAATATTAGTTAAGCGTGAATGTAAAACATTCACCTCGAACTACGCTAATCCAATAAGATCATGAATGCAACACTACCGAACTTCGACGATGACGACTCGAGACATAATCCCCTATAAGGCTTACGATGCGGCACGGTCAGAACCAATAGCTCACACTCGTACGCTCGATATCAAAAATCCAGATAACAACTTCCCTTTTCGTATTTTTTTTTCTCACTGCATATGCATGCGTTTAGAAAAGAGAGGGTAGTCGAGCTCGGGACAGGGTAAGCTTGGTTCAGTTGGCTGCAGTAGGCGCCGAAGGCGATAGAAGGAGGTGGTGGCGAAGTCGACAAGCAAGGGAGGCGGCAACCCAAATTTTGTAGTTTTATTTTTAACAACGTTGGCGGTTAAAGGTGAGAAGGTGGAGCTTCTGTGTAGTGATGCACTGATAGGCGAAGCGGGTGGCGGTAAAGGCAAGGAGGAGATGGAAGGTGTAATGGTGAAGGGGAGGGAGAGCTCGGCTGTAGCTTTTCTTAGTTTTTTTTTCTTTTACACGGAGGGGTAGCAGCTATTAAGGGGCAGAGGTCGCCGGATGCTGGGAGTGTGAGGGTGATGTGGCGGCGGTGGTGGACTTGGAGTCGACGGTGCATAATGAGGCTTGGTGGAAGAGAGGAAAAAAAATATATGATGTAGGATAATGGGTTTTCATAATTTTGTGATCTCGGCAGTAATATAAAGGCATAATGTAAATGAGGGTGGCAGAAGAATTTTGTAGCCACATGGCCATTGTGTGAACAGGCAGAAGCTATTCCCATGGCTACCACTTCAAAATGCAATATGATGATCGATACAAAGTAGTATAGGTGTTCTTTTTTTTTAGCCGGATGTGTTAATTTTAAACAGGTTACAAAAAATTTTCCAAACAGTTTTTTTTCTTTTGAGAAAAAATCTTATGTTCAAAATTCAATACCCTATATAAATAGCAAAAATGTTAATATAGCCCAAAATACTGCACAAAACAAAACTAACAGTCTAAACACATAAAATAACCCACTATTGTGTCTAATGTGTCGATACGAATGCGTTAGCACACAGAAAACTGGTGATTTAACACTCGAGTAAAATTTCATTATTTACGCCATATCGGTTGTCGCCACCGTAAACCGATCGTATAAAACGATTTAAACTGAGCTAGCGAAGTCACAATTCTACGAAACGAATGTCGACGTTTATATTATAAAATTTACTACAATATTTCCATATAAAAATTTTCTAAACAGATTTTTTTCTTTTGAGAAAAAAACTTATGTTCAAAATTCAATAACACAATACCCTATATAAATAGCAAAAATGTTAACATTGCCAGAAATACTGTACAGAACCAAACCGGCGGTCCAAACACTTGAAATAACCCACCATTGTGTCTAGTGTGTCGATACGAATGCTTTAGCACACAAAAAATGGGCGATTTAACGCTCGAGTAAAATTTCATTATTTACGCCATATCGGTTGTCGCTACCGTAAATCGATCGTATAAAACGATTTAAAATGAGCAAGCAAAATCAGAATTCCGTGAAATGAATGTAGACGTTTATATTATAAAATTTACTGCAATATTTCTAAAATATTTAAATTTATGAAAACAAAAATTTTAGTATTTTATCAACGACCAATTTTTCGTTAAATTTCAAATCATTTAAAATTTCCATTTTATAATCAAATTCGCATTAGTCATTTTAGCCAATCATACGCATCGCAAATTTAAATTCAAATTATTTAAACTTCTTAATTTAAATAAAATTTTATTTAATCGAATATCTGACAGAACTGTAAATTTCGGAATCATTACATTTGCCCTTACTCAAAAATTTTCATCCTCGAAAAGATAAAACAAAATAATATAACATGAGTCAAAAGTTAGATTAAGTTTAAAAACATACTCGAATCAAATAATTCAGGATTGGAGGTACGGATACACTTCTCAGTTTCCCAAGCACAATCTCGATCATCATCACTCCATTGAATTTTGACTAGATTGACTGACTTACTCCTCAACTTCCTCATACTCTTATCCAAAGTACAAATGGGCTACCATTCAACAGTAAGATCAGGTTGAATTTCCAATTACTCAAGCTGCGTGGAATGGACTATCGCTCATGGATCATGGATATAGCTACAAAGGTAGGAGACGTGAAATACATCATGAACACCCGATAGTTTTTTAGTAAACTCTACTCTATAAGCTAGAGTATCAATCCTTTCGGATATACGAAAAGGATCAATAAACCTTGGTGCCAAATTCCCATTCTTCCCAAACCGAATTACATTTCTCAATGGTGAAATTTTGAGATATACAAGATCTCCAACTGCGAATTCCAACTCCATTCGTATTCTATCAACATATTTCTTCTGCCTATCTTGCGTAGTTTGCATCTTTCGCTTAATCCCCTCAAACTTCTCAGAAGCTTCAAAAATATTCTCAGGCCTCAGAACGAGTCTGTCACAAGTTTCAACCAACATGATGGAGATTTACATGGACGTCTGTAAAGAGCTTCAAACGGTGCCATGTCGATACTGGCCTGAGTTAAAGATTCGAATTATGGAAGATTATATATATATATATGTATGTATGTATGTATGTATGTATGTATGTATGTATGTATGTATGTATGTATGTATGTATGTATGTATGTATGTATGTATGTATGTATGTATGTATATAATTCAAATTTATTTAAGAAGTTTTACCTACTAGCTATTATTGTAGGTGAATTTGACAAGATGGAGATGGTCTTCCCAAGAACCATCGAAATCCAGAATACAAGCACGAAGAAGGTCTTCCAAAATTTGATCGATTCATTCGGTTTGGCCATCCGTCTATGGGTGATAGGTCGTACTAAGATTCAATTGTGTACCCAACGAATCCTGAAGTGCTCTCCATAGTTACTCGTGAAATTAGGGTCATGATCGAAAACCATACTAGAAGGAATTCCGTGAAGTCAGACAACCTCCTTCAAATGGTTCTTAGCTAAACTCAAGGCAGTTTGAGTCGATTTCACTGGAATAAAATGAGCAGTCTACGTCAAATGGTCAATAATCACCCAAATGCTCTCATTACCCCTTCTCATCCTTGGTAAACTATCCACAAAATCCATAGAAATCTGATCCTACTTCCATTATGGAATCTCAAGTGGCTATAACAAGCCTGCCAATTTCTGATGATCAACCTTAATCTACTGACAAGTACAACATCGACTTACATACATCGAAATGTCCCTCTTCATTCCTTCCTACCAATAAAGTCTTTTCACATTCTGAAACATATTTGTCACTTCGGGATAAATATAAAATTTGGATTTGTGATTCTCCCTAAGCACTTCATCCCTTAGTCCATCTACATTTGGAACACAAACCCAACCGTTTATTCTAAGAATACCATCCTCATCAACTACTGCATCATACACTACTACAAAACAGGCCATTTGCATCGGTTATTTACCCCCCTTTTGCATCAGTTCAGCAACCGATGCATCTGCAACCGATGCAACAGGCTTAACACTTTTGCATCAGTTCTGAAACCGATGCAAAAAGGTCCTTTTTGCATCGGTTGCTACTAACAACTGATGCAAAATATCATGGTTGGTTGCTTAGACACAGCCCCTTGTTGCATCGGTTGTAATGAAAACCGATGCAACAAAGGAACTTGTTGCATAGGTTGTTGTTGAAAACCGATGCAAACTAATCCCTCTATTGCATCAGTTATTTATAACAACCGTTGCAAACTAATCCCTCTATTGCATCAGCTATTTATACCTGATGCAAAAAAGCCATTCTCAGAAACCATTATTACAGTACTCAAATAGACTATATATATATATATATATATATATATATATATATATTATTGATTATAACAAACAATTATTGCATGCAATATTACAATCATTCAAAATTAAATTTGACGGCAAATACAAACTGAATAACATAATACCAAAATAAACATATATCATCAATTATAGTGTTAATAATCTATACAAAATAATGGTTCATACATTCATTTTAGTAGCATAATTCAGATCTTTAGTACAACAGCTGCCACTTCTACAACTCCTACTACACTGCACCATTTTGACCACTATCCTCTGCCAATATTCAATCACAATTGCTCTTACCATATCCACCTACTGCTGCACTGTCCTGTACCTCATGACACACTGTCAAGCTTCTCCACAAACCAAAATTCACCACTTCTATTACCAATCAGACCATCAACTCAACTGCAGCAGTTCATCAACCAATACAGTAGTTCATCACAATCACAATACCACTGCTACTTCAGTTCAACTTCAAAACCACAACATCCACAGCAGCATCCTCCACCGCCAGAACCACCATCTTCAATTCACAGCAGAACTATCTCCAATAAAACATCACCACAACCACAATTTCATCCCCCATCTGCTGCTACAACAGTTCTGTCAACTCCATCCAGTCATCGGCCATCAGACTGCTAAACTTCCTCAACTTAAAGGGGCACACCTTTCAGATATAATAACAATTGGCATCTATCAAGTGGCTATTTAGATCAAGTAGTTACAATTTTATCAGAATTCACATGGGGTTCACCGATTCAGAAATTTATGATAAAGCTCATAAGAATAAAACAAAACTTAAAACTGTGGAATAAAACTAGACACAAAGACAGAGAAAACTTGGTAGACTTCGAAACAAATTTCAATCAGAAGTTAGTTGATGCAGATAATGACCCATAAAATCCTCTACTTTATGAGGCAATGATGAATGCAGGATGTATACTGAAGCAAAAAATGTTTGAAAAATATATAGAGGTCAAGCAGAAATATGTAGAGGCAATGATGAATGCAGTCAGTTTTGTCCTGTAGAATGATTATTTTCATTGCTAGTGTTGTAATAAAAATAAAAAAAACTTACTTCAAGTTGTTCTTGTAGCTTCTTTTGCACCTCTATTTGATATTTCAAAGTCTCTGATGGTGGCAATTCACTATAAAGTAATAGATAAGGGTATGTATTTTCACTCTCATGGTAAATACTAAATATTTTGATCATATAATCCATTTATAAAGAAATCTACCCAGCACAGTTAACTTGGGAAACACTTGCGGTAATGGCAGATGTATATCCACTGGAACTCCCTGTATTTTAACAATCAAACGCATTGGTACAAGAGTTATAGGAATCTGTACTTGTGATGCAGATTTCTTATTTACATTATAGTCTTTTGATAATTTATAAATTGCACGTACCACTGGTACGTATTTCTCTTCTATTAGAAAACTGTGATAATAACTAGTTACCTTTTCTACTAGGTTCAGGTCCTGTATCTTTAGGTGATTGCTTTCCAAGTCTTATTTCAACAGTTATAAGGTTACAAATACCTAATATTTGAAATAAACGACATGTTAAATTTTACATTATTGCATCATTAAATAAACAATTGCACTGTCGTTCAATTAGTGCAATTAGCTATGAAATGACCAAAATTGCATGGGGTATATTTGTAACGCGCTTGTAAAAGTATTTTAAATTTCTCCAAAGTGATATACCAGAACATATTTTTTAGGATGGTTTAAAATTAATGTAACATTAAAGTACTTTTACCAAAAAACTAACTTATATGTAAAGTATATTTAAAGAAAGCAAATGTGGAAAATACTTACAAGCATATTTCATGGTGTACTGAAACACACTCCACTTTGCAGAAGCAACTTAAAGTTGGAATTCCATACTCACTTAACACTATCATCATTTGTGTGGCAACACCTACAACTGCGAATGTTTCCAACTCCTTGACAGTCTCCGCTACTTTTACCTCTCCACATTCTATCCCTTTTGCTATTTCAGCTTGATTAGATGGCTTACTTCCTACCTACTTACTTTTGGTTCATGCTTATTTATTTTTTCATACTCCATAGATCACCGATTATTTTATGTTCATTGGTTTAATTGTGATTATTGATTCTGGTTCATTTGATTATAATTATAGATCTTTCTTGTTTGAATTATTCATTTGTCTGGTAGAATAAATGATGTCCAATTCCAACAAACTATTCCAGGGAACGTCAACTCTGTTTCGGATATGACTTATCATCAAATATTTATCAAACATCTTGACACATTAGATTTTGAATGTCATGGGATCAGATTTAAAACATATAGCTAAAAGATTTAAGTACACAGTTGATCAGAACTAACTAGTTGACAAATTCAGCCGTTTATAAATAATGAGTTTAGAACAAAATATCAGAAAAGAAGAAATATTTCCAAGTTCACCACCATTTGGTAGTTTAAAGTTTAAACCCCAAATTAAGATCTGAATCCAGATTAAGAAGCTTCAACAAATGATAACTACGTACTGAGTGGCTGCTAACTCATATAATCACTTTGTTTTTGGATGTCTTTTGTGTACAGATGTCGCCCACGTTGCATAAAAATAAGACTTGAATATATAAAAAATGTAATAATGTCAATGTGAACCCAAGTGGAAGTTAAGTGCCACCCACTTGTGTTGTGTTGTTGCATTGTGCAAGGTTAATTTATTTTAGGTGTCGGACAACTCTAGTCCATAAAGTGTACAGTAGGCTATCTTTGCTTCATATATCTAGTTAGATCATCGACGTTCGATAGTTCCTACTTAGAAATACAACATTCCAGCAACAGTAATTTTTCCAGTAGAAAAAATAGTCCGAAAAATAATTAGCACGGTATGAAATAAAATTTGCTGCTGAAAGATTTATCTTTAGGTGATAATAACTTAACCCATTCCATTGCTCCCAAAGAAAGCAATCAAGGTTTCCTAAATTTTAGACCCCGTAGATTTGGAGCCTCTTTTACATAATAAACAGTTTGAATGGTAGAAATACGTAGGAAGCTTAATGCAGGGACTATGGGCTGTAAACCATAGAAAATAAAAGCATTGTGTAAGATACAATCCTTACTTGATTTGAATATGGAGGGGCTCTTTGGAATCATCTTTAAGATTCATAACATCTACCACAAGTGCAAGTCCAATAGCGATACACTTAACCAAGATTGATTTTTTTCCACCATTATCAGATTTCACGTACACAAATGCATACCCCTCTTCAGAGCTATTCCAACCATCAATTCCAATCTCTTATCCATCTAAATATTAATATAAGAATAAAGGTTATATTAAAAAGTCACCTTCAAAAATGATGGATAAGCAAATTCATAGCAGAAGATGTACTAACTATAAGTTGCTCATAAATCAAATATGTTAAAAAGGTTATGGTTATACACATATGTTAAAAAGGTTTATAATATTCCAAAAGTGACATGTTACTTGCATGATTAAGGTATTACAAAATCAACATGGATTCATTGAACTACATTTAGTAGCTAGCTTCAGACCACTACACTCACCTCAACAATCAAAACAACTTTCAATACTTCATCAGTCTGCCTACTACAACACTGAACAACTGCCACACCTCTGTGCATATCACTGAACCCTACTTCTTCCTTCACCACAACAGTGCTTCTACTTCGTATACATAACCATCAACAGTTCACACTTCTACTTTCACCTCTGTGCACCACAGTGCATTTCATACAACAGTGCATATGACCCCACTACTACAACCACTACTGTCAATTCACCTCTGCCTTCAATCACAACTTCTTCCATACATCCAACCACTGATGTCAGTTCGTCAATCACTGCTACATCATACACAGTGCCTATACAACTCACTATACATCAATCACCGCTACATCATACACAGTGCAAAAACTGTGCACTTCATCTCCTTTGTTACACTATACCACCCATTGCCTTACTTGCCTGCATACATCTAATTACCCCTATCACACTTGCCTGCCTATTATCCCACAGTCATTCCAACCCAAACTTCTTCAATTCACTACACATACCATATACCTGACCACCAATACAAACATCATACTTAACCATGTGTTGTTTCTCTGTAAATAAAGAATCTATTGAGTAATAATAAAAATATTTCGGTTAACTCTTTTACCATTAAAAAATAATGATTCATAAAAACATCCGACCTGCTGGATTCCAAATAGTGGAATAGGTGACTAAGAAAGATCAACTTCGCAAGTAATGAAACTTATATCAGCAAATTAAGCTATACAAGTGATGATTTGTGTTGTACAACACATGGACATGCAGATTCGTGTACCTCTATATCAAGAGAAAATAGAGAAAAATGAATCAAGGCAACAAATTTCAAACATTCACCTAAACCCTTTTTATATTTCAGTTTTGAGCCTTCTTAAAGTATAATGAGAATGGTGTTTGTTATAAGTTATTACACAAATTCTTATTGCTCTGATTTTGAATATGAAATTAAGTATACATCTGGCATCCATTCAACTTCTCAAGGCAAAGAAAATTCTGTCTCATGCATATATTCCCCAATTGATATATCAATGCAGGAGAAATTGAATGAAACGGTTAAAGTATAAAAAATAAAAATAAAGAAAAAATTGTCTCTCCTTGAAAAAATTATCATCTTGTCTGTATTTGGAGTTAACTTCATACAAACAAATTCCAAAATATGCAAAGTGCCGATGGAAAAAGCAAGAGTCATGTCAAACTGCTTGACACAGTGTTCGGCAAGTAGTTTGAAAGGGATAATATAGCTGATGGGCTGTCACTTATGACCCAATCTTTTGCATCACAATTTGACCTTGAAGCTACAGCAACATCTAGAATATATATTCTTTTGAGATTAAAGACATATAAGTGATCTAAAACAAGAGAAGGACACCGTGACATAATTTGATATAAAGTGAACATAATCACCATAAAAAAACCGCGTTCAACCATATACAGCATGTAGAATCTAAAGAATGCATAAAGAGAAGCTTGCAAGTAAAGCTTGTAAACAATTGGGATGTTAATCATTTATACCAGTTTCAAAAGTTTTCCAAACTTAGCCCTCGCAGGTTGAGAAGCTCCACCAACAGCATTTCATCGAGGACTCCGCGATAAACTCTCTGTAAAACCCTATAACATAACATCCCATAAGAGACTGTAATAGGCTTAAAAAAATTGAAGAATTATATTAAAAAGATCGATAATACTCTTTGAGTTAGAACCAACCTACTAAAGTTACACCATTCCTTTTAAGCACGAAAGACTACAAATTGTTAAAGACCCTATCTTCAACTATTTCGCCTCCATTAGCAACTGTCCGTGTTAGCCCTTAAGATAATTTGAATTTCTGTGACATGCCACGTCACCCAAGCCAAGCAGAGAAGGCGTCGATGATCATCAGGCTACCTGTTCGTCGCTGCAGTTTTATCGCCTCCACCAACAACGATTTCCAAATCGCGAGTTCCTAATTCACTGAGACCAACTACACGTGACCAACCCACCAGCGACTGAAATCCCCAAATCAAATTCAACGCATCGAATCTCCTAGAATCCGCAACTGAATTTGAGAATTGCTTGCGAGAGCCGATTTTGATTTGGCTTTGAGATTTGCTTTTAGGAGATTCGATTGAAAACTTTATATTCGTTTTCAAATTGAAATAATATATATAATGGTTATAAATTATAGGAAATAATGTTGTAAAAGGAAGTATGCATATCGATAAATTATAGGAAATAATGTTTTCTTCTTAATGGGTTACGGGGGAAGGGGAGGGATAAATGAAATCTAAGCGGGAAATGAAAAGTTAATGGGAGGGAAAATGAAAGTTGGGGTAGCAAACCAATGGAAAATGAATGCAAACTAATGTAGTTGCATCGGTTGAATTTAAAACCGATGCAACTAAAACTATTTGCACGTACCAATTGCATCGGTTGTTGGTGACAACTGATGCAAATTTGATTTTTTATTAACTATTGCTTTTCACGTACCAATTGCATCGGTTATTAAGATGGAAATGATGCAAATAGTTCTATTTGCATCAGTTTTTACTTCAACTGATGCAAATGAGGCGAAGCAATATGCACTTTTTGTACTAGTGATACCATCACCTTGACTCGGTCTCTCTCCTCAAAACTTCCTCTTGAATAGTTCTTAAACTTGGGTCTTCACTTTGCTTAGCAACTATACGATCTATAAGAGAGGATGCAGCAACACATTGACAAAGCATAGCCCTTTTTCTACTCAAGGCATCGGCCACTACATTTTCTTTACACGGGGTATAATTGATGTCAAGATCACATGCAGCCAAAAGTTCTAGCCATCTCGCTTGCCTTAGATTCAAATCCTTCTGAGAAAAAATATATTTCAAGGGTTTGTGATCTGTAAAAAGCTCGAATTTGGTACCCAAGAGATGATGCATCCATTACTTCAAAACAAAAACCACGGCCAACAACTCCAAATCATGTGTTGCGTACTTAACTTCATGAGGTCACAAATGCCTACTAGCATACGCAATCACTTTGCCGTGCTACATTAAAACAGCACAAATCCTACTCCTATAAGCATCAGCATAAACTGTAAGGCCTTCATTGCCATTTGGAACAGTAAGAGCAGGAGAGGAGATCAACTTACATTTCAGTTCATCGAATGCCTTCTGGCACTTTTCGTCGCAATTGAAATTGACGATCTTTCTAGTGAAAGCTGTAAGAGGAGAAGCAAATGCTAGAGAAATGCTTAGTGATTCTCCTATAATAACCAGCAAGGCCTAAGAAACGCCTAACATCCATGGGTGCCTTAGGAATTTCCCAATCCTGAAATTAAATATAAGGCACAAATCAAATTTTATGAGAATTTCAATAATCCAATCGAAAGTAAAGACAAGTTCTTACATTTGTTACGGCGATCTTAGAGGTATCCACCGAAACACCATTTTTAAAAACCATATGGCCAAGAAATTGAACTTCCTCTTGCCAGAAATGGAACTTGGAAAATTTTGCCTTCGACTGATGGCTTCTCAAAGTTTCGAGCACAAACTGCAAATGCTGCTCATGTTCTTCTTTGGTTTTAGAGAAAACCATAATATAATCGATAAAACCAGGCACGAATTTGTTAAGAACATCCCTGAATACTCTATTCATGAGATCTACAAAGTAAGCTGGGGCATTCGTTAACCTGAAAGTCATAACAAGCCATTCATAAAATCCATCTTCAGTGCGAAAAGCAGTCTTATGAATACTATCATCGAAAATCCTTAACCGATGGAAACCTGAAGCGAGGTCAAGCTGAGAAAACACTTGTGCTCTATAAAGATGATCGAGCATATCAATAATACGAGGCATAGGATATCGGTTCTTATGTATGAGCTTATTCAACTCTCTGTAGTCCATACACATTCTGAATGAACCGTAAGACTTAGTGATAAAAACTATGGCTGCACCCCATTCATAAAAACTTTTCCTAATCAAGCCTCTAGCCAATAGATCATCAACTTGATTTTTCAACTCCAGTCCTTCCTTTGGCGGCATCCTTTAAGGGGGAAGTATGATAGGTCTGGCTCCGGGAATAAGACCAATTCGAAATTCGATTTCTCGATGAGGTGGTAAACAATTAACCTCACCAAAGACATCATGAAAAAGTTAAACAACAGAAATAGTGTTTAGATCACTAGAATGCGAATCAAGGGAGAAAACAAAACTCTGGAAAAGATCACAAGGCATTTTGCATTGGATAACCAACTGCGAACCTTTATCGTCAACCAAGGAAATGGTCCGATCACTATTAAAAATAACAGCTTTGAACTTGGATAACCAATCCTTGCCTAACAATAAATCAAATCCACTAAAGCCTAAAATATAAAAGTCCTTTGTGAAACGGTGTTCGTCTTTTAAAAGACGAACTCCCTTACAAATCATTCCAAAGTTTGCGAGGCCACCAATGGGATTAGAGACACACAAAGATTTAGAAGCAGGTTCGAGTTTTAAATCATGCTCAAATTTCTCACATAAATTAACAGATATAAAACTATGAGATGCTCCAGTACCGAATAAAAGACGGACAGGTGTAACATGAAAAGAACGTGTACCTTGAAGTAAGGGATCGGTCTCCTCAACAGGAGGGGTGGAAACAGTGACTACAAAGATGCCAGATGGTTGGCCCTTCTTCTGAGTGAGGCAGTCCTTCTAGAAATGGCCTGGCTGTATACAGATATTGCATAATTCACGCTTAGTCATTAAGACTGGACGGACGACCGCTAAGGATGCTGGCGGACAATCTCTGGCATAATGTCCCCTTTTATTGCATCTGAAGAAAGTGATGTCTGACAAGTCCTTAGTCTTCTTCTGAGGCAACCCAACTCCTTGACGGCTTTGCCACTTCTTCTTCTGGCTACTAAATTTTAACTTTCTCCTGCCAAGGTTACTAGAGATAGACTAAGCTGGGGTGTCTGAAACTTCTGAAATCCTATTTAGCATCAGATTCTAAAAACAGATCGCCAAATCATGGATATCATAAAATGGCCTATGGATATGACCAGACAGCTACTCTCTATACTCCCTACGCACGCCAATAATGAATTTCTCATTCTTCTTAAGGGGATTCTCAATCAGATGAGGACCAAACTTCGATAGCTCATTGAATTTCCTTTCATACTCTATGACCGTCATCTCGTCGTGCTTAAGCTCCATAAACTGATTATACAAATCTGTCCTTCCAGCTTGTAGCATCCACTGGGTAATAAAAGCTTCCTTGATATTTGGAGAATACAAGGCTAAGCTAACTTCCATGAGATAATCATAAGAATATAAAATTATCATTTAGATAAATCACACCTAAACTGGGCCCAAGTAATACCTTCCTCCAGGGTATGGGCTGTAAAAGCATCCCACCAATCAAGAGCAGCTTCCTAAAGCTGCCAAGCTGCTAATTGACGCCTTTGAGCGTCAGTGATGCCATATCCAATAAAAATCCTTTCGGCATTCTTAAGCCATTGCCGTGCTCCAACAATGCCCTCAGCACCTGTGAACCTCTTTCCTCCGAGCTAAGTATACTCTTTACTAAGAGTGGTAAATCTCACTTCTGGGACAACAACTGGTGCAACGGCTATATTGGGAACATTTCCCCTACCTCTGCCTCAAGTACTACTGTAACAGCCCATAATTTTGTAAATATTTTTAGTTAAACTTTTATTTTTAAAACTTTAATTTTTTAAATAATTTAAGATTGAATTTCTGGAATTTTACAATGTAACTTTGGAATTTGTTTGTAATTCATTTTCCAAATAAAATAAAATAAACATTCTCTGAAAATTTTATTTTTTGGTCAACTCTGGTCAAATTATGAGTTTCGGTTTAAAATTTTAAATTTTAATTTTTAAATTTTAATCCTTTTCCTCTGAAGCAGAATATATTTATGATATAATTTCTGCTTTTCGTTTCGTTAAATTCTGATTTATACTTTTAAAAGTGGATAAAATACAGCATTTTACATGCAATAAATTTCTGTATTTTTATTTTTTTTATTTTTCCTATCCATCTCTTTGTTTTATTTTTCTATAGTTTTATTGTATTTATTTGTTTATACTATTTTATAAATGGAAGGAGAAAATCAAGGGGGCACAAGTTACATTGTTCAAATTCTTACCTTTTTATTTCCTAACCTCTTTATAAACTTTCTTGCCGTTTCCTCCTCATTCCTAGCCATGAATTTCTCTACTCATAGTCGTGCATATCCAGTTGAAATTCATATACAAAATTTATTTCCTATCTCTAATTTTCATTTGCATTTAAGAATAAAACATATATACGTTTCTTTCTCCTTAACTTATGCCTTTTTTCGTTTCCTAGCATTCACTCTTTTACTTGCCATCCAAACCATCTTTTAGCCGTGTATTTCCTTTGCCATTCACGTACAAGAATATTTCATTTTCATCTCAATATCCTCATTTTTCATTTGCATTTGAGAATAAAATATATACAAGATTCTTTTCCTTTAACACAAAGGGTGACTTTTCTTTTTCTTACCATTCAAGACTCCACTCCTTAGCCATTTGTTCTTTTTCCTTCTATAGCCATGATTTTTCCCCTCATCAATCATGCACAAAAAGTTCCTCAAACTCTTCTTTTAATTGCATGCAAACAAGGGAAAATATTAATTAAATACATCAAGTTATTTGTTTATAGTATTGCCTTTTATTTTCCAAACCATTCAAACTCTTGTCTTTTATTGCCTAGCCTCTTTATTACTTACCTTAGCCGTTCCTTTTTTTCTTTTGTAAACCCCAACCGCCTCTTTTTTTTATTTCACGTGAATAACTTCTCATCTCCACATTTTCATTTGCGTGAGAAAAAAATAAATACTAGATCTATTCTCTGTCTTCCTTCTTCCTTTCTCTCTTCTTTTCTTTGTTCTCCTCATGTATTGCTCAGCCTCCAAGCTATAGCCGACCTCACCATCTCCACCACACCAGCATGCCGACCATCACCAGCCCCTTCATCACCACAAATCCTAGCCATGACCATTAATCAAGATCCATCACCAAAACAAAGTGCAAACCCTAGCCACACTCCATCTTTGTTCATCCACTTCCTCCTCTTCACCTCTTAGCCTCGGCCGGAACTTGAAACACCACCACTCCATTCTATACTTGACTCAAGCACACCCTAGCCGTGACCTAAGGTGACCAAGCCGAGCCATGAAGCCATAATGTCGAGCCTATATTGCTTGTAACCTTCCAAAGTTTTGACCTTTTGCCTTCCTATAGTTGTAACTTGCCACCACTTCATTTTTTAAGCCATGGTCGTGCCCTAAGACCTTCATAACTGTGCTATGTTGCCTCAAACATGATGAAGCAGAGCACAACATGATGGTCTAGCCCATTGAAGCTATGGCCAAGCCCTCTTGCTTGGTGATTGATCATCTTTCTTTGTTTTATCAAAAGGTTTTTTCACTTTTGAAAGTCTGTAGGATGGATCGTGTAGTATATATGCAAGTATATATGACTAATTGTATGATGCAACTAATATAAATTTAATCTAGTAAAATATAAACTAAGCACATCAGGATTTTATACTGGTTCGGACCTCCTGTCCTACGCCCAGTCCCGGAGCCCCCCTTCGGAATTCGACTATCAAACACCCTCACTTCGCCCGAAGGAATAGGCTTGGTTACAATAGCTTGTTCTTGTCAAGTATGTGTTCTATAACGCGGATATTGACTATTAAGTACAAATGCTTCCAATATATATCTAGAGAATATTAATTGAAGAGTTCTGAATATATGGAAGAGTGAAATACAAGTATATGATTGCTAGAAATCAAGAATATACCAGAGTATAAGAGTAAAGAGCGCAAGTAAGTAAGGTGAGATCTTATCTTGGATTCTTGATGCTATTTATAGTCGTAGAGAGATTCCTTGAGTAGTTGCATCCATTAACAAGTGTTCTATGGTCGCTTCTGATGGTGATGAAGAGTCGCAGCGAAGAGAAGCGAAGATGTCTTTTCAATTGCGGCAGTTGTAATTTGAATGTCAACAACCGAGTTTAGTTTCAGATGTCTGGAATATGTCTCAAACTTCTGGCTCTATATTTTTTATATATAGTAGTTTTTCGAACGTCTGAGTACATTAACCAGATGTCTGATTATGTCTGGTTTGTAATCCAAAGGATTTATTCAAATGTCTGGCTAGTGCACCCAGACGTCTGATCTTATGCATGTTTGCTTTTCTTCTATCTGTGGCATTGCTCTTTTGATTCTATCGACTTGTAGTCTCTTGATATGTTCTTTGAGCCTTGTTCTTGTCTCTCTAGTGGTGTTACTTTAGTAATTACTTGTAAATAGAAATATATATACATATTTGATCTCCATTGTATAGTTGTTGTCATAGAAACCATAGATTTGGTTTCCTAACAATCTCCCCATTTTTGATGATGACAACTATATAATGTACTTATATATAAATTATAAATCTCCCCTGTATATGTGCTTATTTGTAATGTTTTATAATTATACTAATATTTCTCCCCCTTTGGCACTATCAAAAAGAATTATAAAATTTTAGCCAATCGTCAAAGATAACACACAAAAGAAAATTTTCATTAATAATTCAAAATTAATTACATTCATCGATTTTAGCTAATGTACAAGATTTGAAATCCCAAAATCCTAAAATCTACTATTCCTTCAGAGAATCTTTTTCTTGATCATCCCCTGTTTTTCTTTTGGAGAAGTGCTAGGCTTTGTAGGAGATGTCAAAGCTTGTTTGAGAGGTTCGTCCTCAGAAAGTTTGGAATGTTTTGCGGGAGGAGAAGATATCGGGGTTGGCCAATCTTCAGAAGGCGGTATTGGACAATGAACCCGTTGGAGTACTTCTTTGAGAACCGATAGGACAGTTGAAAGTGATTCTTCACTGTTGCTAGGCGTGTAGCAAACGATGTTTCAAAGTTGTCAATACGTTTAGCCAAAAGTTTTTTATTTTGAGATAATATATGCTGATTTCGAAGGGTGAGGTCTCGAACGCTTTCATTTGGATTTGTATCCGTTCGATTCTCCATAATCTCATCCTGTCCTGGATAATCAAATGGTGCAGGAGGAGGTGGAGTTGCTTGTCGATGTTGTTCCTCCTCTTGAGATAGTTCATTGTGTGGTTGAGGTGGAGGCTCAACTTGTCTAGTTTGAAAATTGTGCGTCCAATCTTCGAAGGATATAATCGCTGAAGGAATCTTGGGTAAGTGCATAAGTGAGAAGAAGTTGGTGGAAGCATATTTTGGTGAGATTTCTTCAAAAGTCGATAGGTAGGAAGGGATATTGTATGCACGAAGAAGTCTCATAATATATGTAGGGTAGATAATTGATGGCCGCGATCGAGTCCAAAAATGTTTAGCTCATCAAAGATGAATTTGGCCCAATTTACCCTTGTTTCACTAAATAAAGCATATAAGGCTTTATGCTCTAACTCGATTACTTGCTTATGGCTTCCCATACGTGGAACGATGGTATTTATTATCGAGTAAGGAGTCGAGCTTTTGGACGTAGATATTTGGAGGCAAATTTTGGCATGTCATCCTCCCAAATTTGATGAGTTATACTATTCCTTGGCTTGAAGCGCATATCGAGAATGTTGTGTAAATCTTCGCCCGTGTCCGAACACCCTCGTGTTCTACCAATTATGCCAAGGGTAAGTCTAATCGTGCTGCCACACACGCTAGACCATAACCAATTTTCTTCATCTTCAGTGTTCCATACTGAAGTGCTATCCAAATTTGCATAGAAAAGAAATATTGCTAATTGATCAATTTGTATGTCATATGGAGTGAACGAAATTAGTGTTTCTAGTCCGGCATTCTCACACATTTCATCCAAATCATACATTGAAAATTTAAGTAGATTATATAATGGACCTGTGTGAAGCTTTTTCTTTTGTATATCATCATAACTCTTGATTGAATGTGGTGCTCTATTCATCCATCTTTCAATTTGATCATCCGAGCAAACTTGAGGATATGAAGATGATGTTGGCTGGTCTTGTTTTCGTTTGGATATCTTGGGATTTTTAGTTCTAAGAGGCATTGTGAATTGAGCACGCGGGAGATGATGTTTTTGGGAGAAAAATCGTTAACGGAGAAAACGCAGATGAAAAAATTTGAGATGAAGGTAAAAAAATGACGCTATACGGGTTAGTTTAAGGAGTCGATTGAATTTCAGATGTCTGGACGCTAAACTAGACGTCTGGTTTGACCTAAATTGAATGCAGTAGATAAGTTCAGACGTTTGGTTTATGTGTTAGACGTTTGATTTGATCGAATTTGTAAAATGAGGGTTTTGCTAGACGTCTGGGTTAAATATCAAACGTCAGAAATATGTTAAGTTTTTTAAAAACTTTATGGCAGAGACATAATTCAGACATATGGGTTGAATTTTAGACGTCTAAAATTGTGATTTTAATTTCGAAGAGGCAGAGCAAATTTTGAAACGTCTAGGGGGTATAACATACGTCTGACATATGCACAGTGGTAGAAATAAAGGTATCTTAGAGTGTCAGATGTCTGAAGTCCATATCCAAACGTCTGAAATAGGCAATTTTTCTAAAAATAGCCCAAATTTTAATGGTTTTTTTTATTTCTCGATTCCCTATTTTTAAAAATGATATAGTACTAGTTGTGTGAAACAGAATAACAAATAAACATAGACACACATATAATAAAATATAATCTATTTAGATGGCGATGGAGTTTTATGATCTTCAGACTTGTTATCCCTCCATATATTTCCACGTTCTTGGGTTCTCGGGGAGCCAGAAAATCGTCTTAGAGAAGAATCCAAACAGGTACGATAGGAAGAAGAGGGATCCAAGGAATTGCAAGGCTTTGGAAGTGGTTCACGGACATCTTTCTTCCGTGACGTACAAAACTTCATCGCTACTTGTTCCAAAAAGCTTAGCCGACGTGCTGTAACTTTTTGTTCAAAATATAGTTCTCGTTGAAGATCTATTTGTTGTTTTTGATAGTGATGAATTTCATCAATTTTCTCCTTTGTGTTAGGAGAGACAAATAGAGATCGTTTGGTCTTCTTGTTATTGGGAGTGAATCCCATGTGATATAAGGGCCACCTATACATTGGTTCCTGATTTGGTGTGGGTGTAGGAAGCCGTTGTGGTGTATTAGCCGAGCTAACCGTCGTTGGTGTCGAGATGGATATATGAGAATTTTCAAAAGACATGACTATATTTTATTTGTTGAAAAATATGAATTGTGGATATTTTTTCTTGTTGTATAACTGTTTGTGTAGAAGTTTTAAAAATTATTTATAGAAAATTTGTAAAAAACTAACTAACTACAAAAAAGGTGCAGAATTTAATTATAATTTATGGATAGAAAAATTAGTGACTAATCATAGCCTAAAAAATTGTTAATGAGTAGATCATGAAGAGAGGAAATCCCTAAATCACGTCAAAGTTTAATAAAAGTTTGTTCATTTAGTGGTTTTGTAAAGATGTCTGCTATTTGATTTTCGGTATTTATGTATTCTAATGAAATAGTTCCTTTTTCAACATTGTCTCGTAAAAAATGATGTCGTATATCTATATGCTTAGTTCTCGAGTGATTGATAGGGTTTTTTGATAAATTTATTGCACTCGTGTTATCACAATATATTGGATATCCATTGATAATTTTAACGAAATCCGTAAGTGTTCGTTGCATGTATATCACTTGTGCACATGCTAGAGCTGCTGAGATATATTCGGCTTCGCAAGTAGGTATGAAACACAACTTTGCTTTTTGCTAAACCATGAAATTAATGATTGTCCGATAAAGTGACATGTTCCACTAGTACTCTTACGATCTGTTCTACATCCACCGAAATCCGCATCGCTATATGAAACTAGTTCAAACGACGAACCTTTAGGGTAAAACAAACCATAATCTCCAGTACTAGATAGATAATGTAAAATACGCTTAACAGCTCTTAGATGAGATTCTTTTGGTTTTGCTTGAAATCGAGCACAAAGACATACACTCATCATAATATCGGGTCGACTAGCTGTCAAATAAAGTAAAGAACCAACCATGCTACGATATAATTTTTCATCAAAACTTTTCCGTTATCATCCTTTTCTAAGTGAACAGTGGTACTCATTGGTGTTGATTTGCTCGAAGTTTTATACATTTCAAAACGTCGTAATAGATCATTACAATATTTTTCTTGATGAATAAAAATTACATTTTCAAGTTGTTTTATTTGTAATCCTAAGAAGAAATTTAATTTTCCCATATGCGACATTTCAAATTCATTTTTCATAATATTTGAAAATTGATTACATAGATTTTCATTGGTTGAACTAAAAATAATATCGTCAACATAAATTTGTACAACTAAAATATAATTATTTTCTCTTTTAATAAATAAAGTTGTATCTATTTTGCCTATTTGAAAACCAGATGTAACTAAATGATTTTAAGACGTTTGTACCATGCTCAAGGAGCTTGTTTTAATCCATATAATGCTTTGTGTAATTTAAAAACGTGGTCGGGATATTTTTCATGAACAAATAATGGGGGTTGTTCCCATATACATTTTCGTTAATAAAACCATTTGAAAAGGCACTTTTGACATCCATTTGAAATAGTTTAAAATTGTGATGAGTTGCAAAGGCGAGTAATGCGCGAATGGTCTCTAATCTAGCTACTAGAGAAAAGATTCCATCATAATCGATACCTTCTTTTTGATTATAGCCTTGAGCAACTAAATGTGCTTTATCTCTAACAATATTTCCATTCTCGTCTGCTTTGTTTTTAAAAACCCATTTTGTTCCTATAACTGATTGATCTTCTGGTCTTGGTACTAATTCCCAAACATTATTACGTTCAAATTGATTTAATTCCTCTTGCATAGCTATTATCCAGAAGTTATCATTTGAAGCTTCTTTATAATTTTTGGTTCAAAATTTGACACAAATGCTATATGGCTTATTTTATTAAGCTGGTCTCTAGTTACTCTAGAATTGAGATCTCCAATGATATTATCTTTTGGATGATTCTTGAGAATTCTAGGGGATGATATCAAAGTGTTATTTTGCCCATTTGTTTCACTATTAATAGAATTTGTTGAATTCATTATTGGAATTATTTCTTCATCATCACTAGTATGATGGTTAAGAAAATTTCCATCGAATGAGACATGTAAACTTTCTTCAATAGTATTATTTCATTTATTAAAAATCCTATATGCTTTGCTACGATCCGAATATCTAACAAATATTAGTTCATCGGCCTTCGGGTCAAATTTTCCTAAATTATCTTTTGTATTTAATATAAAACATTTTGATCCGAAAGTTTTAAAGTATGATACTTTAGGTTTTCTTCCAAAAAATATTTCAAAACAAGTTTGTTTAGTCATAGGACGTATGGTTACTCGATTCGAACATAACAAGCTGTGGCAACAGCTTCTGCCCAAAAGTGTTTTGGTAAACCACTACTATTTAGTAGCGTTCATGCACATTCTTGTAGCGTACGATTTTTTCTTTCTACTACATCATTCTGTTGAGCCGTGCAAGGAAAGGAAAAATTATGACTTATTCCTTTCTTATTGCAAAAATTATTAAAAAGATCATTTTCGAATTCTCCTCCGTGATCGCTTTGAATACTTTTAATTTTCAAGTCCATTTGTGTTTTAATTCTTTTAGCAAATATTTTAAACATACCAAAAGTATCGCTTCTATGTTTTAAAAACAAAGTCCATGTATATCTCAAAAAATCATCAACTGTTACAAAAACATATTTGTTGTTATTTATAGATCATATTTGTGTTGGACCAAATAAATCGAAATGTAATAATTCTAGTGGGTGTTTTGTAGAAATATTATTTTTAGATGTAAAAGAGCTTTTTCTTAATTTTCCAATTTGACAATCGTCACATAAATTTTCTACTTTATAATTTATTTTAGGTAAACCTCTAACTAGCTCATATTTTGCCAATATTAATATATTTAAAATTGATATGACAAAATCGTTTATGCCATAACCATGGATCATCATGTTTGGCTGTTAAACATAAATTTGAATTTTTATTTATATTCATGTTTAATACATAAATATTTTTTATTCTACAACCTTGAAATACAAGTTGTTTGTTATTATCGACAATATTACATTTATCTTTTTCGAAATTTATTTGAAAGCCTTTATCACATAATTGGCTAATACTTAGTAGGTTGTGTTTTAAATTTTCTACTAATAAAACATTTGTATTAATAGGAAAGTTAGAAATACCAGAGTAGATTACTTCTCCAACGCCCACGACATATCCTTTTGAATTATCTCCAAAAGTTACCATTCCACCATCGATGTATGTTATATTTGACAACATTTTTGAATTTTCGGTCATATGCTTGGAGCATCCACTATCTAGTATCCATTTCTACTTAATTTTTTATTTTGGGTACCTGCAAAATAAAAGATGTTTTAATTGGTATCCATATACTTTGTTATGATTCTAATTGTTAGGAGAAGGTAGCCATACCCAAGACGGTTGGATACCTTTATAAATATAATTTTTATTATAGACTACATTCTCTAAGAAATTATTAATATGTTTTTGTCTAATCAAATTATTATTTTTCTTAGGAATCCAAATTTTCATATTTTTGATATTCATATTAGACGTAGGTAAACTCTTAATCTTTTTATAACTATAATTCTTATCATCATTTCCTTTTTGTTTAGGAGTATTTTTAAATCCTATTCCATTTCTATTACCTGATGGTTTTGGGTCTTGATAAGATTTTCCAAATCTTGTTTTCCTTTATTAAATTTTGGCACGTTATTTGTAATTTTATCTAGTTTTTCTTTTAATTCTAAATTTTCAATTTTCAATTTTCAATATTTCAATATTGCTTTTGAAATTGACATTTTCTTTTAACAAATTATCCTTTACTATTTTAGTGTTTTCAAAGTCAATAGCAATAGCCTTACTTTCTATTAAATTATTTTTAAGTTTTTTTTTGAGATAATTCTAGTTCTTCTTCTAAGATAATGTTTTCAACTTTTAACATTCCTACTTCAAGTTCTAATCTATTTATTTTGACTATACATTCTTTGTTCAATTTTTTAATTTGTCTAAATTTATCATCTAATTCCATGCAAAGTTCTAATAATTCGTCATAGCTAAGTTTAGGACATACCTCATCAGTTTTGGCCATAAAACACATATTAGCTTGTTCTCCGTCAATATCGCTATCACATTCACATGATCAAGAATCTGAGTCATCCCATGTTACTTTGAAAGCCTTCTTATTTTTGAGCTTTTCAAATTTGTTTTTCTTTTTATCATTATTGAGCTTGGGGCAGTCTTTCTTCATATGTCCAAATTGATCGCATTCATAGATTTTGATTGATGTTTGATTCGTTGTGTTGGACTTCCCTTCTTTTTGGAATTTGGTCATCTTTTGAAATTTCTTGAATTTGTTATAACTCTTGGCAATGAAGACTATTTCTTCTTCATCCAAATCCGAGTCATCATTCTTTGCTTGATAATCTATGTTCTTCTTTTCAACATTTTGTTATTTTCTAGCTTGTAAGTTAGCTTCATAGGACATTAAATTTCCTATCAACTCTTGAACTTTGAGAGTAGAGAGATCATTAGCTTCTTCAACAGTTAATACCTTCCTTTCCCATTCGGATGTTAAAGAGTTGAGTATTCGAGAAACTAAATCAAAATCATTAAACTTAACTCCTAATGCCATAAGATCATGTTGGATAGTTTGAAATCTAGAAGACATGTCAACAATAGTTTCATTTTGCCTCATTTTGAATGAAGAGAATTGGTTTTGAAAAATTTAAATCTTAGTTTGTTTGACCTTTATTGTACCTTCATGTGTAATTTGTAAGGTACGCCAAATGTCAAATGCATTTGTGCATAACATGAGACGTGAAAATTCATTTTTATCTAGAGAGAGAAATAAAGCGTTCATAGCTTTAGCATTGTTTGGTGCTAAGGTCTTTTATGCATCGGTCTAAGTGTTCATAGCAGTGTCAGGTGCTTCATATTTATTTTGTGTAGTAGACCATATTTCTAGACCATTGGCTTCCATAAAAATTCTCATACGTGTTGACTAATATGCATAGTTAGAGCCATTAAAAAGTGGGGCTCGTGCTGTGGATTGTCCTTCCTGAAAAATACTTTCCATATTAAAATGATTCAAAAACGTGTTACTGTTCTTTGATCAAACCTTGCTCTGATACCAATTGAAAGTCCATAGGACGGATCAGGTAGTGTATATGCAAGTATATGTGACTAATTGTATGATGTAACTAATATAAAATTAATCTAGTAAAATATAAACTAAGCACACCAAGATTTTATACTGGTTCGGACCTCCCGTCCTATGTCCAGTCTCGAAGCTCCCTTTCGGAATTCAACTATCAAACACCCTTACTTCGCCCGGAGGAGTACACTTTGTTACAATAGCTTGTTCTTGTCAAGTACGTGTTCTATAATACGGATATTGACTATTAAGTACAAATGTTTCCAATATATATATCTAGAGAATATTGATTGAAGAGTTCTGAATATATTGAAGAGTGAAATACAAGTATATGATTTCTAGAGATCAAGAATATATCAGAGCTTAAGAGTAAAGAGCGCAAGTAAGTAAGGTGAGATCTTCTCTTGGACTCTTGATGCTTGGTAGAGAGATTTCTTGAGTAGTTGCATCCATTAACAAGTGTTCTATGGTCGCTTATGATGGTGATGAAGAGTTGCAGCAAAGAGAAGTTAAGATCTCTTTTCAATTGCGGCAGTTGTAATTTGAATGTCAACAACCGAGTTCAGTTTCAGAGGTCTGGAATATATCTCAGATGTCTGGCTCTATATATTTTTGTATATAGTAGTTTTTCATATGTTTGAGTACATTAACCAGACGTTTGATTCTGTCTAGTTTGTAATCCAGAGGATTTATTTAGACGTTTGGCTAGTGTACCTAGACGTCTGATCTTGTGCATGTTTGCTTTTCTTGTATCTGTGTCATTGCTCTTCTGATTCTATCAACTTGTAGTCTCTTGAAACGTTCTTTGAGCCTTGTTCTTGTCTCTCTAGTGATGTTACTTTAGCAATTACCTATAAATAAAAATATATGCATATTAGATTTCTATTGTATAGCTGTTGCCATCGAAATCATAGATTTGATTTCCTAACAACTTTGTTTCATATTTTTCCATTTTTTAAATTCTAATCTTTGTGTTGAGAATTATATTCTTATATATGTTGTATTTGTTATGTACAAGATGTGGATCTTGGCTCTCTCTTCACTCAATTTTGAATCGTGCTTTGTCATGCCTTTTCGTGCTTTGCGGAGTCTAGATTTATGTTTGAATTTCAATTCTAGCTTTAAAACGGTGAGTTATCACTTTAGACTTACATACTTATATAATTGTGAAATGATGACAAGTGAATCTGTATAAACTGATATGTTATTCATATATGCATGTGCTGTGATAATATGATGTTAAATTTCGTTTATATATTTGTTACATCATCTGATAAGCTATGTTATATTATACTGTTTGTTTCATTTATTGTATCATACTTCAAGTTCCCTATCACTATAGGTTGAAATGATACACACCCGAACGGACATTAGAATAAGAAAAAATCATTACGAGCTGAAATGAAAGGCTCGAGTGATTTTTATTGTATTTATTTTACTTAAGATTGCGGGTTTGAAATGATAGAACCCAGATTTTCCTTTTTAAATTACGGATTGAAATGATACATATCCGTATCACTTGACCTAAGTTAGAAAATATTATACACACCCATGGTTATATTTTTAAATAATATTTGCACAAAATTTATTAAGTATTTTTAAATAATATTTCCCTAAAATATTTTTAAGTATTTTGAGTTTTATAAATATATGAAGTTTTAACTTGAAATTTTATTTAATGCTTTAATTATAAAGGTGTATTGGTTTTTCTATAAGTCAAATTTTTACAAGTTAATAATTGGTTTTAAGTTGAATAAAGATCTTTATTGATGATAAATAACTTAATAATTAAATTTGACTTAATATGGGAGTTTTAAATCTAACCTAGTAAGTGTTATGAATTTTACTTTATGAAATGGACATATTTTGTATAAAAAATAATGTATTTCGAACTGATAAAATGGAATACAGTTTTAATTGGACATCTTGTAATAAAATTTATTTAACTAGAAAATCATAGTTAATCGATGTCTAAATGAACAGATCTAGAAGGAAATTTGAGTGTTATATTAACTATGATAACATGTTCTTCTGTGAAATGTTATGTTTTGGAAAATAAATAGTTAATGATTTTAAAATGGAAAAATGTATCTTAAATTAGGACTTAACTTGATAATTGGAAATTGGGTCTTAAATAAAATTATTAAGTTAAGTAAGTAAATGAAAATTTAGTTTTAATTATGAAGTGGGTAATTTTAAAATAAAATGTTATTTGTTAAAGTAGAGTTAAGGAAGAATGCACTTTTGACTTAACAAATAAATCTTAGTTTAAATTGGATATTTGTGAATAAAATTTTATTTTATTAAATTATAAGTTGAATGATATCCAAATGAATATTTTTGAAGCGAAAAATATGATTTTTATTAGTTAAAATGGTTAAAACTGAAATTTTAATGTAGCTGAAATGTTAGTATATAATCTGGAATTTTATTGTTAGCACTTCAGAAATGATGTGGTTTTAAGATAGTATTTGCTAAGTACCATCAATTCTGAAACTTAACTAGGTTCTGAAATAACTAAATACCTATTATAGCACTTTGTAAGTGCTGATGTTTCTGAATTTGACAATGTTTTTGAAGTACTAATATATCTACTGTAACACTCTATAAATGCTGTTGTGGCTGAAATTTACAATGTACTGGAAATTTTATAATTAAAAGAAGGAACTTGGAAATTCTACAACTTTAAAATGAATAATATTTGACATTGAATTTAGATGGTTTAAATAAGTATGTTTCAAAGTGTTTGGTTTCGGAGTTGTTATAACTTGAAAGTAATATAGCTTTAGAAATAAATTTATTGGAAATTGTATTTAATTAAGAATTATCTTTAAATATATTAATTTGAATTTTTTGAAATTGAAGATTTAAGAATATGACCTTATAGAGTGGGTTGGTATAAGATGATTTCAAGGAATATTTCAAGTTTAATAACTTGAAGGAATATTCAATGATTTGGAAATTTGGGTTTTACTTAAATGATATATTGATTTCGTTTTGGAATTTAAATGATATATTATTAGTTTGGTATTGAAATGGTAATGATATATTGATTTGGTTTTGAAATGAAATAATATAGTATTTAGTTTTGAAATGGATGTGATATTTGGTTTTTGAAGTATAAATGATTTTGAAACAAATATCCATGGGTTATAATAATGGTTGGTTGTTAAAGAGATCGGGATCAGAAGTTTTCATTCTCTCTGCCAACTCTGAAAACCACTTTAGCAACCGCGTACACGGTGGAGATTCCCGAATAATGTAGGATGGTGGCGACTTTCTATTGAGGTATATACGTGGACCTGACTCCCATGGGTTGGCTTAAGGTGGCTAAAACAAGAGCGGTCTCGGGCCAATGTGGTATCTCCTTTGATCGGACACACTCCTTCGCTATTATATTCTGACTTTGAGATTTGTTTGGTGGCACTTTTGATTTTTGATTTGGAGGTGTGGCTCGAGGTGGGCGATAGCTGCACGCTACGCGTTACCACTAGCCCATGTGCGTAATTGGTATATCTAGTCTGGCATTGCCTTATTGTGTCGTGTCACCTACCTTAGCATGCCTTGTACGAGTTTGATTTGTGTCGTACCTATGGAGTATCCTCTGGTAGCCTCCTGATCAGGAGGGATTACGGTACAGTATTGACTACTTGCACTATTATGTGTTAAAGGGGATATTGGGTAACTCCTTAATGCTATTTTTCAAGTAAGTTTATTTTACTATAGACATTATTATAATAATGAAATATTACTACATAGTAAATAGTTTAACAGATCCTTAGGGGATGGGCGATCCCAAGCATCCTTTAAGTTACGTGTACCATATATTACAATTCACTTGAGTTGGTTTGTATTGTATAAGTATGTATGTCCTGACTAGAGTGCTTTGTGTTTTGCTTTATGCTCAGGTCAGACTAAGTGACAAAGCATTCGAGACTCACCTTCGGAGTTGGAGCTTTGCTTGAAGATCCAGCTATCTATTTCACTTTCAGTTATCCAGTTGATTCCACGGATGTATTCTGATTGTACTTGATTATCATACTGAGACTTCTGTTGTATCTTGTTTAACTCTGATGTATATCTATAGTAGCTTCTTGAACTACTATTTCTTTACTTTCGCTGCATCTATTACTCTGTGTCTATTATCTGTGATTATTTATTTACTGCATATTATGGGTTTTACCAAATTTAAATTAATAATTCGGTATTTTTAACTATTCAAGTCGGGCATGTGCAGATGTGAATGGTTGAAAATAGCAGGTCGTTACAGTTGGTATCAGAGCTTTGGCTCTAGGTAAAACTTGGCATATATGGTAAATTTATTTACAGAATGACTTTCGTTGAGCTTGAATCTCTTTCTCTTTGACTCTATTCCCTTTGAATTTTTGGAACATTCTCTCAGTTCCGAAATTCATTCTTGTCCCTCACTCTTCGTATTCTTCTGAATTCTGGAGCATCCCATAGCTCCACTGGATGATTTGTAAAGGAGTGGAACTTCTTTACAATAGGCATTTATTCATCAGTCCTCGGTTTAAATGCTAGTACCTCTCGTACCCGAATTCTATCTCTTGAGATCGAACGTAGATTTGCCTCAGGGTTCCACATCAATCTAATTCTTAAAGTCGCGGTTGACCCGGTTAAGATTGCCCGCAATTTATATAAGCTTATCCATTTCCTTATTCGGTTAGTTAATCATTTTACCTTTTGTTTCCAACTTATCTTCAAACTAGAATTCTCTTTGATTAGAGTTAATAAAATTTTAATCTCGATCCTTTCTTTGAAAATCTATTCCTGTATAGTGTATTTGTAATCTACATTTAAAATGTTTATTATATATTGTGTTGTTTGAGTTGTTGATGTTGATTTGGTTTCCGATCGATTCATCTGATCAACGCTATCGTTAGGATCTCCAAAACACTTGAACAGAGCAAACTGACACCAATTGTTTTCAAATTTGGTATATGAAATAAATTTTTTATATTCATATTATATATGTATATTTAAGTATAGTTTTATGAATTTTAATAGATAATTGAATCGGATGTTAAGAAATAATATTTGACTCTGTGTATATAGCTTGTAACCATTAGCTTTTGATTCATATATAAATAGTTGAACTATAAACATGGTTATAAATTAATTTGGAAATTTAAATGAATTTAAAACAAGAAACTAAGAATTTAATCTCCGATGGTTTCAAACAGTGTGTTTAAAGTTTTAAAGGATATATTATCTAAAGTATTTCTAGTAGAAATTGTTTCAAAGAATTTTTTTCACTGCTCTTTTCTTCGTCGCTGGAAAATAATTTCAGTGATGACTGCGGCATCATCGACATTCATTTTCGAGTTTCGAAGTGAAGAGACCATTTTGTAGTTTTGCTATAGACTTGATTTGGAGAATTAAATTGATTTGTATTTCTAAAATATGACTTGATTTATAATATGTGTGATATATGATTTAAAATTTGATTTGATATATATGTGTATATCTATTTGTCTCTAATAGTTTGAAGTTAATCGAAAATTTAATTCTAAAATTTTATCTTAATGGATAACTTCAACTATAAAATGAAACAAAAATTTTGAATAAATATGTAAACTTGAATAATTGAATTAGGAAAAAAATTATTTGTATAATATTCTATTGCATTCCAATATAACTTACCTTAATTATTAAAAGTTAACAATATAACTGGATAACGCACAATATAAAAAGGATTTTATAAATAAAATTTGAGTTTTCATAATAGATGTTATACACTTAAATTTTTTTTATAAAAGATTAATAAAGGTAAATAGAATAAAAGGTTAATTGAATAATATATAATATAAAATGGTGTTAAAGGAATTTATAAATAAATTGGAGTAGTTATAATAAATGTAATTATACTTAATATATGTGATTAGATATATATTAAGTGGAATAAAGTTAATAATGATTTTCAATAAATAAGTATTAAATTTATTGAATAAATTATAAGTATAATAAATGATTTTTTCCAAATTCCTGATTTTAGACATTGTTAATTTAAGATAATTGGATGATATGATAATGAAATTAGAAATAGTTAAAATTTATTTGACTTAGATAGATGAAATTAATAATTAATTTAAGTTGAAATTTTCATGGTTTTAAATTTATGATCTTAATTTATTTTCCAATCTCTTTTTCTTTCGGGGTTATTCCTTTCCTCTTGCCTCCTCGGCAGGAAATCAGATTCTAGAGGATCTTCTTCGTGCTTGTGTTCTTGATTTATGGAGGATCTTAGGAAGATCATTCCATCTTGTTGAATTTACCTATAACTACATTTATCAGGTATAATTTCAATGTTCTTTTCATCTTGCCTTAATCCTGTCTCATCCTTTCTTGTTTTCCATGTTCTCCCTGTCTCGTTCCTTTTCGAGGACGAAAAGTTTTTAGTGGGGGAGAGTGTAACAGCCCATAATTTTGTAAATATTTTTTATTAAAATTTTATTTTTAAAACTTTAACTTTTAAATTATTTAAGATTTAATTTCTGGAATTTTCTAATGTAAGTTTGGAATTTGTTTGTAATTCATTTTCCAAATACAATAAAATAAACATTCTCTGAAAATTTTATATTTTGGTCAACTCTGGTCAAATTTTGAATTTCGGTTTAAAATTTAAATTTAGATTTTTAAATTTTAATCTTTTCATCTAAAGAAGAATATATTTATGATATCCGTTCTGCTTTTCGTTTCGTTAAATTCTGACTTATACTTTTAAAATTGGATAAAATAAAGCGTTTTACACGTAATAAATTTCTGTATTTTTATTTTATATTTTTCCTATCCATCTCTTTGTTTTATTTCTCTATTTATTTGTCTAGACTTTTATTGTATTTATTTCAATTCATTTGTTTATATCTTTTTATAAATGGCTGGAGAAAATCAAGGGGACACACATTACATTGTTTAAATTCTTACCTTTTTATTTCCTAACCTCTTTATTAATTTTCTAGCTGTTTCCTCCTCATTCCTAGCCATGAATTTCTCTACTCATAGCCGTGCATATCCAGTTGAAATTCATGTACAAAATTTATTTCCCATCTCTCATTTTCATTTGCATTTAAGAATAAAACAAATATACGTTTCTTTCTCCTTAACTTATGCCTTTTTCTGTTTCCTAGCATTCACTCTTTTACTTGCCATCCAAACCATCTTTTAGCCGTGTATTTCCTTTGCCATTCACGTACAAGAATATTTCATTTTCATCTAAATATCCTCGTTTTTCATTTGCATTTAAGAATAAAATATATACAATATTCTTTTCCTATAATACAAAGGGTGACTTTTCCTTTTCTTACCATTCAAGACTCCACTCCTTAGCTGTTTCTTCTTTTTCCTTCTATAGCCATGATTTTTCCTCCCATCAATAACGTACAAAACATTCCTCAAACTCCTCTTTTGATTGCATGCAAACGAGGAAAAAACTTAGTAAAATACATCAACTTATTTGTTTTATAGTATTGCCGTTTTATTTTCCAAACCATTCAAACTCTTGCCTTTTATTCCTAGCCTCTTTATTACTTACCTTAGCCGTTCCTTTTTTTCTTTAGTAAACCCTAGCCACCCCTTATTTTTTATTTCACGTGAATAACTTCTCATCTCCTCATTTTCATTTGCATGAGAAAAAAATAAAATACTAGATCTATTCCATGTCTTCCTTCTTCCTTTCTCTCTTCTCTTCTTTGTTCTCCTCATGTATTGCTCGGCCTCCAAGCTATAGCCGACCTCACCATCTCCACCACACCACCATGCCGACCATCACCACCCCCTTCATCACCACAAAGCCTAGCCATAACCATTAATGAAGATCCATCACCAAAACAAAGTGCAGACCCAAGCCAAACTCCATCTTGTTCATCGACTTTCTCCTCTTTACCTCTTAACCTCGGCCACAACTTGAAACACCGCCACTCCATGCTTTGCTTGACTCAAGCACACCCTAGCTGTGACCTAAGGTGACCAAGTCGAGCCATGAAGCCATAAGACTGAGCCTATGTTGCTTGTAACCTTTCAAAGTTTTGACCTTTTGCCTTCCTATAGTCGTAACTTGCCACCACTTCATTTTTTAAGCCATAGTCGTGCCTTAAGACCTTCATAACCGAGCCTATGTTGCCTTAAACATGATGAGGCCAAGCACACACACGATGGTCTAGCCCATTGAAGCCATGGCCGAGCCCTCTTGCTTGGTGATTGATCATCTTGCTTTGTTTTATCAAAAGATTATGTCACTTTGTTTCATATTTTTCCATTGTTTAAATTCTTATCTTTGTGTTGAGAATTAATTCTTATATATGTTGTATTTGTTTATGTACAAGATGTGGATCTTAGCTCTCTCTTCACTCAAGTTTGCATCGTGCTTTGTCGTGCCTTTTCGTGCTTTGCGTAGTCTAGATTTATGTTTGAATTTCAATTCTAGCTTTAAAAAGGTGAGTTATCACTCTAGACTTGCGTACTTATATAATTGTGAAATGATGACAAGTGAATTTGTATAAACTGGTATGTTATTCATATATGCCGGTGATGTGATAATATGATGTTAAATGCTTTTTATATATTTGTTACATCATTTGATAAGCTATGTTATATTATATTGTTCGTTTCATTTACTGAATCATACTGCAAGTTCCCTATCACTATGGTTTGAAATGATACATACCCCAACGGATATTAGAATAAGGAAAAATCATTATAAGCTGAAATGATAGGCTCGAGTAATTTTTATTGTATTTATTTTATTTGGGATTGCGGGTTTGAAATGATAGAACCCGGATTTTTCTTTTTAAATTACGAATTGAAATGGTACATATCCGTATCACTTGATCTAGGTTAGAAAATATTATACAAGCCCATGGTTACATTTTTAATAATATTTCATCAAAATTTATTAAGTATTTTTAAATAATATTTCCCTAAAAGATTTTTAATTATTTTGAGTTTTATAAATATATGAAGTTTTAACATGAAATTTGATTTAATGCTTTAATTATAAAGGTGTTTTATTTTTCTATAAGTCACATTTTTATAACTTAATAATTGGTTTTAAGTTGAATTAAAGATCTTTATTGATGTTAAATAACTTAATAACTGAATTTGACTTAATATGGGAGTTTTAAATCTAACCTAGTAATTGTTATGAATTTTACTTTATGCAATGGACATGTTTTATATAAAAAATAATGTATTTAGAACTGATAAAATGGAATACAGTTTTAATTGGACATTTGTAATAAAATTTATTTAACTAGAAAATCATAGTTAATCGATGTCTAAATGAACAGATCTAGAAGGAAATTTGAGTGTTATATTTACTATGATAAAATGTACTTTTGTGAAATGATATGTTTTGTAAAATAAATAGCTAATGATTTTAAAATGGAAAAATGTATCTTAAATTAGAACTTAACTTGATAATTGGAAATTGGGTTTTAAATAAAATTATTAAGTTAAGTAAATAAATGAATTTAGTTTTAATTATGAAGTGGGTAATTTTAAAATAAAATGTTAAGTTATTTGTTAAAGTAGAGTTAAGGAAGAATGCACTTTTGACTTAACAAATAAATATTAGTTTAAATTGGATATTTATCAATAAAATTTTATTTTAGTAAATTATAAGTTGAATGATATCCAAATGAATATTTCTGAGGCAAAAAATATGATTTTATAGGTTAAAATGGTCAAAATTGAAATTTTAATGTGGCTGAAATGTTAGTATAAAATCTGGAATTTTATTGGTAGCACTTCAGAAATGCTGTGGTTTTAAGATACCATTTGCTAAGTGCCATCAATTCTGAAACTTAACTAGAATCTAAAATAACTAAATACCTATTACAACACTTTGTAAGTGCTGCTATTTTTGAATTTGACAATGTTTTTGAAATACTATATGTCTACTGTAACACTCTATAAATGCTGTTGTGGCTGGAATTTACAATGTATTGGAAATTTTATAATTAAAAGAAGGAACTTAGAAATGCTACAACTTTGAAATGAATATTACTTGACATTGAATTTAAATGTTTTAAATAAGTATGTTTCAAAGTGTTTGGCTACAGAGTTGTTATAACTTTAAAGTAATATGGCTTTCGAAATGAAATTATTGAAAATTGTATTTAAATGAGAATTGTCTTTAAATATATTAATTTGAAATTTTTGAAATTGAAGATTTAAGAATATGACCTTATAGAGTGGGTTGTTTTAAGATGATTTCAAGGAATATTTCAAGTTTAATAAATTTAAGGAATATTTAATGATTTGGAAATTTAGGTTCTATTTAAATGATATATTGGTTTGGTTTTGGAATTTAAATGATATATTATTACTTTGTTTTTGAAATGGAAATGATATACTGATTTTGTTTTGAAATGAAATAATATAGTATTTAGTGATGAAATGGATACGATATTTGGGTTTTGAAGTATAAATGATTTTGAAATAAATATCCATGGGTTATAATAACGGTTGGTTATTAAAGAGACCAGGATCAGAAGTTGTCATACTCTTTGCAACCTCCGAAAACCACTTTAACAACCGTAAACGCGGTGGAGATTCCAGAATGAAGTAGGATGGTGGGACGTTCTATCGTGGTATATACGTGGACCCGACTCCCATGAATTGGCTTAAGGTGGCTAAAACAGGAGCGATCTCGGGCCAATGAGATAGCTCCTTTGATTGGACACACTCCTTCGCTATTATATTCTGACTTTTAGATTTTTCGGTGGCCACTTTTGATTTTTGATTTGGAAGTGTGGCTCGAGGTGGGCGGTAGCTGCTCGTTACACGTTACCACCAGCCCACGTGTGTAATTGGTATATCTACCTTGGCATTGCCTTGTCGTTCCGTGTCACCTACCCTAGCGCACCTTATACGAGTTTGATTTGTTTCGTACCTATGGAGTATCCTCTAGTAGCCTCCCGATCAGGAGGTATTATGGTATTGTATAGACTACTGGCACTATTATGTGTTAAGGGGGATATTGGGTAACTCCTTAACGTTATTTTCAAGTAAGTTCATTATACTATAGACATTATTATAATAGCGAAATATTACTACATAGTAAATAGTTTAACGGATCCTTCGACGATGGGCAGTCCCAAGCATCCTTTAAGTTACGTGTACCTTATATTACAGTTCACTTGAATTGGTTTACATTGTATAAGTATGTATGTCCTGACTCAAGTATTTTGTGTTTTGCTTTATGCTCGGTCAGACTGAGTGATGCAGCATTCGAGACTCACCATCGGAGTTGGAGCTTTGCTTGAAGATCCAGCTATCCATTTCACTTTCGGTTATCCAGTTGATTCTAGGGATGTATTCTGATTGTACTTGATTATCATATTGAGGCTTCTGTAGTATCTTGTTTAACTCTGATATATATTTATATAGTAGCTTCATGAACAACTATTTATTTACTTCTGCTGCATCTATTACTCTGTGTCTGTGATATGTGATTATGTATTTACTGTAAATTCAAAGTTTCGCCAAATTTAAATTAACAATTCGGCATTTTTAACTATACAAGTCGGCATGTACGGATGCGAATGGTTGAAAATATCGGGTCGTTACAACTACGATTATTCATCCTATAAAGAAGGGATGGCCAAAAAAAAATTTAGAAGCCAAGTCAATTGAAAGAACTTGGTCAAAAGAATTTTTCTAAGGAGGGATACCTTAAAATTTTCGAATTCTTTTAAGATTTTAAACCAGTTTCTTTCTTAAATTTTAAAACATGCTCCCTCAAGAAAGATTCTACTCATTCTAAGGTAATTAATAACCCTATTTGTAATGAGTTTTTACCCCACAGGCTTAGGTGTTCACTCAACCATAAGCTCTGATACCAACTGTAACGACCCACCATTTAAAAAAGACATTAGCTTAAATGACAGATAGTTATTTAGGGTAAAATAGAATCAACCGCATAACACAAACACAGAAATGAAACAACTCATAATATCGCAACGGAAAATAAATAAGTACATAAATAAGTCATGAAACTCCAAATAAGTAACATTATTCTCACTCTAAATACTGGAAAGAAATAACTGGAATAAAACGAGTCTAACTGACATAACGAACTAAACTGATGAAATAACCGAAATAGAATAGAATCTCCAGAAATGTCTTCATCTTCACAACAGGCTCTCCAAACTAGAAATACTCAGAATGATCCAAGCATAATGGAAAAACACAATACTCGAGTCAGAACTAATATTCTCATGAAAGTCAATAAATCAACGCAAAGTAACTTAGGAGATGTTATGGTTTCCTATCTCCTAAGGATACGTTGAACTATTTACATATAATAGTGTACGCTATAATAGATAATATCTATCGGTAAAATAAATATCATAATAGCTTTAAGGTTTTACATTGATACACCTCAGCACATTCTACAGTTTAAACCAAAATCATAATGGGTTTGTATAGGGGTAAATATGACATGACACGCGAGGCAGTGTTCAAGGTAGGATTCTACTGGTTTACCCTTTCTGGCTGGTCGTAACCTATCCATGGCCGACCGCGACTATTAATCCAAACAGAAGGATACACCCATCGAGTTCAAATCATGACAGCAAAATACGAAAGATCAATGTCGCAAGAGGTAGCTAACCTCATTGGCCAGACAAAAGATCCTGTTTTAGTTATGACACGAATGTCAAAGCTATCCATCATCGTTCTCTTACTTCATTCCACTAAACGTCGCCATTCAACCACTACATTCTGGGTATCATCCACCGCGTACACGGTTATCAAAGTGGTTCTGGGATTAACAGAGAGTATGTTGATATCTGGTCCCGGTCTCTTTGACAACCCAACGTATGTTTTACACACCATCTGGTCAGTTATGGTTTAAAAAAGATTCATATTGATAACTACGGAATACTTTTCCAAATTCCTTAAATACACATTTCCCGTTCCCAAATTCCATTATAAACATTTCGATTTCAAAACTCAATTTCCTTTGAAAACTTAAATTTTGAAGTCCATTTAAATCCATAAATTGGATCACTTAAATCAAAAATTATTTAAGTTGAATTTTAAATTCCATTACAAATTAACCAATCAATCTTCGAATAAAACCCAAAAAAAATTGTTAAATAATTTAAATCTCCATTAAAATTTTGTCAAACTAATTTCTAATAAATTCCAAATTTATTAAACAATTTAAACTTCCCCTTTTTTAAAATAAAAAAAATTACTCCAAATAAATATAGCTTACACAAATTTCAATATAGGAAAACAAGTTACTAATTTAAGTTTAGATTTTACTCAAAATTTTACTTAAATTTTTTTACTTCAAATTTCAAAATTTTGCAATCATACTTTAAATCAAATTTTTACGGAATTAAATCCCAAAATCAAATTTCTTTAAGTAAAAGTTTTCAAACATTTACCTCAAATTTACCATCTACTAATAAAATCACTTATTTCACCTTAATTTTATTCAAATAATAAATTCCAATTTAAAACAAAATCCAAGAATTTCATATCATTTGTATATATAAATTTCCAAACAATCACTGTTTAAAAGACAATTTATTAGACCAACGATGTTTAATTTTCTATCTAGGCCAAGTGGAATGATTAAATTTAAATTATGGATATATATCATTTCAACCCTTTCCAACATTATAATTTCAATGTACAACCATATCGAAATATCGATGGGAAATTTCAACAAACAGCATACTAAAAATTTCAATATCAAATATCAATGTGGAAATTTCAACAAACAGCATAAAAAATGTCAATAACAGTGTGAATATGACGTGTCCAATTTAACTTTTCTATTCTTGTGTGCATATCGTGTCAAACATACATGCATTTCATTCGATAATTCATCCAATGACTATATATTAATCAAATTTAACCACAACATATAATTTCATATTTATTAACTTGCATCATAATATTAGTTAAGCATGAATGTAAAACATTCACTTCGAACCACGCTAATCCGATACGATCACGAATGCAACACGACTGAACTTCAACTACGACGACTCGAGATATGATCTACTATACAACTTACGCTGCGGCACGGTCGGAATCAACAGCTTGCACTCGTACGCTCGGTATCAAAAATCCATATAGCAACTTCCTTTTTCGTATTTTTTATTTGTTTTTTTCTCACCGTATATGCATGCGATTGGAAAAGTGATGGTAGGCGAGGTCGGGACAGGGTAAGCTTGGTTCGGTTGGTTGCAGTAGGCAACGAAGGCGATAGAAGGAGGTGGTGGTGAAGTCGACAGGAAGGAGAGGCGGCAACACAAATTTTGCAGTTTTTTTTAACAGTGGCGATGGCGGTTAAAGGTGAGAAGGAGGAGCTCCGGCGCAGTGATGCATTGATAGGCGAAGCGACGGTAGTAAAAGCAAGGAGGAGATGGAAGGTGTAACGGTGAAGGGGAGGGAGAGCTCAACTGTTGGTTGTTTTTTCTTTTACACAGAGGGGTGGTGGCTGCGTAGGGGCCGAGGTTGCCGGATGCTGGGCGTGTCAAGGTGGCGCGGCGACGACGGTGGACTTGGAGTCGACGATGAACAATGACGCTAAGTGGAAGAGAGAAAAAAATATATGATGCAGGATAATGGGTTTTCATAATTTTGTGATCTCGGCAGTATTATAAAGGCATTTTGTAAACGAGGGTGGCTAAAGAATTTTGTGGCCACGTGGCCATTGCGTGAACGGTAGAAGCTATTCCCGTGGTTACCACTTCAAAATGAAATATGATTACCGATCCAAATTAATATACATGTTCTTTTTTTCAACCAGATGTGTTAATTTTAAACAGGTTACATAAAATTTTCAAACAATTTTTTTTCTTTTGACAATAAAACTAATGTTCAAAATTCAATAACGCAATTCCCTATATAAATAGCAACAATATAACCATGGCCCAAAATACTACACAGAACAAAATCAATAGTTCAAACACATGAAGTAACCCACCGTTGTGTCCAGTGTGCCAATACTAATGCGTTAGCACACAGAAAATTGGTGATTTAACGCTCGAGTAAAATTTCATTATTTATGCCATATCGGTTGTCGCCGCCATAAATCGATAGTATAAAACGATTTAAACTGAGCTAGCAAAGTCAGAATTCTACGAAATGAATATCGACGTTTATATTATAAAATTTACTATAATATTTCCACATAAAATATTTAAATTTATGAAAACAAAAATATCAGTGTTTTATCAACGACTAATTTTTCGTTAAATTTGAAATCGTTCAGAATTTCCAATTTTTAATTAAATTCACATTATTCATTCTAGCCAATCATACGCAACGTAAATTTAAATTTAAATTATTTAAATTTCTTAATTTAAATAAAACTTTATTTAATCGAATATCCGACAGAACTGTAAATTTCGAAATCGTTACATTCGTCCCCACTCAAAACTTTTCGTCCTTGAAAAGATAAAACAAAATAATATAACAAGAGTCCAAAGTTAGGTTAAGATAAAAAACATACTCGAATCAAATAAGTCAGGATTGGAGGTAGGACACATTCCTCGGTTTACGAATTCAATCTCGATCATCATCACTCCATTAAATTTTAACTAGATTGACTGATTTACTCCTTAACTTCCTCATCCTCTTATCCAAAATACGATTGGCCTTCCATTCAACATTAAGATTGGGTTGAATTTCCAATTACTCAAGCTGCGTGGAATGGACAATCATTGATGGGTCATGGATATACCTACGAAGGTTGGAGACGTGAAATACATCATGAACACCAGATAGTTTTTCAGGCAACTCTACTCTATAAGCTAGAGTACCAATCCTTTCGAATACAAGGAAAGGACCAATACACCTTGGGGTCAACTTCCCCTTCTTCCCAAACCAAATAACATTTCTCCATGGCGAAATTTTGAGATATACAAGATCTCCAACGGCGAATTCCAACTCCTTTCGTCTTCTATCAACATATTTCTTCTACCCATCTTGCGCAGTTTTCATCTTTCTCTTAAACCCTCAACATTCTCAGAAGCTTCCAAAATAATCTCAGGCCTAAGAGCAAGTGTGTCACTAGTTTCAGTCCAAATAGGACGGAGATTTACATGGACATCCGTAATGAGCTTCGAATGGTGCCATGTCGATACTAGCCTGAGTTAAAGATTCGAATTACAGAAGGTTTTATATATATATATATATATATATATATATATATATATATATATATATATATATATATTTAATTCAAATTTATTTAAGAAGTTTCACCTGGTAGCTATTATTATAGGTGAATTTGACAAGATGAAGATGATCTTCCCAAGAATCACCGAAATCCAGAATACAAGCACGAAGAAGGTCTTCCAAAATTTGACTGAATCGTTCGGTTTGGCCATCCGTCTGTGGGTGATAGGCCATACTCAGATTCAATTGTGTACCCAATGAATCCTGAAGTGCTCTTCGAAAGTTACTCGTGAAATCAGGGTCACGACCGCAAATGATACTAGAAGGAATTCCATGGAATCGTACACTCTCCTTCAAATAGATCTCAGCTAAACTCGAGGCGTTCGAGTCGATTTCACTGTAATAAAATGAGCAGTCTTCATCAAATGGTCAATAATCACCCAAATATTCTCATTATCCCTTCTCGTCCTTGGTAAACTATCCACAAAATCCATAGAAATATGATCCCACTTTCATTTTGGAATCTCAAGTGGCTGTAACAAACCTACCAATTTCTGATGATCGACCTTAATCAGCTGACAAATACTGCATCTACTTACATATATCAAAATGACCCTCTTCATTCCCTCCCACCAATAAATTCTTTTCACATTTTGAAACATCTTTGTCACTCCAGGATGAATAGAAAATTTGGGTTTGTGATTCTCTATAAGCACTTCCTCCCTTAGTCCATATACATTTGGAACGCAAACCTAACCATTTATTCTAAGAATAATATCCTCATCAACTACTACATCATACCATCTCTTCGAGTCAGTTTCCCTCCTCAAAACTTCCTCTCGAATAGTTCTTAAACTTGGTACTTCACTTTGCTTAACAACTATGTAACGACTCATAAATTCTAGCAAATAAAATTGGGTAAATTAATGATATTTTTAATTAAATTAGGAAGAAATAAAGATTGTATAACCGATATTGAAGTAAATGTTAAGAATGTAATTTAGCAATGGTTATAAAAAATTGATTTTGAAAATTGAAGGGAAATCCCATTTGTGAATAGTGTAAGTTGTTAAATGGATATAAAATATAAAATGGGAAAATAAAAGTTTACGTTAATGTTAACGGTATTCATAATAGAACAAGTTGTTGAATTAAAGAATAGGAAGAAAAGATTTATTAATGTAAACTTAATAAAAGAATAAATGGAAAGGGAAGGTCTGGGGAATTATTGAAATTTGTTAATGGAAAAAAATATACTTAATGGTAATTAGATGAAAGTAGAAGTATTTAGGAATTGTAACATTTGTTTGATAATAGGGAATTCATAGGTGTAATTAAAGTCATGGTAACACACGTTATAAGCTACCTGTTTATTTGCTTAATAAATAAAATGTGAATCAATTAGAATTAAATGAGCCTTAATGTTATATTAATAAGAATTAACGCATTAACTAAAGTTGTGCACACCCTATTAATTGAAACAGATGGTAAAGTTAGGATTGATTGAAATTAGTAAATTGGGATAGGAAGTCAAAATTATGTTAACTGATGAAGAATACGTAATTAATTGTAAATTTATACAATCAATGTCCGTTAAATAGCTATAATATTTATAGTTGATAATAAACGTTACTTAGTGATTATTAATATAGTAACGGAGGTGTGAATGAAAAGTTAATACAAATGTTGGTTATTTTGTAGAGTAATTAATAGAATGAGAAATTTAATGATGTAAATTTAATAGAATGTATAGTATTTAAAACCCTTAATTAATGTGTTTAATTGATAGAAGTACACATTTAAAAACGTGATATCGATCCAAAATTAAATGTAAATAGGCGTATATTAATGCAATGAAATAAAATTACCATTATATGTTGAATTATAATCTGAATTGTAGTAACGAACGTATAAATGCAATTAAAAGCACATAGGTTGCAAATTTATATAGGTTACTTGTTTATTTAATGAGTTAAAAAAAAATTTGGTAATCGGTACAAATAAATCTTAATTTTACTTTGGTTAATGTAAATTAAAGTAACAGTTGATGTAATATAGGATGGAACCGAGGAAAGTTAGTTAAGTGGATTTAAAATCTTAATTTATGGGTGAAATCGAAAATTTTCAGTATGTTGAATTTGGTAGTTATTACACAATTAGTGGAAATAAAATAGTAATACGAATAAAGGTGAAACGGAAGTATCAATGTAATGAAACGTAACCAAATGTAAATATGTTTATGGGATAATGAATGTTTTAATGATAAGAATAGGAATCAGCATTTATTTATTTATTTGAATTTAATTACGATAATATGATTTATTGCAATTAAATTTAAATTTTAATATTTAAAATATTTCATAAATGGAAATGTAGATGAAATCTTAGAAAATAAATGTAAACAATCGTGAACCAATGTAAATTGCATCCTTTGGATAGCAATGAATTAAATAATAGAATGAAAAGTGAATTTAATAGAATTATCGGAAATTTTATGTATAAATTTGAATTTAATGGAATTAAGGATTTATATTGAAATTTATAAACTTATCTTCTCTAAATTGACATTTAAATTTGTTTAAATCAGTGTAAATATTTAAGAAATATAAAGGTGATAAAATTGTCAATTATAAAATTGTAATTTAAAAATTGGATTTATTTAATTATTAATTTATTTAATTAATGGAAAAATAGCCATTTTGGCCACTGACTCAGATTCCGATGAAACTAGTTTCGTCGGATCCGTATCGGTGAATTATTGTAGGATTTCAAGTTTCATAATGATCGGGCTTGTCGTTTGATCGTACGTGCTTGAAACGCCTAGAAATAAATGAAATTGAAATCAAGTAAAATCAATTTGAAATAAACTGAATTTTTCGTAACTTCTTCATGCGATGGAATTTGGACTTGAAACCTATTCCATCGATTTTAAAATCATTTAAAACATATATTTTGATATATGGGTTGACCCTTTTTCGTTCCGGAATCGAAACCGGCTTTTTGGGTCAATTATCGTTCAAAACCTAAATCCAACCTAGCCCATTCTTTCTATTCTGCTTTGCCTATATATATGTTGTCATAAACCCTAGGTCATTGCTTATTCCTCATTCTGTACGTATGCTTTTCCTCATTCCAATGGCTGCAAACCCTAATCTTCCCAATCCAATTTCAATTTCAATTTCAAAAAAAAAATTACGGATCTGCAGCAACTTCTGGTCGCGCTTCGACTTTCAGAGGCAAAAACGCTGCATCTACTTCGGGTTACGAAGAAAATTACTCGGGTTGCTCCGGGTCGTTTTGGCAAAAACTCCAAGCAAGCACCGGGGAATTGATGCGGTGGACCGAAGTTGAACCCGAAGTCGGCTCAGGACCAGAATTTTCCAATCTTCTAATTTTCCTAACTTTTTCATACGAGCTCGGATTCATGCGTGGTTTGTTTTGCTGGGATCGTATTAGAATTACGGGCTTTTGGCGCAGGTTTGGATGGATTCTAAGACTGGACAAATTTTGGGTTTAAATTGGATTTAAATTCAATTTAAATTCAAAAGATGAGTGTTTTAACTCACTCACAACTTCAAAGATTTCTTATGTTTGATAAATTCATTTATGATGTGATTTGAAATTTAATTTTAGCTGTTTGGCATATATTTCATCATTATCTCAGTTAATTTGCATTTATTTAATTAACTGTTATTTATTTATTTATTGCATTTAAAACTGCCAGTCAAATTTGTTATCTATTTATTTATTGCGTTTAAAACTGCCAGTTAAATTTGTTATTTATTTATTGCATTTAAAACTGCCAGTTAAATTTGTTATTTATTTATTTATTGCATTTAAAACTGCCAGTTAAATTTGTTATTTATTTATTTATTGCATTTAAAACTGCCAGTTAAATTTGTTATTTATTTATTTATTGCATTTAAAACTGCCAGTTAATTTGTTATTTATTTAATTATTGCATTTAAAACTGCCAGTTAAATTTGTTATTTATTTGTTTATTGCATTTACAACTTCCAATTAAACAGTTATTTAGTTCATTATTGAAAAAATAGTTGTCGGTAATTAATTGTTATGTATTGATGAGATTGTCTGAATTTGATGATGATTTGATAAATGGTTGATAGATGATATTGGATGAATGGATGTTGTATTGTATATTATTATAAACTGCAAGTTATTATGCATTTTCATCTCATTCGGGATTACGGTTTGAAATGATATATAACCGTAATTTTTATTTTTAAATTACGGATTGAAATGATAAATATCCGTATTGACCTTAGGATAGAGAATTATATACAGTCACTGCGGTCTATATATAAAAGTATTTGGAAACAAATTTTTCTATGGTTTTGTAAAGAAATATATATGGCTTTACGAGATATTGATTTCGGATATTTGATAAAGGTTATTTTATATAGTTAAATTCGGGGTTTTAAGCTATGTATAAAATTGTTTAAAGTATGAAGTAAGTTTAAAGTTGATTTTATTAAAAATATTTATGGATAGGTATTTACTTAAATCATATCCTAATATAGAGTTTATATTGATTTTTTTTAATCAAAGTTGAGAAGATAGTTTGGAAATTGATTTGAGATTTTATTTAAATTAAGATCTTATTGGAATTTAGATTTAAAAAGAATATGATGTTGTAACTAAATTCGGGTTTACGATGATTTAAGTGAATAAATCTAGTCTAAATAAATTGAGGGATATTCAATTTTTGAATTTGAAAGTTTTATATAAAGGATACTCGATTTATTTAGTAAGTATTTCAAAAGTAAATAAGAGTAAAGTAAATTTGGCATATATATATATGAATTAAAAGAAATTAATTTTGAAATGGTGGAATATTTAAAACTTTGAAATATATGGAAATTTAAATGGTTTAATTGGGGATTTAAATCTATATTTGGAATTGATTTGTGAAGGTGGAGAATCTATTTTATTTTATAAGGTAATTTATATTTAAACCATTTAAGTGGTGTGGTTATATTTTAAAGTTATGAAATCAAAGTTTTATGTTTCGAAAGGCTATATTTCAAGCGTTGATTTAGAAATATTATAACTTTGAAATTTTATGGTTTTAGAAAGGATATATTTTTTAAATAAAATGATATCATATGGACTAGGGTTTAAACGGAAATGATATCGTATTTATATGGTTTTGAAAATGAATAATTTGTTCTGGTTTTAAAGTATAAACTATTTTAAAAGACCGCGGTGTTCTAATAATGTGTGGTTGTTGAAGAGACCGGGATCGGAAGTTTCATACTCTCTACCAACTCCGAAAACCACTTTAACAACCGTGTACGTGGTGGAGATTCCAGAATGAAGTAGGATGGTGGCAGCGTTTCCTTTGAGGTAAATACGTGGACCCAACTCCCGTGAGTTGGCACAAGGTGGCTAAAACAGGAGCGATTGACGGGTTAATTGAGGTAGCACCTTTGATCGGACACATCCCTTCGATATTCTACTTTGACTTTTGGATTGATTTGGTGGCCACTCTTGATCTCCTTGATTTGGAAGTGTTGTCCGAGGTGGGCGGTAGTAGCAGCTACGCGGTACCACCGACCCAGAAGCGTGATTGGTATATCTACCCTGGCATTGCCTAGTTGTGCCGTGTCACCTACCCTATCGCGCCTTGTACGAGTTTGGTTTTCTCCCGTAGCCCGTGGAGTATTTAGGGTAGTCTCCCGATCTAGAGATGCGCTGATACTGGATGGACTACTGGGACTATTACGTGTTAAGGGCTATATGGGTAACCCATTAATGCAAAGAAAAAAGTAAGTTTATTTTACAATTAGACACTATTATAATAGCGAAATATACTACATAGTAAATAGTTTAACGGATCCTTAGGAGATGTAAATCCCGAGCATCTCTTGAGTTACTGCACTCATATTTATTTCTGTTGATTTAACTTACATAAGATATTTTAGTTCTGGCTCGAGTGTTTTGTCTTTTCAATTCGCTCGGGTCAGTCCGAGCATTTCAGGATCGAAGACTTTATTTCTGGAGGACGAAGACGAAGATTTCACTATTATCTACTATATTATTCCACTACACTATTGTATTCCGCTGGACTATTGATATTCTATGGTATGTATAACTCTGATATATATTGTATAAGTAAAATTAAAGATTTTGTAAACAGCTTCATGAACCGCATATTTGATTATTATATTTTATCCTTCCGCTTTGAGATTCTGTTTTGTTTTTTCTTCTCTGTTTTTCTTATTTACCCCATAACAATCCGCCCTTCCGCATGGTTTGAATTGGCACGTGTGTCGATTTAAAGCGTGCAAAAAGACGGGATGTTACAATGTGGTATCAAAGCTTTGGTTTAGCGATAAACCTTAGCTTTGTAGGGTTTGACTCTTTATTAATAGGGTAGTAATACCCTGTGGGAGTCGCTGAGTGTATATATATGAGAGAGCGTATTTGTAATGTTATAAAAGGTTTTATTATTGTGTTAATATGTTCCCTTTTTTGTTTATAAATTCTGGTTGATGCATGGGACGCTATGACATTAATAGGGATTTCTAAACACTTAATAGGACAGACCGACACAATATTTGTTTGAATATAGGTGAATGAAATATATTTGCCTATTATATTTTCTATATATATAAAATAAATTTTTATCAAGATTATATTTGGTTGCAATATATTGGTTGTTAGGAAATAAAATTTACAAATAATAGTTGAAAGAAGAATGAAAATAAATAAATGAAATTGGAAATTTAGAACTTAAGTTTCAGGCTATTGAAAATTTTTTCCGAGTAATTGTGGAATACAATAATATTGTTATAAGTATTTTCTAATATAAAAATTTCAATGTAAATTGGAAGAATGTATTTAAAAAAAGATTTTGGAAAAGATATTAGTTCTGTACTTCCCTCTCTGTCGCTGGAAAATAAATTTCGGTGATGAGTGCACGCATCATCGACATTCATTTTCGAGTTTCGATGTGGGAAGGCCACTGTTGTAGTTTTACTGCAGAGTTGTTTTGATAGACAAATATAAATTTTAAATTGTTTAAATATAATTTGATATATATAAATTTGTAAGTGTATATTTATCTGTTATTTTAAAATAATTTGAATAAAACCCATGTATTTAAATTCTTAAGTCTCCATTAATTAATAATTTCAATTGTTGTAGTGAATTTGGACGTAAGTAATTAAGGATTGAAACCTTTAATTAAAATAAGTGATTTAATGCTAAGTTATAAATGGGGTTAAAAGAAAGTAGAAATTGTAATCTTATAAAATGGAAGATATAATTATTGAACCATTAATTAATTACAAGAATTGAGAAAAACTTGTATAACTTTCAATTACATTCTTAAAGGCATATATATAACTTACCAAAGGAGATAAAGGTTAAAAATGTTAATAAGAAAATGTAATAGATATTATACAAGTAATTAACTTGACGTAATGAAAGTAATTAATGGAATTCTTTAATAAATAAGAATTGATATTGTAGTGTTATAAACTTAAGTATAATTGAAACGCTACTAATTTAATATAACAGGAAGGTAAGTAATATAAATAAATGATTATAAACTTTAGTAAATGAATTAATGTGCAAAGGATTTGAATTAAACATGAATAGCATGAATATTAATAAATGAAATTATGTAATAATTGATAAATGATGGCATTAATGAATGAAATAAGATTGTAAGTAATAAAGGAATAATTAAAATAAACCAGTATATGGATAAAAGGGAAATCAAACAACAATAGTTTGAAATGAAATTAACAAAAATTAACTTGATTTATTGTTTGGAATTTGTTGTTGTTTGGTCTATAGTTGTTTGGGTAAGGATACTTTAAAATTGTTTGGATGAATGAATAATCTATTTAGTTTCACCTAAGATTGTTGAGTGAAGGGTACACTTAGTAGTTTATTTTTCATTGCGTACGATTTGAAGTTTTGGAACCCGAACAACTATTTTTTTGTTTGATATGAATGAATGATTGATATGGGTTGATTTTTATATGACGGTTGTATGCTTTGCTGCTAGTGATTGATGTTTGTATGGATTTGTTTGTTGTTGATTGAAACAACGCTAAATATTTCATTTTATATAATTATTAACTCTTTTGGATTATATAAGTGAAATACAGGTTATGGAAGCAATTGCTACTACTTTGGTTTCATAATTAAGCGTTAATTTCCCGACAAATAGGTACATTCTCGGATTATGATTTATAGCGCTATTTTATATATTTTCCCGTGTTGGGATATAATATTTTGGATATTATATATGATATTTTGTTATATTTGATATTATATTTTCTCCCGAGCCTCTCCGTATAAAGGAGACTCTGTCGAAATTTTTCGTAAATTTTGGACTTAGAAAATTTTTGAAAATGATTTCCAAACTTTATTTATTTAAGTATAAAACGATATAATGGTTATAAAATGGGTATATTTTATTTAAAGTAATAAATTTTGTAAATTATTTGTTTATAAAGTTAATATTTTGAATAAGACGTATTGTTTATTTAAAATTCTTTCTTCTCTCTTCTTTTTCCTTTTCGGGGACGAAAAGTTTTGAGTGGGGGAGAGTGTAACGACCCGTAAATTCTAGTAAATAAAATTGGGTAAATTAATGAGATTTTGTAATTAAATTAGGAAGAAATAAAGATTGTATAAACAATATTGAAGTAAATGTTAAGAATGTAATTTAGCAATGGTTATAAAATTTTAATTTTGAAAATTGAAGGAAATCCCATTTGTGAATAGTGCAAGTTGTTACATTTGGTTATAAATTATAAAATGGGAAATTAAAAGTTTACGTTGATGTTAACGGTATTCATAATAGAACAAGTTGTTGAATTAAAGAAATGGAAGAAAAGATTTACTAATGTAAACTTAATAAAAGAATAAATGGAAAGGAAGGTCTGGGAAATTATTGAAATTTGTTAATGGAAAATAATAATATACTTAATGGTAATTAGATGAAAGTAGAAGTATTTAGGAATTGTAACATTTGTTTGATAATAGGGAATTCATAGGTGTTATTAAAGTCATGGTAACACATGTTATAAGCTACCCATTTATTTGGTTAATAAATAAAATGTGAATCAACTGGAATTAAATGAGCCTTAATGTTATATTAATAAGAATTAACGCATTAACTAAAGTTGTGCACACCCTATTAATTGAAACAGATGGTAAAGTTAGGATTGATTGAAATTAGTAAATTGGGATAGGAATTCAAAATTATGTTAACTGATGAAGAATATGTAATTATTGTAAATTTATACAATCAATGTCCGTTAAGTAGTTATAATATTTATAGTTGATAATAAACGTTACTTAGTGATTATTAATATAGTAACGGAGGTGTGAATGAAAAGTTAATAGAAATGTTGGTTATTTTTGTAGAGTAATTAATAGAATGAAAAATTTAATGTTGTAAATTTAATAGAATGTATAGTATTTAAAACCCTTAATTAATGTGTTTAATTGATAGAAGTACACATTTAAAAACGTAATATCTATCCAAAATTAAATGTAAATAGGCGTATATTAATGCGATGAAATAAAATTACCATTATATATTGAATTATAATCTGGATTGAAGTAACGAACGTATAAATGCAATTAAAAGCACATAGGTTGCAAATTTATATAGGTTACTTTTTTATTTAATGAGTTAAAATAAAATTTGGTAATCGATACAAGTAATCTTTATTTTACGTTTGCTAATGTAAATTAATGTAACAGTTGTTGTAATAAAGGATGGAACCGAGGAAATTACTTAAGTGGATTTAAAATCTTAATTTATGGGTAAATCGACAAATTTCAGTATGTTGAATTTGGTAGTTATTACACAATTAGCAGAAATAAAATAGTAATATGAATAAAGGTGAAACGGAAGTATCAATGTAATGAAACTAACCAAATGTAAATATGTTTATGGGATAATGATTGTTTTAATAATAAGAATGGGAATCAACATTTATTTATTTATTTGAATTTAAATTACCATAATATGATTTATTGCAATTAAATTGAAAATTTAATATTTAAAATATTGCATAAATGGAAATGTAGATGAAATCTAAGAAAATAAATGTAAACAATCGCAAACCAATGTAAATTGCATCCTTTTGATAGCAATGAATTAAATAATAGAATGAAAAGTGAATCTAATAGAATTATCTGAAATTTTATGTATAAATTTGAATTTAATGGAATTAAGGATTTACATTGAAAGTTATAAATTTATCTTCTCTAAACTGACATTTAAATTTATTTAAATCAGTTTAAATGCTTAAGAAATATAATGGTGATAAAATTGTCAATTATAAAATTGTAATTTAAAAGTTGGATTTAATTAATTATTAATTTATTTAATTAATGGAAAAATAGCCATTTTGGCCATTGACTCAGATTTCGACGAAACCAGTTTCATCGGATCCGTATCGGTGAAATATTGTAGGATTTCAAGTTTCATAATGATCGGGCTTGTCGTTTGATCGTACGGGCTTGAAATGCCTAGAAATAAATGAAATTGAAATTAAGTAAAATCAATTTGAAATAAACTGAATTTTGCGTAACTTCTTCATATGATGGAATTTGGACTTATAACATGTTCCATCGATTTTAAAATCATTTAAAACATATATTTTGATATATGGGTTGACCCTTTTTTGTTCCGGAATCGAAACGGGCTTTTCGGGTCAATTATTGTTCAAAACCCAAATCCAACCTAGCCCATTCTTTCTATTCTATTTTGCCTATACATATGTTGTTATAAACAATAGGTCATTGCTTATTCCTCATTCTGTACGTATGCTCTTCCTCATTCCAATGGTTGCAAACCCTAATCTTCCCAATCCAATTTCAATTTCAATTTCAAAAAAAAAAATTGCAGAGCTGTAGCAACTTTTGGTCGCGCTTCGAGTTTCAGAGGCAAAAACGTTGCATCTACTTCGGGTTAGGAAGAAAATTACTCGGGTCGCTCCGGGTTATTTTGGAAAAAACTCCAAGCAAGCACCGGGGAATTGTGGCGGTGGACCGAAGTCGGCTCAGGACTAGAATTTTCCAATCTTCTAATTTTCCTAACTTTTTCATACGAGCTCGGATTCATGCGCGGTTTGTTTTGCTAGGATCATATTAGAATTACGGACGTTTTGGCGCTAGTTTGGATGGATTCTGAGACTGGTCAAATTTGGGTTTAACTTGGATTTAAATTCAATTTAAATTCAAAAGGTGAGTGTTTTAACCCACTCATAACTTCTAAGATTTCTTATGTTTGTTAAATTCATTTATGATGTGATTTGAAATTTAATTATAGCTGTTTGGCATATATTTCATCATTATCTCAGTTAATTTGCATTTATTTAATTAAGTATTATTTATTTATTGCATTTAAAACTGCCAGTTAAATTTGTTATTTATTTATTTATTGCATTTAAAACTGCTAGTTAAATTTGTTATTTATTTATTTATTGCATTTAAAACTGCCAGTTGAATTTGTTATTTATTTATTTATTGCATATAAAACTGCCAGTTAAAATTTGTTATTTATTTATTTATTGCATTTAAAACTGCCAGTTAAATTTGTCATTTATTTATTTATTGCATTTAAAACTGCCAGTTAAATTTGTCATTTATTTAATTATTGCATTTAAAGCTGCCAGTTAAATTTGTTATTTATTTATTGCATTTAAAACATCCAGCTAAACCCTTATTTTGTTCATTATTGAAAAAATAGCTATCAGTAATTAATTGTTACGTATTGATGCGATTGTCTGAATTTGATGATGATTTAATAAATGTTTGATGGATGATATTGGATAAATGGACGCTGTATTGTATATTATTATAAACTGCAAGTTATAATGCATTCTCATCTCATTCTAGATTGCGGTTTGAAATGATATATAACCGTAATTTTTATTTTTAAATTACGGATTGAAACGACAAATATCCGTATCACTTGACCTTAGGATAGAGAATTATATACAGGCACCGCGGTCTATATATAAAAGTATTTTGAAATAAATTTTTCTATGGTTTTGTAAAGAAATATATATATGGTTTTATGAGATATTGATTTCGGATGTTTGATAAAGGTTATTTTATATAGTTAAATTCTGGGTTTTAAGCTATGTATAAAATTGTTTAAAGTGTGAAGTAAGTTTAAAGTTGATTTTACTAAAAATATTTATGGATAGGTATTTACTTAAATCATATCCTAATATAGAGTTTATATTGATTTTTTTTAATCAAATTTGAGAAGATAGTTTGGAAATTGATTTGATATTTTATTTAAATTAAGATCTTATTGGAATTTAGATTTAAAAAGAATATGGTGTTATAACTAAATTCGAGTTTACGATGATTTAAGTGAATAAATCTAGTCTAAATAAATTGAGGGATATTCAATTTTTGAATTTGATAGTTATATATAAAGGATACTGGATTTATTTAGTAAGTATTTCAAAAGTAAATAAGAGTAAAGTAAATTTGGCATATATATATGAATTAAAAAAAATTAGTTTTGAAATGGTGGAATATTTAAAACTTTGAAATATATGGAAATTTAAATGGTTTAATTGGGGATTTAAATCTATATTTGAATTGATTTATGAAGGTGAAGAATCTATTTTATTTTATAAGGTAATTTATATTTAAACCATTTAAGTGGTGTGGTTATATTTTAAAGTTATGAAATCAAAGTTTTATGTTTCGAAAGGCTATTTCTCAAGCGTTAATTTAGAAATATTGTAACTTTGAAATTTTATGGTTTTAGAAAGGATATATTTTTGAAATAAAATGATATCATATGGGCTCGGGTTTAAACGGAAATGATATCGTATTTATATGGTTTTGAAAATGAATAATTTATTCTGGTTTTAAATTATAAACTATTTTAAAAGACCGTGGTGTTATAATAACGTTTGGTTGTTGAAGAGATCGGGATCGGAAGTTGTTATACTCTGCCAACTCCGAAAACCACTTTAACAACCGTGTACGTGGTGGAGATTGCAGAATGAAGTAGGATGGTGGCGGCGTTTCCTTTGAGGTAAATACGTGGACCCAACTCCCATGAGTTGGCTTAAGGTGGCTAAAACAGGAGCGATTGACGGGTTAATTGAGGTAGCACCTTTGATCGGACACATCCCTTCGATATTCTACTTTGAATTTTGGATTGATTCAGTGGCCACTCTTGATTTCTTTGATTTGGGGGTGTTGTTCGAACTGGGCGGTAGTAGCAACTACACGTTACCACCGACCCGGAAGCGTAATTGATATATCTACCCTGGCATTGCCTAGTTGTGTCGTGTCACCTACCCTGTCGCGCCTTATACGTGTTTGGTTTTCTCCCGTAGCCCACGGAGTATTTAGGGTAGTCTCCCGATCTGGAGATACGCTGATACTGGATGGACTACTGGGACTATTATGTGTTAAGGGCTATATGGGTAACCCTTAATGCTAAGAAAAAAGTAAGTTTATTTTACAATTAGACACTATTATAATAGCGAAATATACTACATAGTAAATAGTTTAATGGATCCTTAGGAGATGTAAATCCCGAGCATCTCTTGAGTTACTGCACTCATATTTATTTCTGTTGATTTAACTTACATTAGATATTTTAGTTCTGACTCGAGTGTTTTGTCTTTTCAATTCGCTCGGGTCAGTCCGAGCATTTCAGGATCGAAGACTTTATTTCTGGAGGACGAAGACGAAGATTACACTATTATCTACTATATTATTCCACTACACCATTGTATTCCGCTGCACTATTGATATTCTATGGCATGTATAACTATGATATATATTGTATAAGTAAAATTAAATATTTTGTAAACAGCTTCATGAACTATATATTTGATTATTATAATTTATCCTTCCGCTGTGAGATTCTGTTTTGTTTTTTCTTCTCTATTTTCCTTATTTACCCCATAACAATCCGCCCTTCTGTAACAACCCGCATATTTGTCGATTTTTATATTTAAATATTTTATCGATACGCGGAATTTAGTCCGAAAAGCTACTTTTTGCATACGGTCGAATTAGGACTCGGGACCACTCCCATTGAGTTTAAAATGCCATCTGCGACCTTTTTGAGTATAAGTTTTGATATGTTTGGAGAAAGTTGATTTTTTCTACTTTTTCACTTTGGGTTTGGGTTTGGGCTCAGCCCTATGTTTAACTTATACTCAAATCTGAGCACTCCTCCCCATTCACCCTCACTTTCTCCTCTTTTCAGTTTTAAAGCATCAATGGTGGGAGAGATGGGAAATTAAAACTCCAAAACCCTAGTTTCCTTTTTGCAAATCAAGCTCTAGCTCCAAACTAATAGAAGAACCCACTAGTAAGCTTCTCTTCTTCTTCTCCAACTCTTTCTCTCTTTGATTTCAGAAAATTCCTAAACCTAATTTGGGAAATGTTTCTCTTTTTAGCTTAGAATCAAGTTTCTTGAGTTGGATTTGAAGAAAGCTTCTTTTTCAATTGCTTGGGTTCAAAGGTGAGATTTTTATCTCACATCTATGCTTATATTTATCTTCGATTGTTAGGTATGAATTCCTAACACTTATTCGTGTGCAATTGCTTTTGGTTTGGATTGATTTGGTGAATATTCCAATTTTTAGTGTTTTGGGTTCAAATCCTTAAAAATCATAGCTTTGATGTTCAAATGCGTTTTTGGTGATGCATCGAGGAGCCAATAGGACCGGGTAGCCGTTGGGCATAATTCCCTATCGTCCGTGCTCGTTCGGTTGCGAATTGGCGGAGTTTGCACATCAATTAATTGGGTTTCGATTTGAAGAACATCAGGGTCGGCCGACCGAACCCCTGGGCCGGTCACCGACCTGCTACTAAGGTGCATAGGCACCTTTCTGTCTCTGGTCCGGTCGACTGGCTACAGGGCTCAGCCGACCGACCTGCTTCCCGAGACTTTTATGGAACAGGGTCCGCTCGACCGAGCTCTGTAGCCGGCCGACCGACCTGATGTGATTTTGCCTATTTCGCCTAGTTGCTTGAATTTCCAACTTTAATCGATTCGTGTTGTTTCCTATTTATTGTTATCATTTATTATGACTTTGATGACTCCTTTTTAGGGATTTTTGAATATCCATTTCGATGGATTCTTTATTGGTTTCGTTGGATTTTTATTCACATCTTCGTATGTAAATTTTAGTAATTGATTGTTCCTACAATCTTCTTCATGATTTGTCACTTTAAAAATATAAAAGGTTTTCTATACTAGTAGTAAATATCAAAACTCTTTCTTCAAATGATTTCAATACTATTTTATAACAAAGCTCGTTTTCCCAAACCGATTTCCAATCTATTAGTATATACAAACCTTTACCTCACTCATATGAGAAATCTAATTAAACGACTTAGTAAAACGAGTGGTATGAAACGCTTGCGTTTACTTCGTCGGTTAATTCTTGGACTTGTTCGATTGAATCTCTTGTGACAATTTTATAGTGGAGATCTACAGTTTGTTTGTAAATATTTAAGTTAAGCAAGTGGTTATGGGACATAAAGCTAAACTCGTATATTTACTAGCTTAGGATCATTGTCCTAAGCCCATCTTAGGAGTCGTGCTTTAGGATTTAATTCGAGTCTTCGTACCGATTCATCCTATTTTCTTTATGATTCCTTGTTTTTTCTATCAAGATTGCTTGATATTCCTTTTGTGAATAACCTTTTTCTTCTTTTTTGTTTCTTTCTAAAGGAAGAGAAATGGTTAGACCTGGCCGTCCCAGCGCCGGTCAATCTACTTCTACTCCCCAAGATGGAGTTTTTATGACTACCCAACAACTTCTTGACCTTGTCACGAATGCTCAAGCAGCTGGTTCTAATCCGGAACCTACTCACCCTAAATCTGGGTTTGCACGTTTGTGCAATGATTACACCAACCTGGGTGGGAAGCCATTTAAAGATTCTGAAACTATTGTTGAAGTTCAGGCTTGGTTAAGGACATGCGATCGAATCTTTTCTCGCATGAACCTCATTGATCTTCATCGAGTTCAGGTGGCTTCTAGTATGCTCCTAGAAAGAGCATTAGACTGGTACGAGCTTCTGATTTCTGAAATAAATGAAGCGGATCTCACTTGGGAGAAATTCCGAGAGCGCTTCGAGTTAAAATTCGTACCAGAAGCTGAGAAGGTGACTTTGGCTCGCCGTTTTATAGACCTTGTTCAAGGTGAATCTTCCGTGACAGATTATGTCGCGTCTTTTGAATATCTCTCCAAATACGGGGTTGAATATATCAACACCCCATTGAAGAAAAATCAGAGGTTCGTCTATGGATTAAACAGAAATCTCAAGAAGCCATTACTTCTAAAATTAGAAGTTTCTTTCGACCAACTCATTGATATCGCTCTTCGTCTTGAAGAGGCGGATAGGGAGAATGATGTTGAAGTGGTGGGTTCCAAACCAAACTTCAACAACAAGAAGAGGCCAAACAAATCCAAAGGCCCTTATCCCAATAAGAAAGGGAAGCAAGCAACCCCTGTGGCAAAGACTTCTTCCTTTGGCCGTGGGGAATGCTATAGTTGTGGTGCGAAGGACCATTACACGAACAAGTGCCCAAAGTCCCTCTCTTGTCGCTACTGCAAAGGTCCCGGCCATGTTATATCTTCATGCCCAAGCTTCAGGGCAGGAAGGAGGGAAAGTTAAATATTGCCCAAGCCCCTGGCAACACATCTCGTGGTCAAGGTATGCTTCATTCTATCCTTGATGGCATTATTGTGTTTCGTGATCATCCTATTCGAGTTCTTTTTGATACGGGTGTGTCCCATTCTTTTATATCAAAAGAACTTGTTGATGCTTTTTCTTTGGATGTTTTGTGTTTAATGACTTCTTTGAGAATTGCGAATCCGGTTGGTGGATCCGCAACAATCAGTTTATTGTGTAAAGATGTCGAGATTATTTTGTGTGATTTTCCTTTCCTAGCCGATTTGCATGTCATGCGTTATTTAGGCTTTGGAATGATTTTGGGAATGGATTGGCTTAACCGTTATGAAGCTCATATCCTATGTCCTGAGCGGACTATTCATCTTCGACATCCTCAATCTGTTAATCAGGTTTCTGTTATTCTTAAAGATTCGGATTCTGCTTTGGTTGCATCTTTATATTCTTTAAACCCTCGTGATGACGATGATGATGATGAGGGTGATATTATTTCTCTTATTCACGTCGTTCGTGAATTTTTCGACATATTCGAGCCCGTTTTAGGATTACCACCTAAGCGAGCAATTGAGTTCAGAATTAATCTCATTCCAAGAGCTCAACCTATTACCCGCCCTCCTTATCGTATGTCCAATAAAGAAATCGCGGAGATGCGTAAACAATTATCCGATTTGGAGACGAAGCAATTTATTCGCTCTAGTTCCTCGCCTTAGGGAGCTTCTACTATTGTCGTGAAGAAATCCGATGGTACACTTAGGCTTTGCGTTGACTACCGCAAGCTTAATGATCTTACTATCAAGAATAAATACCATTTACCTCAGATTGATGATCTATTCGATCAACTTAGTGGTGCTAGAGTCTTTTCACAATTAGACTTAGCTACTGGATTTCATCAGCTTCGTATTGCAGAGGATAGCATTCCTTTGACATCGTTCCGTACTCGTTATGGATCTTATGAATGGCTTGTTATGCCATTTGGTCTAACGAATGCTCCGGCTTATTTCGTTGACCTTATGAATCGAGTTTTCAAAGATTTTCTCGACCGGTTTGTTCTCATCTTTATTGATGATATTCTTGTGTATTCTAAAACCGAGGAGGAGCATGAAAAACATCTTCGAATTGTGTTGGAAACTCTTAGGAGTAATCAATTAAAAGCAAAATTTTCTAAATGCCATTTTTGGCAATCTCGTGTGAAGTTTCTCGGTCATATTATTTTCGAATCCGGAATTTCCGTGGATCCTTCAAAGATTGAAGCGATTCAAGATTGGAAGAGACCAGAGAGTGTGACGGAGATTCGTAGTTTTCTTGGGTTGGAGGGTTATTACCGCTGTTTTATCAAAGACTTTTCTAAGATTACCGTGCCTCTCACTAGTTTAACGAAGAAAGGTGTTAAATACATTTGGTCGGAAAATGTGAAACTTCTTTTCAGAAATTAAAAGAACTTCTTTCTGATGCTCCTATTCTTGTTATTCCCGAGGGGAATCAAGATTTCGTTGTTTATACCGATGCCAGTCGCGTTGGTTTGGGTGCCGTTCTTATGCAAAAAGAACGTGTTTTTGCTTATGCTTCTAGGCAATTAAATCCGGCCGAGACTAGATATGCCACACATGATTTAGAGCTCGCGGCTATTGTTTTTGCTCTTCGAATTTGGCGTCATTATCTTTTAGGAGAGAAATTTGTTCTTTATACCGATCATAAATCCTTGAAGTATTTATTCTCTCAAAAGGAACTTAATTCGCGTCAACAGCGTTGGCTCGAATTTCTTGCACCATATGATCTTGATATTCTTTATACTCCCGGTAAGGTAATCGTGTCGCCGATGCTCTTAGCCGTAAACAACAAGCTGTTGTTTCTATGATGATACCCGAATGGAACGATCTCGAGATCTTATCCATTTGTGAGATTCGAGACCGCGTATCTGATTTATGCTCATCATTTGTTTTATGTAGCCTTGAGGCTCATCCTTCTCTTTTAGACCGCATTCTTGAAGCTCAAAGGCTAGATCTCGAATTGGCTCTTCTTGGCCAAAATATTAAGGATAAAATTGATATTGAAGGTTTGAAAGACTTTGATATCGATTCTCGTGGCGGCATTTGGAAATTTGGTAGACTTATCATACCAAATATTGGTGATCTTCGTAAAGATATTTTAGAAGATTCCCATCGCTCTAAATTTACCATTCATCCCGGTATTAGTAAAATGTACACGGATATGAAGCGACTTTATTATTGGGAGGGAATGAAACTTGACATCGCTAACTTTGTTAAGTGTTGCATGACTTGCCAACTCATTAAGGCCGAACATCAAAGGCCCGGTGGATTATTGCAACCTTTAGAGATTCCAATTTGGAAGTGGGACCAAATTTCCATGGATTTTATAGATGGCCTTCCCCGTTCTCGTTTGGGTCATGATAGCTTATGGGTGACTATTGATAGACTTACAAAATCCGCCCATTTTATTCCCGTTCGGTCTAACCGAACCGTTCCTCTTTTGGCCAAACTCTTTGTTAAAGAGATTGTTAAATTACATGGAGTTCCTACTTCTATAGTTAGTGATCGTGATCCATTGTTTACTAGTGGATTTTGGAAGAGTCTTCAAAAAGCTTTAGGAACGAAGCTTAATTTTAGCACCGCTTATCATCCTCAGTCTGATGGACAAACCGAGCGTGTGAATCATACTCTTGAAGATCTTCTTCGTGCATGTGTGCTTGATTTTGATGGAAGTTGGGAAGATCATATTTCTCTGGTTGAGTTTTCCTATAATAATAGCTTCCAATCTAGTATTGGTATGGCACCTTTCGAGGCACTCTATGGAAGGCCATGCCGATCTCCTTCTTGTTGGCTTGAGGCCGGTGAGAAGCTGGTTTTAGGTCCAGATTTTATTCGTGATTCCACAAAAAAGATTGAACTTATTCGACATAGGATGAAAGAAGCCCAGAGTAGACAAAAATCCTATGACGATAACCGGAGAAGGAAGTTATAATTTTCTATGGGAGATCTTGTGTTCATTCGTGTTTCACCTATGAAGGGTGTTGTACGTTTCAGTCGATCGGGAAAGTTGGCGCCTCCATATATTGGGCCATTTCCTATCACTGAACGTATTGGTTCCATGGCTTATCGTCTTTTATTGCCGGCTCAATTTTCTACTATCCATGACGTGTTTCACGTTTCTCAACTTCGGAAATGTCTTCGTGATTCAGATTCTATTCTTGAGCCCGGTGTTATGGAAGAAATTGAAGTTTCGCCTAATTTAACTTATGAGCAGCATCCTATTCGAATTATTGCTTCGGAGGTCAAACGACTTCGAAATAAAGATGTTCCGCTTGTGAAAGTTCAATGGTCTTCAAATCCTAAGGATTGTTCTTGGGAGTCTAGAGAGTTCATCGAGCGATCACATCCGGACTTACTTTCCCGTGCTCTTTAAGGTGAACATTTTATTTCAAATTTCTTCTTCGTTGAATATGCTTTTATGGATTGTTACTTTATATTCTCCTCTTAAATATTGCGAGGACGCAATTTTTTAAGGAGGGGAGTCTGTAACAACCCATATATTTGTCGATTTTTATATTTAAATATTTTATCGATACTCGGAATTTAGTTCGAAAAGCTACTTTTTGCATACGGTCGAATTAGGACTCGGGACCACTCCCATTGAGTTTAAAATGCCGTTTGCGACCTTTTTGAGTATAAGCTTCGATATGTTTGGAGAAAGTTGATTTTTGCTACTTTTTCACTTTGGGTTTGGGTTTGGGCTCAGCCCTATGTTTAACTTATACTCAAATCTGAGCCACTCCTCCCCATTCACCCTCACTTTCTCCTCTTTTCGGTTTTAAAGCATCAATGGTGGGAGAGATGGGAAATTAAAACTCCAAAACCCTAGTTTCCTTTTTGCAAATCAAGCTCTAGCTCCAAACTAATAGAAGAACCCATTAGTAAGCTTCTCTTCTTCTTCTCCAACTCTTTCTCTCTTCGATTTCATAAAATTCCTAAACCTAATTTGGGAAATATTTCTCTTTTTAGCTTAGAATCAAGCTTCTTGAGTTGGATTTGAAGAGTGGTTGATTCCCCTTTTGCTTTCAAGCTTCTTTTTCAATTGCTTGGGTTCAAAGGTGAGATTTTTATCTCACATCTATGCTTATATTTATCTTCGATTGTTAGGTATGAATTCCTAACACTTATTCGTGTGCAATTGCTTTTGGTTTGGATTGATTTGGTGAATATTCCAATTTTTAGTGTTTTAGGTTCAAATCCTTAAAAATCATAGCTTTGATGTTCAAATGCGTTTTTGGTGATGCATCGAGGAGCCACTAGGACCGAGTAGCCGTTGGGCATAATTCCCTATCGTCTGTGCTCGTTCGGTTGCGAATTGGTGGAGTTTGCACATCAATTAATTGGGTTTCAATTTGCAGAACATCAGGGTCGGCCGACCGAACCCCTGGGCCGGTCGACCGACCTGCTACTAAGGTGCATAGGCACCTTTCTGTCTCTGGTCCGGTTGACTGGCTTCAGGGCTCAGCCGACCGACCTGCTTCCCGAGACTTTTTTGGAACAGGGTCCAGTTGACCGAGCTCTGTAGCCGGCCGACCGACCTGATGCAATTTTGCCTATTTCGCCTAGTTGCTTGAATTTCCAACTTTAATCGATTCGTGTCGTTTCCTATTTATTGTTATCATTTATTATGACTTTGATGACTCCTTTTTAGGGATTTTTGAATATCCGTTTCGATGGATTCTTTATCGGTTTCGTTGGATTTTTATTCACATCTTCGTATGTGAATTTTAGTGATTGATTGTTCCTACAATCTTCTTCATGATTTGTCACTTTAAAAATATAAAAGGTTTTCTATACTAGTAGTAAATATCAAAACTCTTTCTTCAAATGATTTCAATACTATTGTATAACAACGCTCGTTTTCTCTAACCGTTTTCCAATCTATTAGTATATACAAACCTTTACCTCACTCGTATGAGAAATCTAATTAAACGAATTAGTAAAACGAGTGGTATGAAACGCTTGCGTTTACTTCGTCGGTTAATTCTTGGACTTGTTCGATTGAATCTCTTGTGACAATTTTATAGTGGAGATCTACAGTTTGTTTGTAAATATTTAAGTTAAGCAAGTGGTTATGGGACATGAAGCTAAACTTGTATATTTACTAGCTTAGTGTAGTTGACACTTCTCGTTGATCATGACGATCATCTTTGTGATTTAGACTAGCAATGTGCGATGTCTCTTTGTCTGCGAGGGAGACTAAACCCCGTTTTGTGGAGTTTCGACTCAAATTGGTGGGGTAGCAACCCATGGTCTTCGGGCCGTTTGTGGAGCTTCGGGTCAATTTGTGATGGTTAGCAACCATGAAATTAGCGTTCCGTTTGTGATACACGTGTTGGTGAGCTTTATGCTCCCATTTGTGATAGGCCTTCCCCCTTTTTGTGATTTCTGGATTTCTTGAGATGATTTCTAGAATTTGTGTTTCACCAATTTTCGTGATTTCCATTGATAAGTTTTATCAATATTTGTGCATTGGTGAATTTGTGTGTCATCGACTTTTGCGATTGACATTGATATAATCGTCAATATTTATGGTTTGGTGAACGAAATAAGGAGTATGACTTTTCTTTGATTCTTGTGTAGATTTGGTGATATTGATTAATCTCTTGTTGATTTTCAATTACTTATATATATATCACAGCTTGGCATTGTGATTATAATGTGTTTAGTCATATTTCTTAATCTATATCGTATCATCTGATATTTATAGTTAGACTGATCCGTTTATTATTTTCTTATTAAATAATACTCGGGTCAGACCGAGATGTTACAGGTGCTTCTGCTTGACTTTACATCCGGGATTACCTCCTTGACTTTTGGTTAACTACTTAGATTAGTAGTTTTTGTTGTATACATTTGAGATATAGACTCCATAATGTATACTTATTCTTTTGTGTAGTTCGTGTAACTATTCTTTTGTGATATTGTGGATCTTTTTAGACCACTACTCTGATGTACACTTCCTAGTGTAATATTCATATCTATTTCCGCCTTTGTGATATGAATTGTCTATGACTGATTTATGTTATGTTTATTTCTATATTTGTTTCTGAAGATATTATAGCCACTGTGTAGTGGCTTTGAGTTTGTGTCGGTATGTCGGATTTCCCTCTTGATAAAGAAATGCATGTTATACTATCTGACATATCGATGCTTGCGCAAAGCAATTACACGGATAGTCGCTCCTCAACAGCCTTATTCTCCGTGCTAGTTGACAGCATTCACCGTAATGTTCTTGGCTAGCGTGGGTATAGAGGTGGGGTGTCACACCTTCCGTATGGTTTGAATTGGCACGTGTGTCGATTTAAAGCATGTGAAAGGGCGGGATGTTACAAACTATATGATCTATAGGAGAGGAAGAAGCAATACACTGACAAAGCATAGCCCTTTTTTTACTCAAGGCATCGGGTCACTACATTTGCTTTACCCAGTGTATAATAGATGTCAGGATCATATGCAGCCAAAAATTCAAGCCATCTCGCTTGCCTTAGATTCAAGTCCTTCAGAGAGAAAATATGTTTCATGGATTTGTGATCAGTAAAAAGCTTGAATTTGGTACCAAGAGATGATGCTTCCATAACTTCAAAGTAAAAAACCACAACCAACAACTCCAAATCATGTGTTGCGTACTTAACTTCATGAGGTCGCAACTACCTATTAACATACATAATACTTTGTCATGCTACAATAAAACAACACCAATCCCACTCCAATAAGCATCAGTATAAACTGTAATGCCTTCATTGCCATTTGGAACAGTAAGAACAGGAGCAGAGGTCAACTTCTATTTAGTTCATCAAACGCTTTCTGACACTTTTCATCCCAATTGAACTTGATGTTCTTTGTAGTGAAAGCTGTAAGAGGGGAAGCAAATGCTAGAGAAATGCTCAATGAATCTCCTATAATAAGCAGCAAGGCCTAAGAAACTCCTAACATCTGTAGGTGTCTTAGAAATTTCCCAATCCTTAAACTAAATATAAGGCACGAATCAAAATTTTTGAGAATTTCAAAAATCAAATCAAAAGTAAAGACAGCTTCTTACATTTATTACGGCGATCTTAGCGGGATCCACCAAAACTCCATTTTTCGAAATCACATGGCCAAGAAAGCGAACTTCCTCTTGCCAGAAATGACACTTGGAAAATTTTGCCTTCAACTGATGGCTTCTCAATGTTTCAAGCACGAACTGCAAATGCTGCTCATGTTCTTCTTCGGTTTTAGAAAAAACCAGAATATCATCGATAAAAACAGCAACGAATTTGTTAAGAACGTCCCTTAATATTCTGTTCATGAGATCTACAAAGTAAGCTAGGGCATTCGTTAAACCGAAAGGCATAACAAGCCATTCATAAAATCCATCTTCAGTATGAAAAGCAGTCTTATGAATACTATCCTCGGAAATCCTCAACTGATGGAAACCTGAAGCGAGGTCAAGGTGAGAAAACACATATGCTCCATAAACCTGATCGAACATATCATTAATACGAGGCATAAGATATCGGTTCTTATGTGTGAGCTCAACCAACTCTCTGTAGTCCACACACATTCTCAATGAACCATCAGACTTAGTGACAAAAACTACAGCTGCATCCCATTCAGAAAGCCTTCTCCTAATCAAGCCTATAGCCAATAGATCATCAACTTGAGTTTTCAACTCCACTCTTTCCTAACGTGACATCCTTCGAGGGGGAAGTACAATAGGTCTGGCTCTGGGAATAAGACCAATTCGAAATTCAATTTCTCGATGAGGTGGTAAACAATTAACCTCACCAAAAACATTAGGAAAAAGTCGAACAACTGAAATAGTGTTTAGATCACTAGAATGCGAATCAAGGGTGAAAACAAAACTCTGGACAAGATCATAAGGCATTTTGCATTGGATAACCAGCTGGGAACCTTTATCGTCAACCAAGGAAATGGTTCGATCATTACTAAAAATAACAGCTTTGAACTTGGATAACCAATCCATGGCTAACAATAATTCGAATCCACTAAAGACCAAAACACAAAAGTTTCTAGTGAAATGGTGTTCACCTTTAAAAAGACAAACTCCCTTACAAATCATTCCTAAGTTTGTGGGGCAACCAATGGGATTAGAGACACTCAAAGATTTAGAAGCAGGTTCGAGTTTGAAATCGTGCTCAAATTTCTCACATAAATTAACAGTTATAAAACTGTGAGATGGTCCAGCATCGAATAAAACATGGACAGGTGTAACATGAAAAGAAATTGTACCTTGGAGTACAGGATCAGTCTCCTCAATGGGAGGAGTGGAAGCGGTGACTGCAAAGATGCCAGATGGTTGGCCCATCTTCTGAGTGAGGCAATCCTTCTTGAAATGTCCTGTTTGTAAACAGATATGGCATAAGTCACGCCTAGTCATCTGGACTGGAGGGACGGCCGCTAAGGATGCTGGCGACAATCTCTGGCATAATGTCCCCTTTTATTACATTTGAAGCAAGTGGTGTGCGACAAGTCCTTAGTCTTCTTCTGAGGCATCCCAACTCCTTGACGGCTTTGCCACTTCTTCTTCTAGCTACTAAAATTTGACATTCTCTTGCCAAATTTACTAGAGCTAGATTGAGCTGGGGTGTCTGAAACTCTTGAAATCCTATTTAGCTTCAAATTCTCAAAACAGATCGCCAAATCAATGATATCAAAAAATGGCCTATGGATGTGCCCAGTCAGCTGCTCTTTATACTCCCTACGCATGTCAGCAATGAATTTCTCATTATTCTTAAGGGGAATCTCAATCATATGAGGACCAAACTTCGATAGCTCATTGAATTTCCTTCATACTCTCTGTCATCTCGCCTTGCTTAAGCTCCATAAACAGATTATACAAATCTATCCTCCCAGCAATCAGCATCCACTGGGTAATAAAAGCTTCCCTGATATTTGGAAAATACAAGGCTAAACTAACTTCCGTGAGATAATCATAAGAATTTTAAATTCTCATTTAGATAATTCTGACCTAAACTGGGCCCAAGAAGTACCTTCCTCTGGGGTATAGGCCGTAAAAGCATCACACCAATCAAGAGTGGCTTCCTGAAGCTGCCAAGCTGCTAATTGATGCCTTTAAGCGTCAGTGATGCCAAGTCCAACAAAAATCCTTTCGGAATTCTTAAGCCATTGATGTGCTCCAACAATGCCATCGGCACCTGGGAACTACTTTCCTCTGAGCTGAGTATACTCTTTACTAAGAGTGGCAAATCTCACTTCTGGGACAACAACTGGTGCAATAGTTATATTGGGAACATTTCCCCAACCTCTGCCTCGAGTACTACGATTACTCATCCTGTAAAGAAGGGACGGAAAAAATATTTTTATAGAAGCTAAGTCAATTAAAAGAACCTAGTCAAAAAAAATTACTAAGGAGGGATGCCTTAAAATTTTCAAATTCATTTAAGATTTTAAACCAATTTCTTTCTTAAATTTTAAAATACGCTGCCTCAAGAAAGATTCTACTCATTCTAAGGTAATTAATTACCCTATTTATAATGAGTTTTTACCTAACTGGCTTAGATGTTCACTCAACCATAAGCTCTCATACCAACTATAATGACCCACCATTTAAATAAGGAAATTTGCTTAAATGACAGATAGTTATTTAGGGTAAAATAGAATCAATCATAGAACACAAAAACGGAAATAAAAAAACTTAGAGTCTTGTAGCGAAAAATAAATAAGTACATAAATAAGCCACAAAAGCTCCAAATAAGTTACATTATTCTCACTCTAAATACTGGAAAGAAATAACTGGAATAAAATGAGTCTAACTGACATAATGAACTAAACTAATGAAATAACCGAAATTAAACAGAATCTCCAGAAATGCCTTCGTCTTCACAACAAGCTCTCCAAACTGGAAATAATCAGGCTGACCCGAGCATAATTTGAAAACACTATACTCGAGTTAGAACTAATATTCTCGTGAAAGTCAATAAATTAATGCAAAGTAACTTAAAAGATGTTACGGTTTCCTGTCTCCTAAGAATCCGTTAAACTATTTACATATAATAGTGTACGCTACAATAGATAATGTCTATCAGTAAAATAAATATCAAAATAGCCTTAAGGCTTTACATTGATACACCTCAACACATTCTACAGTTTAAACCAAAATCGTAATGGGTTCATATAGGGGTAAATATGACGAGGCACGTGAGGCAATGCACATATAGGATTCTACCAGTTTACCCTCTATGGCTGGTTGTAACCCATCCATGGCTGAATGTGACTATCAATCCAAACAGAAGGGTGCACCCATCGAGTTCAGATCACGACAGTAAAATACGAAAGATCAATGTCGCTAGAGGTAGCTAACCTCATTGGCCAGACAAGGCTCCTGTTTTAGCCATTTTAATTATGACACGAATGTCAAAGCTATCCATCATCGTTCTCTTACTTCATTCCAGTAAACATCGCCAATTGAACCAGTACATTCTACGTGTCATCCACCGCATACACGGTTATTAAAGTGGTTCCGGGATTGACAAAGAGTATGTCAATATATGGCCCCGGTCCCTTTGACAACCCAACGAATGTTTTACACACCATCTGGTCAGATATGGTTTAAAAGCGATTCATATTGATAACAACGGAATATTTTTCCAAATTCCTCAAATTCCATTTTCCTATTCCCAAATTCCATTATAAACATTTCGATATTGAAACTCAACTTCCTTCGAAAACTTAAATTTTGAAGTCCTTTTAAATCCATAAATTGGATCGCTTAAATCAAAAATTATTTAAGTTGAATTTTAAGTTCCATTACGAATTAATTAATATATCTTCCTATAAAACCCAAAAAAATTATTAAACAATTTAAATCTCCATTAAAATTTTATTAAACTAATTTCTAATAAATTCCTAATTTATTAAACAATTTAAAATTCCCCTTTTTTGAAAAAAAATTGACTCCAAATAAATTTAGTTTACACAAATTTCAATATAGGAAAACAAGTTACGGATTTAAGTTTAGATTTTACTCAAAATTTTACTTATAATTTTTTTTACTTCAATACTTTAGATTTCAAAAAATTTCAATCGTATTTTAAATCAAATTTTAACGGAATTAAATCCAAAAATCAAATTTCCTTAAATAAACATTTCAAACATTTATCTCGAATTTACCATCTACTAATAAAATCACTTATTTCACCTTAATTTTACTTATAATAAATTCCAATTTAAAACAAAATTTAAGAATTTCAAATCATTTATATATATAGATTCCAAACAATCACCGTTTAAAAGATTAGACCAATGGTGTTTTAATTTAATTTTCTACTTTGGCTAAGTGGAATGATTAAATTTAAATTATGGATATATATCATTTCAACCCTTTCCAACATTATAATTTCAATATACAGCCAACCAAATATCAATGGAAAATTTCAACAAACAGCACACTAAAAATGTCAATATCAAATATCAATGTGGAAATTTCGACAAACAACATAAAAAAATGTCAATAATAGTGTGAATGTGGCATGTCCAATTTAACTTTTCTATTCTTGTGTGCATATCGTGTCAAACATACATGCATCTCATTCGATAATTCATCCAACGACTATATATTAATTAAATACGACCACAACATATAATTTCAGATTTATTAACTTGCATCATTATATTAGTTAAGCGTGAATGTAAAACACTCACCTCGAACTACGCTACGATCACGAACGCAACACGACTGAACTTCTACGACGACGGCTCGAGATATGATCCACTATATGGCCTACGATGCGGCATGGTCGGAATCAACAGCCCACACTCATACGCTCGATATCAAAAATCCAAATAGCAACTTCCCTTTTTCTATTGTTTTTGTTTTTTTCCTCAATGTATAAGCATGCGGCTGGAAAAGAGATGGTAGTCGAGCTCGGGATAGGGTAAGCTTGGTTTGATTGGCTGCAGTAGGCGTCGAAAGTGATATAAGGAGGTGGTGGCGAAGTCGATAGGTAGGGGAGGCGGCAACACAAATTTTGCAGTGTTTTTTTAACAACAGCGGCGGCGGTTAGAGGTGAGAAGGACGAGCTCCCGCTTAGTGATGCACTGATAGGCGAAGCGATGGCGGTAAAGGCAAGGAGGAGATGGAAGGTGTAATAGTGAAAGGGAGGGAGTGCTCGGTTGTTGCTTTTCTTAGGTTTTTTTCTTTTACATGGAGGGTTGGCAGCTATGGAGGGGATGAGGTGGCCGGGTGTTGCGCGTGTAAGGGAGGCGCGGCGGTGGTGGCGGACTTGGGGTCGACAGTGAATAATGAGGCTCGGTGGAAGAGAGAAAAAAATTATGATGCGGGACAATGGGTTTTCGTAATTTTGTGATCTCAGTAGCAATATAAAGGCATAGTGTAGACGAGGGTGGTAGAAGAATTTTGTGGCTACATGGCCATTGCGTGAACAGGTAGAAGCTAGTCCTATGGCTACCACTTCAAAATGCAATATAATGACCGATTCAAAATAATATACATGTTCTTTTTTTCAACCGGATGTGTTAATTTTAAACAGGTTACATAAATTTTTCCAAACAAGTTTTTCTTTTGAGAAAAAAACTTATGCTCAAAATTCAGTAACACTATACCCAGTATAAATAGCAACAATGTTAACATGACCCAAAATACTGCACAGAACAAAACTAATAGTCCAAACACATGAAAAAACCCACTGTTGTGTCCAGTGTGTTGATACGAATGTGTTAGCACACAGAAAACTGGTGATTTAACGCTCGAGTAAAATTTCATTATTTACGCCATATCGGTTGTCGTTACCGTAAATCGATCGTAGAAAACGATTTTAACTGAGCTAGCGAAGTCAGAATTCTACGAAATGAATGTGGATGTCTATGTTATAAAATTTACTACAATATTTCCATATAAAATATTTAAATTTCTAAAAATAAATTTTTTTAGTGTTTTATCAACGACTGATTTTTCGTTAAATTTAAAATCGTTCAAATTTTCATTTTGTAATTAAATTCACATTATGCATTTTAGCCAATCATACGCAACGTAAATTTATATTCAAATTATATAAAATAAAAATTATTTAACCTAATATCTGGCAAAACTATAAATTTTGGAATCATTACACTTACTGTTTATCTCATGTCTACAACTGTCCTAAAGACATTTTTTTCCTCACCTTTGCTTCACATAATTTTCCCCAAAATAATTTGAAGATTCCCCATGAAAACTTATCTTCGCCATCGCTACAATAGAGCGTCTTCACCAATTTGGTAGGCTTTTGAAAATCCCTTTTATCTCCTTTTGACCAAATCCAGTATGTCTTCCTGTGCTCCAAAACTTCTTTCTCTTTATAAAATTTATGCTGCAATAGTACTTCTCCTTCATGAAATTCAAAACACCACTTCATGAAATTCAAATCGATCTCCACTCCAAAAAAAAAGATCTTTGCTTGGATCTGGAGTCCTAATGCTGCTATGCTTTCAACCTATTATCACTTAATTCCTTCGTAAATTTTGTTGTGATGTTAATGTTGAGAGAATCACTACTTATGCTGGAGAGGAGATCATTTTTCTTCAAAATTGTGTGGGCACCAGTTGGAAGAGCTGGCATCGTTGATAATAACTCTACCGCTGACTATATCTCATTCCTATTTGAGATGAATTCTGCGCAACTTTAGAAGTTTTCTACCATGCCTGGATCTCAACAAAGATGAACAAAAACTGCCTAAAAATTGAAGCTGATGATTTGGAAAATGAAACATACTACATCGTGTCAGCCAGTATAATTGTGCTTGAAATTTGGTTGTTATGCTTGGAAAATCGATTCCCGAGATGTGCTCTGTTTGTTGCAAGGTTAAATGGATGCTTGAGAAGTTTGTACACTAAGTTCCTTTCGTTCCTTTGCATGTGTATTGAATCTGATGAGGATGCTGATGAGATTTGGTCTTTTGAAATGAATTCCTTTTAAGTTTTGAGGACGATAACCATTGCAGAATCAAACAGATCTTAAAAAAAGGAACAAATTATGGTAAAGCAAGCCATTAATCATCTTGACAATCCATATATTATTGTTTGTTAGTTCATTTAACATCTTGATAAAAGGAAATTTCAATTCATTGAATTGTTATTATCAATAAAGATGAAACATGCATGCTCTTATGCAGCTTTAAAAAAATTGCTCATTGCTTCGACCTCTTTCCGCATACTAAAATTCAGATTATACAGAGCCTACCTAATACTTCTGCGTTATTGTTATGTTTAAATTTTTACTGTTAACTACTATTTTTATTTTTATTATTCTCTAATCTCAGTATTATCTACATTGCATCATATACACTCAGTGTAATGTCACTTTTAATTTGCTGCTTATCATATCTTTTAACAAAATTTATCATAGTTGCAACACATTACCATTTATAATGCTTTTACTTCTTACCTGTTATATAATATTGGCATATCTCTATTTGTTAAAATCAAACGATATATAGTTAATGATAATATTTTTTTGTATGCATGCATTTTGTTTGTATATAATATATAAAAATAATGGATGATACCCTTTAATAGTCAAATTATCCATTTTCCCTTCCAACTTCCTGTTCGTGAGTATGATGAAAATTAACCGACCTCATGTTCTTTATTTTGAACATTGCGTATTTCCATCACTATTTGATACTACTGTTATCCCGCTTCTTGGCAAAGCCGTGATACCAAAAGATCGATCGAAAACAAAGGACAGTTCGTCTCAGAGATTGGTCATACTATGCTTCACTATGGATATCGCTGAATTTTGTCCGAGTCTAGATTGAGCTACAACTGTTAGGACATGACAAGACAGATCATATAAGTCAGCATCTCAAATTTCAAGACAATCCGAGTTCATACGCTTAAGTTATGATCGATTCAATTTGAAGGGAAAAGCACTGGTTTCGTATCTATCGATTTCGAATCGATCAGGCTCCAATGACTTCGTATCCTTCGAAGTGCCGCAATTCGTATCGATCAGCTTCGAAACCATCCAAGTGTCTCGGTTCGTGTCGATCAGTTCAAACCCATAGAAGTACCTCGGTTCGACTCGGTCCCATTCGAAACCATCGGCAGGGTTTATGTTCAAATCCACCATAGAAGCCTCTCTTCGTATCCATTAAGCGACTTCTTGTTCGAATCCATCGAGTTCGTATCGATGGACTTCGTACCCATCAACAGATGATGCACTTCGAAACGATCGGCCAATGTCTTCTTCGAATATATCATGGAAGCATCCCTTCGTATCCATCAGTGATTCGTATCCACGAAATGTTGCAGTTCGTATCCATGAATAAGGCATCATTCAAATCCATCAAGTCAACTAGCCTTGGTGACGTGTCATCAATCAATGCGAATGCGCCGAGATACATGGAGTTGAAGCAGTCAACTCGAAGCAAAATCCGGATTGAGGCGAAGTGTGCGCTTCACGTCAATACGAAGGCGCGTGCCACCATCGGTTCGAAGCGATCAATTCGAACGAATCGATTCGAACCAAACAGCCACACGAGGAGCCCCATTTCGTATCGACCATATCTCTCAATCTACTAATCCGAATGCCACAAAATTTTCACAGAAGCTTGCATACATGTTGAAGAATGTCCACACCAAATTTCACCTCGATTGGATGATTATCTGATAGATTCGAATGGAGTTCGAATCGATCCCAAAGTGGGCCCAAATTTCCTAAGGCCGGAGGTGTGGGCCCCCTCACATGCCAGAAGTGGTCTACCGGATTTTCAGCGAAATATCAGCATCCTACGCCTATAAATAGAGCCCCAAAGCCAACAGAAAAAGGATCTTTGGATTCTCAAGTGCCAAGACTCTGCCGGATCAAGATCTCCATCATCCTATATCATATTCTTGCTGTTGAATTCGAATTTCCAGTTGTAATTTGCTGTTGATTGCTGTAACAACCTGTAATCATTGAAAGAGAACTAATAAAACTGCAAAAACTTCACAGTGGACGTAGGCAACACGCCGAACCACTATAAATCGCTTGTCTACGCATTTACTTTCTGTTGATTGGAGTTTTTGTTAGATAATACTCATTTTTTGAATTTACATTCTTTATTATTATCTCTTCAATGACTCCCAAAGATGTTGTGACCAATTTTAGTGCAAACACTTTGGTGCTTTCACTGAGAAAACCCAGTTTTTCTCCTGCTCCTTGGATCTGTCGTCGATACCGGATTGCGTAAATCTAAGGGAGAGATCCGGATTTCAATTTCAGATTCCTTCCGTTCTATTCAGATTTTCATAAAGTCTAGGAAAGGAATCCAACTTTCAAGATGGTTAGCACAAGGACCTCCTCTAATGCTATCAATCAAGAAGAACAGGATAGACAGAATCCTGCGCCACTACCTCCATCTAATCAAGATGCTACTGGACATTCGAAACCATCAGGTCTGGTTACCCGACAAGAGCTCCAGTTGCTACTCCAAGAGCTGACCCAGAGTCGGCAACAACTAGCAGAACAGCTACGCGCTAACGCCAAGCTAATCAACAAGCTGGATCACCAGAAGCAAAAGAGATCCGAGAGAGACCGTGCTTCTCGCTCCTCCAGCGAAAGTTCTTCATCTTCTGATTATCATAATCGATCTCCACGACCCCGGCTAGATGGGAGTCACATGCCAGCCGCTGGAGATCAACCGGCACTGACCGTTGGATAACTGAGAGTTGGTCCATCAGCCAGTTTCCAAACCAGACCCACCTCCCAAGGAGGTACCGTTCCTCACCACACCGCAGAATACCGCACCACTAACGTCGCGGCTGAACCAGGGGTCGATGCCCAAGATCTGTCGAACCTGGACCGCCGTCATAGTAGACGTACTCCTGAACCATACGTCCCAGAAGACTATGATCCAAGAAGGCAAGACTTGGACCGTCGACAACATCCGGCCCAACCCCAAAGTATGGAACGTAATCATACTCCGGCGCAAGCCGCACAAAACGCGCAAATGCCGGATCTTTCAACTATGATACGTCAGATGATCCGTGAGAGCCAGGGACTCACGAATGACGATTGGGGAATTTCCTGAAGTCACACTCCTTTTACGGACGATATTCTTACTACTGAACCCCCATGGCGATTGAGGATGCCAACTCTACCCATGTACGACGGAAATTCTGACCCCAACCAACATATTCTGAAATATGAATGGTCGATGACCGCAGCCAGAGCTGACGATGCAGTGAAGTGTCGTAGTTTCCCCATATCCTTAGGGGGCATCGCTACCATGTGGTTCACTCGACTACCACCTCGATCCATCTCCTCATTCGACAGTTGGCCACAAAGTTCGTTGAACAATTCCGCATGCACGTCGCAAGGCCGAAAGATGTCGACACTCTATCTAGCATCACTCAAGCTCCTGGAGAGACGCTCAAACACTACTTAGAGAGATTCCATACTGCATGTGCGGAGATCAGCAATCCGAACGATAACTCCATCCTTATGGCGTTGACTAAGGGGATCGACCCCGATTCTGAGTTTGGTAGCTGGTTAGTTGGAAAACCACCTGCATCATTGGACCCTTTCCACACCAAGGCGGCTCAATTCTTGAGAAGGGAAGACGCGAAACAGTCTAGGAAGAAAACTGATGCAGGACCAAGTACGGAAAGAATCCAAAGCAATGTCGCAATCAAACAGTCCGGCGAGAGCTCCGAAAAAATTCAGTTGAACGTTAAAAACAAACAAGCTCGGCGAAGAGAGAGCGTGAATCAAACTAGAAAACGAGATCAAAATCGTGGGCCACAGCGCAAGAATCCAATGTTTGACAGTTATACTCCTTTGAAAACATCACTGGAGAACTTGTATTTACAAACCTGTAATACAATTCAGTACCAAAAACCTGCACCAAAACCGTCGTCAGAGAGGCAAATCCAGACAGGAAAATTTTGCAGGTTCCATGAGAGCTACGGGCATAATACGAACGAGTGTCGTCACTTACAAGATCTCATTGAAAAACTGATCAGAGAAAGGAAGCTGGAACGGTTCTTACGGGCACCGCAGCCCAGAGAAGCGGGCCCATCAAATCAGAACAATGAACCCAATCGACCAAGACAGGAGGACTCCACTTGTCCCCACGGAAGATTGGTGATAAACGCCATTAGTAGCGAACCAACTTTGTCAGGAGCCTGGAATGACGAAGATCTTCCACACTGTCACACATGACAGGCTCATTCAATCTGTGAATACTTTGCAATTTCCTTTACGTTCTGAAGTTTGAACTTGTAATAAGGAACTAACTTTGCCATATTTTCTAATTTCAGCAATAAAATACTATCTCTTCAAGCTAGAGCTATGATTCACCGAATGCAACATTCAACAATCACGACACACGAAGAGCTAAGTTCCATCAAACAATGGAATTTATTCAAATAGCGAGTGACTGTGATACGATCGGCCACTCACTAAGTGAAACCCCAGCTCGGGGCAAGCCATCACATTAAAGGCTAAACTAGACCAACACATGACAGTCCTACAACTAACTCCAAATTCCCAGAGTGCTAATTGGAGTATGAACATCAAATAACTCGTTCCCAGAGCGCGAACGGGCTCCAAATTCCTAGAGTGCGAATTGGAGTATCAACATCCAACAACTCGTTCCTAGAGCGCGAACGGACTCCAACTTCCCAGAGTGTGAATTGGAGTATAAACATCCAACAACTCGTTCCCAGAGCGCGAACGGACTCCAAATTCCCAGAGTGCGAATTGGAGTATAAACATCAAATAACTCGTTCCCAGAGCGCGAACGGACTCCAAATTCCTAGAGTACGAATTGGAGTATAAACATCCAATAACTCATTCCCAGAGTGCGAACGGACTCCAAATTCCCAGGGTGTGAATTGGAGTATAAACATCCAAAAGCTCGTTCCTAGAGTGCGAACGGACTCCAAATTCCCAGAGTGTGAATTGGAGTATAAACATCCAATAACGCGTTCCCAGAGTGCGAACGGACTCCAAATTCCCAGAGTGTGAATTAGAGTATAAACATCCAACAACTCAATCCCAGAGCGCGAACGGACTCCAACTTCCTAGAGTGCGAATTGGAGTATAAACATCAAATAAATCGTTCCCAGAGCGCGAACGGACTCCAACTTCCCAGAGTACGAATTGGAGTATAAACATCCAATAAATCGTTCCCAGAGTGTGAACGGACTCCAAATTCCCAGAGTGCGAATCGGAGTATAAACATCAAATCCATCGTTCCCGGAGTGTGAACGAATTCCTAAAAAGCCCAAACAGGTGTGACTGACCATCTATCGGCCAACTCCAACTTCCCAGAGCGTGAATTGGAGTATAAATATAGATTACAAGTTCCCGCAGCGCGAACCGAAGCATCTGTGCTACCTCCAACTTCTTAGAGCGTGAATGGAGTATAAACATAAATTACAGGTTCCCGGAGTGCGAACTCGAACATACATGCTATCTCCAAGTTCCCAGAGTGTGAATTAGAGCACAAATACCAAGTCAAAGTTCCCGGAGTGCGAACCGAAATATCATTACTAACTCCGAGTTTCCAAAGCATGAAGTGGGGTATAAACATCAATTCCAGGTTCCCGAAGCGTGAACCGTGTTACAAACATCGATAACCCTCAAATCCCCGGAGTGCAAACCAGATTATCGATCTCAAATTATCCTAAGTCCCCAGAATGTGGAAATGTGCTTAAGGTTTGCAATAAGTGCGATCAACCACCAAAATACAAATGTTGTTCCCCGAGACTGGGGGGCAAAAAGGCTAAGTGTTAATCACTAACCAAAGTGATACAATGTCCGAAGTTCAACTTATTCATCGATCGCAGCATGTGACCAAGATTTCCAGACTTGGCAAATAAAACGAACTCTACTTGACGTAAAAACACCACAAGTACACCGGACTGAAAACCAAACACTGCAAACACTTAAGCACCAAAGAAATGAGAATGGAAACAAAGAAATTGAATTTTATTTCAACTAACTGTATGTGAAGATTCATGTACAAGTTCTTCGAAAAAATTCCTACTAGCAGGGGGCCAACCCTGCATCTATACATAGCCTACAAAAGGAAAATTAAAATGACTTCCTAGCTGCCAAAAATGCACTAGAGGGAATCCTCTACTTCTTCTTCTTCGGTTTCGTCTTCAGCGCGGGACCACTGGAACCGCTAGCAATCTTCCGCTTCGACCCCGTACCCTTTGGCGGATCTTCCTCTGACGAAGGCATGATATCGATATACTCCTCCGAACTTGAAATTACAGGAATATTCTCTTTTCGATAAGTCGGAGGAGTCGGGTCTACCACCGGGGGAGGAATGGGTGCTTTGGTTCCGACTAGCGTGTCCCCAGAAGATGACACCACAAGAGGAGTGGGATCAACCGTTGTCGTGGCACACTCAAAATTACCGCCGTGCGCTGCCGCTTCCATCTCTGCTTCGATTTGAGCAAGTATCTCAGTCTCACGAGCAGCACAAGACTCACGATAGGTAGCGGTGGACTGTGACGATGCAATAAAAGCAGGTGGGAACGTGCCAAGAACAAAAGACATGTCAACAAAGGGGTCACTGTGCTGGCTCAAGAGCTCATTCATCATTTGTTCGTCAAAAGTAATTGAACCCCCTTGTGTCACCTCAGTCGACGTGGCTATCGTCGTGGCGATCGCCTCAGTAATAATGGCCTCTTGTTCTTGATGTGTCTCTTGGACTGCAGGAGGCACTGTTGATGTTGCTTTACTAACTGGACCAGAAAGAAAAGAAGTTGTCAGAACATGCTTCAATACAAGTACTTCAGTTCAAACACATAATAGATTTGTGCGAAGTACCTTCCTCAATTTGACTCGTACCTAACTGAGAAGCTCCAGAAGAGTGTTCCCTGATGGGAGATAAGCGTGGCTGCTCAGGGTCATAACCTGGGACCAACTGTGGCTCAGTCGCTGGCGTCGTCTCCAATCCAGATGAAGTGATCATCTCTGAACTTGTAGATGGATGCGCAACGCCAGATATCTCACCAACTTCCAAGTGTTGGGTGCCCAGCCTCTCTTTTGCGTGAGAGATCATGAAATAGTGGAGAACCTTATTTTCATCATCGGTCAGTATACGGTTCTCCAACTCGAATTCATCAAAATCTTCGCCTAGCTTCGATGCTTTCTCTTCTTCAACTAATAAATTCTAGGCGTTAAAAAAATGCGTCGGATAATCATCAAGCCATGTCAAATTTCTGTGCCTCGGCACAATGGCATTATAAGTGATGAGAAGTTCTTCTATCTCTGTCTCCAGCTTAGTCTCTGCTTGACGAACTTTCTCATCGACTTCGGCTTCCGTCTTGCGGACCTTCTCCAAGGCCGCATCTCTCTCTTTTCGAAATTCCATTGTCTGGTCACACACTTCCTATGCAGAAACATTAGCGGTGTCTCTCTCCTTCACAATCTCTGCAACTTTGGCCTTGAGCTCATTTAGCTCTTTTAAGGCCACACCCCGCTCAGTGGTCACGATGGTAATTCGATGGCCCATGTCTTCCACCGTAGCATAATGCTCACGCTTCATCCTATCCATCGCTGCCTGAGCTTCATCCGCTTTCCTGAGGGTTTCAATCTCCGACTTTCGAGAAGACTCGGCCTCACTGCCGAGCGCCTGAATGATGCAGTCCTTTTGACCAAGTTCTTTCTCCAACTTCTCGATTGTAGCCGCTCGATCAAAAGCCACCTTTGGTGCTTTCTTAGCGGTCTTCGACCATTCTTGATATTGAAAGAATACGTCCGAGAGATAGTCATGCGTCATAGGTGCAATTGTCGACGGTATCCTCTTAAGATGCAGGGGGAAGACGAACCCGTCAAAGCAAATATCAGGAAATTCCTTCCTCAATTGAGCAAGCCTAACCGCTCCTTCCCCCGAAGGCTCCGTCAATGTCTGCTCTGTTGACGGGGAGGCCGCGATTTCCGTTCTGCGGTGAGTATCAGACCTCGGTGGTTGGGAAGACGGCTTGGGCCGTGAAGTTTCTGGAGGCGGTGCGTGAGCTCTAGGAGGTGGCGTGCGAGATCGAGACCGCCGCCTATAATCTTTTTCTCTGTCAGAACGCTCATAACTCGAGCGCCCATAGTCATAGTCTTTATCTCCTTCCCTCCTATACGCTTCATGATATGAAGAAGACTGGCGTTTCTTACGGAGACTGCCAAGCATCGAACCTCTACCAGACATAGTACCTATAAAGAAAAATCATAAAGCGAAATTAGCAATCTCTCACAGTGAACATATTACACTTAGAAATTGTGTAGTGCCGTGAAGTGTGAATGTGGGTGCAACCCCCCGACCAACCAGATGTGTCAACCGCACTAGTGGGCAGAGACTCGCTCAAAACTAAGGCTTCTGAAAGTTCTTCCAATCTGGAATCATGCTACAAGGACACATCATCCGGAATTGGAATATCGGCGAGCCCTTCATAGAGATTTTCAGTTCTCGAAGGTGACACCTCCAAAATTCTAACTCCGTGAGCGGATTGAGCCGTGACAACCGATTTCCATCTTCTCTTTTTAGATGACTCAACAATGGCTGCCTTGCCTTTTCCTTGTTCTTGGGTATCTTGGGCTACATCCGCAGATTCGCCCAATGGCTCATCGTCAGTATGAGTTCTCTCCGAGTCAGCCTCCTCAATTATGACAACTTTAGGTTTTCTTCGTTTGACTCGTTCTTTCGAGGCGGTCCTTAAGACACCGTCAAGCATTATGCTTTGCCTCCACTCAATCAACTCAAGGATTCCGAGATTCCTATCTGTCAGTAGCAACTCAATATTCCTCTCTTCACTGGGGATTTCTTGAAAAACCCTGAACCATCTCTTTGAAACATTCACCTTCATGTCGCTGAATTATGGCTGAAAAAGAAAATAGATGTGAGTTCGACTTCAAATACATCAGTTCTATCAACTACCCGAAAAAGATAGCAATACTTACGTCTAAATAGCCATCGTCGAGCGAACCCTGGGGGGCATCTGACATAAAACCATTCCGTCCTGAAGTAACTCAATCTTGTCCAAACCCCTGTGATCATTGGCAATTTCTTACAGCTTCCAAGAATGTGAAAGACGGACAATCGGCCCGACTCTTGAAGTTAAACAAGTATCTGATCTCAATCGGGAGTGGTGGTCGATGGAGATACTCCATAAATGCAATGAACAAGCTATTGAGTGACGCATATCCGTTCGGATGCAACTGAGATGGGGCGATCCTCAAGAACGACAATACTTCTCTTATATACTGGTTAAACGGAGGAAGTGTCCCAGCTGTGCATGCGTGGCGATTGAATGCGGTATATCCCTCCGGTGGATTGTGCGGTCTATCATTTGGCCCCGACAGTAGCACGTCATCCATCGACAAACCATGCCTTAAGCATATTCTTCCTAGCATGTCTTTCGAAATATTGGACGGGACAGAGTCTGATGGGTTATTAATGAAAGATGCGTCAGGTAACTCGTCCAGAGCTGGACCAATAACTTCAATCTCAATCTCCGGCACTTTAAGCACGGGAGGGACTGAACTCTGTGTTTCTTGCGGCTGCGAACTTGAAGTTTCCATAACTAGCTAACTCACGAGAAATCATCATTAGATGCTAAAAAGCCCGTGCATTCCCCGGTGTAAAGTGCATGAATGTGTCGTGCAGTTTAGTGCATTACTTGAACAAATTCTATAGAATAAACTGTAATGTATGAACGACAAAACTCTGAAAATCAAACCGAAAATGACCGTCATCGCTGATCATCACAACCGTGCCATCCAAATGCAAACGATCGATCTAAGATAAAAAGTTTGTTACATTTTTGTTAAGTTACAGTTCCATCGACGAGCTTCGAAAGGTAGTCCAATATGCAGTTCTACGGTCGAGTTCAATCATGCAAAGCAGAAGCTCGTCAGAGTCAAGTATTTTTATGTGCAAAAAATTCTCTAAGTTCATTTAGTTTCAACTTGGAATCGATCACTGCAGTTCAAATTCGTATCGAATCGAAGAAATATCATCAACCATGTACGAATCGATACGCTTCGTATCGACCACTTTCGAATCGATACGCTTCGTATCGATCGCATTCGACTCGATACGTTTGGTATCGATCAGTTCGAAACGATGAAAGGCACATCATTACGATACCACTTTCAACTCGATACGTTTTGTATCGATCAAAGGCACACCATTTCGCATCGATCCGAGAACACCGGCTTTGCATCGATCGTCGTTCTCACGTTCGTATCGATATGAAATCACATGCTTTCCTTCGATTCAAAAGCGCCACAACTCCTTCTTCTCCAAAACAGGGCCTCGACTCCATGGCAACGCATCCATCCCTAACCTTGCTCTCACTCACCCAGATCTTCAATTCACCGAAACCAATCATAACAGCAAGAGGGATGGATTGGAACTCCGAGTTTCATCATTCTAAACACGATACTACCCGTTAAATTACCTGATTTTAATGTTTAATTTCGAAGGATTAAGGAATTGGATCGATTCGAAGACGTGACAAACTGCTCTCGGAAGCTTCGAGTCGATGAGAGGACACAGAGAGTACAAGGTAACAGTAAAAGTGAAAAAAGGTGAAAATAGCTAAGTCCACGGTATTTATACCGAGCCATAGGAGAACTGGGTCGATTCGTCTCCCGGTCCATGTGACCACTCATCACCGGTCACCCTAGCGCTCGAGTCGAACGGTAGGTTCGAGTCCATCACCGAAGGCTTCTATCGATTCGAAATAAACGACGGACCCATCGATACGAAGCAAGCAGCAGGGACAGCTGAAAAATTGTGAACTCCATCATCTCAAAGCCCACGTTCACATCAACAGGTTCATGACTCTATCTACAACCCACCGATACGAACAGAAACTTCGTATCCATCATTTCTCACCAATACGAACCGCAGTTTCGTATCCATCAAAACCTGTCGATACAAACAGCAATTTCGCATCCATCCTTTCTCATCGGTACGAATGGACGTTTCGTACCCATCCAAGCTCATCGATACGAACTGTCATTTCGTATCCATCACTTTGACTCTCATCGGTGTGAAAAACTACTTTTTAACCTTTTACATCGATTCAGGAGAGGATCGATACAAGAGGATATTCAAAAACAACCATTAAACGTTGTTCCAACTCAAATTTCCAAATCGGTTCAGGAGAGAATCGATACAAAATTCAACAACAAACAAAACTGACAACGACACGTGAACGCACGACGTTAATAAGGGTCAAACTAACATATATGCATATATGTCAGATTAACATTCGATTTTAAACATTTACAGAGATCGAATACTCATCTTGTTACAATTACAGCGTTCAACAGCCGAGCGCTATTCTACAGCAATCAATCATATCAAAGCAAGGTTACAACCTTCGACAAAAGAACAATGATTGTTCAGAGAGAAATTGCAGCTTTTCAAAACATGTAATGCTTCCAAAAGACGTACTTTGGGGGGCAAATGTTATCCCGCTTCTTGGCAAAGCCGTGATACTAAAAGATCGATCGAAATCAAAGGATAGTTCGTCTCAGAGATTGGTCATACTATGCTTCACTATGGATATCGCTGAATTTTGTTCGAGTCTAGATTGGGCTACAACTGTTAGGACATGACAAGATAGATCATAGAAGTCAGCATCTCAAATTTCAAGACAATCCGAGTTCATACGCTCAAGTTATGATTGATTTAATTTGAAGGGAAAAGCACTGGTTTCGTATCTATCGATTTCAAATCGATCAGGCTCCAATGACTTCGTATCCTTCGAAGTGTCGCACTTCATATCGATCAGCTTCGAAACCATCCAAGTGTCTGGGTTCGTTTCGATCAGTTCAAACCCATAGAAGTACCTCGGTTCGACTCGGTCCCATTCGAAACCATCGGCAGGGTTTATGTTCAAATCCATCATAGAAGCCTCTCTTCGTATCCATTAAGCGACTTCTTGTTCGAACCCATCGAGTTCGTATTGATGGACTTCGTACCCATCAATAGATGATGCACTTCGAAACGATCGACCAATGTCTTCTTCGAATCCATCATGGAAGCATCCCTTTGTATCCATCAGTGATTCGTATCCACGAACAGTTGCAGTTCGTATCCATGAATAAGGCATCATTCAAATCCATCGAGCCAACTAGCCTTGGTGACGTGTCACCAATCGATGCGAATGCGCCGAGATACATGGAGTCGAAGCGGTCAACTCGGAGCAAAATCCGGATCGAGGCGAAGTGTGCACTCTAGGTCAACACGAAGGCGCGTGCCACCATCGGTTTGAAGCGATCGATTCGAACGAATCGATTCGAACCAAACAGCCACACGAGGAATCCCATTTCGTATCGACCATATCTCTCAATCTACTGATCCAAATGCCATGGCATTTTCACAAAAGCTTGCATACATGTTGAAGAATGTCCACACCAAATTTCACCTCGATTGGATGATTATCTGATCGATTCGAATGGAGTTCGAATCGATCCCAAAGTGGGCCCAAATTTCCTGAGGCCGGGCTTGTGGGCCCCCTCACGTGCAAGAAGTGGTCTACCGGATTTTCAGCGAAATATCAGCATCCTACGCCTATAAATAGAGCCCCAGAGCCAACAGAAAAAGTATCTTTGGATTCTCAAGCGCCAAGACTCGGCCGGATCAAGATCTCCATCATCCTATATCATATTCTTGCTGTTGAATTCGAATTTCCAGTTGTAACTTGCTGTTGATTGCTGTAACAACTTGTAATCATTGAAAGAGAATCAATAAAACTGCAAAAACTTCACAGTGGACGTAGGCAACACGCCGAACCACTATAAATCGCTTGTCTACGCATTTACTTTCCTGTTGATTGGAGTTTTTGTTAGATAATACTCGTTTTTTGAATTTACATTCTTTGTTATTATCTCTTCAACGACTCCCGAAGAGTGTTGTGACCAATTTTGGTGCAAACAACTACATGACTTTCATCACTGATGCGATTAAAATTCTATATGAACTTGGTGAGTAATTTTACCAATATATTGTTAATACTTTCAATCATACATAGAAGTGCAAGCTTATTCACAGAGAAGTTGTAGCTCCTAACACTCATGTAAGAGATGTTATAGTAGGGTGCACATCAATAACTTCACTTATTTGTTTTTGTAAAGTGCATTTTAGTCAATATTTATCCAAATATAAAGTTATTAAATAGTTTTATTTCTTTAAACCAAATTCATGGATTCATAACCTTCCTTGAGAGTACTCAAACTCCACACAAATAATGGAAAATGCAAAGAAACATGAGATTTTTTTACTGCAACAATTTTGATAACTTAGTTTATAACTTTTTAGGGATCTGAATAGGTTTAAAATATAAAGAGATTGATTTTTTTCATAGTTAAATTAAAGTAAAGTTAGTTTCCATGGTAAAGTTTGGAAACTGAGACGAAATTTTCACATGCATAGTTCACTACGCCATACAAATTGTTTTCAATGTTTAAGTCTTTTTGTTCGATGAAGGACGTAAAGAATTGTTGCCGGTGAGAATTATTTCTTGATTGTAAGTTAGAAGGAGAATTACTAGCATGTCAAGAATCTTATTTTAATAGGCATAAAAGATAGGATTTTCACTATGTCATTGAACTTTCGAGTTCTTATGATACAACCTTTTCTCATAAGCAATACGTTATATGTAGTCGAAGGCAGCGACTCTTCAAGCACAATGATGGCCATGTTGTCTAAGTTAGACTCTAGAAAGCAATATAGGAAAAGTAACAAAAAATTTCAACAAAATTACCAAAGCTTGCAAATGAGATACTTCATCCTCTAGAAATGGATAATAACAAAGAAGCGGATGCATTTTACAATATACTTAAGCCATAATTCATGCGTGATGTAGTTGTAACAAGTAAAAAAAATAATGGTCACTATCTTAAATATATGATAATAATTTTAGCTTCAAGTTAACAATGAAATGTGCATCCAACGATGATAAGAATGATATGATCTGATACATTCTTTAGTTCAGTTAATACTAGAGCATAGTCTTATTCTGATGTTTCAAACTACCCTTTTTTAAAATTTTATTAATTCCTTTTGAAAGTATCATAGGTGACAATGTCAACGACCATCTACATTATTCCTTTTTTCAAACATTCTTGATTTATAAAACATTCAAAATGTTATACTTATATACCAAAATTTAAAAATGCTTAAAATATAGATGTGGTTTAGTTAAGGATAGTGGAGACTACTCTCATATTATACCAATGCTCCAATTGATGTATTCTTATATTTTTGCTTTCCATTTGCTGACTTTTTCCTTTACCATACACATTTTATGATATTAATATGCAATAATTATGCATATATTACAAGTAAAAAAAAGTTCATAAACTAAGAAGAAAAACATATATCATGCAATAAAGACAGCACGAAATCATTTAGTTACTCAGATATTATGTATAACAAAATTCATATACTAAGGGAAAAAATATCATGCAACAATGACGATACACGTTGTTTTAATATTTTTCTTTGCATACATCCAGCAAACGTACTTAAGGTACAATTTCACAATAAAAAGAAATTAACTCGCATTTTTATGCATGTCAAGAAGCATCTATGTTTATGACCAATTTTCTCAGAATACATAAGTTTTTCCCAGTTTTCTTGCGTACGTCCAACGGATGTGCCAAACGTACTGGTTTATATACATTTAAAGCTTTTGAATTGTTTAAAATACCCGATACTATTTTCACAATATTGGATAGTTATTTTTATCATTATACTTTCCATAATCTTACAACATTGCAAATCGTATAAATTTACTACTTAAGTGTTTTATTTTTTATGCGCATAATCAATATTTCACAATAAAATGAATTTTATCATGGTTTATTGAATACATCCAATGGATGTGCCTAACGTACAAGTTTAATTAGAAAACCTTAAAATTTAATAATACACACATTCAATAAATTATCAAGCCAAACTAATGTTCAGATGTGACAAAAAGATCACAAGTTCAAGTGGTAAAAATCATTAAAAAATATCGACTTGAAAATTTTCAAAAAATGATTATCCAGGTATGTACTTACAAAGGAAATGACATGTTAAAACAAATGCTAAACGCTATTATAATTCATATAATAACTAAAAATAAAATCTCAAAAGACCATTACATAAATAGTTGAAATTATGAATAAAAGAATAACACATAAAATAGGTCCATCAAGTTCAAACCATCGTCGAATCTATAGCAAAATATATTACGAAACATATTACCAGAATAAACCATATAGGAATTGGTTAAATTGCAAAAATAACCAATCATTGTAAAAAGAAGTATTTGTTCATTTATAGCAATTGATTAAAATGTTACAACATGTAAGAAATGTCGAGTAGTGAAAACATTGTATGTTATAGAAAGGTGTGCATTTAGCTATAGAAGCACCAATACAAGTGATAGGATCAAAATATCATTCCAGTTAAACCTACGGTTTTACATACATTAAGAATTCATTGAAAAAAATTAAGAGTAAATGATCTTCTAGTGGCACTAGAACATGTACAGCTGGAGAAGAGAAATCATTGCTGCCAACACAGAATCAGTAGCTTAAATATACAATCTCGTAAAAAGAATATTTTCCGTAGGGAAACTAAATTTTAGAATAATAAATTCGTCTTACCTTACTGTCATGGAAGAAACAATAATTTTTTGCACCACATCATTTCCTTATTTTTCTGTTTGTTCGTAAACAAAGGATAGAAAATGATGTTTGGGAAAATCTGACTAATGTACGGCTATGACATGCCTATGTTCTCAAAACAGTCATGTATATGTATGCAACTTATAATAAGGGTCTACTTGGGAGTTTTATAGTACCGGTTATTAGAGGTTTTGAGATTACCAGTTTTTACCATAAATAATCATAATGGTTTTTATTGGTTTATATGAAGTGTTTTGTTATAGGCGATCAATACATGCTTGAGAGTTTAGTATATACCAGTTGTAAAAGTTTTCCATTAAAATGATATTATATGTGCACCTTTATATTTATTCTCTAGTTTTGTGAAGATTATTTTTCTAATACTACTAGTAGGGGTATATTTGGGAAAAAAGCACATAAGAGGGGTTTCTATAGTATCAGCTCATGCTATTACTCCTTTCATTACTTGCTCTCAGCCAGAGCCTTCAATCACCCTTAATGCTCACAGCCCATTACCCCTAATGCTTATGGCCTTGCTTCAGAATTGTAGTGGAGCTCGACCAAGGGTGGAAGTGTTGGTGATCGTGGGTTGTAGAGGAGGTGTGGAGGTGTTTGCACTAGTTTCAGAGAGGGATTTATATAATATATATTTACTTATATATTTATTTATTTATTCAATAATTTTTTCCACTATTTTGTTTTATTTTTATTTTTTTGAAAAAAAAGTACTTTATTAACAAAATAAAATCATATACTTCCAAAATACGCCTCATTAAAACCTAGTAACCCCCCTAACCTAAATGGGTGCCTTACAAGAAAAAAGAGTACATATCATGTCCATATATGAAACCGTACAAAGAATACTGCTGACCATTACTTAAGTTGTCAAACAGGTAGAGGAGTAGACAAACTAGCAATACACTCCAAACCACCCATACGAACAACTTAGAGCAAGAAAACAAAGAAAAAGATAAAAGAAAACAAAGTGCAAATACACGAGTACCTATTGGGATACACAAAACAAGAGACATAAGAGAAAATAAAAATCTTCACAGTGTGGTGGCAGGAGAAGGGCTCATCCCATAACTTTGATGGATACACTCAAGTCTTCAATGGCGATGAAGGTATGTCCCTCGAAGCATGGTGAATGCCCGGTGACTTTTTTATTTTTATTTTTTTCTTACCTTTTAATTAACTAACTAGATTTATCCATTCAGGATTATCTATGACATCAGTTGTAACAGTAGCTTTAAATTCAAAAGGTGATTTTACTAGTCTAACTTTCCTGATGGGTTTTTTTTCTAGAAGCCCATTGAACCTCTGAGCTTTGGTCTGTAGATATATCACAAGGAGTAAACAATGCATCAAGTAGAATGACAGAGGGATTTGATACTTCAGGCTTATCATTAGCAGAGATTTTAATAGTCTTATCTATGATAGGAGAAGAAGTGTTCTGAAGTGGGTTTGACAATTTGGATAAATTCGCCAAATGGACTCTGTATAATGTATCCTTCAAATTGTTTCCATATCATAGTTTGATATGACAGGAATACAAATTGTTTCACTCTGCTCTAAATTATCTGAATCATGATGCATATCAGTATCATTCGAAAGATCTATTGTATTTCTACTAATCTGATTGGTATCAACATTCATATCATTAGGATTGTTCAACCTATCAGAAGAATTCACTTTAGGTCTCTAAGCCTTAGTGAATTAACAGTGTATATCCATACGACCGAAGCTATGAAAATTAGCACACAAATTTGGATGTCACTCATACATAACTTCTTGCCATATAAGTCCATCATTCTCCAATCAAATAGGAATTTCAAAAGGAAACATACAAGAATTATCAATCTCAATTAAAATTTTAGCATACGCAATTTTAATAACACCTTAAGTAAATTTGTCCAATTTGATGGGGGTTCCAAGAACTGAGGTGATACGACTAATCCCTTTCTTCATTCAGAAATCAAGAGGAAGGTTGGGTAATCGAACCCAAATCAGAATAGAATTTATAAGATCTTTATTAATTTTCATACCGAGCTACCATCGTTTCATCATCATTAGCTTCTTGTTGTAAAAATAGTGGCCCCCTTCTAAAACTCTGTCACAGTCTTTATTCTGAAATTTGATAACATAAAATTCGTTTTCCTCGGATACAACAGAAAATTGTTCTTCAGGTTTCATACTCTGATGATATAGCCCCTAAAATATGGATAATATGGTTTAGAACCCACAATATAAATTACAATTGCATTATCCTATTTTTCTAGCAACCTGAACAAGCTCAACTGGCTTCTTAGCACATTTCATCAAATTAACTTCGCAGGACTGGTAAAACTTTAGTGGGACTGAGACTGGAATATTATTTCCTTTGATGACTTTATTCCACGCTCAGGTAGAAGAGGTGGTGGAACTTTGTATGTTAGTAGCGAAATTGTTATCCATTTGAATTGGGCGATTAGCATTACTGGGATGATGAACTATCTGCGACTGATTAAACTTTTGGGAAGCTTCCCGACTGATGGTTTCATAGACAATTGAGGCAGGTCTAGGCTTAGTAGCTAGAAGAACAAAAGGGGGTTGTCACTTCCATCTCATAGAACGTACGTGTTAGTTCGAGAGAAGATGGTTTTGATGACAACAACCTTAGAATAAGATTATAAAATATAAATACTAACATTATGGTTTAGATATATATGTATATGCCGGATTTAACCATGCAGGTACTAAGAATGAAGAGTGTATAGTATAGAGATACAAGACTGAAGGTATCAAGATTGAAGACTCATGAGTATCAAGATTATCAAGAGTTCAAGATTTCAATAATAAGTAATTTAATTAGGAATTTTTGTTAAAACTCCTAGAAAAGCACTGGCATCTTAAAATCTATTTTATTTGTGGAATGGAATCCACTTCGAGCCTGTTAAAGTGATGGAACCCTAAGTAGGATGGAACTTACGAAAAATCTAGTGCAACATTGTTTTGTATCCACTAACTTTTATTCAAATGTTTTACAAAATTATATCTTGCTTTCAAAATGATTTCATAATCTTCCTTTTAAAAGAATCAAAAACATCTATCCTGGTTTTAAAATACTTTTAGCCTCAAAATAATCTTTATCTTCAAAATCAAATTATCCTTGGTTTTAAACTATCTTTTAATTATAATATTTTTATCTTTTAATATTTATACTTAGACTTATGTATTTTAACTATAGTTAAGTATATTTATAAAGTTTAAAGTAGTTTTAATACAAGATAGAAGTTATTTTCAAAGAAAAACAAATTATCAAAAATCACTTAGGCCTGTCGACAACCCCTAGGGACCCTTGTCGACAAGGTTGCAGTTTATTTCAAAAATTTGTATTTCAAAGGAAGTGTCTATTCGTCATATCCTTTCACGAATGGACATGGCTGTTGTTCTATTAAATAGGGGTTGTTTCAAACGAATTTATATACTTATTTTCTCTGATTTCACTCCTCTTATTCTTCCATATATCTTTACATACATTTTTACCATTACTCTGCCAAAATCACCATTGAATCTACCTAGATCATCTCTGGTTTGATTTTCTATCACTATCTTAACAAGATCCCAGTGCTATTCAGAGTTAAAGGCTTCTTTGTAATAAATTAACTTAGAAAAGGTGTGAATGTGGCCTGTGAAATCAATCAAGCGAGAAAAGGTACGATTGTAGCCTAAGAAATCAACTGGGTGAACTTGTTGCCCGTAAAATCAAGTATCTTTACCCAGAGGATTGTGAATCTAGAGTGGCGTACCACGTGGCCTTGAAATCAAGGGTGTAATTGTAAGAATTGATTTTGAAAGGAAATCCATACTATGTTGCGGGACTGGATGTAGGGTAACTCCGAACCAATATAAAATCCGGTGTGCTCTTTCCTTTATTGCTTTTACTTTATTTCTGCATCTGTGATCATATCTGTGTATGAATGTTGCATACATTTGTGTTCAAATTAATATAAACACAAAAAGAATCAGTAATTCCTTAAAACACTGTTCACCCCCTCTAGTGTTAATTCTAGCCTTAAGATCCGTAATCCACATTTTTCACATTTGGTATCAGAGCAAGGTTTTTAAAGTTTCATAATATGATTTTTGAAAAAGCTTTTAATATGTTTAAAAAACTTGTTAATACTGTTTAGAAATATTCAGATCATCATTGTCTTTTGAGTCTGCATATAATTAATATTCAAATTCAAGTTGTCTACCAAAATTGTATGATGTGTAGGAAACATGTTTTATGGGCGTTGAGGAATCAATTCACAATGGAAAAATTATGCAGATCAAAAAGAATAAATGGATACTCGATAGTGGATGCTCAGACACATGATTGGTAATCCAGATATGATGAATGATATAATATACAAAGACGGAGGACTTGTTAACTTTGGAGACAACTCAAAAGAATATGTGATTGGCATCGGCAAAGCCAGTAACTCTGAAATACCTATTGTTACTAATGTTTTGCTAGTTAAGAATCTGAAACATAATCTGCTAATTATTAGTCAACTTTGCGATAAAGGATATAAAATTAAATTTGAAAAAGATAAATGTCACATTGAAGATAATGATTCAACCATAATATTTGAGGGAATTAGGAAAAAGAATATTTATATTCTTGGTATGAAAGTTTCAAATGATAACCTGTGTCTTTTGGCAAATACAAGTAACCCTTGGATTTGACGTAAGAGATTTGGGCATTTGAATTTCAAACTCTTATCTAGACTGTCAAAACAAGATCTAGCGAGAGGTCTCCCTAAAATGAATTTTAAAGTAGATAGATTATGTGATGCATGTCAATTTGGAAAACTTGGAAAAAGTTCCTTTAAATTAAAAGATATGATTTCAATTTCAAAACCTCTTGAATTACTTCATCTTGATTTATTTGGTCCATCTCAAATTTTGTCAATAAATCATAGTAAATATGTTTTTTGTAATTGTAGATGATTATTCTAGATTTACATGTACAATATTTTTGAAACATAAGAGTGATACTTTTGAATGTTTTAAAAACTTTACAAAAAGAATTCAAAATCAACTTTCCATAAAAATTATAACCACCCATAGTGATCACAGTGGTGAATTTGAAAATGAAAAGTTTGAGGAATTCTGCAATAAAAAGGGAATAACTCACAATTTTTCATTTCCAAGAACTCCACAATAAAACGGAGTAGTAGAACGTAAAAATAGGACGATTCAAGAGTTTGCTAGAACTATGCTTTCAGATAGTAAATTACCAAATATTTTTGGGCAGAAGCAGTTGCTACCGCCTGTTATATTTTAAATAGAATTTTAATTAGACCTTTAACTGATAAGACATCTTATGAACTTCTTCACACAAAGAAACCTAAGGTATCTTATTTTAGAATTTTTAGAAGTAAATGTTTTATTTTAAATACAAAAGATAACTTAGATAAATTTGATCCTAAATCTGACAAAGGTATCTTTATCGGATATTCTAATAGAAGTAAAGCCTACAGAGTGTTTAATTTAAGAACTAACACCATCGAAGAAATAATGCATGTTTCATTCGATGAAAGTCTCAAAAGTTTTGAAGATATAAATGATTAAGAGGATTTAATCACTCAAAATCAAGAGTCAACTGAAAAATAATAATGAAACTAATCATCCTAATAAAAAGATTAAACTTTTAAAAGATCATCCTATAGAAAATATACTAGAAGATATGCAATCTGTTGTTACAACTAGAAATCAACTAAGTAAAATGAGCAACGTAGCCTTTATATCAACTATTGAACCCAAAAATCCAAAAGAAGCATCAACTGATGGTTCATGGATTTTGGCTATGCAAGAAGAACTAAATTAATTCACTAGAAATGATGTTTGGAAACTTGTTCCTAGACCTGAAAATAAAAATATAATTGGAACTAAATGTGTTTATAAAAATAAAATGAATGAACAAGGAGAGGTTGTTAGAAATAAAGCCCGGTTAGTCGCTCAAGGTTATTGTCAAGAAGAATGAATAGATTTTGATGAAATCTTTGCTCCCGTAGCAATATTAGAAGTCATTAGGATTCTACTTGCTTTCACAAATTATAATAATTTCAAATTATATCAAATGGATGTTAAAAGTGCCTTTTAAATGGATTTGTAAAAGCGGAAACATATGTTGAACAATCACACTTTTTGAAAATGAAGAATTACCAAATCATGTTTACAAACTTAAGAAAGCTCTATATGATCTAAAACTAGCTCCTAGAGCCTGGTATGATGGAATAAGATCTTACTTATTAAAATCAAACTTTGAAATTGGTAAAGTAGATAATACTCTTTTTATTAAAAGAAATAAAAATGATATTCAACTAGTACAAGTTTACGAGATGATATCATATTCAGATAAACTAATTTTGAAATGAATAAAGAATTTTCTAAAATAATGACAAAAGAGTTTGAGATGAGTCATATGGGTGAATTAAACCTCTTTCTAGGATTGCAAATAAAACAATTAGATAATGGTATCTTTATCGGTCAAGAAAAATATGCTAAAGTCCTAGTTAGTAAATTTGGTTTGACTACTGCAAGTGGTAAACCCACTCCCATGGAAACCAATGAGTACCTAAGTAAAGAAGATCTCTCGAAAGATGTAGATCAAAAATTATATAGAGAAATGATTGGATCACTACTCTATATCACTGCTAGTAGACCTGATATCATGTATAGTGTTTGTCTCTGTGCAAGATATCAATCCCAACCTAAAGAGACCCACTTAAAAGCTATAAAACGTATCATAAGATACGTTAAACACACCTTTGATTATGTCTTATTTTATCCTAAAAATGATTCTTTTGAATTAATATCTTACTGTGACGGGTATTATGCTGGTTGTAAATCAGACCGAAAAAGTACAAGTGGAACTTGTCACTTTTTCGGGAATTCTCTGATTTCCTGGTTTAGTAAAAAGCAAAACACGGTTTCTTTAACAACAATTGAAGCGGGGTATATTTCTACTGCTTTGTCTTGTTCTCAAGTAATATATATGCAACAAACTTTAAAAGATTTTGGTTTAAATATCTCAAAATCACCAATTTATTATGATAATACTAGTGTAATAAATTTATCCAAAAATCCTACTCATCATGTTCGAACTAAACATATTGATATTAGACATCATTTTCTCAGAGATAATATAAGTAAGGAAGTGATTACTCTCGATTATATCAATTTTGAGAACCAAATTGGTGATATCTTAACAAAGCCCTTAAATGAATCTATATTTACTATATTAAGAAGAGAATTAGGTATTTGTTCAATAACTGAAATATAGAATATAAATAACAAAGTATAATCAAAAAATTAAATTAAAATAAATAAAATATTAGAAATATAGGTACCATATCGACAACCCTTTCTTACCCCTGATGATATATAACGATTTTTTTCTTTTGAAATTTTCCCACCAAAATTCAAATAAGTGGTTATATATTCTTCTTATTTCGAAATTTTGTTCATTCTTTCTGTCCTTTCTCTGATCTATCTTCTGAAAACAATTAAACAATGGCCTCCTCTTCCAAATCAAATAAAAATTCAACATTTTCCTTCTCTTCTCCTTCTACTGGACCATTTCAACGAATTATGCTTGCACGAGTGATGAAAATGGAGGATTCCTTAAAGGATGCACTGCAACTAATGACTGAAATTCAAGTAGTGCAACTCAGAATGGCCAAAGAAAAAGAACGGCGAGGCAAAGTCCTTAGAAATTTGCAAAAGTTTCTAATGGACAATCACGCTAATCCAATGTTGATTGATGAAGAATCTTCAGAAGATCAAGTGCAAGAGGACAGCGAGGAAGAAGAAGAAGCCTTCATAGAAGAAGAGCATGCTGAAGATGACGACAAAGTTGTTTGCATTGGAAAAGTGTGCTTTGACAAGGATGGAAATCTAGTCGAACAACGTGGAAATTTCTGTTTCCACTACCCAAATTGCTCGGTTCATAGATCTTCCATTTTCAAGGACACCCGTTAGTTTCTTTTCTCTCTTTCTCATCGTTATATGATCTTACTTACGTTATCTACGCAAATGTAAATATAACAATAAATAATTAATAAATGATTTGTGTTATTATATTTGAATTCTCACATTATCACTATTATAAGTATTATCATATTTGGATTGTTAGTTAGGATAGTTAGTAATTAAGGACTAAGTTTTAGTTTTAGAATTAAGTGATGATTATTTATGATAACACTATCATTATAATCACATGTTATATAATATTAGAATAAGGGGAGTTATATAGTTTGGAGTTAGTTTTTGTTGATGACAAAGAGGGAGAAGTATAAAATAGGATAGTTAGGCATTATTAAGGGTGAGTTATTAGTTTTAGGGGGAGTAATTAGGATAGAAGTAATATTTTGTAAACAAAAGGTTGTCATCATCAAAAAGGGGGAGATCGTTAATTCCGGAGAAGATGGTTTTGATGACAACAACTTTAGAATAAGATTATAAAGTATAAGTACTAACATTATAGTTTAGATATATATATATATATGCAGAATTTAACTATGTAGGTACCAAGAATGAAGACTGTACAGTATAGAGATTCAAGACTGAAGATATCAAGATTGAAGACTCATGAGTATCAAGATTTTCAAGAGTTCAAGATTTCAATAATAAGTAATTTAATTAGGATTTTTTGTTAAAACTCCTAGAAAAGCACTGGCATCTTAAAATCTATTTTATTCGTGGAATGGAATCCACTTTGAGCCTGTTAAAGTGATGGAACCCTAAGTAGGATGGAACTTACGAAAAATCTAGTGAAACATTGTTTTGTATCCACTAACTTTTATTCAAATGTTTTACAAAATTATATCTTTCTTTCAAAATGATTTCATAATCTTCCTTTTAAAAGAATCAAAAACATCTATCTTGGTTTTAAAATACTTTTAGCCTCAAAATAATCTTTATCTTCAAAATCAAATTATCCTTGGTTTTAAACTATCTTTTAATTGTAATATATTTATCTTTTAATATTTATACTTAGATTTAAATATATAGTAAAATTTTATATATACCAAAATATTATTCTCTGTACTTATTTATGTATTTTAACTATAGTTAAGTATATTTATAAAGTTTAAAGTAGTTTTAATACAAGATAGAAGTTATTTTCAAAGAAAAACAAATTATCAAAAATCACTTAGGCCTGTCGACAACCCCTAGGGACCCTTGTCAACAAGGTGGCAATTTATTTCAAAATTTGAATTTCAAAGGAAGTATCTATTCGTCATATCCTTTCACGAATGGACATGGCTATTGTTCTACTATAAATAGGGGTTGTTTTAAATGAATTTATATACATATTTTCTCTGATTTCACTCTTCTTCTTTTTCCTCATTTCTTTACATACATTTTTACCATTACTCTGCCAAAATCACCATTGAATCTAACTAGATCATCTCTGGTTTGATTTTCCATCACTATCTCAACAAGATCCCAGTGCTATTTAGAGTTATAGGCTTCTTTGTAACAAATCGAGTGAGAAAAGGTATGATTGTAGCCTGTGAAATCAATCAAGCGAGAGAAGGTGTGATTGTAGCCTAGGAAATCAATTGGGTGAACTTGTTCCTCATAAAATCAAGTATCTCTACCCAGAGGATTATGAATCTAGAGTGGTGTACCTCATGGCCTTGAAATCGAGGGTGTATGTGTATGAAGTGATTTTGAAAGGAAATCTATACGTGTTGTGGGAGAGGATGTGGGGTAACTTCGAACCAGTATAAAATCCTCTATGCTCTTTCCTTTATTGCTTTTACTTTATTTCTGCATCTGTGTTTGATTCGTGTCATATCTGTGTCTAAATATTGCATACATTTGTGTTCAAATTGATATAAACTAAAAAAGAATCAGTAATTCCTTAAAACACTATTCACCCCCCTCTAGTGTTAATTCTAGCCTTAAGATCCGTAATCCACATTTTTCACAGCACGATGGTGAAGCCATAGTCCACGGCAGGAGGAGTGGAATCGTTCAGCAATATGAAACTGGGGGAGGATCGAAGAATCGAGGCGAAGGATTAGGGGGACAGTTTGATCGATTTTCTACAGGTATAAGGGGCACGGGAGGAATATAAAGGTCGGTTGTTGGAGGCCTTGGAATATCGCAGGAGAGGCAGGAGGATTGGTAGGGCACGAAACCAGGAAATGACACTAGGATGCAAGCATGCGGCACGAAAATTAGAAGCAAGAGGCGGCAACCGCCATTTTCAATTAGGGTTTTATCTGATTTAGTGGTGAGGATTTCCATTATTTTATTGAGAGGGAAACCATTAAAATAGCTTGGAATGTAGAAGAAGGAGAAGAAGAAATGAGTGAATGAAGGAGTGAATAAGTGCATGTGTTTATAGATTTTCAAGCCTTAGTTCTTAAGCAACTTAGCCAAAATATCTCTCATCCTTTCCATCACTTTATAGCCGTGACTACTATCTCCCAGCACCCTCTGTATGCTCGGCCTACACGCCCTTCCATCATCACCATCATATCATAGCATGTGCATTGACTATGTATGCTTAAGGATGAAGTTTCATAAAATATCTTAGATATTTTTAAGTGTATACGTATGTGTGTGTGTGCGCGTGCGCGTTTGGTGTGTGTATTTGTATGTTTTTTACATGTATGTATAAGTGTGCATGTGGCATGTATGTGTATGTGCATGTTGGTGCATAAGAGAACAAACACCATTCCAACAACTTTAAACAACTTTCGTTTGTTAAACTGTTATGATTCCAAAAGCTGATTTTTGATCACAATTTTACTTATTAATTAAATTATATGTAAATGTAAACCAAACTTGAAAACCAATTTCTCATCATTAGTAATGAATTATAATGATCACGTTTAAATTATAAAACCTTATAAATCTATGTTAGACAATTGTTTATGAAAAATGCTATTATATCGATAAATCGTTGTGAATTTTCTTATATTTTCAATTCAAGTATATACCTTTGTAAACTATTATAATTATATATCATTACTATATAACTAACTAGTATGAATAATTATCCTTTTAAAACAATTATTTGAATAATTAAAATAATTATTAAATCATTAAATCTCAATTTGAATTCATGAATCGATTATTAAAAATGATGACATCATTGATGATGTCATAAATACATTTTATTCCAAAAATAAACTAACCCTATTTAACATTCTTATTTAGGGAGGAACTAGAAAAAGACTTAATGAGCCTGATCATGGCAAATCATCAAAAAAGTAACTTCCCCTCATCAGGTTGTTACTCTTTTTCTGATCATCTACCTGGATGGATATCTTTGCCTCCTATCACAAACAACTCTCAAAATTTCCCAAAGTCAGGAAAGAAAAGTGGCAAAGGTCTGTCTGATAATAAAGAACAAAATGTTGATATTAACACTGGTCAAAGAGGATCTCCTGCACTAGGATCATGAAAAATGTGGTTCATCAATCATTGAAGTATACCTAATGATGCAAAGCTATGCAATATGGAATATTAGAGGAGCTCATTCCCTAACAAAGCTAGATCAAGTGAAATATCTCATTAACCATCACAGAGTATCCCTTTTTGCTATACTTGAAACTAAACTTAATGAAACCCTTTCTATAAAAGCTACTAAACACATAAACCCTAACTGGACTATTAACCATAATTTGAATCAAGCTTCCTATGGCAGAATCATGGTAATCCATGATCCTACTGTATTATCTCTATCTACTGTCCTTAGTACTGACCAAGTTATGCATTTTCAAGCCAAACATATTGATTCTTCCCTCTCTTTCTATATGTCTATTGTCTATGCCCACAACTCTTCTTTCTCAAGACAATCTTTCCTAGAACTCCTTCCAGCATTTAGGCAAAATACCCATCCCTAGCTTGTCTTTGGGGATTTTAACTGCTGTTTATCCTTGAATGACAAGCATGGTGGTCTTCCCCTTCTCCAAAATGACATTTTTCCCCTCAATAAAGCTATTGAGGATTCTAGCTTGCTATCTATTCCCACAACTGGTGCTGAGTTTACTTGGAATAATAGGAGTTGACCTGGAGTCAGAACCTACTCCAAAATTGATCACTCATTTGCCAACTTCAAAGCATTAACCACATGGCCAACAATGTCTTCCTTTATCCCCCAACCAGTTCTTTCTGACCATTCCCCTATTATTTTCTCTTTGGGACAGAAGTTGTTAAATGAAAAAAGAAGTTTCAAATTTTATAATGCTTGGGTCCATGAACCTGAGTATACTAATATATAAGTAAAGCATGGACTGAAAATTTCTATGGTAACTCAATGTTTATTTTTTGCAGGAAATTAGAGCTACTGAGTATGCACTAAGAGAATGGGCAAGGAACAAATTTGGTGATGGCACATTAAAATCAACTATGCTAAGGAAGAAACTCAATCATGCTCAGAAAGAAATGATGAATAATCCTGATAATCCTGAAGCAGCTGATACTGAGAGAAATTTGTTTGATCAATTAAGTGAAGCTTTGAAGTCTAAAGGCAATATGAAGAGGCAACAACTGAGGCAAAAATGGGCATCTGAGGGAGACAACAATACTACTTATTTTCACGCTGCCATTAAGGTTAAATAGGCTAAGGAGCACATTACTAACATTTTTGATGAGGAAGGGGAATTGCACTCCAATGTTGCTGCTGTTGACATTGCTCTCCTTAACTTTTTCAAGAATTTGTTAGGTAACAAAGATGAATTCATCCCAACAATTGAAGATCTATCCCAAATACAATTACCAGACGTGCTCCCAGAGGAAGCTGACAATCTTGTCATAAAGGTAACTGATAAGGAAATTAAAGACACTCTATTTTCTATGAATAGGCAATCTAGTGGAGGGCCTGATGGATTCAATGTCAAATTTTTTATCCATAGTTGGGATATTATCAAGAAGGAATTTCTAAAGGCAGTTCATAATTTTTCCAATACTTTCAATCTTCTAAAACAAGTGAATGCAACAAATTTGGTTCTTATTCCTAAAGTCCATACTCCCTCATCTTTTGCTTCATTTAGACCAATTTCTTGTTGTAATGTTATGTACAAGTGTATTTCAAAAAATTTGGCCTCTAGACTTGTTGTTATCCTTAGCAGAATTATATCCAGAAATCAGTCTGCAATTCTTCCCAAGAGAAATATCCTTGATAATATTATGTTATCTCATGAATTATTAAAAGGCTACGGACGTGCACAAGCTTCCAAAAATGCTATGCTAAAGGTGGACTTAATGAAGGCTTATGGCAATATACACTGGATATCAATAGTGAGAATAATGGCTCTGATGAAATTTCCCAAAGTTTTTGTAGCATGGATATACAGCTGTATCTCTACTCCATCTTACTCAATTAAGTATAATGGTTTCACTTCAGGGTTTTTCATCAGCAAACAAGGGATCAGGCAAGGGGACCCTATCTCTTCTTATATATTCATTCTAGTTATGGAAGTTCTAACTAATATGCTGTCAAGAAAATATGTGCAGAAGGATATATTGTACCATTCCAAATGCAAATCCCCCCAAATTACATCTCTCTTATTTGCAGATGATACCATCATCTTTACTAAGCCTGATCAGAGCTCAATTGAAAATATTACTACAACCCTTGATAATTTTTACCTTATGACTGGGTTGTAATTAAATGCAAACAAATCACATATTATCACTTCTGGCATATCTTCTCAGGAAGCTAATAGAATAACTGCCATATCTGGATTGCAACAAATGGATAATAACATGAATTATTTGGGTATTCCATTATGTACTTCAAGAATTACTACTAGACACTGCCTGCCTCTTTATACAAAAATCTGTAACTTAATGACCTCATGGGCAAATCGGTTTCTTTCACAAGCTGGAAGACTTGTGCTCATCAAGTCTGTAATCTCTTCAATGATGGTGTACTGGTCAAGAGTGTTCATTCTTCCCATTAAGCTGGTGAACATGGTAAGAATTGCCATGCTAAGATTTTTCTGGACAGGCTCTATTCATTCTAAAAAAATCATCCCATGCTCCTCTGCTAAAATGGAATTTCCAAAAAAGAAAGGTGGTCTAGGTATTTTTAACTTTCAAACTTGGAATAAATCTGCAATAAGTGCTCACTTAAATTCTTTGCTAAGTGGTGTTGATTTCTTATGGGTTGAATGGACCAGAAAATTTGACTTGGGAGGTAGGAATTTCTGGACAATGCATGTACCCCAGAATTGTAGTTGGACATGGAGGAGTATACTGGGTTTGAGAACTAGTTTCACTCAGTTTATTAAGTATGAGCTCTCACAAAACAGTAGCATCAAATTTTGGAATGATCCATGGATGGCTGAAGGCTTAGTGATTGTCAATGTGTTTACTCCCCATCAGATTGAACATGCAGGCATAAATAGGGATGCTCAAGCAATTGATTACTTATTTGAGGGCAAGTTAATGCTTCCCTACACTAGTAATCAGGACATAAGGGCTGTTTGGAACTTATATCAGAATCAACACTATGGTATGGTAGCTAGGGATGATGTTCCGTGGAGTGGGAAGCAGCACTCTATCTCTGTTGCTTATGACCTTCTTACAAATGTAATTGGAAGGACTTCTACAGTATGGCATAAGGTTATATGGTCAACATCCTCTCCTGCAAGGGACAACCTGATGATGTGGAAGGTTATCAAGAATGCTTTGTTAACAAAGAACAAAATGTTGAGTTATGGAATGAATGTTGATCCCATGTGTGTCTATTGCAAGTTGCAGGTTGAGTCAGTGGCTCATCTATTTTTTGACTGCAATGATTTACTGGGACTCTGGGGAAGATTAGTTATAAGAATAGCTGATGATCATAAACATGGCTTGTCTGAATTAGAGTGTGACCTTATTAGTAAATCAACAAGGTGGAGGAAAGATAGAAGAACTGTCTTCTTTTTCTTTCTTAAGAAGTACTTGAATTTAGTTTGGGAGGAAAGAAACTTGAGAATTTTTGAAGAAAGAAGTAGGAGTATGCAACAACTATGGGAAGTTCTTAAGAATACTATAATCTCTGGTATGAAGGAAAGCAAATATCGCTTCAGTTCTCAGTTGGCTGAAGTTTGGACTTAACTCTTTGGTGTGTTTTGTTACACTTTCCCTCTCTAACTGTCATGTTATCCATGTGTCTTGTTTTTCTTTTCTTTGTTTTCTTCTTTTTTTGTTCTTGGGTGTTTTTTTTCTTTGTTTGTTATTGTTTGTTTCTGTTTTGGTGACTATGAGCATGTTCATAGTTACTTTCCTTTTCTCAATAAACTGGTAGAGGACCAGTTAACCTCGCTTGCCTTGAAAAAAAAAGTGTATATATCCCTTTTCGTGCGTGACTTCTGATGATTATAGAGTGGTTTATCGATAAAACGATTTTCGGCCATTTTATTGATAATTTTTTAAGTGTATATTTTTAAATAATTATTCAAAATATGATTAGCATTACTATTTATCGTTCAAAACATAATTATTTATGTAAAAAAAGCTTATATTTTCATACTTTAAAAATAAATATAATTTACCAAAATGATAAACTTGCGGGTTGTTACAAAATATATTCATCGATTTTAGATATACCTAGGTAGATATCGGTAGCTTAAACCCATCTCTGTTCAAACAATAATCGACTATGTCAAACCGGTATCAATGGCCAAGGTATATCAGTACCTTTCAAAGTCGTATGCGAGTGAAAGTACTAAAATATCTCAGGAGTGAATCAAATTTGTCAACCTTGTTTATGGCATGACAATTTAAGATGTCTCATGTATTACAAAAGTTTAAAAAAAAAAGTAAAAACACAATTTTGTAGGATTGTGTTAATACTAAAAATTTTAACTGTTATTAAAGAAAATTCTCATGCTCATCAATGTGTATTTAATAATCTTCTGATGTACAGTCCAAAAGCTAGACACAAGTTGCCTATATGTATTCAAGCCTACCATGATTTATGAATCTATTGCTCGAAGTTGAACCATTTTGTAGTATGTACATCAGAATAGTCATTATGCTTAAACCTAAGACATAGAAAGGGTTGTTTGATACTTAAAAACATTTACAAAATTAGTTCTTAGTGGGGCATCATATAAAGAAATATGCACTTGTTGGGACATCGTTGGTAATAGAAGTGTTACTTGATGTCATTTAACATTAAAGCAACAAACGAAGCAAAAAAAGTAATCTACCAAAAGAGGAGGATCTACGACCTATATTCCCAAGCCAAGTTCCGAGTTTTAATCCATATTTACACTTCACATTCCCCATCACTTTTTACGATTCTTATCTCTACCAACGTTTCCTTGCTTTTGAACTTTCAACTTGACAAGGCCTGGTTAAGGGAGTAAACTCCCTCCACTAATCTCTAGGGATGTCAAACGAGTTAGGTTGCATTGCAAATGAGTTAGAGCAAAACAACCCAACCCATTTAAAAGAAAAGATGACACAACCCATTAGACCAATTTATTAAATAGATTAACCCAAACCATTTAGCCCATTTTTAAATAAAACTAAAAAAATACTTCAAAAACCACCCATCAAACATGAAAAACACCAAAAAGCTTTAAATATAACAAAATCTATGGTTCAAAACTAAGAATTGGTATAATATTTTTAGAATAATTCAAAAAAGCGTAGTAGGGAAGTAAAGACTGCAACTTGTAAACGTTCAAAAACTTCATGAAGAAGACTAGAAAATACAAAAATTATAGCATATCGTACAAGAACTATAACATTTAATATAACATGACAAAATGTAACAATTTACATGTATAGAATGAAATTGAAGCTGAGTTGTATTTTTAAGTTGGAGTTAAGTATATTAAATAATATGACTTGTAACTTCAAGTTAGATGAGATCAATAATGAACAGGTTCTAAAATGTTGAAGACGTTTCCTGCAAATGACAAAGTTAATTTATTTGAAACTTACTGAAGGTTTTAAGGAGAAATAAAGGTAAACAAAATAAATTAATACGTAGAAAGTATAAAAGAGGGGGAAATACTATTTAGAGCATCTACATCGAATAAATGAATTTCACAAGCTAAATATTGTTATGTAGATAACAAAGTGACTTAAGTTCTACATGTCCATTTAATAGGTTTGGCTCATATATTTTGTCTTGGACTAATTTAACTATTTGAGATTTTAATATTATATTTTCAAAAGAATTTAAACTAAGATGAAACATAATTGAAGACAACCACTGTGAATTGGTAATCCAAACTCACTTTCATAGCTATAATGCTACCAAACTTAGCAAACATTTTCACTTGTGACTGAAATAAGAGAAACTATTATTTTAACATGTAAAAGTGCTTAAAAGTAAGAAATATGATGATAATAAATAGTTTCGAGCAGTTAATAAGCATATCCGCATCCTTTTTTCGAATATTGGATATTTATCCGCTTTTCGTATGCAGATGCAGACGGATTTCGAATTTTTTGGATATACATTGACAACCCAAATTGATTGTTTATTTTGGTAAACTAATTATTTATAATTCATAGGCTTTTCAACTTATTTTTTCTAAAAAAGTTGATACACCTAATAAAGGTGATAATGAAAAGAGATTTCATTTGGGAATAAGGTTGTGCGTCAAAAGGGTTTCCTTAACTACACATTACAATTGCTATTTATTTTTCATAGTCTTTTTAATTAAATTAACTTGCCATTACTGTATTTATATATACATGGGTGGATCTGATACTTGCTTAGCTATGGCAACTTCCATATCTGGATCTGTCTCATAAATGTGCAAAAATTATTTGGTTAAATGTCTATCTGAAATAAAAATCTTGTCGTATTAGAATTGATATTTATTTGGTAAATTGAACCAACTTTAGGTTATTTCCAATTTTACGTTCATTTCCTTGTAGATAGGTAACTTTATATTACATCAGTTCTCTATAAGTTTCACTCATTATATAAGTTGATTCAGTTTACTCAAATAAACATATATGTTAAAATGAGATTTTGCTTAAAAAATGTCACCAATTCTATAAATATTTTGACATAGGTAGGTTGTTTCCCTTTTGATCTCTTGATCTTTTATTCATTGGTGCTTCAATTCGAAGCGATAAAATAGTACGATTTTGTTTGATATCTTTTATGACTGATTAATACTTATTGGTATTTTAATTATTAGTGCTCCAACCGCATATGGTCGCATTATATTTACTCTTTTTACTCCTTGACCAATGCTAAATTTCCTTTTTGCAGTTCTACCTACTTATTAATAGACCGCATGAGATAATTTTATCATCTTTGATGTGTTTTGAAGGACATTAATGTCTCTACATTTTTTTGGTTGATAAAACACCAAATGCATTTATTTTTAACTTGTTTATTACATTGTTCTAAGGCTATTTTGCGGTTTGATTATTCCATTAACATAATTCCACCCCTCAAATTATTCACTATCTAGCATTTTAACAGAAAACAAACACTAAATTTAATCACTAAGTTGTTACACTTTCTTCCTTTATTTACTATACAATATCGGTTTGGGGTTCACACCGTCGGTTCTCATGTCTTCTCTCTTGAAATTCTATTAATGTTTGCTTTCTTTTTCCTCTGCAAATTCATGCACACAAGTCGTGTAAAATATATGGTATATATTGCCAGTTATTATGGTTAAAATAGTAACATTTTTAAACTGTGAATTTAGAAGTGCTAGGAAAAAATTTTACACTTCAAAAATCTCCATATTTACCACATTTTATAATAAAATGCACATTAGATATTTATACATGTAAAGCGATGCTTTTATGATATGAAAGATTTAATAATAATTGCTTTTTTTGAAAAATGGATCCATTCATATTGTACAAAGTCCTTACTCTTGGTATTACTTCAACATTATCTCCTTGCCTTTGATTGTACATTCAGGTTTTATTGTTTATGCAGATGGAACCAATTGGTTAGATGCTTTACAAAATGAACTTATTCAAATATGTGATATTGCGTCTTAATCTACCTACACTCAGGTTAGTCTCTATCTTTTTAATCTGAGCATATAAGTATGTATGCATGTATGTTAATTTCTGCCAACTTGCTTATATCTATCTACACAGCAAAAGTTGTTCGATATCACTTATTACTCTTTGTTAGATTTACTATTTGTGATTTGAATTTTTTATTACAACTTTTACTTTAAACCGAGGTACACTCAGGTTGTATGTAGTCTAAATTTGTCACACTCGGGTTAAATAACATTAAAGAACATAGGCAATCATATTTTGATATTGGCTATATTCATCCTTCAATCTTGATAATTAGACACAAAACATAGCCCATCATTTTCTATTTTTTGTCATTACTTTGCATCTAAGTCTAGATGCCTATGTATTTTGGTCTACAGCTTTTTTAGACTTATTTAAAGTACAAAATCATGTTTCAAAAAATATTTGATAATAATAAAAACTTGAAGTGGTATTTGTTAAAAATGGATAGTTGGTTCCTTTTTCATGTTTGTATCCATTGCTTCACTTTTAGTCAAACGTATAAGCCAGTATTCCTTTCCACTTTTCATGTTCCTAACTATTCCATTACCACTTAGCTATTGTGAAACTTCTATTCATTTCTCATGTTTAATACAACTGAAATATTTTCCTACGAAAGTCTAAAAAAAGCCATATATCAAGTGAAGGCGTTTAAAAATTGGCATAATGAATGAAAAAGGTATATAATTAATTGCTTAATTACCTTTATTTCGATCACCATTCTAATAAGTTATAGTAAAATCATGTATGAAATTTTGACAAATGACGGGATTCTCAAAAAACTTTGTAAAACATGACACCGTGTTTAATGCATAGATGAATTGATAATTGAGCAAATATTGCAATGTGCATTTTTAATGCAAAATTGTATGATGGCATAACCAGCATTTGCAGTTTTAAGAGTCCATGATTATGTGATTTAACTTTCATGATAGTAGGTGATGGTTCTCACTGCTTTCAATTGAAAAAAATTAAGACTCGAGCGAATAACGCTACGAAAAAGACATTCCAATTTCCTAAAAAAAGATTAGTTTTTCAATTTTCTAAAGGGAATAAAGAAAAGTGCATAATATGTGAGAACAATGGTTCAAGAAGAAAGGAGATGGAGTAGCCACAATTGTACAGTCCCGAGAATAAAGAAAACCTATTGGATTCATATACTGAATGGTAAAGCTAGAAGAAATAAGGAGAGATTAATTCTTCTTTCTATGCAAAATAAGTTCATTTCTTTTGATATTGCTTTGTATGGTTTCATTGAGAATGTTGTAATGATATTGTTGTTGAAGTACTTAAAAATGCTAAAAATACAATAACAATATTTGATTTATTATTAATAAACCTTTTGGTTTTACTGGTATGTATTATGCGCACCCTGACTTTACTGTGTAAGCTAAGATATTGCTACGTAACATTTTTGCAGGTTGTATTTACAATAAACTTTTAAGAGTAATTGTTAAAATAATTTGATACATTATCCATGGTTATGAACACATTTGAACATGTAATCAACCATTTTTTATTTGATTTCTATACGTTTTTAGTGTGCGGTTTTATCTATAATTGCATATAATGGAGACACATGGCAATAAAACCATAAATTATACTTCAATTCCAAATTCTATACAAAAATTTAATGTACGCATAAACAATGTAACGATCCCAATTTTAAATCAAATTTAAATTGGTAATTAATTTAATTTTTGAAATTAAATTATGAATTAATTTGGTATTTTCCAAATTTAAATAGATATTTGTTTGTTTATAAATATAAATGAATATAGATGTAATGTTTTAAATAGAATTTCTAATTGGAAATTCAGAAATAAACATTTTGAATAATATATTAATTTTAAATTTAATTGTAAATTAATTTAAAATTGTGGGAATAAAAAAATAATAAATATATATATAAGGATTTTTAAAAAAAATAAAGAATTTGATTTGGAAATCTAAATATTTTATAAATAGGTTATGAATTAGAATTAGAATATGAAATTCAAATACATATATGTTAAAAGTAAATATTTGGAAAATAAATATATTGTGAATGGAATAAAATGTATATGTATAAAAAAGGATATTCTTTGTCATTCATTTATAATTACAAATTTATTGTATATAAATTTTTGAATTTAAAATTTAAAAATAAATGTTTTGAATCACATTTTGGATTTGAAACTCAAATATAAGTATTTTTGAAATATATTGGGTATTGATTTTTAATTTAATTATGGATTTGAAATTCTAAATTAAATATCTTATAAATAAAGATTTGAATTTGACAATTTGATTTGAAGTTCAAAAATAAATATTTTGAAAATAAATTGGTTTATTTTAGAAATCAAGTTTTAAAACATTCTCCTCAAAAAGTTATATAAGATTAAATAATACAAATTTGTTCCTAATCTATAATCTGCATATGAAATTTTATTATAATTTATAAGAAGAAAAAGGTTTAAAACAAAATTTATAAACTAATTAAAGATTAGGGGTTTAAACACAATTTGTAAAATAAATTAAAGATAAAGGATTTATATATAAATGTTTACATTTTTAACATTTGTAAAATGATAGCACAAGTAAATAACAAGTGTAATTAAAGTAGACAAGTGGCAAATTACTTTCTCTAAAAAAATTAAATTGTAATAACATGTTTAGGAAAAGTGAGAAACCTGTATATTTTTCTTTGTTCAAAATTTATTTCTTCCTTCATAAACCTCTAAAGATCAGAACCAGATCAAACAAAGAAAATAAGATCTGAGCATAAAGAAAATAATCAAAGCAAAGTGTAAACCCAAAACTGAATCTAGCATGTACAAATTCAACAATTCAAACTGGAAATCAAAGCCTAGAAAACATGCAAGTTCAGGCAAGCAAATTCAAACATCAAAAAATCTTAAAATCTGAAGCATGCAAATGCATCAGAATCAAGAAAACCTAATAAAACAAGCAAAGCAACAAAGATTAGGATCAAGTGGCAGATAAAAATTCAAAGATTAAAAAACAGTTCCAGGCCTAAGAAATTTTCCAAACCTCTGTTCTTCCCATCAAGGTGAGCAGACTACCCTATTTGACTTGATGCTGGTAATACTTACGATTGATATCTGTGTATGTTGTGAATGATATTTGTCCAAGTATAAATATATCTTTATATCTCTATATACGGGTAGATAATTGTTGTTGGCATATCTACAAAAGGATATGTTCATCTCTCTGTTTAAGTACAGGAGTAAGGCCACTAAACAAAATTTAAATTGCTCCCTATATGGTCAGTATTAGAGCAAGATCATTAAAGATAAAATGATGATATGAATGTGAACTTATTTTTAAAAACAGTTCCAAGCAAAAATATCAAATAAATATTGTGAAAAGGGTAATTTAAAGTAAGATCATAATATATCAGAAAATTCGAGCAACTTAACTTTAGGATCTAATTACATAATCAAGTTTGTGTCATGAAATAGCGATTTTGGATGAAGGTCTAATGATTTTTAAGTTTGAAATAGTTCATAATTTCTTAGATGAACGAAAAAGTCATTTTCATCAATTGCTGTCAATCAACGAAGTTATCATTGGCGTGTTTAAGGCTAAAGGTGTTTCGTGCATCATTGATCATCTGAAAAATGCTCGCGAATCTTCTGGTTGATCGTGGCGAAGGTGCGACTCGATTTTTGGGTTTTGGAATGGTTTGGGGGTGGTCAACAAACGCAAATGAACTGGATGATGATGGAGTGACCGAAGTACAAGGGGTTTGGTTCGGAGGTGGCTGTATGGATGAGTTTTCGATCGAGATAGGTGGCGTTCGAAGAAGTGGGTGAATGACGGTGAGGTGAATTTATTCGTGGGGTTATGTTGGATTTTCTAGGTTCAGGAAGTTTGAGTAATTGATTGATTTTCAATCTAAGGGTTGCGAGACTTTGGCAAGTAGCATTTTTGGATCGTGAGATGGTGTGTGTCTTGGATGTGTTGCCGTGCCAATGAGATGGTCGTTGGCGAAGATGTGCACATGCACAGCGTGCACGTGGGAGAATTCTCGACTGGGTGAATGGAGCGAGAGGAAATGGGGTTCGATTCCGAGACATATCGTGATTGTGTGAACTTTGGTGTTCGCGAAGAATGCCTAAGATGATCGGAGTTGTTTTTTTGGGGTTCGAGACATCGGAATTCGTTGTTCTGGGTGATCTTGGAGTTGGTAGGAAGAGTAGAAGAAGAGGGAGGCCTTGGGTTTTGTTTTTCTTCGGTTTGGGCTTCGGCCTGATTTCCTTGTCATAAGTAAATTTGGGTTCGGGTTTGTATTTTTTTTAGTTTGGGCTTCAAAGAAATTTTATAACTTAAGATTTCAAAGCTTCAAAGAAATATAAATTAAGTTTTCAAATTATAATTATAAACAAGTTTTAAACAAGGTTTTAAAGATTAAACTGAAAGTTGAGAATATTTTCAAAATTGTTTTGGTATTTGATAATCATATATTTGTTAATTTATTAAATAAATTAACAAGTTTTTTCAAGAAAATATAATGTTGTGATGAAAAAGTAATTAGGTTATAAACTATAATGTTTGTTTTTCTCAAAGATTTCAAGTTAAATTAGGTTATAACGATAATTTGTCTCAAAGGATATTTAAAATAAGATTTAAATGATGATTTGTAATAAATAAAGATAAATAGTTTATCTTTTAAAATTAGTTAAGGTCTTGAGTAATATCTTAATGAAATTTAAAAGATGTTGTTATTTACAAAATGTAATTAATCAGTGATTGATTAATTGATGTGATTAATTAAAGGTAATTTATTTATGATTAAGGTAATTAATTACTTAAAGACAATTACCTGATTAAAAGTAAATAATGGTTAAAGTTGATTAAGTAATTAGGGAAGATCACTTATTAATTAAAGATAATTACTTTAATAATAATTAATTAAGGCAATTAAGGATAAAATAATCGAAGGATAATTAATTAATTAATTAATTAAAGATTAATTAATTGATGAAAATGATTGAGGCATGATAATTATTGAGGATTAATTAATTTATTAAGGATAATTAATAATTAAATAATTAAAGGTTAATTATTTAAGGATTAAAGGTTAATTAATAAATGATTAAAGGATAATTAATTGAAACGGTTTGAAATTATTTAATGTTAATTGACCTGAATTAGTGATTAATCTAGTTTCAATTAATAAGATGACCAATTAACCTTACTTATGGATGTTTGAATTGCATTGATTGCTCAATATTTTTTGATATCTCCGTTGTGTGATGCTTTGTGATATGAATTGTTTTAATTCGAGCTATGATGAATGTAATTTATTTATCTGTGATGGAATTATATTATTTATATGTGGATCTGTGAATGGAAGATGAGCGTTATAAGAATATACCGCTCAACAATATTGATATGCTTGAATCTGTGACGATTGATGATGTTGCACTATTGTGTAAAACCATTGGACACACCATACACACACAAATATGGATCGCACGAGGAAATTGGTTAAGTCATCGATTTTTGAAATCGTTTTAAAGTTGAATTTTGAATTCGAAATAATTTTGGAAATGGAATTGGGTTAAATATAAAAAGCTTTTGAAAAAGAATTTTGAAGATAAAAGTTATTTTGAATAACTTGATAAAGTTTTGAAATTTAAATAATTTGATTTGAATTTGAATTCAAGATTTGAAATTGAATTCTATAATTAGTAATTATGGTTTAAAAAGGTTATATAAGTTATAGATATGTTTTTATAAGTTTTAAACCATTTGAAAAGTATTATTTTGGAAATTTAAATTTAACCCAAGATTTAAAGGCTATAACTCGTGCAAACATAATCAGATTTTTCCAAAACGAAAACTATTTGTTTTCAAATAATAATAGCTTTCATATAAAGAAAGGATTTCCAATTTGTGTTGAAAGGATTTCAAGTTTTGAAATTGAACTGTTTGAAAGCTATGAATAAATCTTTGTGAAAGATTGTTAAACTTCGTTTTGAAATCAAAGAGGATCTTAAAGGTATATCTTTTATATAAAAGATTTGAAATTGGATTGTTTTTTAAAGCTATGAATCTTTGAAAATGATTTTGAAAGCTATGAATTGAGTCTTTGATTTAATGATTGGATGTTTTAATCCAATTTGAAAAGGAAATGGTTTTGAAAATTGTGAATAAATCTTTGTGAAAGATTGGTGAACTTTGTGAGGTGAATCTTTTGTTTAAAGGTTTGAAAATGATAATTTATTTAAACTATTGAAAGGAAAGTTTTGGGCTTTAAATTGTGACTTAACTGAGATCCCGATATCCATATGTTTTTAAATATTGCGCTCATTATTCGGTTTAGCCGGGAGAGGACCTTGTGTCATGTAACCCATTCCGAATAATAATACGGTTATAGATAGCATTTGAAGACCGGTGGTGTAGACCGGATATTTTCGAAAGCGAAAGGATGACCTGTCGAATGTCTCTGCACCGAATGGCCCCAGTATAGAGATTTGATCACCTATTGTGATGGGGAGTCCGGACGTGATTAGGGATTATCCGGATTTGCAAGGGCTTCTTTGTGAAGTGCCTTCGGTTCTGTTCGAACCCGGAACAGACTTATATAGATGTGTGTCTGACGTTACACTTTGAGATGTAAAGCTGGTTTCTATCAAATACATTTCTGTTTGGTGGCGGATATTTATTCTCTTAGCTTAACACCCTTCTTTGAGACGTACAAGCTCAGAGGTTATGTAGTTGATGGTTACTAGTGATACATTTTCAATTTGGTAATGTGGCATACGAAGTGTTGCTGATCATTTGTTGATCAAAGCATGGCTTTGTGAAAAGTGTAGCTTTGTGGACGAGACATCATCGAGCCTCATAACCCGGTAATGGTCGAAACAGGAATCGTTGCAGCAAGGTTATTTGGGGGTAGCGTCCCCTGAGGGTATGTCATTTCTTTCTGGATTATAAGTGGTATCATGGTATGGAGCCCATATACTTAACTTTGTGGTTGCTGCAAAACTTATTGCTTTGTGGTTGTTGGTTTATAGGCGCCTCGGATAAAGCTTGGTAATGACCGGGGAGTGGCATACTCGTGTCAGTAGTTATCTAGTTACAGAGGTAACCCGGCCTTGTATTGGCAGAGATCCGATTAGGTTCTCGGGTACATCCCTCCAGAGACATTCCATTCGGTGTGGAAAGTTCCTTCGCCTGATCATTGTTGGAAATCCAATCATCAATACGCGCCTTGTAAGGTTTTAGTTGTATAACCTGTCATTTACTTATTGTGGTTACCACTGTTTAGATGGTAGCTATAGTAGGCATATAATAATGATTGTATCCTGGCTATGATTAATATTATACTTTCGAAAGGTTTTCTACACTATGCACTAATAATAATATAAAAAGAATTTTGCGTATCAAGCATGTTTGACTATCATAAGAAGAAATCTCCTTCAATTGTGCGCTTGCATTATGTGTGTGGTGCGAGGCCTTATGGTAGTTTCATTTTTCAAAAAAAACATTGCGGATTTCAGTTTTAAATTCTTTTGTTGATTTTTTTAAAGTTAAACTGTTTTTGTTTGCTCATACCAGTCTAATGACTGACCTGGAGTTTATTGTTCCCTATCTAAACTTTGGGTGCCCATAATTTTCCACACGGGCAGTTTAGAGTTAGATTTTCAGATAGTCAACCAGTAGATATAGAGTCGATGGCATCCAGCCTTTGGTTTTGGAAATCGCATCGAGATCGCATTTGCTTCACTTCAACTTGACGGTGGTTCGAGCTCATAGTTTGGAGTTTTGGAATGGAGTTTCTGATATTGGCTTATTTCTTTCTCTCTTTGAGATCAAGATGGAGATTTTCTTTCCGCTGTTATTTTTGGCTCTGATAATGATATTCAAATTGTATCATTGTTGTAAAGATATTGTATCAACTATTGTATATTAATGATGTATTCATTCCGTTTCCGTTGTGTTGTTATACTTAATGTGTTATAAGATCCGGCGAACTAGATTCGACGTTTGGATCCGAGGCATTCGAATACAGATGATGTATTCAGTGCCGATTTTCGAAGATCGAGTCAGGGTCGTCATAAACATATTCAAATTCAAATTACATAAGCATTCTTAGAACACGCTCGGATCGCATGAGCGCATATTCAATGTAAACCAAATCAAGCAAAATATTAAAAGAATAGTCAACATACATCAAATCATAAGTAATCTAACATTATATCATCATAATAAAAAACATATAAGTTTAAAACCTCATTCTTAGAAATCAAGTTAACAGTAATATAGCCGAACAACATCGAAACCTCATTCCCCCTTCAATATATATTATACTAGTGTGAACCCGTGCTTCGCATATAGTATAGATAAGTATGTTTGCGATTTTTTATTTATTGTGATTAATAACAGCTTATATTTCATCATTTTTCTTACTACAGTGTATTTTTATCCCTAAGCCATTACAACAAAATCAAACAATCATGGTCTCGTAGAAAACTTGGGTATTGCGCCTTAAATGAAGCTGGAACCGAATGTAATACAAAATGATTGCAAGAATAAATGGAAACATATCATTCATATTAGAAACATTGTGAGTGCATATAATTATGAATAAAATATTATATTGAAATGATAAGAAACATTCACGAAGGTTTATTAAACTAAACCGACACAAATCTTAGTAATTAATATACTATGTGTACAATACTTGCTAACTTACCATGTTTATTGAGAATACATCCTTTGATTTGGCTGCAACAACTGTTATAAGCAAGAATGTCGACAAATACAAACTATGACCTATAAAAATAATCATATATACTGGAAATTCAAATAATATAAGACTTATTATGTAAAAGGTGTCAACATAACAGGGATTCAAACATAATTCTCCAAGCAACAGTTATGTCATTTGTCCATAAAATGTTTTTAAATAGTTTTTTATCTATTGATGAAACTTCAACGTTAGTAAAAATTTAATATAAATTAATGCGATGTGTCTATGTAAAAAGCTCCTGAATCCTAGCTATTAGCTTCAGTTCATCCATCAACGTTATGTTTTCCCTGAAGCATCCAGACTCACCTGAACACATAGCAAAATGATCCATGCATAAGAATGAATAAATTTTTGTCATGCTTATATTTCAATAAATATAACCTGGAAGAACAAAATTCTATAGTAACCGTTTGACCATGAAAACAGTACCAAAAGTAGCAGTGGCGAATACCATCATACCTAGAATGCATAGTTTGATGTCTTGGACATACAAATTTTGACACCATTTGTAACACCATGTTTGGGCTAACTAAACAAATAATAAAGCATGCATTAAGTGAAAAACAAACAAATTACGGAGATCGTTATAAAATACCTAGCTTGACCCCATTTTTCGAATGATGAGGCATTGAAAGAAGATAAGCAAGAGCCTATTTGGATCCACCAAAGAGCACTGAAAAGCCAAAACTATCCATAAAAGTTTTAATTACATGATATATTTTCTTAAACTCCTATTAACATATTTATCAATTAGCATTACTAGATGTATTGACTCACTTTCACATATAATGATCTCATAGTGCAAAAGTATTCTCAAAGAGAACCATCAAAATTTATTCTACATTATCAAACGCTCCAAACTAAATCACCATAAGGTGGTACACAACTGTTTTTGCGTTGGAATCCATCCATTTGAATGTAAGAATTCCATTACTCTTTAAATGACAGTATGAAAAATAGTATATCATCCGTAAAATACACAATCACCCAATGGAGCCTTATTCTAAAGATTTCCTACAAATACAGAAGCCAGCTTTTGAAAAGGACATAAGGAAAAACTACCGATGGTTGCATTCACTATTAGCCAAACTCATTGCTTTCTTGTACAACTTTGAACTCTTAATGGCAGCAACTGACGTACCTTGGTAAGCCAGGAGATATTGTACATTTTGTATATTCCTAGAGATAGAGTTCTTAAAATCATGAATAGTAATTACAGCAGATCTATATCTGTATTCCAAAATGTGGGGAATATTTGTACTCATGTGATGATGCACTCCGCCTAGAATCATCCTTAGACTAATTCTATCTTCATCACGTTAGTGCATATTGTTGGGTGCCTGTAAACTTATTGCCGTCAAGATCAAAAAGCTCAAATCAACCGAGTTTAAGTTTACTGGAAAATGCAACGCTGACGTAAATATAAGGGATTCATGTGCTGTAATGGTTCAGAACTGATGCCAATCTTATGCAATGCAGGGACAGGAAGACGGAAATTATTGCAATCGCTAAGGTCACAAAATTAATATTTTGTATAATGAAAGAACATCCTTTTTTTAAACTTCATTACTCAAGCATATGACTATAATAACATCATTCATAAAGAGGTAAAGGTAAAAACTTGATCAAGAGCATATAAGAAATTGAGATAAAGCATAAACTCATATATGATCTATTAAAGCCTTGAAGGAGCTTCTATTCTAAGGTCCATGTGAAATATAAAAAACAACACAATTTGAATGTAATCGTTGTAAGATGATCAAGGCAGACTTGAAGATTTATATATTTTATACTCCTTGCGATCGAGAGTTCGAGACCAAACGGATCACAAAACGAATGATCCAATCCAAACTCTAAATCAAGGGAAGATATATAACATTTCTACTCACTTAAATCAATTAAGAAAATAAAGCATAAATCAAATATACTAAGTTCTAGAATCTAACTTTTGCGGACCGAACTTATTATTAAAATGCTAAAACAGTTCAACATCTTCACGATGTTTCATTCACACTAACCTCTTATTTTATAATAAAAATTTACAGCGCTGGGTTTGTTTATATTCATCAATGACGAAAAGTTGTTTGAGATAAAAGAACCGTAAAATTTAGGTCCAAAAAATAAATTAATTTTTTTTTAAATGGACATGAGTTATAACAGAGAAGATGAATATGATGAAATGCTAATAAAAAGAAATATGTAAAATTGTTATTGGAATACGACTTATTTTGGAGTCAAATCACTTGGACATAAAAGACTTTAGAAGGTTAATCCCTATAAAGATAAATAAAACAATGTAAAATGTTGTTGGCCAAATTCTTCATATTAAAATAAAAGCACTAAATAAAAGTTCAATATAACAGCAATTAGTATGGTTCAAGAAATGAAATGCTTAAAAAGACCTACTTACCCACATATAGCTTTTATATTATTATGTAGTGTTGCGGATACATGGACTATTTCGAAAATAGATAAAACTTCAACTTAAACGGTCTTGAGGAGAACAAATAAAGTAGAAAGAATATGAAGCATCTTCAAAAGATCTTAGATGTTTTTATGTACTTGAAAATTAATGTAGAAAACTAAATGCATACTCCATGATTGTCCCTTGGAGTAGAAAACGTTCCTATTACAAGCTCCCAAGCAAATATGTATGGAATATTTAGCAAAATTGTCAAATGAAGCAACAAAAGATTCTAAAAGAACTTCTCTAGCAAAACTATTCTTAAAGTAGACACTATATGCACTTTCTATACCTTCACATTCACTAACACAAAATCATATTGGAACTTCCAAAATGCCGATCTATGTTTCAACGAAAAACTGCATACTTATAGCTTTACAACTTAAGTAGAGTGCTAAAAAGGATCTACCATACTGTCATTTTTCAGTTAATTTAGTGGAATCTGGTTTCAACCCAAAATGAACAAATTTGGGAAATGAAATTAAAATTAAACCTTTATGAGGGAGAAACAATCATTAGGAGTTTTACTCACTCAAACTTTTCTCATTATTAAGCCACTTATAAATAAATCAGAAAGAACAACGGTTTTATATTTATGAAGAAGCTTACTGTATAAGACGGGGCATCATCATACGTTAAGATATCAAAGAAAACCAGAAAGCAAATTTTTTGCACATCTTCTAGATTTTCCAATTTAGATATAAATAGCGATGGGTGCATTTATAATGAATCGTCAATCTCAATAGGGAGATGATGATGAACGCACAATGGTAGTAGCTACAAATTTCGAAATAGTTCATTACTATTAAACTACTTACAAAGACGGCTATATAATTAACCAAAATTTCTTTCTTTCATCACAAATGGTTTATAAATGTTTGTACAGTTTACCTCAAATCACTACAACTAAGTGCATGTGTAATAAGTAGGAATCGCTAATAACTTTTCCCCTTATAATGCATGTCCACTATCATTGAGGTTGACATCAGGTGAATACATAAGTAACTATGTGAAATTAAACCCCTAGACTGTTCCTTTTCATTGAGTGAGGGAAGAAGCGATCCCAGTTTATTCTATAAAATTATTGGATAATTAGCACATGCATCCAAAGGTCACTAGTTCATTTGTTGTATTGAGTAGAAGAAAAATCAGTGTGAATTTTATCTCATCGATTTTCTTCCATTATTCATGCATTAACATGTTAGGCAAAAAATACAGTAAGAAAATATAAAAACCAAAAATTAAAAGCTTCCACGGTTTAACAATTAATGAATTTTCATTCTCAATAGGAATATGCTGAAAAAGCAAAAATATGTTGAATATTCTCAGATGTTCAAATTTAATAACGGTTTAGAGGTTTTCGAAATGATAGCTTCATACCAAGAATCGTCCGAATCAGCTACTTCCACTGAAGAGCCCTTATCGTATGAAGGATTTACCATTATAAAATTTGTTGTTTTATGTACTTGAATTTTAGACTTTGGAGGTAGGAGAGAGAGGTAATGTAAGAAGAAAACGGTAGATGGCCTTAGTAAAATAACATTACGCTACTCTTACACTATCCGTATTAATACATTAGTTATTGAAAATGACAAATATCCTAACTAGATTTATTTGATGCGATGTGAAGCGATCCATGTCATATAATGCTTGAGATCCGCATTAAAATAATTGTTCTTTTTTAAGCAATTGGACCTCATAACTGAGCCTATTAATTAATGAGATGCTATTTAGTCGAAAGATCCACCCTAGCTAAGTAACTAATGATAATATGTATATATCGCACCTTTAAAATACAAAGAACAGGCATAGCATTAGTCAGGGTTTCTAGATTTCGCTTTTTTTTTCTTCCTAAAACCTAATCTGCATAAACAGATATCAAAACAGCATTTAAAAGTGCTCGAATGGGATTACTAAATAGGCTATAGGAATAGAAAGTCAAAGCCAAAACAAACATATGATAAAAAGTTTAAGTAATTTCACTCGAGCTAACATCAATAATGTACATTTTAGCATTTTTTTATAATTATACCAAAATCAAAACTTTTTTAATTTTTATACGACTTGTGTGCATTTGAATTAGTTTCAAACTTGAAATAAGCAAAAGGATATAATTACAAAGCATAATCGTTAATATATGCGTAGGAATATTTGGATCAAAACGATGATACAAAAATGTAACTTTTTTGCTTATCATAATTTAAGAAACCATATATGAACATACATGAAAAGATAGAAAAGTAGACCTATTGTGTTTATATTGAACTATGGTATTACACACCGATGGTTTATAAAATAACTTGCATACATATTAAAGTAATACAGCTGGGTTAATGTTATCATATTCATTGTGCTTGAGTGCAAAATTGGTCCGATCAGCTGCCAAGCCAAAAGCTTTTGAATTCTTGATTTTAATATAATTTAACTAATAGTAAAATCATTTGAAAATTCAAATTAAGAAAAAAAAATTGTGATAAATCTTTACAAAATACTAAAATATAATATTATTCTCAATAATTTTTTTAAACGCAAAATTGTCTCATTTTTTAGTTCAAGGTCAAACCTAAATTTGTTTGAGGGTCAAAATTCAAGGAACTTTAAATTTTCAAACTTCAACCACTTTTCATTTAAAGTTAAGATTACAATCCCCTTCTTAATACTCATCAAGTAAAACCAATCAATGTTAAGTCAATAAAATTGAAAAAAATAAATAATTACTTTTTAAAAGCATTAGAATGAAATAATTCACAAATTTTAGGTGGCAGTCTAAAATTGAAAATTCCAAAGAGCAAGTGCATTCTTAGCAAACAAAAACTATAGATGGATCCTTCTACTAGTGTTCCATATCGTCCCCCATTCAATATCAATAATACAATTGATGTCCATTTGACATTCACGTCCAGTAAACCTTTAATTGAGTTTCACGCTAAAATTTCATAAATGGTCAAGTAACAACATAATTTCCAGGTTAAGCATGTTATAAAGATGATGTTCAGTTAACAATCATTAAATAGTTACTTTATATAAATCAATATGACTGAGATCGGCAAACTAACAGTCAAAGGTAAAAAAAATCCACATTCAGCATAAGCGGAAGGAAAAAAACGTTAAAACTGGGTAGACAACACATAAACCCAATCAAACCAAACTTTTCATAAATACTATCATCGAACCTACTGAATCTCTAATAAACATGTAATCAAACAAAAATAAACCAATAAAAAACACCAACATTAAGTAAATTAAGAACGAATCAAGACAAACTGAAACAACATACCTAAAACGCAGGTGACAAAAAGATTTAGATCTTCAACTCAAATAGGACAGCAGAATCAATGATGCTAATATGGATGAATTCAAAACAAATCACCGATAGAAAGAAAATAAGGAGGTAGATTTTCACAATCAAAAATCGAAAAGTAAAATTAGGAATCAGAATTTACCTAAATTAGAATAAGATCGATCTACAAATTCACCACCTTCGCCCTTAATCTATAAGGTTGAAAATAACGACACACTGATCCCTCCTAAATCTTCACGGGATTCAAAGAGTGTATCTAAAATCAGAGCAAACAAAACAAAAATTTAAGGTTAGGAAAAGAGAAAGAGGAAGAACTATTGAAAAACGGACTTTCGTGAAAGGGACGAAAAAATATTGTGGAGGAAAGAAAGCGGCGACTGTTCGGTTTACAAAATAGCTGGAGGCTTCAACGCTCTACAAATCAGACTTGATAATAAGAGAATAGTATAGATTATTCATTTTACCTTAAAACTCTATATTTCTCATGATCGTTGTGAAAACGTTTCTCTTGAAAATTAATGTTTTGATTAGATGCTGTTAAATAGTTGTACTAAAAGCTTAGATAAGTTTCCAACAAAAAAGAAAATGATAGCCAGTTCAAAATTTTAAGCGACCCCAACTATCTCACTAATCAAAAAATAACTGCTCATACATTGCTTGGATTTTTAAATTGCAAATTATCAAAATCATCATTCAAACTTCAAATTTTCATAATTCAGTTATTTCAATATTATCAAAACAATCATGCCACACCAAATTTCATATTTTGCATATTTCTGTGGTATCATCTGTTACGTTCTTATTTGTACTCAATTAGCACTGTAAGAAATTTTTAACATTTCAAAAAAGAAACAATTCAAAGTTCAAACCATATGTTTATAGCATTAAACTTGTCGTAAATGCACATATTACATTTTGATATATTTTTTTGTAACTTAACTATCATTGAAGTTCATTTTCAACCCGACGAACATTTAAGCACTAATCGAGTTGTAACCATTGAATACAAAATAAATTACATCATACAACAAGTAAAAAGTTTAGAAAAACAACAATTATCGAATTCCATTTTTCAAATTTCTATTCAGTGACTTGAAAAGCATTAGATTTTGGGATCAGTTGAAAAATGCTGAAACACCGCATCACATGTTTATTCAATGTCAACAAGATGTAGCTACAACAATCATTTTTTTTATACACATACTAAGTCAGCAAAAATTTGACGTAGAACTAGGTAATAATACTAACTCGCACGACATGAACAGTCATTAGGCAATGACAGTGGTTAGAGATAAATGTAACAATCGATGTTGCACGGCTTTAAGAAACACAAATATGAACAAATTTTCATTCTATACCTTAAAAAAGATCATAAATATATATCACGTTTGAAACTTACTAAGAAGCTAATATAACCAAAATCTTGATCTGAAAAATTCACACTAGAGAAAAAGATAAGATGTAAAAATCAAACATATTTTCAAGGCATAAAATAAAAATTTGGCCTACAATAATGAACCACAACATCGACCACCACTTGCCCGAAACAAAATTCAGATTTTACCCCCACAATGGCTACCTCTGATGCGAACAAACTAGCATCCACTTGATCACTGCCTCAGACCTCAACCAAAGTCATGCTCATGTTAGCACTGTTACCACTTCACTGACAAATTCCAACCAACTTGTATATGATATCAGGAAACAAATGATCGTCGGATCTACATCTCATCAAAACGACCAAATTAACATGTAACATGAAGTTCCAAATCATTTAAACTAACCCAAAAATCTAATGCAGTTTAAACCATCAAAAAGAAAAGGATAAAAACAGACAAGATAAAAATTAGAGAATTATCCCACTTCCTACTGTTAATATTTTGATTAACAATATGGACAAACACAACTAGTTGATCTGGCCAATGCAATGGTTATGCAGCTAAAAAATTAAACCAAAATATTATTATCTAATTATAATATTTATATTATGATAGAAACAGATAAACAAAACATAATATATTAGGACTGTATTATTGCTGCGAGTCTTATGGTAAAGATTTCGATAACAACATATACATATATACACGAGTACTTCGTTGATAATTCAAAATACAGTTGTAAACAATCGCAACTCTTCAGATGTAAGATGCCCATATTCAACGTCTAGATTTATAAGTGGATAAATTACCAATTAACGACTAATTAGCTATGCATGATTTATAATTAGCTAGTTTATATACATTAAAATGTACAGGTGTAAATACTAAAGCATTGCTAGTATATCTAACTTTGAAATCAATAAAAACAATAATGTAGTCGAGTATTCAACAAAAATATCGTGCTCTATTTGCAATGCAGCTATACTGACATCAGTGCACTACTGCCCAAAAACAAAACATTATATGAACAGTACAAAACAGTTAGATAAATGTCTCGATCTTTGCATGGCAATTGCAAATCAACGGAAGGATAACTGATTGCAGATCAAGAAAGAAGAATTTAATTTGAGTCCATTAGCATTCAAAAATGGTCATCGTCCTAAGAGACTCGATTTTTGCCAAGATGGACTTATAAATTCACATTTTCACTATTAAACCAATGTAAAATGATATGATGAAATTAAGATTAACAATAAAAGACCCAAAAAAATTTGATGGTTACTTTTGCATACCAATTAAACAATATTTTCAAACAATTACCAAAATCAAAACAGGCTTCAGCAATAAGCGGAGTTTAATCAACATTCAATTGAGTATTAAGTAATGAGCATGAAACAGTTGTCAACATTAGCCACTGAATATAATAGCAAACTGTAATAACAGAGAATAAATAACAATTAGCATACCAGATGCAAACCAATATATTTCTGTAGATCTGTATACCATAAACAGAAATTAACAGCTAGACGAAGGAGACGATAAATAACACGAAAAGGAAAAATTAGAAGAAGAAAAAATAACTAAAAGCTCGGAAGCAATGAAGATTATCACATGAAATTCATATGCATCATTGTAATTAAATTAGTATATGAACTGAAATGGAAAACTCTCAGAATTAAAAAAATTGTAGACAATCAACATGGCATCAATTTAGACCGCCCGTCTGTCTTGAATATCATCATCGGAGGAATACGAACAAAATTTTGAATTGAAATGAAATTGATCAACGGAGGAAAGATGGAAAGAAATAGGAGAAAGAACGGGCTAAGTAAAATGAGGCGGCACCATAAAATCTCTTTCTGTTACTGGCAAAGTAAGAAACCCTAATGGCGTGAGAGAAACCCTAGTGGCGTGATAGGCACGTGAGATATGTAGATTTGTTGGTGACGTTTCAAGCTTAAAAGAATGCAAAATTGCACATGGATCTGTTCATCATAAATTTTATGCCATTAACTAAGATGTTGAATGTTAGATTGTTCGATGTCCGGTTCAATCCAAAGCTATAAAACGTCCGGTCCATGTTCGTATGATTTTCATTTAGAATGTGAATGAGGACAAGAAACATATACGAAAAAATGTTCGTTCGAAAATGTTCAATGTTTTTTATTGTCTGAACATTGTCCGTCCGTTGTCGGTTAGTACGATCAATGTCTGAACTTAAAGCTTGTCATGTCCGTGTTCATCCGAATCTCTTATAGGATGAGATTATGACACACTTTCGTCTGATCCAGTCCGATCGTTTACACTCCTAACCATATGAGAAAATATTTTGATGTGAAAATAAAAAGGATATGTTAAGCCAATTAAAAAAATTCCTTCTTGTATCTGAATCAAGTATAAACAGCATAATTAATAAAAATAATTTTAGCTTAAAATGACTTTAAAATGAAAATTGATAGATGTTGATTTGGTATATTTCTTTTGAAATTTTGACGGATAAAAATGTATAACGGTAAGTTTAAAGGACGACATAATATGTTATCTTTGTAACCACAACTAATTTTTTATAATTAACTTCCTGTTTCGCATTCAATCTACTTTTACTAGATTAATTAAAAAACGACAAATTTGGATATAGGTCCATGGAAAAAGTTAATTTCTATAAATAAGCCTCTCGCAAAACTTAATACAAAAGTTGGTCACATTTTGGCTGCTAGAAAATAACTTATACGCTTTTTAAAAATGCGTATTTGTAATTTTTTTTTAAATAACATATGCATTTTCTAAATGTTATGTTATGTTTTTGTTTAGTTGTGATTTTCTACTTGGGCATTTGAAAATGCACAAGTAAACAGGGCCGGTCCTAGGAGTTCTAGTACTTAAACTAGTTGTAAGTCAAAGACTAACTACAAATACTAATGATTATACAAAATAAAAATAAGATATCAAAATTGTTTATGTACGATATAGAGAACAAATGGAATAACAGAATAAACAACTGTCTGGGTAACAATAATTCAAGTTGTACAATAGTTTGAAACAACAATTATTTTTTAGCAAGTGCTTGAGTTATAAATGTTAATCATTAAATTTCAAAACATTGAAGCTTATTTACTATAAATTTTAACATTCATGTCGCATTAATATTTTATAAAATAAATCATAATATAAAGTTAGTAAAAACGAAGAAAGCTATGTCCATCCTTTTATGTAAAATTTTGATTTCTGAAATTGATACGATACCCTTTAATCTTTCGTTCAATTTCTTTCAGTGAAAGTATATGAATCTATGTGAACTTGTGATTTTTAAATTTATGTATTATAAATTGGAGGAATGGAGGATGAATTAATGTTCGTATTCCTTGCGTCTAACATCCACTATCCGTAAACTAATTTTGATGGTGTCAACTGTAAATTTGCCTTAATATAAAATGGGCCAAAATTCACGGTTTTAGTGACTTTATCCAATGGTCATCCTTGAAATAGGGATGTGGCTCTATCATGATAAATGCTCATTTTGTCATATATTTCTCCATCCTCTTTCATTCTTCCAAAGCCTCAAACTTCAAACCCATATCTTCCAAATCTAAATACAACGAAACACCGATTTTCCCTATATAAGCAGATCAAATTTGCAATAACATCATTGTCTAATAAAATCAAGATATTCAGTGTATAGCTTTTAGGTTTAAATTCTAGCAATATTTAGATATTTTAAACAATTCATGTCCTAATACATAAATCAAATGTATTTAATACAATTTTTTTTGAAAATAAATAAAAAAACAAAACAGAGGCCTAAGCTCTTCCGCGATATATTTACATTTCGGCCATTTGTACTTGCTCTATTGCAAAGACTTTAACCCAAAATATAACCCTAATGCCACATTACTTTCTTGTGCCTTCCAACCCTCTTTGCTTCATGTCAGCCGAAAAATAATGAAAGCAAAATTCTTCTTCTTCAATACACTTCTCCATTAATACTTTGTTCCACTCTTTACTTTCTTTGTCTTTCTTCTTTTCAACTCATTTCTCCCTTTTCTGCAACACCTCAGATTATTGGTAACATTATTTAGGATATTTAATTAGTAAATTAAATTAAATAATGTGTTAATTAGGGGATTGGGACTTGATTTTATTAAAAGGGGTAGTCGTGCCACTAACAATGAACTAAAAAAGGGTTCAAAATGAATTTGAGAAGGGGTAAAATGGGAAAGTGGCCATTCCCATATCTATTACCTATAGCCATGTATTGTAACACATGTTCATTTCATATCAAAATTTTAATAAAGCAAGGCCTACCCCATTAACAAGAATAGGGGAAAGGATAGAGGATAAGCTAGGAAGAAGCTTAAGCAAATCAAATCTATTCATATCTCAATCTCTTTAATCATAAAGGCTAAGGTGAATAATGTTTACATCCCTATTTTGATTTTTTTTTTCAGTTTTATGATGATTCCGAATTGTTTTGCAATATATTGCCATATTTTTGAATGGTGAAATGTGTATATATACTTGTTGATGAATTATACATGTTCATATCGAATTTTACAATATGTTGTAAGGTAAAACCCTATTAAATGACATCTTTATGCCTTGTGAATTTTTTTGAATTCATAAAATATATTTTAGATATGGGTTTCAATTTTCAGAATGTTTGGAATTAATATATGAATTTTCTAGCAAAGAAATGATATTTTGGGTTCGAAATTATTTACGGATGAATAATTAATTATTTGGGTCTGAAATTTTTACATGTTAGAAAACTTATATAATTTGATTTTTTGAAATTTTCCCAGATTTTTCCTAAGAGTTTTGATAGGTATATAAAATTATTTAAGGTATGGACTTAATTGTTTTATATATTTTAAAATAGAGAAAGGGCTTTCTTAAATAAATTGAAATTGTTATTTCAAAAAAAAAATGGAAGCACTTTTAAAAAATTACTAAAACAACCAATCAGATATAGACAAATAAGGTGGTCTAGGTACAAAAGCAATAGTTTAAAAGTACAAATAGGCTTTTCCCTGATACTCTCCTTCGGTACAAGGTTCTGCCTCTATCCCTTCCCTTCTGGCACAGTAGAAACAAATACACATGGTATCAGGCAAATGGTACTTAGTGAATCAGAAGGGGGCGAAAGGTGGGGTCGAAACCATGGGGTTCCGAAAAAGGTGAGCATTGGTTTGGTTTTGAAGGAAAACACGTCTGCTTGCTTTAGATTTTCGACTTGGTTGGGTTTCGACTAAGTCAAATGGTTTAAAAGGAAATGGTTTCGATTGGGTTATATCTTTGTTTTTAAGTGAAAGCTTTCAACTAAGTTGAAACACCTAACTGCCGCCTTTTAAACTTTTGACCCAGATGGTTTCGAAGGGGTTGTTTTGTTTTAGAAAATATGTCCACCTCTCCAATGCTTTCAAAAGGATGGCTTCGACACCATCATTTTATGACTTAGGAAATGGTTTTGAAACAGTTTATTTCGACTTAAATGATTTTAAAGACCCATTATCTTTCAAATGAAGTATAACCGAAATTTGGTTTCAAAAGAGATGATTTGAATGGTTTCAAAAGGTAGTGATTTCGACTTTAATAGGTTTATGTCCTTTTACTCTACTTGAAGGCATAGTCCAATGTTTTTGACCAAAATGTTTTAAAGGGTTCCGAAGTAGTCAACTTCGAACAGTTTCGAAAGATTTTCACATGTTTTAAATTAAACCCAAATGCTTTCGAAAGGTTCGGAGTTAAAGCTTTCAAAAGGTTTTCAAAGAGGTTTTGAAGGAATAATTCCCCAGAGGTTTCGAAGGAGTCGAAAGGTTTTGATTTCTAATGGTTTCGAAAGGAAAGGTTTTCTAATGGTTTGAAAGGCAATGTTTAAAGGCTTTCAAAAGAAAGATGTCTAAGGTTTTTAAAGCTTTCGAAAGGAAGATTTCCAATGGTTTTGAGAGTAGTTTCAAAAGTATGGTTTTGGCCTTTCGGCCTAGATAAAATAAAGGGTTTTACCTGGTTTCAAAAGAGATACTTTCAATGGTATCGAAAGGGATAATTTTAAAAGTTAAGTGTTTTCGTCAACTATGATTTGAGTAATGTGTGTGTGTGTGTGTGTAACATGGCAAGGTGATTTTGAGTAAAGCATAGGAGGTTATATATTTTCCTTGTTTGGGTTTGATTTAAAGGTCTTAAATCATTATGAAAAGGTTTTCAAGAAAAATTTTAGGAAGATATTCTTAAGTAAAATGACTCAAATATTAGATACCAAATGGGACTGATATAGGGTCGCGTTATATACGTTAGCTATTAGCCCCAGCTAATTTAGTCAAAAATTCCAATTTGTAGGGATTTGTCACAGGTAAGACTAAAATCATGGATACACACAGGAAGAAATATATTTTTGTATACAGATAGGTTATTAGTAAGCTCACAAAACCATTAGGATCAGGTGACCCTTGAAGATGATAAGTTAAGGACAGTACATCCAGAAGAGAAGTATTTAATAGATAGTTAAGGATAGCTAGTCCAAAAGAAGAAAGATGTCTAATAGATGCTAGATAAATTTTGATGTTGTCTGGTAGGCCCGAGTCAGCCAAATGTTAGAAGTTAGCTAAACCAAACTTTTGTGGATGAACATATATTTGAACTTATTACGCTATATATGTTTACATAATGATGCTTTACAAATATTTTGACTAGTTTTAGTTGTAGGAAAAGAATTGCAAAAATATATGTTTAAAAGAAATTCTAGTGAAGGGAAACTCATTCTGCTAAGCGGCGTGGTCTCACTTAACATAAATTAACAAAGATGAACAGTATTATTCAGATCAGGCTTTATGTCCAACTCGAAGTTATTCTTTCCCCATAAACTCTTGGGTGCTCAAAATTGTTTTAAGTAGGCTGAGGGTTAAGGGTTTATGGTTTTTAAGATTTTGGTGAAAGCTTCCAGAGACGAGCAGGTGACTGACGGATAACTATTTTAGGAATTTAGACTATTCTGTTTATTGTTTTCCGATGTGTATATTAAGACAGTTATGTCTATATTTCTTTGATCATACAGGGTAGCATCGTCATATGTCGCTCTTGGCGTACTATTGTAAATTATATTTGATCATTGCCTAGGATACGTTTTAGGGATTTTGTAACTTGAATATGATTCTGTTTGGAATGTAATCACTATAATTATTGCTATTTTGAAACCCATGATTTTGTTCATATTCAAATGCTTTTGATATTATGATACCATTAGCATTACTGTATTTTGTCACCGGAAAATAATACTATGGATGATCGCAGCATCTATAGCGCTTAACTTTTGGCCCCTAGATATAGGATGTTACAACTTGGTATCAGAGCATAGGTTTATGAAAATTTTTAACTGAAAAATTATTTTGAAAACATAATCCTAAAGAACTATAGTAAGATTGGGGTATGGATAACGCTATAGTAACGTACTTGTGTTTGCTATATATAAATATGCGCTTTATTTCTAGCCTCCTATCTTTACTTAGGTTATCTCTCTGTATCTCATGAGGTTTGAATATAGATATGGATTATAGAAGAGCAAGACTTAATCCAGGAAGGAAAAGCACCGAAGGGAATGCCTACCTAATGCCAGGAGAAACTAAGGTTAGGCACAGGCAGAGAATGCAGGAGTTGGGGTCCAATGGGTCGGAATGGAAGCTATGTATGAGTTTTTCATGAATATGATCTATGTGGGAGTTACAGCTGAGTGTTAGGAGGAAATGTTGTAGGTGCAGGTGTCTCGGAATTTCCAGTTATCCTGGATTATGCTAAGCTGAGTGGAGATTATGTTAAGCTTGGAGGGAAGCTTTTTATTGAATCCGAGGATGCTATCGAGGTGGAAACTGGTTATTGCATTGCGAAAGGATTTTTGTAGACTTGAGGGCCAACGATGAGCAGAAGAGGAGGTTGGCGTCTAGATGGCTTCGGAGGGTTGCATTATTTTGGTGGAACAATGTAACAGTGGCAGTAGATGAGGAAGAGATGACATGGGCAGAGTTCAAGAGGAGGTTCAAGGAGAAGTTCATGTCAGCTATGACACTGTCTGCTCCGATCAGGAAGTTTGATGAGCTAGAGCAGGGGGAGATGTCCGATTTGGAATATGCCAGAAGGTTTGAGGAGTTGGCTCGGTATGGTTATACTTCTATTGATACCATCTTGAAGAGGAACGAGAAGTTCATCAGAGGGTTGAAGCCTGAGTTAGCTAAGGCAACTTTACCGCATATTAGAGATCCCAGTGATGAAGTTATGGAGATGGCCATGAGGCAGGAGAAGATTCTTGTTTCTTTAGAAAAGAACAAGGCTAAGGAGGTCCAGGTTTGGCAGGGCCAGAAGGTGAAGTTTTTCCATAAGAAGGGTGCTAAGAAGATTGGAGCAGCCAAAAGGAGGAATTTGAAATTGTCTGCTTTAAGTGCGACAAGGGGCACTTGGCCAATGAGTGTCATTCTAGGAAGGCTAAAGAAGTGGTTAGGAAGAAGAAATGTCAGGTGCTTCAACTGTAACCTGATAGGCCACTATAAAAACCAGTGCTAGGAGCCCTCTATGGATGGAAAGGGCAAGGTGTATGCATTGGAGCCTGCTATTTCAAAGCTAACAGCTCAGGAGAAGGGAAAGTTGGTTTTGGGAGGCACGTTTCATATTCATGGTATGTTTGTTAGCATTTTATTTGATACTGATGCATCGCATTTTTTATATCTAGATGTTTTATTGGCAAGCTTAACCTTGAACCCATTTATTAAGCTACTTCCTTATGGGTTACGAACCTTATAGGCAGGTATGCAACTCTAGGGATAAGATGTGACCAGTTAGAGTTTAACCTGTTAGGTCACCTTTTTGCCTGCAGCATGTGTTTGATTTTATGAGGTTTGGGATTATCCTTGGTATGGATTGGTTAAGTGAATACGATGCTGGGATATTTTTCCAGGATAGAAGATATCTCTTAGAGACCCTGATTGTAACGACAAGATTGTTTATAACGTAGAAGGTTCTAGGGTAAGGTATTTTCCAAATTAGATTTGGCAATAGGTTTTCATCAGCTCAGGGTAGCAGAGGATAGTATACCTTTGATGATGTTTAGGACCAGATATAGGTCATATTAATGGTTAGTTATGCCATTCAGACTGACGAATGCACTGGCTTTCTTTGTAGATTTGATGAACCGAATTTTCCGAGAGTACTTGGATAGGTTTGTATTGGTTTTTATAGATGATACCTTGATTTACTCAAAGGATGAGAAAGAGCATGAAGTTCAACTTAGAGTGTGCTTGAGACGGTGAGGCAGCATCGGCTGAAAGCGAAGTTTCTGAAGTGTTACTTCTGGAAGAAAGAGGGGAAGTTTCTTGGTCATGTAGTCTCACAAGAATGATTACAGTGGATCCTACTAAGATCGAGGCAGTGAATAGTTGGAAGAGACTCGAGAAAGCAACCAAGATAAGGAGTTTCCTAGGGTTGGCTGGTTATTATCGCAGATTCATTAAGTAATTTTCATGGATAGCACCACATATGACCAAGCTAATGAGGAAAGATATAAAGTTTGTGTGGACCGATAAGTATGAATAAACATTCCAAAGTTTGAAACACTTATTGACCCATGCACCTGTGTTGGTTGTTCCAGAGGGAAACATAATTTGGTGGTTTATATCGATGCAAGTGGAACAGCGTTACGAGCTGTGCTGATGCAAAGAGGTAAAGTGTTTGCATGTGCTTTGAGACAGCTTAGACCGCATGAGGTCAGATGCTCGACGCATGATTTGGAATTGGCTACAATGATTTTTGCTTTGAAGGTATGGAGACATTACCTTTTAGGAGAGACGTTTGAGCTATATACAGATCATAAGCCGCTGAACTATTTGTTCTCTCAAAAAGAGCTGAACTTGAGGCAGTAGTGATAGTTAGAGTTTTTAGCCTCTTATGATTTTTGGATTGAGTACACACCAGGTAAAGGCAAAAAGGTTGTAGATGCGCTTAGGATGAAGCATCAGAATGCAGTGTTAGCGATGATTGCTGAGTGAAAGATTTAGAAGCATTAGCAGATTGCAGAGTGCAGTGGAAATCCAAGGGTTAGTCTAGTAGGGATACAGTTGTATTATCTTGTTTGGAAGTTCGACAAGTCTTGATCAAACGGATTGCTTCTATGAAAATGGAGGAACCAGTGTTAGCTGAGCAGATCAGGAAGCTAAAGGAAGGAACCGAGAGCGATGACTTGAAAGATTTAGGTCTTGACCAGAATGGTTGGTAGAGAAAGAAAGGAAGACTAGGTGTTCTGAGTGTAGGAAACATAAGGAAGGAAGTCTTGGAAGAATGTCATCGTTCGAAGTTCGTCATTCATCCAGGTGGTACTAAGATGTATCGGAATATGAAGAGAAGTTTCTTCAAGGAAGGTATGAAGCGGGTATTGGCTTGTGTTTAAAGCAGTGCTTAAATTGCAAATAGGCAAAGGTCGAACACCAAAAGCCAAGAGGTTTGCTTCAGCCTTTAGATAGTCTGATGCAAAAGTAGGATTCTATCTCTATGGACTTCATCGACAGGTTGCCAAGGTTGAGCAGGGGTAATGAAAGTATATGTGTTATAGTGGACAGATTGACCAAGAGCGGCCATTTCATTCCAGTTAGGTCAACCAAGACGGCACCTGTTTTAGAGAGATTTTTTTGAAAAGTGTGGTTAGACCACGTGGGGTTCCTAGAAGTATAATTAGTGATAGAGATTCCTTGTTCACTAGAGAGTTTCGAAAGAGTCTAGAGGAAGTTTTAGGAACCAAGCTTAAGATGCATACCGCTTACCATCCATGGACAGATGGGCAAATGGAAAGAGTTAACAAGATCTTATAAGATTTGTGAAGAGCTTGTGTTCTGGAATTCAAGGGATCATGGGAAGACCCTCTGTATCTAGTCGAGTTTTCGTACAACAACAGTTATCAGTCTGGCATTGGGATGACACCATTTGAAGCTTTCTATGGAAGGCCATGCGAGTCTCCTGTATGTTGGTAGGAGCCCGGGGATAGGTTGATTCTTGGTCCAGATCTGGTTAAAGAAGCTGCAAAAATGATTGAGGCTCGATCTAAGAATAAAAGTTATAAAGATAAGAGAGGGAATGATTCAGCGTTCTCAGTTGGAGATCAGGTTTTCGTTAAAGTGTCACCGATGAAGGGTGTGATTAGATTTGGGAAATCAGGGAAATCAGGGAAATTATTTTCAAATTTTGTTCATGAAAATAATTAGTTCAAAGGAAAATAGTAAATATAACCTAAAATCGTTTCCCGTTTTTCCTAGTTTTTGTTGTTTACAAATTATTGGAAGCATTGTGTATATTATAGTTAAAATGTACACATACTTACAAATCATATAATTATGGATAAGGTAAATAATATGGTGAGGATATATTTACTACAGTAAACATAAGAAGACATGACATCTTTTCAAAATAATTTAAATAAAAATAAAACAAGAATTATATGTCACATTATATGGCATCGTGGTACAAGGAAGTGTTCTGTTTTATGGACAATAAGGTGGCTTCCTTGGGTGGCGTGTGTTATAAGGCATTGAGGAGGGAACTGATGACGTAGACAAAAAGGAATGGAAGGTATGTAAGGAAGGTCTAATTTAGTTATTCCACTTTTTACGAAAACTATCCTCTCATTTTTATTATTCTCATTTTATCATTTCATTTTATTACTTTTCAAAAACTTCATCTCTTTCTTTAAGCTTTTGAAAAACTTGCTGATGGCTTCCTAGGTTTTTAATTTCAAAAATCCATTCGTTTTCTTCTTTCTTAAGCAAAAATACTAAAGCTTATCCATATTAACCAAAACAAGAGCCATACTCTCTCAAACCCACCACGGCCTATGGTCAAACTCATCTAGCCTATCTAGGCTCTAAAAATAAAAACTTCAAAGAAGAAAATAAAGATTGGGTGTTTAAGGTGCGCAGTAGATCGACTTGATTTAGTTTGCATTTTAATGAGAAAAATCTCACCTTTTTAACTAAAGTTTTGACCTTTGTTATAGTGATGGAAATACATATTATTTACTTATTTTGTTATGTGTTAAAAGTGTTAGATTTTTTGGCTTGCTAACTACTTTAAAAAGTTGACATCTTGGTGTAGTAAAGTACTTGAAACATAGTCAGTAAGGTTTAAGTAAATAATATTAGGATGCTCTATAGATGTTGTTTAGTGTTATTTTCCTTTGTACGTGTGCTCATTATTATGATATGTGACGTTTGATTTAATAAGTGACACATAGAAGTGTTATTGAAAGTGTTTGTATAGCGACCATCGCTATATCGGCAATTTAAAAAATGTTATCCGCTTTGAAATATTTTGGTTAAATCTTTTGCATAGGTTTTGTAACACCCTATATTTTTAGTAACATTATTTAGTATTTAATTAGTTAAATAAAATAAAATAATGTAAGATGATTATTGGATTGAGGTTTGTGATTAATAGGGAAAGCTGTGCCATGTTAATGAGTAATTCAAAATAAGATAACATGAAATAAAATAGATAAAGCTTTAGGAAATAGGCATGTAGAATAAGAACAAGGAAAATCCGTACACCCTAAATCCCATAGCTATGTATTGTCTCATCCATTCTTATTTGCAAAACTAAACTTAGAGGTCGGCTACCATTTTAGAGAACTAGAGAAAGAAAAAGCTAAGGAAGAAGGTTAATCAAATCAAAAGCTATTCAAATCTTAAATCCTATATCTCTATTCTCCTATCTCTATTAGGCTATTTTTGTATCCCACGAAGCTTGAATACAGATATGGATGCAAAAAGAGGAAAAGTTAACCTAAGAGGGGATAACACCACCATAATTGGAAATGGCAGACCCAATATGAGGAGGACCCAAGGTCAAGCTTAAGCTGAAAATGTTGGTGCTTGAGTCCCACAAGTGGATATAGGATCTATGTATCAGTTTTTCATAAACATGATGCAAGCCAGAATTACTGCTGCTGTTTGGAGGAAATGCTAGAGGAGGAGTTCAGGAAGCTCCGAGAGTCATGAAGAGACAATGACATGGGTAGAGTTTAAGAGGAGGTTTCAAGAGAGGTTCATGTCGGTGATGGTGCAGTCTGCTTTGATCCAAAAGTTTGCTGAGTTAGAGCAAGGAGAAATGTCTGTTTTAGAGTATGCTAGTTTGTTTGAAGAGTTGGCTAGATACGGCTATGCCAATATTGATATAGTGATGAAAAGGAACGAGAAGTTTATCAAGGGTTAAAGCCTGAGTTGGCCAGGGCTACCTTACCTGATATTAGAGACCCTTGTGATGTGTTTGTGGAGATGGCTTTGAGACACGAAGAAATGCTTGTTTGGAGAAGAAGAAAGAGAAGGAGGTCCAGGTTGGGAAAGTTGAGAAAAGGAAGTTCTTCCACAAGAAGGATGCTCGGTAAGGTGGAGCAGTGAAGAAATGAAAGTCTGAGGTGGTTTGTTTTAAGTGCGACAAGAAGAGGCATTTTGCTAATGAATATTGTACTGGCAAGGTGAAGATATGATCGAGAAGAAGAACACCAGGTGCTTCAACTAAGATCAGATAGGCCATTATAAGAATCAATGGAAAGTGCTCGCCAAGGATGGAAAGGGTAAGGTGTATGCATTGGAACCTGCTACTTCGAAGCCAACTGTTCAGGAGAAAGGAAAGGCGGTATTGGGTGGTGCGATTCAGATCCATGATATGCCTGTCAGCGTTCTATTTGATACTGGTACATCACATTCTTTTATATCTCAATGTTTGGTAGATAATCTTAACCTATGACTCTCATATTTAGTTACTTACTTAAGAGTTGCAAATCCAAGGAAAGGGTATGCGGCACTTAGGATGAAGTGTAACCACTTAAAGTTTAATTTGTTAGGTCATACCTTTGTTTTTTGTTTGCATGTGTTTGACTTTATAGGGTTCAGAATTATATTGGGTATGGATTGTTTAAATGAGTATGATGCTAGGATACTTTACCATTGTAGGAAAATATCACTTAGGCACCCTAACTGTTGTGATCAGATAGTTTATACCATAGAAAACCCTATTTGTGAGGTGAATGCTTTGTTGGGTTTTGTGGTGTTAGAAGATGAGTCGAATAGAGTCTACATGGTTAGGGAATTCGTGGATGTCTTCAAGCTAGTAATTGGATTGCTACTGAAATGATTCATTGAGTTTCGGATAGATTTGGTGCCTAGAGCGGAACCGGTAAGTAGACCACCAAGCAGGATGACATCTATAGAGATGAGGGAGTTAAAGGTGCAGTTGGTGGATTTGGAAGGAAAGAGTTTTATTAGGTCGAGTAGTTCACCTTGGGGAGTAACCATAGTATTCGCTAAGAAGTCGGATAAACAGTTAAGGCTATGTATCAATCATCGTAAGTTGAATGAGAGGATGATAACGAATCGATATATATTGCCGAGAATTGATGATTTGCTAGATCGGTTGAGTGAAGCCAAGTTATTTTCTCGACAGGACTTAGCAACAGGTTTTCAACAGCTTAGAGCAGCGGAAGATAATATACCTTTGATGGAGTTTAGGACTCGATATGGATCGTACGACTGGTTAGTTATGTCGTTCGGACTAACTAATGCGTCGACATTCTTTGTGGATTTAATGAACCGAGTTTTCCGAGAGCACTTGAATAGGATTGTGTTGGTTTTCATAGATGATATTCTGATACACTCTAAGGATGAGATGGAGCATGAAGCTCATCTTGGAATTGTGCTAGAGATGCTGGGGCAGTATCAGCTGAAGGCAAAGTTTTTAAAGTGCCACTTTTGAAAAAGAAAGTGAAGTATTTTAGTCATGTAGTCTCAAAGAAAGGGTTGTCTATAGATCCGACTAAGATTGAAGCCATGAATAATTGGAAGAGATTCAAGGCAGTGACCAAGATAAAGAGTTATCTTGGATTGACTAGATATTATCGGAGGTTGATAAAGAATTTTTCATGGATAGGAGCACCGATGACCAAGCTAATGGGAACGGATATAAAGTTTGTCTAGACCGATAAGTGTGAGGAAGTGTTCCAAAGCTTGAAATACTCATTGATCCATGAACATGTGTTGGTTGTTCCGGAGGGGAATCGGGATTTGGTAGTCTATACCGATGCACATGGAACTGGATTAGGAGCAGTGTTGATGCAGAGAGGTAAAGTGATTGCATATGCTTCTAGATATCTTAGACGCAAGAGGTTAGATATCCAACGCATGATTTGGAGTCAGCTGCAATAATTTTTCTTTGAAGGTGGGAAGACAATGCCTTTTGGGAGAGCGATTTGAGTTATGTATTGATCATAAGTCGTCGAAGTACTTGTTCTCTCAAAAGAAGATGAACATGAGACATCAAAGATGTTAGAGTTTATTGCTGCTTATGATTTTAGGATTGAGTACACACCAGGGAAAGGAAATGAAGTAGCAGACGCACTTAGTAGAAAGCATTAGAATGCAGTATTGGCCATGATTGCTGAGTGGAAAACTTGGAAGCATTGTCAGCTCGTAGAGTTCAGTGGAGACCTAAGGCTAGACCTAGTAGAAAAAGAGTTATGTTGTCTTGTTTAGAAGTTCGACCAGTAATGGTTAAGAAGATTGCTTCTAAATAGAAGGAGGATCCAGTTTTAGTTGAGTGAATAAGGAAGTTAAGAGATGGAATAGATAGGATTACTTGAAGGACTTCAGTCTTCACCAGAATGGAAGGTTAAGAAAGGAAGGAAGGTTATGTGTTCCGAATGTAGGAGACATAAGGAAAGAAGTCTTGGAGGAATGTCATTTTTCGAAGCACACTATTCATCCATAAGGAAAAAATATGTATCAAAACATGAAGAGAAGTTTCTTCTAGGAAGGTATAGAGAGATATTGTCTTAAGGCTAAAGTAGTGTTTGAATTGCCAATAGGTAAAGGTTGAACGTTAGATGCCAATTGGGTTGCTTCAGCCATCGGATATTTCAGGTTGGAAGTGGGATTCAATTTCCATGGAATTTATTGACAGATTGCCAAGATCTAGAAAAGGAAATGAAAGTATATGGGTCATAGTGGATAAACTGACTAAAAGTGCCCATTTCATTCCAGCTTAGTCAACTTGAACTACACTTGTTTTGGCGAAGTTTTTTATGAAGAATGTGGTTATATTGCATGCAATTACTAGTAGTATTGTTAGTGATAGAAATTCTTTGTTCACTGGTGAGTTCTAGAGAAGTCTACAGGATATTTTAGGAACCAAGCACAAGCTGATTATCGCTTACCATCCGATAACCGATGGGAAAATGGAAAGAGTTAACAAAGTCATAGAAGATTTGTTAAGAGCTTGTGTATTGGATTTTGGGGGATCATGGAAGACCATCTATGTTTAGTTAAGTTTTCATATAATAACAGTTATCAGATTAGTACTGGGATGGATCGTTTGAAGCTTTGTATGGAAGGTTATGCAAATCTCCCAATTGTTGGTTAGAGACCGAGGATAGGTTGGTTCTTGGTCCAGATTTAGAAAGAGAAGCTGCTGAAAAGATTAAGTTGATTCGGGCTAGAATAGTGGAAACTCGGTCGAGGCAAAAGAGTTATGCAGATAGAAGAAGGAAAGACTTAGAGTTCTCTGTTGGAGATCATGTGTTTATTAAGGTGTTACCGATGAAGGGTGTGATCAGATTTGTAAGATCAGGAAAGTTGGCGCCGAGATTCGTTGGACCCTTTTCGGTTGTAGATAGGATCGAAAAACTCGCATATAGAGTAGAGTTACCGAGTAGTTTGGCAAGAGTCCATGATCTCCATGTTTCTCACCTAAGGAGGTGTGTTAGAGACCCGAAGACTACTATAGCACCAACCATGTTAGAGGATCTAGTAGTAGAGCCGAACTTGACCGTAGTTAGAAAGCCGATTCGCATGGTTACGAGAGATGAAAAGAGGCTAAAGAACAAGACAGACAAGTCAGTGACAGTCTAGTTGAGTGATGATGAGAAAGACTGTACTTGGGAGATTAAGAAAAGAATTAGAGATGCTTATCCTAATTTGTTTGATGGTATGTTTTACCTTTTGATTGATTATGTACCTTATCGTACTTTCGAGGACAAAACTCTTTAAGGAGGAAGTCTGTAACACCCCATATTTTTAGTAACATTATTTAAGATATTTGATTAATTAAATCAAATAAAATAATTTAAGAAGGTTAGTGGATTTAAATTTGTGATTAATAGGGGTAGCCATGCCATGTTAATGAGTAATTCAAAACTAGATAAAACAAAATAAAATAGATAGAGGGTTAGGAAATAGGCAGGGGAAAAATAGGAACAAGGCAAATCCTTACACCATAAAGCCCTTAGCCGTGTATTGTCTCATTCATTCTCATTTGCAAAACTAAAACTTAGTGGCCAGCTACCATTTTAGAGAACTAGAGGAAGAAAAAATAAGGAAGAAGATTAATCAAACCACTATTCAAATCTCAAATCCTTAATCTCAAGCTAAGGTGAATAATTACTACATCTCCTTTTCTTATGGTCGGTTTTATAAATAATCTGAAGTGTTTTGCATGATAATGCCATGTTTTGGAATGATTAAAATTTTATATAAGCTTTTTCATATCAATTTTATGATATGTTTTGATGTAAAAACCCTATTAATTGACATCCAAATGCCTTTTGATTTTAGATTTAGATCAGAAATGATATTTTAATGATGTGTTCCAATTTTCGTATTTTTCTGAATTATTGTGGATTTATATAAATTTTCTAGTGCAGAAAATGATATTTTAGGCTTTAAAATATTTAAGGCCATATAATTAACTATTTGGGTCTGAAATTTATATATCTTAGAAAACTTATTAAAAATGATTTTCTAGAATTTTTGTGGATTTTTCCTAAGTATTTTAATAAACACACAAAATTATTTACCGTATGGGACTCAAATGTTTTATATATTTATAAAAGGAGAAGGGGTATTTTGTAAAATAAAATTTATTGTTTATTTGTGAAATCTTGGAAGAACGTTTTAAAAATAAATTTAGCAACCAATGAAAATTTGAGGAACATAGCAGGTTAGTTATAATGTATTTCTCTTTTAAGTTAAAAACAAAGTTTACATGATTTAAATGTTTTGAGGGATTCAAAAGTGGTACTTTCAATGGATTCGAAAGTGGTACTTTCAAAGGTTTAAATGATTTCATCAACTAAGGTTTTAGTTAAGTATATATCTAATGTGATTTGAGTAAAGCATAGAGATTATATATTTTCCTTGTGTAAGTTTGACTTAAATGTTTAAATCATTTTGAAAAGGTTTTCAAGGAAAGTTAAGTGAAGGTTTCCCTAAGAAAAATGACTCGGATATTAGAATACTAGATGGGACTGGTATAGGTTCATGCCCTATACATTAGCTATTAGCCGTAGCTAATTTAGTCAAAAATTCTAGTGTGTAGGGCTTTGTCATGGGTAAGACAAAAATTATGAGTACGCATAGAAGGGAATATATGTTAGTGTACAGATAGGTTATTGGTGATCCCGCAAAACCATTAGGATCGGGTGACCATGGGAGATGTCAAGTTAGGGACAGATCATCCAAAAGAGAAGTTTTAACAGATATTTAGGAACAGACCGTCCAAAATAGGAGTGTCTAGCAGATGTTAGATTATTTTGTTATATTGCCCGTTAGGCCTGAGTCAGCCAAAGGTTAGTAGCTAGCCAAACAAGACTATGGTGTTCGAACGGATAGTTCATTTATTACTAGATATGTATGTTTACATAATAATTCTTTACAGTTTCAACTAGTTTTGGTTGTAGAAAAAGATTGCAAAAGAAATATATGTTTCAAAAGTATGTTTGTGTGGGGAAGCTCGTTCATTTAAGCGACGTGGTCTCACTTAACATTAAATAACCAGGATGTATAGTATTATTCACACCATGCTTTATGTCTGACTAAAAATTTATGTTTCTCCCCTTAAACTCTTGGGTGCTCAAAATTGATTTGAGTAGGATGAGGATTGAGGTTTTCAGGCTTTTAACAGACTGACAAATATATCTACCAAAGAAGAGCAAGAGGCTGACGGATAGCAATTTAGGAGTTGCAGTTCTATTTTGTTGTTTTTATTTCCGTTGTATGTATTAAGTCAGTTATGACTATACAATACTCTAGTCATCCAATGGAGCATCATCATCTGTCACTGTTGGCATATTTTTGTAATAATTATATGTAACGACCGTAATTTTATTACCGTCGTAATAAATATTTTAAAAGTTTGTAACGACCGTGATTTTATTATTGTTGTAATAAATATTTTAAAAATCTATAACGACCGTGATTTTTGAATTACTGTCGGAGTAGATATTTTAAATACAAATTTTAAACTAAAATATGAAAAAAAAGGGCAAACTAAATGTGAACAAGTGCTTTGGCTTTCACCACGAGTTCTATAAAACAAAAACAAAAAACAAAAGTGTAAACCCTTGGATTGCTGTATGCTGTCATTTAATTCAAGTAAGGAAAACCTTGCACACATTCTCGTAATAAATAAACGGAGAAGTAAAACAAAGGGTGAACACATTATTTTAAAAGCAAATTGAAACTTTGCTTTACTCTGCCACCATCTAGTGTGTAGTCGAGCATTATCAATGTACGTATGCATTAAATGCAATGGTACAAAGACACTTTTCAGCACTCATTTCTTGGACTAATTCAAACTGAAGAAAGGAAAAATAATATCTCTGCCTTGCTCATTTTCAGCTGTTAAAGGGAAGCATTAATGGAAACATAAATTTGATCTCTGATGGATCTAAAGGGGTTGGTCATTTAAAACTTATAGTGAGTGAAAAATCTCACATTTGCTAATTTATATCTCATTCATCCTCCGTGTAAAAATGAGTCAGGGCCTTCAGTGATAGATCTTTACTTGTCGTGCTACATTGATAGATCCATCACACTGCTGTTTCATTTTCCCTTCCAGTATGGTTCACTTGAATCTGTTCTTCACGGTGTACTGTTTTTTTTTCCTTTTTTTTTCACACTGCTTACTGGCTCAGTTCATTTGAACTGTATACTAGTCTAAGCTCATAAGTGCATTAATACATTTTGTTAACGCTTAAAATTGAACGCTAACACCCCGGTGTGTGAAGTGTGAATGTGAAAGCACCACCCAATGGTTTGGGAATAGAATATCAGCTAAAATAACAGAAAATGCAGTAAGAGACAGCGATTTTATAGTGGTTCGGCTTAAGGAGTAGCCTACGTCCACTTTAAGTATCTTTATTACTGATCTTGTTACAAAACGATACAAAGCTCTTCAAGTACAAATCTCTTTAGTTACAAAACACTTTGAGCAAGTAGCTTAAGCTTCGATGTAGATGAAAGTCTTCGAATCCATGTCGGACGTGTGAAAGTCTTTCAAAGTAGCTTGTAGTGTTCTTCGAAACTTCAAGTATAGAGTCGGTTTAGAAACTGGCAGAGTATCGACGCTTGAAGAGATTGTTCAAAAAGTCCCCTCAAAGTTGGAGATGGTCATGTATTTATAGAGAATTCTGGGCAGAAATTATTGCCAAGTCTTAAGTCGTGGCCGACTTAGGATAAGTCGTGGCCGACTTAGGATAAGTCGTGGGTCGTTGGCGGGTTAAGGCATCAGGAGTTATGACTTAGCTAGCTCGCTTATGTCCTTTAGTACTAACTGATAGGTACTAGCGACTTCAGGAAAGCGGCACGGTCAAAACCTCTAAGTACAAGGTCGTTACCGACTTAAGCCAGGTTATAGGCCGACAGCGACTTAGGGATAGGTCATAAGTCACGTTTTCGAGATAAGGCTTAACTGGGTTGCTGTGTCTACTGAGTACAAGTCCTGTGTCGCGAACGAGTTAACAGGCACCGGTTTAAGTAACACAACATTGGATTTGCCTTTGTGCTTAGGTCGTGAGCGACCTAGCATAAGTTGTAAGTCGATCACGGCTTAAGTGAAGTTGCTTTGGGCCTTTCATGTCTTGAGTCGTTAGGTCGGCCATCTCTTGAGTCGTTGAGTTGCGTCATTGCTTAAGTCGCTAAGTTGATAACTCGATGAGTCACTTATCCTTTGAGTCACTGTCTCCCTTGAGTTGTTGAGTCGGTAACTACCTTAAGGTATTAAGTCGGTAACCCTTCAAGGCTGTTGAGTCGGTAACCCTTCAAGGCCGTTGAGTCGGTAACCCTTCAAGGCTGTTGAGTCGGTAACCCTTCTCTTAACCCGCTAAGTCATGGCTTCCTTAAGTCGGTAGGTCGTTAAGCCGTTGTACCCTTAAGTCTTCTTCCTTTTGATCCGCTGAGCATAGGGGTTAACATTTGCCCCTCGAAGTACACGCCTAATGGTTAGGTCGTGTGCTTCGATATCCTTTAACCCGTCCCCCTCTAAGTCGCTGAGTCGTGTGCGACCTAAAGGTTGGTCGTATGAGCTGCTTCAGGCCTCTCTACTATAAGTCGTCTATCCCCTCCTTTCTTTTCATTACCTGCCTCTTCATTTGTTTTCGTTGTTAACTCTTTCCTGAGCTTCCAAAGGCGATTTCGATTCAATCAGTCACCGATTAATCTTGAGATTACATCGTGTAAGTGATCTTGCTTTCTTCTCATGATCCTTTACCATCTCTGATTCGTGAATTCCATTTTTCTCCATCCTAACCCACCTCTCCACGCAATGCGTCATCGTGAATTCTCGATAGTTGACGAACTCTAGTTGGCTTGATTTAGGTTTAAACGTTTGATTGGTGGGCATCCATGCTTCAAGCTAATCGATTTTCGAGTTGCGTTGGAGTGACAGGCATTGAATTTGCGGTGATTTAGTTTTTGGATGATTCGTCATCAGGTGAAAATTAGGGCTTGTGTTGGTGGAGAGGCTAACGGGTTAGCGGGTTAAGAAGGTGATGGGTTTCTGATTAGATGGGGGGTTTGTCGATTGAGTGAAGTGAAATGCTGACTTGGACACGACTCAGTAATTTTGGGCGACCTATAACCCTTCACGACTTAACTAGATACGACATAAGCTTTGAGTCGCGGCCGAGCTAAGACTTAGAGAAGTTCTCATCACTTTGAACCGAAGCCTTTTCTCCTCAACACGCTTTGCGGCTTATAGGACCAACGATTTAAGGAGCCAACGACTTAACTTGCAGGAAATCTTTTAAGTCGTGGACGACTTAACTATTATGTCATGGACGACTCAACCTTTAGGTCATGGACGACTCATCACTTGAACAATCTTTTACTTGCCGATTTGTTTCCTTTAGCCTAAGCCAATTGCATCCCACCCTGTTAGGTCGTGAACGACTCATGACTTAGAGAACTTTTGGACTGTGACTCAATGACCTGAGCAAAATTGAAAACTTAGAGATGTTGATAGAACTTGATTGTATTTCCAATTTGAATTGCCAGGATAAACTTCTTGAACTTTGTTGCGTTTCTTTACAGATTACACCAGCTTTATTGCTATCAACCTGTTAAGCACAACACTTGCAGAAAAATGGGACAAATATACTTGTCACTAATCGCCCACATCAAATGACAGATTAGTCGACATAGAACATAATCAACTTTAAAGAGATTGTATGTAATGCTGTGAATCCAACTCAAATGAATTATTAAAGCAAAGCATTGTTTGACTGAAAATGATTTGTTTGCATTAACACTGCACTTGTACTTAGATTTAAAACAACAAACTTTGAAACTTTAAAATTGACAAATGTATGTTAGTTCAATTTCAGTTATATCCACTTATTGCTTTATTAGTTTTACACAGCACTTCACACATTTAGAAAACGTGCACCTTCTCGTTTGAATATCCAGTTGTTTATGTAGAATGTCCTCACATCAAGAAGAAGTAACGAAACAAACTGGAGAGGCTCTTCCAATAGCTGCTCCGCTGACCACTCCATCGGAAAGAGTCTCAACTTCCTTGAGTCAACGAGCGTTTAATCTATTACGCGCCTAATTTGGCATTATTGAAACGGATGCTATATTGCCCCGGCCAAATGATTTTGCTGATAGACCTCCTCGCGGCTTTGTTGCTGTCAACCACCAAATGTGCGTGTGCGGTGCTATTCCTCCCTTCAATGACTTTCTTCAACAGTTTCTACTTCGATTGACCATCTCTCCGTTCCAACTGCACCCCAATGGTTATGCCATTCTGATGGGATTGTGTGTTTTATTCATGAGAACTCTGGATCGACTACCGAGTTTCGAGGAAATTTGTTATTTATGTTCTTTCACAAAGACTAAAGATCATCCCTCCATTGTTGTTATAAGAAGCGCTAGGAATCGCAAACTCATCACTGATCTTTCCGAAAGAGTTCATAGCTTCTTAAATCAGTTTTTCTTCGTTCGCTGCCCCCCAGGGTTTTACACCATCTGGAGAGTAGGAAGTAAGATTACCTGTTTCTATTTTTCCATTCTTGATTTTTTCGAGATCTGAGTTGCTAAGTGCTAATTTCACTCTTTCCTTTTTCAGCGCTTCCTCCCCCCTCTAGAGATCCAGGCCACAAGCAAATTTTTGAAAGACCGAATGCCGTGACCGCAGAAGAGAGAAGTATAAAGTTTTTATTGAGGGACGAATTTTTACATCAGTTTGGACTTCTGCATTCTTCTCGCTCTACACACCCCCATGAGGTTCCAAACTCCCCATCTAAAGTATTAGATGCCCCAGCTTCTACTGACGAACCCATACCAAAAGAACCTGCCTCCGAGGCTTCTCTGGTGAAGTGCTCTACTACTGCGGACGTTGCGGGGTCGTCTAGCAAATTCGCACTTGCCCCAGTCATTGAGGAAGAAGAGCCTCAGGGATCTCCCCAACATTCACAGAAGTCTGGTGATGAAGAAGCCGTGAACAAGCCCTGTCAAGCAGAGCGGGGACGACACTTTTGAAGGGTTGAGCGACCTGTTTGTCACTTCACAGGAGCTCTTTAAATACGACCCTATTACTACTAGGGTTTCCTCTTCAGTAGTTGAAGCGACTTCTACTTTGCAACAAACACCATCGACCCAAGAGTCGACGTTAACTACTACCCCCACGATTCCTCCGCGATCGAAGAGTGGTTCGTAGTTTGACGCGCGTAGTTTGCACATCACACACACTTAGAACTTCTCGGCACTTTCATGCACTTAGCTCTTTGTACTTTGAAGATTCTAAAGTTACGCTTCTTTTTCATTTTCAGGTTCTCCAATGAGGCAAAGTGGTTCATATTACGACGACTTCAAGCAATACGGAAAGTGTGGTCTGTATGACTATAGGCGCTATCTTCCCACTTATAGGGAAACTGATGAAGAGAGGGCTGCTCGAAAGGCTCAGGAGAGACGTTCTTATGAAGAACGCTATGGAAGAGGGGATGAGCGGTACGATTCTTCCCATAGAGAGGGTGATTCCCATAAACGTAAATCTCATGATGACAGAGGGAAGAACCACATGGCTGATGACCCAAGCAAACGGGCTAAAGTTAGTGAGCAATCAGTGCCTGCAATTTCTGAGAAGACCACTGCTCCCATTCCTTCTCAATCTCCTGCCCCTTCCCGTACCGATATCCAGACAATCATCAACAGGCCTTCATATCAAGTTGGGCCAGGTCCAGCTACTCTCCAAAGCCGGTTTCCACAATGGTGCTTGAAGGGGGTTCGCTTTGATCTCGACTTAGTTCCAATTGACAAGCCTGCCATGTTGCGAAATCTTGATGCCGTCAGACTTGATATTGAGAGAATGTCGAGCTGGCAAAAACTTGTTGACGAACTCCAGAGAGTGAACCATGCGAACCTTGAAGCTATGTTGACCATGGAGAATGATAAATCTGAATGGCAAAAAATTCTTAATGAACATGACGCAGAGATGAGGAGCATCACTGACTATAACGAAAAGCTCGAAGCGGAAGTTGGAAAACTTAAAGAGGAGCTTGCTACTTCTTCTACTTCCTACTCCCAGAGGGAGAAAGTGCTTCAGGAACAAGTGTGGGACGCTCATGCTGCTCAGAGGGATGCCGAAGATAGGCTCGAGGTGCAAAACAGAATTAACGAGGGTCATACTGCCGATATTGCTGAGCTTCGAAAGAAAACTAGCTCCCAGGAGATGGAGATCGAAATGTTAAAACTTCAACTCTCCAAGATTGAAAGAGAGCGTGATGATGCAGTGGTCGACAAAATTGCAGCTGAAGAAGCTCATCAAGCCACTAAAGCCGATGTCAGTTCAACATTATTTGACTTCTATCTGCACAGCGTCCTGGGGCGCGGTAGTCTCGCCTTTCTCGGCCCCAAATATGAAATTACTCTGGCTGAAGTGTGGGAGGCCGCATTTGACATGCTCGGTGCTAAAGGTGCTAGCTACGTCGATTCAGCTCTTGAGGAGCATTACTTGGATGACGAAGCTCGCGCCGCTCTTGTCAGGGGAAAAGAACAACTTGCAAAATTAAGAGCCGAAATGGAAGAAGGGGAACATTTAGGAAAAACTACTTCAACTGATCCAGTTCAGCCTTCACCTTCGGCCGAAATCGACAATGTCGGCTCCAGTTCTCATTCTCCACCTCCTACCAAAGTTATCGCAGAAGGTGCAACTGTCCATAACGGAGGCGAAATCCAAGAGAGCGGTGAAGCGCTGGGTTTTGAGATTGACGTAGCAAAGCCTACTCCGCCAGGTAATCCTAATGCTGATCTTGCTCAAATAGACTGCTCATTTGCTTCCTATGAGTTTGATGAGGTTCTTGACTACTTCCTGAATCTCAACGAGCCTTTATCTCCTCTCTTTACTGACTTTAACTCCTTTTCTTCTGTAGAGAAAGTGCCGAGCATCGTTCAGACTCCCCCTCCTTCAGTTATTCCTCCCCCGCCTCTTCAGGTCACCCCTCCATCCGCCTCTCAACCCGGGTCGCAAGTGGAGCAAATAGAGGCTCTCCGAGACTTAGATGATCCTAATGCTTCACAGGAACACAGGGGAGAAGGGCTTGGAGAAGGCAATGAGTCCCCAGAGCGAACCATTTCTGATGATATAAAATTGCCTTAGACGAGTATGCCAATGAAAATGGAGTATGCCCAATCGTAGTTTTGTGGGTAGTTCTGTATGCCCATAGTGCAAGTGGTAACTTATCGACCCAACCACCTTTTTCTTTTTCTAGCTGCTTTTTGATGGTTGATTTGATGATTTTGTTTACTGCTTCCACTTGCCCGTTTGCCTGCGGATGAGCCACTGCTGAGAAGGTTTTTCGAATCTTGAATCGTTTGCAGAAATCTTGGAATTCCTCACTTTCGAACTACGTACCATTGTCTGTGATTATCTTCTGAGGCACACCATACCTGCAAATGATATTTTTGGTCACAAAACTTATCATTTTCTTAGAGGTAACGGTAGCCAATTGTTCAGCTTCTGCCCATTTAGTGAAATAATCAACAGCAACGATAGCATATTTAATCCTCGATTTGGCAGTCGGCAAAGGCCGAATGAGATCTATTCCCCAGATGGCAAACGGCCATGGACTGACCATTTGTGTTAGCTCAGTGGAAGGTGCTCTAGGAATTTTGGCAAATCTCTGGCATTTATCACACTTTCGGGAATAGTCAGCAGCATCTCGATTAATCTCTGGCCAAAAATATCCATAACGGAGAATTTTCTTTGCTAAAGTTTGACCTCCTGTATGATCTCCACACTCCCCTCCGTGTACTTCAATTAGAATTGTCTTGGCTTCTTCTTTAGTTACACAACGGAGTAGTGGCATTGAAAATCCCGTCTGTACAATCGGCCATCCTGGATCATATATCCAGAGGCTTTCCTTAACAGCTTCTTTCGTTTTTTTGAACTTTCTGGCAAAGTACCATTGAGCAAATATTCAAATATCGGAGTCATCCATGATTCTTGCTCTTGGGATACATTCATAATCCAATCAACATCCATTTCATCTGTGCTTGGAGCTGACAAGACTTCGACGGGATCTAATCCCAATAGTTGAGCTTCAACGGTACTTGAATACTTTGCGAGAGAATCCGCCTTCATGTTCTCTTCTCGGGGTATATGGCTTATTGAATAATGGTCAAAATCTTCAAGAAGCTCCCAGGCTTTTGATAAATAGGCGGGTAGATCCCCTCCTTTAGCTTGAAATTCCTTCTTGACTTGGCAGACAATAAGCTGAGAATCACTGAAGATCTGCAATGCCTTGATGTTTAGTTCTTTAGCGATCCTTAAACCAGCGATGAGAGCTTCATATTCTGCTTCATTATTTGTCGAAGGAAATTATAGTCTCAGTGCATAACATAGCGATCGCCCTTCTGGGGTTTCAAGGACAACCCCTGCTCCAGAACAGTAATCATTCCTTGCGCCATCAACATACAATTTCCATTGGATTGGGATGTAATCAGTGGCTTCTTCCTCACTATCACCTTTATCCGTACATTTCGCGATGAAATCTGCTAAAGCTTGTCCATTGATTGCTTTCTGGGGATGATAAGTGATGTCATATTGGCTGAGTTCAATATTCCATTTCAAAAGACGGCCCGAAGTCTCAGGACGGAATAGGACTTGCTTTAGAGGTTGATCAGTGAGGACTTTGATGGGATGAGCTTGGAAATACGGCCTCAATTTTCTTGATGCGATCAACAAACAATAGGCGAGCTTTTCCAACCTTGAATAGTTCATCTCTGCCCTAGTGAATCTTTTGCTGATATAATAGACTGGGCGTTGAATCCTTGCGCCTTCCTGTACCAACGCTGCACTGAGAGCATGAGATGAAATTGCCAAATATATGAAGAGATCTTCACCATTGTCAGGCTTTGAAAGTATCGGAGGCACTTCCATATGACGAACCAACTCATCAAATGCTTTCTGACATTCAGGAGTCCACTCAAAGTTTTTTCTTCCTTTCTTCAGAGCATCAAAGAATGGAATGCATTTGTCAGTAGCTTTTGAAATGAACCGACTCAAGGCAGCAACCTTTCCATTGAGACTTTGCAATTCCTTCTTCGTTCTAGGAGCTTTGACCTCTCTCAGGGCAGTGATCTGAGCATGATTAGCTTCAATGCCCCTAGCGCTCACAATGAAACCCAAAAACTTTCCAGACTCCACTTCAAATGAACATTTCAAGGGATTAAGCTTCATTCTGTACTTTCGGAGTACTGCAAACATCTCTGCCAAGTGATCCATGTGGTCCACTGCTTTCTTAGACTTCACTAGCATATCATCAACATAAACTTCCATTGTCTTGCCAATCTGTGGTTTAAACATGGCATTAACAAGCCTTTGATAAGTTACCCCCGCATTCTTGAGTCCGAAAGGCATGACCTTGTAGCAGTAGAGTCCAACATCTGTGATGAAGCTTGTGTCCTCTTCATCTGCCTCATACATCATAATCTAGTTATATCCGGAGTATGCATCCATAAAAGATAACAATTCATGCCCCGCCGTCCCATCCACCAACTGATCGATCCTGGGCAGCGGGAAGCAGTCTTTGGGGCAGGCTTTGTTCAAATCTGAAAAGTCAATGCATACTCTCCATTTTCCGTTAACTTTTTTAACCAGCACTGGATTTGATACCTAATTTGGATAAGTAGATTCTCTGATGAAACCGTTCTCCATGAGCCGATCCATTTCTTCCTTCAACGTTGTCGTCCTCTCAGGACCCTGAGTTCTTCTTTTCTATTTCACGGGTGTAAACTTTGGATCAATGTTCAGAGTGTGTACCGAAATCTCTGGGGATATTCCACACATGTCAGCATGAGTCCAAGCGAATACATCCAAATTTGCCTTCAAAAATGAAATCAGAACATTCTGAACTGTTGTGTTGAGCAGTGAACCCACATTCAGCACTTTGTTTGGGTCCTTTGGGTCAACGGTACCGGCATTGTTACTTCTACCGGCACTACCCTATTCTCCCCTACACTGGCTTTCCTTGGATCCATCTCTCTTCGTGCGCCACTATATTCACCAGTGCAGGGTCCACCCTGTAATTGCTACAAGGTTGGTTCTGTGATGCGGACTGGAGCCGCCGCACCTTTTCCCGTTTCTCTTTTCCTCGATTCACGCAACTCTGTAAGATAACATTCTTGCCCCGCATCTTGGTCTCCTTTAATCACACCAACTCCATTATCTGTGGGGAATTTTATAGTCAGACACCATGGGGCAAGAACAGCTTTGAATGCAGCAAGAGTTGGTCGGCCTAAAAAGGCATTGTAGGCAGAGAATTCTTCAACAATTATAAAGGTTTGCTTTCGAGCCACCTTCCTCAACCCTTTTCCAAGTTCCACAAACAAATCTATGGTCCCAATCGGCTGTTTGGGTTCCCCAGCAAACCCAGCAATCTTAAGTGATGAAGCTTGAACGTCAGCCATTGGAATTTTCATCTGATCAAAAGTCTTCTTGAAGAGAATGTTGCATGAAGCTCCACAATCAACTAGAACTCTTCTCATAGTAGCCGGCCCAGTACCAGCGGATATGACCAAAGGATCTATGGTAGGAGCCTCGATCCCCAAAGAATCTCTTGCACTGAATACAATATCATCAGTGGAAGTCTTTTGTTGCTTTAAAGGTGCATCATTTTCTAATACAAAAACGTTCTCTTCAACCGGTACATGCCTCAAGGCCCGGGCATACCTTTCCATCTCGCCCCAGCTTTTGCCTGCTGGGTGAGGCCCTCCAGTTATTATATTGATGACAGGTCTTTCCGACTCATGTTCTACGGCCTTCTCACTTGAGCCAGGACGGTGAGCGGGAACTTGTTGTCCTTGAGTCGACGAGGCTGGGGCATTTCTATTCCTTTTCACATACTGTTGGAGCTTGTTCTCTTTCAAGAGTTGTTCAGTTACCTCTTTCAAATGACGGCATTCGTTGGTGTCATGGCCGGGTTGGTTGTGGAACCGGTAGAACCTTCCACTTTTTTCCATCTTACTTCCAACTCTCATTTTAGGTGGTGTCGGATAATTGACATCATCCTTGGTTGCACAGAAGATGTTCTCAGGGGTACCGGTCAAGGGTGTGAAATTGAAAGGATGGCCCTTCTTAGCATCTCCTTGTTTCTTTCCACCATCATTTCCCCTTTTCTGAGTGTTAGGTTCTTTCTTGTCGAAGCAGCACCATTGTTCCCAGCTTCTACTGATACCACCTTAGCCGGTGTTTGGAGGCTCTCCATGCGCATGAATTCATCCGCTTTCTTGTATAATTTGTCAAGCGAGTTTGGTTCTTTCATTTTCAACCATTTTCCAAATTCGCTTGATTTGTCAATCGCCCTCATCAAGTATGTTAGGACCATGCGTGGCTCAGCATTATCTACCTCAGCCAATGCTATGTTAAAACGATTCAAAAATGATCTGATGGATTCTCCTGGATTTTGCTCTAGACTTGACATCGACATTATATCCTTTGCTTTTGAAGCATACAATCGAAATTGCTCCTTGAATTTCCTGGTCAAATCGGAGAACTGATCAATGGACCTGACCGGCAGTTTTGTGAACCACAATCGAGCCACACCTTCCAGATATACCGGGAAATATCGACATTTGATTTCATCAGACGCTCTGGCACCCGTCATATGCCAATCGTACTTATACAGAAACTCATTAGGATCGCTTGTCCCTTTGTATGCCGGAATAGTAGGAGGAACGAATTTTCTTGGGAATTTGGCCTTCAAGATTTTCTTAGTAAACGGAGTTTTGCTTGGAGCAAAACCCCATTCTTTCTCATCTTCATCCCTTTGCATACTTTCCTTCATGATCTGACGAACCATGCCTGAGAAATACTCTTCATCATCTGCAGGCTCTGGAGGGCAAACATTAGCCATTCTCTCTGAATTCTGTCTTGACAACCGTTCACGGAGGGTCGGCTGCGGTCCTGATCCCCCAGCCTGGAGAGGTGTCTTTTCCATAGGGTCTGCGGCTCTTTGAGAAACGTTCCCTCCTTCAACATCTTGAACTCCCGCAGTAGGGTTTCCATCATTATTAACCGGTTGACGGTTGGCCCCAAGTAGATCATTCAACTTACTTAAGATCAGGGCGTTCTGGGCATTCTGAGCCTCCAACTGTGCATTCTGGGCATTCAATTGTTGATTCAATCCCAAAACTACGGCGTCCAATTCTGCTCGCGTAACTCCAACAGTTGGAGCTGCTTGACTTGAAGGAGGAGAGGTAGCGGTATTCTCTTGAACATTGTCGGATCTTACAGAACTTCGTTTTCTCCCAGGAGCCATTATTTCCAATAAACTTCTGGTTTTAAAAGAAATCCTTTCAAAAACTTTTTGAGAAGCAATGGTGAGAGCAACCTGAGTTCAATTCTCAGTGAAAGCACCAAAAATGTTAACGCTTAAAAATGAACGCTAACACCCCGGTGTGTGAAGTGTGAATGTGAAAGCACCACCCGATGGTTCGGGAACAGAATATCAGCTAAAATAGCAGAAAATGCAGTAAGAGACAGCGATTTTATAGTCGTTCGGCTTAAGGAGTAGCCTACGTCCACTTTAAGTATCTTTATTACTGATCTTGTTAAAAAACGATACAATGCTCTTCAAGTACAAATCTCTTTAGTTACAAAACACTTTGAGCAAGTAGCTTAAGCTTCGATGTAGATGAAAGTCTTCGAATCCATGTCGGACGTGTGAAAGTCTTTCAAAGTAGCTTGTAGTGTTCTTCAAACTTCAAGTATAGAGTCGGTTTAGAAACTGGCAGAGTATCGGCGCTTGAAGAGATTGTCCAAAAAGTCCCCTCAAAGTTGGAGATGGTCATGTATTTATAGAGAATTCTGGGCAGAAATTATTGCCAAGTCTTAAGCCGTGGCCGACTTAAGATAAGTCGTGGCCGACTTAGGATAAGTCGTGGGTCGTTGGCGGGTTAAGGCATCAGGAGTTATGACTTAGCTGGCTCGCTTATGTCCTTTAGTACTAACTGATAAGTACTAGCGACTTCAGGAAAGCGGCACGGTCAAGACCTCTAAGTACAAGGTCGTTACCGACTTAAGCCAGGTTATAGGCCGACGGCGACTTAGGGATAGGTCATAAGTCACGTTTCCAAGATAAGGCTTAACTGGGTTGCTGTGTCTACTGAGTACAAGTCCTGTGTCGTGAACGAGTTAACAGGCACCGGTTTAAGTAACACAACATTGGATTTGCCTTTGTGCTTAGGTCGTAAGCGACCTAGCATAAGTTGTAAGTCGGCCATGGCTTAAATGAAGTTGCTTTGGGCCTTTCATATCTTGAGTCGTCAGGTCGGCCATCTCTTGAGTCGTTGAGTTGCGTCATTGCTTAAGTCGCTAAGTTGATAACTCGATGAGTCACTTATCCTTTGAGTCAATGTCCCCCTTGAGTTGTTGAGTCGGTAACTACCTTAAGGTATTAAGTCGGTAACCCTTCAAGGCTGTTGAGTCGGTAACCCTTCAAGGCCGTTGAGTCGGTAACCCTTCAAGGCTGTTGAGTCGGTAACCCTTCTCTTAACCCGCTAAGTCATGGCTTCCTTAAGTCGGTAGGTCGTTAAGCCGTTGTACCCTTAAGTCTTCTTCCTTTTGAGCCGCTGAGCATATGGGTTAACACATTTCGATGGGGGAGGGGGGTTACAGTCATTCTTAGCTACATTACTTCATTGATGCACTTGAATATGCATTATACATATGCCTGTACTTATTACTTCACACTGAAGTCCTGGAACATGCGTGTTTTTCTTTGAATGCTCTGTTCCTCTACTCCTATGGTCTAGTTAATTACTTTGAGGAAGTACATTAGACTTGAGACTGATGCATTTAAGTCAGTATATAGCTGTATATTTCATGAGTCGGGTCATCTAATGTGTGTACATATATCATGAGACGTGCATGTATCATAGGGCGAGCCTGTATCTGGGTATAGTGAAACAACGTTCAGGCCATGTGTAATTGCATGCATACTACTTTCATTCATTTGGAGTTGAGTGTCATATAATAAGGTGTGGCCATTTAATTGTTGCGTGTCATATAAAATTTGTTGCGTGCATTTTAGCATGAATGAGTAATGCATGCAGTTTTTATATTTTGGGCAAAGCACTCTAGTTTTACTCATTTGCGTACGTGAGTTGCCTGGTTGCTTGATACCAGTTGACATAAGTATTTCATGCAATCACCATAAAGTATTGTTCTGACCCTATTATTAGTTCATGTATGCAAGAAGTATTGCTTATTTCCTCATTGCGTGCAAATGAGATTTGCGTGCAAAGGATACGCCCTGAATATTTTTGCTTTCATGCGCGTGTGTAGTGTCACCTACGTATAAATGTGAGTAGGCATATATGGTATAAATGATAACAAGTCTAGTTTTTTATCGATTACTATGAACAAGTACATGGTGCGAGTTGCATTGTACAAAAATCAAGTTTCAAGCAGTGCAACATTTGGTGAATAAATATAGTAGCGCAGTCTACTATTTAAATTACGTTGAACCGTTGTTACGTTTTAAAACGTATTTTGCGTCGTCGTTTTTATAACGGAATTTTTGCTCCGGTGCTATATTTTTGAAATGCGTTGTTTTGATGACATTTTTTACGAATGAAAATTCACTGTTATTTTGACTTCAGTAACCATTAATTTAAAGTGAATTTTCAAGCGGTTATCCCGCAACGCTGATTTTGTACTTTTTTACGGTGTTTGGTGAAGCGCAATTTCCTCGTTGAAATTGCTACAGATGTTGATGTTTTAATCATGTGTTTAAAAAAAAATTAAAATAAAATTGTTTCCAAAAAATTTACAGTTTGCGCTTTCAAAAGAATGAGGAAGCGATTTAAACGCTTCAGCAAAATTGAGGACTATGAACCCTTACTTTTACTGATTTGCTTAATTCCGGACTTGTCCGTTTGAGAACGAAAATTTTATTTATACAAAATACACAATTTTGCACTTTCAAGGAAATGAGAAAGAGAATTAAACGATTTAGCAAAAGTGTGGAGTATGGAACCACGCTTTTACTAATTCAGTTAATTCGGACTCGTCAATTGAAACGAATTGCTGTTGTTGATGATTCTGATGATTTTGTTTGGCTTTCGAGCCACTCTGTTGGACCTTCGGGTCATCTGATGGACATTCGGGTCAATTACCAGTACTAGACCTTTGGGTTACTCTGCGGACCTTCGGGTCATCTGATGGGCGCCAAAAACTATAGTACTTGGTCTGCTTCGGCCATTTGAGATGCACGTGCGACGTAGCTAAAACTCGCTATCTGCTGGGATCGATCCTCTTTTATGCTGATTTTTCTAGTTATCTTATTTTGATTTCTAGATTTTGCGACTACTGATTTTCTAGTTATCTATTTTGGTTCCTAGATTTTATGAATTGCTGCTTTGAATTCAATTATGAATTTGGAAGTAGAGTTTGTGTATAATCTCATCTGAGATTATCAATTTGCATATTGCTGTTTTGAATTCAATAGTGAATTTGAAAATTGATTTTGATGGAGTTTAAATTGAGATTTCTTCATTTAAACTATGCTGATTATTTATGTTGAATAGTCTCATTCGAGACTATAGTTATTTGTTTAAGTGTTGTTTGGCATACATTTATTTCTGAGAATAAATTAAACTGATCCGTTTGTTATTTTCTTTTAAATAATACTCGGGTCGGACCGAGTTATTTCAGGATAGTCGCTATCTCTGATTCAGTTGCAGCTTCAGCTTTTGGGATTTAACATCATCTTTTGTCTAGACTTCGAGGAGTTCTTTTGGTTTATTGATTCTCGTCTTATGTATGTTGATGTATATGTATTTGTACATTTGGTTCATGTGAACTATCGATTGTTGTAGCATGTATTCTAGACTTGTCTTCCGCTATATATCTGATATTTCTGTTCTGATGTGATTTTACTATCACTGTTGTTGTTATTATGAGTTGTCCTGAATTTTTCTTAAGCCACTGTAGTTTCGTTTTAGATTTGGATTCAATTTATATCTTTGGGAGTAATTTACACAACTCCTATCGATGTAATCAATACTCGTCTAAGGCATAACTTACGGATGGTCGCTTCTAACAAGCCTTATTCTTCGCAATAGTAGACGTTATTCCTTACAATAACCTTTGTTATTGTGAGCATAGAGGTGGGGCGTCACACCTTGGTATCAGAGCCGAAATTCAGAAAAAATTATAATATACACAGAACAGAAACAGAATGGAACATGTGTTACAACTATTCGGGGATTTTATTCGTACCTTTCTAATCTATTCTTTCCACTTTAACAGGTGGAGTACGTATAGGAATAAAATTTTATATTCTGTGGTATTCCATTTGTTAAATTTCTTATCAATTGTATATTGTTTTAACCAATCCTTATCTTCTCTTGTTCTCTCGGCCTATGGCCGGAAGAAGTAGAGGGAAGCGTTCTTTTGCAGGCCCGTCTTGTGGTTCTCATCCGGACGGAGTCTATATGTCAGTTGATCAGTTTATGGAGCTATTTCGGGGTACTTAGCCTCCTGTTACTACTCCCGCAGCTCCTACTCAGAAGTCTGCCTTCGCCCGCATGTGTAGTGACTATTCCCACCTTGGAGGCAAGCCTTTCAAGGGATCGGAAAGTGTTATGGAGGTTCAAACTTGCTTGCGCACTTGTGAGCGCATATTTTCTTGAATGGATCTTTCGGATCATCATCGCGTTCTCGTGGCATCTAGTATGTTGCAAGAGTGTGTGCTTGATTGGTATGAGTTTTTTATTGTAGAAGTTGATGAGTCCTCTCTCTCTCGGATTTAGTTTAAGAAACGATCCGAACTTAAGTTCGTTCGTGAATCGGAAAAAGCTAATCTTGCTCGTAGTTTCCTTGAGTTGAAGCAAGGAAAGTCATCTGTTTCTGATTATGTTGCATCTTTTGAGGCCTTGTCCAAATACGGAGTTGAGTTCATTAACACTCCGCATAAGAAGAATCTTCGTTTTGTTGATGGTTTGAAGAAGTATTCGAAGAAAGTTCTTTTACTTCAGCATAAGCTTTCTTTTGAGGAGCTTGTTGATTCGGCTTTTTGTCTTCAAGCTGTTGAAAAGGAACGTGATAGTTGTGAAGATGTTGAGGTTTCTAAGAACCCCAACAAGAAGAGGTTTCCATTTCATAAGCCTAATTTTTCCAATCAGAAGAAGAAGAAGCAAGCTACCTCTAGTTCTTAGCCTAGTAGTGCACCTTCTGTTCAGAGGGCGTGCTATAATTGTGGTTCTCTGGATCATCTTCACCATAATTGTCCTAAGCCTCGCATTTGCCTCTATTGCAAGAAAGAGGGTCATTGGATTTTTGATTGTCCTACTGCTTCTAGGGGTCTCAAATCTGGGAAGCTTAATGTTGCTAAAGCTTCTAGTGTTTCTTCTCAGCCCAAAGGTATTACTCCTTCTGTTTTGGAAGGTTTTGTTTTATTTCATTGCCGTTCTATTAGAGTTCTTTTCAATACGGGTGCATCACATTCATTCATGTCAAAGGAGCTTGTTGATATTATTCCTTTGGATGTTGTTTCTCTTTGCGACCCTTTGAGGATTGTACATCCTATTAGTGGATCCGCTACTCTTGGTTTGTTGTGTATTGATGTTGAGATTATTCTTTGTGGTTTCTCCTTTCATGCGAATTTTCATGTTATGGATCATCTAGGTTTTGATATGATATTGGGTATGGATTGGCTCGTCCGTTATGAAGTTCAAATTCTATGTCCCAAAAGAACTTTGTATCTCAAGCATCCCGACGCTAGCGAGCAGTTATTTATTGTATTTCGAGACATGGATCATGCTTCTAGTGCTCTCATTTCTTCCTTCGAGTCGGAGGATGTCATTGCTAATATTCCGGTGGTTTGTGATTTTTCTGATGTTTTCGATCCTATTTCGAGATTGCCGCCGAAGAGGGAAATTGAGTTCCGTATTGATCTTATCTCTGGTGCTCATCCTGTCAGTCGTCCTCCCACGAGGATGTCTGCTAAGGAAAATGAGGAACTCAAGCAACAATTATCTGAGTTGGAAGCTAAGCATTTTGTTCGTTTTAGCTCGTCTCCTTGGGGCGCCGTCGTTGTCTTCGTTAAGAAGCCAGATAGTACTCTTAGGCTTTGCATTGATTATCGCAAGCTTAACGATCTCACTATCAAGAACAGGTATCCATTGCCTAGGATCGATGACATGTTCGATCAATTAAGTGGCGCTAAGCTCTTCTCCCAACTCGATCTTCCTACCGGTTTTCATCATTTACGAGTTGCGGAAGATAGTATTCCTCTTACGACATTCCGTACTCGTTATGGTTCTTACGAATGGCTTGTCATGCCGTTCGGTTTGACGAATGCTCCAGCATATTTTGTGGATCTTATGAATCGGATATTCCGAGAATATCTCAATAAGTTCGTCTTGGTTTTCATTGATGATATTCTTATTTATTCCAAATCTGAAGCCGATTATATTCAGGATTTGAAGATTATTTTGACCACTCTTCGTCGGCATCAGCTTTATGCCAAATTCTCCAAGTGTCATTTCTGGGAGAATAGGGTGAAGTTTCTCGGTCATATTGTTTCTTCCGATGGTATCTCTGTGGATCCTTCCAAGATCAAATCTATTCAGAATTGGAAGAGGCCCGAGACTGTTACAGAGATTCGTAGTTTCCTTGGATTGGCGGGTGATTATCGCCAGTTTATTAAGGACTTTTCTCGTATCGCTTTACCGCTTACCACTCTTACGAGAAAATCTGCTCCTTTTATTTGGTCGGATAAGTGTGAGAATTCTTTCTTGAAGTTAAAAGATCTCCTTACTCATGCTCCTATCTTAGTGGTTCCCGAAGGGAATCATGATCTTGTTGTTTATATCGATGCCACTGGTTTTGGACTCGATGTTGTTCTCATGCAAAAGGATAGAGTAGTTGCATATGCTTCTAGACAACTAAAGCCTAATGAGATTCGTTATGCTACCCATGATTTGGAGTTAGCCGCTATAGTCTTTGCTTTAAAGATTTGGCAATATTATTTATTGGGCGAGAGTTTTATTCTCTTCACTGATCACAAATCTCTGAAGTATTTATTTACTCAGGAAGAGCTTAATATGAGGCAACAGCGTTGGCTCGAATTTCTTGCTTCATATGATTTCGATATTCAGTATACCCTTGGTAAGGGTAATCGAGTTGCTGATGCGCTTAGTCGCAAGCAGCAGGTTGTTGTTTCCATGATGCTAGTAGAGTGGAATATTTTGAAAGCTTTATCTCATTGTGATATTAGAGATCGTCCTTTAGTTTCTGATTCTCCCGTGCTTTTATTTAGCATGGAAGCTCGTACTAGTTTGTTGGATCGTGTTGCCGATGCCCAGAAACAAGATCCACATATTGCTTTTCTTATTCAGAGTTGTGAATCGGAATCCCGATGTGATGATCTGAAGGATTTCGATATTGATATTCATGGTTGAATTCGGAAGAAGGGAAGGCTGATCGCGCCTGATGTTCCTAATCTTAGAAATGACATTCTTGAGGATGTCATCGTTCTAAGTATACTATCCATCCAGGTAGTAGTAAGATGTATGCTGATATGAAACGCTTATACTATTGGGAGGGTATGAAGCGTGATATTGCAAGTTATGTAAGTCGTTGCATGACTTGTCAACTTATTAAAGCAGAACACCAAGGACCCAATGGTATTTTGCAGGCTCTTGAGATTCCAGTATGGAAATGGGATCATATTTCCATGGACTTCATTGATGGTCTACCTCGTTCGAGGTCGGGCCATACTAATATTTAGGTGATTGTTGACAGATTGACTAAATCAGTCCATTTTATTCCTATTAAGCCCAATCGGACTGCTCCTTTGTTGGCAAAGCTGTTTATTAAAGAAGTCGTTCGACTTCACGGTGTGCCTAATTCTATTGTTAGTGACAAAGATCTGCTTTTTACTAGTGGTTTCTGGCAGAGCCTTCAGAAAGCTTTGGGCACTAAGCTCAATCTCAGTACAACTTACCATCCATAGTTTGACGGTTAGACTGAAAGGGTGAATCAAGTTTTGAAAGATCTCCTTCGAGATTGCATTCTTGATTTTGGTGGTAGTTGGGAAGACCACTTACCTCTTGTTGAATTTTCTTATAACAACAGTTTTCAATCCAGTATCGGTATGGCTTCTTTCGAAGCTCTTTACGGAAGACCATGTCGATCACCATCTTATTGGTTGGAATCAGAAGAAAAGTTAGTTCTCGGCCCCGATTATATTCGTGATTCTTTTGAGAGGATTGATATCATTAGACAGAGAATGAAAGAGGCTCAGAATAGGAAATCCATAAAAATCCTTTAAATCACAGAACTCAGCAAATCTATGGGTCTGCACATATACACAAGTGTAAACCTTTGTGTATACGCCTTGACACCAGTATTTCTCTAAATACAGATTTCAGGAAAAAATATAAAAAAACTGAACAGTCCCAGTGCTACAGTTTCAAACTTGCCATTACATATAAAACAATACAGTTTTCAAGATTTATATACAAATCAATCTAATTTTTAGTTCACTGTTCATGGAATTACAAACATATTTTAGTTCAGCAGTACATAAGAAATGACAATAAAAATACTTAAATACTTTCTTCATATCATCTACATGCAGTGATAAATCATTTTAACTCCATCTCTTAAATCATCATCTCATCAATATGTGCATAGCAACCTGTAAAAACATCATCCCGAACTGCCTCGTTGAATGAGACACCCCAGGAGATTGTCGAGACAATCAACAGGGTCAGACATGATACGTCTGGTATGAGTGTACTCAAACAATTCATTTGGCAGTAATTCATAGTGTTAAATCAGTGTATCGTGACATAATAGTGAATAGATATCATCTCAGGTACAGATATGAATATAATCAAACTTAATCATCATCAATATATGGATACGCAAGCAACCAAGAATCAAACAATCATCAACAATCATCAATACACGCAAAGCATCCATACACACAAATTAATTTACAGAAATATAACCACGGCTGCCTAAGATAGGTCTTATTGCCAAATCGTGATTAAGAACACTCACGTAGCTATATGAGATGTCGATCCCCTAGATATTGCCATAGCTTCCCCCTTTTTCTCACGAATCCAACGCCATTTGATACGGCAAAATAATTTTCCCCCCAATCTGATTTCTAGGGCTTCGGCCATTTTATTTTTGTGTTGTAACGAGAGAGTTAAAATGAAAACCGCGGCCACATCCTTCTTTTTTTTTATAATCCACTCACGGCTAGGGTTTTAATAGATGGGAAATCACAAATTTACCCCCAAGTCCAAATGTGTGCACAAATATACTTCAATACTTTATACTTGTTTAAATCACAATATTATAGTTGTGTGAATATTGTGGGTCATTACAAATACCCCACCTTTTTGGAATTGTGTCCTCACAATTCACTCTTACTCGTTTTAGCATCCCAAATATTCATTAAATTTTGCGGAGTGGCTGCAATACACACATGTATAAATATACATGTGTGCACTGCCTTGCCAACTCGAGTGCACCAGCAAATTTCAATCAACATGTTTCATCATCAAATGAACCAGCACAAGGGTAACTGCAACTGTCATACAGACAACACATAAATAAGAAAGCGACATATTCAACAACTCAGTGCATCTGAAAATAGCAACTCCAGATGGATGTGTGGGAGCTTACACATAGACTTGGCAAATGCAAGGCAACAACACAAAATGACAACAACAGAAGTGATCAAGACAAAGCACAAGTGTGCAGCATCAAGTTATTTCAAGTACATGGACATATATGTAGATAGAACTGCCACTGCATGCAAACAGCAAAATCAAGTCTAAAATCTCAAGTGCAACAGCAAATTTCAGATGCAACAGTGTTTGGACTAAATCTATGCATACAGTGTAACTCAGGGGTGCACACAGGATGAAGTGAATATGCATACATATGGCAGTGTACAAATGAGAGCAGGAAACAGTGCCATTGCATTCATCATAATAGTGTTCACATTCAGTTTTAAACTAAACCCTATTGGCAAATTGGTTTAGTACATTTTAGAATCAATACAGAATTTACTTTCTGCTTTTCAAAGCATTTCTAATGTCTCAAACATATTTATACACCAAGCTTACTCAACCAGAACTAAACAATTATTAATTCAGTAACAGTTTATAGGTTTTGTCATCAAGTTATATATTGCTTACAAATGCATTCCTACTCATGATTCATATTGAAGTCATTTTAAATGTAATGCTCATTCATCCATGGCTATACACACCATCTTCAGGCAAAACATATCATCTATATGCAAATCAAAATAGAGATCAATACCCTTATACAATCTGTCTTTATTTAAATGAATTTTTAATCCAAAACAGACCCCATTCTTGGCAATCAAAGCAAAATATCATAAACATATGTATGAATTAAGTTTATACAAATAATACTCAATCAATACAAACAACAAACAACCACTTAATACTGGTATTTTTCCTCGGTTCCAAAAAGAAAACCCAAATTGTTAACCTCTTTCATCAGGTACACATTTTTGTTGTGTCTTTACAGTGAAATGAATGATTTGTTAAATGCATGTATAAGTGCTTAAACCAATTCCTTAGCAGAAATTCTTATTTCAAGAATTCATAGCAGCCATCATACAAATCACACAGGCATTTCATAACCATTGAACAAGCAAAACTCCTACCATTTAGCTAAAGCATCAAAACTGGTCTGCATACCAGTGCTCACCATACTCTTAGCATATACATCTTTGCTTATCAATCCATAACACTTTTTTTTAAGAGTCCAGTATCACATTTTGTAGTTGCACTGGTGCACACTGCCTGGAAGCTACTGTTTGATTTTCCAGTGCACTACTATCTTTTGGACATAAACATGTCATGTGCAAACTTACACCCCAACCTTGATGCAAGCCAACTACCATGTCATACCCCCTTCCCTCATATCCAACCTGATAGAGGTGACCCATGCCTTGAGTTTAATTACTAAATTCTTTCCCATGACCCCTTATTACCTATGCAGTGTCATGCCCCACCCTGTTGTACCCCTAATCAATGCATACAAGCAGTTTTATACATCCATCAACCATTGAGTAACCCATGTATTCAACCATCACTCAAATCACACAAGCATCTCATAAATATGAACAAGCAAAACCCACATCATTGAGCTAAGGCATCAAAACTGAGTCTGCATACCAGAACTCCCCATACCCCTAGCCTAATCACCTCTGCTTGTGGGTTCATTTCATATCATTTTTTTTTAAGGTCCAATATCACATTCATGGTTGCACTGGTGCACACTGCCTGGAACATCAGTTTGATTTCCAGCACACTACAAGCTATTTGGACATGAACATGCCATGTGCAAACTCACACCCCATCCTTGATGCAAGCCAACCACTATGTCATACCCACTTCCCTCATACCCAACCTGATAGAGGTGACCCATTTTTCTTAGTTTAATTACTAAGTTTTCCTTTCATGTGTGCAGGTCTCAACTATACTGTATCATGCTCAAAACCTTTATGTACATAACCAGTAAATGCAAACAGTTTTCATGCATCCATGAAACAGTCATCCATTCATACATTTCAACAATCAATTAATCACATCTGTATATCATTTCAAGTCAATTTTTTTTTGTTCAGAGACAGGCCTTTGACTAAAACATAGATAAAATATTTTAGGAGATAAAATATCACCGGGGTTCCCAGTAACAAGATACTTGCAGTCAACTTATATATATTTTTCCAGTGAATCTTGTCTACAAAGGTTTCACATCCATATTATTTAAAGCAACATAAACTGTTCAGGTTATTGTTACTGGCATTAAAATAGTGAACATGGAGGTCATAAGAACCAAATCTAACAACCAGCAAGGCATCCAAACATTTCACATAGATTATATCACCACAAAGAAACTCATCCAACACATACGTGGTTAACAAAACTTATTTTCATTCATATAAAACTAACATACACCTAATCATAAGTAGCTATAAGTGTTCCTTTCGTCTTCACTTATGTCATTGGGCTATATAAACTTGCAGGTAAGGCACAGGGATTTTGCATATCAGAAAATTCTTATGTTTTTCATATTTTATATTACAATCAACATGTGACCAGAGATGTTTATATGTATATTTTTTTTTTTTTGAGGAAATACTTAGGCAACTAGAGCTCAGCACATGGTCAAACCATTGCACTCTTATCCCCTTATTAAATACCAGACATAAGCAAAAGAACTTCCCTCCTTTTACTGCCTTGTACTTAACCAATCTTAGATCACACTTGACTGTAATGATTATATAATCCATTTTTTTTTCAGGTTATATTCATAAGAAACTTTATCTTCCTCTAAGGGACCTGTTTTATAAACTTCCATCACAAAGTTATATGCAGTTATCAAACATATTCAAGAAATGTAGCTTAACAATTATGCATCCAAATCAGACAATTCACTTTTCAATGTTTATTCATATAATGACCTATTGCAATTGATACTGGCATTTGATATTTATTTATTTTTTGAAATTTTTTCCAAATATCAACATCACTTGCATCAGCTCATTATTGTGTTTATCAAGTTCTCAAACATATACTTATTAGTTATGGTGTAACAGTGGTGATTTCAGATTTAAATCAAAATAAATAAATACACCATCTACATTGAAACAAAGCAACATCCATGAAGTCCACAAAGAAGTAAAACTGTAATTTTAGCCATCTTTTAGATCAGATATAAACATAGGTGTCTTAATCCAACTTTTCTTGTATTAGAAAACATTTATAAATTCAAATTCCCTCATTTTAAATTTCTTACTACAGAGATTTACAATAGGTTTGTGGGCTTTCCAAAATAATTTAGGCATTCATGATTCTACTGTATTATTGTAAAGATATGGACATAGGTGTTTGTTAAGAAAATTTCACCAAAAACCCAGAAAACCTCATATCTTATTATTTAGAAAATAAGCATGAGCCAGATTTCTATCTTGCTGCCTATGTTCTAAATAATTTAAATCCATACTTGACAATAATAAGAATAGAGTAATAAAAATGCTCAAACCATTTTAACTTGGAAAACTGACATACAAAACTCCAAATAGAAATGCACAAACAAACATCCATCTCATCCATAATAACCACTTCAGAAATTTAAATAATTTTTATAATACTTCTTTGTTCATAGCAAATTTAAATGAACTAGACATGAGCATAAACCTCTCTGTTCATACTGCCTAATCCACTATTATTCAATACCCTACTTCTCAGTAAATTAATCAGGTTATTTTCTTATAAAAACTGAGTCATAAACTCATTTCTGTAATCAGGTTATATGATTGATTAAACAATTTTCAAAACAAAGTAATAGAAAGGAGAAACATCATTAACATTGATGTGATTCAAATAAATCATCCAAAGCAATCAATTCAAACAATGCAACCAAAGCGGTCAATACAAACAAATTCACACAAATTAAATTTTTGCTATGTTATCTACCAACATAGCTCTGATACCAAATGAGATGACCCTACTTTTCTAGTGGCCAAATCATGGGCTAATTTGTTTTTTTTTTTGCATAAAGAAATATATGCTAAATGAAAACAAAGGGTCATCTACCTTCAAAACCAAAACCAGGATCCACTATTACCAATATAGAAATATTGGTGTATTCATAAAATATAGATTAGTATATATGAAGATATACCAATCTCTTTAGTTATTAAATCAGAGTTAAGAAAAATTAGCTAAAGCATTCACACATAGCATTTTAATATAAAGATAAACCCATTTCATAAAAATTATTTTCAATATGACACAAAAGATACACAAGCAGACAGGAAATATCAGAATTCCTGAGTATATCATAAAAATCATAGAGATCCTTTACTTAACTCAACTCTTGCTATAACACAATTATAGGTGTGGCTGCGCGTACACACCCATATAAATACATGTGTTCACGGCCTCGCCAACACACAAGCTCAAGCAATGATATTAATGAATAGGCAATGAAGCCTTGGCACCAACAAAATATTAATAATTATATGTATAAACAAAAGATTCCCAATCCAACTATATAAAAATGAGGTCGTCGAGTTTCCTCTTTCTCATTCATATAAGTTATATTCAGACATAAAGGGTGAATTTACATCAACTATCCTTCTTTAAAACAAAAACATGTCACTGATGCAAGAACAAAAGCTATTCTGCATCATACAAATATTTTTAACACAAACAATTGGAAACTAACAAGTTCCTTTTATAAAAATCTCAAGATAATACATGGACTTGTAATCCATTTCTAGAATACTTATGAATATAAAACAGTTTACTTTCTTTTGCAAAACTTATCCAAAACTGTGTTTATTCATTTTAGAAATGTAAAGTAAAGGCATGCACGTATTTTAATTTATATGGCAAGTCCTCAATATAATTCAAGAATCTATCACATGAACATATATTAGCTATATGCTATATACAGATTCGAATAGCAACAGCCACTTAACATAGAAAATTTCATTTCCCAAAAATCATAATGCATTTGAAAGCATTAAAAATCCATCTTTCCTTCAAAAGTCTACGGCATCAAATACGCCAAAACATATTAATATAGTTCATACTTGTAAGTCATACTGTTAAAGCCACTAAATACATTTCAGATTTATAAAGCCATGAGGCTGTAAGTTCTCAAACTCATTTCAGAAATTATTTCAAATTCTTGTATAAATCCAAATTCCACATAAAACTTCATTTCTTTCCAGAATAAACATCTTATATAAAAAAAAACACGTATCTATTAAAACTCAGATGCAAATTCATATCTCAAAAGTGTGGATTCAGATCCATATAATCTCCCAAACCATAAGTAACTTGATCTAAAAAAAAACATAACATAGAGAAATATATATATATATATATATATATATATATATATATATGTATACCTCATCTTTGCTTTTCACATTCAAGGCATTCAACTTGCCAAAAACAATAAATATATATATATACATATTCTCAGATATGATAATTACATACAAAAATCAAACTCCAAATCCATATATGCTTATGCATAAATATAGAAATAATCCATCAAAATAAGTTTATAAAAGTTTTCCCCAAAACTTCTGAAAGGAAACTTGAACAAAATCCATAAAAATCCTTTAAATCACAGAACTCAGCAAATCTATGGGTCTGCACATATACACAAGTGTAAACCTTTGTGTATACTGCCTTGACACCGGTATTTCTCTAAATACAGATTTCAGGAAAAAATATAAAAAAAAACTGAACAGTCCCAGTGCTACAGTTTCAAACTTGCCATTACATATAAAACAATACAGTTTTCAAGATTTATATACAAATCAATCTAATTTTTAGTTCACTGTTCATGGAATTACAAACATATTTTAGTTCAGCAGTACATAAGAAATGACAATAAAAATACTTAAATACTTTCTTCATATCATCTACATGCAGTGATAAATCATTTTAACTCCATCTCTTAAATCATCATCTCATCAATATGTGCATAGCAACCTGTAAAAACATCATCCCGAACTGCCTCGTTGAATGAGACACCCCAGGAGATTGTCGAGACAATCAACAGGGTCAGACATGATACGTCTGATATGAGTGTACTTAAACAATTCATTTGGCAGTAATTCATAGTGTTAAATCAGTGTATCGTGACATAATAGTGAGTAGATATCATCTCAGGTACAGATATGAATATAATCAAACTTAATCATCATCAATATATGGATACGCAAGCAACCAAGAATCAAACAATCATCAACAAGCATCAATACACGCAAAGCATCCATACACACAAATTAATTTACAGAAATATAACCACGGCTGCCTAAGATAGGTCTTATTGCCAAATCGTGATTAAGAACACTCACGTAGCTATATGAGATGTCGATCCCCTAGATATTGCCATAGCTTCCCCCTTTTTCTCACGAATCCAACGCCATTTGATACGGCAAAATAATTTTCCCCCCAATCTGATTTCTAAGGCTTCGACCATTTTATTTTTGTTTTGTAACGAGAGAGTTAAAATGTAAACCGCGGCCACATCCTTCTTTTTTTTATAATCCACTCACGACTAGGGTTTTAATAGATGGGAAATCACAAATTTACCCCCAAGTCCAAATGTATGCACAAATATACTTCAATAATTTATACTTGTTTGAATCACAATATTATAGTTGTGTGAATATTGTGGGTCATTACAAAATGCCTTCGGAATAAAGAAGTCCTACTTGTGAAAATTCAATGGTCCACAAACCCCAAAGATTGCACTTGGGAAACCAGAGAATTCATCGAGCGTTCTTATCCGGGTTTTCTCTCCTCTTCGGGTGGGGGTGAGCATTCTACATCTATCTTTTCTTTTTAATCTTTGTTGTGATAAATTATTTGGGTTTATTGACTGCTTCTAATATGAAAATTGCGGGGATGCAATTTTTATAAGCGGGAGTCTGTAACGACCGTAATTTTATTTCCGTCGTAATAAATATTTTAAAAGTCTATAACGACCGTGATTTTATTACCATCATAATAAATATTTTAAAAATCTGTAACAACCATGATTTTTGAATTACCGTTGGAGTAAATATTTTAAATAAAATTTTTAAATTAAAATTTGAAAAAAAAATGGCAAACTAAATGTGAACAAGTGCTTTGGCTGTCACCACAAATTCTATAAAAAAACCAAAAGTGTAAACACTTGCATTGCTGTATGCTATCATTTAATTCATGTAAGGAAAGCCTTGTACACATTCTAGTAATAAATAAACAGAGAAGTAAAACAAAGGGTGAACACGTTATTTTAAAAGCAAATTGAAATTTGCTTTACTCTGCCACCATTTATTGTGTAGCCGAGCATTATCAATGTATGTATGCATTAAATGCAATGGTACAAAGACACTTTTCAGCACTCATTTCTTGGACTAATTCAAATTGAAGAAAGGAAAAATAATATCTCTGCCTTGCTCATTTTCAGCTGTTAAAGGGAAGCATTAATGGCAGCATAATTTGATCTCTGATGGATCTAAAGGGGTTGGTCATTTAAAACATATAGTGAGTGAAAAATCTAACATTTGCTAATTTATATCTCATTCATCCTCTGTGTTAAAATGAGTCAGGGCATTCAGTGATAGATCTTTACTTGTCATGCTACATTGATAGATCCATCACACTGTTGTTTCATTTTCCCTTCTTGTATGGTTCACTTGAATCGGTTCTTCATTGTGTACTATTTTTTTTCTTTTTTTTTCACACTGCTTCCTGGCTCAGTTCATTTGAACTGTATACTAGCTTAAGCTCATAAGTGCATCAATACATTTCGATTCGGGGGGTTACTGTCATTCTTAGCTACATTACTTCATTGATGCACTTGAATATGCATTATACAAACGCCTGTGCTTATTACTTCACACTGAAGTCCTGGAACATGCGTGTTTTTTCTTTGTATGCTCTGTTCCTCTACTCCTACGGTCTAGTTAATTACTTTGAGGAAGTACATTAGACTTGAGACTGATGCATTTAAGTCAGTACATAGGTGTATATTTCATGAGTCAGGTCATCTAACGTGTGTACATATATCATGAGACATGCATGTATCGTAGGGTGAGCCTGTATCTGGGTATAGTGAAACAACGTTCAGGCCGTGTGTAATTGCATGCGTACTACTTTCATGCATTTGGAGTTGAGTGTCATGTAATAGGGTGTGGCCATTTAGTTGTTGCGTGTCATATAAAATTTGTTGCGTGCATTTTAGCATGAATGAGTAATGCATGCAGTTTTTATATTTTGGGCAGAGCGCTCTAGTTTTACCCATTTGCGTACGTGAGTTGCCTGGTTGCTTACTAATAGTTGACATAAAGTATTTCATACAATCACCTCAAAGTATTGTTCTGACCTTGTTATTAGTTCACCTATGCAGAAAGTATTGCTTACCTCCTCATTGCGTGCAAATGAGATTTGCGTGCAAAGGATACGCCCTGAATATTTTTGCTTTCATGCATGCTTGTAGTGTCACCTACGTATAAATGTGAGTAGGCATATATGGTATAAATGATAACAAGTCTAGTTTTTTCTTGATTACTATTAACAAGTATATGGTGCGAGTTGCATTGTACAGAAATCAAGTTTCAGGCAGTGCAATATTTGGTGAATAAATATAGTAGCGCAGTCTACTATTTAAATTGCGTTGAACCGGTGTTACGTTTTAAAACTTATTTTGCGCCGTTATTTTTATATCGGAATTTTTACTCCGGTGCTATATTTTTGAAACGCGTGTTGTTTTGATGACATTTTTTACGAATGAAAATTCACTGTTATTTTGACTTCGGTAACCGTCAATTTAAAGTGAATTTTCAAGCGGTTATCCCGCAACGCTGATTTGGTACCCATTTTTACGATATTTGGTGACGCGCAATTTCCTCGTTGAAATTGCTACAGATGTTGCTGTTTTAATCACGTGTTTTAAAAATTTGTTTTAAAATAAAATTATTTCCATAAACTTTACAGTTTGTTCTTTCAAAAGAATGAGGAAGCGATTTAAACGCTTCAGCAAAATTGAGGACTATGAACCCTTACTTTTGTTGATTCGCTTAATTCCGGACTTGTCCGTTTGAGAACGAAAAATTTTATTTATACAAAATACACAATTTTGCACTTTCAAGGAAATGAGAAAGAGTTTTAAATGATTTATCAAAATTGAGGAATATAGAACCACGCTTTTACTAATTCGGTTAATTCCGAACTCGTCAATTGAAACGAATTGCTATTGTTGATGATCCTGATGATTTTGTTGGACTTTCGAGCCACTCTGCTGGACCTTCGGGTCATCTGATGGACCTTCGGGTCAATTACCAGTACTAGACCTTCAGGTCACTCCGCAGACCTTCGGGTCATCCGATGTGCGCCAAAAACTATAGTACTTGGTAGGCTTCGGCCATTTGAGATGCACGCGCGCGTAGCTAAAACTCGCCATCTGCTGGGATCGATCCACTTTTATGCTGATTTTTCTAGCTATTGATTTCTAGATTTTGCGACTGTCGATTTTCTAGTTATCTATTTTGATTCCTAGATTTTGTGAATTGCTGCTTTGAATTCAATTGTGAATTTAGAAGTTGAGTTTGTGTATAATCTCATCTGAGATTATAAATTTGCGTATTGCTATTTTGAATTCAATAGTGAATTTGAAAATTGATTTTGATGGAGTTTAAATTGAGATTTCTTCATTTAAACTATGCTGATTATTTATGCTGAATAGTCTCATTCGAGACTATAATTATTTTTTTAAGTGTTGTTTAGCATACACTTATTTCTGAATATAAATTAGTCTAATCCGTTTATTATTTTCTTTTAATTAATACTCGGGTCAGACTGAGTTATTTCAAGATAGTCGCTATCTCTATTTCAGTTGCAGCTTCAGCTTTTGGGATTTCACATCATCTTTTGTTTATACTTCGAGGAGTTCTTTTGGTTTATTGATTCTCATCTTATGTATGTTGATGTATATGTATATATACATTTGGTTCATGTGAACTATCGATTTTTGTAGCATGTATTCCAGACTTGTCTTCCGCTATATATCTGATATTTCTATTCTGATGTGATTATACTATCAATGCTGCTGTTATTATGAGTTGTCCTGAATTTTCCTTAAGCCAATGTAGTTTCGTTTTAGATTTGGATTGAATTTATATCTTTGGGAGTAATTTACACAACTCCTATCGATGTAATCAATACTCGTCTAAGGCATAACTTACGGATGGTCGCTTCTAACAAGCCTTATTCTTCGCAATAGCAGACGTTATTCCTCACAATAGCCTTTATTATTGTGAGCATAGAGGTGGGGCGTCACATTATATCTGATCATTGCCTGGGAAACATTATGGGACTGTGTAATTTGAATATGGAATATATGTTTTGAAAAGTAAAGGAGAATGTTGTTTTGAAATCTATGATTCGCTTCATATTCATATGCTTTTGATATTATAGATTCCATTAACATAGCCGTACTTAACCGCCGGAAATTAATACTATAGATGACTGCAACATCTGTAGCTCTTAGCTTTGAGCCTTTAGATTGGGGTGTTATAGGTTTTTGCAAAGATAATTAAATTATTCAAATAAAGTGTAATTAAAGTTAATTAATTATTTAATAATGATATTAAATAATGATGTGCTTAAGACTAATTAATCATTTCATTAATGATATTTTAAAATTAATTAATCATTTTTGCTAATGATGCTCAAGGTTGATTAATTACTTAAATAATGATGTGATTAAGATTAATCAAAACATTTTATGAATGATGTCTTAAAACTAATTAATTGTTTTAACTAATGATGTTTAAGACTAATTAATTATTTAAATAATGACGTATTAAAGTTATTAATCATTTTTTAATGATATTTAAATTAATTAATCACTATAATGGTGATGTTTTAAATTTAATTAATCATTTTAACGATGTTTAAAATTAATTAATTATTTGAAGAATCATGTTTAAGGTTTAATCACTCATTTTAATAATGATGTTTTTAAGTTAACAAATCATTTAAGTAAGGATGATCGAAGTTAATTAATCATTTTAAATAATTTTGTTTAAAGTAATTAAGCAATATTAAAGTTAATTGATTATTTTAAATGAGGTGTTTGAAATATTTAATCATTGATTTAATTTAATTGAACAATAAAGATAACGATACCAAAGAAATTAATTAGTGTTTAAAGTAAATCAACCATTTTGATAAAATTGGTTAAAGTTATTGTTTGAAATGTGATCCCAGCACAAATTCGCTTTATCTGTAATGGAAAGGAAATTTCCATAAGCGATATCGCTTATATGGAAAGGATTTAGTCATACTTTCAGGACTAAACGTTGAGGCATGGACTCATTTCTACCTCGAAGGTTAAAAATGTCATATAGGCAATGCCTAGAGGTTAAAAATGTCATCGGTAAGGGGGCAAATGCTCCTAGTCATTTGTTGGCAAAATTTCCTTTCCTTTCCTTTGATTCCAAATTTTTATATTTTCCTCTTCCTTAATTGCATTAGGAAGTGTCGTGAGCACTTCGTGATGTTGAATTACTTGTATCCATTGTTGTGATTGGATATTGTTATTGTGAGGGAAAACCCACTCTGCAGTTAGCGGCATGGTCTCACATACTATATTTATTTCCACCCTTTTGATTAGAGATTTTCTCATACCAGACTTATTTTCTGACCTAAGTTGTTTGTTGCTGCAAAATCTTAGGTACTCAATTATATTTGAGTAGTCCAAGAGTAGCAGTTTTCTTTTGGGCTCTTTGAAGACGATGGACGAGCAGGAGGCTTATTTACCTCTTTAGCTATTTATTTCTACCATATGATTATGTGTATATATTTTGTATCAAAAAGTATAAAGGAAGAATGTATAACTACCTAGTTTGATAGTTGCAGTACTTTTGTGCAACCCTGATTACTCCATATTGGAGTAACCTGATATACTATATTATTTTATTTTTATATGTGTTTGCTCTGTTGTGAGACTTTTTTGTTCTATTCTGATCTGTTCTATTATTTTATCCAAGACAATTTGCCTTTCGATGCTTGGACAATGGCTTACGAACATCGAGGTTGTGTCAAGCATCATTTTTAAGAGTTAGAAAGGTACGCTGTCACGGTTGGTATTAGAGCTTTAATTGAGCGAACACCTTAGCCTAATTGGGGTACAATTCATTAGAGATAGGGTAAGTGATGCCCTAAAATGATTAAATCTTGATCCTACTCTTGTATTCTAACGATACATATTTTCTGTTTAAGTAATAGAAGATGGATACAAGAAGAGGAGGAAGGAGAGGATCTGGAACTAGCATGGCTACCAACGGCAGGGTACTTGGAAATGCTACTATGCCAACTGTAAATCTGATCGAGGAAGTGGTAGCGCAAGTTTAACCTTTATGAACTTCGCGATTCTATGTAAGAATTGAACCATTTTGGACAGGAAACCATTCTATGGTACTGAGGATATTCTAGGAGTGCAGATATGGCTTAGGTTGTATGAAATGATATTTGGATAGGTTGGAAGATGCAGAGAAACGTCCATTAGCATTGCAACAATTTTAAAAGTCGGCGATAGATTAGTGAGATTCTATAATGGCTAATACTCCGGAGGAGGAATTCTCTTGGGCGTAGCTTAGGGAAGTCTTTAAAGTGCGGCTCGTCCCAAAAGCCAGAAGGGCGCAGTTATTTAGGAGTTTTCTACATTTGAAGTAAGACGATATGACCGTGGAACATTACGAGCACAAGTTTAATGCATAATCCCATTTTGGACTTGGATTGATGGACGCACCACTTAAAAAGAATGAAATGTTTGTTAGTGGAATGCAATCAGAGTTGCAAAGAGAAATGAGTAGCCATCTTATGGGTACATTCACCAACCCCATCAGCATAGCTTTGAGATTCAAAGTCCCTAATATTAAGGAAGGAGTCTATAACGGAGTAATGCCTACAATTAATGCTAAGAATTTATCGGTGATACCCATTGGAGGCAAGCCAAATTTCAAGCGCAGAGTAAAGAAGCAGTGGTTAGGAAAGAAACTTGAAGATAGAGCCCCAACATAAAAGAAGCCATGGAACTTGCCTAAAATTATTTGTTTCAAATGCAACAAAATGGTTACTTCGCAAATGATTACACTAACCATCCAAGCGATTCAATCTGCTACAATTGTAACATGCAATGACACATAAAGAATGAGTGCCCTTTTTCGAAGGAGGGGTCACAAGGATAGACTTTTGTTATTGAGGAGATACCATCCACTTTGTCGGGACAAAAGGGGAAGCGGGTGTTGCAAGGTACACTATCCATTTATGATCTTCCTACTAGGATGTTATTCGATACAGATGCTTCCCATATTTTTATTTAAGTTAATCTTGTTGACAAGCTTAACCTTAAACCCATCCTTTTGAGTAATCCTCTTTGCATGTCAGTTCGTACTGGGGTTCTAAAAAATCTTGACATTATGTGTCTATATGTCCCTATTTCTTGTCAAAATTATTCATTTCCCTTTCATTTAGTTGTTCTTGGGTTCATGGGTTCTGGAGTGCTATTGCAGAAGGATTGGTTGGCTAAGTTTAGAGCGATCTTGGATTATGATTGAAGTATTGTCAGAGCTAGGGATATTGGAAATGTAAGGATATATATATGTTGTGAAGAGCCTAATAGTGCCGATAAATACAAACAAAAATCAATGAAACAAAAGAAAACAACAAAATAATATAAGGTACATGGATACATCTTGGGGAATTCTGCTCGTCTCTTGAAAGCTCCAAAGAATTTAGCTAAATCTGGAAAATATGCTCGGGTTGACCCAAGCATTATAAGAATTAACGCCCAAATCAGTCTGGTAAACCTGCATGAGTAAAATTCGAATCAAAACATATGAATTTCTATATTTGAAACTATTTTCTAAATAAAAGGTATCTCATAAGACCACGTCGCACATAAATACAAACAGGTCTTTACTTTACGATAACTAAACAATTTTTATTATATAACCAAATGATATTATAATTATTCTAATGTTAAAAACACCAATAATTAAGTAGCTGTGACGCATGTACATCACAACAATAATAAGCATATACTCAAAAACCAAAGGCGCTTTTTGGAAAATGGATTCCAACAAATGGCAAGGTAATGGACTGCCTTTCGAAAAACAGTACACCTCTAGATAAAATGTACCATGGGCCACAGTTACCTTTGAAAGGTTTCAAATCTCATATATGGTCAATTAAAGGAAATCCAATCTCATATTCTTTTATATATTGCTTCAATAAATCCTTTTTATAAATCTCTATCATTTATTAAAACAGCCTTTACTAAAATTCCAAATCCATTTATAAAACCCTTTATAAATCTCCAATTTTATTTATAAAACTCTTCCATAAATTCCAAAATTATTTATAAAATTTCTTTTTAAATTCCAAGATACCTTTCAATTTTAAAACAACTCCTTTTTATAAACTTTACTTATTTAAAAAAATATTCATAAATAAATCTTATTTTATCAAGTTCCTTTTTAGAAACAATTATTTATTTAAAACAACTTTTAAGTATCAAGTTATTATTAATTAAACTAACTCCAATGCTTTGAATAAAATAGTTAATGACCTATCTTTAAAATATCGCGTTAATGGTGATAAACATTAAACATTTCAATTAAATTACAACTTTACTTTACTAGAAAAAACAATTATTTCAACAACATCAAGCGATGGCTTCCGACGGCCAATTTTCAATGGCCTTCGATGGACCGTCGGCGGCCGTCGGAAGCAGTCGGAAATTCACGATTTACAGGGCTCAGCTGAACCTTCTTCTTCCTCATTGCATACGAAAATTTTAAACCTAAAATCCCCAAATCTCTTCCCCAACCTTCCAATCATCAATTTCGTGCTTTCGGATCCACCCCAGCTGCGCAATCAACGTCAATTGCTCTCTAGCTCAGGTGCAATCTCTTATTTTCGCCAAAAATTTAGTTTTTACCCAAATTCTAGATTTGCATAAGTTGATAAATTAGGGCTAATTGTTGATTGAAATTGTTTCCAATAGTGTTATAACAGTTTCTAGCATTCAATGGTATTCCTATTTCATCTTTTTTCGTAAAATTGCGAAAAACATGTAAAATTTGTTCGTGTATATGTAAATCATTGTGTATGCCTTGATTCTACGATTGTATATGTATGTAGAGCTGCTATCATTGTATTCTGTTAGTTGGAATAAGATAAAATGAATGTACGAGCTAGGAATATTATATTGTGCACGTATTAACTTATGCAACAAAAAAATACGTCGAACGAGCCTTAAGTTGATGTAATGCGTCGAATAAATGTGTTAAATTAAAATATATTTTTGTAAATGTGAACAGTTAGTACAACTGTATTTGTTCGTAAAATGCGTACATGTAATGGACAAATGCCTCATAAAGAGTTTTTGGCACCGCCTGACAAGTGTTGTACATGATCATTGCATAAATAGTCGTATTTTTTAAAAACAACCATTTATATTCACCAGGTATAATGTTTGTTGGATTTGTCCATGTATTGGACAAGTTATGAACATAGTAAGCTTTTACATTTTGTATACCACTCGTCTCAAGCGGTTCGTAAAATTTTGGCCTAACTTTTCTTTTTTGTTTCCTACGTACACGCATTGTGTACAATGCAGGGAACAAAAGGAAAATGCTGCCGAAATTTTGTTGAATCGTTTGAGACAAAATAATATACGAAATGTAAATGCTTACTGTGTTTGTAATGGGAAGTAGGGTGCCTGACCATGGGGAAAAAAATTTGTGCAAATTTTTATATCGATACGTTAAAAAATAAAATGTGCCCTATTTGAAAATATTTTTAAATTTGTGAAGTAGCTCTTTAAATTCAAATATTATACGACCATGAAAATAATCTTTTTCAAATTTGTATTCTTGAAAATAAATATTAAATTTTGAGCTTCTCATTTTGTCAAATAGGAAAAATGATTAATTATTTTGTTGATTGGAGGAGATGGATGTACCAAAGAAAAGGACCGAGGGGCTCAATAAAAGAAGATTTTTATAATGGTATAAAGTATTTGTTGAATTCGCTTTAAGCAATAACGGAAACGATACAGAAATTCGTTGTCCATGTAGTAGGTGTAGACATGTGAAGTATTTGTTACCAGATATTGTGAAAGTTCATTTGTGCCAAAATGGTTTCGTACCCGAGTATTATGTTTGGGATTGGCATGGAGAAGTTGTAGCAAATACTCCTGTAGATTCTGAAAGTATCGTTAACGAAATAGTTATGACGGCCTGTATAGAAAATATGACGATCAATGTTTCATATGGTTGAAGTTAACGAAGATGATGAAAACTTTGAAGAACCAAATATTGAAGCGAAGAAATTTATAATTTACTAGATGCTGCTAAGAAAGCTATTTGAAATGGTTGTAAAAGCAGCACTCAGCTATCAGCAGTCGCAGAATACATTGCGATGAAGTCAAAATACAACATTACTGAAGCTGGGTTTATTGCTGTTGTACAAGCTACAAAAAGACATATGCCGCCCGATAATCTAATGTGTGAAAATCACTATGAAGTTAAAAAACTTTTGTCGGCTTTTGGTTTACCTTATCAGAAAATAGATACATGTTTAAAAGGCTGCATGTTGTTTTGGAAAGAAGACGCAAACCTTAGAAATTGTAAAATTTGTAACCAGGAGAGATACGAACCAAGAAAAAAGAAGGGGAAGAAAGTTCCGTACAAGCGTATGCATTACTTACCCATAACTCCAAGACTTCAACGATTATATGCATCTTCTGTAACTGCATCTAATATGAGATGGCATAGTGTGAGAACGGAAGAAGAGGGTACATTGACACATCCGGTCGATGGAGAAGCATGGAAGCATTTTGATAAAACGTATCCAAATTTTGCAGCGGAGAGTCGAAATGTTAGATTAGGATTATGTACGGATGGATTTTCTCCATTTTTTCTATTTGCTTCTAAATATTCATCATGGCACATTATCGTCACACCGTATAATTTACCTCTATGGATGTGCATGAAAACGCAATATATGTTTCTTACTGTTATCGTTCTTGTCCCCGACAATCCGACACAAGGAATCGATGTATATTTACAACCGTGATTGAGGAGTTAATAATACCGTGGAACGAAGGAGTAGAAACATACGATTTGTCCAAGAAGAAAAAATTTCGTATGTTTGCTTCTTTTTGTGGACTATAAGTGATTTTCCTGCCTATGCAATGCTTTCAGGATGGAAAATTGTCGGTCGTCTAGCATGTCCATATTGCATGGATGAAACACGAGCGTTTTCTTACCTCATGGTAAGAAAATTTCATGGTTTGACTATCATCGATGTTTTTTCCATGTAAATCAGCCCTTTAGAGAAGACAAGAAAAACTTTTTAGCTAATAGAGTAGAAACCAGACAACCACCGATGATATGGTCAAGCGAAGACATATATAAACTTGTTATGCATTATCCAAAGATATATGAAACTGTAGAGCAAACAGAAATTAAAGGCAAATCAGTTGTTCATAACTGGCGCAAATAAACTATTTTTTGGGAGTTGCCGTATTGGAAACATCTTCTGCTTCGTCATAATATAGATGTGATGCACAATGAGAAAATGTATTTGATAATGTTTTTAACACAATTTTGAATGTGAAAGGGAAGACGAAGGATGAATTGAAATCAAGACGTGATATAGAAGAATTATGCAAACGTCCTGAGCTTCATATGAAACCAAATGACAGTAAAAGAACCCAAAGCATGTTATGAATTAGATAATAATCAAGTTAAAGCTGTGTTAAAATAGGTGGAAGGGTTAGAATTTCCTAATGGGATATCATCAAATCTTCGTAGATGTGTTGACTTTAAAAATGGGATTGAGCGGAATAAAAAGTCACGACTGTAACATAATGATGGAAAATTTATTTCCCGTTATGTTCAAAGAACTACTGCCGTTAAAAGTTTGGAAGGTAGTAACGGAGCTTAGTATGTTTTACAAAGAGCTTTGTTCGACTACTTTAAAAGTGCAACGTTTACGTAAACTTGAAGTGGATATTCCTATATTGCTTTGCAAATTAGAGAAAATATTTCCGTCATGTTTTTTAATGTAATGGAACATTTACCTATTCATCTCCCATCTGAAGCACGACTTCGAGGTCCTGTCCAATATGGATGGATGTATCCATTTGAGAGGTATGTAATATGTTATCATGTAATTTAATTGCATTTGAAAGATGAAGTTAATATAAATTAATTTTGCATAGATATTTGGATCATCTGAAGAAAAAAGTGAGACAAAAAGCACAAGTTGAAGGTTCGATATGTAAATCTTACATCGAAGAAAAAGCTTCGTTCTTTTTCTCTCACTATTTAAGTGACCACGTTAATATTTCATTTGAAAGTGTTCCTCGTAATGAAGAAGGCGACGAACAAGAGTCCTCTCAAGCAATGTTATCTATTTTTAGACAATATGGTCGGCCTTCTGGAAAATGTATAGAAATATGGCTAGACGATAGAGATCTTCATGTAGCACATATTTATATTCTTCTAAATTGTGCCGAGGTTGCACCGTTTGTTAGGTAATTTGAAATAATAATTTGTGTTTTATTCTTTTCTATAATGCATGTGCGTGTATAACCCAATGTAATAATTTGTTTATATAAACAGTGTTTTTGAACGTGAACATCCGAACGGAGATCTCAGTAAAGAATTTTCCGGTTGGTTTTCAAATTACGTTTATGAGCCGAGAAATTGTGTTGTTGATGAAGGGTTGAAACATCTTGCGATGGGACCAAAAAGAGTGGTCAAGACATATCCAATATATTTCGTCAATGGATATAAATTTAACACCAAAGAATACGATGCAGAAAAATTAACAAATAGTACTGGTGTATTTGTTAAAGGTAGCGACGATCCAGAAAATCACTTAAATGATTTTTATGGCGTTCTAACACAAATTTTGTAACTGACATATTTCTCACGATCCACGGAGGAAGTGTTTCTATTTAGATGCAATTGGTTTAGCAATGTTCCAGGTTCCGGAATTAATGTACACAAGGATTATAATCTTAAATAAAGCATACATCGTACTATCACAAGTATGATCCTTTTGTACTAGCCAAACAAGCATTGCAAGTTTATTACGCTCCTTATTTGTCTCTAAAAGGAGATAAAGCAGATTGGTCTGCTGCTTTTAAAACAAAGGTCAGATTCACATTCGATGGGAAGAATATTCTGGACGAACAAGCTTATCAAGCAGATCTTGAGCAAAATAACGAAATAATATATCGTAGAAAATGAGACCGAATCTGAATCAGAAGACGATGATGGCTGATATAAATCTGAATCTTATTTTTTTACAATTGATGTAACTATGCTGAATTCTTGATGTATTATGAAATTGATGTGACTATGAAACCAAATCTGTTTACCATTGTTTACATGTTTTATGTCGTTTCCATTTGTCATTTATTTAGCAATTTTTATTAAAAATGCAATGAAATTTGCTTATCGTCGGAACAATACACCCATTATGAATCAAGTATAACACACTTCCATTTCTATTTTCATTTTAGTCATTAATTAAGCAATTTATACCGTTGATGTCATTTACATATGAAATATATTTCATTATCATGTTATTATTCTCTTATATAATGATGTGTATATATATCACAGGTTTATCATAATGTCATATAGAGGTAGGAGCTCTTCCCGATCATCAGAAGGCGATGGCAGTGGCCCATCACAAGAGTCACAGCGTCCAGTAGTTTCATTAGTCCCTAGAGCAGAGGGGCAATAATTAAATTTTATTCAGCATCTTACTTTTATATGATATACGTACGTACTTATCTGTATCATATTTAAAAACAGGGGGTTCGACCTACTTCCCTCGAAGGTTGTGCAGGATGTCTCTAGAGCTTCTTATCACAGTAGGATGAGTGCTTGCTGGCTGAAGTGGGATAACATCCCTCCTCACATCATAGAGTGTAAATGGCAGGATGTCCTAGTATGTACATTTTTCTGTTTTCCATTTTTATTTTTTTTTTTGTCGTTTTTCTACTGTTTATCATTTACAGTGTAATCTTTTTTTTTTTTTTTACTTTTTATCTTGAAACACAGGTTGAGATAGACATCCAGACAGACGATATGCTGATGGCACGAGGATACTGGATGAAGAAGATGCGTAAGAACTACAAGGACTCGATATCTGAAATTAAGAAATCTGGTAAGAAACCACGGTAGATGGGGGATAGCGTATGGCAAGCTTGGTTGAGATAATGGGAAACGGACGAGGCGAAGGCAAGTATACTAAAATTTTTTGAATTATAAATTTGACGTGATCGAAAAATAATGTATCAAATTTTGAATGTACAGGCAGAGTCGGATAGAAACTCTGTAAACAGAAATAAAATTCCCGTCACTCATCGCGGATGGTCGAAATCATTTCAGCAGTATCGGCAGGAGTTGGTAAATTTACTGAATGATAATTGTAAATAGTTTATGCAATATAATTTTAAATGTACTATAATTGTATGTAAAAATCAACTTCATGAAGCTGAGGCGCATGGTCCCGTGGGCTATATGGACGTGTTCACTCGTACGCATGCTGTCGAGCATGTAAATCCGGACAAGACTGTTTCGTATACATGGCAGGACGATAAATCCAGCAAGAGCCATGTAAGCATATTTCATTTTATGCAGTATTAGTAATTGTTCTTCTTGTTAAACTATAATGAAATGAGATATGATGTTATTAATTGGTTAATGCAGGAAAAGTTTACGGAGCAGCGCCAGAAACTCTTCGCTGATACGGGTCGAGATCGGCTGACGACTGATGAGGTGGACGCTATTTTTGAGTCCGTTATGGATCCAGCAGAGCATGGCAGACGATACGGATTTGGCAATCAAGTGGTAAATAATTTATTTTACTGCTAATTTGATATTTAAGTCATAATTCTATGTTGGAATATATAATTTTATCTTAAAATACTTCAAATATGCTATTTTGACCTTTTCAAAACAATAAACTTGAATTTTATTCATTTTTCCATTATTTAAAAATATTTGAACCTTGAAAAATCCTCCAAATTGAATTTGAATTCAAACCAACCAAATGACTTTATCACACCAGTAAAGCACAAGAAGGCAGAAGATATGAACGTTATGTTACTTACTAGCTTATAGAGATATGCACATACACTTACAGAGATCACACAGTGAAATTAAATATTTATTGCAAGCCAGCAGTCAGAGAGGGGGTCGGCATAATAGAGCTTAGAGCGATCTAGCAGATATATAAGATTTGCGGGCTAAGTGTCCCAGCTGGAGGAGCAGAACCGCCAACAGGCTATGCAGACCACACAGTTGCTAGAGTGCATGCAGCAGTTTGGTGGTCGCTTCCCTTCCTCGGCTGGCTCTGGATCTGGAGGAGATTGATTCATTGCTTGCTTGCTTTCTCAGGTATGTTTTTTTAGTTTTGTATGATTTGGTAGACAGTGGAGGTACTTGTTGATTTTTGTATGACTATGTTTGATACACTTGGTTGTGTGGTTGTATGATGATGTGGATGTTGATGATTTTGTGTTATGTTGTGCATGTATGACATGGTAGAACACTTGTTGTTGGGGTTGTTGTGAATGTTGGAATGGTTATGTATATTATGTATTTTATTTTGATGTAATTTGACGTATTTGTGTGTTTGATGAATTTTGTGTAGTTTGAGTTTTGATATTTGGTTGGAATATTATATACTGGATTGTGCAGTATTGGTGTAATAGTGTTTGGATGGGAAATGTGGATGGAAGGCTATATTGCAGCAGGAATAAAAAAACACAGCAGATTTCCGACGGCTTCCGACAGCTTCCAGGTTTGTCATTTTTCGACGGCTTCCGACAGCCTGTGGGTTATTTTCTTCGACGGTTTCCGACGGATTCTGACAAGTGTCGGAATCCATCGGAAACCTTCGGAATCCGTCGGAAATCGTCGGAAAAATGTTCGGCGCCCAGTGTTGGAAGCCTTCGGAAACACTGCTCCCCGATGCCTTATTTTCCGACGGCCGCCGACGTCTTCCGACGGCCGTTGACGGTTTTTAGCCGTCGGAAATTACCGTTCTCCTTGTAGTGTAAACCATAATAATTATCTTGAAACCCTTATTTAAAATGAAATAAAATTAAAAGAATAATTTTCAAAATTTAGAAGAGGCTTAGCAACCACAATGGTTTATTCAGTTTCAGTTAAAATTTTCAAGTTATAGAAAAGGTATTTACTTAACAAGTAGATATATAAAAAGGATCAATAAAAAACAATCAATCAGTACACAGGTAATGTTCAATTCATTATAATAGAAAAAGCGGGGTTGTTATGCTAAATACGTGTTCAAATTATTTTAATAGAAGAATGGTGTTTTATTCTGCTAAATACATGTCATTTTCTTTCATAGTCATTTGGGATTACTTATGGGTAATCGATAAAGAAATCCCTTGGTTTGAAATATTATTGCGAAAAAAACTTCATTTATAAACCAATCCTTTGAAATAAGGCGACCTTGAATATCTAAACAAACTGAACCTTTATTATTTGATTTAACTTAAATTAAACCTTTATTTAATAATAATTAAATCTTAATTGATTTCTAGTTAAATATTAATTAAATTTAACTTAATTGGTAATTAATTAATAAACAAATCGCCTTTTAAATAATTATCTATTTAATAACTAATCATTAATAAACAAATAATAATTAATCTTGATTAATAATTAAATAATAATCAATTTTTAATTAATTAACTAATTAATTAATTCACTTGATTTATAATTAAGTACAAATTTCCTTTATTAATTAATGATTAAGTATTAATTAACTTAATTAATTAATTTAAATAATCATTAAATAAATAAATAAATTATTTTAAATACTTATAAATGTTTTAAAAACACTTTTCGGAAAGGTATTTAAGTGAAGACATTTTTAGATTTCAAAAGGAGTTCGTCTTCACAAACTACACTTATAACGACTATTGCTATATGACCCGTGATTTTGAAAGCTTGATTTTTGTTTCAAATAGCTTCAAAATCTTATCTTTTGTACTTTAACTACCTTATAAACTTAGTGAAATGTTTTGGAAAACAGAAGTAAGGGTTTTTGAAACTTTACAAAAACATTTCTAGAAAACAAAGTAAGGAAAACATGTTTTAAGCCAAAGGAACTCGATGTCGCAAACCAACAACTTCAAATACTAACTTTCGTTTTTCTATAATAACAGATGCATGAACATAACTTACGTACATGCCATAACAACACACAACTAGTAAAGAAAGAAACATTCACTATACTAACTTTAATTTCATTTTCCAAGTATATAATCAATATTACATATACACATACATAAGCAAAACTACCACTACAATTTGCATCCACCCTAGAGCATGATTTCTCCTTTGTTAAATGGGATTTTTATGGCTTAAGATGACCTGGGTTTGGACTTTGGAGGAGCAGGCTTGGCCTAGCTTGGAAAATGTAGGTTTAGCTTGCTTTTAGGAAGAGGTGATGTAGAAGTGTAAGAGAGAGGCTTTAAAAAAGTTTAAGAGTTTTTAAATATGATAAAAGCTAATATTTTAAACTTTGGAACACATGGAAGAGTTCAAGTAGTCAAGGAAGAAGACAAATATTTTTGAAATAATGAAAATAAGAATGAAAAAGAACTAGGAAATTTCTTTATACAAATTACAAAAATCAAATTACCAAAAATCCTTTGTACCCTGCCCTTCATTTAAACCTTGCCACCTCACCTTGTCTCCCCTCCCTTTGTACGTCACGCAATACATGTCCCCCTACCTCATGCAATACATGCCCTCCCCTTTAAGAAAACATGACACAACTTGTACTTAGGTGAGACATATTATGATACTTTTTATTCCATTATATTTTGTTTTAAAGTTTCATAAAAAGTCACATTATCTCTTATTATATTCTTTTAAGTTAACATATGCATATATAATTATTAAAATCCTAACATATTAACAAATGAAAGTGAGTACTTAATTCAAATGTACACGATTTTTTCCGACAACATCTGGACATAAAAAGTCGAAAAGTCGAAAAACGATTTCCGATCACATTTTTCATTTTTATTTGAACTAATTATTTTTGTAAACAAAATTTAGAAACCATTTCACCGTTATGGGCTATCATTCGAAAGATTTTTATTTTAAGTTATACAACCCATTAGTTAATTATTAAAAACATATTTAAATATCCATATTTTAAAGTGATTAGAAACTGTGTCATTATATCTAAACTCCAATACCACATGTAACAACATCCTCCACTCTAATACCTAAGATCCACACCATATTCCGTCCGCCAGTACCGTGTGCTAATAATTTAGCATCCAAATGCAAGATCTTTTGGGAAAAGTAAAACAATGAAATTTAGAATAAGAAAACCATGTAAACATTGTATTGATGAAATATAATATAATATAATATAATATAGTCTAAAACATACAGTACATGTGGCCACTCCAAAGAATAAATTTCTCAGAATTTATGCATCAACTACATAAGCATTACCCTTAGCTTTGTAGAGTTATAACAACCTTCTCTAACAACGAAAATACATACACGTCTACTAATGCAATAGAAATAATAAATATTTTATATATCCAAAGACTTCTAGTCTTCAATAGTCAACTTCAGAATATCAAGCTCGGTCCTGTACTCCAAGTAGTCACATTATAAGGAAAGTTAGCTTTTATAACATCAATGTATAACACTGTATTCCATATATAGCGTTATTGGTTATTGATTTTTTTAATTTGTTTTATTCAAAGTAGGGATCGATGGTTACATAAAGTTATTTGATAGAGGTGGCTCCCCTCAATTAAAACCTGAATACTTCGAGTCAAGCACAATCAATTCACGACTCAACCAAAACCAAAGTCACCAGATCATTAGTTCACTGTGCATATCAAATCAATTCAATCATTCAAACAATTATATTAAATTAACCATAAAAATTTAAATAAGACACGGCTGAGTGAGATTTACTCGCCTTTGCTTTTATTTGCAAATCCACTTCATTCTCGAGTTGATTCATTGATTATTGACCTTGAATACACATTTATATGGTTTATTAATAATTGAAATAATTAAATTATCAATCACCGTTTAATACAATTTGATTTACCAATTATTTTGTTCGAACCAATTTCCCAAAAATAAGTAATTATTTCCTCCCTTTTGAAACCCATACTGAAAATTAATTTATAGTTCTCAAAAAAAAATCTAGGTTATATAAATATTAAACATGTTAAAATTCCCATTTTAGCCGATATATGCATATTGAATTTCAAAATAGAATTGTTTTGAATCCTACTGCCAATTTAAAATCTCATCTATATATATAGTAAATAAATTTAAGAATAACTACCTTACTGTAAATAATTTCTACACATATATATAAATCAATCATTACAAAACTTACTATAGAAAAAAAAATTACCTTTATTTCTTCCTATTAAATTTTCTTCTTTCTAAATCTGTATGTGTGTATTATAATTTAAACAAAAGTAAATCGAAGGGTACCTCACTGTCTCAGTTGCTTGACGAACCCATGGCGGCGGCCTTGCCCTCGAAATTAGCAAAAACCCTAGTTTTGCGAGCTGCTTGACATCACCGCTGCCTGTCGACAACGCAACTCGCTTCGAGTCGTTCGTGAGCTCGCATTCGATCGCGACTGGCTCCTACTGCCCACGCCACAACGCCACCAAACATCGCATCCACCGCAACTCGAACGACCCCTCCTCCTCTCGAAATGTGTCGCGACTTGCTTCAAACTGGAGCGAGCAACCTAGGGTTTTGGAAAACGAAGACTCGGCTCCTAAGCGGTAGCAGCACAAATCCATCTCCCTCGCGAAATCGCTGCTTCAAAACATTCACGGTGACCTCCCCTTCCTTATCTGAGTTCGACGTCGACATCGATTGGAGTTTCTTCCATTAAGATTTTGAGGATGAGAGGAGCGAGAGAAACGAGAGGGACGAGAAGGACGAGAGAGAGAGAGCGTCAACCATTAAATTTGTTTCTTTTTTTTATATCGAGTTCGTTTTCAATTCCCCTGTAAGATTCGAGAGGAAGATAGAAATAAAGTATCGGTTTGATTTCTCTGGAAACAACGAAGAAATATTTTTCTAAAGAGGCTTCGAGTATAAGCTATAAGGTGGCTGAGTTGACCATTATATTTTAATATTATTATATCTCCAAAATATCTCGTTTAACACAACGCGAAATTTCTAACTCCGAATCAAACAGGCCGACAGGCGTTTATAAGGTTTTACCCGCGTTTCGAATATAATGGAACGTGTTTAGGAGGCTAGTTTGATCGTATGCGCGAGTTACGGAAGAAAACGATCAACTTTGAATTAAATCGATTAAAACAATTTCTAAGCGTTTCGAGTTGTCAGGATCAAACGACCACTTCGATTGCCACGAAAATTGAAATCCGATAATAACTAACTATTTCGGATCCAATAAAACTGGTTTCGTCGAATCCTGAGACTGTGCCTCGGAAGGCTATTTTAAAATATCGTTTGAAACGATATATTTTCAAAATTGAATATATCACCCTTAAATTAAATTACACCCCTTCTATTATCTTCAGTATCATCATTAAAAAATTTATAAGCCTTCAAATTATTTTTAACAGGCTTAAAACTGAAGATTCAATAATTCACCCAATTTCAGTTTATTAAATCTAATAACTTAATTGCTATATAATAATATTTGAATTCAAGTAAAATAAAATTAACCTTTAATTATTTTAAAATCAATTAATTATTCCGATTCAATTTGTTAAAAATTTCGGGTCGTCACATTTAGCATCTCATGTCTATATCTGTTGGAATGAAGGTAATTTTCTAGAGCAATCGCGAGAATCTTTCGATCGCCTTTCAGCAAATCCTGCCCCTAGGGTTACGTTTGAAGGGGGAAATAAGAGTTATGCGGCTGGTAGATAGAAAGTGAAGCAGTATTATCCTCATCTCAATCAAAGCAGGCCGTATTGAAGAGCCCATCTTGGCCCAAAGCCTTATTTACTCAGTTTTATTTTCTGTACCGTTGCACCCCGTGTACAAGTATAAATACAAAGCAAATGTAATCAGAAATGTATGTATGATCAATATTTTCTTCTTCAATAAAATCTAGAAACTCTTTCAGATTGTAAATATAAGATAAAACAACTATGAAGGACCATCTACTAATTTACCATAGCATGATAGAAATGCAAATTGTTAATAGGAAATAATAGTAGATTACTTGTCTAGCAAATGAATGTTGCGTAAGAAACAAAACAAATATAGTACCTATGTATTGGAAAAAGCACCCAGACATTCAATCTGCTTTAAAACGTAAAAAGTATTAACCTTTTATGTCAAATAAATAGGAAAAAGGCTTCTTTTTACAAGTGGTTTATGGAATATACTTTGTTAAACTAAATAAAAGTCATAATAACGCGAACGCCTTCCATTTGAGCTAAGTCACCTTGGTCTGTGGCTATAATTTGTTATAAATGTTGCTGCCTAGTTCTTGCGGTATACTTTGCATTATAGAAACAACCCTTTTTATTCATTTGTATGTCCTATATATGTGTTAACTTCTGAATGTATGTTCCAATATTGATGCATCTATGAATGACTCTTTCAAACTTATAGCACCTCGAACTTACATCTCAATAAAAGTCCAGAAGCATAATCTTTTTATCATTTCTCTGTCATGACATGATTTCCCCAAAATTGTAATTTTGTAAATGTATCCCTATGTTTGACTCGTCCTCTATTTAGGTAGTGGAATATAGTTAGAGTTCATAAAGAAACTTTAGAGGTACATGTTTATTATAAAATCATAATATTTCGCATTTCATAGATTATGAGGAGTGTTAATGTAAATGTGTGTGTGCATGTGTATTCAAGCTTCAAATCTCTATATTTCTTAAATTATAATTTTACTAATTTTGGGGTCAAGCTTTGATGGTGTAAATAAACTTTCCAAATTTTTCTTAACTACTGAATATAAAATATTATTTTTTTTGTGAGGAATTATTTATCAAAAATGGTGTTTGGGATGAATAATTATTATGTATAGAATATTGTGCTAACTATGTTTGCAAATTGCATATACATGACAAATTTTGCAGGTTTAAGATGTGGATAAGATAAATCATCACTAATATAGTATGTATGTGTGTCTATATATAGGACCAACTTATTAGACACAAAATAAAACACAAATGGTGAAATAAAAGATTCGAACTATTTGAATACTTTATCTTTGTATATGAGGTGGAACTCAAAGAGCAATCCAACAGTGAAGATCCATTGTGTCACCAATTGTGTCATTAAATTGTGTTCAAATAAAATTTCCATACGTACAAACACACACATGTGTGTATTCGGCTCACTCCACTTTTGTTCATTCTTTACTCAATTAGAGGATGTAATGTCATTTTTATTCACCTTTCAATTAGGTAAACATTTTAAGAAATCATTTAATGGTTTGCCTCTTGAAATTTCATTTTAAGCTTTCTCTAAAATATATAAATCCTTGTGGCATATAATCTTGGTTATTAAGTATTATAACTAATACCAAATTGACTACCTTTACTGGAGGCAACGTAAATCAAGCAACATTTAATTTTTAGAACATTTAGTACAAATATTGACTAGTTTTCCATACATTGTATATTAAAAACTATGAAAAGGATGACAAATGCGGGAAACATATTAAAAAAGTTAAAACAGAGAAGTGAACATATGTTCCATACGTTAAATACAGACTTAAATAAATATATGTTACCTTATCTATTAATTCATGTTCATGTTTATAAAATTATGAAAATTCAAATCTAAATTGTTTTATTATCTATATATAATAGGAATGCTTGGTTCTTGAGCTTTTGAAATATCTAAATTATACTTTTAATTTCTAGATCATTTGAGGTCATTTTTGTAATCATTCTTTTCCATATTTTTACCGTTTATCTCATGTCTACAACTGCCGTAAAAACATTTCTTCGTACCCCTCACTTCACAAATTTTCCTCAAAATAATTTGAAGGTTCTCCAAGAAAACTAGATCTTCACCATCGTTACAATAGAGTGTCATAACCAATTTAGGTGGCTTTTTAAAATTCCCTTTTATCTCCTTTTAATATGTGTTCCCGTGCTCCAAAACTTCTTTCTTTTTAAAAAATTTATGCTACAATTGTACTTCTCCTTCATGAAATTCAAAACACCACTTCATGAAATTAAGATCGATCTCCACTCCAAAAAAAGATCTTTGCTTGGATCTAGAGTCCTAATGCTGCTATGCTTTCAGCCTATTGTCGCTTAATTCCTTCATCAATTTTGTTGTGATGTTGATGTTGAGAGAATCACTACTTATGCTGTAGAGGTGATCACTTTACTTCAAAACTGTGTGGGCACTAGTTGAAAGAGCTGCCATCGTTGATAATAACTCTACCGCTGACCAAATCTCATTCTTGCCACCAATTCCTATGCCATTGCAAGTTTTAACAAAGCCTGGACCGAAGATGATGCTGAAGGAGTGGCACCGTGTCAAATATGTTCTGACCCTAAACTTGAAGATGAAGCCGTGGCTAGAGTGGCCTCAACTTTGATTGCCAAGCTTGCTCAAATCTGAGACGAAGACGAATTCTGCTGCAACTTTGGATGTTTTCTACCATGCCTGGATTTCAACAAAGTTGAACAAAAACTGCCTAAGAATTGAAGCCGATGATTTGGAAAATGAAACATACTGCATCGTGTCAGCCATGTATAATTGTGCTTGAAATTTGGTTGTTATGCTTGGAAAATCGATACCCGAGATGTGCTCTGTTGGTTGTAAGGTTGAATGCATGCATTTTGTTTGTATATAATAATAGATGGTATAAAAATAATGGATGATGCCCTTTAACGGTTACAATATCCATTTCCCCTTCCAACTTCCAATTCGTGAATATGATGAAAATTAATCGATGTCATGTTCTTCACTTTGAACTTTGTGTATTTCCATCACTATTTGATGTTACATGACTTTCATCACTGATGCAACTAAAATTCTATGTGAACTTGGTGAGTAATTTTACCAATATATATTGTTATACTTTCAATCATACCTAGAAGTGCAAGCTTATTCATAGAGAAGTTGTAGATCCTAGCACTCATGTAAGAGACATCATAATAGTGTGCACATCAATAACTTTATTTATTTGTTTTTGTAAGGTGCATTTCAGTCAATATTTATCCAAACATAAAGTTATTAAATAATTTTATTTCTTTGAACTTAATTCATGGATGTATAACCTTCCTTGAGAGTATTCATACTCCACACATATAATGAAAAAGGCAAAGAAACAAGAGATCTCTTTAACTGCTACAATTTTGATAACTTAGTTTATAACTTTTTAGGGATCTAAATAGGTTTAAAATATAAAGATATTAATTTTTTTTCATAGTTAAATTAAAGTAAATTAAGTTTCCATGGTAAATTTTGAAAACTGAGATGAAATTTTCACATGCGTAGTTCTCTACACCGTACAAATTGTGTTCTATGTTTAAGTCTTTTTGTTCGATGAAGGACGTAAAGAATTGTTGCCGGTGATATTTATTTCTTGATTGTAAGTTAGAAGGAGAATTACTAGCATGTCAAGAGTCTTGTTTCAATAGGCATAAAAGATAGGATTTTCACTATGTCGTTGAACTTTCGAGTTCTTCTGATACAACCTTTTCTCATAAGCAATGCATTATATGTAGTTGAAGGCAGCGACTCTTCAAGCACAATGATGGCCATGTTGTCCGAGTTAGACTCTATAAAGCACTATAGGAAAAATAACAAAAACTTTCAACAAATTTACCAAAGCTTGGAAACGAGATACTTCATCTCTAGAAATGGATAATAACAAAGAAGCGGATGCATTTGAAAATATGCTTAAGCCATTATTCGTGCGTGATGTGTTTGTAACTGGTAAAATAAATTTTAATAGTCACTATCTTAAATATATGACAATAATTTTAGCTTCATGTTAATAATGCAATGTGCATCTAACGATGATAAAAAAGATATGATCTAATGCATTCTTTAGTTCAGTAATTACTAGAGCATAGTCTTATTTGGATCTTTCAAACTACCCTTTTTTAATTCTATTAATTCCTTCCGAAAGTATCATAGTTGACAATGTCAATGACCATCTACGTTATTCCTTTTTTCGAGCATTCTTGATTTATAAAACATTCAAAATGCTATACTTATATACTGAAATTTGTAAATGCTTAAAATATAGATGTAGATTAGTTATAAATAGTGGAGACTACTCTCATACTACTCTAATGCTCCAATTGATGTATTATTATATTTTTGCTTTCCATTTGCTGACTTTTTCCTTTACCACACATTTTATGATATTAATATGCAATAATTACGCATATACTACAAGTAAAACAAGTTCATAGTTTAAGCAGAAAAACATATATCATGCAATAAAGACCGCACAAATCTTAATTACTCAGATATTACATATAAACAAAGTTCATAAATTAAGGGGAAATCATGCAACAACGATGATACACATTGTTTTAATATTTTCCTTTGCACATGTCCAACGAACGTACTTAAGGTATTATTTCACAATAAAAGAAATTAACCCGCATTTTTATGCATGTCAAGTAGCATCCATGTTTATGACCATTTTTTTAAGAATACATAAGGTATTCCCCGGTGTTCTTGCATATGTCCAACGAATGTGCCAAACGTACTGGTTTATGTATAATGAGAGTACCTTAAAGCTTTTGAATTGTTCAAAATACCTGTTACTGTTTTCACAATATTGGATGGTTATTTTTATCATTATACTTTCTATAATCTTACAACACTTTGAGAAGTTGCAAACCGTATATTTTACTACTTGAAGTGGTTTTATTTCTGTTTATGCACACAATCATTATTTCACAATAAAATGAATTTTCTCATGGTTTTATTGCACACATCTAGTGGATGTGCCTAACATACAAGTTTAATTTAAAAACCTTAAAATTTAATAATTCAGACTTTCAGTAAATTATCAAGCCAAACTAATGTTCAGATGACAAAAAGATCACAGGTTCAAGTGGTAAAGATCACAAAAAAATTCAACTTGAATTTTATTCAAAAAATGATTATTCAAGTATGTACTTACAAAGGAAATGAAATGTCAAACAAATGCTAAACACTATTATGATCCATATAACCACTAAAAATAAAACCGCAAAACCTCATGAAATAAATAGCTGCAATTTAGAATAAAAGAATAACACATGAAATAGGTCCATCAATTTCAAACTATCATCGAATCTATAACAAAATATATTACCAAACATAACCAGAATAAACCATATTGGAATTGGTTAAATGGAAAAAACAACCAATCGTTGTAAAAAGAAGCATTCATTTATAACAATTGATTAAAATGTTACAACATGTAGGAAATGTCGAGTAGTGAAAACATGGTATGTTATAGCAAGGTGTGCATCCAGCTATAGAAGCACCAATACAAGTGACAGGATCAAAATGTCGTTCCAGTTACTTGAAAATAAACTTATGGTTTTATATACATTAAGAATTCATTGAAAAAAGATAAGAGTAAACGATCTTCTAGTGGCACTAGAACATGTACAGCTGGAGAAGAGAATTCATTGCTGCCAGCAAAAAATCAGCAGTTCGAATCTACGATCTCGCAAAAAGAATATTTTCCACAGGGAAACTAAATTTTAGAATAATAAATTCATCTTAGCTTACTATTGTGGAAGAAACAACAATTTTTTGCACCATATCATTTCCTTATTTTTTTTTTTGTTTGTTCGTAAACAAAGGATAGAAAAAGATTTTTGGGAAAATCTGACTAATGTATGGCTATGACATGTCTATATTCTCAAAACAGTCATGTATATGTGTGAAACTTATAACATGGGTCTATTTGGGAGTTTTATAGTACCAGTTACGAGAGGTTTTGAGATTACCAGTTTTTACCGTAAATAATCATAATCATTTTTATTGGTTTATATGAAGTGTTATTGTTATAAACGATCAATACATGCTTGAGAGTTTAGAATATACCGGTTGTAAGAGTTTTCCATTAAAATGATATTATATATAAACCCTTATATTTATTCTCTAGTTTTGTGACGATTAATTTCCTAATACGATTAGTAGGGATATATTTGAAAAAAAAGACATGAGAGGGTTTCTATAGTATATGCTCATGCTATTACTCCTTTCTTCACTTGCTCTCAGCCATAGCCTTTCCTCACCCATAATGCTTACAGACCATTACCCCTAATGCTTATAGCCTTGCTTCAGAATGGTACTGGAGCTCGGCCAAGGGTGGAAGTGGTGGTGATCGTGGGTTGTAGAGGGGGTGTGGAGGTGTTTGTACTAATTTCGAAAAGGGGTTTCTATAGTATATATTTACTTATATATATTTATTTCTTTTTTCTATATTTTTTCCATTATTTTCTATTTTGTATTTTATATTCTTTTTCAAAAAAGGTACTTTATTAACAGAATAAAATCGTATACTTCCACAATATGACTCGTTAAAACCTAGTAACCTCCATAACCTAAATAGGTGCCTTACCAGGAAAAAGAGTAAATATCGTGTCCATATATGAAACAATACGAAGGATACTGCAGACCATTACTAAAGTTGTCAAATAGGTGGAGGAGTAGACAAACTAGCAATACACTCAAAACCACCCATACGAAAAACTTAGAGCAAGATAACAAAGAAAAAGACAAAAGCAAACAAAGTGCGAATACACATGTACCTGTTGGGATACACAAAACATGTACCTGTTGGGATACACAAAACAGGAGACATAAAGAAAGAAGAAATCTGCATAGTGCAGCGGCATGAGAAGAGCTCATCACTTAACTTTGTCAGATACTTTTCATAGTGCAGTGACTTTTGTTTTTTTTTTTTTGGTTTTTGTTCTTACCTTTCAATTGACACCAGATTTATCCATTCCGAATTATCTATGACATTAGTTGTAATAGTAGCTTTAAATTCAAAAGGTGATTCTTACGTTCTAACTTTCCTGATGGGTTTGTTCTGGAAGCCCGTTGAACATCCAAGCTTTGGTTAGTAGATATATCACAAAGAGTAGGCATTGCATCAAGCAAAACGACAGAGGGGTTTGAGACTTTAGTCTTATTATTAGCAGAGATTTGAATAGTAATAGGAGAAGAAGTGTTCTGAAATGGGTTTGACGAATTGGTTAAATTCGCCAAATGGACTCCGTTTAATGTATCCTTTGAATTGGTTTCCATATCACAGTTTCAGATGACACAGGATTACAAATTGTTTTACTCTGCTTTAAATTATCTAAATCAAGGTGCATATTAATATCATTCGGAAGATCTGTCGTATTTGTACCAATCTAATTGGTACCAACATTCATATCATTAGTATTGTTCAACATGTTAGAAGAATTCATTTTAGGTCTCCAAGCCTTAGTGAATTGACAGTGTATATCTGTATGACCAAAGCTATGACAATTAGCACATAAATTTGGCTTCCACTCATACACAACTTCTTTCCATATAAGTTCATCATTCACCAATAAAATAGGAATTTTAGAAGGAAACATATAGGAATTATCAATCTCAATTGAAACTCTAGCATATGCAATTTTAATAATACCTTCAGTAAATTTGTCCAATTTGATGGGGGTTCCAAGGATCGAGGCGATACGACTAATCTCTTCCTCCATCCAGAAATCAAGAGGAAGGTTAGGTAATCGAACCCAAATTGGAATAGAATTTATGACATCTTTATTAAGTTGCATACCGAGCGACCATCACTTCATCATCATCAGCTTCTTGTTGTAAAAACAGGGGCCCCTTCTAAAACTCTATCACAGTCTTTTATTTTGAAATTTGATAACATAAAATTTGTTTTCCTTGGAGAAAATAGAAAATTCTTCTTCAGATTTCTATACTCTAGTGATATAGAGTCTAAAATATGGATAATACGGTTTAGGACTAACTACATAAATTACAGTTGCATTATCCCCTTTTTTCTAGCAACCTGAATAACGTCAACTGGCATCTTGGCACATTTCATCGAATTAAATTCGCGAGGCTAGTAAAACTTTAGCGGGATGGAGACTGGAACATTATTTTTTTTTAAGACTTTATTCCACGCTTTGGTAGAAGAGGTGGAGGAACTCCGGATGTTAGTAGTGAAATTTTTATCTGATAGAATTGGGGGATTAGCATTACTAGGCTGACGAACTGTCTGCGATTGATTAAACTTTTGGGAAAGCTTCCCGGTTGACGGTTTCAAAGACAATTGAGGCAGGTCTAGGCTTAATAGTTGGAAGAACAAAAGGGGACCGTCGCTTCCATCACTTAAAACGCATGATGGTGAAGCCATCGTCCACATCAAGAGGAGTGGAATTGTTCAGCGATATGAAACCAGAGGGAGGATCGGAGACTCAAGGCGAAGAATTCGGGGGACTGCTCGATTGATTGTCGACAAGCATGAGGGGCATGAGCGGAATACGAAGGTTAGTTGTTGGACGCTTTGGAAGATCGCTAGTGAGGCAGGAGGATTGGTAGGGCATTAAACCAGGAAAAGGCACGAGGAAGCAAGCATGCGGCTCGAAAATTAGACGCAGGAGGTGGTGGCCGCCATTGTCAATTAGGGTTTTATCTGATTTAGCGGTGAGGATTTCCATTATTTTATTAAGAGGGAAACCATTAAAATGGCTTGGAATGAAGAAGAAGGAGAAGAAGAAATGAGTGAATGGAGGAGTTAATAAGTGCATGTGTTTATGGATTTTCAAGCCTTAGTTCTTAAGTAACTTAGCCAAAATATCTTGCATTTTTTCTATCACTTTATAGCCGTGACTTCTATCTCCCATCACCCTCTGTGTGCTCGGCCCACAGCCCTTCCATCATCACCACCATATCATAGCATGTGCATTGACTTTGTATGCTTAAGGATGAAGTTTTATAAAATATCTTAGATATTTTTAAGTATATACGTATATATATATATGTATATGTATATGTATATGTATATGTACATGTATACGTATATGTATATGTATACGTATATGTATATGTATACGTATATGTATATGTATATGTATATGTATGTATGTGTCTGTATGTTTGTTATATGTATGTATAAGTTTGTATGTGACATGTATGTGCATGTGCATGTAGGTGCACAAGAGAACAAACACCGTTGCAACAACTTTAAACAACTTTCATTTGTTAAACTGTTGTGAATCCAAAAGCTTATTTTTGATCACAATTTTACTTATTAATTAAATTACATATAAATATAAACCAAACTTATTTTTGATCACAATTTTACTTATTAATTAGATTACATACAAATGTAAGCCAAACTTGAAAACCAATTTCTCATCATTAGTAATGAATTAAAATGATCACGTTTAAATTATAAAACCTTATAAATCAATGTTAGACAATTGTTTACGAACAATGCTATTATATTGATAAATCGTTATGAATTTTCTTATATTTTCAATTCAACTATATACCTTTGTAAACTATTATAAATAATCTATCATTACTATGTAACTAACTAATTTGAATAATTATCCTTTAAAACAATTATTTGAATAATTAAAATAATTATTAAATCTCAATTTAAATTCATGAATCAATTATTAAAAATGATGACATCATTGATGATGTCATAAATAAATTTTATTCCCAAAAATAAACTAGCTCTATTTAACATTCTTGTTTACATGGATAAATAAGTGTATGACTTTTGATGATTATAGAGTATTTTATAGATAAAACGATTTTTATAAATACTTATTCTAAATAAGATTAACATTACTATTTTTTGTTCAAAACAAAATTATTAATGTTAAAAAATCTTATATTTGCATACTTTAAAAATAAATATAATTTACCAAAGTGATAAACTTGCGGGTTGTCACAAAATATTATTCATCGGTTTTAGATATACCTCGGTAGTTATCGATAACTTAAACCCATCTCCGTTCAAAGACAAATCAACTATGTCAAACTGGCATCAATGGCCAAGATATATCAGTACCTTCTAATGTCGTATGCGAGTGAAAGTACTACAAATATCTCAGGAGTGAATCAAATCTGTCAACCTTGTTTGTGGCATGACAATTTAAGATGTCTCGTGTATTACAAAAGTTTCAACAAAAATAGAAACACAATTTTGTAAGATTGTGTTAATACTAAAAATTTTAACTGTTATTAAAGAAAATTCTCATGCTCATCAATATGTATTTAATCATCTTCTGATATCTAGTCTAAAAACCAGACAAAAGTGACCCTATATATATTCAAGCCTACACTGGTCCATGAATCTATTACTTTAAGTTGAACCATTTTGTAGTATGTACATCAGAATAGTCATTATGCTTAAACATAAGACATAGAAAGGGTTGTTTGATACTTAAAACATTTTCAAAATTATTTCTTAGTGGGGCATTATAAAAAGAAATATGAAGCTGTTGGGACATCGTTGGTAATAGAAGTGTTACTTGATGTTATTTATTATTAGAACAACAAACGAAGCAAAAAAAGTAATCTAGCAAAAGAGGTGGATCTACAACCTGTATTCGCAGGCCAAGTTCTAAGTTTTAATCCATATTTACACTTCACATTCCCCATCACTTTTTACGATTCTTATCCCTACCAGTGTTTCCTTGCTTTTGAACATGACATGGTTTGGTTAAAGGAGTAAACTCGCTCCACCAATCACTGGGGATGTCAAACGGGTTGGGTTGGATTGCAAATGGGTTAGGGCAAAACAACCCAACCCATTTAAAAGAAAAGATGATCCAACCCATTAGACCAATTTATTAAATGGATAACCTAAACCGCTAGTTTAACGGGTAAACCAAACCCAAACCATTTATCCCATTTTTAAATAAAACTAAAAAAATACTTCAAAAAACACCCATCAAACATGAAAAACACCTAAAAGCTATAAATATAACAAAATCCATGGCTCAATACTAAGAATTGCAAAAAAAAAAATTAGAATAATTCAAAAAAGCGTAGCAATGAAGTATAGACTGCAACTTGTAAATGTTCAAAAATTGCATGAAGAAGATTAGAAAACACAAAACTGCAGCATATCATACAAGAACTGCAGCATATCATACAAGAACTATAACATTTAATATAACATGACAAAATATAACAATTTACATGTATAGAATGAAATCGAAGCTGTAACAGCCCGCAAATCCGTACCCCTTGAGTCAACACTATTCTACAACAATCAACTCAAGTTGCACAGAAATACGAACCATTTGGGTTTAAGAAGAAGAGGTAGAAGAGGAGAAAACAAAATCAACATCAGAATCTAACCATCGCAGCGGAATAAACTATAATAGGTAGTAAATAATCTTTACTCAAAATCAAATATATCTGTTTGCATATATTACATCATCAGAGTACATCAGTCACAGCTCACATCAATAACATACAATGAATACACAACAACTCAAACAGCGGAATATATATATAACAAGTACGACTATACGTATCGTCATCCATCTCATCTCCTGAGCTCCACAGCATCATATCTTGTATCCTATAATACTCGGTCTGACACGAGCATTACAGTTAAATAACACCCGAGTCAGTCTGGATTACCAGCGTGAGAAAATCACACCCAATTGATTATTAAAGTTTCAAAAATCCTTTAAAAACAAAAGCATCTCGTAAGACCACGCCACAAATAAACATGTCGGGTTTTTACCTTACGATAGCTAAAACAATTTTTATAGAAATCCTCTGATATTATAATAGGGTCTATATACAAATACTTATAAAATAGCCGAAATTGTTACATTTATTAAATTCCAGCTACTAGCCACAAAAGTGGGTAATACAAACAAAACTCGTACAAGGCTCGTAGGGAGAATGGATTTCCAACTAATGACTAGGCGCTGGGGTATCACCTATCACAGTACGGGGCCTAGATCACCGTACCGAGGATTACTCCCTTCATCCCCTGCAACACAAGGCCGGAACCATTCCTTACTGAACAGTCCCGAACAAGATAAACCCCGTGGTTGGCGTGACCAACCACCCACTAAGCGAAATATATAAGGGACATCTAGACAGGGGAATTATCTTGTCCTGCTTGGGCATGACCCACCTAACCTTGCTGCATATCCCCTGATTTTCAGTCATTCCCATTTGATGAGGCTTGAGGTTACACGTTACCTTTAGAACGTTTCCACTTAGAATGCCCATCGTCCACCTGATGATGTTTCGCAAGCATTCGTCCATACAAGTCCGTCCCGGGTTCGAACGGAACCGAAGGCACTATTCCTACTACATCCATTTTGGAAATATCCTCAGGATTAGTAGCGACTAGCCCTTGCACTTCATTGCTCCATCTTCGAATCCAAAATCGTTTTTCACGAAACGTACAAACTGGATCGAAGTGGTTTTCGAGAAATAAATCTCGATCCCGGTCTCTTCGAAACGATCAACGCATTTATCCAATATTGATAGTCGGTGATTTAACTATCAATTATATTCACAAAACAACCATCAACCAATAAATAATTTTCCAAATTATTTATTAATCTCAAAAATATCTTCACAAGATATATTTCTATTTTCAATCCTTTGAAAACAGTTTCAAACCATCTTTCTTCTCAGAATCAACTTTCCCAAATATTTTATATTCCCTCTGAAACCACCAAGCACAAAAATAGATTTTTAAAATAATTTAAAACATTTTACTTTGAAAATATATACTTTTAAACATTTAAGTTAAATTGCTTCAATATTTTGTAAAATACATACTATATGAGTATTTGAAAATAAAGTTACTTAATAGAATATAAAACTAGATTTTCACTTTTGAAAACAAAATACTAGGTCACTTTTTAAGTAATTACTACTATAATAGATTTAGGAAAATACTTACTATTGAATTTAAATATTAGAAATAATAAATTTTCTAAAACTTGCTTTTTACAACAACTTTAAAACCTTTAAATTTATTTAAGAATTTACTTTAAACATGTACTTGGTTATCCAGAGTAAAATCCTAGCTTCAATCACTTAAATCAATTTCCCAAATTGATTTCCAATTTATTCCCTTTAAATTCAGAATTTATTAATTTCAGATCTCATTTCTTGATTCCAATTTTTAGATTTCTCAATTTCTTCTTCGTTCCTTTAAATAAATTTAAACTTTAAATTTTAAAATAATTCTTTATTTCTTTAATTGATATAACTTAAGTTTACAATTCATCAATTTCATTTTATTCAAAATTTCATTTCTCTTCATACTCGAAGTTATTTATTATTATTTTCATATTACTTCTATTTCTTTTCAATTCATTCTTAATTTATTCAAACTTTCTATAATTATTTCGCTTACAAATTTACTTCTTTTTAATTTCTTTCAACAATCCAATTCATATAATTTTGTAACGTCCCGAAAATTTTCGACTTTCGAAAATTCAACATCGATACTCACTTTACCGACTGCCGAGAAATTGAAGGCCGGAAACCCGAAATGTTATGGTTTAAGAAAAAGAAAAGAAGAAGAAAGAGGTAGAAGAAGAGAGAAAAAGATAGAAAATTGAGGGAAAAGGGAATAGAGAAAATAGAACGGAACAGAAAACAACAGAACAACATCAGAATCTCACAATTCGCAGCGGAACAACATATAATAGATAAATGAATAATCTTTAAACAAAGAACTATATCAGTTATTACATTACATCACATTACATTTCATTACATCAGAGTGTACAACAACAAACAGCAACAAACAGCGGAAAAGAAATACTATATACTAGTAATACGCCATGCCATCTAGCTTGCCTCCAGCAATTCCAGAATATCCTGCTAAACCTTAACTCTTGACTGCCCGTGTGGAAATTGGTGGGCACCCAGAGTTTAGGAAGGAAAACAATAAACTCCGAGTAAGTCATATGACTGGTGTGAGAACTCAAAACAGTTTATTTATCTTTGAAAACAAAATAGAGGAATATTTTTATAGTCAATTCGCAATGCTTTTAAAAATGAGACTACCATAAGGCCTCCCGCACACACACACAATGCAAACGCAGAATCGGAGGAGATTTCTCCTTATGATAGTCAAAGATGCTTGATACGCATTTAAAAGAACATTTGATATTATTACTAGTGCATAGTGTAGGAAAAATTCATTTCGAAAGTAGAATATAAATCTTAGCCAACATACGACCATTATCGTATGCCTACTATAGCTACCATCCAAACAGTGGTGACCACCATAAGTAAATGGCAGGTTCTACAACTAATACCGTACAAGTTTCGTATTGGGAATTGGATTTCCAACGAATGATCAGGCCAAGGAACTTCCCATTGCCACATGAGAATGCCTCTGGATGGACATCCCCGAGAACCAAACCGGATCTCTACCAACACAAGGCCGGGTTACCCCTAACTGAGTAACAACTGACCGAATATGCCATCCCCCGGTCCTTTGGGACCTTTCACCGAGCGCTCGCAATCAATTCACACAATCATAAAGTGTTTTCAACATGAGTAAGTATCTGGGCTCCATACCATGATACCACCCTTTTCCAGAAGAAAATGCACATACCCTAAAGGGCGCTACCCCTCATAACCTTGCCGCATCTTTCCTGTTTTGACCATTCCCGAGGTGTGAGGCTCGACGAAGTCACGTCCACAAAAACATACTTTATTCAAAAGCCATGCTTTGGGTCAACAAATGATCATAGAAATGATCACCAGGATAGACGATCAAATAAATGATCCTATCACAAATAATCAACACAATGATCATCTCACAGCAACACTCAGCATGTCACATTACCAAATTGGGAACATATCGCTGATAACCTTCAACTACATAACCTCTAAGCTCGTACGTCTCAGAGAATGTTAAGCTAAAAGAATAAATTCTCCGCCACCAACAGAAATATATTTGAAAGAAATCTGCTTTATATCTCAATTTGTAACGTCAGACATACAATCCATACAAGTCTGTTCCGGGATCGAACAGAACCGAAGGCACTTACAAGAAGTCCTTGCAATCCGGATATCCATAATCCTGATCGGATTTCCCATCACTTAGGGAGTCTCTATACCGTTGCAACTCAGTGCAAAGACAATCGATAGGTCATCCTATCGCTCTCACAAATATCCGGTCTTCAACACCGGTCATCAATGCTATCCATTACGTCGTATCACTATTCGGGATGGGTAATCTGAATAACGAGCGCAATAATTTAAAAATAAGTGTAGCATTCAAATTCAAAAAATCACAACAAATACCTTTCAAAGGTAAATATTGATAGTCGGTTATTGAACTATCAATGGATATGCACAAATCACCAGATTCCAAATAATTTTCCAAATTATTTATTTCCCAAAGATATCTTTACTAGATATATAATTTTCACACTTCAAAAATAAATCAATATTTATTTTTTAAACAAATTCCACTTTCTTTTATAAATTCCTTAGTGAATTTATAATCCAAAATATCTATGAATATTCGATTTCAATTATTCATTTCAATTTATCTTCAAAAAGATAAATTCTCAAATATTCACTTTATATTGGAAAACATTTCCATACTTATTTAAAAATAAGTAATTCTCAAATCCATCTATTTTCAACACTTGGAAAATATTCAATATACTTAAATCGAGATTAAGTATATATTTCATTCTTTAAGGAAATCATTCTCTTAAACATATTTATTTGGGCCAAAAACGAATGTTGCGTAAAACATCGTTACGACAACTCAAAATCACTAGTATAGGGATTCGAAATTAAAATAGATACATAAATCCCAATACTATACAAAACATTTCCTTTCGGAAATCATTTACTATAACAATAGTGTTATAGTCCACCATTTCCTTCTATTTCTCGAAAACGTCTATTTCAACAATGAATGTTGAAATCTATGGTTTCGAATCTCAACACATTTAAAACATCGTTAGATCGTTTTAATTCAATTTAAAACATCACATCCTAAACATTTTCTTTAACATATTATTTTCTATTCAAAAACGTGAATATACCACGTTAACAATTTCATCATTTCTATACATTTCATTTTAAAGGATTATTCACAGTTCAAAACGTGAATATAACTCCATAAATAGGTTTCAACAATTTACTTATCAAAATAAGTCGTTTGCGGATTTATAAAACAACGTTTATAAATTCCATTTCTATTTATTTTACCACAACTTCCTTTATAGATTCCTTTATTAACCTATCTCAATTCATATCTCAATGATATACTAAAAGTTCATATTATAAGTGAAATACTTATAATTTATTTGTTTGCAAAAATCGTTCCTTTGAACTTCATAATTATAAATCTTATAACTTATAAGATTCAATTATTTATCCAAAACCATTCTTTAATAACTTCACGAAATTTATAAATCTTATTATTTATAAATTTCACTTATAACTTCACCATTTATAATTCTATAAATTCCATTCACTTATGCAATCCATTTTCACTTCATTCAAACACTTATAAAAACTCGTTTTATAATTCAAATATTTTCATTTATAAATATCAATTTATAAATCCTTTATAAAATCAATTTATATTATTCTTTTAAAACATCTTTAATCTCCTTTATAATTTCATCATTCTGATTTATAAAATAATTAAATTTCATAAATCCTATATTTAAACTTTTCACAATAATTTCAAAAATCCCGATTTTACTATTTTATAAAATCATCAGCCTCATATTTTCAAAAATCAACTTTTAACTATATTTCTCAAAAATCATAATTTTTATAACATTAAAATTATAACGTTTATTTATTTAAAATGAATCAATTCCAAAAATATTTTATAAACGTATACTTTCAAAAAATCACTTTGAAATCCTTTTAAAATTCCAAATTTTGGTCCAATGATGCTACATACCAAATAGCCAATCACGACAACAACGATATCATATATCGATATGATAATCCATCAAATATCAAAATATCTGAAATCAAATAAATACTGTTGAGGAATCCAGTTGGATCCCTCCAATCTGTTTTCCTGCATCCACAAATATTAGCACAATACCAATTCCGCTCCAGTACGGAATTATCGCGGTATATGGGATTTAAAATATTATCCGCTTAATAGACGGCGCAATAGGGTCTCATCCGCTAAAAAAATGCGGGAAATCAATAACTCCAATATATACATATGCCAATATATATATATATTGCTATCATATATAATACCAATTTCACTGTTTATGAAATATTCGCGGTATATGTTTTTAATAAATAACATCCGCTTACTAACGGCGCATAATGTCTATTTTAACAATCAATAGATAACAATCATCATTCAAACATGCATTCAAGCATTTTAAATCTAACTATTTAAAACAAAATCGAAACCGATTCGATTGAGTGAGAAGTTCTCACCTTGATTTCAATTTCGTTTTAGCGATTTTATTTCGAATAAAATTAAACGCGCGTTTAATTTTACCCAAAATTCTCACTAACTCCAAACGACTCCAATCCAACTCCATCTCGTAGTGCTCGTCCATACGATTCCAACGCTTCCTGTTTCGCGCGTTTTCGACCTCGTATGAAAAAGTTATACAGTTTTAAAGATTACACGAACTTTATAATTAAAATTTACAACTTATATTCTCTTTAAAAACCTAACTTAAGATCGTGGCCGTAGATCGCACCCCCCCTTCATCAGGCCCGTGCGCACACCCCCCTTCATCTTCTTCTCATTCACGTACAGGTGAATATCACGCACGCACCCATCTTCATGAATTAGGGTTAATTTTTGCTCCCACCACGTCGCGTTTGAAGGTGATCAGGGACTTCCACCTCGAAGAGCACGACACGAGCTACTCTCGGCCATGACAACATGGAGCTCGGCCCCCCTATAGCATGGAAAACCGTGCACAACCTGTAGATGTCGGCCCCCTCTTGCTCCCCCTCTGATGCTCCATTGTTGATCATCACCGTATAGATTTACTCGTCTCTCCATCCCCTACAACTTCTTAGTTGGTGATTTCGCGTGAATGTTTGTAGATTGGGAGAGATTGAGGGGGGAAGTTGAGACAATTTTGGCCATTAATTGTTTGAACTGGCGGCTACACGTTTAGGGTTAGGGTTTTGTTATTTTTTTTTTATTTAGAGAGAGAGGGGGCTATTTATAGAAGAACGAACGACACTATTCATTCCGGAATTTCCGAACTCCGATTCACACGCCGTAACCAGCGTTTCTAGGGTTTACCCCACGTTCCGGACACAATGGAACAGGTTTCGCAAGCTAATTCGAACATCTGTGCGAGTTATGGCAATAAACGTTCGATTTAAATTAAACCGATTTAAACGATTTTCTAGGCGTTTTAATTTGTACCGGACAAACGGTAAATCCGATTGACACGAAATTTGAAAGCTTACAATAATATCACATTACAGATCCGATGAAACTAGTTTCGTCGAAATCCGAGACTTTTTGAAAAATGGCTATTTTAACTCGCCAAATTAATATTAAAAATATTCAATTTTCACAAATAAACTTTTAATTCGATTTTAAAAGTTCTAAAATATCGTTCTAACTTCAATATGATAAAATAAAATTTTACAAATCATTTTCAATCATATTTAACTCAATTTTCAATTATTTCCATAATTTAACATATTAAATTATTGATTTAATTATCCAATTAAATCCAATTATTCGAATTAAAATTTATTCGACTTATAAATTCACTTATTAATATTTAAAATTAATTAAATATTCAAATTTTAATTATCAAAAATTCTGGGTCGTTACAAATTTGGTAATTCATTATACCCAAATATCCAATCAACCATAACATTCAATATACCAATATAACTCATCATAAGATATCAGATAATCACAACAGAGAATATGGAATAATTTAAATAAATGTGAGGGGTCCAGTTGGATCCCTCCAACCTGTTTTCCCAGCATCCACAAATGTTAGCACCATATAATATGCCAATTCCAAAATATCATACTATATCACATCAATCAATTCAGCCATTCAAACAATTATTTAAATTTAATCATTTAAATTTAAATTAACTGAGTGAGATTAACTCACCTTAGATTTCTGCTTAGCAATCCATTCCAACCCATTTCAAAACTCGACTTATTTCTTCGCTATCCCAGACCTTGTATAAATATGATACAGTCTATTAATTATTTGAATAAATCGAACTGTAAATTGTTATTTTAAATAAATTTAATTAACCAGAAATTTTAACTCCAACTAAATTTCATATAAATAAATTACCCTTGGTAATTAAAAGTATTTAGATTTAATTCAGCAAATAAGTCATCACCGTATGCAAATGGAATATGAATGGGTATATTTACTTATATTACTTTTCAAATGGTTACAAAAATGACCAATACCCTTTTAAATTAAATATATTCTTGTTTATATTTTAAGCAGAAACATATATGTATCTATATTTACGTTATCCTTTCCCTTCACTGTATACATACTTTTAAATATGTATTATATATATATTATTATTATTATTTTTTTACCAAAACATATTCACTACACTCAATCTGAAATTGAAAAAAATGTACATGTATATGTATGTTTTTAATATGTATATTTTTTTTCTGTAAAATCACTTCCAAAATCACTTCTATCCCTAACAAATTCTCGAATTTATCGAATAAAAAAAATTAGGTTGTACCTTGCTGTCGCGAGTGCCATCACACGTCGGTCATCTCGCCATACCCAGCATCGCGACCACCTTGCTGAGCTCGAACGCAATCTCGACGAAACCCTACCCCCAAATCGCTTACTAACCTCGATGTCGCACGCGGCCCACTCGCAATCATCGTCAAGTCGAACACTGTCGCTGCCCCATCGCTTCCGAGTTGCCGCCATCACGATTTACGTTGCATGATGCTTCGAGTTTCTGTTACCACTGCGCCTCGTGTTAGCGACACAGCCCCCCCGCCTGCACGCGACTCGATGCTTCGATTGATTAAGATTTGAAGATTATCGAACTCGATTGGCGGCCATTCTTTTTTTTTTCTTTCTTTCGAACGGTGAAAATGAGAAGGGAGGGAAAGGGGATCTCGGCTCCATTTTTTTTAAAAAAAAGGGTCGAATTGCCTCAAGTTTGAAAGAGGGGAAAAATAAGTAAACGAGGAAGGGAAAGATAAGGCTTTTGTTGAAAGGAGCGACGTTCGATTACTGTAGAAGAAAAAGGCGTATGTGAGAAGATAACGGCAAACGTTGCCGTATAAGGGAAGACTCGATTATTAATTTAAATTCAATTTGATTATTCTAGACATCGACCAATCGTACGACCCAACGATAACTCCAAACAATGCGAAAATTGAAATCCGATAATAATTCAATATTACGAACCCAATGGAACTGGTTCCGTCGAATTCCGAGACTGTGCCTCAGACGGCTATTTTTAAATTCAATTTAAACGACATAAATTTCAAAACCAAACAAACCACGGCTAATTACAATTTTACAACTTCTATTATCTTCAGTGTTATCAATATTAAATTTATAAGCCTTCAAATTATATTCAACAGGTTTAAAACTCCAGGTTCAACATGTAGCTCAGCTTCAAATTATTTAATTCTATAAATTCAATAGTTAAATTATCAAATAAATTGTGATATCCGTAATTCAAGTTAAAATTACTCTATTGAATATTTAAAATCAATTAAATATGCTAATTTTAAATGCTCGAAAATTCCGGGACGTCACAGAAGCTGAGTTGTATCTTTAAGTTGGAGTTAACTTTATTAAATAAATGACTTGTAACTTCAAGTTAGTTGAGATCCATAATGATCAGGTTCTAAAATGTTGAAGATATTTCCTGCACATACCAAAGTTAATTTATTTGAAACTTACAGAAGAAGGTTTAAATGCGAAATAAAGATAAACAAAATAAAGTAATATGTAGAAAGTTTAAAAGGGGAAAAATACTGCTTAAAGCATCTACATTGAATAAATGAATTTCACAAGATAAATATCATTATGTAGATAACAAAGTGACTTAAAATTCTACATGCTCATTTAATGGGTTTGGCTCATATATTTTTTCTTGGACTAATTTAACTATTTGAGATATTTAATATTATGTTTTCAAAAGAATTTAAACTAAGATGAAACATAGTTCAAGATAACCATTGTGAATTGATAAACTAAACCCACTTTCATAGCTATAATGCTACCAAACTTAGCAAGCATTTAACATGTGACTGAAATAAGAGAAACTAATATTTGTGCTAACTTATCTAGTGTATATGCAGACTTAAGTCTTAACACACTTATGGTACTAATAAGATCATCATTATGAATGATCTTGTCTTGATGAAGAAATATACAACATTGAAAATAAAAGAAATTAATGGAAGCAGGATTAATTCGAGTTTTACAAAAATGAAATTTTTTAAACCATTTACTATCATTTTCAGAAAAATAACTATGGCATACTTGAATGATTTGATCAATTCAATGCTAAGCACCGCTAAAGAGTTCTTCAGTCCATCCGAGTACAAAAGGCTAAAGAACTATTAAAGCGACCACCAAAGGAGACAAGACTATCAACTAGCTTCACATAGCAACTTAAAAAGTAAGTAAGGAGATTAATTTTTATTATTATCTATTTGAACACGTATGCATGAAATGATCAGTCCATGTCAGTTGTTTTACAAGTCTGAACTTTGACATCTATGGAGTAAAATGAAATTAAAAAAAATAACACTATAAAAATTCAAAACAATTCGAAATTAAATAACTAGTACTATCTGACTAGCATAAAACAATGAAGTGACATTGCCTGAAATTTGTACAAAAGCAAAACACTTTTAGATTACAAGCCTATTAATACAACGTTACCATTAAATTCAGTTTTGAGCATGATTAGGCCGGTTGTGCTAAAGATTCTATTTGAAATTTCCTAGAATAAAGGTAATATTATTTTATTATTTGATCACTTCTCCATACTGTTCTGAAGATAGAACCGTCAGTTAAACCGTGATGATTCAAGGTTAAAGGTTCCAACGGTCATATCGCTCGGACCGTTAAAAGTACGAAACTAAGGTTTTATATGCATATTTGGATTAAATACAAAATAATTAGACTAACATAAAATAAATATAAAATATGGACTTAAGTGGAAATTTACAGCGATAAACAGAAAACCAATATAAAAGATGAGAAGATTTAATGGCAAAACTGTCAGAGCTCCATCTGTATGTGCCTTTCTCTTCTTCTTCTTCAAATGAAATCTAACCCTAAATCTCAAAATCAAAACATTATCGACGATGCTTAGTCAATAAACATCAAAACTATAGTTCTTCGATGATTGGTGCAATTTCAGGAGACTCAATCATGGTTGGGTGTAGTTTTCGTTTTTGGACACTTCCGGGCCGCCATGCCCAATAGTTGGCGGTCTTGATGGTCTGACCGATAGCTCGGTTGAGTTTTCAAAACTCCGCTTCTCTATATTTATCTTATATACACAAATATTTGCATCTCACATTACCAATTTTTATTTTAATAATGCACTTAAAAGCTGACATCTGTTTCATAAAGAGAATGAAAAATTTTGCTGAAAAAAATGAACAAATGGCTTTACATTCCATTCAGGAAAAAAAGGTTTCTAAAATGTTACGAACAACTGAATGCACCATTCTTTTTTTAAATGATACAAAAAGCACGGGATATTGCAATACAAGGAAGTATATAAAAAACAGAAGGCATTCCAGGAAACAACAAGGTAAAATACAATTCATTGATTAATGAACTACAAGGATTCGATATGGAAAATACAAAAATCAAATTATGGTACTTAGATTCCTCTAATTTTAGTAAATATCAGGTGTTTTCATAGTGGAAAATCCACAAACATACACTACATAAACAAAATGGTATATTTTCACTTCGACTATCCCAAATATGACAAAGCAAAGCACTGCATGATACCCTAAAACTTAATATAAACTAGCCTTCACAATTCGATTACAAATCTGAAATCGAAATTTTGGATACAAGTTCATAACTCAAATTTAAGTTGTAATCTGACCTGTAAATCCATACCTCAAAAAAGATGACTAGAACTACAGAAGTAGAGACTGAAGCGATGATCAAAGCAGAGGTGACTGAAAAAGCCTAATTTCTTATCGTAGAAATTAATTTATGGAATCCTACATCTTTATCAATGTGGATTTCAACGAGAATGAAAAAGAGAACCCTAAAATTTCTGGGTTAATTGGTTACGAGGGGCATTACCATCAAACCAGTTAAAATAATTGGTTTAAATAGGTTGACCCGGTAATTCCTTTCAATTAAATGTCTTTCACGTCCTCTATTTATTTTTTTGGTAATTGGTTAGGTAGTTAGGCTGAATATGTTTTTGACAGCCTTACCAATCACTAGTACAAGCTCCTTGCACCTTCCATTGCTCAAGCTTTCGATTAAAACCTCAAATCCTCTTCATATGCCCATAACCAGAAACATTTTCCAAATTTTGACTATTTTTCAACATGGTTTGACACTTAATAATGCTCTCTAGTGCTTAAGAAGAAAGTATATTGACCATATGCGGGTTACAGTTCATTTTGAAGCATTTAAGCCTTATTTCCTTTTATCAGTTTTGAGAAGTTTTTGAAGAGAACAAATATGAGCTAAGAAGTTTGTATCCAAATTAAAAGAGTCATCATCCTTTGCGCATTATTTCTTTGTATCACCTTTCCCTTATCGCCCTCTTTAGATATACCACTAAGGTATTATTTCATCTCTTTATCGAAACCTTATATCCAAAATTCTAACAACTTTGATACTTGTCTTAAACAAAATTCATTTACACACCAATCATGTGTGTGTGTGTTTTGATTAATCGTAAAATTATTTTATTTGATTATTCATAATATATATTTCGATCACATTATCAGCCATATTGTAATTTGCTTATACCTGCATACACACACAGATATACATACATACATACATATATATAAGCATCGTTTTTAATGGAATAGATAAACACAAGATAAAGAACAATTAAGATTTAAAATTGTAACATATATCCAATGGCCTACTAATTGTCAAGTTATTCGAAAAAGTCACATAACCATTAATGCGTCTACGTAAATCGATTCAACTCTGTGTACATTAACAGATTAATGAGATCGTGGGCCACTTCTCCACATTTATTCCTCTTACACCACTTTATTCTTCAAATCTACCCTCCTCATTCCTATTTTTGTTTTTCTCGTTGACTGCAGGGATCCACCATACTGCTTTTGCATCGACTTTGCTTCTTCGCTTGCCAGATCTCTCTAGTAATCTCTTAATCCTTTATTTCTATGTTTAAATCCTTTTGTTTTTATTTCGTTTTGTATTAATATGACATATTCTAACAACATTCATGTTTTTCTAATATATTACTTTCCACAGATCGGGATTTACCTTTCCTTTCCATTATTTTTTTCGTTTGATATAGAAGTTTAGTTAAAAAATCGAAATTAGTAAAGGATAAAATCCCACAGATCAGCTGAAATAACTAAGACTCATTTTAATGATTTGTGTGCTTAACCGCATGGATCAACTAACATAACTAGGTTTTTCTTTGATGATTTCTGTGTTTCATTCCAATTTAGGGTTGGTTTTTTATCAGTTATGCTTACAGATTGTATTGGAATTTTTTATTACCCTTCCCATTGCTGCAATTTCCGGCTCATTGGATTAGTTCAATGCACATGTGTTGAGTTTCGTTTATTTTACATGACTTGGATCAAGTTGGTTACCTTTTCATTCTTAATCAAACGTGCACATGAATCAATGATGACCAATGGATATCCTGTACTGCAAATCACTGTATAGTTTCTTTGTTTTTCAATTTTTATACTATAAGACTATCGAAGAAGTTTAAATTTCCATATAAAATTATTTTGGATTATATTTCACTTTTTGTCTCATGTAGCTTCTAAATTAGTGATAAATGATTTAAATATGGGACATATGCAACAGCTGGATTTTGAAATATTTTCACTCACTACTAAAACCAGAAAATAGAAGCAAAATTTTGTTATACATCTCTTATTTCTGCAATTGATTGTAGGCCTGTCAATGGATGTTTTTGGATGTAGATAGTGTCATATCCACATCTGTATCCGAAATCATTTCAAATATCAGATATTCGCATCCGCGAATACGAACGGATATCGAATAATTATTCTATCCGCAAACGACTGATAAATCATTAACCATAAAAAGAAATTTTAAGTTTAGCATATATATTTTTCGATCTCATTGATTGTAAAAGTGTAAGAAATTAACAAATATGATGACAATAGATAGTTTCGAGCAGTTAATAAGCATATCCGCATCTGTTTTTTTGGATATCGGATATTTATCCGCTTTTCGAATGTGGATGCAGACAGATTTCAGATTTTCCAAACATACGTTGACATCCCTAGTTGTTTGTTTATTTTGAAAATTAATTGTTTATAATTCATAGGCTTTTCAACTTATTTTTGCTAAAAAAGTTGATTCACCTAATAAAGGTGATAATGAAATGAGATTTCATTTGGGAATAAGGTTGTGCATCAAAAGGGTTTCCTTAACTACACATTACAATTGCTATTTATTTGTCTTAGTCTTTTTAATAAAATTAACTTGCCATTGTTGTATTGATATATACATGGGTGGATCTGATACATGCTTAGCTATGACAACTTCCATATCTGGATATATCTCATAAATGTACAAAATTATTTAATTGAATGTCCATCTAAAATAAAAATCTTGTCATATTAGGATTGATGTTTATTTGGTAAATTGAACCAATTTAAGGTTATTTCCAATTTTACGTTCATTTCCTTGTAGATATGTAATTTTATATTACATCACTTCTCTGTAAGTTACACCCATTATATAAGTTGATTCAGTTTACCCAAATAAATATGTATGTTAAATAGATTTTGATTAAAAAATATCACCAATTCAATAAATATATTGATATAGGTAGGTTGCTTCCCTTTTGATCTCTTAATTTTTTATTCATTGGTGCTTCCAATTCTAAGCGATAAAATAGTATGATTTTGTTTGATATCTTTTATGATTGATTAATAGTTATTAGTATTTTCATTATTAGTGCTCCAACCACATATGATCGTGTTATATTTACTCTTTTTACTCCTTGACCAATGCTAAATTTACGTTTTGCAGTTCTACCAACTTATTAATAGACTACAGGAGATAATTTTATCATCTTTGACGTGTTTTGAAGGACATTAATGTCACTGCATTTTTTTGGTTGATAAAACATCGATTGCATTTATTTTTAACTTATTACATTGTTCTAAGGCTATTTTGCTGTTTGATTGTTCCATTGACAAAATTCCACCCCTCACATTATTCACTTTATAGCATTTTAACTGAAAATGAACACTAAATTCAATCACTAAGTTGTTACTCTTTGTTTTTCCTTTATTTACTATACAATATCAGTTTGGGATTCATACCGTTGGTTGTCATGTCTTTCTCCGTTTAAATTCTTTTAATGTTTTCTTTCTTTTTCCTCTGTAAATTCATGCAACAATTGTGTAAAATATATGATATATATTGCTAATTATTATGATTAAATGGTAACATTTTTGAATTGTGAATTTAGAAGTGCTAGAAAGAAATTTTACACTTCAACAATCTCCATGTTTACCATATTTTATATTAAAATGCACATTAGATATTTATACATGTAAGGTGATGCTTTTTTGGATATGAAAATTTTCACAGTAATTGCTTTTCTTTATAAAATAGATCCATCCATATTGTACAAAGTCCTTACTCTTGGTATTACTTCAACATTATCTCCTTGCCTTTGGTTGTACATTCAGGTTTTATTGTTTATGCAGTTGGAACCAATTGGTTAGATGCTTTACAAAATGAACTTAGTCAGATATGTGATATGCGCCTTAATCCACTTCCACTCAGGTTAGTCTCTATCCTTTTCAATCTGAGTATATAAGTATGTATACATGTATATTACTTTTTGACAACTTGCTTATATCTATCTACACAGCAAAAATTGTTCGATCTCACTTATTACTCTTTGCTAGATTTACTATTTGTGATTTGAATTTTTTATTACAATTTTTACTTCAAATCGAGGTGCACAGGTCGTATGTGGTTTAAATTTGTCACGTTTAGATTACATAACATTAAAAAACATGGGCAATCATATTTTGATGCCGGCTATATTCATCCTTCAATCTTGATAATTACAAGCATAAAATAGTCCATCGTTTTTTGTTTTCTGTCATTACTTTGCATCTAAGTCTAGATGCCTATGTATTTTGGTCTACATCGTTTTTAGACTTTTTTAAAGTACAATATCATGTTTCAAAAAATACTTTATAATAATAAAAACTTTGAAGTGATATATGTTAAAAATGTATAGTTGATTCCTTTTCGTTTTTCATGTTTGTATCCATTTCTTCACTTTTATTCAAACGTATTCAAACGTATAAGTCAGTATTCCTTTCCACTTTTCATGTTCCTAACTATTCCATTACATGTTAGTCTATTGTACAACTTCTATTCATTTATCAAAGGGAAGCATCAAATTTTATTCTACATTATCAAATGCTTCAAATTAAATCACCATAAGGTGGTACACAACTGTTTTTGTGTTGAAATCTATCCGTTTGAATGTAAGAATTCTATTACTCTTTAAATGAGAGTATGAAAAATAGTGTATCATCCATAGAATACACAATCTCCTAATGGAGTCATATTCCAAAGATTTCCAACAACACAGAAGCCAGCTTTTAAAAAGGAAATAAGGAAAAAACTACCGATGATTGCATTCACTATTAGCCAAATTCACTGTTTTCTTGTAAAACTTTGAACTCTTAATGGAGGCAATTGATGTGCCTTGGTAAGCCAGAAGATATTGTACGTTTTATATATTCTTAGTGACAGAGTTCATAAAATTATGAATAGTAATTACAACAGATCTATATCTGTAATTAGAAATGTGGAGAATATTTGTACTCATGTGATGATACACTCCAACTGGAATCATCCTTAGACTTATTCCATCTTCATCACGTTAGTGCATATTGTTGGATGCCTGTAAACTTATTGACGTCCAAAGTCCAAAAGTCTCAAATCAACCGAGTTGAAGTTTACTGGAAAATGCAACGCTGACGTAAATATAATGGACTCATGTGCTGTAATGGCTTAGAACTGATGCCAATCTTATATAATGCAGGGACATGAAGATAGAAATTATTGCAATCGCTAAAATCTCAAATTTAATATTTTGTATAATGAAGGAACATCCATTTTTTTAAACTTCATTACTCAAGCATATGACTATAATAACATCATTCACAAAGCGGTAAAGGTAAAAAATTTAATCCATGAAACTATATATGATCAAGAGAATATAAGAAAATGAGCTAAAGCATAAACTCATAGATGATCTGTTGATGCTTTGAAGGAGGCTTCTATTCTAAGGTCCATGTGACAATATAAAAAAACAATACAATTTGAATGTAATCGTTATAAGATGTTCAAGGCAGATTGAAAGATGTATATATTTTATACTCCGTGAGATCGAGAGTTCGAGAACAAACGGATCACAAAACGAATGATATCCAATCCAAACTCTAAATTAAAAGATATATAACCTTTCTACTCACTTAAATCAATTAAGAAAATAAAACATAAATCAAATATATCAAGTTCTAGAATCTAACTTTTGTAGACAGAACTTATTATTAGAATGCTAAAACAATTCAATATCTTCACGATATTCCATTAACACTAACTTCGTATTTTATAATAAAAATTTACAACGCTGGAGTTGTTTATATTCATCAATGAGGAAAAGTTGTTTAAGATAAAGGAGCTGTAAAATTTAGGTCCAAAAAATAAATTAAAACAATTTTTTAAATGGACATGAGTTATAACGAAGAAGATGAATATGATGAAATGCTAGAAAAAAGAAACATGAAAAATTGTTATTGAAATACGTCTTGTTTTAAAGTCAAATCACTTAGACATAAAAGACTCTACAAGGTTAATCCCTATAAAGAAAAATCATATATTAAGATATCAAAGAAAGCCAGAAACAAATTTTTTTGCACATCTTATAGATTTTCAAATTTAGATATAAATAGCAATGGATGCAATCTAAATAAGATGATGATAAACGCATAGTCATAGCAGCTACAAATTTGGAAACGGTTCTTTACTATTAAACTACTTACAAAGAAGTCTATATAATTAACCAAAATTTCTTTCTTTCATCATAACTAGCTTATAAATATAAATGTTTGTACAGTTACCTCAAATTAATACAACTAAGTGTGTCTAATAAGTAGGAATCACTAATAACTTTTTCCCGTATAATGCATGTCCATTATCATTGAGGTCGACATCAGGTTGAACACATAAGTAATTATGTGAAATTGGACCCCTAAACTGTTCATTTTCATTGAATGAGGAAAGAAGCGAGCCCAGTTTATTCTATAAAATTAAAGAATAATTAGCACAAGCATTCAAATGTCACTAGTTCACTTGTGGTATTGAGTAGAGGAAAGATCACTACAAATTTTGTCTAATCGATTTTTTTCTATTACTCAGTCATTACCAACATGTTAGGCAAAAAATACATCAAGAAAATATATAAACTAAAACAAAAAACGACTGCCAAATCCCTAGAATTGAAAAACACTGGAATAAAAGTTCCTCCCTAAAACATTATGAACATTTGATCCCTATTTTTAGTTTTTGATTAATTTATGCTACTTTTGCACCTGATTTCAATTCTGGACTGATTTTTTAGAAGGAATAATTTGTTAAAAAATAATAAAATAAAGACCTAATTTACATTTGTTTATTAATATGGACTTTTTGTACATTAGCATTGAGAATAGGGACCTTTGATCAAGAACACCAAAACCAAAAACCAAATGTTTTCATAATATACAGTTAATGAATTTTTGTTCTCAAAAAGAATATGCTGAAAAAGCAAGAATATACTGAATATTCTCATATATTCAAATTTAACAATAGTTTAGAGGTTTTCAAAATGGTAGCTTTGTACCAAGAACCACCCAGTTCAGCTACTTCCACTGAAGAGCCTTTATTCTATGAAGGCTTTACCATTTTAAAATTTGTTGTTTTATGTACTTAGATTTTGAACTTTGAAAGGAGGAGAGAAAGGTAATGAAAGAAGAAAACGTTGGATTACCTTAATAAAATAATATTACACTACTCATACATTATCTGTAATAATACATTAGTTATTATAAAGGACAAATATCATACCAACATTTGTTTGATGCGATGTGAAACGATCCATGCCATATAATGCTTGAGATCCGCATTAAAATAATTATTCCTTTTTAAGCAAATGGAATCCGTAACCGAGCCTAATAATTAATGAGATCTTATTTAATCAAAAGATCCACCTTAACCAAGTAATTAACGATATTATGTATACATGGCAGCTTTAAAATACCAAGTGCATGTGTAATAAATAGATATCGCTGATAACTTTCCCTCTTATAATGCATGTCCACTATAAGTAAGGTTGACATCAGTTTGATCACATAAGTAAATATAATAAATTAGACCCTAGACCTTCTCATTGAATGATGAAAGAAGCGAACCCAGTTTATTCTATAAAATTATAGAATAATTAGCACATGCATTCAAACGTTACTAGATCATTTTTGATATTGATTAGAGGAAAAATCACTATAAATTTTACCTTATCGATTTTTTTCTATTATTCAGACATTACCAACATATTAGGCAAAAAATACAGTAAGAAAATATTAAAAAAAATCAAATGTTTCCACAGTTTAACAATTAATGAATTTTCATTCTCAATAGGAATATGCAGAAAAAGCAAGAATTTGCTGAATATTCTTAAATATTCAAATTTAATAATAGTTTAGAGGTTTCCAAAATGGTAGCTTCGTACCAAGGACCGTCTGAATCATCTACTTCCACTGAAGAGCCCTTATCGTATGAATGCTTTTCCATTTTAAAATTTGTTGCTTTATGTACTTGAATTTTGAACTTTGAAGAGAGGAAAAGAAGAGTTAATGGAAGAAGAAAACGTTGAATGGCCTTAACAAATAACATTACACAACTCATACACTATCTGTAATAATACATTAGCTATTGTAAATGACGATGCGATGTGAAGCAATCCATGTCATATAATACTCAAGATCCGCATTAAAATAATTGTTCTTATTTAAGCAGTTACAAACCATAACCGAGCCTATTAATTATTTAGGGGCTATTTAGATAAAGATACACTTTAGGCAAGTAAGCAATGATATTTTGTATACATCACACCTTTAAAACACAAAGAACGAACATAGCATTATTTGGGGTTTCTAGATTTCACTTTTATTTTTCTCAAACCGAACCCACATAAATAGATATCAAAGCAGCACTTAAAATTGTTCGAATGGGATAACTGAATAGGCTACAAGAACAGCAAGTCAAAGCCAAAACAAACATGCAATAAAAAGTTAAAGTGATCTTACTCGAGCTAATATCAATTAGGTACATTTTAGCATTTTCTTATAATTATATCAAAATTGAAAATTTTCAATTTTTATACAACTTATGTGCATTTAGAGTCAATTTCGGACTTGAAATAAGCAAAAGGATATAATTACGTAGCATAACCGTCAATATATGCATAGGAATATTTGGATCGAAATGATGATGCGTAAAAATATAACTTTCTTGCTTGTAACAATTGAATTGAAGGAACTGCATATGAACATACATGAAAAGGCAGAAAAATAAAGGTATTGTATTTATATTGAACTATGTTATGACACACAGATGGTTTATAAAATAACTTGCATAAATATTGAGGTAATATAGCTGGGTTAATGTTATCATATTCATTGTGCTTAAATGCAAAATTGGTCTCATAAGCCACTAAAAGATTTTGAATTCTTGATTTAAATATAATTTAACTAACAGTAAAATTATTCAAAAATTCAAATTAAGAAAAAAATGTGTGATAAATCTTTACAAAATCCTAAAATATAATATTTTTCTCAATATTTCTTTTTTTTCAAAACGTAAAATTGCTTCATTTTTTACTTCAAGATCAAATCCCATTTTGTTTGAGGGTCAAAATTTGGGAACTTTGAATTTTCAAAAGTAAAACATTTTTCATTTAAAGTTACTAAGATTAAAATCCCCTTCTTAATACTTATCACGTAAAACAAATCAATATTAGGTCAATAAGCAAAAGAAAGTAATAATTCATAAATTTTAGATGGCAGTGTAAAAGTGAAAATTCCAAAGAGCAAGTGGATTCTGAACAAACAAAAACTATTAGATGGATCTTTACACTGGTGTTCCATATTGTCCCACATTCAATATGAATGATAAAATTGATGCCCATATGATCTTCAACTTCCAATAAAATTTTCATTCAATTTCACACTAAAAGTTTATAATTACGTTCAAGTAACAATATAATTTTCAAATTAAGTATGTTATAAAGATCATGTTCAGTTAAAAATAATTAATTGGTTACTTTATATAAATCTTTATATACATCAATGTGACTGAGATCAACAAACTAACGGTTGAAGGTTAAAAATCTATTTTGATAATGAGAGGAAGGAAGAAAACATTAAAACTGAATAGACAACACCTAAACACCTAAACCAAACCTACTGAATATCTACCAAACATGCAATCCGACAAAAATAAACCAATAGAACAACACAAAAATTAAGTTAAGAACGAATCGAGCCACACTGAAACGGTACCTAAAACGTGTGACGAAAAGATTTAAATTTTCAACTCGACTGGAACAACAAAATCGATGACGCTAACATGAATTAATTCAAAACAAATCATTGATAGAAAGAAAATAAGTAAGTGGATTTACGCAATCGAAAATTGAAAATGGTGTAGAATTAGGAAATAAAATTTAACTAAACTAGAATAAAATTGATATACAAATTCACCACTGTCACCCTTAGTCTATGAGGTTGGAATTAATGACACAATGACCTCTAAATCTTCGTAGGATTCAAAGAGTGTATCTAAAATCAAGGCAGACAAAACGAAAAGGTTAGGAAGAGGAAGAGAGAAATAGAGACAACTACTGAAAAATGGACTTCAAATTAAAGCAATAAAGTATAGTTTATTCCTTTTATCTTAAAACTCCACATTCTCTTAGCTGTTGTGCATATGTTCTCTTGAAAATTATTGTATTGATTAGATGCTGTTAAAGAGTTGTACTAAAAGCTTAGAAAAGTTTCTAACAAAAATGAAAATGGTATAGTCAGTTCAAAATTTTAAATGACCCTAACTATCTCAATAATCAAAAAATAACTGCTCATGCCTTGTTTAGACTTTTGAATTGCAAATTAACAAAATCATCGTACAAACATCAAATTTTCGTACTTAAGTTATTTTTACATTATCAAAACTATCATGCCACACCAAATTTCATATTTTGATTATTTCTATTGTAGTATGGACTTGTTTTCCTGTTTTGAGCTTGTTTGCACCCAATTAGCATTGCATGAAATTTTCATCATTTCAAAAAAGAATAAATTCAAAGTTCAAACCATATGTTTATAGCATTAAACTTTTCATAAATGCACGAATTACATTTGATATATTTTGTCATAACAACTTATCTATCGTCGAAGCTCATTTTCCAAATTGTAACCAATGAAAACAAAATAAATTACATCTTACAACAAGTAAAAAGTATAGAAAAGCAACAATTATCTCCAATTTTCAAATTTCTTTTTACCGACTTGAAAAACATCAGATTTTGGGATCAGTTGAAAAGAGCTGAAACAGCACATGACGTGTTTATTCAATCTCAAGAATATGTAGCTACAATCGTTTTTTCATCGACACATACTAAGTCAGCAGAAATTTAACGTAGAACCAGGTAACAGTACTAACTCGTGCTAACTCACATGACATCGATCAGTCATTAGGCAATGACAATGGTTAGAGATAAGTGTAACAAACGATGTTGCACGGCTTTAAGAAACACAAATATATGAACAAATTTTCATTCTATACCTTAAAAAAGATCATAAAATTATCTCGTTTGAAACTTACGCTAGACCTCATCATAAAAAATTCACTTCCGAGATATAATCAAAATCTTGATCTTAAAAATTCACAGTGAAAAACAAGATATCATGCAAAAAGAAAACATATTTCATAATAAAACTTTGGAATGAGTTTTAAAATTAAAATAAATTTTTGTTTCAGGCTTAAAACAACAATTCTACTTTGCCCGAAGCATTTTTTATCAAAACTTGCGAAGTAGAAAGAAGAGAATGATCACCTGAATTTCAGCCTTCGAATCCAAAACAAAATTACACCGTTCGCAGGATTTGACAAAATATACTTGGGATGCTGTAGCAATACACGGCTTAAAATGAAAATTTGTCCCAGCAACAATGAACACCACCCACCACCACTTAGCCAAAAACAAAATTCAGATTTTAACCCCACAATGGCTACCACTAACGCAAACAAACATCAACTCAGATCACTGCCTCTGACCTCAACCCATGTCATGCTTATGTTAGTACTGTCACTAAATTCACTTCCAAATTCCAACCAACTTGTATATGCATCAACAAACAAACGGTTGCTAGATTTACATATCATCAAACGACCAAATAAACACGTAACATTAAGTTTCAAATCTTTTGAAATAACCCAAAAACCTTATGCAGTTAAATCCATCAAAAAGAAAAACAATAGACAAAAAATATGACATTCCCTGTCCTGTGCTCACTTGCCACGTAAATGAACATAAACTACGTCTACAAAACAAAGTATCATGAACTAGTCGATCTTGATGATAAAATGGTTGAGTAGCAAAAAACATTAAACCAAAATATTATTGTCTAATCAAAATATTTATACTGCCAAAGTAACAGACAAAAAATATATACTAGAACCGTATTATAGCTACGAGAATTACAGTAACAAAAAATATGTATCAATCTTTGAATGGCAGTTGCAAATCAACAGAAGGATAACTGATTGCAGAGCAAGAGGGGAAAAACTAATTTAAGTCCATTAGCATTCAAAAATGGTCATTGCCTCAAGAGACTCGCTTTTTGCCAAGATGGACTTATAAATTTGACTTTTCCAGTATTAAACCAATGTAAGATGATACTATGAAATTAAGAGTAACAATAAAAGCCCCAACAAAATTTGATGGTTACTCTTGCATACCAATTAAACAAAATTTTCAGATAATTACTGAAATCAAAACAGGCTTCAGACAATAAGCGGAGTTCAATCAACATTCAATTGAGTATTCAGCAATAAGCATGAAACAATTGTCATCATTAGCCATTGAAATATAATAACAAACGGTAATAACAGTGAATAACTAACAATTAATATAACATATACAAACCAATATATTCTGCAGATCGGTATACCATTAGTATAAATTAACAATTAAACCAAGACGAGGATAAATAATACAAAAAGGAAAGTTTTGAAAATAAAAGGACCAAAAGCTCAGAAGTAATGAAGATTATCACCAGAAATCTCATATGTTCAGAAATGGCAAACTTCATATACATCACCATAGTTAAATTAGTTTACGAAGTAAAATGGAGATCTCTCAGAATTAAGAAATTGCAGACAATCAACATGGCATCAATTCAGACCGCCCGTCTGCTTTGCATATCATCACTGAGGTAATACGAACGGAATTTTGAATTGAAAAGAAATTGATGAACGAAGAAAACACGGAGAGAAATAGGATACAGAACGGGATAACCAAAATGAGGCGGCAGCATAAAACCTCTTTCGATGACGGTCAGATTTATATAGATGGGGCGGGCAAGAAAACCTAGTGGCGTGATTGGCACGTGAGACATATGAATTTGTATATGTCTAGGAAGGATCAAAATGTGCAATGCCAGAACCGTAAGCATAATTAGAACATCGTAGATTTGTTGGTCGCGTTTCAAGCTTAAAAGCATGCAAAATTGCACATGGATCTGTTCATCATAAATTTTATGCCATGAACTAAGATGTTGAATGACGTCTTCCTCGGTGGTTTTTTATTGTCCGAACATTATCCGTCCGTTGTCATGCCGGTACGATCAATATCCGAACTTAAAGCTTGTCATGTCCGTATTCGTTTGAATCTCTTATATCATGAGACTATGTCGTGTACACCCCTGACCTTATAAGAAATTTTTTTGATGCAAAATGAAAAAGGATACGTTTAGTCCAATGTAAAAAAACTCCTCCTTGTTAGATGGCATAACTAATAAAACTAATTTTAGCTTGACTTTAAAATGAAAATTGATTGATATTGATTTGGTATATTTCTTTTGAAATTTTGACGGTTAAAAACCGTATAACGGTAAGTTTCAAGGACCACATAATATGTTATCTTTGTAACCAGAGCTAATGTTTTATAATTAAACTTCTTGTTTCGCATTCACTTAATCTGCTTTCACTGGATTAACTAAAGAACGAAAAATTTGGATATAACTCCATGAAAAAAGTTAATTTGTATAAATAAGCCTCTCGAAAAACTTAATGCAAAAGTTGGTCACATTTTGGCTGCTAGAAAATAACTTATACGCATTTTACAAATACGTATTTGTTATTTTTTTAAATAACATATGCATTTCGAACTGTTATGTTATGTTTTTGTTTAATTGTAATTTTCTACTTGGGCATTTGAAAATGCACAAGTAAACAGGGTCGGTCCTATAAGTTTACTTAAAACTAGTTGTAAGTCAAGGACTTATTACAAACACTAATGATTATATAATAAATAGAAATAAGACGTCAAAGTATGATATAGAAACAAATGGAATAACAAAATAAACAACAGTCTCGGTAACAATAATTCAAGTTGTACAATAGTTTGAAACAACAATTATTTTTTAGCAAGTGCTTGAGTTATAAATGTTAATCATTAAATTTCGAAACATTGAAGCTTATTAACCATAAATTTTAACATTCATAGCGCACTAAAATTTTATAAAAGAAATCATAATATAAAGTTAGTGAAAGTATATGAATCTATGTGAACTTGTGATTTTTAAATTTATGTATTATAAATTGAAGGAATAAAGGATGAATTAATCTTCATATTTCTTGCGCCTAACGTCCACTATCCGTAAACTAATTTTGATGGCGTCTACTGTAAGTTTGCCCTAATATAAAATGGGCCAAAAGTCATGGTTTTAGCGATTTTACCCAACGGTCACCCTTGAAATAGGATACGTGGCTTTATCAAGATAAATGCTCATTTTGTCATATATTTCTCCATCCTCCTTTATTCTTCCAAAGCCTCAAACTTCAAACTCATATCATCAAAATCTAAGTACAATGAAATGCCATTTTTCCTTATATGAGCAGATCAAATTTGCAACAACATCATCGTCTAGTAAAATCAAGATATTCAATGTATAACTTTTAGGTTTTAATTTTAACCATATTCAGATATTTTGAACAATTTGTGTCCTAATATATAAATCAAATGTATTTAATACAAATTTTTGAAAATAAAAAAAAAGAAACAAAACAAAACATAGGCACAAGCTCTTCTGCCACATATTTACATTTGGTCCATTTGTACTTACTCTATTGCAAACATTTTAACCCAAAATCAAACCCTAATACCGCATTGCATTCTTGTACTTTCCATCCCTCTTTGCTTCAGGTCAGCCGAAAATAATGAAAGCAAAATTCTTCTTCTTCAATAAACTTCTCCATTGATACCTTGTTCCTCTCTTTACTTTCTTTGTCTTTCTCCTTTTCAACTCGCTTCTCCCCTTTTTATTATCTAAATTATTGATAACATTATTTAGGATATTTAATTAGATAAATAAAATAAAATAATGTGTTTATTAGGGAATTGGGACTTAATTGTATTAAAAGGGTTAGCCGTGCCACTAACCAATGAACTAAAAAGTGATTTAAACTGAATTAGAGGAGGGGTAAAATAGAAAAGAAGCCATTCCAATATCTGTTACCCATAGCCGTGTATTGTAACACATGTTCGTTTCATTTCAAAAAATTATAAAGCATGGCCCGCCACCATTAATAAGAAAAGGGGAAAGGATCGAAGATAAGCAAGGAAGAGCTTAAGAAAATCAAATCTATTCATATCGCAATCTCTTTAATCACAAAGGCTAAAGTGAATAATGTTTACATCTTTATTTTGATTTTTTTTCAGTTTATAATGATTTCGGATTGTTTTGCAATATATTGCCATGTTCATATTGAATTATACATGTTCATATTGAATTTTATGATATGTTTTAAGGTAAAACCCTATTAAATGACATCTTTATGCCTTGTGAATTTTTATGAAGATCTTAAAATATATTTTAGAGATGATTTTTAATTTTCATAATTTTTGGAATTAATGCGGATTTTATATGAATTTTCTAGTAAAGAAAATAATATTTTGGGTTAAAAATTATTTATGGGTGAATAATTAATTATTTAGGTTTGAAATTTTTATATCTTAGAAAACATATGTAATTTGATTTTTTAGAATTTTTTACATTTTTCTTAAGAGTTTTGGCAGGTATATTAAATTATTTAAGGCATGGGACTTAATTGTTTTATAAATTTTAAAATTGAGAAGGGGCTTTTGTAAATAAATTGAAATTGTTATTTTTGAAAAAAAATGGAAGCACTTTTAAAAAATTACTGAATCAAACATTCAGATATGGAGAAATAAGGCAGGTTAGGTACAAAAGTAACAGTCTAAAAGTACAATGAAATAGGCTTTTCACTGATTACTCTCCTTCAGTACCAGGTTCTGCCTCTATCCCTCCCCTTCCGGCACAGTCGAAATCAATGCACATGGTATTAGACAGCTGTTATGTAGTGAATCGGAAGAGGGCAAAAGCTATGGGGTCGAAACCATGGGGTCCCGAAAGAGATGAGCGTTGCTTTGGTTTTAAAGAAAAATACACATGCTTGCTTTCAACTAACATACTTTCGACTTGATCGGGCTTCGACTAAGTCAAATGGTTTAAAAGGAATTGGTTTCGATTGGGTTGTATCTTTATTTTTAAGTGAATGCTTTCGACTAAGTCAAAACACCTAGCTGCCAACTTTTTACCTTTACACCAAGATGGTTTCGAAGGGTTGTTTTATTTTAGAAAATATGCCCACCTCTCCAATGCTTTTGAAAGGATGGTTTTGACACCATCATTTTATGACTTGGGAAATGGTTTCGAAACAGTTTGACTTAAATGATTTAAACGACCCTTTATCTTTTAAATGAAGTATAACCGAAATTTAGTTTCGAAAGAGATGATTTGAATGGTTTCAAAAGGTAGTGCTTTCGATTTTAATGGTTTATGTACTTTTCCTCTACTTAAAGGCATAGTCCAATGGTTTTGACCAAAACGTTTTAAAGGGTTCCGCAATAGTCAACTTCAAACGGTTTCTAAAAGTTTCCTTATGTTTTAAATTGAACGCAAATGCTTTCGAAAGGTTCAGAGTTAAAGCTTTCCAAAGGTTTTCAAAGAGGTTTCGAAGGTGTGGTTCCCTAGAGGTTTCGAAGGAGTCAGAAGGTTTTGTTTTCTGATGGTTTCGAATGGAAAGGTTTTCTAATGGTTTTGAAAGGTAATGTTAAAGGTTTTTAAAAGAAAGATGTCTAAGGTTTTTAAAACTTTTGAAAGGAAGATTTCCAATGGTTTTGAAAGGGTTTTTAGAGTAGTTTCGAAAGGATGGTTTTGGCCTTTCGACCTAGATAAAACAGAGGGTTTTACTTGGTTTCGAAGTGATACTTTTAATGGTTTCGAAAGAGGTACTTTCAAAAGTTAAGTGTTTTCGTCAACTATGATTTAAGTAAAGTGTATATATATAACACAACAAGGTGACTTTTAGCAAAGCATAGAAGATTGTATATTTTCCTTGTTTAGGTTTGATTTAAAGGTCTTAAATCATTATGAAAAGTTTTTCAAGAAAATTTTTGAGAAGATATCCCTAAGTACAATGACTCGGATAATAGATATCAAATGGGACTGATATAGGGTCATGCCCTATACATTAGCAGTTAGCCCTAGCTAATTTAGTCTAAAATTCCAGTGTGTATTGCTTTGTCATAGGTAAGACTAAATCATGGATACACATAGAAAGAAATATACTTTGTATACATATAGGTTATTAGTAAGCCCGTAAAAACATTAGGATCAAGTCACCCTTAAAGATGATAAGTTAAGGATAAACCATCCAAAAGAGAATTATTTAACAGATAGTTAAGGATAGATGGTCCAAAAGAAGAGAGATGTCTAATAGATGTTCAATAAATTATGATGTTATCTGGTAGGCCCGGGTCAGCCAAATGTTAAAAGTTAGTCAAACCAAACTTTTGTACATGAACATATAGTTCAATCTATTACCTTATCTATCTTTGCATGTTTACAAAGTGATGCTTTACATATATTTTAACCAGTTTTAGTTGTAGAAAAAGAATTGCAAAATGATATGTTTAAAAGAAATGCTAGTAAAGGAAAACCCGTTCCGCTAAGCGACGTGGTCTCACTTAACATAAATTAACATAAATGAACATTATTATTTACACCAAGCTTTAAGTCTGACTCGAAGATTTTCTTTCCCCTTAAACTCTTGGATGCTCAAAATTGATTTAATTAGGCAGAGGGTTGAGGTTTTTAGGTTTTTGAGATTTGGCGAATAAGCTTCTGGAGACGAGCAGATGACCGAGGATAACTATTTTAGGAATTCAGATTATTCTGTTTATTGTTTTCCGCTGTGTATATTAAGACAGTTATGTCTACATTACTTTGATCATACAAGGGGGCATCGTCGTATGTCGCTCTTGGCATATTGTTGTAAATTATATTTGATTATTTCCTAGAATAGGTTTAGGGATTTTGTAACTTGGATATGGTTCTGTTTGGAATGTAATCACTATAATTATTGTTATTTTGAAATCCATGATTTTGTTCGTATTCAAATGCTTCTGATATTATGGTACCGTCATCATTATCGTATTTTGTCATTGGAAATTAATACTATAGATGAATGCAACATCTATAACGCTTAGCTTTTAGCCTCTAGATATAGGATGTTACAACTTGGTATCAGAGCCTAGGTTTATGAAAAAATTTAACTAAACAATTGTTTTGAAAACATAATCCTAAAGAATTAGAGTAAGACTGGGGTATCGGATAACTTTATAGTAACGTATTTGTGTTTGCTATATATAGATATACGCTTTATCTCTAGTCTCATACCTTTGCTTAGGTTATCTTTCTGCATCCCATGAGACTTGAATTCAGATATGGATTGTAAAAGAGAAAAATTTTACCCAAGAAGGGGAAGCACCAAAGGGAATGCCAATGTAATATCCCGGAATTTTAAGGAATTTAAAAATGTTGATAATCTCTTAATTTAAGTTATTTGAAATTGATAAAATGGTTATTTTCAAATATAAATAGCCAAACAATTAAAAATGTGATGTTTTAAATTATGATTATAAATTGGTTTTTAAATAAGAATAATTATTTAAGTTTGTGTTATTATATAAATAAATTCTAAATTGATTTATTGTTTTCAAAATTAACAAGTGTGTTTAAATATATATATATATATATATATGAGTGTATATAAAATTGATTTTAAATAGGATAATTATTTACAATTAATAAAGTGTTTGTTTAAAATTAATATTATATTCATTTAAATTGATTTTAGATTTGGATTTTTAAATTTGACTTTGAATTTGAATATAAAATTTGAATTTAAGGGAATATACATACATCTTAAAATAAAAATAATAATATGGTTTGGATTTAAATTATATGGATAAAGTTTTTATGTAAAAATAAGATTGTTTTATATTATTCTCTTTAAAGAAATTTATTTATAGAAATTGGAAAAGAATTTATTTAATAGGAATAAATATAAAAGGTTTTTGAAATAGCATTTAAAAATGAGTTAAAAATATTATATATGATTTTTATTTAAATTATAATTGGTTTTTATTTTATTTTCTTTCAAAGATTGTATTTATATAAAATTTAGAAAAGTGTTTATAAATTTATAAATGTATTTATTAATTTAATAAGAAAGCATTTATAATTAATATATGTATTAATTAATTAGGAAAAAATTAATTTAAAAGCCTTTAGAATCATTTGTAAATAATATAAAATAAATCAGGACAAGGGTTAAAACTTTAAATTTCTTAAGTACTGTGTTAACATATTAATATAAGTTAAAGACAAGTGTCACACATTTTATTTTCATTTTTCTTTGATTTTAAATAACCATAAACTAGTTTATATAAACATACTTCTTCACTTCCTTTTTTTTCCATCTTCTTTTCAAAAGCTTGAAACCATTTTTTTTCAAAACCAGAAAATCCTCAAACCAAAACCCTGTAAAAACTTTCTCAAACAATACTCAGTTCAAAATCAAAGAAATCAAAATACTCAAACCTGTCATCTATTCCTCAAAAACAAGCTTGCAATCAAATTACCATGAAAACATTTTTAAGTCTGCAACCATCTCTAACCAAAAGCCCTGTAACTCATTTCCAAACCAAAATACAAAAGTCGTAAACATTCTTTCCAGATCAATGCTCAAACTTGTAAATCATCATCTCAAAACTTGTAACACCTTCAAAACTGCAAGCCTGCAACAATGTTTATTTTCTAGTGCAATCTGAAGCAAAAATGTTAAAGCCTACAAGTTTTTCAAAATGCAACCTGAAGCATTTCAGTTTTAATGCAAGCACTCCAGTGTTTTAAAGAATGAAAGCAAATTCAGTTTAAAGCTTCCAGTTTTTTTTCAAAGCTCTGCACTTCATTAGAAAAAGTGAGTAAACACCAACTTTAAATCCTAAGTTATATCTGATCTGTTGCTTGTTTAATTTCTCTAATAGTTAATGCTTGTATGTTTATATATAAACGTATTATCTGTGAACATGAATGTATTCATTGTGTGCATGTCAGGTTAAATTCATGCCTTCTCTGTTTCCATATTACAGAGTTTTAAATTAGTTCAAATTCCCATTGTCTCATCTTTTGATAACTGTAGTGACTTAGTTGCAAACAATAAATGTCTACTTTGTCATAATTTAGAACTTAAAAATGAATTTGAGCTAAACAATTGAAATTTATTTGGAAAAAATGGAAATACAGTGGAAGTCTTTTTATCTTGAAAAGTTAAACTTTGAAAAATTGCTGTTCCAGGACTATAATTCGAATTCATTTAGAAAGATAGGATTTTAAAGACACAAATCAAATTTGTTAATGAAGTGTTGATGGTGAATTTTGGGTATTTCTGGAGAAGGTTTTTTTGGTGATATCTGATGATCACAAGGTCTGGGTTGTTCGAGATCATCATTGGAGATGGAGTGAGGTATGATGGTCTAGGCAAAAATATTTGGAAGGTGGGTAAGCTGCAGAGGCGTCGGCGGTGGTCGAGGCAAGTTTTTAACCCTAGTTTGGGTCCAGTTTGGATTTGGGGTCTCTGCATTGCCTAGAAGTGATCGAGTGACTCATGGCTTTAGGAAATAGCAGCGGGGTTGTTGGCATGGTGTGGTCGGAGTTGCAGCAACTTCGATGGTCGGAAACGTGGTTGCGAGATGGATTTTCTGGTAGGAACAAGTTCCAGTTCGAGGTGGATACTCGTTTTCGATCTGGAGTTGATGGTGTCAATTCGATAGCTTGAATCATCTGCTGAGGAGATTTGTGACTTTCCTGAATATGTGAAGTTCGTCGAGCACTGGTGAACGGTCGTGCATGTGCACGGCGACACTTTCTCATGTCTGGAAGATAGTTCGTGGGTGACTCGAAGGGATGCATGTGTATTTGAGGGCGTGACTCGAGTGGGAACTCGAAGTAGTTAGTAAGGATGTAACCTGTTAACTGTTGTAGTGGTTACAGGTTTAAAATTTAAACTTAAATTGAAAAACTAAACAAAAGTTTGAAACATGAAGTAGACTCGGTTATGTCCCGAGTGGTCTTCGAGTTTGACCCAAGGCAAAAGATTTAGCAGTTTAAAAATATATTTAAACAAGGGTTTTTAAAATTTAAAATGAAATTGGTTTAAAAACTTTCTTATATAAATTACTTTTTATGTATTAAATGTTTCCATTAACATTTTGTCAAGAAGTTTTGAAATTCGGTAAATGTAAATTTTGTTTAGTAAAGGTTAAAGTTATATTTAAACTTAAGCTTGAATTGAGATTTTAAAAGTTTTTTATAAAGACAAGTTTTTTTTGAATTTAAACTGATATAGTTTTAAAACTATTACTTGTTAATGGTTAAAACATTTAAAAGATGTTATGTTTTTTAACCTTAATTTACCAAGTTAGATGAGTATTTTAAAAACTTAATTAAAGATTTAATTAAGAAAGGTTAATTATTAAGTTAATAGTAAGATATTGTTTTATCTTAAAGATAATTAAAGCTTTAATATGTTAATAGTAATTAAATTAATTAGGGAGATTAGATATGAGTAATTAATTTAATTAAAAATGATTAAGAATTAATTAAGGACTTAATTAAGAGTAATTAATTTAAGATTTATAATTAAGTGTTATAAGTAAATTAATTAGAGGTTAATTAATTTATAATTAAGTATAATTAATTAGTAATTAGAGATTATTAATTAATAATTAAAGATAAATTAATCAGGTAATTACGGTTGATTAATTAGTAATTAAAGATTGATTTAGTTTGTATTTAAAAATGAATTTAATTTGTAATTAGGTTTTATTAATTAATAATTAGGCTTTATTAATTAAGAAATTATTAATCTACAATAAAAGTTAATTAAGAATTAATTAACTATTATTAAAGGTTAATAATTGTAATTAAGGATTGATTAATTATAATTATGGATTAATTAATTTGTAATTAAGGTTATTAATTAATAATTAAGTTTTATTAATGAATGATTAAGAGATAATTAATTACTTAATTAAGGTTAATTAATTAATTATAAAAGTAATTAGGGATTAATTACCTTGTATTAAAGGATTGATTAATAATTTAGGTTTATTGATTAATAGTTGATGAATAATTAATCTGTAATTAAGGATTAATTTGGTTAAAGAGTAATTAAGGGATGAATTACTCGGTTATGATTTATGAGGTGATTGTGATTAAGTTAAGTTAATTAATTTGTTAATTAATCGAAGATAGTCACATGGTAATTGATTAAGTATGCTTACTTAATGAGATTTGATAAGAGTAATCACTTAAGGTAAGTAATTGATGAATAAATACTGGAGGTAATTGAGATAAAGGAAAGTACTTAATGGGAAGTAATTTTAAATGGATAATTACTTGGTAAAGTAATTGAGGATTTATTACTTGGTGTAATAAACCAAAGGATTTATAAATGTAATTAAAAGTAATTAAGAGTAATTTATCATTGTTTATAATTATTAAAGTTGGTTTAATTAATTTAAGCATTATTAATTAATGTAATTAATTAAGGAATAATGTAATTAATTATGGTTAATTAATTAATGGAAGTAATTAATTAAGGTTCATTAATTAATGTGATTAATGAGAATAATTAAGGATTGATTAATTAGGATTAATTAATCCATAATAAGTTATTATAAGGTAATTAATTGTAACTAATTAAGGACTAATGTCATTAATTATAATTAATAGAGCAATTAAGTTTAGTTACTTAATGGTTTGAAGATAATTAATTTGTGTAATTAATTAAGAGTAAATTACTTAATGCAATTAAAGATAATTAATCAAGGGTGATTAGTTAAGATGATGATTAATTAATTGGTTTAGTTAATGGATAAGCAATCAATCTTTATTGTGATGAAGGTAATTAATTTGATTTATTTTAAATTAATTAAAGATGAAGTAATTAATTTAATTCATTTTAAATTAATTATAAATGGTGTGATTTATAAATCATTGCTTATGGATGGCTGATTTATATTGAATGGCTTGGTTGTTTGAAATCTCTGATGAGATGTGTGATATATGATATGGATGCTTTGGTTGCATTGAGATGATAGTATGAGTTATCTATTTGTGTTGATAATATGAATTATCTGTTGTGATGATAATGTAGATTATCTATTATGATATTGTGAATTATCTATCTGTTTGTATATAGATAGTAGAATTGAATTGTTTAACCTTAAACAACTTGGACCTAAAAGATACGTTTTGGATTTCGACGAGACCGGGATCGGGTTTCCATATTTGGATATCCGAAAACCACATCGATCCAAATTAACGATAGGTCGTGAATCTCAAGTGAAGATGAAGATTCAGAGTGCAAGGTTATTGTCGTTAACTCTGAGGGTGATTCCAAAATGAGTGTAACAGGATAATGCCTTTGATTTCTTTCGAACCCGGAACGAACTTGTATGGATTGAATGCTTTCAGAACATCGTCAGGCGAACGATGAGCATTCTAAGGGGATGTGTTCTATAAAGGTAATCGTAACCTCAAGCCTCATCAACCCTGAATGGCTAAAACAGGGGAGGTGCAGCAAGGCTAAGTGGGTTATGCCCAAGTAGGATGAGACGAACCCCTGTCTAGAGTCCCTTTTTATTCGGCTGTGTGGGCGGTTGCTAGCTACAACCGCAGGGTTATCTTATTCGGAACTGTTCAGTAAGGAATGGTTCCGGCTTTGTGTTGTAGGGGATTAGGAGTGATCCTCGGTACGGTGATCTAGGCCCCATACTATGACGGGCGGTACCCCAGGAGCCTGCCATTGTATGGAATCCAAAATCCAATAAGTGCCATCAGATTTAATTGTATTACCCACTTTTGTGGCTAGCAGCTGGAATTTAATAAATGTTACAATTTCGGCTATTTCATATTTATTTGAAAACCCTAGACCCTATTATAATATCACTTAATTTCCTATCAAATGTTTTGGTTAGCTAAGGTAAAAACTTACCCATGCTTATGTGTGGGAAGTCTTACGTGATACATTTTCTTTCAAATGGTTTTTAAAGTTAAGCAACTTTAACCCGTTTACTCATACCAGACCCATGTTTGACCCGGAGTTTATTTTCTATTTTCTTAAACTCTTGGGTACTCAAATTTTTACGAGTTGTCAAGGGATTCAGGTTAGGTTTGACGAATTCTGGAGGAGCATTGGAGAAGGAGGCTTCAACGTATAGATATATAGTATTCCGTTGTGTGTTCTTTGAGTCGTTTGTCTGTATTGTTTGTTGAGTTGCATAACTATACAGGTGTTTATAACTGTCTAGTATGTATTGTTTATGCTGTGTAACTCTGATGAATATGATACTATGTACTATATATTATATGATTAATATAATTTGTTCGTTCCGCTGTTTAGATTCTGATGTTGTTCCTTTCTTTCTTCTCTGTCTTTTCTCTTTTCTATCCCTTTCTTTTTTAAAAATGATGCATCTTTCTATGGAGTGAAAGGCGGCGTTTCACTTGGTATCGGAGCATAGGTTGAGCGAATACCTAGGCTCTGTAGTGGTATCTTTCTTGAGAGAGCGTACTTGTAATTTTTATATATAACTATATATATATATATATATATATATATATTTCTACCTATCTGTTGGGTTACCTGTTCAGGTTTTCCAACATGATTTATAAAGGTAGATAGGGTAGTAGTGTGTGGCACGACTACCAATGGTTGGAGTTTGAATGTTTGAGGTTGGAAGTATATTTATCAAGATTGTAGACCTAATACCATCTCGAATAAGCTTTGCAGCATGGTGTAAGGACTTCTCTAATCTCTGAAGGAAACCTGTTAAGGTTCGGAGTCTATTATTGAAGTGTAAGTTTGGTCGCGCTCGTGTGAGCGGATTTTTGAGTATGGATCTGTCGGTTAGGCAGAAGCAAGTGATGTTATCTTGGTAACCCCAGGAAGTAGTAGCTGCGTGATGAGATGCAGTGACTATGGATGTCTCCGAAGATGTTTTCTTTCGGAGAGAATTTAAGGAAGTTTGTCTGCTTCGGTGTTGTGGCTGAGTTCAGCAAGATGTTTGTGTTTGGTTTGAGGCCCAAGTATCTTGAGGAGATGTCTGCACATCTCAAGGTCCTGTGTGGGATTGGTTGATCTGATTTTGAGAATCCAGGAGCTTGGATTAAGAAGTCTTTGGGATCTGTGTTAGCGGTGCAGCTCGGAGTGTTCCGTGTTCCAACAGGAAGATCTTTTTGGGCTTAGCAGTTTCCTAAAGGTGGAATTCAGAAGCAGCAAAGAGGATTCGTTTCTTCGATGGATTAGTTGGTCGAGGATAAACTGTTCTAGTTGGTGAAAAGAGAATAGTATCCTTTGAATTTAGGTTGGGTTGATCGCAAAAGTGGCTTGCGATAGTTGGGTAATTATCTTAGATAATCTTTTGCTTGGGTTTGAGGCATCTCTAAAGGATGTAGGAGTTATGAAGTTGTCGTAGGATTTCTGGATATCTTCAGGGAAGTTAGAGATTTGCCTGCACTAAGGATTGAGTTCTGTATTAACTTGGTTCATGAAGCTACCGGTAATTCAGCTAGGTAGAAGGATAGCTTCTGGAGAAGGTTTTGGGTGAAGGAGCTCTGTATTTCTTGGAACTTCTGTTGAACCTTATTTCTGGGATGTGCTGTGTAGTCTGTGCCTGTGTTCATCAACTGTATTTTTCATCTACTCCAGATCAGAGTTGTGCAGCGGAAGTAAGGTGGTAGATGTTCTAAAGTAGAAGCAAGTGGAAGTTGCAGTGTTTTGGATTTGAGAGTTTCTACTGGAGTTTTTTAGGATCTGAGGCAAGTTGGAGAGTGATCCTGTTCTGTCTTTTTCGGATAGGAGAAGAAGGTTGTAATCTTTTAATGATTCTGAAGTGGAGTTTGTGGTTTTGATTTTGGGTAGATCTTGTGAGGATCTGTTTTTTGAGTTGTTTTGATCCAGTTTGTTTGTAGAAGCATCAGCGAAGGTTGAGCTGATCGGAAAGGATCTGTGAACAACCCAGGACGTAAGTAGAGTTTTGAGGTTAAGAGACGGAGGAATTTGTAATTTGAAGTTGGCGACTTTGTTTCTATTGAGATTTTCTCCCGTGGAAGGGAGCAATAAGATTTGGCAAGACTGGGAAGTTGGTTCCGAGGTATATTGGATTCTTCTGAGTTTTTGTAAGGATCAGTGCTTTGGCCTACAAGGTTGAATTGCAAGTTTGGAAGACTGGAATTCAAGGTATTTCACGTGTCTCTAAGGGAGTATGTGTCTGGTCCATCACTGGTTTTGGAACCACTAACCCTGAAGGATTTGGTTGTTGATCAGTCTTGTCTGTGGTCTGATAGCTTGTGTAGATGGTAGATCTAGATGAGTAGGAGCTCAGTAGCTTAGTAGTATAGCTAGTTTGGATATAGTAGAGCGAGTATCCCTATTTATGTACGTGGGAAACCCGAGATAATTTTGGGAAGCTTATCTGGATATGTGTCCAGATAGCTAGAGTTGTTTGATTGAATTGTTTATTTGGATGAAATTATTTGTTTGGTTATGTATGGCTGATATGTATGTTTGAATTGGTTAAAATAAAACAACAAAACTTTGGATTATCTTTGTTTTAAATTTCGAGGATGAAATTCTTTTAAGGGGGGAGGAATGTAATATCCTGGAATTTCAAGGAATTTAAAAATGTTGATAATCTCTTAATTTAACTTATTTGAAATTGATAAAATGGTTATTTTCAATTATAAATAGCCAAACAATTAAAAATGTGATGCTTTAAATTATGATTATAAATTGGTTTTTAAATAAGAATAACTATTTAAGTTTGTGTTATTATATAAATAAATTCTAAATTGATTTATTGTTTTCAAAATTAATAAGTGTGTTTAGATATATCTATGAGTGTATTTAAAATTGATTTGAAATAGGATAATTATTTACAATTAATAATGTGTTTGTTTAAAATTGATATTATATTTATTTTAATTAATTTTAGATTTGGATTTTTAAATTTGACATTGAATTCGAATATAAAATTGAATTTAAGGGAATATACATACATCTTAAAATAAAAATAAAAATATGGTTTGGATTTAAATTATATGGATAAAGTTTTTATGTAAAAATAAGATTGTTTTATATTATTCTCTTTAAAGAAATTTATTTATAGAAATTGGAAAAGAATTTATTTAATAGGAATAAATATAAAAGGTTTTTGAAATAACATTTAAAAATGAGTTAAAAATATTATATATGATTTTTATTTAAATTACAATTGGTTTTTATTTTATTTTCTTTTAAAGATTGTATTTATATAAAATTTAGAAAAGTGTTTATGGATTTATAAATGTATTTATTAATTTAATAAGAAAGCATTTATAATTAATATATTTATTAATTAATTAGAAAAAATTTAATTTAAAAGCCTTTAAAATCATTTATAAATAATAAAAAATAAATTAGGACAAGTTTAAAACTTTAAATCTCTTAAGTACATGTGTTAGCATATTAATATAAGTTAAAGACAAGTGTCACACATTTTATTTTCATTTTTCTTTGATTTTAAATAACCATAAACTAGTTTATATAAACATACTTCTTCACTTCCTATTTTTTTCCATCTTCTTTTCAAAAGCTTGAAACCACTTTTTTTCAAAACCAAAAAGTCCTCAAACCAAAATCCTGTAAAAACTTTCTCAAACAATCTCAGTTCAAAATCAGAGAAATCAAAATACTCAAACCTGTCATCTATTTCTCAAAAACAAGCTTGCAATCTAATTACCATGAAAACATTTTTAAGTCTGCAACCATCTCTAACCAAAAGCCCTATAACTCATTTCCAAACCAAAATACAAAAGCCTGTAAACATTCTTTCCAGATCAATGCTCAAACTTGTAAATCATTTTCTCAAACCCTGTAACACCTTCAAAACTGCAAGCCTGCAACAATGTTTATTTCTAGTGCAATCTGAAGCAAAAAGTTAAAGCCTACAAGTTTTTCAAAATGCAAGCTGAAGCATTTCAGTTTTAATGCAAGCACTCCAGTGTTTTAAAGAATGAAAGCAAATTCAGTTTAAAGCTTCCAGTTTTTTTTTCCAAAGCTCTGCACTTCATTAAAAAAAGTGAGTAAACACCAACTTGAAATCCTAAGTTATATCTGATCTGTTGCTTGTTTAATTTCTATAATACTTAATGCTTGTATGTTTATATATAGATGTATTATCTGTGAACATGAATGCATTCATTGTGTACATGTCAGGTTAAATTCATGCCTTCTCTGTTTCCATATTACAGAGTTTTAAATTAGTTCAAATTCCCATTGTCTCATCTTTTGATAACTGTAGTGACTTAGTTGCAAACAACAAATGTCTGCTTAGTCATAATTTAAAACTTAAAAATGAATTTGAGCTAAACAATTGAAATTTATCTGGAAAAAAATGGAAATACAGCTGAAGTCTTTAAATCTTGAAAAATTAAACTTTGAAAAATTATTGTTCCAGGACTATAATTCGAATTCATTTAGAAAGATAGGATTTTAAAGACACAAATCAAATTTGTTAATGAAGTGTTGATGGTGAATTTTGGGTATTTCTGGAGAAGGTTTTTTTTGGTGATATCTGATGATCACAAGGTCTGGGTTGTTCGAGATCATCATTGGAGATGGAGTGAGGTATGATGGTCCAGGCAAAAATATTTGGAAGGTAGGTAAGTTGCAGAGGCATCGGCGGTGGTCGAGGCAAATTTTTAACCCTAGTTTGGGTCCAGTTTGGATTTGGGGTCTCTGCATTGCCTAGAAGTGATCGAGTGACTCATGATTTTGGGAAATAGCAGCGTGGGTTATTGGCATGGTGCGGCCGGAGTTGAAGCAACTTCGATGGTCGGAAACGTGGTTGTGAGATGGATTTTTTGGTAGGAACGAGTTCCAGTTCGAGTTGGATACTCGTTTTCAATCTGGAGTTAATGGTGTCAATTCGATAGCTTGAATCATCTGCTGAGGAGATTTGTGACTTGCCTGAATATGTGAAGTTCACCGAAGCGTTGGTGAATGGCCGTGCATGTGCACGACGACGCTTTCTCATGTCTGGAAGATAGTTCGTGGGTGACTTGAAGGGATGTATGTGTATTTGAGGGCGTGACTCGAGTGGGAACTCGAAGTAGCTAGTAAGGATGTAACCTGTTAACTGTTGTAGTGGTTACAGGTTTAAAATTTAAACTTAAATTGAAAAACTAAACAAAAGTTTGAAACATGAAGTAGACTCGGTTATGTCTCGAGTGGTTTTCGAGTTTGACCCAAAGCAAAAGATTTAGTAGTTTAAAAATATATTTAAACAAAGGTTTTTAAAATTTAAAATAAAATTGGTTTAAAAACTTTCTTATATAAATTACTTTATATATATTAAATGTTTCCATTAACATTTTATCAAGAAGTTTTGAAATTTGGTAAATGTAAATTTTGTTTAGTAAAGGTCAAAGTTATATTTAAACTTAAGCTTGAATTGAGATTTTAAAAGTTTTTTATAAAGACAAGTTTTTTTGAATTTTAAATTGAAATAATTTTAAAACTATTACTTATTAATGATTAAAACATTTAAAAGATGTTATGTTTGTTAACCTTAATTTACAAGGTTAAATGAGTATTTTAAAAACTTAATTAAAGATTTAATTAAGAAAGGTTAATTATTAAGACAAATGTTTTAATTAAGTTAATAGTAAGATATTGTTTTATCTTAAAGATAATTAAAGCTTTAATATCTTAATAGTAATTAAATTAATTAGGGAGATTAGATATGAGTAATTAATTTAATTAAAAATGATTAAGAATTAATTAAGGAATTAATTAAGAGTAATTAATTTAAAATTTATAATTAAGTGTTATAAGTTAATTAATTAGAGGTTAATTAATTTATAATTAAGTGTAATTGATTAGTAACTAAAGATTATTAATTAATAATTAAAGATAAATTTATCAAGTAATTAAGGTTGATTAATTAGTAATTAAAGATTGATTTAATTTGTATTTAAAAAGGAATTTAATTTGTAATTAGGTTTTATTAACTAATAATTAGGTTTTATTAATTAAGAAATTATTAATCTATAATAAAAGTTAATTAAGAATTAATTAACTATTATTAAAGGTTAATTAATTATAATTAAGGATTGGTTAATTATAATTATGGATTAATTAATTTGTAATTAAGGTTATTAATTAATAATTAAGTTTTATTAATGAATGATTAAGAGATAATTAATTAGTTAATTAAGGTTAATTAATTAATTATAAAAGTAATTAGGGATTGATTACCTTGTATTAAAGGATTGATTAATAATTAAGGTATATTAATTAATAGTTGATGAATAATTAATCTGTAATTAAGGATTAATTTGGTTAAAGAGTAATTAATGGATGAATTACTCGGTTATGATTTATGAGGTGAATGTGATTAAATTAAGTTAATTAATTTGTTAATTAAAGGAAGATAGTCACATGGTAATTGATTAAGTCTGCTTACTTAATGAGATTTGATAGGAGTAATTACTTAAGGTAAGTAATTGATGAATAAACTACTGGTGGTAATTGAGATAAAGGAAATTACTTAATGGGAAGTAATTTTAAATGAATAATTACTTGGTAAAGTAATTAAGGATTTATTACTTGGTGTAATAAATCAAAGGATTTCTAAATGTAATTAAAAGTAATTAAGAGTAATTTATTATTGTTTATAATTATCAAAGTTGATTTAATTAATTTAAGCATGATTAGTTAATGTAATTAATTAAGGATAATGTAATTAATTATAGTTAATTAATTAATGGAAGTAATTAATTAAGGTTCATTAATTAATGTGATTAATAAGAATAATTAAGGATTGATTAATTAGGATTAATTAATCCATAATAAGTTATTATAAGGTAATTAATTGTAATTAATTGTAATTAATTAAGGAATAATGTCATTAATTATAACTAGTAGAGTAATTAAGGTTAGTTACTTAATGGTTTGAAGATAATTAATTTGTGTAATTAATTAAGAGTAAATTACTTAATGCAATTAAAGATAATTAATCAAGGGTGATTAGTTAAGATGATGATTAATTAATTGGTTTAATTAATGGATAAGTAAGCAAGATTTATTGTGTTGAAGGTAATTAATTTAATTTATTTTAAATTAATTAAAGATGAAGTAATTAATTTAATTTATTTTAAATTAATTATAAATGGTGTGATTTATAGATCATTGCTTATGGATGGCTGATTTATATTGAATGGCTTGTTGTTTGATATCTCTGATGAGATATGTGTGATATATGATTTGGATGCTTTGGTTGCATTGAGATGATAGTATGAGTTATCTATTTGTGTTGATAATATGAATTATCTATTGTGATGATAATGTAGATTATCTATTATGATATTGTGAATTATCTATCTGTGTGTATATAGATAGTAGAATTGAATGGTTTAACCTTAAACAACTTGGACCTAAAAGATACGTTTTGGATTTCGATGAGACCGAGATCGGGTTTCCATATTTGGATATCCGAAAACCACATCGATCCAAATTAACGATCGGTCGTGAATCTCAAGTGAAGATGAAGATTCAGAGTGCAAGGGTTATTGTCGTTAACTCTGAGGGTGATTCCAAAATGAGTGTAACAAGATAATGCCTTCGGTTTCGTTCGAACCCGGAACGAACTTGTATGCATTGAATGCTTTCAGAACATCGTCAGGCGGAGATGAGCAATCTAAGGGGATGTGTTCTATAAAGGTAAGCGTAACCTCAAGCCTCATCAACCCGAAACGTCTAAAATAGGGGAGGTGCAGCAAGGCTAAGTGGTTCATTCCCAAGTATGATGAGATGAACCCCTGTCTAGCGTCCCTTTTTATTCGGCTGTGTGGGCGGTTGCTAGCTAAAACCGCGGGGTTATCTTATTCGAAACTGTTCAGTAAGGAATGGTTCCGACTTTGTGTTGTAGGGGATTGGGAGTGATCCTCGGTACGGTGACCTAGGCTCCGTGCTGTGACGGGCGGTACCCAGTAGCCCTGCCATTTTATGGAATCCAAAATCTAATAAGTGCCATCGGATTTGATTGCATTACCCACTTTTGTGGCCAGTAGCTGGAATTTAATAAATGTAACAATTTCGGCTATTTCATATTTATTTGAAAACCCTAGACCCTATTATAATATCACTGAATTTCCTATCAAATGTTTTGGTTAGCTAAGGTAAAAACTTACCCATGCTTATGTGTGGGAAGTCTTACGTGATACCTTTTCTTTCAAATGGTTTTTAAAGTTAAGCAACTTTAACCCATTTACTCATACCAGACCCATGTCTGACCCGGAGTTTATTTTCTATTTTCTCAAACTCTTGGGTACTCAAATTTTTACGAGTTGTCAAGGGATTCAGGTTAGGTTTGACGAATTCTGGAGGAGCATTGGAGAAGGAGGCTTCAGCGTATAGATATATAGTATTCCGCTGTGTGTTCTTTGAGTCATTTGTCTGTATTGTATATTGAGTTGTATAACTAGACAAGTGTTTATAACTGTCTAGTATGTGTTGTTTATGCTGTGTAACTCTGATGAATATGATACTATGTAATATATATTATGTGATTAATATAATTTATTCGTTCCGCTGTTTAGATTCTGATGTTGTTCCTTTCTTTCTTCTCTGTCTTTTCTCTTTTCCATCCCTTTCTTTCTTAAAAATGATGCGTCTTTCTATGGAGTGAAAGGCGGGTCGTTTCAGCCAAACCTAATGCCAGGAGATACCAAGGTCAGGCATAGGAAGAGACTGTAGGTGTTAGGGTCCCGCAGGTCGAAATGGAAGTTGTGTATCAGTTTTTCATGAATATGATGCAGGCAGGAGTTGTAGCTGGAGTGTTAGGAGGAAATGCTGTAGGTGCAAGATTCTCGGAAGTTCCAGTTGTCCAGGATTATGCTAAGCTGAATGGAGATTATGTTAAGCTTGGAGGGAAGCCTTTTATTGGATCCGAGGATGCTATCGAGATGGAAGCTGGTTATTGCACTGTGAAAGGATTTTTGTAGACTTGAGGCTCAATGATGAGAAAAAAGGAGGTTGGCATCTAGATAGCTTTAGAGAGTTGCATTATTTTAGTGGAATAGTGTAACAGTGGCAGTAGATGAGGAAGAGATGACATGGGCAGAGTTCAAGAGGATGTTCAAAGAGAAGTCCATGTCAGCTATAACATAGTCAGCTCTGAACATGAAGTTTGCTGAGCTAGAGCAGAGGGAGATGTCCGATTTGGAATATGCCAGAAGGTTAGAGGAGTTGGCTCGGTATGGTTATACTGCTGTTGATACCGTGATGAAGTGGAACGAGAAGTTCATCAAGTGGTCGAAGTCTGAGTTGGCTAGGGCTACTTTACTGCATATTAGAGATCCTTGTGATGTAGATGTAGAGAAGGCCATGAGGTAGGATTAGGTTCTTGATTCTATAGAGAAGAATAAGGCTAAGGAGATCCAAGTTGGGCGAGGCCAAAGGATGAAGTTTTCCATAAGAAGGGTGCTCAGAAGAATGGAGCAGCCAAAAGGGGGAAATTTGAAATTGTCTGCTTCAAGTGCAACAAGAAGAGGCACTTTGCCAATGAGTGTCGTTCTGGGAAGGCCAAGGAAGTGGTCGGGAAAAAGGAATGTCAAGTGCTTCAACTGTGATCAAATAGGCCACTATAAGAACTAGTGCAAGGAGTTCGCTAAGAATGGAAAGGGCAAGGTGTATGCATTGGAGCCTGCTACTTCAAAGCGAATGGCTCAAGGGAAGGGAAAAGTGGTTTTGGGAGGAACGCTTCAAATTCATGGTATGTCTGTTAGCGTTCTTTTATATCTAGATGTTTGTTTGACAAGCTTAACCTTGAACCCACTTATTTAGTTACTTCCTTACCGGTTACAAACCTTATATGAGGGTATGCAACTCTAGAGTTGAGATGTGACCAGTTAGAGTTTGACCTGTTAGGTCACCTTTTTGCTTGCAGTTTGCATGTGTTTGATTTTATGGGGTTCGGGATTATCCTTGGTATGGATTAGTTAAGTGAATACGATGTTGGGATATTTTGCCAGGATAGGAAGATATCTCTTAGACACCCTGATTGTAGTGACAAGATTGTTTATACCATAGAAGGTTCTAGCAGTGAGGTGTTTGCTTTGTTAGGTGCTATTGAATCAGATGATGAGTTGAGTTTTTGTGGTTAGAGAATTCGTAGATGTTTTTGAGCCTATAGTTGGATTGCTACCGAGCGAGCCATTAAGTTTCGGATAGATTTGGTTTCGGGAGTAGAACCAGTGAGTAGGTCGCCGAGCAGGATGATCCCTTCAAAAATGGGGGAGTGGAAAGTACAGTTGGTGGATTTGGAAGGCAAGAGTTTTATTAGGCCAAGTAGGTCACCTTGGGATGCAGCAGTAGTGTTTGCTAAGAAGCCGTACGGATCGTTGAGGCTATGTAGCGATTATCGTAAGTTGAATGAGAGGGCGATAAACAATCGATATCCATTTCCCAGGATTGACGATTTTTTCGAGTAGTTGAGTGGAGCAAAGGTATTTTCCTAGTTGGATTTGCCAACAGGTTTTCATCAGCTCAGTGTAGCAGAGGATAATATACCTTTGACGGCGTTCAGGACCAAATATGGGTCATATTAATGGTTAGTTATGCTGTTCGGACTGACAAATGCGCCATCTTTCATTGTAGAGTTGATGAACCGATTTTTCTAAGAGCACTTGGATAGGTTCGTATTAGTTTTTATTGATGATATCTTGAGTTACTCTAAGGATGAGAAAGATCTTGAAGTTCATCTTAGAGTGGTGCTTGAGATGCTGGGGCAGCATCAACTGAAAGCGAAGTTTCCGAAGTGTCACTTCTAGAAGAAAGAGGTGAAGATTCTTGTTCATGCAGTCTCAGAGGAATGTTTTTACAGTGGATCCGACTAAGATCGAGGCAGTGAACAATTGGAAAAGACCCGAAACAATAACCGAGATAAAGATTTTCCTTGGGTTGGCTGGTTATTATCCGAGATTCAATAAGGATTTTTCATGGATAGCTGCACCGATGACCAAGATAATGAGGAAAGATGTGAAGTTTGCTTGGACCAATAAGTGTGAAGAAACATTCCAGAGTTCAAAACACTTATTGACCCATGCACCTGTGTTGGTGTTCTAGAGGGAATTAGAATTTGGTGGTTTATACCGATGCGTGTGGAACTGGGTTAGGAGCAGTATTGATGCAAAGAGGTAAATTGTTTGCTTGTGCTTCTAGATAGCTTAGACTACATGAGGTCAGAAGTCCGACGCATGATTTGGAATTAGCTACAATGATTTTTATTTGAAGGTATGGGAGCTATATACAGATCATAAGCCACTAAAGTATTTGTTCTCTCAGAAAGAGATGAACTTGAGACAGTAGAGATAGTTAGAGTTTATAGCCTCTTATGATTTTGGGATTGAGTACACACCAAGTAAAGGAAACAAGGTTGCAGATGCGCTTAGCAGGAAGCATCAAAATGAAGTGTTAGCGATGATTGCTGCGTGGAAAGATTTTGAAGCATTAGTAGATTGTAGAGTGCGGTAGAGATCCAAGGCTGGGTCTAGTTGGGATACAGTTGTATTATCTTGTTTGAAATTTCGATAAGTGTTGATCGAATGGATTGCTTCTAAGCAGATGGAGGATCCAGTGTTAGCTGAACGGATTAGGAAGCTAATGGAAGGAACCAAAAACGATGACTTGAAAGATTTCATTCTTAACCATAATGGGTGGTAGAGAAAGAAAGAAAGACTAGGTGTTCCGAGTGTAGGAAACATAAGGAAGGAAGTCTTGGAAGAATGCCACCGTTCGAAGTTCCTCATTCATCTAAGAGGTACTAGGATGTATTAGAATATGAATTTTCTTCTAGGAAGGTATAAAGTGGGATATTGGCTTGTCTGTAAAGCATTGCTTGAATTGCCAATAGGCAAAGGCGGAACGCCAGTAGCTAAATGTTTTCTTCAGCCTTTAGATATTCCAGTATGGAAGTACGAGTCAATCTCTATGGACTTTAGTGATGGGTTTTCAAGGTTGAACAGTGGTAATGAAAGTATATGGGCCATAGTGGACAGATTGACCAAGAGCGCCCATTTCATTCCACTTAGGTCAACCAAGACGACACCTGTTTTAGCGAGATTGTTTTCAAAAAATGTGGTTAGACCACATGGAGTTCCTAGTAGTATAGTTAGTGATAGAGATTCCTTGTTCACTAAAGAGTTTTAGAAGAGTATCCAGGATGTTTTTGGAGCCAAGCTTAAGTTGAGTACCACTTACCATCCGCAGATAGATGGGCAAATTGAAAGCGTTAACAAGATCTTAGAAGATTTGTTAAAAGCTTTTGTTCTAGAATTCAGGGGATCATGGGAAGACCATCTGCATCTAATCGAGTTTTCGGATAACAATAGTTATCAGACTAGTATTGGGATGGCACCTTTTGAAGCTTTCGATGGAAGGCCATGCAAATCTCCCGTATGTTGGTTGCAGACCGAGGATAGGTTGATTTTTGGTCCAGATATGGTTAGAGAAGCTACAAAAATGATTGAGGCTCGGTCCAAGCATAAAAGTTATGCAAATAGGATAAAGAAAGATTTAGCATTTTCGGTTGGAGACTAGGTTTTCGTCAAAGTGTCACCGACGAAGGGTGTGATTTGATTTGGGAAATCAGGAAAATTATCACCGAGATTCGTTGGACCATTTCCTACTCTTGAGAGGATCAGCAAACTCACATATAGAGTTGAGTGCCAAGCAGTTTGGCTGGTGACCATGATGTTTTTCATTTTTTTCATCTCAGAAAGTGTGTCAAAGACTCGAAGGTTTCTACTGCACCAACTATGCTAGATGATTTAGTGGTAGAACCAAACTTAACCATAGTTAGAAAACCAGTTGGTATAGTTTTCAAAGATGAGAGGAGGCTTAGAACCAAGATGTTCGGATTAGTCAAAGTCCAGTGGAGTAACGATGACAGTGAATGTACTTGGGAGGTTGAGAGCATGATTAGAGAAGCTTATCTTAATTTGTTTGATGGTATGTTTTAACTTTTTGTTTGATTTGTTACGTGCCTTATCGTAATTTCGACGATGAAATTCTTTTAGGAGAGGAGTCTATAACACCCCAAAATTTTGATAACATTATTTAGATTAGATAAATTAAATAAAATAATGTATTGATTTGGGGATTAAAACTTGATTTTATTTAATGGATAGCCATGCCACTAACCAAAGAATTAAAAAGGGGTTTAAAATGAATTAGAGGGGTGGTAAAATGGGAATATATCTATTACCCATAGCCATGTATTGTAACACATTTTCATTTCATTTCAAAAAATTTATAAAGCAAGGCTGGCCACCATTAATAAGAAAGGGGAAAAAATAGAAGATAAGTTAGGAAGAAACTTAAGAAAATCAAATCTATTCATATCTCGATCTCTTTAATCACAAAGGCTAAGGCGAATAATGTTTACATCTTTATCTTGTTTTTTTGGTTTTATGATGATTCCAAATTGTTTTGCAATATATTGCCATGTTTTTGAATGATGAAATGTATATATATATATACTTGTTGATGAATTATACATGTGCATATTGAATTTTATGATACGTTTTAAGGTAAAACCCAAGTAAATGGCATCTTTATGCCTTGTGAATTTTTATGTAAATCAGAAAATATATTTTAGAGATGGGTTTCAATTTTTAGAATTTCGAAATTAATGTGGATTTTGTATGAATTTTCTAGTAAAGAAAATTATATTTTGGGTTAAAAATTATTTACGGGTGAATAACTAATTATTTGGGTCTGAAATTTTTATATGTTGTAAAGCATATATAATTTGATTTTCAGGAAGTTTTCCAAATTTTTCCTAGTAGTTTTGACAAGTATATAAAATTATTCAAGGTATGAGACTCAAACGTTTTATATACTTTAAAATGGAGAATGGGCTTTTGTAAATAAACTGAAATTGTTATTTCTAAAAAAATGGAAGCACTTTTAAAGAATTACTAAAGCAACCAATCAGATTTAGACAAAAATGGTAGCTTAAGTATGAAAGCGATAGTTAAAAAGTACAAAGAAATGGGTTTTACACTGTTTAGTCTCCTTTGGTACGAGGTTTTGCCTCTATCCCTCATCTTCTGGCACAGTCGAAACCAATGCATATGGTATCAGGCAACTGGTATGCAGTGAATTGGGAGAGGGCGAAAGGTATAGGGCGAAACCGTGGGGTTCCAAAAGAGGCGAGTGTTGCTTTGGTTTTAAGGAAAAATACTCCTGCTTGCTTTCGACCAAGATACTTTCCATTTGGTTGGGCTTCGACCAAGTCAAATGGTTTAAAAGGGAATGGTTTTGATTGGGTTATTTCTTTGTTTTTATGTGAATGCTTTCAACTAAGCAGAAACACCTAGCTGAATGCCCATCTTTCCAATGCTTTCGAAAGTATGGTTTCGACACCAACATTTTATGACTTGGGAAATGGTTTCAAATACAGTTGCTTTCGACTTAAATGATTTTAAAGACCCTTTATCTTTTAAATGAAGTATATCCTAAATTTGGCTTTGAAAATGATTTGAATGGTTTCAAAAGGTAGTGCTTTCGACTTTGATGGGTTTATGTCCTTTTCTCTACTTGAAGGCATAGTCCAATGGTTTTGATCGAAATATTTTTAAGGGTTATAAAGTAGTCGACTTCCAACGGTATCGAAAGGTTTCTACATATTTTAAATTGAACCCAAGTGCTTTCGAAAGGTTTAGAGTTAAAGCTTTCGAAAGTTTATAAAGAGGTTTCGAACGGGTGGTTCCCCAAAGGTTTCACGAGAATCAAAATGTTTTGTTTTCTGATGGTTTCGAAAGGAAAGGTTTTCTAGTAGTTTTGAAAGGCAATGTTTAAAGGTTTATAAAAGAAATATGTCTAAGGTTTTTGAAGCTTTCGAAAGGAAGATTTCAAATGGTTTCGAAAGGGTTTTGAGTGTATTTTCGAAAAGAAGGTTTTGGCCTTTTGGCCAAGATAAAAGAAAGGGTTTTACTTGGTTCTAAAAGAGATACTTTTAATGGTTTCAAAAGGGGTACTTCCAAAAGTTAAATGTTTTCATCAACTCTAATTTGAATAAAGTATATATATATATATATATATATATATATATATATATATAACATGGCAAGGTAATTTTGAGTAAAGCATAAGTGATTATATCTTTTTCTTGTTTAGGTTTGATTTAGAGATCTTAAATCATTAGGAAAATGTTTTCAAGGAAAATTTTGGGAAGATTTCCTCAGTAAATTGACTCAGATATTAGATATTAGATGGGACAGATACAAGGTCGCACCTTGTACATTAGCTAATAGCTCCAGCTATTTTAGTCCAAAATTCCAATGTGTAGGCTTTGTCACGTATAAGACTAAAATTAGGGATATACATAGAAATATATTTTCGCATATAGATAGGCTATTAGTGAGCCCACAAAACTTAGGATCAGGTGACCCTAGAAGATGATAAGGACAGACTGTCTAGAGGAGAAGTATTTAACAAATAGTTAAGGACATGTGGTCCAAAAGAAGAGAGATGTCTAACAGATGTTAGATAAATTTTAATGTTTTCTGGTAGGCCCGAGTCAGCTAAAGGTTAAAAGTTAGCTAAACAAAACATTTGTGCATGAACATATAGTTTACGTTGTTATCTGACATAACATTATGTATGTTTACATAATGATGCTTTATAGATATTTTGAACAGTTTTGGTTATAGGAAAAGAATTGCAAAAAGATATGTTTAAAAGGATGTTAGTGAGGGGAAACCCATTCCGCTAAGTGGCGTGGTCTCAGTTAATATAAATTAACGGAGATGAACAGTATTTTTCACACAAGGCTTTAAGACTGACTCAAAGTTTTTGTTTCCCCTTAAACTCTTGGGTTCTCAAAATTGATTTGAGTAGACCGAGGGTTGAGGTTTTCAGGTTTTAGAGATTTTGGTGAATAAGCTTTCAGAGACAATCAGGTGGCTGAAAGATAACTATTTTAGAAATTCAGATTATTCTGTTTATTGTTTTCCACAGTGTATATTAAGACAGTTATGTCTATATTGCTTTGATCATCCAAGCGGGTATCGTTATATGTCGCTCTTGGCGTGTTGTTGTAAATTATATTTGATCATTGCCTTGGATATGTCTTGGGTATTTTGGAACTTGGATATGATTCTGCTTGAAATGTAATCACTATATTTATTGTTATATGGAAATCTGCGATTTTGTTCAAGTGCTTTAAATGTTATGGACACCATTAGCATTGCCATATTCTGTCACCAGAAGTTAATACTATGGATGACTGCAGCATCTATAGCGCTTAGCTTTTGGCCTCCAAAATGGGATGTTACACTTTCCCACTATGATAAATCAGGTTTAGGATTCTCCTCATGTTTGATACTTCAACACAAGGGCTTTTCCTTTATTTTTTCATTGCTCTTGCTCCAATCTCTGCTGATGCGATTCACTAATTTGATTGCTTACGAGATCTGTCATAGATCTTAGACTACATATTGATTAGTAAGATCTAAGATTTCCATTAGCATGTGGGGCTCTACTATCGATAAAGCAACATCTGATAGAATTATGGGTATGTCTTAGGGGTAATACTATAATTTATTGTAAATTATTAGCTCTACAATCAATTCTTGCTCGTAATAAAAGGTGTTTTCTTCCTGTTATATACTTGTGATTATATGTTATAAATAATTAAATGTAACGACCCGTAATTTAGTGACTTTTTAATTTCAATATTTAATATATTTTTAAATAATCAATTAATAAATCTTATATTATAAATAAAACTTGTTTAAATAATAATTAGAGATACGAAAATGATTTTCAAATTTTGTTCATGAAAATAATTAGTCCAAAGGAAAATAGTAAATATGACCTAATATCATTTCCCGAATTTCTATGTTTTCGGTGTCTAAGAATTATTGGAAATATTTTGTGCATTATAGTTTAAATGTACACATATTTACAAATAATAATCATGGATAAGGTAAATAATATGATGAGGATATATTTAGTAAAGTAAACATAAGGCGACGTGACATCTTTTCAAAATAATATAAATAAAAATAAAGTAAGAATTATATGTCACATTATATGGCATCATGGTATAAGGGAATGTTCGGTTTTGTGGACAATATGGGGGCTTTCATGGGTGGCGTGTGCTATAAGGCATTGAGGAGGGTAGTGACGACGTGCACAAAAAGTAATGGAGGGCATGTAAGGAAGTTCTATTTAATTATTCCACTTTTTATGAAAACAATTCTCTCATTTTATCATTTCATTTTATTACTTTTTGAAAATTTCATCTCATTCTTTAAGATTTTGAAAAACTTATTGATTGCTTCGTAGTTTTTGTATTCAAAAATCCATTTCTTTTCACTTCTTTCTTAAGCAAAAATACTAAAGCTTGTTTCTTTCTCCTCTACACATCCTTATTAACCAAAATAAGACCCATACTCCCTCAAACCCACCATGGTCGGCCCTTATAGCCTATGGCCGAACTCATCTAGCCTATCTAGGCTCTAAAATACAAACTTCAAAGAAGAAAAATAAAGACCGAGTGTTTAAGGCGCACCAGTAGATTGACTAGGTTTAGTTGCAATTTAGTGAGCTCACCTTTATAACTAAAATTTTGAACTTCTTATGGTGATGGAAATAAATATTGTTTTCTTATGTTGACATGTGTTAAAAGTGTTAGATTTGTTGGCTTGGTGACTACATTAAAAAGTTGACATCTTGGTGTAGTAAAGTAACTTGAAACATAGTCAGTAAGGTTTAAGTAAATAATATTCGGATGCTCTATACATGTTGTTTAGTGTTATTTTCCTTTGTATGTGCGCTCACAATTATGATATGTGATGTTTGATTGAATAAGTGACACATAGAAGTGTTAATGAAAGTGTCCGTATAGCGACTATCGATATATTGGCAATTTAAAAAATGTTGTCCGCTTTGAAATATTTTGATTAAATCTTTTGCATAGGTTTTGTAACACCCATATCTTGGTAATATTATTTAGGATATTTAATTAGTTAAATAAAATAAAATAATGTAAGATGATTAATGGATTGAGATTTATGATTAATAGGAGTAGCTGTGCCATGTTAATGAGTAATTCAAAATGAGATAAATGAAATAAAATAGATAAAGGTTTAGCAAATAAGCAGGGCAGAATAAGAACAAGGAAAATCCTTACACCCTAAACCCTAAACCCCTTAGCCATGTATTGTCTCATTCATTCTTATTTGCAAAACTAAAATTTAGAGGTCGTCCATCATTTTAGAGAACAAGAGGAAGAAAAAGCGAAGGAAGAAGATTAATCAAATCAAAAGCTATTCAAATCTCAAATCCTTAATCTCAAGCTAAGGTGAATAATTACTACATCTCCTTTCGTTATGTTTTTTGGTTTTATGAATGAATTTGAAGTGTTTTGCATGATAATGCCATGTTTTGGAATGATTAAAGTTTATATATGCTTGTTGATGAAATATGATTGTTCATATAAATTTTATAATATATTCTTATGTAAAATCCCTAGTAAATGATATCCAAACGCCTTGCGATTTTAGATTTAAATCAGAAATGAAATTATAGAGATGGGTTTCAATTTTCATAATTTTTTGAAATACTGTGGATTTTATATAAATTTTCTAGTGTAGAACATGATATTTTGGGTTTTAAATTATTTACGGCTAAATAATTAATTATTTGGGTCTGAAATTTATATGTATTAAAAACTTACTAAAAGTGATTTTTCTAGAATTTCTGTAGAATTCCTAAGAATTTTAATGAATATATAAAATTATTTAAAGTATGGGACTTAAATGTTTTATATATTTATAAAAGGAGATGAGGTATTTTCCAAAATAAAATTTGTTGTTTATTTCTGAAATATTAGCAGCATTTTTGAAAAATAAATTTAGCGATCAGTGAAAATTTGGCAAACATAATAGGTTAGTTGAAAAGTATTTCTCTTTTAAGTTAAAAACAAAGTTTACATGATTTGAGTAGGATGAGGGTTGAAGTTTTCAGGTTTTTGGTAGGATGACAAATAAAGCTACCGAAGATGAGCAGGAGGCTGATAGATGGCTATTTAGAAGTTGTAGTTCTATTTTTTGTTTTTAATTCCGCTGTGTGTATTAAGTCAGTTATGACTATATATTACTCTGGTCATCCAAGGGGCATCATCATAGTCGCTGTTGGCGTATTTTTTAATAATTATGTTCGGTCACTGCTTAGTAAACGTTTTGGGATTGAGTAGTTTGAATATGGCAATGTGTTTTGAAATGTAATGGAAAATGTTGTTTTGAAATTTATGATTTGTTTCGTATTCAAGTGCTTCTGATATTATGCATACCATTAACATAGCTATATTTAATCACCAGAAATTAACACTATAGATGATTGCAACATCTATAGCGCTTAGCTTTGGGCCTCTGGATAAGGATGTTACAACTTGGTATCAGAGCATATGTTTATGAAATACTTTAACTCAAAATGATTTTCGAAAACTTAATCTTAAGGAATCGGAGTTAAGATCGGGGTATGCGATAATGCTATAGTAACATACTTATATTTTCTATACTTAAGTATATGCTATATTTCTATTCTCGTATCTCTCTTAGGCTATTCTTCTGTATCTCATGAGGCTTGAATACAGATATAGATGCAAGAAGAGGCAGAGTTAACCTAAGAGGGGACAGGACCACCACAAATGGAAATGGCTGACCTAATATAAGGAGGACCCAAGGTCAGGCTCAAGCTTAAGATGTTGGTGCTTGAGTCCTACAAGTGGATATGAGATATATGTATCTGTTTTTCATATACATGATGCAATCCAGAATTACTGCTGGAGTTTGTTGGAGGAAATGCTAGAGGAGGAGTTCAGGAAGCTTTGATGGTCAACCACTATGTAAAATTGAGCCGAGATTATGCTAAGCTTGGAGGGAAGCCGTTTATTGGAACTAAAGATGCCATAGAAGTAAAAAACTGGTTGTTGCACTATGAAAGGATTTTTGCTGAATTGAGGCTCAATCATAAGCAGCAGAGGAGGCTTGCTTCGAGGCAGCTTCGAGGAGCCTCATTATTTTGATGGAATAATGCGACGACTAGTATGGATGAAGAGACAGTGGCATAGGCAGAGTTTAAGAGAAGGTTTCAGGAGAGGTTCATGTCGATGATGGCATAGTCTTCTTTAATCCGGAAGTTTGCTGAGCTAGAGCAAGAAGAAATGTCTGTTTTAGAGTATGCTAGTTTGTTTGAAGAGTTGGCTAGAATGGCTATGCCACTATTGATATAGTGACGAAAAGGAATGAGAAGTTTATCAGGGGTTAAAGCCTAAGTTGGCGAGGGCTACCTTACCGCATATTAGAGACCCTTGTGGTGTGTTTGTGGAGATGGCTTTGAGACATGAAGAAATGCTTGCTTTTTTGGAGAAGAAGAACAAGAAAGAGATCTAGGTTGGGCAAGTTGAGAAGAGGAAGTTCTTCCACGAGAAGGGTGCTCGGTAAGGTGGAGCAGTGGAGAAAGGAAAGTATGAGGTGGTATGTTTTATGTGCCAAAAGAAGAGGCATTTTGCTAACGAATGTTGTTAACGCTAAAATTGAACGCTAACACCCCGGTGTAAGTAGAGAAAAAGTGAAAGCACCACCCGTCAATACGGGAATTAGAAACAAGCAGGAATTACAGAAAAAACAGTAAAGGGACAACAGTTTTATAGTGGTTCGGCTTCAAGTTAAGCCTACGTCCACTTTAATCTTCTTTATTGCTGAATCGATTACAACTTTACAACAATCTTCGATTACAACACTACTAAGACAAATAGCTAGAACTTCGATGTAGAAGAACTCTTTGAATCCATGTCGAATGTGTTAGATTTATTCTTGAAGTTCATTGAAGTGTCTTTCGTGTTTGAAGTGTCGGGTGAGTCGAGAAATCAGCAGAGTATCGGCGTTCCAGAAATGAGCCCGAAAAGGTCCCCTCTTTAGTGGTGTAGGCATGGTATTTATAGGAAATTTCTGGACAAGGCATAGGTCGTGAACGACCTAGGGTAAGTCGTAAGTCGTGAACGACCTAGGGGGTTTGGTTAGTTGGGCTATAGGTCGTGGGTGACCTAGGGGTTAGGTTGTAAGTCGTGAGCGACCTAAGGAACCTAGGTTACGGCTTAACAGGCTTGGACTTGGTTACTTGAACAAGTTGGTAGGTCGTGGCGACCTAGGGAGAAGTGGCATAGGAAGTTGGCTCGGTGGACTTAGGTCGTGAGCGACCTAGTGAAGAGGTAGTATGCACGCGACCTTACTCTATCTTACCCCTTTAGGTCGCTAACTCGCTTCATGCTTTAGGTCGCTTACTCGCTTCATGCTTTAGGTCGCTTAAGCAGTTAGGTTGCTAGGTCGCTTAAGCAGTTAGGTCGTTAGGGGTCATTAGGTCGTGATAACTTTAGGTCGTTAGGTCGTTCTTCCTTTAGCTTGGTAGGTCGTTGCCTTCATGGAGTCACTAGGTTGTTAACTCGCAGATCTTTAACCCGTAGAATCTCTAGAGTCTTTAGATCGTTAGGTCGTTAGGTCGCTATATGCTTAGGTTGTTAGATTGCTTATCTCGTTAGGTCGTTAGGTCGCTATATCATGCTAGGTCGCTAGTTCCCTTCGAGTGTTTGAGTCGCTATCCAGAATGATATTAACACTTGCCTCTCGAAGTATATTTCTATGTTATGGGCCGTGTGCTTCGAACTAATTGCTCTAGGTCGTGAGGGACTCAATTGGCTTGCTAGCTCGCGTGCCGATGCGCCTTCCTCTCTTTGCCCTACATAAGCCGTTAGCTCGCTTCTTCTCCTCCATTTAATTGCTTACTTCTGCCGCCACTGCCATTCTGAAGTTCGAGAATCTTCAAAGCAAAACCACTTGTTGCTTCGATCATCATTCCAACAACAATCCTAGGTAAATTAATCGCCTATCCATTATATCTGCTATCGATTTCTCCACAATCGCTTCCACACGGTTTTTATTATCTCGCTGTAAAATTTCCTCCTGATTTGCCCTCCAATCGCCATTGACCTGTTCGCAATTGCTTTAAAAATGATTTGGCCTATGATTGAATGCGTTTTCTGGAACCACGGATGAGATGATGGAGTTTTTTAGGCGTTTGGGGAAGACGAGGAGATTGTGATATTAGCGGGTTAGTGGATAGCGGGTTATGCTGTGATACTTCTGGTGATGCAATGGTTGTAGATATGTGGTGAAGCATGATTAGAGAATAGGGCTTAGGGTTTCTGATGGGAGATAGCTCTATGTTGCCGAGTTACTTCGGAAGCGACCTAGTAGATTGAACGACTTAAGAAACCTCGCGGCTTAAGGAAAGCTAAACGACCTTCAGATTTGCGACTTAACTAACTGAACAACTTAATATCACTTGCGACCTATGGGATGCCGAACAACCATCAGATTTGCGACCTTACTAATCGAACGACCTAACTTCTTGCGATATAACTCTTAGGTCGTGTATACACTAAAGCGACCTAGGACTTAGCCAGTTTTGCACTGCCTTGAATTCCTTGGCTCGAACAATACGACTTAAGAGAATTTGACTTATGTTAGGTTGTTGGATTTGATCTGGACGACCTAAATAATCTCCGAGCTAGCTTGAGTCGTTCCTGCGACTTAAGGACTTGAACAGAACTTGAACAATTGCAAAAATTTGATAGGACTTGATTAAATTTCCAACTTGAATAGCTATAATGAACTGCATGAACTCGTTGTACTCCTTTATAGATTATATTAACTTTAATGCTAATAACCTGTTAAACACAACATTTGCAGAAAAATGGGACGAATATACTACCACTGATCGTCCACATCAAATAACAGATTAGTCGATAAAGGATAATCAACTTAAAGAAATTATATGCAATGTTGTGAATCAACAAATTCAAGTGAAGTATCAAAGCAAAGCAATATTAATCAATTAAAGCTGATTTGTTTGCATCAACACTGCACTTGTATTTGGACTTAAAACAACAAACCCTGAAACTTTATAATTGACAAATGCCTGTGAGTTTAATTTCAGTTATGTTTGCTTGTCGTTTGATTAGTTTTGCACAACACTTCACACATTTAGGAAACGTGCACCTTCATATTTAAATATCCAGTTTCTTGTGTAGAATGACTTCTCAACAGAGGAAATAATAGGGCAAGCTGGAGAAGCCTTCCCGATAGCCAATCCATTGGATAATCCCCCAGAAAGAACTTCAACTACCCTGAATCAACGGGCGTTCAACCAACTACGCATTCAGTTTGGTATTGCTGAAGCAGATGCTTTACTTCCTGGGCCAAACGATACTGCTGACAGGCCGCCTCTCGGTTTTGTCGCTGTTAATCGCCAGATGTGTTTATGTGGTGCTATTCCTCCTTTTAATGATTTTCTTTAACAGCTCCTTCTCCGATTAACTATCTCTCCCTTCCAGTTGCATCCCAATGGCTACGCCATCCTAATGGGACTGTGTGTGCTGCTCAGGAGGACACTTGATCGTCTTCCGAGCTTTGAAGAAATCCGCTATTTGTGCACATTTGCAAAGAATAAAGATCATCCTTCTATTATTCTCGTGAGAAGCGCCAGAAACCGTAAACTTATCACCGATCTTTCTGAAAGTGCTCACGGTTTTTTGAATCAATTCTTCTTCGTTCGCTGCCCCCCAGGATTTTATGCCATCTAGAGAGTAGGAAGTAAGATTGCTTATCCCTGTTCTTTCCATTTGAGCTTTTCAAAGTCCGATTTGTTAAGTGCTAACTTCATTCATTACTTTTACAGCACTTCCTCCCCCCTCTAAAGATCCCAGCCACAAGCCGACTTTTGAAAGACTAAATGCTGTGGCGGCTGAGGAGAGAAGCATTAAATTTCTGCTGAAAGACGAGTTTCTGCACCAATTCGGACTTCTGCACTCTTCCCGTTCTACTGAGCCTCATGAAGTCCCTGATTCTCCAACAGAGACACCAGATGCCCCAGTGTCCGCCGAAGAACTTATACCGAAAGAACCTACTGTTGAGGCTTCACTGGTGAAGTATTCTGCTTCTATTGACGTTGCGGGGTCATCCGGCAAATTTGCACTTGCCCCGGTCATTGAGGAAGAGGAACCTCCTCACCAATCCGGAAAGACCGCTGATGAAGGAGCTGAGGGGAAGGGTCCCGCTGGGCACGATGGTGATGACATTTTTGAGGGATTGAGCGACTTGATGATTACTTCACATGAGCTCTTTAAAGACGATACCACTACTACTAAAGTTATTTCTCCAGTAGTTGAAGAGACATCTGTCTTGCAACAAACTCCGTCAGCCCAAGAGTTGACACTTGCTGTAAAATCCATCATCACCACCCAACCGAGGAGTGGTTCGTAGCTTGGCGCGCGTAGTTTTCACGTTACACACACTTAGGATTTTTCGGCACTTATATACATTTTTCTTCTTTACTTCAAAGATCCTTAAGTTTTGTCTCTTCTTCACTTTCAGGTTCTCCAACGAGATGAAGTGGCTCATATTACGATGACTTCCAGCGCTACGGAAGACACGGCTCCTATGACTCCAAGAGGTATCTTCCTGCCTCCTGGGAGACCGACGAAGAAAGAGCTGCAAGAAAAGCTCGTGAGAGGTGTGCTTATGAAGAACGCTACGGGAGAAGGGATGAACGACATGATTCTTCCTAGAGAGAGGATGATTCTCATAAATGAAAATCTTGTGATGACAAAGGGAAAAGTCATGTCGCTGAAGATCCGAGTAAACGGACCAAACTTAGCGAAAAGCCGGCATCTGAAATTTCTGAAAATCCCACTGCTCCCATCTTTTTGGAAATCCCTTCCAGCTCTCCTGCCCTTCAAAGAGCTGATATTCAAGCAATCATCAGTAGGCCCCCGTATCAAGTTGGACAGGGTTCGGCTACTCTTCAAAGCCAGTTTCCGCACTGGTGCTTAAGAGGAGTGCGTTTCGATCTTGATTTGGTCCCAATCGACAAGCAAGCTATGTTGCAAAATCACGATGCCGTCAAACTCGATATTGAGAGAATGTCCGGTTGGCAAAAACTTGTTGACGAGCTTCAAAGAGTAAACCGTGCAAATCTCGAAGCCATGCTGACTATGGAAAACGATAAATGCGAGTGGCAAAAAACTCTCGATCAGCATGATGTAGAGATGAAGAGCATCGCCGCTTAAAATGAGAAGCTTGAAGCGGAAGTTGAAAAACTTAAAGAAGAGCTTGCCAGTTCTTCCACTTCCTATTCTCAAAGAGAAGAAGTGCTTCAAAAACAGGTGAGAGATGCTCATGCCGGGCAAAGAGACGCTGAAACTAAATTCGAAGCACATCAGCAAGTTGTAGAAAGCTATCGAACTGACGTTGCTCGGTTGCGAGAAAAAACTAGCTCCCAGAACTAGGAAATCGAAATGTTAACAGCTCGACTTTCTGAAGTTGAAAAGCGATGAAGCTATCGCCGGCAGAGCAGCAGCCGAAGAATATCATAAGGCAACTAAAGCCAATGTCAGCTCTACTTTATTCGAGTTTTATATACACTGTGTCTTGGGGCGCGGTAGCCTTTCGTTTTTGGGTCCGAAGTACGAAATCACTTTGGTCGAAGTGTGGGAAGCCGCACTTGATATGCTTGGAGGTGCTGGATATGCTGAAGAAGATTTGGAGGCGCACTATCTAGATGACGATGTACGTGCTGCTCTTGCCAGGGGAAAGGAGCAACTTGCTAAAGAGAGAGCCGGAATGGCAGAAGGAGAACATTTAGGGAAGGCAACCTCAACCGACCCAGTTCAACCTTCGGTTCCGACCGACATCGATATTGTTCGCTCCAGTTCCCATTCTCCACCTCCTGCTAAAGCTGTCATTGAAAGTTCAACCGCTCGCACTGGAGATGAGACTCAAGAAAGCACTGAAGCACAAGACTTTGAAGTTGACGTAATAAAGCCTACTTCTCCAGGTAACCTCAATGCTGATCTTGCTCAAGTGGGCTGCTTGTTTACTTCACATGAGCTTGATGAACTTTTTGATTATTACTTAAATCTTGACGCGCCACTTTCTCCTCTCTTTATGAAAGATACTGATTTTAACTTCTCTTCTCCTGTAGTGAAAGCGCCAAGTGTTGTTCAGACTTCCCCTCTTCCAGCTGTTCCCTCTCCACCTCTTCAGATTACTCCTCCTTCTGTTTCTCAACCGGGGTCACAAGAGGAGCAGATAAAAGCTCTTCAAGGCTTGGATGACCCGGTCGCTTCACAAGAACAGAAGGTCGAGGAACTTGAAGAAGGCGAAAGAACTCTGGAGCAAAGTATTTCTGATGACATAAAGTTGTCTGCACTTTTCACTCCGGGCAGTGAATCTTGTTCAAGGAAGAAGGGGAAGCGTGGACTCTCAAAGAAAAAGAGGGAAGTTTTTGCCAGCGAAGAAAAAGCAGAAGAAGATCCAATTGCACCCCTTTCTCCTTCTTCCCCTATTCTTACAAGCCAACCCAAAGAGTTAATCATCCGACCAAGTGAGAGCTCCAAAGGTGGTAGGAAGAAGAGGTGATGGGTTTGGTCCTTCATCTTGCTTTTTGCTTTTTGCTTATATATATAAAGGCTTGTGTTGACCGGAGATTGTGCGGGTACTGGTCCCTGCCTTCTTTTATTTTGCAACCTGCATATGTATAAAATTTTCATAGTATGGAATAAAACGATTCTTTTACTTGTACAAACTTCTGTCTGTATTTGAGAATGCATTTATTCTTCTTTTTCATACAAGTTTCTTTATTTTCTTTGTGTGATGTTGCAGTAATCCTGTGGTATGTTGCTTGAGCATTGCTTTTATGAATGTAACTATATTATATTGCCCCCATACCACGGTTTATTGCAATCTCTTTCACATTGGCAAAATTTTGGAGAACAACTCTTTTGTTTCGAGAAGACTTGTACTCTTTCTTTGGAGAACAACTTTCCCATTTTAAGGAGGCTTGCATTCGTACTTTAGAGAATAATTTTTCCATTTGAAGGGAATATTTCTCTGATTTAGTAGAATGCACCTTGTATTGGAGAAGTCTTCTCTTTCCTCTTTTTTTTTGGGAAAAATTTCTACACTTCAACTTTTGGAGATGATCACTTTTTCTCTTTTTTTTTTCTTTTTCTTTTAAAAGAAAAGTAGTGAATTCTCCTGTGCGGCGAAGTGGGCTTCAAAAGAAGGCTTTGATTTGGTACTTTAATCTTCGGAGAAAAATATTCTCATTATGGAGAGATTGATCTTTTCTTGAAAGTAGAAGTACGCCTCCAGAGAGGGCTTTTCCCTTTCTTTCTTTTTATGCGGGGTAGTGGGCCTCCGAAGGGTTTTTTTTGACATTTCAACTCTGGTGAAATGAGCCTCCGAAGAGGGCTTTCCACATTCCAACTCTTGTGAAGTGTGTCTCCGAAGAGAGCTGTTTGCACTTCAAATCCTGGTGAAATATGTGCCTTGAAGAGGGCTTTTAGCATTTCAACTCTGGTGAAATGGGCCTCCGAAGAGGGCTTTTCACATTTCAACTCTTCTGAAGTGTCTACTTCAAATCTCGGTGAAATGTGTGCCTCCGGAGAGGGCTTTTAGCATTTCAACTCTGGTGAAATGGGCCTCCGAAGAGGGCTTTTCACATTTCAACTCTTGTGAAGTGTCTACTTCAAATCTCGGTGAAATGTGTGCCTCCGGAGAGGAACTCTGGTGAAATGGGCCTCCGAAGAGGGCTTTTCACATTTCAACTCTTGTGAAGTGTCTACTTCAAATCCTGGTGAAATTTGTGCCTCCGAGTCGGGCTTTTGCCTGGAAGTTTCTTTCTCATGGTTGGATGGATTCACGGGGCGGACGCAAGTTACTTAATTGGATGTTCTCTTGCACAAACGATCGCAACTAGTTAACAAGGGCCCTGTGCCTTCCACTTGGGGAGGTGCCTCCGGTCATTCCACCAATCTTTTTTGGTTGAGAAAGAGAACTTTCTTTTTCTATCATGCCCCGTTAGAGGTCTTTATCCTCTTAAGAGTTGTGCCTCCGAAGAGGGCTTGTGCCTCCGAAGAGGTCTTTGGCTGTTTTCTGCCTGCTCGCGCATGTTTTTTCGCGATTTGCTCATATCAGCGATTCCCAGTTACCATTTTCAAGCACACATTCCTTTCTTTTGCAAGTAGTTTGTTTTATCCAAAGAAGTGTACTTCATTGTTAAGTGAGTTCGCAGGGGTAGACATAGGCTACTTAATCGGATGTTCGTTTGCACAAACGATCATAATTAGTTAGCAAGGGCCCACCTTCGGTGGAATCACTAACTGTTTGCTTGAAGCGCTTCTTATATAGGATTTGAATCTGGAATTTTCGTGGCTTAACATTCGTTTGTTGAGTGATGTCAGGGATTGCTTGGTCTTGTGATGGGAAAGCTTTGTTTTAATGGCCTGCAATATTAAATCGACATTTTAGCAATACAATTGAAGTACTTTACATATCGAAATAAAACAGGCATTTTGTAATAGTAGAGAACACAAGATTTATAGTGATTCGGCCAAGAACGAGGCCTACATCCACTTTATAGTTCTTATTATTCACTTGCACTGGCTTTACAATGGCTTTCATTACAAGAATCATACATCCATAATTCTTTTACAGTATTTCAGCAAAGCTTTTAAGTAAAATATGGGCGCAAGTGATTGCTGTTCCAAGCCCTTGGAATTGGATCTCCTTCGACAGTTATGAGTTTGAATGTGCCATCAAGAAGTTTTTTGCTTATGACATACGGCCCCTCCCAGTTTGGCCCAAACACACCTGTTGCTGTGATAATTCTTTCAAGACTAGATCTCCAATTTCAAAGCTGCGTTGGCGAACTTTGGAATTGAAGTGCCTGGCTATCCTTTGCTGATGGGCTCCAATTCTGAGCTTAGCCTTTTCCCTTCTTTCATCAAGGAGGTTAAGTGCCTCAAGTTGCAGCTTTTCATTTTCAGCTTGATCGAAATGGATTCTTCTGTGTGAAGGGACTTCTATTTCCACCGGAATCATTGCTTCCGATCCATATGCTAACGAGAACGGAGTTTGCCCAGTCGCAGTTTTGTGGGTAGTTCTGTATGCCTATAGTGCTAGTGGTAGCTTATCGACCCAACCACCTTTTGCTTTTTCCAGCTATTTTTTGATGGTTGATTTGATAATTTTGTTTACTGCTTCCACTTGCCCGTTTGCTTGCGGATGAGCCACTACTGAAAAGCTTTTTTGGATCTTGAATCGCTTGCAAAAATCTTGGAACTCTTCACTTTCGAACTGGGTTCCATTGTCCGTGATTATCTTTTGAGGCATACCATACCTGCAAATGATATTCTTAGTCACTAAGTTTATCATCTTTTTAGAGGTAATAGTAGCTAATGGTTCAGATTCAGCCCATTTAGTAAAATAATAAACAGCAACAATGACATATCTGATTCCGAACTTGGCGGTTGGCAAAGGCCCGATGAGATCTATTCCCCAAATAGCAAATGGCCATGGACTGACCATCTGTGTTATCTCAGTAGAAGGTGCTCTTGGGATTTTTGCAAATCTCTGGCACCGGTCACATTTTCGGGCATAGCTAGCAGCATCACGATTAATGTCTGGCCAAAAATACCCATAACGGAGAATTTTCTTTGCTAGAGTTTGACCATCTGAATGATCTCCACACTCTCCTCCGTGTACGTCAGCTAGGATTGTCTTAGCCTCTTCCTTGGTCACACATCGGAGTAATGGCATTGAGAATCCCCGTCTGTACAATCGGCCATCTTGAATTATATATCTAGAGGCTTTTCTTAGCAGCTTCTGTCGTTCTTTTGAATTTTCTGGTAGAGAACCGTTGAGAAAATATTCCATTATCGGAGTCATCCACGATTCTTGCTCTTGAGATATAGTCATGATCCAGTCAATATCCATCTCATCAGTGCTTGGAGCTGACAAGACTTCCACAGGAACTAATCCCAATAATTGAGCTTCACTAGTGCTGGAATACTTACGAGAGAATCTGCCTTCATGTTCTCTTCCCGGGGTATATGGCTTATCGTGTAATGGTCAAAATCATCAAGAAGTTCCCAGGCCTTTGACAAGTAGGTAGGCAGATTTCCTCCTTTAGCTTGAAACTCTTTCTTGACTTGGCATACAATAAGCTGAGAATCACTGAAAATCTGTAACACTCTGATGTTCAGTTCCTTAGCAATCTTCAAGCCAGCAATAAGAGCTTCATATTCTGCTTCATTGTTTGTCGAAGGGAATTCTAATCTCAATGCATAGCACAATGTCCGCCCTTTAGGGGTTTCAAGCACAACCCCAGCTCCGGAACAGTAATCTTTTTTCGCACCATCAACATATAATTTCCATCGAATTGGCGTATTATCAGTCACCTCTTCCTCACTATAACCTTTATCTGCATATTCTGCGATGAAATCTGCTAAAGCTTGTCCATTAATTGCTCTCCGGGGATGATAAGTGATGTCGTATTGGCCGAGTTCAATATTCCACTTCAGAAGATGACCCAAAGTCTCAGGGCGAAACAGGACTTGCTTCAGAGGTTGATCAGTGAGGACTTTGATAGGATGAGCTTGGAAATATGGCCTCAATTTTCTTGATGCAATCAGTAGACAATAGGCAAGCTTTTCCAACTTTGAATAATTCATCTCTGCCTCAGTGAATCTTTTGCTGATATAATAAACCGGGCGCTGAATTTTTGCGTCTTCCCGTACCAATGCTGCACTGAGAGCGTGAGATGAAATTGCCAAATATACGAAAAGATCTTCACCATTGTCGGGCTTAGAGAGTATTGGAGGTGTTTCTATATGACGAATCAACTCATCGAAAGCTTTTTGGCATTTAGGAGTCCAGTCAAAGTTTTTCCTTTTTTAGAGCATCAAAGAACGGAATGCATTTATCAATGGCTTTGGAAATGAACCGACTCAAGGCAGCGACTTTTCCATTGAGACTTTGCAATTCCTTCTTCGTTGTAGGAGCTTTGACTTCTCTTAAGGCAGCAATCTGAGCAGGATTAGCTTCAATGCCCCTAGCACTCACAATGAAACCAAAGAACTTTCCGGACTCCACCCCAAATGAACATTTCAAAGGATTAAGCTTCATTCCGTACTTTTGGAGGACTGCAAACATTTCTGCCAAGTGATCCATATGGTCTACTGCCTTCTTTGATTTCACCAGCATATCGTCAACATAAACTTCCATAGTTTTGCCAATCTGCGGTTTGAACATAGCATTAACAAGTCTTTGGTAAGTTGCCCCTGCATTCTTAAGTCTGAAGGGCATGACTCTATAGCAGTAGAGACCAACATCGGTGATGAAGCTCGTGCCCTCTTGATCTGGCTCATGCATCATGATCTGGTTATATCCGGAGTAAGCATCCATAAAAGATAACAATTCATGCCCCGCTGTTCCATCCACCAACTGATCTATCCTGGGTAACGGGAAGCACTCTTTGGGGCAGGCTTTGTTTAAATATGAAAAGTCGATGCATACTCTCCACCTTCCATTTGCTTTCTTAACCAGTACTGGAATTGAAACCCAATTCGGATAAGTAGACTCCCTGATGAAGCCATTCTCCATGAGCCGAACTACCTTTTCCTTCAATGCCGCTGACCTTTCAGGACCCTGGGTTCTTCTTTTTTGCTTTACAGGTGTAAACTTCGGATCAATATTCAGAGTATGTACTGCAACTTCTGGGGATATCCCACACATATCAGCATGAGTCCAAGCGAATACATCCAGATTTGCTTTCAAGAATGATATCAAAATATTCTGAACCGTCGCATTAAGTTACGAACCCACATTCAGCACCTTGTTAGGTTCTTTCGGGTCAACAGGTACTGGCACCCTTACCTCCACTGGCACCACTCTATTCTCCCTTGCACTGGCTTTTCTGGGATCCATTTCTTTTCGTGCACCACTATGCTCGCCAGTGCAGGGTCCACCCTGTAATTGCTACAAGGTTGATTCTTTGATGCGAAGCGGAGCTGTCGCATCCTTTCCCATCTCTCTCTTCCTTGCTTCCCACAACTCTATCAGATAACATTCTCGCCCAGCATTCTGATCCCCTTTAATAACGCCAACTCCATTATCCGTGGGGAATTTCATAGTAAGGCACCACGGGGCGAGAATTGCCTTAAATACCGTAAGAGTTGGTCGGCCTAGGAAGGCGTTGTAGGCAAAAAATTCATCAACAATTACAAAAGTCTGTTTTCGAACCACCTTTTTATGCCCCTCTCCAAGCTCCACGAACAAGTCAATAGTTCCAATTGGCTGCTTTGGTTCCCCAGTAGACCCAACAATTTTCTGCGATGAAGCTTGAACATCAGCCATCGGAATTTTCATTGATCGAATGTCTTTTTGAAGAGAATGTTGCAAGAAGCGCCGCAATCAACAAGCACTCTTCTTACAATAGCCGGCCCAACCCCGGTAGAAATGACCAAGGGATCCATGGTAGGAGCTTCAACACCCATAGAGTCCCTGATCCTGAACACAATGTCATCATTAAAAGTTCTTTGCTGCTTCAAAGGTGCAGCGTCTTCCAACACAAAAATAATTTCTTCTGATGGGGCGTATTTCAAAGCACGAGCATATCTTTCCATTTCGCCCCAGCTTCTGCCTGCCGGGTGAGGACCTCTCATGATTACATTAATATCAGGCCTTTCTGATTCATGCGCAAAGGTCCTCTCACCCGAGCCAGATGGATGAGCAGGAAGTTGCTGGCCCTTAGTAGATGAAGTCGGGTAATTCCTATTTCTCTTAACATATTGCTGCAACTTGTTCTCTCTCAGCAGTTCTTTAATCAAACTTTTCAAATGGCGACATTCGTTAGTATCATGACTGGGTTGATTATGAAACCGACAAAATCTCCCACTCTGAACAGCTTTTTTTTCCAACTCAGGTGGTTTAGGATATTCCACGGCATCTTTAGTAGCGAAAAAGATGTTCTCCGGAGTATCAGTTAAAGGGATGAAATCTGAAGATTTTAAGAAGCGAGGTTTCTTCACATCCTTTTGTTTCTTCCCGCCATTATTCTCCCTTTTTTGACTTCCGGATTCTTTTTTGGTAGGAGCAGCAGTGTTATTCTTGACCTCTGTCAATGCCACTTTCGTCGGTGCATAAAGGCTTTCCAAGCGCATGAACTCATCAGCTTTCTTGTAAAATTTCTCAAGCGAGTTTGGTTCCTTCATCTTCAACCATTTTCCAAACTCGCTCGATTTGTCGATAGCCCTCATTAAGTAGGTCAAGACCATTCGTGGCTCTGCATTGTCCACTTCAGCCAAGGCTATGTTGAAGCGGTTCAAGAAAGATCTAATAGATTCTCCGGGATTCTGTTCCAGGCTGGACAGTGACATAATATCCTTCGCCTTTGAAGCATACAACCTGAATTATTCTTCAAACTTCCGAGTTAAATCGGAGAACTGGTCAATAGATCGGACCGGTAGCTTTGTGAACCAGAGTAGAGCTACTCCTTCTAAGTATACCGGAAAGTATCGGCATTTGATCTCATCCGATGCCCTAGCACCATTCATGTGCCAGTCATACTTATATAGGAATTGGTTAGGGTCACTTGTTCCCTTATAAGCCGGGATGGTAGGAGGATCAAACTTCCTTGGAAATTCTGCTTTCAAAATCCTTTCAGTGAACGGAGTCTTGCTCGGAGCGAATCCCCATTTTTTTTCATCTTCTTCCCTTTGCATGCTCTCTTTCATGATTTGTCGAACCATTCCAGAGAAATACTCCTCATCATTTAGAGGCTCCGCAGGACAGACATCAGCCATTTTCTCGGAAGTTTGTCTTGACAAGCGTTCGCGGAGCGTTGGCAGCGGCCCTGATCCTCCAACTTGGGGAGGTGTTCCTTCAACGGGGACAGCTTCCCTTTGAGGAATATTTCTTGCTTCAACATTATGAACATCATCGGAAAAGTTTTGTTCATTATTCATCGGTTGATGGTTAGCTCCGAGCAAAGCATTCAACCTTTCCAACATTAAAGTGTTTTGGGCTTCCATTTGCTGATATAGCCCAGAAACTGCAGCATCTAACTCCGCTCGTGTAATTCCAACACTTGGAGCTATTTGACTTAACGGAGGAGAAGTGGCGGTATTCTCTTGGACATCACCGAATCTAGTAGATCTGCGCTTTCTTCCAGAAGCCATTATCTCTGATAGACTTCTGGTTTTGAGAGAGATTCTTTCAATAAACTTTTGCGAAGCAATGATGAAAACGGCCTGAGTTCGATTCTCAGTGAAACCACCAAAAATGTTAACGCTAAAATTGAACGCTAACAAACCGGTGTAAGTAGAGAAAAAGTGAAAGCACCACCCGTCAATACGGGAATTAGAAGCAAGCAAGTATTACAGAAAAAAACAGTAAAGAGACAACAGTTTTATAGTGGTTCGGCTTCAAGTTAAGCCTACGTCCACTTTAATCTTCTTTATTGCTGAATCGATTACAACTTTACAACAATCTTCGATTACAACACTACTAATACAAGTAGCTAGAACTCCGATGTAGAAGAACTCTTTGAATCCATGTCCGATGTGTTAGATTTCTTCTTGAAGTTCGTTGAAGTGTCTTTCATGTTTGAAGTGTCGGGTGAGTCGAGAAATCAGCAGAGTATCGGCGTTCCAGAAATGAGCCCAAAAAGGTCCCCTTTTCAATGGTGTAGGCATGGTATTTATAGGAAATTTCTGGACAAGGCATAGGTCGTGAACGACCTAGGGTAAGTCGTAAGTCGTGAACGACCTAGGGGGTTTGGTTAGCTGTGCTATAGGTTGTGGGTGACCTAGGGGTTAGGTTGTAAGTCGTGAGCGACCTAAGGAACGTGGGTTATGGCTTAACAGGCTTGCACTTGGTTACTTGAACAAGTTGGTAGGTCGTGGCGACCTAGGGAGAAGCGGCATAGGAATTTGGCTCGGTGGACTTAGGTCGTGAGCGACCTAGTGAAGAGGTAGTATGCACGCGACCTTACTCTATCTTACCCCTTTAGGTAGCTAACTCGCTTCATGCTTTAGGTCGCTTACTCGCTTCATGCTTTAGGTCGCTTAAGCAGTTAGGTTGCTAGGTCGCTTAAGCAGTTAGGTCACTAGGGGTCATTAGGTCGTGATAACTTTAGGTTGTTAGGTCGTTCTTCCTTTAGCTTAGTAGGTCGTTGCCTTCATGGAGTCACTAGGTCGTTAACTCGCAGATCTTTAACCCGTAGAATCTCTAGAGTCTTTAGATCGTTAGGTCGCTATATCGTTAGATTGCTTATCTCGTTAGGTCGCTATATCACGCTAGGTCGCTAGTTCCCTTCGAGTGTTTGAGTCGCTATCCAGAATGATATTAACAAATGTTGTACTGACAAGGTGAACATGTGATCGAGAAGAAGAACACCAGGTGCTTCAACTGTAATCAGATAGGCCATTATAAGAATCAATGCAAAGCGCCCGCTAAGGATGGAAAGGGTAAGGTGTATGCATTAGAACCTGCTACTTTGAAACTAACAGTTCAGGAGAAAGGAAAGGTGGTATTGGGAGGTGCACTTTAGATCCATGGTATGTCTGTCAGCGTTCTATTTGATACTGGTGCGTCGCATTCTTTTATATCTCAATGTTTGGTAGATTAGCTTAACCTAGAACTCTCATATTTAGTTACTAACTTAAGAGTTGCAAATCCAATAAGAGGGCATGCGACACTTAGGATGAAGTGTAACCACTTAAAGTTTGATTTGTTAGGTCATACATTTGTTTGCTGTTTTCATGTGTTTGACTTTATAGGGTTCAGAATTATATTTGGTATGGATTGGTTAAGTGAGTATGCTGCTAGGATATTTTACCATTATAGGAAAATATCACTTAGGCAACCTAACTGTTGTGATTAGATAGTTTATACCATAGAAACCCCTAGTTATGAGGTGAATACTTTATTGGGTTTTTTGAAGTTAGAATATGAGTTGAATCGAGTCTTCATGGTTAGGGAATTCGTGGATGTCTTCAAGCTAGTAATTAGATTGCTACATAAACGATTCATTGAGTTTCAGATAGATTTGGTGCCTGGTGCAGAGCCAGTAAGTAGACCACCAAGCAGGATGACACCCATAGAGATGAGGGAGTCAAAGGTGCAGTTGGTGGATTTAGAAGGCAGGAGTTTTATTAGGCCGAGTAGTTCACCTTGGGGAGCAGCCATAGTATTTGCTAAGAAGTCGGACAAATGGTTAAGGCTATGTATCAATTGTCATAAGTTGAATGAGAGGGCGATAATGAATCAGTATCTATTGCCGAGAATTTATGATTTGTTAGATTGGTTGAGTGGAGCCAAGGTATTTTCTCAGCTGGACTTGGCAACAGGTTTTCATTAATTCAGAGCAGCAGAGATAATATACCTTCGATGGAGTTGAGGACTCGATATGGATCGTACGAATGGATAGTTATGTCGTTCGGACTAACTAATGTGTCGGCATTCTTTGTGGATTTGATGAATCGAGTTTTCCGAGAGCACTCGAATAGGTTTGTGTTAGTTTTCATAGATGATATTCTAATACACTCTAAGGATGAGATGGAGCATGAAGTTCATCTTATAATTATGCTAGAGACGCTGAGGCAGTATCAGATAAAAGCGAAGTTTTTAACGTGCCACTTTTGAAAAAGGAAGTGAAGTTTTTTAGTCATGTAGTCTCAAAGAAAGGATTGTCTGTAGATCCGACTAAGATTGAAGCCATGAATAATTGGAAGAGATTCAAGATAGTGACTGAGATAAAGAGTTTTCTTGGATTAGCTAGATAACATCGGAGATTTATTAAGGATTTTTCATGGATAGGAGCATGGATGACCAAGCTAATGGGAATGGATATAAAGTTTGTCTAGACCGATAAGTGTGAGGAAGTGTTTCAGAGCTTGAAATACTTACTGACCCATGCAAATGTGTTGGTTGTTCCGGTGGGGAATCGGGATTTGGTAGTCTGTACTGATGCACGTGGAACTGGATTAGGAGCAGTGTTGATGCAGAGAGGTAATGTGATTACCTATGCTTCTAAATAGCTTAGACGCAAGAGGTTAGATATCCAAATGATTTGGAGTTAGTTACAGTAATTTTTCTTTGAAGGTGTAGGGACAATACCTTTCGAGAGAGATATTTGAGTTATGTATGGATCATAAGTCGTTGAAATATTTGTTCTTTCAAATGGAGATGAACATGAGACATTAAAGATGGTTAGAGTTTATTGTTGCTTGTGATTTTCGGATTGAGTAAACACCTGGAAAAGGAAATAAAGTAGCAGAAGCACTTAGTGGAAAACATCAGAATGTAGTATTGGATATGATTTCTGAGTGGAAAAACTTGGAAGCATTATCAGCTCGTAGAGTTCAGTGGAGGCCCGAGGATGGACCTAGTAGAGAAAGAGTTGTGTTGTCTTGTTTAGAAGTTCGACCAGTAATGATTAATAATATTTGTTCTAAACAGAAGAAGGATCCAATTTTAGTTGAGTGGATGAGGAAGTTAAGAGATGGAATAGAGAGGATGACTTGAAGGACTTCAGTCTTAACCAGAATGAAAGCTTAAGAAAGGAAGGAAGGTTATGTGTTCCAAATGTAGGAGACATATGGAAAGAAGTTTTAGAGGAATGTCATTGTTCAAAGCTCACTATTCATCCATGAGGAACAAATATGTATCAGAACATGAAGAAAAATTTCTTCTGAGAAGGTATAAAGAGGGATATTGGCTTAAGGCTAAAGTAGTGTTTGAATTGCTAACAGGTAAAGGCTGAACATCAGACGCCAAGTGGGTTGCTTTAGCCATCAAATGTTCCAATTTGGAAGCGGGATTCAATTTCCATGGAATTTATTGACGGATTGCCAAGATCTAGAAAAGAAAATGAAAATATATGGGTCATAGTGGATAAACTGACCAACAGTGCCCATTTCATTCCAGCTTAGTCAACTAAAACGACACTTGTTTTGGCGAAGTGTTTTATGAAGAATGTAGCTATACTGCATGGAATTACTAGTAGTATTGTTTGTGATAGAAATTCTTTGTTCATTGCTGAGTTTTGGAGAAGTCTATAGGAGATTTTGGGAACCAAGCTCAAGGTGAGTACCACTTACCATCCAATAACCGATGGGCAAATGGAAAGAGTTAACAAAGTCTTAGAAGATTTGTTAAGAGCTTGTGTATTGGATTTTGGGGGATCATGGAAGACCATCTCTATTTAGTCAATGTTAACATCTATCTCGGTTACGACTCAGCAGGTCTAGTGTGTGGAGATGGCGCCGACCCAAGAGATGCCGACCTAACTGAGTAAGAATTGTGCAGGGTCTGCCGATCTACAGGACATACCGACCTAACAGCTCAGGACTTAATTCGATGCCGACCTAACCAATTAACAAGGTGGCCGACTTAGTTCGGTGCCGACCTAATTAGTTAAGAAACGCGCCGATCCAATGCTTTCCCATAGATACCAACCTAAGGCATGAAGAAATTCCGACCTAAGGCTTGAAGGGATGCCGGTCTAACGAGGCTATGCCGACCCAAGGAAAGTTCCGACCTAGTATGGAAGCCGACCTAGTGTATGTTCCGATCTAGCAACTCGGGGACTTTATCGACTTATAGTAAGTCGTAACCGATCTAAGGGTGTAAAGGATGGAGTAGCGGGGCAGTTTAGCATGTGACATATTAACTCGGTAGCGATCTAGCTTGTTTCCATTAAGTCGTAGGGCTTGACTCGTTAGATCGGCGAAGAGATAAGATAAGTCGGTCGAGACCTAGCTTGACCCGGTAACGACTTTGGACTTGTGCAAATTCAACGAAGGAAGATCAACACAGCTTGATCATATAAGGGCTCCTATAAGCCGGCTGCGACTTAACTGGGTCGGTGAGGAGTTAAGACCGAGCCTAAGTCCATAATCTTTGCCTATAAATACCAACCTACCTCCAACATTCAAGGGATTTTTTTGGGGTTGATCAATTTCAGGGGCCATTACTCTGCCGAATTCCAGACTACTTCAAGGCTTTTGGGATCCAACAAACTTCTAAAAGAACTCCATGAAGAAATCATCTACATTCACCATGGATTTGAAGATGATTGTTAACATCAAAGCTTGAGCTACTTGTTTTACATATCCCATCACTTGAAGTGTGTTGTAATTGAAAGATTTCGTAAAGGATTGTAATCAAACTAGTGATAAAAAGTTTAAAGTGGACGTAGGCTGGATTATAAGCCGAACCACTATAAATACTGTGTCTCTTACTGTTTTTCTGCATACTTTTTTGCTTATTTCTGTTTCCCGTACGAACGGGTGGTGCTTTCACAATCACATCCTATACACCAGGGTGTTAGCGTTTAAATTTGAGCGTTAACATTTTGGTGCTTTCACTGAGAATTGAACTCAGGACATCTATCATCATTGTTTCAGAAAGATTTGTAGATAGAGTTTCTTTAAGAACCAGAAGTCTATCCGAAATCATGGCTCCTGGAAGGAAAAGTAAATCTGTGAGATCTGCAAACATTCAAGAGGGAACCTCCGCTTCCCCAACACCAAATCAAGCCACTCCAGCTGTTGGAGTTTCAAAAGCGGAATTGGACGCTGCTATCTTTGGGTTGAATCAGCAAATAAATGCCCAGAACGCGCAATTGGAAGCTCAGAATGCTCAGAATGCTCTGATTCTGAATAGGTTAAACGATCTGCTCGGGGCAAACCGTCAACCTGCGAATAATGAAAGGAACTTTGTCGGTAATGTCCATGATGCTGAAACTAGAAACATTCCCGAAAGGGCTGCTAGCCCCTTTGAACAGACATTGCCTGAGGCTGGAGGATCCAGAAATAGGAATGACGAAGAATATCTTTCTGGTATGGTTCGACAGATTATGAAAGAAAGTATGCAAAGGGTCGAAGATGAGAAAGAGTGGGGTTTCGCTCCGAGCAAGACTCCGTTTACTGAAAAGATCCTAAAAGCTGAATTCCCAAGGAAGTTCGTCCCTCCGACCATTCCAGCTTACAAAGGGACAAGTGATCCAAATGAGTTCCTGTACAAATATGATTGGCACATGACAGGTGCCAGAGCTTCTGACGAGATAAAATGCCGCTATTTTCCTGTGTATTTGGAAGGGGTAGCTCTGCTTTGGTTCACAAAACTGCCTGTCCGGTCCATCGATCAGTTTTCAGACCTAACCAGGAAATTTAAAGAGCAATTTAGGCTGTATGCTTCAAAGGCAAAAGACATCATGTCGTTGTCCGGTTTGGAACAGAATCCGGGGGAAACTATCAAGTCTTTTTTAAATCGCTTTAATATAGCGTTAGCTGAGGTGGATAATGCAGAACCCCGCATGGTCTTGACCTATTTGATGAGAGCTATTGATAAGTCAAGTGAATTCGGAAAGTGGCTGAACATGAAGGAGCCAAATTCTCTGGAAAAGTTCTACAAAAAGGCGGATGAATTCATGCGTTTGGAAAGCCGTCCTGTCCCGGCAAAGGCAACAGTAGAGAAAGCTGAAGACAACACTGCTGCGCCACGTAAGAATGGATCTGTGGGACAGAAAAGAGAAAATAATGATGGAAGGAAACAACACAATTCAAAGAAGCCTCGATCCTTCAAGCCATCAGAATATACTCCTTTGTTAGAGACACCAGAGCGCATCTACCTGGCTACAAAAGATTCTTTTGAGTATCCCAAACCTCCTGTTCTCAGAACCGGAAGAAAAGCTGTGCAAAGTGGGAAGTTCTGTCGCTTCCATAATCAGCCTGGTCATGACACAGACGACTGCCGTCAATTGAAAAATATAATCGAAGAATTGCTAAGAGAAAATAAGCTGCAGCAATTTGTGAAGAAGAGTGGTAATGATCCTGCTTCGTCAAGTCAGGGGCAACAAGCTCTTGCTCATCAGCCCAGGACAAATGAGAAGGCCGCAGGACATGAATCTGGAAGGCCAGTTATTAATGTCATCACAGGAGGACCCCACCCAGCAGGCAGAAGCTGGGGTGAAATGGAGAGGTACACTCGAGCTCTGAAACATATGCCAACTGAAGAGAATGTCTTTGTTTTAGAGGACTCTACACCCCTGAAACAACAAAGGACTTTTAATGATGATATTGTGTTCAGGGCTAGAGATTCCACGGGCATTGAGGCCCCTACTTTGGACCCGTTAGTCATCTCGGCCGGTATTGGACCGGCTATTGTCAGAAGAGTTCTTATTGATTGCGGCGCATCTTGCAACATCCTCTTCAAGAAAACGTTTGACCAGATGAGAATCCCGATGGCGGATGTGCAAGCCTCATCTCAGAAGATTGTTGGCTTCACTGGGGAGCCAAAGCAACCAGTAGGAACCATTGACTTGCTTGTGGAACTCGGAGAAGGAGAAAGAAAAGTAGTTCGCAAGCAGACTTTTGTGATAGTAGATGAATTTTCTGCTTATAATGCTTTCTTTGGTCGACCTATTCTTGCTGCATTCAAAGCTGTCCTTGCCCCATGGTGTCTTACTATTAAATTCCCTACAGACAATGGGGTAGGAGTTATTAAAGGAGACCAGAACGCTGGGCGAGAATGTTATATGACAGAGCTGCGAGAAACAAGGAAGAGAGAAATGGGGAAAGATGCGGCAACCCCAATCCGCATCAAAACACCAACCCTATAGCAACTACAGGGCGGACCCTGCACTGGCGAGCATAGCGGGGCACGAAAAGTGATGGATCCTAGAAAGGCCAGTGCGGGGGAGAGTAGGGTGGTACCAGCAGAAACAACGATACCGGTGCCCGTTGATCTGAAGGACCCAAACAAGGTGCTGAATGTGGGTTCACAACTTAATGTGTCAGTTCAGAATGCCTTGATATCTTTTTTGAAAGCAAACCTGGATGTTTTCGCTTGGACCCATGCCGATATGTGCGGAATATCCCCAGAAGTTGCGGTACATGCTCTGAATATTGACCCAAAGTTCACGCCAGTAAAGCAGAAAAGAAGAATCCAAGGTCTAGAAAGGTCGACAGCATTGAAAGAGGAAGTTGACCGGCTCATGGAGAATAATTTCATCAGAGAATCTACCTATCCAAATTGGGTTTCAAATCCAGTGCTAGTTAAGAAAGCCAATGGTAAATGGAGAGTGTGCATCGACTTTTCAGATCTAAACAAGGCCTGTCCCAAAGACTGCTTCCCATTACCCAGGATCGATCAACTGGTAGATGGAACAGCGGGTCATGAATTGTTGTCTTTTATGGATGCCTACTCCGGATATAATCAGATCATGATGCATGAGCCAGATCAGGAGGACACAAGCTTTATCACCGATGTCGGTCTTTACTGTTACAGAGTTATGCCCTTTGGGTTGAAGAATGCGGGGGCAACATACCAAAGACTGGTAAATGCTATGTTCAAACCGCAGTTGGGAAAGACTATGGAAGTTTACGTTGATGACATGCTAGTAAAATCTAAGAAAGCAGTGGATCACATCGAACACTTAGCAGAAATGTTCGCAATTCTCCGAAGATACGGAATGAAGCTTAACCCTTTAAAATGTTCTTTCGGGGTAGAATCTGGGAAGTTCTTGGGTTTCATCGTGAGCGCTAGGGGCATTGAAGCTAGTCCAGCTCAAATCACTGCTCTAAAAGAAGTCAAAGCTCCTAAAACAAAGAGGGAATTGCAAAGTCTCAATGGAAAAATTGCCGCCTTAAGTCGGTTCATATCCAAAGCTACTGATAAATGCATTCCATTCTTCGACGCTCTAAAGAAAGGAAAGAAAAACTTTGACTGGACTCCCGAATGCCAGAAAGCTTTTGAAGAATTGATTCAACATATGGAAACGCCTCCAATACTTTCCAGGCCCGGCGATGGCGAGGATCTTCTTATATACTTGGCAGTTTCATCTCATGCTTTAAGTGCAGCGCTGGTACGGGAAGACAAAAGGATTCAACATCCAGTTTACTATATCAGCAAAAGACTCACTGGGGCAGAAATGAATTACTCCAAGTTGGAAAAACTCGCCTATTGTCTATTGATTGCCTCAAGAAAGTTGAGGCAATATTTCCAGGCTCATCCTATCAAAGTCCTCACTGATCAACCTTTAAAGCAAGTCTTGTTTCGCCCTGAGACTTCGGGCCGCCTTTTAAAGTGGAATATTGAATTGAGCCAATATGACATCACTTATCATCCTAGAAAAGCGATCAACGGACAAGCTTTGGCAGATTTTATTGCAGAATTTACAGACAAGGGTAACAGCGAGGAAGAAACAATCGAGAACTCCCCAACCCAATGGAAGTTATTTGTAGATGGCGCAAGAAATGATTACTGTTCAGGTGCTGGAATTGTTCTTGAAACTCCTGAAGGCCGGTCATTATGCTATGCGCTAAGATTAGAATTTCCTTCAACAAACAATGAAGCAGAATATGAAGCTCTGATCGCTGGTTTGAAAATTGCTAAAGAACTAAACATTCGAGCGTTACAGATCTTCAGTGATTCGCAGCTTATAGTATGTCAAGTCAAGAAGGAGTTTCAAACGAAAGGAGGAAATCTGCCCGCTTATGTGTCAAAGGCTTGGGAACTTTTATGTGAATTCGACCATTACACGATAAGTCATATTCCTCGAGAAGAAAACATGAAAGCAGATTCTCTCGCAAAATACTCAAGTTCTGGCGAAGCCCAATCCTTAGGGTTAGTTCCAGTGGAAGTTTTGTCAAATCCGAGCATTGATGAAATGGATATCGATTGGGTTATGAGTATGTCGCAAGAGCAAGAATCATGGATGACTCCAATAACAAAGTATCTACTCAATGGCTCTTTACCAGAAAACTCTAAAGAACGACAAAAGCTACTGAGAAAAGCTTCTCGATATATAATCCAGGATGGTCAATTATACAGACGAGGATTCTCAATGCCATTGCTTCGATGTGTATCCAAAGAAGAAGCCAAAATAATCCTATCAGAGGTACATGGAGGAGAATGTGGGGATCATTCAGGTGGTCAAACTTTAGCAAAGAAAATTCTCCGATATGGATATTTTTGGCCAGAAATTAATCGAGATGCTGCAGATTACTCTCGAAAATGTGACAGATGTCAAAGATTTGCCAAAATTCCTAGAGCACCTTCTACTGAGCTCACACAAATGACCAGTCCGTGGCCGTTTGCGATTTGGGGAATAGATTTGATCGGACCTTTACCAACCGCCAAATCTGGAATCAAATATGCCATTGTTGCTGTAGATTATTTCACTAAATGGGCTGAAGCTGAACCATTGGCAACTATCACCTCCAAAAAGATGATAAATTTTGTGACTAAGAATATCATTTGCAGATACGGTGTGCCTCAGAAAATAATCACAGACAATGGTACTCAGTTTGAAAGCGAGGAATTCCAGGATTTTTGCAAGCGATTCAAAATCCAGAAAAGCTTTTCGGCAGTAGCTCATCCGCAGGCAAACGGGCAAGTGGAAGCAGTGAACAAGATCATCAAATCAACCATCAAAAAGCAACTCGAAAGAGCAAAAGGTGGTTGGGTCGATAAACTACCGCTTGCACTATGGGCATACAGAACTACTCACAAAACTGCAACTGGGCATACTCCTTTTTCGTTAGCATACGGATCGGAAGCAATGATCCCGGTTGAAACAGAGGTCCCTTCACACAGAAGAATCCATTTCAATCAAGCAGAAAATGAAAAGCTGCAACTTGAAGCGCTGGATCTCCTTGATGAAAAAAGAGATGAAGCTAACCTCAGAGTTGCAGCTCATCAGCAAAGGATAGCCAGACATTTCAATTCCAAAGTTCGTCAACGCAGCTTTGAAATTGGAGATCTAGTCCTAAAAAGAATTATGACAGCGACAGGTGTGTTTGGGCCAAATTGGGAAGGACCGTATGTGATAGGTCAGAAACTTCTTGACGGCACATTCAAGCTCACCACAGTTGATGGAGATCAAATTCCAAGGGCATGGAACAGCAATCACTTGCGTCCATACTTTACTTGAAAATTTTGTTGAAACATTGTAAAAAGAATTATGAATGTATGATTCCTGTAATTGAAAGCAATTGTGAAACTGATGCAAGTAAATAATGAAAGAATATAAAGTGGATGTAGGCCCAATTTCATGGCCGAACCACTATAAATCTTGTGTTCCTTATTATCATTATATGTTTGCTTTGTTTTCGATATAAAAATACACAAAATGTATTGCTGAAATATCGATTTAAATTTTTGCAGACAGTGGAGATAAAACTTGCGCATAATAAGACCGAGCGATTCTCACCATCATTCAACAAACAAATTTCAAGTCACAAAGACCCCGAATTCAAATCCTAGATAGGAAATGCTTCAATTGAACGGCTAATGATTTCGATAGGAACGAGCCCTTGCTGATAAATTGAGATTGTTTAAACAAACAAACATCCAATTAGGAAGCTAGTGCCCGTTCTCACGAACTTGCCTGGCAATGAAGTACACTTCCTTGGATTAAACAAGCCACTTGTGAGAAAAAGGGGGATGAAAACTTGAAAAGAAAGAAGAAAAAAAAAAAAAAAAAAAAGGATCGCTGAAAAGGCATAAGCAAGTGAACAGAGGAACAACCAAAGCTACCATCAGCGCCACAAGTCCTCTTCGGAGGCGCAACTCTTCGGATAATAAAAGACCTCTAATGGGTCATATGCCACAAAAAAGAAAGTTCTCTACTCAACAAAAAAGATTGGAGGAGTCATGACCCTCCAACCATGAGAGAGTAACTTCCAGGCGATGAAAACCCTCTCTGAGGCACATTTCACCAGGAGTTGAAGTGTTATAACCGCTCTTCGGGATTTCACTTCACCAGAGTTGAAATGTAAACAAAATAAAAGCCCTCTTCGGAGGCCCATTTCACCAGGAGTTGAAGTGTTATAACTGCTCTTCGGGATTTCACTTCACCAGAGTTGAAATGTAAACAAAATAAAAGCCCTCTTCGGAGGCCCATTTCGCCAGGAGTTGAAGTGTAGCAGCCGCTCTTCGGAATTTCACTTCACCAAAGTTGAAATGTAAAAACAAAGACCTTCTTGAAAGCACACGTTTCACCGAGATTGAAATAAAACTTCCAAGTGTTGAAACGTGAAAAGGCTTTCTTCAAAGGCACAACTCTTTGGGGGTACACGTTTCACCAAGATTGAAATAAAACTTCCAAGTGTTGGAACGTGAGAAATCCCTCCTCAGAGGTACAACCCCCTCCCGGGAACACAATTAAGAAGAAAGACCTCTTTGGAAACCCACGTTTCACCGAGATTGAAATAAAACTTCCAAGTGTTGAAACGTGAAAAGGATTTCTAAAGCATAACTCTTTGGAGGTACACGTTTCACCGAGATTGAAATAAAACTTCCAAGTGTTGAAACGTGAAAAAATCCCTCCTCAGAGGTACAACTTTCTATAAAAAAAATCCTCATCAAAAGCGTACTTTAACTTTCAAAGGAAAAGTAATTTGCCTACTATGGGAAATGATCGTAAAAAGAAAAGAAGTTAAAGTACCCTTCAGAGGTCCGCTTTACCACATAGAGGAATTCACTTGATGAGATATGCACATAAGCAAAAGAAAAAAGTGATTTCTTCGAACGACCAAGCGTAAAAACTTATACGAAGGGAGTTGTACTCTATAAAATTTTCTTTAAAGAATAAAATAATTATTCTTTAGCAAATAAGAGTGTAAGTCCCCTCGAAGTATAAAATATTGCAGCAAGCTTAAGGTATGGGGGCAACATGGTATAGTAGTATAGATGCATCAGCAGAGTAATACTCAAGCAACATACCACAAGCCCGCTGCAACACTATATAAACAAACTTGTGCAAAAATAAATAGTAAATGCATTCTCAAATTCAAACAGAAGTTTGTACAAACGAAGAATCATTTTATTCAACTATAATGCAGATACAGGTTCTCAAAATAAAAGCGAAGGCCGATACCCGCACAACTCTCGGCCAGTTCATACAAAAGACAAAAAGCTAAAGTCTTCACTTCTTTTTACTGCCTTTGGACCCTTTACCCGACCGAATGACCAGCTTTTCAGGTCGGCCAGTGGGTATAAGGGAGGAAGGAGAGGTAGGCGCAGCTGGCCCAACTTCTGGCTCCTCTTCAGTGGCAGTGATTATCTTCCCTCTCCTCCTTGATGCTCCTTGCTTCCTTCTCCTCTTTGAGGAAGACTCACTTCCTGGAGTGACAAGTTTAGATAAAGTTATATCGTCAGAAGGAGTCCGCTCCGGAGATATGTCACCTCCCTCAAGTCCCTCATCTTTTTGCTCTTGCGAAGCAATGGGATCATCCAGGCCATGGAGAGCTTCTATTTGTTCTTCTTGTGACCCAGGTTGCGAAGCAGAAGGAGGCGCCACTTGAAGAGATGGAGGAAGGATCACCGGGGGAGAAGAAGCTTGAGTTTGACTCGGTGCTTTCTCTACAAAGGAGAAAAAACTTAAAATATCAGTATCTTTCGAAAAGAGAGGGGATGACGGCTCATCAAAAGTCGGGAATTCATTGACATTTGAAAAATAATCAAGAAGATCGTCAAGTTCACAAGGAGCGAACGAGCAGTTCACCACTTGAGCTGGTCCGGTGTCAAGTTTACCTGGGGTAGTTGGATCTCTGAGGCTGATTTCATATCGCTGTGCTTCGTTGCTTTCACCACCTTCATCCCCGCCTTGTGCACTTGTAGTTTCAGTTACTGTCTTAGTTGCAGGCGGAGTAGAGGAGCTAGAACCCGTGATGTCAACCACAGGAGAAACTGGAGGATGGACAGAGGAAATAAGCGTTAATTCCTTTCCAGAACATTCCTCTTCCGCCATTCCAGTTCTCATCCTGGCAAGTTGTTCTCGCCCCTTCGCAAGAGCAGCGCGAGCTCCCTCATCCAGGTAACGCGCCTCAAAATCTTCATCGCCATACCCGGCGTCTTTAAACATGTTAAGAGCAGCTTCCCACACCTCGGCCAGGGTGATTTCATACTTAGGACCAAGAAAAGAGAGGCTGCCGCGTCCCAAGACACAATGTAAATAAAAATCGAATAAAGTCGAATTGATATCGTTTTCCATGGTCTGAGCAGTTTCTTCGGCTGCAATTTTGCCAGCCATGGCCTCATCTCGATCTTTTTCGGTCTGAGCAAGTTGGGCTTTTAGCGCTTCAATCTCCATGTCCCGGGCGCTCAGTGTATTCTGCAGCTGGGTGACATCAGTGCGGTGGTTCTCTACAGCTTGTTCCAACCTCTCAGCTTTAGCTTCAGCGTCCCTCTGGCTGGCGTGCGCATCTCGCACTTGTTTTTGCAATACCTCTTCTCTTTGGGTGTAAGTATTAGTAGAAGAGACAAGATCATCTTTGAGCTGCTTTACTTCAGCTTCGAGTTTTTCATTGTATTCGGCTATCTCCTTCATCTCAGCGTTGTGTTGATCAAGAATCTTCTGCCATTCGGATTTGTCATTTTCCATGGTCAGCATTGCTTCGATGTTAGCCCGATTAACTCTTTGAAGTTCATCAACCAACTTTTGCCATCCAGACATTCTATCGATATCAAGCTTGACAGCATCGAGATTTCTGTACATAGCTTCTTTGTCGATGGGGACCAAATCGAGGTCGAAGCGTACCCCCCTCAAACACCAGTTCGGGAATCGGCTCTGCAATGTCGGGGGGCCCCTTTCAACATGGTACGAAGGCCTGTTGAGAAGTGTTTGGATGGCACTTCCTTCTAGAGCAGGAGATTTGGAAGGGACGTCAATAGAAACTGAGGCACCAGGCCTCTCAGATGTCACGGGCACGTGCTCCTCGCCAAGTTTGGTCCGCTTTCTCGAATCCTCAATATGGCTCTTCCCCCTATCATCGTGCGTTTTACGTTTATGGGAATCATCATCCCTTGGGAAGGATTCATGTCGCGTGCCCGCTCCCTCATGACGTTCTTCATACCTTCTCCTCTCTTCAGCTTTTCGCGCAGCTCTCTGCTCATTGGTCTCTCTGGGATCGGTATAGTATTGCTTGTAATCATAGCTGCCGCGCCCTCCATAGCGTCGAAAGTCTTTGTAATAAGAACCGCTGCCGCTGCGCCCCATAGAGGAATCTGAAAAGGCAAAAATAGCAAGTCTTAGAAACTTCCGGAGAAAAGAAGTTAAATGTGAACAAATGCCAAAAGATCCTAAGTGTTGTGTGATGTGCAAGCTACGCGCATTAAGCTACAAACCACTCATTGGTGTAGAGGTGATGATAGCTTGGGTATGAGGAGTTGGTGTTTGTGTTGGTGTTAGTCGAAGAAGGGACGTCGCCTCAACTATAGGAGAGATAGTTTTAGACACGTCATCTCTAAAAAGCTCCTGTGAGGTCACTATTATGTCACTCAACCCATCATAAACATCGTCACCATCATGCTCGGTGAGACTTGTTTTCTCAGTTCCTACATCAGCTAATCCCCCGAGAGGCCGTGAAGGTTCTTCTTCTTCCTCAATCGGGGCAAGTGCCGTCTTACTAGATGACCCCATAATGTCGGTAGGGGTGGAACATTTCACCAATGAAGCTTCGATGTTAGACTCTTTTGATGAGGGTTGTTCGATAGTAACGGGGGCATCCGATGCTTCAGTCGGGGAATCGGGAACTTCAGTCGGAGCTTCACAAAGCTGAGTATAGCGAGAAGGGTGGAGAAGTCCGTATTGATGTAGAAATTCGTCGCTTAGTAGAAACTTGATACTTCTCTCTTCTGCGGCTACAGCGCTCAGTCTATCAAAAGTCTGCCTATGTATCGGATCTCTAGAGGGAAGGGGAAGTGCTAAAAAAAAGCAAAGAATGAGATTAGCAATTTGGACCCCGAAAAGAGTTAAAAAAGAAAGTGGAAAGACGGAAATAAATGATCTTACTTCCTACTCTCCAAGAAGCATAAAACTCTGGGGGACTGCGGGCAAAGAAAAATTGGTTTAAAAATCCATGGACACTTTCAGTAAGATCAAGAATGAGCTTGCGATTTCTTGCACTTCTCACAATGATAAGAGAAGGATGGTCTTTGCTCTTTGCAAACGAGCATAAGTAGCGAATTTCTTCGAAGCTCGGCAGTCGGTCAAGATTTCTTCTGAACAAAACACCCAACCCCATCAAGATAGCGTAACCATTAGGATGAAGTTGGAACGGAGAAATTGACATCCGAAGAAGAAGAATTCGAAGAAAGTCATTGAAAGGTGGGATCGCCCCACTTAAGCACATATGACGATTAACCGCGACAAAACCATAGGGAGGTCTGTCAGCAGTATCATTCGGTCCAGGAAATATGACATCATCTTCAGCAAAGCCGAATTGAGTACGCAACTGAATAAATGTTCTCGAAGATAGAATAGTCGAAGTTCTTTCCGGAGGATTCTCTATAGGAACAGCTATCGGGAAAGTTTCTTCTTCTTGACTTGCTGCTTCTTCTCCTTGATGGGAAGTCATTCTACACAAGCAATTGGATATTCAAACATGAAGGTGCACGTTTCCTAAAGTGTGTGAAGTGTTGTACAAGTATCAATCAAACAATAAGCAAAGGTAACTGGAATAAAACCTAGCAAACATTTGTTAGTTATAAAAACCAGGAATCTTTGTTTTGAATTTGAACATGCAAATACAATGTTGATGCAAACAAATCAGTTCAAATTGTTGATACTTTGCATTAATATTTTACTATAATCAATTAATTCACAGTATTTCGTGCAATATATTCATGTCTCTTATCTTGTCTTGACTAATCTGTCATTCGATACGGGCAGTCAATGGCAGTATATGCGCCTTGGTTTTCTTTGTTTGTTTGTTATTCTCGACAGGTTTACAGCTTAAAAATGAGAATGATCTGTAAAATAACACAATGGAATTCAAGAAAACTTGAAGCTAGGACAGTTCAAAATGTTCAAAATGTAAACAACTTAGTTGGAAGTCCGGGTCAAAATACTTGAAGAAGGCCTATGTTTCTAAGTGTCAATACGTCCAGAGCCCAAGTGTTAGCTCGGCTACGGTTCAAAAAATCCCACGAGATAAAACTAAGACGGTAAGAGATCAGATGCTTAAGTCCTAACTAAGCGATATGATTCGGCTACTCAGGTTAGATGCTCAAGTGTTAACCCGGTCACGACCTAAGGATCTCTTACAAGTTAAAGCCGGTTTGTTAGTTCCCTAACTCGGCAGTCATCTAAGTTGCAAGCGACAGATAGGGATCTCTCCAAGTATTAACACGGCCGCGATTCAAAGGCTCAGGTCGGCAAGTTCCACCGAGCGATTAACTCGGCTTCGATTCAAGTTTTAAAGTTTAAGTCGGCAAAAATTTGAGTCACTCAAATTCCCTGAAAACCACCATCTCACAACATTAAACCCGATAACCCTGTAGCCATTCCTTCAACACCCACTTCTACTCATGCTGCCGAATCACCCAATTGAACAATTCGGAATCGAGCTTAAGATGATAAACCATCTTCATCGCCTCAACGACCAATCTGAAGCCAAAACTTCATAACCTAAGTTTCATCAACTATGAATGCGATGGGGTTCATAATGAAGCGTCGTGCAAGAAGGCGATTCGGTGCAAGGAGGCGATTCGAGTTCGAACAAACGAGAAATGTGAATCGGCAATAAATTACAATCAGGAAAACCACTTACACGATGCGTAGCAGAGATTATTTGTGATCGATTGAATAAAGTTGCCTTTAAGATCTGAGGGTGCTTTAATGGCGGAATTGAGCAGGGGTTTGAATGAAGGAAAAGGAGGAAGGGGGCTAATTTATATCTCATGGTGAAGGAATGTTAAAAAACACTAACTGGTAAGTCGTACGCGATCTACCGACCTAAGAGAAGCCGAGCTAAGATATTTCGAAGCACACGACTTAAGTCTAAGGCGTATACTTCGAGGGGCAGATGTTAACATCTATCTCGGTTACGACTCAGCAGGTCTAGTGTGTGGAGATGGCGCCGACCCAAGAGATGCCGACCTAACTGAGTAAGAATTGTGCAGGGTCTGCCGATCTACAGGACATACCGACCTAACAGCTCAGGACTTAATTCGATGCCGACCTAACCAATTAACAAGGTGGCCGACTTAGTTCGGTGCCGACCTAATTAGTTAAGAAACGCGCCGATCCAATGCTTTCCCATAGATACCAACCTAAGGCATGAAGAAATTCCGACCTAAGGCTTGAAGGGATGCCGGTCTAACGAGGCTATGCCGACCCAAGGAAAGTTCCGACCTAGTATGGAAGCCGACCTAGTGTATGTTCCGATCTAGCAACTCGGGGACTTTATCGACTTATAGTAAGTCGTAACCGATCTAAGGGTGTAAAGGATGGAGTAGCGGGGCAGTTTAGCATGTGACATATTAACTCGGTAGCGATCTAGCTTGTTTCCATTAAGTCGTAGGGCTTGACTCGTTAGATCGGCGAAGAGATAAGATAAGTCGGTCGAGACCTAGCTTGACCCGGTAACGACTTTGGACTTGTGCAAATTCAACGAAGGAAGATCAACACAGCTTGATCATATAAGGGCTCCTATAAGCCGGCTGCGACTTAACTGGGTCGGTGAGGAGTTAAGACCGAGCCTAAGTCCATAATCTTTGCCTATAAATACCAACCTACCTCCAACATTCAAGGGATTTTTTTGGGGTTGATCAATTTCAGGGGCCATTACTCTGCCGAATTCCAGACTACTTCAAGGCTTTTGGGATCCAACAAACTTCTAAAAGAACTCCATGAAGAAATCATCTACATTCACCATGGATTTGAAGATGATTGTTAACATCAAAGCTTGAGCTACTTGTTTTACATATCCCATCACTTGAAGTGTGTTGTAATTGAAAGATTTCGTAAAGGATTGTAATCAAACTAGTGATAAAAAGTTTAAAGTGGACGTAGGCTGGATTATAAGCCGAACCACTATAAATACTGTGTCTCTTACTGTTTTTCTGCATACTTTTTTGCTTATTTCTGTTTCCCGTACGAACGGGTGGTGCTTTCACAATCACATCCTATACACCAGGGTGTTAGCGTTTAAATTTGAGCGTTAACAGTCAAGTTTTCATATAACAAAAGTTATCAGACTAGTATTGGGATGGCACAGTTTGAAGCTTTGCACGGAAGGCCATGCAAATCTCCTAATTTTTGGTTGGAGACCAAGGATAGGTTGGTTCTTGGTCTAGATTTAGTGAGAGAAGCTGCGGGGAAGATTAAGTTGATTCGGGCTAGAATGATGGAAACTCGGTCGAGGCAAAAGTGTTATGCATATAGAAGAAGGAAAGACATAGAGTTCTCTGTTGGAGATCATGTGTTTATTAAGGTGTCACCAATGAAGGGTGTGATTAGATTCGTAAGATCAGGAAAGTTGGCACCGAGATTCATTGGACCTTTTTTTGTTGTAGATAGGATCGGAAAACTCGCATATAGAGTAAGGTTACATAGTACTTTGGAAAAGTCCACGATATTCATGTTTCTCACCTAAGGAGGTGTGTTAGAGATCCGAAGACTACTATAACACCAACCGTGTTAGAAGATCTAGTAGTAGAGCCGAACTTGACATCAGTTAGAAAGCTGATTCGTATGGTTACAAGAGATGAAAAGAAGCTAAAGAACATGACAGACAAATCAGTGACAGTCTAGTTGAGTGACGATGAGAAAGACTGTACTTGGGAGATTAAGATTAGGATTAGAGATGCTTATCCATATTTGTTTGATGGTACGTTTTACCTTTTGATTGATTATATACCTTATCGTACTTTCGAGGACAAAATTCTTTAAGGAGGGAATCTGTAACACCCTATATTTTTAGTAACATTATTAAAGATATTTGATTAGTTAAATCAAATCAAATAATGTAAGATGGTTAATGGATTGAAATTTGTGATTAATAGGGGTAGACGTGCCATTAATGAGTAATTCAAAACTAGATAACTTAAAATAAAATAGATAGAGGGTAAGGAAATAGGCAGGGGCAAAATAGGAACAAGGAAAATCCTTACACCTTAAACCCCTTAGCCGTGTATTGTCTCATTCATTCTAATTTGAAAACTAAAACTTAGTGGCCGACTGCCATTTTAAAGAACTAGAGAAAGAAAAAGATAAGGAAGAAGATTAATCAAATCAAAAGCTATTCAAATCTCATATCCTTAATCTCAAGCTAAGGTGAATAGTTACTACATCTCATTTTCTTATGGTCGGTTTTATAAATAATCTGAAGTGTTTTGCATGGTAATGCCATGTTTTGGAATGATTAAAAGTTTATATATGCTTGTTCATATGAATTTTATGATATGTTTTGATGTAAAAACCCTATTAAATGACGTCCAAATCCCTTGCGATTTTAGACTGGATTGGAAATGATATTTAGAGATGAGTTTCAGTTTTCATAATTTTCTGAATTATTGTGGATTTTATATAAATTTTCTAGTGCAGAAAATGATATTTTAGGTTTTAAATTATTTACGGCTAAATAATTTACTTTTTGGGTCTGAAATTTATGTATGTTAGAAAGCTTATTAAAAATGATTTTATGGAATTTTTGTAGAATTTTCCTAAATATTTTAACGAATGCATAAAACTATTTACTGTATGCGACTCAAATGTTTTGTATATTTATAAAAGGAGAAGGGGTATTTTGTAAAATAAAATTTATTGTTTATTTGTGAAATCTTGGAAGAAGTTTTTAAAAATAAATTTAGCAACCAATGAAAATTTGAGAAACATAGCAAGTTAGTTATAATGTATTTCTCTTTTAAGTTAAAGACAAAGTTTACATGATTTTAGCTTGTTCCGCCACTTTCGACATCTTCCGACCAAGACGTTTCACCATCATAGCTTTCGCAACCAATGCACATGTTAACAGTTTACTTGTAATGTAGAATATTGGATGAAGGCAGAAGGTACTGGGTCGAACTGCTAGGTTCCGATGGGATCAAAGCGTGCTTTTATTTAAAATGAAATAGCACCTGCTTTGCTTTCGAAGTGTTAGCTTTCGACTTGGTTAGATTTCGACCAAGTCAAGTGTTTTCAAAAGAATGGTTCCGAGTGGGTTGCGCTCTTTTGTTTTAAGTACTGCTTTCGAAGGTTCGAAACCTCTAGCAGCCGCTTTTCTACCTTTCGAAGTCAATGATTTTGAAAGATATACTTTGTTTTGAATTTGTTCGCTTCTCCAACATTTTCGAAAGGGTAGTTTCAATAACATCACTTCTTTGCTTAGAAATGCTTTCGAAAGAATGGCTTTCAATTTAAATTGTTTTAACGATCCTTTTGCTCTGTTGAAGTATAACCCAATTGGTTTCGAAAGAGATAGTTTAAATGATTTCGAAAGATATTTCTCCACATGTTTGAAATTTAACCCAAGTGCTTTTGAAAGATTTGTTTTTATAAGGGTTTGATGCTTTCAAAAGGATTTAAATAATGGTTTCGAATGGGTGGTTCTCCATGAGTTTCGAAAGGGTTGAAAGGAAAGGATTTCCAAGGGTTTCTAAAGGCAATGTTTAAAGGTTTTGAGAGAAAGATGTCTAAGTTTTTAAAGCTTTCAAAAGGAAGGTTTTCAAGGGGTTCAAAAGGTTTGTATGAATAGTTTCGAAAGGAAGGTTTAGGTTAATTAAAGGGGGTTTACTTGGTTTCGAAAGGGATGCTTTCAATGGTTTTGAAAGGAGTACTTTCAATGGATTCGAAAAGGGTACTTTCAAAGGTTTAAATGTTTTCATCAACTAAGGTTTGAGTAAAGTATATATATAATGTGATTTAAGTAAAGCATAGAGATTATATATTTTCCTTGTTCAAGTTTGATTTAAAGGTTTCAATCATCTTGAAAAGGTTTTCAAGGAAATTTAAGGGAAGGATTCCATAAGAAAAATGGCTTGGATATTAAAATACCAGATGAGATTGGTATAGGGTCGCGCCCTATAGATTAGCTATTAGCCCCAGATAACTTATTCCAAAATTCCAATGTGTAGGGCTTTGTCATGGGTAAGACAAAAATTAGGAGTACGCATAGAAGGGAATATATGTTGATATACAGTTAGGTTATTGGAGTGCCCGCAAAACTATTAGGATCAGATGACCAATGGAGATGTTAAGTTAGGGACTGACCATCCAAAAGAGAAGTATTTAACAGAAATTTAAGGAAAGACCGCCTAGAAGAGGAGTGTCTATCAGATGTTAGATTATTTTGTTATATTGTCTGGTAGGCCCAAGTCAGCCAAAGGTTATTAGTTAGCCAAACAAAACTATAGTGTTCGAACATATAGTTCATTTATTACCAGACATGTATGTTTACACAATGATGCTTTATAGTTTCAACTAGTTTTGGTTGCATGAAAAGGTTTGCAAAATAAAGACATGTTTTAGAAGTATGTTAGTGAGGGGAAGCTCGTTCCGCTAAGAGAGGTGGTCTCACTTAACAATAAATAACCGAGATGTATAGTATGATTCACAGCAGGCTTTATGTCTGACTAGTAGTTTATGTTTTTCTCCTTAAAATCTCGGGTGATCAAAATTCATTTGAGTAGGATATGGGTTGAGGTTTTCAGGTTTTTAGAATGATGAAAAATAAAGCTACCAAAGATGAGCAGGAGGCTGACAGATAGCTATTTATGAGTTGTAGTTCTATTTTGTTGTTTTTATTTCCACGGTGTGTATTAAGTTAGTTATGAAAATATAATACTCTAGTCATCCAATGGGGCATCATCGTATGTCGATGTTGGCGTATTTTTGTAATAATTATATTTGATCATTGCCTGGGAAACATTATGGAATTGTGTAATTTGAATATGGAATGTGCTTTGAAATGTAATAGAGAATGTTATTTTGAAATCTGTGATTTCTTTCATATTCAAGTGCTTTTGATAATATAGATACCATTAACATAACCGTATTTAGTCGTCGAAAGTTAATACTATAGATGACTGTAACATCTGTAGCTCTTAGCTTTGAGTCTCTAGATAGGGGTGTTACAAGGTTTTGCAAAGACAAATAATTATTCAAATAAAGTGTAATTAAAGTTAGTTAATTATTTTAATAAGTATATTTTAAAATTAATTAATCATTTTAAAAATGATTATGGTTAATTAATTTAAATAATGATGTGCCTAGGACTAATTAATCATTTTTACTAGTAATTTGAGATTAATTAAACATTTTATGAATGATGTTTTAAAACTAATTAATCATTTTAACTAATGATGTTTAAGACTAATTAATTATTTAACAAAGTTAATTAATCATTTTAGTGATATTTTAAGATTAATTAATCACCATAATGGTGATGTTTTAAATTTAATTAATCATTTTAAATAACGATGTTTAAAATTAATTAATCATTTTAACAATGATGTTTAAGGTATAGTTGCTCATTTAATAATGATGTTTTAAAGTTAATAAATCGTTTAAATAAGGATGATCAAAGTTAATTAATCATTTTAAATAATTTCTTTTGAAGTAATTAAGCAAGATTAAAGCTAGTTGATTATTTTAAATAAGGTGTTTAAAATATTTAATCATTGATTTAAGTTAATTGTACATTATAAATAATGATACCGAAGAAGTTAATTAGTGTTTAAAGTAAATTAACCATTTTGATAAAGTCGGTTAAATTTATTGTTTGAAATGTGATCCCAGCACAAATTCAGTTTATTGGTAATGGAAAGGAAATTTCCATAAACAATATCGCTTATATGGAATGGATTTAATCGTACTTTCAAGATTAAACGTTGAGGAATTAACTTGTTTCTATCTTGAAGGTTAGAAATGTCATCTAGGCAATGTCCAAAGGTTGTACTACATCAACTTGCTCGGCTTCACTTTTAATCGAGGGATATCACAAGTTTGAAATCAGTAAGTAGTGGTAAAAATATGAAATTTAATTTCCATATATGATCAATTTTAATTATCCTTGATAGTTGAACTATTAACTATCGGTTCAGCTTTCCTCTTTAAGTATCGTTAATTTACGACGATTTTTTGCTCATTTGAGTATCGTTATCCTTCATCAGAAATGACTAAAACTAGAAAGTGAGTGGGGCTAAGCTATGTGGAGTTACTTCCATTATGGTATATCCATACCGACTCTTGATTAGTTTCAGTAATATGTGCACGAAGATGTGAAATGCTCGGATTCTCAGTAAGGTTGGTGGGATTTGGCTTAGAGTTCCCAAGAGGATTACACGAGAGAATGACCCTCTCAAGTATATTGACTAAAGGTATACTTTCGGCAAGGGGGCACACGCTCCTAGTCATTTGTTGGAAAATTTTCCTTTCCTTTCCTTTGATTCCAAATTTTTATATTTTTCTCATTCTTAATTGCATTGGGAAGTGTCGTGAGCACTTCGCGATGTTGAATTACTTGTATCCATTGTTGTGATTGGATATTGTTGTTGTGAGGGAAAACCCAGTCTGCAGTTGGTGGCATGATCTCACACACTGTATTTATTTCCACCCTTTTGATTAGAGATTTTCTCATACCGGACTTATTAGCTGACCTAAGTTGTTTATTGCTGCAAAATCTTGGGTACTCAATTATATTTGAATAGTCCAAGAGTAGTAGGTTTCCTTTAGATTCTTTGAAGATGATGAACAAGCAAGAGGCTTCTTTACCTAACTAGTTATCTATTTCTGCTGTATGATTATGTATATGTATTTTCTACCAAAAAGTGTAAAGGAAGAATGTATAACTACCTAGTCTGATAGTTGCAGTACTTTTGTGTAACCCCGATTACTCCATGTTACGAGTAACATGATGTACTATATTATTTTATTATTACATGTAATTGCTCCATTGTGAGACTTTTTTGTTCTATTCTAATCTGTTCTTTTATTTTACCCCACGAAAATTTTCCTTTCGGATGCTTGGACAATGGCACGCGAACATAGAGGTTGTGTCAAGCATCATTCTTAAGAGTCAGAAAGGTGGGTCGTCACAATTGGTATTAGAGCTTTAGTTGAGCGAACAGCTTAGCCCGATTAGGGTATGACTCAATAGAGATAGGATAAGTGATGCCCTAAAATGAGTAAATCTTGTGAGAGCATATTATAATTTTTAAAATAATAAAATCCATCCTCTGAAGTATCGTTTTAGATCCATTGGTGTTGTTTTAAGACCTTAAAACTATTTTGATCCTCCTCTTGTATTCTAACGATACATGTTATCTGTTCAAGTAATAGAAGATGGATACAAGAAGTGGAGAAAGGAGAGGATTTGGAACTAGCATGGCAACCAACGGTGGGGTACTTAGAAATGTTGCTATGCCAGTTGTAAATCCAATCGAGGAAGTGGCAGCGCAAGTTCAACCTTTATGAACTTCGGGATTTTGTGTAAGAACTACACCACTTTGGGTGGGAAACCATTCTATGATACCTAGGATATTCTTGGAGTGCAGATTTGGGTTAGGTCATATGAAATGAGATTTGGATAGCTTGGAAGACACAGAAAAATGTCTGTTAGCATTACAAAAATTTCAAAAGTTGGTGATAGACTGGTGATATTCTATAATGGCTAATATTCTAGCAGAGGAGTTCTCTTAGGCATAGCTTAGGGTTGTCTTTGAAGTGCGGCTCATCCCAAAAGCTGAAAGGACGCAGTTAGTTAGGAGTTTTATGCATTTGAAATAAGGTGATATGACAGTGGAATAGTATGAACATAAGTTTAATGCATAATCCCGTTTTGGTCTTGGATTGATAGATACGCCTCTTAAAAAGCATGAAATGCTTGTTTGTGGAATGCGATCAGAGTTGTAAAGAGAAATGACAAGCCATCTTATAGGTACATTCACCAACCTTATCAGTATGGCTTTGAGGTTCGAAGTCCCTAATATTAAGGAAGGAGTCTATAATGGAGTAATGCCTACAATTAATGCTAAGCATTTACCAGTGATACGCGTTGGAGGTAACCTGATTTTCAAGCACAAAGGAAAGAAGCAGTGGTTAGGAAAGAAATCTAAAGATGGAACCCCAGCACGCACCGAAGAAGCCATGGGACTTGTTCAAAATTCTTTGTTTCAAATGCAACGAAATGGATCACTTCGCAAATCGTTGCACTAACCATCCTACGATCCAATTTGCTACAATTGTAACATGCAATGACACATAAAGAATAAGTGCCCTTTTCCGAAGCTGGGGTCACAAGGATAGACTTTTGTTATTGAGGAGATACCATCCACTTCGTTAGGACAGAAGGGGAAGCAGGTGTTGCAAGGTACAATATCCATCCATGATCTTCCTATTAGGATGTTATTCGATACAAATGCTTACCATAGTTTTATTTCAGTTGACCTCATTGATAAGCTTAACCTTAAACCCATCCTTTTAAGTAATCCTATTTGCAAGTCAAATCCTTTTGGGGGTCTGAAAAATATTTACAATATGTGTCTATATGTCCCTATTTCTTGTCAAAATTATTCCTTTCCCTTTTATTTATTTGTTCTTGGATTTTAGAGTGCTATTGTGAATGGATTGGTTGTCTAAGTTTAGAGCGAACTTGGATTATGATTAAAGTATTGTCAGAGCTAGGGATAATGGAAATGTAGGGACATATATATGTTGTGAAGAGCCTAACAGTGTCGATAAATACAAACAAAAATCAATGAAACAAAAGAAAACAACAGAAGAATATAAGGTACGCGGATACATCTTGGAAATTCAGCTCGTCTCTTGAAAGATCCAAAGAATTTAGCTAAATATGGAAAATATGTTTGGGATTACCTAAGCATTACATAAATTAACGCCCGAGTCAGTCTGCTAAGCCAACATGAGTTAAATTCGAATCAAAACATATGGATTTCTATATTTAAAAACCTTTTCAAAATAAAAGGTATCTCATAAGACCACATCGCACATAAACATAGGTGGGTTTTTACCTTATGATAACCAAACATTTTTTATTACATAATCCAATGATATTATAATAATTCTAATGTTAAAAATACCAACAATCAAGTAGTTGTGATGCATGTATATCACAACAATAATAGGCATATACTCAAAAACCAAAGGCGCTTATTAGAGAATGGACTCCAACAAATGACAAGGTGAGGGATTACCTTTCGAAAAACAATACACCTCTAGATAAAATGAACCATAGGATGCAGTTACCATTGAAACCCTACCAATACAAAATCGGCCTGCCCCTGGCTAGATAGTACCAAATATGATCACCCCATGGTTGATCAACAACCAAAATGAGCCCCAAAGCATGCATAGATAACGACTCTAGATAACGGATGACCATACCTAATGGGAGCAACCCACATAGCCCTACTACATCTACCATGTTTTCGTCATTACCAAGATGTGAGACTTGAGGCAACGATTTACCTTCTCTCTTAGTTGACCATCTTGGAATGCTAACACTACCCTCCAGGCAGAAAGCAATGCCAGCATTCATCTGTACAAGTTTGTTCTGCGTTTGAATGAAACCGAAGGTGCTACCTCACTACATCCATTTGGAGTCGCTCGAGATTAGTAGTAAGTGGCACTTGCACTTCAAAGTGCACCATCTTAGACATCCTCAAGATGTCTTCCATTCAAACGTATGTGTTGGTTCAAAGTGGTTTTCAAATAATATATTCGATCTCAGTTTCTAAGAACCAACGACCAATAATTTCTGATTAACTCATTCCCAGTTCTTTTTGAAGTAAGCACACTATACTAAAGTCTAAAAGCGATCTCTGAGATGTCCCTTAAAGCTAGAGACGTTTCACCGAATGAGTTCTCTCGACGGAACTCAAACCGTATGAACACTTGAAACTCTTATTTACTTCCTAAGTAAAAAATGGACAAAATTTGATATTCAATTATTTAACTATCAAATACACAAACAGCTAACAATCCAGAGATTTAATTTCACATGGTAACCACTAAGCAAATTAACAATCCTTAAAATAAATCTTTCATTTTTTTGATCTCTTTCCAATATCATAATATTCATATACTTACTTTGCTGGCATGAGCATACCGACAAAACATTGTGAAAGATTTCTTACTTCAAAATTATATTAAAAGGATTGCAATAAATGTTATTTAAATCGGAGATAAAGGTAACCTCAAGCACTATTCTTTCAGTTTTAAACGCAGAACGAATGCCCATACCACCAAAATTAAGGCCAGTTAAAGGAAATCTAATCTCATATTCTTTTATAAATTGCTTCAGTAAATCTTTTTTATAAACCTCTTTCATTTATGAAAATCTCCTTTACTAAAATTCCAATTCTATTTATAAAACACTTTATAAATCTCCAAGTTTATTTATAAAACTCTTTTATATGTATCCAAAATCATTTATAGGACTTCTTTTCAAATTTCTAGATCCTTTTCAATTTAAAAACCACTCCTTTTTATAAACTTTCCTTATTTAAGAAAAATATTCATAAATAAATTTTATTCGATCAAGTTCCTTTTAATAAAAAACTAACTATTTAAAACAATTTTTAAGTATCAAGTTATTATTTAGTAAACTAACTTCAACACTTTGAATAAAATATTTAATGAACTATCCTTAAAATATCGTGTTGAAATGGTGATAAACATTATACATTTCATTTAAATTATAACTTCACTTTAAGCCATAATAATGATCTTGATACCCTTATTTAAAACAAAATAAGATTAAAAGAATGATTTTCGAAATTTAAAAGTGGCTTAGCGACCATAATGGTTTATTCATCTTTAGTTAAAGTTTCCAAGTTATAAAAAGGGTAATTACATAACAAGTAGATATATAAAGATCAATAAACAACAATCAATCGATACACATATAATGTTCAAGTCGTTATAATGGCAAATGGTGGTTTGTTATGCTAAAAACACGTCTCAATTATTTTGATAGAAGAATGGTGTTTTATTTTGCTAAATGCTTGTCATTTGGTTTCATAGTCATTTAGGGTTACTTATGGGTAATCGACAAAGAAATCCCTTGGTTCGAAATATTATTGCAAAAGAAACTTCATTTGAAAAACCAATCCTTGGAAATAAGGCGACCTTGAATATCAAAAAAATTGAACCTTTATTATTTGATTTAACTTAAATCAAACCTTTATTTAATAATAATTTAATCTTAATTGATTTCTAATTAAATCTTAATTGAATTTAACTTAATCAGTATTTAATTAATTAATAAATCCCTTTTTTAATAAATAATTAATTCATAACTAATCATTAATAAATAATAATAATTAACCTTGATTAATAATTAAATAATAATTAGTCTTTAGTTAGTTAACTAATTATAATTAATTTACTTAATTTATAACTAAATATGAATTTCCTTTATTAATTAATGATTAAGTACTAATTAACTTAATTAATTAATTTAAATAATAAATAAATAAATACTGTTAAATACTTATAATATGTTTTGAAAACACATTTCGAATAGATACTAAAGTAAAAACATTTTTAGATGTCAAAAGGAGTTCGTCTTCATGAACTACAATCATAACGACTATCGCTATATGACCAACAATTTTCAAATCTTTATTTTTATTTCATATAGCTTCAAAATCTTATATTTGTACTTTAACTACCTTATAAACTTAGTAAAATGTTTTGGAAAAAAAAGTAAGGTTTTTTGAAACTTTACAAAAATATTTCTAGAAACCAAAGTAAGGAAAACAAGTTTTAAACCAAAAGATCTCGATGTCGAAAACCAACAACTTCAATTATTAGCTTTACCTTTTCCTACAATAATGTAACATACCGATTTTGTCAGGATCCGAAGGTCGGCATTCTTACGTCGACTGTATCAAATGCCGCATAATCGAATGCCGGAAAACTGAATTGTTAGGGTTATAAAGAAGAGGTAGAAGAAAAAGATAGAAGAAATAAGGAAATAGAACAGAAACAATAACATAATCTCACATTCGCAGCGGAACAATATATAATAGATAAATGAATAATCTTTAAAACAAAGAACTATCTCAGTTATTACATTACATTATCATCAGAGGGCACAACAACAATATACAACACAACAAAACAAATGGACAGTTATACAAACATGCCCTTACAAGTGAATTCTACAGCGGAAAGATAATATCATATACAAGTAATACGCCTTGCCACTTGAGCTCCAAAGCACTTCTGAATCCAGAATGACCTGATAACCTGACTCTAGACTGCCCGTGTGGAAAATGATGGGCACCCAGAGTTTAGGAAGAGAACAATAAACTCCAGGTCAGTCATGAGACTCGTGTGAGAACTTAAAACAGTTATTTATCTTTAAAACAACAACAACAACAAGAGAAGTGAAGAATATCCGCAATGCTTTTGGAAAATTAAACTACTATGAGGCCTCCCCGCACACACATAATGCAAACGCAGAATTGGAGAAGATTTCTCCTTATGATTGTCAAAGATGCTTACTACGTAAGACAAATCATTTTTTTTGATATTATTATTAGTGCATAGTGATGAAAGCATTTCGAAAATAGAATATAAATCTTCGCCAGCATAGACATTCCGAACTATGCCTACTATAGCTACCATCCAAACAGTGGGGCGCCACCATAAGTGAATGGCAGGTTCTATAACTAAAACCGTACAAGGCTCGTATTGTTTCTTTGGATTTCCAACAAATGGTCAGGCTAAGGAACTTCCTACTTCCACATGGGATCGCCTCTGGCGGGACCTCCCAAGAACCTAACGTTACAGTGAGATCTCTGCCAACACAAGGCCGGGTTACCTCTGTAACTGGGTAACTACTGCACGAATATGCCACCCCCCGGTCCTTTGGGACCTTTATCCGAGGGCCCTCGATCACCAAGCAACAACCACACAGAAAAATGAGATTGGAGCAACCACATAGGTTAAGCATCAGGGCTCCATACCTGACACCACCCTTTTCCAGAAGGGAATGACATACCCTAAAGGGCGCGACCCTCATAACCTTGCCGCATATTCCTCTTTTGACCATTTCCTGGGTGTGAGGTCCGACGAAGTCTCGTCCATAAAGCTACGCTTTTCACAAAGCCACGCTTTGATCAACAAATGATCAATAAATAATCATCACACAGCAACACTCAGCATGCCACATTACCAAATTGGGAATATATCGTTGATAACCTTCAATTACAAAACCTCTGAGCTCGTACGTCTCAGAGAAGGGTGTTAAACTAAGAGAATAAATTCTCCGCCACCAACATAAATGTATTTGAAAGGAATCTGCTTTATATCTCAAAATGTAATGTCAGACACGTAACCATACAAGTCTGTTCCAGATTCGAACAAAATCGAAGGCACTTCCAAAGAAGCCCTTGCAAATCCGGGTATTTACAATCCCGATCGAATTTCCCATCACAAAGGAAATCGCCATACCGTAGCTAATGGTGCAGAGACAATCGATAGGTCTTCCTATCGTTTTCACAATTACCCGGTCTTCACCACCGGTCTTCAATGCTATCCATTACGTCGTATCACTCTTCGAAATAGGTAACCCGAATAACGAGGTTAATAATTTAAAAATAAGTGCAGCATTCAATTTTCAACCAATTTACAACAAATAGCCATTCAAGGGTCAATATTGATAGTCGGTTATTTAACTATCAATCGATATTCACAACATAACCCGATTTCAAATAATTTTCCCAAATTATTTATTTCCAAAATATCTTTATAAGATATATTTTCCACACTTCAACCATTTGAAAGCCAATTTCAAATCAATTTACACCCTTATAACTTTCATTTCAAAATGGTTCATTTAAACCAATTAAATAAATCCTTACCGATTTATTAAATTTACGTTCCAAATCCGTAAATTTATTTCCACACTTTTAAAAATAAATCAATGTTTATTTTTAACATAAATTTCCCTTATAAATTTCCATTGTGAATTTACATTCCCAAATACTCACCTTTTTATACGATTTTTCAAATCGATTTCAAATATTCACTTTTTATTTATCTTTAAAAGATATAATCTCAAAACATTCATTTCATATTGGAAAATATTTCCATACTTATTCAATGATAAGTAATTCACCAATCTATTCATTTTCAATATTTGGAAAATATTCAATATACTTTAATCACAATTAAGTATATATTCTATTCTTTAAGGAAAACTTCTCTTAAACACATTTATTTGGGTCAAAACGAATGTTGCGTAAAACATCGTTACGACAACCCAAAATCACTAGTATAGGCATTCAAAATTAAGATAGATATATAAATCCCAATACTATACAAAACTTTCCCTTTTAGGAAATCATTTACTATAACAACAGTGTTATAGTCCACCATTCCCTTCTATTTCTCGAAAACGTCTATTTCAACAATGAATGTTGAGATCTATGATTTCGATGCTTAACACATTTTAAAACATCCTTAAATTGTTTTAAATTCTATTTAAAATATCACTTCACCAAAATATTTCTTTAATATATTATTCACCGTCCAAAATCGTGAATATACTTCGTTAACCAAATTCAATTTCTACATATTTTATTTAAAGGATTATCCACTGTCCAAGATCATGGATATATTTCCTTTAATAAGCTATAACAATTAAACTTATCAAAATAAGTCGATTTCGGATCTATAAAACAACGTTTATAAATTCCATTTATACTTTATTACAATTCCAACTTATAAAATCACTTTATTAACAAATTCTATCTATAGCCAAAATCCAATTTATAAGTTAATTACTTATAGATATTTTATTTTTCAAAATCTATTCATTTTATAACTTCACAAATTATAAATCTATAGATTTCATCCACTTAAGAAATCCATTTACATTTCATTTTAATACTTATAAAAACTCGTTTTATAATTTCAACATTTTAATTTACAAATATCAATTTTATAAATCTTTTATATAAATCATTTATAATAATTCAAAAATCCCAATTTAAACCATTTTATAAATTAATCAATCTAAAAGTCACATTTAGGTTATATTTCACAAAATCATAATTTTTTATAACATAAAAATTACAACGTTTATTCATTTAAAATGAATCAATTTTAAAAATTAAATTTTATTATGAATTCTCAACTTAAATTTTCAAAAATCAAATTTTATTTATTTTCGGCATTTAACGATACCAAAAATATATTCGGCTAAATTTTAGCCTTTAACGATTTCAGTCACAAAGATAATCACGCAGATTATAAATAGATCAATATACAGCATTGAAACCAATTCAATCATTTGAGGAATCCTGTTGGATCCCTCCAACCTGTTTCCCTGCATCCATAGATGTTAGCACAATACCAATTCCACTTCGAGATGAAATATCGTGGTATATGGGATTCATAAAATATTATCCGTTATTATGCGGTGCAATAGGGTCTCATCCGCTATATAATGCGGGAAATCAACTCCAAGTACATATATAATATCAATTCCATACAAGTTGGAATTACCGCGGTATATGTTTTTAATAAATAACCTCCACTTAATATACGGCGTATAATGTCTATTTAACACAATAGATAACAAATTATCATCCAATCACACAATCAAGCAATTTTAAATCTAACTATTTAAAATTTAAATCGAAACAATTCGATTGAGTGAGAAGTTCTCACCTTGAGTTTTCGATAACAGTTGTAGCGTTTTATTTCGAATAAAATTAAACATGTGTTTAATTTTATCCGAAATTTTTATTAGCTCCAAACGACTCCAAACCAGCTCCATTGCGTAGTGCTCGACAAAATGAAGCCAATGCAACTTGTTTCGCGCAATTCCGACCTCGTATGAACAAGATATCTCATTTTAAATATTATACAAATTTTAATATAATAATTTTACAATTTCTTTTAATTTTTTTTAACCTAAGACAATTCTGGGCCATTGGATTTCGTATCAGGCAATCCAGGCCGCACGCGAATGCCTCTTCCCCATCGCGTTCCTACAGGCTATTCACGTAGGAAAACCCACTAGCCGCCATTTTTGCTCGAATTTTTGCAACCACCATCTTCATCTATACTTCGATCAGAGACTTCCATCTAACAGCGCTCGACGAGAGCTACGCACGGCCACCACGGCTTAAAGCTCGGCCCTGCCATGCTTCTCGAAATTCGTGCCCAACCGAATGCCTTTGTGCCCCAAATTATCTTCGTATAACACTCGAAACCCCATCACATCCGTATGGATCGCAAGATCTCACCTAGCTCTTCAACATTGTAGTGGATAGTTTTCTGTAATTGTTTGTGGATTTGAAGATAATTAAAGGAGAAGGAGAATGATTTTCGATCGTTCGAAATTATTAATGGCGGCCTGAAGCTTGAGCTAGGGTTTAGTGTAAAAGTGAAGATGTGAGGTCCTTTTATAGAAAATTCTCAAATTACTATTCATCCGAAATTTTCCAAACTCCAAACGTAGCGTGCCGGCTGGCGTTTCTAGGGTTTACCCCGCATTCCGGACACAATGGAATGTGTTTCAGAAGCTAATTCGATCATATGTGTGAGTTACAGAAATAAATGATCAAATTTAAATTAAATCGATTTAAACTAATTTCTATGCATTTTGGCTTGCCCCGGACAAACGGTAAATCCGATTAATACGAAATTTTAAATCTTGCAATAATATGACATTACGGATCCGATGAAACTAGTTTCGTCGAAATCCGAGACTGTTTGAAAAATGGCTATTTTAACTCGTCAATTAAATATTAAAATATTCAATTTTCACAATTTAACTTTTAATTCAAATTTTAAAAGTTCACAAACATTGTTCTAACTCCAATATGATTTAATATAACTTTATAAATCATTTTTAATCACATTAAACCTAATTTCCAAATTATTTATGCAATTTCCAATATTAAATTACCAATTTAATTATCCAATTAAATCTAAATACTCGAAATATAATTTATTCAAACTATAAATTTTACTTGTTGATATTTAAAATCAGTAAAATATCTAAATTTCAAATGACAGAAATTCTGCGTCGTTACAAACTTCCCCCCTTAAAAGAATTTCGTCCTCGAAATTACTAAGTAAGAAAAAGTTTTGAAATCCATTAACTTTTCAAAACAATTCATTCAAATTTGATTTACAAATCTCCTAAGTGTTTAACTTTCCAAAAATTCAATAGTTAAACTTCTTACAAAGTATTTACTAAGTTTTCAAATTCACATATTGTTATTTTTTCAAAATCAACTATATCGTTTAATCTTTAATTTCAAATCAAAACTTAGTTTTCACAAATTTTTTTTCCCCAAAATTTCTCAAAAATTTTCTAATGCCTTAAATTTTTAGAAAATTTCGCCACAACCTTCTTTGTACGGAAGAGCTTTTACAATATCACAATAAAGATAAATATATATACATCGACCCACCCGGTCGGAAAAACAGTTCATATTTCCTATTTTTATTGCGTAGGTGTACCTTTTTAGCATTTTTAAGCAAAGCAGTTATTTATTTAGCATTTTGCGCAGCCCAAATCCCGCTAACGGTAGCCCCGGTACCTGTACTTACTAAATACAAACACGTAAGTGACATATACAAGAAGTTATTAAAATTTTACTCTTTTTAAACAACTACAACACATGCATATTAAAAGAAATGCATACCAAACAAGGTTTATAAGCAACTTATATGATTTCGACATTACTTGTAATTGTTTACAACCAATTTATATACAACAACATTCAATTATCCATTTTCAATTAGTTTACATTCACTAATTTACATTCAAGTTGGTTCACTTCCGATTCAAATCAATTTTTTTTTCCATTCAATTTAAAGTTACTTAACTTCCAATTTGAATATAATTGCTTTAACTTTCAATTTTATTCATTCAATTGCATATGAATTTCTATTCAATCAGTTAACAATAATCTAACAACCAATGTATATCCAATAAAACCGAATTTATTCACTTTACATTCAACATTCAATTAGCTGTAATGAATTTACACTTATATCCATTTTTCTATATCAATTTACTTACATTCGATTGATTTACATTCAATTCATTAGTTCAATTACCAATTTACTTTACAAATAAAGTTGAATCTTCTTTATATAATTCAAGTTCATGTTCACTTAATGATTTCATTTCATTAATTTGCTTCGATACCAAAATCAAATTTATTCAACATTACTTAAGTTATATTCCTTTTAAACATCATTTGTTTAACTTAACTTAAATTTCCATTTCAACAACATATCTAATCTAGTTAAAATCCTGTAACAGCCCGCAAATCCGTACCCCTTGAGTCAACACTATTCTACCAAAATCAACTCAAGTTGTACAGAAACACGAACCATTTGGGTTAAGAAGAAGAGGTAGAAGAAGAAAATAGAAATCAGCAACAGAATTAACCATCGCAGCGGCATAAAATATAATAGATAATAAATAATCTTTACTCATAAATCAAATATATCTGTTTACATATATTTCATCATCAGAGTACATCAAATCATAACTCAATATCAATAACATACAAATGGATACACAGCAACTCAACACAGTGGAATATATATATATATATATATATATATATATAAACAAGTACGGGAGTACGTATCCTCATCTTGTTCGTCTCCTGAGCTCCATAGCATCATATCCTGTATCCTATAATACTCAATCTGACCCGAGGATTATAGTTAAATAACACCCGAGTCAGTCTGGAATACCAGCGTGAGAAAATCACACCCAATTGATTATTAAAGTTTCAAAAATCCTTTGAAAAAAGCATCTCGTAAGACCACGCCACAAATAAACATGTCGGGTTTTTACCTTACGATAGCTAAAACAATTTTTATTAAAATCCTCTGATAAGCGTCTCACGTTTCAGCAATAGTTGGGCACAATCAAAACCGTACGGGCGCGTAGGGAAAATGGATTCCAAATAATGGCTAGGCACTGGGGTACCACCTGTCACAGTACCTTGTCTAGATCAGCGTACCGAGGAGCCACCCTAACTCCCCTGCAACACAAGACCGGAACCATCCCTTACTGGACAGTCCCGAGCAAGATCACCCCGCGGTTGGGATCAACAACCGCCCACTAAGCCGAAATAAAGGGACATCTAGACAGGGATGACCTCACCCTGCTTGGGTGCTACCCACCTAGCCTTGCTGCATAACCCCTGATTTTCAGCCATTCCCATTTGATGAGGCTTGAGGCTAAGCGTTACCTTTTTAAGAATATATCTCTTAGAATGCCCATCGTCTACCTGACGATGTTTCGCAAGCATTCATCCATACAAGTCCGTCCTGGGTTCGAACGGAACCGAAGGCACTATTCCTACTACATCCATTTTGGAAATATCCTCAGGATTAGTAGCGACTAGCCCTTGCACTTCACTGCTCCACTTTCGAATCCAAAATCGTTTTTCACGAAATTGTACAAACCGGATCGAAGTGGTTTTCGAGAAATTAGTCTCGATCCCGGTCTCCTCGAAACGATCAACGTATTTGTCCAATATTAATAGTCGGTGATTTAACTATCAATTAATATTCATAACATCCATCACACAATAAATAATTTCCCAAATTATTTATTAACTTCAAAATATCTTTACGAGATATATTTTCCATTTTCAAAAACACTTTGAAAAACAGTTTCTAACCACTCTTTCTTTTGCCCAAAATAAACTTTCCCAAATATTTTCTATCTCCACTGAAATCACCAAGCACCAAAACTAGATTATTAAAATAATTTAAAACATTTTACTTTGAAATATACTCTAAGATATTTAAGATAAGACTACTTCAATAATTTGTTGAAAATACATACTATATAAATATTTGGAAATAAGGTTACTTAATAAAATATAAAACTAGACTTTCACTTTTAAAAGTAAAATACTAAGTCACTCTTAAAATAATTATCACTATAATAGATTAAGAGAAAATACTTACTTTAGAATTTAAATATTAAAAATAAGAAATTTTCCAAAACTTGCTTTTTAAAACAACTTTTAATCTTTAACTTATATTTTAAAATTTACTTTGAAAACGTACTTGGTTATCCAGGGAGAATTCCAACTTCAATCACTTAAATCAATTTTCCAAATTGATTCCCAATTTATACTTGAATTAAATCTCTTTACTTACTCAATTCCTTCAAAATTCATTAATTATGTGTTTTATTATTAATGTTATTAATTTCCGTTTGACTTGAAATCTTTTAACTGAAATATACAAATTCCAAATCTTATCCTAATGTCTTCTTTATTCTTTCCAATATTTTAAACCTTAAATTTCAAATAAATGTTTTGCTCTTTTTAAATAATAACATTGAATTTTTAAAATTCATTAATTCCTTATTTATTCAAATTTCCTTCCTATACTCAAGATTTATTTACTAGAATTTTAAAGGGCATATTATTTCTTTCCCAATTCATTCTTTAAATTTTATTCAAATTTCTATAATTATTTTACTTACAAATTTACTTCTTTTATTTTCTTTCCAGAATCCAATATATGTATATATATTTGGTAATTCACTATACCCAGTTATATCCAATCGAACCATAGCATACAATATTCTAATATAATTCATCATAGAATATCAAAGAATCACAACAGAGGATATTAAATAATAAATGTTGAGGGATCCAGTTGGATCCCTCCTACCTGTTTTCCCTGCATCCACAGACGTTAGCACAATATAAGATATCTTCACTATAGAATGAGGGAAATCAATCATTTCAAGGTGTAGTGTATACTACTATATAACACAACAATCAATTCAACCATTCAAACACTTATTTGAATTTAATCATTTAAATTTAAATTTACTGAGTGAGATTAACTCACCTTGAATTTGTTTTGTAGTCCGTCCCTTAACAGCTTGTTTCCTTTCAGATTTCAAACCTTGAATAAATATTACGTGATTTTATTAATATTCAAACTAATCGAACAATCAATTGTCATTTATTAATTTAACCTAAACTAATAATTTTGCTTTAAACTAATAATTAAATTTTAAACAAATTTGCTTTTAATAAAATATTTTAGTGGCTGCCATAATTAAATAAGTTTATTAAATAGATTAATCATCATAATACATTTTTTTTTAAATAACTAGTAGCCTCAAAATATGAATATGTATATTTATTTTCCTTTAAAACTACATATGTACTTATAAAAAGATCTACATAGATAGTAAACCAAATTTTGTGTAAACTTTTCAACATATAAAATTTCTCTTTCCAAAATCATATATGTACATATATTTTCTGTTTAAACCTTATATACATATATATATATATATATTAAATTCTAAAATACATTTTTTCCATTATCCTATTTATTAAAACAGAATTTTCATATAACTTACTGTAATTAACTCCTTAATCTATCTACACATATATATTCAACAGAAATGGTTAACACTCACAGTAATGTATTTTTTTCTTTCTGCATTTATATTTACTTAAATAAAAAAAAACTGCTATTTATCTTACTGTAAATATATAATTTTCTTTTACTATATACATGTATTCATAAATGGGTATTATTAAATTTTAAATTAAAGCATATACATCACTGTCGCACTCGATCCCAAAGCTACCACCTGTGCTTGCATTCCCTTCCTAAATGCTCGCCAACCCTAGCCTTGACTCGACTGCACCACCCACAACAGCCAACACCACAGCTCAAACCCTTGCCGCGTCGTTCCCCCTCGTGCTCACCAGAAGTCGCGACCACTGCCGCCTCGCGAACCCTACCAGCAATCGACGACATTACCTCGAGCAAATCAATGCCCAAGGCTTGGACCGCAAGTACAGCCTGCAACGATCCATCCTCAACTGCACCAATGCAGTGCCATCACCTTAGGTCGCCCGCGTAGCCGCGCCTCGACTCACAAACCCTAATTTCGAACTTACCCCCAAATCGCGCACGCGAACGCGTGCTCCTCCTCCCACCAACCCAAAGTGCTTCGCCGCCGCCCTCCCCGGCCTCATGCTCGCCACCTCCTTTTTTTTCGAAGGTTGAATTCGATTAAATATGGAGGCGCAATTAAATGTGTGGAAGCAGTCACCATTTTGTTATAGGGAGGAACAGAATTTGGAACTCAATATGGTATTTTGCTCGGCCCCTCTTTTGTTTCGCCATTCTTTTTTTTTCGATATTGATTTGAGATTCTTTCGGCTCAAAAGAAAAGAAGGGGCGACATGATTTTTAAAGAAAGGGAAGCGTGCAGAAGAAGCCTGTCTACAGTGACCACGAAGTGAAAGCTTTAAAAAAATTCTGATGTGAAATTATCTCGGTTGTGATTTGAATGGTATATTATTTAAATTCAAATTGTCTCAATAAAATTTTCAATGCGTTTATATATCGTACGCTCACTCAACAATTCTGATCAAAACGAAATTTGAAATCCGATAATAATACAATATTACAGACCCAATGGGACTGGTTTCGTCGAATTCCGAACTGTGTCTCGGAAGGCTACTTTTAAATTCAGTTTAAACTATAAAATTTTAAAACTGAACAAACCACTGTTAATTTCAATTTTAATGCTTCTATTGTCTTCAGTATTATCAATATAAATTTTATAAGCCTTCAAATTATTTTTAATAGGCTTAAAACTCCAAATTCAACAATCTACTCAACTTCAACTTATTAAATTCAACAATTTAATTATCAAATAAATAGTGATATTTGCAATTCCAGTTAAAATTACTCTATTGAATATTTAAAATCAATTAAATATCCCGATTTTAATTGCTCAAAATTGCCGGGTCGTCACATTCCTCCCCCCTTAAAAGAATTTCGTCCCCGAAATTACTAGTTAGGAAGAATGGTCCAATACCCGTTTACTATTTTCCCAAAACCAAACAGTTTAATTACTTGCCATAACATATCCTTTTTATTATAGACCCACAATTTCTTCAATCAACTTCCAAAACCTTTCATAGTCTTCATATAACCTCCTTGTTCAACTACTCAAATTATAATTCGAAACTAAATTTTGAATTATCAAAATTTCCTCAAAAATTTTCTAACTTCCTAAATTTTCGAAAAATTTAGCCAGCGTCTCCTTTGCGCGGCTGACTCGGTACAACTACAAAATGGCTCTACGGCCTCCCAAATCCAAAATGAAAACAAAAAGCCAAGTGGCTCAATCCAAAATCCCAATCAAATTTCATATAGAAACTTAAACACATACCTTTTTGTCGAGCATTTCGAATTTATCTTCTGAAATTAAAATCAGTTCTCTTTACCTTTATATTACATGCATATCCTGTTTAGCACCAATATCTAATCACAACTTTAAAAAACATTTTATCGATTTCCTTACAAATGTCAATATCTATTCATTCCAATATTATCTTAGATTATATTTGTTGTATCAATCTCCAATTAAGAATTCACCATTCCTTTCTTAAGTTAGTATAAGCATTTTATATGTTCCTCATATTTATTTTCACTTTACCACTTTAGTTTATATCCATTTCTATTCAAATCGTTTTTTTCCATTTCCATATGAATTCAATTTATCTTTAACTTTGCATATATAAATTTTATTTGTCATTTATTACTAACTCATGTCATTACTTTATTTAGTTTCATTTACTAACTTATTTAAATTTCCCAGTTTAAACCGTTTTGTCATTAACAAAATTTTCTAACTCCCAAAATTTCTGAATTTTTTTGGCAGAGTCCCCTTTGTACGGAGGAGCTTTTGCAATTTGACAAAAGAGATAAATATATATACATCGACCCACATGGTCGGAAAAACCAAAAACAGTTCATATTTCCTATTTTAATTGTGTAGGCATACCTTATTTAGCATTTTTAAGAAAACAACTTATTTATTTAGCGGTTAGCGTGCCCAAAATCTAGCCACACCGCTTCCAGGTACCTGTACTTACTCAATTTAAACATGTAAGTGCCAAATATATGAAGTTTAACAATATTTCACTTAGTTGCAATAGTTAAACACATGAATTCTAAAAGAAATTCACACCAAACATTTTTCCGTAAGCAATTTATATAGTTTTCATACTAATTCCACTGTTCCAATTAATTTATAACCATTTTCATTCAATTCGAATGGTTTTCAATCCATTCGTATACATCTTCATAATTTGAATGGTTTAAAACTCAATCACTTACATTTAATTTATTTTTAAGCAAACCGAACTCATATTTAATTCAATTGCTCTCAAAAATCAATTTATTTTACTCCTATCAATACATAGAATTTTAATTACTTCCATTTACATCAAATGTCAAATTATTCTATGCAATTTGGCGCAGTCTATGTGAATAAATAAGTACTTATGTTTTATAACCAATTTAAATGGATTACAACTCAAATTATACTTAATTCTATTCCATTTTTAAATTTATTCACAATCTATCTATTCTCATTTTCATTGCATTTCAGATTTGAATCCATTTACCTGCATTTCAATTTGTTAACCAAACCAGTTCATTCAAAACCATTAACAATTTAGGTTCATCATCATTACCAATTAAATTTCCTTTTTATTTTAATTCATTCATGACCATTTATTTAGCTCGAGCCATTCCAATTAAATTTTATTCTCAACCTAATCATTAGCGTTTCATTTAAAACTATTCTATTAAACTTGAAAACATTCGATTGTTAATATTGTCTCCAAGTTATTTCAATTCCTTAACATTTTAAATGGTTTACAATTATTTATTTAAGAATTCTTCATTCCATTAAATATTATCGGCAACTCATCGAATTTAATTTCAATTAAAATCCATTTTTACTTGATTTAAATCCGATCCACTATTATTAAACTTAATTTTAAGTTGAATTCAATTCAACTCTTCTATTTTCTTAGCTTTAAGTTAATTTACTTCAATTTGTTTATATTATATACTTAAGCTCATTTTCATTTTACAAGTGGATTTTTCTCTTTCATTACTCAACTTAACTCAATTGATTTCAAGGCCATATCCAATTTATTTCCACATATCTGGATTTATTCTCAATACAAAACATTATTATTTTAATCCATTTTCATCTTCCTTTATTCGACACATTTCCAATTATATTTAATTTGTTATCACTTTAAGTTAAATTATAATTTATAATTTGAGTTCTGAATCCACTATCCAATTTCAATTTACCACCAAATTTCATGAACTCACAATTCAGTAACATTTACTTTACTAACAATTCAGATCGAATTCAATTTATAACTTGAGTTTTATTTCCATCTTCATCATAATTTCACAATTCAGCTTCAATTAAACAACATTACGTTCCCATTTACACATTTTATTAACTGATTTATTATAAAATTAGTTCTCTCCTATTTATAGTTCAATTTTTTTTTTAATTTCAAATACCACTTCATTTTATTTTCTTAGTTCAATTTTTATTATATAATTCAAGTTTAGATTTTCCGTTTCATTATCCAAAACATCAAACAATATTTATTTTGGATTTTTTAATTCCACTTTCAAAATTTATAAGCGACAACTTATTATTTACACAATTCCATTCATCATAGGCTTGAATATATTGTTCTTTTATTTTAGCTCAAGCCTTATGCTTATTTATATCCCAAGCACATTTTTATTCCCTGCAATTTAATTCTGATTCTTTTATAAGTTATTCTAATTTATTTACTTCAATTCCAATCCTTATTCAATTTATTTCCCATTCGTTCAAGTAAGAATTTAATTCCATTCATTAATTCAATTGAATTCTTATTCCAATTCAATTAAATTTTACCTCAGATTTATTTAATCTCAATTCGATTTCAACTTAATTCGGATACAACTGGATATTATTTTCAGCCTATCCAATTAATGTCAATCCAGTCAAATTTTTATTTCCCATCCAAGTTAATTTCATTTTTAACTTTTCTCTTTAAATTGAAATTCCAACATTCAAAGCTTATATTCCCTTCCTGATTTAAAAATCATCTCAATTTATAAGCTTACAACTATCTCATCAGTATTTTTAAAAACCCGGCTTTGGTTTCAAATTATTTTGAAATCTCCAACATCTCAAAATCAAAATTCTCAAAAATTAAACCAACCCTGGTTTTATTCTCAACAAATTTCCTTTGAAATTTTCAAAAACAAATAGGTTTTTTTCTGAATAAATAAATTTTGGCAGCAATCCATCACTTAGAAATTCGAAAATGAATACTGATGATGCGGCCATCATCATCGGAATTATTTTCCAATAAACCAAGTGATTTCAATGCTATTTCACTTTCAAAATCCATTTAAAACAACTTTCCTTTCATAAATACCCCCAAACAAAAATGCTATCTTTTATCTTCAAAACACTTCTAAATTTCCGAGATTTAACACTTCCAAATTTCCGAGATTTTAAATTTCCAAATCCTGCTTAAATCACTTTTAACTATAATTCATTTGCACATGCTCATAAAAATTGTCATTTGATTATATTTCAATTTATAATTTATATTTATAATTTATATTTATAAATTTCATTTCATAATTGAATTTATCTCCTTAATCTTTGGTTGTATTTACAGTTTCTAGTTAAATTTCCACTCAAAAATGGTAATACTTTAAATATCATCATTCCTAACATCCAAGCAACCATATATTAGCTAAACAGTTTACAAAAACTTTTTTTTAATCTAAAATATATTTTTGGGTAAAATTATTTCATTCACCCATATTTAAAACAATACAGTGTCAATTGTTCTATTCAAGTGTTTAGAAACCCCTTCGATACAGTTGTCCAGACTGTGCCGGCGAAGGTTCATATGCCACTCAATAAATCAATCAACATAATATTAAAATAATTTATATTCACTAACAAATACGAGCTCATATCTATTAATACACTCAAACTCATTTTAGAGTACTACGGACTCTATTTGAGTAATTTCCCACCAGAGCCAAAGTTATCACCAACCTATGCTCTGATACCAAGTGTAACAGCCCGCAAATCCGTACCCCTTGAGTCAACACTATTCTGCCTAAATCAACTCAAGTTGTATAGAAACACGAACCATTTGGGTTAAGAAGAAGAGGTAGAAGAAGAAAATAGAAATCAACAACAGAATCTAACCATCGCAGCGGCATAAAATATAATAGATAATAAATAATCTTTACTCAAAAATCAAATATATCTGTTTACATATATTTCTTCATCAGAGTACGTCAAATCATAACTCAACATCAATAACATACAAATGGATACATAACAACTCAACACAACGGAAAATATATATATAAACAAGTACGGGAGTACGTATCGTCATCTTGTTCGTCTCCTGAGCTCCACAATATCATATCCTGTATCCTATAATACTCGGTCTGACCCGAGCATTACAGTTAAATAACACCCGATTCAGTCTGGAATACCAGCGTGAGAAAATCACACCCAATTGATTATTAAAGTTTCAAAAATCCTTTGAAAACAAAAGCATCTCGTAAGACCACGCCACAAATAAACATGTCGGGTTTTTACCTTACGATAGCTAAAACAATTTTTATTAAAATCCTCTTATATTATAATAGTGCCTATAGAAAGTAAAATAGAATCTAGCTGAAATGCTTGCATCTCACGTTTCAGCAATAGTTGGGCACAATCAAAACCGTACGGGGATGTAGGGAAAATGGATTCCAACTAATGGCTAGGCACTGGGGTACCACCTGTCACAGTACCTGGTCTAGATCAGCCTACCGAGGAGCCACCCCAACTCCCCTGCAACACAAGACCGGAGCCATCCCTTACTGGACAGTCCCGAGCAAGATCACCCCGTGGTTGGGATCAGCAACCGCCCACTAAGCCGAAATAAAGGGACATCTAGACAGGGATGACCTCACCCTGCTTGGGTGCTACCCACCTAGCATTGCTGCATAACCCCTGATTTTCAGCCATTCCCATTTGATGAGGCTTGAGGCTAAGCGTTACCTTTTTAAGAATATATCTCTTAGAATGCCCATCGTCCACCCGACGATGTTTCGCAAGCATTCATCCATACAAGTCCATCCCAGGTTCGAACGGAACCGAAGGCACTATTCCTACTACATCCATTTTGGAAATATCCTCAGGATTAGTAGCGACTAGCCCTTGCACTTCACTGCTCCACTTTCGAATCCAAAATCGTTTTTCACGAAATCGTAGAAACCGGATCGAAGTGGTTTTCGAGAAATTAATCTCGATCCCGGTCTCTTCGAAACGATCAACGTATTTGTCCAATATTGATAGTCGGTGATTTAACTATCAATTAATATTCATAACATCCATCACACAATAAATAATTTCCCAAATTATTTATTAACTTCAAAATATCTTTACGAGATATATTTTCCATTTTCAAAAACCCTTTGAAAAACAGTTTCTAACCACTCTTTCTTTTGCCCAAAATAAACTTTCCCAGATATTTTCTATCTCCACTGAAATCACCAAGCACCAAAACTAGATTATTAAAATAATTTAAAACATTTTACTTTGAAATATACTCTAAGATATTTAAGATAAGACTACTTCAATAATTTGTTGAAAATACATACTATATAAATATTTGGAAATATGGTTACTTAATAAAATATAAAACTAGACTTTCACTTTTAAAAATAAAATACTAAGTCACTCTTAAAAAAATATTACTATAATAGATTAAGAGAAAATACTTACTTTAGAATTTAAATATTAAAAGTAAGAAATTTTCCAAAATTTGCTTTTTAAAACAACTTTTAATCTTTAACTTATATTTAAAAATTTACTTTGAAAACGTACTTGGTTATCCAGGGAGAATTCCAACTTCAATCACTTAAATCAATTTTCCAAATTGATTCCCAATTTATACTACTTGAATTAAATCTCTTTACTTACTCAATTCCTTCAAAATTCATTAATTATGTGTTTTATTATTAATGTTATTAATTTCCGTTTGATTTGAAATCTTTTAACCGAAATATACAAATTCTAGATCTTATCCCAATGTCTTCTTTATTCTTTCCAATATTTTAAACCTTAAATTTCAAATAAATGTTTTGTTCTTTTTAAATAATAACATTGAATTTTTAAAATTCATTAATTCCTTGTTTATTCAAATTTCCTTCCTATACTCAAGATTTATTTACTAGAATTTTAAAGGGCACATTATTTCTTTCCCAATTCATTCTTTAAATTTTATTCAAATTTCTATAATTATTTTACTTACAAATTTACTTCTTTTATTTTCTTTCCAGAATCCAATATATATATTTTTGGTAATTCACTATACCCAGTTGTATCCAATCGAACCATAGCATACAGTATTATAACATAATTCATCATAGAATATCAAAGAATCACAACAGAGGATATTAAATAATAAATGTTGAGGGATCCAGTTGGATCCCTTCAACCTGTTTTCCATGCATCCACAGACGTTAGCACAATATAAAATATCTTCACTATAGAATGAGGGAAATCGATCATTTCAAGGTGTAGGGTATACTACTATATAACACAACAATCAATTCAACCATTCAAACACTTATTTGAATCTAATCATTTAAATTTAAATTTAACTGCGTGAGATTAACTCACCTTGAATTTGTTTTGTAGTCCGTCCCTAACAGCTTGTTTCCTTTCATATTTCAAACCTTGAATAAATATTATGTGATTTTATTAATATTCAAACTAATCGAACAATCAATTGTCATTTATTAATTTAATCTAAACTAATAATTTTGCTTTAAACTAATAATTAAATTTTAAACAAATTTTCTTTTAATAAAATATTTTAGTGGCTGCCATAATTAAATAAGTTTATTAAATGGATTAATCATCATAATACATTTTTTTTCCTTTAAATAACTAGTAGCCTCAAAATGTGAATATGTATATTTATTTTCCTTTAAAACTACATATGTACTTATAAAAATATCTACATAGATCGTAAACCAAATTTTGTGTAAACTCTTCGACATATAAAATTTCTCTTTTCAAAATCATATATGTACATATATTTTCTGTTTAAACCTTATATACATATATATATATATTAAATTCTAAAATAAAAATTTTCCATTATCCTATTTATTAAAACAGAATTTTCATATAACTTACTGTAATTAACTCCTTAATCTATCTACACATATATATTCAACAGAAATGGTTAACACTCACAGTAATGTATTTTTTTCTTTCTGCATTTATATATACTTAAATAAAAAAAAACTGCTATTTATCTTACTGTAAATATATAATTTTCTTTTACTATATACATGTATTCATAAATGGGTATTATTAAATTTTAAATTAAAGCATATACCTCACTGTCGCACTCGATCCCTAAGCTACCACCTGTGCTTGCGTTCCCTTCCTAAATGCTCGCCAACCCTAGTCTTGACTCGACTGCACCACCCACAACAGCCAACACCGCGGCTCCAACCCTTGCCACGTCGTTCCCCCTCGTGCTCGCCAGAAGTCGCGACCACTGCCGCCTCGCGAACCCTACCAGCAATCGATGACATTACCTCGAGCAAATCAATGCCCAAGGCTTGGACCGCAAGTACAGCCTGTAACGATCCATCCTCAACTGCACCAATGCAGTGCCATCACCTTAGGTCACGCGCGTAGCCGCGCCTCCTTTACTTACCCCCAAATCGCGTGCGCGAACGCGTGCTCCTCCTCCCACCAACCCAAAGTGCTTCGCCGCCGCCCCTCACCGGCCTCGTGCTCGCCGCCTCCTTTGTTTTTTTTTGAAGGTTGAATTCGATTAAATATGGAGGCGCGATTAAATGTGTGGAAGCAGTCACCATTTTGTTATAGGGAGGAACGGAATTTGGAACTCAAGATGGTATTTTGCTCGGCCCCTTTTTTGTTCCGCCATTCTTTTTTTTCGATATCGATTAGAGATTCTTTCGCTCAAAAGAAAAGAAGGGGCGACATGATTTTTAAAGAAAGGGAAGCGTGCAGAAGAAGCCTGTCTACAATGACCACGAAGTGAAAGCTTTTAAAAAAATTCTGATGTGCAATTATCTCGGCTGTGATTTGAATGGTATATTATTTAAATTCAAATTTTCTCAATAAAATTTTCATTGCGTTTATATATCGTACGCTCACTCAACAATTCCGATCAAAACGAAATTTGAAATCCGATAATAAAACAATATTACGGACCCAATGGGACCGGTTTCGTCGAATTCCGAGACTGTGTCTCGGAAGGCTATTTTTAAATTCAATTTAAACTATAAAATTTTAAAACTGAACAAACCACTGTTAATTTCAATTTTAACGCTTCTATTGTCTTCAGTATTATCAATATAAATTTCATAAGCCTTCAAATTATTTTTAATTGGCTTAAAACTCCTAATTCAACAATCTACTCAACTTCAACTTATTAAATTCAACAATTTAATTATCAAATAAATAGTGATATTTGCAATTTAAGTTAAAATTACTCTATTGAATATTTAAAATAAATTAAATATCCCGATTTTAATTGCTCAAAATTTCCGGGTCGTCACAAATCCAATCAAAATTCCAACTCCAAAGTAAATTCTATTTAACTTTTACCAAAGTCAGTTTCATCACTTATTCAAATCGTACCTCATTTTGCTTAACAAAATTGTTTAACCATTTTAATAATTGGTTTTACTTACATCTTCACATTTAATAAGTTATACAACTTATTATTCAACTTCCAATTCTGATTTAATTTATTTAACTTCCTTTAGTTAAATTTCACATCATATATTTTATCATACTAATTCAAATTTATTTCAACTTTACCAAAGTTTAAATTTTATTATCTCATATTATAAATTCAAAACTTGATAACTTATATTCATCAATTTCAACTTGGATTTCTAATTTCAAATTTATTTATCACAACAAAGTTCAATTTTTCAATTTATTTCTACTTACATGAATTTTCCTGCAAATTTAAATCATTTTTATTTAACTTACAATTCAAGTTTTAATTTAACTAATTCAACTTTTACTATATCATGAATTAATTAGTTATCATATTAATTTACTTGGATTCAATCCATTCTATTTTTATTTTTCCCAAGTTTGAATTTTTATTCAACTTAATCCCAATCAAATTTCATTTCAATTTATAAAACTCACTTTTACATTCACATTACCAATTTCATTCCATTAATGAATTTTATTCCAAATTATATATCACATTTTTTTTCATACTCAAATTCCATTTGTATATAAATTCATTCCTTTGGTTATTATTTCAGTTCCTATATAATAATGATAATACTTCAATATCATCACTTCCAAACAACCAAGCAATCATATATTATAAACATTTACAGAAAATCATTTCCTTTATATACAAAAATAGCTTTGAGTAAAAATTATTTCATTTACCTTATTTCAAACAATACTGTGTAAGTTTATCTTGCTTAAGAGTTTAGAAATCCCTATCGAAACAGTTGGCCAGACTGCACCGGCCAGAATCTATAAACAATCAACCGATAAGTCGCACAATACAAAACAATTCCATATTCACTAACAAATACGCTCCCATACCTATAATTACACTCAACTCATTCTAGAGTACTGCTGACACTATCTCTATTGAGTAATCCCCAACAGAGCAAAGGTTGTCACTTAACCATATGCTCTGATACCACATTGTAACATACCGATTTTGTCGGGATCCGAAGGTCGGCATTCTTATGTCCACTGTATAAAATGCCGCATAATCGAATGCCGAAAAACCGAATTGTTAGGGTTATAAAGAAGAGGTAGAAGAAAAAGATAGAAGAAATAAGGTAACATAACAGAAACAATAACAGAATCTCACATTCACAGCGGAACAACATATAATAGATAAATGAATAATCTTTAAAACAAAGAACTATCTCAGTTATTACATTACATTATAATTAGAGGGTACAACAACAATATACAACACAACAAAACAAATGGATAGTGATACAAACATGCCCTTACAAGTGAATTCTACAGCGGAAAGATAATATCATATACAAGTAATATGCCTCGCCACTTGAGCTTCAAAGCACTTTTGAATCCAGAATGACCTGATAACCCGACTCTAGACTGCCCGTGTAGAAAATGATGGGCACCCAGAGTTTAGGAAGAGAACAATAAACTCCAGGTCATTCATGAGACTGGTGTGAGAACTTAAAACAGTTATTTATCTTTAAAACAACAACAACAGCAAGAGAAGTGAAGAATATCCGCAATGCTTTTGGAAAATGAAACTACCATAAGGCCTCCCCGCATACACATAATGCAAACGCAGAATTGAAGGAGATTTCTCCTTATGATAGTCAAAGATGCTTACTATGCAAAACAAATCATTTTTTTGATATTATTATTAGTGCATAGTGATGAAAGCATTTCGAAAATAGAATACAATTCTTAGCCAGCATAGACATTTCGAACTATGCCTACTATAGCTACCATCCAAACAGTGGGGCGCCACCATAAGTGAAGGCAGGTTCTGCAACTAAAACCGTACAAGGCTCGTATTGTTTCTTTGGATTTCCAACAAATGGTCAGGCTAAGGAACTTCCTACTGCCACATGGGATCGCCTCTGGCGGGACGTCCCGAGAACCTAACGTTACGGTTAGATCTCTGCCAACACAAGGCCGGGTTACCTCTGTAACTAGGTAACTACTACACGAATATGCCACCCTCCGTCCTTTGGGACCTTTATCCGAGGGCCCTCGATCACCAAGCAACAACCACATAGAAAAATGAGATTGGAGCAACCACATATGTTAAGCATCAGGGCTCCATACCTGACACCACCCTTTTCCAGAAGGGAATGACATACCCTAAAGGGCACGACCCTCATAACCTTGCCGCATATTCCTGTTTTGACCATTTCCGGGGTGTGAGGTCTGACGAAGTCTCGTCCACAAAGCTACGCTTTTCACAAATCCATGCTTTGATCAATAAATAATCATCACACAACAACGCTCAGCATGCCACATTACCAAATTGGGAATATATCGCTGATAACCTTCAACTACAAAACCTTTAAGCTCGTACGTCTCAGAGAAGGGTGTTAAGCTAAGAGAATAAATTCTCCTCCACCAACAGAAATGTATTTGAAAGGAATCTACTTTATATCTCAAAATGTAATGTCAGACACGTAACCATACAAGTCTGTTCCAGGTTCGAACAGAACCGAAGGCACTTCCAAAGAAGCCCTTGCAAATCCGGGTATTCACAATCCCGATCGAATTTCCTATCACAAAGGAAATCTCCATACCGTAGCCAACGGTGCAGAGACAATCGATAGGTCATCCTATCATTTTCACAAATACCCGGTCTTCACCACCGATCTTCAATGCTATCCATTACGTCGTATCACTATTCGAAATGGGTAATCCGAATAACGAGCATAATAATTTAAAAATAAGTGTAGCATTCAATTTTCAACCAATTTACAACAAATTGCCATTCAAGGGTCAATGTTGATAGTCGGTTATTTAACTATCAATCGATAATCACAACTTAACCCGATTTCAAATAATTTTCCCAAATTATTTATTTCCAAAATATCTTTATAAGATATATTTTCCACACTTCAACCATTTGAAAACCAATTTCAAATCAATTTACACCCTTACAACTTTCATTTCAAAATGGTTCATTTAAACCAATTAAATAAATCCTTACCGATTTATTAAATTTACGTTCCAAATCCGTAAATTTATTTCCACACTTTTAAAAATAAATCAATATTTTTTTAAAAAATAAATTTCCCTTATAAATTTCCATTGTGAATTTAAATTCCCAAATACTCACCTTTTTATACGATTTTTCAAATCGATTTCAAATATTCACTTTCCATTTATCTTTAAAAGATATAATCTCAAAACATTCACTTCATATTGGAAAATATTTCCATACTTATTCAATAATAAGTAATTCACCAATTTATTCATTTTCAATATTTGGAAAATATTCAATATACTTAATTCACAATTAAGTATATATTCTATTCTTTAAGGAAAACTTCTCTTAAACACATTTATTTGGGTCAAAACGAATGTTGCGTAAAACATCGTTACGACAGCCCAAATCAATAGTATACGGATTCCAAATTAAGATAGATATATAAATCCCAATACTACACAAAACTTTTCCTTTTCGGAAATCATTTACTATGACAACAGTGTTATAGTCCACCATTCCCTTCTATTTCTCGAAAACGTCTATTTCAATAATGAATGTTGAAATCTATGATTTCGATACTTAACACATTTTAAAACATCTTTAAATTGTTTTAAATTCTATTTAAAATATCACTTTCCCAAAATATTTCTTTAATATATTATTCACCGTCCAAAATCGTGAATATACTTCGTTAACCAAATTCAATTTCTACATATTTTATTTAAAGGATTGTCCACTGTCCAAGATCGTGGATATATTTCCTTTAATAAGCTATAACAATTAAATTTATCAAAGTAAGTCGATTTCGGATTTATAAAACAATGTTTATAAATTCCATTTATACTTTATAACAATTTCAACTGATAAAATCACTTTATTAACAAATTCTATCTATACGCCAAAATCCAATTTATAAGTTAATTACTTATAAATCTTTTATTTTTCAAAATCTATTCATTTTATAACTTAACAAATTATAAATCTATAGATTTCATCCACTTATGTAATCCATTTACATTTCATTTTAATACTTATTAAAACTTGTTTTACAATTTCAACATTTTTATTTACAAATATCAATTTTATAAATCTTTTATATAAATCATTTCTAATAATTCAAAAATCCCAATTTAAACCATTTTATAAATTAATCAATCTAAAAATCACATTTCGGTTATATTTCACAAAATCATAATTTTTTATAACATAAGAATTACAACGTTTATTCATTTAAAATGAATCAATTTTAAAAATTAAATTTTATTATGAATTCTCAACTTAAATTTTCAAAAATCAAATTTTCTTTATTTTCGGCATCTAACGATACAAAAAATATATTCGGCAAAATTTTAGCCTTTAACGATTTCAATCACAAAGTTAATCACGCAGATTATAAATAGATCAACATACAACATTGAAACTAATTCAATCATTTGAGGAATCCAGTTGGATCCCCCAACCTGTTTCCCTGCATCCACATATGTTAGCACAATACCAATTCCACTTTGAGATGAAATATCACAGTATATGGGATTTATAAAATATTATCCGCTATTATGCGGCGCAATAGGGTCTCATCCGCTATATAATGCGGGAAATCAACTCCAAGTACATATATAATACAAATTCCATACAAGTTGGAATTATCGCGGTATATGTCTTTAATAAATAACCTCCGCTTAATATACGGCGTATAATGTCTATTTAACACAATAGATAACAAATTATCATCCAATCACACAATCAAGCAATTTTAAATCTAACTATTTAAAATTTAAATCGAAACAATTCGATTGAGTGAGAAGTTCTCACCTTGAGTTTCCAATAACAGTTGTAGCGTTTTATTTCGAATAAAATTAAACGTGTGTTTAATTTTACCCAAAATTTTCAGTAGCACCAAACGACTCCAAACCAGCTCCATTGCATAGTGCTTGACAAAACGAAGCCAACACAACTTGTTTCGTGCAATTCTGACCTCGCATGAACAAGATATCGCATTTTAAACATTATAGAAATTTTAATACAATAATTTTACAATTTCTTTTAATTTTTTTAACCTAAGACAATTCCGGGCCGTTGGATTTTGTATCAGGCAATCCAGGCGGCACACGAATGCCCTTTCCCCATCGTGTTCCTACAGGCTATTCGCGTAAGAAAACCCATTAGCCGCCATTTTTGCTCGAATTTTTGCAACTACCACGTTCATCTATACTTCGATCAGAGACTTCCATCTAACAGCGCTCGACGAGAGCTACGCACGACCACCACGGCTTGAAGCTCGGCCTTGCCATGCTCCTCAAAATTCGTGCCCAACCGAGTGCCTTTGTGCCCCAAATTATCTTCGTATAACACTCGAAACCCCATCACATCCGTATGGATCGCATGATCTCACCTAGCTCTTCAACATTGTATTCGATAGTTTTCTGTAATTGTTTGTGGATTTGAAGATAATTAAGGGAGAAGGAGAATGATTTTCGGCCGTTCGAAATTATTAATGGCGGCCTGAAGCTTGAGCTAGGGTTTAGTGTAAAAGTGAAGATGTGAGGTCCTTTTATAGAAAATTCTCAAATTACTATTCATCCGAAATTTTCTAAACTCCAAACGAAGCGTGCCGGCTGACGTTTCTAGGGTTTACCCCACGTTCCAGATACGATGGGACGTTTTTCGAAAGCTAATTCGATCATATGTGCGAGTTACAGAAATAAACGATCAAATTTGAATTAAATCGATTTAAACTAGTTTCTATGCGTTTTGGCTTGCCCCGGACAAACGTATATCCGATTGACACGAAATTTGAAACCTTGCAATAATATGACATTACGGATCCGATAAAACTGGTTTCGTAGAAATCTGAGACTGTTTGAAAAATGGCTATTTTAACTCGTCAATTAAATATCAAAATATTCAATTTTCACAATTTAACTTTTAATTCAATTTTTAAAAGTTCACAAACATTGTTCTAACTCCAATATGATTTAATATAACTTTATAAATCATTTTTAATCACATTAAAACCAATTTACAAATTATTTACGCAATTTCCAATATTAAATTACCGATTTAATTATCCAATTAAATCTAAATATTCGAAATATAATTTATTCGACCTATAAATTTTACTTGTTGATATTTAAAATCAATTAAATATCTGAATTTCAAACGATAGAAATTATGGGTCGTTACAAATAACATATGCATGAACACAACTTACATGCATGCCATCACAATACACAATTAGTAAAGAAAGAAACTTTCACTTTACTAACTTTTAATTTCATTTTCCAAGTCTATAATCAATATTACATATGCACGGACATAAGCAAACTACCACTACAATTTGCATCCACCCTAGAACTTGATTTGCATGCCACCTCACCTTAGCGCCCCTCCCCTTGTACGTCACACAACACATGTCCCGCCTACCTCATGCAATACATGCCCTCCCCTTTGAGCAAACATGACACAACTTGTAGTTAGGCAAGACATATTGTAACACTTTTTTATTCCATTTATACTTTGTTTAAATTTTCATAAAAAGTCACATCATCTCTTATTATATTATTTTAAGTTAACATATGCATATATAATTATTAAGATCCTAAATTATTAACAAATGAAAGTGAGTATTTAATTCAAATGCCCACAATTTTTTCCGACAATATCCAGACATAAAAAAGTAGAAAATTCGAAAAACGACTTCGAGTCAGATTTTTCATTTTTCTTTGAACTAATTATTTTTGTAAACAAATTTTAAAAACCATTTCACCATCAATAGCTATCATTCAAAAGATTTTTATATTAAGTTATACAACCGTCAGTTAATTATTGAAAATACATTTAACTATCCATATTTTAAAGTGATTAAATATCAGGTCATTACATCTAAACTCTAATACCACATGTAACAACACCCTCCACTCTAATACCTAAGATCCACACCATAGTCCATCCACCAGTATAATGTGCTAATAATTAAGCATCTAAATTCAAGATCCTTGGGGAAAAGTAAAACAATGAAATTTAGAATAAGAAAACCATGCTAACATTGTATCGATCAAATATAATATAACATAGTCTAAAACATACAGTACATGTGGCTACTCCTGAGAATAAATTTCTCAGAATTTATGCATCAACTACATAAGCATTACCCTCAGCTTTATAGAGCTATAACAACCTTCCCTTACAATGAAAATACATGCACGTCGACTAATGCAACAGAAATAATAAATATTTTATATATCCAAAGACTTCTAGTCATCAATAGTCAGCTTCAGAATATAAAGCTCAATCCTGTACTTTGAGTAGTCACATTATAAGAAAAGTTAGCTTTTATCACATCAATGTATAACAGTATATTCCATATATAGTGTTATTAGTTATTGATTTTTTAATTTGTTTTATTCGAAGTAGGGGTCGACGGTTACATAACATTATTTGATAGAGGCTGCTCCCCTCAATTGTTATTGCTTCCGCTTTCCCAATAACTTACTAATACGAGGTCCGTGCTCCGCACATTGGCTATTGATAGTATAACATTATTGTCAATTATTGATTTTGTAGCACCATCTTCTAGTGTTTCAATGGGAAGGATTCAATTGACTGACTCAACATTAAGAAATGATTATACACATTGAAATGATAATTCAGTTTGTTATTAAATCATAGTTGATAACATGATCTAGTTAAAATAAAGTGTAAGGAGATTTAGTTAGCTAGAATAAACTTGAGTTAACTATAAATGGTACAAGTGGAAAGCCGATGTAAAAATCATAAAAGTAGAAAGATGGACAGTAGACATCAAATAATGTCCCATTGCACCAATTGTAATGGAGATTTAGTTTGCTTATGATTACCAAGCATTCTTCTACATTCAAAGAGTATTATTAGGTACTGCTTTACTAAAGTTTGTGTAAATAATGCGATTTTTGATTTTTTGTGAAGTAATTGCAAATATAAAGGGAAAATAACTACGAAGGACCATCTACTAATTACCATAGCATGGTAGAAATGGAAATTATTAATAGGAAATAATGGTAGTTACTTGTCTACCAAATTAATGTTGCATAAGAAATAGAACTGATATAGTACCTAAGTATTGGAAAAAGCACCCAAACTTTCAGTCTGCTTTAAAACGTAAAAATATAACCCTTTTACGTTAAATAAACTGGGCAAAAGGCTTCTTTTTTATATGCAATTTATGGAATATAGTTCCTTAAACTAAATAAAAGTCATAACAATGCAAACACCTGCCATTTGAGCTAAGTCACCTTGGTCTATGGCTATAATTTGCTATACATTTTGCTACATGGTTCTTACGGGATACTTTGCATTATAGAAATGACCATTTTTATTCATTTGTATGTCCTAAATATGTGTTAACTTCTGAATGTATGTTCCAGTATTGAATGCATTTAAGAATGACTCTTTCCAACTTATAGCACCTCGAACTTACATCTCATTAAAAGTAAGGAAGGCATCAATCTTTTTATCATTTCTCTATCATGATATGGTTTCTCAAAAGTTCTAATTTTGTAAATGTATCCCCATATTTGACTCGTCCTCTATTTAGGTAGTTGTTTGCACAAAAAATGGACAAACACCTCCAAGTCGTATTATTTTAGTTGAGTATGTGTGATTTTCAATGATTTTAGATGAGTATGTAAATATGAGAAAGGTAAGGGCTGAAATGTAAAAGACACGCAGATTTATAGTGGTTCGGCCAGAATGTGCCTACGTCCACTTTATATGTTATTATCTTTCTTCTTCCAGATTACAAGTACAATGCTTTGTATACAAGTGTATGAAAGTAGTTTGAAAGTTCCTTCCTTGCTTGAGCTCTCAAACTTGTCTGCCATTGTTGTACCCCTGCCCCTCTATTTATAGAATGAGGTAGGGGGCAGGGGTCATGGAAGTATATAGCTGCTAGTGGGCCCGGGCTGAAGCAATCTGGACTGGCAGTTGTCTGGTTCGGCGAGGTCTCATTCGGCATGGAGCTTGGACCGGTGGTAGGCTTGGACCGGTTGTGAGTGTGGAACGGTGGTCCGGTGCTTGTTTGGACCGGCTGTGGGGTTGGTCCGGTAGGTCATTTGGTCCGGTGGTTGCAATTGCTTTGGTTCGGTTATGGTTGGACCGGATGTGGGGATGACCGAATGGCCTTCGGTTCGGCATGAATTGGAGATGCCGAATGGACTCATGCCGAATGGACCTTCACACTTGGAGTGCCGAATGAGCTAATAGGCTTGTATAGCCGGATGAAAAGGTACTCCGGATGGACCATCACTGCCGAATGAGCTTGTTCCTTCGAATCGCCGAATGGACATAGGAGCTGATGGAATGGAGGTTGCAAACCCGGGTGAAACTGACACTTCTTGGTCTCGAGATCTTCTGGGTGAGAATTCGCCCAACATTTGCCCCCCAAAGTGGGGCGCGTGCTTGCACGTGTCGCGCTTTGTTTCCCGGTGATAGAAAGGCTTGTTTCGTAACGCCATGGGCTGGACGTTCGTATCCTGCTGATGTCCTGCAAAGGAATTTACAGTTTTAGTGTGGTTTCAAATAACGACCGTTCATGATCGAAATATTTGAGATGAAGTGAACTGTGTCGCTCGGGACGAGCAAGTGTGCCCCGAAGGGGCTTAGCATCGTCGATGCCAGGTTCACGTTAGAGTGGGTCCCTGGGTCGTTTGCCAAGGTGGCTTATCGCCAGCTCAGAGCATGCCTAGGGATCGTTCGCGACCCCGTACATGTGTAAGTAGCTTAGCCATTTCACAATTATCAAATATCCATTTGACCGATGGGCTTAAAAATGCGTGTCAAAGTGTAAATTCCCACGATGATAGGGTTAATGACCATTCAGAGCGTGCCTATGGACCATTCGTGGTCGCGTACACGTGTGAACGATTTAATTCATGCTAGTGGGAGTTTTACGACTTATTCATCGTTGTCATAATCTTATTTTATTAGTTAGTTCTGGAGTTCGGTACTTATCTGAGTGAAGCGCCTTGCGTGCCCCCTGTTTCTGGTTTCTGCTGGTAGAGACAGTTTTATTCGGTTGTTGGTTGGACCGGTACGCTGGTCCGGTATGTTGGTCCGGTAGGCCGAACCAGCTGGTTCGGCAATCCTGAGTTTGCCTATATATAGAGGCTACCCCCCTTAGTTTTCCCTTACCGAACCAAAGAGAGCCGAATCAATTTTTAGCCGAACCACACTTCTGCCGAACCAAGCTTATACCGAATTAGGTATATATTCTTTTGCCGAATGGTTTTTTATCACCGAATGAATATGATTGCCGAATGCACACGAAGGGTTTTGTTTTACCGAATGCTATGTATACCGGATGTGTTTTTTAGTGCCGAATGGACTTATGACCCCATTGCCGAATGAACTTAAGTCCCTAGTGCCGAATGAGACGAAAACCGAATGGGGTTGAAACCGAATGAACTCGGAAACCGAATGAACTTGGAAACCGAATGAACTTGGAAACCGAATGAACTTGGAAGCCGAATGAACATGGAAACCGAATGAACTTGTGAATGAAATTCCACACTTGCACGCACTTGTTTGTTTACTTTTCTATTTTCCTTGTTCTAATATTAGGTTTTTCTTGTGCTGCAGAAAATGTCTCGCAAAGCGGAAACACGATCAGACAGAAAGAAGTCTAGAGGCACAGGAGAGCCTTCTTCTTCCTCGCCCCCAGTCCAATCAGGATCCGGGCAACACCGACCTATTCCGAAGTCTCTAGTGGACGGATGTGGTCCACAGGAACTTTTGAACTCTCCCCCTGACTGCTTCCCAAGCTCCTTAAAGGAGGAGCAACTTGACGTTATATCCCGTTCCTTTGGGATAGACAGGGCTCTTATGTTGTTACCGGGGGAAGGGGTCATGCCATATGATCCCCCTGAGGGGTACTTCGCTTATAGCCGGTACCATTGCATGTGCGGGGCTATTCCTCCAATCAACGCCTGGATACTAAGCTTCGTCACTTATCTGAAGGTGGCTCCATTCCAGCTTCAGCCCAACTCTTATGCCATTCTGGTATGCTTATATGCTATCTTCCAGAAGAGATATGGGCGCGCCCCCTCCCACCGGGAAATACGATATCTGTACAATCTGAGGGGGTACAGGAAGGGGTCCCCATATATTAGCTTGGAGTCAGCCGTTTCCTTCAAGCCTGTTTTGGATTTATACTCGAAGTATAGCATGTTCAAGAAGGAGTGGTTCTTTGTCAGGGATGACTCCGTCTCTATTCGCCGATTTACCTCCGGATGTAAGTAAAAACTCTACTCATAATTCCTGTCTTGGCTGTAATTCACTCTCTTATGCGCTTTTATTTCTTGCTAGCGACAGGTGGTTTTGCGGTTGTGGAAGATGATCGCTTGGTTCGGATGGCAGCAGAAATTGAAGCTATTTCCGGGAGAGACAGATCGGCTGCTTATCTGATTAGGAATGCCAGGCTCTTGTCGTATAATTTGATCCTCCCACATCAGTCCGTAGTCAAACAGAGGGACACGGCAGAAGAGAAGGCTGCCCAGCCTAAAGGTGGGGTGACAGCGAAGGGTGGCAAGAGGAAGCCCTTTGCACAACGTCCAGTCGTAGGAGGCAAGAAGCTCAAGGAGTCCGATGGCCCTTCTCCAAGTACTTGCCCGGATGTCCCGGAGGAGGAAGGTGTAGAAGAGGAGGAAGGAGGTGAAGTTGGAGAAGGGTCGGAGGGTGGAGGAGATGGCGATGGTCAGGGTGGTAGCGGTGTTGCTGCTCTAACCTCTGAGCAGGACCTCGAACTGGATGAGGCTCTCCGTCGGGCCTTCGGGGAGTCAGAGGGGGAGTCGGAAACAGAGAAGGAAACGGAGAAGGCAGAGGAAACCGGCAAAGCTGTGGTTAGCACTGACCCATCCTCTAAGGGTTCCTCAGCTAGGGTGACCCCGGCGATGCAAGGTGAACTTTTGTCTTCTGCCGATTCTATTTTCGATAAGGACTTAGAAATTTTTTTTTTACGGTTCACTTCCGTCCTGGAATGAGATCCAGGACTTATCGCCGTATCCCACTCCTCCGCCGGGTTTGTATAATAGATGTGTCTCCTCACTTTTCTTTCTTTTTAACTTAGCACATTTTTTGAATTGCGGATTATTGTATGTTCGTAACACTTGTTCTTTATTCCAGGGGCAGGCCAGGCAGTTAAAACGTCGGATGTTCGACATCGTCTTGAACAATTTAAGTCGAGGAGAGCTTCCGCGAAACCTTCTACTGATCGCACTGGGGACGTAGTCAAGTACCGCCCTCTCCTTGGGGTCATCGAAGAGGGCATTCAGAAAAGGAAGCGGAGCCGTTCCTTATTTGAGTCTTCTTCTGCTTCGCAGCTTCCTACTCTGCCTCCCCCTACTCAGCCTCCTCGTGGTACTACGGAGGAGAGCACGGAGCCCTGCCCCCCTCCTCCTCCTTCCAAGAGATCTACTGTCATTCATATAAGGCGTCCCGATGTGCCTCGCCCCGTGCCTCGTGACCCTTTTGCCGGTCATCCTGATTTAGACCCAAGTTTTCGGGACATTTCATTTGATGAGACCACGGGCGAGCACCTACTTCCCCGCAACCCCATGGTACGTGTGCTGGATGAGGCCAAGTCCCTAGATCTTGATCTGCTTACTACTCGGGTAGTTACTATGGGGGACGAGGCCAAGGCTAATATCGACCGGGTGGCCGCAGAGACCAAGAAGTTAATGGAGCATCATGCTAAGTTGGTCAAGGCCGGGGAAGAGATCGGGAGTGCTAACATTCGGTTGAGGTTAAAGGTTGCCGATCAGGCCAAGCAACTCGCCGACCAAGCCATCCAGATTTCCCATCATGAGGAAGCCTCCCAGCGTCTGAAAGAGACCATGGAGAAGGTCAGTAGGGCGGAGTTACGGAAGATGGAGGTTACCTGCAGGGAGCGGATTAACATGGCCATTACAACGGTGGATGAGGTTCGAAATGCGGATCTCGAGCGGGTAGAGGAGTTGTCGGGGAGACTCGAGGCTGCGGAGATGGCTCAGGCTGAGTTGAAGGAGGAGATGGAGGAGATGAGGAGGTCCCTTAGGTTGAAGGAGGAGGAAATGAGGAGGAAGTTCCAGGCTGACTGCTTAAGGTACCAATCAGAGAGGGACGCCGCTGTTGCCAAGTTGCAAGCTTCTGAGGCCCGGGTGAGGGAGTTTGAGGAGAACGAGGGGATGATGGATGAGATGCTGCAGGACATGTACTTCCACACTTGGAAGGAGGGTGGCTTGTCTTGGATGGACGACTATCCTCGGGTCATGGCCAAGGTATATCTTCAAGCTTTGGAGGAGGCCAGGGTTAATGCGGGTAAGGAAGGCGGAGAGGCTTTCAACTTGAGTGCGGTTACTGCTCAGTTCTCAAAGGAGGAGCAAGCGGCGGTGAAGGAGGGGATGCGGCTGCTTGCTGCGGAGGAAGCGGGCGTGCAGTTGGATGATGAGGATCAAGCGGCGGATGCTGGTGAGTTATTCTTTTCCCTTTCTTTTCTTTCCGTGTTTTCATAACTTGATCGTTCGTTTAATGAATTCCTCTTCCGATCTGGACAGGTGGGACTTCAGATCCACATGCTGGGGGCTCCGATCCTGCGGCTAAGTAGGCTGGGGGAGTTGGTGATGGAGTGTGGATGCATCTGCCATCTTTTTGTTTCTTTTTTATCACTGTTCATGTTAGTCTTTGATATGCAACTGTAATAAAATTATTTGCAAAGAATAACTTCGTGTGATCTTATAATATAAGCTGATTTTGTCATGTTTAAATGTTGTTGCTATCTTTATGTGCTGTGTGAGAAGTATAATTATGTATATGCCTGTGATTCCACTTGTGTTTGATGTTAAGTTTTTGCTTGAAATATAATTTCACGTTTTGCAATGTCAGTGTATGAATAAGTTATAGTTACGCATTTATGTACAAGAGAAGAGAGTACCGCCCTTTATGTTTTATTCGCAGGCGGTAGCTTTGAGTGTCTTGTGTAACTGTTCACGGGTATAGCAGAGCGCCCTGCTACCCAGCACGCAGGCTTAGAGCCTCATGAGTGAATGTTTCCTATTTGGTTTCCTGTACTTTAGAGTTTGTTATACAGGATAGGAGAAAAATATTTAAATGAAATGGAAATATAGTAAAAGTAAAACTTCCAGTCACGGAAGGCCGTCGATGTGCTTAAGTTCGTGGCAAACGGGTTTTGTAGTCACTTTCCCTAGCTGTGGGTCTTGGAGACATTTGTCACCCATCTTACGCCTCCGCGGGGAGTTTTCTTTTTTACCACAGCCGCACTTAAGACACATCGGAGCCGAGATCGCGCACGGTAACTACCCGAACCGTTATGGTCCGTAATCGTGGGTATTATTCGATTTACCGTGGCCGGCTAGCGTGGGTGCCGTTGGCCGTGAACTACCCCTGGCTGGCCACACCTTATGTTGGGGCTTAAAGTAGGTTCACAGTTACCGGCGAGCCGAACGCCGTAATGAGCTGCCATCGGCTATAGTCGGCCTTTATGATGACTTATAATCGGCTCATTACAGTTGGCTTTGAGGGCAGGCGCACAATGAGTTAACCCGCAGCAGAGGGATGCTGGAGCAAAAGTGTCTCATTGGCGAGTGCATAGAATCGTAGCGTACCTGTTAGGCCTAGTCCAGATGAGGCCGCGGTGCATCTTGAGTGGAGATGCCATAGGATTTTGTTCAACAGAAAGGGATAAAGCTTAACAAGCAGCCAAGATATGAAGGCACAAGGTAACAAGAGATAAGATTTTTAAAGTGGTTCGGCACGATAATGCCTACGTCCACCGTGTTAATACGCTTCATATGGGCGGTACATGTTAAGCAAAGTATCGACGGAGGTGTCGGATGTTCCAAGCCCTCTGGAACACCACTCCGTCCACTGTTGACAAAATATAAGCTCCGTTGTTGTGAAGATCTTGATGAATTTCATATGGTCCGTCTACTGGTGCTTTCATGGTTAGGTAGCATGACAGGCTCAGCTATATCCGACCCCTGCCTGGCACCTCCCCCGTTGGGTTTGGTTCCAAGTGTTTCCTCAGGTCGGAATTCGGGCTGAGTCCGGGCTCGGCTCCTACCATGACCATTTCTTTATTAACCTCTTCGAAGAAGAAAGGTCATTGTTGTCTCACAGATCCTCCAGATTGGGACTCGGTCCATGATTCGGTGTTGCGGGAGGATCCGCATGAGGATAAGATCTCCCTCTTGTAAGCTGCGATGCTTGATTTTGGAGTTGCATTGTGCTGCCACTTTTTGCTTGTGGGCTTCTGCTTTTAAGTGTTGCATCGTTTCTCCTCTCCTCAATCAGATCCAAAGACATGAGGAGGAGTTCTTTGTTTTCTTCTGGGTTGCAGTGGGTCCCATGGTGAGATGGCGCTACAGTTTCAACTGGGGGCATGGCCTCCAATCTGTATGCCAAAGAGAAAGGAGTATGCCCCGTTGATGTTCTATGAGAGGTGCGGCAGGCCCAGGGTGCCGTAGGAAGTTCGTCCACCCAAGCGCCTTTTGACTTTTCAAGCTTCTTCTTGGTTAGGGTTTTGAGAATTCTGCTGACAGCTTTGACTTGTCCGTTTGCCTGAGGATAAGCTACAGATGAGAAGCTTTTGTGAATTATGTGCTCTTGGCATCGGTTGGTAAACTCTTTGTTGTCAAACTGGAGTCCGTTGTTTGATATGATCTTGAGTGGGACTCCGTACCTGCATAGAATATTTTTTGATCAAGAAGTTGATAATTTATGTAAGAAGTTGATAATTTATGCCAAAGATATTTTATTTTAAAGGGTCCGCTTCCACCCATTTGGTGAAGTGATTAAAAACATCCTTCTAGCCATCCAGGACAAAGTTTAAAGCAAGGGAGGGGGGCAAGAGTCAAATCTCTGTCCTGGTTGATATAAACGCTTTCCTCCCTTCTTGCCCCCAGCGTTATCTCTAGAGTCATTTCTTCAAACGTCCTTTGTTGCAGCGGGAGTGTCGCCATGGGTAGTCTTAGCCTGTTGTCCTGACTGTCTTTTAGCGGTAGCGTTTTCAAGCCTCATATACTTCCCAGCTTCATGGAAGAAGTCAGGTAACGTAGCTGGTTTATCTTTTGTTAACCTCCTAGCAAACTTGGTATCCGGATGCACGCCACTACAAAGGGCCGTTAGGATAAGTTTCTCATTGGCATCTTGAACTGTTGCTGCTGTGGCGTTGAACCGTGTTAGATATTGTTGCAGCGTCTCTCCGGATTTCTGTTTGATATTGGATAGAGAATAAGCATCCTTGGGTTGTTCCACATGGATGAGGAACTGGCTAATAAACCTTTCTTTCAACATCTCCCATGAGCTGATGGATCCTCGGGGTAGATGGCAGAACCAGGAGGTAGCTAGATCTGCTAGGAATAGCGGAAAGCATTTACATAATACTCCTTCTGTTGCTCCACTCATGAGCATATGCTGGGTGTATCTCTGTAAGTGTACGATGGGGTCGGAAGTTCCTTTGTAAGGTTCCATGGTTGGCATTTTCCATTCCCGGGGGGCGATGGTAGTTTCGATATTTCGGGTAAAGGGGCTGGTGACCCTAGCGCCTATCCCCCGGTCCCTTTGCTCTCGTTGGACACACTCTCTGAATAATCGTGCCATTCGTTCGTCAGAACTTGGAGCGGACAAAAATGAGCTTAGTTCTTCCCTGCGGGATCTATCTCGTCCAGATGACCTGTAGGGATGGTACAATCTATCACTTCTTGCATTATCCAGTGGTTGTCTCTGGCTGCTCGGATGCATGCTAGGACCAGCTACAGTTGCCCCCTGCCTTGATCTTACCCGGTGGGGTTCTGCTTCGAGCATTTCCATGGGGCCAACTTCGGGCTGGGTTCCAGCTTGGCTCCGTTCAGCGGGGTTTCTATGATTCCTGTCGATAGTTTCTTCGAAGAAGGAATACCTTTGCTGTCTCCGAGATCCTCCAGATTGAGACTCATCCCATGATTCAGTGTTGCGGTTGGATTCTTCAGCATCCCTTAAGCGTGACATAAGTTGGTCCACTAAAGCTTCTTGTTGGGATGTGAAGCGGTTGGTTACTTCAGCCACAACTCTGTCTAGATCTGCCCTAGTTATTGGTTGTTCGGTGGCAGGAGCTATCAGATTTGCCTGGTATCCATCTGGTGCTGCTGTTGAAATTGGATGATCCTCTTGATCTGGGGCTACTGGATCCGGAAGACTGCTAGTTGCGATGTTCTTTCCTTTGTTAACATCCTTCCGTTGCTTGGAAGGCATGATTTCTAAGCGACGAACGTCGTTATGAGGAAGAAGGTTGAGTGGGAGAAGCTGAAGCTTCGAGTTCAATTCTCAGTGAAAGCACCAAAAATGTTTGCACAAAAAATGGACAAACACCTCCAAGTCGTATTATTTTAGTTGAGTATGTGTGATTTTCAATGATTTTAGATGAGTATGTAAATATGAGAAAGGTAAGGGCTGAAATGTAAAAGACACGCAGATTTATAGTGGTTCGGCCAGAATGTGCCTACGTCCACTTTATATGTTATTATCTTTCTTCTTCCAGATTACAAGTACAATGCTTTGTATACAAGTGTATGAAAGTAGTTTGAAAGTTCCTTCCTTGCTTGAGCTCTCAAACTTGTCTGCCATTGTTGTACCCCTGCCCCTCTATTTATAGAATGAGGTAGGGGGCAGGGGTCATGGAAGTATATAGCTGCTAGTGGGCCCGGGCTGAAGCAATCTGGACTGGCAGTTGTCTGGTTCGGCGAGGTCTCATTCGGCATGGAGCTTGGACCGGTGGTAGGCTTGGACCGGTTGTGAGTGTGGAACGGTGGTCCGGTGCTTGTTTGGACCGGCTGTGGGGTTGGTCCGGTAGGTCATTTGGTCCGGTGGTTGCAATTGCTTTGGTTCGGTTATGGTTGGACCGGATGTGGGGATGACCGAATGGCCTTCGGTTCGGCATGAATTGGAGATGCCGAATGGACTCATGCCGAATGGACCTTCACACTTGGAGTGCCGAATGAGCTAATAGGCTTGTATAGCCGGATGAAAAGGTACTCCGGATGGACCATCACTGCCGAATGAGCTTGTTCCTTCGAATCGCCGAATGGACATAGGAGCTGATGGAATGGAGGTTGCAAACCCGGGTGAAACTGACACTTCTTGGTCTCGAGATCTTCTGGGTGAGAATTCGCCCAACAGTAGTGGAATATAGTTGAATTCATAAAGAAACTTTAGAGGTACATGTTCGTTACAAAATCACAATATTTCACATTTCAGAGATTATGAGGGTGTTAATGTATATATATATTCAAGCTTCAAATCTTTATATTTCTTAAATTACAGTTTTATTAAGTTTTGTTGAATCACTAGTTTTGATTCATGACAAAGCAATTTAAAAGAAAAAGAGAATGCATGATCAATCACAACAAAAAGAGGCAATCAAAGTATGTTTTTACTATTTATTACCTATGTTCGAATCTTAGAAATTGTTAAAATCTATCCTCAAGTAGTCCGCACTTCATTGTTCTCATTTTTTTAATCAAAACAGAGTTACTAGTGTGAATACACTACAGCCAGTCGACTGGCTATAAACAACCAGTCGACTAACTGGTGTACATACACGAATATGCAGTGTTTATCTTTAAAATCTATTGCATGATCAGTCAACTGACCAAAAACGACCAGTCAACTGACCTGAACCAAACTGTCATATTTTGAATTGACATTTCCATTCTGCGAAAGGTTGCGATTTTTCTCTGAACGGAAGTGGTTGCTTCTTTTGGTCAGAACTCTTCACCAATGGAAGTAACCCTGTGTCGACTATAGATACTGTTCCCAAACACTTCATATTCACCGAAAATCATTCTAACTATCTTATATTCTTCTTGTAATCTCATAATTACATTCAAACAGCAAACGAGCATTTTATTACTTTGAATCTTCAAATAAACTTTCATACTTTTCGATTCTTAGCATTACCTTCTCTTCATATCTTCACATACACTTCATATACTTGAGGATTTGATTATAGGAGGCCTGTACTATCAGAGACAAAACAGTGTTATCAAGAACACACAGTGTCAGATATTCTTTTGTATTAGTGAAGTCCTCTTCTACTGCTGAGGCAAAAATCCTGTTCTGCTGCTTAGGTGTCTGTTCTGCTATTCAGGCTATGTATACCTGTTCCTCCGGGTTAAGTGAGGATTGTTATTTTAGTGAAATTCCAGAAGGAGTCTGGGACTGGACATAGGACGGTGCTCCGAAACAATATAAAATTCTCTAGTGTTATTTTTATTATTATATTGCTTTTATACTCCGTATTATTTACTACATTGCTATTATCTCTATACTCTGCATTACTGTATATCCATATTGCATGGTCCTACACACTTTTATTTGGTATCAGAGCAAGGTTTCATCTAAACATAACAGAGTTATTTGATTCTTTTCTAATATGGATAGTCACGCTAGCATTATAAGCACTAGTCCTATAAGCACTAACACCAGTTTTATAGAAGGTCAATCAACTGCACGACCTCCATTTTTCCAATGGTTTGAACTATAATTATTGGGCTACTCGTATGAGAATCTTTATGCAATCAAATAGTTTTGAATAATGGAATATCACACAAAATGAATACACTCGTCCTACAGGAGAAATACTCCACATGGACAAACACATAAAAATTAGATGCTTCTGCCAATGCTAAAGCTATGAACATGTTATTTTGTGCACTAGATAGAAATAAATTTAATCGTGTTAGTATGTGTCAAACTGCTTATGAAATATGGAGAACTCTTAAAATCACACATGAAGGAACTAATAAAGTTAAACAAAGCAAAATCTCCATGCTTAAAATTCAGTTTCAAAATTTTAGAATGAAGCAAGATGAATCTATCAATGATGTGTATTCCAGATTTCAAGATATCTGTCATTCACTATTAGGATTAGGAGAAAAATTCACTGATTTTGATATTGTATCAAAAGTCCTAAACTCTTTAAGGGATGAATGGGAAAGAAAAGTCTTGGCTATTGATGAAGCTAATGACCTCTCTACCATAAACAGAAGAGTTAAAAGGAAATCGAATGTCCTATGAAGTGAATTTGCAGGCAAAACGAGTATAAGCATAGGACAAAAAGAACATAGCTTTCTATGCTGAAGAAGAAAAGGATGAAGATTCAGATTAGGAAGATCTAGCATATATTGAAAATTTCAAAAAGTTCTTGAAATTTCGAAAAAACAATAGAAAAAGTGGAAAAAGGAACTTTCCAAACAAACCATCATCTTCAGTATTAGAATGTTTTAATTGCCAAAAGAAAGGTCATATCCAGAAAGAATGTGCAGAACTAAAGAAAAAATACTTCAACAAGGAAAAAAAATAAGAAAAAGAAAGCATTCTTTGTGACATGGGATGATTCAGATACCTCTTCATCAGATAGTGGCAGTGATAGTGAAAACGAGCAAGCTAATGTTTGCTTCATGGCTATTGAAAACGAGGTTAGTGATTTTACCTTTGATGATATTATAGAGATAAATTCAGAGCTAGTTGATACTCTTAAAAATCTCAAAAGAAAATATAAGGAAACTCGTGAACATCAGAACAAAGCAGAAATCGAAAGAGATATGCTTAAAGATGAGAAGAAAATACTAGAGGAAGAACTTGAAAAATTACAAGAATCATTCTCTAATATTAATTCTCAACTCACTCTTTTGAGTCAAGAAATTGAAACTCAAAAAGAGAAGAATGATGCTCTTGTTTCTGAAAATCAAGAATTAAAGACAAAAGTGAAATTGGTAGAATTAGATAATACTAGTCTCAAAACTAAGTTAGAAGGCATCGCCAAAAGTGTTTTAAACTTTAATAAAGGAAGAGAAACTCTATCTAAAATTATTGATAGATCTCAATCTGTTTCAAGTAGGAAAGGATTAGGATATGTAAAGAAAACAAAAGCTTCACCTAAAAGGGAAATTAGGAGAAATATTAATCCTACTACAAAATAATCAAAAAGGAATACTTACTCGAAAAACATAAAAATTTGGGTAACTAAACAAACAACAGTTTGATTAGGAATAAATATATTAACACATTTTTGGAAACAATTTATAAAAATAAAGATTATATTTTCAAATGGGATACAAAACCCTCTTGGGTTTAGTTTCCTAAGATCTAACTCTTAGGACCCTAACAAAATGTGGGTACCAATATAATTCCTTATTTTTGCAAGTCCTACTTAAAAAGAGAGGAAAATGGATACTTGATAGTGGTTGCTCAAAACATATAACAGGAGACAAAGATATGCTCTCAAACGGTAACGGCATGGAATTTTCGATCTCGAAAATTCCAGATAGTTAGGGAAAAGAAAAAGGAGATAGAAGAAGAAACAGGAAAACAAAACACAGAGTCTCACATTCTAAGCGGATCAAAATATAATATTAAATAATAGCAGTTATACAAAAAGAACCGTATCTGTTAATTTACATCAATATATCAGAGCTACATCATTTACATATAACACTAGACAGATAAAATCACCATGTCCCAGATAAACTATAATATCACAGCGGAATACACTCCATACGTTCCTAACATTCAGCTCCCCACCTGAGTTCCAGAATGTCCTCAGCTGAAAATCTGTAATACTCGATCTGACCCGAGCATTACATCAAAGTAACATCCGGGTCAGGCTGGAAACCAACGTGAGTAAACCCATCTATCATGAAATACCAAAGCATAAAACTTATTTAAAACCCGTCAATTTACAAATTCACAATTTTTTATAGACAACACTTATTTCACACATCAATTTCTAAGTACCAAAATTTAGATTAAATGTCCCAATTCACTTGAATCATTCCAGTCCAGCCTATTGATTTCACATATCAATCTATAAAGAATAGAAGTGGTTTCGAGCATTTGCTAATACTCGACCCCGGTCTCTTCGAATCCAATTGTCATCTTAACCCAAGTTATTCAAATGAAATAAAATTCAAACTTTAAATATAGGATGTCACTTTACATAGCAATGCATCTCGATAGATAACCACGTTATCACTATTCAACCCAATCATATCACAAAACATTTCATATCAGAAACATCAAAGAATCCAAGGCATTCAATATCATTCAATCATTCATAAGCAAGATTAATTAGTCACAACATTCCAATTTATTTAAATAAATTAAATTAATTTCTCTAATCACTTCTAGATCCTGCTTACTTAACATTAATTAATTACAAACCATTAATTAATTATCCCTTAATTATCCTCTTTAATTTCATTAAGTAATTAGCCTTAAATTAATAACACAAATTAATTAACCTTCACTCATTCATATTAATTTCATTTATCCTTAATTAATTACTCAAATTAATTATCCTATAATCACTTAGACTGATTAATTATCCTTTAATTAATCACACTCATTAATTAACTGACCCTTAATTAATTTCCTTAATTAAACAATCCTTTAGTTAATTACACTAAGTAATTAATCCTTAATTACTTCACTTAAGTAATTTACCTTTAATTACTTTCACCAGGTAATTATCATTTAAGTAATTAATCTCTATTTACCTAATCAATAAATCTTTAATTATCATTTAATTAATTTCAAATTACCAATTAATTAATCTCTAATTAATTAATTTAATAATCCTTAGTCATTCATTAATTAAATTATTTAATTACTCTTTAATTACTTTATTAACTTAATTAATCTTAAATCATCAAAAAATTAATTAATCACATTAATTAGCTTTTGATTAATTAATTACATTGACGAGGAAACCCTTCAATTACTTTTATTAGTTAATTATCTTTAACTAATTGCATCCATTTATTAACCTTTAATTAATCACATGAAGTAATTAACTATCCTCTAATTTATTACATTTAGTAATTATTCTTTGATCACTTATACTAAGTAATTAACTATCCATTAATTTCATTAATAAAGTATATTCAATTTGTAAAATCTTAAATAATTAAGGTAAACCGCATATTTTAAATTAATTACTTAGTTTTAACAATAAACTTATTTGAATTCAAAGGTTTGAAATTACTTCATTCAAAACACCTTTTTATTTAAAGTTTTAATATACTTATATTTTGAAACCTGTTTGATAATGGTTTTAAAAACTTGTTCATTCTATTTGCTTTGCAATTGGTTACAAATTTCTATTGTTTTTCCCTTTTTAAAAACAAAAATCAAAGCAAACTCGTTCCCTATGGAAATACCCATGCCAAAATACAAAACTCTCGAGTCAATCCCCGTGTTACTCACATCAATACTCTGCTTCAAGAAAATCATCACTCAGCTACGAGAACACACCGAGTAAACTTCATCTTCCTTACTACCACAAACTAGCTCAAACATACAACCCAAGCGTGCACATGCACGCATCTTTGACGGTGCTATGATCGACTATGTCGATGCCTTCTGGTCACCGACAACCCACTTGAACTCTTTGACCACCCAGATCTTCCAATTACGATGGAAATCAAAGATCGAGAATGTCGATACCATATGAATCCAACCCAGAAACACACCATCTCCTAAATTGATCTCGCACCGCCACCGTAGACCATCGGATACCATGACGTCCACCCCGAACCTTCGCCAGAGCCTCATGCTTCCAATCCACCTTCCTCGCCCAAGTCCGATGTGCCGACGTCATAATTACCTTGCGAATGACAACGATAAATCAGGCTCCTAAAACCCTAGTCTCGTTTCGCCCGACCACCATAGCACCATAAAGACCAAGCTATTAATTTTTCCATGTCCGCCGACCCACGACCTTACTCCTGCCACAACCCCAAGGCCCAAACTATTTTCGATCACCAGAATTTGACAAATTTGCAAATTCTGATCATCTCGGAATTTCCCACGATTTACCAAATTAAAAATCTTGATTTTAATCATAAAAATCATTGTTTATGAAGATGAACATAACCATGCAATCAAAACTCAAATTTTAATCCACTAAGTTTTCAACAAAATTTGATTTTACTATACTTTTAAATTTCCAAGTAAACCCATTTATCTCTTATACTTAAAAATATTTTTGAAAATAAAATTCGCGAATTCGAATACGTTTTATTTAGACATCAAAGTCTATAGAGGATTAAAGAATAGGAATTTGATTTTCAAACAGGGTTCGAACCCTGTAAAACCGGAATAAAGAAAAAGATCATATGCTCGACATGCACAATCATATCCATTCACACACACATATATACGCACTTATTTGTATATATATGCAAACCATTACAATCTTACTTTAAGCATGTATGCAAACACAAATAAAAATCCAGATTTGAAAATTTTACTCACCTTGAAAACAGAGGACAAGATTGTTCTAAAACTAGATTTTAAATGTGAAATTGATTCTGATGGTTGATTTGAGCCTTCAATCTAATCTTTTAATGTATAATTTGAATGTGAATCTTGCTGAGTTGATCTTGCTCTTGAATCAAGTATGTTTGCTCAGGTTACAAGAGTGAAACAGATTTTGATTTTTATTGTTAGTTTGATTGATTTTTCTTTTTTAGTTTAGAAGATGAAAGTAAGAAAAAGAGGCTTGAGAAGAAAATGAATATACAGCCTAAATTAATCTATATATTTCAAATAAAAAAATCAATGACACTTATCTTTACATGTTTTATAAAAGCTACAAATGTTGATTTCATGAATCATAAAGCTTAAAAATGTGTAGAGGTTTTATTTTTATATATATGTTATGTTTTCGTTAATAGATGTCTTTATATTTATTTTTATGTGTTATATTTGCTATTTACCTTTATACTTATATATATGTTTTTAGTATATTTATATTTTCTTTTATTCTTATTACCTTTATATATATACAACTTATATATTTAAAGAAAGTATGAACCTTTATTAAATCCTAATTTGCTCTATTTAATTTTTAAATAACTCTTTTGAAAATCATTAGGTTAAATTCAAACAAAGATTCCTATTTACAATGTACATATACATATCTGTAAGAATTAGAAGCATTATTTATTTGAATTGTTTATATATATATATATCCACACCTTTACAACTTCCATAAGTGCTACTTATTATGGCATGTATATTCACACACTTATACTTGTATGAGTATACACTCAAATTTTGAACATTATAAAGTTTGCACATCACCATTAATATATATATATATATATATATAAATTTACTATAAGATGTATCATTTCAATATATTTATATTTCAATATTTATCATAGTTTCAAATCCATCTAGATATCTTTTATTACCAGAATTTATTTGTTTAACTGAATAAACAAGTTAATTATCCACTTATCAGATGTCCAAAAATCCAGGTTACCACACAAATATTACTTACTCAGATGGAGGTTCTGTCACATTTGAAGACAATTCCAAAGGCTATACCATCGGCAAAGGCGATGTGAGCAACAATAGTATCTCAAATTTACCTCTTATTTCAAATGTTTTACTAGTCAAAAATTTGAAACATAATTACAAAGGATTCAAAATCACATTTTTTGAAAATAAATGTAGTATTTTTGATCAAAATCAAAATCTTATCTTTGAAGGAAATAGAGATAGAAATATCTATGTTCTGAATATGAAAATAAACCATAATTCAGATATATGTTTAATAGCCAAAGAAAATGATCCTTGGTTATGGCACAAATGATTCTGTCACATTAGCTTCAAAGCTATAAATAATCTTTCTAAAAATGGTTTAGTAAAAGATCTACCAAAAATGAATTTTAAAATTGATCATATTTGTGATGCATGTCAGTTAGGAAAATTAACTAAGTCATCTTTTAAATCTAAAAATGTTATTTCAACTTTACTACCACTTGAATTACTACACATGGATTTATTTGGACCAACACAAGTACAATCCATTAATCAAAGTAGATATATGTTTGTAATTATTGATGAATTTTCTAGATATACTTGGACTATTTTTATGTAAAATAAAAGTGATTCTTTTGATAATTTAAAAAATTTTGACAAATGAATTCAAAATTTTAAGCGATTGAAAGTCAAAAACATTAGGAGTGATCATGGAGGTGAATTCGAAAACGAAGCCTTTGAACATTTTTGTAAAAAGAAGAGAATATTGCATAATTTTTTGTTTCCTAGAACTCCTCAACAAAATGGAGTCGTAGAAGGTAAAAATAGAACCTTACAAGAATATGTAAGGACTTTGTTAAATGGAAGTATGTTACCAAAACATTTCTAGGCTGAAGCAGTTGCAACAGCTTGTTATGTTTTGAATCGTGTTTTTATTCGACCACTGACTAAGAATACTCCTTATGAACTTCTTAATGGTTGAAAATCAAATATTTATTATTTCAAAATTTTCGGTCCAAAATATTTCATTTTAAACACAAAAGATCAGCTTGGCAAATTCGATCCAAAATCCGATGAAGGAATCTTTGTAGGATACTCAAATCGAAGCAAAGCTTATCGAGTTTATAATAAAAGAACTAATATCATCGAAGAAACACTTCATGTATCCTTCGATGAAAATTTTAATCAAATACCAAGTATAAGATACGATGAAGAATTCCTTGATAATATCAAAAATACAGAAATTTCAAAATTTGAAAATAATGAAAACATAGTTCACAATAATAATGAATTAAGATCTCCACCTAAATTATTAAGGGATCATCCTTCCATTAATGTTATTGGAGAACTCAATTCATCTGTTAGAACAAGAAGTAAATTAAATCAAATGGGCCATGTAGCTTTCCTTTCTCATATTGAACCTAAAAATATTAAAGAAGCATCCGCCGATGAAAATTGGTTAACTGCTATGCAAGAAGAGCTAAACAATTTCAAAAGAAATGACGTTTGGAATTTAGTTCCGAGGCCTAGTGATCAATCAGCTATTGGGACAAAGTGGGTCTTCAAAAATAAAGCAGATGAACAAGGAAATATTACTAGGAATATAGCTAGATTACTTAAAAAGGTATATAATCAAGAAGAAGGGATTGACTATGAAGAAACATTTTCTCCAGTCGCTAGACTAGAAGCAATACGAATCTTACTAGCCTATGCATGTTTTCATAACTTTAAATTATACCAAATGGATATACAAAGTGCTTTTATAAATGGTTTTATAAAGGAAAATGTTTATGTTGAACAACCTCCTTTATTTGTACTCGGCCAATTTCCAGACCATGTTTATAAACTTAAAAAGGCCTTATATGGTTTGAAACAAGCACCTTGTGCTTGGTACGATCGTCTTAAAAGGTATTTAATAGATTCTGGTTTCTAAATTGGGAAAGTTGATCAAACTCTTTTTATTAAAGAAATAAGCAAGATATTCTAATTGTTCAAATTTAAGTTGATGATAATATTTTTGGATCTACAAATGGAAAAACTATGTCAGGAATTTTCTAAAATGATGACCAAAGAATTTGAAATGTCACATATGGGTGAATTAAATTATTTTCTAAGCTTACAAATAAAATAATTACAAAATGGTATTTTTTTATAAATCAAGAAAAATATTGTAACAATCTAATTAAACGCTTTGGTATGAAAAATACTTTTGCCAAACCAACTCCTATGATTACAACTATACATCTTGATAAAGATGAAAGTGGCAAAAGTATTGACCAAAAATATATCGAAGTATGACTGGATCGTTACTATATTTAACAGCTAGTAGCCTGACATAATGATGAGTGTTTTTTTGTGTGCACGATTTCAAGCAGATCCCATAGAATCACATATGCGAGCAGTGAAGCGCATATTATGGTATCTTAATAAAACCAAGGACTTCGGACTATTCTATCAAAAGGAATGTCCTTTTGAATTAGTGTCCTATAGTTACGCTGATTTTGGAGGAAGCCGGACATGTAGAAAGAGTACAAGTGGGACTTGTCACTTCATTGGACAGTCTCTTGTATCTTGGTTTAGTAAGAAACAAAACTGTGTTTCATTATCAACATGCAAAGCAGAATAGATTTCTGCAGCTTTGGCATGTGCTCAAGTTATCTATATGCAACAAACACTACAAGATTTTGGTTTTAACTTATCCAAATCAACTATTTATTGTGATAATTCCGGTGCTATAAATTTATCTAAAAATCCTGTCAATCACTCATGAACAAAACATATTGACATTCGTCGTCATTTTTTTTGTGATAATATTGAAAAGGATTTGATAAATCTAGAATTTGTTTCCTCTGACAAACAATTGGCAGATATCTTTACAAAACCTTTAAATGAAAATACTTCCATCAACTTAAGATGAGAACTTGGAATCGTCTCTTTTAAAGATTAATAAATTTTTTCATTCAAAATTTTTCAAAATATATTGTTTGTATTTGTGCAGATTTATACCATAATTTGATAAAATATTCATATACAAAAAGCTTTCGTGAAAATTTTTGACAAAATAAATTTTTTATGACCCTAGAGGTACTTGAACTCATGATCACTTGGTTATAGACATACAATTGTTTCTTTCCAGCCCTATATGTTTCTTGTCTCTACTAGAAGCTTGATTATAACTATTCTTCAAAATTTCGATTTAAACATATATGCATATACATACATACATACACACATACATATATATATCGCTGTTGGGGCTTGAACTCAGGTCTCACGGCTGGTAAGTGTATGCTTGACCAGTTATGCTATATTATTTTTTTGCCGAGCCGCGCATTTTGGTTTAGCTTGTACCACATCAGCCCGTAACCATTCTTTTTTAAAATTTGTTCTCATCCATTCCCTTCATACACTATTTCCTCTGGCTCTTATTCATTCCAATTTCTGGCCATCAAATTCTGGTCCATCTCCCCTATATGTACTTTTAATATTATAGTTATCACTATTACCATTTCATTCTCAAACTACTCAATATTTTTCAATGGCTTCTCATAACTCTTATGATTCATCCAACTCTAAGCTATCATACTCCAAACCATCATTAAATAGCTCAACTCCTTCTTTAGCCACTTCTACTCCTAGAAATGAACCAGTTCATGATTGGGGACAATATCACACTGGATACACACCAAACAACAAGAAGTCAAGGAGGTCAACTTTTATTTTTCCAAAACCTAAAGAGAAAATAGACGACATCCACCACTATCAAAGGGAGAAAATCAACTTGCAAAGAGAGATGTACTATGAACAACGAATAAATTCTAAACGTCTTAGCCTTATAGAATCAATTTCCTTCAAATTCTATGGCAAATCACCAAAGAAAGACGTTATTGAACCCTCATCATCTCGTCAACCGCAGACATCTGGCTGGATTCCATGGGAGCAAATTCCACAGCAACCTCCAGTATCTCCAAACTCATAGGAACGCCAAAACTATTGGTCTCCTCTACAACCTCACGTTGAAATCACCAAGATTGAACCAGATCAATGCCCTCCTAAGACTCCAAAATAATCATATTCTTTGTGTTTTATCCTTCCATATTCATGATTACTTTATTCATGTATGTTTTTTTACCCTTGGAATGATATTGAAAGTAACTGTTTTATAATTCGCTGGCATTTTTTTACAGCCAGTCGACTGAAATAATAAGTCAATCGACAGTTTACAGAGAACAAAAACTCTTGGGTTTGCAACCAGTCGACTGACCTACCCCGACCAATCGAGTGGCTGAACAAAATTAACTGCTATCCTTCTTTTTAACCCTTTTACACCTTACTTTTTACTTTACTTTCTTCATAATTTTTTCACCTTCCAGAAACCTAACCCCCATTTTCCCCTAAATCTCTCTCAAAAACATCAAATTAATGGCCCCTCCAAGATCAAAATGATCAAAACAAGCCTCTTATCTTTCGTTGACTCATGTCACCCATTGGCTATACGACGCAACCGCAATAGAAAGATGGGAAAAGATGAAAAAATCAAGAATCTTTGAAGGTTCTTTCATGGTATACTCTGATTTTGGAGCTTATTCTCTTCTAAAATTGATGCGGAGATGCGGATTAGTGTCACTACTCGACTACAATCCCAATCACCACAACATTAACCATCTCATGGTAAAGCTTTTTTATGCAAATCTTAATCTAGGCCACCAACAACCGTCTAATCCAAATAATTGTGTATGGAGTTTGATCCGTGGACAACTAGTTTTCCTTTCACTTGATCAAATGGCACATATCCTTCAATCTCCAAATGAAGGTATTGATTTGAATGATATTGAGTGCAATATAAGACAAAGAGATAGAATTAGTCATATGTTCATGGGTGACGATATGACTGCATTGCGTTCTAAGCTTCTATGGCCTAAAGCACGAATCTTGCACAAGACTCTTATGCGGTCTATTCTCCTAAGAATCGGATCATATGAGTTAATATATCCAGAAAACTTCAAAGCTCTCTATGCGATATGCAGAAATATACACGTAAATTGGTTACGACGTATTTTGAATGAATTTCTAACCTTCTACAATGGAAATATGCACGTTATTTACTTTAGCGAGTATATAATGAGACTTCTTCTAGATGTTGGTGTTCGTCAACCTGATCCAGAATTTTCTACTATCGGGATGATCAATATCCGAACCATAAGTCTTATGAAGCTACCAAGAAGACCTCCACCTATTACCACATATGAAGATTGGAAGCGTCAACAAGCTCAACAACAATCACGAGGTCCTATAATTAGAAAGCCGAAAACACATCAAGAAGAAGGAGAGATACGTTTAGCTATCTCCCCCAGCACCCGCGAATCCATTGAAATCCTTTCCCGAAATCAACTTATACTGGATTCAAGAATAAAGAAAATGGATAAGAAGCTTGATAAAATCAAAGGCTTCTTCTCTACTTTATTGGATGCCATATCATGTTCTTCCTCCACTGTTGCCACCTCCGTCGCCTAAGGCAAGCGTCTTGCACCTCGATTTACATGGTCTACATCAGAGGAGCATACTAATAGCGACACTAGTGGAGCAGGCAGTGATGCTCAAGGCACTACTAGACCAAGGAAAGAGACTGTACCGAAAGGAGAGTATAATTGGGATCTTGATGAATGAATTTTTTTGTTGGTTGGTAAGTAAGTTTGGTAGGTACTATTGTTATTTGCTTATTGGTACTCTTATCCTTCAACTTGAACATTTGAATATTTCTTCGGTTATTGCTTATCTTTGAGACTTGTACTAATTAGTCTCTCTATAATTTTTTTTTGCACTTAGTATAGCAATTATTGTGATATGTCTCCTTTTTGTCGATGACAAAGGAGAAGAAAAAGTGTACTAAACATTTTAATGCAGGTACAAGAAGCATTCTATATTCAGGGGGAGTTTTTATATGTGTTCTCTAGGATAATTATATACAAGTTGTCATCAATCAAAAAGGAGGAGAATGTTGAATCACTAGTTCTGATTCATGACAAAGAAATTTAGAAGAAAAAGAGAATGCATGATCAATCACAATAAAAAGAGACAATCAAAGGACTATGGTGATATCAAGACTTTGAATCTATGTTTTTACCGTTTATTACTTATGTTCGAGTCATAGAAATTGTTAAAATCTACCCTCAAGTAGTCACATTTCATTTTTTTTCATTTTTTTAATCAAAATAGAGTTACTAATGTGAATACACTACAGCCAGTCGACTGACTATAAATAACCAGTCGACTGACTGGTGTACATACACGAGTATGCAGTGTTTATCTTTAAAATCTATTGCGTGATCAGTCGACTAACCAAAAACGGCCATTCGACTTACCTGAACCCAACCGTCATATTTTGAATGGACATTTACATTCTACGAAAGGTTGCGTTCCTTCTATGAACAGAAATGGTTGCTTCTTTTGGTAAGAATTCTTCAACAATGGCAGTAACCCTCTGACTACTATAAATACATGTTCCCAAACACTTCATATTCACCGAAAATCATTCTAACTATCTTATACTCTTCTTGTGCTCTCATACTTACATTCAAACAGCAAACAAGCATTTTATTGCTTTGAATCTTCAAATAAACTTTCATACTTTTCGATTCTTAGCATTACCTTTTCTTCATATCTTCACATACACTTCATATACTTTAGGATTTGATTATAGGAGGTCTGTACTATCAGAGACAAAACAGTGTTATCAAAACACATAGTGTCAGATATTCTTTTGTATTAGTGAAGTCCTCTTCTGCTGCTGAGGCAAAAATCATGTTCTGCTGCTCAGGCTGTGTATACCTGTTCCACCGGGTTAAGTGAGGATTGTTGTTTTAGTTAAATTCCAGAAGGAGTCTGGGACTGGACGTTGGACGGTGCTCCAAACCAGTATAAAAATCTCTGGTGTTATTTTTATTATTATACTGCTTTTATACTCTGCATTATTTACTACATTTCTATTATCTCCATACTATGCATTATTGTATGTCCATATTGCACGGTCCTACACACTTTCAAGTTTGGTGTCAAGCTTTGATGGTGTAAATAAAATTTCCAAATTTCTCTTAACTACTGAATATAAAAAAATTATTTTGCTGAAAGTAAGGTACTATTTATCAAAAATGCTCTATGGGATGAAAAATTATTATGCAGAGGATATTGTGCTAACCATGTTTGCAAATTCCATATACATGACAAATTTTGCAGGTTTAAGACGTGGATAGACAAATCATCACTAATATAGTATGCATGTGTGTATCTCTACATATAGGACCAACTAATTGGACATAAAATAAAAAAATGGTGAAATAAAAGATTCGAACTATTTGGATCCTTTTATCTTTGTATATGAGGTGGAACTCAAAGAGAAATCAAATAGTGCAAATCCATTGTGCCATCAATCGTGTTATTAAATTGTGTCCAAATAAAATTTCCCTTCGTATACAAATACACACACATGTATGTGTGTGTATTTGGCTCACTCCACTTTTGTTCATTCTTTACTAAACTTTAGGATGTAATGCCATTTTTATTCACCTTTCAATTAGGTAAACATTTTAAGAAATCATTTAATGGTTTGCCTCTTTATATTTCATTTTAATCTTTCTCCAAAATGTATAAATCCTTGTGGCATGCAACATGGTTATTAAGTATTATAACTAATACCAAATTTACTATCTTTATGGAAGGCAATGCAAATCAAGCAACATTTAAACTTTAGAGCACTTAGTGCAAATGTTGACTAATTTTCCTAATATTAAATATTAAAAACTATGAGAAGGATGAAAGATGCAGGAAACATATTAAAAAATTGTTAAAATAGAGAAGTGAACATATGTTTCACACGTTAAATGCATACTTAATTATATGCTCCCTTATCTATTAATTCATGTTCATGTTTATAAAATTATGAAAAATAAAATCTAAATTGTTTTATTATCTATATATAATAGGAATATTTGGTTCTTGAGCTTTTGAACTGTCTAAATTATACTTACATTCTATCTCATTTAAGGTCATTTTTTAATTATTATTTCCAATATTCTTACTGTATTGACACACCAGCTAAACAAGGACATTTTCTTAAATGACAGATAGTTATTTAGGGTAAAACAGGATCAATCAAAGAACACAGACACAGAAATGAAACAACAGAGTCTCGCAGCGGAAAAGAAATAAGTACATAAATAAATCATGAAAACTCCAAATAAGTTACATTATTCCCACTCTAAATACTGGAAAGAAATAACTAGAATAAAAGGAGTCTAGCTGACACAACGGCTAAACTAATGAAATAACTGAAATAGAATAGAATCTCCAGAAATGCCTTCGTCTTCATAGAAAGCTCTCCAAACTAGAAATACTCAAGCCGACCCAAGCATAATAGAAAAACAAAATACTCGAGTCAGAACTAATATTCTCATGAAAGTCAATAAATCAATGCAAAGTAACTTAGGAGATGTTACGGTTTCCTATCTTCTAAGGATCCGTTAAACTATTTACATATAATAGTGTACGCTACAATAGATAATGTCTATTAGTAAAATAAATATCAAAATATCATTAAGTCTTTACATTGATCTACCTTAACACATTCTACAGTTTAAACCAAAATCATAATGGGTTCTATAGGAGAAAATTGACAAGGCATGTAAGGCAATGCTCAAGGTAGGATTCTACCAGTTTACCCTTTCTAGCTGGTAGTGACCCATCCGTGGCCGACCGCGACTACCAATCCAAACAGAAGGGTGCACCCATCGAGGTCAAATCATGACAGTAAAATACAAAAGATCAATGTCGCTAGAGGTGGCTAACCTCATTGGCCATGCATAAGCTCCTCTTTCAGTCATTTTAATTATGACACGAATGTCAAAGCTATCCATCATCGTTCTCTTACTTCATTCCAGTAAACGTCGCCAATTCAAACACCGCATTCTGGGTATCATCCACCACGTACACGGTTATGAAAGTATTTTCGAAATTGACAGAGAGTATGTCAATATCCGACCTCGGTCTCTTTGACAACCCAACATATGTTTTACACACCATCTGGTCTGTTATGGTTTAAAAACGGTTCATATTGATAACAACAGAATATTTTTCCAAATACCTCAAATACATATTTCCTGTTCCGAAATTCCATTATAAACATTTCGATTTCAAAACTTAATTTCCTTTGAAAACTTAAATTTTGAAGTCCATTTACATCCATAAATTGGATCACTTAAATAAAAAATTATTTAAGTTGAATTTTAAATTCCATTGCAAATTAACCAATCAATCTTTCAATAAAACCCAACAAAATTGTTAAACAATTTAAATCTCCATTAAAATTTTATCAAAATAATTTCTAATAAATTCCAAATTTATTAAATAATTTAAACTTCTCGTTATTTAAAATAAAAAAAAAAATTGACTCCAAATAAAATTAGTTCACACAAATTTCAATATAGGAAAATAAGTTACAGATTTAAATTTAGATTTACTCAAAACTGTTCTTAAATTTTTTTACTTCAATACTTTTAATTTCAAAATTTTGCAATCTTAATTTTTTTTTTTCAATCAAATTTTTACGGAATTAAATCCATAAATCAAATTTCTTTAAATAAAACGTTACAAAAATTTATCTCAAATTTACCATCTACTAATAAAATCACTTATTTCACCTTAATTTTATTTAAATAATAAATTCCAATTAAAATAAAATTTAAAAATTTCAGATCATTTATATATATATATATATATAAATTTCTAATAATCACTGTTTAAAAGATAATTTATTAGACCGTCGGTGTTTTAATTTAATTTTCTACCTAGGCCAAGTGGGATGATTAAATTTAAATTACGGATATGTATCATTTCAAACCTTTCCAACATTATAATTTCAATATACAACCATATCCAAATATCGATGGGAAATTTAAACAAACAACATACTAAAAATGTTAATAATAAATATCAATGTGGAAATCTCAACAAACAACATAAAAAATGTCAATAATAGTGTGAATATGACATGTCCAATTTAACTTTTCTATTCTTGTGTGCATATTGTGTCAAACATACATGCATCTTATTCGGTAATTCATCCTACGACTGTACATTAATCAAATTCAACTACAATGTATAATTTCAGAATTATTATCTTGCATCATAATATTAGATAAGCGTGAACGTAAAACATTCACCTCAAACTACGCTAATCCGATACGATCACGAATGCAACAAGACCGAACTTCAACGACGATGACTCGAGATATGATCCACTGTATGGCTTACCATGCGGCACGGTCGGAATCAACATCTCACACTCATATGCTTGATATCAAAAATTCAGATAGAAACTTCCCTTTTCATATTTTTTTCCTTACCGTATATGCATGCGGTTGGAAAAGAGATGGAAGTCGACCTCGGGATAGGGTAAGCTTGGTTCGATTGGCAGCAGTAGGCGTCGAAGGCGATAGAAGGAGGTGGTAGCGAAGCCGACAGGCAGGCGAGGCGGCAACACAAATTTTGCAGTTATTTTTTTAACAACGGCGGCGATTATAGGTGAGAAGAAGGAGCTCTGACATAGTGATGCATTGATTGGCGAAGCGGCAGTGGTAAAAGCAAGGAGGAGATGGAATGTGTAACAGTGAAGGGGAGGGAGAGCTCGGTTGTTGCTTTTCCTTAGTTTTTTTCTTTTACATGGAAGGTGGCGACTGTGGAGGGGCTGAGGTGGCTGGATGTCGGGTGTGTCAAGGTGGCGTGGCGGTGGTGGTGAACTTGGTGTCGATGGTGAATAATGAGGCTCGGTGGAAGATAGAAAAAATATATGATGCGCGATAATGGGTTTTCATAATTTTGTGATCTCAGCAGTAATATAAAGGCATAGTGTAAATAAGGGTGACAAAAGAATTTTGTGGCCACGTGGCCATTGCGTGAACAGGTAGAAGGTATTCACATGGCTACCATTTCAAAATGCAATATGATGACCCATTGAAAATAATATATGTGTTCTTTTTTGCAGCCGGATGTGTTAATTTTAAAAAGGTTACATAAATTTTCCAAACAGTTTCTTCTTCTTTTGAGAAGGAAAACCTATGTTAGAAATTCAATAACACTATACCCTATATAAATAGCAACAATGTTAATATGGCCGAAAATACTGCACAGAACAAAACCGACAGTCCAAACACATGAAATAACCCACCTTGTGTCCAATGTGTCGATACAAATGCGTCAGCACACAGAAAAATGGTGATTTAACGCATGAGTAAAATTTCATTATTTACGCCATATCGGTTGTGCCACCGTCAATTGATCGTATAAAACAATTTAAACTGAATTAGCGAAGTCAGAATTCTATGAGACGAATGTCAATTTTATATTATAAAATTTACTACAATATTTCCATATAAAATATTTAAATTTATGAAAACAAAAATTTTAGTATTTTATCAACGACCAATTTTCCGTTATATTTCAAATCGTTCAAAATTTCCATTTTATAATTAAATTCACATTAGTCATTTTAGCCAATCATACGCAACGTGAATTTAAATTCAATTTACTTAAATTTCTCAATTTAAATAAAAATTTATTTAATCGAATATCCGATAGAAATATAAATTTCGAAATCGTTGCATTCGCCCTTACTCAAAAATTTTCGTACTCGAAAAGATAAAACAAAAAATATATATAACAGGAGTCAAAAGTTAGATTAAGATAAAAAAGCATACTCGATTCAAATAATTTAGGATTGGAAGTACAGATACACTCCTCAATTTCCCGAGTGCAATCTCGGTTATCATCATTCCATTGAATTTTAAGTAGATTGACTAATTTACTCCTCAACTTCTCATACTCTTATCCAAAATGTGAATGAGCTTTCGTTCGATAGTAAGATCAGGTTGAATTTCTAATTACTCAAGCTGCATGGAATGGAATATCGCTGATGGTTGATGGATATACCTACGAAGGTTGGAGACGTGAAATACATCATGAACACCCGATAGTTTTTCAGGCAACTCTGCCCTATAAACTAGAGTACCAATCCTTTCAGATATACGGAAAGGTCCAGTAAACCTTGGGGCGAACTTTCCCTCTTCCCAAATCAAATTACATTTCTCAATGGCAAAATTTTGAGATATGCAAGATCTCCAACTGTGAATTCCAACTCCTTTCGTCTTCATCAACATATTTCTTCGGCCTATCTTGCGCAGTTTTCATCTTTCACTTAGTTCCCTCAACCTACGCAGAAGCTTTCAAAATAATCTCAAGGCCAAGAACGAGTCTGTCACCAGTTTCAATCCAACAGGACGAAGATTTACATGGACGTTAGTAAAAGGCATCGAACGGTGCCATGTCGATACAGCCATAGTTAAATATTCGAATTACGGAAGGTTTTTTTATATACATTTAATTCAAATTTATTTAATAAGTTTTACTTGGTAGCTATTGTTATAGGTGAATTCGACAAGATGAAGACGGTCTTCCAAAGAACCATCGAAATCCAAAATATAAGCACGAAGAAGGTCTTCTAAAATTTGATTGATTCAATCGGTTTGGCCATCCGTCTGTGCATGATAGGCCATACTCAGATTCAGTTGTGTACCCAACGAATCCTGGAGAGTTTTCCAAAATTTACTCATGAAATTAGGGTCACGATCGCAAACGATACTAGAAGGAATTCCTTGGAGTTGGACAATTTCCTTCAAATAGATCTCAGCTAAACTCGAGGCGGTTCAAGTTGATTTCACTGGAACAAAATGAGCAGTCTTCGTCAAATGGTCAATAATCACCCAGATACTCTCATTACCCCTTCCATCCTTGGTAAACTATCCACAAGATCCATAGAAATCTAATCTCACTTCCATTTTGGAACCTCAAGTGGCTGTAACAAACCTCAAACCCAACTATTTATTCTAAGAATACCATTCTCAACGACTAATGCATCATACCTTCTCCTCGAGTCAGCCTCACTCGTTAAAACTTCCCCTCGAATAGTCTTAAACTTGGGTCTTCACTTTGCTAAGTAACTATACAATCTATAAGAGAGGATGAAGCAACACACTGACAAAGCATAGCCCTTTTTCTACTCAAGGCATCAGCCGCTATATTTGCTTTACCCGTGGTATAATTGATGTCAGGATCATAAGAAGCCAAAAATTCAAGTCATCTCGCTTGCCTTAGGTTCAAAACCTTATGAGAGAAAATATATTTCAAAGATTTGTGGTAAGCAAAAGCTCGAATTTGGTACCTAAGAGATGATGCCGCCATAATTTCAAAGCAAAAACCACAGCCAACAACTCCAAATCTTGTGTCGCGTACTTAACTTTATGAGGTTGCAACTGCCTACTAGCATACGCAATCACTTTGCCATGCTACATTAAAATGGAACCAATCCCACAACTATAAGCATTAGTATAAACTGTAAGGCCTTTGTTTCCATTTGAAACAGTAAGAACAGGAGCGGAGGCCAACTTCTGTTTCTATTCATCGAACGCTTTCTGGTACTTTCGTCCTAATTGAACTTGACGTTCTTTCTAGTGAAAGCTGTAAGAAGTAAATGCTTGAGAAATGCTCAATGAATCTCCTATAATAACCAGCAAGGCCTAAGAAACTCCTAACATCCACGGATGTCTTAGGAATTTCCCAATCCTGAAATTAAATATAAGGCACTAATCAAATTTTTTGAGAATTTCGATAATCAAATTGAAAGTAAAGACAAGTTCTTACATTTATTACAACTATCTTAGCGGGATCCACCGAAACTTCATTTTTCAAAACTACATGGCCAATGAATCGAACTTCCTTTTTCCAGAAATGACACTTGGAAAATTTTGCCTTGAATTGATGGCTTTTGAAGTTTCGAGCACGAACTGCAAATGCTGCTCATGTTCTTCTTCGGTTTTAGAAAAAACCAGAACATCATCGATATAAACATGCACGAATTTGTTAGGAACATCCCTTATACTCTGTTCATGAGATCTACAAAGTAAGCTAGGACATTCGTTAACCCGAAAGGCATAACAAGCCATTCATAAAATCCATCTTCGGTATGGAAGAAGTCTTATGAATACTACCCTCGTAAATCCTCAACTGATGTAAATCTGAAGCGAGGTCAAGCTGATAAAACACCCATGCTCCATAAAGCTGATCGAACATATCATTAATACGAGGCATAGGATATCGGTTCTTATGTGTGAGCTTATTCAACTCTCTGCAGTCCACACAAAATCTCAATGAACCGTCAGACTTAATGACAGAAACTACGGTTGCACCCTATTCAGAAAAACTTCTCCTAATCAATCCTCTAGCCAGTAGATCATCAACTTGAGTTTTCAACTCCACTCTTTCCTTAGGCGACATCCTTTGAGGGGGAAGTACAATAAGTCTGGCTCCGAGAATAAGAGCAATTCGAAATTCGATTTCTCGATGAGGTGGTAAACAATTAACCTCACCAAAGACATCAGGAAAAAGTCGAACAACTGAAATAGTATTTAGATCACTAGAATGCAAATCAAGGGAGAAAACAAAACTTTGGACAAGATCACAAGGCATTTTGCATTGGACAACCAATTGGGAACCTTTACCGTCAACCAAGGAAATGGTTCGATCGCTACTAAAATAAAGGCTTTGAAATTGGATAACCAATCCATGCCTAATAATAAATTGAATCCACTAAAGCCGAAAACATAAAAGTCACTGGTGAAACGGTGTTCGTCTTTAAAAAGACAAACTCCCTTACAAATCATTCCTAAGTTTATGGGACCACCAATGGGATTAGAGGCACACAAAGATTTAGAAGCAGGTTCGAGTTTTAACTCATGCTCAAATTTCTCACATGAATTAACAGATATAAAACTATGAGATGCTCCAGTATCGAATAAAACACCGACAGGTGTAACATGAAAAGAAAGTGCACCTTGAAGTATGGGATCGGTCTCCTCTACAGGAGGGGGAAGCGGTGACCGCAAAGATGCCAGATGGTTGGCCCTTCTTCTAAGTGGGGCAGTCCTTCTTGAAATGGCCTAGCTGTAAACAGATATGGCATAAGTCACGCCTAGTCATCTGGACTGGAGTGATGGCCGTTAAGGATGCTGGCGGATAATCTCTGGCATAATGTCCCCTTTTATCGCATTTGTAGCAAGTGACGTGCGACAAGTCCTTAGTCTTCTTCTGAGGCGAACAACTCCTTGACGGCTTTGCCACTTCTTCTTCGGGATACTAAAATTTAACTTTCCCTTGCCAAGGTTACTAGAGTTAGACCGAGCTGGGGTGTCTGAAACTTCTGAAATCCTATTTAGCTTCAAATTGTCAAAACGGATCGCCAAATCAATGATATCAGAAAATGGCCTATGCATATGACCAGTCAACTGCTCGCTATACTACCTGCGCATGCTAGCAATGAATTTCTCATTCTTATTAAGGAGAATCTCAATCAGTGAGGACCAAACTTCGATAGCTCATTGAATTTCCTTTCATACCTATGACCGTCTTCTCGCCTTGCTTCACTCCATAAACTGATTATACAAATCCGTCCTTCCCACTTCTAGCATCCACTGGGTAATAAGATCTTCCCTGATATTTGGAGAATACAAGGTTAAGCTAACTTCCATGACATAATCATAAGAATATAAAATTCTCATTTAGATAAATCTCACCTAAACTGGGCCAAAGATATACATTCCTCTAGGGTATGGGCCGTAAAAGCATCCCACCAATCAAGAGCGGCTTCCTGAAGCTGCCAAACCACTAATTGACGCCTCTAAGCGTCAGTAACACCAAGTCCAACAAAAATCCTTTCGGCATTCTTTAGCCATTACTGTGCTCTAACAATGCCCTTGTCTCCTGTGAAATTCTTTTCTCCGATCTGAGTATACTCTTTACAAAGAGTGGTAAATCTCACTTCTGGGACAACAACTGGTGCAACAACTATATTGGAAACATTTCCTCTACCTCTGCCTGGAGTACTATGATTACTTGTCCTGTAAAGAAGGGATGGCCAAATTTTTTTCAGAAGCTATGTCAATTGAAAGAACCTAGTCAAAAGAATTTTACTAAGGATGGATACCTTAAAATTAAAATTCATTTAAGATTTTAAACCAATTTCTTTCTTAAATTTTAAAACATGCTCCCTCAAGAAAGTTTCTACTCATTCTAGGGTGATTAATTACCCTATTTATAATGAGTTTTTACCCCACAGGCTTAGGTGTGCACTCAACCATAAGCTCCGATACCAACTGCAACGACCCACCGTTTAAAAAAGGACATTTGCTTAAACGACAGACAATTATTTAGGGTAAAATACAATCAATCACAGAACATAGACACATGTTGAATATGCGCTTATATGATTTTTGTTTGATGATAATAAACATATATACATTCGTTTAAATGTATTTGTTAATGTACTATTTTATTTTTCATAGATTAAATAAATATTTGCTGAATAAAATTAAATAACATAGAATTTGTATTCAAACAGAAATTTTATTCAAACAAATATTTATTACAATTTTGAATAGTAAAAATTCAAGCTCTCACTATACATATACAATTTTGATTCTAATTACATCACAATTTAATTTACATAAATTCCTCACTACATATCACTCACACTCGTATTTTATCTTCAACTTCATTCCGGTTGGAATCCAACATCTGAGCAATCTGCAAAAATATTCACTAACGCAGTAAAATTGAAAAAGAAATATTTTTGCAATATAAAATAAAATATGGATTTTGAAAATATTATTTGCCTCAGTTATTTGGGTTGTTCGTCATCATTTACATTTGAATTCATCACACACGAATAATGTGACATGCACAGTGTATCATTGTACATGCCACAAGGCCGTGCACACCGATATACACTTGATTGATTTACAGGAACAAGTGAGCATAGGTGAAACCCAAATGAAAAGCCAGGTTCAACTCACGTGCAATAAAATATATGTCACAACTTTCAACACAAGGTCAAATCCGAGCTTCAAGCTGGATTCAACTCAGGTGAAATTTCGAAAAATAAACAAAATGCAAAGGTCAAGTCACTACTCAACTCAGTGCATCAACCAAAGTTAAGACAACATGAAGTCTGGAACTCAAACTACAAGTTCAAAAAAATGACATAAAAGTCAAGGACGCAAATGAAATGCAACTCACATGTACACCATGATATCAAGGCCAGAAGCTCAAGTCAGTGCACAACAACCTCGGCAAACAACAACACAGTCTCAAATTCAAATAACAAAGGAACCAACACAAAAGTTCACAATTCAACATGACAACAAATGCTCAAACTCAGGTGGACAGCAAACAACAGTGCACTGAACAACTCAGAAATATGCAACCAGACCAATACACATGAATGTATACAAATGATCAGGCCATAATGAAGCAAAACACTAACTCAAGTACACAAGTGACACAACAATGCATATAACCAAGACACAAAGGAATGTCAAAATGATACAATAGTGAAACCATGGCATGAACCAAGTAAAAAGCATATACTAGGCTGCACAATATCAAAGTGCAGACGACCAAATATACAACCAAAGAAGAAAACCATCAAGCCAACACAACAGCAAGTGAATGCAGAGATACTCCAGACAAGATGACAGCACATATATACATACATGAATGCATATATATATATACATGCAAGCAATCAAGATGACAATATCACTTCAAATGAAAACATATGTGCCAGTGAAACATGTGCAGCCCAATGAACAGAGGCAACAAAGGTCAGGGAACAGGGCAACATCAAGTGATGCAACATCACATAATCAAAGTAATCAAGTCAATTCATGATATCAGATGAACACATGCTTAGTGCAAACAACAAAAGTACAGTGCAACTCAATGATGCAACATTTTTAATATGTACCAATACGCTATGCAGGGAAGCCAAAGCAAACAGAGGGATCAATATGGCAACATAGCAAGCAACATGTATGCACAAGTAAACCAAGCAATCAATAAATCAATGGTCAGAGTCATGTAACAACAGAAAAAATCAAATAAGGTCGAAAGTACTACCAAAGCCAGCAGATGCATGAATGATGCAAATGCAAACAGCAGAGCGATGAACACAAAAATGACCAATATCGAAGTCGTGGAAGCACACCGAATTCAACGAGAAATTCATGAAACCAAAAATGATCGAAATCAAAGTATGAACATGTCAAATTCGAAATCGTGATAGCCAAGTAAACAAACCAAGTCAGAAATCAACACCGTAATAATCAAGCAACGAATTTGATGCCGAAACTAAATATTGAAGAAATCAGGCGAACGAAAATTTAGGAGTTCGACTCCTATAAATTTCAATAATCATCATCGGCATAATCATCGAATTCAAGCATACAAACAGAAAAGCAAAAAGAGCAGAAAGTACATACCGAAGCTTTTCGAATTCGATCAATTCAAAGCAGTCGAAATGCACCAAAGGAAACCATCGATTGACAAAGGAACACCGAATCAATAATACAATCGAGCATTTACAGTCGCAAGCTTCGAATTTCAAAAACCCTAGCTTCTGAAGAGAAGGACGAAGCCCTAATTTAGCTGCAAAGAGGAACGACAACCATATTCACAGAAACGAACGAAACATATAAAAGTGGATCGGGCCGAATTATCAAAAGGGGCCGGCCTTTATTTTAAGGGCTTTTTAATTTTTTAATTGGGGTTTTTATTTTTATTTTTATTTTTAAATTGCTATTTAAATTTGTTTTTAAATTTTAAACCATTTAAATTTCTAGTCGTGTGACTAGGGGACAAACTACGTGGCGTAGTTTGAGAATTCGCAACTCAATGGCTGAGTTGTGGTAGGGTTTTGAGCGTAGAGTTAGGTTTAGTCGATAGCGGGTGTCGCGGGTTTACGTGTGTAAGAGTCTAACTAACTAATTTCTAGTAGAAACTTGGGGGCAGCACGTAGGCAGGGTTTTGCCGAAGCTGGGTAAATTCTGTGTTGTTCTGTTTCTGTTATTTATATTCTGCGATATCTGCGCTGCTATTATTCTGCTGTGAACTGTGTTGAAATCATTTTATATAAGCTTTCGCAATTAATTTTTATAATTTATACCATCACCCTATTCAACCCCCCTCTAGGGTGAAATCGATCCTACAGGTGGTATCAGAGCAAGGAACAAAAGCTGTTTTGTTTTAAAAATTTGATTTTACAAAAACCAATTTTTGTTTTTAAAAGTTGAGGTTTTAAAAATGGCTTCTTTTAATACTGCTTTTGCTGAGGGTCCGTCCATAGTTAGACCACCAATGTTCAATGGTGAATATGCTTATTGGAAAAATAGGATGGAAATTTTTCTGAAAACCATTGACGCTTGGAATATTGTTAAGACAGGTTATAGAGTACCAACTATAACTGTAGTAATCAAGAAATAGAGAAACCAAAGGAACAATGGACAGAACTAGAAAATAAATTACTAAATACTAATGCTAAAGTTATGAATTCAATTATCTGTTCATTAGATCAATTTGAATTTAATCGTGTCTCACATTGTCTAACTGTGCAGGAAATATGGCACACACTAGAAGTGACTCATGAAGGAACATCTCAAGTCAAAGAATCTCGCCTTGCCATGCTAAGTAGCAAATACGAGAACTTCACAATGGCGAAGGAAGAAAATGTCAAAGAGATGCATGGATGACTTTCCAATATTGTATACAAATCAAAAGCTCTTGGAAAATCATATACAGAGTTGAAGATAGTCCGAAAAATCCTTAGTGTCCTTCCATGAAGTTTTGAAGCCAAAGTGACTGCCATTTAAGAATCAAAAGATTTGAAACAAATGAAAGTCGAAGAACTCATCGGAAATCTCACCACTTATGAGCTAGAAATGAAATTCAAGGAAGAGCGTGAAGGAGGAGATACTCGAAAGAAATCAATAGCTCTCAAAGGAACAACTGAAAGTGATGGCGATGACGATGACGATGACGATGCAGCAACGGAATTGGAGCTATTAATAAAGAAATTCATAAAGTGGAATTACAATATGGAAATTCAGCTCTAATTCAATAAGCGAAAAGCAGAATAGCCAAAGCACAAGACTACTCTGAAGAACAGAAGATCATCTGTCATAAGTGCAACCAACCCGGTGATATCAAGCCCAATTATCCCCGTTTTCAACGTGATTTTGAAAAGAAATCAAAACGGAGAGATGCTACAGCCACGTGGAATACAAGTGATAAAGATAATCAAAGTTCTAGCGGTAAGAGTAAGAAAGCAGATATGCGCCTTCACGGAAATATAACTGATAGCGACGATGACGAACCAAGCGAGGTATCAAAACTTACTCACTCTAAATTACTTATTTATTTCCACGAAGTAAATGGATGTTTTGTACGACTTAGGGAAAAATACGATAAACTTGAATCACAAAAAGACATTTTGATAGAATTAAATGAACAACTTGACCAATAAGTTAAAACCTATCAAAGTAGGATCCCTAAGTGTGATAAGTGTCAACATTCGAAAACGAAATTAAAAAATCAAAAATCAATATAAAATCACTTGAAAATGGAATTCTATTTTTAAAAGAAAGTGAAAATACTAGGAGAGAGAGTTCTATCAAAAAGTGCACTCATTTGTTGAACGAAAATGAATCTCTCAAAACACAAGTCCAACATTTGTCAACGACTTTAGATAAATTTTCCAAAAGTAAAAAATCGTTGAATATGCTATTAGGAAAGCAAACTGTTAATACGGTTAGATAAGGACTTGGATATAGCCATTCTGAAAATGTTGAAAGCAATATTAATCAAGTCAATTCTATGTGCACAATTTGTAGAAAATTTGGACACACTCACAATAGTTGCTGGTATAGATCCAAACACATGAAAACTATACCAATTTGGGTTCCAAAAGGCACAAATATAAAATCTCTCAAAGTTAAACAAATTTGGGTGCCGAAGGGAACAATTATAAACAGTTTTGGGTCTTTACAAAATTGTTTTTCAAAATTTTCTGCCACTAACAACCATGGACCTATAAAAACAAATAGGTCACATAAATATTTTCCTGTGTAGGTGTGGTAGTAGGCTAAGGAACAACTACAGTGTTCTCTAGATTTTGACTGTTCCAGAAACACAACGGGAGAAAAAGCAAAGTTCCTTAGCCTAGTTCAAAGGTGACAGAATCACAATAGACAACAACAAAAAAATATCGTAAAGGTAAAACAGGTAATGGTATGTTTGAACGATATATTAAATGTGATAATCTGCACCGTATTCTGAATTAAATCAGCCAATAATGAGATGATGAAATGATGATGATTTTGACTTATTCAACATAGTTGGCCAAATTATATTCTTATACCAAAACACTATAAAATTCTCTAGATTCTTTGAATTACTTCATATATATTAATTTGGATTAATAATAGTGTTTTGTTGGATGATAATACAATTGCTTATAATACGGCTAACTCTATATTCACGGTTATTGATTGTTTACACGGCTTCAATTCAAATTCAAAAGAATGTCACTTAAAATGCTGTTAAAATTGAGTTTAAAATTTTTGGTGCACACTTCATGGTTTGGTCGATCAAATTCAATTAATGATGATTTTGAGTGAAAGAGAAATTCTGATGCAGGTTACACCGGTAATCTAGTTGATAGAGATTACTAGTTGAACGTGATTTTTGAGACATTTAGTAACCGCATCGTTTTTCAAAGAAAATATCTGCATATTTTTCATTTCAAATAATTTTCAAATAGCAGAAAATTTTCTTATAAAACCCCTTTGAGGAAAAAATTTTTGACCATATTTTCAGATTAGTCATTTTTGAAAAATTGATTTTATAATTATTTTTGAATTTGATTTTAAATGACTATTTTGACTAATCAGACTCCCTATGATTATCAAAAAGATGAATAGTGATTGAAAGAGTGATGAGTGCTAATATTGATCATATATTATGACTCGAGACGGTATAATTAGTAAATTTCTTTAGAAATTTAAACAAGAATTATAAAACTTTTTGTTGGTAAAAATTCCATGACCATCTCTATCTCTATCATATTTCTAACAACCATCACTCATCAAAATTCTATATAGTTTGTCGATATGTGGTACTTTAAGCAGGAATCGTTCGTTTTTCATTTTACATTTTTTTCTTGTTAATATATATATATATATATATATATATATATATAGTAATAATAAATAAATACCATTGTATTCACTCTCATTTAAAAGTGCTCACAGTTATGCATGGGTGAATCACTTGGAATTTGTTATGTGCTTCCATGCTCATTTAAAGTCCTCACGGTTATGCATGTATGGAACACATATCAAAAGTTGATTTTTAAATAAACAAGCTAATTCTAATCCCATTTAAAAGTCCTCACGGTTATGCGTGGTTAGAAGATACTTGAATAAAATTGGAATACTACTAATCTCATTTAAAAGTCCTAACGGTTATGCATGGTTAGTAGATATTCAAATTCCTGATATAAATATACCACAAATAGACACAACTGTATGGTTTTATATGATGACATAATTCCCATCATTCTAAAAGTGGAATATGCGCCTAACAAAATATTTATGATTTTTGTTTGATTTTTTATTGAAATTTAATATTTATATTCAATTGAGTTTTTAATGTTGGATTAATATCGATCACTTTATCTCTATTTTCTCTAACACTATTATACTTTTGCTGATAATAAAAGGGGGAGAGAAAAGTTAAGATTTTGTCAAATAAAATCAAGCAAAGGTCAAATAATTTTCTATTTGCATCTAGATTCATTTGCATATTTTTATTTATATGCATATTTGTAGGGGGAGCTTTGTGTAGAAAGGAAGCATTTAAATAGGGGGAGCAACTAGAGCATATGACTGATCAAATACATTTAACATATTCAAAATCTTAAATATATGTTTGTTATCATCAAAAGGGGGTGATTGTTGAATATGGGCTTATATGATTTTTGTTTGATGATAATAAACTTATATACATTCTTTTAAATGTATTTGTTAATGTACTATTTTATTTTTCATAGATTAAATAAATATTTGCTGAATAAAATTAAATAACACAGAATTTGAATTCAAACAGAAATTTTATTAAAACAAATATTTATTACAATTTTGAATAGTACAAATTCAAGCTCTCACTATACATACACAATTTTGATTCTAATTACATCACAATTTAATTTACATAAATTCCTCACTACATATCACTCACATTCTTATTTTATCTTCAACTTCATTTCGGTTAGAATCCAGCATCTGAGCAATCTGCAAAAATATTCACTAACGCAGTAAAATTGAAAAAGAAATATTTTTGCAATATAAAATAAAATATGGATTTTGAAAATATTATTTGCCTCAGTTATTTGGGTTGTTCGTCATCATTTACATTTGAATTCATCACACACGAACATTGTGACATGCACAGTGTATCACTGTACATGCCACAAGGCCGTGCACACCGATATACACTTGATTGATTTACAAGAACAAGTGAGCACAAGTCAAACCCAAATGAAAAGCCGGGTTCAACTAACGTGCAATAAAATAAATGTCACAACTTTCAGCACAAGGTCAAATCCGAGCTTCAAGCTGGATTCAACTCAGGTGAAATTTCGAAAAAAAAAATGCAAAGGTCAAGTTACTACTCAACTCAGTGCATCAACCAAAGTTATGACAACATGAAGTCTGCAACTCAAACTGCAAGTTCAAAGCAATGACACAAAAGTCAAGGCAGCAAATGAAATGCAACTCACATGTACACCATGATATCAAGGCCAGAAGCTCAAGTCAGTGCACAACAACCTCGGCAAACAACAACACAGTCTCAAATTCAAATAACAAAGGAATCAACACAAAAGTTCACAATTCAACATGACAACAAATGCTCAAACTCAGGTGGACAGCAAACAACAGTGCACTGAACAACTCACAAATATGCAACCAGACCAATACACATGAATGTATACAAATGATCAGGCCATAATGAAGCAAAACACTGACTCAAGTACACAAGTGACACAGCAATGCATATAACCAAGACACAAAGGAATGTCAAAATGATACAATAGTGAAACCATGGCATGAACCAAGTAAAAAGCATATACCAGGCTGCACAATATCAAAGTGCAGACGACCAAATATACAACCAAAGAAGAAAACCATCAAGCCAACACAGCAGCAAGTGAATGCAGAGCTACTCCAGACAAGATGACAACACATATATACATACATGAATGCATATATATGTATATATATATATATATATACATGCAACCAATCAAGATGACAATATCACTTCAAATGAAAACATATGTGCCAGTGAAACATGTGCAGCCCAATGAACAGAGGCAACAAAGGTCATGGAACAGGGCAACATCAAGTGATGCAACATCACATAATCAAAGTAATCAAGTCAATTCATGATATCAGATGAACACATGCTTAATGCAAGAAACAAAAGTACAGTGCAACTCGATGATGCAACATTTTTAATATGTACCAATATGCTATGCAGTGAAGCCAAAGCAAACAGAGGGATCAATATGGCAACACAGCAAGCAACATGTATGCACCAGTAAACCAGGCAATCAATAAATCTATTTCCGGAGTCATGTAACAACCGGAAAAATCAAATAAGGTCGAAAGTACTACCGAAGCTAGAAGATACATGATTGATGCAAATGCAAATAGCAGAGTGATGAACACAAAGATGACCAGTATCGAAGTCGTGGAAGCACACCGAAGTCAACGAGAAATTCACGAAACCAAAAATGACCGAAATCAAAGTATGAACATGTCAAATTCGAAACCGTGATAGCCAAGTAAACAAACCAAGTCAGAAATCAACACCGTAATAATCAAGTAACGAATTTGATTTAGTCAACGAAATCATCAGCATCAAAACAATATCAAACGGCCGAAACTAAAATATTAAAGAAATCAGATGAACGAAAATTTAAGAGTTCGACTCCTATAAATAGCAATAATCATCATCGGCATAACCATCGAATTCAAGCATACAAACAGAAAAGCAAAAAGAGCAGAAAGTACATACCAAAGCTTTTCGAATTCGATCAATTCGAAGCAGTCGAAGTGCACCAAAGGAAATCATCGATTGACAAAGAAACGCCGAATCAATAATTCAATCGAGCATTTACAGTCGCAAGCTTCGAATTTCAAAAACCCTAGTTTCTGAAGAGAAGGACGAAGCCCTAGTTTAGCTGCAAAGAGGAATGACCACCATATTCACAGAAACGAACGAAATATATAAAAGTGGATCGGGCCGAATTATCAAAAGGGGGCCAGTCTTTATTTTAGGGGCTTTTAATTTTTTAATTGGGGTTTTTGTTTTTATTTTTAAATTGCTGTTTAAATTTGTTTTTAAATTAAACCGTTTAAATTTCTAGTCATGTGACTAGGGGACAAACTACGTAGCGTAGTTTGAGAATTCGCAACTCAGTGGCTGAGTTGTGGCAGGGTTTTGAACGTAGAGTTAGGTTTAGTCGATAGCGGGTGTCGCGAGTTTACGTGTGTAAGTGTTTGACTAACTAATTTCTAGTAGAAACCTTGGGTGCAGCACGTAGGCATGGTTTTGCCGAAGCTGGGTAAATTCTGTGTTGTTCTGTTTCTGTTATTTATATTCTGCGATATCTGTGCTGCTATTATTCTGCTATGAACTGTGTTGAAATCATTTTATATAAGCTTCCACAATTAATTTTTATAATTTATACCATCACCCTATTCACCCCCCCTCTAGGGTGAAATCGATCCTACAACACATAAATAAACAACATTGAGTCTCGTAGTGGAAAATAAATAAGTACATAAATAAGTCATGAAAAGTCCAAATAAGTTACATTTATTCTCACTCTAAATACTGGAAGGAAATAATTGGAACAAAATGAGTCTAACTGACATAACGAACTAAACTGATGAAATAAATGAAATTGAACAGAATCTCCAGAAATGCCTTCATCTTCACAACAAGCTCTTCAAACTGGAAATAATCAGGCCGACCCAAACATAATGCAAAAACACAATACTCGAGCCAGAACTAATATTCTCATGAAAGTCAATAAATCAATGCAAAGTAACTTAGGAGATGTTACAGTTTCCTATCTCCTAAGGATCCATTAAACTATTTACATATAATAGTGTACGCTATAATAGATAATGTCTATCAGTATAATAAATATCAAAATAGCCTTAAGGATTTACATTGATACGCCTCGACACATTCTACAGTTTAAACCAAAATAGTAATGGGTTCGTATAGGGGCAAATATGACAAGGCACGTGAGGCAATGCCCAAGGTAGGATTCTACCAGTTTACCCTTTCTAGCTGGTCGTAACCCATCCGTGGTCGACCACAACTATCAATGCAAACAAAAGGGTGCACCCATTAAGTTCAAATCACGACAGTAAAATACAAAAGATCAATGTCGCTAGAGGTAGCTAACCTCATTTCCAGACATAGGCTCCTGTTTTAGTCATTTTAATTATGACATGAATGTCAAAGCTATCCATCATCATTCTCTTACTTCATTCCAGTAAACGGCGCCAATTCCACCACTACATTCTGGGCATCATCCACCGCGTACACGGTTATCAAAGTGGTTTCGGGATTGACAAAGAGTATGTCAATATACGGTCCTGGTCTCTTTGACAACCCAACGTATGTTTTACAAATCATCTGGTCAGTTATGGTTTAAAATCGATTCATATTGATAACAACGGAATATTTTTTCCAAATTCCTCAAATACACGTTCCAATTTCCCAAATTCCATTATATACATTTCGATTTCAAAACTCAACTTCCATTAAAAACTTAGATTTTGAAGTCCATTTATATCCATAAATTGGATCACTTAAATTGAAAATTATTTAAGTTGAATTTTAAGTTCCATTACGAATTAACTAACCAATCAATCTTCCAATAAAATCCAAAAAATTATTAAACAATTTAAATCTCCATTAAAATTTTATCAAATGAATTTCAAATAAATTCTGAATTTATTAAACAATCTAAACTTCCCTTTTTTTGAAAAAAATTGAATCCAAATAATTTTAGTTTACACAAATTTCATTATAGGAAAAGAAGTTACTGATTTAAGTTTAGATTTTCTCAAAATTTTACTTAATTTTTTTTACTTCAGCACTTTAAATTTCAATATTTTACAATCTTATTTTAGATCAATTTTTACGGAATTAAATCCAAAAATCAAATTTATTTAAATAAAACATTTCAAACATTTATCTCAAATTTACCATCTACTAATAAAATCACTTATTTCACCTTAATTTTATTTAAGTAATAAATTCCAATTTAAAACAAAATTTAATAATTTCAGATCATTCCTATATATAAATTTCCAAGCAATCACCATTTAAAAGATAATTTATTAGACCAACCGTGTTTTAATTTAATGTTCTACTTAGGCCAAGTGGAATGATTAAATATAAATTATGGATATATATATATATTTCAACCCTTTTCAACATAATAATTTCAATATACAGCCAACCAAATATTGATGTAAAATTTCAACAAACAGCATACTAAAAGTGTCAATATCAAATATCAATGTGGAAATTTCAACAAACAACATAGAAAAAATGTCAATAATAGTGTGAATGTGACATGTCCAATTTAACTTTTCTATTCTTGTGTGCATATCGTGTCAAACATACATGCATCTCATTCGATAATTTATCCAACGACTATATATTAATCAAATTCAACCACAACATATAATTTCAGATTTGTAAACTTGCATCATAATATTAGTTAAGTGTGAATATAAAATACCCAACATGAACTACGCAAATCCGATACGATCATGAAAGCAACACGACCGAACTTCAACGACGATGACTCGAGTTATGATCTACTATACGGCTTACGATGCGACATAGTCGGAATCAACAGCTCACACGCATACGCTCGATATTAAAAATCTAGATAGCGACATCTCTTTTTTAATTTTTTTCACTGTATATGCATGCGGCTGGAAAAGAGATGGTTGTCGAGCTCGGGATAGGGTAAGTTTGGTTCGATTAGCTGCAGTAGGCGTCGTGGGCGATAGAAGGAGGTGGTGGCGAAGTCGACAGGTAGGGTATGCGGCAACTCAAATTTTGCAGTGTTTTTTATCAATGGCGACAGCGGTTAGAGGTGAGAAGGAGGAGCTACGGCGCATTGGTGCACTGATAGGCGAAGCGGCGGCGTTAAATGCAAGGAGGACATGGATGGTGTGACGGTGAAGGGGAGAGAGAGCTCGGCTGTTGCTTTTCTTAGTTTCTTTTTCTTTTACATGGAGGGTGGCAGCTGTGGAAGGGATGAGGGGGCCGGGTGTTGTACGTGTTAGGGTGGCATGGTGGTGGTGGTGGACTTGGAGTCAACGGTGAATAATGAGGCTCAGTGGTGGAACAGAAAAAAATATATGATGCGGGATCATGGCTTTTCATAATTTTGTGATCTCGGCAGTAATATAAAGGCAAAGTGTAAACGAGGGTGGCATAAGAATTTTTTGGCCACATGGCCATTGCATGAACAGTAGAAGCTATTCCCATGGCTACCACTTCAAAATGAAGTATGATAACCGATTCAAAATAGTATACGTGTTCTTTTTCTTCAGCTGGATGTGTTAATTTTAAATAGGTTACATAAATTTTTCAAAACGTTTTTTTTTCTTTTAAGAAGAAAAACTTACGTTCAAAATTCAATAAAACTATACCCTATATGAATAGCAACAATATTAACACGACACAAAATACTACACAGAATAAAACCGACAGTCCAAGCACACGAAATAACCCACCTTTGTGTCTAGTGTGTCGATATGAAGGCGTTAGCACACAAAAAACTGGTAATTTAATGCTCGAGTAAAATTTCATTATTTATGTCATATCAGTTGTCACTACCGTAAATCGATTGTATAAAGCAATTTAAACTGAGCTAGCGAAGTTCGAATTCTACAAATGAATATCGACATTTATTTTATAAAATTTACTACAATATTTCAATATAAAACATTTAAATTTCTGAATTTTTTTTAGTGTTTTATCAACGACCAATTTTTCGTTAAATTTCAAATCATTCAAAATTTCCATTTTATAATTAAATTCACAGTATGCATTTTAGCCAATCATACGTAACGTAAATTTAAATTTAAATTATTTAAATTTATCAATTTAAATAAAAATTTATTAATCGAATATCCAACAGAACTGTAAATTTTGGAATCATTACACTGACTGTTTATCTCATGTCTACAACTATGGTAAAGACATTTCTTCCACACCTTTACTTCACATAATTTTCCCCAAAATAATTTGACGATTCTCCATAAAAACTAGATCTTCACCATCATTGCAATAGAGCGTCTTAACCAATTTGGGGGGCTTTGGAAAATCCCTTTTACCTCCTTTTGGCCAAATCCAACATGTCTTCCTGTGCTCCAAAAATTCTTCCTTTTTAAAATTTTTATACTGCAACTGTACTTCTCCTTCATGAAATTTAGAACACCACTTCATGAGATTAAAATCGATCTCCACTCCAAAAAAAGTTCTTTGCTTTGATCTAGAGTCCTAATGCTGCTATGCTTTCAGCCTATTGTCGCTTAATTTCTTTATCAATTTCGTTGTGATGCTGATGTTGAGAGAGTCACTACTTAGCCCAAAGAGGCGATCATTTTGCTTGAAAACTATGGGGGAACCAGTTGGAAGAGCTTCCACCATTGATAATAACTGTGTCGTTGACTAAATCTCATTCCTACCACCAATTCCTATGCCATTGCAAGTTTTAACAAAGCCTGGACTAAAGACGATGCCGAAGGAGCGTCACCATGTCCGACCTTAAACTTGAAGATGAAGCGTGGCTAGAGTGGCTCTCAACTTTGAATTCCAAGCTTGCTCAAATCCGAGTTGAATTCTGCTGCAAGTTCGGGTTTCTACCATGCCTGGATCTCAATAAAGTTGAATAAAAACTGCCTAAAAATTGAAGCTGATGATTTGAAAAATGAAACATATTGCATCATGTCAGCCATGTATACTTGTTCTTGAAATTTGGTTTTAATGCTTGGAAAAATTGATACCCGAGATGTGATCGGTTTGTTGCAAGGTTGAATGGATGCTTGAGAAGTTTGTATACTAAGTTCCTGTGGTGCCTTTGCATGTGTATTGAATCTGATGAGGATGCTGATGAGATTTGGCCGTTTGAAATGAATTCCTTTTAGGTTTTGAGGATGATCAACTGTTATATAATAAAATAGATCTACAAAAAGGGAACAAATTATGGTAAAGCAAGCCATTAATCATCTTGAGAATCTAATTTGAAAAAATTGTGCATCATCACGAAGTTCATCGACGAGATCAGACGATTAATAAAGATTAGAGTGAACTGAAGCCCTTAATGTATTAATGGAGGTTCCTCTTTTTAATTTGATTTTAAATTAACATCTCAATTTTAGTTATTTTGAGTTGTACTTTTTACGAAAGAACAAGATATCGCAATAACATTCCATATCACATCAAAATCTCCTTAAAGGATTGAGAAGTGCATTCTTCCCTCTTGATAGGATTGACAATCCATATATTATTATTAGTTAGTTTATTTTACATCTTGATGAAAAATAAATTTCAATTCATCGTATTGTTATTATCAATAAAGATGAAACATGCATGCTCTTATGCAACATTAAAGAAATTGTTCATTGCTTCGACCTCTTTCAACATACTAAAATTAAGATTATACAGAGCCTACCTAATACTTCTGCATTATTATTATGTTTATTTAATGTTAACTATTATTTTTATTTTTATTATTCTCTAATCTCAGTATTATCTGCATTGCATCATATACACTCAATCTAAGTAATCGCTAGTGTAACGTCACTTTTAATTTACAGCTTATCATATCTTCTTACAGAATTTATCATAGTTGCATCACATTACCATTTACAATGCTTTAACTTCTACTCTGTTATATAATATTGGCATATCACTATTTGTCAAAATTAAACGATATATAGTGAATAATAATAATTTTTTTGTATGCATGCATTTTATTTGTATATATTAATAGATGGTATAAAAATAATGGATGATGCCCTTTAACACTTACAATATCCATTCCCTTTCCAACTTCCAGTTTGTGAATATGATAAAAGTTAACCGACCTCATGTTCTTCATTTTGAACATTGCGTATTTCCATCACTATTTGATGTTAAATGACTTTCGTCACATATGCAACTAAAATTCTATATGAATTCGGTGAGTAATTTTACCAATATATTGTTAACACTTTCAATCATACAGAGAAGTGCAAGCTTATTCATAGAGAAGCTGTAGCTCCTAGCACTCATGTAAGAGACGTCATAGAAGTGTGCATATCGATAAATACATTTATTTGTTTTTGTAAAGTGCATTTTAGTCGATATTTATCCAAATACAAAGTAATTAAATAGTTTTATTTCTTTAAACCTAATTCATGGATGTATAGCCTTCCTTGAGAGTATTCAAACTCCACACAAATAATGGAAAATGCAAAGAAACATGAGATTTCTTTTGCTGCTACAATTTTGATACTTGGTTTATAACTTTTTAGGGATCTTAAAGGTTCAAAATATAAAGAGATTAATTTTTTTTCATAGTTAAATTATAGTAAAGTTAGTTTCCATGGTAAGGTTTGGAAGCTGAGACGAAATTTTCACACGCACAGCTCACTACGCCATACAAATTGTTTTCTACGTTTAAGTCTTTTTGTTCGATGAAGAACGTAAAGAATTGTTTCCAATGAGAATTATTTCTTGATTGTAAGTTAGAAGTAGAATTACTAGCATGTCAAGAGTCTTATTTTAATAGGCATAAAAGATAGGATTTTCACTAAGTTGTTGAACTTTCGAATTCTTTTGATACAATATTTTCTCATAAGCAATACGTTATATGTAGTTGAAGGCAGCGACTCTTTAAGCACAATGATGGCCATGTTGTCTGAGTTAAACTCTAGAAAGCAATATAGGAAAATAACAAAAACTTTCAACAAAATTACCAAAGCTTGCAAATGAGATACTTCAACCTCTAGAAATGGATAATAACAAAGAAGGGGATACATTTGACAATATGCTTAAGCCATTATTCATGTGTGATGTGGTTGTAACTGGTAAAATAAATTTTAATAGTCACTGTCTTAAATGTATGATAATAATTTTAGCTTCATGTTAACAATGCATTGTGCATCCAACGATGATAAGAAAAGATTTAATCGGGTACATTCTTTAGTTCAGTTAATACTAGAGCATAGTCTTATTTTGATTTTTCAAACTACCCTTTTTTTGAATTTTATTAATTCCTTCTGAAAGTATTAAAGTTGACAATGTCAATGAACCTCTACATTATTCCTTTTTTTGAACATTCTTGATTTATAAAACATTCAAAATGCTATACATATATACTAAAATTCAAAAATGCTTAAAACATAGATGCGGTTTAGTTATGTACAGTGGAGACTACTCTCATATTATACCAATGCTCCAATTGATGTATTCTTATGTTTTTGCTTTCCATTTGCTCACTTTTTCCTTTTCCACACACATTTTATGGCATTAATATGCAATAACTATGCATACATTAAAAGTAAAAAAGTTCATAAATTAAGAAGAAAAAGATATATAATGCAATAAAGACCGCATAAAATCATTTAATTACTCAGATATTACATATAAACAAAGTTTATAAACTAAGGGAAAAAAGATCATGCAACAATGATGATACATATTGTTTTAATATTTTCCTTTGCACACATCCAACGAATGTGCTTAAGGTACTATTTCACAATAAAAGAAATTGACTCGCATTTTTATGCATGTCAAGTAACATCTATGTTTATGACTATTTTTCTCAGAATACATAAGGTTTTCCCCAATTTTGTTGCATAAGTCCAACGGACATGCCAAACTTACTGGTTTATATACATTTAAAGCTTTTGAATTGTTCAAAATACCCGATACTATTTTCACAATATTGGATGGTTATTTTATAATTTCCATAATCTTACAACACTTTGATAATTGCATATCGTACATTTTTACTACTTTATGTGTTTTATTTTTGTTTATGCGTATAATCATTATTTCACAATAAAATGAATTTTCTCCTGGTTTTATTGCACACATCCAATGGATGTGCCTAACATACAAGTTTAGTTAGAAAACCTTAAAATTTAATAATACAGACATTCAGTAAATTATCAAGCCAAACTAATGTTCAGACGTGACAAAAAGATCACAAGTTCAAGTCGTAAAAATCACAAAAAAATTCAGTTTGAAAATTTTCGAAAAATGATTATCCAGGCATGTACTTACAAAGGAAATGAAATGTTAAAACAAACACTAAACACTATTATAATTCATATAATAACTAAAAATAAAATCTCAAAATACCATGAAGTAAATCGTTTCAATTTGAATAAAAGAATAACACATGAAATAGGTCCATCAAGTTCAAACCATCATCGAATCTATAACAAAATATATTACGAAACATATAACCAGAATAAACCATATAGGAATTGGTTAAATTGCAAAAAAAAACCAATCATTGTAAAAAGGAGTATTTATTCATTTATAGAAATTGATTAAAATGTTACAACATGTAAAACATGTCGACTAGTGAAAACATTGTATGTTATAGAAAGGTGTGCATTCTGCTATAGAAGCACCAATACAAGTGATAGGATCAAAATATCATCACAGTTAAACCTATGGTTTTACATACATTAAGAATTCATTGAAAAAATTAAAAGTAAATGGTCTTCTAGTGGCGCTAGAACATGTACAGCTGAAGAAGAGAATTCATTGCTGCCAACACAAAATAATGTAAGATGGTTAATGGATTGAGATTTTTGATTAATAGGGGTAGCCGTGCCATGTTAATGAGTAATTCAAAACTAGATAACATAAAATAAAATAGGTAGAGGGTTAGGGAATAGGCAGAGGCAAAATAGGAACGAGGCAAATCCTTACACCCTAAACCCCTTAGTCGCGTATAGTCTCATTCATTCTCATTTGAAAAACTAAAATTTGTTGCGAGCTACCATTTTAGAGAACTAAAGGAAGAAAAAGATAAGAAAGAAGATTAATCAATTCAAAAGCTATTCAAATATCAAATCCTTAATTTTAAGATAAGATGAATAATTACTGCATCTCCTTTTCTTATGGTTTTTGGTTTTATAAATGAATCTGAAGTGTTTTGCATGATAATGCTTCCTTTCAGAATGATTAAATGTTTATATACGCTTGTTCATATGAATTTTATGATATGTTTTGATGTAAATACCCTAGTAAATGAAATACAAATGCCTTGCGATTTTATATTTAGATTGGAAATGATATTTTAGAGATGAGTTTCAATTTTCATAATTTTTTGAATTATTGTGGTTTTTATATAATTTTCTAGTGCAAAAAATGATATTTTAGGTTTTAAATTATTTATGGCTAAATAATTAACTATTTGGGTTTTAAATTTATATATGTTAGAAAACATATTAAAAATGATTTTTCGGATTTTTTTTGTAGAATATTCCTAAGTATTTTAATGAATATATAAAATTATTTACCGTATGGAACTCAAATGTTTTATATATTTATAAAAGGAGAAGGGGTATTTTGTAAAATAAAATTAATTGTTTATTTTTGAAATCTTGGAAGCACTTTTTAAAAAAGAAATTTAGCAACCATTGTAACTTTGAGAAATAAAGCATGTTAGTTATAAAGTACTTCTCTTTTAAGTTAAAAACAAGGTTTACATGATTTTAGCATGTTCCGCCACTTTCGACATCTTCCGACCAAGACGTTTCGCCATCATAGCTTTCGAAACCAAGCGCATATTATCGGTTTACATGGTATGTAGCGTATTGGATAAAGGCAGAAGGTACTAGGTCGAAATGCTAGGTTCCGATGGGTTGGAAGCGCGCTTTTGTTTTAAAATGAAATAGCGCCTACTTTGCTTTCGAAGTGTTATCTTCCGACTTGGTTAGCTTTCGACTAAGTCAAGTATTTTCAAAGGAATGGTGAATAGGAGATTTAAATCAACAGTTCTTTACGGATCAACCCGTATTTGCCATGTACTACAAGTGAATAGGGAATTTTTGATTTTAAAAAATCTATTCAATCAAATTAAACCGAAGTCGAGTGAAAGTTAAGCGGGAGAATTAGAGAATTAACTAACTAACTAAAAGAAAAAGGAAGCAAATATAAGAGTTAAGTGGCAATTTAGAGAATAAATCCACTCTCTAGATCATGTAGTTCAATACATACAGAATCATAATCTCTCTTCCACGGTCATTAGTGCTTTAATTGATGTGTTTATTTAAATAAAAGAGATAGAATATGGATGTAAATATATGTACATTTACGTGCACATCAAATGTTTTCGAGTGGGTTGCGCTCTTTTGTTTTAAGTAAAGCTTTCGAAGGTTCGAAACCTCCAGCAGCCACTTTTCTACCTTTCGAAGTCAATGATTTCGAAAGATATACTTTGTTTTGAATTTGGTCGCTTCTACGACATTTTCGAAAGGGTGGTTTCAACACCATAACTTCTTTGCTTAGAAATGTTTTCGAAAGAATGGAATTCAATTTAAATTGTTTTAACGACCCTTTTGCTCCGTTGAAATATAACCCAATTGGTTTCGAAATAGATAGTTTAAATGGTTTCGAAAGATATTTGTCCACATGTTTGAAATTAAACCCAAGTGCTTTTGAAAGATTTGTTTTTATAAAGGTTTGATGCTTTGGAAAGGATTTAAATAATGGTTTCAAATGAATGGTTCCTTAAGAGTTTCTAAAGGGTTGAAAGGAAAGGATTTCCAAGGGTTTCTAAAGGCATTGTTTAAAGGTTTTGAGAGAAAGATGTCTAAGGTTTTTAAAGCTTCCGAAAGGAAGATTTTCATGGGGTTCGAAAGATTTATATGAATGGTTTCGAAAGGAAGGTTTTGGCCTTTCGGCCTAAGTTAAATAAAGGGGTTTTAATTGGTTTCTGAAGAGGTGCTTTCAATGGTTTTGAAAGGGGTACTTTTAATGGATTCGAAAAGGGTAGTTTCAAAGGTTTAAATGTTTTCATCAACTGAGGTTTGAGTGAAGTATATGTGTATATATATATAACGTGATTTAAGTAAAGCATAGAGATTATATATTTTCCTTGTTTAAGTTTGATTTAAAGGTTTAAATCATCTTGAAAAGGTTTTCAAGGAAATCTAAAGGGATGGTTTCCATAAGAAAAATGGCTCAGATATTAGAATACCAGATGAGACAGGCATACGGTCGTGCCCTATAGATTAGCTGTTAGCCCCAACTAATTTAGTCCAAAATAACATTGTGTATGGCTTTGTCATGGGTAAAACAAAAATTAGGAGTATTCACAGAAGGAATATATGTTAATATACAATTAGGTTATTGGTGAGCACGCAAAACTATTAGGATCAGGTGACCATGGGAGATGTTAAGTTAGGGATAGACCATCCAGAAGAGAAGTATTTAACAGAAATTTAAGAAAAGACCATCCAGAAGAGGAGTGTCTAACAGTTGTTAGATTATTTTGTTATATTGTCTGGTAGGCCCAAGTCAGCCAAAGGTTAGTAGTTAGCTAAACAAAACTATAGTTTTCAAACAGATAGCTCATTTATTACCAGATATTTATGTTTACACAATGATGCTTTACGGTTTCAACTAGTTTTGGTTGTAGGAAAAGGTTTGCAAAAGAAAGATATGTTTTAAAAGTATGTAAGTGAGGGGAAGCTCGTTCCGCTAAGCGACGTGGTCTCACTTAACATTAAATTACCGGGATGCATAGTATCATTCACAGCAGGCTTTACTTCTGACTAGAAGTTCATGTTTTTCTCCTTAAACTCTCGGGTGGTCAAAATTCATTTGAGTAGGATGAGGGTTGTGGTTTTCAAGTTTTTAGCAGGATGACAAATAAAGCTACCGGAGATGAGCAGGAGGCTGACAGATAGCTATTTATGGGTTGTAGTTCTATTTTGTTGTTTTTGTTTCCACTGTGTGTATTAAGTCATTTATGACTATATAATACTCTAGTCATCCAATGGGGCATCATCATATGTCGATGTTGGCGTATTTTTGTAATAATTATATTTGATCGTTGCCTGGGAAACTTTATGGAATTGTGTAATTTGAATATGGAATATATATTTTGAAATGTAATAGAGAATATAGTTTTGAAATCTATGATTTGTTTCATATTCAAGTGCTTTTGATAATATAGATTCCATTAACATAGCCGTATTTAGTCGTCGGAAGTTAATACTATAGATGACTGCAGCATCTGTAGCTCTTAGCTTTGAGCCTCTAGATAGGGGTGTTACAGGGTTTTTCAAAGATAAATAAATTATTCAAATAAAGTGTAATTAAAGTTAACTAATTATTTTACTAAGTATATTTAAAATTAATATTCATTTAAAATGATTAAGGTTAATTAATTTAAATAATGATGTGCCTAAGACTAATTAATTATTTTATTAATGATGTTTTAAAATTAATTAATTATTTTTACTAATGATGTTTAAGGTTAATTAATTATTAAATAATGACGTGATTGAGACCAATTAAACATTTTATGAATGATGTTTTAAAACTAGTTATTCATTTTAACAAATGATGTTTAAGAGTAATTAATTATTTAAACAATGATGTATTAAAGTCAATTAATCATTTTTAATGATATTTTGAGATTAATTAATCACCGTAATGGTGATTTTTTAAATTCAATTAATCATTTTAAATAACGATGTTTAAAATTAATTAATCATTTTAACAATGATGTTTAAGGTATAATTGCTCATTTTAATAACGATGTTTTAAAGTTAATAAATCATTTAAATGAGGATGTTCAAAGTTAATTAATCATTTAAAATAATTTCGTTTGAAGTAATTAAGAAAGATTGAAGCTAGTTGATTATTTTAATTGAACGTGTTTTAAATATTTAATCATTGATTTAAGTTAATTGTACATTATAGATAATGATACCAAAGAAGTTAATTAGTGTTTAAAGTAAATCAACTATTTTGATAAAGTTGGTTGGAGTTATTGTTTGAAATTTGTTCCCAGCACAAATTCAGTTATCGATAATGGAAAGGAAATTTCCATAAACGGTATCGCTTATATGGAAAGGATTTAGTCATACTTTCAAGACTAAATTTGAGGCATGGACTTGTTTGTATCTCGAAGGTTAAAAATGACGTCTAGGTAATGTCCAAAGGTTACACTACATCAACTTGCCCGACTTCACTTTTAACCGAGGGATATCACAAGTTTGAAATCGGTAAGTAGTGGTAAAATATGAAATTTAATTTCCATATACGATAAATTTTAATTATCCTTGATAGTTGAATTATTAACTAGCGGTTCAGCTTTGCTCTTTGAGTATCGTCAATTCATGACGATTTTTTTGTCATTTGAGTGTCGTTATCCTTTGTTAGAAAGGACTAAAACTAGAAAGTGAGTAGGGGCTAAGCTATGTGGAGTTGCTCTAATTAGGGTATATTCATATCAGCTCTTGATTAGTTTCGGTTATATGTGCACGAAGATGTTAAATAATCAGATTCTCAGTAAGGTTGCTGGGATTCGGCTTAGAGTTCCCCAGAGGATTACACGAGAGAATGACCCTCTCAAGTATATTGACTAGCGATATACTTTCGGTAAGGGGGCGCACGCTCCTAGTCATTTTTGGCAAATTTTCCTTTCCTCTCCTTTGATTCCAAATTTTTATATTTTCCTCGTTTGTTAGTTGCATTGGGAAGTGTCGTGAGCACTTTGTGATGTTGAATTACTTGTATTCATTATGGTGATTGGATATTGTTATTGTGAGGAAAAACCCATTCTGCAGTTGGCGACATGGTCTCACATATTGTATTTATTTCCACCATTTTGATTAAAGATTTTCCCATACCAGACTTATTGTCCGACCTAAGTTGTTTGTTGCGGTAAAATCTTGGGTACTCGATTATATTTGAGACAAGAGTAGCAGGTTTCCTTTGGGCTCTTTGAAGACGTAGCAAGAGGCTTCTTTACCTATCTAGTTAATTATTTTTGCTGGATAATTATGTATATGTGTTTTGTATCAAAAAGTGTAAAGGAAGAATGTATAACTACCTAGTCTGATAGCTATAGTACTTTTGTGTAACCCTGATTACTGCATGTTTCGAGTAACATGATGCACTATATTATTTTATTATTATATGTAATTGCTCCGTTGTGAGACATTTTTGTTCTATCCTAATCTGTTCTTTTATTTTACCCCACGACAATTTTCCTTTTGGATGCTTGGACAATGGCACACAAACACCGAAGTTGTGTTAAGCATCATTCTTAAGAGTCAGAAAGGTGGGTCATCACAATTGGTATTAGAGCTTTATTTGAGCGAATGCTTAGCCCGATTGGGGTACGACACATTATAGATAGGATAAGTGATGCCCTAAAATGAGTAAATCTTGAGAGAGCATCTTACAATTTTTATAATAATAAAATCCATCCTCTAAAGTCTCGTTCTAGATCCATTGGTGTTGTTTTCCTTAAAACTATTTTGATCCTCCTCTTGTATATTAACGATACATGTTATCTGTTCAAATAATAGAAGATGGATACAAGAAGAGGAGGAAGGAGAGGATTTGGAGCTAGCATGGCCACCAACGGCAGGGTACCTAAAAATGCTACTATGCCAGTTGTAAATCCAATCGAGGAAGTGGTAGCACAAGTTCAACCATTATGAACTTCGTGATTTTGTGTAAGAATTACACCACTTTAGGTGGGAAACCATTCTATGATACCGAGGATATTTTTGGAGTGCAGATTTGGCTTAGGTCATATGAAGTGAGATTTGGATAACTTGGAAGACACAGAGAAACATCCGTTAGCATTGCAACAACTTCAAAGTCACTGTTATATAGGTGGGATTTTATAATGGCTAATACTCCAGAGGAGGAGTTCTCTTAGGCACGACTTAGGGATGTCTTTGAAGTGCGGCTAATCCCAAAAGCCAGACGGACGCAGTTAGTTAGGAGTTTTCTGCATTTGAAGTAAGTTGATATGACCGTGGAACAGTATGAGCACAAGTTTAATGCATAATCCCATTTTGGACTTGGATTGATAGAGACACCTCTTCAAAAGCATGAAATGTTAGTTAATGGAATGCGATCAGAGTTCTAGAGAGAAATGACTAGCCATATTATGGGTACATTCACCAATCTTATCAATATGGCTTTGAGGCTCGAAGTCCCTAATATTAAGGAAGGAGTCTATAAGGGAGTAATGCCTACAATTAATGCTAAGCATTTATCAGGGATACCCGTTGGAGGCAAGCCGATTTTCAAGCGCCAAGGAAAGAAGCAGTGGTTAGGAAAGAAACCTAAAGATGGAACCCCAGCACAGAAGAAGCCATGGGACTTGTTCTAAATTCTTTGTTTCAAATGCAACAAAATCGGGCACTTCACAAATCATTACACTAACCATCCTAGCGATCCAATCTGCTACAACTGTAACATGCAATGACACATAAAGAATAAGTGCCCTTTTCAAAAGCTGGGGTCACAAGGATAGACTTTTGTTATTGAGGATATACCATCCACTTTGTTGGGACAGAAGGGGAAGCGGGTGTTGCTAGGTACACTATCCATCCAGTATCTTCCTATTAGGATGTTATTCAATACAGATGCTTCCCATAGTTTTATTCAGTTGATCTTGCTGATAAGCATAACCTTAAACCCATCCCTTTGAGCAATCCTCTTTGCATGTCAAATCCTTTTGGGGGTCCGAAAAAACTTTATGCTATTTGTCTATATGTCCCCGTTTCCTGCCAAAATTATTCCTTTCCTTTCATCTATTTGTTCTGGGTTCATGGGTTTTGGAGTGCTATTGTGAATGGATTGGTTGTCTAAGTTTAGAGCAGACTAGGATTATGATTGAAGTATTGTCAGAGTTAGGAATAATGGAAATGTAGGGACATATATATGTTGTGAAGAGCTTAACAGTGCCGATAAATACAAACAAAAATAAATGAAAAAAAAGAAAACAACAGAAGAATATAAGTTACATGGATACATCTTGGGGAATTCAGCCCGTCTCTTGAAAGCTCCAAAGAATTTAGCTAAATCTGAAAAATATGCTCGGGTTGACCCAAGCATTATAAGAAATAACGCCCAAGTCAGTCTGTTGAACCAGCATGAGTAAAATTCGAATCAAAACATTTGGATTTATACATTTAACCCTTTTCAAAATAAGAAGTATTTCGTAATACCACGCCGCACATAAACATTAATGGATTTTTACCTTACGATAACCAAACATTTTTTATTACATAATCCAATGATATTATAATAATTCTAATGTTCAAAATCCCAATAATCAACTAGCTGTGATGCATGTACATCACAACAATAATAGGCATATACTCAAAAACCAAAGGCGCTTATTAGAGATTGGATTCCAACAAATGACAAGGTAGGGAACTACCTTTTGAAAAACAGTACACCTTTAGATAAAATGAACCATGGGCCGCAGTTACCTTTGAAACCCTACCAATACAGTTTCGGCCTACCTCTGACTAGATAGTACCAAATATGATCACCCCATGGTTGATCAACAACCAAAATGGGCCCTAAAACATACATAGATATCGACTCTAGATAAGGTATGACCATACCTAATTGGAGCGACCCATGTAGCCCTATTGCATCTACCATGTTCTCTTAATTACCAGGGTGTGAGACTTGAGGCAACGATTTACCTTCTCTCTTAGTAGACCATCTTGGAATTCTAACACTACCCTCCAGGAAGAAATGCAATGCCAGCATTCATCTGTACAAGTTTGTTCCACGTTTGAATGAAACCGAAGGTGCTACATGAACTACATACATTTTGGAGCCCCTCAGGATTAGTAGCAAGTAGTCCTTGCACTTCAAAGTGCACCATCTTTGATCATCCTCAAGATGTCTTTCATTAAAACTTATGTATTAGTTCAAAGTGGTTCTCGGATAATATATCCGATCTCCGTTTCTTCGTACCAACAACCGAAATTTCTGATTAACTCATTCCCGGTTCTTTCAGAAGTAAGCGCACTATAGTAGAGCCTAAACGAGATCTCTGATATGTCCCTTAGAACTAGAGACGTTTCAACAAATGAATTCTCTCGATGAACTCAAACCGTATGAACACTTGAGACTCTTATTTACTTCCTAAGTCAAAACCGACCAAGATTTGATATTCAATTATTTAACTATCAAATACACAAACAACTAACAATCTAGAGATTTAATTTCACATGGAAACCACTGAGCATATTAATAATCTTTAAAATAAATCTTTCAATTTTTTAGATCTCTTTCCAATATCATAATATTCATATACTTACCTCGCTGGCATGAGCGTATTCACAAAACATTTTGAAAGATTTCTTACTTCGAAATCATATTAAAAGGGTCGCAACAAATGTTATTTAAATTAGAGATAAGGGTAACCTCAGGCACTATTCTTTCGGTTTTAAGTGTCGAATGAATGTCCATACCACCAAAATTAAGAATGCCCGTTAAATGAATCCAATCTCATATTCTTTTATAAATTGCTTCAGTAAATCCTTTTTATAAATCTCTTTCATTTATGAAAATCTCCTTTACTAAAATTCCTAATCTATTTATAAAACACTTTATAAATCTTCAATTTTATTTATAAAACTCTTTTATAAATATCCAAAATCATTTATAAGACTTCTTTTCAAATTTCAAGATCCCTTTTAATTTAAAAAGCACTTCTTTTTATATACTTTACTTATTTAAAAAAATCTTCATAAAAAATCTTATTTGATCAAATTCCATTTTAATAAACTTTAAATATTATGTTGAAATGGTGATAAACTTTAAATATTTCAATTAAATTATAGCTTCACTTTAAGCTATAATAATTATCTTGAAACCCTTATTTAAAATGAAATAAGATTAAAAGAAAGATTTTCAAAATTTAGAAGAGACTTAGTGACCACAATGGTTTATTCAGTTTCGGTTAAATTTTCCAAGTTATAAAAAGGGCATTTACACAACAAGTTGATATATAAAAGGGATCAATAAACAACGATCAATCAATATACAGGCAATGTTCAAGTCATTATAATGGCAAATGAGAGTTTGTTATGTAAACGCACGTATAAATTATTTTAATAGAAGAATGGTGTTTTATTTTGCTAAATACCTGTCATTTGGTTTCATAGTCATTTGGGGTTACCTATGGGTAATCGATAAAGAAATCTCTTGGTTTGAAATATTATTGCAAAAGAAACTTCATTTAAAAAACCAATCCTTGGAAATAAGGCGACCTTAAGTATCAAAAAAATTGAACCTTTATTATTTGTTTTAACTTAAATTAAACCTTTATTTAATAATAATTAAATCTTAATTGATTTCTAATTAAATCTTAATTAAATTTAAATTAATCAATATTTAATTAATTAGTAAATCCTCTTTTTAATAAATAATCAATTCATAACTAATCATTAACAAATAATAATAATAAACCTTGATTAAGAATTAAATAATAATAACAAACGTTGATTAAGAATTAAATAATAATTAATCTTTAATTAATTAATTAATTATAATTAATTTACTTAATTTATAATTAAGTACAAATTTCCTTTATTTATTAATGATTAAGTACTAATTAACTTTATTGATAAATTTCAATAATAAATAAATACTTTTAAACACTTATAATATGTTTTGAAAACACTTTTGGAGCAGATACTGAAGTAAAAACATTTTTAGATGTCAAAAGGAGTTTGTCTTCATGAACTACAACCATAACGACTATTGCTATATGACCCATAATTTTCAAAGCTTGATTTTTATTTCATATAGCTTCAAAATCTTATAATGTGTACTTTAACTACCTTATAAACTTAATAAAATGTTTTGCAAAACAAAAGTAAGGGTTTTTGATTCTTTACATAAACATTTCTAGAAACCAAAGTAAGGAAAACAAGTTTTAAACCAAAGGACCTCGATGTCGCAAACCAACAACTTCTGATATTAACTTTCCCTTTTCGTATAATACCATATGCATGAACACAACTTACATACATGCCATCACAACACACAATTGTAAAGAAAGAAACTTTTACTTTACTAACTTTTAATTTCATTTTCCAATTTTATAATCAATATTACATATACACATACATAACCAAACTACCACTACAATTTGCATCTACCCTAGAACTTGATTTTTCCTTTGTTAAATGGGACTTTATGGCTTAATATGACCTAGAGGGTTCGGCTTTGGTGGAGTAGGCTTGACCTAGCTTGGAAAATGTAAGTTTAAGAGAGAGGCTTTAAACAAGGTTTAAGAGTTTTTAATTGTGATTAAAGCTAATATTTTAAACTTTGGAAACATGGAAGAGTTCAAGTAGCCAAGGAAGAAGAAAAAGCTTTTGGAAATAATGAAAATAAGAATGAAAAAGAATTAGGAAATCTCTTTATACAAATTGCAAAAACCAAATTACCAAAAACCCTTTTGTACCCTACCCTCCACTTAATCCTTGCCACCTCACCTTGTCTCCCCTCCCCTTGCACGTCACGCAATACATGTCTCGCCTACATCACGCAATACATGGCCTCTCCTTTGAGCAAACATGACTACTTGTAGTTAGATGGGACATATTATAACACTTTTTATTCCATTTATATTTTATTTTAAATTTTCACAAAAGTTCACATCATCTCTTATTATATTCTTTTAAGTTAACATATGCATATATAATTATTAAAATCCTAACTTATTAACAAACGAAAGTGAGCATTTAATTCAAATGCCCCTAATTTTTCCGACAACATCTGGACATAAAAAAAGTCAAAAATTTGAAAAACGATTTCCGGCCAGATTTTTCATTTTTCTTTGAACTAATTATTTTTGTAAACAAATTTTGAAAACCATTTAACCGTCAATATCTATCATTCAATAGAGTTTATTTTAAGTTATACAACCCATTAGTTAATTATTGAAAATACATTTAAGTATCCATATTTTAAAGTAATTAAATATCGGGTCGTTACATTTAAATTATAATACCACATGTAACACCACCTTCCACTCTAATACCTAAGATCCACACCATATTCCATTCACTAGTATAATGTGCTAATAATTAAGCATCCAAATTCAAGACCCTTTGGGAAAAAGTAAAACAATGAAATTTAGAATAAGTGAACCATGCTAACATTGTATTGATGAAATACAATATAACATAGTCTAAAACATACAGTACATGTGGCCACTCCTAAGAATAAATTTCTCAGAATTTATGCATCAACTACATAAGCATTAACCTCAGCTTTGTAGAGTTATAATAACCTCCCCTTACAACGAAAATACATGCACGTCGACTAATGCTAGAAATAATAAATATTTTATATATCCAAATACTTCTGGTCATCAATAGTCAACATCAGAATATCAAGCTCAATCCTGTACTCTGAGTTATCAATTATGAGAAAAGTTAGCTTTTATCACATCAATGTGTAACACTGTATTCAATATATAGTGTTATTGGTATGATTTTTTAATTTGTTTTGTTTAAAGTAGGGATCGAATGTTACATAATGTTAATTGATAGAGGCGGCTCCCCTCAATTGTTATTTCTTCCGCTTTCCCAATAACTTACTAGTACGAGGTTCGTGCTTCGCATGCTGGCTATTGGTAGTATAACATTATTATCAATTATTGATTTTGTAGCACCATCTTCGCGTGTTCCAATTGGAAGGATTCATTTGACTGACTCAACATTAAGAAATGATTGTACACATTGAAATGATAATTCAGTTTGTTATTAAATTATAGTTGATAGCATGATCTAGTTAAAATTAAGTGTAAGGAGATTTAGTTAGCTAGAATAAACTTGAGTTAACTGTAAATGGCACAAGTGGAAAGCCAATGTCAAAATCACATAAGTAGGAAGATGAACAATAGACAATAAAATAATGTCCCATTGCACCAATTGTAAAGGAGATTTAGTTTACTTCTGACTACCCAGCTTTCTTCCGTATACAAAGGGTATTATTAGGTACTGCTTTACTAAAGTTTGTACAAATAATGCGATTCTTGATTTTTTGTGAAGTAATTGCAAATATAAGGAGAAAACAACTACGAAGGGCCATTTACTAATTATCATAGCATGATAGAAATGGAAATTATTAATAGGAAATAATGGTAGATTACTTGTCTACCAAATGATTGTTGCATGAGAAATAGAACGGATATAGTACCTGTGTATTGGAAAAAGCACCCAATCTTTCAGTCTGCTTTAAAACATAAAAAGTATTACCCTTTTACGTTAAATAAACTAGGAAAAAGGCTTCTTTTTACATGTAGTTTATGGAATATAGTTCCTTAAACTAAATAAAAGTCATAAAAATGCAAACACCTGCCATTTGAGCTAAGTCACGGTCTATGGCTTTAATTTGTTATACATTTTGCTACATGCTTCTTGCGAGATAATTTGCATTGTAAAAACAACCATTTTTATTCGTTTGTATGTCCTAAATATGTGTTAACTTCTTAATGTATGTTTTTGAATGCATCTAAGAATGACTCTTTCCAACTTATAGCAACTCAAACTTACATCTCATTAAAAGTAAAGAAGGCATCAATCTTTTTATCATTTCTCCATCATGACACGATTTCTCAAAAGTTGTAATTTTGTAAATGTATCTCCATGTTTGACTCGTCCTCTATTTAGGTAGTGGAATATAGTTAGAATTCATAAAGAAACTTTAGGGGTACATGTTCATTATAAAATCATAATATTTCGCATTTTAGAGATTATGAGGGTGTTAATGTGTGTATATATATATATATGTGTGTGTGTGTATATATTCAAGCTTCAAATTTTTTTATTTCTTAAATTATAGTTTTACTAAGTTTGCTTGACCTAAGTTTGCTGTCAAGCTTTAATGGTGTAAATGAACTTTCCAAATTTATTTTAACTACTGAATATAAAAAATTATTTTGCTGAAAGTAAGGTACTGTTTATCAAAAGTGGTCTATGGGATGAAAAATTATTATGGAGAGGATATTGTGCTAACCATGCTTGCAAATTCCATATACATGCGAAATTTTGCACGTTTAAGATGTGGATAGGACAAATCATCACTAATATAGTATGTATGTGTGTGTCTCTACATATAGGACCAACTAATTGGACACAAAATAAAACATAAATGGCGAAATAAAATATTCGAACAATTTGGATCCTTTTATCTTTGTATACGAGATGGAACTCAAAGAGCAATACAATAGTGCAGATACATTGTGTACAAATAAAATTTCCCTATATATACAAATACACACACATGTGTATGTATTCGGCTCACTCAACTTTTGTTCATTCTTTACTCAGTTAGAGGATGTAATGCCATTTTTATTCCCCTTTCAATTGGGTAAACAATTTAAGAAATCATTTAACGGTTTGCCTCTTGATATTTCACTTTAAGCTTTCTCCAAAATGTATAAATCCTTGTGGCATGCTATTAAGTACAATAACTAATACCAAATTAACTACCTTTATAGGAGGCAACGTAAATCAAGCAACACTTAAACTTTAGAGCATTTAGTACAAATGTTGACTAATTTTCCTTATATTAAATATTAAAAACTATGAGAAGGATGACGGATGCGGGAAACATATTAAAAATAGTTAAAATAGAGAAAAGAACAATGTCTCACACGTTAAATGCAGACTTAAATAAATATATGTTCCCATATCTATTAAGTTATGTTCATGTTCATAAAATTATGAAAATTCAAATCTAAATTATTTTATTATCTATATATAATATGAATACTTGGTTCTTGAGCTTTTGAAATGTCTAAATTGTACTTAATTTCTAGTTCATTTGAGGTCATTTTTTAATTATTCTTTCCCACTCTTACTGTAACGACCCACCATTTAAACAAGGACATTTGCTTAAAGGATAAATAGTTATTTAAGGTAAAATAGAAACAATCGTAGAACACAAACACCGAAATAAAACAACTTAGAGTCTTGCAGTGGAAAATAAATAAGTACATAAATTAGTCATAAAAACTCCAAATAAGTTACATTGTTCTCACTCTAAATACTGGAAAGAAGTAACTAGAATAAAATGTGTCTAACTAACATAACGAACTAAACTGATGAAATAACTGAAATAGAACAGAATCTCCAGAATGTCTTTGTCTTCACAACAAGCTCTCCAGATAAGAAATACTCAAGCTGATCCAAGCATAATGGAAATATACAATACTCGAGTCAGAACTAACATCTCACGAAAGTCAATAAATCAATGCAAAGTAACTTAGGAGATGTTACGGTTTCCTATCTCCTAAGGATCCATTAAACTATTTACATATAATAGTGTATGCTATAATAGCATCTATCAGTAAAATAAATATCAAAATAGCGTTAAGGCTTTACATTGATTTACCTCAACACATTCTATGGTTTAAACCAAAATCGTAATGCGTTTGCATAGGGGTAAATACGACAAGGCACGTGAGGCAATGCCCGAGGTAGGATTCTACCAGTTTACTCTTTTTGACTGGTCGTAATCCATGGCCGACCATGACTATCAATCTTAACAGAAGAGTGCACCCATCGAGTTCAAATCATGACAGTAAAATACGAAAGATCAATGTCGCTAGAGGTAGCTAACCTCATTAGCAAGACGTAGGCTCTTGTTTTAGTTATTTTAATTATGACACGAATGTCAAAGCTATCCGTCATCGTTCTCTTACTTCATTCCAGTAAATGTCGCCAATTCAACCACTACATTCTGGGTATCATCCACTGCGTACACGGTTATCAAAGTGGTTTCGAGATTGACAGAGAGTATGTCAATATCCGGCCCCAGTCTTTTTGCAACCCAATGTATGTTTTACACATCATCGCGTCAGTTATGATTTAAAACGATTCGTATTGATAACAACTGAATATTTTCCAAATTCCTCTAATATACATTTCCCATTCCCAAATTCCATTAAAAAATTTTGATTTCAAAACTCAACTTCTTTTAAAACTTAAATTTTAAAGTAAATTTAAATCCATATATTGGATCACTTAAATCGAAAAATATTTCAGTTGAATTTTAAATTCCATTACAGATTAACCAATCAATCTTCCAATAAAACCCAAATTTTTTTTTAGATAATTTAAATCTCCATTGAAATTTTATCAAAATAATTTCTAATAAATTCCAAATTTATTAAACAATTTAAACTTCTCTTTTTTTAAATAAGAAAATTTGACTCCAAATAAATTTAGTTTACACAAATTTCAATATAGGAAAACAAGTTACTGATTTAAGTTTAGATTTTAATCAAAATTTTACTTAAATTTTTTACTTCAGTACTTTGAATTTCAAAATTTTGCAATCTTATTTTAAATCAAATTTTATGGAATTAAATCCAAAAATAAAATTTCTTTAAATAAAACATTTCAATCATTTATCTCAAATTTACCATCTACTAATAAAAACACTTATTTCACCTTAATTTTATTCAAATAATAATTTCCAATTTAAAATAAAATTTAAGAATTTTAGATCATTTATATATATAAATTTCCAAACAATCACCGTTTAAAAGATAATTTATTAAATCAACGGTATTTTAATTTAATTTTCTACTTGGGCCAAGTGGATGATTAAATTTAAATTATGGATATATATCATTTCAATCCAACATTATAATTTCTATATGCAACCATATCCAAATATCGATGTGAAATTTCAACAAACAGCATACTAAAAATGTCAATATCAAAATGGAAATTTTAACGAACAACATAAAAAAAATGTCAATAACAGTGTGAATGTGACATGTCCAATTTAACTTTTCTATTCTTGTGTGCATATCGTGTCAAACATACATGCGTCTCATTCGATAATTCATCCAACGACTATATATTAACAAATTCAACCACAACATATAATTTCAGATTTATTAACTTGCATCATAATATTACATAAACGTGGATGTAAAACATTCACCTAGAACTACGCTAATCCGATACGATCATGAATGCAACACGAACGAACTTCAACGACAACGACTCGAGATATGATCCACTATACGGCTTACGATGCGGCACGGTCGGAATCAACAGCTCACACTCGTATGCTCGATATCAAAAATCCAGATAGCAACTTCCCTTTTTGTATTTTTTTGTTTTTTCTCACTATATATGCATGCAGTAGGAAAAGAGATGGCAGTCGAGCTCGGGATAGGGTAAGCTTAATTCGGTTGGCTGTAGTAGGCATCAAAGGCGATAGAAAGAGGTGGTGGCGAAGTCGACAGGAAGGGGGCGGCAACACAAATTTTGCTGTTTTTTGAACAACGGTGGTGGTTAAAGGTGGGAAGGAGGAGCTCCGACGTAGTGATGCACTGATAGGCGAAGCAGCGGCGGTAAAGACAAGGATGAGATGGAAGGTGCAACGGTGAAGGGGAGGGAGAGCTCGGCTATTGCTTTTCTTAGTTTTTTTTCTTTTACACGGAGGGGTTGCGGCTGTTAAGGGGCTGATGTGGCCGGATGCTGGGCATGTCAGGGTGGCGCGGCGGTGATGGTGGACTTGGAGTCGACGATGAATAATGAGGCTCGGTGGAAGAGATAAAAAAATATATGATGCGGGATAATAGGTTTTCATAATTTTGCGATCTCAACTGTAGTATAAAGGCATAATATAAACGAGGGTGGAAGAAGAATTTATGGCCACGTGGGCATTGCGTGAACAGGTAGAAGCTATTTCCATGGCTACCACTTCAAAATACAATATGATAGCCGATTCAAAGTAATATACGTGTTATTTTTTTTCAGCCGGATGTGTTAATTTTAAACAGGTTACATAAATTTTTCCAAATAGTTTTTTTGCTTTTGATAAAAAACTTATTTTCAAAATTCAATAACACTATACCCTATATAAATAGCAATAATGTTAATATGGCCCAAAATACTGCACAGAACGAAATCGACAGTCCAAACACACGAAATAACCCACCATTGTGTCTAGTGTGTCGATACGAATGCGTTAGCACACAGGAAACTGGTGATTTAACCCTCGAGTAAAATTTCATTATTTACGCCATATCGGTTGTCGCCACCATAAATCGATCGTATAAAGCAATCTAAACTGAGCTAGCGAAGTTAGAATTCTACAAAACGAATGTCGACGATTATGTTATAAAATTTACTACAATATTTATATATAAAATATTAAAATTTATGAATACAAAAATTTCAATGTTTTATCAACGAACAACTTTTCTTTAAATTTCAAATCGCTCAAAATTTCCGTTTTATAATTAAATTCGCATAGTCATTTTAGCCAAACATACGCAGCGTAAATTTAAATTCAAATTATTTTAATCTCTCAATTTAAATAAAAAATATTTAATCGAACATCCGATAGAATTGTAAATTTTGAAATCATTACATTCGCCCCCACTCAAAACTTTTCATCCTCTAAAAGATAAAACAAAATAATATAACAAGACTCAAAAGTTAGATGAAGACTAAAAAACATACTCGAATCAAATAATTCAGGATTGGAGGTACGTATACACTCCTCCGTTTTCTAAGTGTAGTCTCGATCATCATCACTCCATTGAATTTTGACTAGATTGACTAACTTACTCCTCAACTTCCTCATACTCTTACCCAAAATACGATTGGTTTTCGTTCAACAGTACGATCGGGTTGAATTTCCTCAAGCTGCATGGAATGGACTATCGCTGAAGGGTCATGGATATACCTACGAAGGATGGAGATGTGAAATACATCATGAACACCCGATAGCTTTTCAGGCAACTCTACTATATAAGCTAGAGTACCAATCCTTTCGGATATACAAAAAGGACCAATAAACCTTGGGCCAACTTCCCCTTCTTCCCTAACCGAATTACATTTCTCAATGGTAAAATTTTGAGATATACAAGATCTCCAACCGCGAATTCCAACTCCATTCGTCTTCTATCAACATATTTCTTCTGCCTATCTTACGCAGTTTTCAACTTTCGCTTAATCCCCTCAACCTTCTCAGAAGCTTCCAAAATAATCTCAGGCTCAAGAACGAGTCTGTCACCAGTTTCAATCCAACAGGACGGAGATTTACATGGACGTCCGTAAAGAACTTCGAACGATGCATGTCGATACTAGCCTAAGTTAAAGATTCGAATTATGGAAGATTATATATATATATATATATATATATATATATATATATATATATATATATAATTCAAATTTATTTAAGAATTTTTACTTGCTAACTACTATTATAGGTGAATTTGACAAGATGAAGACGGTCTTCCCAAGAATCACCGATGTCCTGAATATAAGCACAAAGAATGTCTTCCAAAATTTGATTGGTTCGTTCGGTTTGGCCATCCGTCCGTGGGTGATAGGACATACTCAGATTCGGTTGTGTACCCAACGAATCCTGAAGCGATATCCAAAATTTATTTGTGAAATTAGGGTCACGATCGCAAACGATACTAGAAGGATTCCGTGAAGTCGGACAATCTCCTTCAAATAGATCTCAGCTAGACTCGAGGCGGTTTGAGTTGATTTTACTGGAATAAAATGAGCAGTCTTCGTCAAATGGTCAATAATCACCCAAATACTCTCATTACCCCTTTTGTCCTTGGTAAACTATCTACAAAATCCATAGAAATCAGATCCCACTTCCATTTTGGAATCTCAAGTGGCTGTAACAAACCTGCCAATTTCTGATGATCGGCCTTAATCTAATGACAAGTACTGCATCTACTTACATACATCGAAATGTCCCTCCTCATTCCTTCCCACCAATAAAGTCTCTTCATATTTTGAAACATCTTTGTCACTGCGGGATGAATATAAAATTTGGATTTGTGATTCTCCCTAAGCACTTCCTCCCTTAGGTCATCTACATTTGGAACACAAACCCAACCATTTATTCTAAGAATACCATCCTCATTAACTACTGCATAATGCCATCACCTCGAGTTAGTCTCTCTACTCAAAACATCCTCTCGAATAGTTCTTAAACTTAGATCTTTACTTTGCTTAGCAATTATACGATCTATAAGAGAGGATGAAGCAACACACTGACAAAGCATAGCCCTTTTTCTACTCAAGGCATCGTCCACTACGTTTGCTTTACCTGGGGTATAATTGATGTCAAGATCATGTGCAACCGAAAATTCTAGCCATCTCGCTTGCCTTAGATTCAAATCCTTCTTAGAGAAAATATATTTCAAGGATTTTGATCAGCAAAAAGCTCGAATTTGGTACCCAAGAGATGATGCCGCCATAACTTCAAAGCAAAAACCGTAGCCAACAACTCCAAATCGTGTGTTGCACACTTAACTTCATGAGGTCGCAACTACATACTAGCATACACAATCACTTTGCCATGCTACATTAAAACAACACCAATCCCACTCCTATAAGCATCAGTATAAACTATAAGGCCTTCGTTGCCATTTCGAACAGCAAGAGCAGGAGCAAAGGTCAACTTCTATTTCAGTTCATCGAACGCTTTCTGACACTTCTCGTCCCAATTGAACTTGACGTTCTTTCTAGTGAAAGCTATAAGTGGAGAAGAAAATGCTATAGAAATGCTCAATGAATCTCCTATAATAACCAGCAGGTCTAAGAAACTCCTAACATCCATGGGTAACTTAGGAATTTTCTAATCCTAAAATTAAATATAAGGCACGAATCAAATTTTTTGAGAATTTTGATAATCAAATCGAAAGCAAAGACAGGTTCTTACGATTATTACGGTGATCTTAGCGGGATCCACCAAAACTCCATTTTTCATACCACATGGCCAAGAAATCGAACTTCCACTTGCCAGTAATGACACTTGGAAAATTTTGCTTTCAACTGATACCTTCTCCATGTTTGGAGAACGAACTGCAAATGCTGCTCATGTTCTTCTTCGGTTTTAGAGAAAACCAGAATATCATCGACAAAAACATGAATGCATTTGTTAAGAACATCCCTGAATACTATGTTCTTGAGATCTACGAAGTAGGCTGGGGCATTTGTCAACCCGAAAGGCATAACATGCCATTCATAAAATCCATCCTCAGTACGAAAAGCGGTCTTATGAATACTGTTATCCCGCCTTTTGGCAAGGCCAAGATACCAAGGAACGGACCAGAAAGAAACAGAATCATACGTCTTCAGCTCCGGATGATCGTTGGGCAACTACAGATATCGATGAATTTTATCAGATGTCCGGATCGGGCTACGATTGGTAAGACACGTCAAGCAAAGCTGTAGAAACCAGCGTTCCAAATTTCGGGGAGATCCGAGTTCGTATGCTCAAGATGTCACCAAGAGAAAGTAAGGAGGGTAGGCCTTATTTCGAATCCATCAGAAAGATCCAGGGTCGAATCGATCAGAGTTCGAATCCATAAGCAGGAACATCGTTCGAATCCATGAAGTTCAAGAAGCCTCGACTCCAATTCATAACCATCTTCGAATCCATGGAGCAGAGAACCCTTCGTATCGATCGAACCATGGAACGCCTTGATCGATACGAAGGAACGCACGATTGATCGAATCGAAGGAGCATACCTTCGAATCCTTCTCTTCGAATCCTTCTCTTCGAATCCATCAAGGCGCTCCTGCCTTCGAATCCATCAAGGCGCTCCTGCCTTCGAATCCATCAAGGCGCTCCTGCCTTCGAATCCATCAAGGCGCTCCTGCCTTCGAATCCATCAAGGTGCTCCTGTCTTCGAATCCATCAAAGCACCCCTGTCTTCGAATCCATTAAGCAAGAGTTCATCGAATCCAACATACTGAAGCAACTTCGAATCGATCTGCAGTAGCTAGCAAACAATCGATTCGAACAAATACCAACACCATCGATTCGAAAAACATGGATTCAAAAAACGTATGTCAGTTAAAAATGCGATCTTGAATCGATCATAACTTGAGATCTACAAGTCCAAATGCCATGAAATTTTCACAGGAGCTTGCACGTACATAAAGGAATGGCCACGCCAAGTTTCATCCCGATTGGACACTTTTTTGATCAATTCGAACCAAGGGTCGAATCGATCCAAAAGCGGGCCCGGATCTCCAGAATTCAGCCATGTGGGCCCCCTGCACGTGTCAGAAGTGGTCTTCCCAAATTTTAGGAGAAATATCAGCCTCCAGCACCTATAAATAGAGCCCCTGGTCATTCAGAAAGGGGATCGGAGAATTTCTAGAGAAAAAGCACGCCCGGACGCCGCTAGAATCACTTCAGAGCACCGACGCTAGCTTTGACTTCAAATTTTTGCTTAAGAACTGCTGTACTTAGCCATATAAAAGTAGTATTCTCCGAATATCGAGCAATAAAATAACAAAGCTTCATAGTGGACGTAGGCACATCGCCGAACCACTCTAAATTGTTGTCTTCTGTGCAATTTACTTTCTGTTGCTTGGAGTTTTTGTTAGATAATCCTCATTTTAATTTGCCTTCTTCATTTATTATCTCTTCAAAAACTTTCGAAGAGTGTTGTGCCCAATTTTGACACAAACACTTTGGTGCTTTCACTGAGAAAAAACCCAGTTTTTTCTCTTGCTCCTTTGATCTATCTTCGATACCGGATTGCATAAATCTAAGAGGGAGATCCAGATTTCATATTCAAACTCCTTCCATTCTACTCAGATTTGTCAAAAGTCTAGGAAAGAATTCAACGTTTCAAAATGGTGAGTACAAGAACCACTTCCAGCATTGGTGATCAGGAAGGCCGGGATAGGCAAAACCCCACACAACTACAATCCACTAACCAAGATGCTGTTCTGCATACGGATCAGTCAGGTCTGGTTACGAGGCAAGAGTTCCAAGCACTACTTCAAGAATTAACCCTGAGCAGACAACAGCTAACTGAGCAATTGCGCGCTAATGCTGAGTTGACCAATCAACTAAATCACCAAAAACGAAGAAGATCCAGAAGGGATCAAGCTCCTCGTTCTTCCACCGAATGCTCCGCTTCCTCAGATTACAATACCCGATCTATCCGTCCCAGGCTAGACGGAAATCATACGCAAGCCGCTGACTGTCAACAGGCAGTAACCGTTGGGCAGATAAGGGTTGGCCCTTCCACCAGCTTCCATACCGGACCCTCCTCCCGAGGAGGCACTATTCCTCAGTACACTGCAGATGGTCGAGCTGCTACAACCGCTGCAGTTGACATAGGGGTTGATGCTCGAGATCACACCAATCAAAATTATCATCAGCAGGGACAGGCTCCAGAGCCATATATCCCAAAAGATATCGAGCCAAGGAGGCGATATGAGGATCGTCGACAGCGTCCGATCCCACCTCGCACTATGGAACCTGACCATACTTTGGCTCACCACCCACAGAATTTTCCAATACCAGACTTCTCAGCCATGGTGCGGAAAATGATTCGCGAGAGTCAAGGCCTAACAAATGACGACTTGGGAATCTCCCGGAGTCATACCCCATTTACTGATGACATATTGTATGCTGAACCTCCTCGCCGATTCAGATTGCCAACCCTTCCCACGTATGAAGGAAATTCCGACCCAAATCAACATGTTCTGAAATATGAATGGTCAATGACTGCTGCAAGAGCTGATGATGCAGTAAAGTGCCGCAGTTTTCCTATTTCCTTAGGGGGAATTGCGACAATGTGGTTCACCCGATTACCACCCCGATCTATTTCTTCGTTTGACCAGTTAGCTACTAAATTTGTTGAACAATTTCGCATGCATATTGCCCGACCTAAAGATGTTAATACCCTGTCAAGTGTCACTCAAGCTCCCGGAGAAACACTTAGACGATATTTGGAGAGATTCAATGCTGCATGCGAAGAGATCACCAACCCTAATGATAATTCCATTCTAATGGCCCTGACTAAAGGAATCGACCCTGATTCCGAATTTGGAAATTGGCTAGCCGGGAAACCTCCCGCATCGTTGGACCGTTTCTATTCCAAAGCTGCTCAATTCTTGAGGCGAGAGGATACAAAACAGTCTAGGAAGCAGGACGATGCAAGGCCCAACAGTGAAGGGATTCAGAGTAATGTTGCAGTTAAACAGTCCGGAGAAAATTCGGGAAAAGTCGAATTGAATATTCAAAATAAACAGGCCCAGCGATCAAGAAATGGTGATAACCGAAGCAAGAAGCAAGATCAGAGTCGTGGTCCGAGGCGTAGGGCCGCAATGTTTGACAATTATACACCACTTAACACGTCGCTGGAAAATGTATACTTACAGACTTGTAATACTATGCAATACAAGAAGCCTGCTCCGAAGCCTTCATCGGAGAAGCAAATTTAGACAGGGAAGTTCTGTAGGTTTCATTAAAGTTATGGGCATAATACCAATGAGTGTAGACATTTGCAAGACCTCATTGAAAAGTTGATCAGAGAAAGAAAGTTGGACCAGTTTGTTCGGGCACCGCAGTCTGGTGGAGCGAGTCCATCTAATCAAAATCGAACACAGAATCAGGAAAGGAACGGTGAACCTGCTCGCACAGGCGGAAGGTTGGTTATCAATACGATAAGCGGTGGTCCTCATCCGGCTGACAGAAGTTGGAGAGAAATGGAGTCATATGCTAGATCAATCAGGCATGTAGACTTTGAATGTTGCAGCAACTCGGAAGACGGAACACCGGCTAAGCAACAAAAGACAATGACTGATGAAATAGTGTTTAGAAATCGAGATGCTGATAAAGTCGAAGCTCCCACAATTGACCCATTGGTTATATCCGCTCAAGTTGGTCCTGCTTGGATGAAGAGGATCCTGGTAGACAGCGGAAGTTCCGTAAATATCTTATTTAAAAGAGCATATGATTTAATGAAAATGGAAGCTAAGGACTTAAAGCCTTGTCAATCACGAGTCCACGGCTTCAATGGGAGTGCAACAATACCAACTGGAATAGTCGAATTGCCAGTAGAGTTGGGAGCGGGAGAATGCCGAAGAGTTCGGATGTTGCAATTTGTTGTCTTAGATATTCCTTCCCCATACAATGCTTTTTTGGGCCGACCGGCCCTTGCCGAATTTAGGGCTGCTATCGCCCTATGGTGTTTAACTCTGAAGTTCCCTACTGACCACGGAATAGGAGTTGTACAAGGAGATCAGGCTGCTGGAAGAGCCTGTTATGTTGCTGAGCTGCGAGAGGCGCAGCGGAAGGAGAAAGGAAAAGGCGTAGAGGAATCTCTCTGCGACCGTTTTACTGACGATTGACAACTAGCGCCTGGGCTCCAGCCTGGGCACCACAACCAATTCCTAAAGGATCTTGATCCAAGGGATAATGATAATAAAGAAGAATCTACGGAAAGTCAGGCTTCTCCGGCCGAGCTGACCATTGATGTCCCGATTGATGATGATCACGATGACTCGAGAATATTGAAGATTGGGTCTCAACTTGAACGGAAGACACAACAGGAATTGGTTAATTTTCTCCGGGCGAATCTTGACGTGTTCGCCTGGACACACTCTGATATGTGCGGAATCTCGCCTGACATTGCGAGCCACACCTTGAACATTGACCCGCGATATATCCCGGTCAAGCAGAAAAGGCGTAGTATGGATCCAGAGAGATCTTCTGCCCTGAAAGAAGAGGTCGATAAGTTGAAATCAAATGGGTTCATTAGAGACGCTTTATACCCAGAATGGGTGTCCAATCCCGTACTTGTCCAAAAACCGAATGGAAAATGGAGAACGTGTATCGATTACTCTGACCTGAATAAAGCCTGCCCGAAAGACAGCTTTCCACTCCCCCGGATCGATCAACTGGTAGATTCAACCGCTGGACATGAATTGTTATCTTTCATGGATGCTTACTCAGGTTACAACCAGATACCCATGCATGTACCGGATCAAGAACACACAAGCTTCGTAACCGACTTGGGGTTGTACTGCTACAAAGTCATGCCTTTTGGATTAAAGAATGCTGGCGCGACCTATCAACGCTTAGTCAATCGAATGTTTGCCAATTAGATTGGAAAGACTATGGAGGTATATGTAGATGACATGTTGGTGAAGTCACGATACTCTGGTGATCATGTCAGGGACCTGGAATCAATGTTCGACATCCTCCGGAAATACGGAATGAAGCTTAATCCACTCAAGTGTCATTTCGGAGTCGCATCCGGAAAATTTCTTGGGTTCATTATCAATGCCCGAGGAATAGAGGCCAACCCCGAAAAGGTTTGGGCAATCAGAAATCTACAAACTTCGAAAACCATAAAGCAAGTTCAGAGTCTTAACGGGAAAGTGGCAGCACTGAGCAGGTTTATCTCAAAATCGACCGACAAATGCCTCCCATTTTTCGATTTAATTCGAAAGGGAAAACGAAACTTCGAATGGAACACAAACTGCGAGGGCGCATTTCAATCTCTAATCCAGCATCTTTCCGTACCACCAATCCTCTCAAAGCGTGTAGATCATGAACAGTTATATCTTTACCTGGCAGTATCAGAGAATGCGATCAGTGCTGCATTGATTCGGGAGGAAGACCGAATGCAAAAGCCGGTCTACTACGTGAGTAAACGATTAACCGGAGCCGAGAGAAATTATCCAAAGCTTGAAAAGTTGGCATATTGCCTAGTCATTGCCTCGAGGAAGCTCCGGCCATATTTCCAGGCTCATCCTATTACTGTGTACACCGATCAGCCGTTACGACAGGTCCTTACGTGGCCTGAGACGTCTGGTAGGTTACTGAAGTGGAACATCGAACTGAGTCAATTCGACATCACTTATACTCCAAGGAGAGCCATTCACGGCCAAGTCCTAGCAGATTTTATAGCCGAATTCACTATTCCTGAAGACTTGCCCGAAACCAGTATATCTCCCGAATACATCAGGAAGATGTACACCGATGGTGCGTCAAACGATCGGTGTTCAGGAGCTAGGATAGTGCTTGAGACCCCTGAAGGACGATCCATATGTTATGCTTTGAAATTCGAGTTCCGCGCAACCAACAATGAAGCCAAGTATGAAGCTCTACTTACCGGACTAAAACTTGCCCGTGATCTGAAAATCATCGCTGTAGAGATCTATTGTGATTCCCAATTGATAGTGTGTCAAGTCCGAGGTGAATACCAAGCCAAAGATCGAAGACTGGCCGCTTATCTAATTCAAGTTCTAGAGATACTTAATCAATTTGATTACTATGCCATTTTCTACATACCCCGAGAGCACAATCAGAAAGCTGATTCATTGGCAAAGTTAGCAAGCACGGGTGAGGCTCAACAGTTGGGGGTTGTTCCGATTGAAACCCTATCATCTCCGAGCATTGATCGAAGGGAGACTGATTTCGCATTTGAAGCAACCTCCACCAAGGAGTCGTGGATGACTCCTTATCAAGATTATATCGAACGCGGTGTATTGCCCGAGCGGCGAAGCGAGAAAAGACAAGTTCTGCGAAAGGCTTCACGGTTTGTGATTCAGAATAGGGTCATGTATTGGAGAGGATACTCTGTTCCTCTCCTCCGGTGTATCGCACACGATGAAATCAAACGAGTGTTACACGATGTACACGAAGGAGAATGTGGTGATCACACTGGGGGGCAAGCACTAGCAAAGAAGATACTTCGATATGGGTATTATTGGCCTACCGTTAATCGCGATGCTGCAGATTACGCTAGAAAATGTGACAAATGCCAGAAACATGCTCGAATTTCAAGAGCCCTGCCTACTGAGATAACCCAAATGGTCAGTCCTTGGCCATTTGCGGTGTGGGGAATGGATATCATCGGCACATTGCCTCTGGCCAAAGGTGGCGTGAAGTACGCCATCGTCGCGGTTGATTATTTCACCAAATGGGCTGAAGCTGAACCCCTTGCGACAATCACAACAAAGAAAGTAATCAACTTTGTAGTGCGTAACATCATCTGCCGTTTCGGTCTCCCACATACTATCATTACCGATAACGGAACTCAATTCGACAATGCTGAATTCAAAAATTTCTGTCAACGATTTCACATCCAGAAGAAATTCTCTGCAGCAGCACACCCACAAGCAAATGGTTAGGTTGAAGCAGTTAATAAAGTTATCAAGTCTATTCTAAAGAAGCGACTGGAAAAAGCTGGGGGCAAATGGGTTGACGAACTTCCTATGGCATTATGGGCCTATCGAATGACCCATAAAACTGCAACCGGTCATACCCCATTTTCCTTATCTTATGGTTCTGAAGCCGTTATTCCGGTCGAAATGGAAGTGCATTCCCATCGTGTAACGTATTACGATCCGAAAACAAACGCCATATTACTTGCTGAATCTTTGGATTTACTCGATGAGAAGCGTGAAGAGGCTGATTTGAGGGCAGCCGCATATCGTAATCAAGTCGCCCGACTGTACAACGCCAAGATCCGTCCGCGAACCTTCGAACTCGGCGATCTCGTACTCAAAAGAGTTTATCCGGTCCCTTCACACATGAAGCCAAGTTGGGAAGGACCGTATGTGATTTCACAAAAGCTCGGAGATGGCACGTTCAAATTATCAACAGTTGACGGTTTTACCTTGCCGAGAGCTTGGAATAGCGAAAGTCTTCGTCGCTACTACATATGAGAAATTTTACCTATTTACTTTCTGTCAATTTACTTCTTTGCATTTTATTCTAGTATTTTGAGACTTAAATTTGTAATAAGGCAACTGACTTTGCCGTATTCTTTCGTTTCAGCAATAAAATGCCATCTCTTCGAGCCAGAGCTGTGATTTACTGAATATGACGCACTATATTACAATGCACGAAGGGCAAAGTCCCATCACGAGGAGGGACTTATTCAAGTAGGGAGTGATTGTGATGCGACCAGTCACTCACTAAGTGAAACCCGAGCTCGGGGACAGAACACTACATCAACATTCACGGGGACTGACACACGACAATCCCCCCGCCAACTCCAAATTCCCAGAGAGTGAATTGGAGTATAAACTTCAACTCTCGGTTCCCGGAGCGCGAGTTGGAGTATAAACATAAAACAATTCGTTCCCAGAGTGCGAACGGACTCCAACTTCCCGGAGCGCGAATTGGAGTATAAACATAAAACAATTCGTTCCCAGAGTGCGAACGGACTCCAACTTCCCGGAGCGCGAATTGGAGTATAAACATTAAACAATTCGTTCCCAGAGTGCGGACGGACTCCAACTTCCCAGAGCGCGAACTGGAGTATAAACATTAAAAAAATTCGTTCCTAGAGGGCGAATGAACTCCAACTTCCCAGAACGCGGGTTGAAGTATAGACATCAAATGATTCATTCCCAGAGTGCGAACCGGATTATCGGTCTCAGATTATCTTAAGTCCCCAGAATGCGGACACATGTTTAAAGTTTGCAGTAAACGCACTTGATCACAAAAATGCAAATGTCGTTCCCCGAGACTAGGGGGCGAAAAAGCTAAGTGTTAGTCACCGACCGAAGTGGGACAATGTCCGAAGTTCGGTTATTCATCGATCACAACTCGCGACCAAGATTCTCAAACTCGGCAAATAAAAACAAACTCTACTTGACGGTGAAAACACCACAAGTACACCAAACTGTTAACTGCAGATTATGTTAAGTCCCCGAAGTGCGGACATGTATACAAGGCTTATAGCATATGCGGGCACAAGCTAATCAATGCAATACTTAAGCAAATAAGAAAAGAGCTGTTTTCTATTTTATTAACAAACGAAAAAGAGTTTGATTACATGATAAAACCAAAAACAACTCATAAAGTGGATGCCGGATCCACACTCATACACGGCCAACAAAAAGAGAAGTAAAAAGAAGTTCTGCTTCGCAACTGCATGACAAAACAAGAAGTTCAGTCCTTCTTCTTCCGATGTCTCTTCTTTGGGGTTGAGCCGCTAGACCCGCTACCCGGCTTCTTACGAGATTTCTTGTCCTTCTTTGGAGCGTCCTCAGGGTCTGGCATGATATCTACATCTTCCTCAGAACTAGAAGGGACAGAGATCCTTTTTAGAGGGCGAACCGAAGGCGGAGGAGCCGCAGCGGGTGGCGAAGCTTCAACACTAGAAGTTGTAACAGTGCTGGTGAGAGAAGTAATGATTGAAGAAGTTAAGCTTGGTGGAGCGACATCGCCTCCAGAACCACCAACTGCCGTAGCCATTTCAGCGCTTATCTCAGCAAGAATTTCTTCTTCTCGGATAGATCGATCAGCGCTGGAAACAGGGACGGTCGGTATAAATGAGCTAAAAGAAGAGGCAACACCACCCATTGTAAAGGAAGGGTCAGGGAAAGGTTCACAAGGTTGTTTGAGAAGCTCCTCGATCATCTGAACATCAAACGACATTGAGCTCCCTCCTCCCATCTCGCTGGTAAAAACAGTGGTCGTGATGGCCTCAGTAACAACGGCTCCTAGCATTGGCTGCGAAACTTGTGGAATTGGAAGTGCTGGCGCATCGCTTTCAGTCACTGATTAAACCAAAAGAGGATTGGTCAAAAGATCGACTACAAGTTCAAAATTCCAGAAACACTTAAAGCAACATTTATAATACCTTCTTTGCTGCGGCTCGTTGATAGAACAGGTTCAGAAGCGGTAGATGTACCGAGAGACAATTCCGGTCGATCTGGATTATAAGCAGGAATAACTTGTGGACCAACTGTAGTAACGACTCCAGATGAGGTTGGGGCATCAACTGGAACATTCTCACTGTCGTGTGCGGCTCCAGAACCCTTACCCGTCTCTACATGATGAAACCCAAGTCTCTCCCTCTCAGCGGAGATCATCGCATCATGGAGGAGTTTCCTCTCCTCTTCGTTCAATAAGCGAGATTCAAGTTCAAACTCATCTATGGCGCCTTTAGGGAGAGATGCTCTTTTATTCGCCACCAATTTTTTCCAAGCACTAAGTAGAAGCATAGAATAATCTCCAAGCCACGAGAGATTCCTATGCTCAAGTACATTAGCATTATAAGTGTCGAGAAGATCGTCAAATTCAGCTTCCACTCTGAATATCTCCGCTTGAACTCTCCCTTCTACCTCTGCTTCCACCGCTCTAACCTTAGCAACCGCCACGTCTCGCTCAGCTCGAAGAGACACAGCTTGCTCACACGCTTCCTGGGCAGCTGCATTAGCGTCATCTTTTTCCTTATTTAAACTGGCGAATTTGGCTTTTAACTCCTCAAGTTCCCTGACCGCCGCATCTCATTGGGCCTCATCGTTTTTGTATCGATGGCCTAAATCCTCAACTAAAGTACAATGCGCTTGTTGCATTTTTGCCATCTCAGCCAATGTCTCATCGACCTTCTGTAACGACTCCAGTTCAGCCTTGCGAGAAGACTCCGTTTCAGATTGGAGAACGTCAACAATACGGTTCTTCTGAGCCAAGTCTGCTTCCAAGTTCTCAATAACTTTGGCTCGTTCAAAGGCTACTTTTGAGGCTTTAACAGCCGCCCTGTACCATTCTTTATACTGAGCATAAAAATCCCGAGTATAGCTGAGGGCAGTGTGCACGGCCTCTTCGGGAATTCTCTTAAGGTTGGGTGGAAAGATATAGGCGTCAAAGCATATCTATGGAAAGTCTTTTTTCAACTGAGCAATTCTAATAGCCCCTTCACCCGACGGTTCAAGGGGTGCTTCCTCTACGGTTACGGTCGTGGCTGTATCGGTCCTTGAGCGATGTGGACCGGGTTTAGAAATTTGCTGAGATGATTGTTGCCGCGAAGTTTCAACTACAGGTACTTGGCCCCCTGGATGACGGAGGAGAACGAGCGGGTGAGTGATACCTTCGGTCCCTATCAGAATGTTCCTGGCTGGAGTAGTGTCGGGAATGGTCCCTATCACGGTGCTCCTGCTCATAATAACTCCACTCACGATCTCGGTCAGAATCCCTGCGGCGAGACTCATAGTAGGATGAAGAATGGTGTACTCGCCGAAGTTTGTCGAGTGTAGAAGGACGATTCGACATGATGCCTGTAAAAAAGGAACAATTCGATTAAGTACCAAGAAAAAACACTGCAATGCGTGTGGAAGTCGTGAAGTGTTGTGAAAAGTGAATAAATGCGCAAACCCCCCGACCAACCAGAAGCGTCGATTACACTAACGGGTAAAGAATCGCTTATGTCAAGCGCTCCCCGGAGCTCTTCCAACCCGGACCCGTGATGGAGAGATACGTAGTCCGGAATAGGAATGTTGTCCAACCCGGTGAAAAGGTCTCCAGACTGACAAGGAGAAGCACTGGAAACGGTAACCCCAGGTTGGGAACGGGTTACGACTACAGACTTCCATCTCTTAAGCTTAGGTACAACAGCCTTGCCTTTCTGACCCTCTTCTATTCGGGAAAGGTCGGCTGCTATATCAGTGTCTGTGGGCGTTCTTTCGTCATCGCTCATTTCTCTTATTACAACGCCAGGTTTTCTTTTTGCCACTTTTTTCTTCTTCCTCGAGGCCGATTTCGCCAAACCTTCAATCACAATACTCTGGCCCATGTCAATCAAACCCAGTGTCCTTAAGTTATCATCGGTCAATAGCAAATCTATGTGCCTTAAGTCATGGGGAACCCTTTGCAAGCTTTGAACGACACCCCTATAATGCCCACCAGCAGGTCTTGAAATGATGGCTGCAAGAGTAGCAGAATATTAATGTAAGGTATTAAGAGTGACCACTCAATAACGAATTATGATGCTTACGTCTGGATAACCATCTCCTGGCAAACCCTGGGGGGCAACGAACAAAAAACCACTCGTTCTTGAAATAACTAAGCCTGGTCCAGGCCCCAGTCACGACCTGACAGTTCCTGACCGCCTCCAGAAAAGTGAAAGATGGGCTATCACCCCTACTCTTAAAATTGAAGATGTGCCTGATCTCGTTAGGTCTTGGCGGGCGAAAAAGGCAATCCATAAATATGACGAAGACGATGTTTAGTAGTGCATGCCCGTTGGGATGAAGCTGTGAAGGAGCGATTCCTAAGAACGACAACATCTCTCTGATATATTGGTTAAAATGAGGAAGAGATCCAGCCGCACAGGCATGGCGGTAAAAGGCAGTATATCCCTCAGGAGGGTTGTGTGGTCTATCGCTGGCACTGGGTAATAAAACATCGTCCAGAGATATGTTGTGTTTCGAACATAACCGGCCCAACAGAGACTCTGAGATATTGGATTGAACAGAATCAACCGGATCTTCGATAAATATCGCCTCCGGCAATTCATCCAGAGCCGGATCCACGACTTCAAGAGGAATGTCCGGAATCTCAAGCATTGGAAAGGGCGAGCTTTGTGCTTCTTGTTGTTGAGAACTCGAAGACTCCATAATTAACTAGCTCACCAGAAAGTGGCGTTAAAATCGTAAAAAAACCCAAGCATTCCCGCGGTGCAAAGTGTATGAATATGATGTGCAATACAAGTGCTAGAAAATTTTTTAAGCAGACTTTACAAAGATGAAACGAGGTGTCCGAACTACGAAATTTTGGAATTTGAGAATGAAAACGACCGTCATCGCTGACCGTCACTTTCACGCCACCCAGAAGCTATTGGCCAATTCAAGTAATAAATTCGTTGGATTTGTTTAAGTCATGGTGCCATCGACGAGCTTCAATTGTAACGACCCAGAATTTTTAGAAATTAAAATTTGAATATTTAAATTAATTTTAAATATTAATAAGTGAATTTATAAGTCAAATAAATATTTATTTGAATTTTTGAATTTAATTGGATAATTAAATCGATAATTTAATATGTTAAATTATGGAAATAATTGAAAATATAGTTAAATATGATTGAAAATGATTTGTAAAATTTTATTTTATCATATGGGAGTTAGAACGATATTTTAGAACTTTTAAAATCGAATTAAAAGTTAATTTGTGAAAATTGAATATTTTAATATTTAAATCGACTAGTGAAAATAGCCAATTTTTGAACAGTCTCAGAATTGAACGAAACCAGTTTCATTGGATCCGTAATAGTTAGTTATTACCGGATTTCAATTTTCGTATCAATCGGAGCTATCGTTTGATCGTAGCAGCTCGAAACGCATCGATTTGTTTTTAATTTAAATTTGACGAGTGAAAATAGCCATTTTTCAAAAAGTCTCGGATTTCGACGAAACCAGTTTCATCAGATCCGTAATGTGATATTATTGTAAGGTTTCAAATTTCAAGTCAATTGGATTTACCGTTTGTCCGGTACAAATTAAAACGCCTAGAAAATCGCTTAAATCGGTTTAATTTAAATTGAGCGTTTACAGCCATAACTCGCACATACTTCCGAATTAGCTTCCGAAACCTGTTCCATTGTGTCCGGAACGCGGGGTAAACCCTAGAAACGCTGGTTACGGCGCGTAAATCGGAGTTCGGAATTTCCGGATGAATAGTGTCGAACGAAATTCTGTAAATACACACCCACACCCTTCATAATAAAAAAAATAAAAATAAAATTCTAAAACCCTAGCCGCCACCCTAACATTCAAAGGCCAGAATTCAATCTCATTTCCTCCTCAATTACTTCCAATCCGTGAAGTTTTAGCCGAAGTTGTTAACTACAACATTGTAGAGCTCGACGAGAGCTTCGATTCCATACGGTGATGATCGAATTTGGAGCGACGATGGAGGAGCAAAGTGGGGCCGTTCATGGCCAGTCACGCACGCATTCCAAGGCTCTACAGGTGGCCGAGTGGGCTATGGTGGTGGGCGAAGGTAGAGGGGGTCAAGAGCTTCAGGATGGTGGTGGTTTGATCGTGTATAGTCGAGTACGGGTGGAGAATAATTAAACCCTAGTTTCTATATTGGGTTCGGCCTAAATTTTGAGTTGCCTGTAGCCAAGAACGTGGAGAGGGAAGAAGAGATGGACGGTGGAGATGAGGGGAAGCAAGATCTTGTGGCCAGAAATTGAATAGGTTTAAAATATATAAAGTTTGTTGTAAATTAGCAAGTTTAAATACGTGTAACTTCAAAAATTCATAACTTTTTCATACGAGGTCGAAAAAATGCAAACTCAGTTGCATTGGAATCGTATGGACGAGCACTACGCGATGGAGTTGGTTTGGAGTCGTTTGGAGTTAGTGAGAATTTTGGGTAAAATTAAACGTCCGTTTAATTTTATTCGAAATAAATCGCTAAAACGGAAATTAAAACCAAGGTGAGAACTTCTCACTCAATCGAATCAGTTTCGATTTTATTTTAAATAGTTAGATTTAAAATATTTGAATGCATGTTTGAATGTTGATTGATATCTATTGATTGTTAAAATAGACATTATATGCCGTTAGTAAGCGGATGTTATTTATTAAAAACATATACCGCGAATATTTCATAAACAGTGAAATTGGTATTATATATAATAGCAATATATATATATTGGCATATGTATATATTGGAGTTATTGATTTCCTGCATTTTTTGTTTAGCGGATGAGACCCTATTACGCCGTTATTAAGCGGATAATATTTAATAAGAACATATACCGCGATAATTTCGTACTGGAGCGAAATTGGTATTGTGCTAATGTTTGTGGATGCAGGAAAACAGGTTGGAGGGATCCAACTGGATTCCTCAACAGTTTTTATTTGATTTCAGATATTTTGATATTTGATGGATTTTCATATTGATATATGATATCGTTGTAGTCGTGATTGACTATTTGGTGTGTAGCATCATTGGGCCAAATTTGGAATTTTAAAATGATTTCAAAGTGATTTTTGAAAGTATACGTTTATAAAATATTTTTGGAATTGATTCATTTTAAATAAATAAACGTTATAATTTTTAAAGTTATAAAAATTTAGATTTTTGAGAAATATAGTTAAAAACTGATTTTTGAGAATATGATGCTATTGAGTTTATAAAATAGTTTAATCGAGATATTTTAGAATTATTGTGAAAAGTTTAAATATAGGATTTATGAAATTTAATTATTTTATAAATCAAAATGGTGAAATTATAAAGGAAATTAAAGACGTTTTAGAATAATAATATAATTTGATTTATATTAAGATATTTATAAATGGATATTTATAAATTGAAATGTTGACATTATAAAACGAGTTTTTATAAGTGTTTGAATGAAGTGGAAATGAATTTCATAAATGAATGAAATTTATGGAATTATAAACTGTGAAGTTATAAAAGAAATTTATAAATAGTAAGATTTATAAATTTGGTGAAATTATTTGGAGAAAAGATTGGTTAAATAAATGAATCTTATAAGTTATAAGATTTATAAATTGGAAAGTCTTTAAAAGAACGATTTTGTAAAATAATCGTTTTATAAGCATTTAACTTATAATGTGAACGTTTAGTTTATAATTGAGTTATAAACTGGAATAGGTTCATAAAAGAATTTATAAAAAGAAGTTTTTATAAATAAATAGAAATGGAATTTATAAACGTTGTTTTATAAATTCGCAAATGACTTATTTTGATAAGTAAATTGTTGAAACCTATAAATGGAGTTATATTCACATTTTTGAATAGTGAATAATCCTTTAAATTAAAATGAATAAAAGGACGAAATTGTTAATGAAGTATATTCACGTTTTTGAATAGTGAATAAGATGTTAAAGAAATTGTTTGAATGTGATATTTCAAATATAATTAAAACGATCTAACGAAGTTTTAATTGTGTTGAGATTCGAAACCATAGATTTCAACATTTATTGTTGAAATAGACGTTTTCGAGAAATAAAAGGAGATGATGGACTATAACACTGTTGTTATAGTAAATGATTTTCGAAAGGAAATATTTTGTATAGTATTGGGATTTATATATCTATTTTAATTTCGAATCCCTATACTAGTGATTTTGGGTTGTCGTAACGATGTTTTACGCAACATTCGTTTTGGCCCAAATAAATATGGTTAAGTGAATGATTTCCTTAAAGAATGAAATATATACTTAATTTCGATTTAAGTATATTGAATATTTTCCAAGTGTTGAAAATAAATAAAATTTGTGAATTACTTATTAAATAAGTATGGAATTGTTTTCCAATATGAAGTGATATTTAGAATTTATCATTTTGAAGATAAATTGAAAATGGATAATTGAAAACGTATATCAATAGATATTGTGAAATATAAATTCACTATTGAATTTATAAAGGAAAGGAGAATTTGTTTAAAAGTAAATATTGATTTATTTTTGAAGTGTTGAAATTATATATCTTGTAAAGATATTTTTGGAAAATAAATAATTTGGAAAATTATTTGGAAACTGGTGATGTGTGCATATCCAGTGATAGTTCAATAACCGACTATCAATATTTTCCCTTTGAATGGGTAATTGATGTGATTTGTTTGAATGTGAATGCTACACTTATTTTTGAATAAGCGCTCACTATTCGGGTTAACCGGGAAAGGACCATGGGGTCGTATAACCCATTCCGAATATGTGATACGTCGTTATAATTGCATTGAAGATCGGTGTTGAAGACCCGGTATTTGCGAGAGCGATAGGATGACCTGTCGATTGACTCTGCACCGAGTTGCTCTGGTATAGAGTTCTCCATATGTGATGGTGAATCCGATCAGGATTGTGAATATCCGGATTTCAAGGACTTCTTTGTAAGTGCCTTCGGTTTTGTTCGAGCCCGGAACAGACTTGTATAGATTGTATGTCTGACATTACAAGTTGAGATATAAAGCCGATTTCTTTCAAATATATTTCTGTTGGTGGCGGAGAATTTATTCTTTTAGCTTAACACCCTTCTCTGAGACGTACGAGCTCAGAGGTTATATAGTTGAAGTTATCAGCGATATATTCCCAATTTGGTAATGTGACATGCTGAGTGTTGCTGAAATGATCATTGTGTTGATTATTTGTGATAGGATCGTTTATTTGATCGTCTATCTTAGTGATCATTGTGTTGATCATTTGTTGACCCAAAGCATGGCTTTTGTATAAAGTATGTTTTTGTGGACGTGACTTCGTCGAGCCTCACACCCCGGAAATGGTCAAAACAGGAAAGATGCGGCAAGGTTATGAGGGGTAGCACCCTTTAGGGTATGTACATTTCCTTCTGGATAGAGGTTGTATCATGGTATGGAGCCCAGATATTTAACCTATGTGGTTACTGCGAATTTATTACTTTGTGGTTGTTGGCTATCGGGATCCCGTGAGAAAGGTCGTTTACGATCGGGGAATGGCGTGCTCGTGTCAGTAGTTACCCAGTTAGGGGTAACCCGGCCTTGTGTTGGCAGAGTTCCGGTTTGGTTCTCGGGGATGTCTTTCCAGAGGCATTCTCATGTGGCAATGGGAAGTTCCTTGGCCTGACCATTTGTTGGAAATCCAAAGAAACAATACGAAACTTGTACGGTATTAGTTGTAGAACCTGCCATTCACTTATGGTGGTCACCACTGTTTGGATGGTAGCTATAGTAGGCATAGTTCGAAATGTCTATGTTGGCTAAGATTTATATTCTACTTTCAAAATGAATTTTTCCCCTACACTATGCACTAGTAATAATATCAAATGTTATTTTTAAATGCGTATCAAGCATCTTTGACTATCATAAGGAGAAATCTCCTCCGATTCTGCGTTTGCATTGTGTGTGTGTGCGGGAGGCCTTATGGTAGTCTCATTTTTAAAAGCATTGCGAATTGAATTTAAAAATATTCCTCTATTTTGATTTTAAAGATAAATAAACTGTTTTGAGTTCTCACACCAGTCACATGACTGACTTGGAGTTTATTGTTTTCCTTCCTAAACTCTGGGTGCCCACCAATTTCAACACGGGCAGTTAAGAGTTAGGTTTATCAGGATATTCTGGATATTCTGGAGTTGCTGGAGGCAAGATGGATGGCATGGCGTATTACTAGTTTATATAGTATTTCTTTTTCCGCTGCACTATTTGTTGTTGTTGTACACTCTGATGATATGATGTAATATAATGTGATGTAATGTAATAACTAATATAGTTCTTCGTTTAAAGATTATTCATTTATTATTATATGTTGTTCCGCTGTGAATTGTGAGATTCTGATGTTGTTCTGTTGTGTTCCGTCCCGTCCTATTTTCTTCTGTTTTTCTCTTTTCTATTCTCTTTTTCTTCTAATTAAAATTTTCTATCTTCTTTTCCCTATCTAAATTTTCTATCTTTTTCTTCTTCTTTTCCTAAATTCTTTTTCTTAAACCCCTAAGGGTTCGTATTTTCGTTCATCTTGAATTAATCAATGGAGATTAGTGTCTATTCAAGGAGTACAGATTTACGGGTCTTTACATCAATGGAGATGTCAAGTTAGATTCGATTATGCAAGGCCGAAGCTCGTCGGGGTCAAGTATGCTAAAGTTCATTAAGCTCGACAAAAAGTTCAAACTTGAAATTGGTCATAGCTCAAAAGTTGGAGCCAATCATAGAGTTAGAAGTTTCATATGTTCGAACGTTCGAATCGATCGACTCGAATCGATACGAGTCGAATCGAAGACGTTCGAATCCATGCGCCTCGAAGCCAGGAAGGTCGACTCGATGCAGCTTTAGGGTGGATAAGGTACTTCGAATCCATTAGCTTCGCGTAACTTCGAATCGATCAACACTGAACATCTTCGAATCGATCAGGGTATTATCACTTCGAATCGATCAGCACGGTCCTTCGAATCCATCGGTTCGAAATCTCGCAATCTTGATCGATTCGAACTACCTATTCCTACATCGATTCGAAGCCTCACCTACTTGATCGGTTCGAACTACTTATGCCCTAATCGATGCGAAGCAAGGAAGGAGGATGACAACCAACGTTGCCTACACTTCTCCCTGATGACGCTCAGAATCGATACGACTTGAATGGCTTCAATCCCCAGATCCATCGAGTCAACCCACTTCAGACCTCACTATCACTCATGGTTTTCGAAAGAAAAGATTGAAATCGATGTTAAATTTTCAGTTTTCATTGTTCTATACTTGGATCGATCCCTTGGCCTACCTGATTGGATTCGATTACGGTAAGAAACTTGGAGAAATTGAATCGATTCATGTAGAATGCAGTTGTATCTGACGTTGGAGGACCGATTCGAAGGTAGAACTACAGTAAAAAGTGAAAAGTAAGAAGTAAAAATGAAGACGGCCTTGGATATTTATATGGATTCCATAGAAAACGCGTGGCTTTTTGACTCCCGGTTGTGTTTACCCCCTACCGCCGGTCACTAGCCAAACCCCATCGATTCGAACAAGCACTCGATAACCCATTGCATTCGAATCCATCACAGTGAAAGGTCATAACTTCGAATCCATCACATGGCCGAATCCATATTCCACTTCGAACCCGTTACCTTCCGATCCCTTACACGATCGAATCCATCCCAGGTTAATCGACGCGAGGCACCATCGATTCGATGAAACACTGAGCAAAGGCAAGACCATTGGTTCGGAAATACATGATTTCGAATCCACTAGGACAACATCGATTCGAAGCACTTGAATAAGGACTGAGTTGAAAAATCTTATCGACTCCAACAACCTATTCCATAACCAGCAATTCAATCAATTCGAAACCCTATCGATTCAAACAAGCATGCTTCGAATCCATTTAGCATCGTTGATGAAAATGAATGCAACACTTCGACATGAAAAGATGACTAGAAGGTCGATACAAAAGGATGATCATAGATGGCAATAACAAACCAAACCGGCAACAACTTGCAATCACGCAATACTAACCAGAATCAAGGTGATACACGTATGCGCGTATGTTTGACTAAAATTTAATCTTTATCATTCACAGGAATCAAATATCCACCTTGTCATAGTTTCAACGACGAACAACCAATCACAATCATACGACAATTGATAACAGCAATAAAGAATACAGCTTTCAATAGAGCATGTCCTAATTGTCCGGCGTCAGATTTTAGCTTTTCAAAGCACGTCATGTTTACACAAGACGTACCTTGGGGGGCAAATGTTATCCCGCCTTTTGGCAAGGCCAAGATACCAAGGAACGGACCAGAAAGAAACAGAATCATACGTCTTCAGCTCCGGATGATCGTTGGGCAACTACAGATATCGATGAATTTTATCGGATGTCCGGATCGGGCTACGATTGGTAAGACACGTCAAGCAAAGCTGTAGAAACCAGCGTTCCAAATTTCGGGGAGATCCGAGTTCGTATGCTCAAGATGTCACCAAAAGAAAGTAAGGAGGGTAGGCCTTATTTCGAATCCATCAGAAAGATCCAGGGTCGAATCGATCAGAGTTCGAATCCATAAGCAGGAACATCGTTCGAATCCATGAAGTTCAAGAAGCCTCGACTCCAATTCATAACCATCTTCGAATCCATGGAGCAGAGAACCCTTCGTATCGATCGAACCGTGGAACGCCTTGATCGATACGAAGGAACGCACGATTGATCGAATCGAAGGAGCATACCTTCGAATCCTTCTCTTCGAATCCTTCTCTTCGAATCCATCAAGGCGCTCCTGCCTTCGAATCCATCAAGGCGCTCCTGCCTTCGAATCCATCAAGGCGCTCCTGCCTTCGAATCCATCAAGGTGCTCCTGTCTTCGAATCCATCAAAGCACCCCTGTCTTCGAATCCATTAAGCAAGAGTTCATCGAATCAAACATACTGAAGCAACTTCGAATCGATCTGCAGTAGCTAGCAAACAATCGATTCGAACAAATACCAACACCATCGATTCGAAAAACATGGATTCGAAGCACGTATGTCAGTTAAAAATGCGATCTTGAATCGACCATAACTTGAGATCTACAAGTCCAAATGCCATGAAATTTTCACAGGAGCTTGCACGTACATAGAGGAATGGCCACGCCAAGTTTCATCCCGATTGGACACTTTTTTGATCGATTCGAACCAAGGGTCGAATCGATCCAAAAGCGGGCCCGGATCTCCAGAATTCAGCCATGTGGGCCCCCTGCACGTGTCAGAAGTGGTCTTCCCAAATTTTAGGAGAAATATCAGCCTCCAGCACCTATAAATAGATCCCCTGGTCATTCAGAAAGGGGATCGGAGAATTTCTAGAGAAAAAGCACGCCCGGACGCCGCTAGAATCACTTCAGAGCACCGCCGCTAGCTTTGACTTCAAATTTTTGCTTAAGAACTGTTGTACTTAGCCATATAAAAGTTGTATTCTCCGAATATCGAGCAATAAAATAACAAAGCTTCATAGTGGACGTAGGCACATCGCGAACCACTCTAAATTGTTGTCTTCTGTGCAATTTACTTTCTGTTGCTTGGAGTTTTTGTTAGATAATCCTCATTTTAATTTGCCTTCTTCATTTATTATCTCTTCAAAAACTTCCGAAGAGTGTTGTGCCCAATTTTGACACAAACAAATACCATCCTCGGAAATTCTCAACTGATGGAAACCTGAAGCGAGGTCAAGCTGAGAAAACACCTGGGCTCCATAAAGATGACCAAACATATCATTAATACGAGGCATAGGGTATCGGTTTTTATGTGTGAGCTTATTCAACTCTCTGTAGTCCACACACATTATCAATGAACCATCAGACTTAATGAAAAAAACTACGACTGCAACCCATTTAGAAAAACTTCTCCTAATCAAGCCTCTAGCCAATAGATCATCAACTTGAGTTTTCAACTCTACTCTTTCCTTAGGCGACATCCTTCGAGGGGGAAGTATGATAGGTCTGGCTTTGGGAATATGAACAATTCGAAATTCAGTTTCTCGATGAGGTGGTAAACAGTTAACCTCACCAAAGACATCAGGAAAAAATCGAACAACTGAAATAGTGTTTAGATCACTAGAATGCGAATCAAGGGAGAAAACAAAACTCTGGACAAGATCACAAGGCATTTTGTATTGGATTACCAACTGGGAACCTTTATCGTCAACCAAGGAAATGGTCTGATCACTACTAAAAATAACATCTTTGAAGTAGGATAACTAATCCATGCCTAACAATAAATCGAATCAACTAAAGCCTAAAAGATTAAAGTCTCCGGTGAAACGGTGTTTGTCTTTAAAAAGATAAACTCCCTTAAAAATCATTCCTAAGTTTGCGGGGCCACCAATCGGATTAGGGACATACAAAGATTTAGAAGCAGGTTCGAGTTTTAAATCATGCTCAGATTTCTCACATAAATTAACAGATATAAAACTATGAGAAGCTCCAGTATCGAATAAATAATGGATAGGTGTAACACGAAAAGAAAGTGTATGTTGAAATACGGGATTGGTCTCCTCAACCGGAGGGTTGGAAGCGATGACTGCAAAGATGCTAGATGTTTGGCCCTTCTTCTGAATGAGGCAATTGTAACTACCCTGGGTTTGGGGTCATCTTTTTATGTTAAATTATATCGAAGGTTATAATTTAATATGATCTTGATAATAAAATTGGAGTTAAAAATCTAATTATTGTGAGAATTGAGGATTTGTTATGAAAATAGAGTTTGAGGATTTTATTTCATGTTATGTAGGTGGAAATGAATGAAAAATATTTTTAATTTACATAAAAAAGAAATAATTGGATAATTAATGCCAATTGCTTTTAGTGATTGGTTTTAATACAAGTAATCAATTTTTATTAAGTGTTTATTAAATAAAACATGAGTTTGGGTTTGAGGTTTGTATTAAACATAAATTATGGCTCTATATGGTCTTGTGCATTTTTCTATGGGAAAAAAAATATTTTGTGGAGTTTTAGAAGTTAAAATATGGGTTATTTTGTTTATTTAATTAAAAGTGTGCAATTTATAATAAAAGAGGGGCTTTATTGTAAAAGTGTTTAAGATGGAGATTTATCTTTTTATTTGGGTTGAAAATGTCTTAATATACAAGTGTAAAAAATTTGGTGATTTTATCTTGTGTAATTTGGAAGTTAATGATTTTTGTATTTGTGTATATATATAGAATTGTATGAATTAATTTATTCTTTCTGTTTAGCCTAATTAATTCTTATTCGCTTTAAGCCCAAGCCCAATTAACCCATACCTTTTCTATTACTTGGCCTGGTTGAGGAGAAACATTTCTCCAGTACGTTCTTTTTTTCTTCTTCAGCTCCTTTCTTCTTCTTCTTCTTTCTATTATTTGAGAATTCATGGCTTCTCATCCAAATCAAAATTTAAGGCCTTCAAATCCCTTGTTATTGCTAGCTAATCAAAGAAGAAAGGTAATCTCCTCCAAACCCTAGCGAGCTTATCTCTCAATTCTTTTACAGTAAATAGAATTTGATTTTTCTTCTTACAGTATGTTCGAATGTCCAATTTTTGGGTTGCTATGGCCTTCTAAGCCCTTCTTCTTAACTAAAGAGACCAACTTGCTTGCATTAGTACACCATTTCACTACAAAACTGAAGTTTAGATCTCTAGCATCTATTCCAGCTCCAAATCTTCCACCTTGCATGCAAGATTTTGCCAAATCACTGCCAAAACAAAGGTAAACAACATGATACAGCAAGCTAAATTGATTTTTGCCAAAATTTGGTTTGATTTTGAATATTTTGTTGCATGTTGATTTTTGTTTGCTCATATATGTTGTCTGAAATTTTCCAATCTTTGAAAAACCATAACTTGCTTAATTTGTAGCGAAATGCTGCCAAATTGGGATATGTTATAGTTTATATGCTGTAGTATATTCATGCCAATTTTTACGGCATTTCGATTTCATTTGATGCCCGAAAACTGGGTTAGAAGTTGCTGTGTCGAATGGTTTTTGACATAGAAATACTCTTTTGCTGAAGTAGTATTTTGAGCATATCTTTTGAACCACAAATCGGAGTTTAATAATTTTGCCCATTCCTGAAATCTTAGAAACTAAGCTACAACTTTTCTTTGAATCACTTTGCCAAATTTTGATGTTTCCTATCCTAAAATCGTGAATGTTTATCTCTGGCCTGTTGTTGTTAGCTAATGCACAAAAAATTCATAGGATAGTAGTTCGACCATAACTTTCTCGTTGCTGATTGGAATATTGAAATTTTGGATGTTCTGAAATCTTCAGAGAAAAAGCTTCAACTTTCATTTTATTCAGTTTGCTTGATTTCTAAGTTAGCTATGCCAAAATTGCAATTGTTTGTCGCTGTCCTGCAAATGCATAAGTTCAGGCTGAGTTTCATATTTTTAGTAATTTGATCATAACTTTCTTGTTACGAATCGGAATATAGAAAATTTTGAAGTTCTAGAAACCTGAGGATTTAGGATATAACTTTTATTTTATAATTATTCTCAGATTTTGTATTTTTCTATGTGAAAATATATATGCTTTACAACATGACCAAAATATACGTAGTGTTTAATTTCCCTGTTTGATGATTTTCTAATGATTTCTATGATTTCAGTCGCATTTTTTTATAGAACTTGATGTTATTAGATGGAAATGATGTCCATGAATATATTATCTTAGTTTTGAAGAATTTTGAGATTTAAGTTTTATTTAAATTTCATTTAAATTTAAATAACGGTTAATACCGATATGTGAGTATTTTGATGGTTTTAAATGATTTTAATTTCAAACAAATTCTTGAAAATTTCTTAAATAAAAAAAATAAAAATAAATCATTGTTTATGAAATAAGTATTTTTTTGCATTTTTAAGAGATTTTTTTAATCAATTATTAATTATTTAAAGTGTTTTTATAATAGAAGTTCTCTTTAAAATAGTGGATTTTTCTGTACAATGCTTTTAAAATGGTTTCTAGATTGTTTAAGAATTCTATTTTCTCTAAAAATTATTTTTAAATATATTTCAGCCTATGTTTATGAGTTTCGACATATAAGGATGAGAATTAAATAATTTAGTAAAAAAATACGTGGTATGGGACATGTAATTTTGCTTTACCGCTTAATATCGGACTTGTACGATCGAAACCAATTTGAAGTATTATTTTGAGTTGATTTAGAAGTTATCGTATTTTGGCGAAGATTATTGGTTTGAGAATTACTCTTTGAGTACATTCGACGAGGAACCAATCTAGATGCATTTTGTGATGGCCGATGAAATGAGGCAATATTGATGTTAAGTTTTAATTTGCATCTATGGTTAGAAATAACCATCACGATGTTCTTTTACTTGCCAAGGAGATGAGGCAAGTTGTTATGATGGATTGATGATGATTTCGATATTTATGATGAATTTTTACTTGTCGATGAAATGATGTCACTTAAAACTTGTCCAAGTAAGAGATAAGACGAGTTAGGTATCTTACACTCGCCGACGAGATGAGGCAGTGTTTATTTGATGATTTTTTATGATGGTTTTCTAATGTGGCATCGACTAACGATTAGTAAACCAATAAGTGCGAACGTATGGTATGGGACGTACGTTGACGCCTATTGGGTTCCTACTCGAGAAGTTGAGACACATTCACGATGTTACTAGTATTACAGATCGAGTACTCGATTGGAGTCATCACGATGTTATTACTTGACTCCAATCATCACAATGTTATTACTCGAGTTTTTATGGCTGGGTGTCATCAAGATGTTTCCGACTATAGTCAATCAAGATGATCACGTTGTTATGATGTTATGTGATCCCAAGTCATCACGATGAATGGTACCAAATAATGGTAGTACTAGTCAAGATGTAAATGCACGTGCTGTTTTCCATGAGGTTTTAGGTGTTTCGATTTCACTAGTTTGATGATGATGCTTTAGTATAGCCTTATGTAAGAAAAAGGCTTATTGACATACATGGTTTTATTTATGATTTCGAATATGATGTTTTGGATTCTTTCCGGGCTCTATCAAGATGGATTTGAGACATAATATATTTATACCAATGAGATGAGGTATAAATTATGGTAATGCTTTTATGATGAGTTTTGATATTAGATTTAAGATATATTTATATTTATACCAATGAGATGAGGTATAAATGATTATGGAGATTCCTTTATAACGAGTTTAATGATGGATTTGAGATGTACTTATATTTATACCGATGAGATGAGGTATAATAATTAAGAAGTTTCTATTAGATGAGTTTTATTTATGATGGATTCTTGAAGTTTTAATTATCTTATGAAGATTAACTTTATGGTCCATATCCTCACCTATTTCATTCGGTTATATATATAATTAGATGAACCATGTCTATCTAATATACATATTGTATTCCTCTATGCAATCATGATGAACTATTGATGTATCACCCTAGAGATAACTTGATAACTTATATCATTCCATTGGTAATGATGAAATGGTTTTCCCCTTATCTCTACTTATCATCACCTTTACTAATGATAAGTTCTAGCCTGCCTGACCCATGTGTTTTTCACTCGGGTCAGTCCGAGTTTGTTTCAGGTATTAGATTGTCTTTTCGATGTAGCAGTTCATGATGCTTCTTATGAGATCGTGTCTCTCCCCTTTTAGAGGTTTATTTCACAGAGATGATGTATATTCATTTTATTCGTTCTTGTATTTGTGTGGTTGTCATACCACCAATTGTAGTATTAGTATTATAAAGTGGTGTATCATTGTATAGGAGACGTTCATTCATGTATGTATATCTTTTCTATGATGAGATGTTCATTTAGTTGACGTGTTTTGTTCTGATAGATCCTTAGCCACCTATAGCTTTGTGTTAGTCATTTATTGGACACGTCGAACCTCTTAAGTGAAAAGACAATACAGATAGCATTCATCGTCGTTTTCAATAGGCGGTTAAGGAAAAGTTACAGATGGTCGCTCTTAACCAGCCCTATTCTCCGCTTTAGTAGACGAAATTACACGTTAGTTCTCTTTACTAAGGTGGGTCTCAGGGTGGGGCGTTACACTTTGGTATCAGAGAGAGCTTCAGAATAAAATACGATAAATGCAGAACAGAAACATATATGATGATACATCCAAATATAGTACGAGTATTACTAGTCATCTTATCTTGTTGGCTTTCACCTTTCTACAACCCTTCGAACCAATATTTTGGAGTACATCTGGGAATATAGTTATTCCGTAGTATTCCAAATCGGTTTGGTGATGTCTTATCCTTAGAACGATTCTTTTGGGATATTTCCATTTGAGTTTCTTCTGATACGGATGTATGATATTTATCCATACCAAAGGAAATTACGTGATGATCTTTGATGCCTTGTTTTGAGATTTCCTTGAATGGTATGTTACACCATTGGTAATAATGAACCTTCGAGCTTATCGTAGCAATCATTGAATTCAGTATTACCATAATATCTCAATGAATTCTCTTTGATGTGGAGTTTAATTGGGTTTTAAAACTTTTGAATTTGATGGTTTGTTTTCCAGGAAATTAAAATTTTGTTTGATTTAAGGAGGTTTTAATAGAGGTGAATTTTATTTTAAATGAGAAGAGTTTTATGAATTATTTTTGGGTGAGTTAAAGTCCGTTTTGTAATGAGCTTTGTTATGAAGTAAATTTCTTGTAGAAAATGCTTTCTTAGTGTTGGGTCGCCCGTCGAGTGTTTAAGAGTTCTAGTCGATACGCCTGATCAACGTTATCGATAGGAATTTCCCAAACGCTAGGATGAGACAATCAAACACGATAGGTTTTGATTTAAAAGTTTGAATTTAAGATTTTGATTTGGAAATTTGAAATATTCGTGTCCTTTATGCTTATTTGCCTTAGAGCAATATTTTTACGATTCAATTTCGTGCGGTCATTGAGGTTGGCGTCTCTTCTTATAACCACCTCTTTTCGAAATAGCGCACATATCTTGATGGTATCCTTTGATTGATGGGATTTTCCATGGTATTACACGGGAAATTTGTTTCGATTGCCCTTTTTATGTCTTGAGTTGAGGTAAAGGTTGAGCTAAATCCCAGCTCTATCCGGGTAATCTATCTATTTTGATTGGTTTTGTTGGCGTTTTGCATTCTTGTTGCAATTCGAAGACGAAGAGTCTTAGATATTTCGGGCTGTTGCTTGGAAATTTTTATATTCCGCTTATCCCCTTTCCGATGTTCGGGGATATTTATGGGAATTTCAAGCAATCTTGTTATTATATTACTCTATCTTAAGGTGTAAAATGAGGAATTTTCCGAATCAATGCCTATCCATGCTTCTTTCGATTGATTGAATTCGTTGTTTTGTACAAACTTTTCCTTAGAAATTGCGAGGACGCAATTTCGTTAAGGGAGGGAGTCTGTAACAACCCTGGGTTTGGGGTCATCTTTTTATGTTAAATTATATCGAAGGTTGTAATTTAATATGATCCTGACAATAAAATTGGAGTTAAAAATCTAATTATTGTGAGAATTGAGGATTTGTTGTGAAAATAGAGTTTGAGAATTTTATTTCATGTTATGTAAGTGGAAATGAATGGAAAATGTTTTTAATTTAGATAAAAAAATGAAATAATTGGATAATTAATGCCAATTGCTTTTAATGATTGGTTTTAATACAAGTAATCAATTTTTATTAAGTGTTTATTAAATAAAACAGGAATTTGGGTTTGAGGTTTGTATTAAACATAAATTGTGGCTCTATATGGTCTTGTGCATTTTTCTATAGGAAAATATATATTTTGTGGAGTTTTACAAGTTAAAATATGGATCATTTTCTTTATTTAATTAAAAGTGTGCAATTTATAATAAAATAGGGGCTTAATTGTAAAAGTGTTTAAAATGGAGATTTATCTTTTTATTTGGGTTGAAAATGTCTTAATATAAGAGCGTAGAAAATTTGGTGATTTTATCTTGTGTAATTTGGAACTTAATGATTTTTGTATTTGTGTATATATATATATATAGAATTGTATGAATTAATTTATTCTTTCTATTTAGCCTAATTAATTCTTATTTGTTTTGAGCCCAAGCCCAATTAACCCATATCTTTTCTATTACTTGGCCTGGTTGAGGAGAAACATTTCTCCAGTACGTTCTTTTTTTCTTCTTCAGCCCCTTTCTTCTTCTTCTTCTTCTTTCTGTTATTTGAGAATTCATGGCTACTCATCCAAATCAAAATTTAAGGCCTTCAAATCCCTTGTTTTTGCTAGCTAATCAAAGAAGAAAGGTAATGTCCTCCAAACCCTAGCTAGCTTATCTCTCAACTCTTTTACAGTAAATAGAATTTGATTTTTCTTCTTACTGTATGTTTGCATGTCCAATTTTTGGGTTGCTATGGCCTTCTAAGCCCTTCATCTTAAATAAAGACGCCAACTTGCTTACATTAGCACGCCATTTCACTGCAAAACTGAAGTTTAGATCTCTAGCATCTATTCCAGCTCCAAAGCTTCCACCTTGCATGCAAAATTTTGCCAAATCTCTGCCAAAACAAAGATAAGCAACATGCTACAGCAAGATAAATTGATTTTTCCCAAAATTTGGTTTGATTTTGAATATTTTGTTGCATGTTGATCTTTGTTTGCTCGTATATGCTGTCTGAAATTATCCAATCTTTGAAAAACCATAACTTGCTTGATTTGTAGCAAAATGCTGCCAAATTTGGATATTTATAGTCTATGTGCTGTAGTATATCCATGCCAGTAGTATATTCATGCCAATTTTTACGGCATTTCGATTTCATTTGATGCCTGAAAACTGGGTTCGAAGTTGCTGTGTCAAATGGTTTTTGGCACAGAAGTACTCTTTTGCTGAAGTAGTATTTTGAGCATATCTTTTGAACCACAAATTGGAATTTAATAATTTTGCCCATTTCTAAAAGCTTAGAAACTAAGCTACAACTTTTATTTGAATCACTTTACCAAATTTTGATGTTGTCTATGCTGAAATCGTGAATGTTTATCTCTGGCCTGTTGTTGTTAGCTAATGCACGCAAAATTCATAGGATAGTATTTCGACCATAACTTTCTCATTACTGATCGGAATATTGAAATTTTGGATGTTCTGAATCTCCAGAGAATAATCTACAACTTTCATTTCATTCAGTTCACCTGATTTCTAAGTTAGCTATGCTAAATTTGCAATTGTTTGTCGCTGTCCTGCAAATGCATAAATTCAGGCTGAGTTTTATATTTTTAGTAATTTGATCATAACTTTCTTGTTACGAATCGGAATTTAGAAAATTTTGAAGTTCTAGAAACCTGAGGATTTAGGCTATAACTTTTATTTTATATTTATTCTCAGATTTGTAGTTTTCTATGTGAAAATATATATTCTTTACAGCACGACCGAAATATACGTAGTGTTTAATTTCCCTGTTTGATGATATTCTGATGATTTCTATGATTTCAGTCGCAATCTTTTTTATTAAACATGATGTTATTAGATGGAAATGATATCCATGAATATATTATCTTAGTTTTGAAGAATTTCGGGATTTAAATTTTATTTAAATTCCATTTAAATTTAAATAACGGCTAATACCGATATGTAAGTATTTTGATGGTTTTAAATGATTTTAATTTCAAACAAATTCTTGAAAATTTCTTAATAAAAAAATAAAAATAAATCATTGTTTATGAAATAAGTATTTTTTCGCATTTTTAAGAGATTTTTTTAATCAATTATTAATTATTTAAAGTGTTTTTATACTAGAAGTTCTCTTTAAAATAGTGGATTTTTCTGTACAAAGCTTTTAAAATGGTTTCTAGATTGTTTAAGAATTATATTTTCTCTAAAAATTATTTTTAAATATATTTTAGCCTATGTTTATGAGTTTCGACATATAAGAATGAGAATTAAACAATTTAGTAAAAAAATACGTGGCATGAGAAATGTAATTTTGCTTTACCACTTAATATCGGACTTGTACGATCGAAACCAATTTGAAGTATTTTTTTGAGTTGATTTAGAAGTTATCAAATTTTGGCAAAGATTATTGGTATGAGAATTACTCTTTGAGTACATTCGACGATGAACCAATTTAGATGCATTTTGTGATGGCCGATGAAATGAGGCAATATTGATGTTAAGTTTTAATTTGCAACTATGGTTAAAAATAACCATCACGATGTTCTTTTACTTGCCATGGAGACGAGACAAGTTGTTATGATGGATTGATGATGATTTCTATATTTATGATGAATTTTTACTTGTCGATTAAATGAGACAAGTCTCGAAGTCCCTTAAAACTCGTCCAAGTAAGAGATAAGATGAGTTTGGTATCTTACACTCGCCGATGAGATGAGGCAGTGTTTATTTTTTGATTTTTTATGATGGTTTTCTAATGTGGCATCGACTAACGATTAGTAAACCAATAGGTGCTAATATATGGTATGAGATGTACGTTGACGCCTATTGGGTTCCTATTCGAGAAGTTGAGACACATTCACGATGTTACTAGTACTACAGATCGAGTACTCGATTGGAGTCATCACGATGTTCATGATGTTATTACTCGACTCCAATCATCACGATGTTATTACTTGGGTTTTTGTGACTGGGAGTCATCAAGATGTTTCCGACTATAGTCAATCAAGATGATCACGTTGTTATGATGTTATGTGATCCCAAGTCATCACGATGAATGGTACCAAATAATGGTAGTACTAGTCAAGATGTAAATGCACGTGCTGTTTTCCATGAGGTTTTAGGTGTTTCGATTTCACTAGTTTGATGATGATGCTTTAGTATAGCCTTATGTAAGAAAAAGGCTTATTGACATACATGGTTTTATTTATGATTTCGAATATGATGTTTTGGATTCTTTCCGGGCTCTATCAAGATGGATTTGAGACATAATATATTTATACCAATGAGATGAGGTATAAATTATGGTAATGCTTTTATGATGAGTTTTGATATTAGATTTAAGATATATTTATATTTATACCAATGAGATAAGGTATAAATGATTATGGAGATTCCTTTATAACGAGTTTAATGATGGATTTGAGATGTACTTATATTTATACCGATGAGATGAGGTATAATAATTAAGAAGTTTCTATTAGATGAGTTTTATTTATGATGGATTCTTGAAGTTTTAATTATCTTATGAAGATTAACTTTATGGTCCATATCCTCACCCATTTCATTCGGTTATATATATAATTAGATGAACCATGTCTATCTAATATACATATTGTATTCCTCTATGCAATCATGATGAACTATTGATGAATCACCTGTAACAGCCCGCAAATCCTTACCCCTTGAGTTAACGCTATTCAACCTAAATCAACTCAAGTTGTACAGAAATACGAACCATTTGGGTTAAAGAAGAAGAGGTAGAAGAAGAAAATAGAAAACAACAACAGAATCTGACCATCGCAGCGAAATAAAATATAATAGATAATAAATACTCTTTACTCAAACATCAAATATCTTTGTTTATCTATTACATCATCAGAGTACATCAATCACAGCTCAACATCAATGTCATACAAATGGATACACAACAACTCAACACAGCGGAAATATATATACAAGTACGAGAGTACGTATCGTCATCCAGCTCGTCTCCTGAGCTCCACAGCATCGTATCCTGTATTCTATAATACTCGGTCTGACCCGAGCATTACAGTTAAATAATACCCGAGTCCGTCTGGAATACTAGCGTCAGAATATCACACCCAATTGATTATTAAAGTTTCAAAAATCCTTTGAAAGCAAAAGCATCTCGTAAGACCACGCCACAAATAAACATGTCGGGTTTTTACCTTACGATAGCTAAAACAATTTTATAGAAATCCTCTGATATTATAATAGGGTCTATATACAAATACTTATAAAATAGCCGAAATTATTACATGATTAAATTCCAGCTACTAGCCACAGAGTGGGTAATACAAACAAAACTCGTACAAGGCTCGTAGGGAAAATGGATTTCCAACTAATGACTAGGCACTGGGGTACCACCTGTCACAGTACGGGGCCTAGATCACCGTACCGAGGAGTACGCCTGCTCCCCTGCAACACAAGGCCGGGACCATCCCTTACTGGACAGTCCCGAGTGAGATCACCCCGCGGTTGGGATCAGCAACTGCCCACTAAGCCGAAAAAAATAAGGGACATCTAGACTGGAGTGACCTCACCCTGCTTGGGTGCTACCCACTTAGCCTTGCTGCATAACCCCTGATTTTCAGTCATTCCCATTTGATGAGGCTTGAGGCTAAGCGTTACCTTTATAGAACATATTTCTTAGAATGCCCATCGTCCACCTGACGATGTTTCGCAAGCATTCATCCATACAAGTCCGTCCCGGGTTCGAACGGAACCGAAGGCACTATTCCTACTACATCCATTTTTGGAAATATCCTCAGGATTAGTAGCGACTAGCCCTTGCACTTCACTTCTCCATCTTCGAATCCAAAATCGTTTAAACGAAACGTACAAACCGGATCGAAGTGGTTTTCGAGAAATAAATCTCGATCCCGGTCTCTTCGAAACGATCAGCGCAGTTGGCCAATATTGATAGTCGGTTATTTAACTATCAAATAATATCCACATACATCCATCAAACAATAAATAATTTCTCAAATTATTTATCTATCTCAATAATATCTTCACAAGATATCTTTCTATTTACAATTCTTTGAAAACAGTTTCAAAACCATCTTTCTTTTTAGAATAAACTTTCCCAAATATTTTCTATCTCCTCTGAAATCACCAAGCACAAAATAGATTTTTAAAATAATTTAACACACTTTACTTTGAAATATATATACTTTAAAACATTTAGGATAAAACTACTTAAATAATTTGTTAAAAATACATACTATATGAATTTGAGAAAATAAGGTTACTTTATAAAATATAAAACAAGGTTTCACTTTTAAAACAAATACTAATTCACTTTAAATAATTAATGCTATAATATATTAAAAGGAAGTACTTACTTTAGAAATTAAATATTAGAAATAATAAATTTTACAAAACTTGCTTTCTTTAAAAATAACTTAAAACATTTAATTTATATTTACAATTCTACTTTTAAAAACGTGTACTTGGCCATCCAGAGAAAATTCCAACTTCAAGCACTTAAATCAATTTCCCCAAATTGATTTCCAATTTATTCCATTTGAAATAAATTTCTTTACTTACTTGGTTCATTTCAAAATTCATTAATTATGGACTTTATTTTTACTATTATTATTTCCTGTTTGATTTAAAATCTTTTAACTGAAATATAAAAATTTCAGGTTATTCCCAGTTTCTTCTTTATTCGTCTTAAATAATTTAAATCCTCAATTTAAAATAAATGTTTTGTTCTTTTAAACAATAACATTGAAATTTAAGTTTCATTAACTCTCTGTTTATTTAAATTTTCCTTCCCATACACAAGATTTATTTATTAGAATTTTAAAGTCACTTTATTTCCTTTCCAGTTCATTCATAAATTTATTCAACTTTGCTATAATTATTTTACTTACAATTTCACTTCTTTTATTTTCATTCCCAAACTCAAATTATATATTTAGTAATTAATTATTGCCCGATTAAACAATCAAGGCATAACATTCAATATTCCCACATAATTCATTACAGGATATCAAATATTCAGAACAGAGAATATTAAATAATTAAATAAAGTTGAGGGGTCCAGTTGGATCCCTCCAACCTGTTTTTCCCTGCATCCACAGACGTTAGCACAATATAATATGCCAATTCCAAAATTATACCCTACTATACTACATAATTCAATTCAACCATACAATCAATCATTTAAATTTAATCATGTAAATTTAAATCTAACAGAGTAAGATTAACTCACCTTTGATTTTATTAGCATCCATTTCAATCCAGCTTGCCTAATTCTCGATTTTTAACCTTGCAGTTTATTAATATTTGAATTAACCGATCAATTAATTCCTAATACTTTGGTTTTAATTATATTTTCCTTTTAAATAAGTATTTGAACTAATTGAAAAATCACTTACCATTAAATAACTTAATTAGCCAAGGCTTTAGATTTTTAGACTAATTTCTCTTTAATAGAATATTTAACTAAAAATTAACTTTCAAAACTGAATTGAATAAAATAACCTCTTGTAAAAATAATTAAATAAGTTTTATTAAATAAAACTACCTTTATAATATGTATATAAACTTGCATTTAAAATATTTACTAATACTAAATTTTTATGTTATTTCTGCTTGCATATCGAATCTGAAACTGCATATCGTTATATATTATTTATTTCATTTTTTTCCCACATTAACAATTTATATTTTCAAAAACTCACATATATGTACATTTAAACAGAAACCTTACTGTTTTATTATTGTTTTTATATCTATACATGTAAGATTTGGATTTTAAAATCCATTATTATTTCTATGCATAAACAATTTATTTCTCTAATTAAATTAAAAAAAAACGATACCTTACTACTACTGGTCGAAGTTGCCACCCCCTGAAACCCTAAATGAATTCAACTCGAGTCTTCCTCCCAGCGAAAACTACGCCGTGCTTCCCAAGTCCACCAGAGAACCTCTCGCGCGCGACAAAGCTAGGCGATCTGCCTTGAATCAAACGACGCGAAACCCAAAATCGAACGTCGCCACACTCCAATCGGTTGCATCTCAACGTGGAACCCACGTTCGCATGCAAACCCTAAGCTTGCTCGCGAGTGCTATCCCGTACTTCCACCCTTAGCCGCCATCCCCTCTACTTGCGGTTGCCCCAGAGCGATGCTCCACCCCTCAAGACGAAACCCTAATTCCCCAAAGCGTGGCAACACACGGCGTCGGCCGCCCTTAACTCGATTCGATTTCGTTCTTGGATATAATTTTTTTAATTTTTGTTTTCGGCCCCAAACGAAAGATGGGATATGAAACGAAAACACAATAAAGGAAAATGGAAAGAAGTGATAGTTTAAAACGAGAGGAGACGGCTTGCTTCAGAAGATTTGTCAGCCATAACAGAGATTTGTAGGCTTATGGCATTACAGATTGCAGCTGATTAAAATTAAATACTTTTATATTCAAAATATCTTGTTTAGGTACCCAGTTATTAAATTTTATTCGATATAAATTTTCAACGCGTTTATATATCGTACGCTCACACAACACTTCTGATCAATACGAAATTTGAAATCCGATAATAATACAATATTACAGATCCAATGGAACTGGTTTCATCGGATTCCGAGACTGTGCCTCGGAAGGCTATTTTTAAATTCAATTTAAACGATAAAATTTCAAAACTGAATAAACCACTTCCAAATATAAATTTTAACACTTTTACTATCTTCACTATCATCAATATAAATTTTACGAACCTTCAAATTATTTTTAATAGGCTTAGAATTCCAGACTCAACAATTTACCCAATTCCTAATTATTAAATTCTATTATTTAATTGTCAGTAAATAGCTATTTTTGTAATTCAAGTTGATAATTAACCTTTTAAAAAAAATTTAAAATCAATTAAATATTCTGATTTTAAATGCTTAAAAATTTCGGGTCGTCACATTCCTCCCCCCTTAAAAGAATTTCGTCCCCGAAATTACTAGTTAGGAAGAATGGTCCAATACCCGTTTATTATTATCATTTCCCTAAACCAAACAGTTTTCTAACAATTCAACATCGCACCAACTATCTTCTTATAAAAGACTCATTATTATTCTTATTAACTTTCTCAACTCTTCCAGAGTTTCAAACTATACTATTTGTTTAATCATTCGAGTTTCAATTCAAAACCAAATTTTGAATTATCAAAAATTTTCTCAAAATTTTTCTAACTCCCTATATTCCCGAAATTTTTTGCCAGCGTCTCCTTTGCACGGCTAGCTCGGTACAACTACAAAATGGCTCTATGGCCTCCCAAATCCAAAAAGAAAACAAAAAGCCAAGTGGCTCAATCCAAAATCCCAATCAAATTCACACCAAATGTAAATACATACCTTTTTGTCGAGCATTTCAAATTTATTTTTCTGAAATCCAGTCCAGTTCCCTTTTTCTTTTATAGTACCTGCATATCCTGCTTAGCACTAATATCCAATTACAATATTCCAAAAACATTTTACGACTTCCTTACCAAATGTCAATATTCATCCAAATATCAACTTAGAATATATTTGTAATATTCAATTTCCAATTAAGAATTGATCATTCCTTACTTAAGTTAACATAAACATTTTATATGTTTCTTTATTTATTTCCGTCTTACCACTTCAATTTATATCCATTTCTATTCAACTTGATTCTTTCATTTTCATACGAATTCAATTTATTTTCAACTCCAAATGTTAAATTTTATTTTTCATTTATAACTAATTCATGTCATTATTTTAATTAGTTTCATTTACTAACTTATTTCAATTTCCAATTTGAAATTCTTTTGTCGTTAACAAAATTTTCCCAAATTTTCAAAAATTTTCTAACTCCCAAAATTTCTGAAATTTTTTGGCAGAGTCCCTTTTGTACGAAGGAGCTTTTGCAATTTGACAAAAGAGATAAATATATATACATCGACCCACACGGTCGGAAAAACCAAAAACAGTTCATATTTCCTATTTTTATTGCGTAGGCGTACCTTATTTAGCATTTTAAGCAAACAGCTTATTATTCTTAGCACATAGCCCAACCCAAATCCAGCCATACGGCTTCCAGGTACCTGTACTTACTCAATTTAAACATGTAAGTGCCAAATATATGAAGTTTAACAATATTCCATCTATTTGCAATAGTTAAACACATGAATTTTAAAAGAAATTCACACCAAACATTTTTCCGTAAGCAACTTATACACTTTTCATACTAATTCCACTGTTCCAATTAATTTATAACCATTTCATTCAATTTGAATGGTTCAAAACTCAATCGCTTACATTTTATTTATTTCTAAGCAAACCGAGCTCATTTTTAATCCAATTGTTCTCCAAATCAATTTATTTTACTCATATCCATGTGAATAAATAATTACTTAAGGTTTATAACCAATTTAAATTGGTTCCAACTTAATTTATACTTCATCCTATTCCATTTTTAAAAATTTATTCACAATTCATATATTCTCATTTTCATTGCATTTTAAAGTTGAATCCATTCACTTGCATTTTATTTTACTAACCAAACTAGTTCATTCAAAATCATTAATAACTTAGGTTTATCTTCATTACCAAATAAATTTCCTTTTTATTTTAATTCATTCATGACCATTTATTTAGCTCGACACATTCCAAGCTTGCATATTACTAACCATTCCGAATTAATTCAACCCAAGCTTTAATTTAATGGTTTTCCATTTTTACTCGTAGTCGAGCTTCTAATTATTCTTAACTTAAGTTAATTTACTCAATTTATTCCACTTCAACTTAAGTTCCCTTTCATTTGATTCTTATTTATTTCATCCATTTATTTATTCAATATAATTAGTTTATCCACTCAATCCATTTTTCATTTCCTTAAATATTATTTATTACTCACCGAATTCTATTTCGATTCAAATTTATTTTTACTTGATCCAAATTTAATCCAATATCATTAAACTTGGTTTTAAGTTGAATTCAATTCAACTCTCCCCCTTATATTCAGCTTAAGTCAATATATTTTGATTTATCCAAATTTTGTACTTAAGCTCATTTCGTTTAAGGTAAATCTTTCTCTTCCATTCAAGTTAATTATATTTCAGTTAAATCTCATTTTAAAATTTACAATTTCATTTGATTAGTTATTATAAAATTTAACTTTCCAGATTCAGTTCATCCAATTTATTACATAGCCATTTTCCAATTTATCCTCACTTATTTGGATTTTATTTGCAGTTCATGCCATTATTATTTTAATCCATTTACATTTTTATTCGATACATTGCAATTATACTTAATTTGTTAACACTTCACAATAAATTTTAATTAATAACTCAAGTTCTGAATTCATTATCCATTTTCAATTTACCCCAAAGTTCATGAACTCACAATTCAACTTCATTCTCAATTACTTTCACTTCATCAACAATTTAAGTCGAATTTAATTTTATAACTTGAGTTTTATTTCCATTCTTCATTATTATCACACAGTTCAGCTTTTATTTAGCTGCATTGGGTTCTCATTACATATTTCATTATCTAATTATTATCTAAATAGTCTTTCCCCAACTTATAATCCAAAACTTGATTTAATCTCAAAATCTCTTCATTTAAATTTTCTTAAGTTCAAATTTATTTTATAATTCAAGTTTTGATTCATTACAAATATTTATTTTGGGTCTTCTATCCCACTTTTCAAATTTTATAAGTCACATCTCATTATTTACACAATTCCATTTATTATAGGCTTGAATATATTCTTCTTTTATTTTTTTAACTCATGCCTTATGCTTATTTACAACCCAAACATATTTTATTTCTATGGATTTTTAATTATTTTACAAGTCATTCTAATTTATTTATTTCAATCCAATATCTTTAAACCTCTTATTTTCCATTTGTCCAGATAAGCATCTAATCCCATTCAATAATTCAATTGAATTCTTATCCCATTCAATTTTATTTTAGGCTCAGATTGATTTAATCTTAATTCGATTTCACTTGATTCGAATACAACTGGATATTATTTCAGCCTACTCAATTACTTCAATCCAGTTAAATTTTATTTCCTCAATCCAATCTTATTTCATTTTTTTAACTTTTCACGTTAATTTAAATTTCCAACATTCAAAGCTTATATTTCCTTCCTGATTTAAAAATCATCTCAATTTATAAGCTTGCAATTTATAAGCTTACAACCTATCTCATCAGGATTTTTAAACTCCCGGCTTTGTTTCAAATCATTTTGAAATCTTCAACATCTCAAATCATATTTCTCAAAAATTAAACCAATCCTGGTTTTATTCCCAACAAATTTCCTTTGAGATTTTCAAAAACAACTAACTTTTCTGAATAAATCAATTTGGCAGCATTCCATCACTTAGAAACTTGAAAATGAACATCGATGATGCTGCAGTCATCACCGAAGTTATTTTCCAGTGACTGAAGTGAATTCAATGCTATCTCCATTCCAAAATCCATTTTTAAACAAATTTTCTTTCAGAAATAACCCAAAAACAACAATAATACTATTTACCTCCAAAATACTTCCAAAATCTCCGGGGTTTTAATGTTTTCGAATTCTATTTTAATTCAAATTTTAACTAAAATGCATTTGTATAATTTATGCTTATACAAATTCCCAATTAATTATATCTCAATTTATAATTTACATCTATAATTCATATTTATAAATTTCATTCTACAATGAATTTATCCCTTAAATTTTTAATTATATTCCAATTTCTAGTTAAATTTTCACTTAACAATGATAATACTTTAATATCATCATTTCTAGCATCCAAGCAACCATATATTAGCTACATAGTTTTCAAAATCTATTCTTTATATCAAGATATGTTTTTGGGTAAAACTATTTCATTTACCCATATTTGAAACAATACCGTGTCGATTGCTCTATTCAAGTGTTTAGGAACCCCTTCAATACAGTTGCGCAGACTGTGTCGACGAAGGTTCATATGCCACTCAATAAATCAACTGACACAATATTACAACAATTTATATTCACTAACAAATACGCACTCATATCTATTAATACGCTCAAACTCATTATAGAGTACTACAGACTCTATTTTATGAGTAATTCCCACCAGAGCTTAGGTTACCAAGTGTAACAGCCCGCAAATCCGTACCCCATGAGTTAACACTATTCAACCTAAATCAACTCAAGTTATACAGAAATACGAACCATTTGGGTTAAAGAAGAAGAGGTAGAAGAAGAAAATAGAAAACAACATCAGAATCTAACCATCGCAGCGAAATAAAATATAATAGATAATAAATACTCTTTACTCAAACATTAAATATCTTTGTTTATGTATTACATCATCAGAGTACATCAATCACAGCTCAACATCAATGTCATACAAATGGATACATAACAACTCAACACAGCGGAAATATATATATACAAGTACGAGAGTACGTATCGTCATCCAGCTCGTCTCCTGAGCTCCACAGCATCGTATCCTGTATTCTATAATACTCGGTCTGACCCGAGCATTACAGTTAAATAATACCCGAGTCAGTCTGGAATACCAGCGTGAGAAAATCTCACCCAATTGATTATTAAAGTTTCAAAAATCCTTTGAAAACAAAAGCATCTCGTAAGACCACGCCACAAATAAACATGTCGGGTTTTTACCTTACGATAGCTAAAACAATTTTATAGAAATCCTCTGATATTATAATAGGGTCTATATACAAATACTTATAAAATAGCCGAAATTGTTACATGATTAAATTCCAGCTACTAGCCACAGAGTGGGTAATACAAACAAAACTCATACAAGGCTCGTAGGGAGAATGGATTTCCAACTAATGACTAGGCACTGGGGTACCACCTGTCACAGTACGGGGCCTAGATCACCGTATCGAGGAGTACGCCCGCTCCCCTGCAACACAAGGCTGGGACCATCCCTTACTGGACAGTCCCGAGTGAGATCACCCCGCGGTTGGGATCAGCAACCACCCACTAAGCCGAAAAAAAATAAGGGACATCTAGACTGGAATGACCTCACCCTGCTTGGGTGCTACCCACCTAGCCTTGCTGCATAACCCCTGATTTTCAGTCATTCCCATTTGATGAGGCTTGAGGCTAAGCGTTACCTTTATAGAACATATTTCTTAGAATGCCCATCGTCCACCTGACGATGTTTCGCAAGCATTCATCCATACAAGTCCATCCCGGGTTCGAACGGAACCGAAAGCACTATTCCTACTACATCCATTTTTGAAAATATCCTCAGGATTAGTAGCGACTAGCCCTTGCACTTCACTGCTCCATCTTCGAATCCAAAATCGTTTACACGAAATGTACAAACCGGATCGAAGTGGTTTTCGAGAAATAAATCTCGATCCCGGTCTCTTCGAAACGATCAGCGCAGTTGGCCCATATTGATAGTCGTTTATTTAACTATCAAATAATATCCACATACATCCATCAAACAATAACTAATTTCTCAAATTATTTATGTATCTCAATAATATCTTCACAAGATATCTTTCTATTTTCAATTCTTTGAAAACAGTTTCACCATCTTTCTTTTTAGAATAAACTTTCCCAAATATTTTCTATCTCCTCTGAAATCACCAAGCACAAAATAGATTTTTAAAATAATTTAACACACTTTACTTTGAAATATATATACTTTAAAACATTTAGGATAAAACTACTTAAATAATTTGTTAAAAATACATACTATATGAATTTGAGAAAATAAGGTTACTTTATAAAATATAAAACAAGGTTTTCACTTTTAAAACAAATACTAATTCACTTTAAATAATTAATGCTATAATATATTAAAAGGAAGTACTTACTTTAGAAATTAAATATTAGAAATAATAAATTTTACAAAACTTGCTTTCTTTAAAAACAACTTAAAACATTTAATTTATATTTACAATTCTACTTTTAAAAACGTGTACTTGGCCATCCAGAGAAAATTCCAACTTCAAGCACTTAAATCAATTTCCCCAAATTGATTTCCAATTTATTCTATTTGAAATAAATTTCTTTACTTACTTGGTTCATTTCAAAATTCATTAATTATGGACTTTATTTTTATTATTATTATTTCCAATTTGATTTAAAATCTTTTAACTGAAATATAAAAATTTCAGGTTATTCCCAATTTCTTCTTTATTCATCTTAAATAATTTAAATCCTCAATTTAAAATAAATGTTTTGTTCTTTTAAACAATAACATTGAAATTTAAGTTTCATTAACTCTCTGTTTATTTAAATTTTCCTTCCTATACACAAGATTTATTTATTATAATTTTAAAGTCACTTTATTTCCTTTCCAGTTCATTCATAAATTTATTCAACTTTGCTATAATTATTTTACTTACAATTTCACTTCTTTTATTTTCATTCCCAAACTCAAATTATATATTTAGTAATTAATTATTGTCCGATTATAGCAATCAAGCCATATCATTCAATATTCCCACACAATTCATTACAGGATATCAAATATTCAGAACGGAGAATATTAAATAATTAAATAAAGTTGAGGGGTCCAGTTGGATCCCTCCAACCTGTTTTTCCTGCATCCACAGACGTTAGCACAATATAATATGCCAATTCCAAAATTATACCCTACTATACTACATCAATCAATTCAACCATACAATCAATCATTTAAATTTAATCATATAAATTTAAATCTAACTGAGTGAGATTAACTCACCTTTGATTTTATTAGCATCCATTTCAATCCAGCTTGCCTCCTTCTCGATTCTTAACCTTGTATAAATATTTTGCAGTTTATTAATATTTGAATTAACTGATCAATTAATTCCTAATACTTTGGTTTTAATTATATTTTCCTTTTAAATAAATATTTTAACTAATTGAAAAATCACCTACCATTAAATAACTTAATTAGCCAAGGCTTTAGATTTTTAGACCAATTTCTCTTTAATAGAATATTTAACTAAAAATTAACTTTCAAAACTGAATTGAATAAAATAACCTCTTGTAAAAATAATTAAATAAGTTTTATTAAATAAAACTACCTTTATAATATGTATATAAACTTGCATTTAAAATCTTTACTAAGATTAATTTTGTATGTTATTTCTACTTGCATATCGAATCTGAAATTGCATATCATTATATATTATTTATTTCCTTTTTTTCCCACATTAACAATTTATATTTTCAAAAACACACATATATGTACATTTAAACAGAAACCTTACTTTTTTATTATTGTTTTTATATCTATACATGTAAGATTTGGATTTTAAAATCCATTATTATTTCTATGCATAAACAATTTATTTCTCTAATTAAATTAAAAAAAAAGATACCTTACTGCTACTGGTCGAAGTTGCCATCCCCTGAAACCTTAAATGAATTCAACTCGAGTCTTCCTCCCAGCGAAAACTACGCCTTGCTCCCCAAGTCCACCAGAGAACCTCTCGCGCGCGACAAAGCTAGGCGATCTGCCTTGAATCAAACGACGCGAAACCCAAAATCGAACGTCGCCACACTCCAATCGGTTGCATCTCAACGTGGGACCCATGTTCGCACGCAAACCCTAAGCCTTGCTCACGAGTGCCATCCCGTACTTACACCCCTAGCCGCCATCCCCTCTACTCGCGGTTGCCCTAGAGCGATGCTCCACCCCTCAAGACGAAACCCTAATTCCCCAAAGCGTGGCAACACACGGCGCCGTCCGCCCTTAATTCGATTCGATTTCGTTCTTGGATATAATTTTTTTTAATTTTTGATTTCGGCCCCAAACGAAAGATGGGAAATGAAACGAAAATGAAATAAAGGAAAATGGAAAGAAGTGATAGTTTAAAACGAGAGGAGACGGCTTGCTTCAGAAGATTTGTCGGCCATAACAGAGATTTGTAGGCTTAAAGGATTACAGGTTGTTGCTGATTAAAATTAAATATTTTTATATTCAAAATATCTTGTTTAGGTACCCAGTTATTAAATTTTATTCGATATAGATTTTCAACGCGTTTATATATCGTACACTCACACAACACTTCTGATCAATACAAAATTTGAAATCCGATAATAATTCAATATTACTGATCCAATGGAACTGGTTTCGTCGGATTCCGAGACTGTGTCTCGGAAGGCTATTTTTAAATTCAATTTAAACGATAAAATTTCAAAACTGAATAAACCACTTCCAAATATAAATTTTTAACACTTTTACTATCTTCACTATCATCAATATAAATTTTACAAACCTTTAAATTATTTTTAATAGGCTTAGAATTCCAGACTCAACAATTTACCTAATTCCTAATTATTAAATTCTATTATTTAATTGTCAGTAAATAGCTATTTTTGTAATTCAAGTTGATAATTAACCTTTTTAAAAAAATTAAAATCAATTAAACATTCTGATTTTAAATGCTTAAAAATTTCGGGTCGTCACATCACCCTAGAGATAACTTGATGACTTATATCATTCATGGTAACGATGAAATGGTTTTCCCCTTATCTCTTCTTATCATCACCTTTACTAATGATAAGTTCTAGCCTGCCTGATCTGTGTGGTTTTCACTCGGGTCAGTCCGAGTTTGTTTCAGGTATTGGATTCTCTTTTGGATGTAGCAGTTCATGATGCTTTCTTATGAGATCGTGTCTCTCCCCTTTTAGAGGTTTATTTCATTGAGATGATGTATATTCATTTTATTCGTTCTTGTATTTATGTGGTTGTCATACCACCAATTGTAGTATTGGTATTATAAAGTGATGTATCATTATATACGAGACGTTCATTCATGTATATATATCTTTTCTATGATGAGATGGTCATTTAGTTGACGTGTTTTGTTCTGATAGATCCTTTGCCACCTATAGCTTTGTGTTAGTCATTTATTGGACACGTCGAACCTCTTAAGTGAAAGGACAATACAGATAGCATTCATCGATGTTTTCAATAGATAGTTTAGGAAAAGTTACAAATGGTCGCCCTTAACCAGCCCTATTCTCCGCTTTAGTAGACGGAATTACATGTTAATTCTTATTACTAAGGTGGGTCTCGAGGTGGGGCGTTACAGCAATCCTACTTGAAATGACCTGGCTGTAAATAGATATGGCATAAGTCACGCCTAGTCATCTGGACTGGAGGGATGACTGCTAAGGATGCTGGCGGACAATCTCTGGCATAATGTCCCCTTTTATCGCATTGAAGCAAGTGATGTGTGACAAGTCCTTAGTCTTCTTCTGAGGCAAACCAACTCCTTGACGGCTTTGCCACCTCTTCTTTGGGCTACTAAAATTTGACTTGCTCTTGCCAAGGTTACTAGAGCTAGACTGAGCTAGGGTGTCTGAAACTTCTAAAATCCTATTTAGCATCAAATTCTCAAAACGGATCGCCAAATCAATGATATCAGAAAATGGCCTATGGATATGACCTATCGGCTGCTCTCTATACTCCCTACACATGCTAACAATGAATTTCAAATTCTTCTTAAGGGGAATCTCAATCAGATGAGGACCAAACTTCGACAGCTCATTGAATTTCCTTTCATACTCTACGACCATCATCTCGCCTTGCTTAAGCTCCATAAACCGATTACACCAATCCGTCCTCCTAGCTTCTAGCATCCACTGGGTAATAAAAGCTTCCTTGATATTTGGATAATGCAAGGCTAAGGTAACTACCATGAGATAATCATAAGAATATAAAATTTTAATTTAGATAAATCTCACCTAAACTGGGCCCATGAAATACCTTCCTTTGCGGTATGGGCCGTAAAAGCATCCCACCATCAAGAGCGGCTTCCTCAAGCTGCCAAGCTTCTAATTGAATCCTTTGAGCGTCAGTAATGCCAAGTCCAATAAAAATCCTTTCGGCATTCTTAAGTCATTACTGTGCTCCTACAATGCCCTCGGCACCTATGAACTTCTTTCCTCCGAGCTGAGTACACTCTTTACTAAGAGTGTTAAGTCTCACTTCTGGGACAACAACTGGTGCAACAACTATGTTGCGAATATTTCCCTAACCTCTGCCTCGAGTACTTCGATTATTCATCCTGTAAAGAAGAGACGGCCAATAAAATTTTTAGAAGCTAAGTCAACTGAAACAACCTAGTCAAAAGAATTTTACTAAGGAGGGATACCTTAAAATTTTCAAATTCATTTAAGATTTAAACTAATATCTTTCTTAAATTTTAAAACACGCTCCCTCAAGAAAGATTCAACTCATTCTAGGGTAATTAATTACCCTATTTATAATGATTTTTTACTCCACTTGCTTAGGTGTTCAATCAACCATAAGATCCGATACCAACTTAGATAGTTATTTAGGATAAAATAGAAACAATCACAGAACACAGACACAAAAATAAAACAACTCAGAGTCTTGCAGCAGATTATAAATAAGTACATAAATAAGTCATGAAAAATCCAAATAAGTTACATTATTCTCACTCTAAATACTGGAAAGAAATAACTGGAATAAAATGAGTATAACTGACATAACGAACTAAACTGATGAAATAACAGAAATAGAACAGAATCTCCAAAAATATCTTCGTCCTCACAACAAGCTCTCCAAACTGGAAATACTCAGGCTGACCCGAGCATAATGGAAAAACATAATACTCGAGTCAGAACTAATATTCTCATGAAAGTCAATAAATCAATGCAAAGTAACTTAGGAGATGTTATGGTTTCCTATCTCCTAAGCATACGTTAAATTATTTACATATAATAGTGTATGCTACAATAGATAAAGTCTATTAGTAAAATAAATATCAAAATAGCCTTAAGGCTTTACATTGATACACCTCAACACATTCTACTGTTTAAACCAAAATCGTAGCCCAAGGTAGAATTCTACCAGTTTACCCTTTCTGGCTGGTCGTAACCCATCCATGGCCGACCACGATTATCAATCAAATAAAAGGGTGTACCCATCGAGTTTAAACCACGATAGTAAATTACGAAAAATCAATGTCGCTATAGGTTGATAACCTCATTGGCCAGACATAGGCTCCTGTTTTAGTCATTCTAATTATGACACGAATGACAGAGCTATCCATCATCATTCTAGTATACGTCGCCAATTCAACCACTGCATTCTGGGTATCATCCACCGCGTACACGGTTATCAAAGTGGTTCCAGGTTTGAAAGAGAGTATGTCAATACTCAGCCCCGTCTCTTTGACAACCCAACGTAGGTATTACACACCATCTTGTCAGTTATGGTTTAAAAACGATTCGTATTGATAACAACGGAATATTTTTCCAAATTCCTCAAATATCATTTCCCGCTCCAAAATTCCATTATAAACATTTCGATTTCAAAACTCAACTTTCTTTGAAAACTTAAATTTTGAAGTCCATTTAAATCCATAAATTGGATCACTTAAATCAAAAGTTATTTAAGTTGAATTTTAAATTCCATTACAAATTAACCAATCAATCTTCCAATAAAACTCAAAAAAATTGTTTAACAAATTAAATCTCCATTAAAATTTTATCAAACTAATATCTAATAAATTCAAAATTTATTAAACAATTATACTTCCCTTTTTTTAAAATAGAAAAATTGGCTCCAAATAAATTTAGTTTACAAAAATTTCAATATGGGAAAACAAGTTACTGATTTAAGTTTAGATTTTACTCAAAATTTTACCTAAATTTTTTTACTTCAATACTTTAAATTTTTTGCAATCTTATTTTAAATCAAATTTTTATATAATTAAATCCAAAAATCAAATTTCTTTATATAAAACATTTTAAACATTTATCTGAAATTTACCATCAACTAATAAAATCACTTATTTCACCTTAATTTTATTCAAATAATAAATTCCAGTTTAAAAGAAGATTTAAGAATTTCAGATCATTTATATATATATATATATATATATATATATATAAATTTCCAAACAATCACCGCTTAAAAGATAATTTATTAGACCAACGGTGTTTTAATTTAATTTTCTACCTAGGCCAAGTGGAATGATTAAATTTAAATTATGGATATATATATCATTTCAGCCCTTTCCAAAATTGTAATTTCAATATACAACCATATCCAAATATCGATGGGAAATTTCACCAAACAACATACTAAAAATGTCAATGTCAGATATCAATGTGGAAATTTCAACAAACAATATAAAAAAATGTCAGTAACAGCGTGAATGTGACATGTCCAATTTAACTTTTCTATTCTTGTGTGCATATCGTGTCAAACATACATACATCCCATTTGATAATTTATCCAACGATTATATATTAATCAAATTCAACCACAATATATAATTTCAGATTTGATAACTTGCGTCATAATATTAGTTAAGTGTGAATGTAAAAAATTCACCTCGAGCTACGCTAATCCGATACGAGCACGAATGCAAAACGACCGAACTTCAATGACGATGACTCGAGGTATGATCCACTATATGGCTTACGATGCCGCATGGTCGAAATCAACAGCTCACACTCATACGCTCAATATTAAAAATCCATATGGAAACTTCCCTTTTCTTATTTTTTTATTTTTTTCTCACCGTATATGCATGCGGCTGGAAAAGAGATGGTTGTCGAGCTCGGGACAGGGTTAGCTTGGTTTGGTTGGCTGTAGTAGGCGTCGAAGGTGATAGAAGGAGGTGGTGGCGAAGTCGACATGCAGGGGAGGCGGCGACACAAAATTTGCAGTTTTTTTAACAACGACAGTGTAGCAACCCAACTTTCTAACACCAGAAAGTCGCATCACTAATTAAGAAAGAAAGGGATAGAAGAAGAAAAAGATAAGAAAAGAAGAAACACAACAACATCAGATTCTCACAGCGGAACGAATGACATATAATATATCACACAAAATATTATATAGTATCATATTACATCATAGTACACAACTTATTCAACACATATTAGACAGTTATAAACATCTGACAAATTATACAACTCAAGTACACAAGATACAGATACAATCACAAACACAGCGGAAACAAAATATATCTACACGTGGAAGCCTCCTACTCCATATCTCCTCCAGAATTCATCAGGAAAACCTTAATCCCTCGACTATTCATACATAATATGAGTACCCAAGAGTTTAATAAAACTAAAAATAAACACTCGGGTCAGACAGGGGTCTGGTGTGAGTAAACGGGTTGAAATTGCTTAACTTTAGAAAAACCTTTGAAAAGAAAAAGTATCACGTAAGACTTCCCACACATAAACATGAAAAAGCTTTACCTTACGTTAACCAAAACATTTGGTAGGAAATCCACTGATATTATAATAGTGTCTAGGGTTTTCAAGTAAATAAGAAATAGCCGAAATTGTTACATTATTAATTTCCTGCTACCAGCCACAAAAGTGGGTAATACAAACAAAACCGTAGGGTCTCGTAGGAAGAATGGGTTTCCATCAATGGAAGGGCTACCGAGGTACCGTTCGTCATAGTACATGGCCTAGATCACAGTACCGAGGATTACTCCAAATCCCCTTCATCACAAATCTGGGACCACTCCTTACTGAATAGTCCCGAGTAAGATCACCTCGTGGTTGGCGCGACCACCCACTAAGCCGAAATAAAAGGGACATCTAGACAGGAATGACCTCACCCTGAAATGGGTGCTACCCACTTAGCCTTGCTGCACCTCCCCTGTTTTAGCCATTCCCGATTGATGAGGCTTGAGGCTGCGATTACCTTTATAGAACACATCTATCTTGGAATGCTCATCGTCCACCTGACGATGTTCTGAAAGAATTCAATCAATACAAGTTCGTTCCGGGTTCGAACGAAACCGAAGGCACTATCTCGTTGCGCTCATTTTGGAATCACCCTCAAAGTCAACGACCATAGCCCTTGCACTCTAAATCACCATCTCGAACCTGTAAGTACTATCTCCGTCAAACTCATCACAGAATCACCCCCAGAGTTATACTGACAAATAGTTCTTACCCCTCGAGTCCTCACTAAGCTCCACTTGGATTAACGACCTAACGTTTAATTTGGATCGATGTGGTTTTCGGATTATCCAAATATGGAAACCCGATCCCGGTCTCACCGAATCCAAACGCCATTTTAATGTCCAAGTTGTTTAAAGGTTCAAAGAATTAAACTTATATTCAGATGATATAACAGATAGATGAATCACATTATCACAAAAGATAGTTCACATCAACCATTCATCTCACAAAGCAGCATATCACATATCATAGATATCCAAAGCATCCAGTATCAACCAATCACCCAATACCAATCATCCAATATTAATCAATCAATATTAACCAATCATCCAAAAGCAGAATTGATTAACTCTAAATCAATTGGATTACCTTAATCCTTCTTCATTAATTTATTCTAAACAAATAAATTAATCTTCTCTTAATGATCTTCTTTAATTAATCTTCCTTGATTAATTATACTTTAATTACATTCAAGTAATTATCGTTAACCATATACAATAATTAACCTTTAATTACTATCATTAATTACAATAATTAATGATCCTTCATTTACCTCCATTAATTAATCAATTATAATTAATTACATTAAACCTCAATTAATTACAATTAATTAATCATACTTTAATATTTAACCTTAATTAACTCATTAATTACATTAACTAATGATCCTTACTAATTAGTTAACCCACTTAATTATTAAATAATTAATTTATAATTAATTATCTCATTAATCATAAACAGTAATTAATAATTTGTAATACCTTATCTTAATTAACATCTTAATTAATTATATTAATAACCTTTTGATTAATTATTCTAATTAATTAATCTTTAATTACTTTATTAAGTAATTATTAATGAATTAAGTTAATAAATAATCCTTAATTAATTAGTTTATTAATTAATTACAATTTTAATTAACTACACTTAGTAATTAATCTTAAATTAATCTCATTCACTAATCAATTAATCACATTAATTAATTATCTAAAATAACTAAGTAATTAACCCTTAATTACTTACATAAGTAATTACCCTCTAATTACTTCATTAGATGATTACTCTTTTAATTATTTACTTAACAAGTAATTAATTCCATCATTAAATAATCCTTAATTCTTTAATTAATTAATTACTATATAATTAATTAACTTCAAAACAATTATATTAATCAATTAATAACATCTAGTGATTAACCATTAATCACTTCCATTTAATTACCCCCATGAGTAATTTTCCACTAATTACTTCCATAAGTAATTATTCCTTACTTAATTACATTCAATTATTAACCATTAATTACTTCATTAGGTAATTACACTTAATTAATCATAATTATGTGATTATTTAAAATTAAATACACAATTAACTAATCATTTAAAATTAATTAAATAATTAATTACTTAACTTCTTATATTTCAAAATCCTTAATTAATTAAGAAAATCATTAATCTTAATTAAATCTTTACCTATTAACAAATTATATTAATTAAGTATCCATAAGTCCATAACCAAGATAAAATTAACCATATTTATCTTCATAAATAAATTATTTGAAATTAAATCAAATTTTTTTACAACTTAAAAAATTTATTTTATTTGGTTTCCAAAATCATAACAATAACCTTATTTGAAAATAAGGCACTTACAAATCAAATTTAAAATACATTAATTATCTAAGTTAAACTTATTCATTTTAAATAAAATTTGAAACTTTAGTTTTTTTAAAATCATTACTTAAAAATTTACTTTAAACTTTGATTTAATACTTTAAATTCAAAACATTCTTTTAAATTGAAATTCAAAATTTAATTAAGATAATTACTTCCTAAAGCAAACATCTTAAAACATTTTTAAATTTGAAATGAATTCAATTATCACTTTTTAAAAGTTTGATTTACATTTATTTTTAAAACAGCAAGTTTTAACTTTGTATTTTGTTTCCTTTGTAAACTTGTTTTATAACTTAATGCTTGATTTCATTTATTCAAACTCAAGTTTCATTTGTAACTTGTCTTTAACTTTTACAGTACTTAACAGAAAAGCAAACACCCTTAAAAACCCGAGACGAGCTCAGCAACTACACGAGCCTTCCCTGAGTTAAAACCCAGGCATCTCTGCTTCGAGTCGTTTCTACGAATAACACGAGAGCTTCTTGGGAGACAACTCGTCTTCCCCAATCTTCAAAATACCCTGTGTACAAAAAGTACACGGTGCACCTTGCACGGCGAACCAAACAACGTCGAACCTTCCCCCAGTCATCTCTAAGTCGACGACGACCACGTCGACCAGTCCACAAACCCAGAATCACGAATCCCACATCGAAACAAAATTCGACCTAAATTCGAAAAAACTTCAGCTAAACACCTCTAGAAAACCCCCAACGGCCAACCACCATGACGTCGTCGAACTTCGCTGACCACACCATCAAACACCACGACAGAGCTTCATCCTCCCCAGAAGCGATCAAACCCGATCCAGAGCTTCATCCTTCCCCAAAGCGATCAAACCTGATCCACCTCTCATGTCAAAATTTCCTTGACAGTCAAGCCGAGCAAAACATACTGTAAAACCCTAGATTGATCAAATTCTAACGATTCAATCATAGGAAAAAAATTTCAACATTTTTTCCCTTCATCATTCATCCACTAGCTAGCTTCGATCCAGATTCTAGCTCCAATCACCACGCCGATCAACGACAAACTCCCAAAAACCCTAAATCGAACAAACCCAAAATTCTCATGATTCATCAAACTAAAAATCATGAAATATGTATTAAAAATCATGATTTTTGACCACTAATTCATTCATGTAATCCAAATCAAAAATTAAGGTTGTTGATTTTTCATATGTATCAGTATTTTTACTATTATTCTTGTTTTAAAAATTATTTGTAAACTAAAATTTCCACAAACTATTTTTAAAATTACCATTAAACATTAACAAACAATTTTCATTCATATGTCAAGATCTAATATAGTTTAGATTGAAAGATTTTGAATTTTTTTCTCTTAGCAGATCATTCACAGTGGTCCACAGAAAACACACTTGCATGTATACAAACAAACAAGCTCTCACAACATATAGATACCAATTCATATAAATTCCAGCTAAAGAACTTTAATACAAGTCAATATCAACATATGCATGGCAATAAAATCAGATCAAACTGTTTTAAAAAAAAAAATTTACTCACCTTATTTTTAAGCAAAGCAGTTTTTTTTTTAAATACTTCTTTTCCCAGGCTTTGAACATTTAATTTGGAAAGTGTTTTGATACGCTTTGCTGAAGAAACTCTACTACATGCCTAAATTGAGTTTTAAAAGTGTTGAAACTTGCAGTTGCTCTTGATTTGAATTGCAGGAGATATGATGCTGCAGGTTGAAGTTGAGAAGAACTTTGCTTTGTAAATTGCAAATTTCAATTTTTACTTCAGATTTGATTTTTGTTGTCCAGTTTTCAGGTTTGAAGAATAATTTCTGTTTTGAGTTGAGGAAAAAACAAAGAAATGAAAATGTTTGTAAAAACTAGTTTCTACTTAAAAACATTTATTAAAAATTAAAATGAATATATTGCCACTTGTTCTCAAGAATTTACATTTGTCATTCAATTTGTTTAATTTCTTTACAAGTGTTGTTAAGATGTCCTAACATGTTTACACATGTTACTAAGTATTTTTAATCAATTTTCATTTAATTTAAATGTAAATGTAAACTTACTTACTTAATCCACTAAATTAATAAATAAATTCACGTTTTAAAGAAAATATTATAAAACTAATTATAATACAAATATATTTCTATACATGTATTTTAAAAATCTAAAACATTTATATTATATATATACATTTATAACCATTTTAAATTTAAACACTTTAAAGTAAACAAAACAAAACTTTATTTAAATTCTTTTTAAACTATCATATTTAAAATAAACAATTATCTTATATTTTGCAAATAAATTGAACTAATCTTAAATTATCCTTTGAAAAATATTAATTTTAAAACAAAGCTTCAATTACAATATAACCATACATATATAAATTATCAATAGATTAAATTCCAAAACAATTCCAAATTATAACATATACATACATATATATTACAATTTGAAAATTCATCTTTATTTAAAACAAAAGATATTTCTATTCACAATATATATCAAATATATATATTATAAATAGAATAAAATTTATTTGCTTTGAAAAACAAATTTTATCCATTTTAAATTGATAGAAAGATATTGATTAAAATACCAGATTAAATATTTATTAACCTTTAAAAGATTAAATTTACCAATTTAAATTAAAATTATAAAGAAAAATTATCAAACCAATTTAATTATTAATACAGATTATTAAATTGATATTTCCTAAAATTCCGGGTCGTCACAGGCGGCGGCGGTTAAAGGTAATAAAGAGGAGCTCTAGCGTAGTGATGCATTGACAGGCGAAGCGGCGGCGGTAAAGGCAAGGAGGAGATGGAAGGTGTAACGGTGAAGGGGAAGGAGAGCTCGGCTGTTGCTTTTCTTAGGTTTTTTCTTTTACACGGAGGGGCGACGGCTGTGGAGGTGCTGAGGTGCCCGAATGCTGGGAGTGTCAGGGTAGTGCGGCGATGGCGGTGGACTTGGAGTCAACGATGAATAATTTTGTGATCTCGGCAGTATTATAAAGACATAGTGTAAATGAGGGTGGTAGAAGAATTTTGTAGCCACGTGGCCATTGCGTGAACAGGTAGAAGCTATTCCCATAGCTACCACTTCAAAATGCAATATGATGACCAACTCAAAATAATATACGTGTTCTTTTTTTTCAGCCGGATGTGTAATTTTAAACAGGTTACATAAATTTTTCCAAACAGTGTCTTTTTCTTTTGAGGAAAAAACTTATATTCAAAATTCAATAATAGTATACCCTATATAAATAGCAACTATGTTAACATGGCCTAAAATACTGCACAGAACAAAACCGACAGTCCAAACACACGAAATAACCCACCGTTGTGTCCAGTGTGTCGATACGAATGTGTTAGCACACAGAAAACTGGTGATTTAAAACTCAAGTAAAATTTCATTATTTACGCCATATCGTTTGTCGCCACCGTAAATCGGTCGTATAAAACGATTTAAACTGAGCTAGCGAAGTCCAAATTCTACGAAACGAATCAACGACCAATTTTTCGTTAAATTTCAAATCATTCAAAATTTTCATTTTATAATTAAATTCACATTAGTCATTTTATCCAATCATACGCAACATAAATTTAAATTCAAATTATTTAAATTTCTCAATTTAGATAAAAAATTATTTAATCAAATATCCGACAGAACAGTAAATTTCGAAAGCGTTACATTCGCCCCAACTCAAAACTTTTCGTCCTCGAAAAAATAAAAAAATAATAATATAACAAGAGTCAAAAGTTAGATTAAGATTAAAAAACATACCCGAATCAAATAATTCAGGTTTGGAGATACAGATACACTCCTCAGTTTCCCAAGTACAATCTCGATCATCATCACTCCATTGAATTTTGACCAGATTTTCTGACTTACTCCTCAACTTCCTCATACTCTTATCCAAAATACGAATGGGCTTCCATTCAACAGCAAGATCGGGTTGAATTTCCAATTACTCAAGCTGCGTGGAATGGACTATCGCTGATGGGTCATGGATGTGCCTACGAAGGTTGGAGATGTGAAATACATCATGAACACCTGATAGTTTTTTAGGCAACTCTACTCTATAAGCTAGAGTACTAATCCTTTCGGGTCTATGGAAAGGACCAATAAACCTTGGAGCTAGCTTCCCCGTCTTCCCAAACCGAATTACATTTATCAATGGCGAAATTTGTAGATATACAAGTTCTCCGACTGCGAATTCCAACTACATTCATCTTCTATCAACATATTTATTCTGCCTATCTTGTGCAGTTTTCATCTTTCTCTTAATCCCCTCAACGTTCTCAAAAGTTTCCAAAATAATTTCAGGCCCAAGAACGATTCTATCACTAGTTTCAATACAACAGGACAGAGATTACATGGACGTCCGTAAAGAGCTTCGAACGGTGCCATGTCGATACTAGCCTAAGTTAAAGATTCGAATTACGGAAGAGTTTATTTACATATTTAATTCAAATTTATTTAAGAAGTCTTACCTGCTAGTTATTATTATATGTTAATTTGACAAGATGAAGACGGTCTTCCCAAGAACCACCGAAATCTAGAATACAAGCACGAAGAAGGTCTTCCAAAATTTGATCGATTCGTTCGGTTTGTCCATCCGTCTATGGGTGATAGGCTGTACTCAGATTCAGTTGTGTACCCAACGAATTCTAAAGTGCTCTCCAAAAGTTACTTATGAAATTTGCGTCACGATCGCAAAGATACTAGAAGGAATTCCGCGAAGTCGGACAATCTCCTTCAAATAGATCTCAGTTAAACTCGAAGCGGTTCGAGTTGATTTCACTGGAATAAAATGAGCAGTCTTTGTCAAATGGTCAATAATCACCCAAATACTCTCACTACTCCTTCTCATCCATGGTAAACTATCCATAAAATCCATAGAAATCCGAACCCATTTCCATTTTGGAATCTCAAGTTGCTGTAACAAACCTGCCAATTTTTGATGATCGGCCTTAATCTGATGATAAGTATTGCATCTACTTACATACATCGAAATCCCTCTTCATTTCTCCCACCAACAAAGTCTCTTCATATTTTGAAACATCTTTGTCACTCCGGGACGAATAGAAAATTTGGATTTGTGATTCTCCCTGAGCACTTCCTCCCTTAGTCCATCTATAATTGAACACAAACCCATCCATTTATTCAAAGAATACCATCCTCATCAACTACTGCATCATAACATCACATCGAGTCAGTCTCTCTCCTCAAAACTTCCTCTCGGATAGTCCTTAAACTTGGGTCTTTTCTTTGCTTAGCTACTATACAATCTATAAGAGAGGATGAAGCAAAACACTGACAAAGCATAGCTCTTTTTCTACTCAAGGCATCGGCCACTACATTTTCTTTACCCTGGTATAATTGATGTGAAGATCATATGCAGCCAAAAATTCTAGCTATCTCGCTTGCCTTGGATTCAAATCCTTATGAGAGAAAATATATTTCGAGGATTCATGATTAGTAAAAAGCTCGAATTTGATACCCAAGAGATGATGCCACCATAACTTCAAAGCAAAAAACCACAGCCAACAACTCCAAATCATGTGTTGCGTACTTAACTTCATTAGGTCGCAACTGCCTACTAGCATTCGCAATCATTTTGCCATGCTACATTAAAACAACACCAGTCCTACTCCTATAAACATCAGTATAAACTGTAAGGCCTTCGTTGCCATTTGGAACAGTAAGAACATGAGCGGAGATCAAGTTCTATTTTAGTTCATCGAACGCTTTCTGACACTTTTCATCTCAATTGAACTTGACGTTCTTTCTAGTGAAATCTGTACAAGGAGTAGAAAATGCTAGAGAAATGCTTAATGAATCTCCTATAATAACCAGCAAGGCCTAAGAAATCCCTAACATCCGTGGGTGTCTTAGGAATTTTCCAATCCTGAAATTAAATATAAGGCACGAATAAAATTTTCTGAGAATTTCGATAATCGAATCGAAAGTAAAGAAAGGTTCTTACATTTATCACGGCGATCTTAGCGGGATCCACCGAAACTCCATTTTTCGAAACCACATGGCCAAGAAATCGAACTTCCTCTTGCCAGAAATGATGCTTTAAAATTTTTGCCAACTGATGGCTTCTTAATGTTTCGAGCACGAAATGCAAATGCTGCTCATGTTCTTCTTCGGTTTTAAAAAAATTAGAATATCATCAATAAAAACAGGCAAGAATTTGTTAAGAACATCCCTTAATACTCTGTTCTTGAGATTTACAAAGTAGGCTGGGGCATTCATTAACCCAAAGACATAAAAATCCATTCATAAAATCCATCTTCAGTATGAAAAGCAGTCTTATGAATATTATCCTTGGAAATCCTCAACTGATGGAAACCTGAAACGAGGTCTAGAAATAGTGTTTACCCCACCAAACACATCAAGAAAAAGTCAAACAACTGAAATAGTGCTTAGATCACTAGAATGCGAATCAAGGGAGAAAACAAAACTCTGGACAAGATCACAAGGCATTTTTCATTGGATAACCAATTGGGAATTTTTATCGTCAAATAAAGAAATGGTCCGATCATTACTAAAAATAAAATCTTTGAACTTGGATAACCAATCCATGTCTAACAATAAATCAAATCCATAAAAGCCCAAAACATAAAAGTCTATGGTGAAACGGCGTTCGTCTTTAAAAAGACAAACTCCCTTACAAAACATTCCTAAGTTTGCGGGACCACCAATGGGATTAGAGACACAAGGATTTAGAAGCAAGTTCAAGTTTTACACCGTGCTCATATTTCCCACATAAATTAATAGATATAAAACTATGAGATGCTCCAGTATCAAATAAAACACGGACATGTGTAATACGAAAAGAAAGTGTGCCTTGAAGTACGAGATCATTCTCCTCAACAAGAGGGGTGGAAGCAGTGACTGCAAAGATGCTAGATGGTTAGCCCTTATTCTAAGTGGGGCAATCCTTCTTAAAATGGTCTGGTTGTAAAAAGATATGGCATAAGTCATGCCTAGTCATCTGGACTAGAGGGATAGCCGCTAAGGTTGCTGGCAGACAATCTCTGGCATATTGTCCCCTTTTATCGCATTTGAAGCAAGTGATATGCGATAAGTCCTTAGTCTTCTTCTGAGGCAAACCAACTCCTTAATGGCATTACCACTTCTTCTTCTGGCTACCAAAATTTGACTTTCTCTTGCCAAGGTTACTATAGCTAGACAGAGCTGGGGTGTCTGAAACTTCTGAAATCCTATTTAGGTTCAAATTCTCAAAACGGATCACCAAATCAATGATATCCAAAAATGGCCAAGGATATGACCAGTCAGCTGCTCTTTATACTCCATACGCATGCCAGCAATGAATTTCTCATTATTCTTAAGGGGAATCTCAATAAGATGAGGACCAAACTTCGATAGCTCATTGAATTTCTTTTCATACTCTCCGTCATCCCAACTTGCTTAAGCTCCACAAATTGATTATACAAATCCATCCTCCTAGCTTCTAGCATCCACTGGGTAAAAAAAATTCCTTGATATTTGAAGAATACAAGGCTCAGCTAACTTCCATGAGATAATCATAAGCATATAAAATTATTATTTAGATAAATCTCACATAAACTGGGCCCAAGAAATACCTCCCTCTGGGATATGGACCGTAAAAGCATCCCACCAATCAAGAGCGGCTTCCTGAAGCTGCAAAGCTGCTGATTGATGCCTCTGAGCATTAGTGATGCCAAGTCCAACAAAAATCCTTTTGGCATTTTAAGCCATTGTTATGCTCCAACAATGCCTTCGGCACCTGTGAACTTCTTTCCTCGAAGCTGAGTATACTCTTTACTAAGAGTGGAAAATCTCACTTCTGGGACAACAACTAGTGCAATAGCTATATTGGAAACATTTCCCCTACCTCTGCCTCGAGTACTACGATTACTCATCTTATAAAGAAGGGATGGCCAAAAAAAATTTAGAAGCTAAGTCAATTGGAAGAACCTAGTCAAAAGAATTTTACCGAGGTGGGATACCTTAAAATTTTCAAATTCATTTAAGTTTTTAAATCAATTTCTTTCTTAAATTTTAAAACACGGCTGAACTTCGATGACGGCGACTCGATTAAACTTCAATGACGGCGACTCGAGATATGATCCACTATACGGCTTACGATTCGGCATGTTCGGAATCAACTGCCCACACTCATACGCTCGACATCAAAAATCCAGATAGCAACTTCCCTTTTTATATTTTTTTGTATTTTTCTCACTATATATGCATGCGGTTGGAAAAGAGATGGCAGTCGAGCTCGGGATGGGGTAAGCTTGCTTTGGTCGGCTGCAGCAGGCGTCGAAGGTGATAGAAGGAGGTGGTGGTGAAGTCGACAGGCAGGGGAGGCGGAAACACAAATTTTGCAGTGGTTTTTTTAACAACGTCGACGGTTGTTAGAGGTGAGAAGGAGGAGCTCCGATGCAGTTATGCACTGATAGGTGAAGCGGCGGCGATAAAGGTAAGGAGGAGATGGAAGGTGTAACAATGAAGGGTAGGGAGAGCTCGTCTGTTGCTTTTCTTAGTTTTTTTATTTTACACGGAGGGTTGGCAGCTGTGGAGTGGATGAGGTGGCCAAGTGTTGTGCGTGTCAGGGTGGCACGGCGGCGGCGGCGGATTTGGAGTCGACGGTGAATAAAGAGGCTAGGTGGAAGAGAGAAAAAAATATGATGCGGGAAAATGGGTTTTCATAATTTTGTGATCTCAGCAGGAATATAAAGGCATAGCGTAAACGAGGGTAGCAGAAGAGTTTTTTGGCCACGTGGCCATTGAAGCTATTCCCATGGCTACCACTTCAAAAAGGAATATGACGACCGATTCAAAATAATATACGTGTTCTTTTTTTCAGCCAGATGTGTTAATTTTAAATAGGTTACATAAATTTTTCCAAACAGTTTTTTTTCTTTTGAGAAAAAACTTATGTTCAAAATTCAATAACACTATACCCTATATAGATAGCAATAATGTTACATGACCCAAAATACTGCACAGAACAAAAATGACAGTCCAAACACACGAAATAACCCACTGTTGTATCTAGTGTGTCGATACGAATGCTTTAGCACACAAAAAACGAGTGATTTAACGCTTGAGTAAAATTTCATTATTTACGCCATATCGGTTGTCGCTATCGTAAATCGATCGTATAAAATATTTAAACTGAGCTAGCAAAGTCAGAATTCTAGAAACGAATGTCGATGTTTATGTTATAAAATTTGCGACAATATTTCCATATAAAGCATTTAAATTTCTGAAAACAAAATTTTAAGTGTTTTATCAACGATCGATTTTTTCTTAAATTTCAAATCGTTCAAAATTTCCATTTTGTAATTAAATTCACATTATGCATTTTAGCCAATCATACGCAACGTAAAATTAAATTCAAATTATTTAAATTTCTCAATCTAAATAAAAATTTATTTAATTGAATATCCGACAGAACTGTAAATTTTGGAATCATTACACTTACTGTTTATCTCATGTCTACAACTGTCGTAAAGACATTTCTCCCTCACCTTCACTTCACATAATTTTCCCCAATATAATTTGAAGATTCTTCATAAAAACTAGATCTTACCATCGTTACAATGGAGCGTCTTAACAAATTTGGGGTAATTTTGAAAATCCCTTTTATCCCCTTTTGACCAAATCCAGTATGTCTTCATGTGCTCCAAAACTTCTTCCTCTTTAAAAAATTTATGCTGCAATAGTACTTCTCCTTCGTGAAATTCAAAACACCACTTCATGGAATTCAAATCGATCTCCACTCCAAAAAAATATCTTTACTTGGATATGGAGTCCTAATGCTGCTATGCTTTCAGCCTATTATCACTTAATTCCTTCGTCAATTTTGTTGTGATGTTAATGTTGAGATAATCACTACTTATGCGGGAGAGGTGGTCACTTTGCTTCAAAACTGTGTGGGAACTAGTTGGAAGAGCTGCCATCGTTGATAATAACTCTGCCATTGCCTAAATCTCATTCCTACCGTCAATTCCTATGCATTGAAAGTTTAAACAAAGCCGGGATAAAAGACGATGCCGGAGCAATGCCACCATGTCAAATATATTCCGAGCTTAAACTCGAAGATGGAGCCATGGCTAGAGTTGCTCTCAACTTTGATTGCCATGCTTGCTAAAATATGAGATGAATTCGGCTGCAACTTTGGATGTTCTCTACTATGCCTGGATCTCCATAAAGTTGGATAAAAACTGCCTAAAAATTGAAGCTGATGAATTGGAAAATGAAACATATTGCATCGTGTCTGCCATGCATAATTCTGCTTGAAATTTGGTTGTTATGCTTGGAAAATCGATACCCGAGATGTGCTCGGTTTGTTGCAAGGCTGAATGGATGCTTGAGAAGTTTGTATACTAAGTTCCTTTGGTGCCTTTGCATGTGTATTGAATCTGATGAGGAAGCTGATGAGATTTGGCCTCTTAAAATGAATTCCTTTTAGGTTTTAAGGACGGTCAACTATTGTAGAATCAAATAGATCTACAAAAAGGGAACAAATTATGGTAAAGCAAGCCATTAATAGTCTTGAGAATCTAATTCGAAAAAATTGTGCATCATCACGAAGTTCATCGACGAGATCAGACGATTATAAAGATTAGAACGAACTGAAGCCCTTAATGTATTAATGGAGGTTCCTCTTTTTAATTTATTTTAAATTAACATCTCAATTTACTTATTTTGAGTTGTATTTTTTAAGAAAGAACAAGATACCGCAATAACATTCCATATCACACCAAAATCTCCTTAAAGGATTGAGAAGTGCATTCTTCCCTCTTGACAGGATTGACAATGCATATATTATTATTAGTTAGTTTATTTTACATCTTGATGAAAAAGAAATTTCAATTCATCGTATTGTTATTATCGATAAAGAAGAAACATGCATGCTCTTATGAAGCTTTAAAGAAATTGTTCATTGCTTCGACCTCTTTCAACATACTAAAATTAAGATTATACAGAGCCTACCTGATACTTCTGCACTATTGTTATGCACAAATTTCTAATGTTAACTATTATTTTATTTTTATTATTCTCTAATCTCAGTATTGTCTGCATTGCATCATATACACTCAATCCAAGTAATTGCTAGTGTAATGTCACTTTTAATTTACTGCTTATCATATCTTCTAACAAAATTTATCATAGTTGCATCACATTACCATTTATAATGCTTTAACTTCTAATCTGTTATATAATATTGGCATATCCCTATTTATCAAAATCAAACGATATATAGTGAATAACAATAATTTTTTTGTATGCATGCATTTTGTTTGTGTAACGATTCGAAGATTTTCGACTTCCGAAAATCGACATTAACACGTCCACTGTATTAACTACTGAGAAATCGAAGGCCGAAAAACCGAATTGTCAGGGTTAAAGAAGAAGAGGTAGAAGACGAAAGAAAGAAGAAGCAACAGAAACAATATCAGAATCTCACAATCGCAGTGGAACAACATATAATAGATAAATGAATAATGTTTAAATCAAAAGAACTGTACATTGTATACATTACATCATCAAAGTCAATATACAACACCACACAATAATGGACAGTTATATAAACCTGTCCTCACAACTGAATACACAGCGGAAACGATAATATCATATACAAGTGATACGCTTCGCCATCCAGCTTGCTCCTGATCTCCACCGCATCACCTAAATTCCATAATGACTTGATAGCCTAACTCTAGACTGCCCGTGTGGAAATTGGTGGGCAACCAGAGTTTAGGAAGGGAACAATAAACTCCAGGTTAGTCATGGGACTGGTGTGAGAACTTAAAACAGTTATATCTTTAAAACAAACAAAGAAATATTTTAAAATGGATCTGCAATGCTTTTAGAAAATGTAACTACCATAAGGCCTCCCGCCACACACACAACGCAAACGCAGAATTGGAGGAGATTTCTCCTTATGAAAGTCAAACATGCTTGATACGCAAATTTCTTTGATATTGTTACTATAAGTGCAAAGTGTAGGAAAACAATTCGAACGTATAATATAAATCTTAGCCAGTATAGACATTCCAAACTATGCCTACTGTAGCTACCATGTTCAATAGCAGGTTACCGCCACATTCCATGGCAGGTTATACAACTAAAACTGTACAGGGCGCGTATTGTTTTGATTGGATTTCCAACAAATGGTCAAACCAAGGAACTTCCCATTGCCACATGGGTATGCCTCTGGAGGGACGCCCCGAGGACCTAACCGGATCTCTGCCAACACAAGGCCGGGTTATCTCTGAACTAGGTAACTACTGACACGAGTATGCCATCCCCCGGTCGTAACCGACCTTTATCCCGAGATTCACCAACAACCACAAAGAAATAAGTTTGCAGCAACCACGTAGGTTAAGTATCTGGGCTCCATACCATAATGCCACCTCTATAAAGAAGGAAATGTACACACCCTATGGGGGCGCTATCCCCAAATAACCTTGTTGCATTCTTCCTGTTTTGACCATTGTCGGATTGTGAGGTTCGACGAAGTCTCATCCGCGAAGCTGTGCTTTTCATAAAAGCCACGCTTTGATCAACAAATGATCAACAACACTCAACATGCCATGTTATCAAATTAGGAATATATCACTAGTAACCATCAACTACACAACCTCTAAGCTCGTACGTCTCAGAGAAGGGTGTTAAGCTAAGAGAATAAATTCTCCGCCACCAACAGAAATGTATTTGATAGAAACCAGCTTTACATCTCAAATTGTAATGTCAGACACACATCCATACAAGTCCATTCCGGGGTCGAACAGAACCGAAGGCACTTCCAAAGAAGCCCTTGCAATCCGGATATTCACTAATCACGTCCGGACTTCCCATCACAAAGGGTGATAAAATCTCTATATCGGGGTCCAACCGATGTAGAGACATTCAACGGTAATCTTTCCGTTTTCGAAAATATCTGGTCTTCAACATCGGTCTTCAAATGCTATCCATTACGACGTATCACTATTCAGAATGGGATTTATGACCCAAAGGTCCTCTCCCGGCTAAACCGAATAACGAGCGCTTATTTTAAAATGAGTGTAGCATTCAAATTCAAGCAAATCACAACAAATACCCATTTAAAGGTAAATATTGATAGTCGGTTATTTAACTATCAATAGACATGCACAACATCACCAGATTCCAAATAATTTCCAAAATTATTTATTTTCCAAAAATATATTTACAAGATATATTTTCCACACTTCAACCATTTGAAAACAAATTTCAAATCACTTTTCCTTACGCGGAAACACTTCCAAATATTTATTCATTTTCACTGGAAATCTGCCGAGTTCAAATACTTTAAAATAATTTATAACACTTATCCAAAATATATCGGGAAAACACTTTGAAATAAAACTATTTTTCTTTAAACACTTTACTTAAAATCTTAGTTATAAAAATCTTATACCAATATCACATATAACTTAAGCCCAAACTAATTTTCAGAATAAAATTATTAGATAGAGTATAACTATTTAAATAACTATTTTCTAAAATAATTATTGATTAAATCTTAGGAACAATCATTTCTATATCAACTTAATAAATCGTTACTTAAAGGATTTAAAACAATTTAAGAAGTTAATTTCTCCAAAGTATCATTTTCAAAACCAATTCTAGAATTATATATATATATATATATATATATATATATATATATATATATATATATCTTTCAAAGCTATTCAGAAATTTTATTCGGCTTTCCAGGAAGAATACACTTTCATTTCAAAATGGTTCATTTAGACCAATTAAATAAATCCTTATCGATTTATTTTAAATTTACGTTCCAAATCCGTAAATTTATTTCCACACTTCAAAAATAAATCAATATTTATTTTTAAACAAATTTCCCTTTCCTGTCTAAATTCCATGGTGAATTTAAATTTTTAAATATCCACTGATATACGATTTTCAAATCGATTTCAAATATTCACTTTCAACAACAATTCAATTTTTCAATTGATTTCAAAAAACAACCAAATAAAATTCCATATTGATTTTCCAAGAAATTAAACACCAAGTTCATTCTAATCTCAAATTGAAATCAATTTCTACTAAACCCCAAATCAATTTTCAAATTGATTCAAAATTCTTTTCAAAACACCTAATAAATTTCCAAAATGGATTTTCAAAAGATTTAAATTCAATCACCAAAAATCAATTCCTAAATGGGTTTCAAATTTTATTTCCTTTTAAAAAATAAATTCCTTGTAAAGAAAACCAATTCTTTTATTTTTCAAACTCTTTAAAATCCGTATTTTGAATAAGTTCTTTAACCTTTGAATAATATTACTCGAAATCCATTTATTTAAAGCTTTTCCCATATTTTGAAATTTTATTCAATAAGATTATAAATAAAACTTTATTATTTTAGAATTCCTTCTTTTAAATTTATCCAATTCTAAAAAAATAAATTTTCATAAAATTTCAACCTGAATTTTAAAAAATCAAATTTTTATTTATTTCCAGTATCTAACGATACCAAAATTATATTCTGCTAAATTTTAGCCTTCAACGATTTCAATAACAAAGATAATCACATAGAGATTATGAATAATCAACACACAACATTGAAACAAATTCAATTATTTGAGGAATCCAGTTGGATCCCTCCAACCTGTTTCCCTGCATCCACAGATGTTAGCACAATACCAATCCCGTTTCAAGATGGGATATCACGGTACATGGGTTTGTATAAAATATCATCCGCTATTATGCGGCGCAATAGGGTCTCATCCACTATATAATACGGGAAATCAACTCCAAGTACATATATATTACCAATTCCACTTCAAGGTGGAATATCACGGTATATGTGTTTAATATAATAATCTCCACTTAATATGTGGCGTATAAGGTCTATTTCAATACAACCAATAATAATCATCGTTCAATCACACAATCAAGCAATTTTAAATTTAACTATTTTAAATTTAACTCGAAATACAATTCGGTTGAGTGAGAAGTTCTCACCTTACTACCCATAACAGTTGCAGTGTTTCGTTCCGAATAAAATTAAACACGCGTTTAATTTTACCCAAAATTCCACTAGCTCAAATAAATCCTAATCCAGCTCCATCGCGTAGTATTCATCAATACGATCCCAACGCAATTCGTTTCATCAAATAAGGACCTAGTATGAAAAAGATATCACTTTTCAAAGTTTATACGAATTTAATATATAATTTATTTTCAATTTTATTTTCTTTTTAAACTCACATATCCCTAGCCGTTGTTTTCAAAAGATGAAATCCTGGCCGTGCGCCCTTTCTTCCCCCAGGTATTCAAACGCATGCAAGTGACCCACATCGGCCGCCCTAAACCTAATTATTGCGGCCAATTCGCTTGATTTGACGATGATCACCACCCACCAAATGATGCGCCACCACGACTCACATCACCAAGCCAAATGCGGTCGAGCACGGTTCCCTATGTCGCTCGAAAAACGTGAATGACTGCCGGTGGTTCAAATGAAAATTTCCGTTGATTCGCATCGCCAAATCCAATCTCGACCGTTGGATTAAAAGGTCTCTTCGCCCTCTACACGTTTGTAGTTGAAGATTTTTCGAATAAATGTGTGGAATGGAAGGTATCGCAGGAAGAAAACGATGATTTTATGGCCATTAAACAGTTGATGGTGGCTAGGGTTTGTAACCCTAGATGTTATGCAAAAGTGAAAAAAGATGGGCTTTTATAGATAATATTTGTGCACTATTCATCCGGAATTTTTCCGAATTCGAAACGAAGTGTGCCGCTTGGCGTTTATAATGTTTTACCCCTATTCCAAACGCAATGGAATATATATAGGGAGCCAATCCGATCATATTTGAAAGATAGGTTTTCAAATCGACTATTTAAATTTAATATTCACTTAACCGATTTCAGTGCGTTTTAGCTTGCCCCGGACAAACCGTAAATCCGATTGACATGAAATTTGAAATCCTAAAATAATTTAACATTACAGATCCAATGAAACTAGTTTCATCGAAATCCGAGACTGTTTGAAAAATGACCAATTTTACTCGTCAATTAAATATTAAAATATTCAATTTCCACAAATTAACTTTTAATCCAATTTTAAAAGTTCTATAACATCATTCTAACTCCAATATGATTTAATACAACTTTACAAATCAATTTAAATCACATTAAACCCAATTTCCAATTATTTCTGTAATTTCAAATATTAAATTATTGATTTAATTATCCAATTAAATCTAGATATTCGAAATAAAATTTATTCGACTTAAATATTTTACTTGTTAATATTTAAAATCAATTAAACACACGGATTTCAAATGATAGGAATTCTGGGTCGTTACAAACTTCCCCCCTTAAAAGAATTTCGTCCTCGAAATTGCCAAGTAAGAAAAAGTTACAGAATCCATTAACTTTTTTTTCAAAAACAAACCGTTCCAAATGGATTTCAGATTCGTTTTAATTTTTTAACTTTTCCAAAATCCGATGGTTACACTTTTCTAGTTCAACTCCTATATTTTCATTCAATTTAGAAATTGACTTTTCGTTAACAAAAATTTTCCAAAAAATTTCAAAAATTTTCTAACTCCCAAAATTTATGGAAAATTTTGGCAGAGTCTCCCTTGTACGGAGGAGCTTTTGCAATATCACAATAGATATAAATATATATACATTGACCCACACGGTCGGAAAATAGGAAAACAGTTCATATTTCCTATTTTTATTGCGTAGGCATACCTTTTTAGCATTTTTAAGCAAGGCAGTTATTTATTTGCATTTTAGCGTGACCGAGTCCAGCCAACTACAGCCCCAGTACCTGTACTTACTCAATTTAAACATGTAAGTGACATATATAGGAAATTCATTTACATTTCACTAATTTTTAATAGAAAACATATAGTTTTCATAAGCAATGCAATCAAAATAATTCTCATAAGCAATTTATAAGGTTTCGATACAAATTTTAATTGCTTACAACCAATTCACATTAGTTAACTTTCAATTCAAATTCAATTACATAGCTTCCCATTTATGAATTCAATTTCATTAACATTTAATGGATTATATAAAATCAATTAACAATCATATAGCAACCAAATCATAACCAACATAACCAAATTATTAAATTTACATTCAATTTGGTTTGACATTTTTAATTCCAATTGATTTAATATCTAATTCACTTTTCTTTCAATTATTCTATTTTTTCAACTTCATTAGCTTCAAATGAATTAACACGTACAATCATTATTCTGTATCAATTCTTTTACATTCGATTGAATACTATTCAATTCATTAGTTCAATTCAATTGCCAATTCATTTAACAAATAAGGTTGAATTTCATTTATATAACTCAAGTTCATATTCATCACTTCACTTTATTAATTGACTTCGATACCAAAATCAACTTCATTGAACATCACTTAAGTTATATTCCATTTCAAACATCATTTGTTTAACTTAACTTAAATTTCCACTTATAAATTCAATTCAGATTCCAATTCTGAAGTAAATTCTATTTAACTTTTATCAAAGTCAAATTTCATCACTTATTCAAATTCATATCTCGTTTTGCTTAGCAAAAATTGTTTAACCATTTTATCATTTGGTTTCACTTACATATATTACACTGGATTTCCAATTCTATATGAATACAATTTAATTTCATAAAAAAAAATTGGATTCAATTCATTTTAAACCTTATCCATTTAGTCATTCTTCATTTAGTTGCACTTACTAGTTTTAGTTTAATACTTCACTTTATTTTTCACAAATCAAATTCAATTCCAATTCCAGTTCTATTTACTTACAAATTCGAAATGAATTTCAACATTCAATTTCATTTTCTTGCACTTGCAATTGCAAATTTTATTTATTCATTCACAATTTATTTTCCAACTTAATAATTGTATTCCAATCATTTAGTCTATTAGACTTCTAAAATTCACCTTTATTCCAATTAACTCAGGTCAATTTCAGTTTAAATCAGAATTTCCTAAGTCATCCAAACTTATTTATTAGTCCATAAACATTTTATATAACATTCCAGAGTCTTTTCAATCTTTCAAAAGTTATTTTTGAAATCTATTTAAATTATCTTTTGAATTTCCAAAACCAAACTCAATTTCACAAACAACTTCCATTTAATTATAATTCGGCAGTAATTCCTCTCATGGAAACTCGAAAATGAACACCGATGATGTCGTGATCATCATCGGAATTATTTTCCAGCGACCGAAAAGAGTTTAGTGCTTTCTTCCCTTCAAAACAATTTTACAAAACCCCTGAAAATTATTTTCAGACTCTAAAGAATTTAAATTTCCTAAATCTCAAAATTTCAAATTCTTTAAATTTGGTTTCAAATATTACTCTGGAATTCCATTTCAAATTATGAATCACATTTACAATTTATATTTACAAATCTCATTTGTATATGGATTTATTTCTCAACTTTTGATTATTATTTCAATTTCTTATTCAATAATCGATGATAATAATTTAATATTATCACTTCCTAACAACCAAGCAACCATAATAATTTTTGGAAAATCATTCCTTTTATTTACGATATAGTCTGGGAAAAATTATTTCATTTACCCTATTTTAAAACAATACCGTGTCAGTTTATCTTGTTTAAGAGTTTAGAAACTCCAATCGACACAGATAGCTAGACTGCACCAACCAGAATCTATAAACAATCAACCGATAAGTCAACACAAAACAAAACAATTTATATTCACTAAAAAATACGCGCTCATATCTATTATTACACACACACACTCATTCTAGAGTACTACAGAATCTATCTCTAATGAGTAATTCCCAACAGAGCCAAGGTTGTCGCTTAACCAAATGCTCTGATACCAAATGTAACGATTCGAAGATTTTCGACTTTCGAAAATCGACATTAATATGTCCACTGTATCAACTGCCGAGCAATCGAAGGCCGGAAAACCGAATTGTTAGGGTTAAAGAAGAAGAGGTAGAAGAAGAAAGAAAGAAGAAGCAACATAAATAATATTAGAATCTCTCAATCGCAGCGGAACAACATATAATAGATAAGTGAATAATCTTTAAATCAAAAGAACTGTACACTTTATACATTACATCATCAGAGTCAATATACAACAACCACACAATAATGGACAGTTATATAAACCTGTCCTCACAACTGCCACAGCGGAAAAGATAATATCATATACAAGTGATACGCTTCGCCATCCAGCTTGCTCCTGATCTCCACAACATCTCCTGAATTCAAGAATGACCGGATAACCTAACTCTAGACTGCCCGTGTGGAAACTGGTGGGCATCCAGAGTTTAGGAAGGGAACAATAAACTCCAGGTCATCCTTGGGACTGGTGTGAGAAATTAAAACAGCTATATCTTTAAAACAAACAAAGAAATATTTTAAAATGGATCCGCAATGCTTTTAGAAAATGTAACTACTATAAGGCCTCCCGCCACACACAATGCAAACGCAGAATTGGAGGAGATTTCTCCTTATGATAGTCAAACATGCTTGGTACACAAATTTCTTTGATATTGTTACTATAAGTGCAAAGTGTAGGAAAACATTTCGAAAGTATAATATAAATCTTAGCCAGCATAGACATTCCGAATTATGCCTACTATAACTACCATGTTCTATAGCAGGTTACCGCCACATTCCATGGCAGGTTATACAACTAAAACTATACAGGGCGCGTATTGTTTTGATTGGATTTCCAACAAATGGTTAGGCCAAGGAACTTCCCATTGCCACATGGGTACGCCTCTGGAGGGACGCCCCGAGAACCTAACCGGATCTCTGCCAACACAAGGCCGGGTTACCTCTGAACTAGGTAACTACTGACACGAGTATGCCGTCCCCCGGTCGTAACCGACCTTTAACCCGGGATTCACCAACAACCACAAAGAAATAAATTTGCAGCAACCACATAGGTTAAGTATCTGGGCTCCATACCATAATACCACCTCTATCCAGAAGGAAATGTACATACCCTATGGGGGCGCTATCCCCAAACAACCTTGCTGCGTTCTTCCTATTTTGACCATTACCGGGTTATGAGGTTCGACGAAGTCTCGTCCACAAAGCTACGCTTTTCATAAAAGCCACGCTTTGATCAACAAATGATCAGCAGCACTCAACATGCCACGTTACCAAATTGGGAATATACCACTAGTAACCATCAACTACATAACCTCTGAGCTCGTACGTTTCAGAGAAGGGTGTTAAGTTAAGAGAATAAATTCTCCGCCACTAACAGAAATGTAATTGATAGAAACCAGCTTTACATCTCAAATTGTAATGTCAGACACACATCCATACAAGTCCGTTCCCGGATCAAACAGAACCGAAGGCACTTCCAAAGAAGCCCTCGCAATCCGGATATTCACTAATCACGTCTGGACTTCCCATCACAAAGGGTGATAAAATCTCTGTATCGGGGATCAGCCGATGCAGAGACATTCGATGGTAATCCTTCCGTTTTCGAAAATATCCGGTCTTCAACACCGGTCTTCAAATGCCATCCATAACGACGTATCACTATTCGAAATGGGATTTATGACCCAAAGGTCCTCTCCTAGCTAAACCGAATAACGAGCACTTATTTTAAAATAAGTGTAGCATTCAAATTCAAGCAAAGCACAACAAATACCCATTTAAAGGTAAATATTGATAGTCGGTAATTTAACTATCAATAGATATGCACAACATCACCAGATTCCAAATAATGTCCAAAATTATTTATTTTCCAAAAATATCTTTGCAAGATATATTTTCCACACTTCAACCATTTGAAAACAAATTCCAAATCACTTTTCCTTACGCGGAAACACTTCCAAATATTTATTCATTTCCACCGAAAATCTGTCGAGTTCAAATACTTAAAAATAATTTATAACACTTATCCAAAATATATCGGGAAAACACTTTGAAATAAAACTATTTTTCTTTAAACACTTTACTGAAAATCTTAGTTGTAAAAATCTTATACCAATATTACATATAACTTAGGTCCAAACTAATTTTCAAAATAAAATTAGTAGATAGAGCATAACTATTTAAATAACTATTTTCTAAAATAATTATTGATTAAATCTTAGAAATAATCATTTGTATATCAACTTAATAAATCTTTACTTAAAGGATTTAAAACAATTTAAGAAGTTAATTTCTCCAAAGTATCCTTTTCAAAACCGATTCTACAATTATATATATATATATGTATGTATGTATGTATGTATGTATATGTATATCTTTCAAAGCTGTTCAGAAATTTTATTCGGTTTTCCAGGGAGAATACACTTTCATTTCAAAATGGTTCATTTAAACCATTAAATAAATCCCTACCGATTTATTTTAAATTTACATTCCAAATCCGTAAATTTATTTCCACACTTCAAAAATAAATCAATATTTATTTTTAAACAAATTTCCCTTTCCTTTCTAAATTCCATAGTGAATTTAAATTTCTAAATATCCATCGATATACGATTTTCAAATCGATTTCAAATATTCACTTTCAACAACAATTCAATTTTTCAATTGATTTCAAAAAACCAAATCAAATTCCATATTGATTTTCCAAGAAATTAAACACCAAGTGAATTTCATTATAATCTCAAATTTAAATCAATTTCTACTAAACCCCAAATCAACTTTCAAACTGATTCAAAATTCTTTTGAAACACCTAATAAATTTCCAAAATGGATTTTCAAAAGATTTAAATTCAATCACCAAAAATCGATTCCCAAATGGGTTTCAAATTTTATTTCCTTTTAAAAAATAAATTCCTTTTAAAGAAAACCAATTCTTTTATTTTTCAAACTCTTTAAAATCCGTATTTTGAATAAAATTTTCAACCTTTGAATAATGTTACCCAAAATCCATTTATTTAAAGCTTTTCCCATATTTTGAAATTTTATTCAATAAGATTATAAATAAAACTTTATTATTTTAGAATTCTTTCTTTTAAATTTATCCAATTCTCAAAAAATAAATTTTAATAAAAACTTTCCACCTGAATTTTCAAAAATCAAATTTTTATTTATTTCCGATATCCAACGATACCAAAATTATATTCAGCTAAATTTTAGCCTTCAATGATTTCAATCACAAAGATGATCACACAGAGATTATAAATAATCAACACACAACATTGAAACAAATTCAATTATTTGAGGAATCCAGTTGGATCCCTCCAACCTGTTTCCCTGCATCCACAGATGTTAGCACAATACCAATCCCGTTTCAAGATGGGATATTGCGGTACATGGGTTTATATAAAATATCATCCGCTATTATGCGGCGCAATAGGGTCTCATCCGCTATATAATACGGGAAATTAACTCCAAGTACATATATAATACCAATTCCACTTCAAGGTGGAATATCGCGGTATATATGTTTAATATAATGACCTCCACTTAATATGCAACGTATAGGGTCTATTTCAATACAACCAATATCAATCATCATCCAATCACACAATCAAGCAATTTTAAATTTAACTATTTTAAATTTAAACCGAAACACAATTCGATTGAGTGAGAAGTTCTCACCTTGCTTCCAATAACAGTTGCAGTGTTTCGTTCCGAATGAAATTAAACACGCGTTTAATTTTACCCAAAATTCCACTAGCTCAAATAAATCCCAATCTAGCTCCATTGCATAGTACTCGTCAATACGATCCCAACGCAATTCGTTTCGTCAAAAAAGGACCTAGTATGAAAAAGATATGATTTTTCAAAGTTTATACGAATTTAATACATAATTTATTTTCAATTTTATTTTCTTTTAAACTCACATATCCCTAGCCTTTGTTTTCAAAAGATGAAATCCTGGCCGGGCGCCCTTTCTTCCCCCAGGTATTCAAACGCATGCAAGCGACCCACATCGGCCGCCTCTAACCCTAATTATCGCGGCCAATTCGCTTGATTTGACGATGATCACCACCCACCAAATAATGCACCACCACGACTCACATCACCAAGCCAAATGCGGTCGAGAACGGTTGCCTATGCCGCTCGAAAAACATGAATGACTGCCGGTGGTTCAAATGAAAATTGTCGTTGATTCGCATCGCCAAATCCAATCTCGACCATTGGATTGAAAGGTCTCGTCGCCCTCTACACGTTTGTAGTTGAAGATTTTTCGAATAAATGTGTGGATTGGAAGATATCGCAGGAAGAAAATGACGATTTTCTGGCCATTAGACAGTTGATGGCGGCTAGGGTTTGTAACCCTAGATGTTATGCAAAAGTGAAAAAACGATGGGCTTCTATAGAAAAAATTCGTGCACTATTCATCCGGAATTTTTCCGAACTCGAAATGAAGTATGTCGCCTGGTGTTTATAATGTTTTACTGCTATTCCGAACGCAATGGAACATATATTGGGAGCCAGTTCGATCATATATGAAAGATAGGTTTTTGAATCGACTATTTAAATTTAAAATTCACTTAAACCGATTTCAGTGCGTTTTAGCTTGCCCCGGACAAACCGTAAATCCGATTGACACGAAATTTGAAATCTTACAATAGTTTAACATTATGGATCCAATGCAAGTAGTTTTTTCGAAATCCGAGACTGTTTGAAAAATGACTAATTTTACTCATCAATTAAATATTAAAATGTTCAATTTCCACAAATTAACTTTTAATCCAATTTTAAAAGTTCTATAACATCATTCTAACTCCAATATGGTTTAATACAACTTTACAAATCAATTTAAATCACATTAAACCCAGTTTCCAATTATTTCTGTAATTTCAAATATTAAATTACTAATTTAATTATCCAATTAAATCTAGATATTTGAAATAAAATTTATTCGACTTACAAATTTTACTTGTTAATATTTAAAATCAATTAAATACACGAATTTCAAATGACAGGAATTCTGGGTCGTTACAGTTTGTATATAATAATTGATGGTATAAAAATAATGGATGATGCCCTTTAACACTTACAATATCCATTTCCCCTTCCAATTTCCAGTTTGTGAATATGATGAAAATTAATCGACCTCATGTTCTTGATTTTGAACATTGCGTATTTCCATCACTATTTGATGTTACATGAATTTCATCACTTATGCAACTAAAATTCCACATGAATTTGGTGAGTAATTTTACCAATATATTGTTAATACTTTTAATCATACAGAGAAGTGCAAGCTAATTCATAGAGAAGCTGTAGCTCCTAGCACTCATGTAAGGGACGTCATAGAAGTGTGCACATCGATAACTTCATTTATTTGTTTTTGTAAAGTGCATTTTAGTCAATATTTATCCAAATATAAAGTAATTAAATAGTTTTATTTCTTTAAACCTAATTCAAGGATGTATAACCTTCCTTGAGAGTATTCAAACTCCACACAAATAATGGAAAATGCAAAGAAACATGAGATTTCTTTTACTGCTACGATTTTGATAACTTAGTTTATAACTTTTTAGGGATCTGAATAGGTTTAAAATATAAAGAGATTAATTTTTTTCATAGTTAAATTAAAGTAAAGTTAGTTTCCATGGTAAAGTTTGGAAACCGAGACGAAATTTTCACATGCATAGTTCACTATGCCATACAAATTGTTTTATAAGCCTTTTTGTTCGATGAAGGACGTAAAGAGTTGTTGTCGGTGAGAATTATTTCTTGATTGCAAGTTAGAAGTAGAATTCCTAGCATGTCAAGAGTCTTATTTTAATAGGCATAAAAGATAGGATTTTCACTATGTCATTGAACTTTCGAATTCTTTTGATACAACCTTTTCTCATAAGCAATACGTTATATGTAGTTGAAGGCAGCGACTCTTCAAGCACAATGATGGCCATGTTGTCTGAGTTAGACTCTAGAAAGCAACATAGGAAAAATAATAAAAACTTTCAACAAAATTACCAAAGCTTGCAAACGAGATACTTCATCCTCAAGAAATGGATAATAACAAAGAAGCGGATGCATTTGACAATATGCTTAAGCCATTATTCATGTGTGATGTGGCTGTAATTGGTAAAATAAATTTTAATAGTCACTATCTTAAATGTATGACAATAATTTTAGCTTCATGTTAACAATGCAATGTGCATCCAACGATGATAAGCAAAGACATGATCTGGTACATTCTTTAGTTCAGTTAATACTAGAGCATAGTCTTATTTTGATGTTTCAAACTACACATTTTTTAAATTTTATTAATTCCTTCCGAAAGTATTATAGTTGACAATGTCAATGACCATCTACATTATTCCTTTTTTCGAAAATTCATGATTTATAAAACATTCAAAATGCTATACTTATATACTAAAATTTAAAAAAGCTTAAAATATAGATGTGGTTCAGTTATGTATAGTGGAGACTACTCTCATATTATACCAATGCTTCAATTGATGTATTCTTATATTTTTGCTTTCCATTTGCTAACTTTTTCCCTTACGACACACATTTTATGATATTAATATGCAATAATTACGCATATATTACGGGTAAAAAAAGTTCATAAATTAAGAAGAAAAAGATATATCATGCAATAAAGACCACATAAAATCATTTAATTACTCAGATATTACATAAAAACGAAGTTCATAAACTAAGGGAAAGAAATACATGCAACAACGTCGATACACATTGTTTTAATATTTTCCTTTGCACACGTCCAACGAATATACTTAAGGTACTATTTCACAATAAAAGAAATTGACTCGCATTTTTATGCATGTCAATTAGCGTATATGTTTATGACCATTTTTCTCAGAATACAAGATTTTTTCGGTTTTCTTGCATAAATCCAACGGACGTGCCAAACTTACTGGTTTATATACATTTAAAGCTTTTGAATTGTTCGAAATACCCGATACTATTTTCACAATATCAGATGGTTATTTTATACTTTCCATAACCTTATAACACTTTGAGAAATTGCAATTCGTATATTTTTACTACTTTAAGTGTTTTATTTTTGTTTTTGCTATAATCATTATTTCACAATAAAATGAATTTTCTCATGGTTTTATTGCACACATCCAATGGATGTGCTTAACATACAAGTTTAATTAGAAAACCTTAAAATTTAACAATACAGACATTCAGTAAATTATCAAGCCAAACTAATGTTCAGATGTGACAAAAAGATCACAAGTTCAAGTGGTAAAAATCACAAAGAAATTCAATTTGAAAATTTTCAAAAAACGATTATCCAGGTATGTACTTACAAAGGAAATGACATGTTAAAACAAATGCTAAATAGTATTAAAATTCATATAATAACTAAAAATAAAATCTCAAAATACCATGAAATAAATAGTTTCAATTTGAATAAAAGAATAACACATGAAATAGGTCCATAAAGTTCAAACCATCATCGAATCTATAAAAAAAATATTACGAAATATATAACCAGAATAAATCATATACGAATTGGTTAAATTGCAAAAACAACCGATCAGTGTAAAAAGAAGCATTTATTCATTTATAGCAATTGATTAAAATGTTACAACATGTAAGAAATGTCGAGTTGTGAAAACATTGTATGTTACAGAAAGGTGTGCATTCAGCTATAGAAGCACCAATACAAGTGATAGGATCAAAATATCATCACAATTAAACCTTTGGTTTTACAGACATTAAGAATTCATTGAAAAAAATTAAGAGTAAATGATCTTCTAGTGGCACTAGAACATGTACAGCTGGAGAAGAGAATTCATTGCTGCCAACATAAAATCATTAGTTTGAATCTACAATATTGTAAAAAGAATATTTTCCGTAGGGAAACTAAATTTTAGAATAATAAATTCGTCTTAGCTTACATTCGTGGAAGAAACAATAATTTTTTCCACCACATCATTTCCATATTTTTCTGTTTTTTCGTAAACAAAGGATAGAAAATGATGTTTGGGAAAATCTGACTAATGTATGGCTATGACATGTCTATGTTCTCAAAAACAGTCATGCATATGTATGCAACTTATAATAAGGGTCTACTTGTGAGTTTTATAGTACCAGTTATGAGAGATTTTGACATTCCCGGTTTTTACCGTAAATAATCATAATGGTTTTTATTGGTTTATATGAAGCGTTATTGTTATAGGCGATCAATACATGGTTGAGAGTTTAGCATATACCGGTTGTAAGAGTTTTTCATTAAAATGATATTATATATACACCCTTATATTTATTCTCTAGTTTTGTGAAGATTAATTTTCTAATATGATTAGTAGGGGTATATTTGGGAAAAAAGGCATGAGAGGGGTTTCTATAGTGTATGCTCATGTTATTACTCCTTTCATTACTTGCTTTCAGCCAGAGCCTTCCCTCACCCTTAATGCTCATAGCCCATTACCCTTGATGCTCATGGCCTTGCTTCAGAATGGTAGTGGCACTCGGCCAAGGGTGGAAGTGTTGGTGATCGTGGGTTGTAGAGGGGGTGTGGAGGTGTTTGCACTAGTTTCAAAGAGGGGTTCCTATAGCATATATTTACTTATATATATATATATATTCTATAACTTTTTCCATTATTTAATTTTTTTTTGAAAAAAGTACTTTATTTATAGAATAAAATCATATACTTCCACAATACGCCTCATTAAAACCTAGTAACCCCTCTAACCAAAATGGGTGCCTTACCAGAAAAAAGAGTACATATCATGTCCATATTTGAAACCGTACAAATGATACCGCTGACCATTACTTAAGTTGTCAAATAGGTGGAGGAGTAGACAAACCAACAATACACTCCAAACCATCCATATGAACAACTTAGAGAAAGAAAACAAAGAAAAAGACAAAAGCAAACAAAGTGCAATTACACGAGTACCTATTGGGATACACAAAACAGGAGACACAAGAGAAAATAAAAATCTTCATAGTGCGGTGGCAGGAGAAGGTTTCATCCCTTAACTTTGCTGGATACGATCAAGTCTTCAATGGCGATGAAGGCATGTCCCTCGAAGCACGGTGAGTGCCCGGTGACTAACAGTAGCTTTAAATTCAAAAGGTGATTATTCTGGTCTAATTTCCCTGATGGGTTTTGTTCTGGAAGCCCATTGAACCTCCGAGCTTTGGTAAGTAGATATATCACAAGGAGTAAATAATGCATCAAGTAGAACGACGGCGGGATTTAAGACTTTAGTCATATTATCAACAGAGATTTGAATAGTTTTGTCTATGATACGAGAAGAAGTGTTCTGAAGTGGGTTTGAAAAATTGGATAAATTCTCCAAATGGACTCTATTTAATGTATCCTTTGAATTGGTTTCCATATCACAGTTTGAGATGACAGGATTACAAACTATTTTACTCTGCTCTAAATTATCAGAATCAAGATGCATATCAGTATCATTCGAAAGATCTATCGCATTTGTACTAATCCGATTGGTATCAACATTCATATCATTAGGATTGTTCAACCTATCAGAAGAATTCACTTTAGGTCTACAAGCCTTAGTGCATAAACAGTGTATATCCGTACGATCAAAGCTATGACAATTAGCACATAAATTTGACTTTCACTCATACATAACTTCTTGCCATATAAGTTCACCATTCTCCAATAAAATAGAAATTTCAAAAGGAAACATACAAGAATTATCAATCTCAATTAAAACTCTAGCATATGCAATTTTAACAACACCTTCGGTAAATTTGTCCAATTTGATGGGGGTTCCAAGAACCAAGGCGATACGTCAAATCCCTTCCTCCGTTCAGAAATAAAGAGGAAGGTTAGTTAATCGAACCTAAATCAGAATAGAATTTAGAAGATCTTTATTAATTTGCATACCGAGCAACCATCGTTTCATCATTACCAGCTTCTTGTGGTAAAAATAGGAGCCTCCTTCTAAAACTCTATCATAGTCTTTATTCCAAAATTTGATAACATAAAATCTATTTTCCTTGGACAAAATAGAAAATTGTTCTTCAGGTTTTCACACTCTAGTGATATAGCCTCTAAAATATGGATAATACGGTTTAGGACCAACAACATAAATTATAATTGCATTATCCCTTTTTGTCTAGCAACCTGAACAACATCAACTGACATCTTAGCACATTTCATCAAATTAAATTCGCGGGTCTGGTAAAACTTTAATGGAACTGAGACCGAAACATTATTTCCTTTGACGACTTCATTCCACGCTCTGGCAGAAGAGGTAGAGGAACTCCGTATGTTAGTAGCAAAATTGTTATCCATTTGAATTAGGGGATTAGCATTACTAGGATGACGAATTGTCTACGACTGATTAAACTTTCGGTAAGCTTCCCGACTGATGGTTTCAGAGACAATTGAGGTAGGTCTAGGCTTAATAGCTATAAGAACAAAAGGGGACTGTCGCTTCCATCTCGTAGAATGAACGACGGTGAAGCCATCATCCACGGCAGGAGAAGGAGTGGAATCGTTCAACGATATGAAACCGCGGGAGGATTGAAGACTTGAGGCGACGGATTAAGGGGACAGTTCGATCGATTTTCGACTGGTATAAGGGGCATGAGAGGAATATGAAGGTCGGTTGTTGGAAGCCTAGGAAGATCGCAGGCGAGGCAGGAGGATTGGTAGGGCACGGAACTAGGAAAAGGCACTAGGAAGCAAGCATGCGGCACGAAAATTAGACGCAGGTGGCGTCGTCCACCATTTTCAATTAGGGTTTTATCTAATTTAGTGGTGAGGATTTCCATTATTTTATTAAGAGGGAAACCATTAAAATAGCTTGGAATGAAGAAGAAGGAGAAGAAGAACTAAGTGAATGGAGGAGTGAATAAGTGCATGTGTTTATATATTTTCAAGCCTTAGTTCTTAAGCAACATAGCCAAAATATATCTCATCCTTTCCATCATTTTATAGCCGTGACTACTATCTCCCATCACCGTTGTATGCTCGGCCCACACCCCCTTCCATCATCACCATCATATCATAGCACGTGCATTGACTTTATATGCTTAAGGATGAAGTTTTATAAAATATCTTAGATATTTTTAAGTGTATACGTATATATGTGTATGTGTGGGTGCGGGTGTGTTTGTTTGTGTTTGTGTGTTTGTTATATGTATGTATAAGTGTGTATGTGGCATGTATGTGCATGTGCATATAGGTGCACAAGAGAAGAAACACCGTTGCAACAATTTTAAACAACTTTCGTTTGTTAAACTGTTATGAATCCAAAAGCTGATTTTTTATCACAATTTTAGTTATTAATTAAATTATGTATAAATGTAAACCAAACTTGAAAACCAATTTCTCATCATTAGTGATGAATTAAAATGATCACTTTTAAATTATAAAACCATATAAATCAATGCTAGACAATTGTTTACAAAAAGTGTTATTGTATCGATAAATCGATATGAATTTTCTTATTTTTTCAATTCATGTATATTCCTTCGTATACTATTATAATGATATATCATTACTATATAACTAACCAATATGAATAATTATCCTTTTAAAACAATTATTTGAATAAGTAAAAAAATTATTAAATCATTAAATCTCAATTTAAATTCATGAATCAATTATTAACAACGATGACATCATTGATGATGTCATAAATACATTTTATTCCTAGAAATAAACTAACTCTATTTAACATTCTTATTTACATGGATAAATAAGTGTATATATACCTTTTCGTGCGTGGCTTCTGACGATTATAGAGTGGTTTATTGATAAAACAATTTTCGGCCATTTTATTGATATTTTCCAAAGTGTATATTTTTATAAATACTTATTCAAAATAAGATTAACATTACTATTTATTGTTCAAAACATAATTGTTTATGTTAAAATAGCTTATATTTGCATACTTTAAAAATAAATATAATTTACCAAGGTGATAAACTTGCGGGTTGTTACAGAATATTATTCGTCGGTTTTAGATATACCTCGGCATATATCGGTAACTTATTATTACCATAAGATAACTAAATGATTAGATATTATTACCATAAGATAAATATATGATTAGATATTATTAACATAAGATAGAGTTTGATGGGAATTGGAATATTTTGGGGTGTAGTGTATTATAAATATTGACGCCGGTGATTAATAAAGCAAAAATCTGAGTTTTGCCAATTCTTCATGGTATGGAAGCTAAGAATGATTTTTCTTCTTCAACAATAATTTGCTATGGCTGATGGTCAAGATCCATCACCGCCTCCACCACCTAAAGTTGAACCCAATTCCCCTTATTATCTCGGATCATAAGATAGACCGGGAGACTTCATTACACCCACGCGACTCAAGACCAATAATTATGATGACTGGGCGGTCGATATTCAGACGGCATTAGAAGCCCGACGCAAGTTTGAATTTCTTGATGGCAGTATCCTTGCACCAGCGCCTCCCTGTACAAAGTCCGATTGGACTGTAATCAATGCTATGCTTATATCTTGGATTTCGAATACTATCGACGCCGAGATTAGGTCCTCTTTGTCAAAATTAAGGGACGTAAAACCCTTTTGGGACCATCTTAAGCAAAGTTTTTCCTAAACAAATGGACCTAGGGTTTAACAATTACGATCTTCAACTGCTCGATGTGAGCAGACAAAGACGATGCATGTTTTGGTTTACAATGGTAAATTGCACGCTTTGTAGCAAGAATTGGATCACCATGAACCTTTAATCTCTTGTTCTTGTTGTTCCTCGTGCTCGGCTAGCAGATTACATGAGGAATGACGAGCACAGGCTAAATTACATGATTTTTTGATGGGCCTTTATTCTGAATTTTATGGTCCTTTACGCACACATATCCTCTCTCAAGATCCTCTTCCTAATCTTAATCGAGCTTATCAATTGGTGTCACAAGAATAACATGTTCGTCAATCGAAGCAGGAAGTCGAGCAAAATCCCTCTGAAGTAGTCGGTTTGCTGTACATATAGGGGTTGGTCGGGGCCGAGGAACCTCTGATTGACCAACATGTTCACAGTGCAAGAAACAGGGCTATGAGGCCTCGAGTTGCTGGGTGAAATCTGTTTGCAGCTACTGCATGAAAACAGGCCATGAGTTTAGGAGCTGTTACGAGCTTCATGGATACCCCGATGGTTGGTTCGATGGCAGATGAGGTAGCCCCGTTGGGCGAGGTAGGGGGCAAGTATGCGCTAATGCGGCCGCTGGCAGCAGCTCATCTTTCGCATCCAATTCATCGACGGTGTCAACCTTAGGTCAATTGTCCACGAGTGAGTAGTATAAAGCTATTTCGTGCGTGATTGGTAATAGTAAAATTCTCGAAAATCGATTAAATGGTAAGTTTGATGTTACTTCATGGATTATCGATACCGAAGAAACCCATCATGTTACAGGGAAACGTTCATGGTTATTTGACACACAAAACATTGAGTGTCCTGTTTGTTTGCCGAATGGTGAAAAAGTGATTGTTACTTTGGTGGGATCCGTATGTGTGTCGGACGAAACTACTCTCACTGGAGTACTTTATGTTCCAAATTTGAGTTGCAATTTAATTTCTGTTTCTCAACTTAATGATGATTTACGAACTATTTTCCAATTTGATTCTCATATTTGTGCTATATAGGACCGCACGAAGGAGCTGATTGGAACGGGAGTTAGGAGAGATGGACTGTACTACTCTAGCAAACCAAAATTTGTGTCAACAGTTGAAGCAAAATCAAATTTGGAGTTGTGGCATCGTCGGCTCGGACATCCTTCCGAAAAAGTAGTTAAGTTAATTCCTCATGTCAAAAATAGTAAAGATAGTTTAGATAAAGAGTGTGAAGTATGTATGAATGCTAAACATCCTAGAGACAAGTTCCATTTAAGTGACAATAAAGCTTCTAAAATTTTTGAGAAAATACATTGGGATTTGTGGGGTCCATATCGACACGTTTCGTCGTGCGGGGCCCGTTATTTTTTGACAATAGTTGATGATTTTTCGAGAGCAGTTTGGATTTATTTGTCGGTTGACAAATTAGAGGTGTTTCAACTGCTTATGTCCTTTGTTGCTATGGACGATTGGCAATTTTCTCAAACAATTAAAGTCGTTCAAAGTGATAATGGAACTGAGTTTAATTGTTTGATTGATTATTTTAATGCAACTGGAATTTTTGTTTCAAACTTCGTGTGTGGGCAGTCCACAACAAAATGGAAGAGTTGAGAGGAAACATAAACAAATTTTGAATGTGGGTAGGGCATTAAGTTTTCAAGCAAAATTGCCTATTTATTTTTAGGGTGAATGTGTTCTTGCTGCCGCTCATTTAATTAATCGCACACCCTCTTCCAAGTTACAAAATAAAACACCTTTTGAGATACTTTTTAGTAAACCACCCTCTTTTGGTGCTATTCGAACCTTTGGGTGCTTGTGCTTTGTTCATAATCTGAAGACTAAGGGAGATAAATTTGCAAGTCGGAGTCGAAAGTGTATTTTTTTAGGTTACCCGTTCGGTAAGGGGTGGAAATTATTTGATCTTGATACAAAGGAATTTTTCGTGCCTAGAGATGTGAAATTTGTAGAGGAGGTGTTCCCGTTTGGGCGCCCGAAAGATGTCAATATAATATATAGTGAGAATAATGACAATGATATTCATCAAGATTTTGCTGAAATAGTTTATGAAGATGAGGATGTTTATTTTTTGATTAATGATAATGGGTATAATGCTCAAAATCACATGGATAAAGTTCCAATTGACGCACAGGCCATTGTTCCAGAACAAATGACCACTAGGCCAGCTCATCAGCAGTAACTGCTCTGCCCGTTGAAGATCCAGCGACCGCTGGGCCGGAGCAGCGGCACACTATGCATATCGATGAACAGTCTTCAGATGAGTCTACTGGGTCGGGGATTGGTTCTACTTCGGATCAGCCTACTAGCCCACAAGAAATGGGTTATGGTCTTCGGGAAAAGTTCCCAAATGTTCTATATCGAGATTTTGTGATACATACAGTTTTTTCCAATGGTATGTCTTCTGACTCTCCTCCTTTCAATCACTCCTCAGGTACTCCTTATCCTCTAGCACATTATACAAATTGTGACAATTTTTCTATAAATTATCGAAGATTTCTAGCAGCTATAATTAAAGGTAAGGACCCTAAATCATTTAAAGAAGCCATGAAATCCGATGAGTGGCGCCATTCCACGAAGAATGAGATGCGGTTTCTAGAAGACAATGACACATGGACCTTAGAGCATCTTCCTCCGGGAAACGTGCTCTTGGTAGTCAATGGGTGTGCAAGACTAAATATTTGTCAAATGGAGATGTTGAACGCCTCAAATCCAGATTAGTAGTGTTGGGTAATCACCAACAAGAAGGAATTGACTACAACGAAACTTTTGCTCCCGTTGCCAAGGTGACTATAGTTCGTGCTTTTCTAGCCATAGCGGCATCCAAGAATTGAAAACTACATCAAATGGATGTTCATAATACGTTCCTACATGGTGACATTGATGAGGAGGTAAACATGAAACTACCTTCCGGGTTTGAGAGCTCGGATCCAATTTTGGTGTGTCGGTTGCGTAAGTCATTGCATGGCTTAATGCAAGCTCCAAGATGTTGGTTTGCAAAATTGGTGTCGGCTTTGAAATGGTATTGCTTTCTTTAGTCTTATTAGATTATTCTCTTTTTACATTTAGTAAAGGCGGTGTTCAGATTAATGTCTTAGTTTATGTTGATGATCTTATTATTTCTGGGAATGATTCCGCTACGCTTACCATATTCAAAGCTTATTATAGTGACTGTTTTAAAATGAAAGATCTTGGAAATCTCAAATATTTTTTGGGGATTGAGGTCGTCCGTAGTACATCAGGCTTGTTTTTATGTCAGCGCAAATATACTCTGGATATTATTTCTGAAGCAGGTTTGTTGTGGCAAAACCGATTGGATTCCCTATAGAACAAAATCATAAGCTATTCTTGCAACTGGAGAGCTTCTAACGGATCCTAAATCATATCGACGACTTGTGGGTCGTTTGATATATCTTGCGGTTACTCGATCGGACCTAGCTTATTCAGTTCATATTTTGTCTTAATTTATGCAAGCACCTTGAATTGAACATTGGGAAGCGGCTCTTCGGATTGAGCGTTATTTGAAAGGGACTTCGAGTCAGGGTATTTTGCTCCATGCTGACAGTGAGTTGACCTTGGAAGGACGATGTGATTCGGATTGGGCAGCTTGTCCTCTTACTCGTCGCTCATTGACGGGTTGGTTGGTGTTGCTTGGTCAATCTCCTATTTCTTGGAAGACAAAGAAACAATATACGGTATCTCGGTCTTCCACAGAAGCCGAATAGAGGTATATGGCTGCAATTACCTGCAAATTGAAGTGGCGAAAAGGGTTGTTGTTGAGTTTGGGTGTGCATCATCCTAAAGCTATTAAATTATTTTGTGATAGTGAATCGGTGTTACATGTAGCAAAGAATCCTGTTTTATATGAGCGGACGAAACACATCAAGGTGGATTGTCACTTTGTTCATGATGCGATTAATGAAGGTTTGATATTTCCTACTCATGTCTCGACATCGTCACAGTTGACGGACATATTTACAAAGGCTCCCGACAAGGCTCAATTTGAGTTTATTCACTCCAAGTTGGGCATTTTTGAATCTCATGCTCCAACTTGAAAGGGGATTGAGATATATTTAGAATATACGATTAGATATTATGAGATATATTTAGAATATATGATTAGATATTATTACCATAAGATAAATATATGATTAGATATTATTACCATAAGATAGAGTTTGATGGGGATTGGAATATTTTGGGGTTGAGTGTATTATAAATATTGACAATGGTGATTAATAAAGCAAAAATCTGAGTTTTGCCAATTCTTCATGACCTTAATAAAACAACATTACACTTCTACACTATCTGTAATAATACATTAGTTTTTGAAAAAGACAAATACCCTACCAACATTTATTTGATGCGATTGAAGCGATCCATATCATATAATGCTTGAGATCCGCATTAAAATAATTGTTCTTTTTTAAGCAATTGGAACTTGTAACCGAGCCTATTAATAAGTGCGATGTTATTTAGTCAAAAGATCCACCCTAGCTAAGTAATTAATGATATTAAGCATAAATCGCACCTTTAAAATACAGAGAACGGGCATAGCATTAGTCGGGGTTTCTAAACTTCATTTTTATCTTCTAAAACCTAACCTGTATAAACGTATATCAAAGCAGCACTTAAAAATGCTCGAATGGGATTACTGAACGGGCTATAGGAATAGCAAGTCAAAGCCAAAAAAACATGCGATAAAAAGTTTAAGTAATTTCACTCGAGCTAACATCAGTTATGTACATTTTAGCACTTTTTTATAATTATATCAAAATCAGAACTTCTAATTTTTATACGACTTGTGTGCATTTGAGTTGGTTTGAGACTTGAATAAAGCAAAAGGATACAGTGACGAAGCATAATCGTTAATATATGCATTGGAGTATTTGGATCAAAACAATGATACATAAAAATATAATTTTTTGCTTGTCATAATTGGAGAAACCATATATGAACATACATGAAAAGGTAGAAAAGTAGAGCTATTGTATTTATATTGAACCATGGTATTACACGCTGGTGGTTTATAAAATAACTTGCAAGGTAATACAGTTGGGTCAATGTTATCATATTCATTGTGCTTGAGTGCAAAATTGGTCCGATCAACTGCCAAGCCAAAAGCTTTTGAATTCAAGATTTTAATATAATTTAACTAATAGTAAAATCATTTGAAAATTAAAACTAAGAAAAAAAATTGTGATAAATCTTTATAGAATACTAAAATATAATAGTATTCTCCATATTTATTATTTTCAAAACACAAAATTGTCTCATATTTTACTTCAAGGTCAGATCTCAATTTGTTTTACGGTCGAAATTCGAGGAACTTTAAATTTTCAAATGTCAAACATTTTTCATTCAAAGTTATTAAATTAAAATCCCCTTCTTAACACTCATCGGGTAAAACCAATCAATGTTAGGTCAATAAAATTGAAAAAAAATAAATAATTGCATTTTAAAAGCATTAGAAAGAAATAATTCACAAATTTTAGGTGGCACTGTAAAAATGAAAATTCTAAAGAGCAAGTGGATTCTCAACAACCAAAAACTATAGATGGATCCTTCTAATGGTGTTCCATATTGTCCCGCGTTCAATATAAATAATAAAATTGATGTCCATACGACATCCAACGTCCGATAAATACTTAATGGGTTTCACGCTGAAATTTCATAACATGTTCAAGTAACAATATAATTTTCAGGTTAAGTATGTTATAAAGATCATGTTCAGTTGAGTATCATTAAATAGTTACTTTATATAAATCAATGTGATTGAGATCGGCAAACTAACAGTCGAAGGTTAAAAATCCACAATAAGCATGAGAGGAAGGAAAAAACGTTAATACTGTGTAGACAACACAAACCCAACCAAACCAAATTTTTCATAAATACTATCGCTGAACCTACTAAATCTCTAATAAACATGTAATCCAACAAAAATAAACCAATGAAAACACCAACATTAAGTAAATTAAGAACGAATCTAGCCAAACAAAAACAATGTACCTAAAACGCAGATGACGAAAAGATTTAGATCTTCAACTCAAATAGGACAGCAGAATTAGTGATGCTAACATGGGTGAATTCAAAACAAATCATTGATAGAAAGAAAATAAGCAGGCAGATTTACACGATCGGAAATCGAAAAGGGAGTAGAATTAGGGATCAAAATTTACCTAAATTAGAATAAGATCGATGTACAAATTCGCCACCTTCGCCTTTTACGGTTGGGATTAATGACACACTGGCCCCTAAATCTTCATGGGATTCAAAGAGTATATCTAAAATCAGGATAGACAAAAAGAAAATTAAGGGTTAGGAAGAGCAAGAGAAAAATGGGAATTATTGAAAAACGAACTTTCGTGAAAGGGAAGAGAAAATATTGTGGAGAAAAGAAAGTGGCGACTGTCCAGTTTACAAAATAGTTGGAGGCTTCAGCACGCTATAAATCAGACTCTCTAATAACAGAATAGTGTAGATTATTCATTTTAGCTTAAAACTCCATATTTCTCTTGGCCATTGTGAATATGTTTCTCTAGAAAATTAATATTTCGATTAGATGCTGTTAAATAGTTGTACTAAAAGCTTAGAAAAGTTTCTAACAAAAAAGAAAATGATATAGTCAGTTCAAAATTTTAAATGACCCCAACTATCTCACTAATCATAAAATAACTGCTCATGCATTTCTTAGCTTTTAAATTGCAAATTATCAAAATCATCATTCAAACTTCAAATTTTTGTGCTTCAGTTATTTCAATATTATCAAAACAATCATGCCAAAAATTTCATATTTTGATTTTTGCTGTTGTATTATCGACTTGTTTACCTATTTTGTGCTTATTTGTACTCAATTAACATTGCAAGAAATTTTCGAATATTTCAAAAAAGAATCAATTCAAAGTTCAAACCATATGTTTATAGCATTAAACTTGTCATAAATGTACGTATTACATTTAATATATTTTTTTGTAACGACTTAACTATCATTGAAGTTCATTTTCAACCTGACGAACATTTAAGCAATAACCGAGTTGTAACCATTGAATACAAAATAAATTACATCTTATAACAAGTAAAAAGTTTAGTAAAGCAACAATTATCCAATTCCAATTTTCAAATTTCTTTTTAATCACTTGAAAAGCATCATATTTTGAGATCAGTTGAAAAGAGCCGAAACATCGCATCACACGTTTATTCAATCTCAAAACATGTAGCTACAACGATCATTTTTTTATTGATAAGCATACTAAGTCGACGGAAATTTGATGTAGAACCAGGTAACAATACTAACTCGTGCCAGCTCAGGTGACATCGAACAATCATTAGGCAATGGCAATGGTTAGAGATAAGTGTAACAAAAGATGTTGTATGGTTTAAGAAACACAAATATAAACAAATTTGCATTTTATACCTTATAAAAGATCAAAATCTTGATTTGAAAATTCACAGTGGAGAACAAGGTAAGATGTAAACGAAAACATATTTTCGTAATAATTTCGAAACTAGACTTAAAATTAAAATAATTTTTTTGCTTTGGGCGTAAATAAAAATTTGTCCTAGCAATAATGAACCGCAACACCCATCACCACTTTTCCAAAACAAAATTCAGATTTTACCCCCACAATGGCTACCTCTAATGCAAATAAACAAACAATCATCGGATCACTGCCTCAGACCTCAACCAAAGTCATGCTCATGTTAGCACTGTTACCACTTCGCTGCCAAATTCCAACCAACTTGTATATGGTATCACTAAACAAATGATCGTTGGATCTACATCTCATCAAAACGACCAAATTAACATGTAACATGAAGTTCCAATTCTTTTGAGCAAACCCAAAAATCTAGTGCAGTTTAAACCATCAAAAAGAAAAGGATAAAAACAAATGAGATAAAAATTAGAGAATCATCCCACTTCCTACTGTAATATTTTGATAACAATATCGACAAACACAACTAGTTGATCTGACCAATGCAATGGTTGTGCAGCTAAAAAATTAAACCAAAATATTATTATCTGATTATAATATTTATATTACGACAGAAACAGATAAACAAAATATAATATATTAGGACTATGTTATTGCTACGAGTCTTATGGTAAAGATTTCGATAACAATATATACATACATGCTCAAGCACTTCGTTGATAATTCAAAATACAGTTGTAAACAATTGCAACTCTTCAGATATGAAATGCACAAATTCAACGTCTAAGATTTATAAGCGGATAAATTACCAATTAACTGTAGAGTAAAGCGGTTCAAAACAGAATGCAAAAGTTTATCTGCGTCACTACTCAACGCTATGTAACAATATTATATGTTGCAACAACGAAACAGCAACACTTTAAATGTGTTTCAACAAGCAAATTGCAACAGTTTAAAAATGTCGTAATGCAACAATGGCATTCAGTAATAGATCTTCCGTATCAGCAGTTGAAAGCAAGAAGAATACCAAAGTTTGTCGGAGGCTTGTCGTGACAATCGCCTTAAGACTTTGTTAGAAGTCTCCCAGGGTACAACCAACGAAACTGCATGAGACTGTAACGAGTACGTCCGTCCGAGATGATGATGGCAACAGAAGTGAATCGAGTATGCCAGGGAAGAAGAAGAACTGTTAAGCAGTGAGTGATTTGATCAGGATCCGTCACTAATTTAAAGATGCTGAACGGTCATGGTTGCGTCCGTTCAAAATATACCCGTTCTGAAAAACGACATCCCTTCCTTCTTCCAACGAGTCGCACCCGTATTCAGTTCAAATTCAGACGGGCCGCGCCCGTGTAGCCAAATAAAAACCCGTCGAAAATTGTAGTGTTTCTGTAGCAAAGTTAAGATTTCATAGTAGACCCAAACCCAAACCCTAGCCCGAGCCCGACCCGGTTCGGTACGAGACGGGCGGGCAACACGCGCGCGCGTGTTCATTAGATTTGGGTCCTCCCTCTCGTACAAAATTACCTGACCCTAAGGGCCAATATAAGGAATGAGGATCCTACATATATACACAATTAATCTTACATTTGCCAATGTGGGACTAAAGCATATTTCATTCATCTCTTTAGATTTGTCAATAATCCCCCACATGAATGACAATATACTTTTCCCGCACACAAAGTGGAATATCTCAGACTACGTATGGAATAATGCTTTTTGAAGGATAAGTAGATGTTTCACCTTGAACTTTCCCTTGTTAACACTCATCGGATATACTTGGCTAATCGGTGAATTATTTCATCTTGAAACGTCTGTCGTTATTGTGTAACCAGACAATAAGGTTAACAAAGCATTATTTCCCTTCTCATCCAATCTCTTGGTTGTGTTCATTTCGGTCCTGAACAAATTTGGTTTTGCGAGTGTATTTGGAGAATTTAAGCCTTTAATATTCTCATAGAGCCGACCCAGCTCACACTAACATAGGTGATCGCAACCATGAGGAGTATCCTACATATACCCCACTTGTTATTTTACAAGATATGGTCATCATTAAAAAGCACAGCTTTAACCTTTTAATACTTCTGTAGGCATGCATTTATGTTTTGCACCATAGGAATGGAATGGACTATGTCCAGAAAACTGCATTACGTCTTGAGTTATTCAGAAATGGTTTGCCTATTGATCCTAGTCCGTGGGATCGCCGGTCGCTAGGATAGTTTCCGTATAAGATAGCTCTTGTTGGTTTAGGATTTTAAACCCATTCCCCTCGATGCGCAGTCTATTTTCTCTCTTGATAACCCTTTTGTAAATGGATCCGCTAGGTTATCATTTGTTCTTACATAATCAATGGAGATAGTTCCATTAGAGAGTAACTGCCTAACTGTGTTATGGCATCGACGAATGTGTTGTGATTTGCCATTATACACGAAGTTTTTCGCTCTACTTAGCGCACTTGATTGTCGCAGTGAATACATATGGCCGTTACAAGTTTAGGCCATAAAGGAATATCTTCTAAAAAATGACAAAGCCATTCTTCTTCTTCTCCTGCTTTGTCTAACGCAACAAACTCTGATTCCATAGTGGATCGAGCTACGCATGTTTGCTTCGTTGATTTCCATGACACTGCTGCTCCTGCAAGAGTGAAGACATAACCACTTGGGGATTTTGATTCCTCTGAATCTGCAATCCAGTTTGCATCACTGTATCCTTCTAGAACAGCTGGATATTTTCCGTAATGCAAGGAATAATTTGTGGTTTTCTTCGAGTGTCCCAGCACTCTCATTAGTGCTTTCCGGTGTTCCTTTCCTGGATTACTTGTGTACCTGCTTAGTCGACTTACTACATAAGCTATATTCGATCTCGTGCAATTCATGAGATACATTAGACATCCTATTACACGGGAATATTCCAGTTGCATTACACTTTCACTAGAGTTTTTATGCAGTACTTCCGATGGATTAAAAGGTGTTCTTACTCCTTTAATTCCATAATGTTGGAATTTCTCAATTATTTTGTCTACATAATGTGACTGAGATAATTGTATTCCATTAGGCGTTCTTATTATTTTGATTCCCAAAATAATGTCAGTAACTTCTAAATCTTTCATATCAAAATTGTTGATAAGCAATTTCTTTGTGGTCTCTACAACTTTAATGTTAGGACAAAAGATTAGCATATCATCCACATATAAACAAACAAACACGTATGATTGTCCAACTTGTTTACAATAAACACATTTGTCACACTCATTTACACGAAAACCATTTCTCATCATGAAACTGTCAAATTTTGCATGCCATTGTTTTGGAGCTTGTTTGAGTCCGTATAGTGATTTTACCAATTTACAGACTTTGTTTTCATTTCCCTTGGATACAAATCCTTTGGGTTGCTCCATGTAGATTTCCTCATCGAGATCTCCATTTAAGAATAATGTCTTTACATCCATTTCATGAATTTCTACATTGTAGATGGATGCAATTGCTATTACCATTCTTATTGAGGTTATTCGTGTAATTGGTGAATATGTGTCAAAAAAGTATATGCCTTCTTTTTGACGATATCCTTTGGCTACTAATCTAGCTTTACATTTATCAATAGAGCCATCTAGTTTCATTTTCTTCTTGAAAATCCATTTGCAGCCAATAGGTTTTATTCCAGGTGGAATATCAACAATTTCCCAAATTTTATTACTTTGGATTGAATTGATCTCACTTTGTATTGCTTCTTTCCAAAATGAAGACTCAGAAGATGACATTGCTTCCTTATACGTTTGAGGTTCGTGTTCTAACACATATGTGAAAAAATCCGAACCAAACGATTTAGAAGTTCTAGCCCTTACACTTCTTCTTGGTTCTACTTCGTCACTTTCACGATGAGTTTCATCTTCATGTGGGCTATTTGATTCTTCTCGTGTCCTTTTAGGGACATTATTCCCTTCATTCTTTTTGTGTGGAAGCACTTCTTCAAAGAATGAGGCATCTCTTGATTCCATGATTGTATTTACATGAATATCAGGTATATCAGACTTGAATACCAAAAATCTATATGCACTACTATTTTGGGTTGGTCCTAAATAGTAACAATCTACAGTTTTTGGTCCAAGTTTGACCTTCTTTGGAGGCAGGATATGAACTTTTGCTAAGCACCCCACACTTTGAGGTATTTGAAGCTTGGTAGATGTCCTTTCCATAATTTATATAGAATTTTTCCCGTTTTACTATGAGGAACCTTATTTAATATGTGATTAGACATATTTAAAGCTTCCCCCCACAAGTTTGTTGGTAGGCCAAAGGTTAAGAGCATGGCATTAATCATATCTTTTGATGTTCTATTCTTTCTCTCGGCTATACTATTTTGTTGTGGCAAATATGGTGCTGTTGTTTGATGAATTATTCCATTTTCTGCACAAAATTTTTCAAATGGCGACTCATATTCTCCACCACGATCAGATCTCAATATCTTGATCTTTTTATTTAGCTGATTTTCTACTTCAGCCTTATACTTTTTAAACGATGTAATTGCTTCATCTTTACTATTTAAAAGCTATACGTAGCAATATCATGTATAATCATCAATAAATGTGATAAAATACTTTTTCCCACCACTTGTAGGTAAGTTTTTGAAATCACATAAGTCAGTATGAATCATTTGTAATGGTCCAGTACTTCTATCAATAGTATGAAATGGTTTCTTAACCATTTTTGCTTCTACACATATCTCACATTTTTATTTTTTATCTACTTGAAATTTTGGAATTAAATCCAGATTTGCAAGTTTTTTCATCTTTCGAAAGTTTATATGTCCTAATCTTTCATGCCATAATAGAGCATCATACTCGACAACATCAGAAACTTCCTTTTTATTCATTTCAGAATTACAATATACATCATTATTGCCAATTACGGCTACATTAGCCTTAAATAGGCCATCACACAAGTATCCTCTCCCTATATAGATTCCAGCCTTAGACAGAACAACTTTATCTGATTCGAAGACCATTCGGAAGCCTTTCTTCGAGAGTACAGGTCCAGAGATCAAGTTCTTGCGAATGTCTAGAACATGAAGCACATCATTCAGCGTAATAGTCTTACCAGATGTGAACTTGAGAATCCCTTTCCCGCTTCCCTCAATCATTGACACTGCAGGGTTGCCCATGTACAACTTTTCTTCATGATCGAGTTTGTTGTAAGTGGAAAACATGGACTTTTCAGGACACATGTGTCGTGTAGCACCTGTGTCAAACCACCACGGAGAAGGATTCTGAACTAGATTGCATTCTGACACAACTCCAGAAAAATTAGACCCAACGATGTCCATGTTTTCCACCACATTTGCTTCAGAATTATTCTATTTCTTGTGCCTGCAATCCTTTGCTTGATGTCCAGTCTTGCCACAAACCCAACACTGCCCATCGAACTTCTTGGACGGCTTCTGATCAGTTTGTTTGGTTTCTGGCGCCTTTCTTTTCTTTTTCTTTTTGTTGGGGTTTCCTTTTTTCTTTGCCCCTTCTGCAACCAAAGCCTCTTCGTTTTTTGGTTTAGTGACTCCGCGATTATCTGCCTCGATCTTCAATCTGACGATGAGGTCTTGCAAGGATATCTCCTTCTTCTTGTGCTTCAAATAATTGTGATAGTCCTTCCAAGATGGTGGTAGCTTTCCAGTGATTGCTTCAACCAGGAAAGATTCACCAACTTCGTGGCCTTCTGCTTGCAATTCATGGATATTAATCTGAAGTTCATGCAATTGCGTAATTACATATTTTGAATCTACCATCTTGTAGTCCATAAACTTGCCAACTATGAACTTCTTCAGGCTCACGTTTTGCGTTTTGTACTTTGCATTAAGTGCATTCCAGAGAGCTTTTGCAGTCTTCAGTGGCTGATACACTTTGTGCAAAACCTTATCCAAACAGTTTAGGATGTAATTCCTGCACAAGAAATCCGAGTGCCTCCATGCATCAATTGTAGAAATCTCATTTGCTGAATTAGTTTTGCTTGGCGTCGGCGGCACTGTTTCATCTTCATCAAGATACTTCTGCAGACCAAGGGTTGTGAGATAAAAGAGCATCTGACCCTGCCATGTCAGAAAATCATCTCCGTCTCCCTTGAATGGGTCTGGTTTGTTTAAATTCGCTGTTTTGATCGACATTTGTTCTGCTGCCATCTCTGTTTTAACCAAAACAGAAAAGTCTTAAGATGTAGAGTAAAGCGGTTCAAAAAAGAATGCAACAGTTTGTCCGCGTCACTACTCAACGCAATGTAACAATATTATATGTTACAACAACGAAACAACAACACTTTAAATGTGTTTCAGAAAGCAAATTGCAACAGTTTAAAAATGTCGCAATGCAACAATGGCATTCAGTAATAGATCTGCCGTATCAGCAGTTAAAAGCAAGAAGAATACCAAAGTTTGTCGGAGGCTTGTCGTGACAATTGCCTTAAGACTTTGTTCGAAGTCTCCTAGGGTACAACCGACGAAACTACGCGAGACTGTAACGAGTACGTCAGTCCGAGATGATGATGGCAAAAGAAATGAATCGGGCATGCCGGGGAAGAAAAAGAACTGTTAAGCAGTGAGTGATTTGATCAGGATCCGTCACTAATTTATAGATGCTGAACGGTCACGGTTGCGTCCGTTCAAAATATATCCGTTTTGAAAAACGGCATCGCCAAATAAAAACCCGTCGAAAATTGCAGTGTTTTCTGTAACAAAAATAAGATTTCATAGTTGACCCAAATCCAAAGCCAAACCCAAACCCAAGCCCTTTTCGATACGGGCGGGCGGCACGCGCACATGTTCATCAGATTTGGGTCCTCCCTCTCGCACAAAATTACCCGACCCTAAGGGCCAACATAGAGAATGAGGATCCTACATATATACACAATTTAATCCTATCATTTTTCCAATGTGGGACTAAAGCATATTTCATTCATCTCTTTAGAATTGTCAACATTAACGACTAATTAGCGATGAATAATTTATAATTAGCTAGTTTATATACATTAAAATGTACAGGTGTAAATACTAAAGCATTGCAGGTGTATCTAACTTTGAAATCAATAATGTAGTGGAGTATTCAACAAAAATATCATGCTCTATTTGCAATACATCAATACTACGTAAGGACATCAGTGCACTACTGCCCAAAATTAAAACATTATATGAACAGTACAAAATAATTAGATAAATGTCTCAATCTTCGCATGGCAGTTGCAAATCATCAGAAGGATAACTCATTGCAGAGCAAGAAAGAAGAATTTAATTTAAGTCCATTAGCATTCAAAAATAGTCATTGTCCTAAGAGACTTGATTTTTGCCAAGATGGACTTGTAAATTTACATTTTCATTATTAAACCAATGTAAAATGATAAGATGAAACTGAGATTAACAATAAAAGACCCAACAAAATTTGATGGTTACTTCTACATACCAATTAAACAAAATTTTCAGATAATTACAGAAATCAAACCAGGCAATCAACATTCAATTGAGTATTCAGCAATAAGCATGAAACAGTTGTCATCATTAGCCACTGAATATAATAACAAACGGTAATAACAGTGAATAACTAACAATTAATATAAGATATGCAAATCAATATATTCTGCAGATCGGTATACCATTAGTAGAAATTAACAATTAAATCAAGAAGAGGATAAATAATACAAAAAGGAAAATTTTGAAAATAAAAGGACCAAAAGCTCAGAAGTAATGAAGATTATCACCTGAAATCTCATATGTTCAAAAATGGCAAACTTCATATACATCACCGTAGTTAAATTAGTTTAAGAAGTAAAAGGAAGATCTCTCAGAATTAAGAAATTGCAGACAATCAACATGGCATCAATTCAGACAGCCCGTCTGCTTTGAAGATCATCACTGAGGGAATACGAATGGAATTTTGAATTGAAAAGAAACTGATGTACGGAGGAAACATGGAGAAATAGGATACAGAATGGGATAACCAAAATGAGGCGGCAGCATAAAATCTCTTTCGATGACTGTCACGTTTAAATAGACGGGGCGGGCAAGAAAACCTAGTGGCGTGATTGGCACGCGAGACATGTGAATTTGTGTTTGTTTAGGAAGGATCAAAATGCGCAATGCCTGAACCGTTAGCACAATTAGAACATTGTAGATTTGTTGGTCGCGTTTCAAGCTTAAAAGCATGCAAATTTGCGCATGGATCTGTTCATCATTAATTTTATGCCATGAACTAAGATGTTGAATGCCGTCCTACTCGATCCAAGGTTGTAAAACGTCTGGTCCGTGTTCGTACGATTTTCATTTAGGACGCGAATTAGTAAGAAATATATACAAAAAATACGTTTGTTCGATGTTTTCTATTGTCTAAACATTGTCCATCCATTGTCCTACCGGCACGATAAATGTTTGAACTTAAAGCTTGTCATGTTCGTATTCATTTGAATCTCTTATAGTATGGGATAGACACACTTTGTCTGATCCAGGCCGATCTGTGTACACCCCTAACTTTATAAGAAAAGATTTTGATGTAAAATGAAAAAAGATATGTCTAGTCCAATGTAAAAAAAACTCCTCCTTGTTAGATAGCATAACTGATAAAACTAATTTTAGCTTAAAATGACTTTAAAATGAAAATTTAATGGTATTGGTTTGGTATATTTCTTTTGAAATTTTGACGGATAAAAACCGTATAACGGTAAGTTTCAAGGACGACATAATATATTATCTTTTTAATCACAACTAATGTTTAATAATTTAACTTCTTGTTTCACATTCAGTTAATCTACTTTCACTAGATTAACTAAAAATAGACAGATTTGGATATAGGTCCATGAAAAAGGTTAATTTGTATAAATAAGCCTCTTGCAAAACTTATTACGAAAGTTGCTCACATTTTGGCTTCTAGAAAATAACTTATATTCATTTTACAAATGTGTATTTGTTATTTTTTTTAGATAACATATGCATTTTCAAATTTTTATGTTATGTTTTTGTTTAATTGTAATTTTCTACTTGGGCATTTGAAAATGCACAAGTAAACAGGGCCGGTCCTATGAGTTTTAGTACTTAAAACTAGTTGTAAGTCAAGGATTTATTTCAAATATTAATAATTATATAAATAGAAATAAGACATCAAAGTAGTTTATGTACGATATAGAGAACGAATAGAATAAAAAAAAAATAACTGTCTCGGTAACAATAATTCAAGTTGTACAATAGTTTGAAACAACCATTATTTTTTAGCAAATGCTTGAGTTATAAATGTTAATCATTAAATTTCAAAACATTGAAGCTTATTTACCATAATTTTTAACATTCATAGCGCATTAATATTTTATAAAAGAAATCATAATATAAAGTTAGTAGAAACGAAGATAACTATGTCCATCCTCTTATGTAAAATTATGATTTCTGAAATTAATACGATACCCTTTAATCTTTCTTACAATTTCTTTTAGTGAAACTATATGAATCTATGTGAACTTATGATTTTTAAATTTATGTATTATAAATTGAAGGAATAGAGGATGAATTAATGTTCATATTCCTTGCATCTAACGTCCACTATCCATAAACTAATTTTGATGGCGTCCACTGTAAATTTGCACTAATATAAAATGGGCCAAAAGTCATGGTTTTAGTGACTTTACCCAACGGTCACCCTTGAAATAGGGTATGTGGCTTTACTAAGATAAATGCTCATTTTTGTCATATATTTCTCCATCCTCCTTCATTCTTCCAAAGCCTCAAACTTCATACCCATACCATCCAAATCTAAATACAATGAAACGTCAATTTTCCTTATATAAGCAGATCAAATTTGCAACAACATCATCATCTAATAAAATCAAGATATTCATTGTATAACTTTTAGGTTTTATTTTTAACCATATTGAAATATTTTGTACAATTCGTGTCCTAATACATAAATCAAATGTATTTAATACAAATTTTTTTGAAAATAATTAAAAAAACAAAACATAGGCTCAAGCTCTTCCGTCACATATTTACATTTGGGCCATTTGTACTTGCGCTATTGCAAACACTTTAACCCAAAATCAAACCCTAATACTGCATTGCATTCTTGTACCTTCCATCCCTCTTTGCTTCATGTCAGCCGAAAAATAGTGAAAGCAAATTCTTCTTCTTCAATAAACTTCTCCATTAATACTTTGTTCCTCTCTTTGCTTTCTTTGTCTTTCTCCTTTTCAACTCGTTTCTCTCCTTTCTTAACACCCAGATTATTGATAACATTATTTAGGATATTTAATTAGATAAATAAAATAAAATAATGTGTTGATTAGGGAATTAGGACATGATTTTATTGAAAGGGGTAGCCGTGCCACTAACCAATGAACTAAAAAGTGATTTAAACTGAATTAGAGGAGGGCTAAAATAGAAAAGAGGCCATTCCTATATCTACTACCCATAGTTGTGTATTGTAACACACGTTCATTTAATTTCAGAAAAATTATAAAGCAAGGCCAGCCACCATTAATAAGAAAAAGGGAAAGGATTGAAGATAAGCAAGGAAGAAGCTTAAGCAAATCCAATCTATTCATATCTCAATCTCTTTAATCACAAAGGCTAAAGTGAATACTTTTACATCTATATTTTGATTTTTTTTTTCATTTTATGATGATTACGTATCGTTTTGCAATATATTGCCATGTTTTTTGAATGACAAAATGTGTATATATATACTTGTTGATGAATTATACATGTTCATATTGAATTTTATGATATGTTTTAAGGTAAAACCTTATTAAACGACATCTTTATGACTTGCAAATTTTTATGAAGATCATAAAATATATTTTAGAGATGATTTTCAATTATCATATTTTTTGGAATTAATGTGAATTTTATATGAATTTTCTAGTAAAGAAAATGATATTTTGGGTTAAAAATTATTTATGGGTGAATAATTAATTATTTGGGTTTGGATCTTTTATATCTTAGAAATTATATATAATTTGATTTTCTAGATTTTTTTCTAGATTTTTCCAAAGAGTTTTGATAGGTATATAAAATTATTGAAGGCATGAGACTTAATTGTCTTATATATTTTAAAATTGAGAAGGGGCTTTTATAAATAAATTGAAATCGTTATTTCTAAAAAAAATGGAAGAACTTTTAAAAAATTACAAAAGAAGCCATTCAGATATAGAGAAATAAGGCAGGTTAGGCACAAAAGCAACAATCTAAAAGTATAATGAAATAAAATTTTCACTGATTTACTCTCCTTTAGTACCAGGTTCCGCCTCTATCCCTCCCCTTCCGGCACAATCGAAATCAACGCACATGGTATTAGACAACTGTTATGTAGGGAATCGGGAGAGGGCAAAAGATATAGGGTCGAAACCATGGGGTTTCGAAAGAGGTGTGAGTTGCTTTGGTTTTAAAGATAAATACGTCTGTTTGCTTTTGACTAAGAAGCTTTCGACTTGGTTGGGCTTTGATTAAGTCAATTGGTTTAAAAGGAAATGGTTTCAATTAGGTTGTATCTTTGTTTTTAAGTGAATGCTTTTGACTAAGTCAAAACACGTAGCTACCACACTTTTACCTTCCAACCCAGATGGTTTCGAAGGGGTTGTTTTATTTTAGAAGATATGCCCAACTCTCCTATGCTTTCGAAATGATGGTTTTAACACCACCATTTTATGACTTAGGAAATTTTTTCAAAATAGTTACTTTTGAATTAGATGATTTTAAAGACCATATATCTTTTAAATGAAGTATAATCGAAATTTAGTTTTGAAAGAGATGATTTGAATGGTTTCAAAAGGTTGTGCTTTCGACTTTAATGGGTTTATGTCCTTTTACTCTACTTAAAGGCATAGTCTAATGGTTTTAACCGAAATGTTTTAAAGGGTTCCGAAGTAGTCAACTTCAAACGGTTTCTAAAAGTTTCCAAATGTTTTAAATTGAACCCAAATGCTTTCGAAAGGTTCAGAGTTAAAGCTTTCAAAAGATTTTCAAAGAGGTTTCAAAGGGGTGGTTCCCCAGAGGTTTTGGGGGAGTCAGAAAGTTTTGTTTTCTGATGGTTTCGAAAGGAAAGGTTTTTTAATGGTTTTGAATGGTAATGTTTAAAGGTTTTTAAAATAAAGATGTCTAAGGTTTTTAAAACTTTCATAAGGAAGATTTCCAATGTTTTTGAAAGGGTTTTGAGAGTAGTTTCGAAAGGATTATTTTGGCCTTTCGGCCTAGATAAAAGAAAGTGTTTTACTTGGTTTTGAAGAGATACTTTTAATGGTTTCAAAAGAGGTACTTTGAAAAGTTAATTGTTTTCGTCAACTATGATTTGAGTAAAGCACATATATATAACATGACAAGGTGACTTTGCGTAAAGCATAGAAGGTTGTATATTTTCCTTGTTTGGGTTTGATTTAAGGGTCATAAATTGTAACGACCCGCCGCCCTGACCGCCTCTAGTCGGTAATCAAACCAACTAGAAACGTTCAAAATGACGAATTGTTATTTAGTTTATAACATTTAAACAGAATCAGTCACAGAATCACAGAAACAATAATATATTTCTCATAAATAATTTTTCTTTTATATACAATTATCAGAGTTATACAATAAATTACATTTGAATTTATACAGCGGAACAATTTATATTTATTAAGTACAAGAAAAATTTTACTGAAAAAAACTTTAGTGAATGCCGAAATCCCCCTCTCTCTAACTTCGCTGCGAGAAAATCTTCAAGCTGTAAAAATACTCGGTCTGACCCGAGCGTTAATTGCAAAACACAAAAACACTCGAGTCAGGATTAATCTTAATTCAAGTAATTAAATTTGTAATGAACTGAATAAAATGGAAACAGAGATGATGAAACAAATGAACTAATTTAAAATCTATTTTAGATTTTTACATTAACCATTTCGATTTTTTTTTTAATTCTGTCGAACGTGTATGGCTGCAGTACACACGTGTACTCATACCCATGTGCACTGCCTCGCCAACACATGTGTGCACCAACAAGAGCAAGCGTGCAAGTGCAAATCACAAAGATCACAAAGGAATGCTCAAAGCAAAACTAGTGCCAACTTGAACAAAAACATGAAGAAAGCAAACATGCAGCAGCAGCAAGAATGCAACACGGATCGTGCACAGGCAGTGAAGCAAGTACAGTGAAACAAATGCAGCCGACACAGTAGCTCAAAGGCAGAGCATATGCTAATGAAGATCACAAATGTACATAAGAGAAGAACATCAACAATGACAAATGTGCATAGGTCAGAAACCACAAATGGTCAAGTGTCACAAAAGTTCAAGTGACAAAATGCATAGAGCAAGCATGAAATCCAGACCGTGTACAGGGCGGTGAAGCAAGTACAATTTTCAGTGAAACAAGTGCATGGAGCAAATGATACAAGCTACATGAAAACAACAAATATTAGCAGATGGAATGTGCCACTTAAATCCCAAACTGAAATCATTGGGGATGAACATATAAAAAAAATTAATATGGCAAGGCAGCAGCGCTCCTGCAACTGTTGGTTCTGACTAAAATTGTGTTACTTCTTTCAGTTATTTGTTAAGTCTATAAAATGAGGCAATAATGATTTGCCTGTACAAACATAAAATTACTACGTGCATACTAGCACAGACCTTTTGGGGATAGTGTTTTAAATCCTTGGGACCTGTTTGGTTTGGACTTCAAGTTTTGTGTTTTTTTTTTTTCAGTATGTATTTTAAAAAGCATGGAAGAGGAGCAGAAAGTGGAAAAATCATAGCCATTACAACAAAAGGGGAAAATAGTAAAGGGGAGAGATCTTTATGTTTCCAGAAATGCAGAAAATAAAAATAAGTGATATTCAATTTTATATGTTAAAATCATTTTCTAAATCGGTTTTTTTCAAAATTTTCAGAAACAATTAACTGAATGCATTGCGGTTGTTACGAAAATCCAAAACTGAAAACCGCAAACCAAACAAGTACAGGGGAACAAATGCAGTCAACACAGTGGACACAGCAACATTCAAGACCACAAAGAAGTGCTCAAAGCAACTATTTTTACAATCATTTGCAGACATCTACAAACCATTTTCATTTGAATAATAAGGGCTAATATGGATTTGATTTAGATGTTTGAATTTTTTTGAAAGCCAGCAGAACATGGAACAACAGGTATCAGGCTATCATGTTTATATATATGTACAGAACTGCTAACATAAACATATATATCAAATTCAAATGAATCAGGCTGCTGCACTTCACATACGAATCAAAATAATCACTAGCATCCAAATCAAACTGTTTTCTTTTAAAGAAGTTTACTTATTTTAAATTTTAAAAAAAAATTACTCGCTTGAAATAAACAGAGCACACATATACACAGCATACACATAATTTAATATTCACCTCTGATTTTCACATATATCCCACTGTAAATACTTAATCACTTTAACATACTAGCAAGCAAACAAATCTTTTACCTTAAAAGTTTCAGTTTTGCTCACAGTTATTTTCAAATACCAAAGAAAATTGGGTTGAAATACTTATATATATATACATGCTTACACTCAAGAACAATGTTTCCAGAAAAGCAAAACACATGCATTTCATTCATTTAATTCAGGCCATCATATTCATTCAGGAATTCAAGTACACAAGATTTGATTGCATCTGTTCTTATCAGTAAAAAAAAAAACAAAACAAAATACACATAGTATCTGTTCTTATCAATTTATAAATTAATTTAACAGCATCTGTTCTTTAACAGTTTTAAAAAAAAAAAAAAAAAAATATAAATTCCAAGTTCACATTTCTGTTCTTACCAGTTTAAATAAAATAAAACATGAAATAGCATTTGTTCTTAACAGTTTAAACGAGAATTCACAAAGCATCTGTTTTAATCAAATATAGCATCTGCTCTTATCAGTTTTTTTAAAAAAAAAACAAATTCCCAATAACATCTGTTCTTATCAGTATAAAAATCAAAATATCAGAGCAAATGATAGCGAATAACAACCAACAACCAACATGCAGTGTGTTATCTGTTCCTATCAGTTTAGAATTCAAAGTAGCCGAGCAAATGATAATGAATAACCCCCAAAACATAGCATGCAACCAAGCATTCAATTCAAACAAATCTAAATACTTGAATAAAAGATTAATCGTGAGCAGAGAACTCACCATAACTCGAATCGAACAGCCGAGGTGGGAATTAGCACCCTCGAACGAAGATTGAAGCCCCAAATTGGATCGCAAGCCCTAGTTTCTGGAGAGGAACGAAAATGAGAACTGAAGCCGCCATTCTTTTTCTTTTTATTTTCGTTTAGGCTTTTTTTTCCGAATGAGTGAAAAATATGAAACGGGTTTGGATTGAATTAACAAGGGAACGATATCAAAAATAAACATGGGCCGATATTACTACAAAGCCCACTCAACCCTTAACAAAAATTTTGAAGGGAATTTAAATAAATTTACAAACTTCAAACTCAAATTTTTAAATTCAAATATGTTCTTCATATTAACTTGAAAAATTCAAATAGCCTCATAGTTTCAAATCCAAATTTAATTCAATTTTTAATTTACATAAGTAATAATCCTTATATCCAAGTTTTTTTTTCTTTTTCTTAAGTCATTAGTTTGAATTTCAATTACAAATTAAATATTCAATTTCAGCTCCAAAGTCAAGTTTAAATTTTTATTCAACTTCTTATAGATTAAATTTAAAAATTTAATCGCCAATTTCATTGTTATATTGAAAATTCAATTCAAATTATCATTCAAATATTTAAAATTAATTAAATATTCACAATTTAAATTGTTCAAAATTTAGGATCGTTACAATCTCCCCTCCTTAAAAGAATTTCGTCCCGAAATTACAAGTAAGGAGAAATGATTGTTGAAATTTCACTAATATTTATATTTTAACAATTTTATCTAGTTTGAAACTTATTAGAAATAAATGAATGCAGGATTCATTCTATTTGTTTTATCTCACTAGCTTTGTTTATTAACTCATTTGTCTATTATTTTCTACAATCAAGACACAAAAATCTTTACTGAAATTTTCAACTTACAAAACCAAATTTTTTAAATTTGAACTTCTTCATTTAAGAAATTTACATAGTATAACTTTTCCAAAGCTGTGGACTTTTCAAAACATTTCAAAAATCCTCTTCCTTAATTTATTAGGTTGGAATTTATATCACTTTAATTTCAGATAATTGATTTTCTATTTAAAGTTTGGAAAATACTTGCTAACTCGAAATTTAACAAGTCTACTGTCGTTCTTAAAGACATTAGGCATACGCTGGCCAGGCGCAAGTCTAACAATCTCCAAGTACTAAATATACTTGCTTCAATTCCCAGTGAAAATACTTTTTTTTAAAAATTCTTTTAAAAATGGATATGGAAAGCACATTCCCCCATGGATCACAGTTTACTCGGCGGTTCCGCTACTATCCCAGTAGAGTCGCTTGTAACTGTGGATATCTCATCCCTTGAATTTCGCCATGGTTGTTGCCAAAGATCGCGGTTTACACGGCGGTTACGCTACTATCCCAGTAGAATCGCTCGTGACCCTAGGCATCTCGCCCCTCGAATTACGCTTTGGTTTGTAGATTGCAGTTTACACAGCGGTTACGCCACTATCCCAGTGGAATCGCTTGTAACTGTAGGCATCACGCCCCTCAAATTACGCTACCACCCGAGTGTAACTAGATCGCAGTATACACGGCGGTTACGCCACTATCCTAGTGGAATCGCTTGTAACCGTAGGCATCTCGCCCCTCGAATTACGCTAGCACACTATACCAGTCCAAAAGGACATTCCAACTAATGGAAATACTACGTAGCTACGATTTTCAAATGGACACTCTTCTCGAGTTCCAACAACCTTCACAAAGTTTAAATGGAAGGTACTTTTCCATATCCTCAATTTGGAAAACATAATATCATACATACATATATAATATTTCATTTCACATTTAGTACATATCATACTCATGTACTTACATAAGTTTTCCATAACAATTACTTTTCCAAACTAATTGGTTTTCGAATTAATCGTATTCACACATATACATTATGAAAACCACAATATTTCATACCCATAACAAATAGAGGATTCACAAATTTTCCATTTCATTATCCATTTAAAATTTTCCTCTAAGTCGCTTTGGAAATTTTTTTTTTTTTTTTTTTTTTTTTTAAAGGTTATCTCAAACCAAATTCACATTCATAATCCAATTTATTATCGACTTCACACTCGATTTGGATTTCACGTTACATCGTCAATCCTCAACACATAATTGATGTCTATCGATATATAACCTCTGAGCTCGTACGTCTCAGAGAAGGGTGTTAAGCTAAGAGAATAAATTCTCCGCCACCAACAGATATATATTTAATAGAGATCAATTGATATGTCGTCAATTCACGACGTTAGACATACAATCCAAATCATCTATTTAAAATTCAAAGTTCAACTTACATTGTTTTTGTGTGTCAAAGTTAAACTCAATTTAACTCAAAATTCAATCACTTTGAAAAAAAATTTCAAGTTGAACTAATCGTTCAAATTTCTCAAAATAATATCTTTACAAGATATAAAATTTTCACACTTAGCCATTTGAAATTAATTTCAAATATTCACTTTTCAATTTATCTTTAAAAGATAAAATCTCAAAACATTTACTTTTCACTTAATCTTGAAAAGATAAAATTTCAAACCTTTCATTTCATATTGGAAAATATTTCCATACTTATTCAATAATAAGTAATTTACAAATCCATTTATTTTCAACATTTTGAAAATATTTGATATACTTAAACCAAAATCAAATATATATTTCATTCTTAAAAGAAATCCTTCTTTTAAATACATTTCAAAACAACTTAAAATGAATTTACTTCATTTCATAGTGTTGCTTCCCAAAAACATTCCCATTTAAGTTTTTCAACTTCAACTTAATTCATAGTTTGAATTCTGCATACATTTCAAAATATTGGTTTTAAACCAACTTCAAATTTCCAATATTAAGTTTTCCAATTACTACTTTGAAGATATTCAAAATATTTGATTTAAGCCAATTTAAACCAATTCATTAATTCTCTTAACTCATGTTTCATTTTCCATAACTCTCCAAAAATTCGATAATGAGTTTCCGAATGATCGAAACTCAAGTCTAACGAGACCTCACCGAATATAAACTATCGCAAACCTAAATTTAGAGAGGGGAATCTCCGAAAATAATTCTAATTTTCAAAATACTTTTTATTTTAAAGAAAACAATTTTAAACTTCTTTAGATTTGAAAACACTTCCTTTAAAGTGATTCTAGTAACTATTCATATTAAACGTCATAAACTAAGCTTTGTGTAAACCAAAGCTCTGATACCACTTTTGTAAGAACCTCATTTCCGTCAGCAGCAACCGGTAGGCTTTGCAACCATCCCGACACCACCGTGGCTACAAATGGTACCCTGCCCTTGCTTTTACGGCCAGCCTTTCGACTGTCATGGCTTACGCCTAACCAACCCCTTAAAGAGGACGTGTGGGGGTAAGAGTCTCCCGTTCGCCACCTAACCGCGAAGCGAGAACCCCCCATCACATTTCACCTAGATAAGCAAGATCAGTCACAGAATCACAGAAACAATAATATATTTCTCATAAATAATTTTTCTTTTATATACAATTATCAGAGTTATACAATAAATTACATTTGGATTTATACAGCGGAACAATTTATATTTATTAAGTACAAGAAAAATTTTACTGAAAAAACTTTAGTGAATGCCGAAATCCCCCTCTCTCTAACTTCGCTGCGAGAAAATCTTCAAGCTGTAAAAATACTCGGTCTGACCCGAGCGTTAATTGCAAAACACAAAAACACTCGAGTCAGGATTAATCTTAATTCAAGTAATTAAATTTGTAATGAACTGAATAAAATGGAAACAGAGATGATGAAACAAATGAACTAATTTAAAATCTATTTTAGATTTTTACATTAACCATTTCAATTTTTTTTTTTAATTCTGTCGAACGTGTATGGCTGCAGTACACACGTGTACTCATACCCATGTGCACTGCCTCGCCAACACATGTGTGCACCAACAAGAGCAAGCGTGCAAGTGCAAATCACAAAGATCACAAAGGAATGCTCAAAGAAAAACTAGTGCCAACTTGAACAAAAACATGAAGCAAACAAACATGCAGCAGCAGCAAGAATGCAACACGGATCGTGCACAGGCAGTGAAGCAAGTACAGTGAAACAAATGCAGCCGACACAGTAGCTCAAAGGCAGAGCATATGCTAATGAAGATCACAAATGTACATAAGAGAAGAACATCAACAATGACAAATGTGCATAGGTCAGAAACCACAAATGGTCAAGTGTCACAAAAGTTCAAGTGACAAAATGCATAGAGCAAGCATGAAATCCAGACCGTGTACAGGGCGGTGAAGCAAGTACAATTTTCAGTGAAACAAGTGCATGGAGCAAATGATACAAGCTACATGAAAACAACAAATATTAGCAGATGGAATGTGCCACTTAAATCCCAAACTGAAATCATTGGGGATGAACATATAAAAAAAATTAATATGGCAAGGCAGCAGCGCTCCTGCAACTGTTGGTTCTGACTAAAATTGTGTTACTTCTTTCAGTTATTTGTTAAGTCTATAAAATGAGGCAATAATGATTTGCCTGTACAAACATAAAATTACTACGTGCATACTAGCACAGACCTTTTGGGGATAGTGTTTTAAATCCTTGGGACCTGTTTGGTTTGGACTTCAAGTTTTGTGTTTTTTTTTTTTCAGTATGTATTTTAAAAAGCATGGAAGAGGAGCAGAAAGTGGAAAAATCATAGCCATTACAACAAAAGGGGAAAATAGTAAAGGGGAGAGATCTTTATGTTTCCAAAAATGCAGAAAATAAAAATAAGTGATATTCAATTTTATATGTTAAAATCATTTTCTAAATCGGTTTTTTTCAAAATTTTCAGAAATAATTAACTGAATGCATTGCGGTTGTTACGAAAATCCAAAACTGAAAACCGCAAACCAAACAAGTACAGGGGAACAAATGCAGTCAACACAGTGGACACAGCAACATTCAAGACCACAAAGAAGTGCTCAAAGCAACTATTTTTACAATCATTTGCAGACATCTACAAACCATTTTCATTTGAATAATAAGGGCTAATATGGATTTGATTTAGATGTTTGAATTTTTTTGAAAGCCAGCAGAACATGGAACAACAGGTATCAGGCTATCATGTTTATATATATGTACAGAACTGCTAACATAAACATATATATCAAATTCAAATGAATCAGGCTGCTGCACTTCACATACGAATCAAAATAATCACTAGCATCCAAATCAAACTGTTTTCTTTTAAAGAAGTTTACTTATTTTAAATTTTAAAAAAAAATTACTCGCTTGAAATAAACAGAGCACACATATACACAGCATACACATAATTTAATATTCACCTCTGATTTTCACATATATCCCACTGTAAATACTTAATCACTTTAACATACTAGCAAGCAAACAAATCTTTTACCTTAAAAGTTTCAGTTTTGCTCACAGTTATTTTCAAATACCAAAGAAAATTGGGTTGAAATACTTATATATATATACATGCTTACACTCAAGAACAATGTTTCCAGAAAAGCAAAACACATGCATTTCATTCATTTAATTCAGGCCATCATATTCATTCAGGAATTCAAGTACACAAGATTTGATTGCATCTGTTCTTATCGGTAAAAAAAAAACAAAACAAAATACACATAGTATCTGTTCTTATCAATTTATAAATTAATTTAACAGCATCTGTTCTTTAACAGTTTAAAAAAAAAAAATATAAATTCCAAGTTCACATTTCTGTTCTTACCAGTTTAAATAAAATAAAACATGAAATAGCATTTGTTCTTAACAGTTTAAACGAGAATTCACAAAGCATCTGTTTTAATCAAATATAGCATCTGCTCTTATCAGTTTTTAAAAAAAAAAAACAAATTCCCAATAACATCTGTTCTTATCAGTATAAAAATCAAAATATCAGAGCAAATGATAGCGAATAACAACCAACAACTAACATGCAGTGTGTTATCTGTTCCTATCAGTTTAGAATTCAAAGTAGCCGAGCAAATGATAATGAATAACCCCCAAAACATAACATGCAACCAAGCATTCAATTCAAACAAATCTAAATACTTGAATAAAAGATTAATCGTGAGCAGAGAACTCACCATAACTCGAATCGAACAGCCGAGGTGGGAATTAGCACCCTCGAACGAAGATTGAAGCCCCAAATTGGATCGCAAGCCCTAGTTTCCGGAGAGGAACGAAAATGAGAACTGAAGCCGCCATTCTTTTTCTTTTTATTTTCGTTTAGGTTTTTTTTTCCGAATGAGTGAAAAATATGAAACGGGTTTGGATTGAATTAACAAGGGAACGGTATCAAAAATAAACATGGGCCGATATTACTACAAAGCCCACTCAACCCTTAACAAAAATTTTGAAGGGAATTTAAATAAATTTACAAACTTCAAACTCAAATTTTTAAATTCAAATAGCCTCATAGTTTCAAATCCAAATTTAATTCAATTTTTAATTTACATAAGTAATAATCGTTATATCCAAGTTTTTTTTTCTTTTTCTTAAGTCATTAGTTTGAATTTCAATTACAAATTAAATATTCAATTTCAGCTCCAAAGTCAAGTTTAAATTTTTATTCAACTTCTTATAGATTAAATTTAAAAATTTAATCGCCAATTTCATTGTTATATTGAAAATTCAATTTAAATTATCATTCAAATATTTAAAATTAATTAAATATTCACAATTTAAATTGTTCAAAATTTAGGATCGTTACATTAATCATTATGAAAAGGTTTTCAAGGAAAAATTTAGGAAGATATCCCTAAGTAAAATGGCTCAGATAATAGATACCAAATGGGACTGATATAGGGTCATGCCCTATACAATAGATGTTAGCCCTAGCTAATTTTGTCTAAAATTCCAATGTGTAGGGCTTTGTCATATATAAGATTAAATCATGGATACACATGGAAAGCAATATACTTTTGTATACATATAGGTTATTTGTAAGCCCGCAAAACCATTAGGATCAGGTCACCCTTGAGGATGATAAGTTAAGGGTAGAACATCCAGGAGAGAATTATTTAATAAATAGTTAAGGATTGATTGCCCAAAAGAATAGAGATGCCTAATATATGTTCGATAAATTTTGATGTTGTCTGGTAGGTCAGAGTCAACCAAGGGTTAAAAGTTAGCCAAACCAAACTTTTGTGCATGAACATATAGTTCAATTTATTACCTTATATATCTATGCATGTTTACAAAATAATGCTTTACAGATATTTTGACCAATTTTAATTGCAGGAAAAGAGTAGCAAAAGGATATGTTTAAAAGAAATGCTAGTTAAGAGACGTGGTCTCATTAACATAAATTAACAGAGATGAACATTATTATTCACACCAGGCTTTAAGTCTGACTCGAAGATTTTCTTTCCCCTTAACCTCTTGGGTTCTCAAAAATGATTTAAGTAGCCTGAGGATCGAGGTTTTTAGATTTTTGGGATTTGGCGAATAAACTTTCGAAGACGAGCAGATAACTGACGGATAACTATTTTAGGAATTCAGATTATTATTTTTATTGTTTTCCGCTGTGTATATTAAAACAGTTATGTCTATATTGCTTTGATCATACAATAAGGCATCATCATATGTCGCTCTTGGCATATTATTGTAAAGTATATTTGATTATTGCCTAGGATAGGTTTGGGGATTTTATAACTTGGATATGGTTCTGTTTGGAATGCAATCACTATAATTATTGTTATTTTGAAGTCCGTGATTTTTTTTCATATTCAAATGCTTCTGATATTATGGTACCATTAGCATTTTCGTATTTTGTCACTGGAAATTAATACTATGGATGATTGCAGCATCTATAGCGCTTAGCTTTTGGTCTCTAGATATAGGATGTTACAGTTTGGTATCAGAGCCTAGGTTTATGAAAAAAATTTAACTAAACAATTGTTTTGAAAACATAATCCTAAAGAATTAAAGTAAGACTGGGGTATGGGATAACGCTATAGTAACGTACTTGTGTTTGCTATATATGAATATATGCTTTATCTCTAGTCTCATATCTTTGCTTAGGTTATCTTTCTATATCTCATGAGGTTTGAATACAGATATAGATTGTAAAAGAGAAAAATTTAACCCAAGAAGGGGAAGCACCAGAGGGAAGCCAAACCTAATGCTAGGAGAAACCAAGGTTAGGCACAGGAAGAGAATATAGGTGCAAAGGTCTCGCCAGTCGGAATGGAACTATGTATCAGTTTTTCAGGAATATGATGTAGGCAGGAGTTGCAGCCGGAGTGTTAGGAGGAAATGCTATAGACGTAGGAGTCTCGGAAGTACCAATTGTCTAGGATTATGCTAAGCTGAGTGGAGATTATGTCAAGCATAGAGGGAAGCCTTTTATTGGATCCGAGGATGCTATCGAGGTGGAAACTGGTTATTGCACTGTGAAAAGATTTTTGTAGACTTGAGACTCAATCATGAGCACAAGAGGAGGTTGGCAACTAAACAGCTTTAGAGAGTTGCATTATTTTAGTGGAACAGTGTAACGGTGGCAGTAGATGAGGATGAGATGACATGGGTAGAGTTCAAGAGGAGGTTCAAGGAGAAGTACATGTTAGCTATGGCACAGTCAGCTCTAATCAGGAAGTTTGCTGAGATAGAGCAGAGGGAGATGTTTAATTTGGAATATGCTAGATGGTTTGAGGAGTTGGCTTGGTATGGTTATACTTCTGTTGATACCGTGATGAAGAGGAACGAGAATCTCATCAAGGGGTTGAAGCCTGAGTTGGCTAGGGCTACTTTACCGCATATCAGAGATCCCTATGATGCAGTTGTAGAGATGGCCATGAGACGGAAGTAGATTATTGAATCTTTGGAGAAGAATAAAGCTAAGAAGGTCTAGGTTGGGAAGGGCCAAAGGATGAAGTTTTTCCATAAGAAGGGTGCTCAAATGAGTGGAGCAGCCAAAAGGGGGAAATCTAAAATTGTCTACTTCAAGTGTGACAAGAAGAGGCACTTTGCCAATGAGTGCCGTTCTGGAAATGCCAAGGAAGTGGTAGGGAAAATGAAATGTCAGGTGCTTCAACTATGACCAGATAGGCTACTATAAGAACCAGTGCAAGGAGCCCACTAAGGATGGAAAGGACAAGGTGTATGCATTGGAGCCCACTACTTCAATGCCAACGACTCAGGGGAAGGGAATGATGGTTTTTGGAGGCACACTTCAAATTCATGGTATGTTTGTTAGCGTTCTTTTATATCTAGATGTATGATTGACTACCTTAACCTTGAACCCACTTATTTAGTTACTTCCTTACCGGTTACAAACCTTATATGACGTTATGCAACTCTAAGGTTAAGATATGACCAGTTAGAGTTCGACCTGTTAAGTCATCTTTTTGCTTGCAGTTTGCATATGTTTGATTTTATGGGGTTCGGGATTATCCTTGGTACCGATTGATTAAGTGAATACGATGCTGGGATAGTTTTCCAAGATAGGAAGATATCTCTTAGACACCCTGATTGTATCGACAAGATTGTTTATACCGTAGAAGGTTCTAGCAGTGAGGTGTTTGCTTCGCTAGGTGCTATGGAATCAGATGATGAGTTGAGTCCATTTTTTTGGTTAGAGAATTCGTAGATGTTTTTGAGCCTGTAGTTGGATTGCTGCTAGAGTGAGCCATTGATTTTCAGATAGATTTGGTTTCGGGAGCAGAACCAGTGAGTAAGTCGCCGAGCAGGATGGCCACTTCAGAAATAGGGGAGTCAAAAGTATAGTTGGTGGATTTGGAACGCAAGAGTTTTATCAGGCCGAGTAGTTCACTTTGGGGTGCAGCAGCAGCAGTGTTCGCTAAGAAGCCGTACGGATCGTTGAGGCTATGTAGCGATTATCGTTAGTTGAATGAGAGGATGATAAACAATCGATGTCCATTTCCCAAGATTGACGATTTGTTCGAGTAGTTGAGTGGAGCTAAGGTATTTTCCTAGTTGGATTTAGCAACAGGTTTTCATCAGCTAAGGGTAGCAAAGTATAGTATACCATTGACGGCGTTCAGAATCAAATATGGGTCATATTAATGGTCAGTTATGCCTTTCGGACTGATGAATGCGCCAGCTTTCATTGTAGATCTGATGAACCGAATTTTCTGAGAGCACTTGTATAGGTTCGTAATGGTTTTTATTGATGATATCTTCATTTACTCTAAGGATGAGAAAGAGCATGAAGTTCATCTTAGAGTGGTACTTGAGACGCCGAGGCAGCATCAAATGAAAGCGAAGTTTCCAACGTGTCACTTTTGGAAGAAGGAGATGAAGTTTCTTGGTCAAGTAGTCTCAGAGGAATGATTACAGTGGTTCTGACTAAGATCGAGGCAGCGAACAGTTGGAAAAGACCCGAGACAGCAACGGAGATAAAGATTTCCTTCAGTTGGTTGGTTATTACCCGAGATTCATTAAGGATTTTTCATGGATAGCAACACCAATGACCAATCTAACGAGGAAATATGTGAAGTTTGCTTGGACCGATAAGTGTGAAAAAACATTCCAGTGTTCGAAACACTTATTGGCCCATGCTCCTGTGTTGGTTGTTCCAAAGGGAATCAGAATTTGGTAGTTTATACTGATACGTGTGGAACAAGTTTAGGAGCTGCATTGATGCAAAGAGTAAATTGTTTTCTTATGCTTCTAGACAGCTTAGACCACATGAGGTCTGATGTCCAACGCATGATTTTGAATTAGCTGCAGTGTTTTTTTCTTTGAAGGTATAGGAGCTATATACAGATCATAAGCCACTGAAGTATTTGTTCTCTTAAAAAGAGCTGAACTTGAGACAACAGAGATAGTTAGAGTTAATAGCCTCTTATGATTTTGGGATTGAGTACACACCAGGTAAAGGCAACAAGATTGCTGATGCGCTTAGCAGGAAGCATTAAAATGCAATGTTAGCGATGATTGCTGAGTAGAAAGATTTGGTAGCATTAATAGATTGTAGAGTGCAGTAGAGATCCATGGCTGGGTCTAGTTGGGATACAGTTGTATTAGTTTGGAAGTTCGATAAGTGTTGATCGAACGGATTGCTTTTAAGCAGATGGAGGATCCAGTGTTAGCTGAACGAATCAGGAAGCTAAATGAAGGAACCGAGAGCGATGACTTGAAAGATTTCATTCTTAACCAGAATGGGTGGTAGAGAAAGAAAGGAAGACTAGGTGTTCCGAGTGTAGGAAACATAAGGAAGGAAGTCTTGGAAGAATGCCACCATTTGAAGTTCATCATTCATCCATGAGGTACTAAGACGTATTAGAATATAAAGAGGAGTTTCTTCTAGGTAGGTATGAAGCGGGATATTGGCTTGTCTGTAACATAGTGCTTGAATTACCAATAGGCAAAGACCGAACACCAGTAATCAAGTGGTTTTCTTCAGCCTTTGGATATTCCAGTATGGAAGTGGGAGTCAACCTCTATGGACTTCATTGACGGGTTTTCAAGGTCGAATAGTGGTAATGAAAGTATATGGGTCATAGTGGACAGACTGACCAAGAGCGCCCATTTCATTCCAGTTAGGTCAACCAAGACGACACCTATTTTAGCGAGATTGTTTTTGAAAAATGTGGTTAGACCGCATGGAGTTCCTAACAGTATAGTTAGTGATAGAGATTCCTTATTCACTAAAGAGTTTTGGAAGAGTGTGTAGGAAGTTTTAGGAGCCAAGCTTAAGATGAGTACTGCTTACCATCCGCAGACAGATGGAAAAATGGAAAGAGTTAACAAGATCTTAGAAGATTTGTTAAGAGCTTGTGTTCTGGAATTCAGGGGATCATGGGAAGACCATCTGCATCTAGTTGAGTTTTCGTATAACAATAGTTATCAGACTAATATTGGGATGACACCTTTTGAAGCTTTCTATGGAAGGCCATGCAAATCTCCCGTATGTTGGTTGGAGACCGAGAATAGGTTAATTCCTGGTCCAGATATGGATAGAGAAGCTACAAAAATGATTGAGGCTCAGTCCAGGTAGAAAAGTTATGCATATAGGAGAGGGAAAGATTTAGAGTTCTCGGTTAGAGATCAGGTTTTCGTCAAAGTGTTACCGACGAAGTGTGATATTAGATTTGGGAAATCAGGGAAATTATCACCGAGATTCGTCGGACCATTTCCTACTCTTGAGAGGATTAGGAAACTCACATATAGAGTTGAGTTACCGAGCAGTTTGGCTAGTGACAATGATGTTTTTCATATTTTTCATCTCAGAAAGTGTGTCAAAGACCCAGAGGCCGCTACTGCACCGACTGCGCTACATGATTTAATGGTAGAACCAAATTTGACAATAGTTAGAAAACCAGCTGGTATAATTGTCAAAGATGAGAAGAGACTTAGAACCAAGATGGTCGGATTAGTCAAAGTCCAATCGAGTGATGATGGCAGGAACTGTACTTAGGAGGTTGAGAGCAGGATTAGAGAAGCTTATCTTAATTTGCTTGATGGTATGTTTTAACTTTTTGTTTGATTTGTTATGTGCCTTATCATGATTTCGAGGACGAAATTCTTTATGGAGGGGAGTCTATAATACCCCAAAATTTTGATAACATTATTTAGGATATTTAATTAGATAAATTAAACAATCTATTTATTTGGGGATTGAAACTTGATTTTTTTAAAAGGGTAGTCGTGCTACTAACTAATGAATTAAAAAGGGGTTTAAAATGAATAGAGGGGGTAAAATGGGAAAAAGGCCATTCCTATATCTATTACCCATAGCCATGTATTGTAACACATTTTTCATTACATTTAAATTTTTTTATAAAGCAAGGTCGGCCGCTATTAACAAGAAAGGGGAAAAAGATAGAAGATAAGATAGGAAGAAGCTTAAGCAAATCAAATCTATACATATCTCAATCTCTTTAATCACAAAGGCTAAGGTGAATAATGTTTATATCTCTATCTTGTTTTTTTGGTTTTATGATGATTCCAAATTGTTTTGCAATATATTGCCATGTTTTTGAATGATGAAATGTACATATATACTTGTTGATGAATTATACACGTGCGTATTGAATTTTATGATATGTTTTAAGGTAAAACCCTAGTAAATGACATCTTTATGCCTTGCGAATTTTTATGACGATCAGAAAATATATTTTAGAGATGGATTTCAATTTTCAGAATTTTGAAATTAATGTGGATTTTATATAAATTTTCTAGTAAAGAAAATGATATTTTCGGTTAAAAATTATTTACGAGTGAATAATTAATTATTTGGGTCTGAAATTTTTATATGTTTGAAAGCATATATATTTTATTTTCAGGAAGTTTTCCAAATTTTTCCTAAAAGTTTTGACAGGTATACAAAATTATTTAAGGTATGGAACTTAAATGTTTTATATATTTTAAAATGGAGAATGGGCTTTTGTAAATAAATTGAAATTTTCATTTCTAAGAAATGGAAGCACTTTTAAAAAATTACTAAGGCAACCAATCAGATTTGGACAAACAAGGCAGGTTAGGTACAAATGCAATAGTTAAAAAAGTACCAAGAAATTGGCTTTTTACCGTTTAGTCTACATGGGTACGAGGTTCTGCCTCTATCCTTTACCTTTCGGCATAGTAGAAACCAATGCATATGGTATCAAGCAACTGGTACGTAGTGAATTGGGGGAGGACGTGTAACGTCTCGCCTTTTTATACGGTTTTAATTGACAATAAACCACACATGTCAGACTTAAACCATACAGAAGGGCGGATTGTTATGCGATAAATAAGAAAAAGCAGAGAAAGAAAAAAACAAAATAGAATCTTGCAGCAGAACGATAAAATATAATAATCAAATAAACAGTTCATGAAGCTGTTTTACAAAATATTCGATTATTCTTATACAATATATAACAGAGTTACACTTACCAAAGAATACTAATAATGCAGCGGAATACAATGATGTAGTGGATAATATAATAGATAATAGAAATAATAATTCTTCGTCTTCGTCCTCCAGAATTAAGGCCTTCAAATCCTGAAATACTCAGGCTGACCCGTGCGAATTGAAAAGACAAAACACTCGAGTCAGAACTAAAAGATCTTACGTAAGTTTATCAACTGTAAAATATAAGTGGAATGGTGTCAGAAATGTTTACAGGATTTGACATCTTCTATCCAGTGTCAAACGTGAGTGCACTAACTTAAGAGATGCTAGGGATTCACATCTCCTAAGGATCCGTTTTACTATTTACTATGTTGTAATATTTCGCTATTATAATAATGTCTATAGTAAAATAAACTTACTTTTAAATAGCATCAAGGAGTTACCCAGTCTCCCCCTTAACGTAATAATAGTCCCAGTAGTCCGTCCAATATCATGGTCCCTCCTAACCGGAAAGTCACCAGAGGATAGCACACGGGCAACGGGAGAAAACCAGACTTGTACAAGGCGCGATAGGGTAGGTGACATGGAACACAAGGCAATGCCAGGGTAGATATATCAATTATGCACATGGGCTGGTGGTAACGCGTAGCGTGCAGCTACCGTCCACCTCGAGCCACAACCCCAAATCAAAAATCAAAAGAGCCTGCCGAATCAATCCAAAAGTCAGAGTATAATATCGAAGGGAAGTGTCCGATAAGAGGGGATACCTCCTTGGCCTGAGATCGCTCCTGTTTTAGCCACCTTATGCCAACTCACGGGAGTCGGGTCCACGCATATACCTTAATAGAACGTCGCCACCATCCTACTTCATTCTGGAATCTCCACCGCGTACACGGTTGTTAAAGTGGTTTTCGGAGTTGGCAGAGAGTATGACAACTTCCGATCCCGGTCTCTTCAACTATCAAACGTTATTATAACACCGCGGTCATTTTAAATTTATTTATACTTCAAAACCAGAATATAATATCCATTTCAAAACCATATAAATGCAATATCATTTTCGTTTTAAAAACCCAAATCAATATGATATTATTTATATAAAAACCCAAATCAATATAATGTCATTTTTCAAATATATCCTTTTCTAAGACCATAACACTTTCAAAGTTATAATATTTTGAAACCAACACTTGAAATATAACCTTTAAAAACATAAAACTCTGAATTTCATAACTTCGAATCGTAACTACACTGCTCAAATGGCTTAAATATTAAATTACTTTATATAATAAAATAGCTACTTCAATTTCATAAATCAATTCCAAATACAGATTTAAATCCCCAAATAAACCATTTCAAATTCAATACGTTTCAAAGGTTAAATATTCAATATTTCAAAACTAAAATTTATAATTCATATATATATATACACACACCAAAATCACTTTTACTATTATTTAACTTTGAAATCCTTGCTAAATAAATCCAATATCCTTTAAATAAAACTTCAAATTTCAATAACTGAATACTCCTCAATTTATTTAGACTTGATATATTCACTTAAATCACCTTACCTGAATTAAGTTATAAAACCATATTCTTTTAAAATCCCAATTTCAATAAGTTCCAAATGGATTCTTATTAAATATAACTCTTAATTAAATAAAATCTCGAACCAAGTTCAAAACTATCTTCTCAACCTTGATTTATAAAAATTAATATAACTCTATATTAAAATATACTTTAAGTAAATACTTATCCATATTATATTTTAATAAAATCAACTTTATTATTAAACTTTTTTTTATACTTTAAACTATTTTATACATAGCTCAAAACAAAGAATTTAACTATATATAAAATAACATTTATAAATATCCAAATCAATATACCATAAAATCATATATTCCTTTACAAACCACAGAAAATTATTCAAAATATTTTTATATATAGACCACGGTGTCTGCATATAATTTTCTACCCTATGGTCAACTGATACAGATATTTATCATTTCAATCCGTAATTTAAATAAAATACGGTTATATCTCATTTCAAGCCGCAATCTCGGAAATAAAAAAATGCATAATAACTTGCAGTTTATAACAATACGAAATACAACATTCATTTACCCAATATCAATCATCAACCATTTAACACAATCATCATCCAATTCAAACAATAATATCAACATATAACAGATAATAAACAAGTATTTACTGGCAATTTATGTTTAATAATAATTAAATTAACAATTTCACCGGCAGTTTATATGAAATAATAAATTAATAATAATTTAACTAGCAGTTATATGCAATAATAAATTAAATAACACTTTAATCCAATAAATGCAATTTAACCGAGATGATGATCAAAATACGCCAAACAGTCACAAATAAATTTCTAATCGCATCAAAAATTAATTTAACAAACATAAGAAATTTTAGAAGTTTTGAGTGGGTTAAAACACTCACCTTTTGGATTTAAATTGAATTTAAGTCCAATTTAGACCCAAAATTAAACAGCCTCCAAATTCGTCAAAACCAGTGTCGGAATGTCTAGAATTTAGATACGATCCTAACAAAAGAAACCGTGCATAAAACGGATTTCTTATGCACAAGTATATTGATTAGAATGTGTTGAAATTAAATTAAAATAAAATTAAAAGAAAACAAAACACTCACCTTTCCCCTAGGTGCCACATCACTGCCATCAACACGCAATTCATCTTCCAGAAAACACGCATGCACACAAAAGCCCAAAACACGCAACTCACGCACACGAAGAGGAAGCCGCCGTCGTCACCTCGTCAACGCCGCACCACTTCGGCCATGCGCGCGCCATACCCAGATACCTCGGCCACCACTCGACCCCCTAGCCTCGTCGATCGGCGAGAAAATAATACAGTCGCCACATATAGCGTGTAACCCTAATCAATTGTTGTATAAGGTTTTTGTTGATTTAAGGCTCAATGATGAGCGGCATAGGAGGTTTTCTTCGAGACAACTTTAAGGAGCCACTTTATTTTGATGGAATAGCGTGACGACTAGTTTGGATGAAGAGACAATGACATGGGCAGAGTTTAAAAGGAGGTTTCAGGAGAGGTTCATGTCGGTGATGGTGTAGTCTGTTTTGATCCAGAAGTTTGATGGTTTAGAGCTAGGAGAAATGTCTTTTTTGGAGTATGCTAGTAGGTTTGAAGAGTTGGCTAGATATGGCTATGCCACTATTGATATAGTGATGAAAAGGAATGAGAAGTTTATCAGGGGGTTAAAGCCTGAGTTGGCCAGGGCTACCTTACCTCATATTAGAGACCCTTGTGATGTGGTTGTGGAGATGGCTTTGAGACACGAAGAAATGCTTGCTTATTGGGAGAATAAGACGGAGAAGGAGGTCCAGGTTGAGCAAGGTCAGATGAGGAAGTTCTTCCACAAGAAGGGTTTTCGGAAAGGTGGAGCAGTGGAGAAAGGGAAGTCTAAGACGGTATGTTTTAAGTGCGATAAGAAGGGGATTTTGCCAACGAATGTTGTACTGGAAAAGCCAATAATTGATCGAGAAGAAGAACACCGGGAGCTTCAACCGCGATCAGATAGGCCATTATAAGAATTAATCCAAAATACCCGCTAAGGATGAAAAGGACAAGGTGTATGCATTGGAACCTGCTACTTCGAAGCCACCAGTTCAGGAGAAAGGAAAGGCGGTGTTAGGAGGCATGCTTCAGATCCATGGTATGTCTGTCAGCATTCTATTTGATACTAGTGCATCCAATTCTTTTATATCTCGATTTTTGGTAGATAAGCTTGACCTAGAACTCTCGTATTTAGTCACTTGTGTAAGAGTTGCAAATCCAATAAGAGGGTATGCGACACTTGGAATGAAGTGTAACCGCTTAAAGTTTGATTTTTTAGGTCATACCTTTGTTTGCTGTTTGCATGCGTTTGACTTTATAAGCTTCAGAATTATATTGGGTATGGATTGGTTAAGTTAGTATGATGCTAGATATTTTTTCATGATAGGAAAATATTACTAAGGCACCTAACTGTTGTGATCAAATAGTTTATACCGTATAAAACCCTAGTTGTGAGGTGAATGCTTTGTTGGGTTTTGTGGAGTTAGAAGACGAGTTGACTCGAGTCTTCGTGGTTAGGGAGTTCATGGATGTCTTCAATCTAGTAGTTCGATTGCCACTGAAATAGAGATGTGGGAATTAAAGGCGTAGTTGGTAGATTTGGAAGGTAAGAGTTTTATTAGGTCGAGCAGTTTACCTTGGAGAGCAGCCGTAGTATTTGCCAAAAAGTCGGACGGATCGTTACGGCTATTTATTGATTATCGTAAGTTGAATGAGGGAATGACAATGAATCGATACTTGTCGAGAATTGACAATTTGTTAGATCAGTTGACTGGAGCCAAGGTATTTTCTCAGCAACATTTGGTTAAAGGTTTTCATAAGCTTAGTGTAGAAGAGGAAAATATACCTTTGATGGAGTTTAGGACTTGATATGGATCGTACGAATGGTTAATTATGTCGTTCGGACTAACTAATGCGCTGGCATTCGTTATGGATTTGATAAACCGAGTTTTCCAAGCACTTAAATAGGTTTTTGTTGGTTTTCATAGATGATATTATGATATATTCTAAGGATGAGTTGGAGCATGAAGTTCACCTTAGAATTATGCAAGAGACGCTGAGGCAACATCAACTGAAGGCAAAGTTTTTAAAGTGCTACTTTTGGAAAAGGAAGTGAAAGTTTCTTAGTCATGTGGTCTTAGAGAAAGGGTTGTCTGTAGATCCGAGTAAGATTGAAGCCATGAATAATTAGAAGAGATCCAAGACAGTGATTGAGATATAGAGTTTTTTTGGATTGGTTGGATACTATCGGAGGTTTATAAAGGATTTTTCATGGATAGGAGCACCGGTGACCAAGCTAATGTGAAAAGATAAAAAGTTTGTGTAGAGAAATAAGTATAAGGAAGCATTCCAGAGCTTGAAACACTTATTAACCCATGCACCCTTATTGGTTGTTTCAGAGGGGAATCAGGATTTGATAGTCTATACTGATGCGTGTGGAACTAGATTAGAGGCAGTGTTGGTCCAGAAAGGTGAAGTGATTGCCTATGCTTCTAGAAAGCTTAGACGCAGGAGGTTAGATATCAAACACATGATTTGGAGTTAGCTACAGTAATTTTTTCTTCAAAGATGTGGAGACATTACCTTTCGAGAGAGCGATTTGAGTTATGTATGGATCATAAGTCGTAGAAATACTTGTTCTCTCAGAAGGAGATGAACTTGAGACAACAAAGATGGTTAAAGTTTATTATTGGTTACAATTTTGGGATTGAGTACATACAGGGAAAGGAAATAAAATAGCAGACACACATAGCAGAAAGCTATAGAATTTAGTATTGGCTATGATTGCTGAGTGGAAAGACTTGGAAGCATTGTTAGCTCGTAGAGTTCAATGGAGACCTGAGGCTGGACCTAGTGGAGAAAGAGTTGTGTTGTTTTCTTTAGAAGTTCGACCAGTAACAATTTAGAAGATTACTTCTAAATAGAAGTAGGATCCTATTTTAGTTGAGCGGATGAGGAAGTTAAGAGATGGAATAGAGAGGGTGACTTTAAGGATTTCAGTCTTAACCAGAATGAAAGTTTAAGAAAGAGAGGAAGGTTATGTGTTCCGAATGTGGGAGACATAAGGAAAGAAGACATAGAGGAATGTCATTGTTTGAAGCCCACTATTCATCCAGGAGGAACAAATATGTATCAGAACATGAAGAGAAGTTTCTTCTAGAAAGGATATAAAGAGGGATATTGGCTTATGGCTAAAGCAGCGTTTGAATTGCCAACAGGTAAAGGCTGAACATTAAAAGCCAAGTTGGTTACTTCAACCATTAGATATTCTGATTTCGAAGTGGGATTCTATTTCCATGGAATTTATTGACGGATTGCCAAGATCTAGAAAAGGAAATGAAAGTATATGGGTCATAGTGGGTGGACTGACCAAGAGTGCTCATTTCATTCCAGTTAAGTCAATTAGAATGAAACCTGTTTTGGTGAAGTTGTTTATAAAGAATGTGGTTATACTACTCGGAATTACTAGTAATATTGTTAGTGGTAGAAATTCTTTGTTCACTAGTGAGTTCTAGAGAAGTCTATAGGATAATTTGAGAACCAAGCTCAAGGCGAGTACTACTTACCATCACAAACCAATGGGAAAATGAAAAGAATTAATAAAGTCTTGGAAGATTCGTTAAGAGCTTGTGTATTGGATTTTGGAGTATCATGGAAGACCATCTATATTTGGTCAAGTTTTTGTACGACAACAATTATCAGACTAGTATTGGTTGGCTCCTTTTGAAGCTTTGTGTAGAAGGCCATGCAAATCTCCCACTTGTTGGTTGGAGACCGAGGATAGGTTGGTTCTTGGTCCAGAGTTAGTGAGAGAAGCTGTAGAGAAGATTGAGTTAATTTGAGTTAGAATGAAGGACACTCAATTGAGCAAAAGAGTTATGCAGACAGAAGAAAGAAAGACTTAGAGTTCTCTGTTAGAGATAATGTGTTTATTAAGGTGTCACTGATGAAGGGTGTGATTAGATTCAGATGAAGAAAGTTGGCACCGGGATTCATTGGACCTTTTTGTGTTATAGAGAGGATCAGGAAACGCGCATATAGAGTAGATTACTGAGTAGTTTGGCAGGAGTCAATGATCTCCATGTTTCTCATCTAAGGAGGTGTGTTGAAGACCCAAAGACTACTATAGCACCGACCGTGTTAAAAGATCTAGTAATAGAGCCGAACTTGACCGCGGTTAGAAAGTCGATTCGTGGTTACGAGAGATGAAAAGATGCTAAGGAACAAGACATACAAATTAGTGATAGTCCAATTGAGCGACGATGAGAGAGACTGTACTTGGAAGATTAAGAGCAGGAATAGATATGCTTATCTAGATTTGTTTGATGGTATGTTTTACCTCTTTATGGATTGTGTATTTTATCGTAATTTCGAGTATGAAATTCTTTAAGGAGGGAGTCTGTAACATCCTATATTTTTAGTAACATTATTTAAGATATTTGATTAGTTAAATTAAATCAAATAATGTAAGATTGTTAATGGATTGAGATTTTTTATTAATAGGGGTAGCCATGCCATGTTAATGAGTAATTCAAAACTAGATAACATAAAATAAAATAGGTAGAGGGTTAGGGAATAGACATGGGCAAAATAGGAACAAGGCAAATCATTACACCCTAAATCCCCTTAGCCGTGTATTGTCTCATTCATTCTCATTTGCAAAACTAAAATTTGTTGCCGGCTACCATTTTAGAGAACTAGAGGAAGAAAAAGATAAGAAAGAAGGTTAATCAAATCAAAAGCTATTCAAATCTCAAATCCTTAATCTTTAGCTAAGATGAATAATTACTACATCTCCTTTTCTTATGTTTTTTGGTTTTATAAATGAATCTGAAGTGTTTTGCATGATGATGCCATCTTTTGGAATGATTAAATGTTTATATGTGCTTTTTCATATGAATTTTATTTAATGTAAATACCCTAGTAAATGACATCCAAATGCCTTGCAATTTTAGATTTAGATCGGAAATATTATTTTAGAGATGAGTTTCAATTTTCATAATTTTCTGTATTATTACGGATTTTATATAATTTTCTAGTGCAGAAAATGATATTTTAGGTTTTAAATTATTTACGACTGAATAATTAACTATTTGGGTCTGAATTAAATATGTTAGAAAACATATTAAAAACGATTTTCTGAATTTTTGTAGAATTTTCCTAAGTATTTTAATGAATATATAAATTATTTACCGTATGGGACTCAAATGTTTTATATATTTATAAAAGGAGAAGGGGTATTTTGTAAAATAAAATTAATTGTTTATTTGTGAAATCTTAGAAGCACTTTTTAGAAAGAAATTTAGCAACCAACGAAACTTTGAGAAACAAAGCATGTTAGATATAAAGTATTTCTCGTTTAAGTTAAAAACAAAGTTTACATGATTTTAGCATTTTCCGCCACTTTCGACATCTTCCGACCAAGACGTTTCACCATCATAGCTTTCGAAACCAATGCGCATTTTATCAGTTTACTTGGTATGTAGCATATTGGATAAAGGCAGATGGTACTGGGTCGAAACACTAGGTTCCGACGGGATGGAAGCATGCTTTTGTTTTGAAATGAAATAGCGCCTTGGTTAGCTTTCGACCGAGTCAAGTGTTTTCAAAGGAATGGTGAATAGGAGATTTAAATCAACAGTTCCCTGCGGATCAACCTGTATTCGCCACATATTACACGTGAATAGGGAATTGTTGATTTTAAAAAATCTATTCAATCAAATTAAACCGAAGTCGTGTGAAAGTTAAGCAAGAGAATTAGAGAATTAACTAACTAACTAAATGAAAAGAGAAGCAAATATAAGAGTTAAGTGACAATTTAGAGAATAAATCAACTCTCTAGATCATGTAGTTCAACACATATGAAATCATGATCTCTCTTTCATGGTAATTAGTGCTTTAATTGATGTGTTTATTAAATAAAAAGAGATAGAATATGGACGTAAATATATGCAAATTTACGTGCACATCAAATGGTTTCGGGTGGGTTGTGCTCTTTTGTTTTAAGTAATGCTTTCGAAGGTTCGAAACTCCAGCAGCTGCTTTTCTACCTTTCGAAGTCAATGATTTCGAAAGATATACTTTGTTTCGAATTTGGTCGCTTCTCCAACATTTTCGAAAGGGTAGTTTCTACGCCATTACTTCTTTGCTTAGAAACGCTTTCGAAAGAATGGCTTTCAATTTTTCTTTAACTACCCTTTTGCTCTATTGAAGTATAACCTAATTGGTTTCAAAGGAGATAGTTTAAATGGCTTCGAAAGATATTTCTCCACATGTTTGAAATTGAACCCAAGTGCTTTTGAAAGGCTTTTTTCTATAAAGGTTTGATGCTTTCAAAAGGATATAAATATTTGAATGGGTGGTTCCTCAAGTGTTTCGAAAGGGTTGAAAGGAAAGGATTTCCAAGGGTTTCTAAAGGCAATGTTCAAAGGTTTTGAGAGAAAGATGTCTAAGGTTTTTAAAGCTTCCAAAAGGAAGGTTTTCAAGGGGTTCGAAAGGTTTATATGAATGGTTTCGAAAGGAAGGTTTTGGCCTTTCGGCCTAGGTTAAATAAAGGGGTTTTACTTGGTTTCTAAAGAGGTACTTCAAATGGTTTTTAAAGGGGTACTTTTAATGGATTCGAAAAGTGTACTTTCAAAGGTTTAAATGTTTTCATCAACTAAGGTTTGAGTGAAGTATATATATAACGTGATTTAAGCAAAGCATAGAAATTATATGTTTTCCTTATTTAAGTTTGATTTAAAGGTTTAAATCATCTTGAAAAGGTTTTCAAGGAAATTTAAGGGATGGTTTCCATAAGAAAAATGGCTCGGATATTAGAATACCAGATGAGATAGGTATAAGGTCGCGCCCTATGGATTAGCTATTAGCCCTAGCTTACTTAGTCCCAAATTCTAGTGTGTAGGGCTTTGTCATGGGTAAGACAAAAATTAGGAGTACACGTAGAAGGGAATATATGTTAATATGAAGTTAGGTTATTGGTGGGCCCGAAAAATTATTAGGATCAGGTGACCATGGGAGATGTTAAGTTAGGGATAAACCATCCAGAAGAGAAGCATTTAACATAAATTTAAGGGAAGACCGTCCAGAAGAGGAGTGCCTAGCAGATGTTAAATTATTTTGTTATATTGTCTGGTAGGCCCAAGTCAGCAAAAGGTTAGTAGTTAGCCAAACAAAACTATAGTGTTCGAACAGATATTTCATTTATTACCAGATATATATGTTTACACAATGATGCTTTACAGTTTCAACTAGTTTTGGTTGTAGGAAAAGGTTTGCAAAAGAAAGATATGTTTTATAAGCATGTTAGTGAGGGGAAGCTCATTCTGCTAAGCGACTTGGTCTCACTCAACATTAATAAACCTGGGTGTATAGTATCATTCACAGACGGCTTTATGTCTATCTAGAAGTTCATGTTTTTCTCCTTAAAATCTTGGGTGCTCAAAACTCATTTGAGTAGGATAAGGGTTGAGGTTTTCAGGTTTTTAGTAGGATCACAAATAAGCTACCGATGACGAGCAGGAGGCTGACGGATAGCTATTTATGAGTTGCAGTTCTATTTTGTTGTTTTTATTTCCACTGTGTGTATTAAGTCAGTTATGACTATATAATACTCTAGCCATCCAAATGGGGCATCATCATATGTCAATGTTGGCGTATTTTTGTAATAATATATTTGATCATTGCCTGGGAAACATTATGGAATTGTGTAATTTGAATATGGAATATGTATTTTGAAATGTAATGGAGAATATTGTTTTGAAATCTATCATTTGTTTCATATTCAAGTGCTTTTGATAATATAGATACCATTAACATAGCAGTATTTATTCGTCGAAAGTTAATACTATAGATGACTGCAGCATCTATAGCTCTTAGCTTTGACCCTCTAGATAGGGTGTTACAAGTTTTGCAAAGATAAATAAATTATTCAAATAAAGTGTAATTAAAGTTAATTAGTTATTTTAATAAGTATATTTAAATTAATTAATCATTTAAAAATGATTAAGGTTAATTAATTTAAATAATGATGTTCTTAAGACTAATTAATCATTTTATTAATGATGTTTTAAAATTAATTGATCATTTTTACTAATGATGCTTAAGGTTAATTAATTATTTAAATAATGACGTGATTGAGATTAATTGAACATTTTATGAATGACGTTTTAAAACTAATTAATCATTTTAACTAATGATGTTTAAGAGTTATTAATTATTTAAGCAATGATGTATTAAAATTAATTAATCATTTTTAATGATATTTTAAGATTAATAAATCACCGTAATGGTGATGTCTTAAATTTAATTAATCATTTTAAATAACAATGTTTAAAATTAATTAATCATTTTAACAATGACGTTTAAGGTATAATTGCCTATTTTAATATTTATGTTTTAAAGTTAATAAATCATTTAAATAAGGACGATCAAAGTTAATTAATCATTTTAAATAATTTCGTTTGAAGTAATAAGCAAGATTAAAGCTAGTTGATTATTTTAAATGAAAGTGTTTGAAATATTTAATCATTGATTTAAGTTAATTTTACATTATAAATAATGATACTGAAGAAGTTAATTAGTGTTTAAAGTAAATCAAACATTTTGATAAAGTCGATTAAAGTTATTGTTTGAAATGTGAACCCAGCATAAATTCAGTATATCGGTAATGGAAAGGAAATTTCCATAAACGATATCGCTTGTATGGAAAGGATTTAGTCATACTTTCAAGACTAAATGTTGAGGCATGGACTCGTTTCTATCTCGAAGGTTAAAAATGTCATCTAGGCAATGTCCAAAGGTTACACTACATCAACTTGCCTGGCTTCTCTTTTAACCGAGGGATATCACAAGTTTGAAATCAGTAAGTAGTGGTAAAATACGAAATTTAATTTCCATATATGATCAATTTTAGTTATCCTCGATAGTTGAATTATTATCTATCGATTTAGCTTTCCTCTTTGAGGATCGTCAATTTATGACGATTTTTTTCTCATTTGAGTGTCGTTATCCTTCGTCGGAAATAACTTAAACTAGAAAGCTTGTAGGGGCTAAGCTATGTGGAGTTGCTCCCATTAGCGTATATTCATATCAACTCTTGATTAGTTTTGGTTATATGTGCACGAAAAGGTGAAGTAATCGGATTCTCAGTAAGGTTGGTGGGATTCGTCTTAGAGTTCCTAAGAGGATTACGAATGACCCTCTCAAGTATATTGAATAGTGGTATATTTTCGATAAGGGGGCGCACGCTCCTAGTCATTTTTTGGCAAATTTTCCTTTCCTCTCCTTTGATTCCAAATATTTATATTTTCCTCTGTCTTAATTGCATTGGGAAGTGTCGTGAGCACTTTGCGATGTTGAATTACTTGAATCCATTATTGTGAATGGATATTGTTATTGTGAGGGAAAACCCATTCTGCAGTTGGCGGCATGGCCTCACATACTGTATTTATTTCCACCATTTTGATTAAAGATTTTCTCATACCAGACTTATTGCCTGACCTAAGTTGTTTGTTGCTGCAAAATCTTGGGTACTCAATTATATTTGAGTAGTCCAAGAGTAATAGGTTTCATTTGGGCTCTTTAAAGACGATGGACTACCAAGAGGCTTCTTTACTTATCTAGTTATTTATTTATGTTGTACGATTATGTATATGTATTTTGTGTCAAAAAGTGTAAAGGAAGAATGTATAACTACCTATTCTGATAACTGCAGCACTTTTGTGTAACCCTGATTACTACATGTTACGAGTAACATGATGTACTATGTTATTTTATTATCATATGTAATTGTTCCATTGTGAGACTTTTGTTCTATTCTAATATGTTCTTTTATTTCACCCCACGACATTTTTCCTTTCAGATGCTTGGACAATGGCCCATGAACACCGAGGTTGTGTTAAGCATCATTCTGAAGAGTCAGAAAGGTGGGTCGTCACAATTAGTATTAGAGCTTTAGTTGAGCGAAGAGCTTAGCCCGACTGGGTTACGACTCACTGGAGATAGGATAAGTGATGCCCTAAAATGAGTAAATCTTGAGAGAGCATATTATAATTTTTATAATAATAAAATCCATCCTTTAAAGTCTTGTTCTAGATCCATTAGTGTTGTTTTCCTTAAAACTATTTTGATCCTCCTCTTGTATTCTAATGATACATGTTATCTATTCAAGTAATTGAAGATGGATGTAAGTAGAGGAGGAAGGAGAGGATTTGGAACTAGCATGGCTACCAACGGTGGGGTACCTAGAAATGCTACTATGCCAGTTGTAAATCCAATCGGGGAAGTGGTAGCGCAAGTTCAACCTTTATGAACTTCGTGATTTTGTGTAAGAATTACACCACTTTGGGTGGGAAACCATTCTATAATACTGAGGATATTTTTGAAGTGTAGATTTGGCTTAGGTCATATGAAATGAGATTTGGATAAGATGGAAGACACAGAGAAATGTCCCTTCGCATTGCAACAACTTCAAAAGTCGGTGATAGATGGATGGGATTCTATAATGGCTAATACTCCAAAGGAGGAGTTCTCTTAGGCATAGCTTAGGGATGTCTTTGAAGTGCGGCTCATCCCAAAAGCCAGAAGGACACAGTAAGTTAGGAGTTTTCTACATTTGAAGCAAATTGATATGACGGTGGAATAGTATGAGCACAAGTTTAATGCTTATTCCCATTTTGGACTTGGATTGATAGACACACCTCTTAAAAAGCCTGAAATGTTTGTTAGTGGAATGCAATTAGAGTTGCAGAGAGAAATGACTAGCCATCTTATGGGTACATTCACCAACCTTATCAGTATGGCTTTGAGGCTCGAAGTCCCTAATATTAAGGAAGGAGTCTATAAAGGAGTAATGCCTATAATTAATGCTAAGCATTTATTAGTGACACCCGTTGGAGGCAAGCCGATTTTCAAGTGCCAGGGAAAGAAGTAGTGTTTAGGAAAGAAACCTAAAGATGGAACCCCAGCACAGAAGAAGCCATGGGACTTGCTCAAAATTCTTTGTTTCAAATGTAACAAAATGGGACACTTCGCAAATCATTACACTAACCATCCTAGTGATCCAATCTGCTACAATTGTAACATGCAATGACACATAAAGAATAAGTGCCCTTTTCTGAAGCCGGGGTCGCAAGGACAGACTTTTGTTATTGGGGAGATACTACCCACTTCGTTGGGACAGAAGGGGAAGAGGGTGTTGCTAGGTACACTATCCATCCATGATCTCCCTATTAGGATGTTATTCAACACAGATGCTTCCCATTGTTTTATGTCAAATCCCCTTTGCATGTCAAATCCTTTTGAGTAATCCCCTTTGCATGTCAAATCCTTTTGGGTGTCAAAAAAATCTTTACACTATGTGTTTGTATTCCCTATTTCTTGTCAAAATTATTCCTTTCCCTTTCATTTATTTGTTCTTGTGTTCATGGGTTTTGGAGTGCTATTGTGAATGGATTGGTTGTCTAAATTTAGAGCGGACTTGGATTATGATTGAAGTATTGTCAAAGCTAGGAATAATATCCAAAGAATTTAGCTATTGTGCATACGTCTTGGGGAATTCAGCTCGTCTCTTTAAAGATCCAAAGAATTTAGCTAAATCTGAAAAATATGCTTGGGCTAACACAAGCATTATAAGAAATAACGCCCAAGTCAGTCTACTAAACCAGCATGAGCAAAATTCGAATCAAAACATATGGATTTCTACATTTAAAAATCTTTTCAAAATAAAAGGTATCTCATAAGACCACGTCACACATAAACATAGATGGATTTTTACCTTACGATAACCAAACATTTTTTTATTGCATAATTCAATGATATTATAATAATTCTAATGTTAAAAATACCAATAATCAAGTAGCTATAATGCATGTACATAACAACAATAATAGGCATATACTCAAAAACCAAAGGCACTTATTAGAGAATGGATTCCAACAAATGGGAAGGTAAGGGACTACCTTTCGAAAACAGTACACCTCTAGATAAAATGTATCATGTGCCGTAGTTACCTTTGAAACACTACCAATACAGGTCCAGCCTACCCCCGACTACATAGTACCAAATATCATCAACAACCAAAATGGGCCCCAAAGCATGCATAGATATCGACTCTATATAAGGGATGACCATACCTAATGTGAGCGGCCCATGTAGCCCTACTGCATCTACCATGTTTTTGTCATTACCAGGGTGTGAGACTTGAGGCGACAATTTACCTTCTCTCTTAGTAGACCATCTTGGAATGCTAACACTACCCTCCAGGCAAAAATGCAGCGCCAGCATTCATCTGTACAAGTTTATTCTGCGTTTGAATGAAACCGAAGGTGCTACCTCAACTACATCCAATTTTGAGCCCCTCAGGATTACTAGCAAGTAGTCCTTGCACTTCAAAGTGCACCATCTTAGATCATCCTTAAGGTGTCTTCCATTCAAACGTACGTGTTGGTTTAAAGTGGTTTTCAGATAATATATCCAATCTCGGTTTCACCGAACCAACAACCAATAATTTCTGATTAACTCATTCCCGGTTTTTTCAGAAGTAAGCACACTATAGTCTAAAAGGGATCTCTGATATGTCCCTTAAAGCTAGAGATGTTTTACCGAATGAGTTCTCTCGATGGAACTCAAACCATTTGAACACATGAAATTCTTATCTACTTCCTAAGTCAAAACCGACTAAGATTTGATATTCGATTATTTAACTATCAAATACACAAACAGCCAACAATCCAGAGATTTAATTTCACTGAGCGTATTAACAATCCTTAAAATAAATCTTTCATTTTTTAGATCTCTTTCCAATATCATAATATTCATATACTTACCTTGCTAGCATGAGCATATTCACAAAACATTGTGAATGATTTCTTACTTCAAAATCATATTAAAAGGATCGCAACAAATGTTATTTAAATTGGAGATAAGGGTAACCTCAAGCACTATTCTTTCGGTTTTAAGTGTCGAAAGAATGTCCATACCACCAAAATTAAGAAGGTCGGTTAAAGGAAATCCAATCTCATATTCTTTTATAAATTGCTTCAATAAATCCTTTTTATAAATCTCTTTCATTTATGAAAGTCTCCTTTACTAAAATTCCAAATCAATTTATAAAACACTTTATAAATCTCCAAGTTTATTTATAAAACTCTTTTATAAATATCCAAAATCATTTATAAGACTTCTTTTCAAATTTCAAGATCCCTTTTAATTTAAAAACCACTCATTTTTGTAAATTTTCCTTATTTAAAAAAATCCTTCATAAATAAATCTTATCTGATCAAGTTCCTTTTTAATAAACAATCAATTATTTAAAACAATTTTTATGTATCAAGTTATTAATAATTGAAATAAATTCAACACTTTGAATGAAATAGTCAATGAACTATCTTTAAAATATCATGTTGAAACGGTGATAAACATTAAACATTTGAGTTAAATTATAACTTCACTTTAAGACATAATAATTATCTTGAAACCCTTATTTAAAATTAAATAAGATTAAAAGAAAGATTTTCAAAATTTAGAAGAGGCTTAGCAACCACAATGGTTTATTCAGTTTCAGTTAAAGTTTCTAAGTTATAAAAAGGGTATTTACATAACAAGTAGATATGTAAAAGGGATCAATAAACAACGATCAATCAATACACAGGCAATGTTCAAGTCAATATAATGGCAAATGGGGGTTTGTTATACTAAACACATGTCTAAATTATTTTAATAGAAGAATGGTGTTTTATTATGCTAAATACTTGTCATTTGATTTCATAGTCCTTTGGGGTTACTTATGGGTAATAGATAAAGAAATCCCTCGATTTGAAATATTATTGCAAAAGAAACTTCATTTAAAAAACCAATCCTTGGAAATAAGGCGACCTTGAATATCAACAAAATTGAACCTTTATTATTTGATTTAACTTAAATTAAACCTTTATTTAATAATAATTAAATCTTAATTGATTTATAATTAAATCTTAATTAAATTTAACTTAATCAGTATTTAATTAACTAATAAATCCTCTTTTTAATAAATAAATAATTAATAAATAATCATTAATAAATAATAATAATTAACCTTGATTAATAATTAAATAATAATTAATCTTTAATTAATTAACTAATTATAATTAATTTACTTCATTTATAATTAAGTACGATTTTCCTTTATTAATTAATGATTAATTACTAATTAACTTAATTGAAAATTTTCAATAATAAATTAATACTTTTAAGTACTTATAATATGTTTTGAAAACACTTTTCGAAAAGATACTGAAGTAAAAACATTTTTAGATGTCAAAAGGAGTTCGTCTTTACGAACTACAACCATAACGACTATCGCTATATGACTCATAATTTTCAAAGCTTGATTTTTATTTCATATAGCTTCAAAATCTTATAATTTGTACTTTAACTACCTTATAAACTTAGCAAAATGTTTTGGAAAACAAAAGTAAGGGTTTTTGAAACTTTACAAAAACATTTCTAGAAACCAAAGTAAGGAAAACAAGTTTTAAACCAAAGGACCTCGATGTCGCAAACCAACAACTTCAAATACCAACTTTCCTTTTTCCTATAATACCATATGCATGAACACAACTTACATACATGCCATCACAACACACAATTAGTAAAGAAAGAAACTTTCACTTTACTAACTTTTAATTTCATTTTCCAAGTCTATAATCAATATTACATATACACATACATAAGAAAACTACATTACAATTTGCATCCACCCTAGAACTTGATTTTTTCCTTTGTTAAATGGGACTTTATGGCTTAATAGCTTTGGAGGAGTAGGCTTGACCTAGCTTGGAAAATGTAGGTTTGGGCTTGCTTTTAGGAAGAGGGGATGTAGAAGTGGAAGAGAGAGGCTTTAAACAAGGTTTAAGAGTTTGTAATTGTGATTAAACTAATATTTTAAACTTTGGAAACATGGAAGAGTTCAAGTAGCCAAGGAAGAATAAAAAGCTTTTTGAAATAGCGAAAATAAGAGTGAAAAAGAATTAGGAAATTTCTTTATACAAATTGCAAAAATCAAATTACCAAAAACCCTTTTGTACCCTGCCCTCCACTTAAACCTTGCCACCTCACCTTGTCTCCCCTCCCCTTGTACGTCACGCAAATGTCCCGCTTATATCACGCAATACATGGCCTCCCCTTTGAGCAAACATGACACTACTTGTAGTTAGGTGAGACATATTATAACATTTTTTATTCCATTTATATTTTGTTTTAAATTTTCACAAAAAGACACATCATCTCTTATTATATTCTTTTAGGTCAACATATGCGTATATAATTATTAAAATCCTAACTTATTAACAAATGAAAGTCAGTATTTAATTCAAATGCCCACAATTTTTCCGACAACATTTGGATATAAAAAAGTCGAAAATTCAAAAAACGATTTCCAGTCAAATTTTTAATTTTTCTTTGAAGTAATTATTTTTTGTAAAAATTTTTGAAACCCGTTTAACCATCAATAGCTATCATTCAAAAGAGCTTATTTTAAGTTATACAACCCATTAGTTAAATATTGAAAATACATTTAAATATCCATATTTCAAAGTGATTAATTATCGGGTCATTACATATAAACTCTAATACCACATGTAACAACACCCTCCACTCTAATACCTAAGATCCGCACCACATTCCATTCACCAGTATAATGTGCTAATAATTAAGCATCCAAATGCAAGATCCTTTGGGGAAAAGTAAAACAATGAAATTTAGAATAAGAAAACCATGCTAACATTGTATCGATGAAATACAATATAACATAGTCTAAAACATACAGTACATATGGCCACTCCTAAGACTAAATTTCTCAGGATTTATGAATCAACTACATAAGCATTACCCCCAACTTTGTAGTGTTATAACTACCTTCCCTTACAACGAAAATACATGCATGTCGACTATTGCAACAGAAATAACAAATATTTTATATATCCAAAGACTTCTGGTCATCAAAAGTAAACATCAGAACATCAAGCTCAATCCTGTACTCCAAGCAGTCACATTATAAGAAAAGTTAGCTTTTATCACATCAATGTATAACACTGTATTCCATATATACTTTTTTTGGTTATTGATTTTTAATTTTTTTATTCAAAGTAGTGATCAATAGTTACATAACGTCATTTGATAGAGGCGGCTACCCTCAATTGTTATTGCTTCCGCTTTCCTAATAACTTACTAGTACGAGATCTGTGCTTTGCACTTTGGCTATTGGTAGTATAATAGATTTTTGTAGCATCATCTTCCGTGTTTCAATTGGAAGGATTCATTTGACTGACTCAACATTAAGAAATGATTGTACACATTGAAATGATAATACAGCTTGTTATTAAATCATAGTTGATAGCATGATCTAGTTAAAATTAAGTGTAAGGAGATTTAGTTAGCTAGAATAAACTTGAGTTAACTGTAAATGGCACAAGTGGAAAGCCGATGTCAAAATCACATACTTAGAAAGATGGACAATGGACATTAAAATAATGTCCCATTGCACCAATTGTAAAGGAGATTTAGTTTGCCTTTTATTATCAAGCTTTCTTCCATATATAAAAAGTATTATTAGGTACTGCTTTACTAAAGTTTGTACAAATAATGCGATTTTAGATTTTTGTGAAGTAATTGCAAATATAAGGAGAAAAAACTATGTAGGACCATCTACTAATTATTATAGCATGATAGAAATGGAAATTATTAATAGGAAATAATGGTAGATTACTTGTCTACCAAATGAATGTTGCATAAGAAATAGAACTGATATAGTACTTATGTATTGGAAAAAGCACCCAAACTTTCAGTCTGCTTTAAAACATAAAAAGTATTAGCCCTTTACGTTAAATAAACTGGGAAAAATGCTTCTTTTTACATGCAATTTATGGAATATAGTTCCTTAAACTAAATAAAAGTCATAACAATGCAAACACCTGCCATTTGAGCTAAGTCACCTTGGTCTATAGCTTTAATTTGTTATACATTTTGCTACATGCTTCTTATGGGATACTTTGCATTATAGAAACAACCATTTGTATTCATTTGTATGTCCTAAATGTGTTAACTTATGAATATATGTTCCAATATTGAATGCATCTAAGAATGACTCTTTCCAACTTCTAGCACCTCGAACATACATCTCATTAAAAGTAAAGAAGGCATCAACCTTTTTATCATTTCTCTGTCATGGCATGATTTCTCAAAAGCTGTAATTTTGTAAATGTATCCCCATGTTTGACTCGTCCTCTATTTAGATAGTGGAATATAGTTAGAATTCATAAAGAAACTTTAGAGTTACATGTTCATTATAAAATCATAATATTTCGCATTTTGGATATTATGAGGGTGTTAATGTATATATATATATATATATATATATATATATATATATATATATTCAAGCTTCAAATCTTTTTATTTCCTAAATTATAGTTTTATAAATTTTTTGTCAAGCTTTGATGGTGTAAATAAACTTTCTAAATTTCTCTTAACTGCTGAATATAAAAAATTATTTTGTTGAAAGTAAGGTACTATTTATCAAAAATAGTCTATGGGATGAAAAATTATTATGCAGAGGATATTTTGCTAACCATGTTTGCGAATTCCATATACATGACAAATTTTGTAGGTTTAAGATGTGGATAGGATAAATCATCGCTAATATAGTATGTGTGCGCGTTTCTTTACATATAGGACCAACTAATTGGACATAAAATAAAGCACAAATGGCGAAATAAAAGATTCAAACTATTTGGATCCTTTTGTCTTTGTATACGAGGTGGAACTCAAAGAGCAATCCAATGTTCAGATCCATTGTGCCATTAATTGTGTTATTAAATTGTGTTCAAATAAAATTTCCCTATGTATACGAATACAAACATGTGTGTGTATTCGGTTCACTCCGCTTTTATTCATTCTTTACTCAATTGGAGGATGAAATGCCATTTTATTACCCTTTCAATTTGGTAAACATTTTAAGAAATCATTTAATGGTTTGCCTCTTGAAATTTCATTTTAAGCTTTCTCCAAAATATATAAATCCTTGTGGCATTTAACATGGATATTGAGTATTATAACTAATACCAAATTAACTACCTTTATGGGAGGCAATGTAAATCAAGCAACATTTAAACTTTAGAGCATTTAGTACAAACGTTGACTAATTTTCCTTATATTAAATATTAAAAACTATGAGAAGGATGACAGATGCGGGAAACATATTAAAAATAGTTAAAATAGAGAAGTGAACATATCTCTCACACGTTAAATGCATACTTAAATAAATATGTGTACCTATACCTATTAATTCATGTTCATGTTCATAAAATTATGATAATTCAAATCTAAATTGTTTTATTATCTATATATAATATGAATACTTGGTTCTTGAGCTTTTGAAATGTCTAAATTATACTTAATTTCTAGCTCATTTGAGGTCATTTTTACAATTATTCTTTCCTATATTCTTACTGTAACGACCCACCATTTAAACAAGAACATTTGCTTAAATGATAAATAGTTGCTTAGGGTAAAACAGAATCAATCGCAGAACACAGACACCGAAATAAAACAACTCAGAGTCTCGCAGCGGAAAATAAATAAGTATATAAATAAGTCATGGAAACTCCAAATAAGTTACATTATTCTCATTCTAAATACTGGAAAGAAATAACTAGAATAAAATGAGTCTAACTGACATGATAATCTAAACTGATGAAATAACCGAATAGAGCAGAATCTCCAGAAATGCCTTCGTCTTCACAACAAGCTCTCCAAACTGGAAATACCCAGGTTGATCCGAGCATAATGGAAAAATACAATACTCGAGTCAGAATTAATAGTCTCACAAAAGTCAATAAATCAATGCAAAGTAACTCAGGAGATGTTACCGTTTCCTATCTCTTAAGGATCAATTAAACTATTTACATATAATAGTGTACGCTACTATAGATAATGTCTATCGGTAAAATAAATATCAAAATAGAATTAAGGCTTTACATCGATCTATCTCAACACATTCTACAGTTTAAAACAAAATCACAATGGGTATGTATAGGGGTAAATATGACAAGGCACGTGAGGCAATGCCTAAGGTAGGATTCTACCAGTTTACTCTTTCTGGTTGGTCGTAATTCATCTGTTGCCGACCGCGACTATCAATCCAAACAGAAGGGTGCACCCATCGAGTTCAAATCATGATAGTAAAATACGAAAAATCAATGTCGTTAGAGGTAGCTAATCTCATTGACCAGACATAGGCTCCTGTTTTAGTCGTTTTAATTATGACACGAATGTCAAAGATATCCATTATCGTTCTCTTACTTCACTCCAATACACGTCGCCCATTCAACCACTAAATTTTAGGTAACATCCACCATATACACGGTTATCAAAGTGGTTCCGGGATTGACAGAGAGTATGTTAATATCCGGCCGCGGTCTCTTTGAAAACCCAACGTATGTTTTACACACCATCTCGTTAATTATGGTTTAAAAACGATTCGTATTGACAACAACAGAATATTTTTCCAAATTCCTCAAATACACATTTCTCGTTCCCAATTTCCCTTATAAACATTTCGATTTCAAAACTCAACTTCCTTTAAAACTTAAATTTTAAAGTCCATTTAAATCCATAAATTGAATCACTTAAATAAAAAATTATTTAAGTTGAACTTTAAATTCCATTACAAATTAACCACTCAATCTTCCAATAAAACCCAAAAAAAATGTTAAACAATTTAAATCTCCATTAAAATTTTATTAAAATAATTTGGGCTAAATTCAAAATTTATTAAACAATTTAAACTTCCCGTTTTTTAAATAAAAATTTTGATTCCAAATAAATTTAGTTTACACAAATTTCAATATAGGAAAAGAAGTTGCTGATTTAAGTTTAGATTTTACTCAAAATTTTACTTAAATATTTTACTTCAATACTTTAAATTTCAAAATTTTGCAATCTTATTTTAAATCAATTTTTTACATAATTAAATCCAAAAATCAAATTTCTTTAAATAAAACATTTTTCTTAAATTTACCATCTACTAATAAAAACACTTATTTCACCTTAATTTTATTCAAATAATAAATCCCAATTTAAAACAAAATTTAAGAATTTCAGATCTTATATATATATATATATATACATATATATATAAATTTGCAAACAATCACCGTTTAAAAGATAATTTATTAGACCAAGGTGTTTTAATTTAATTTTCTACCTAGGCCAAGTGGAATGATTAAATTTAAATTATGGATATATATCATTTCAACCCTTTCCAACATTACAATTTCAATATACAACCATATCCAAATATTGATGAGAAATTTCAATAAATAGCATACTAAAAATGTCAATATCAAAATGGAAATTTCAACAAACAACATAAAAAAATGTCAATAATAGTGTGAATGTGACATGTCCAATTTAACTTTTCTATTCTTGTGTGCATATCGTGTCTAACATACATGCATCTCATTCGGTAATTCATCCAACGACTGTATATTCACAAATTCAACCACAACATATCAGATTTATTGACTTGCATCATAATATTAGTTAAGCATGGATGTAAAACGTTCACCTCAAACTACACTAGCCTGATACAATCACGAATGCAACACGACCAAACTTCAACAACTCGAGATGTGATCCATTATACGGCTTACGATGCGGCACGGTCGGGATCAACTGCTCAAATTCGTGCGCTTGATATCAAAAATCCAGAGAGCAACTTCCCTTTTCGTATTTTTTTTCTCACTGTATATGCTTGAGGTTGGAAAAGAGAAGGTAGTTGAGCTCGGGACATGGTAAGCTTCGTTCGCTTGGCTGTAGTAGGCGTCGAAGGCGATAGAAGGAAGTGGTGGTGAAGTCGACAGGCAGGGGAGGCGGCACCACAAATTTTGCAGTTTTTTTTAACAACGGCGGTGGTTAAAGGTGAGAAGGAGCTCCGACGCAATGATGCACTGATGGGCGAAGCGGCAACGGTAAAGGCAAGGAGGAGGTGGAAGGTGTAACGGTGAAGGGTAGGGAGAGCTCGGCTGTTGCTTTTCTTAGTTCTTTTCTTTTAACACGGAGCGGTGACGGCCGTTGAGGGGCTGAGGTGGCCGGATGATGGGCGTGTCAGGGTGGCGCGGCGGCGGCGGACTTGGAGTCGACATTGAATAATGAGGCTCGGTGGGGTAGAGAAAAAAATATATGATGCAGGATAATGAGTTTTCATAATTTTGTGATCTCAACTATAATAAAAAGGCATAGTGTAAACGAGGGTGGTAGAAGAATTTTGTAGCCACGTGGGCATTGTGTGAACAGGTAGAAGCTATCCTCATGGCTACCACTTCAAAATGCAATATGATGGCCGATTCAAAATAATATACGTGTTCTTTTTTTTCAGCCGGATGTGTTAATTTTAAATAGGTTACATATATTTTTCCAAACGGTATCTTTTCTTTTGAGAAAAAAAACTTATGTTCAAAATTTAATAACACTATACCCTATATAAATAGCAACAATGTTAACATGGCCCAAAATACTGCACAGAACAAAACCGACAGCCCAAACACACGGAATAACCAACCGTTGTGTCTAGTATGTCAATATGAATTCGTTAGCACACAAAAATTTGGTGATTTAACCCTCGAGTAGAAGTTCATTATTTACGCCATATCGGTTGTCGCCAACATAAATCAATCATAAAAAGCAATTTAAACCGAGCTAGCGAATTCAGATTTCTACGTAGCGAATGTTGCGTTTATATTATAAAATTTACTATAATATTTCTATATAAAATATTTAAATTTATGAAAATAAAAATTTCAGTGTTTTATCAACGACCAGTTTTTCTTTAAATTTCAAATCGTTGGAAATTTCCATTTTATAATTAAATTCACATTAGTCATTTTAGCCAATCATATGCAACGTAAATTTAAATTATTTAAATTTCTCTATTTAAATAAAAGCTTATTTACTCGAATATCCGACGGAACTGTAAATTTCGGAATCGTTACACTCACCCCCACTCAAAACTTTCCATCCTCGAAAAGATAAAACAAAATAATATAACAAGAGTCAAAAGTTAGATTAAGATTAAAAAACATACTCGAATCAAATAATTCAGGATTGGAGGTACGTATACACTTCTTAGTTTTCCAAGTGCAATCTCGATCATCATCACTCCATTGAATTTTGACTAGATAGATTGACTTACTCCTCAACTTCTTCATACTCTTATCCAAAATATGAATGGGCTTCCGTTCAACAGTAAGATCGGGTTGAATTTTCAATTACTCAAGCTGTGTGGAATGGAATATCGCTGATGGGTCATGGATATACCTATGAAGGTTGGAGATGTGAAATACATCATGAACACCCGATAGCTTTTCAGGCAACTCTACTCTATAAGCTAGAGTACCAATCATTTCAGATATACGGGAAAGGACCAATAAACCCTAGGGCCAACTTCCCCTCCTTCCCAAACCGAATGACATTTCTCAATGGCGAAATTCTAAGATATACAAGATCTCCAACTACGAAATCCAACTATGAATTCCAACTCCATTCGTCTTCTATCAACATATTTCTTCTGCCTATCTTGCGCAGTTTTCATCTTTCACTTAATCCCCTCAACCTTCTCAGAAGCTTCCAAAATAATCTTAGACCTAAGAACGAGACTGTCACTAGTTTTAATCCAACAGGACGAAGATTTACATGGACGTCCCCAAAGAGCTTCGAACAGTGCCATGTCGATACTAGCCTGAGTTAAAGATTCGAATTACGGAATATTTTATATGAATATATGTATATATATATATAATTCAAATTTATTTAAGAAGTTTTACCTGCTAGCTATTATTATAGGTGAATTTGACAAGATGAAGATGGTCTTCCCAAGAACCACCGAAATCCAGAATACAAGCACAAAGAAGGTATTCCAAAATTTGGTTGTTCCTTCGGTTTGGCCATCTATCTGTGGGTGATAGGCCATACTCAGATTCAGTTGTATACCAAACGAATCCTGAAATGCTCTCCAAAAATTAATCATGAAATTAGGGCCACGATCGCAGATGATACTAGAAGGAATTCCCTTAGGTCGAACAATCTCGTTCAAATAGATCTCAGCTAAACTCGGGCGGTTCGAGTTGATTTCACAGGAAAAAATGAGCAGTCTTCGTCAAATGGTCAATAATTACCCAAATACTCTCATTACCCCTTCTCGTCCTTGGTAAACTATCCACAAAATCCATTGAAATCGGATCCCACTTCCATTTTGGAATCTCAAGTGGCTATAACAAACCTGCCAATTTCTGATGATCGACCTAATTCTGATGACAAGTACTACATCTACTTTCACCGATCCTTCCCACCAATAAAGTCTTTTCATATTTTAAACAACTTTGTCACTCCGGGATGAATAGAAAATTTGGATTTGTGATTCTCCCTGAGCACTTCCTCCCTTAGTCCATCTACATTTGGAACACAAACCCAACCATTTATCCTAAGAATACCATCCTCATCTACTACTGCATCATACCATCACCTCGAGTAAGTCTCTCTCCTAAAAAATTCCTCTCGAATAGTTCTTAAACTTGGGTCTTTACTATGCCTAGCGACTATACGATCTATAAGAGAGGATGAAGCAACATACTGACAAAGCATAGCCCTTTTTCTACGCAAGGCATCAGCCACTACATTTGCTTTACCCGGGGTATAATTGATGTCAAGATCATATGCAGCCAAAAATTCTAGCCATCTTGCTTGCCTTAGATTCAAATCCTTCTGAGAGAAAATATATTTCAAGGATTTGTGATCAGTAAAAAGCTCGAATTTGGTACCCAAGAGATGATGCCGCTATAACTTCAAAGCAAAAACCACACCCAACAACTCCAAATCATGTGTTGCGTACTTAACTTCATGAGGTCGCAGCTGCCTACTAGCATACGCAATCACTTTGCCATGCTGCATTAAAACAACACCAATCCCACTCCTATAAGCATCAATATAAATTGTAAGGCCTTCGTTGCCATTTGGAACAGTAAGAATAGGAGTGGAGGTCAACTTCTATTTCAGTTCATTGAACGCTTTCTGACACTTTTCGTCCCAATTGAACTTGACGTTCTTTCTAGTGAAAGCTATAAGAGGAGAAGCAAATGCTAGAGAAATGCTCAATGAATCCCTATAATAACCTGCAGGCCTTTGAAATTCCAAACATCTGTGGGTGTCTTAGGAGCTTCCCAATCCTGAAGTTAAATACAAGGAACGAATCAAAATTTTTGAGAATTTCGATAATCAAATCGAAAGTAAAGACGGGTTCTTACATTTATTACGGCAATCTTAGCGGGATCCACCTAAACTCCCTTTTTCGAAACCACATGGCCATGAAATCTAACTTCCTCTTGCAAAAAAAATGACACTAGGAAAGTTTTGCCTTCAACTGATGGCTTCTCAATGTTTCGAGCAAGAACTGCAAATGTTGCTCATGTTCTTCTTCGGTTTTAGAAAAAACTAGAATATCATCGACAAAAATGGGTAAGAATTTGTTAAGAACATCCCTGAATACTCTGTTCTTGAGACCTACAAAGTATGCTGGGGCGTTCGTTAACCCAAAAGGCATAACAAGCCATTCATAAAATCCATCTTCAGTACGGAAAGCAGTCTTATAAATCTATCTCCGGTAATCCTAAACTTATGGAAACCTGAAGCGAGGTCAAGCTGAGAAAACACCTGTTCTCCATAAAGATGACCAAACATATCATTAACACGAGGCATATGATATCGGTTCTTATGTGTGAGCTTATTTAACTCTCTGTAGTCCACACACTTTCTCAATGAACCGTCTGTAACATCCCGGAATTTTTAACAATATCAATTTAATAATCCGTAGTTAAAATTAAATTGATATTGATATTCTGATAATAATTATTCAGATAAATTTAAGAATCTTCTTCAATAATTATTTAAATTGGCTATTTTATCTTTTAAATGATATAAATGGATTTCTATTTACAATATAAATATATGGTTTATATTTTAAATAAATTGGTTTTTTTTTAAATTTAGAATAAATTCAATAAAATGTTTTATGGCTTAATAAAATGAATATTTTGTAAAATGATTTTATTTAATAAAAGAGATTTATTAAAATAATATTAATATTGTATTGACTTTATAAATAAATTTTGAATAAGATTTGTAATGTTTATTTCAAATTGAATTTATATGTATAACTTGATTTTAAAAATATTTGATTTTGAATATAGTTGAATTTAAATCTAAAAAGTATAAAATTTTATATTGTTTGATTGTCTTAATTTTTAATATGTATAAATTAATTTGTAAAACATTGTTGTTCTTATTTCTTTTGTAAATTCATAAACATATTTTAAAATAAACTAACAACTTAAACTAAGTTTACATATACATTAATTTGTAATTAGTATTAACTATTTTAAAGAAAATACATGTGTTAAATTAATATGTATTCATAAAGACAAGTGTTGTAAAGTTTGACAAGTGTTAAAATTAGTTTTTATGTTCTTTTCTTACATTAAATCTGAAACACAATTAGTTTGCATCATTCATACATATTGCATATTTCATTTTCCTAAATCAAACAAAGATCAAACCCATCTTCATATTCATTTTAAAGATCTGCATACCTCAAAATTCAAATACAGAAATCTGCATTTACAATCAAAGATTAAAATCTGCATATACCAAACTCATATTCAAATCTGCATTCCTTAAATCAAGTGAAACCTGCATATTCAAAATACAACATCTACAACCCCTCAAATCCAAAAATCTACACTTCATTTCAAACTCAAGTGAAGCCTGCATTTTTCTGCACTTTGTTTGGAACCTGGGAATGAAAGAGCATCTGCATGTTTGTAAAAAGTTAGCAACTGCATCTTCTTTATCTGCATGCCAACATTTCAACAGATTTCAACAGAGGAAGTACACCTACATTTTTAAAGTCTGCATATTAATTCAACATGAAGCAAGGATCCAGTCTGCATTCTTTTCTGCAGAGTTTCAAAAAGAAAACTGAGCTCTGCATTAACATGTGAGTAACTTTTAACTTTAAAATGTTAAAATAGAATTGCATGCTAAATTGTTTAATATATATATAAGTACTGCTGTGTTAAGTGGAAAGTAAAGTGTGTACACTGATTTTTTACTACATGACTGTTTTCTTGATTTCCTAGGAAGTTTTTATTAAAACTTTATCTTTTAACTTAAATTTCTGGTAGGATTAGATTTCTAAGTAAGGTTATAAATTATATTTAGTTAACTTTTAAATTTTTAATCTAATGTAAAAGAAAAATGGATATAAACAGTATTGTCCCTGTTAACACAGGTAAAACTTTGCATGATGTATTTTTATCTAAACTCAACCATATTGATACCATGCCTCAGATTCATAAATTAAAGTACTTACCATAACTTGATTTTTGAATCAAGAAATAGAATTTTTAGAAGAAAGATTCAGTAGCAGTTTTGTATTGAACTAGGAATGAAATCTGTGCAAATTCTATTGATTTTTGAAATGGGAAAATTCTGAAATTCTTGTAAGTTACTAAGTAAGGATCATTGATCCTTAGAAAAATCAGAAATATGAATATAATTGTTTGGGGAAGATGCAGTTCTGATTTTTTTTAGTATGAACCATAGTTTTGGAATAGGGTTAAAGTTTGAGTCAGTTTGTAGTGGTGGATTGATCGAGTGATTTGGTTTTTGGTGTGTGGGTAGTTGGTGTGTAGAGAAGCTCGAGGCCAGAAGGGTTGGGTGTCAGGTGGTCGCGTTGGTGAACTATCGCTGTTGACAGGTTTGCAACAGAAACCTGTAACCTATTTTTCAGGTTGAATTGGGTATTGCAGGGAAGTTGCGGGGAAATGGGAGAATGACTCGAAGCAAGTTGATAGAAAACTCGGAGTAGTGAGGTAGAAAACTCGAAGTAAATTTGGGGGGTCTCGGGTTGACCTGTAGTTACAGTTTACACAGTAAAATGTGTTTTGTTTTAAAAATATGGATTTTATACTTTTAAGACCTGGGTTTTGAAAATTTAAAATCTGTAGTTATGGGTTTAAATAAGGTTTAGGTTTAAACTTAATTTTAAAACTTAATTCAAGTTGAATTACTTTGAATTTAAATTCCAGGTTTGAGTTGAAACCTGTTTTTTTTTTCCTGTTTTCTGCAAATCTGGATTTAAACCTTTTTTAAATCTGCAGTTATGGTTTTGAGTAAAATTTAAGTTCAAATTTAAATGTAAGTTTAAAATTCTCATTTGGATTTAAAATTTCAGTTTTTAAAACAGAAACTTAAGTTTAAAAATTTAACTTTATTAACTATATCATGTTGATAAGATAGTTTAAACATTATTAATAATAAGATTTTAAAAATGTGAGTAGATTTAAAGTTATTTTAAAATCTGGGAATTCAAAGGTTTAATTTGAATTTCAGTATTAAATTTTAAAGAAGGTCTAAATTGAAATTTTAAATTGAAATGGAAATTTAAGTTATCAAAAGTTTTGAAATGAATTTAACTTTAAAATTTTTATATAACATTTGTTTGATTTGCAACTTAAAAAGTTTTAAATTATTTAGAACTTTGATAAGTTTAAATTTTTCTATTTTAAACTTGAATTTAAATTGAAATTTGAAGGGAAATTTCTAAAGTACTTTGTTTGAATTAAATTGTTTTAAACATAATTAAGTTATGTTTAATTTTGGAAATTTGATTAAGATTTATATTTTAGAATTAATTAATAAGGTAATTAAGATTAATTAAGTAATTTAATTAATCAATTAAATTTGGAATTAATAATTGATTAATGATTAATCAATTTGGAATTTAGATCATTAATTAAGTTATTAATTAATGATAAATGATTATTAATTATGTAATTAAATTTTAAATTAAGGTTAATTAATTTAATAATTAACTTTAATTAATGAATGATTAAAGATAATTTAAATTGTAATTAATTTAAGTTAATTACTTTATAAAATAATTTGAGGATGGTTAATGAAGGTCATTAACCATGATTATCTAATAATTAATTAATGTAGTTAATTTTTATAATTAATTAGATTAATTAATTTAATAATAATCAATTATGAATGATTTGAGTGTAATTACTTGATAAAGTAATTAAGAAATTAATTACTTAATGTAATTAATTTAATTTAATGTGATTGTTTATTTTAATTAATTAAGTTTAATTAATTATAAACACTTGGGCTTTATAAATAATTACTTTATGTAATTAAAGTTTTGGAAATTACTTAGTTAAGTAATTGTTTAATAATTACATGTTGTAATTAAATAGAAATGTTTAAGTATGAAGAAATTTGGATTAATTATTTAATAATTAATCAAATAATTAATTAAGAAATTAATTTAAGGATAATTAATTTGGTTTAATGTGGTAATTAAGTTAGTTAATTACTTAGAATAATTAATTTAAGGATTAATTAGGATCATTAATTATTTTAATGAATGATGTAATTAAAGTTGATTAATTATGATTAATTAATCAATATTAGGTAATTAAAGGTAATTAATTAATGTAATTAATTAAGGATTAATGGAATTAATTATGATTAATTAATTAATTGAAGTAATTAAGGGTTAATTACTGTTTGGTTGAGAATAATTAATTTTGTGAAATTAATTAAGGATAATTACATGAATGTAATTAAGTATAATTGATCAAGAGTGATTAATTAAAGTTATTTATGATTGATTAATTGATTGTAATCAATTAAATGATTGAGTAAGCAAGATTTATATTAGTGAAGTAATTAATTTAATTTATTAAAGATGAAATGATTAATTTAATTCTTTAAATTAATTAGAGTTGAAGATAACTAATTTAATTCATTTTAAATTAATTATATGGTGATGAATAAATCTTTGCTTATGTATGAATGGATGTCATTGATTTACTTGGATGATTTGAGATCTCAGTAATGAGATAAATGATATTGTGTGGTATGGATGTTTGATTTGTATTGTGATGATAACTCAGGTTATCTTTTGTGATGATGATATATGGTATATCTATTTGATATTAATGATGTGAATTACCTGTTATGTGCTAATGTTGATTATCAGTTATGATTTATGAGTTATCTATCTGTGTGTATATAGATACTGTAATTAAATTGTTTTAAACCTTTTAAACAACTTGGACCTTAAAAGACACGCTTTGGTTTTCGATGAGACCGGGATCGGGTTTCCATATTTGGATATCCGAAAACCACATCGATTCCAAATAACGTTAGGTCGTGTATCAAAGTGGAGCTTTGTGAAGACTCGAGGTGTAAGGACTATGAGTCATTATAACTCTGTGGGTGATTCCGTAATGAGTTTGACGAAATAGTGCTTATAGATTCGAGATGGTGAATTAGAGTGCAAGGGTTATTGTCGTTAACTCTGAGGGTGATTCCAAAATGAGTGTAACGAGATAATGCGTTCGGTTTCGTTCGAACCCGGAATGAACTTGTATGGATTGAATGCTTTCAGAACATCGTCTGGTGGACGATGAGCATTCTAAGTGATATGTCCTATAAAGGTAATCGTAGCCTCAAGCCTCATCAACCGGGAATGGCTAAAACAGGGGAGGTGCAGCAAAGCTTCGTGGGTCGCACCCATTGGATAGCTAGATTGATCCCTGTCTAGAAGTCCCTTTATATTCGGCTGTGTGGGTGGTTACTAGCTACAACCACAGGGTTGTCTTGTTTGGAACTATTTAGTAAGGAATGGGTCCGGCTTTGTGTTGCAGGGGGTCGGGAGTGATCCTTGGTACGTTGATCTAGGCCACGTACTGTGACGGGTGGTACCCCAGTAGCCCTGCCATTGTATGGAATCCAAAATCCAATAAGTGCCAATGGTTTTGATTGTATTACCCACTTTTGTGGCTAGTAGCTGGAATTTAATAGATGTAACAATTTCGGCTATTTATTATTTATTTGAAAACCCTAGACACTATTATAATATCATCGGATTTCCTATCAAATGTTTTGGTTAGCGTAAGGTAAAAACTTTTCCATGTTTATGTGTGGGAAGTCTTACGTGATACCTTTCTTTTAAAAAGATTTTTGAAAGTTAAGGAACTTTAACCTGTTACTCACACCAGACCCATGTCTGACTCGGAGTTTATTTTTGTTTTTCATAAACTCTTGGGTACTCAAATTTTTATGAGTAGTCAAGGGAATTCAGGTTAGGATTCTGGTTAGCTTTGACGAATTATGGAGGAGCAATGGAGCAAGAGGCTTCTACGTATAGATATATATATATATATATACATATATATAGGGTTTTCCACTGTGTGTTCTCTGTGTTGTTGTCTTTGAGTTGTATTGAGTTGTATAACTAGACAGGTGTTTATAACTGTCTAGTATGCGTTGTATATCTGTGTACTCTGATATTGGTTGTAAACTATGTAATATTTATGTTATTAATATAATTTATTCGTTCCGCTGTTAGATTCTGATGTGTTGTTTCTTTCTTCTCTTCTTTCTATTCTCTTTTCTATCCCTTTCTTTCTTAAAGATGATGCGATTTTCTGGGAGTGGAAAGTCTGGTCGTCTCACTTGGTATCAGAGCATTAGGTTGAGTGAATACCTAGGCTCTGAAGGATGTCTTTCTTTAGGGAGCATTAGGTTGAGTGAATACCTAGGCTCTGAAGTGTATCTTTCTTTAGGGAGCATTAGGTTGAGTGAATACCTAGGCTCTGTAGTTGTGTCTTTCTTGAGAGAGCGTATTTGTAATTTATATATATATATATATATTTATATTTATATATATTTGGTTCTACCTATTTGTTGGGTTACCTGTTCAGGTTTTCCAATATAAGTTATAAAGGTAGATGGGGTAGTAGTGTGTGCGGCACGACTACCATTGGTTGATGTTTGAATGTTTGAAGTTGGAAGTCTTTTTGTCGAGACTGTAGACCTAATACCGTCTCGAGTGAGTTCTGTAGTGATGAAGAACTTCATTAATCTCTGAAGGTAACCTGTTAAGGTTCGGAGTTAATTCTCTGAAGTTGGTGAGTAGTATTTGGATCTGTTGGTTGGCAGAAGCAAGTGATGGTATTTTGATACCTTAAGGAATAGTAGCTGCGTGATGAGATGCGGTGACTATGGATGTTCACGAAGATGTTTTCTTTGGAACAAGTTAAGGAGGTGAGTCTGCTTCAGTGTTGTGGCTGTGTTCAGCCAGAATTTCTGTTTGCTTTGAGGTCCGAGTTTCTCGGAGAGCTTTGTTTTGGAATTCTTTGGCATCTGTGGCACCAGTGCAGTTTGGAGTGTTCTCAGTGTTGGCAAGAGATCTTTTGGCTTAGCATTTTTCTGAAGTGGAGTTCAGAAGCAGCTGAGTGGACCCATTTCTTCGATGGGTTGGTCAGTTAAGTTTAAGCTGATCTATTTGGTTAAGGAAGAACAGTTTTCCTTGGAGTTGGTTTAGTGGATCGCAAAAGTGACTTGCGATTGTTTGAGTGTTCTCTTGGGCTATCTGAGTTTTCTGGATGTCTTCAGGAAGTCAGAGTTTGGTCCGCATTCTGGAGATTGAGTTTTCTTATCGACTGGAACTCCAGAAGTGGTACCGCTGGTTCAGCTTTTAGTAGAATGGTTCCAGGAGTTGAGTTAGTGTAGCAGCTCGAGTTTTGGAGGAACTTCTGAATTTTTCTTATGGATTTGTTGAACCATATCTCTGGTGTGTGTTGTCCTGTTTGTGCTCGTGTTCTTCTTCAGCATTTTCTTCTACTTCGGATAAGAGTTGAGCAGCGGAAGCAGTTTGGAAGTGTATCTGCTTTTCTTTTCTAGACAGAAGAAGTTGTTGTCTTCTGATGTTGAGAAGTTGAGTAAGTTCTTGGTTTTGGTTGATCTTGAGGAGATCATTTTGTTGAAGTTGTTGGTCTAGTTTGTTTCTAGAAGTATCAACAAGGTTGAGCTAATTAGTAAGGCTGTAGACAGCCCAGGAGTGTCTGAAGAATTTAGTGGACAAGAGTGAGAGGGATTTGGACTCTGAAGTCGGAGATTTAATTTTGGATAAGTTTTCTCCGATCAAAAGTGAGCTATAAGTTTGGGTAGTTTGAGAAGTTAGCTCTGAAGTGTTTTGGATCTTTTCTGTATCTTGGAGATTGAGCGATTGGATTGAATTGCCAGTTTGGATAACTGAATTTGATGAGTTTCACGTATCTCTGAGGGAGTACGTGTATGGTCTATCTCTGGTTGTGGAACCAGCCGTTCTGGAGTTTTGGTTGTTGAGTCAGACTGATTTGTAGTCTGATATCTTGTCTAGTGTTATAGATATAGTGGTATAGGAGCTTTATAGCTTCATAGTATTGTTTGTTTGGATTCTCTAGAGCGAGTAACCCAGTATATATATATATATATATATATATATATATATATATGTACATACATACATACATACATATATATATATATATACCTGGGGAAACTCGATAAAATTATATCCAGAATTTGTCTGGATAATTAGATTTGTTGGATTGGTTGAATTGGTTGTTGTGGTTGTTAGCATATGTTTGATATATGCTTGTGTTTAAAATTAAAATTTAATAAGATTATTAAATTACCTTTGTTTTAAATTTCGAGGACGAAATTCTTTTAAGGGGGAAGGATTGTGACATCCCGGAATTTTTAACAATATCAATTTAATAATCTGTAGTTAAAATTAAATTGATATTGATATTCTGATAATAATTATTCAGATAAATTTAAGAATCTTCTTCAATAATTATTTAAATTGGTTATTTTATTTTTAAATGATATAAATGGATTTCTATTTACAATATAAATATATGGTTTATATTTTAAATAAATTGGTTTTGTTTTAAATTTAGAATAAATTCAATAAAATGTTTTATAGCTTAATAAAATGAATATTTTGTAAAATGATTTTATTTAATAAAAGAGATTTATAAAAATAATATTAATATTGTATTGACTTTATAAATAAATTTTGAATAAGATTTGTAATGTTTATTTCAAATTGAATTTATATGTATAACTTGATTTGAAAAATATTTGATTTTGAATTTAGTTGAATTTAAATTTAAAAAGTATAAAATTTTATATTGTTTGATTGTCTTAATTTTTAATATGTATAAATTAATTTGTAAAACATTGTTGTTCTTATTTCTTTTGTAAATTCATAAACATATTTTAAAATAAACTAACAACTTAAACTAAGTTTACATATACATTAATTTGTAATTAGTATTAACTATTTTAAAGAAAATACATGTGTTAAATTAATATGTATTCATAAAGACAAGTGTTGTAAAGTTTGACAAGTGTTAAAATTAGTTTTTATTTTCTTTTCTTACACTAAATCTGAAATACAATTAGTTTGCATCATTCATACATATTGCATATTTCATTTTCCTAAATCAAACAAAGATCAAACCCATCTTCATATTCATTTAAAGATCTGCATACCTCAAAATTCAAATACAGAAATCTGCATTTACAATCAAAGATTAAAATCTGCATATAACAAACTCATATTCAAATCTGCATTCCTCAAATCAAGTGAAACCTGCATATTCAAAATACAACATCTACAACCCCTCAAATCCAAAAATCTACACCTCATTTCAAACTCAAGTGAAGCCTGCATTTTTCTGCACTTTGTTTGGAACCTGGGAATGAAAGAGCATCTGCATGTTTGTAAAAAGTAAGCAACTGCATCATTTTTATCTGCATGCCAACATTTCATCAGATTTCAATAGAGGACGTACACCTACATTTTAAAGTCTGCATATTTATTCAACGTGAAGCAAGGATCCAGTCTGCGTTCTTTTCTACAGAGTTTCAAAAAGACAACTGAGCTCTGCATTAACATGTGAGTAACTTTTAACTTTAAAATATTAAAATAGAATTGCATGCTAAATTGTTTGATATATATAAGTACTGCTGTGCTAAGTGGAAAGTAAAGTGTGTACACTGATGTTTTATTACATGATCTGTTTTCTTGATTTCCTAGGAAGTTTTTATTAAAACTTTATCTTTTAACTTAAATTTCTGGCATGATTAGATTTTTAAGTAAGGTTATAAATTATATTTAGTTAACTTTTAAAGTTTTAAGCTAATGTAAAAGAAAAATGGATATAAACAGTATTGTCCCTGTTAACACAGGTAAAACTTTGCATGATGTATTTTTATCTAAACTCAACCATATTGATATCATGCCTCAGATTCATAAATTAAAGTACTTACCATAACTTGATTTTTGAATCAAGAAATAGAATTTTTAGAAGAAAGATTCAGTAGCAGTTTTGTATTGAACTAGGAATGAAATCTGTGCAAATTCTATTGATTTTTGAAATGGGAAAATTCTGAAATTCTTGTGAGTTACTAAGTAAGGATCATTGATCCTTAGAAAAATCAGAAATATGAATATAATTGTTTGGGGAAGATGCAGTTCTGATTTTTTTAGTATGAACCCTAGTTTTGGAATAGGGTTAAAGTTTGAGTCAGTTTGTAGTGGTGGATTGATCGAGTGATTTGGTTTTTGGTGTGTGGGTAGTTGGTGTGTAGAGCAGCTCGAGGCCGGAAGGGTTGGGTGTCAGGTGGTCGCGTTGGTGAACTATCACCGTTGACAGGTTTGCAACAGAAACCTGTAACCTGTTTTTCAGGTTGAATTGGGTATTGCAGAGAGGTTGTGGGGAAATGGGAGAATGACTCGAAGCAAGTTGATAGAAAACTCGGAGTAGTGAGGTAGAAAACTCGAAGTAAATTAGGGGGGTCTCGGGTTGACCTGTAGTTACAGTTTACACAGTAAACTGTGTTTTGTTTTAAACATATGGATTTTAAACTTTTAAAACCTGGGTTTTGAAAATTTAAAATCTGTAGTTATGGGTTTAAATAAGGTTTAGGTTTAAACTTAATTTTAAAACTTAATTCTAGTTGAATTACTTTGAATTTAAATTCCAGGTTTGAGTTGAAACCTTTTTTTTTTCTGTTTTCTGCAATTCTGGATTTAAACCTTTTTTATATCTGCAGTTATGGTTTTGAGTAAAATTTAAGTTCAAATTTAAATGTAAGTTTAAAATTCTCATTTGAATTTAAAATTTCAGTTTTTAAAACAGAAACTTAAGTTTAAAAATTTAACTTTATTAACTATATCATGTTGATAAGATAGTTTAAACATTATTAATAATAAGATTTTAAAAATGTGAGTAGATTTAAAGTTATTTTAAAATTTGGGAATTCAAAGGTTTAATTTGAATTTCAGTATTAAATTTTAAAGAAGGTCAAAATTGAAATTTTAAATTGAAATGGAAATTTAAGTTATCAAAAGTTTTGAAATGAATTTAACTTTAAAATTTTTATATAACATTTGTTTGATTTGCAACTTAAAAAGTTTTAAATTATTTAGAACTTTGATAAGTTAAATTTTTCTATTTTAAACTTGAATTTAAATTGAAATTTAAAGGGAAATTTCTGAAGTACTTTGTTTGAATTAAATTGTTTTAAACATAATTAAGTTATGTTTTATTTTGGAAATTTGATTAAGATTTATGTTTTAGAATTAATTAATAAGGTAATTAAGATTAATTAATTAATTTAGTTAATTAATTAAATTTGGAATTAATAATTGATTAATGATTAATCAATTTGGAATTTAGATCATTAATTAAGTTATTAATTAATGATATATGAATATTAATTATGTAATTAAATTTTAAATTAAGGTTAATTAATTTAATATTTAACTTTAATTAATGAATGATTAAAGATAATTTAAATTGTAATTAATTTAAGTTAATTACTTTATAAAATAATTTGAGGATGGTTAATGAAGGTCATTAACCATGATTATCTAATAATTAATTAATGTAGTTAATTTTTATAATTAATTAGATTAATTAATTTAATAATAATCAATTATGAATGATTTTAGTGTAATTACTTGATAAAGTAATTAATAAATTAATTACTTAATGTAATTAATTTAATTTAATGTGATTGTTTATTTTAATTAATTAAGTTTAATTAATTATAAACACTTGGGCTTTGTAAATAATTACTTTATGTAATTAAAGTTTTGGAAATTACTTAGTTAAGTAATTGTTTAATAATAACATGTTGTAATTAAATAGAAATGTTTAAGTATGAAGAAATTTGGATTAATTATTGAATAATTAATCAAATAATTAATTAAGAAATTAATTTAAGGATAATTAATTTGGTTTAATGTGGTAATTAAGTTAGTTAATTACTTAGAATAATTAATTTAAGGATTAATTAGGATCATTAATTATTTTAATTAATGATGTAATTAAAGTTGATTAATTATGATTAATTAATCAATATTAGGTAATTAAAGGTAATTAATTAATGTAATTAATTAAGGATTAATGGAATTAATTATGATTAATTAATTAATTGAAGTAATTAAGGGTTAATTACTGTTTGGTTGAGAATAATTAATTTTGTGAAATTAATTAAGGATAATTACATGAATGTAATTAAGTATAATTGATCAAGAGTGATTAATTAGAGTTATTTATGATTGATTAATTGATTGTAATCAATTAAATGATTGAGTAAGCAAGATTTATATTGGTGAAGTAATTAATTTAATTTATTAAAGATGAAATGATTAATTTAATTCTTTTTAAATTAATTAGAGTTGAAGATAATTAATTTAATTCATTTTAAATTAATTATATGGTGATGAATAAATCTTTGCTCATGTATGAATGGATGTCATTGATTGACTTGGATGATTTGAGATCTCAGTAATGAGATAAATGATATTGTGTGGTATGGATGTTTGATTTGTATTATGATGATAACTCAGGTTATCTTTTGTGATGATGATATATGGTATATCTATTTGATATTAATGATGTGAATTACCTGTTATGTGCTAATGTTGATTATCAGTTATGATTTATGAGTTATCTATCTGTGTGTATATAGATACTGTAATTAAATTGTTTTAAACCTTTTAAACAACTTGGACCTTAAAAGATACGCTTTGGTTTTCGATGAGACCGGGATCGGGTTTCCATATTTGGATATCCGAAAACCACATCGATTCCAAATAACGTTAGGTCGTGTATCAAAGTGGAGCTTTGTGAAGACTCGAGGTGTAAGGACTATGAGTCATTATAACTCTGTGGGTGATTCCGTAATGAATTTGACGGAATAGTGCTTATAGATTCGAGATGGTAAATTAGAGTGCAAGGGTTATTGTCGTTAAATCTGAGGGTGATTCCAAAATGAGTGTAACGAGATAATGCCTTCGGTTTCGTTCGAACCCGGAACGAACTTGTATGGATTGAATGCTTTCAGAACATCGTCAGGTGGACGATGAGCATTCTAAGTGATATGTCCTATAAAGGTAATCATAGCCTCAGGCCTCATCAATCGGGAATGGCTAAAACAGGGGAGGTGCAGCAAAGCTTCGTGGGTTGCACCCACTGGAGAGCAAGATTGATCCCTGTCTAGAAGTCCCTTTATATTCGGCTGTGTGGGTGGTTGCTAGCTACAACCACGGGGTTGTCTTGTTCGGAACTATTCAGTAAGGAATGGGTCCGGCTTTGTGTTGCAGGGGGTCGGGAGTGATCCTCGGTACGTTGATCTAGGCCACGTACTGTGACGGGCGGTACCCCAGTAGCCCTGCCATTGTATGGAATCCAAAATCCAATAAGTGCCAACGGTTTTGATTGTATTACCCACTTTTGTGGCTAGTAGCTGGAATTTAATAAATCTAACAATTTCGGCTATTTTTTATTTATTTGAAAACCCTAGACACTACTATAATATCATCGGATTTCCTATCAAATGTTTTGGTTAGCATAAGGTAAAAACTTTACCATGTTTATGTGTGGGAAGTCTTACATGATACCTTTCTTTTCAAAAGATTTTTGAAAGTTAAGCAACTTTAACCTGTTACTCACACCAGACCCATGTCTGACCCGGAGTTTATTTTTGTTTTTCATAAACTCTTAGGTACTCAAATTTTTATGAGTAGTCAAGGGAATTCAGGTTAGGATTCTGGTTAGCTTTGACGAATTTTGGAGGAGCAATGGAGCAGGAGGCTTCTGCGAATAGATATATATATAGAGTTTTCCGCTGTGTGTTCTCTGTGTTGTTGTCTTTGAGTTGTATTGAGTTGTATAACTAGACAGGTGTTTATAACTGTCTAGTATGTGTTGTATATCTGTGTACTCTGATATTGGTTGTAAACTATGTAATATTTATGTTATTAATATAATTTATTCGTTCCGCTGTTAGATTCTGATGTGTTGTTTCTTTCTTCTCTTCTTTCTATTCTCTTTTCTATCCCTTTCTTTCTTAAAGATGATGCGATTTTCTAGAAGTGGAAAGTCGGGTCGTCTCACCGTCAGACTCAGTGACAAAAACTACGACTGCAACCCATTTAGAAAAACTTCTCCTAATCAAGCCACTAGCCAGTAGATCATCAACTTGAGTTTTCAGCTCCACTCTTTCCTTAGGTGACATCATTCGAGGGGGAAGTACGATAGGTTTGGCTTTAGGAATAAGACCAATTCGAAATTCAATTTCTCGACGAGGTGGTAAACAGTTAACCTCACCAAACACATTAGGAAAAAGTCGAACAACTGAAATAGTGCTTAGATTACTAGAATGCGAATCAAGGGAGAAAACAAAAGTCTGGACAAGATCACAAGGCATTTTGCATTGGATAACCAAATAGAACAGAATCTCTAGAAATGCCTTCGTCCTCACAACAAGCTCTCCAATCTGGAAATACTCAGGCTGACCCGAGCATAATTGAAAAACACAATACTCGAGTCAGAACTAATATTCTCATGAAAGTTAATAAAACAATGCAAAGTAACTTAGGAGATGTTACGGTTTCCTATCTCCTAAGGATACGTTAAACTATTTACATATAATAGTGTATGCTACAATAGATTATGCCTATCAGTAAAATAAATATCAAAATAGACTTAAGGCTTTACATGGATACACCTCAACACGTTCTACAGTTTAAACCAAAATCGTAATGGGTGTGTATAGGGGTAAATATGACAAGGCACGTGGGGAAATGACCAAGGTAGGATTCTACCAGTTTATCCTTTCTGGCTGGTCGTAACCCATCCATGGCTAACTACGACTATCAATCCAAACAGAAGGGTGCACCCATCGAGTTCAAATCATGACAGTAAAATATGAAAGATCAATGTTGCTATAGGTAGCCAACCTCATTAGCCAGACATAGGCTCCTGTTTCAGTCATTTTAATTATGATACGAATGTCAGAGCTATCTATCATCGTTCTCTTACTTCATTCCAGTATACGTCGCCAATTCAACCACTACGTTCTGGATATCATCCACCGCGTACACGGTTATCAAAGTGGTTCCGAGATTGACAAAGAGTATATCAATATCCGGCCCCCGTCTCTTTGACAACACAACGCATGTCTTACACACCATCTGGTCAATTATGGTTTAAAAGCGATTCATATTGATAACAATGGAATATTTTCCAAAATTCCTCAAATACACATTTCCCGTTCCAAAATTCCATTATAAACATTTCGATTTCAAAACTCAACTTCCTTTGAAAATTTAAATTTTGAAGTCCATTTAAATCCATAAATTGGATCACTCAAACCAAAAATTATTTAAGTTGAATTTTAAATTCCATTACAAATTAACCAATCAATCATCTAATAAAACCAAAAAAAATTGTTAAACAATTTAAATCTCCATTAAAATTCTATCAAACTAATTTCTAATGAATTCCAAATTAATTAAACAATTTAAACTTCCCCTTTTTTCGAAATAAAAAAGATCTGACTCTAAATAAATTTAGTTTACACAAATTTCAATATAGGAAAACAAGTTACTGATTTAAGTTTACATTTTACTCAAAATTTTACTTAAATTTTTTTACTTCAATACTTTAAATTTCAAAATTTTGCAATCTTATTTTAAATCAAATTTTTACGGAATTAAATCCAAAAGTCAAATTTCTTTAAATAAAACATTTCAAACATTTATCTCAAATTTACCATCTACTAATAAAAACACTGATTTCACCTTAATTTTATTCAAATAATAAATTCCAATTTAAAACAAAATTTAAGAATTTTAGATCATTTATATAAATAAATTTCCAAACAATCACCGTTTAAAAGATCATTTATTAGACCTACGGTGTTTTAATTTAATTTTCTACCTAGGCCAAGTGAAATGATTAAATTTAAATTATGGATATATATATATATGATTTCAACCCTTTCCAACATTATAATTTCAACATTCAACCATATCCAAATGTCGATGGAAATTTGAACAAACAACATGCTAAAAATGTGTATATCGGATGTTAATGCGGAAGTTTCAACAAACAACATAAAAAATGTCAATAATCATGTGAATGTGACATGTCTAATTTTACTTTTCTATTCTTGTGTGCATATCGTGTCAAACGTACATGCATCTCATTCGATAATTCATCCAACGACTATATATTAATCAAATTCAACCACAACATATAATTTCATATTTATTAACTTGCATCATAATATTAGTTAAGCGTGAATGTAAAACATTCACCTCGAACTATGCTAATCCGATACGATCACGAATGCAACACGACCGAACTTCAACGACGATGACTCGAGATATGATCCACTGTATGGCTTATAATGCGGCATAGTCGGAATCAAAAGCTCACATTCATACGCTCGATATCTAAAATCCAGATAGCAAACTTCCCTTTTCGTATTTTTTTGTTTTTTCTTACCGTGTATGCATGCGGCTGGAAATGAGATGGTAGTCGAGCTCGGGATGGGGCTAGCTTGGATTGGTTGGCGGTAGTTGGCGTCGAAGGCGATAGAAGGAGGTGGTGGAGAAGTTGATAGGCAGGGGAGGCGGCAACACAAATTTTGCAGTTTTATTTTAACAATGGCGGCGGCGGTTAAAGGTGAGAAAGAGGAGCTCCGGCGTAGTGATGCATTGACAAGCGAAGCGGCGGCGGTAAAGGCAAGGAGGAGATGGAAGGTGTAATAGTTAAGGGAAGGGAGAGCTCGGCTGTATCTTTGCTTAGTTTTTTTTCTTTTACACGAGGGGTGGCGGCTGTGGAGGGGCTGAGGTGGCCAGATGCTAGGCGCGTCAGGGTGGCGTGGCGTTGGCGGTGGATTTGGAGCCAATGGTGAATAACAAGGCTCGGTGAAAGAGAGAAAAAAATATATGATGCAGGATAATGGGTTTTCTTAATTTTGTGATCTCGGCAGTAATAGAAAGGCATACTGTAAATGAGGGTAGCAGAAGAATTTTGTAGCCACGTGGCCATTGCGTGAAGAGGTAGAAGCTATCCCTATGGCTACGACTTCAAAATGCAATATGATGACCGATTCAAAATAATATACGTGTTCTATTTTTCATCCGGATGTGTTAATTTTAAAAAGGTTACATAAATTTTTCCAAATAGTTTTTTTCTTTTGAGAAAAAAACTTATGTTCAAAATTCAATAACACTATACCCTATATAAATAGAAACAATGTTAACATGGCCCAAAATACTGCACAGAACAAAATCAAAAGTCCAAACACACGAAATAACCCACCTTATGTCCATTGTGTCGATACGAATGTGTTAGCACACAGAAAACTGGTGATTTAATGCTCGAGTAAAATTTCATTATTTATGTCATATAGGTTGTTGCCAACGTAAATCGATCATATAAAACGATTTAAACTGAGCTAGCGAAGTCAGGATTCTACGAAACGAATCAACGGCCAATTTTTCGTTAAATTTCAAATCGTTCGAAATTTCCATTTTATAACTAAATTCACAAGAGTCACTTTAGCCAATCATACACAACGTAAATTTGAATTCAAATTACTAAAATTTCTCAATTTAAATAAAAAATTATTTAATCGAATATCCGATAGAATTGTAAATTTCGAAGTCGTTACAATCGCCCCCACTCAAAACTTTTCGTCCTTGAAAAGATAAAACAAAATAATATAACAAGAGTCAAAAGTTAGATTAAGATTAAAAAACATACCCAAATCAAATAATTCAGGATTGGAGATACGGATAGACTCCTCCGTTTCCCAAGTGCAATCTCGATCATCATCACTTCATTGAATTTTGACTAGGTTGACCAACTTACTCCTCAACTTCCTCATACTCTTATCCAAAATACGAATGGGCTTACGTTCAATAGTAAGACCGGGTTGAATTTCCAATTACTCGAGCTGCATGGAAGGGACTATCGCTGATGGTTCATGGATATACCTACGAAGGTTGGAGATGTGAAATACATCATGAGCACCCGATAGTTTTTCAAGCAACTCTACACTATAATCTAGAGTACCAATCCTTTCGGAAATATGGAAAAGACCAATTAACCTTGGAGCCAACTTCCCCTTCTTCTCAAACCGAATTACATTTCTCAATGGCGAAATTTGAGATATACATGTTCTCTAACTACGAATTCCAACTACATTAGTCTTCTATCAACATATTTCTTCTACTTATCTTGCGTAGTATTTAACTTTCGCTTAATCCCCTCAACCTTATCAGAAGCTTCCAAAATAATTTTAGGCCCAAGAACGAGTCTGTCACCAGTTTCAATCCAACAGGATGGAGATTTACATGGACATCCGTAAAGAGCTTTGAATGGTGCCATATCGGTACAAGCCTGAGTTAAAGATTCGAATTACGGAAGATTTTATATATATATATACATATATATATATATATATATATATTTAATTCAAATTTATTTAAGAAGTCTTACCTGCTAGCTATTATTATAGGTGAATTTGACAAGATGAATATAGTCTTCCCAAGAACCACCGAAATCCAGAATACAAGCACGAAGAATGTCTTCCAAAATTTGATTGATTCATTCGGTTTGTCCATCTGTCTGTAGGTGATAGGACGTACTCAGATTCAGTTGTGTACCCAACGCATCCTGAAGTGCTATCCAAAAGTTAATCATGAAATTAGGGTCACGATCGCAAACGATACTAGAAGGAATTCCGTGAAGTTGGACAATCTCCTTCAAATAGATCTCAGTTAAACTCGAGGCGGTTCGAGTCGATTTCACTGGACTAAAATGAGCAGTCTTCATCAAATAGTCAATAATCACCCAAAATACTCTGATTATCCCTTCTCTTCCTTGGTAAACTATCCACAAAATCCATAGAAATCGGATCCCACTTCCACTTAGGAACCTCAAGTGGCTGTAACAAACCAGCCAATTTCTAATGATCGGCCTTAATCTGCTGACAATTACTGCATCTACTTACATACATCGAAATGTCCCTTTTCCTTCCTTCCCACCAATAAAGTCTCTTCATATTCTAAAACATTTGCCACTCTGGGATGAATATAAAATATGGATATGTGATTCTCCCTCAGCACTTCCTCTCTCAGTCCATCTACATTTGGAACACAAACCCAACCATTTAACTATGAATACCATCCTCATCAACTACTCCATCATACCATCCCCTCGAATCAGTCTCTCTCCTCAAAACTTCCTCTCGAATAGTTCTTAAACTTGGTTCCTCACTTTGCTTAGAACCTATGCGATCTATAAGAGATGATGAAGCAACACACTGACAAAGCATAGCCTTTTTTCTACTCAAGGCATCGGCCACTGCATTTGCTTTACCCGGGGTATAATTGATGTCAAGATCATATGCAGCCAAAAATTCTAGCCATCTCGCTTGCTTTAGATTCAAATCCTTCTGAGAGAAAATATATTTCAAGGATTTCTAATCATTAAAAAGCCCGAATTTGGTACCCAAGAGATGATGCCGCCATAACTTCAAAGCAAAAACCACAGCCAACAACTCCAAATCATGTGTTGCGTACTTAACTTCATGAGGTCGCAACTACCTACTAGCATACCAATCACTTTGCCATGCTACATTAAAAAAACACCAATACCACTCCTATAAGCATCGGTATGAACTGTAAAGCCCTCATTTCCATTAGGAATAGTAAGAACAGGAGCGGAATTCAACTTCTATTTCAGTTCATCGAACGCTTTCTGACACTTTTCTTCCCAATTGAACTTGACGTTCTTTCTAGTGAATGATGCAAGAGGAGAAGCAAATGCTAGGGAAATGCTCAATGAATATCCTATAATAACCAGCAAGGCCTAAGAAACTCCTAACATCCATAGGTGTCTTAGGAATTTCCCAATCTTGAAATTAAATATAAGGCACGAAACAAATTTTTTGAGAATTTCGACGATCAAATCGAAAGTAACGACAGGTTCTTACATTTATTACGACGATCTTAGCGGGATCCTCTGAAACTCCATTTTTCGAAACCGCATGGCCAAGAAATCGAACTTCCTCTTGCTAGAAATGAAACTTGGAAATTTTTTCCTTCAACTGATGGCTTATTAATGTTTCGAGCATAAACTGCAAATGTTGCTCATGTTCTTCTTTGGTTTTAGAAAAAAAAGAATATCATCGATAAAAACAGGCACAAATTTGTTTAGAACATCCCTGAATACTGTGTTCATGAGATCTACAAAGTAGGCTGAGGCATTCGTTAACCCGAAAGGCATAACAAGCCATTCATAAAATGCATCTTTAGTACGGAGAGCAGTCTTATGAATATTGTCCTCGAAAATCCTCAACTGATGGAAACCTGAAGCGAGGTCTAGAAATAGTGTCTAGAAATAGTGTTTACCTCACCAAACACATCAGGAAAAAGTCGAACAACTGAAATTGTGTTTAGACCACTAGAATGCGAATCAAGGGAGAAAACAAAACTCTGGACCAGATCATAAGGCATTTTGCATTGGATAACCAGCTGGGAACCTTTATCGTCAACCACGGAAATGGTCCGATCATTACTAGAAATAACTGCTTTGAACTTGGATAACCAATCCATGCCTAACAATAAATTGAATCCACTAAATCCCAAAGCGTAAAAGTCTCTGGTGAAATGGTGTTCGTCTTTAGAAAGACAAGCTCACTTACCAAACATTCCTAGGTTTGTGGGGCCACCAATGGGATTAGAGACACACAAAGATTTAGAAGCAAGTTCGAGTTTTAAACCGTGCTCAAATTTCTCACATAAATTAACAGATACAAAACTATGAGATGCTCCAGTATCGAATAAAAAAGGGACCGATGTAATATGAAAAGAAAGTGTACCCTGAAGTACGGGATCATTCTCCTCAATAGGAGGGGTGGAAGCGGTGACTACATAGACGCCAGATGGTTGGCCCTTCTTCTGAGTGGGGCAATCCTTCTTGAAATGGCCTGGTTGTAAACAGATGTGACATAAGTCATGCCTAGTCATCTGGACTAGAGGGAGGGCCGCTAAGGATGCTGGCGGACAATCTCTGGCATAATGTCCCCTTTTATCGCATTTGAAGCAAGTGATATGCGACAAGTCCTTAGTCTTCTTCTGAGGCAAACCAACTCCTTGACGGCTTTGCCACTTCTTCTTCTGGCTACTAAAATTTGAATTTCTCTTGCTAAGGTTACTAGAGCTAGACAGAGCTGGGGTGTCTGAAACTTCTGAAATCCTATTTAGCTTCAAATTCTCAAAACGGATCGTCAAGTCAATGATATCAGAAAATGGCCTATGGATATGACCAGTCAGCTGCTCTTTATACTCCCTACCATGCCAGCAATGAATTTATCATTATTATTAAGAGGAATCTCAATAAGATGAGGACTAAACTTCGATATCTCATTGAATTTCCTTTCATACTCTTCGTCATCTTGCCTTGCTTAAGCTCCATATCTGATTATACAAATCCGTCCTCCCGGCTTCTAGCATCCACTGGGTAATAAAAGCTTCCCTGATATTTGAAGAATACAAGGCTCAACTAACTACCATGAGATAATCATAAGAATATAAAATTCTTATTTAGAATAATCTCACCTAAACTGGTCCCAAGGAATAACTTCCTTTGGGATATGGGTCATAAAAGCATCCCACCAATCAAGAGCGGCTTCCTGAAGCTGCCAAGCTGCTATTGACGCCTCTGAGCATCAGTGATGCCAAGTCCAACAAAATCCTTTCAGAATTTTTAAGCTATTGTTGTGCTCCAACAATGCCCTCGGCACCTGCGAACTTCTTTCCTCGGAGCTGAGTATAATCTTTACTAAGAGTGGAAAATCTTACTTCTGGGACTACAACCGGTGCAATAGCTATATTGGAAACATTTCCCCTACCTGTGCCTCAAGTACTATGATTACTCATCCAATAAAGAAGGGATGGCCAAAAATTTTTTTAGAAGCTAATTCAATTGAAAGAACCTAGTCAAAAGAATTTTACTGAGGAAGGATACCTTAAAATTTTCAAATTCATTTAAGATTTTAAACCAATTTCTCTCTTAAATTTTATAACATACTCCCTCAAGAAAGATTCTACTCATTCTTGGGGTAATTAATTACCTTATTTATAATGAGTTTTTATCCTACCGGCTTAGGTGTTCACTCAACCATAAGCTCTGATACCAACTGTAATGACCCACCATTTAAACAAGGACATTTTCTTAAATGACAGATAGTTATTTAGGGTAAAATAGAATCAATCACAGAACACAAACACAGAAATAAAACAACTCGGAGTCTTGCAGTGGAAAATAAATAAGTATATAAATAAATATATAAATAAGTCATGAAAAATCCAAATAAGTTACATTATTCTCACTTTAAATACTGGAAAGAAATAACTGGAATATAATGAGTCTAACTGACATAACGAACTAAACTGATGAAATAACCGAAATAAAACAGAATCTCCCGAAATGCCTTCATCTTCACAGCAAACTCTCCAAACTGGAGATACTCAAGCTGAACCGAGCATAATGAAAAAAAACAATACTCGAGCTAGAACTAATATTCTCATGAAAGTTAATAAGTCAATGCAAAGTAACTTAGGAGATGTTACGGTTTCCTATCTCCTAAGGATCCGTTAAACTTTTTACATATAATAGTGTATGCTACAATAGATAATGTCTATCAGTAAAATAAATATCAAAATAGCCTTAAGGCTTTACATTGATATACCTCGAGACATTCTATAGTTTAAACCAAAATCGTAATGGGTTCGTACAGGGGCAAATATGACAAGGCACGTGAGGCGATTGCCCAAGGTAGGACTCTACCAGTTTACCCTTTTTGGCTTGTCATAACCCATCCGTGGCCGAGCGCGACTATCAATCCAAATAGAAAGGTGCACCCATCAAGTTCAAATCATGGCAGAAAAATACGAAAGATCAATGTCGCTAGAGGTAGCTAACCTTATTGGCCAGACATAGGCTCCGTTTTAGTCATTTTAGTTATGACACGAATGTCAAAGCTGTCCATCATCATTCTCTTACTTCATCCCAATAAACGTTGCCAATTCAGACACTACATTCTGGATATCATCCACCACGTACACCGTTATCAAAGTGGTTCTGGGATTGACAGAGAGTATGTCAATATACGACCTCGGTCTCTTTGACAACCCAATGTATGTTTTACACACCATCTGGTCACTTGTGGTTTAAAAACGATTCATATTGATAAGAACGAAATATTTTTCCAAATTCCTCAAACACACTTTTCCCATTCCCAAATTCCATTATAAACATTTCGATTTCAAACCTCAACTTCCTTTGAAAACTCAAATTTTGAAGTCCATTTGAATCCGTAAGTTGGATCACTTAAATCAAAAATTATTTAAGTTGAATTTTAAATTCCACTATGGATTAACCAATCAACCTTTCAGTAAAACTCAAAAAAATTATTAAACATTTTATATCTCCATTGAAATTTTATCAAACTAATTTCTAATAAATTCCAAATTTATTAAACAATTTAAACTTCCTCTTTTTCAAAAAAATTGAATCCAAATAAATTTAGTTTACACAAATTTCAATATAGGAAAACAAATTACTGATTTAAGTATAAATTTTACTCAAAATTTTACTTAAATTTTTTTTTACTTCATTACTTTAAATTTCAAAATTTTGCAATCTTATTTTAAATCAAATTTCTACGGAATTAAATACAAAAATCAAATTTCCTTAAATAAAACATTTCATACATTTATCTCAAATTTACCATCTACTGATAAAATCACTTATTTCACCTTAATTTTATTTAAATAATAAATTCCAATTTAAAATAAAACTTAAGAATTTCAGTTCATTTATATATATATATATATATATATATCCAAACAATCACCATTTAAAGGATAATTTATTAGACCAATGGTGTTTTAAGTTAATTTTCTACTTTGGCCAAGTGGGACGATTAAATTTAAATTATGGATATATATCATTTCAACCCTTTCCAACATTATAATTTCAATATACAGCCAACCAAATATCGATGGGAAATTTCAACAAACATCATACTAAAAATGTCAATATCAAATGTCTATGTGGAACTTTCAACAAACAACATCAAAAAAAGTTAATAAAAGTGTGAATATGACATGCCCAATTTAACTTTTCTATTCTTGTGTGGATATTGTGTCAAACATACATGCATCTTATTCGATAATTCATCCAACGATTATATATTAATCAAATTCGACCACAACGTATAATTTCAGATTTATTAACTTGCATCATAATATTAGTTAAGCGTGAATGTAAAACACTCGCCACGAACTACGCTAATCTGATACGATCACGAACGCAACACGATCGAACTTCAATGACGATGACTTGAGATGTGATCCACTATACGGCTTACGATGTGGCATGGTCGGAATCAACAGCCCACACTCATACGATCGACATCAAAAATCCAGATAGCAACTTCCCTTTTTGTTTTTTTTTGTTTTTTTCTCACTATATATGCATACGGCTGGAAAAGAGATGTTAGTCGAGTTCGGGATAGCGTAAGCTTGCTTTGGTTTGCTACAGTAGGCGTCAAAGGTGATAGAAGGAGGTTGTGGCAAAGTCGACAGGAGGGGGGTGGCAACACAAAATTTGCAGTGCTTTTTTAACAATGACGGCGACAGTTAGAGGTGAGAAGGAGGAGCTCTGATGCAGTGATGCACTGATACGCGAAGCGGCGGTAGTAAAGGAAAGGAGGAGATGGAAGGTGTAACAGTGGAGGAAGGGAAAGCTCGGCTGTTGCTTTTCTTAGTTTTTTTCTTTTACACGGTGGGGTGGCGGCTGTGGATGGGATGAGACGGCCGGGTATTGCGCATGTCAGGGAGGCGCGGCGACGGTGGTGGACTTGGAGTCAACGGTGGATAAAGAGGCTCGGTGGAAGAGAGTAAAAAAAATATGATGCGAGAAAATGGGTTTTTCATAATTTTGTGATCTCAGCAGCAGTATAAAGGCATAGCATAAATGAGGTTGGCAGAAGAATGTTGTGGCCACGTGGCCATTGCGCGAACAGATAGAAGCTATTCCCATGGCTACCACTTCAAAGAGCAATATGATAACCGATTCAAAATAATTCACGTGTTCTTTTTTTCAGCTGGATGTGTTAATTTTAAACTGGTTACATAAATTTTTCCAAACAGTTTCTTTCTTTTGAGAAAAAACTTATGTTCAAAATTCAATAACAATGTACCCTATTTAAATAGCAATAATGTTAACATGATCCAAAATGCTGCACAGAACAGAACCGATAGTCGAAACACACGATAAAACCCACCGTTGCGTCTAGTGTGTCGATATGAATGCTTTAGCATACAGAAAATGAGTGATTTAACGCTCGAGTAAAATTTCATTAGCTACGCCATATCGGTTGTCGCAACCGTAAATCGATCGTATAAAACGATTTAAACTGAGCTAGCGAAGTCAGAATTCTACAAAATGAATGTCGACATTTATATTATAAAATTTACTGCAATATTTCCATATAAAATATTTAAATTTATGAAAACAAAATTTTTAGGGTTTTATCAACGACCTATTTTTCATTAAATTTCAAATCGTTCAAAATTTCCATTTTGTAATTAAATTCACATTATTAATTTTAGCCAATCATACGCAACGTAAATTTAAATTAAAATTATTTAAATTTCTCAATTTAAATAAAATTTATTTAATTGAATATCTGACAGAACTGTCAATTTTGGAATCGTTACACTTACTGTTTATCTCATGTCTACAACTGTGGTAAAGACATTTCTTCCTCACCTTCCCTTCACATAATTTTCCCCAAAATAATTTGAAGATTCTCCATAAAAACTAGATCTTCACAATTGTTACAATAGAGCATCTTAACCAATTTGCGGGGCTTTTGAAAATCCCTTTTTATCTCCTTTTGACCAAATCCAGTATGTCTTCCTTGGTCCAAAACTTCTTTCTCTTTAAAAGATTTATGCCGCAATAGTACTTCTCCTTCATGAAATTCAAAACATCACTTCATGAAATTCAAATCGATCTCCACTCCAAGAAAAGATCTTTTCTTAGATCTGGAGTACTTATGCCGCTATGCTTTCAGCCTATTATCACTTAATTCTTCGTCAATTTTGTTGTGATGTTAATGTTGAGAGAATCACTACTTATGCTGGAGAGGTGATCTTTTTGTTTCAAAATTGTGTGGGCACCAGTTGGAAGAGCTACCATCGTTGATAATAACTCTGACTATTGACTAAATCTCATTCCAACCACCAATTCCTATTCCATTACAAGTTTTAACAAAGCCTGGACTAAAGACGATGCCAAAGGAGTGACACCATGTCAAATATGTTCCAACCTTAAACTCGAAGATGAAGCCGTGCTAGAGTGGCTCTCAACTTTGATTGCCAAGCTTGCTAAATCTGAGATGAATTCCGTTGCAACTTCGGATGTTTTCTACCATGCCTGGATCTCAACAAAGCTGAATAAAAGCTGCCTAAAAATTGAAGCTGACGGTTTGGAAAATGAAACATATCGCATCATGTCGGCCACGTACAATTGTGCTTGAAATTTGGTTGTTATGCTTGGAAAATCGATACCTGAGATGTGCTCGGTTTGTTGCAAGGTTGAATGGATGCTTGAGAAGTTTGTATACTAAGTTCGTTTCGTGCCTTTGCATGTGTATTGAATCTGAGAGGATGCTGATGAGATTTGGCCTTTTGAAATGAATTCCTTTTAGGTTTTGAGGACGACCAACTGTTGTGGAATCAAATAGATCTACAAAAGGGAACAACTTATGGTAAAGCAAGCCATTAATCTTCTTGAGAATCTAATTCGACAAAATTATGCATCATCACGAAGTTTATTAACGAGATCAAACGTTAATAAAGATTAGAATGGACTGAAGCCCTTAATGTATTAATGGAGGTTCCCCTTTTTAATTTGATTTTGGATTAACATCCCAATTTTAGTTATTTTGAGTTGTACTTTTTAAGAAAGAACAAGATATCACAATAACATTCCATATCATGCCAAAATCTCCTTAAAGGATTGAGAACTGCATTCTTCCCTCTTGAAAGGATTGACAATCCATATATTATTATTAGTTAGTTTATTTTGCGTCTTGATGAAAAAGAAATTTCAATCCATCGAATTGTTATTATCGATAAAGAAGAAACATGCATGCTCTTATGTAGCTTTAAAGAAATTGTTCATTGCTTCGACCTCTTTCAACATACTAAAATTAAGATTATACAGAGCCTACCTAATACTTCTACATTATTTTTATGTTTAAATTTTTAATTATTTTTATTTATATTATTCTCTAATCTCAGTGTTATCAGCATTGCATCATATACACTGTAATCCAAGTAAATGCTAGTGTAATGTCAATCTTAATTTACTGCTTATCATATCTTCTAACAGAATTTATCATAGTTGCATCACATTACCATTTATAATGCTTTAACTTATAACCTGTTATATAATATTGGCATATATCTATTTGTCAAAATCAAATGATATATAGTGAATAACAATAATTTTTTGTATGCATGCATTTTGTTTGTATATAACAGTAGATGGTATAAAAATAATGGATGATGCCCTTTCACACTTACAATATCCATTTCCCCTTCCAACTTCCAGTTCGTGAATACGATGAAAATTAACCGACCTCATGTTCTTCATTTTGAACATTGCGTATTTCCATCACTATTTGATGTTACATGACTTTCATTGTTGATGCAACTAAAATTCTGTATAATTTGGTGAGTAATTTTACCAATATATTGTTAATACTTTCAATCATACATAGAAGTGCAAGCTTATTCATAGAGAAGCTGTAGCTCCTAGCACTCATGTAAGAGACGTCATAGAAGTGTGGACATCGATAAATTCATTTATTTGTTTTTGTAAAGTTCATTTTCGTCAATATTTATCCAAATATAAAGTTATTAAATAGTTTTATTTCTTTAAACCATATTCATGGATGTATAACCTTCCTTGAGAGTATTCAAACTCCACACAAATAATGGATAATGCAAAGAAACATGATTCTTTTACTGCTACAATTTTGATAACTTAGTATATAACTTTTGAGGGATCCGAATAGGCTTAAAATATAAAGAGATTAATTTTTTTCATAGTTAAATTAAAGTAAAGTTAGTTTCCATGGCAAAGTTTGGAAACTGAGATGAAATGTTCACATGCATAGTTCACTACGCCATACAAATTGTTTTCTATGTTTAAGTCTTTTTGTTCGATGAAGGACGTAAAGAATTATTGCTGGTGAGAATTATTTCTTGATTGTAAGTTAGAAGGAGAATTACTAGCATGTCAAGAGTCTTATTTTAGTAGGCATAAAAGATAGGATTTTCACTATGTCGTTGAACTTTCGAGTTCTTTTGATACAACCTTTTCTCATAGGCAACACGTATATGTAGCTGAAGGCAGCGACTCTTCAAGCACAATGATGGCCATGTTGTCTGAGTTAGACTCTAGAAAGCAATATAGGAAACATAATAAAAAATTTCAACAAAATTTGCAAAGCTCGCAAATGAGATACTTCATCCTCTAGAAATGGATAATAACAAAGAAGCCGATGCGTTTGAAAATATGCTTAAGCCATTATGCATGTGTTAGTGGTTGTACTGGTAAAATAAATTTTAATAGTCACTATCTTAAATATATGACAATAATTTTAGCTTCATGTTAAAAATGCAATGTGCATCCAACGATGATAAGAAATATATGATCTGGTACATTCTTTAGTTCAGTTAATTCTAGTGCATAGTTTATTTTGATGTTTCAAACTACCCTTTTTTTAAATTTTATTAATTCCTTCTGACAGTATAATAGTTGACAATGTCAATGACCATCTACATTATTCCTTTTTTTTTGAACATTCTCTATTTTTAAAACATTCAAAATGCTATACTTATATAATAAAATTTAAAAATGCTTAAAATATAGATGTGGTTTAGTTGTGGATAGTGGAGACTACTCACATATTATACCAATGCTCCAATTGATGTATTCCTATATTTTCGCTTTCCATTTGCTAACTTTTTTCTTTACCACACGCATTTTATGATATTAATATGCAATAATTACGCATATATTACAAGTAAAAAAAATTCATAAATTAAGAAGAAAATGATATATCATGCAATAAAGACTGCATAAAATCATTTAATTACTCAGATATTACATGTAAAGAAAGTTCATAAACTAAGCGAAATATATCATGCAACCGCGACGATACACATTGTTTTGATATTTTCCTTTGCACAGGTCCAGCGAATGTACTTAAGGTACTATTTCACAATAAAAGAAATTGACTCGCATTTTTATGCATGTCAAGTAGCATATATGTTTATGACCATTTTTCTTAGAATACATAAGGTTTTTCCCAGTTTTCTTGCATACGTCCATCGGACGTGCCAAATGTACTGGTTTATATACATTTAAAGCTTTTGAATTTTTCTGCGTATAATCATTATTTCACAATAAAATGAATTTTCTCATGGTTTTATTGCACACATCCAATGGATGTGCCTAACATACAAGTCCAATTAGAAAACCTTAAAATTTAATAATACAAACATTCAGTAAATTATCAAGCCAAACTAATGTTCAGATGTGACAAAAAGATCACAAGTTCAAGTGGTAAAAACCACAAAAAAAATTCAATTTGAAAATTTTCAAAAAATGATTATCCAGTTATGTACTTATAAAGGAAATGACATGTTAAAACAAATGTTAAACACTATTATAATTCATATAATAAGTAAAAAAATCTCAAAATACCATGAAATAAATATTTTTAATTTGAATAAAAGAATAACACATGAAATTGGTCTATTAAGTTCAAACCATCATCGAATCTATAATAAAATATATTATGAAACATATAACCCGAATAAACCATATAGGAATTGGTAAAATTGCAAAAACAGCCAATCATTGTAAAAAGAAGTATTTATTCATTTATAGCAATTGATTAAAATGTTACAGCATGTAAGAAATGTCGACTAGTGAAAACATTTTATGTTACACAAAAGTGTGCATTCAGCTATAGAACCACCTACACAAGTGATAGGATCAAAATATCATTCCAATTAAACCTATGGTTTTACATACATTAAGAATTCATTGAAAAAATTATGAGCAAATGATCTTCTAGTGGCACTAGAACATGTACAGCAGGAGAAGAGAATTCATTGCTTCTAGCAAAAAATCAGTAGTTCGAATTTACAATCTCGTAAAAAGAATATTTTCCACAGGTAAACTTAATTTTAGAATAATAAATTCGTCTTAGTTTACTATCGTGGAAGAAACAATAATTTTTTTCCACCACATCATTTCCTTGTTTTTTTGTTTGTTCGTAAACTAAGGATAGAAATTGATGTTTGGGAAAATCCGACTAATGTATGGCTATGACATGTCTATGTTCTCAAAAACAGTCATGCATATGTATGAAACTTACAATAAGGGTCTACTTGGGAGTTTTATAGTACCATTTATAAGAGGTTTTGACATTACCAGTTTTATCATAAATAATCATAATGGTTTTTATAAGTTTATATGAAGTGTTATTGTTGTAGGAGATCAATACGTGCTTGAGATTTTAGCATATACCGGTTGTAAGATTTTTTCATTAAAATGATATTATATATACATCCATATATTTATTCTCTAGTTTTGTGAAGATTAATTTTTTAATACGATTAGTAGGAATATTTGGGAAAAAAGACATGAGAGGGTTTTCTATAGTGTATGCTCATGCTATTACTCCTTTCATTACTTGCTTTCAGCCAGAGCCTTCCCTCACCCCTAATGCTCACAGCCCATTGCCCCTAATGCTCATGGCCTTACTTCAGAATGGTAGTGGAGCTTGGCCAAGGGTGGAAATGTTGGTGATCTAGGTTGTAGAAGGGGTGTGAAGGTGTTCGCACTAGTTTCAGAGAGGGATATCTATAGTATATATTTACTTGTATGTATATTTTTTTCTATAACTTTTTCCATTATTTTATTTTATTTTTAATTTTTGAAAAAAATACTTTATTAAACATAATAAAATCATATACTTTCACAATACGCCTCATTAAAACCTAGTAACCTCCCTAACCTAAATAGGTGCCTTACCAGAAACAAGAGTACATAGCATGTCCATATGTGAAACCGTACAAAGGATACTACAGACCTTTACTTAAGTTGCCAAAAAGGTGGAGGAGTAGATAAACTAGCGATACACTCCAAACCACCCATACGAACAACTTAGAGCAAGAAAACAAAGAAAAAGACAAAAGCAAACAAAGTGCAAATACATGAGTACTTATTGGGATACACAAAATAGGAGACACAAGAGAAAATAAAAATATTCACAGTGCGGTGGCAGGAGAAGGGTTCGTCACTTAACTTTGGTAGATATGCTCAAGTCTTCAATGGCGATGAAGGAATGTCCTTCGAAGCATGGTGAATGCCCGATGAATTTTTTTAGTTTTATTTTTTGTTCTTACCTTTCAATTAACTAACTAGATTTATCCATTCAAGATTATCTATGACATCAGTTGTAACGGTAGCTTTAAATTCAAAAGGTGATTCTTCTAGTCTAACTTTCCTAATGGGTTTGTTCTGGAAGCCTATTGAACCTCCGAGCTTCGGTCAGTAGATATATCATAAGGAGTAAATAATGCATCAAGTAGAACGCCATATGGATTTGAGACTTTAGTCTTATTATTAGCAGAGATTTGAACAGTCTTGTCTATGTTAGGAGAAGAAGTGTTTTGAAGTGGGTTTGACAAATTGGATAAATTCGTCAAATAGACTCTGTTTAATGTATCCTTTAATTGGTTTCCATATCACAGTTTGAGATGACAGGATTACAAACTGTTTTACTCTACTCTAAATTATCTGAATGAAGATGCATATCAGTATCATTTGGAAGATCTATCGTATTTGCACTAATCCGATTGGTATCAGCATTCATATCATTAGGATTGTTCAACCTATCAGAAGAATCCACTTTAGGTCTCCAAGCCTTAATGAGTTAACAGTGTATATCCATATGACCAAAGCTATGACAATTAGCACATAAATATGGCTTTCACTCATACATAACTTATTGCCATATAAGTTCATCATTCTCCATAAAATAGGAATTTCAGAACGAAACGTAAAAGAATTATCAATCTCAATTAAAACTCTAACATACATAATTTTAATAACACCTTAAGTAAATTTGTCCAATTTGATAGGGGTTCCAAGAACCGAAGCGATACGACTAATCTCTTCCTCCGTTAAGAAATCAAGACGAAGGTTAGGCAATCGAACCCAAATCAGAATAGAATTTAGAAGATCTTATTAATTTTCATACCGAGCGACCATCATTTCATCATCATCAGCTTCTTATGGTAAAAATAGGGGCCCTCTTCTAAAACTCTATCATAGTCTTTATTCTGAAATTTCATAACATAAAATCCGTTTTCCTTGGATAAAATAGAAAATTGTTCCTCATGTTTCCATACTCTAGTGATACAGCCTCTAAAGTATGGATACACGGTTTAGGACCAATAATATAAATTATAATTGCATTATCCCATTTTTTTTCTAGCAACCTAGACAACCACAACTGGCATCTTAGCACATTTCATAAAATTTAATTCGCGGGGTTGGTAAAAATTTAATGGGACTGAGACTGAAACGTTATTTCCGTTGACGACATCATTCAGCGCTCTGGTAGAAGAGGTAGAGGAACTCTGTATGTTAGTAGCGAAATTGTGATCCATTTGAATTGCGGGATTAGCATTACTAGGATGACGAACTGTCTACGACTGGTTAAACTTTTGGGAAGCTTCCCGACTGATGGTTTCAGAGACAATTGAGGTAGGTCTAGGCTTAATAGCTAGAAGAACAAAAGGGGGCTATTGCTTCCATCTCGTAGAATGCACGATGGTGAAGCCATCGTCCACGGCATGAGAAGGAGTGGAATCGTTCAACGATATGAAACCGAGGGAGGATTGGAGACTCCAGGCGAAGGATTAGGGGGACAGTTCGATCGATTTTGGACTGGTTTAAGGGACATGGGAGGAATATGAAGGTCAATTGTTGGAAGCCTTGGAAGATCGCAGGTGAGGCAGGAGGATTGGTAGGGCACGAAACCAGGAAAAGGCACTAGGAAGCAAGCGTGCGGCACGAAAATTAGACGCAGGAGGCGGCGACCACCATTTTCAATTAGGATTTTATCTGATTTTGTGGTGAGGATTTTCATTATTTTATTAGGAGGGAAACCATTAAAATAGCTTGGAATGAAGAAGAAGGAGAAGAAGAAATGAGTGAATGGGGGGAGTGAATAATTGCATGTGTTTATAGATTTTCAAGCCTTCGTTCTTAAGCAACTTAGCCAAAATATCTCTCATCCTTTCCATCACTTTATAGTCATGACTACTATCTCCCGTCACCTCTATATGCTCGGCCACACCCCCTTCCATCATCACCATCATATCATAGCATGTGCATTGACTTTGTATGCTTAAGGACGAAGTTTTATAAAATATCTTAGATATTTTTAAGTGTATACGTATATATGTGTGTGTGTGTGGGTGTGTTTTTGTGTGTGTATATTTGTATGTTTGTTATATGTATGTATAAGTATGTATGTGGCATGTATGTGCATGTGCATGTAGGTGCACAAGAGAACAAACACCATTGCAACAACTTTCAACAACTTTCGGTTGTTAAACTGTTATGAATCCAAAAGCTGATTTTTTTTATCACAATTTTACTTATTAATTAAATTACATATAAATGTAAACCGAACTTGAAAACCAATTTCTCATCATTAGTAATGAATTAAAATGATCACATTTAAATTATAAAACTATATAAATCAAATTTAGACAATTATTTACGAAAAGTGCTATTATATCGATAAATCGATATGAATTTTCTTATATTTTCAATTCAAGCATATACCTTTGTAAACTATTATAATGATATACCATTACCATATAACTAACTAATATGAATAATTACCCTTTTAAAACAATTATTTGAATAATTAAAATAATTATTAAATATTAAATCTCAATTTAAATTCATGAATCAAATATTAAAAAACGATGACATTCATTGATGATGTCATAAATACATTTTATTCCCAAAAATAAACTAACTCTATTCAACATTCTTATTTACATGGATAAATAAGTGTATATATATCCCTTTTCGTGCGTGACTTTTGACGGTTATAGAGTGGTTTATTGATAAAACGATTTTCGGCCATTTTACTGATATTTTTCCAAATTGTATATTTTGTTAAGTACTTATTCAAAATAAGATTAACATTACTATTTATTGTTTAAAACATAATTATTTATGTTAAAAAAGCTTATATTCGCATACTTTAAAAAATAAATATAATTTACCAAAGTGATAAACTTGCGAGTTGTTACAAAATATTATTCGTCGGTTTTAGATATACCTTGGTAGATATCAGTAACTTAAACCCATCTCTGCTCAAAATCGACTATGTCGAACTGGCATCAATGACCAAGATATATCAATACCTTCTAAATTCGTATGCGAGTGAAAGTACTAAAATATCCCAAGAGTGTATCAAATTTGTCAACCTTGTTTATGGCGCGACAATTTAAGATGTCTCATGTATTACAAAAGTTTCAAAAAAAAGTAAAAACACATTGCAAGATTGTTTTAATATTAAAAATTTTAACTGCTATTAAAGAAAATTCTCATGCTCAACAATATACATTTAATCATCTCCTGATATCCAGTCTAGAATCCAGACATAAGTTACCCTATATATATTCAAGCCTACACTGATCTATTAATCTATTGCTTGAAGTTGAACCATTTTGTAGTATGTACATCAGAATAGTCATCTTGCTAAAACATAAGACATAGAAAGGGTTGTTTGATACTTAAAAACATTTACAAAAATAGTTCTTAGTGGGGCATAATGTAAAGAAATATACAACTGTTGGGACATCGTTGGTAATAAAAGTGTTACTTGATGTCATTTATTGTTAAAGCAGCAAACGAAGCAAAAAAAGTAATCTATCAAAAGCGGGGGATCTACAACCTGTATTCGCATGCCAAGTTCTAAGTTTTAATCCATATTTACACTTCACGTTCCCTATCACTTTTTACGATTCTTACCTTTACCAAGGTTTTCTTGGTGTTGAACTTTCAACTTGACATGATCTCGTTAAGGGAGTAAACTCGCTCCACCAATCACTAGGGATGACAAACGGGTTAGGTTGTATTGCAAATGGGTTAGGGCAAAACAACCCAACCCATTTAAAAGAAAAGATGATACAACCTATTAGAACAATTTATTAAATGGATTAACCCAAACCATTTAGCCTACTTTTAAATAAAACTAAAAAAACACTTCAAAAACCACCCATCAAACAAGAAAAACACTAAAAAGCATTAAATATAAAAAAATCCATGGCTCAAAACTACGAATTGCAACAAAACTTTTTAGAATAATTCAAAAAGCGTGGCAGGGAAATAAAGATTGCAACTTGTAAATGTTCAAAACTTTATGAAGAAGACTAGAAAACACAAAAATTGCAGCATATCGTACAAGAACTATAACATTTAATATAACACGACAAAATATAACAATTTATATGTATAGAATGAAATCGAAGCTGAGTTGTATCTTTAAGTTGGAGTTAACTGTATTAAATAATATGACTTGTCACTTCAAGTAAGCTAAGATCAATAATGATTAGGTTCTAAAATGTTGAAGACATTTCCTACACAAAACAAAGTTAATTTATTTGAAACTTATTGAAGGTTTTAAGGCGAAGTAACGACAAACAAAATAAAGTGCAGAAAGTACAAAAGGGCGGAAAATACTGCTTAGAGCATCAACATCGAATAAATGAATTTCACAAGCTAAATATTGTTATATAGATAACAAAGTGACTTAAAGTTCTACATATTCATTTAATGGGTTCGTCTCATATATTTTTTCTTGGACTAATTTAACTATTTGAGTTATTTAATATTATATTTTCAAAAGAATTTTCCCGTGGGTGTGGTGCAGTGGAAAGGAGGCTTGGGTTCTGATAAAAAGACCCGGGTTCGATTCCTACCATGCGCTTCCCTATCCTATATAAATTTACCGGGGGTATGGGGGATTGGATCAGCGGACGACTTTACTACACCCTCCCCAGGAGTATACCGGCCTACCGGGTTCTCCTGGGTTTTCAAAAAAAAAATTTCAAAAAATTTAAGCTAAGATGAAACATAATTGAAGACAACCATTGTGAATTGGTAAAGCAAACCCACTTTCATAGCTATAATGCTACCAAACTTAGCAACCATTTTGACATGTGACTAAAATAAGACAAACTATTATTTTAACATGTAAAAGTACTAAAAACTAAGAAAAATAATGATAATAAAAAGTTTCGAGAAGTTAACAAGCATATCCGCATCCGTTTTTTGGATATTGGATATTTATCTGCTTTTCGAATGCGGATGCAGACGGAATTCGATTTTTTTGGATATACATTGACAACCCTAATTGATTGTTTATTTTGGTAAATTAATTGTTTACGATTCATAGGATTTTCAACTTATTTTTGCTAAAAAGGTTGATACACCTAATAAAGGTAATAATGAAACGAGATTTCATTTGGGAATAAGGTTGTGCGTAAAAAGGGTTTCCTTAACTACACATTACAATGGCTATTTATTTGTCATAGTATTTTTAATTAAATTAACTTTCCATTGTTGTATTGATATATACATGGGTGGATCTGATACATGCTTAGCTATGGCGACTTCCATATCTGGATCTATCTCATAATTGTGCAAAATTATTTGGTTAAATGTCTATCTGAAATAAAAATCTTGTCATATTAGGATTGACATTTATTTGGTAAATTGAACCAATTTTAGTTTATTTCCAAATTTACGTTCATCTCCTTGTAGATATGTAACTTTATATTACATCAGTTCTCTATAAGTTTCACCCATTATATAAATTGATTCAGTTTACCCAAATAAATATATATGTTAAAATGATAGTTTGCTTAAAAAATATCACTAATTCCATAAATATTTAGATATAGGTAGGTTGTTTCCCTTTTGATCTCATGATTTTTTATTCATTGGTGCTCCCAATTCGAAGCGATAAAATAGTATGATTTTGTTTGATATCTTTTATGACTGATTATACTTATTGGTATTTTCATTGTTAGTGCTCCAACCACATACGGCCGCATTATACTTCTCTTTTTACTCCTTGACCAATGCTAAATTTACATTTTGCATTTCTGCCTACTTATTAATAGACTGCAGGTGATAATTTTATCATCTTTGATGTGTTTTGAAGGACATTAATGTCACTACATTTTTTTGGTTGATAAAACACCGAATGCTTTTATTTTTAACTTGTTTATTACATTGTTCTAAGGCTATTTTGTGGTTTGATTGTTCCGTTAACAAATTCCACCCCTCACATTATTCACTTTCTAGCTTTTTAACTGAAAACGAATACTAAATTTAATCACTAAGTTGTTACTATTTTTTTCCTTTATTTACTATACAATATCGGTTTGGGGTTCACGCCGTCGGTTCTCATGTCTTCTCCCTTAAAATTCTGTTAATGTTTGCATTCTTTTTCCTCTACAAATTCATGCACACAAGTTGTATAAAATATATGGTATATATTGCTAGTTATTATGGTTAAAAGGGTAGCATTTTTAAACTGTGAATTTAGAAGTGTTAGGAACAAATTTTACACTTCAACAATCTCCATGTTTACAACATTTTATAATAAAATGCACATTACATATTTATATATGTAAAGTGGTGCTTTTTTGGACATGAAAGATTTAATAGTAATTGCTTTTTTTGTAAAATAGATCCATTCATATTGTACAAAGTCCTTACTCTTGGTATTACTTCAACATTATCTCCTTGCCTTTCGTTGTACATTCAGGTTTTATTGTTTATGTAGTTGGAACCAATTGGTTTACAAAATGAATTTATTCAAATATGTGATTCTGCATCTTAATCCACTTCCACTCAGGTTAATCTATATCTTTTTTAATCTGGGCACATAAGTATGTATGCATGTATGTTACTTTCTTACAACTTGCTTATTTTTGTCTACATATCAAAAGTTGTTCGATCTCACTTGTTACTCTTTGTTAGATTTACTATTTGTGATTTGAATTTTATATTACAACTTTTACTTCAAACATAGGCGCACCTAGGTCGTATGTAGTTTAAATTTGTCACACTCAGGTTACATAACATTAAAGAACATGGGCAATCATATTTTGATATTGGCTATATTCATCCTTCAATCTTGATAATTAGACACAAAACATAGTCCATCGTTTTCTGTTTTTTGTCATTACTTTGCATCTAAGTCTAAATGCCTATGTATTTTGGTCTACAGCTTTTTTAGACTTTTTTTAGAGTACAATATCATGTTTCACAAAATATTTGGTAATAATATAACTTGAAGTGGTGTATGTTAAAAATGTATAGTTGATTCCTTTTCATTTTCCATGTTTGTATCAATTGCTTCACTTTTAGTCAAACGCATTGTAACAACCCTGTATTTTGTGATTATGTTAGTTGTATATTTTAGTTATTTTAAATTGAATTTTGATTTAAAAACATTTTTCCAAGTAGATAATTTTATTATTTTAAATATAAATTTTGATTTTGATGTGGATTAGAATTTCAAACATGAATAAATAGAATATTCCCAAATAGACGAATTTTGGTCAATATGGTCAAACTTTGACTTTAATTTAAAAATTTTAAATTTTGAAATTTTGAAATTTTTATTTATTTTATGAAAGTAATCAAAATTCTAAGGATACTGCTTTTTGTTTCATTGAAATCTGATTAATATTGTGAAAGTTATGCTTTTTACACTATTACATGTAATTTGTTGTATTTAACAAAATTGTTTATTTTATTTTTATATAAATAATGTATTTGTTTGTCATGTCATGTTCTAATTTGTGTTTACATGTGTAGCATGACATGTGATGTATATATTTTAGTTTTAAAAACATTTGTAAAAGTGTAATTGAAATTTTCCAACGTTAGTCGTATTTTGTTTACAATTTTTAATTTCTAGTTTCAATTAATTAAAGTAATTATTTATTTATTTTTCTATTTTCTTAAGGCCTTATTTTATTTTCATTTACACTTTATTTTGTTCATCATTTATTTTATTTACTCGACTTTTATTTATTTAGAAGTGTTGTTGAAATTTTCCAAAGTCAGTTGAATTTTATTTACAATTTTTAATTATAGTTTCCATTAAATAGAGTATTTTCTTTATTTATTTCCACTTTTCCTAAAAATATTTATTTATTTTTCATAATATCTATCTCTATCTTATTTTTCTATTTATATATTCATTTATTAATTAAATGGTTAAGTGTTTAGATTCCTTATTTATTTCTTGGAAAGAAATTTCAAATAGATATACGTTATTGCCTTCAAGGCCATATATTTTAAAATGTATTTTTTAAATATTATTGTATTTATTTGTTTAGTGAAGCTTTTTGTATACATCTTTCGTTAATATATAGGAAACGCATCAATCAAGATATGTTACCTATTTTAATTATAAGCATACGTTACGTTTGATTTCTTGCTTTTATATCTTTCCACCCCTTTGATTTCCTACCATATCTTGTCCACAAATTTTGCCGTACATTCCTTAACCCTAGCCGCCTATATCACTTTTTCACGTGATTATTTTTTACTTCCCATCTTCATTTCTCATGGCCACAAAAGAAAATAGGTAATGGCTTCCTCCAATTTTACCTTTTCTCTTCACTTTTCTATTGAATTTTCCATTGTTTGCTTGATCTTCATGTGCTTTGCTCGGCCTAAACCTCTCACCACCTTCACCGACCACCACATCACCTCCTTCCCATCACCGTACACGGCCTAGCCCCTTCCTCCTCTGACCAAGACTTTCAATGACCATCCTATGGAGAAAACACCATAAAAAGTTGTAAAAATCCCTTGAAACCATGCATAGCCAAGCTAGTTTCCACCATCCCCTTCTTATGTTGCTTCGGCCACCCCTTAGTCACCACCACTAGCTAGATCACCACCTTTGGACATTACTCCAGCCATCACCATACCTGTACATGACCAAGGCCGAGCCAATTGATTCATGGCCTAACCTATATGATGCACAAAACTCCTCTTTTTGTCTTGCCTTTTGATCTTCCTTCATTTGTAACCCATACCCCATCATCTCCTTATAGCCATGCCAATATGAACCATACCCTAGCCCAAAACATCATCATAGCCGAACCATTTTGGTGTTGTGGCCGAGCAAAAGTGATTTGTGGCAAGAAAAATCAACTGAAAAGCTTGGTGTTGTCTTCTGTAAACTCTATTTCCTTTTTTTTCAATAATTTTAGTATTGTATTTATGTTTGTATATTGCTTTGTTTTGTTGTTGAACACAAGATTAATATCTTGGCTCTCCACTCCACTCCAATCAAAGTCGTGTTATCGTGCTTTTTGGAATCCATTCTATGGGTTTTGACTTGCTAACTCTAGCGTAAAAAGGTGAGTATTCACACTTGACAATTGTGAATTGACAACAAGTGAATGTGTAGAAATATTTAATCATGTTATACCTGCCTGTTATGTGAATTATATGATGTTAAACCCTGTTATAAACTTGTCACATCATCTGTTATGTTATATTCTGCCATATGTTGCTATACTGTTTATTTATATATGTTTCTCACACTGTAAGTTCCTGTAGAATAGAATCACTATGGATTGAAATAATACATCCTCGAACGGACTTTAGAATAAGGAAAAATCATTATGGACGGAAACGATTAGCGTGAGAGATTTTTAGTTATTTTTATTTACTTGGGATTGCGGGTTTGAAATGATAGAACCCAGATTTTTTTGTGTAAACTACAGATTGAAATGATATATTATCCGTGTCACTTGACCTAGGTTAGAAAACATTATACAGACCCGTGGTTGCTATATATATTTTTCTACAATTTTTTAAAGTATTTTAAAATGTAAATATTATGATATTTTATTTTAAATTGGGTTTGAAAATGATTTTATAAAGTATTAGTGATTTTTTTTAAGTTAAAAATATGAAATATTGAATGTTTAAATTGAAATTTGAAATATAACTTTAATATTGAAATTTGAGATTTTGTTTAAGAATGGAGTTTAAGTTAAGTAAATGAAATATGATTATTTGATTAAATTTGAATTTAAATTGAATTAATAAAGTGTTATTGATTTTTCTATGAATTAAAATGGTTAAATAAACGAATAATTAAAAGTGTAATTTGAAATATAACTTGACTTGGAAACTTGAGAATTTGGCTTAAAAATAAAGGTTAAGTTAAGAAAATAGAATGGAAATTAAGTTATATTTGAAATGGTAATTAAAACCTAATTGTTAAGTAAACTTTTAGAATACAAAGATTAGAAAATTGTGCACTTGAAATTAATAAGTGGATTATTAATAATTTGATTTTTATGTATAATATTTACTTTATAAAAATCATAAGTTAAAGGGTATTTAAATGACCACTTTTAAAGTGGAAAATATGAAATTTTATATGTTAAAATGGTTTAAATTGAAGTTTAATTGTTGCTGAAAATATGTTGTAAATCTGAAAATTCTTTTAGCAGCACTTTAGAAATGCTATCGTTTCTGAAATGAACTAAAATCTAGAATAAATGAATCTCAGCACTTTGTAAGTGCTGTAGTTGCAGAAGTGAATTAAAAGGCTAAAAACTAATGAAAAAGCTATTGTAGCACTTGTTAAGTGCAGCAGTTGGCTGAAATTAGATTTTTTGAACGAAAATTGAACTATTACAGCGGTTTTTAAATGCTGTCTTTGCAGAATTGAATTGTTTTCAAATGTAACTTACCGTAGCATTTTTTAAGTGCCGCGAAAGCTGAAATTTCACTGTTTTAATGTATTTAAGTGAATAAATGAACTCTGAAAAGGCTAAAATTTTGGGAATTCAATATTTGATTTGAAGGTATAATGACTCCACTCTTTATGGTTTAAATAAATGATTTTAATTCGAAATTATAAACCTTTTTGGAATGTTAACCACGGGTACACTTCTCTGTATGCATTGTGATTTTTGGATATATTTAATTTATGGTTTAACCGATCCTTAGAGGATTGGCGATCCAAAGCATCCTTTAAGTTATCGTGCATTACTACTACATGTGTTGGTTTATTGTATAAGTATGTATGTCCTGACTCGAGTGTTTTGTGTTTTACTTTACGGTTGAGTCAGCCTGAGTATTCACAGCTTTGGATTTCTCTTTCTAGAGCTAGGAATCGCTGGAGATTCTACTTATCTAGTTATCTATCCATTTCAGTTTTAGTTGTTCTGTTTCAACTCTTGTATTAGTGGACTTCTATGTATTTGGGATTTCTATTGTATTTGTTTTCAGACTGATATTATGTATTTGTTTTTGAGACTTTGTTACAGTAGCTTCATGAACTACTATGGTATTTTTATTTCTGCTGCGAGTTAGTCCGATATTTCTGTGTCTGTGATTCTGTGTTTGATTTTATTTGTTCCAAATTTTTTTATAATATGTTATTTTGAATTATTCAAGTCCGACATGTGTGGATTATTGTCGATTTGAATGGTCCAAAATAGTGGGTCGTTACACGTATAAGCCCGTATCCCTTTCCACTTTTCATGTTCCTAACTATTCCATTACCACTTATCTATTGTGCAACTTCTATTCATTTCTCATGTTTAATACAACTGTACTATTTTCCTGCAAAAATCTAAGAAAAGCCATATATCAAGTGAAGGCGTTTAGAAATTGTCATACTGAATGAAAAAGGTATATAATCAATTGCTTAATTACCTTTATTTTGGTCGCTATTCTAATAAGTTATAGTCAAATCATGTATGAAATTTTGAAGAATGATGGGATTCTCAAAAAACATTGTAAAACATGACACCATGTTTAATGCATAGATGTACCGATAATTGAGCAAATATTGCAATGTGCATTTTTAATGCAAAATTTTATGATGGAACAAGCAGCATTTGCAGTTTTAAGAGTCCATGATAATGTGGTTTACCTTTCATGATGGCATGTGATGATTCTCACTGCTTTCAACCGAAACAAATTTAAGACTCAAATGAAAATGCTACGAAAAAGACGCTCCAATTTCCTGAAAAATTGATTAGTTTTTCATTTGTCCAAAGGGAATAAAGTTAAGTGCATAATTAGCGAGAACAGTGGTTTGAGAAGAAAGGAGATGGAGTAGCCACATTTGTACAATCTTGAGAATAAAGAAAACATGTCCGATTCATATACTGAATAGTAAAGCTAGAAGAAATAAGGAGAGATTAATTGATCTTTCTACGCAAAATAAGTTCATTTCTTTTGATATTGCTTCGTATGGTTTCGTTGAGAATGCTGTAATGATATTATCGTGGAAGTATCAAAAAAAGCTAAAATACAATAACAATATTTAATATATTATTAGTAAACCTTTTGGTTTTACTGGTATGTATTATGCGTACCCTTACTTTACTGTGTAAGCTAAGATAATACTGTGTAATATTTTTGCAGGTTGTATTTACAATAAACTTTTAAGGGTAATTGTTACAATAATTTGATACATTATCCATAGTTACGAGCACATTTGAACATGCAATAAATCATTTTTTATTTGATTTCTATATGTTTTAGTGTGCGATATTATCTATAAATGCATATAATGGAGACACATAGTAAAAAACCATAAATCAAACTTCAATTCAAAATTCTATACAAAAGTTTAATGTACGCATAAACATATTCAAACTCAAATTACGTAAGCATTCTTAGAACATGCTCGGATCGCATAAACGCATATTCAATGTAAACCAAATCAAGCAAAATATTAAAAGAATAGTCAATGTACATCAAATCATAAGTAATCTAACATTATATCATCATAATAGAAATCATATAAGTTTAAAACACATTAAAACCTCATTCTCAGTAATCAAGTTAACAGTAATTTAGCCGAACAACATCAAAATCTCATTCCCCCTTCAATATATATTATACTAGTGCGAACCCGTGCTTCACATATAGGATAGACAAATAAGTTTGTGAATTTTTATTTATTATGGTTAATAACAACTTATATTTTGTCATTTTTTCTTACTATAGTGTATTTTTATACCTAAGCCATTACAACAAAATCAAACAATCATGGCCTCGTAGGAAACTTGGGTATTGCGCCTTAAAACAAGCTGGAACCAAATGCAGTACAAATGATTACAAGAATAAACGAAAACGTGTCATTTGTATTAGAAACATTACGACCGTATATATTTATAAATAAAATAATTTATTGAAATGATAAGAAACATTCACGAAGGTTTATTAAACTAAACCAACACAAATCTTAGTAATTAATTTACCTTGTATACAATACTTGCTAACTTACCATGTTTATTGAGAATACATGCTGTGATTTGGCCGCAACAACTGTTATAAGCAAGAATGTCTACAGGTACAAACTATGACCTATAAAAATAATTATATACATTGGAAATTCAAATAATATAAGACTCATTATATGAAAGATGTCAACATAATAGGGATTCGAACATGAATCTCCAAGCAATAGTTATGTCGTTTGTCCATCAAATGTTTTTAAATAGGTTTTTTAATCTATTGATGAAACTTCAAAGTTAGTAAAAATTTAACACAAATTAATGCAATGTGTCCATGTAAAAGGCTCCTGAATCCTAGCCACTAGCTTTAGCCCATCCATCAACGTTATGTTTCCCTGAAACATCCAGACTCACCTGGACACATAGCAAAATGATCCATGCATAAGAATGAATAAATTTTTGTTACGCTTATATTTCGGTGAATATAGCCTGGAAGAACAAATTTCCATAGCAACCGTTTGACCATGAAAACAATACCAAAAGTAGCAATGGCAGTGGCGTATACCATCATTCCTAGAGTGCATAGTTTGTAGTCTTGGGCATACAAATTTTAACACCGTTTGTAACACCATGCTTAGGCTAACTGAACAAACAATAAAGCATGCATTAAGTGAAAAACAAACAAATCACGGAGATCGTCATAAAATACCTAGCTTGACCCAATTTTTCGAATGATGAGGCATAGGAAGAAGATAAGCAAGAGCCTACTTGGATCCGCCGAAGAGCACTGAAAAGCCAAAACTATCCAGAAAAGTTTTAAATACATGATATATGTTCTTAAAATCCTATTACCATATTTATCAATTAGCATTACTAGAAGTATTGACTCATTTTCACATATAATGATGTCATAGTGCAAAAAGTATTCTCAAAGGGAAGCATCAAAATTTATTCTACATTATCAAATGCTCCGAACTAAATCACAATAAGGTGGTGCACAACTGTTTTTGTGTTGGAATCTATCCGTTTGAATGTAAGAATTCTACTACTCTTTAAATGACAGTATGTAATGACTAGAAAATTTTGATGGTTTTTATGATATTTTTAACTGGAAATTTTATGAAATTTTAAAATAGTTAAATTTTGAAATAAAAATTTGATATTTGAAATACGTATATTTAAAAATAGCAAATGGTAAATTTTCTTCTGATAATATGAAAGCTTATTTTCTTGTGTAATTTTATTTCCTTTTCAAATCAGTTAGAATTTGTTGGTAATAAACTATTTTCCAAGCCTGAATATTTTTATACAATAAATTTGTAAATCAACTTCCATTTCTCAAAATTTTGATAGCTATTGCTCCATCTATCTCATTTTCGGCAAAATAGCAGCATTTTCGGTACCAATGTCGAATTTTGATGGGATGGTCGTACCACTGATATCTGTATATCATTTTAATCATTTCGTCATGTTGATCTCTGCGGTATATTAAATTATATATTTTGAAGTCCTGTACACTGCGGAACCCATGAAGCGGTTACCCATATCGATACTCCATTTTGAAATGATTTAACTCCTTGTGTCCATTCGTTCCCTACAATGAAGATCAATGGTCATAACCTTTTTACATTTTCTTGTACTCTACCAGTGTGACTATTTTCTTTCTACTGGTTCGTGTGAATTTTTATATGTACCTCTTAACTTGCTTTTACAAAAGAATAAAGATATTTCATTTTGCATTTGAAAACTATTCTCCTTCCCAGCCCAAACTTCTTCTCTCTCTAGTTCAGACCTATTATGAGCCCATGCGCCTCCTCCTTGTTATTTTTTTCTTTCAGCAGCCACTCCAAGCCACCAATAACCGTCGCCTAAACTCCTGCCTCCTCCTCTCATCCATCTGAACAACCAACTTGAAATGACCCTCTCTTTTATACCTAAATTTGTCAGGATTTTTTTTACATATATATATATATTTCATATATATATATATATATATATATATATATATATATATTTCCAAAGCCTAGAGTCATTTTCCTTTTATCAAATAAACAATTTTCATCCAGGATCAAAAGTTTTTACCAATATAAATATATTAGTGTATTCACAAAGATATGCACACACATATGAAGATGTATGTGCCCCTCTTGTTTTAATCAGAGTTATGGTAAACAAGAGAATAATTTGATTGATTAAATTTAATCAATCCACCTAGAGTTCAATTTAACTCATACAACAAAATTTCATCTGTGTGTATATATGTATATATATATATATATATATATAAGACCACAACTCTTTATTTCTTATTGGCTTCTTTATAAAGTGTAATTCCTAAAATCAAGGAGATTGTGTTGTGATTATACATTAATTAATGATGCATTGCTTATGTTCTGAAAATGATATAAGTTTTTATCATTTTCTATGTTTGCTTTTCTATAGAATCTACCTTAGTTACAAACTCTTTTCTGGAATATTTTTTTTTTTAAAGTGAGATACCTTATTCCTATGTTACAAATCCTTCCTTCATTCAAGAATAAGGTATAAAACATTTGCATAGTACAAATTGCATTATGAAAACATGCAAACACCTAATTCATTTTCCCTATGCCTTTAAACTCTTGCATTCAATTGTCATAATGAAAGAATAACCATATTGTTCATTGAGACTCATCTGTCCATATTTCCAATACTTAATCCTTTTCAAAGACACAAGATTGACTAATACATTTATAAAATATATCCATCCTATTTATCATAGTGTTCTTACTCAATTTACTTACAAAATTATAGATTAACTTCTTCAACTTTTCAGATAATATTCAGATTTATAAACTCCTGTTACAATTCAATTCCTTAGCAAAACACTTAGCAAAACACTTAGCAAAATACTTAGCAAAATATCCATTCAACAGTTAGTACTTAATACAAGTTACAATTTAAAAGTTTCAATACATGCAGATTTCATCATTTAAGCTCTTATCTAATTAATTTTTAGCATGCTATAATCTTATTCTCAAAGTCTTGCTCCTACTCCTACTTAGTTGCTGCAGTCCCTGAAAATGCATTTGAAGCTGCCCCATTTTAAATGGGACACCCCAGATGCCATTAGCATACTAGGGTCAAACACATGTCTGGTATGAGAAAATCCACTAAAACAATTTGTTAATCAAGTTAAAGTTAAAACATGTATATATGTATATAATTCTGCCTTTAGAAAACAAATAAGTCATGTGTGCATGTTCTGTGTCATTGTGCATGTGCACACTTAAATCCTTCTTTCCAGAACATTATGAAGATATGGTACATTCATACATTTATACAGCTCAGTCATAAATCAAATAAGCATCCATACAAAACAGAGAAATCACCAAAATGAATTAAATCATTTATTCCCTACTCAGATTGCATTCCAGGAAAACTCCAGTTCCTCTTTATACCAAATTCTCTTACATTGATATATTTATCTAGCTTGGTCTCATCTGCAATTAATGAATCAATGGACACACTGTAATGGACTAATTCACTCCATTACAAACAGATCTCAGGACTTAAACAAGCCATGTTCAACTTGTATTACTCAAGAACACAAGTCATTCCTGCAGTGCTCTTGACCCCCCCCCCCCCCCATTTCCTAATCAGGTTTTTTTTAGGTAGTTACACTTTTGATTTTTCATGGCAAACCCATTCAGTGAATCATCACTAAAACAAACATTCATGTCATAGCATTCCACATCACCCATAAATAAACAGAGGTAATCAGGCAATTAAACATAGGTGTCTATTAAATAGATTCTACACATATACATGTATATATTCTTGCAATTTTAAAAAGGGGTATAGACAACTAACATTCGCCTATGGCTTTATGAGAGAGTTTTTTTTCATCTTGCAATCATCTGTGCTTCAGTTAAACTCAGAATGACTAAGTTTTACTGAATCACAAAATTTATTGGCTATGTGTATGACTATTTATGTATTTTCATTGAATCAGGAGCATCAGCACATAGGCAACCCTATTGCACCCCTAGTTCTTTTTTTTTTCAAGCCTCATCACTTATACATAAGTATATTGCAGCTCACATGTTTATATTTTTCTGGGTTATGCCAAAGCCAACAATACTTTCCTATATTCAACATTTAATTCTCTGGGTATTTACTTATGTTTCTAAACATCAACATATCAGAGAGATCTGGGTTTTTGTTTTAAAATATATATATACACTAATAATTCTTAGAACTTTCATATAATAAAACAAGCAGAACAACCAGTTAAAAATCAAAACATTTTTAACCTCTGAATCACAGATAGACCATGACATATGAAAATACATTTTTCTTCTTTTTTTTAAGAAAAATTAACTTATGAATTGGCTGCCTTCATTAGGACTTAGTGCCTTAGATTTTGAGTGAGTTTTCTCACCTAGCTCTCTTTCACTTCCCTAGTTGATTGGTAAGCTTCTGCCTTCAAACCCTTTTCTTCACTTGTTTTTTTTTTATATAATGTATATATATTTTTTTCTCAAGAGCTATCCGGGGAGAAGAGGAGGTTCCTCATATCACTGCTTATTTATGCAGGGTCTTTCTTAGGGTTTAAGGCACTAGCTAAAGACATTTTTGCCCATCAGAAATCATGTCATTTGCATTTTATCTAAACCCAAAATCTTACCCTCTCCGGCTTAAGTTTGTGAAGAGAAAAGTGGTTATATTCTTTTGGTTATTTTCAAAAATTTTGCTTTTCCAGAAAATACTTTTCCTCTTGTCTACTATCATGCTAAAAGTGTGACTTGATTTCCATTGGTTATTATATATCTATATATCAAGTACCCTTCTTAATTCTGCCTATATAAAACATTTCTCTGTTTTTATCTTATTTTCTATTTTTAGCTTTCACTTAAATAGTATGTACTTCCCTTATTTATTTATAAAAGGATTACTCCTTTTATACCTTCATTCTTTTCTTTCTGTTTATATTTAAAATATGTTTGTGTATTTTATTTTACTGATTTGAACTCTAGTACTTAATTAGCATACATATATGTATGTATATGTCTTACTGAAATAATTAGTGCACACACATGTATATATACATTATTTTATACTGGCACACCTGCACATGTACTCTCAAATACAATCAGTTGCATCCTTATATATATATATTTGCATATAGCCTTTTAAGGATTTACTTTATTTATCTGTATAAATATATATTTTTCCCCTACACATCAACATATGTTCATTCATATCATTCAGGGATTTAGCTTCAATTCATGTGTATTCCCCATGCACACATGTACACCCATATAGTTACACCATATCAAGCCATATCAATTTCCCTTTTAAAATTGGTTTAAAAAATATTATTTAAACTTATTTATATTTTTCAAAATAAATTCCTAAAATCTTGGGTCATTACATACACCCCACCTTTTAGAAATTGTGTCCCATAATTTTTCCTAAGCTTAAATCAATTTCAAACTTAATTCAGAGAACAAGTACATTGTCAATCAAATAGACTTTAGTTCTATCATAATAACTAAAAATACATGCATCCAAAAGGAAAACAATTTAAAAATTAAAATTACCTTTAATTTGAAAATAGCTTAGGGTAGTTCATCCTAACTTTGTCTTCTAATTCCCATGTGCAATCACTGGGATCATGACTCCACTGTACCTTCATAAGTTTCAGTGATTTGTTCCTTAATTTCTTCACATCCTTTGCCAAAATTCCAACTGGATCCTTTTCATAAATCAAATTAGGATTTATTTGCACTTGGGTTCGGGTCTCTAGAATTTCTGCCTTGTCGTGGACCCACCTTCTCAATTGTGATACATGAAAAACATCATGCATCCCTTGCATGTCTTTTGGTAATTCCAACTTATATGCCAAGGAACCAATTCTTTTCAGAATTTTTTATGGCCCAATATATCTTGGGGTTAACTTGCCTTGTTTCCCCAAATCTCAGTACATTTTTCATAGGTGAGATTTTGATGAAAACAAAATGTCCTACTTCATATTCCACCTGCTTCCTTTTCTTGTATGCAAATTTCTTTTGCCTATCTTGAGCTGCTGCCATTCTTCTCTTTACCAACTCAATTTTCTCTTTAGTTTCTTGTATGTACTTAGGCCCTAAAATAGCCCTTTCTCCTGCTTCTACCCAACAAACAGGTGAAAAACATGGCTTGCCATATATGGCTTCAAATGGAGCCATTCCTATGGTGCTTTGATAGCTGTTGTTGTATGTAAACTCAGCTAAATGGAGATAGTCCTCCCAGTTGCCCCCAAAATCCAGTGCACATGCCCTCAACATGTCCTCTAAAACTTTGTTTACCACCTCAGTCTGCCCATCTGATTGATGATGGTAGGCAGTGCTTAAGCATAATTCACTTCCCATGGCTTCTTGAAAGCTTCTCCAGAATTTTGAGGTGAAGATGGTATCCCTATCACTCACAATGGTTTTGGGAATGCCATGCAATTTTACCACCTCCTTCATAAATACTTGTGCTAATTTTGGTGCTTTCCTTTCTGATTTAACTGGGATGAAATGTGCCACTTTAGTTAGCCTATCCACTATTACCCATATGCTTGTGTTTCCTCCTTTTGATCTAGGCAGTCCATCTATGAAATCCATAGATATATCTTCCCACTTCCACTGTGGTATGCTAAGAGGTTGCAACAACCCTGATGGCTTGTGTTTCAGCCTTGACTTGTTGGCAAGTCATACATTTGGCAATATATTTGGCTACATCTGATTTCATTCCCTTCCACCAAAAATCTCTTTTTAAATTTTGATACGTCTTTGTGCTGCCTGGGCGTATGGAGTACTTACTTCTATGATATTCATTCAATATCTCCTCCTTCAATTCTGTGTTTTCTGGCACACACATTCTATTTTGGTTTCTCAAATAACTATTTTTATCAATATGGTGGTTTGTCACCTCCTACCCTTTCAATATGAAAATTTTCATCTCCAATAAGTTTGTGTCTTGTTCTTGCATTTTTCCGACCATCAAAATTAAATCTGATTGAAGTGTCATCAAGCTTAACTTCCCTCTATTTTCCTGTGCACCTTGCACCTGCACATCCATGTGTACACGGCTATTCTCCCCAATTTCTAACTCATCCAGCAAAGACAAGTCCTTAAACTCTTCCATCATCATTATAGCCAATTTAGCATGTTGTCTACTTAGAGCATCAACAACTTTGTTTGCTTTGCCTGGTGTATAGAGTATGTCCAAGTCATAAGCAGCTAAGAACTCCACCCATCTATGTTGCCTCATGTTTAAATATTTTTGTGAAAATAAATACTTTAAGGACTTGTGATCAGTGTAAAGTTCAAACTTAGTTCCTAAAAAATAATGTCTCCAAAGTTTCAAGGCATAAATCACAGCGGCTAATTCAAGATCATGTGTGGCATACCTTACTTCATGGGCTTTGAGTTGTCTGGATGCATATGCAATGACTTGGCCTTGTTGCATCAACATTGCACCCAAGCCAAACCACTAGCATCAGTGTACACAACTAATTCTTCATTTCCCTGGGGTACTTTCGAAATTGAAGCATTCACCAATGCCTCCTTCAACTGTTCAAAAGACTTCTCACACTTCTCTGACCAAACAAAAGCTTGGTTTTTCCTGGTTAGGTTAGTAAGTGGTGTAGAAATTTTTGAAAAATCTTTCATAAACCTCCTATAATACCCTGCCATCCCCATAAATGATCTCTCTTAACTCACAGTGCTAGGCCTCTTCCATGCTTGAATAGCCACTACTTTATTGGGATTCACAGAAATTCCTTTGGCAAAAATGACATGGCCAAGGAAATGTACTTCCTCTTTCCAAAATGCACATTTTGAATATTTTGCCTTTAAATCTTTTTCCCTCAGTCTAGACAAAACCATATGCAATTGACTTTTATGTTCTTCCACTGTTTTGGAATAAATTAAAATGTCATCTATAAAAATAAGCACAAATTTGTCTAAATAATCTCTAAAGGTTCTGTTCATTAAATCTACAAAGTATGATGGTGCATTAGTCAAGCCAAATGGCATAACCAGAAATTCATACAACCCATACCTAGTGTTAAAGGCAGTGTACTTGATACTTGACTCTTCCACCTTCATTTGATGAAAACCATATGCTAAATCTAGTCCAGAAAACACTCTTGCCCCAGCTAACTGATCAAAAAGATCATCTATTCTTTGCAATGGATATTTATTTTTATTAGTTACTTTGTTCAATTCTCTATGATCTATACAAAGTCTCAAGGAACCATCTTGTTTCTTAACAAATACCACTGGTGCTCCCCAGCAAGAATTACTGGGTTTTATAAAACCCTTATTTTCTAATTCCTCTAACTGTTTCTTTAATTCTTTTAGTTCATTTGGACCCATTCTAGTTGGATTTTTAATCACTGGACTCGCTCCTGGAACCAAATGGATTTTGAATTCCACTGGTCTATGGTCTGGAACACCCTTAACCTCCTCAAAAACATCCAAGTATTCATTGACTATGGGAATTTCTTCAATAGTGAGTTCACTGAAATCTTTTCCCAAGTCAAACAAATGATATAATTTCCTTCCCTTAGCCACTTCACACAAAATTGTGATCCTCTGGCCTCTAAGGTTTTGCAATGATATGGCGGATGAGTCTAAGTTAATTATGGCTTTAAATTGTCTTAACCAGTCTACTCCCAATATAACACCTATATTTGGGTAGTTTAAAACATATAAATTGGAAATAAAAGTATCTCCTCCTATGTTTAATTCCACATCCACACAAACCATATCTAAAACACTAGAACTCCCCAGTGGACTTTGTATATGTAAAGGGGTTTCGACCAATATGCAATTTAAATTTAGCATTTTAACTAATTCATAAGAAATTAAGGAGTGAGTTGCCCCAGTATTATATACTACTGATATGGGTATAGTACAAATAAATAGTATACCTTCCACTTGACTGTGATTCTGAGCATTAATCTCCACTATGGATTTGCCTTTGCCTTCCAAGTTTGCTAATTTTCCTTGCTGTTTATACTCAGGACAATTCCTCTTCATATGCCCCTCTTTCCCACATAGATAGCACTTGAAAGCTCCTCCTTCCAATTCTGGACACCTTGGTTTGATATGTCCTTCCTTTCCACATTGATGACACTCAATTTTATTTTTGGTTTCCTTAGCTTTAATATCTCCAGTGCCCTTGTTATTGACCTCTTCTTTCTTCTTATCATAAGGGTGGTGTCTTCCCTTACCCTTCTTGATGTTATTATTCTTAAAATTTCTGAACTTTTCCCTTTCCTTGTCATGCTGCTCCAATCTCAAAGCCAAGTCTATTACTTGATAAATGTCCTGTCAGCATAAGGCAACATGGCTCTGCTAAGTCCTGGGTTCAAATCTTTAATGTATCTATCATTTTTGGATGCTTCATCAGCCACAAGCATTGCTCCATATGTGGAAAGCCCCTCAAACTTTTGAGTGTATTCAGTGACATTCAATGTTCCTTGCCTGAGTCTAATAAATTCTTCCAGTAAAGTGGTCTTAGCTGATGCAGGTACAAATCTTGCTTCCAATATCTCCATGAATTGATTCCAAGTGATTTCATTCTCATTTCTCCCAGTAATGATTACTTCCCACCAACTTAAAGCTACTCCTTTCAGCTGTATTGAAGCCACTTGCCTCTTCCTTTGATCATCAAGATGCATGTCATTGAAAATCCTATCCAATGTTCTCAACCACGCTTGAATTTCCATAATACTCTCTGTCCCTTCAAAGCTTTTGCCTCCTAAATGGGTATAAGCCTTGAGTAATTTTGAGAGCTCTTCATGGGGATTTTCTTGCCTTTGTCCTGCCCCATCCCTAAATGCTCTCACCAAATCTTGTAGATTGACCATTGGTGGTGCATTGGAAGGTCGTGCTCCCTGATTTGGTGGTCTTCCTACCATAGTTTGGTAATAATAATTACACAACTGGTTAGTTTTTTTTAACTATGTTTTTAGCAACATAGCTTTGATACCAAAATGAAATGACCCTCTCTTTTATACATAAATTTGTCAGGATTTTTTTTACATATATATATATATATATATATATATATATTTGTCAAATATAGATATATATATATTTCCAAAGCCTAGTGTCATTTTTCCTTTTATCAAATAAACAATTTTCATCCAGGATCAAAAGTTTTTACCAATATAAATATACTAGTGTATTCACAAAGATATGCACACACATATGAAGATGTATATGCCCCCCTTGTTTTAATCAGAGTTATGGTAAACAAGAGGATAATTTGATTGATTAAATTTAATCAATCCACCGAGAGTTCAATTTAACTCATACAATAAAATTTCATCTGTGTATATATATATATGTATGTATATATATATTTGTAAGACCTCAACTCTTGATTTCTTACTGGCTTCTCTATAAAGTGTAATTCCTAAAATCAAGGAGATTGTGTTATGATTATACATAAATTAATGATGTAGTGCTTATGTTCTGAAAATGATATAAGTTTTTATCATTTTTTATGTTTGCTTTTTTATGGAATCTACCTTAGTTACAGACACTTTTCTGGACTATATTTTTTTTAAGCGAGATACCTTATTCGTATGTTACAAATCCTTCATTCAAGAATAAGGTATAAAACATTTGCATAGTACAAATTGCATTATGAAAACATGCAGACACCTAATACATTTTGCCTATGCCTTTATACTCTTGCATTCAATTGTCATAATGAAAGAATAACCATATTGTTCATTGAGACTCATCTGTCCATATTTCTAATACTTAATCCTTTTCAAAGACACAAGATTGACTAATACATTTATAAAATATATCCATCCTCTTTATCATAGTGTTCTTACTCAATTTACTTACAAAATTATAGATTAACTTCTTCAACATTTCAGATAATATTCGGGTTTATAAACTCCTGTTACAATTCAATTCCTTAGCAAAACACTTAGCAAAATACTTAGCAAAATATCCACTCAACAGTTAGTACTTAATACAAGTTACAATTTAAAAGTTTCAATACATGCAGATTTCATCATTTAAGCTCCTATCTAATTAATTTTTAGCATGCTATTATCTTCTTCTCAAAGCCTTGCTCCTACTCTTACTTGGTTGTTGCAGTCCCTGAAAATGCATTTAATGCTGCCCCATTTTAAATGAGACACCCCAGATGTAGCACACTAGGGTCAAACACATGTCTGGTATGAGAAAATCCACTAAAACAATTTGTTAATCAAGTTAAAGTTGAAACATGTATATATGTATATAATTCTGCCTTTAGAAAACAAATAAGTCATGTGTGCATGTTCTGTGTCATTGTGCACGTGCACACTTAAATCTTTCTTTCCAGAACCTTATGAAGATATGGTACATTCATACATTTATACAGCTCAGTCATAAATCAAATAAGCATCCATACAAAATAGAGAAATCACCAAAATGAATTAAATCATTTATTCCCTACTCAGATTTCATTCCAGGAAAACTCTAGTTCCTCTTTATGCCATATTCTCTTACATTGATATATTTATCTAGCTTGGTCTCATCTGCAATTAATGAATCAATGGACACACTGTAATGGACTAATTCACTCCATTAAAAACAGATCTCAGGACTTAAAACAAGCCATGTGTCAACTTGTATTACTCAAGAACACAAGTCATTCCTGTAGTGCTCTTGACCCCCCCATTTCGTAATCAGGTTTTTTTTAGGTAGTTACACTTTTGATTTTTCATGGCAAACCCATTCAGTGAATCATCACTAAAACAAACATTCATGTCATAGCATTCCACATCACTCATAAACAAACACAGGTAATCAGGCAATTAAACATAAGTGTCTATTAAATAGATTCTGCACATATACATGTATATATTCTTGCAATTTTAAAAAGGGGTATAGACAACTAACATTCGCCTATGGCTTTATGAGAGAGTTTTTCTTCTTCTTGCAATCATCTGTGCTTCAGTTATACTCAGAATGACTAAGTTTTACTGAATCACAAAATTTATTGGCTATGTGTATGACTATTTATGTATTTTCATTGAATCAGGAGCATCAGCACATAGGCAACCCAATTGCACCCCTAATTCTTTTTTTCCTCAAGCCTCGGCACTTATACATAAGTATATTGCAGCTCACATGTTTATATTTTTATGGGTTAAGCCAAAGCCAACACTACTTGCCTATATTCAACATTTAATTCTCTGGGTATTTACTTATGTTTCTAAACATCAACATATAAGAGAGATCTGGGTTTTTTTTAATATATATATACACACACACACACACACACTAATAATTCTTAGAACTTTCATATAATAAAACAAGCAGAATAACCAGTTAAAAATCAAAACATTTTTAACCTCTGAAATCACAGATAGACCATCACATATGAAAATACATTTTTCTTCTTTTTTTTTTAAGAAAAATTAACTTATGAACTGGCTGCCTACATTAGGACTTAGTGCCTTAGATTTTGAGTGAGTTTTCTCACCTAGCTCTCTTTCACTTCCCTAGTTGATTGGTAAGCTTCTGCCTTCAAACCCTTTTCTTCACTTGTTTTTTTTTATATATATAATGTATATTTTTTTTTTCTCAAGAGCTATCCGGGGAGAAGAGGAGGTTCCTCATATCACTGCTTATTTATGCAGGGTCTTTCTTAGGGTTTAAGGCACTAGCTAAAGGCATTTTTGCCCATCAGAAATCATGTCATTTGCATTTTATCTAAACCCAAAATCTTACCCTCCCCGGCTTAAGTTTGTGAAGAGAAAAGTGGTTATATTCTTTTGGTTATTTTCAGAAATTTTACTTTTCCAGAAAATACTTTTCCTCTTGTCTACTATCATGCTAAAAGTGTGACTTGATTTCCACTGGTTATTATATATCTATTTATCAAGTATCCTTCTTAATTCTGTCTATACCAAACATTTCTCTGTTTTTATCTTATTTTCTATTTTTAGCTTTCACTTAAATAGTATGTACTTCCTTTATTTATTTATAAAAGGATTACTCCTTTTATACCTTCATTCTTTTCTTTCTGTTTATATTTAAAATATGTTTATGTATTTTATTTTACTGATTTGAACTCTAGTACTTGATTAGCATACATATATGTATGTATATGTCTTATAGAAATAATTAGTGCACACACATATATATATGTATACATTATTTTATACTGGCACATCTGCATATGTACTCTCAAATACAATCAGTTGAATCCTCATATATATATATATATATATATATATATATATATTTGCATATAGCCTTTTAAGGATTTACTTTATTCATCTGTATAAATATATATTTTTCCCCTACACATCAACATATGTTCATTCATATCATTCAGGGATTTAGCTTCAATTCATGTGTATTCCCTGTGTGCACACATGTACACCCATATAGTTACACCATATCAAGCCATATCAATTTCCCTTTTAAAATTGGTTTAATTTTTTTTAAACTTATTTATATTTTTCAAAATAAATTCCTAAAATCTTGGGTCATTACACAACCTCAGCCATTTTTCCACTCCACAGCCGTGCCCATCGACCCACCTTTCCCCTTGCAACCAAGAGCAACCCACTCTACGTCCAGCAAAACCCACTGGCCGCATCATCAAACTCCACACTACCGAACTGGCCATATCTCAGCAAACCTCCCTACCATTTCTCCCCCCTCCGCTGCCCCCCAGAAGCAAAACCGGCCTTGAACCCTCGGCCACCTTACTTCCCCTAGACGAACCCTAAAGCCGCAAATCCAAATTTCTCCAGTCCGAGCACAGCCTTGCTCCGCCTCCGACTGCAGCACATGCTTCTTTCACTAGCTGCATCTCCTCCCTGTAGCGCTGACCTCCACCATCCATTGCCAACCCACCACTTCGTCTCCCCTCTAGCACTGCTCCACTCTTGGTAGCTTGTACCCGGAAACCACCGCGAAGCCTCCACCCGAAGCCAAGCGCAGCCGAGCATCGTGCCTTCCTTCCTCCAAATGGCTGCCGCGTTCTTTTCGTCAACGTTGCCTTGATTAGCCAAAGCTTCCCTGTTGTTATATATTAAGGTAAGTTTATAGGTGTGTGTGTGTGTGTATATATATATGATATTTGTAGAGCTTATTATATATAGGTTTGTTCTATAATATATTAGATCTTGAAAGAATATTGTATACATTATATTATGAAGTTGCTGTTACTTTGCATTTGTTTATAAAAGTAAAGATTGGTTCTAGATATATTTGGGTTTTAATGTATAAATTTACATTGTCTATATGTATATTTACATCAGCTTGGTGATATTTAAAGCTTTACATTAGTAATATATGTAATGTTTATATTATATGTGTGTGTGTGTGTGTATGTGTGTGTGTGTCAGCATACAGTAGTATTCTTATTTTTTTGAAGCTGTATATATAAATTAGTCTGGACATTAGCATTTAGGTACTGGGGCATTGATCTATAATCTTATTTTATATATATTTCCATTCGAACATGTACATATAATTACAGGTCTTAAGTATATTATCTAAAAAAAGTATTACATGTTTATATAGATTTGTTTCGATTTGTTTAAAGAGTAGACATAATAATATGGTAAGTTGGCATTGTTTTATAATAAATATATTGGCTTACGTCAGTTACAGTATATATTGGTTTATAGTTGGGTTGTGATGTAAGTTTGTACATAAACTTATTGCTTTGGTACAGCTATTTTAAGTATTATATATATTTGGTTTGTTTATTTAAGTTTTAGATTATAATCTCATTTTATATTTTAAGCGTCGGTATGTTGTTATATATAAAATATATTTCATTGCAGTCTATATCAAGAAGATTTTAATTTATTTCATTGACTCCTTATTTATCAGCTCTATTCATCGAATTCGTGCCACTCTTGCTTTGCTTTGGAATTCGTGCCTAGATTCGTAACCCATTTCATGTCTATCTCTCTCTAGCCTCGTAAGATGAGCAATCACTCACGATTAGCTTTCTTATATTTATTAAATTTTCTTTCAATTGAAACGACAATTGAAATATGCTGATGTTAGTTATTTACATTGCTATACATATGCTATTATATGTTATCTGTTCACCTGTAACATCTGACACAATTATTTGTTAGTTATATTGATGATATATGCCTGTTATATTATTATCATATCTACTATCACTCTGCAAGTTCCCTGTTAGTATAGAATTCCCTGTGTGTTGAAATAATACATACCCGAACGATTTGTAGAATAAGAGAAAATCATTATGGGTTGAAATGATACATCCAAGCAATTTTCATTGAATTGAGTTTGGAATTGCGGGTTGAAATGATATATACCTGTATATATTTAAATTGCGGATTGAAATGTAAATATCCATATCACTTGACCATAGGATAGAAAATTATATACAGACAACATTGGTCAATGTGTGTGTGTATATATATATTGAAATGATTTCCAAGGTATTTGAATTGAATTTATTTAAGAATTATACTTAAATAAGTTTGATTTGGAATTTATTGAATTTGAGATTTTAAAGATATGATTTTATAACTTGATTTTGATTAAAAGTGATTTAAATGAATATTTCAAATTTAAATAAATTGAAATGGTATATTTAGTTTATTTAAATTTGAAATTTGAATTTTTATTTAAATGTTATTTGAATGATTAAGTAAATATTTCAAAATAAATAGTAAAAAGTGAATTTGATATATATATATATGGAATTATCAAATCTAATTTTGAAAGGTTTGAATATTTAAAACTTTGAAAACATTGAAATTGAAATGGTTTATTAAGAAACTGAAATAAATTGAAATTGATGATTTGAGATTTCATTAAATTTGAATTTTTGAAATTAGAGTTGATTTGGAATCGATTTGTGAAATTTGTGGAAACTATTTTATTATATAAAGTATTTTTAAATTATATTTAAAATTATTTTATATTTTACATTATAAAATATTTTAATATAAAATATTTTAATATAAATCATTTTAATATAAAGTACTTTTAATATAACTATTTTTAATATAATCTATTTAAATACACTAACTATTTTAATATAAACTATTTTAACTTGTAACTCTTTTATATATAAACTATTTTACTTTATAAACTATTTTATTACATATACTGTTATTAATATCTAAACTCTTTAAGTGGTGGAAGTTATGTTTCAAAGTTATGAATTTCAATGTATAATGTTTTTGAAAGTGTTATAATTTCAAGTGTTTGGTTTCGAAAGTGTTATTACTTTGAAAGTGCTATGATTTTGGAAATGGATATATTTAAAATGGAAATGATATTGTATTTGGTTTTGAAATGACAATGATATTTTGGTTTTGAAGTATAAACATTTGGAAATAACCATGGTGTTATAATAACGATTGGTTGTTAAAGAGACCGAGATCGAAAGTTTTCATACTACCTACCAACATTGAAAACCACTTTAACAACTGTGTACGCGGTGGAGATTCCAAAATGAAATAGGATGGTGGCGATGATCCTATTTGATGTATATACGTGGACCCGACCCCCGTGAGTTGGCTTGAGGTGGCTAAAAGAGGAGCGATTCTCGGGCTAAGTGAGGTCATTCCTCCGATCGAATACATTTCTTCGATACTATATTCTGACTTTGTGATTGATTTGGTGGCCACGCTTGATTTTTTTGATTTGAGAGTGTGTGATGAGGTGGGCGGTAGTGGCTGCTATGCACTACCACCAGCCCGGATGTGTAATTGGTACATCTATCTTGGCATTGCCTTGTTGTGTCATGTCACCTAGCCTATCGAGACAATAACGAGTTTGTTTTTACCATACCTATGGAGTGCCCTTTGACGACGCCCAGTACGGGGGAGATTACGATACTGTATAGACTATGGGAATATAAAAAATGTGTTAAGGGGGATATGGATAACGCATTAACGCTATTTTAATAGTTTACTTTACCTTAGACATTATTATAATAGCGCATATTACTACATAGTAGATAGTTTAACGAATCCTTAGAGGACGGTTATCCCAAACATCATTTAAGTTACTTGTATTTCAGTTGTTATTTCACTTGAGTTGGATTTGTTGATATAAGGATGTTAATCTTGACTCGAGTGTTTTTTTTACTTTACACTCGGGTCAGGCTGAATGATATAGCTTTTGAGACTCACCTTTGGAGTTGGAGCCTCGTATGGAGATCCATTTACATCTTTTCAGCCTGTAGTTATTCAATTGATTCCTATGATGTATTCTGATCTTATATTTGACTATTGTATTTGGGACCTCTGTTGTATCTTATTTAACTCTGTTATTTATATAGTAGCATCATGAACTACTATTCTTTTGTTTTCGCTGCATATTGTATATTACTCTATGTCTGTGATTCTGTGATTTATTGATTTACTGTATATGCTGAGTTTTCCAAATTTAATTTTGAGCAATTCAAGTCCGACATATGCGGATGCGAATGGTTGAAAATAACACGATGTTACACAGTATGAAAAATACTATATGTCATCCGTAAAATACACAATCACCTAATGGAACCTTATTCTAAAGATTTCCAACAAATAAAGAAGCCAGCTTTTGAATACCGATGGTTGCATTCACTATTAGCCAAATTCAACACTTTCTTGTATAAATTTGAACTCTTAATGGCAGCAATTGATGTGCCTTGGTAAGCCAAGAGATATTGTACATTTTATATATTCCTAGAGACAGAGTTCACAAAATCATGAACAATAATTACAACAGATCTATATCTATATTCAAAAATGTGGGGAATATTTATACTCATGTGATGATGCACTCCACCTGGAATCATCCTTAGACTAATTCCATCTTCATCACGTTAGTGCATATTATTGGGTGCCTGTAAACTTATCTCCTTCCAAAGTGCAAAAAGCTCAAATCAACCGAGTTAAAGTATACTAGAAAATGCAACGCTGATATAAATATAAGGGATTCATGTGCTGTAATGGTTCAGAACTGATGCCAATCTTATGTAATGCAGGGATAGGAAGATGGAAATTATTGAAACTTCTAAATTAAGGGAAGATATATAACCTTTCTACTCGCTTAAACCAATTAAGAAAATAAAGCATTAATCAAATATATTAAGTTCCGCAATCTAACTTTTATAGACAGAACTGATTATTAGAATGTTAAAATGGTTCAACATTTTCAAGATGTTTCATTCGCACTAACCTTGTATATTTTATAATAAAAATTTTCAGCGTTGGGGCTGTTTATATTCATCAATGAGGATAAGTTGTTTGAGATAAGAAGAGCCGCAAAATTTAGGTCCAAAAAATAAATTAAAACAATTTTTTAAATGGACACGAGTTATAACGAAGAAGATGAATTTGATGAAATGGTCGAAAAAAGAAATATGAAAAATTGTTATTGGAATACGTCTTGTTTGAGAGTCAAATTACTTAGACATGAAATACTTTAGAAGGTTAATCCCTATAAAGATAAATAAAACAGCGTAAAATGTTGTTGGCCAAATTCTTCATATTAAAATAAAAGCACTAAATAAAAGTTCAAAATAACAGCAACTATTATGATTCAAGAAATAAAATGTTTAAAAGGACCTACTTACCCATATATAGCTTTTATATTATTATGTAGTGTTGCAGATACATGGACTATTTTGAAAATAGACAAAAATTCAACTTAAACGGTCTTGAGGAGAAAAAACAAAGTAGAAAGAATATGAAGCATCTTCAAATGATCTTAGATATTTTTATGTACTCGAAAATTAATGTAGAAAACTATAAGCATACTCCATGATAGTCCCTTGGAGTAGAAAAAGTTCCTATTACAAGCCCCCAAGCGAATATGTATGGAATATTTAGCAAAATTATCAAATGAAGCAACAAAAGATTCTAAATGAACTTCTCTAGCAAAACTATTCTTAAATTAGACAGTACATGTACTTTCTATACCTTCACATCCACTAACACAAAATCATATTGGAACTTCCAAAATGCCGATCTATATTTCAACAAAAAATTGCATACTTATAACTTTACTTCAACTTAAGTAGAGTGCTAAAACGGATCTACCATACTGCTATTTTTTAGTGAATTTGGTGGAATCTGGTTTCAACTCAAATGAACGAAATTGGAAAATGAATTTAAATTAAACCTTTATGAGGGGAGAAACAATCATTAAGAGTTTTACCCACTCAAACTTCTCTCATTATTAAGACACTTATAAATAAATCAGGAAACACAATGGTTTTTTATTTATGGAGAAGCTTACAGTATAAGACGGGGCATCATCGTACGTTAAGATATCAATGAAAACTAGAAAGAATTTTTTTTGCACATCTTCTTGATTTTCCAATTTAGATATAAATAACGATGGGTGCATTTGTAATGAATCGTCAATCTCAATAAGGAGATGATGATGAATGCATAGTCATAGGAGCTACAAATTACGAAATAGTACGTTACTATTAAACTACTTACAAAGACGGCTATATAATTAACCAAAATTTCATTCTTTCATCACAAATGGTTTATAAATGTTTGTACAGTTTACCTCAAATCACTACAACTAAGTGCATGTGTAATAAGTAGGAATCGCTAATAACTTTCCCTTTTATAATGCACGTCCACTATCATTGAGGTTGACATCAGGTGAACACATAAGTAATTATATGAAATTAAACACTAAACTGTTCCTTTTCATTGAATGAGGGAAGAAGCGAACCCAGTTTATTCTATAAAATTACTGGATAATTAGCGCATGTATTTAAACGTCACTAGTTCATTTGTGGTATTGAGTAGAGGAAAAATCACTATGGATTTTACCTCATCGATTTTCTTCCATTATTCAAGCAATAGCAAAAAATACAACAAAAAATGTAAAAACCAAAAATCAAATGTTTCCACAGTTTAACAATTAATGAATTTTCATTCTCAACAGGAATATGCTGAAAAAGCGAAAATATGATGAATATTCTCAGTTATTCAAATTTAATAATGGTTTAGAGGCTTTCAAAATGGTAGCTTCGTACCAAGAACCGTTCGGATCAGTTGTAAAACATCACTAGTTCATTTGTGGTATTGAGTAGAGGAAAAATCACTATAGATTTTACCTCATCGATTTTCTTCCATTATTCAAGCATTACCAAAATGTTAGGCAAAAAATACAGTAAAAAAATATAAAAACCAAAAATCAAATGTTTCCACAGTTTAACAATTAATGAATTTTCATTCTCAACAGAAATATGCTGAAAAAGCAAGAACATGATGAATATTCTCAGATATTCAAATTTAATAATGGTTTAGAGGTTATCAAAATGGTAGCTTCGTACCAAGAACCATTCAGATCAGCTACATCTACTGAAAAGCCCTTATCGTATGGAGGCTTTTCCATTTTAATTTTTTTTTATGTGCTTAAAGTTTGAACTTTGGAGGGAGTAAATGGAGGTAATGAAAGAAGAAAATGGTAGATGGCGTTAATAAAGGAACATTACACTACTCACACACTATCCATAATAATACATTAGTTATTGGAAAAGACAAATATCCTACTTACATTTATTTTATGCGAAATGAAGCGATCCTTGATATATAATGCATAAGATCCGCATTAAAATAATTGTTCTTTTTTAAGAATTTGGACCTATAACTGAGCCTAGTAATTAATGGAATGCTGTTTAGTCAAAAGATCCACCCTAGCCAAGTAATTAATGATATTATATATAAATCGTCCCATTAAAATACTAAGTGCATAGTCAATAGTTAGGAATCGCGAATAACTTTCCCCCTTGTAATGCATGTCCACTATAACTGAGGTTGATATCAGGTTGAACACATAAGCAACTAAGTGAAATTGGACCGCTAGATTGTTCACTTTCACTGAATGAGAGAAGAAGCGAGCCCGGTTCATTCTATAAAATTAGAGGATAATTTGGACATGCATTCAAACATCATTAGTTCATTTGTGGTATTGAGTAAAGGAAAAATCACTGTGGATTTTGCCTCATCGATATTTTTTATTATTCAGACATTAACAACATGTTAGGCAAAAATATAGTAAGAAAATATAAAAACCAAAAATTAAAGATTTCCATAATTTAACAATTAATGAATTTTCATTCTCAATAGGAATATGCTGAAAAAGCAAGAATATGTTGAATATTCTCATATATTAAAATTTAATAATGGTTTAGAGGTTTTCAAAATGTTTGGTTCGTACCAAGAACTGTCTGGATCAGCCACTTCCACTGAAGAGCCTTTATCGTATGAAGGCTTTTCCATTCCAAAATTCGTTGTTTTGTGTACTTGAATTTTGAACTTTGAAAGGAGGAGAGGAAGGTAATGGAAGAAAATGGTGGATGAACTTAATAAAATAACATTACACTACCACATTATCTGTAATAATACATTAGGTTTTGGAAAAGACAAATACCCTACCTATATTTATTTGATGCAATTGAAGCGATCCATGTCATATAATGCTTGAGATCTACATTAAAATAATTGTTCTTTTTTAAGCAATTGGAACTCGTAACTGAGCTTATTAATTAGTGAGATGCTATTTAGTCAAAAGATCCACCCTAGCTAAGTAATTAATGATATTATGTACAAATTGCACCTTTAAAATACAAAGAACGGGCATAGCATTAGCGAGGTTTCTAGATTTCACTTTTTTTCTACCTAAAACCTAACCTGTATAAACATATATCAAAGCAGCACTTAAAAGTGCTTGAATGGGATTACCAAATGGGCTATAGGAATAGCAAGTCAAAGTCAAAACAAACATGCGATAAAAGGTTCAGGTAATTTCACTCGAGCTAACATCAGTTACGTACATTTAAACATTTTTTTATAATTATACCAAAATCAGAACCTTTTAATTTTTATACGACTTGTGTGCATTTGATTTAGTTTCAGACTTGAATTAAGCAAAACGATATAACTACAAAGCATAATCGTCAATATATGCATAGGAATATTTGGATCAAAAAGATGACACATAAAAATATAACTTTTTTGCTTGTCATAATTGGAGAAACCATATATGATCATACATGAAAAGGCAGAAAAGTAGAGCTATTGTATTTATATTGAACTATGGTATTACACACTGGTGGCTCATAAAATAACTTGCATACATATTGGGGTAATATAGCCGGGTTAATGTTATCATATTCATTGTGCCTGAGTGCAAAATCGGTCTCATCAGCTGCCAAGCCAAAAGCTTTTGTATTCTACATTTTAATATAATTTAACTAATAAAATCGTTTGAAAATTCAAATTAAGAAAAAAATTGTGATAAATCTTTATAGAATACTAAAATATAATATTATTCTCAATATTTATTTTTTTCAAAATGCAAAATTGTCTAATTTTTTACTTTAAGGTCAGATCTTAATTTGTTTAAGGGTCAAAATTCGAGGAACTTTAAATTTTCAAATGTCAAACACTTTTCATTCAAAGTTATTAAGATTAAAATCCCCTTCCTAATACTCTCAAGTAAAACCAATCAATGTTAGGTCAATAAAATTGAAAAAAATAAATAATTGCATTTTAAAAGCATTAGAAAGAAAAAATTCACAAATTTTAGGTGGCATTGTAAAAATGAAAATTCTAAAGAGCAAGTGGATTCACAGCAAACGAAAACTATAGATGGATCCTTCTGCTAGTGTTCCATATTGTCCCGCATTCAATATCAATAATAAAATTGATGTCCATATGACATTCAACGTCCAATAAAAAATTTAATTGAGTTTCACGCTAAAATTTCATAACTATGTTCAAGTAACAATATAATTTTCAGGTTAAGTATGTTATAAAGATCATGTTCAATTGACTATCATTAAATAGTTACTTTATATAAATCAATGTGATTGAGATAAGCAAACTAAAAGTCGAAGGTTAAAAATCCAAAGTAAGTATGAGAGGAAGGAAAAAACGTTAAAACGGGTAGACAACACATAAACCAAACCAAACCAAATTTTTCATAAATACTATCGCCGAACCTACGAATCTCTAATAAAAGTGTAATCCAACAAAAATAAACAAATATAAAAACACCAACATTAAATAAATTAAGAACGAATCTAGCCAAACTAAAATAACGTACCTAAAATGCAGGTGACGAAAATATTTAGATCTTCAACTCAAATAGGACAGCAGAATCAATGATGCTAATATGGGTGAATTTAGAACAAATCAATGATGAAAAAGAAAATAAGTAGGCAGATTTACATGATCGAAAATCGAAAAGGGAGTAGAATTATGGGTCAAAATTTACCTAAATTAGAATAAGATCGATGTACAAATTCGCCACCGTCCCCCTTAATCTATAAGGTTGGGATTAATGACACACTGACCCATAAATCTTCATGGGATTCAAAGAGTATGTCTAAAATCAGGGCAGACAAAACAAAAATTAAGGGTTAGGAAGAGAAGAGAAAAAGGGGAAGACCTATTGAAAAATGGACTTTCGTGAAAGGAAAGAGAAAATATTGTGGAGAAAAGAAAGTGGTGACTGTTCAGTTTACAAAATAGTTGGAGGCTTCAGCGCGCTACAAATCAGACTCGATGATAACATAACAGTATAGACTATTCATTCTACCATAAAACTCTATATTTCTCTTGGCTGCTGTGAATATGTTTCTCTTGAAATTAATGTTTTGATTAGATGCTGTTAAATAGTTGTACTAAAAGCTTAGAGAAGTTTCTAACAAAAAAGAAAATGATATAGTCAGTTCAAAATTTTAAATGACCCCAGCTATCTCACTAATCAAAAAATAACCGTTCTGCATTGCTTAGATTTTTAAGTTGAAATTATCAAAATCATCATTCAAACTTCAAATTTTCGTGCTTCAGTTATTTCAGTATTATCAAAACAATCATGCCACACTAAATTTCATATTTTGTTTATTTCTGTTGCCTTATCGACTTGTTTTCCTATTTTTTGCTTATTTGTACTCAACTAGAACTGCAAGAAATTTTGAACATTTCAAAAAAGAATCAATTCAAAGTTCAAACCTTACGTTTATAGCAGTAGACTTGTTATAAATGCACGTATTACATTTGATATTTTTTTTTGTAACAACTTAACTATCATTGAAGTTCATTTTCAACCCCATGAACATTTAAGCAATAACCGAATTGTAACCATTGAGTAAAACATAAATTACATCTTACAAGTAAAAAGTTTAGAAAAGTAACAATTATCCAATTCCAATTTTCAAATTTCTTTTTAATGACTTGAAAAGCATCAGATTTTGGGATCAGTTGAAAAGAGATGAAACCACATCACATATTTATTCAATCTCAACAACATGTAGCTACAACAATCATTTTTTTATTGGTAAGCATGCTAAGTCAGCCAAAATTTGTCCTAGAACTAGGTAACTATACTAACTCGTGCTAACTCACATGACATCGATCAGTCATTAAGCAATGGTAGTGGATAGAGATAAGTGTAACAAACGATGTTGCATGGCTTTAAGAAACACAAATATGAACAAATTTTCATTCTATACCTTAAAAAAGATCATAAATATATATCTCGTTTGAAACTTACTAAGAAGCTAATATAATCAAAATCTTGGTCAGAAAAATTCACGATAGAGAACAAGATAAGATGTAAAAAGAAAACATATTTTCGTATTAACTTTAGAACGAGGCTTAAAATTAAAATAAATTTATGCTTTAGGCATAAAATTAACAAAAAAGTGGAATTAGCCACAAGGGCCTCTTTAGCAAGTGGAATTAGTTTCTAGGACATACAACTGAAATAATTACTTTTAAGGACAAAACACCAAATAATTAGTTTCTAGGGCCTAAAAATCTACGAAATTATGTCTCTGAAAGTAATTAGACTGCTGAATTTGTCCTTAAAAGTAATTATTCTACTGAATTTGGCCTTGAAAGTAATTTCTTTGAATGTGTGTCCTAGAAACTAATTGGACTGCAAAGTTTGTCCTTCTGGTGAAATGTCCTAGCAATAATGAACCACAACACCCACCACCACTTGCCTAAAATAAAATTTAGATTTTACCCCTACAATGGCTACCTCTAATGCAAACATACAAACATCAACCCGCATCACCGCCTCAGACCTCATCCAAAGTCATGCTCATGTTAGCACTATTACCACTTCAGTGCCAAACTCCAACCAACTCGTATATGATATAAATAAACAAATGATCGCTAGATCTACATCTCATCAAAACGACCAAATTAACATGTAACTTGAAGTTTCAAATTTTTTAAACTATTCCAAAAATCAAATGCAGTTTAAACCATCAAAAAGAAAAGGGAGAAAACAAATGAGATGATAATTAGAGAATTATCCCACTTCCTACTGTTAATATTTTGATAAGAATATCGATAAACACAACTAGTTGATCTAACCAATGCAATGGTTGTGCAGCTAAAAAATTAAACCAAAATATTGTTATCTAATTATAATATTTTTATTATGATAGAAACATATAAACAAAATATAATGTAATAGAACTGTATTATTTGCTACGAGTCTTATGGTAAAGATTTCGATAACAACATATACATATATACTCAAGTATAACGTTGATAATTCAAAATACAGTTGTAAACAATCACAACTCTTCAGATGTATGATGAACAAATTCAACGTCTAAGATTTATAAGTGGATATACCAATTAACTATTAGTTAGCTATGCATGACTTATAATCAGCTAATTTATATACATTAAAATGTACAGGTGTAAATACTAATGCATTGCTAGTATATCTAAATTTGAAATCATTAATGTAGTTGAGTATTCAACAAAAATATCGAGCTCTATTTTCCATACATCTATACTACGTAAGGACATCAGTGCACTATTGCCTAAAAATAAATAATTATGTGAACGGTATAAAATAGTTAGATAAATGTCTCAATCTTTGCATGGCAGTTGCGAACCAACATATGGATAACTGATTGTAGAGCAAGAAAGAAGAATTTAACATAAGTCCATTAGCATTCAAAAATGGTCATTGTCTTAAGAGACTCGATTTTGAAAAGATGGACTTATAAATTTACATTTTCACTATTAAACCAATGTAAGATGATACGATGAAATTAAGATTAACAATAAAAGCCCAATAAAATTTGATGGTTATTTTTGCATAACAATTAAACAAATTTCCAAATAATTACAGAAAACAAACCAGGCAATCACCATGCAATTGAGTATTCAGCAATAAGCATGAAATAGTTGACATCATTAGCCATTGAATATAATAAAAAACGGTAATAACAGTGAATAACTAACAATTAATATAACATATGCAAACCCATGTTTTCTGCAGATCGGTATACCATTAGTAGAAATTAACAATTAAACCAAGAAGAGGATAAATAATACAAAAAAGAAAAAATTGAAAATAAAAGGACCAAAAGCTCAGAAGTAATGAAGATTATCACCAGAAATCTCATATGTTCAGAAATGGAAAACTTCGTATATATCACCGTAGTTAAATTAGTTTAAGAAGTAAAATGGAGATCTCTCAGAATTAAGAAATTGCAGAAAATCAACATGGCATCAATTCAGACTGTCCGTCTGCTTTGAATATCATCACTGAGGGAATACGAACGGAATTTTCAATTGAAATGAAATTGATGGATGGTGGAAACATGGAGAGAAATAAGATACAGGACGGGATAACCAAAATGAGGCGGTAGCATAAAATCTCTTTCGAGGACTGTCACGTTTATATAGATGGGGCGGGCAGGAAAACCTAGTGGCGTGATTGGCACATGAGACATGTGAATTTGTGTTTGTTTGGAGATTCTCCAACAATTCGTAGTGCGAAAATATGATTTTCCGCACTCCGAAATGTTGGAGCCCTCATTTCTGCAACAGAAATAAGGGCAGACCCTGTTGAACAGACGCCTGGGCATCAAGCGCCTGTTCAATAGGCGCTCTTATTTATAAAAATGTAAGTGGGCGTCTGTTTTACAATCGCCTGGATGCCAGGCGCCTGTTGAACAGACGCCTCACAATGAGGCACCTGTTGGACAGACGTCGGTTTAACAGGCGCCTCGTCGTTCATATATCCCCGCATCAAAACCCTGCCTGCACTATCGGGGATTCCCGCGCTCTGTTGGAGGGATTTTAGGGTGTGGATTCGAGAATTTGTGTTCTGTTGGAGGCACTCTTATGTAGGATCAAAATGCGCAATGCCAGATAATTAGATCACCGTAGATTTACTGGTCACGTTTCAAGCTTAAAAGCGTTTAAAATTGCACATGGAACTGTCCATCATAAATTCTATGCCATGAACTAAGACGTTGAATGTACAATTGTTCGATGCCCGGTTCGATCCAAAGCTATAAAACTTCCAGTCCATGTTCGTATGATTTTCATTTAGGATGCTAATTAGGATAAGAAATATTAACGAAAAAATGTTGATTTGAAAATGTCCGTTGTTTTCTATTGTCCGAACATGGTCCGTTCGTTGTCTGACTCGTACGATCAATGTCTGAACTTAAAGCTTGTCATGTTCGTATTCATTTGAATCTTTTATAGTATGGGATTATGACACACTTTGTCTGATCCAGCCTGATCCGTGTACACCCCTAACAATATAAGAAAAGATTTTGATGTAAAATGAAAAAAAGAAATGGTTAATCTAATGTAAAAAAAACTCCTCCTTGTTAGATAGCATAACCAATAAAACTAATTTAGCCTAAAATGACTTTAAAACGAAAATTGATTGAAATTGATTTGGTATATTTATTTTGAAATTTTAACGGATAAAAACCGCATAACGTTAAGTTTCAAGGACGATATAATATGTTATCTTTGTAACCACAACTAATGTTTTGTAATCTATCTTCTTGTTTTGCATTCACTTAATCTACTTTCACTAGATTAACTGAAAAATGAAAATTTTGGATATAGGTCCATGGAAAAAATTAATTTGAATAAATAAGCCTCTCGCAAAACTTAATACAAAAGTTGGTCACATTTTGGCTGCTAGAAAATAACTTATACGCATTTTAAAAATGTGTATTTGTTATTTTTTTAAAATAACATATGCATTTTTGAATCTTTATGTTATGTTTTTGTTTAATTATAATTTTCTACTTGGGCATTTGAAAATGCACAAGTAAACAGGACCGGTCCTAGAAGTTCTAGTACTTAAAACTAGTTGTAAGTAAAGGAATTATTACAAATACTAATAATTATATAAATTAAAATAAGACGTCAAAATAGTTTATGTACGATATAGAGAACAAATGAATAACAAAATAAACAACTGTCTCGGTTACAGTAATTCAAGTTGTACAATAGTTTGAAACAACAATTATTTTTTAGCAAATTCTTGAGTTATAAATGTTAACCATTAAATTTCAAAACATTGAAGCTTATTTACCATAAATTTTAACATTCATAGCTCATTAATATTTTATAAAAGAAATCATAATATAAAGTTGGTAAAAACGAAGATAACTATGTCCATCCTCTTATGATTTCTGAAATTGATATGATACCCATTAATCTTTCTTACAATTTCTTTTAATGAAAGTATACGAATCAATGTGAACTTATGATTTTTAAACTTATGTATTATAAATTGAAGGAATAGAGGATGAATTAATGTTCGTATTTCTTGCGTCTAGCGTCCACTATCCGTAAACTAATTTTGATGGCATCTACTATAAATTTATACTAATATAAAATGGGCCAAAAGTCATGGTTTTAGTGACTTTACCCAACGGTCAACCTTGAAATAAGGTATGTGGATTTATCAAGATAAATGCTCATTTTGTCATATATTTCTCCATTCTCCTTCATTCTTACAGAGCCTCAAACTTCAAACCCATATCATCCAAATCTTAATACAACGAAACATCAATTTTCCTTATATAAGCAGATTAAATTTGCAACAACATCATCATCTAATAAAATCAAGATATTCGATGTATAACTTTTAGGATTTAATTTTAACCATATTAAGATATTTTAAACAATTCATGTCCTAATACACAAATCAAATGTATTTAATACAAATTTTTTTGAAAATAAATAAAAAACAAAACATAGGGTCAAGCTCTTCCGCCATATGTTTACATTTGGGCCATTTGTACTTGCTCTATTGCAAACACTTTAACCCAAAATCAAACCCTAATACTGCATTGCATTCTTATACCTTCCATCCCTCTTTGCTTCATGTCAGCCGAAAAATAATGAAAGTGAAATTCTTCTTCAATAAACTTTTCCATTAATACTTTGTTCCTCCCTTTACTTTCTTTGCTTTCTCCTTTTCAACTTGTTTCTCTCCTTTCTTAACACCAGATTATTGATAACATTATTTAGGATATTTAATTAGATAAATTAAATAAAATAACGTGTTGATTAGGGAACTAGGACTTGATTTTGTTAAAAGGGGTAGCCGTGCCACTAACAAATGAAATAAAAAGTGATTTAAACTGAATTAGAGGAGGGCTAAAATGGAAAAGAGGCCATTCCTATATCTATTACCCATAGCCGTGTATTGTAACACACGTTCATTTCATTTCAAAAAAATTATAAAGCAAGGCCCACCACCATTAATAAGAAAAGGGGAAAGGGTCGAAAATAAGCAAGGAAGAAGCTCAAGCAAATCAAATCTATTCATATCTCAATTTCTTTAATCACAAAGACTAAAGTGAACAACTTTTACATCTTTATTTTGAATTTTTTCATTTTATGATGATTTCGTATTGTTTTGCAATATATTGCCATGTTTTTGAATGACAAAATGTGTGTATATATACTTGTTGATGAATTATACATGTTCATATTGAATTTTATGATATGTTTTAATGTAAAACCCTATTAAATGTCATCTTTATGACTTGTGAATTTTTATGAAGATCATAAAATATATTTTAGAGATGATTTTCAATTTTCATAATTTTTGAATTATTGTGGATTTTATATGAATTTTGTAGTAAAGAAAATGATATTTTGGCTTCAAAATTATTTATGGGTGAATAATTAATTATTTGGGTTTGAAATTTTTATATCTTAGAAAACATATATAATTCGATTTTCTAGATTTTTTTTCTAATTTTTCCAAAGAGTTTTGATAGGTATATAAAATTATTTAAGGCATGGGGTTTAATTGTTTTATATATTTTAAAATTGAGAAGGGGCTTTTGTAAATAAATTGAAATTGTTATTTCTAAAAAAATGGAAGCACTTTTAAAAAATTACTAAACAACCATTCAGATATAGAGAAACAATCTAAAAGTACAATGAAATAGTCTTTTCACTGATTACTCTCCTTCAGTACCAGGTTTCGCCTCTATCCCTCCCCTTCTGGCACAGTCTAAACCAATGCACATGGTATTAAGCAACTATTATGTAGTGAATCAGGGGAGGGCAAAAGGTATAGGGTCGAAACCATGGTGTAATTACCCGAGTTTTTGGGTATCAGATAATTGAATAATTATCTGAGTTTAACTATTAAAATGTGATAATCCCTTAATTAAAGTATTTAAAATGGATAACATTGTTATCTTCAAATATAAATTTAATTTTTTTTATTAATATTTCAATTTAATAAGTGTTGCTTAAATATATATTATGTGTAATGGGAGAATATGATTGAATTTAATATAGAAACTTTTCAATTGCTTATTTTAAAATCTATCTTACGTTTTCAAAAGTAATTAAAGTAATTATTTATTTTGTTTAGAATATAATAGTTTAAAATAATATATATATAAAAAGTTTAATTTGTTTTCTTTAAAAATTAGCTTTTGAAATAAATTTAGTTCATATATATTAAGAACAATGTTTCAGTATGAAACTTTGAAATATGATTTAATTCAATATTCTTTTCTTTTTAAATTTTCTTTCTTGAAAATTTAGCTTTGAACATATATTTTTGTAATATACAAATAAACATTTAAGTGTGTAATTGTATAAAGGTGATTTAATTATATAAACATTTAAACATTATAATGTAAATAAGAAATCAATTTAAATACATTTATAAACAAGTGAGTGATTATTTTAATATTGTAATGTAACATGTGTAAGGTTATTATACTATGAGAAAGACATTTGCAAGAAAATTAACTTCCAAGCAAAACAAGTGTAACCCATTTGGTTTATTATCATTTTATTTTCCTAACTAAATCTATATAAAACATATCTATCTCCTCTCTAAGTTCTTTCCTATATTTCATTTTCTAAACAAAGAAACAATAGCTTGGAAACAAATATACCAATAGAAATCAAAAACCTGTGAAACACTTTACAAGCCAAAATCAAAGTCTTGTAACAAATTCTTAAATAATCTGTAACTTTCAAATGCAATCTGATTCAAAGACACCTCAGTTTCAAAAGCTTCCCAATGTTTAAATCGAAGCAATAACAAGCTTTTCAAGTTCCAAAAAGGATCAGTATTCAGTTTTTCAAGGTTCAAGCAAAAATCAAGGCTCTGTTCATATATTTTTAAGGTGAGTAACTCTAAAAGCTTCAGGTCTATTTTGGAATTGCATGTGAAAATCTTTGAAAATATAATGTGAACCATGCTGAGCATGATGTTTTAAGATGATTATAAGCATATATGTGTGATAATAATTATATATATGCCTGACATGGGAAATAAACCTCTGTGAATAACTGGAATAGTGAATAAATTCAAAAATCTAACAATTTAGACTTGGTTCAGGTAGTGAATGTTTGAGGGAAAATTTGATGAATGATTAGCTTAAAATGTTGCCTAAATGTAAACATGTCTATAAGTAATTAAGTGAATGTCTGTATAACATCATATATATATATATATATATATATATCTTTTGTTCTTCCCTAAAATTGTGAGTAACCATAACTTTATTTTTGACTTAAATATGGATGCATAAATAAATCTTCAAAGTTGGAAGTAACATTGGTTGCATGATGGAATTGTTTGAATATGTCTGGATAGATGAATGTGCAGGTCATATGATCTGTTGGCTCTGTGTTTTGCTTTGTTTAGGTTTCAAATCTAAGAATTATTCAAGATTTTCTTTTTTGAATCTTGTTAGGCTTTAGTATACAAACAATACAAACAATTTGTTTGTAATATCAAAATATAAATTTTCAAAATGACGCAATGATTTACATGAAGTTAAATTAAACAAGCAGGAAGAAAACTGTGGAAAAAAAATTTGGATCAAATTCTCAACATGTTTAATTTGTTGATTTGGGATTATAATCAGATCATTTATCAAATTATAGAATTTTTAAAAACAAAATCATGATTTTTATAATAGTAAATTGGGGAAAATGGATTGTTGGTCGAATTATGGGTTTAGAAGAATTTCTGGATGTCACATGGCTCTGAGGGTCTCGACTGAGGCAAGTTTGGTGATCTATGGTGTCAGCAAAAATGGTCAGGGTTTTATTTAAAAGTTGTGGTGTCGGCAAATCAAAGAAATAGGGTTTTCGTTGTGTTGGATGGTCGATGGCTTTTCAAGTGAAATGCGTCGCCAGGGGAGAATCGGACCTGACTGCGGGTTGGGACATCGATTTTGGAGGTCGAGATAACTCTGTAGTGAGGTCGGTGAGAGTCAACAAGGTTGGGATCGTCGGCGATTGAAGGAATTCCGATGATGGTGGGTTCCAGATTTTGGCCATATAGCTCGTTTCCATGTTGCTTCGAATTTTGGTTTCTGGGTTGGCGTGTCGACTTTCATGATCAAGTGTAGTTTGTTGAATGACGGAAGATGGTCGGAGGGGACCGGAGTTTGTCGTGCACGTGCACGTGCACGGTGAACTCGCATGTATCAGATGTTTGTTTTGGGTGGGTTCTTGGGGAAATAGTTGTCTTGCTTCGTATCTAACTTGATGTTGAACGCGAATCAGCTTGTGAAGGAGAGGGAGAGTAATACGGGATTAGCTGGGTATATTAGGTTTGGGGCTCGGGTTTAAGCTCGGGAACCTTTGAAATTTTCTCGAAGCAGAATTGGAAGGGATGATATGTATCTAATTACGTAAGCATTGGGCTAGGGAATTTGTTTAGGCTGATGTTTTAATTTTGATTTAACCCAGTTTTCTAGCAGATGATTTGATCTAGTTTAAAAAGCCAAAGGAAGTGGAAAAAAATGATTAACCGATTTTTTTTAAAATGAATTGCTAGGGTTAATATAATTTTAGAATAAGTTAATTATTTAGTTATATTTCTATTTGTGATTTCAATGAACTTTAATAATGATTAAATATGGATAATTAATATAAAAGTTGTTATTTAAGTATGGATTTATTTATTTAACTTAAGTAATTAAGGGTAATTACTTGAGATGATTAATTAAAAGAATTAATTTCAATAATTAATTGAAGGTTAACTATTCAATATGAATGATTATATGATTAGAAAATTAATTTTAAGAATAAATATAAGGTTAACTTATTAATTAAAGGTTAATAAGAGTAATTAGAGGATTTCTAATTACTTAATCAATTAAAAAGGCAAGTGCTTAATGAAATAAATTTGTAATGATAATAAAAATTAAAATTTAAGAACAATTACTGAATGTGATTAATTGAGGAGAGTAGTTAATGGATAGTTACTAAAAGCGATTTAATCAATGTTGAATACTTATGGGAAGTAATTAAAGATTAATTACTATTGAGTAATTAATTGACAGCCAATTACTTATTGTAAAAGATAATCAATCGAGGATGATTATTTAAGATGGATGGTATAGAATGATAAATAATTGGGGTTGTAATTAATTAATGTTATGTAAGCATGGTTTAGATAATCCAAGTGAACTAAAGTTGGTAATTAATTTAATTAGAGATTAATTAAATTAATTAAGAAATATATACATTAAATCTTGTTCATAATGATTGAATGAAAATGGGTGACTTGGGTTTTGAAGATCTTTGATGATTATATCTGATGTACTATGAGATGATATGTGGGTTTTAATTGAGATAATGTGGTTATCATCAATGATGAGTTAATATATATAGGTGACACCCTGTGTTTGAAGTTTGAACTGTGTTCCATTTGAATAATTTAGGGCAAAAAGACATTGGATTCGAAGAGACCAGAATCGGGTATTAGGAAATACCCAAACCCATTTCGATTCTTTATAAACTGATTTGTGAAATCAATAAACTGATATGGAATGATTTAAGTGAATTGGACTATAAAATCTAAGTTCAGACACTTAGAAATTAATGAGTATAATAAGAGTTATCTATACCAAACCTGTGGATTTGTAAATTTTTATGAGTTACCCCGGGTTAAAAATTGAATATTGTTTTGGTGTATTTCATATTAGATGGGCTTAACTCACGCTGGTTTCCAGCCTGACCCGGGTGTTACTTTGATGTAATGCTCGGGTCAAACCGAGTATTACAGATTTTCAGGTAAGGACGTTCTGGAGCTCAGGAGGCGAGCTGGATGGTAGGGTTGTATGGAGAGTTTACTCTATGATATTGTATACGTTTGAGACATGTTAAATTGTATCTGTCCAATATTGTGTAAGATTGATGTAACTCTGATATATCGATGAAAATGTAATGTAAAGATACAGTTCTTCTTTGTAAACTGTTATTTTATTTGCTATTATATTTTATCCGATGCGAATGTGAGATTCTGAGTTTGAGTTTTCTGTTTCTTCTTCTTTCTCTTTCTCTTTTCACTAACGATCTGGAAATTTCGGGATCGAAATTTTTGGGCCGTTACATTTGGTATCAGAGCGAGGTTAAGCGAGAACCTTGGCTCTGTTGGGATTACTCATTAAGAATAGGGTAATTGGTACCCTAGAATGAGTTAAGTGTATATATATATGAGAGAGCGTATTTGTTATTTTCTTATATAAAGATTTTAAATGGTTTTATATAAGATTATATTTTGATATATAAAGCGATATATCTTTCTAACAAATAGTAAAGGAATTGGTTGTTAAATTATTGAGTAAGAATTAAGTGGTAATAGAATTGCAACCGAATTGAAAATTAAATTTAAGATAAGTTTGAAATGGATTCAAACTAAAATTTGAAATCTTGAATTGGAGAAGTATTTCAAAATAAGATAAATTAGAATTGGTTTCAAACCAAAGAAATAGATGGTTATTGTGTTTAATAATGGAATGATTGTTCTTCAATAAACAATAAAATGTTTTAAGGAAGCAATCTTTTAAAGGGAGAATAAACTTGTAAATTAGGAAGGATGAAAATTAAAGTGGGTTTCAAATTATGAGGTTCTGAATTCTAAATTTAAACATTTAAATTGGTTTCAAAATGATAAAGGAAAATATATTATTCAAACTATTTTGAATATGATTTTATTTTAAATAAGAAATGTTTGGAAATTTTGAAGAGAATTTGTTTTGGATTGAAATCAAAGTTGGTTTGAAATAAACTCGAAATATTGAGTTTTAAATTTGGAATAAGATGTAACGACCCAGAATTTTAAACAATTTAAATTGAAAATATTTAATTAATTTTAAATATTTGAATGATGGTTTGAATTGAATTTCAAATTATCAGAATGAATTTAGTGATTAAATTATAGAATTTAATCTATTGAAAGTTGAATAAAAATTTGAATCTTCAATTTTAAGCCGATTAAAAATATTTCAAAGGCTTGTAAAATTCATATTGATAATTTGAAATTCAAGTCAAACCATCATTCAAATATTTAAAATTAATTAAATATTTTCAATTTAAATTGTTCAAAATTCTGGGTCGTTACATCTTATTCCAAATTTAAAACTCAATATTTCGAGTTTATTTCAAACCAACTTTGATTTCAATCCAAAACAAATTCTCAGTAATATCAATATGAATTTTACAAGCCTTTGAAATATTTTTAATCGGCTTAAAATTGAAGATTCAAATTTTTATTCAACTTTCAATAGATTAAATTCTATAATTTAATCGCTAAATTCATTCTGATAATTTGAAATTCAATTCAAACCATCATTCAAATATTTAAAATTAATTAAATATTTTCAATTTAAATTGTTCAAAATTCTAGGTCGTTACATAAGATGTGATATCCAAAAGTGATGAGTTTTTGAACTTAATAAGTGGGAAGATTATTCGTGTGAAGTTTAAAATTTGAAATGGAAGTTCAAATTGGATAAGGTTGACTGGATTAAGTGAATTGAGTTTAACTTGGGAAAAATGTTAAATAAGTTGGAATGATCAACCTGATTTGGAAATTTCAAGATAAAATTAAGATTTAACTTGGAGAGTTAAATGGTTGATTTGAATTAGGAAATTTGAGTGATCTCGAAATGGGTTTGAGATCTGAAAATTGAAAATGGATGGATGTTTTAAAATAATTTGAATAATACCATCCCGTTGTTATTAATAATCTTAAAGCTGAAAATTGGAGTTGTTTAAATGAATGAAGAAAATTAGGTGTGGTAATACATCCATTCTTGAGATGAATGGGTAATAAGTTGAATTTTTAGGTTAAAGATGAGCTTGTGAAAGTGAAACCACTTTGAACTTAAGTTTTGAATGTTTAAAGGAACTTGGAAGTTCAAATTGTTAAGGATTGGTTTCAAAATTTAAATTTGGGGATAAATTGAATTTGATTTGAAGTAATTGAAAGTGTGATTGAAGATATATAAGTATAAAATTCAAATGGAAAATTTGAATTGGATTGATTTGAATAATTTGGAATTGTAATTAGAGTTTAATAATTTTAAATTCAAATGGAATTTGAAATTGGGATTAATTCAAACTGGAGTTGAAATGGTTTGAAATTGAAGTGGGTTCAATTGAATGGATATTTGTCTAAAGTGATTGGAATAACTTGGGATTGTAATTAAAGTTGAATTTGTTTACTCAAATGGAATTTGATTTAAATTTGAAAAGGAATAGAGAATTAATTCAACTTGAATTGGGATTAAATCAATTTCAATGAAAATCGAAGTTATTTAAATTGGAATTGGGTCAATTTAAATGGAGGTGGAAATTTAAATTGAATTGATGAGAATAGAGATTGGGAAGTGAACAGTTTTAACTCTGGACTATTTTTAATATAAATTGTTTTAATATAAACCTATTTTCAAAACTATTTATTATATATACAACTTTTCTTTTAAAAGCCAAACTATCTTATATTTGTTTACAATTATTTTTGAAACTGTTTAACAATTTTCCAACTGTTTTATAAACTAATTACTATATTTCAACTATTTTAAAAATTTAATTGCTATCTTACTATTATTTTGCAACTATCTAAAATTTCTATAATTATTTAACTGTTTTCTAACTAATTTACACCTATTTTACAAATTAGTAATTATTTTCCAACTACTTATCCATTTTTAAGATTTTTCAAACTATTTTCTAAATTTAAACTGGACAGAGTTCAAACTGCTATTGGTTAAATACCCGATCGAGATAAGAATTAAGGAATAATCCAAATGTGGTGAGTAAATGAATGAAATTCAAAGTAAATGTGAATAGAAATGGACTTGATTTGGCTAATAACCAATAAAAATAAATACGTAGAATGTGCGTATGTTATTCTATTCGCATAGTAATGTGATCCAGATTCGAGCACAGAATTTCGAGATAGTATGTCGATCCGAGTTGGAATTTTTCACTCGATTTTCGACGGCGAACCTGGATATGGGTTGTTGATTGGTTCTGTATATTCTCTATCATAATTATGACTATGCAAGGAGAATGACGGTTTCTGATCAAGAAACCAGATCTGTGTCCGCACTAGAAAGTCGGGTGGACGATACTAGTTCGGAAATGAAATTGTGTGGTTGAGTGAGCGATCAGATTGGTATAGCGTACGGATGATATGTGTACATCGTACGGATTTGAATGAAAATGATGTTGAAAGGAGTAATCAAATTTGGATATCTGATTTTGAGTAAACAAAGTAAATATCTTTGTTTTATAAAATAAACTCCCCCTGTTGAATCTATTGCCAGAAGAAAAGAATTTTTGAAGGTGTTGGGAAGTATAAAAGGAGTTTCATACAAGTTTAAAATGATCCAAATATTTTTATCAAGGATTTTATATATATCAATATATATAAAGGATCTTATGAGGATTTTAGAAAAGGTTTTGGTAACCTTTGAATTTGGAAAGGCTTTTGATTTTTGGGTAAAATCAATATTAAATTTGGAAAGCCTAGTTTGAGAATTATCGATTTTGGAATAATCGATTTTGTGTAAAGGAGCTTTGTATGAAATCATACTAGGTGTACGATTTAAAGATACTATATATGTATAGTATAAAATGTTTTGATGATGGCTTTGGGGAAAAAGGCGCTTTCTTGAAATGAACTTCTCAAGAGAACCACCGGATGGTGCTGCCTTGAGCCCTAAAGGGGGGTTCTAAAGTTGATCCTGTGAGGAGTCCGGACAAAACTAGTTCCTGGGGATTATGAGTAGAGTATACCATAGCGAAAGTCGCGTTTGATTTTATATCGGCGGACTGTGACCTATGTAGGTGTGGAGAGTTTTCATTTCGACAGCGAAAATCAGAGGCCGTTGAGAGCCTGCAATTACATGGACTTTTGCTGCGACGACAACGTAACCCTGGATGTAACTGCGATCTGTTGTGTGGGTTCCATGGCGTAATTGAGAGGCCGCGGAGAGCCTGCAGTTACATGGACTTTTGCTGTGACGACAACGTAACCCTGGAATGTAACTGTGACCATGGATGGGGTGATGATTTCCAGAGCATTCTCACCAAAGATATATCCTCCATTTTCAAAAACTATTTTCTATATTTTCAATAAAATTAGTTTCCAAGTATTTTCACTGGGTGTTGAAAACGGGTCTGCTAAGTACTTATTGATTTTCAGTCGTACGCCTGATCAATGTACGACCGAATTTCTGTGAGAACAAGGATGGACTGGTTGAAACATCGATTTATAAAAAAAATTTATAAAAACTATTTTAATAATATTATATAGATTTCTAAAGTGTTTTAAAAATGATCAATGAAAATTTATCTGATTATAATCATTTTAAAAATTCTGGCTTCGTTCCTTTTCAAGGACGAAAAGATTCAAAGGGGGAAGGAATGTAATAACCCGGATTTTTGGTATCAGATAATTGAATAATTATGTGAGTTTAACTATTAAAATGTGATAATCCCTTAATTAAAGTATTTAAAATGGATAACATTGTTATCTTCAAATATAAATTTAATTTTTTATTAATATTTCAATTTAATAAGTGTTGCTTAAATATATATTATGTGTAATGGGAGAATATGATTGAATTTAATATAGAAACTTTACAATTGCTTATTTTAAAATCTATCTTACGTTTTCAAAAGTAATTAAAGTAATTATTTATTTTGTTTAAAATATAATAGTTTAAAATAATATATATAATAAAAAGTTTAATTTGTTTTCTTTAAAAATTAGCTTTTGAAATAAATTTAGTTCACATATATTAAAGAACAATGTTTTAGTATGAAACTTTGAAATAAGATTTAATTCAATATTCTTTTCTTTTTAAATTTTCTTTCTTGAAAATTTAGCTTTGAACATATATTTTTGTAATATACAAATAAACATTTAAGTGTGTAATTATATAAAGGTGATTTAATTATATAAACATTTAAACATGATAATGTAAATAAGAAATCAATTTAAATACATTTATAAACAAGTGAGTAATTATTTTAATATTGTAATGTAACATGTGTAAGGTTATTATACCATGAGAAAGACATTTGTAAGAAAATTAACTTCCAAGCAAAACAAGTGTCACCCATTTGGTTTATTATCATTTTATTTTCCTAACTAAATCTATATAAAACATATCTATCTCCACTCTAAGTTCTTTCCCATATTTCATTTTCTAAACAAAGAAACAATAGCTTGGAAACAAATGTACCAACAGAAACCAAAAACCTGTGAAACACTTTACAAGCCAAAATCAAAGTCTTGTAACAATTTCTTAAATAATCTGTAACTTTCAAATGCAATCTGATTCAAAGACACCTCAGTTTCAATAGCTTCCCAGTGTTTAAATCGAAGCAGTAACATGCTTTTAAAGTTTCAAAAAGGATCAATAATTCAGTTTTTCAAGGTTCAAGAAAAAATCAAGGCTCTGTTCATATATTTTTAAGGTGAGTAACTCTAAAAACTTCAGGTCTATTTTGGAACTGCATGTGAAAATCTTTGAAAATATAATGTGAACCATGCTGAGCATGATGTTTTAAGATGATTACAAGCATATATGTGTGATAATAATTATATATATGTCTGAACATGGGAAATAAACCTCTGTGAATAACTAGAATAGTGAATAAATTCAAAAATCTAACAATTTAGACTTGGTTCAGGTAGTGAATGTTTGAGGTAAAATTTGATGAATGATTAGCTTAAAATGTTGCCTAAATGTAAACATGTCCATAAGTAATTAAGTGAATGTCTGTATAACATCATATATATATCTTTTGTTCTTCCCTAAAATTGTGAGTAACCATAACTTTATTTTTGACTTAAATATGGATGCATAAATAAATCTTCAAAGTTGGAAGTAATATTGGTTGCATGATGGAATTGTTTGAAAATGTCTGGATAGATGAATGTGCAGGTCATATGATCTGTTGGCTCTGTGTTTTGCTTTGTTCAGTTTTCAAATCTGAGAATTATTCAAGATTTTCTTCTTTGAAATCTTGTTAGGCTTGAGTATACAAACAAAATTGTTTTTAATATCAAAATATAAATTTTCAAAATGACGCAATGATTTTCATGAAGTTAAATCAAACAAGCAGGAAGAAAACTGTGGAAAAAAAATTTAGATCAAAATCTCAACATGTTTAATTTGTTGATTTGGGATTATAATCAGATCATTTATCAAATTATAGAATTTTCAAAAACAAAATCATGATTTTTATTATAGTTATTTGGGGAAAATGGATTGTTGGTCGAATTAAGGGTTTAAAAGAATTTCTGGAGGTCATATGGCTCTGGGATGATCGGGGTCTCGACCGAGGCAAGTTTGGTGATCTATGGTGTTAGCAAAAATGGTCAGGGTTTTATTTAAACGCTGTGGTGTCGGCAAATCAAAGAAATAGGGTTTTCTTTGTATTGGATGGTCGATGGCTTTTCAAGGGAAATGCGTCGCCAGGGGAGAATCCGACCTGACTGCGGGTTGGGACATCGATGTTGGAGGTCGAGATAACTCTGTGGTGAGGTCGGTGAGAGTCAACAAGGTTGGGATCGTCGGCGATTGAAGGAATTCCGATGATGGTGGGTTCCAGATTTTGGCCATATAGCTCGTTTCCGTGTTGCTTCGAATTTTGGTTTCTTGGTTGGCGTGTCGACTTTCGTGATCAAGTGTAGTTTGTTGAATGACGGAAGATGGTCGGAGGGGACCGGAGTTTGTCGTGCACATGCACGGTGAAGTCGCATGTATCAGATGTTTGTTTTGGGTGGGTGCTTGGGGAAATAGTTGTCTTGCTTCGTATCTGACTTGATGTTGAATGCGAGTCAGCTTGTGAAGGAGAGGGAGAGTAATACGGGATTAGCTGGGTATATTAGGTTTGGGGTTCGGGTTTAAGCTGGGAACCTTTGAAATTTTCTCGAAGCAGAATTGGAAGGGATGAGATGTATCTAATTACGTAAGCATTGGGCTAGTGAATTTGCTTGGGCTGATGTTTTAATTTTGATTTAACCCAGTTTTCTAGCAGATGATTTGACCTAGCTTAAAAAGCCAAAGGAAGTGGAAGAAAATGATTAACCGATTTTTTTTTTTAAAATGAATTGCTTGGGTTAATATAATTTTAGAATAAGTTAATTATTTAGTTATATTTCTATGTGTGATTTCAATGAACTTTAATAATGATTAAATATGGATAATTAATATAAAAGTTGTTATTTAAGTATGGATTTATTTATTTAACTTAAGTAATTAAGGGTAATTACTTGAGATGATTGATTAAAAGAATTAATTTCGATAATTAATTGAAGGTTAACTATTCAATGTGAATGATTATATGATTAGAAAATTAATTTTAAGAATAAATTTAAGGTTAACTTATTAATTAAAGGTTAATAAGAGTAATTAGAGGATTTATAGTTACTTAATTAATTAAAAAGGCAAGTGCTTAATGAAATAAATTTGTAATGATAATAAAAATTAAAATTTAAGAACAATTACTGAATGTGATTAATTGAGGAGAGTAGTTAATGGAAAGTTACTAAAAGTGATTTAATCAATGTTGAATACTTATGGGAAGTAATTAAAGATTAATTACTATTGAGTAATTAATTGAGAGTCAATTACTTATTGTAAAAGATAATCAATCGAGGATAATTATTTAAGATGGATGATATAGAATGATAAATAATTGGGGTTGTAATTAATTAATGTTATGTAAGCATGGTTTAGATAATCCAAGTGAATTAAAGTTGGTAATTAATTTAATTAGAGGTTAATTAAATTAATTAAGAAATATATACATTAAATCTTGTTCATAATGATTGAATGAAAATAGGTGACTTGGGTTTTGAAGATCTTTGATGATTATATGTGATGTACTGTGAGATGATATGTGGGTTTTAATTGAGATAATGTGGTTATCATCAATGATGAGTAAATATATATAGGTGACACCCTGTATTTGAAGTTTGAACTGTGTTCCATTTGAATAATTTAGGGCAAAAAGACATTGGATTCGAAGAGACCAGAATCGGGTATTAGGAAATACCCGAACCCATTTCGATTCTTTATAAACTGATTCGTGAAATCAATAAACTGATATGGAATGATTTAAGTGATTTGGACTATAAAATCTAAGTTCGAACACTTAGAAATTGATGAGTATAATAAGAGTTATCTAAACCAAACCTGTGGATTTGTAAATTTTTATGAGTTACCCCGGGTTAAAAATTGAATATTGTTTTGGTGTATTTCATATTAGATGGGCTTACTCACGCTGGTTTCCAGCCTGACCCGGGTGTTACTTTGAGTAATGCTCGGGTCAGACCGAGTATTACAGATTTTCAGGTAAGGACGTTCTGGAGCTCAGGAGGCGAGCTGGATGGCAGGGTCGTATGGAGAGTTTACTCTATGATATTGTGTATGTTTGAGACATGTTAAATTGTATCTGTCCAATATTGTGTAAGATTGCTGTAACTCTGATATATCGATGAAAATGTAATGTAAAGATATAGTTCTTCTTTGTAACCTGTTATTTTATTTGCTATTATATTTTATCCGATGCGAATGTGAGATTCTGAGTTTGAGTTTTCTGTTTCTTCTTCTTTCTCTTTCTCTTTTCACTAACTATCTGGAAATTTCGGGATCGAAATTTTTGCGTCGTTACACCATGGTGTTCAAAAAGAGGTGAGCGTTGCTTTGGATTTAAAGAAATATATGCCTGTTTGCTTTCGACTAAGATGCTTTCGACTTGGTTGGGCTTCGATTAAGTCAAATGGTCTAATGGGAAATGGTTTGTATCTTTGTTTTTAAGCGAATTCTTTTGACTAAGTAAAAACACCTAGCTGCCACCTTTTTACCTTTCGACCCAGATGGTTTCGAAGGGTTTTTTTTTATTTTATAAGATATGCCCACCTCTCCAATGCTTTCGAAATAATGGTTTTGACATCATCATTTTATGACTTAGAAAATGCTTACGAAATAGTTACTTTTGAATTAGACGATTTTAAAGACCCTTTATTTTTTAAATGAAGTATAACCGAAATTTAGTTTCGAAAGAGAAAATTTGAGTAGTTTAAAAAGGTAGCGCTTTCGACTTTAATGTTTTTATGTCCTTTTTGTCAACTTGAAGGCGTAGTCTAATGGTTTTGACCAAAATGTTTTAAAGTGTTCCGAAGTAGTCAACTTCAAACTGTTTCTAAAAGTTTCCATATGTTTTAAATTGAACCAAATGCTTTCGAAAGGTTCAGAGTTAAAGCTTTCGAAAGGTTTTCAAAGAGGTTTCAAAGGTGTGGTTCCCTAGAGGTTTCGAAGGAGTCCGAAGGTTTTTTTTCCTGATAGTTTCGAATGGTTTCGAAAGGAAAGGTTTTCTAATGGTTTTGAATGGTAAGGTTTAATGATTTTTAAAAGAAAGATGTCTAAGGTTTTTAAAGCTTTCGAAAGGAAGATTTCCAATGGTTTTGAATGGGTTTTGAGAGTAGTTTCGAAAGGACGATTTTGGCCTTTTGGCCTAGATAAAAGAAAGGGTTTACTTGGTTTCGAAGAGATACTTTTAATGGTTTCGAAAGAGGTAGTTTGAAAAGTTAAGTGTTTTTGTCAATGATGAATTTAGTAAAGTACATATATATAACGTGACAAGGTGATTTTGAGTATAGCATAGAAGATTGTATATTTTCCTTGTTTGGGTTTGATTTAAAGGTCTTAAATCATTATGAAAAGGTTTTCAAGAAAAAATTTGTGAAGATATCCTAAAGTAAAATGACTCAGGTAATAGATACCAAATGGGACTGATATAGGGTCATGCCGTATACATTAGCTGTTAGCCCTAGCTAATTTAGTCTACAATTCCAATGTGCAGGGCTTTGTCATAGATAAGACTAAATCATGGATACACATGGAAAGAAATATACTTTTGTATATAGATAAGTTATTGGTAAGCCCGCAAAACCATTAGGATCAGGTCTCCCTTGAAGATGATAAGTTAAGGACAGACCGTCCAGAAGAGAATTATTTAATAAATAGTTAAGGATAAATAGTCCAAAAGAATAGAGATGTCTAATAGATGTTCCACAAATTTTAATGTTGTATGGTAGGCCCGAGTCAGTCAATGGTTAAAAGTTAGTCAAACCAAACTTTTGTGTATGAACATATAGTTCAATTTATTACCTTATATATCTATGCATGTTTACATAATGATGCTTTACAGATATTTTGACCAGTTTTAGTTGCAGGAAAAGAATTGCAAAAGGATATGTTTAAAATAAATGCTAGTAGAGGAAAACCCGTTCCGCTAAGAGATGTGGTCTCATTAAGATAAATTAACAGAGACGAACTTATCATTCACACTTGGCTTTAAGTCTGACTCGAAGATTTTCTTTCCTCTTAAACTTTTGGGTGCTCAAAATTGATTTAAGTAGGCTGAGGGTTGAGGTTTTTAGGTTTTTGATATTTGGCGAATAAGCTTTCGGAGACGAGCAGATAACTGACGGATAACTATTTTAGGAATTCATATTATTTTGTTTTTTGTTTTCCACTATGTATATTAAGACAGTCATGTCTATATTTCCTTGATCATACAAGAGGCATCGTCATATGTCGCTCTTGGCATATTGTTGTAGATTGTATTTGATTATTGCCTAGGATAGGTTTGGGGATTTTGTAACTTGGATATGGTTCTGTTTGGAATGTAATCACTATAATTATTGTTATCTTGAAATCCATGATTTTTTTCATATTCAAATGCTTCTGATATTATGGTACGATTAGCATTATCATGTTTTATCCCTGGAAATTAATACTATGGATGACTGCAGCATCTACAGCGCTTAGCTTTTTATCTCTAGATATAGGATGTTACAACTTGGTATCAGAGCCTAGTTTTAAGAAATTTTTTAACTAAACAATTGTTTTGAAAACATAATCCTAAACAATTAGAGTGGGGCATGGGATAATTCTATAGTAATATACTTGTGTTTGCTATATATAAATATATGCTTTACCTCTACTCTCATATATTTGCTTAGGTTATTTTTTTTGTATCTCATGAGGTTTGAATACAGATATGGATTGTAAAAGAGAAAAATTTAACCCAAGAAGGGGAAGAGCCAAAGGGAATGCCAAACCTAATGCTAGGAGAAACCAAGATCAGGCACAGGACGAGAATGTAGATGCTAGGGTGTCGCAGGTCGGAATGGAAGCTATGTATCAGTTTTTCATGAACATGATGCAGGCAGGAGTTGCAGCCGGAGTGTTAGGAGGAAATGTTGTAGGTGCAAGAGTCTCAAAAGTTCCAGTTGTCCAAGATAATGCTATTGAGTGGAGATTATGTCAAGCTTGGAGGGAATCCTTTTATTGGATCCGAGTATGCTATCGAGGTGGAAATTGGTTATTGCACCATGGAAGGATTTTTGTAGACTTGATGCTCAATGATGAGCAAAAGAGGAGGTTGGCATCTAGACAGCTTCAGAGAGTTTCATTATTTTAGTGGAACAGTGTAACAGTGGAAGTAGACGAGGAAGAGATGACATGGGCAGAGTTCGAAAGGAGGTTTAAGGAGAAGTTCATGTCACCTATGGCACAATCAGATCTGATCAGGAAATTTCCTGAGCTAGAGCAGAGGGAGATGTCTGATTTTGAATATGCCAGAAGGTTTGGGGAGCTGGCTCAGTATGGTTTGCTGTTGATACTGTGATGAATAGGAACGAGAAGTTCATGAAGGCATTGATGCCTAAGTTGGATAGGGTTACTTTATCACATATCAGAGATCCCTATGATGCAGTTGTAGAGATGGACATGAGGCAGGAGTAGATTCTTGATTCTTTAGAGAAGAATAAGGCTAAGAAGGTCCAGGTTAGGAAGGGCCAAAGGATGAAGTTTTTCCATAAGAAGGGTGCTGAGAAGAGTGGAGCAGCCAAAAGGGGGAAATTAGAAATTGTCTGCTTCAAGTGCGACAAGAAGAGGCACTTTGCCAATGAGTGTCGTTCTGGAAAGGCCAAGGAAGTGGTCGGAAAAATGAATGTCAGGTGCTTCAACTATGACCAGATAGGACACTATAAGAACTAGTGCAAGGAGCCCACTAAGGATGGAAAGGACAAGGTGTATGCATTGGAGCCCACTACTTCAATGCCAACGACTCAGGGGAAGGGAATGATGGTTTTTGGAGGCACACTTCAAATTCATGGTATGTCTGTTAGCGGTCTTTTATATCTAGATGTATGATTGACTAGCTTAACCTTGAACCCACTTATTTAGTTACTTTCTTACCAGTTACAAAACTTATATGAGGGCATGCAACTCTAAGGTTGAGATGTGACCAGTTAGAGTTCGACCTGTTAAGTCATATTTTTGCTTGCAGTTTGCATGTGTTTTATTTTATAGGGTTCGGGATTATCCTTGGTATAGATTAATTAAGTGAACACGATGTAGTATATTAGGAAGATATCTTAAACACCATGATTGCAGCGACAAGATTGCTTATACCGTAGAAGGTTCTAGCGGTGAGGTGTTTGCTTTGTTAGGTGCTATGGAATCAGATGATGAGTTGAGTCGAGTTTTTTTGGGTTAGAGAATTCGCAGATGTTTTTGAGCCTGTAGTTGGATTGCTACCAAAGCGAGTCATTGAGTTTTAGATAGATTTGGTTCCAGAAGCAGAACCAGTGAGTAGGTCGCCAAGCAGGATGACCACTTCAGAAACGGGGGAGTCAAAAGTACAGTTGGTGGATTTGAAAGGCAAGAGTTTTATCGGCCACATTAGTGTGCAGCAGCAGCAGTGTTTGCTAAGAAACCGTACGGATCGTTGAGGCTACGTAGCGATTATCGTAAGTTGAATGAGAGGACGATAAACAATCGATGTCCATTCCCAGGATTGGTGATTTATTCGAGCAGTTGAGTGGAGCAAAGGTATTTTCCTAGTTGGATTTGGCAATTTGTTTTCATTAGCTCAGGGTAGCAAAAGATTGTATACTTTGATGGCATTCAGGGCCAGATATGGGTCATATTAATGGTTAGTTATGCCGTTCGGCTAACAAATGCGCCAGCTTTCATTGTAGTTTTGATGAACCAAATTTTCCGAGAGCACTTGGATAAGTTCGTATTGATTTTTATTGATGATATCTTGGTTTACTCTAAAGATGAGAAAGAGCATGAAGTTCATCTTAGATTGGTGCTTGAGACGCTGACGTGGCATCAACTGAAACCGAAGTTTTCGAAGTGTCACTTCTGAAAGAAAGAGGTGATGTATCTTGGTCATGTAGTCTCAGAGGAATGGTTCTAGTGGATCTGACTAAGATCGAGGCAGTGAACAGTTGGAAAAGACCCGAGACGACAACCGAGATAAAGATTTCCTTGACTTGGTTTGTTATTATCCGAGATTCATTAAAGATTTTTCATGGATAGCAACACCAATGACCAAACTAACGAGGAAAGATGTGAATTTTGCTTGGACCGATAAGTGTGAAGAAACATTCCAGAGTTCGAAACACATATTGACCCATGCACCTGTGTTGGTTGTTCCAAAGGGAATCGAAATTTGGTAGTTTATACCGATGCGTGTGGAACAAGGTTAGGAGACGTATTGATGCAAAGAAGTAAATTGTTTGCCTATGCTTCTAGAAAAATTAGACCTCATGAGGTCAGATATCCGACGCATGATTTGGAATTAGTTGCAGTGATTTTTTCTTTGAAGGTATAGGAGCTGTATACAGATCATAAGCCACTGAAGTATTTGTTCTCTCAAAAAGAGCTGAACTTGAGACAATGGAGATAGTTAGAGTTAATAGCCTCTTATGATTTTAGGATTGAGTACACACCAAGTAAAGGAAACAAGGTTGCAGATGTGCTTAGTAGGAAGTATAAAAATGCAATGTTAGCGACTATTGCTGAGTGGAAAGATTTGGAAGTATTAATGGATTGTAGAGTGCAATAGAGATCCAAGGCTGGGTCTAGTTGGGATACAGTTGTATTATCTTATTTGGAAGTTCGATAAGTGTTGATCGAACGGATTGCTTCTAAGAAGATGGAGGATCCAGTGTTAGCTAAACGGATCAGGAAGCTAAAGGAAGGAACCGAGAGCGATGACTTGAAAGATTTCATTCTTAACCAGAATGGTTGGTAGAGAAAGAAAGGAAGACTAGGTGTTCCGAGTGTAAGAAACATAAGGAAGGAAGTCTTGGAAGAATGCCACCATTCGAAGTTCATCATTCATCCATGAGGTACTAAGATGTATTAGAATATGAAGCGGGATATTGGCAGACTGTAAAGCAGTGCTTGAATTACCAATAGGCAAAGGCCGAACACCAATAGGCAAGTTGTTTTCTTTAGCCTTTAGGTATTCCAGTATGGAAGTGGGAGTCAATCTCTATGGACTTCATTGATGGGTTTTCAAGGTCGAACAGGTGTAATGAAAGTATATGGGTCATAGTGAACAGATTTACCAAGAGCGCCCATTTCATTCCAGTTAGGTCAACCAAGACTGCATCTATTTTGGCGAGATTGTTTTCAAAAAATATGGTTAGACCGCATGGAGTTCCTAGTAGTATAGTTAGTGATAGAGATTCCTTGTTCACTAAAGAGTTTTGGAAGAGTGTTCAGGAAGTTTTAGAAGCCTAGCTTAAGATGAGTACTGCTTATCATCCGCAGACGGATGGGAAAAAGGAAAGAGCTAACAAGATCTTAGAAGATTTGTTAAGAGCTTGTGTTCTAGAATTCAGGGGATCAAGGGAAGACTATCTGCATCTAGTCGAGTTTTCGTATAACAATAGTTATCAGACTAGTATTAGGATGGAACCTTTTGAATCTTTCTATGGAAGGCCATGCAAATCTCCCGTATGTTGGTTGGAGACTAAGGATAGGTTGATTCTTGGTCTAAATCTGATTAGAGAAGCTCCAAAAATGATTGAGGCTCGGTCCAGGAAGAAAAGTTATGTAGATAGGAGAGGGAAAGATTTAGCGTTCTTGGTTGGAGATCTGGTTTTCGTCAAAGTGTCACCGACGAAGAGTGCGATTAGATTTGGGAAATTAGGGAAATTGTCACTGAGATTAGTTGGACCATTTCCTACTCTTGAGAGGATCAGGAAACTCGCATATAGATTTGATTTACCAAGCAGTTTGGCTAGTGACCATGATGTTTTTCATATTTTCATCTCAGAAAGTGTGTCAAAGATCGGAGGCTGCTACTGCATCGACTGTGCTAGATGATTTAGTGGTAGAACCAAACTTGACCATGGTTAGAAAACCAGCTAGTATAGTTGTCAGAGATAAGAAGAGGCTTAGAAAAAAGATGGTCAGATTAGTCAAAGTCCAATCGAGTGACGATGACAGGAAATGTATTTGGGAGGTTGAAAGCAGGATTGGAGAAGCTTATCTTAATTTGTTTGATGGTATGTTTTAACTTTTTGTTTGATTTGTTGTGCTCCTTATCGTGATTTCGAGGACGAAATTCTTTAAGGAGGGGTGTCTATAACACCCCAAAATTTTGATAACATTATTTAGGATATTTAATTAGGTAAATTAGATAATGTGTTGATTTGGGAATTGAAACTTGCTTCTATTAAAAGGGTAGTCGCGCAACTAACCAATGAATTAAAAAGGGGTTTAAAATGAATTAGAGGGGGGTAAAATGGAAAAAAAAGGCCATTCCTATATCTATTACCCATAGCCATGTATTGTAACACATGTTCATTTCATTTCAAAAAAATTATAAGCAAGGTCGGCCACCATTAACAAGAAAGGGGAAAAAGATAGCAAATAAGCTAGGAAGAAGCTTAAGCAAATCAAATCTATTCATATCTCAATCTCTTTAATCACAAACGCTAAGGCGAATAATGTTTATATCTCTACCTTGTTTTTTTGGTTTTATGATGATTCCAAATTGTTTTGCAATATACTGCCATGTTTTTGAATGACGAAATGTACATATATACTTGTTGATGAATTATGCATGTGCATATTGAATTTTATGATATGTTTTAAGGTAAAACCCTAGTAAATGATATCTTTACGCCTTGCGAATTTTTATAAAGATCAGAATATATATTTTAGAGATGAGTTTCAATTTTCAAAATTTTGAAATTAATGTGGATTTTATATAAATTTTCTAGTAAAGAAAATGATATTTTAGGTTAAAAATTATTTACGGGTGAATAATTAATTATTTAGGTCTGAAATTTTTATATATTAGAAAGCATATATAATTTTATTTTCTAGAAGTTTTCCAAATTTTCCCTAAGAGTTTGACGGATATATAAAATTATTTAAGGTATGGGACTTAAACGTTTTATATATTTTAAAATGGAGAACGGGCTTTTGTAAATAAATTGAAATTGTTATTTCTAAAAAAATGGAAGCACTCTTAAAAAATTACTGAAGCAACCAATCAGATTTGGACAAACAAAGCAGGTTATACCAAAGCGATAGTTAAAAAGTATAAAGAAATGGGTTTTTCACTGTTTGGTCTCCTTTGGTATGAGGTTCTACCTCTATCCCTCCCCTTTCGGCACAGTCAAAACCAATGCACATGGTATCAAGCAATTGGTACATAGTGAATTAGGAGAGGGCGAAAGGTACAGGGCAAAACCATGGGGTTCCGAAAGAGGTGAGCATTGCTTTTGTTTTAAGGAAAAATATGCCTTCTTGCTTTCGACTAAGTTGCTTTCCACTTGGTTGCGCTTCGACCAAGTCAAATGGTTTAAAAGGAAAAGGTTTCGATTGGTTGTTTCTTTGTTTTATGTGAATGCTTTCGACTAAGTCGAAACACCAAGCTGATGCCTTTTACCTTTCGACCAAGATGGTTTCAAAGGGGTTGTTTTGTTTTAGAAAATATACCCACCTCTCCAATGCTTTCGAAAGGATGGTTTTGACACCATCATTTTATAACTTAGGAAACTGTTTCAAAACAATTGCTTTCGACTTAAATGATTTCAAAGACCCTTTATCTTTTAAATGAAGTATATCCCAAATTTGACTGAAACATTTTAAAAGGTTCTCAAGTAGTCAACCTCGAACGGTATCTAAAGGTTTCTACATATTTTAAATTAAACCCAAATACTTTCGAAAGGTTTATAATTAAAGCTTTCGAAAGTTTTTCAAGAGGTTTCGAACGGGTGGTTCCGTAGAGGTTTCAAAGGAATAAAAATGTTTTGTTTTCTCATGGTTTCGAATGATTTCAAAAGGAATGGTTTTCCAATAGTTTTGGGAGGCAACGTTTAAAGGTTTTTAAAAGAAATATGTCTAAAGTTTTTAAAGCTTTCAAAAGGAAGATTTCCAATCGTTTCGAAAGGGTTTTGAGAGTATTTTCGAAAAGAAGGTTTTGGCCTTTTGGCCTAGATAAAAGAAAGGGTTTTACTTGGTTTTGAAAGAGATACTTTCAATGGTTTCAAAAGGAGTACTTTCAAAAGTTAAATGTCTTCATCAACTCTAATTTGAGTAAAGTATGTATATATATAACATGGCAAGGTAATTTTGAATAAAGCATATGTGATTATATATTTTTCTTGTTTACGTTTGATTTAGAGATATTAAATCAATAGGAAAAGGTTTTCAAGAAAAATTATGGGAAGATATCCCTAAGTAAAATGACTCAAATATTATATATTAGATGGGACTGATACAGGGTCGCACCTTGTACATTAGCTAATAGCTCCAGCTAATTCCGTCCAAAATTCCAATGTGTTGGCTTTGTCACATATAAGACTAAAATTATGGATATACATAAAAAGGAATATATTTTCACATACAGATAGGTTACTAGTGAGCCCACAAAACCATTAGGATCAGGTGACCCTGGGAGATGATAAGGACAGACTGTCAAGAGGAGAAGTATTCAACAGATAGTTAAGGACATATGGTTCAAAAGAAGAGAGATGTCTAACAGATGTTAGATAAATTTTAATGTTGTCTAGTAGGCCTATGTCAGCCAAAGGTTAAAAGTTAACCAAACAAAACATTTGTGCATGAACATATAGTTCATGTTATTACCTGATATAGCATTATGTATGTTTACATAATGATGCTTTACATATATTTTGAGCGGCTTTGGTTGTAGGAAAAGAACTGCAAAATGATGTGTTTAAAAGGGATGTTAGTGAGGGGAAACACATTCTGCTAAGCGACGTAGTCTAAATTAATATAAATTAACAGAGATGAATAGTATTATTCACACCAGGCTTTAAGACCGACTCGAATTTTTTGTTCCCCTTAAACTATTGGTTGCTCAAAATTGATATAAGTAGGCCGATGGTTGAGGTTTTCAGGTTTTTGAGATTTTGGTGAATAAGCTTTCAGAGACGATCAGGTAGCTGGCGGATAACTATTTTAGAAATTCAGATTATTCTGTTTATTGTTTTCCACAGTGTATATTAAGATAGTTATGTCTATATTGCTTTGATCATCCAAGCAGGTATCGTCATGTGTCGTTCTTAGCATGTTGTTATAAATTATATTTGATCATTGCCTAGGATACGTTTTGGGTATTGTAAAGATCCGATATTTTCAACCATTCGCATCCGCACATGTCGGACTTGAATTGCTCAAATACCGCATAGTAAATAAAATTTGGCAAATCTTAGAATCTACAATAAATAAATAATCACAGATCATAGACACAGAGTAAATAATAATGCAGCGAAATTAAAAGAGATAGTAGTTCATGAAGGTACTATATAAAAATAAGATACATCATAGTTAAACAATATACAACAGAAGAGTAACAAAATACATCAGGTACAAATCAGAATACATCACTAAAGTCACTGGATACTGAAAGAAAAATAGATGGCTGGATCTTCAAGCAAAGCTCCAACTCCGAAGGTGAGTCTAGAATTCTGAATCGCTCAGTCTGACTCGAGCGTAAAGCAAAACACAAAACGCTCGAGTCAGGACATAAATACTTATGAATTTTAAATGAACTCAAGTGAACATTAACAAAATGCATCAGTAACTTAAAGGTTGCTTGGGATCGCCCATCCTTTAAGGATCCGTTAAACTATTTACTATGTAGTAATATTGCGCTATTATAATAATGTCTACAGTAAAATAAAGTTACTTAAAAATAGCATTAAGGAGTGACCCAATATTCCCTTTAACACATAATAGTGCCAATAATCTATACAATACCTGTATATCTCCTGATCGGGAGACTATGAGAAGGTACTCTATAGATACGACACAAATAGAAACTCGTAGTAAGGCTCGCTATGGTAGGTGACATGGCACAAAAGGCAGTGCCAGGGTAGATATACCAATTACGCACATGGGCTGGCGGTAACGTAGCAGCCACTACGCCCAACTTGAAACACACTCCCAATCAAAATCGGAGGATGGCCATCAAATCAACCACAAGCAAGAGTACAGAATCGAAGAAGTGCATCCGACCAGAGGAGCAACCCCTTTTGGCCCAAGATCGCACCTGTTTTAGCCACCTCAAGCCAACTCACGGGAGTCGGGTCCACGTAATATACCTCAAGAATGTCGCTATCATCAAACTTCATTCTGGAATCTCTACCACATACACGTTTATTAAAGTGGTTTTCGGAGTCGGCAGAGAGTATGACAACATCCGATCCCGGTCTCTTTAACAACCAAACGTTATTATAACGTCATGGTCATTTCAAAATAGTTATACTTCAAAATCAAATTATTTCATTACCAAACTACATCCCTTTTAAAATAGTTCATATTTCAAAACCAAAACCATTTTTATTTCAAAACTATATTCAAATCAATACGATATCATTTCCATTCCAACCACGTATTCACCTTTCAAAATCATAATACTTTCAAAGTTATAACTCTTTCGAAACCAAAATACTTGAAATCATTACACTTTGAAAATCATAAAATTTCAAAATCATACATTTGAAATCATTAAACATTCCTTTAATTCTTTACATTTTACAAATTTATTCAATTAAACCCAAATTCAAATTTCCAATTTAATTCAATTCAAACCATCGGTTCCAATTCAATTCAGCTTCCCAACAAACCATTTCAAATCGTACAAATTCAAATACAGATTTGGTCCATAAAATAAACTATTCAATTTTTAATATATTTCAAAGCTTTAATATACCATATTTCAAAACTAAATTTTTTAATTTCATATATCTCAAATTTAACTTCATTATTACATAGTTTTGAAATATTCATTTCATAAATCCAATATCATTTAAATAAACCAAAATTACAAGTGAACAAAATATCCTTTCATACTAATATAAACTTTAAATATTCACTTATCGAATATATCAAAATCAAATATCATTCCAAATTCACATTCTTTATCAAAATAGAGATTATGTCATTCAAAACCATTTCAATCATTAAAATATCATATCCTTTCAAAACCTCATTATCAAAACATTATTTGAATTCAAAGTCAAATATTCAAATTTAAATATCAATTTAAGTCAAATAAATCATTCATTTATTATTCCAAATATCATTACAAAACATATTTCAAAATTTCCATTCAAACTTTCCTTTATCTCATTATATTTCATTACATTTAACACATAACCAAGTAAAACTTATTTAAATTCAAATTAAATTAAATTTCCTAATAATTAAAATTCAAATAAAAAAATATATGTTCAAACACCTGAAATTTCACATATAATCAATTCCAAAAGTTAAGTCTTTTAACACCTTAAAGTATAACTCAAATAGTGTTAAAATCTATAATATTTCAAAACATTGTCAAATTTATCAACGACAGCATTTATAAAGTGCTATCGTAGCTTATAGTTTCCAAATAGTTTAGTTTAGGAACAACGGCATTTATAAAATGCCGTAATAGATATTTAGTTATTTCAAACATAGTTAAGTTCAAAAACAACATCATTTTAAAAATGCTGTCATAAAACTACAGCATTTTAGAAATGCTATTAATAAAATTCCAGATTTTATTATAACTTTCCAAAAACAATAAAACTTTAATTTTAGTAAATTTTAAACTTATAAATCATATTTCTAGACTTTAAAATTTCACATTTAAATACTTTTAACATATGATTTATCACAGAAAAAAATATAAAATGAAATATCCAATTAAAAATTCTATTCATTTGTTAAGTCAAAATTCAATGTTTTCTTAACTTATAAATTTAATAAAACTTATCATTTTACTTCAAGTATCATTCAAAACTTTGAGTTTAATTTCCACTATTTACTTACATTGTAAACATATAATTTAAAGTCAAAAATCACATTTACTTCAAATTTTCATACTTAAATTCACAAATTCAAAACTTAATATTTAGTTTTCTTAAAACCACAAAAAAAAAATTAAATAAAAATTTCTTACTTTTAAAAATACATATCTTAAGAAAAATCATTTAAAAATATACCATGGGGTCTGTATATAATTTTCTAATCTAGGTCAAGTGATACGGATATGTATCATTTCAATCCGCAATTTAAAAAAAAAAACCCTGGTTCTATCATTTCAAACCCGCAATCCCAAATCAGATAAAATACAATAAAAACCACTTGAGCCTTTCAGCTCATAATAATTTTCCCTATTCTAATGTCCGTTCGGGTATGTATCATTTCAACCCATAGTGATTCTATTCTAACAAGTAAACTTGCAGTGAATATATGCATAAACAATATAAACAATTATTCTAACATGTCAAAGTCACATTATAATGTCATATATCATATGTCAGGTGATAATTAACAAAGTTAACATGGTACTAACATGAAGTAGCATATCATATAATCATCATTAACTTGCATAAACATTTTAATTTCTAAACACTTGTCATCAATTTACTATTTCATAAGTAGAAATGTCAGAGTGAGAAGGACTCACCTTTTCAAGCTGGAATTAGCAAATCGAACTGCATGAATAAATTCTAGAAAGCACGATACGACGCGACATAGCACGACTATGATTCAAGTGAGTAGAGAGAGCCAAGATAATGATCTTGTAAGCAACAAACAAAATAAGACAAACTAATATAACACATGAATATATTTAACACAAAATACATAGAAACAAATTGAAATTAGGAAGCAACAAAGAGCAAAGTGACTTGACCTTGCCTTTACCATTCAAATGCTTGACCATAGGGGTTCAAGTGCTCGGCCAAGGCTGTGTAATAGACTCGGGTTTGGCACCAAAACACACGGCTAGGAAAGAAGATGCGAAGGAGAAGGGTTGCAATATGGAGTATACAAAAGAATAAGGCTAAATAGTTGAGTTTGGGTCAGCTTTAGGCTCGGCTATGACCACAATTGGGCTCGACCATAGGGGGTTCATGTCAGGTCAGAGCTGGTCAGTGGTGAAGAGGTGGCCAGAGGTGAAGTAGCAATTGGTGGTGGTGGCTATGGGGTGGCCGAAGTGCATATATGAAGGGGAAGGTGAAAATATGTGGTCTAGGCAAGGTTTCAAGGGGTGGAGTTTGCAATTTTTGTGGTGATGCTTCAACAAATGGTCACGGCCTGGTCTTGGTCAGAGGAGGGAAATAGGAGCTACTATAAATGGAGGAGATGATGGTCGGTGGACTTGATAGAGTAGGGGCTGAGCTATGTTAGAGGAAGAGGAAAGCAAAATTCAATGGAAAAGTAAGAAGAAAAAAGAGAGAAACAAAAGAGGCAATTAGCAAAAATTTCTCAAAAATAAATGACTGTGAGTTTTTTTCAGATGCGAGAAATATTTCTCACATGAATGAGAAGAAAAAATACACGGCAATGCAAAGAAATGAATGGCCAAAAGTAAGAAATGAAAAGGCAAAAGGAAAATGAAATGACAAAGGCTGTGTGAAACGACATAACAAAATGAAAAGTCTTTTTATCTCTTTGTATTTCTATTTCTTTTATTCAAAATAAATAAAGATAAAATCATTAAATAAAAATAAAATGAAAAAAAATAAAGCGAAAAAGAAAAATAAATAATTGTTTTAAGGAAAAATAGAAAATAAATGAGAAAATAGTAATTAAATTGAAATAGAATTTAAAAATATAAACAATATACGATAAACACTTGAAAAATTATAACTATACTTTTAAAAAATTTTAAAAATAAAATTATATATATAAAATGTGATGTTACACAAATTATAACATGATATGCCAAATAAAAATATTATTTATATAAATAAAATCAACAATTTTGTTAAATACAATAATTTACATACAATAATGTAAAAAGCATAACTTTCACAATATTAATCGGATTTCAACGAAACGAAAAGTAGTATTCTTGAAATTTAATTTATTTTTGTAATAAAAGATAAAATTCAAATATTTAAATTTTCAAATATTCAAATTTTAAATTAAATGTCAAAGTTTGACCATATTGACCAAAATTCACATTCCAAGAAAATATTCTATTTATTCATGTTTGGAATTATAATTTACATCAAAATCAAAATTTATATATGAGATAAAAAAATTTATACATTTTAAATAAATAAAATAAAGTTTTTAAATCAGGAATTTCAAATAGAATAATTAAAATGTACAATTAAAATAATCATAAAATACAGGTTTGTTACACTCTCCTCCACTCAAAACTTTTGGTCCCCAAAAAGGAATGAGGTATGGGAAAACACAGAAAAAAGATAGAATGAAGTAGGATTAAGTCAAGATGATAAGAAGATTAAAATTATACCTCACAACTGTTGTTATAGGTAAGTTTAACAAGGTGCAGATGATCTTCCCAAGATCCTCCAGAATCATTAGCACAAGCATGAAAAAAAATCTTCTAGAATCTGATTCACCCTTCCACTTGACCAACGGTCTGTGGATGGCAAGCAATGCTCAAATTAAAAATAAGTACCAAAGATTATTAAAGATTATAGAAAGATTTCTAAACAGGCTGTTATAAGCAATAGCCTCCCATTCTACAGCAAGATAAGGGAAATAAGGACAACCAAAAGATAGTTTGAAAAAAACTAAATATGATAATAAATTTAGAACCATGAAAATTTCAACTTGAATTGAAAATTAATTTACATAAGTTAAATAAATCTTAACCATCTCTAATTTCATTATCTTATCATCCAACCATCCTAAATTAACAATCTCTAAAATCATGGATTTAAACAATCTTTTATTATAAACAAAAATGTATTCGATAAATTTAATTCTTATTTATTCTTGATTACAATTAAATTTATTATAACTAAATTTATTCTTCTCAATATATTTATCACCCATGTTAAATATATTTACACTTATTATACCTACTTTAATGTATTCTTAGTTCCTTTAACATCATTTTATATTGCAAATTATTCCATTACCTTCTTTTTCTTTATTTACCTCTGTTAATCTTTTTACAACTAAAATTTAAGTGCATAACGTTTATTACAACCACTCAAATTTTATTTATAAAATCCTTTTTTATTGTATATTATCCAATTACATATTCAACTTTTGTATAATTTAGGTAAATTATATTGGAATTAATATATTATACAAATAAAACTTTCAAAATTAATCATTTCAAGCTTGAATATTTATTCAAATCTTGAAAATATACATGAAATTATCTTTCAAAAATAAATTTAGGAATTAAATTTTCGATAAATTCCAAACTATTTAGAGATAAATAAATGCACATATACTATATATATATATATATATATATCATTCAAATTTGTATCATATATCAGCATATGTTATAAATCCAGTCTTATTTAAGAAATTCAAATCAATTAAATTCCCCAAAACAAAATTGTAGCAAGACTACATAATAGTCTCTTCACTTAAAAACTCGAAAGTGAATGTCGACGATGCTGCAGTCATTACCGAAGTTATTTTCCAGCGACAAAGAGAAGAGCACTAATTTTAAACTTTAAAATTCTTTGGAAAGAAATCTCTATTCAAAAATACTTTAAATAATATATCCTTTTAAAACTTTAAATACAAGGTTTGAAATCCATCGGAAATTAAATTCTCAAATTCTTGTTTTAAATTTATTTTAAATTTCCAAATAAATTTATAACACTGTTTATAGTTCAACTATTTATATATGAAACAAGGGATAATGATATATACAAAATCAATTATTTTTCTTGATAACCAATTCAATAAAATCCATAAAAAGATTTATAATATAATTAAAAAATTTATTTCATTACTAAATTTGAAAGAAAAAAAATATTGTGTCAATTTTGCTCTGTTCTAGTGTTTTGAAAATCTTATCGATAGCGTTGATCAGAAGAATCGATCAGAAACCCAAATCAACATCAACAACTTAAACAACACAATATATAAAACAGTTTAAATATTAGTTTACAAATACAGTTCAAGAATGATTTGAAGATAAGTTGGAAACAAAGATGAGATGATTAAATAACAGAATAGGAAGATGGATAAGCTTATATAAATCGTAGGCAACCTTAACCAGAAGAATAAGCTCGATGTGGATTTTCTGGGGTAAATCTACATTCGGTCTCAAGAGATAGAGTCTGGAATTTAAGAGATACTAGCATCTAAACCGAGGATATAAAATCTTTGGTGAATCGATGCTGTTGTAAAGGAGTTTCTCCCATTTACAAATCAATTTGAGATTGGCAGACCGTTGACTCATTATAAAGATAATTCGAAGTGGAGTTATGGGATACTCCGGAATCAAAGAAGATGAATAGTGAGGGACACGAATGCATTTTGGAATTGCAGGAAATGTTCCAAAATTCAAAGGGATCGAGTCAAAAAGGACGAGATTCAAACTTGGATGAAAGTGATTCTATAAATCATTCCCCATATATGCTAAGTTTTGCCTAGAGCTACCAAAGCTCTGATACCAAATTTAACGACCCGATATTTTTAACCATTCGCATCAGCATATGTCGGACTTGAATTGCTCAAAATACGGCGTAGTAAATAAATTTTGGCAAATCTCAGAATATACAGTAAATAAGTAATCACAGATCACAGATAAGAGTAAATAATAATGCAGCGGAACTAGAATAGGTAGTAGTTCATGAAGCTACTATATAAAAATAAGATACATCAGAGTTAAACAAGATACAACAGAAGAGTAACAAAAAAAATCAGGTACAAATCAGAATACATCACTGGAATCACTGGATACTGAAAGCAAAATAGATGGCTGGATCTTCGAGCAAAGCTCCAACTCCGAAGGTGAGTATTGAATGCTGAATCGCTCAGTCTGACTCGAGTGTAAAGCAAAACAAAAAACACTCGAGTCAGGACATAAATACTTATGAACTGTAAATCAACTCAAGTGAACAGTAACAAAATGCATCAGTAACTTAAAGGATGCTTTGGATCTCCCATCCTTTAAGGATCCGTTAAACTATTTACTACGTACTAATATTGCGCTATAATAATAGTGTCTACAGTAAAATAATCTTACTTAAAAGTAGTGTTAAGGAGTGACCCAATATTTCCCCATAACACATAATAGTGCCAATAATCTATACAGTACATACATATCTCCTGATCGGGAAACTATGAGAAGATACTCCATAGATATGACACAAATAGAAACTCGTAGTAAGGCTCGCTATGGTAGGTGACACGGCACACAAGGCAAAGCCAGGGTAGATATACCAATTACACCATGGGCTGGCGGTAAAGTAGCAGCCACTACGTCGACCTCGGAACACATCCCAATCAAAATTGAGGATGGCCATCAAATCAACCACAAGTAAGAGTATACAATCGAAGAAGTGCGTCCGACTAGAGGAGCTACCGCTTTTGGCCCGACATCGCTCCTGTTTTATCCACCTTAAGCCAACTCACGGGAGTCGGGTCCATGTAATATACCTCCAGAATGTCCCCACCATCCTACTTCATTCTGGAATCTCCACCGCATACGCGGTTGTTAAAGTGGTTTTTGGAGTTGGCAGAGATTATGACAACTTTCGATCCCTGTCTCTTTAACAACCAAACGTTATTATAACGCCGTGGTCATTTCAAAATAGTTTATACTTCAGAATCAAATCATTTCATTTCCAAACTATATCCCTTTCAAAATAGTTAATATTTCAAAACCAAAAACATTTTTATTTCAAAACTATATTCAAATCAATACGATATCATTTCCATTCCAACCATATATTCACCTTTCAAAATCATAATACTTTCAAAGTTATAACTCTTTCGAAACCAAAATACTTGAAATCGTTACACTTTGAAAATCATAACATTTCGAAATCATACATTTGAAATCATGAAACATTCCTTTAATTCTTTACATTTTACAAATTTATTCAATTAAAACCAAATTCAAATTTTCAATTTAATTCAGTTCAAACTATCAGTTTCAATTCAATTCAGTTTTCCAATAAACCATTTCGAATCATATCGATTTCAAATACAGATTTGGTCCATAGAATAAACTATTCAATTTTTAATATATTTCAAAGCTTTAATATACGATATTTCGAAACTAAACTTTTTAATTTCATATATCTCAAATTTAACTTCACTATTACTTAGTTTTGAAATATTCATTTCATAAATCCAATATCATTTAAATAAACAGAATTACAAGTGAATAAAATATCCATTCATACTAATATAAACTTTAAAAATTCATTTATCGAATAGATCAAAATCAAATATCATTCCTAATTCGCATTCTTTTTCAAAATAGAGATCATGTCATTCAAAACCATTTCAATCATTAAATATCATATCCTTTCAAAACCTCATTATCAAATCATTATTTGAATTCAAAATCAAATATTCAAACTTAAATATCAATCTAAGTCAAATAAGTCATTCATTTATTATTCCAAATATCATTACAAAACATATTTCAAAATTTCCATTCAAACTTTCCTTTATCTAATTACATTTCATTCCATTTAACACATAACCAAGTAAACCTTATTTAAATTCAAATTAAATTAAATTTACTAAAAATTCAAATTTAGATAAAAATATATATATTCAAACACCTGAAATTTCACAAATAATAAATTCCAAAAGTTATGTCTTTTAACACCTTAATATATAATTCAAATAGTGTTAAAATCTATAATATTTCAAAACATTGTCGAATTTAGCAACGACGGCATTTATAAAGTGCTATCGTAGCTTATAGTTTCCAAAATAGTTTAGTTTAGGAACGACGGAATTTATAAAATGCCGTAATAGATATTATGTTATTTCAAACATAGTTAATTTCAAAAACAACAGCATTTTAAAAATGTTGTCATAAAACTACAGCATTTTAGAAATGCTATTAATAAAATTCCAGATTTTTATAAATTTTCAAAAAAAATAAGACTTCAATTTTAGCAAATTTTAAACTTATAAATCATATTTATAGACTTCAAAATTCACATTTAAATACTTTAAACATATGATTTATCACAGAAAAATTAGAATCAGATATCCAATTAAAAATTCAATTCATTTGTTAAGTCAAAACTCAATGTTTTCTTAACTTATAAATTTAATAAAACTTATCATTTTACTTCAAATATCATTTCAAAACTTGAAATTTAATTTCCATTATATACTTACGATTTAAAAATATAATTTAAAGTCAAAAATAACATTTACTTCAAATTTACACACTTAAATTCACAAATTCTAAACTTAATATCTAGCTTTCTTAAAACCATAAAATATATATTTTAAAATCAAAATTTCATACTTTTAAAAATACATATCTTAAGAAAAATCATTTGAAAATATACCACGGGGTCTGTATATAATTTTCTAACCTAGGTCAAGTGATACGGATATGTATCATTTCAATCCGCAATTTAAAAGAAAAACCGGGTTCTATCATTTCAAACTCGCAATCCCAAGTCAAATAAAATATAATAAAAATCACTTGAGCCTATCATTTCAGCTCATAATGATTTTTTTCTATTCTAATGTTCGTTCGGGTATGTATCATTTCAACCCATAGTGATTCTTTTCTAACAGGGAAACTTGTAGTGAATATATGTATAAACAATATAAACAATTATTCTAACATGTCAAAGTCACATTATAATGTCGTATATCATATGTCAGGTGATAATTAACAATGTTAATATGATAATAACATGAATTAACATATCATATAATCATCATTAACTTTTTTAAACATTTTAATTATTAAACACTTGTCATCAATTTACTATTTCATAAGTAGAAATGTCAGAGTGAGAAGGACTCACCTTTTCAAACTGGAATTAGCAAATCAAACTACACGAATAAATTCCAGAAAGCACGATACGGCACGACACAGCATGACTATGATTCAAGTGAGTGGAGAGAGCCAAGATAATGATCTTGTAAGCAACAAACCAAACAAGACAAAACAATGTAACACATGAATATATTTAACACAAAATACATAGAAACAAATTGAAATTAGGAAGCAACAAAGAGCAAAGTGACTTGACCGTAGGGGTTCAAGTGCTCGGCCATGGCTGTGCAAAAGACTCGGGTTTGGCACCAAAACTCATGGCTAGGCAAGAAGATGTGGAGGAGAGGGGTTGCAACATGGAGCATATAAAAGAATTAGGCTAAATAATGGAGTTTGGTTCAGCTTTATGCTCGGCTATGACCATAATTGGGCTCGTTCATAGGGATACATGTTAGGTCAGAGCTGGTCAGTGGTGAAGAGGCGGCCAGAGGTGAAGTAGCAGCTGGTGGTGGTGGCTATGGGGTGGCCGAAGTGCATATATGAAGGGGAAGGTGAAAATATGTGGTCTAGGCAAGGTTTCAAGGGGTGGAGTTTGCAATTTTTGTAGTGATGCTTCAACAAATGGTCACGGCCTGGTCTTGGTCAAAGGAGGGGAGGAGGAGCTGCTATAATTGGAGGTGGTGATGGTCAGTGGAGTTGAAGGAGTAGGGGCCGAGCTATGTTAGAGGGAGAGGAAGGAAAAATTCAATGGAAAAGTAAGAAGAAAAAGGAGAGAAAAAAAAGAGGCCATTAGCAAAATTTTCTCAAAAGGAAATGGTCGTGAGTTTTTTTTTCAGATGTGGGAAATATTTCTCACTTGAATGAGAAGATAAAAATACATGGCAATGAAAAGAAATGAATGGCCAAAAGAAAGAAATGAAAAGGCAAAAGGAAAATGAAAGGACAAAGGCTATATGAAAAGATATAAGAAATGAAAAGTCTTTTTGTCTCCTTGTATTACTTTTTCTTTTATTCAAAATAAATAAAGATAAAACCAGTAAATAAAAATAAAATGAAAACAAAATAAAGTGAAAAGTAAAAATAAATAATTGTTTTAAGGAAAAATAGAAACTAAATGAGAAAATAGTTATTAAATTGAAACGGAATTTAAAAATATAAACAATATACAATAAACATTTGAAAAATTATAACTATACTTTTAAAATGTTTTAAAAATAAAATTATATACATAACATGTCACGTTACATAAATTAGAACATGATATGACAAATAAAAATATTATTTATATAAACTAAAATAAATAATTTTGTTAAATACAACAATTAACATACAATAGTGTAAAAAACATAACTTTCACAAGATTAATCGAATTTCAACGAAACGAAAAGTAGTATTCTTGAAATTTAATTTATTTTCATAATGAAAGATAAAATTCAAATTTTCAAATATTTATATTTTAAATTCAAAAGTCAAGACCATATTGACTAAAATTTACATTTCTAGAAAATATTCTATTTATTCGTGTTTCGAATTATAATTTACATCAAAATCAAAATCTCTATATAAAATAACAAAATTTATCCATTTTAAATAAATAAATTAAAGTTTTTAAATCAGGAATTTCAAATACAATAGTTAAAATATACAATTAAAATAATCACAAAATACAGGTTTGTTACAGGAATTTTGGAACTTGGATATGATTTTGTTTGAAATGTAATCATTATAATTATTGTTATATGGAAATCTATGGTTTTTTTCATATTCAAGTGCTTTAAATATTATGAATACCATTAGCATTATCGTATTTTTTCATCAGAAGTTAATACTATTGATGACTGCATCATCTGTAGCGCTTAGCTTTTGGCCTTTAGATATGGGATGTTACATTTTCCCAGTATGATAAATCAGGTTTAGGATTTTCATCATATTTGATACTCCAATACAGGGGATTTTTCTTTATTTTTGCAATCCTCTTGCTTCAATCTCTGTTGATGCGATTCACCACTTTGATTGCTTACGGGATCCGTCATAGATTTTTGATCTACTGAATGATTATTAAGATCTAAGATTTCCATCGACATACGGGGCTCTACTATCGATAAAGCAACATCTGATGGAGTTGTCGGTAAGTCTTAGGGGCAATTCTGTAATTTATTGTAAATTATTAGCTCTACAATCAATTCTTGCTCGTAATAAAAGGTGTTTTCTTCCTATTATATACTTGTGATTATATGTTATAAATAATCAAATGTAATGACCCATAATTAAGTCACTTTCTAGTTTCAATATTTAATATATTATTAAATAATTAATTAGTAAATCTTATGTTGTAAATAAATCCGGTTTAAATAATAACTAGCGATAGGTAATTGATTTTCAATTTTTGTTCATGAAAATAATTAGTTCAAAGGAAAATAGTAAATATGACCTAAAAATGTTTCTCGAATTTCTGTGTTTTTGGTGACTAAAAATTATGGAAATATTCTGTTTAAATGTACACATATTTCCAAATAACATAATTATAGATAGGTAAATAATATGGTGAGGATATATTTACTAAAGTAAACATAAGAAGACATGACATCTTTTCAAAATAATTTAAATAAAAATAAAGTATGAATTATATGTCACATTATATGGCATCATGGTATAAGGAAATGTTCAGTTTTGTGGAAAATACAGGGGTTTCAAGGGTGGCATGTGTTATAAGGCATTGAGGAGGGAAGTGATGACGTGCACAAAAAGTAACGGAGGGTATGTAAGGAAGGTCTAACTTAGTTATTCCACTTTTTATGAAAACAATTCTCTCATTGTTTTCTTCTCATTTAATCATTTCATATTATTACTTTTCAAAAACTTCATCTCTTTCTTTAAGCTTTTGAAAAACTTGTTGATGGCTTCCTAGTTTTTTAAATTCAAAAATCCATTCTTTTTCACTTCTTTCCTAAGCAAAAATACTAAAGCTTGTTTCTTTCTCCTCTACACATCCTTATTAACCAAATAAGACCCATACTCCCTCAAACCCACTATGGTAGAGCACCTATTGCCCATGGTCGAACTCATCTAGCCTATCAAGACTCTAAAAATACAAACTTCAAAGAAGAAAAATAAATACCGAGTGTTTAAAGCGCAACAGTAGATCGACTTAGTATAGTTACAATCTAGTGAGAAAAATCTCACCTTTATAACTAAAGTTTTGACAATAGAAATATGTATTGTTTTCTTATGTTGATATGTGTTAAAAGTGTTAGATTTGTTGGCTTGGTGACTACTTAAAGTTGACATCTTGGTGTAGTAAAGTAACTTGAAACATAGTCAGTAAGGTTTAAGTAAATAATATTTGGATGCTCTATACATGTTTTTTAGTGTTATTTTCCTTTGTATGTGTGCTCATAATTATGATATATGATGTTTGATTGAATAAATGACACATAAAAGTGTTAATGAAAGTGTCTGTATAGCGACTATCGCTATATCGGCAATTTGAAATATGTTGTCTGCTTTGAAATATTTCTATTAAATCTTTTGCATAGGTTTTGTAACACCCCATATTTTAGTAAAATTATTTAGGATATTTAATTAGTTAAATAAAATAAAATAATGTAAGATGATTAATGGATTGAGATTTGTGATTAATAGGGGTAACTGTGCCATGTTAATGAGTAATTCAAAATGAGATAATATGAAATAAAATAGATAAAGGGTTAGGAAATAAGCATGGCAGAATAAGAACAAGGAAAATCCTTACACCCTAAACCCTAAACCCCTTACCATGTATTGTCTCATTCATTCTTATTTGCAAAACTAAAACTTAGAGATCAACCATCATTTTAGAGAAAAAGAGGGAAAAAAAGCTAAGGAAGAAGACTAATCAAATCAAAAGCTATTCAAATCTCAAATCCTTAATCTCAAGCTAAGGTGAATAATTACTACATCTCCTTTTCTTATGTTTTTTGGCTTTATGAATGAATTCAAAGTGTTTTGCATGGTAATGTCATGTTTTGGAATGATTAAAAGTTTATATATGCTTTTTGATGAAATATGATTGTTCATATGAATTTTATAATATATTCTGATGTAAAAACCCTAGTAAATGACGTCCAAACGCCTTGCGATTTTAGATTTAAATTAGAAATGATATTTTAAAAATGGGTTTCAATTTTCATAATTTTCTGAAATATTGTGGATTTATATAAATTTTCTAGTGTAGAGCATGATATTTTGGGTTTTAAATTATTTATGACTAAATAATTAATTATTTGGGCCTAAAATTTATATGTGTTAAAAACTTACTAAAAGTGATTTTTCTAGAATTTTTGTAGAATTCCTATGAATGTTAATGAATATATAAAATTATTTAAAGTATAGGACTTAAATGTTTTAAATATTTATAAAAGGAAAAGGGGTATTTTCCAAAATAAAATTTGTTGTTTGTTTTTGAAATATTAGCAGCATTTTTGAAAAATAAATTTAGCAACCAATGAAAATTTGGCAAACATAATAGGTTAGTTGAAAAGTATCTCTCTTTTAAGTTAAAAACAAAGTTTACATGATTTGAGTAGGATGAGGGTTGAGGTTTTCAGAATTTTAGTAAGATGACAAATAAAGCTACCAAAGACGAGCAGGAGGCTAACAGATGGCTATTTAGGAGTTGCAGTTCTATTTTGTTTTTTTTTGTTTTCGTTGTGTGTACTAAGTCAGTTATGTCTAGATATTACTCTGGTCCTCCATGGGGGCATCATCATAATCGCTGTTGGCTTATTTTTGTAATAATTATATGTCACTGCTTGGGAAACGTTTTGGGATTGAGTAATTCGAATACGGAACATGTGTTTTGAAATGTAATGGAAAATGTTGTTTTGAAATCTGTCATTGGTTTCGTGTTCAAGTGCTTCTGATATTATACATACCATTAACATAGCTATATTTAATCACCAAACGTTAACACTATAGATGATTGCAACATCTATAGCGCTTAGCTTTAGGCTTCTGGATAAGGATGTTATAACTTGGTATCAGAGCGTAGGTCTATGAAATACTTTAACTCAAAATTATTTTTGAAAACATAATCTTCAGGAATTAGAGTTAAGATCGAGGTATGGGATAATGCTATAGTAACATACTTATATTTTCTATACGTAACTATTCTTCTATCTCTCTTAGGCTATTCTTATGTATCTCATGAGGCTTGAATGTAGATATGGATGCAAGAAGAGGTAGAGTTAACCTAAGAGGGGTGTAACGACCCTGAATTTTGGCCCTGTTTAATTTAATAAATATTTCATCTGATTAAATAAAATGTGAACTGATTATTTTCAAACGAATATGATTTTGGAATAATTGCCATTTGTTTATATAAATTCGTATTTTTAAAAGGGAATTTGATTCTGGAAATTTAAATAAAATCTCTTAGTAATATTTACCTTATATAATTGAATTAAAATTATGTACTTTGTTTACATTTGGAAATATACATATAGGTGATAATGGTTAATTTAAATCTAATTCTAACAAGATAAAATATAAATGTATAAAATAAATCAAATATGTGTATATAACTTAATTTGAACAATGATAGTAAAGTACAAATAGAAATGAATACAAATATAAGTGAGAAAATCATTTTGAATATGACTTGAACATTGATAGTCAAATATAAAATACAAATGCAAAATTTAAAATAAGAATTAATTAGTTAAGATTTCTTACAACATAACTTAACAACTTGTAAACAAAGCTAAAATAAGAACAAGGTATAAAAACACAAAGTATAAGTAAAACAAAATTAAATGTAATGTAAAGCCAAACTCTTAACTTTTATGTATAACTTATGTAAACAAAATATTTTCATACACAAATTAACAACAACTATATGTATATAAATTATTCAAGTTAGAAATAACAAAACAAATTATTTCACAAGCAAACCAAAAGTGTAAAAAAAAATGAACCTGACTCAAAGCGTTTTGATACAAATATCTTCAGTTGCAAGCTTACCTGCAAATATACTTTTCATACCAAATCTATATTCCCAGTTAATCATAATTATGTAAACAGATTAAGCAACACAACATTAATGCTCTTCAGTTCGAGCACATCTTTGTGTCTATTTAAAATATGCACAAATCTTTACTTTGTAGGATAGAATCTGATCAACATAGTTAGATAACAGTGAGATAAGTATAAAAAAAAAGTAAAACAGGCCTGTATATATATATAAAATTTGTAAATGATTATGTAGGCAAGTGATAAAAATTTATGAACTAATAAGGTTAAGTGTAAACAATAAGTACATTAGCATTTAAAGTTTAGCATCCCAGAAAAACATTGGGTCGAATTCAAGAATCATATTAGCCCCATAAAAAAAGAAGCTTGCCTGATAAAAAAAAAATTGAATAGTGTACTAACAGATAACACCTAACCTGGTTAAACTCCTTTCTATTTATACTTAACTTCTTACCTTCATTTGTGAGAACTTAGCAAAACCTGGGAGTCATGTGAAAACCTGTTATTCTTTCCAAAACTTTGACCTGGAATCAACAAAATTCCAAAGTCTTAAAACATTCCAGATTCAAATACCAAAGCTTTCCAGTTTAAAGCAAATTAGTAGCATCTTGTCTTTGGTAATCAATTCAGTTCAACAGCAAAAAAAAAAAAGCTTTCAGTGATTCAATTGCTGTTTTCATCATCTCAGTTTATGTTTTGGTTCTGGAATTTTAATGGTGAGTAAACAATTTTTTTTTAAGCTTTAAGTTATTTTAATATAGTCCAAGATCATTTAATATCCTGGATATATTTATACGTGTCAGTTTGTATTGCTGCTATGATGCTCTGTTCACTACTGTAATTGATTCAGGTTGTGATACTTTCCTTCAAAATTCAATTTTCTCTCTCTAGATTATTATAAGCTTTAAACTTTTCATCTAGACAAGGTATTTAAACTTAAATTATGATTTCTAAAAGCTGATTGAACTTAGTTGTAAAACATAATGACTGTAAACTCAGTCTACAGGTATCAAATGATAACTTGATAAAATTTATTTTTGTAAAACATTAATTCAAGATTGTATGTTGAATTCTTATAACAAATTATGAATTTTAAAACAAACATGAAGCTTTTTAGCTTTGAATCCTAAGAGCAGTTCGATTGTGAACAAGAAATGCATTTTTTCCAATTCAGAAAATCTAATTTGATTAAAATGTTGAAACTTGGTTAGAGGGTAGTATTAACTACTGGGATCCTGAGAAAAATGACATTTAATTTTTCTTATGTGTAAATTTCGAGCACAAGATCATTTTAGGGCTTGGGTAAAGTTTGTTTTCAAGTCTGTATCATAGAGTGTTCGACCTCAATAAGCGATCGAGCTGCAAGAATTCTTGGAGAACGATGACTTAGCATGTTGTTGTGGTGTGGGTGGATTTTGGGTGTTTCCGGTGGTAAGTACGGCGGTGGCAAAAGGGTTTCGGGTGATGGGTTATGCTTCAGGGTTCGAACGTATAGTTGTATTTTGTTTTGATTCATTTTATGGCGTTTCGAATTTGATTTTTTAGTGTGCTGGTGATTTATGACTTGCCGAGAGAGGTGATGTTCGTCGCAACGTGGCCGAGACGCCGTGCATGTGCACAGCATGGAGGAGGGAGGCGGCGTTGTGTCTGTGGAGTCGCTCGATTCATGCTCGAGTAGATAGGAGGGAAGCTTCGAGTTTATCTGAGTTTCACGCAAGATTTCCTGTTGTTGTTTTTTTATGTAGCCAATGTTTCAACTTATAACTACAGAAAAAAAGAAGAAGAAGGGGAGCGCACAGAGGGGACTCGGGGAAGATGGGTGAATGACACGAAGTTTCATTCGGGGTTTAATAGACGAGAACTCGGTTTCTTTCGACCAGTACTAAACTAAAAATAAAAATAAAGAAATGAATAAAGTCAAGTGTATCTGGTTTTAACAGTTTTGAACACTGTAACCTGGAGAATGTTTAACAGTTAAATACAAGTTTTAAATTATTAGGTTAATACTTAACAATGTATTTAACGCTTAAATTATTATTTTAATTTGGTAATTAAGTTAAATATGAAATTGATTAACATTAAAGTTTGTAGTCAATACTATTTTCAAAATTTAAAAGAAAACTTTAAAATGTTTAATTAAACAAATTAATATCAATAAATTATAAAAAAATAAAAAAATAATTAAGAATAATTACTTTACAATTGAAATTAAGGATTAAGTAATGATTAAGTGAATAATAAAGTGTAATTAACTACTTATGGTAATTAATGAATGAATTAATAGTAAATTAATTAAGTAATCTAATTAAGAGTAAATTAATAATTAACTAAGTAATTAGTAATTAATAAATGGATAATTGAGTTTTATTTAGAGGTTAAGTTATGATTAAAGAATAGTTAATTAAGTAAATAAAGGTAAATAAATTTATTAGGAAGTAATAAACTAAATAACATGAAATAAAATAAATAAATAAATGAGTAATTAAGTAATTAAGGAAATTAATTACCTATCGTAATTAATGAAGTTTATGATGAATTATTAAGTTAATTAATTAAGTTTAATTAATTTAAATAATTATTTGATGATAGTATAATTACTTGGAGAAGTAATTAATGATAATGACTAGAAGCAATTGATTGAGGATGATAATGGAAGTAATTTGGGTATAATTACTATGGGCAATTAATCAAGGATTAATTTAAAGGAAATTAATTGAGGTGTAATTAAGTGATATGATATAGTAATTGAAGGTGGTTGATTACTGAATAGTATTAATCAGGAGTGATTAATAAGTGTAGTTTAATTGAAGATTAATTACTTAAGGTAATTAATTTAATACAGGATAATGAAATTAAAAGGGTAATTAGTAACCATTAATAAATATTAATAATAATAAGAGATTAAAGAGTAATTAATTAGTGTAATTAAGAAGCAATGTAATGTTTGTAATTGAAGGTTTATTTCTATATTTGGATAAGATAATTAATTTGTGAAAATAATTAAAAGATGATTACTTGAATAAAATTAAATGTTAATTTATCAAGTGTGATTAATGTATTAATTGATTGATAATTGGTTAATTGTTATATAAGCAAGATTTATAATAGTGTAGTAATTAATTTAATTTACTTTAAATTAATTAGAGATGCAAGTAATTAATTTAATTCATTTTAAATTAATTATAGCTGATATGATTGCTTATGTATGGATGGATGATATTATTTAACTGGAATGGTTTGAGATTTCTAGTATGAGATAAATGATGTAGTGTGAAATGTATGCTTGAATGTAGTATGATAATAATATGAATTATCTGTGTGATGATAATATTGCCTATCTGTTTATGGTGATAATGTTGATTATCTATTGTGATATTGTGAATTATCTATCTGTGTGTATATGGATAATTGAATTGTTTTAAACTTAAAAACAACTTGGCCCTAAAAGACACGTTTTGGATTTCGATGAGACCGGGATCGGGTTTCCATATTTGGACATCTGAAAACCACATCGATCCAAATTAATGATAAGTCGTGAATCTGATGTGAAGATGAAGATTCAGAGTGCAAGGGTTATCGTCGTTAACTCTGAGGGTTATTCCAAAATGAGTGCAACGAGATAATGCCTTCGTTTTCGTTCGAACCCGGAACGAACTTGTATGGATTGAATGCTTTCAACACATCGTCAGGCGGGCGATGAGCATTCTAAGGAATTTGTTCTCAAAAGGTAATCGTAGCCTCAAGCCTCGTCAACCGGGAATGGCTAAAAAAGGGGAGGTGCAGCAAGGCTAGGTGGGTCATACCCAAGCAGGACAAGATTTTCCTTTGTCTAGATGTCCCTTTTTATTCGGCTTAGTGAGCGGTTGGTCACGCCAACTGCGGGGTTATCTTGTTCGGGACTGTTCAGTAAGGAATGGTTCCGGCCTTGTGTTGCAGGGGAGCGGGCGTACCCCTCGGTACGGTGATCTAGGCCCCGTACTGTGATGGGCGGTACCCCAGTAGCCCTACCATTGTATGGAATCCATTTTCCAATAAGTGCCAACGGTTTTGATTGTATTACCCACTTTTGTGGCTAGTAGCTGGAATTTAATAATGTAACAATTTTGGCTATTTTCTATTTACTTGAAAACCCTGGACACTATTATAATATCGCAGAATTTCCTATGAAATGTTTTGGTTAGCGTAAGGTAAAAACTTACTTGTATTTATGTGTGGGAAGTCTTACGTGATACCTTTATTTTCAAATGTTTTTCAAAGTTAAACAATTTAAACCGTTTACTCGTACCAAACCTATGTCTGACCCGGAGTTTATATTTTGTGTTTTTCATAAACTCTTGGATACTCAAATTTTTACGAGTAGCCAAGTGATAGGTTCTTGGATTGTTGAGTTCTGGAGGAGCTTGGAGCAGGAGCCCAGACGTATGTAGATATCTATATAGTTCCGCTGTGTTAGTTAGAGTATGTTGTATATTGAGATGTATGTAGTGACTGATGTATATAAAATTTGTCAAGTGTATAATATCGTATAACTCTGATATATGTGAACTATGTAATTGTTATGTGATGTATTATATTTTATTACATTCCGATGTGAGATTCCGTGACTGTTGTTCTTTCTTTCTCTTTCTTTCCTATTTCTATCCCTTTCTTTCTTAATGATGATACGTCTTTCTGGTAGTAGAAGGGCGGGTCGTCACAAGGGGACAGCACCACCACAAAATGGAAATGAATGACCTAATATAAGTAGGACACAAGGTCGGGCTCAAGCTGAAAATGTTGGTGCTTGAGTCCCACAAGTGGATATGGGAGATATGTAAGTTTTTCGTAAACATGATGCAAGCTAGAATTACTGCTGGAGTTGTTGGAAGAAATGTTAGAGGAGGGGTTTAGGAAGCTCCGGTGGTCAACCGCCATGCAAAATTGAGCCGAGATTACGCTAAGCTTGGAGGGAAGCTGTTTATTGGAACCAAAGATGCCATAGAAGTAGAAAAAAAGTTGTTGCACTGTGAAAGGATTTTTTCTCAATGACGAGCGGCAGATGTGGCTTGCTTCGAGACAACTTCAAGGAGTCGCTTTATTTTTATGGAATAGTGTGACGACTAGTTTGGATAAAGAGGCAATGACATGGGCAGAGTTTAAGAGGAGGTTTCAGGAGAGGTTCATGTCGATGATGGTGTAGTCTGTTTAGATCTAGAAGTTTGCTGAGTTAGGGCAAGGAGAAATGTCTGTTTTGGAGTATGCTAGTAGGTTTGAAGAGTTGGCTAGATATGGCTATGCCACTATTGATATAGTGATGAAAAGGAATGAGAATTTTATCAGGGGTTAAAGCCTGAGTTGGCCAAGGCTACCTTACCTCATATGAGAGACCCTTATGATGTGGTTGGGGAGATGGCTTTGAGACATGAAGAAATGCTTGCTTATTTGGAGAATAAGAAGGAGAAGGAGGTCCAGGTTGAGCAAGGTTAGAGGAGAAATTTCTTCCACAAGAAGGGTTCTCAGAAAGGTGGAGCAGTGGAGAAAGGGAAGTTTGAGGTGGTGTGTTTTAAGTGCTACAAGAAGGGGCATTTTGCTAATGAATGTTGTACTGGAAAGGTGAATTATTGATCGAGAAGAAAAACACCAGGTGCTTCAACCGCGATCAGATAGGCCATTATATGAATCGATGCAAAATGCCTGCTAAGGATGGAAAGGACAAGGTGTATGCATTGGAACCTGCTACTTTGAAGCCAACAGTTCAAGAGAAAGGAAAGGCAGTGTTAGGAGGTATGCTTCAGATCCATGATATGTCTGTCAATGTTCTATTTGACATTAGTGCATCGCATTCTTTTATATCTCGATGTTTGGTAGATAAGCTTGACCTCGAACTCTCGTATTTAGTTACTTATATAAGAGTTGCAAATCTAATAAGAGGGTATGCGACACTTGGGATGAAGTGTAACCACTTAAAGTTTGATTTATTAGGTCATACCTTTGTTTGTTGTTTGCGTGTGTTTGACTTTATAGGCTTCAAAATTATATTGGGTATGGATTGGTTAAGTTAGTATGATGCTAGATATTTTTTCATGATAGGAAAATATCACTAAGTCACCCTAACTGTTGTGATCAAATAGTTTATACCATAGAAAACCCTAAGCGTGAGGTGAATGCTTTTTTCGGTTTTATGGAGTTAGAAGACGAGTTGAATCGAGTTTTCATGGTTGGAGAATTCATGGATGTCTTCAATCTAGTAGTTACATTGCCACTGAAACAGAGATGAGGGAATTAAAGGTGTAGTTGGTGGATTTGGAAGGTAAGAGTTTTATTAGGCGAGTAGTTCATCTTGGGGAACAACCGTAGTATTTGCTAGAAAGTCGGATGGATCGTTAAGGCTATTTATTGATTATCGTAAGTTGAATGAGAGGACGATAATGAATTGATATCCATTGTCGAGAATTGACGATTTGTTAGATCAGTTGATTGGAGCCAAGGTATTTTCTCGGCAACACTTGGCGAAAGATTTTCATCAGCTTAGTGTAGAAGAGGATAATATACCTTTGTCGGAGTTTAAGACTCGATATGGATCGTACGAATGGTTAGTTATGTCATTCGGACTAACTAATGCTCTGGCATTATTTTTGGATTTGATGAACCGAATTTTCTGAGCACTTGAATAGGTTTGTGTTGGTTTTCATAGATGATATTATGAAATATTCTAAGGATGAGATGGAGCATGAAGTTCACCTTAGAATTGTGCTAAAGACGCTGAGGTAGCATCAGCGGAAGGAAAAGTTTTTGAAGTGCCACTCTTGGAAAAGGAAGTGAAGTTTCTTAGTCATGTGGTCTCAAAGAAAGGGTTGTCTATAGATCCGAGTAAGATTGAAGCCATGAATAATTGGAAGAGATCCAAGACGGTGACTGAGATAAAGAGTTTTTTTGATTGATTGGATACTATCAAAGGTTTATAAAGGATTTTTCATGGATAGGAGCACCGGTGACCAAGCTATCTTATAGATATGAATTTTGTGTAGAGAGATAAGTGTGAGGAAGCATTCCAGAGCTTGAAACACTTATTGACCCATGCACCCGTATTGTTGTTTCGTAGGGGAATCAGGATTTGATAGTCTATGCTGATACGTGTGGAACTGGGTTAGGAGTAGTGTTGATCCAGAAAGGTAAAGTGATTTCCTATGCTTCTAGAAAGCTTAGACGCAGGAGGTTAGATATCAAGTGCATGATTTGGAGTTAGCTACAGTAATTTTTTCTTTGAAAATGTGGAGACATTATCTTTCGGAGAGCGATTTGAGTTATGTATGGATCATAAGTCGTAGAAATACTTGTTCTCTCAGAAGGAGATGAACATGAGACAACAAAGATGGTTAGATTTTATTACTGCTTATGATTTTAGGATTGAGTACACACAGGGAAAGGAAATAAAGTAGCAGACGCACATAGTAGAAAGCATTAGAATATAGTATTGACTATGATTACTAAGTGGAATGATTTGGAAGCATTGTCAGCTCATAGAGTTCAGTGGAGACCCGAGTCTGGACCTAGTGGAGAAAGAGTTGTGTTGTCTTCTTTAGAAATTTGACAAGTAATGATTAAGAAGTTTATTTCTAAATAGAAGGATGAACCTATTTTAGTTGAGCGGATGAGGAAGTTAAGGGACGGAATAGAGAGGATGACCTTAAGGATTTCAGTCTAAACCAGAATGAAAGCTTAAGAAAGAGAGGAAGGTTATGTGTTCCGAATATGGGAGACATAAAGAAAGAAGACATGGAGGAATGTCATTGTTCGAAGCTCACTATTCATCCAGGAGGAACAAATATGTATCAGAATGTGAAGAGAAGTTTCTTCTAGGAAGGTATAAAGAGGGATATTGGATTATGGCTAAAGCAGTGTTTGAATTGCCAGCTGGTAAAGGCTAAACATCAGAAGCCAAGTGGGTTGCTTCAACCATCGGATATTCTGGTTTGGAAGTAGGATTCAATTTTCATGGAATTTATTGACGGGTTGCCAGGATCTAGAAAAAGAAATGAAAGTATATGGGTCATAGTGGATGGACTGATCAAGAGTTCCCATTTCATTCCAACTAAGTCAACTAGAATGACACCTATTTTGATGAAGTTGTTTATGAAGAATGTGGTTATACTACATGGAAATAGCAGTAGTACTATTAGTGGTAGAAACTCTTTGTTCACTAGTGAGTTCTAGAGAAGTCTACAGGATAATTTGAGAACCAAGCTCAAGGTGAGTACTACTTACCATCACAAACCAATGGACAAACAGAAAGAGTTAATAAAGCCTTGGAAGATTTGTTAAAGGCTTGTGTATTGGACTTTGGGGGATCATGGAAGACCATCTATATTTAGTCAAGTTTTCGTATAACAACAGTTATCAGAATAGTATTGGGATGACACAGTTTGAAGCTTTGTACAGAAGGCCATGCAAATCTCCCACTTGTTGGTTGGAGATCGGGGAATAGGTTGGTTCTTTGTCCAGATTTAGTGAGAGAAGATTGAGTTGATTCGAGCTAAATGAAGGAAACTCAAATAAGAAAAAGAGTTATGCAGACAGAAGAAGGAAAGACTTAGAGTTCTCTATTAGAGATAATGTGTTTATTAAGGTGTCACCGATGAAGGGTGTGATTAGATTCGGATGATCAAGAAAGTTGGCACTGAGATTCATTGGACCTTTTTGTGTGCAGAGAGGATCGGGAAATGCGATATAGAGTAGAATTACCGAGTAGTTTGGCTAGAGTCCATGATCTCCATGTGTCTCACCTAAGGAGGTATGTTGGAGACCCAATGACTACTATAGCAGCGACCATGTTAGAAGATCTAGTAGTAGAGCCGAACTTGACCATAGTTAGAAAGCCGATTCGTATGGTTACGAGAGATGAAAAGATGCTAAGGAACAAGACATACAAATCAATGACAGTCCAATTGAGCGATGATGAGAGAGACTGTGCTTGGGAGATTAAGAGCAGGATTAGAGATGCTTATCCTGATTTGTTTGATGGTATGTTTTACCTCTTTATTGATTATGTATTTTATCACAATTTCGAGGATGAAATTCTTTAAGGAGGGAGCCTGTAACATCCCATATTTTAGTAACATTATTTAAGATATTTGATTAGTTAAATTAAATCAAATAATGTAAGATGGTTAATGGATTGAGATTTTTGATTAATAGGGGTAGGTGTGCCATGTTAATGAGTAATTCAAAACTAGATAACATAAAATAAAATAGGTAGAGGGTTAGGGAATAGGCAGGGGAAAAATAGGAACAAGGAAAATCCTTACACCCTAAACCCCTTAGTCGTGTATTGTCTCATTCATTCTCATTTGCAAAACTAAAATTTGTTGTCAGTTACCATTTTAGAGAACTAAAGGTAGAAAAAGATAAGAAATAACATTAATCAAATCAAAAGCTATTCAAATCTCAAGTCCTTAATCTTAAACTAAGATGAATAATTACTACATCTCCTTTTCTTATTGTTTTCGTTTTTATAAATGAATCTAAAGTGTTTTGCAAGATAATGTTATCTTTTGGAATGATTAAATGTTTATAAATGTTTGTTCAATTGAATTTTATGATATGTTTTGATGTAAATACCCTAGAAAATGACATCCAAATGCCTTGCGATTTTAGATTTAGATCGGAAATGATATTTTAGAGATGAGTTTCAATTTTCATAATTTTCCGAATTATTGTGGATTTTATATAATTTTCTAGTGTAGAAAATGATATTTTAGGTTTTAAATTGTTTACAACTAAATAATTAACTATTTGGGTCTGAAATTTATATATGGTAGAAAACATATTAAAAATGATTTTCTAGAATTTTTGTAGAATATTCCTAATTATTTTAATGAATATATAAAATTATTTACCGTATGGGGCTCAAATGTTTTATATATTTATAAAAGAAGAAGGGGTATTTTGTAAAATAAAATTAATTGTTTATTTGTGAAATCTTGGAAGCACGTTTTTTAAAAAAAAATTTAGCAACCAATGAAAATTTGAGAAACGAAGCATGTTAGTTATAAAGTATTTCTCTTTAAGTTAAAAACAAAGTTTACATTATTTTAGCATGTTCCGCCACTTTCAACATCTTCTGACCAAGACATTTCGCCATCATAGCTTTCGAAACCAATGAGCAAGTTATCAGTTTACTTGGTATGTAGTGTATTGGATAAAGGCAGAAGGTACTAGGTCGAAATTCTATGTTTCGATAGGGAGCGTGCTTTTGTTTTAAAATGAAATAACGCTTGCTTTGCTTTCGAAGTGTTAGCTTCCGACTTGATTAGCTTTCGACCGAGTCAAGTGTTTCCAAAGGAATGGTGGATAGGAGATTTAAATAAACAATTCCCTGAGGATCAACCCATATTCGCCACGTACTACAAGTGAATAAGGAATTTTTATTTTCAAAAATCTATTCAATCAAATTAAACCGAAGTCGAGTGAAAGTTAAGCAAGAGAATTAGAGAATTAACTAATTAACTAAAAAGAAAAGAGAAGCAAATATAAGAGTTAAGGGACAATTTAGAGAATAAATCCACTCTCTAGATCATGTAGTTCAACACATACAAAATCACGATCTCTCTTTCATGGTCATTAGTGCTTTAATTGATGTGTTTATTTAAATAAAAAGAGTTACAATATGGATGTAAATATATGCACATTTACGTGCACATCGAATGGTTTTGAGTGGGTTGCGCTATTTTGTTTTAAGTAATGCTTTCGAAGGTTTGAAACCTCCAGCAGCCGCTTTTCTACCTTTCAAAGTCAATGATTTCGAAAGGTATACTTTGTTTTGAATTTGGTCGCTTCTCCAACATTTTCGAAAGGGTAGTTTCAATACCATCACTTCTTTGCTTAGAAATGCTTTCGAAAGAATGGCTTTCAATTTAAATTGTTTTTAACGACCCTTTTGCTCTGTTGAAGTATAACCCAATTGGTTTAGAAAGAGATAGTGTAAATGGTTTCGAAAGATATTTCTCCACATGTTTGAAATTTGAACCCAAGTGCTTTTGAAAGGTTTGTTTTAACAAAGGTTTGATGCTTTCAAGAGGATTTAAATAATGGTTTCAAATGGGTGGTTCCTCAAGAGTTTCGAAAGGGTTGAAAAGAAAGTATTTCTAAGGGTTTCTAAAGGCAATGTTTAAAGGCTTTTAGAGAAAGATGTCTGAGGTTTTTAAAGCTTCCGAAAGGAAGGTTTTCAAGGGGTTCGAAAGATTTATATGAATGGTTTCGAAAGGAAGGTTTTGGCCTTTCGGCCTAGGTTAAATAGAGGGATTTTATTTGGTTTTTGAAGAGGTGCTTTCAATGGTTTTGAAAGGGGTACTTTTAATGGATTCGAAAAGGGTACTCTCAAAGGTTTAAATGTTTTATCAACTAAGGTTTGAGTGATATATATATATATATATATATATATATATATATATATATATATAACGTGATTGAAGTAAAGTAGAGAGATTATATATTTTCCTTGTTTAAGTTTGATTTAAAGGTTTAAATCATCTTGAAGAGTATTTTAAGGAAATTTAAGCGATGGTTTCCATAAGAAAAATGGCTCAGATATTAGAATACCAGACGAGACAGGTATACGGTCGCGCCCTATAGATTAGCTATTAGCCCTAGCTAATTTAGTCCAAAATTCTAGTGTGTAGGGCTTTGTCATGGGTAAGACAAAAATTAGGAGTACTCATAGAAGGGAATACATGTTAATGTACAGTTAGGTTATTGGTGAGCCCGCAAAACTATTAGGATGACCATTGGAGATGTTAAGTTAGGGACAGACAATCCAGAAGAGAAGTTTTTAACAAAAATTTAAGGAAATACCGTCCAGAAGAGGAGTGTCTAGCAGATGTTAGATTATTTTGTTATATCTTTTAGTAGGCCCAAGTCAGCCAAAGGTTAGTAGTTAGCCAAACAAAACTATAATGTTCGAACAGATAGTTCATTTATTACCAGATATATATGTTTACACAATGATGCTTCAGAGTTTCAACTAGTATTGGTTGTAGGAAAAGGTTTGCAAAAGGAAGATATGTTTTAAAAGTATGTTAGTGAGGGGAAGCTCATTCCGCTAAGCGACGTGGTCTCACTTAACATGAAATTACCAGGATGCATAGTACCATTCACAGAAGGCTTTATGTCTAACTAGAAGTTCATGTTTTTCTTTTAAACTCTCGGGTGCTCAAAATTCATTTAAGTAGGATACGGGTTGAGGTTTTTAAGTTTTTAGCAGGATGACAAATAAAGCTACCAAACACGAGCAAGAGGCTGACGGAAAGCTATTTATGAGTTTTAGTTTTATTTTGTTGTTTTTATTTCCACTGTGTGTATTAAGTCAGTTATGACTATATAATACTCTAGTCATCTAATGGGGCATATCATATGTCGATGTTGGCATATTTTTGTAATAATTATATTTGATCATTGCCTGTGAAATGTTATGGAATTATGTAGTTTGAATATGGAATATGTATTTTGAAATGCAATAGAGAATATTGTTTTGAGATCTATGATTTTTTTCATATTCAAGTGCTTTTGATAATATAGATACCATTAACAAAGCCATATTTAGTCGTCGGAAATTAATACAATAGATGATTGCAGCATCTGTAGCTCTTAGCTTTGAGCCTCTAGATAGGGGTGCTATAGGGTTTTGCAAAGACAAATAAATTATTCAAAAAAAGTGTAATTAAAGTTAATTAATTAATTTAATAAGTATATTTAAAATTTATTAAACATTTAAAGATGAATAAGGTTAATTAATTTAAATAATAATGTGCTTAAGACTAATTAATTATTTTATTAATGATGTTTTAAAATTAATTAATCATTTTTACTAATGGTTCTTAATGTTAATTGATTATTTAAATAATTACGTGATTGAGATTAATTAAACATTTTATGAATGATGTTTTAAACTAATTAATCATTTTAACTAATGATGTTTAAGAGTAATTAATTATTTAAACAATGATGTATTAAAGTTAATTAATCAATTTTAATGATACTTTAAGATTAATTAATCATCGTAATGGTGATGTTTTAAATTTAATTAATTATTTTAAATAACGATGTTTAAAATTAATTAATCATTTTAAGAATGATGTTAAGGTATAATTGCTCATTTTAATAATGAGGTTTTAAAGTTAATAAATCATTTAAATAAGGATGATTAAAGTTAATTAATCATTTTAAATAATTTCGTTTGAAGTAATTAAGCAAGATTAAAGCTAGTTGATTATTTTAAATGAACGTGTTTGAAATATTTAATCATTGATTTAAGTTAATTGTACATTATAAATAATGACACCAAAGAAGTTAATTAGTGTTTAAAGTAAATTAACCATTTTGATAAAGTTAGTTGAAGTTATTGTTTGAAATTTGATCCCAACACAAATTCAGTTTATCGATAATGGAAAGGAAATTTCCATAAATGATATCGCTTATATGGTAAGGATTTAGTCATATTTTCATGACTAAATGTTGACATAGACTCGTTTCTATCTCGAAGGTTAAAAATGTCATCTAGGAATCCAAAGGTTACACTACATCAACTTGCCCGGCTTCACTTTTAACCGAGGGATATCATACGTTTGAAATCAGTAGTAGTGGTAAAAATATGAAATTTAATTTCCGTATATGGTCAATTTTAGTTATCCTCAATAGTTGAATTATTAACCAGCGGTTCAACTTCCCTCTTTGAGTATCGTCAATTTATGATGATTTTTTGCTCATTTGAGTGCCTTTATCCTTCGTCAAAACTGACTAAAACTAGAAAGCGAGTAGGTGCTAAGCTATGTGGAGTTGCTCCCATTAGGGTATGTTCATATCAACTCTTGATTTGTTTCGGTTATATGTGCACGAAGATGTGAAATAATCAAATTCTCAGTAAGGTTGGTGGGATTCGGCTTAGAGTTCCCAAGAGGATTACACGAGAGAATGACCCTCTCAAGTATATGGACTAGCGGTATACTTTCGGTAAGGAGGCGCACGCTCCTAGTCATTTTTTGGCAAATTTTCCTTTCCTCTCCTTTGATTCCAAATTTATATATTTTGCTCTTTCTTAATTGCATTGGGAAGTGTCGTGAGCAATTTGCGATGTTGAATTACTTGTATTCATTATGGTGATTGGATATTGTTATTGTGAGGGAAAACCCATTCTATAGTTGGCGGCATGGTCTCACATACTATATTTATTTCCACCATTTTGATTAAAGATTTTCCCATACCAGACTTATTGTGTGACCTAAGTGGTTTGTTACTGCAAAATCTTGGGTACTCAATTATATTTGAGTAGCCAAAGAGTAGCAGGTTTCCGTTAGGCTCTTTGAAGATGTAGCAAGAGGCTTCTTTACTTGTCTAGTTATTTATTTATGTTGTATGATTATGTATATGTATTTTGTATCAAAAAGTGTAAAGGAAGAATGTATAACTACCTAGTCTAATAGCTATAGTACTTTAGCGTAACCCTGATTACTGCATGTTACGAGTAACATGATGTACTATATTATTTTGTTATATGTAATTGCTCCGTTGTGAGACTGTTTTGTCCTATTCTATTCCGTTCTTATATTTTACCCCACGACAATTTTCCTTTCGGATGCTTGGACAATGGCACACCAACACCGAGGTTGTGTTAAGCATCATTCTTAAGAGTCAGAAAGGCGGGTCGTTACAATTGGTATTAGAGCTTTAGTTGAGCGAATAGCTTAGCCCGATTGGGGTATGACACATTAGGGATAGGATAAGTTATGCCCTAAAATGAGTAAATCTTGAGAGAGCATATTACAATTTTTATGATAATAAAATCCATCCTCTAAAGTCTAGATGCATGGGTGTTGTTTTCCTTAAAACTATTTTGATCCTCCTCTTGTATTCTAACGATACATGTTATCTGTTCAAGTAATAGAAGATGGATACAAGAGGAGGAGGAAGGAGAGGATTTGGAACTAGCATGGCTACCAACGGTAAGGTACCTAGAAATGCTACTATGCCAGTTGTAAATCCAATCGAGGAAGTGGTAGCACAAGTTCAACCTTTATGAACTTTGCGATTTTGTGTAAGAATTACACCACTTTGGGTGGGAAACCTTTCTATGATACTAAGGATATTTTTGGAGTGCAGATTTGGCTTAGGACATATGAAATGAGAATTGGATAAGTTGGAAGACACAAAGAAACGTCTGTTAGCATTGCAACAACTTCAAAAGTCAGTGATAGACGAGTGGGATTCTATAATGGATAATACTCCAGAGGAGGAGTTCTCTTAGGCGCAGTTTAGGGATGTCCTTGAAGTGCGGCTCATCCCAAAAGCCAGAAGGACGCGGTTAGTTAGGAGTTTTCTACATTTGAAGTAAGTTGGTATGACCTTGGAATAGTATGTGCACAAGTTTAATGCGTAATCCCGTTTTGGACTATGGTTGACAGAGACACCTCTTAAAAAGCATGATGTGTTTTTTAGTGGAATGCGATCAGAGTTGCAGCAAGAAATGACTAGCCATCTTATGGGTACATTCACCAACCTTATCAATATGGCTTTGAGGCTCGAAGTCCCTAATATTAAGGAATGAGTCTATAAGGGAGTAATGCCTATAATTAATGCTAAGCATTTATCAGTGATACCCGTTGGAGGCAAGCAGATTTTCAAGCGCCAAGGAAAGAAGCAGTGGTTAGGAAAGAAACTTAAAGATGCAACACCGGCACAGAAGAAGCCATGGGACTTGTTCGAAATTCTTTGTTTCAAATGCAACAAAATAGGACACTTCGTAAATCATTACACTTACCATCCTTGCAATCCAATATGCTATAATTGTAACATGCAATGACACATAAATAATAAGTGCCCTTTTTTGAAGCTGGGGTCACAAGGACAAACTTTTGTTATTGAGGAGATACCATCCAGTTCGTCGGTACAGAAGGGGAAGCAGGTGTTGCTAGGTACACTATCCATCCACTATCTTCCTATTAGGATTTTATTCAATACAGATGCTTACCATAGTTTTGTTTCAGTTGATCTTGCTGATAAGCATAACCTTAAACCCATCCTTTTGAGCAATCCTTTTTGCATGTCTAATCATAAAGGTGTCCGAAAAAACTTTACGCTATGTGTCTATATGTCCCTATTTCTTGTCAAATTATTCCTTTCCCTTTCATTTATTTGTTCCGGGGTCATGGTTTTTGGAGTGCTATTATGAATGGATTGGTTGTCTAAGTTTACAGCGGACTAGGATTATGATTGAAGTATTGTCAGAGTAGGAATAGTGGAAATGTAAGGACATATATATGTTGTGAAGAGCTTAACAGTGTCAATAAATACAAACAAAAATCAATGGAACAAAAGAAAACAACAGAAGAATATATGGTACATGGATACATGTGGAAGTCAGCCCATCTCTTAAAAGCTCCAAAGAATTTAGCTAAATCTAGAAAATATGCTCGGGTTGACCCAAGCATTATAAGAAATAACGCCCAAGTCAGTTTTCTAAACCAGCATGAGTAAAATTCGAATCAAAACATATGGATTTCTATATTTAAAAACCTTTTCAAAATAAAAGGTATTTCATAAGACCGCGTCGCACATAAACATTAATGGATTTTTACCTTACGATAACCAAACTTTGTTTTATTACATAATCCAATGATATTATAATGATTCTAATGTTAAAAATACCAATAATCAAGTAGCTGTGATGCATGTACATCACAACCATAATAGGCATATACTCAAAAACCAAAGGCGCTTATTAGATAATGGATTCCAACAAATGGCAAGGTAAGGGACTCCCTTTCGAAAAACAGTACACCTCTAGATAAAATGTACCTTAGGCCGCGGTTACCTTTGAAACCCTACCAATACAGGACCGGCCTACCCCTGATTAGATATTACCAAATATGATCACCCCATGGTTGATCAACAACCGAAATGGGCCCCAAAACATACATAGATATCGACTCTAGATAAGGGATGACCATACCTAATGGGAGCGACCCACATAGCCCTACTGCATCTACCATGTTTTCTTCATTACCAGGTTGTGAGACTTGAGGCAACGATTTACCTTCTCTCTTAGTAGACCATCTTGGAATGCGAACACTACCCTCCAGGAAGAAATGCAATGCCAGCAATCATCTGTATAAGTTTGTTCTGCGTCTGAATGAAACCGAAGGTGCTACCGAAACGACATCCATTTTGGAGCCCCTCAGGGTTAGTAGCAAGTAGTACTCGCACTTCAAAGTGCACCATCTTAGATCCTCAAGTTGTCTTCCATTCAACGTATGTGTTGGTTCAAAGTGGTTTGCAGATAATATATCCGATCTCGGTTTCTTCGAACCAACAACCAATAATTTCTGATTAACTCATTCCCGATTCTTTCAGAAGTTAGCGCACTATACTAGAGTCTAAAAGGGATCTTCGATATGTCCCTTAAAACTAGAGACGTTTCACCGAATGAGTTCTCTCGATGAACTCAAACCGTAAGAACGCTTGAAACTCTTATTTACTTACCAAGATTTGATATTCGACTATTTAACTATCAAATACGCAAACAGCTAACAATCCAGAGATTTGATTTCACATGGAAGCCACTGAGCATATTAATAATCCTTAAAATAAATCATTCATTTTTTAGATCTCTTTCCAATATCATAATATTCATATATTTACCTTGCTGGCATGAGCATATTCACAAAACATTGTGAAAGATTTCTTACTTCGAAATCATATTAAAAGGATCGCAACAAATGTTATTTTAATTGGAGATAAGGGTAACCTCAGGCACTATTCTTTCGGTTTTAAGTGTCGAACGAAGGTCCATACCACCAAAATTAAGAAGGTCAGGTAAAGGAAATCCAATCTCATATTATTTTATAAATTGCTTCAACAAATCCTTTTATAAATCTCTTTAGTTATGAAAATCTCCTTTACTACAATTCCAAATCTATTTATAAAATACTTTATAAATCTCCAATTTTATTTATAAAACTCTTTTATAAATATCCAAAATCATTTATAAGACTTGTTTTCAAATTTCATGATCCCTTTCAATTTAAAAACCACTTCTTTTTACAAACTTTCCTTATTTAAAAAAAAATCTTCATAAAAAAATCTTATTTGATCAAATTCCTTTTTAATAAACAATTAATTATTTCAAAAAAATTAAGTATCAAAATATTATTAATTAAAATAAGTTCAACACTTTGAATAAAATAGTTAATGAACTGTCTTTAAAATATCGTGTTGAAATGGTGATAAACTTTAAACATTTCAATTAAATTATAGCTTCACTTTAAGCTATAATAATTATCTTGAAACCCTTATTTAAAATGAAATAAGATTAAAAGAAAGATTTTCAAAATGTAGAAAAGGTTTAGCTACCACAACGGTTTCTTCAGTTTCAGCTAAAGTTTCTAAGTTATAAAAAGGGTATTTACATAACAAGTAGATATATAAAAGGGATCAATAAACAACGATCAATCAATACACAGGCAATGTTCAAGTCAATATAATGGCAAACGAGGGTTTGTTATGCTAAACACACATCCAGATTATTTGAATAGAAGAATGGTGTTTTATTTTGCTAAATACTTGTCATTTCGTTTAATAGTTATTTGGGGTTACTTATGAGTAATCAATAAAGAAATCCCTTGGTTTGAAATATTATTGCAAAAGAAACTTCATTTAAAAAACCAACCTTTGGAAACAAGGCGACTTTGAGTATCCAAAAAATTGAACCTTTATTATTCGATTTAACTTAAATTAAACCTTTGTTTAATAATAATTAAATCTTAATTGATTTCTAATTAAATCTTAATAAATAATAGTAATTAACCTTGATTAATTATTAAATATAATTAATCTTTAATTAATTAACTGATTATAATTAATTTACTTAACTTATAACGAAGTACGAATTTCCTTTATTAATTAATGATTAAGTACTAATTAACTTAATTGATAAATTTCAAAAATAAATAAATACTTATAATATGTTTGAAAACACTTGGAACATATACTGAAGTAGAAACATTTTTAGATGTCAAAAGGAGTTCATCTTCATGAACTATAACCGTAACGACTATCGCTATATGAACCATAATTTTCAAGCTTGATTTTTATTTCATATAGCTTCAAAATCTTATAATTTGTACTTTAACTACCTTATAAACTTAGTAAAATGTTCCGCAAAACAAAAATAAGGGTCTTTGAAACTTTACAAAAACATTTCTAGAAACCAAAGCAAGGAAAACAAGTTTTAAACCAAAGGACCTCGATGTCGCAAACCAACAACTTCTAATACTAACTTTTCGTTTTCCTATAATACCATATGCATGAACACAATTTACATGCATGCCATCACAACACACAAAGAAACTTCCACTTTACTAACTTTTAATTTCATTTTCCAAGTCTATAATCAATATTACATATACACATACATAAGCAAACTGCCACTACAATTTGCATCTACCATAGAACTTGATTTTTCCTTTGTTAAATGGGACTTTATGGCTTAATATGACCTAGGGGTTCGGCTTTGGTGGAGTAGGCTCGACCTAACTTAGAAAATGTAGGTTTGGGCTTGCTTTTAGGAAGAGGGGATGTAGAAGTGGAAGAGAGAGGCTTTAAACAAGGTTTAAGAGTTTTTAATTGTGATAAAAGCTAATATTTTAAACTTTGGAAACATGGAAGAGTTCAAGTAGCCAAGGAAAAAGAAAAAGCTTTTGGAAATAACGAAAATATGAATGAAAAAGAATTAGGAAATTTCTTTATACAAATTGCAAAAATCAAATTACCAAAAACCCTTTTGTACCCTGCCCTCCACTTAAACTTTGCCACCTCACCTTATCTCCCCTCCCCTTGTACGTCATGCAATACATGTCCCGCCTACATCGCACATTACATGGCCTCTCCATTGAGCAGACATGACACTACTTGTAGTTAGGTGGGACATATTATAACACTTTTTATTCCATTTATATTTTGTTCTAAATTTTCACAAAAAGTCACATCTTCTCTTATTATATTCTTTTAATTTAACATATGCATATATAATTGTTAAAATCCTAACTTATTAAATAATGAAAGTGAGTATTTAATTCAAATGCCCATAAATTTTTCCGACAACATCTAGATATAAAAAAGTTGAAAATTCGAAAAACGATTTCCGGTCAGATTTTTCATTTCTCTTTGAACTAATTATTTTTGTAAACAAATTTTGAAAACCATTGCACCATCAATAGCTATCATTAGAAAGAGTTTATTTTAAGTTATACAACCCATTAGTTAGTTATTGAAAATACATTTAAATATCCATATTTTAAAGTGATTAAATATCGTGTCGTTACATCTAAACTCTAATGCCACATGTAACAACACCCTCCACTCTAATACCTAAGATCCACACCATATTCCATTCATCGATATAATGTGCTAATAATTAAGCATCCCAATGCAAGATCCTTTGGGGAAAAGTAAAACAATGAAATTTAGAATAAGAAAACCATGCTAACATTGTATCGATGAAATACAATATAACATAGTCTAAAACATACAGTACATGTGGCCACTCCTAAGAATAAATTTCTTAGAATTTATGCATCAACTGCATAAGCATTAACCTCAGCTTTGTAGAGTTATAACAACCTTCCCTTACAACAAAAATACATGCACATCGACTAATGCAACAGAAATAACAAATATTTTATATATCCAAAGACTTCTAGTCATCAATAGTCAACATCAGAATATCAAGCTCAATCTTGTACTTCGAGCAGGCACATTATAAGAAAAGTTAGCTTTTATCACATCAATGTATAACACTGTATTCAATATATAGTGTTATTGGTTTGATTTTTTTAATTTGTTTTATTCAAAGTAGGGATCGACGGTTATATAACATTATTTGATAGAGGTGGCTCCCCTCAATTGTTATTGCTTCCACTTTCCCAATAACTTACTAGTACGAGGTCTGTGCGCTAGCTATTGGTTGTATAACATTATTGTCAATTATTAATTTTGTAGCACCATCTTCCCGCGTTTCAATTGGAAGGATTCATTTGACTGACACAACATTAACAAATGATTGTACACATTGAAATGATAATTCAGTTTGTTATTAAATCATAGGTGATAGCATGATCTAGTTAAAATTAAGTGCAAGGAGATTTACTTAGCTAGAACAAACTTGAATTAACTGTAAATGGTACAAGTGGAAAGCCGATGTCAAAATCACACAAGTAGAAAGATGGACAATAGACATTAAAATAATGTCCTGTTGCACCAATTGTAAGGGAGATTTAGTTTGATTCTGACTACCAAGCTTTCTTCCGTATACAAAGAGTATTATTAGGTACTTTTTTACTAAAGTTTGTACAAATAATGCGATTTTTGATTTTTTGTGAAGTAATTGCAAATATAAGGAGAAAACAACTACGAATGACCATCTACTAATTATCATAGCATGATAGAAATGGAATTATTAATAGGAAATAATGGTAGATTACTTGTCTACCAAATAAATGTTGTATAAGAAATAGAACAGATATAGTACCCATGTATTGGAAAAAGCAACCAAATTTTCAGTTTGCTTTAAAACATAAAATGTATTACCCTTCTACATTAAATAAACTGGGCAAAAGGCTTCTTTTTACATGCAGTTTATGGAATATAGTTCCTTAAACTAAATAAAAGTCATAACAATGCAAGCACCAGCCACTTGAGCTAAGTCACCTTGGTCTAGGCTTTAATTTGTTATACATTTTGCTATATGCTTCTTGCAGGATAATTTGCATTATAGAAACAACCATTTTTATTCATGTATATGTCCTAAATATGTGTTACCTTCTTAAGGTATGTTCCAATATTGAATGCATCTATGAATGCTCTTTCCAGCTTATAGCACCTCGAACTTACATCTCATTAAAAGTGAAGAAGGCGCCAATGTTTTTATCATTTCTCTATCTTGACATGATTTCTCAAAAGTTGTAATTTTGTAAATGTATCCCCATGTTTGACTCGTCCCCTATTTAGGTAGTGGAATATAGTTAGAATTCATAAAGAAACTTTAGGGGTACATGTTCATTATAAAATCATTATATTTCGCATTTTAGATATTATGAGGGTGTTAATGTGTGTGTGTGTATTCAAGCTTCAAGTTTTTATATTTCTTAATCACATTTTTACTAAGTTTGGTGCCAGGCTTTGATGGTGTAAATGAACTTTCCAAATTTATTTTAACTACTGAATATAAAAAATTATTTTGTTGAAAGTAAGGTACTATTTATAAAAAATGGTGTATGGGATGAAAATATCATGCAGAGGATATTGTGCTAACCATGTTTGCAAATTCCATATACATGACAAATTTTGGAGGTCTAAGATGTGGATAGGACAAATCATCACTAATACAGTATGTATGCGTGCGTCTCTGTATATAGGACCAACTAATTGGACACACAATAAAACACAAATGGCGAAATAAAATATTCGAACTATTTGGATCCTTTTGTCTTTGTGTACGAGGTGGAATTCAAAGAGCAATCCAATAGTGCTGATTCATTGTGCCATTAATTATGTTATTAAATTGTGTCCAAATAAAATTTCCCTACGTATACAAATACACACAGATGTGTGTGTACTCGGCTCACTCCACTTTTATTCATTCTTTACTCAGTTAGAGGATGTAATGTCATTTTTATTCCCCTTTAAATTAGGTAAATATTTTGAGAAATCATTTAATGGTTTGCCTCTTGATATTTCATTTTAAGCTTTCTCCAAAATTTATAAATCCTTGTGGCATGTAGCATGGTTATTAAGTGTAATAACTAATACCAAATTAACTACCTTTACAGGAGGCAATGTAAATCAAGCAACATTTAAACTTTAGAGCATTTAGTACAAATGTTGACTAATTTCCCTTATATCAAATATTAAAAACTATGAAAAGGATGAAAGATGCGGGAAACATATTAAAAATAGTTAAAATAGAGAAGTGAACATATGTCTCACACGTTAAATGCAGACTTAAATAAATATATGTTCCCATATCTATTAATTCATTATCATGTTTATAAAATTATGAAAATTTAACGCTAAATTGTTATATTATCTATATATAATATGAATATTTGGTTTTTGAGCTTTTGAAATGTCTAAACTAAACTTAATTTCTAGCTCATTTGATGTCATTTTTTAATTATTCTTTCCCACATTCTTACTATAACGTCCCACCGTTTAAACGAGGACATTTTCTTAAGTGATAAATAGTTATTTAGGGTAAAATAGAATCAATCGCAGAACACTGACATCGAAATAAAAAAACTTAGAGTCTCAGAGCGAAAAATATATAAGTACACGAATAAGTCATGAAAACTCCAAATAAGTTACATTATTTTCACTCTAAATACGGGAAAGAAATAACTAGAATAAAATGAGTCTAATTGACATAACAAACTAAAGTGATGAAATAACTGTAATAAAACAGAATCTCCAAAAATGCCTTCGTCTTCATAACAAGCTCTCCAAACAGGAAATACTCAGGCTGACCCGAGCATAATAGAAAAATACAATAATCAAGTCAGAACTAATATTCTCATGAAAGTCAATAAATCAATGCAAAGTAACTTAGGAGCTGTTACGGTTTCCATCTCCTAAGGATCCGTTAAGCTATTTACATATAATAGTGTACTCTGTAATAGATAATGTCTATCAGTAAAACAAATATCAAAATAGCATTAAGGCTTTACATTGATCTACCTCAACACATTCTACAGTTTAAGCCAAAATTGTAATTGTTTTGTACAGGGGTAAATATGACAAGGCACGTGAGGCAATGCCAAGGCAGGATTCTACCAGTTTACTCTTTCTGGCTGGTCGTAACCCATCCATGGCCGACCGTGACTATCAATCTAAACGGAAGGGTGCACCCATCGAGTTCAAATCACGACAATAAAATACAAAAGATCAATGTCTCTAGAGGTAGCTAACCTCATTGGCTAGACATAGGCTTCTGTTAGTCATTTTAATTACGACACGAATGTCAAATCTATCCAACATCGTTCTCTTACTTCATTCCAGTAAATGTCGCCAATTCAACCACTACTTTCTGGGTATCATCCACCACGTACACGGTTATCAAATTGGTTCCAGGATTGACAGAGAGTATGTCAATATCCGGCCCTGGTCTCTTTGACAACCCAACGTTTATTTTACACCCCATCTCGTCAGTTATGGTATAAAAACGATTCGTATTGAAAACAACGGAATATTTTTCCAAATTCCTCAAATACACATTTCCCATTCCCAAATTCCATTATAAACATTTCGATTTCAAAACTCAACTTCCTTTAAAACTTAAATTTTAAAGTCCATTTAAATCCATAAATTGGATCACTTAAATCAAAAAATATTTAAGTTGTATTTTAAATTCCGTTACAAATTAACCAATCAATATTCCAATACACAAAAAAATTATTAAACAATTTAAATCTCCATTGAAATTTTATCAAACTAATTTCTAATAAATTCCAAATTTATTAAACAATTTAAACTTCTCCTTTTTTAAGTAAAAAAAATTTGACTCCAAATAAATTTAGTTTGCACAAATTTCAATATAGGAAAATGAGTTACTGATTTAAGTTTAGATTTTACTCAAAATTTTATTTAAATATTTTACTTCAATACTTTAAATTTAAAAATTTTGCAATCTTATTTTAAATTAAATTTTTACGGAATTAAATCCAAAAATCAAATTTCTTTAAATAAAACATTTCAAACATTTATCTCAAATTTACCATCTACTAATAAAAACACTTATTTCACCTTAATTTTATTTAAATAATAAATTCCAATTTAAAACAAAATTTAAGAATTTCAGATCATTAATATATATAAATTTCCAAACAACCACTGTTTAAAAGAGTATTTATTAGATCAACGGTGTTTTAATTTAATTTTCTACTTGGGCCAAGTGGAATGATTAAATTTAAATTATGGATATATATCATTTCAACCTTTCCAAAATTATAGTTTCAATATACAACCATATCCAAATGTCGATGGGAAATTTCAACAAATAGCATACTAAAAATGTCTATATCAAGATGGAAATTTCAACAAACAACATAAAAAAAATGTTAATAACAGTGTGAATGTCTCATGTCTAATTTAACTTTTCTATTCTTGTATGCATATCGTGTCAAACATACATGCTTCTCATTCGATAATTCATCCAACGACTATATATTAACAAATTCAACCACAACATATTATTTTAGATTTATTAACTTACATCATAATATTAGTTAAGCATGGAAGTAGAACATTCACCTTGAACTACGGTAATCCGATACGATCACGAATGCAACACGACCGAACTTCAACGACGACGACTCGAGATATGATCCACTATAGGGCTTACGATGCGGCATGGTCGGAATCGACAGCTCACACTCGTAAGCTTGATATTAAAAATCTAGATAGCAATTTCCCTTTTCGTATTTTTTGCCTCACTGTATATGCATGCGGTTGGAAAAGAGATGGTAGTCGAGGTCGGGACAGGGTAAGCATAGTTCGGTTGGCTGCAGTAGGCGTTGAAGGCGATAGAAGGAGATGGTGGCGAAGTCGACAGGCAGGATGGCGGTAGCACAAAGTTTGCAGTTTTTTCTTAACAATGGCGGTTATTAAAGGTGAGAAGGAGGAGCTCAGGCGTAGTGATGCACTAATAGGAGAAGCGGTAAAGGCAAGGAGGAGATGGAAGGTGTAACGGTGAAGGGGAGGGAGAGCTTGGTTATTGCTTTTCTTAGTTTTTTCTCTTTTACACGGAGGGGTGGCGGCTGTTGAGGGGCTGAGGTGGCTGGATGCTGGGCATGTCATGGTGGCACGGCGGCGGCGGAGGACTTGGTGTTGAGGGTGAATAATGAGGCTCGGTGGAAGAGCTAAAAAATATATGATGTGGGATAATGGGTTTTCATAATTTTGTGATCTCAACTGTAATATAAAGGCATAGTGTAAATGATGGTAGAAGAAGAATTTTATGGCCACGTGGGCATTGCGTGAACATGTAGAAGATATTCCCATGGCTACCACTTCAAAATACAATATGATAGCCGATTCAAAATAATACACGTGTCCTTTTTTTCAGTCGGATGTGTTAATTTTAAACATGTTACATAAATTTTTCCAAACAGCTTTTTTTTTCTTTTGAGAAAAAGAAACTTATTTTCAAAATTTAATAACACTATATCCTATATAAATAGAAACAATGTTAATATGGCCCAAAATACTACACAGAACAAAACCGACAGTCCAAACACATGAAATAACCCACCGTAGTGTCTAGCGTGTCAATACGAATGCGTTAGCACAGAGAAAACTGGTGATTTAACCCTCGAGTAAAATTTCATTATTTACGCCATATTGGTTGTCGCCACCGTAAATCTATCATATAAAGCGATTTAAACTGAGCTAGCGAAGTCGAAATTCTATACATGAATGTCGACGTTTATATTATAAAATTTACTACAATATTTCTATATAAAATATTTAAATTTATGAAAACAAAAATTTCGGTGTTTTATCAACCACCAATTTTTCTTTAAATTCCAAATCATTCATAATTACCATTCTATAATTAAATTCACACTAGTCATTTTAGCCAATCATACGCGGCGTAAATTTAAATTGAAATTATTTTAATTTCTCAATTTAAATAAAAATTATTTAATCGAACATCCGATTGAACTGTAAATTTCGGAATCGTTACATTCGCCCCCACTCAAAACTTTTCGTCCTCGAAAAGATAAAACAAAATAATATAACAAGGTTCAAAAATTAGATTAAGGTTAGAAAAACATACTCGAATCAAATAATTCAGGATTGGAGGTACAGATACACTCCTCAGTTTTCCAAGTGCAGTCTCGATCATCATTACTCCATTGAATTTTGACTGGATTGACTGACTTACTCCTCAACTTCGTCATACTCTTATCCAAAATACGAATGGGCTTCTGTTCAACAGTAAGATCGGGTTGAATTTCCAACTACTCAAGCTGCATGGAATGGACTATCGCTGATGGGTCATGGATATACATACGAAGGTTGGAGATGTGAAATACATCATGAAATCCCGATAGCTTTTCAGGAAACTACACTCTATAAGCTTGAGTACCAATCCTTTCGGATATACGAAAAGGACCAATAAACCTTGGGGCCAACTTCCCATTCTTCTCTAACCGAATTACACTTCTCAATAGTGAAATTTTGAGAAATACAAGATCTCCAATTGCGAATTCCAACACCATTTGTCTTCTATCAACATATTTCTTCTGCCTATCTTGCACATTTTTCATCTTTCGCTTAATCCCCTCAACCTTCTCAGAAGCTTCCAAATAATCTCAGGCCCAAGAACGAGTCTGTCACCAGTTTCAATCCAACAGGATGGAGATTTACATAGAGGTCTGTAAAGAGCTTGGAACGATGCCATGTCGATACCAGCCTGAGTTAAAGATTCGAATACGGAAGATTATATATATATGTATGCATATATATATTTAATTCAAATTTATTTAAGAAGTTTTACCTGCTAGCTATTATTATAGGTGAATTTGACAAGATGAAGATGGTCTTCCCTAGAACTACCGAAATCCAGAATACAAGCACAAAGAAGGTCATCCAAAATTTGATTGATTCGTTCAGTTTGGCCATCTGTTTGTGGGTGATAGGCCGTACTCAGATTCAGTTTTGTACCCAACGAATCCTGAAGTGCTCTCCAAAAGTTACTCATGAAATTAGGGTCACGATCGCAAACGATGCTAAAAGGAATTCCGTGAAGTCGGACAATCTCCTTCAAATAGATCTCAGCTAAACTCGAGGCGGTTCTGGTTGATTTCATCGGAATAAAATGAGCAGTCTTCATCAAATGGTCAATAATCACCCAATTACTCACATTACCCCTTCTCATCTATGACGCCCTACCCCGAGACCCACATTAACAAAAAGAATTATTGGGTAGTTCTGTCTGTTAATGCAGAGAATAGGGCTGGTTTTGAGGGACTGTCTATATTCTTGTCTTAAACATCTTCTGCATACGTCGATAAATGCTCTATATCTTTTTCTATCTCAAGTGAATCGACATATCTAATAAATGCTTGATACAAAACTATAGGTGGCTAGTGGATCTATCAGAACAAAATACCATAACAAAATGCATATCACATCATAGAACAATAATCATCATATATATAAATACATATACATAGATACATCCCAGTATGATACAAACTAATATACAAAAGTGGTACAAAGACCACACTATGTACATCTAATCAAATACATATCAGAGTCAAGCGGAAAGAAATATAAACTACACAAAAGTGTTGGGCTGATATCCAAGCAGATGCATCAAAGTTATGTCCCGTAACTGATTGCTAACCTAAAACAACTCGGTCTGACCTGAGTATAAAATACACGGGTCAGTCTAGCTAAAAAAATCAGTTAATAAGGACAGACGATCATATGAAGCATAAGATACAAGGTGATAATTCTTCTCAAATGAGAAGAGGCAACAGAAAGAACACATACTCATGACTTAAGTGAAACAATGTCATTTAAGTATACAAAGATCTAAGGGGTAAACTCGACAATAACACTCAAATAATATAAACAATCATCGACGAAAACTCCAAATCAAAACTCATGAAACTCAATAAGAGTTTATAATCCCCATATCGAAATCACCATAGAACAACATATATATAAACCTTTCTCTAACTAAAGGCTATAAGTTAATTCATCATCTCAAATTGGTGAAATCAAAATCAAAAACTTATAAAAATTACCCAGATTGGCCAAATCCCATTTGCATGCCGAAACGATGCTGCACGTGCCATTCTCAGATGGCCGAAGCCTCTGATAAGGTCGCCAACACCTCCTAAAGCAGTTCGTCCTCATGACAAGGTCGTTGACACCTCTCCAAGCCATTTTGTCAGCCCTAACAAGGCCGCTAACACCTCCTAATGTAGTTCATCCTCATGACAAGGCCGCTAATGCCTTTCAAAGCAGTTCTGTTAGGTAAACATCGTGAATGTGTCATAAACTCACAGATAGGAATCCGAAAAGTGTTAACGTGTGTCCCATACCACACGTTCGCACTTAGCGGCTTACTAGCCGCTAGTCGATGCCACACTAGAAATATCATAAAACTCAAAAAATCATATCTCACCTCATCTCATTTGCGGGTGGTAAAGAGACACCATACTCGTCTCATCTCATCGATAAATATTAAATGGCATCTTAACTTGTCTCATCTCATCGATAAATATTAAATGGCATCTTAACTTGTCTCATCTCATCGACAAGTGAAAACATCGTGATGGTGCCTCATAAAACATAAATCTCAAAATTGAAATCATATACTCAGGACTTGCCTTATATCATTGGCAAGTAAATAAAACATCATGATGGTTCTCATCGACCATACTCCTACATAGGAGATCTCAAACCATAATACTTTCCAAATATTGGCCATTTTAAATGATTCCAATAAATGGGAATTATAAAACTCAAAATACATCATAAAATGGCAGAACATATCAGAATCAATAATCTCAAATAGCTTCGATCGTACAAGTCCGGAATTAACCGAATAGCAAACACACATGTCTCATACCACATGTTTTACTAAATCGTTTAATTCTCTTTCCTATTCGTTCAAATAGTGTAAAAGTGTATGTTTTATATTTAAAATAGTTTACTAGAGAAAAAAAAGCTTTTAAAACTATTTCTCGAAAAGATTAATAAAACCAATATTTGAAATTCCTTTATTATACAAAATAAATAGAATTTATATTAGAAAAATAATTTTAAAACTATATAATGATAATTTGAAATGTCCAATTTCAAAAATCACTTCAAAAAAAATGGTTTAGTGAAAACCGTGCTCGAAAACAATCAAAAACAAGAAAGATAACTCAAGACCGATAACTTGAATTCAATACGAGTTCAACTTAAATTTAATCGAAAATCAATTCAAATTCTATTTAAATTTGAACTTCAAATTTTCCAAATATATCTAACTTATTGATAGGAATCATAGCTCTCAAAAAATTTCAAAACAACATCAAAATCGAACAAGGATGAAAGCAAAAATAAGCCAGTACAATTCTCAAGTCAATGATTTATTGCTGTTGTTTTGCTCTCGGGAAAACAACATCAAATCCATTTTGGTCCAAGCTAACTTCGAAATTTCAGAAAAATCAAAAAAATATATTATTAAATAATCTAAGTATTCTAAAACATCAAGAATTATCTAAATACGATAAGAAACGAGAAAGATACATCTAAGTTACTAACTGTATTTAGTTTAGATAATGTAACTATCAAAGTGACATAGCCGAAAGTTTGCAATAGGATTTTGATCAATCTATGTTCAAATATGCAAAAATTTTCACCACAAAAGTTGTCACACACAAAATAAGCTTTTTAGAACTTCAAAAATTATCAAAATCCGCAAGAAACAAGGAAGATATGCACAATTTTTCTAACAATGTTTAGTTTGGATAACATAATTATCAAAGTGACAGAGCTGAGAGTTTTCAATAGAAATTTGATCAAGATATGCTCAAAATATGCAAATTTTTTCAACATGAAAGTTATCGCACACAAAATAAGTTTTCTAGAACTTCAAAAATCATCCAAATCCGATAAGAAACATGGAAGATATGCCTAATTTAGTAACTGTGTTTAGTTTGGATAACGTAATTATCGAAGTGACAGAGTTGGGGGTTTGCAACAGGATTTTGATCAAACTATGCTCAAAATATACAGATATCTTCAACAAGAAAGTGGTCACATACAAAATATGCTTTCTAGAACTTCAAAAATCATCTAAATCCGATAATAGACAAGGAAGATATGTCTAATTTACTAACTTCGTTTAGTTTGGATAACGCAATTATCAAAGTGACAGAGCCGAGGGTTCGCAATAGGATATGGTCAACCTATGCCCAAAATATGCAAATATATTCAACATGAAAGTTGTCAAACACAAAATGAGCTTTCCAGAACTTCAAAAGTCATCCAAATCCGATAATATACAAGAAAGATATGTCTAATTTTACTAACTGTGTTTAGTTTGGATAATGCAATTATTAAAGTGACAGAGCTGAGGGTTCGCAACAGGATTTTGATCAACCTATGCTCAAAATTTGAATATGTGTTCAACATGAACGTTGTCACAAACGAAATAAGCTTTCCATAACTTCGAAAATCTTCCAAATCCGTTAAAAACAAGGAAGATATGTCTAATTTACTAACTGTGATTCATAAATGAACATGCAACAAAAATAAAATTAAGATTTCTAACCTTGAAATCTCAATTTATTCTAGAAAATGTGAGTTTTCAACTCACCTTAACAAAACTCAGATCAAACTTGAGGAAATCGGAAGAAAGTTTGAGTTTTAGCCTTGTATATGCTTTAAGAACCTGATTTTATTGTGTTTAATTTGATTAACTTCAGCAAAGGAGTTGGATAATTTGATGATTTTGGCTTAGGGTTTGAAGAGGGAAAGGGTTTTCTAAATTCTCCTCTTTTTTTCTGGTTAGTTGAGTTTTTCGTTGTATGTACTTTGTTTGAGGAAGAGAAGCTTCCTCTTTACTTCAGGTAAGAGATAAAAATGGGCTTAGACCCAATAATAATTAGTTGTCCTAAGATACTAACTATCACCCATTAAACTAAAACTCTTTTATTTTAATCAAAACAACTTATACTTACAAGATTTCAACACAATAAAATCTCATAAATACATTCCTTTGTTTTAACAAATATTTTTTTCAACAAAATAAAAGATAAATTAGGTCTAAAAATTATTTTTCTTATTGAAAACTCAAATTTTATTTAAATACCCAACTTAACACAAATATTTACATATAATACTATTTGTAACTCCAAAAGTTGCGCAAAAATAATTTTCTTGTGTAGTAAAATACAACAAATCATTCTCCATCAATTTTATGATCAAAACTTATTTTCAAATCAAATTTCACCGTTTTAATTAAAATAAAAATATTTTAAAAATCAAATACTTCCTTTAAAAATTATGAAAAGAGGCAATTGGCAATAAATACAAGAATTATCGCATTTTTACTAAATAAAATCAAATTTCACTCATTATTCTCACAAATACCAAAGATAAAGTTTTCAAAACTTTGTTTTCACATTTTATTTACAGAATTCATTATTTATCCGAAACAAACAATTTAAATTTTCAGTTATATTTTAATTTAAAATATTAAATTATAACTACCATTATAATTTAATATTAACAAGTAATCTCCAAAGTCCGGGTTGTTACAGCCTCCCCTCCTTAATAAAATTGCGTCCTCGTAATTTCTAGAGAAGAGTTTGTATTCAACCAATTGATTTCATCAAGCAAAGGAAGGATAGACTAGCTCAAGTTTAAATAAAATTCTCACACTCTCAAGATAGCATGGTAGAAAACCAAGACAAGACTCACTTGATTAATTCTTTGGTTTCTAAAGCGCTAAAATTAAGACTAGCAAACCATTGAATTTTTCGAGCAACACATATAATTTCGATGGCATCTCACCTTCGAAATAGAAACTCAACAAGACGCTACACATAAAAGATTACTCGAATGAAATTGATTTCTCAAAAGCTCCTTGAGTAGAGTTGGGATTTAGCACAACTCCAACTCGAACTCTAACCAACAAAATGATTATCGATATGAATTCTGTATGACACTACGGAAGGAACCACACCGATACAAGATAGAAACAAAAGAGATAAGAAAGATCAACCAAATGGTGGTTTATTCTCTAAATTTTCCATAGGTATTCTCTAATTTGCAACATATATATTTTTTTCAATTTTTTTCTCAAATTTTCTGAGCGTTAGAAGTTTTCAGAAAAATCGACGGAGTCTTCTTTGTACGGAGGGCCGTGTACAATATTATAAAAAAATAATTTATATGGTGTACATCTCGACCATTAGTTCGGAAACACAATATATCGTTATTTAACTCTTAAAATTAATCCGAAAACATACCTTTCCCTTTGAGCATTTTAAAGCGGTTTTGCAAAAACTTATATCTATAATATCCATTGCTACATCAGAGTAATTTTTTTACCGTACACCACAACTCTAGATAAACATCATAATAATACAACAGTGATCATATATCCAAAAGTCTTCAAAGGAATGAAGCGATAGCGAAGTCCCAAAAACTAAACACCTGAGATCCCACAAGCTTCTAAAATATCTCCAAGATAAGAGCTCCAAAATACTGCTAACATCAGAACACAGGAACCTGCTACTAGGCTGCCCGTGAAGAAATTATGGGCGCCCAGAGTTTAGAAAAGAAACAATAAACTCCGGGTCAGTCAGGGGACTGGTATGAGTAAACAAAAACAGTTGCTTTTAAATAAAATAAGATTTATAAAAGAAAATCCAGTATGCTTTTGGAAAATGAAACTACCATAAGACCTCCCGCCACACACACAATGCAATCGCAGAATTGGAGGAGATGTCTTCTTATGATAGTCAAATATGCTTGATACGAGAAAAATTCTTTGATACTATTACTAGTGCATAGTATGGAAAACATTTCGAAAGTAGAATATTAATCTTAGCCAGCATAGGTACCATTATACTATGCCTACTATAGCTGTCGCCTGAGGTGACAGGTTATACAACTAAAACCATACAGGGCTCGTATTGTTTCTTTGGATTTCCAACAAATGGTCAGGCTAAGGAACTTCTTACTGCCACATGGGTATGCCTCTGGCGGGACATCCCGAGAACTTAACCAGCTCTCTGCCAACATAAGGCCGGGTTACCTCTGTAACTAGGTAACTACTACACGAATATGCCACTCCTCGGTCCTTTGGGACGTTTATCCGAGGGCCCTCTATCACAAAGCAACAACCATACAGTAAATGAGACTGAGCTACCAAAGAGGTAAATATCTGCGCTCCATACCATGACATCACCTTTTTCCAGAAGGAAATGACATAACCTAAAGGGCGCGACCCTTAAAATCTTGCCACATCTTTCTTGTTTCGACCATTTCCGGGTTGTGAGGTCCGATGAGGTCTAGTACACAAAGCTATGCTTTACACGAAAGTCATGCTTTGATCACAAATGATCAACAAATGATCATCAACACTTAGCATGCCACACTACCAATTTGGAAGTATATCGCTGATAACCTTCAATTACATAACCTCAGAGCTCGTACTTCTCACAGAAGGGTGTTAAGCTAAAAGAATAAATTCTCCGCCACCAACAGATACGTATTTGAAAAGAAATCTGCTTTATACCTCAAAGTGTAGTGTTAGACACAGAACCATACAAGTCTGTTCCAGGTTCGAACAGAACCGAAGGCACTTCGTTCAATAAAGGAAGAAGCCCTTGCAAATCCGGGTATCCACAATCCCGATCGGACTTCCCATCACTTAGGAAATCTCTATACCGGAGCAACTCAGTGCAGAGACAATCGATAGGTTATCCTATCGTTTTCGAAGACACCCAGTCTTCAACACCAGTCTTCAGATGTTATCCATTTTGACGTATCACTATTCGGAATGGGTTATCTGACACAAAGGTCCTTTCCCGGCTAAACCGAATACTGACCGTTTAATTTTAAAACACGTGGACATATCAATCACAAAGATTCACATTCAGGGTTCAATGTGGGTTTCGGATAACTAACTGAAATACGACTCCCTGTCGCATCGAGGTTTAAATGCCATTTTACGGGCAAAGGGGTTTTCACATCAATACAGAATTAAATCATAATTACAGTGCAGTACAGAGCAATCTACATCACACAGTATCATAACCACAACAGAAACATCGATCCAGTGCATAACAATAGTCAATTATTTTCCAATGTGGTTTAAGTGAATTAACCACGCAGTTATTTAACTCAATTTTCAATTATTCTTAATGATAAATAAATTAATTAAATCTTAATCAACCTTGTTAATACATTATTTCTTAATCAATTAACTAAATTAAATACTAATTATAAATTAATCAGCATAAATCATCTAATTAGCAATTCTTAAATAATTTAGACACTTAATCGTTAATCAATTTTAATAACAAATTATAATCATTCTTAACTACTTTTCAAAACCATTAGTTGATAAAAATCATTTACCTTAATTATCATTAAAATTCTTCTTCACATTTTGAAAATCTATTCATTGTTGCATTGGAAGTTTTAATGTTAATTAACTTCAATTCTTATCTTAAATTTAATTGTTTAGTTAAAGGAGTAATTAAATTTTAATACATTGTTAAATAATTTAAAACTTGTAGTAAGTTTTTAACTTAACATAATCAACATTAGTTGCTTCATAAACACTAAAAATTTGTGTAACATTATAACTTGAATTTTTTTTATTTGGGCTAAACCCCCTTTTTCTTTCTTGAAACAAACCCGAGCAAACCCAGGGGTTTACTCGAGTGTTCACCCGAGTTTCTCGCCAGTTTCCCCGAGTCATCATCTTTCTCTCTTGTACTTCTTCTTCTTCCTTTCATTTTTTTCTTAAGTCTTACTTGATTAACTGCTGAAACACTCACTCGAACGCGCGAGAGAACCCGAGCCAACCCACCTTTTACTCATGTGCTCCTTCGAGTTTCTCTTCCTAACGCACCTACCTGACACGAGATCGACGTCGTGCATGAGCACGACGTCGCGCCGCCATTCTGGTGGCCGTCGCGACCTTCGGCAAGTCGCACTACTCACTCGAACTCGAAATCAAAGCTCGATTCATCATGAAAATCTCGAAATAAAAAATCCACCCTTTCGTCGAACTGAAGCTCGAACATACCCAAATAAAATCGCCTCGCACCACATCTCAGACCACCAGCGAGGCCATAACTTCGGCCACAGCACGTCCACTCTCCGCACTACCCTTCTCCAACATCACGTGCGACTCGATCGCTCCATGGTGTTGAAATCATCACGCGTCTAACCCACTGCAAACTTTGAACTTAAACCCCACTTTGGGTTCGTTCGACAAATTCGTGCATTCAAAAATTATTTAGCAATTTTATCATCATCACAGAAGCTCAAACAAGCTTCAAACCAAATTTCAATGATTATAATTGAACCGTTCACCAGGAATTAGGAAAATTGAAATTTTGGTTTAAACTCGATCTTAAACTACTTAAGTAAAAATCATCATATTGCTTTTAAAAATCATAACTTTGTAAGTTCACTCAAGTTACATAATCAATTCAACGATTTAACATACTTGCAATTATCATAAAAAATTGTTTTTACAGTAAATTTTTGGTTAAGGTTTAACTTCTTCATGTTCAAGCATTAAAAAAAATTTAATTCATAAATAATGTTTTAAACTAACCTATTTTTTGCAAATTGAAATCCATAAGGGATTAGAGGAGTGAAATTTAGAATTTTTACCTGATTGAACCTTGTATCTTTTAAAAACAGAACAAAAGATGACTGACAGTTATATCCAGAACAAACATAATTAACATACATGAAACTTTTCAACTATATATAGCTATATGACATAATACTTGTTATAAGTCATCCACATAGTTTGAATCACGCTTGAATCTTTCCAAAATATGTTCACTCACCTGGTAATAAGATTGAACAGAGCTACTTCTGTGCTTTGAAAAAAAAATAGTTTTGATCCTTCTTCTTTTCTTTTCTTTAGTAGAATGTTCTTAAACTTGAATATAAAGTGATGTTTTTCTATTTCTTTTTCTTTCTGATTTTTGTTATGTTTCTATGAACGAACTATACTAACATGGATGTGTGTGTGTATATAAAGATGGCTTTGCACAGGGTAGGGGAGGTAGGTATTAACTGGTACAAGATTTTTCTTTTAATCAGATATTATTTGTTTTTCTTATTGACTAAGCTAAGCATGATTTCGGCTGATATGATCTTATTTATGCTGAAGAATAGCATTAATTGCTTATGCTCCCATTTTTGTTAACATATGTATGCTGTTTGATTTTTTTTCTAAGTACAATTTTTTTTTATTTAAGATCCTACACTTCTGTTTCATTATTTTTTTTGTTTCCTTGTTCAATAAAATCTCATGCAAACTTGTATGTGTTTCTATGTCATTTTATAACTATGTAATCTTATTACAACATACATTCCGAATTTTATTTCTATTCAAAGTTTAACTATCAACATTTAATTTGTACATATATTTTATTTTATTGTTTAATACAAATTCTTGCTTGATATAGATTTTATTCATTATTATTGTTATTTATTTAAACTTAAACTACCAAATATTTATTTATCCATATATCTTTGTAATATTAAGATTAATAATATTTTATTCCTTTGAAACCTCTCAAATCAATTTTTAAAAGTTCAAACAATTTACCGAATTTAAAATTCAAAATTTTGGGGTGTTACAAATACCCCCCTTAAGAAAATTTCATCCCCGAAATTTGAAAGAGAGAGAAAAGCGGAGAAAGAATATACGAATTCAGAAAAATTAAGGAAATTGCTTACCAATTTAAGTCGAGATATCCATTCTGCAATTGGGATATGATTTCTGCATATTATCTTCAGTTTCACAAGTGCAGTCCTTTGCATCGCCGCTCCACTGAACTTTAACTAGTTTCACAACTTTGTTTCTCAGTCGCTTTTCATCACGATCTACAATCTTTATCGGTTCTCTTCTAACTGTTAAATTAGGAGTGATCTCAAGATCCTACCGAGCTGCCTCCTTAATAATACTATCTGGGTCGTGCACATACTCCCGAAGACTAGAAACGTGGAACACATTATGAACACCAGACAACCAGCTGGGTAGCTGCACTCGATATGCTAGAGGACCGATCCTCTCCAAAATAGGAAAAGGACCAATATAACGCAGTGCTAGCTTTCCAGTTTTCCCGAACCTCAATACACCCCACATTGGAGATACTTTCAAAAATACAGAATCTACAACTTGAAATTCCAAATCTCTTCTTCGGCGGTCGTAATAACTCTTTTGACGACTTTGAGCCGTCCTCAATTTCTTTCGTATAAAATCAACCTCTTTTGTGGCTTCTTTAATCATATCTGGTCCAAGGAAGAGCCTATCACCTGTTTCGATCCAGCATGCAGGCGATCGACACGGACGATCATATAAAGCTTTAAAAGGAGCCATTTTTATACTGGCCGGATAGCTGTTGTTATATGAGAACTCGACCAGATGTAAATGGTCGTCCCAAGAACCACCAAAATCAAGTATACAAGCATGCAATAGGTCTTCTAAGATTCGGTTAACCCTCTCAGTCTGCCCATCAGATTGTGGGTGATAAGTAGTGCTGAAATTCAGTTTTGTCCCCAAAGCGGCTTGGAATGCCTCCCAAAATCTACTAGTGAAGATCGGATCACGATCACTCATTATAATGCTTGGAATACCATGAAGACGAACAGTTTCCTTTATATATATCTTTGCTAAGCTTGCTGCAGTTCGAGTGGATTTCACTGGAATGAAGTGAGCAGTTTTGGTTAGACGGTCCACTATAACCCAAATTGCTTCATTTCCCTTCTTGGTTCGTGGCAATCCGTCGATGAAATCCGTCGATACCTGATCCCATTTCCATTTTGGTACTTCCAAAGGATGAAGTAAACCGGCCACTTTCTTTTGATTGCTTTTAATTTGTTGACAAGTAGCACAGTGGCTCACATAAATAGAGATTTCCCTTTTCATTGTCTTCCACCAAAACGTTCTTTTAATATCACGATACATTTTATTGATTCCTGGATGGATGCAAAGCTTAGATTTGTGACATTCATCCAAAACTTCACGTTTCAGCTCTGGAATATCAAGGACACAAATTCTGCCTTTTAGTATGTTAATTTTATTTTCGTCAACTTCAAAACTAGTATTTTCACCACGACGTATTTTCTCATAAATTTGATGAAGGAACTCATCCTCTTTTTGTTTATTGGTGACTTTCACAAGAAGAGTAGGAGCAATGACAAGGTGAGCAAGAATAGCATGCTTTCTACTCAAGGCGTCGGCAACTACATTGGCCTTTCCCAGTGTATACAGAATAGCTAGGTCATAAGATGCTAGAAATTCCAACCAACGTCGTTGTCGTAGATTCAGATCTTTCTGGGTAAAGAGATATTTCAAAGATTTATGGTCGGTGAATAATTCAAAATTTTCACCTAGAGAAGGAGAGTTCGTTAAGTATATTTATTAAGTTAAGTTAAATTCATAAATTTTAGGAAATCTGAAAAGATTCTTACCTAGAAGATAATGTCGCCATATCTTCAAAGCGAAGATAACAGCTAGAAGTTCCAAATCATGGGTTGGGTAGTTTCTTTCATGAGGACGTAATTGTCTACTCGCGTAGGCAATCACTTTCCCATTCTGCATTATTACCGCACCAAGATCATCATTGCAAGCGTCGGTATAAACAGATAGACCCTGGTTCCCGTTAATAATAACGAGAACATGAGCTGTGGCTAATCTCTTCTCCAACTCCTGAAAAGCTTCCTCACATTTTGTAGTCCAGTTGAACTTTACATCCTTCATCGTTTAGTCAACGGACTAGCTATCTTAGAAAAGTCCTGAACAAACTTCCGATAATAACCTTCTAAACCTAAAAAGCCCCGAACTTCTTTTGGGGTAGTGGGTTTCCTCCAATCAAGAATAGTAGAAATTTTGCTAGGATCTAAAGCAATTCCTTCTTCATTAACAATATGGCCAAGGAATTTAACTTCTTTGACCCAAAAGTGGCATTTGAAAAATTTCGCGAATAGAATATTCCTCCTTAAAATTTCCAACACGATTCTAAGGTGCTCGGCATGCTCCTCTTCGGTCTTGAAATAGATCAAAATATCATCAATAAACACGAGAACAAATTTATTCAATACTTCTTGGAACACACGAGTCATAAGATCTACGAAGTATGTTGGAGCATTAGTTAGTCCGAAAGGCATGACTAACCATTGTAGAACATATTAGGGCCCCTGAAAGCGGTCAAATGGACACAATCTTCGGCGATTCGTAATTGATGGAATCCCTGGGGTAGATCTATCTTTGAAAAGAAACGAGCGCTGTGCAATTGATCAAATAGATCATCAATTCTGGGTAGTGGAAATTTATTCTTGAGAGTCATCTTATTGAGATCGCTGTAATCTACACACAATCTCAACGATCCGTCCGATTTCGCAACAAATACGGCGGCAAAACCCCATTTCGAAACACCGGGTTGAATTAATCCTTTTGCTAGTAGGTCGTCGGTTTGCCGAACTAATTCAACTTTTTCCCTGAGTGCCATCTTGCGACTTGCGTGAACGACAGGACGAGCGTTGGGAACTAGGTCGATTCTGAATTCTATTTCCCGATGTGCAGGTAATGATTTCACTTCTCCGAATACGTCCGGAAAATCTCTGACAATGGGTATAGACTCCAAACTGGGTTCGGGATAACCCAAATTACACATCAACCGTTCTCTTTTGGGACTAGGGTCCTCACAAGAAATTTTGATAAAGTTTCCAAATTCGGTTTTAATTGAAATCAATCGATTGCTAAAATACAATTTGGCTTCGTATTTTGCTAGCCAATCCATTCTGAATAAAACTTCAAACTCGTTAAAATCAAGGACAAAGAGACTGATAGGAAACTGGTAACAAGAATACGAAATAGGAACGTCCCTACATCGAAGACAAAGATTCGCGGAACCTCCAACTGGGTTCTTTAAGCGTATAGGCTCATCAACAAAATCAGGTTCAAGATTCAATTCACTTATAGCTTGCTGAGAGATAAAACTGTGTGTAGCGCCAGTATCAAAAAGAACTCTAACGATGCTATCATAAATAATGAGATTACCTTCCAGAACTCCTTTCCCTTTCTCTGCTTTGGAAGATGCAGGTTGGTATTTGACTGCGTACACCTATGCAATCTGAGCTCGCTTCATAACTGGGCAGTCTTTAACTTCGTGTCCCACTTTCTAAAAATAATAACATTTCCTGGGCTTCGCTTGAACGGATTTACTGACTTATTTCTTAGGCTTCGTACATCTGCTAGAATAATGGCCCTTCTCCAAGCAATTATAACAAGTGACATTCTCTGCTGTGCTTCCCTGAATGCTCTTCTTTTTCTCTTTAACCTGCCAAGGTTCCTTGCCTCCAAATTTCCTCTTCTTCCAATTTTGATTGCCCGAATTTCCTTTCTCCACCAGGGCTTCTTGCATATCAAGTGTAGCATATCTATATCCCATATCAACTAAATCTGAAAAGGATTCCTTGACGTGGCCAGTCATTCTTTCATGGAATTTCTCATTCATCCCACGAATGAACCATTCATTCTTCTTTAAAGGCGTGTTCACCAAATCGAGACCAAAATGAGACAATTCATTGAATTTGTTTAGATACTCCTCTGACAAACTTCCCTGCTTGAAGTCCATAAATTCCTGGTACATTCAAGAAATTCCAGCTGATGGAAGATAACGCTTCTCAAATACTTCTTTGAATTTCTCCCAAGTAAACTCGTCTTCTGGCTTATCTACAGTGTCTGTCTCCCATCAGGCTAAGGCTTCATTTTGAAGTTGCCAAGAAGCTATGAGTCTCTTCTAATCATCTTGCAGCTTTAGCCTCTGAATATATTCTCACATGATCTGATCCATGCTTGAGCGTCAACAATCGACTCCTTGCCGGTGAACGGTTTGCCACCCAGCCTTGAGAAATTCTTATGTAAATCAGCCAGATTCGGCTGCTGTTGAACAGGTATTGCTGTTGCTGCTATTAGGGGATCTTGATTAGTTGTTGTGGCACTTCCTTGACCCCTAAATCTTCCTCTTCGTCCGCTCATTCTTACTATCTGTAATTAGTAAGAAAATTGATTTAGATATTCGGATGAAATATCTTAGGAATATCAGCAGTAATTAGATTAAGAAAATTTGGGGTTTCAGTCTCGGTTATACTCATTCTAGGGTATACTTCACCCTATCTCTAATGAGCCATCTGATGTGTTATACCCCGTAGCTAAAGTTCTTACTTAAACTTCAGCTCTGATACCAAATGTGACGGCCCTGACTCGACTTTCGAAAATCGGCACCGAATACGACAATCATATTCAAATGCCGCAGATCCAAACATCGAATCTGGTTCATTGGAGCTTATAACAACATCAGATAAATATAAAACAGCAGAACAAAATGAATGTCATGCATACATCACAGATATAATATCATAATATCCATTACTACATCAGAGTAATTTTTTTCTCCATACACCACAACTGCAGATAAACATCATAATAATACAACAGTGATCATATATCCAAAAGTCTTAAAAGGAATTAAGCGATAGCGAACTCCCAAAAACTAAACACCTAAGATCACACAAGCTTCTAAAATATCTCCAAGATAAGAGCTCCAAAATACTGCTAACACCAGAACACAAGAACCTGCTACTAGACTGCCTGTGTAGAAATTACGGGCACCCAGAGTTTAGAAAAGAAACAATAAACTGCGGGTCAGTCATGGAACCGGTATGAGTAAACAAAAATAGTTGCTTTTAAATAAAATAAGATTTATAAAAGAAAATCCGATATGCTTTTGGAAAATGAAACTACCGTAAGAACTCCCGCCACACACACAATGCAATCGTAGAACTGGAGGAGATTTCTTCTTATGATAGTCTAATATGCTTGGTATGCGAATTTTTTTTTGATATTATTACTAGTGCATAGTGTGAAAAACATTTCTAAAGTAGAATATTAATCTTATCCAGCATAGGTACCATTACACTATGCCTACTATAGCTGTCGCCTGAGGTGATAGGTTATACAACTAAAACCGTACAAGGCTCGTATTGTTTCTTTGGATTTCCAACAAATGATTAGGCTAAGGAACTTCCTACTGCCACATGGCTACGCCTCTGGCGGGACGTCCCGAGAACTTAACCAGCTCTCTGCCAACACAAAGCCGGGTTACCTCTGTAACTAGGTAACTACTACATGAATATGCCACTCCCCGGTCCTTTGGGTCCTTTATCCGAGGGCCATATATCACAAAGAAACAACCATACAGTAAGTGATATTGGAGCTGCCACATAGGTAAATATCTGGGCTCCATACCATGACATCACCTTTTTCTAGAAGGAAATGACATACCCTAAAGGGCACGACCCTCATAACCTTGTCGCATCTTTCCTGTTTCGGTCATTTACGTGTTGTGGGATCTGATGAGGTCTCGTCCACAAAGCTATGCTTTACACGAAAGCCATGCTTTGATCACAAATGATCAACAAATGATCATCAACACACAGCAGCACTTAGCATGCCACACTACCAATTTGGGAGTATACCGCTGATAACCTTCAATTACATAACCTATAAGCTCGTACGTCCCAGAGAAGGGTGTTAAGCTAAGAGAATAAATTTTCCGCCACCAACAGATACGTATTTGAAAGAAATCTGCTTTATACCTCAAAGTGTAGTGTCACACACACAACCATACAAGTCAGTTCCGGGTTCGAACAGAACCGAAGGCACTTCGTCCAGTAAAGGAAGAAGCCCTTGCAAATTCGGGTATCCACAATCCCGATCGGACTTCCTATCACTTAGGAAATCTCTATACCGGAGCAACTCAGTGCAGAGACAATTGATAGGTTATCCTATCGTTTTCAAAGACACCCGGTCTTCAACACCGGTCTTCAGATGCTATCCATTTCGACGTATCACTATTCGGAATGGGTTATCTGACCCAAAGGTCCTTTCTCGGGTAAACCGAATAGTGATCGTTTAATTTTAAAACACGCGTACATATCAATCACAAAGATTCACATTCAGGGTTCGATGTGGGTTTCGGATAACTAACTGAAATCTGACTCCCTGTCGCATCGAAGTTTAAATGCCGTTTTACGGGCAAGGGGTTTTCACATCAATACAGAATTAAATCATAATTACAGTGTAGTACAGAGCAATCTACATCACACAGTATCATAACCAACAGAAACATCGATCCAGTGCATAACAATAGTAAATTATTTTCCAACGTGGTTTAAGTGAATTAACCACACATTTATTTAAATCAATGATCAATTATTCTTAATGATAAATAAATTAATTAAATCTTAATCAACTTTGTTAATACATTATTTCTTAATCAATTAACTAAATTAACTACTAATTATAAATTAATCAGCTTAAATCATCTAATTAACAATTCTTAAATAATTTAGACACTTAATCGTTAATCAATTTTAATAACAAATTATAATCATTCTTTACTACATTTCAAAACCATTAGTTGATAAAAATCACTTACCTTAATTATCATTAAAAATCTTCTTCACATTTTGAAAATCGATTTATGGTTGCATTGAAAGTTTTAATGTTAATTAACTTCAATTCTTATCATAAATTTAATTGTTTAGTTAAAGGGTTAATTAAATTTTAAAACATTGTTAAATAATTTAAGACTTATAGTAAGTTTTTAACTTAACATAATCAACGTTAGTTGCTTTATAAACACTACAATTTGTGTCACATTATAACTTGGATTTTTTTATTTGGGCTAAACCCCCTTTTTCTTTCTTGAAACAAACCCGAGCAAACCCAGGTGTTTACTCGATTGTTCACCCGAGTTTCTCGCCAGTTTCCCTGAGTCATCTTCTATCTCCCCTGTACTTACTTCCTCTTCTTCCTTTCATATTTTTCTTAAGTCTTACTTGATCAACTGATGAAACACTCACTCGAACGCACGAGAGAACCCGAGCCAACCCACCTTTTACTCGTGTGCTCCTTCGAGTTTCTCTTCCTAACGCACCTTCCTGACATGAGATCGACATCGTGCACGTGCATGACGTCGCGCCGCCATTCTAGTGGCCGTTGCGACCTTCAGCTAGTCACACTACTCACTCGAACTCGAAATCAAAGCTCGATTCATCACGAAAATCTCAAAATCAAAAATCCACCCTTTCGTCGAACTGAAGCTCGAACATACCCAAATTAAATGGCCTTGCCACCACGTCTCAGACCACCAGCGACGCCATAACTTTGGCCCAGCACGTCCATGCTCCACGCTACCCCTCCTCCAACATCACGTGCGACTCGATCGCTCCATGGGGATGAAATCATCATGCATCCAATCCACTGCAAACTTTGAACTTAAACCCTACTTTAGGTTCGTTCGACAAATTGGTGCATTCGAAAAATTATTTAGTAATTTTCTCATCATCTTAGAAGCTCAAACAAGCTTCAAACCAAATTTCAATGATTATAATTGAATCGTTCACCAGGATTTAGGAAAAATGCAATTTTGGTTTAAATTCGAACTGCTCTTAAACTACTTAAGTAAAAATCATCATATTGCTTGTAAAAATCATAATTTTGTAAGTTCATTCAAGTTACGTAATCAATTCAATGATTTAACATACTTGAATTTATCATAAAAATATGTTTTTACTATAAATTTTGGGTTATAGGTTTAACTTCTTCATGATCAAACAAAAAAAAAAATTCATAGATGATGTTTTAAACTAACCTATTTGTTGCAAATTGAAATCCATCAGGGATTAGGGAAGTTAAAGTTAAAGTTTTTACCTGATTGAACCTTTTATCTTTTAAAAGCAGAACAAAGATGACTGACAGTTATATCTAGAACAAACATAATTAACATGCATGAAACTTTTCATCTATATATAGTTACATAACATAATACTTGTTATAAGTCATCTACACAGTTTGAATCATGCTTGAATCTTTCCAAAATATGTTCACTCACCTGGTAATAAGATTGAACAGAGCTACTTCTGTGTTTTGAAAAAAATTGTTTTGATCCTTTTTTTTTCAGCAGATTGTTTTTAAACTTGAATATAAGGTGATGTTTTTCTATTTCTTTTTCTTTCTGATTTTTGTTATGTTTTTATGAACGAACTATGCTAACATGGATGTGTGTGTGTGTGTCTGTGTATATATATAAAGATGGCTTTGTAAAGGGTAGGGAAGGTAGGTATTAACTGGTACAAGATTTTTCTTTTAATGAGCTATTATTTGTTTTTCTTGTTGAATAAGCCAAACTTGATTTTGGCTGATATGATCTTATTTATGCTGAAGAATAGATAGCATTAATTGCTTATGCTCCCATTTTTGTTAACATATATATGCTGTTTGATTTTTTTTTGTAAGTACAATTTTTTTTATTTAAGATCCTACACTTCCGTTTCATTATTTTTTTTTTGTTTTTTGTTTCCTTGTTTAAAATAATCTCATGCAAACTTGTATGTGTTTCTATGTCATTTTATAACTATATAATCTTATTACAACATACATTCCAAATTTGATTTCTATTCAAAGTTTAACTATCAACATTTACTTTGTACATATATTTTATTTTATTGTTTAATACAAATTCTTGTTTGTTGTACATTTTGTTCATTATTATTATTATTTATTTAAATTTAAACTACCAAATATTTATTTATCCATATATCTTTGTAATATTAATATTAATAATATTTTATTCCTTTGAAACCTCTCAAATTAAATTTCAAAAGTTCAAACAATTGACCAAATTTAAATTTCAAAATTTTGGATGTTACAACTTAACTCAAATAGATGATATTAGTTCATGATCATAAAAAAAAATGCTACACTTAACAATTGAGGGGAAATAAATCAATTTTATTTCAGACCTGCTGTAAAGAAAATTTGTTTTGACCAAGAAAACAAAGAAATCTGAAGAATAGTATAAAAAGAAAGTTGTTCCAATTAGTCTGTGCATTCCAGCAATATAAAGATCATCAAAATTGGATTTACGGTTCGAAAGTTATGTTAGATTTACTTTCAGCTGAATCTTAGAGAATTTTGTAATAGGGCAGAATTGCCTATCCCCATTCAAATCCATTTTAGACTCACTAAGTAGCAAATTATTTAAAAGTGGTAAAAGAAACTTTATAGCTTACTGAAAGCTCTTTCATTGGCAAAAAAATTGAGCTCATTCGAAGTTATAAATCTCTAATTATCGCTGTTTTAGTACAACACTTTTCTAAATGAAATTTCAGCTTTTAAAATCAATTTAAAATTTGAAATTCTCCCAAACCAATTCAATTTCAAACTACAATTTCAAACAAGCTTTTTGCTAAATCATTTGTTAAATGATCCTCTTTCCCTGGAAAGCTAAGATGTATAAAATTATGATCAACTTTACATAATCACCACATAAAACATTTTATTAAGCGGAAATATTTTCATTACTTTCCAAAATCTTGCTTTAAAAACAATTAACTATGAAAACTCATTTTGAAAGAGATAACTAATTTCTAGCATTATCAAGAGATGATTATTGATTATCCATCAAAATAAACTTTTATAGTCATCATTAACTTGTACTAATATATTCAATTAATATTTTAATTTTCAAACCAAAGTATTCTTTTACCTTAGATGCATCATTTTATTAATCAAAACATCAAATGATATTTTCTTCTAATTAATACATCCCCTTAATTAGCATTATTCACTTTACTTATCCACATTACCATATTCAATTTCTCAAAATTCAAATAATATAAGGGTATTGCCTCACCATTGATTTATATCGAATGACTCCATCGATTGGCTGCATTGTTGATCAAACAATCAAAACTGCCTCGCCACTCCTCTAACACTCATTATGGTTCAATGGTTTTATAAAACAATTTAAAATAAAATTAATACTCTACCATATTAATTATTTTGAAACTTTAATAATTAAAACTCAATTTACCGCGTCTGACTGTCTCATTACAACGTTTAAGAAATCTCTATCGATAAGTGGGCTAAACGCATCGACCAGAATACTTAAAGCACTAGACGGACAGCCCAACACAAAATTCATTTTCTTTAAAAAGAAATACCTCATATATAATGCTTAAAATATTCTTTGTTTTCCCCCAAAAACATAACCCATTTTCTCTTAGAAACATACCTTAAGTTTAATTCTTTTTTGAAAAATTTGAAAATACAACTTATTACTTATTCACAAAATCAAAAACACAAGAAGAACTCACGAGATATTCCTAGAATACTCGATCCTTAAGATTGACGGAATAGACTGGAGTGTTCATTATTCCGAACGGTATAATGAACCATTCACAAGTCTCATACCGAGTGTGGAATGCGGTAAGAGTAAGGCTATCCTCCACGACTCGTAGCTCACAAAAAAATTTGGTGTAAGGTCAAGCCGAGGAATGACTTTAGCACCACTCAATAGATTAAAAGAAATCTATGAGATATGAGTAATGGCAAGATATCTTCTCGAATGAGAAGAAGAGCACAAACAACACATCATTACTTCAAGTGAAGTAATACTACAAAGTATATCAACAATTGAGTATCCAAGGAGGACATCTCAAAATGGGTAAGAATGGCAATATCGAATAAATTCAATGAATCGCCTCATTTCCCTAGTGGACGTCCTCATGGGAGGACGACCGAAAGGCCAAGAACCGAGAATGAAGTCAATACAATATTCGATTGTCTGGTTGGGTGTCATACCTAAAGCGGGCTTATAGAAATCAACAGAGTCACAATGACAGGAATTCGAGATATATCATCAACATCTCGAAACTCAAGTGTGAATACAGATACTTCAAAATCATCAATAACATTCCAAAGAGCAAGAAACAATAATTCAGCTAAAATTAGGATACCTAAATATAGGATCCTTCGGATCACAGAATGCAACTAGAAAATACCCAAGCTACCCTAACTCAAATCATTCCAAACTATAGATAGGAAAAAGCATGCTAATTCACTGGAAAGGATAAACTATAAGGAAAAGTCCCATAATCCTTAACATCATACCAAATATTGCAGATCCCCTCAACCGGATTCGCAATCCTCAAAGAAATCACAAAATAAGAACATCAAAGATCATCAACAAAATCCTTCAATACGGATGGGTGACAAGCACCCGTATTGAAGAGGACTTGAATAAAACAATCACGCTTAGGATTACTCCTAAGATAAGATGTAATCAATTAAATTTGAGATTATTACGGAATAAAACATATTCCTAGACATATCCTAAATTATCTACTCCAAAAGACACGATAAGGTAAAGGACACGATGATTAAGGGATTCGTGACACTTGTATTACACTTAGATGTACCGTAATATGTGTTTCTGTTCTGTGTTTATCATACTTTGTTCTGAACTCAGCTCTTATACCAAGCTGTGATGCCTCACCCTGAGACCGACATTAACAAAGAGAATTACTAGGTAGTTCTTTCTATTAATGCGGAGAATAAGGCTAGTTATGAGCGGCCATCTATATTCTTGTCTTAAACATCTGCTGCATACGTCGATAAATACTCTATATAATTTTTTCTATTTCAAGTGAATCGACATATCTAATAAATGCTTGATACAAAACTATAGGTGGCTAGTGGATCTATCAGAACAAAATACAATAATAAAATGCATATCACATCATAGAACAGTAATCATCATATATATAAATACATATACACAAATACATCCCAGTATGCTGCAAACTAATATACAACAGTGGCACAGAGACCATACTATATACATATAATCAAATACATACCAAAGTCAAGCGGAAAGAAATATAAACTACACAAAAGTGCTAGGCTGATATGCAAGCAGATGCATCAAAGCTAAGTCCCATAACTGATTGCTAACCTGAAACAACTCGGTCTGACCCGAGTATAAAATACGCGGGTCGGTCTAGCTAAAATAATCATTTAATAAGGATAAACGATAATATGAAGCATAAGATGCAAGGTGATAATTTTTTTTAAATGAGAAGGGGAAATATAAAGAACACATACTCATGACCTAAGTGAAACAATGTCATTTAAGTATACAAAGACCTCAAAAGGGGTAAACTCGACAATAACACTCAAATAATATAAACAATCACCGATGAAAATCTCCAAATCAAAACTCATGAAACTCACTAAGAGTTTATAATCCCCATATCAAAATCACCGTAAAAAACCATATATATAAACCTTTCTCAACTCAAGGCTATAAGCAAATTCATCATCTCACATTGGTGAAATCGATATCTAAAAATTGTAAAAATTCCCCAGATTGGCCAAATCCCATTTGCCTACCGAAGCGATGCTGCACGTGCCATTCTCAGATGGCCGAAGCCTCTAACAAGGTCGTTAACACCTCCCAAAGTGGTTCGTCCTCATGACAAGGTCGTTGACACCTCTCCAAGCCATTTTGTCAGCCCTAACAAGGCCACTAACACCTCCCAAAGAAGTTCGTCCTCATTATAAGGCCGCTAACACCTCTCAAAGAAGTTCCATTGGTAAACATCGTGAATGTGTCACAAACTCACAGATAGGAATCCGAAAGGTGTTAATTAATGTGTGTCCCATACCACACGTTCGCACTTAGCGGCTTACTAGCCGCTAGTCGATGCCATACTAGAAATATCATAAAACTCAGAAAATCATATCTCGCCTCATCTCATTTGCAAGTGGTAAAGACACACCATACTCGTCTCATCTCATCGACAAATATTAAATGGCATCTTAACTTGTCTAATCTCATCGAAAATTAAAATCATCGTGATGGTTCCTCATAAACCATAAATCTCAAAATATGAAATCATACACTCAAGGCTTACCTTACATCATTGGCAAGTAAATAAAACATTGTGATGATTCTCATCGTCCATGATCCTACATAGGAGATCTCAAACCATAATACTTGCCAAATATTGGTCATATTAAATAATTCCAATAAATGGGAATTATAAAACTCAAAATATGCCACAAAATGGCAGAACATATCAGAATAAATAATCTCAAATAGCTTCGATCGTACAAGTCCAGAATTAACCGAAATAGCAAGCACACATGTCTCATACCATGTGTTTTACTAAATCCTTTAATTCACTTTCTCATACGTTCGAATAGTGTAAAATTGTATTTTTATATTTAAAATAGTTTACTAGAGAAAACAAGCTTTTAAAACTATTTCTCGAAAAGATTAATAAAACCAATATTTGAAATTCCTTTATTATAGGAAATAAATAGATTTTATATTAGAAAAATAATTTTAAAACTATATAATGATAATTTGAAATGTCCATTTATTTCAAAAATCACTTCAAAAAAATGGTTTAGTGAAAACTGTGCTCGAAAACAATGAAAAACAAGAAAGATTACTCAAGACCGATAACTTGAATTCAATATGAATTCAATTTAGATTTAACCCAAAATCAATTCAAATTCTATTTAAATTTGAATTTCAAATTCTCCAAATATAGCTAGCTTATTGATAGGAATCATAGCTCTTAAAAAATTTCAAAATAACATCAAAATCGAACAAGAATGAGAGCAAAAATAAACCAGTAGAATTCTCAAGTCAATGATTTATTGCTGTTGTTTTTCTCTCGGAAAAACAACAACAAATCCAGTTTTGACCAAGCTAACTTCGAAATTTAAAAAAATCAAAACAAAAAATATTTATAAAATAATCTAAGTATTCTAAAACATCAAGAATTATCTAGATTCGATAAGAAACGAGAAAGATACGTCTAAGTTACTAACTGTATTTAGTTTAGATAATGTAATTATCAAAGTGACAGAGATGAGAGTTTGCAACAGGATTTCGATCAATCTATGTTCAAACTATGCAAATTTGTTCAAAATAAAAGTTGTCACACACAAAATAATATTTCTAGAACTTTAAAAATCATCAAAATCCGACAAGAAACAAGGAAGATATGCACAATTTACTAACTGTTTTTAGTTTGGATAACATAATTATCAAAGCGACAGAGCTGAGAGTTTGCAATAGAAATTTGATCAAGATGTGCTCAAAATATGCCAATGTCTTCAACATGAAAGTTGTCACACACAAAATAAGCTTATTTGAACTTCGAAAATCATCCAAATCCGATAAAAAAATGGAAGATATGCCTAATTTACAAACTATGTTTAGTTTGGATAACGTAATTATCAAAGTGACAGCGCTGAGGGTTTACAACAGGACTTTGATTTAATATTGACAAGTAATCTCCCAAGCCAGGGTTGTTACATCATCCTTGGTAAACTATCCCCAAAATACATAGAAATCGGATCCCACTTCCATTTTGGAATCTCAAGTGGCTGTAACAAACCTGCCAATTTATGATGATTGGCCTTAATCTGATGACAAGTACTACGTCTACTTACATACATCGAAATGCCCCTCTTCATTCCTTCCCACCAATAAAGTCTCTTCATATTTTGAAACGTCTTTGTCACTCTGGGATGAATAGAAAATTTGGATTTGTGATTCTCCCTAAGCACTTCCACCTTTAGTCCATCAACATTTGGAACACACACCCAATCATTTATTCTAAGAATACCATCCTCATCAACTACTGCATCATACCATCACCTCGAGTCAGTCTCTCTCCTCAAAACTTCCTCTTGAATAGTTCTTAAACTTGGGTCTTTGCTTTGCTTAGCAACTATACGATCTATAAGAGAGGATGAAGCAACACACTGACACAGCATAGCCCTTTTTCTACTCAAGGCATCGACCACTATATTTGCTTTACCTGGGGTATAATTGATGTCAAGATCATATGTAGACAAAAATTCTAGCTATATCGCTTGCCATAGATTCAAATCCTTCTGAGATAAAATATATTTCAAAGATTTGTGATCAGTAAAAAGCTCGAATTTGGTACTCAAAAGATGATGCCACCATAACTTCAAAGCAAAAACTACAGCCAACAACTCCAAATCATATGTTGCATACTTAAATTCATGAGGTCGCAACTGCCTATTTGCATACACAATCACTTTTCCATGCTACATTAAAACAACACCAATCCCACTCTTATAAGCATCAGTATAAACTGTAAGGCCTTCATTGCCATTTCGAACAGTAAGAACAGGAGCGGAGGTCAACTTCTATTTCAGCTTATCGAATGGTTTCTGACACTTTTCGTCCCAATTGAACTTGACGTTCTTTCTAGTGAAAGTTTTAAGAGGATAAGCAAATGCTAGAGAAATGCTCAATGAATCTTCTATAATAACCAGCAGGCCTAAGAAACTCCTAACATCCATGGGTGTCTTAGGAATTTCTCAATCCTGAAATTAAATATAAGGCACGAATCAAAATTTTTGAGAACTTCGATAATCAAATCGAAAGTAAAGACAGGTTCTTACAATTATTATGGTGATCTTAGCGGGATCCTCTGAAACTCCATTTTTCGAAACCACATGGCCAAAAAATCGAACTTCCTCTTGCCAGCAACGACACTTGGAAAATTATGCCTTCAACTGATGGCTTCCCAATGTTTCGAGCACGAAGTGCAAATGCTGATCATGTTCTTCTTCGCTTTTAGAAAAAACCAGAATATGATCGATAAAAATAGGCATGAATTTGTTAAGAACATCCTTGAATACTCTGTTCTTGATATCTACAAAGTAAGATGGGACATTTGTTAACCCGAAAGGCATAATAAGCCATTCATAAGATCCATCTTCAGTACGAAAAGCATTCTTTTGAATACTATCCTTGAAAATCCTCAACTGATGGAAACCTGAAGCGAGGTCAAGCTGAGAAAACACCTGTGCTCCATAAAGATGACCAAACATATCATTAATACGAGGCATAGGATATTGGTTCTTATGTGTGAGCTTATTTGACTATCTGCAGTCTACACACACATTTTTAATGAACCGTCAGACTTAATGACAAAAACTACGACTACAACCCATTTAGAAAAACTTCTCCTAATCAAGCTTCTAGCCAATAGATCATCAACTTGAGTTTTCAACTCCACTCTTTCCTTAGGCGATATCCTTCGAGGGGGAAGTACGATAGGTCAGGCTTTAGGAATAAGATCAATTCGAAATTTGATTTCTCGATGAGGTGGTAAGCAGTTAACCTCTCCAAAGACATCAGGAAAAAGTCGAACAACTGAAATAGTGTTTAGATCACTAGAATGCGAATCATGGGAGAAAACAAAACTCTGGAAAAGATCACAAGGCATTTTGCATTCGATAACCAACTGGGAACCTTTATCGTCAACCAAGGAAATGGTCCAATCACTACTAAAAATAACATCTTTGAACTAGGATAAACAATCCATGCCTAACAACAAATCAAATCAACTAAAGCGTAAAACGTTAAAGTTTCTAGCGAAATGGTGTTTGTCTTTAAAAGGACAAACTCCCTTACAAATCATTCCTAAGTTTGTGGTGCCACCAATGGGATTAGAGACATACAAAGATTTAGAAGCTGGTTTGAGTTTTAAATCATGCTTAAATTTCTCACATAAATTCACAAATATAAAACTATGAGATGCTCCAGTATCGAATAAATAACGGGTAGGTGTAACACGAAAAGAAAGTGTATCTTGAAGTATGGGATCAGTCTCCTCAACAGGAGGGGTGGGAGCGATGACCGCAAAGATGCTAGATGGTTGGCCCTTCTTCTGAATAGGGCAATCCTACTTGAAATGGCCTAGCTATAAACAGATATGGCATAAGTCACACCTAGTCATCTGGACTGGAGGGACGACCGCTAAGGATGCTGGTGGGCAATCTATGGCATAATGTCCCCTTTTATCGCATTTGAAGCAAGTGATGCGCGACAAGTCCTTAGTCTTCTTCTGAGGCAAACCAACTCCTTGACGGCTTTGCCACTTCTACTTCTGGCTACTAAAATTTTAATTTCTCTTGCCAAGGTTACTCTAGCAAGACTGAGCTGGGGTGTCTGAAACTTATGAAATACTACTTAGCATCAAATTCTCAAAACAGATCGCCAAATCAATGATATCAAAAAATGGCCTATGGATATGACCTGTCAGCTGCTCTCTATACTCCCTACATATGCCAGCAATGAATTTCTCATTCTTCTTAAGAGGAATCAGAATTAGATGAGGAACAAACTCCGATAGCTCATTGAATTTCCTTTCATACTCTACGACCATCATCTCGCCTTGCTTAAGCTCCATAAATTGATTATACCAATCCGTCCTCTTAGCTTATAGCATCCACTGGGTAATAAAAGCTTCCTTGATATTTGAAGAATGCAAGGCTAAGCTAACTACCATGAGATAATCATAAGAATATAAAATTCTCATTTAGATAAATCCCATCTAAACTGGGCCCAAGAAATACATTCCTTTGGGGTATGGGCCGTAAAAGCATCCCACCAATCAAGAGCGGCTTCCAGAAGCTGCCAAGCTTCTAATTGACGCCTCTGAGCGTCAGTGATGTCAAGTCCAATAAAAATCCTTTCGGCGTTCTTATGCCATTGCTATGCTCCAACAATGCCCTCGGCACCTGTGAACTTCTTTCCTCCGTGCTGAGTATACTCTTTACTAAGAGTGTTAAATCTCACTTTTGGGACAATAACTGGGGAACCGCTATATTGGGAATATTTTCCCTACCTCTGCCTCAAGTACTATGATTATTCATCCTGTAAAGAAGGGATAGCCAAAAAAAATTTTAGAAACTAAGTCACTTGAAAGAACCTAGTCAAAAGAATTTTACTAAGGAGGGATAGCTTAAAATTTTCAAATTCATATAAGATTTTAAACCAATTTCTTTCTTAAAATTTAAAACATGCGCCCTCAAGAAAGATTCTACTCATTCTAGGGTAATTAATTACCCTATTTATAATGAGTTTTTACCCCACAGGCTTAGGTGTTCATTCAACAATAAGCTCTGATACCAACTGTAACGACCCACCATTTAAAAAAGGACATTTGCTAAAATGACAAAAAGTTATTTAGGATAAAATAAAATCAATCACAGAACACGGATAGAGAAATAAAACAGCTCGGATCCTTGCAGCGGAAAATAAATAAGTACATAAATCAGTCATAAAAACTCCAAATAAGTTATATTATTCTCACTCTAAATACTGGAAAGGAAATAAGTGGAACAAAATGTGTCTAACTGACATAACGAACTAAAATGATGAAATAACTGAAATAGAACAGAATCTCCAGAAATGCCTTCGTCCTCACAACAAGCTCTCCGAACTGAAAATACTCAGGCTGACACGCGCATAATGGAAAAAGATAATACTCGAGCCAGAACTAATATTCTCATGAAAGTCAATAAATCAATGCAAAGTAACTTAGGAGATGTTATGATTTCCTATCTCGTAAGGATACATTAAACTATTTACATATAATAGTGTACGTTACAATAGATAAAGTCTATCAGTAAAATAAATATCAAAATAACATTAAGGCTTTACATTGATACACCTCAACACATTTTACAGTTTAGACCAAAATCGTAATAGGTGTGTATAGGGGTAAATATGACAAGGCACGTGAGATAATGCCTAAGGTAGAATTCTACCAGTTTACCCTTTCTGGCTGGTCGTAACCCATCCATGGCGACCGCGACTATCAATCCAAACTGAAGGGTGCACCCCATCGAGTTTAAATCATGACAGTAAATTACACAAGATCAATGCCGCTAGAGATAGCTAACCTCATTGGCCAGACATAGGCTTCTGTTTTAGTCATTTTAATTATCACACGAATGTCAAAGCTATCCATCATCGTTCTCTTACTTCATTCCAGTAAATGTCGCCAATTCAACCATTACTTTCTGGGTATCATCCACCGCGTACACAGTTATCAAAGTGGTTCCGAGATTGATAGAGAGTACGTCAATATCCGGCCGCGTCTCTTTGACAACCCAACGTATGTTTTACACACCATCTGCTCGGTAATGGTTTAAAAACGATTCTATTGATGACAGCGGAATATTTTTCCAAATTCCTCAAATACACATATCCCGCTCCAAAATTCCATTATAAACATTTCGATTTCAAAACTCAACTTTCTTTGAAAACTTAAATTTTAAAGTCCATTTAAATCCATAAATTGGATCACTTAAATTAAAAAGTATTTAAGTTGAATTTTAAATTCCATTACAAATTAACCAAACAATCTTCCAATAAAATCCAAAAAAAAATTGTTAAACAATTTAAATCTCCATTAAAATTTTATCAAACTAATTTCTAATAAATTCCAAATTTATTAAACAATTTAAACTTCCCTTTTTTTAAAATAAAAACATTTGACTCCAAATAAATTTAGTTTATACAAATTTCAACATAGGAAAATAAGTTACCCATTTAAGTTTAGATTTTACTCAAAATTTTACTTAAATTATTTTACCTCAATACTTTATTTTTTTTGAAATCTTATTTTAAATCAAATTTTTTCAGAATTAAATCCAAAAATTAAATTTCTTTATATAAAACATTTTAAAATTTTATCTCAAATTTACCATCAAATAATGAAATCACTTATTTCACCTTAATTTTGTTCAAATAATAAATTCCAATTTAAAACAAAATTTAAGAATTTTAGATCATTTATATACATACATACATACATACATACATACATACATACATATATATATATATATTTCCAAACAATCACCGTTTAAAAGGTAATTTGTTAGACCAATGGTGTTTTAATTTAATTTTCTACATAGGCCAAGTGGAATGATTAAATTTAAATTGTGGATATATATCATTTCAACACTTTCCAACATTGTAGTTTCGATATACAACCATATCCAAATATCAATGGGAAATTTCAACAAACAGCATACTAAAAATGTCAATATTAGATATCAATGTGGAAATTTCAATAAATAGCGTAAAAAAATGTCAATAACGGTGTGAATGTTACATGTCCAATTTAACTTTCTATTCTTGTGTGCATATCGTGTCAAACATACATGCATCTCATTCGATAATTCGTCCAATGACTATATATTAATCAAATTCAACCACAACATATAATTTCAGATTTATTACTTGCATCATAATATTAGTTAAGCATGAATGTAAAACATTCACCTCTAACTACGCTAATCTGATACGATCACGAATGCAACATGACCGAACTTCAACGACGATGATTCAAGATAGGATCGACTATATGGCTTATGATGCGGCACAGTCGGAATCAACAGCTCACACTCGTAAACTCGATATCAAAAATCCAGATGGCAACTTCCCTTTTTTTCTCACCATATATGCACGCGGCTGGAAAAGAGATGTTCGTCGAGCTCAGGATAAGGTTGGCTTGGTTCGGTTGGCTGCAGCAGGCGTGGAAGGTGATAGAAGGAGGTGGTGGCGAAGTCGGCAGGCAGGCGAGGCGGCAGCATAAATTTTGCAGTTTTTTTAATAACGTCGGTGGCGGTTAAAAGTGAGAAAGAGGAGCTCCGGTGCAGTGATGCATTGATAGGCGATGCAGTGGCGGTAAAGGCAAGGAGGAGATGGAAGATGTAATGGTGAAGAGAAAGGAGAGCTCGGCTGTTGCTTTTCTTAGTTTTTTTTTCTTTTTACACAGAGGGGTGGCGGCTGTGGAGGCATTGAGGTGGCCGAATGCTGGAAATGTCAGGGTGGCGCGGCGGTTGCGATGAACTTGGAGTCGACGGTGGATAATGAGGCTCAGTAGAAGAGAGAAAAAAAATATATGATGCAGGATAATGGGTTTTCATAATTTTGTGATCTTAGTAGTAATATAAAGGCATAGTGCAAATGAGGGTGGCAGAAGAATTTTGTAGCCACGTGACCATTGCGTGAACAGGTAAAAGCTATTCCCATGGCAACCACTTCAAAATGCAATATGATGACCGATTCAAAATAATATACGTGTTCTTTTTTTCATCCGGATGCGTTAATTTTAAACAGGTTACATAAATTTTTCCAAACAGTTAAACTTATGTTCAAAATTCAATAACACTACACCCTATATAAGTAGCAACAAGTTAACATGGCCCAAAATATTATACAGAACAAAACCGACAGTCCAAACACATGAAATAACCCCCCCTTATGTCTAGTGTGTCGACACAAATGTGTTAGCACATAGAAAACAGTTGATTTAACGCTCGAGTAAAATTTCATTATTTACGCCTTATCGGTTGTTGCCACCGTAAATCGATCGTATAAAACAATTTAAACTGAGCTACCGAAGTCAGAATTCTACAAAACGAATCAACGACCAATTTTTCGTTAAATTTCAAATCATTCAAAATTTCCATTTTATAATTAAATTCACATTAGTCATTTTATCCAATCAAACGCAATGAAAATTTAAATTCAAATTATTTAAATTTCTTAATTTAAATAAAAAATTATTTAATCCAATATCCAACAGTACTGTAAATTTCGAAATCATTACATTCGTCCCCACTCAAAACTTTTCGTCCTCGAAAAGATAAAAAAACATAAAAAGAGTCAAAAGTTATATTAAGATTCTAAAAATATACAAAAATCAAATAATTCAGGATTGGAGATAGACCCATGAATTTCCCACGTGCAATCTCGATCATCATCACTCCATTGAATTTTGACTAGATTGACTGACTTACTCCTCAACTTCCTTATACTCTTATCCAAAATACGAATGGGCTTCCTTTCAGCAGTAGGATTGGGTTGAATTTTGAATTACTCAAGCTGCATGGAATGCACTATCGCTGATGGGTCATGGATATACCTACGAAGGTTGGAGATGTGAAATACATCAGGAACATCCGACAGTTTTTTAGGCAACTCTACTCTATAAGCTATAGTACCAATCCTTTCGGATATACGGAAAGGACTATTGGAGATAACTTCCCCTTCTTCCCACACCGAATTACATTTCTTAATGGCGAAATTTTGAGATATACAAGTTCTCCAACTGCGAATTCCAACTACATTTGTCTTCTATCAACATATTTATCTGGCCTATCTTGCGCAGTTTTCATCTTTCGCTCAATCCCTCAACCTTCTCAGAAGCTTCCAAAATAATCTCAGACCCAAGAACGAGTCTGTCACCAGTTTCAATCCAACAGGACAGAGATTTACATAGACGTCCATAAAGAGCATTGGACAGTGCCATGTCGATGCTAACCTGAGTTATAGATTTGAATTATGAAAGATTATATATATATATATATATATATATATATTTGATTCAAATTTATTTAAGAAGTCTTACCTGCTAGCTAATATTATTGGTGAATTTGACAAGATGAAGATGGTCTTCCCAAGAACCATCGAAATCCAGAATACATGCACAAGAAGGTCTTCCAAAATTTGATCGATTCGTTCGGTTTTTTCATCCATCTGTGGATGATAGGCTGTACTCAGATTTAGTTGTGTACCCAACGAATCCTAAAGTGCTCTCCAAAAGTTACTCATGAAATTAGGGTTACGATCGCAAAGATATTAGAAGGAATTCCGTGAAGTCGTACAATCTCCTTCAAATAGATCTCATTTAAACCCGAGGCGGTTCGAGTTGATTTCACTGGAATAAAATGAGCAGTCTTCGTTAAATGGTCAGTAATCACCCAAATACTCTCATTACTCCTTCTCTTCCTTGGTAAACTATACACAAAATACATAGAAATCTGATCCCACTTCCATTTTGGAATCTCAAGTGGCTGTAACAAACCTGCCAATTTTTGATGATCGGCCTTAATCTGATGACAAGTACTGCATCTACTTACATACATCGAAATGTCTCTCTTCATTCCTTCCCACTCTTCATATTTTGAAACATCTTTGTCACTCCGGGATGAATAGAAAATTTGGATTTGTGATTCTCCCTAAGAACTTCCTCCTTTAGTCCATCTACATTTGGAACACAAACCCAATCATTTATTCTAAGAATACCATCCTCATCAACTACTGCATCATACCATCACCTCGAGTCAGTCTCTCTCCTCAAAACTTCCTCTTGAATAGTTCTCAAACTTAGGTCTTTGCTTTGCTTAGCAACTATACGATCTATAAGAGAGGATGAAGCAACACACTGACACAGCATAGCCCTTTTTCTACTCAAAGCATCGACCACTATATCTGCTTTACCTGGGGTATAATTGATGTCAAGATCATACGTAGACAAAAATTCTAGCTATATCACTTGCCATAGATTCAAATCCTTCTGAGATAAAAATATATTTCAAGGATTTGTGATCAGTAAAAAGCTCGAATTTGGTACTCAAGAGATGATTCCACTATAACTTCAAAGCAAAAACCACAGCCAACAACTCCAAGTCATGTGTTGCGTACTTTATGAGGCCGCAATTGCCTACTAGCATACGCAATCACTTTGCCATGCTAAATTAAAACAACACCAATCCCACTCCTATAAGCATCCGTGTAAACTGTAAGGCCTTCATTGCCATTTGGAACAGTAAGAACATGAGCGGAGATCAACTTCTATTTCAGTTCATCAAACGCTTTCCGACACTTTTCGTCCCAATTGAACTTGACGTTCTTTCTAGTGAAAGCTATAAAAGGAGAAGCAAATGCTAGAGAAATTCTCATTGAATCTCCAATAATAACCAGCAAGGCCTAAGAAACTTCTAAAATCCATGGGTGTCTTAAGAATTTTCCAATCCTGAAATTAAATATAAGGCACAGGCACGAATCAAAATTTGTGAGAATTTCGACAGTCAAATCGAAAGTAAAGACAGGTTATTACATTTATTGCGGCGATCTTAGGGGGTCCATCGAAACTCCATTTTTCAAAACCACATGGCCAAGAATTCAAACTTCCTCTTACCAGAAATGACACTTTGAAAATTTTGCCTTCAATTTATGGCTTCTCAATGTTTCGAGCATGAAATGCAAATGCAGCTAATGTTCTTCTTCGGTTTTAGAAAAAACCAGTATATCATCGATAAAAACAGGCACTGATTTGGTGAGAACATCCCTCAATAATCTGCTCTTGAGAGCTACAAAGTAGGCTGGGGCATTCGTTGACCCATAAGGCATAAAAATCCATTCATAAAATCCATCTTCAGTACGGAAAGCAGTCTTATGAATACTATCCTCGGAAATCCTCAACTGATGGAAACCTAAAACGAGTTCTAGATAGTGTCTAGAAATAGTGTTTACCTCACCAAACACATCAGGAAGAAGTCGAACAACTGAAATAGTGTTTAGATCACTCGAATGCGAATCAAGGGAAAAAAACAAAACTCTGGACAAGATCACAAGGCATTTTGCATTGGATGACCAACTGGGAACCTTTTTCGTCGACCAAGGAAATGGTTTGATCATTACTAAAAAATAACAGCCTTGAACTTGGACACCCAATCCATGCCTGACAATGAATCAAATCCACTAAAGCCCAAAACATAAAAGTCTTTGGTGAAACGGTGTTCGTCTTTAAAGAGATAAACTCCCTTACAAAACATTCCTAAGTTTGCGGGGCCACCAATGGGATTAGAGACGCATAAAGATTTAGAAGCAGGTTCAAGTTTTACATCATGCTTAAATTTCCCACATAAATTAATAGATATAAAACTGTGAGATGCTCCAGTATCGAATAAAACACGGATAGGTGTAATATGAAAAGAAAGTGTACCTTGAAGTACGGGATCGTTCTCCTCTACAGGATGGGTGGAAGCAGTGACTGCAAAGATGCTAGATGGTTGGCCCTTCTTCTGAGTGGGGCAATCCTTCTTGAAATGGCCTGGTTGTAAACAGATATGGCATAAGTCAAGCATAGTCATCTGGACAAGAGGACGGCTGCTAAGGATGCTTGCGGATAATCTCTGGCATAATGTCCCCTTTTATCACATTTGAAGCAAGTGATATGCGACAAGTCCGTAGTCTTCTTCTGAGGCAAACCAACTCCTTGACGGCTTTGCCACTTCTTCTTCTGGCTACTAAAATTTGACTTTCTCTTGCCAAGGTTACTAGAGCAAGATAGAACTGGGGTGTCTGAAAATTCTGAAATCCTATTTAGCTTCAAATCCTAAAAATTGATCACCAAATCAATGATATTAGAAAATGGCGATGGATATGACTAATCAGCTGCTCTTTATACTCCCTACGGATGCCAACAATGAATTTCTCATTATTCTTAAGGGGAATCTCAATAAGATGAGGACCAAACTTCGATAGCTCATTGAATTTCTTTTCATACTCTCTGTCACCTCGCCTTGCTTAAGCTCCATAAACTGATTATACAAATCCATCCTCCCAACTTCTAGCATCCATTGGGTACTAAAAGCTTCCTTGATATTTGAAGAATACAAGGCTCAGCTAACTTCCATGAGATAATCATAAGAATATAAAATTCTTATTTAGATAAATCTCACCTAAACTAGGCCCAAGAAATACCTTCCTCTGGGATATGGGCCGTAAATGCATCCCACCAATCAAGAGCGGCTTCCTGAAGCTGCCAAGCTGCTAATTGAAGCCTCTGAGAATCAGTGATGCCAAGTCCAACAAAAATTCTTTTGGCATTCTTAAGCCATTGTTGTGCTCCAACAATGCCCTCGGCACCTGTGAACTTCTTTCGTCGGAGCCGAGTATACTCTTTACTAAGAGTGTAAAATCTCACTTCTGGGACGACAACTAGTGCAATAGCTATATTGGAAACATTTCCCCTACCTCTGCCTTGAGTTCTACGATTACTCATCCTATAAAGAAGGGATGGCCAAAAAAAATTTAGAAGCTAAGTCAATTGAAAGAACCTAGTCAAAAGAATTTTACCGAGGAGGGATACCTTAAAATTTTCAAATTCATTTAAGATTTTAAACCAATTTCTTTCTTAAATTTTAAATCACGGTCCCTCAAGAAAGATTCTACTCATTCTGGTGGAATTAATTACCCTATTCATAATGAGCTTTTACCCCATTGGCTTAGGTGTTCACTCAACCATAAGCTTTGATGCCAACTATAACGACCAACCATTTAAACAAGGACATTTTATTAAATGGCCGATAGTTATTTAGGGTAAAGTAGAATCAATCACATAACACAAACAAAAAAATAAAACAACATAGAGTCTCGCAGCGGAAAATAAATAAGTATATAAATAAGTATATAATAAGTCATGAAAACTTCAAATAAGTTACATTATTCACACTCTAAATACTAGAAAGAAATAACTGGAATAAAATGAGTTTAACTAACATAATGAACTAAACTGATGGAATAACCGAAACAGAACAGAATCTCCAGAAATTCCTTCGACTTCAAAACAAGCTCTCCAAACTGGAAATACTCAGGCTGACCCGAGCATAATGAGAAAACACAATACCCGAGTCAGAACTAATATTCTCATGAAAGTCAATAAATCAATGCAAAGTAACTTAGGAGGTGTTACGGTTTCCTATCTCCTAAGGATCCGTTAAACTATTTACATATAATAGTGTATGCTACAATAGATAATGTCTATCAGTGAAATAAATATGAAAATAGCCTTAGGGATTTACATTGATACACCTCAACACATTCTACAGTTTAAACCAAAATCGTAATTGGTTCATATAGGGGTAAATATGACAAGACACGTGAGGTAATGCCTAAGGTAGGATTCTACCAGTTTACCCTTTCTGGCTGGTCGTAAACCATCCATGGCCGACTGCGACTATCAATCAAATAGAAGGGTGCACCCATCGAGTTCAAATCATGACAGAAAAATACGAAAGATCAATGTCGCTAAAGGTAGCTAACCTCATTGGCCAGACGTAGGCTTCTATTTTAGTCATTTTAATTACGGCGCGAATGTCAAAGCTATCCATCATCGTTCTCTTACTTCATTGCAATAAACGTCGCCAATTCAACCACTACATTTTGTGTATCATCCACCGCGTACACGGTTATCAAAGTGGTTCAAGGATTGACATATAGTATGTCAATATACGGCCCCGGCCCTTTAGAAACCCAACATATGTTTTACACACCATCTGTTCAGTTATGGTTTAAAAACGATTCATATTGATAACAACGGAATATTTTTCCAAATTCCTAAAATACACTTTTCCCGTTCCCAAATTCAATTATAAATATTTCGATTTCAAAACTCAACTTCCTTTGAAAACTTAAATTTTGAAGTCCATTTAAATCCGTAAATTGGATCACTTAAATCAAAAATTATTTAAGTTGAATTTTAAGTTCCATTACGAATTAATCAATCAACCTTCCAATAAAACTCAAAAAATTTATAAAATAATTCAAATCTCCATTAAAATTTTATTAAACTAATTTCTAATAAATTCCAAATTTATTAAAAAATTTAAACTTCCCCTTTTTTGAAAAAATTGTCTCCAAATAAATTTAGTTTACACAAACTTCAATATAGGAAAACAAGCTACCGATTTAAGTTTTGATTTTTTTCAAAATTTTAATTAAATTTTTTTACTTCAATACTTTATATTTCAAAATTTTGCAATCTATTTTAAATCAAATTTCTACGGAATTAAATCAAAAAATCAAATTTCCTTAAATAAAACATTTCAAACATTTATCTCAAATTTACCATCTACTAATAAAGTCACTTATTTCACCTTAATTTTATTTAAATAATAAATTCCAACTTAAAATAAAATTTAAGGTCATTTATATATATAAATTTCAAACAATCACCATTTAAAAGATAATTTATTAGACGAACGGTGTTTTAATTTAATTTTCTACTTTGGTCAAGTGGAATGATTAAATTTAAATTATCGATATATATCATTTCAACCCTTTCCAACATTATAATTTCAATATACAGCCATCCAAATATCGATGGGAAATTTCAACAAACAGCATACTAAAACTGTCAATGTCAAATTTCAACAAACAACATAAAAAAATGTCAATAACAGTGTGAATGTGACATGTCCAATTTAACTTTTCTATTCTTGTGTGCATATCGTGTCAAACATACATGCATCTCATTCGATAATTCATCCAACGACTATATATTAATCAAATTCGAGCACAACATATAATTTCAGATTTATTAACTTGCATCATAATATTAGTTAAGCGTGAATATAAAACACTCACCTCGAAATATGCTAATCCGGTACGATCACGAACGCAACACGACCGAACTTCAATGACGACGACTCGAGATATGACCACTATGCGGCTTACAATGCGACACGGTCGGAATCAACAGCCCACACTCATACGCTTGACATCAAAAATCCAGATAGAAACTTCCCTTTTTGTATTTTTTTTGTAATTTTCTCACTATATATGCATGCGGTTGGAAAAGAGATGGTAGTCGAGCTTGGGATAGGGAAATCTTGCTTTGGATGGCTGCAGTAGGCGTCGAAGGTGATAGAAGGAGGTGGTGGTAAAGTCGACAGGCAGGGGAGGCGGCAACACAAATTTTGCAGTGGTTTTTTTAACAATGCCAACGGTGTTTAGAGGTGAGAAGGAGGAGCTCTGGTGCAGTTATGTACTGATAGGCGATGCGGCGGCGATAAAGGCAAGGAGGAGATGGATGGTGTAACAGTGAAGGGGAGGGAAAGCTCGTCTGTTGCTTTTTTAGTTTTTTTTTACACGAAGGGGTGGCAGCTGTGGAGTGGATAGGTGGTCGGGTGTTGCGCGTGTCTGGGTGGCACGACGGTGGTGGTGGACTTGGAGTCGACGGTGAATATAGATGCTCGGTGGAAGAGAGAAAAAAAATATGATGCGAGAAAATGGGTTTTCATAACTTTGTGATCTCAGCAGTAATATAAAGGCATAGCGTAAACGAGGGTGGCAGAAGAATTTTTTGGCCACGTGGCCATTACGTGAATAGGTAGAAGCTATTCCCATGGCTACTACTTCAAAAAGGAATACGATGACCGATTCGAAATAATATACGTGTTCTTTTTTTCAGCCGGATGTGTTAATTTTAAACAGGTTACATAAATGTTTCCAAACAGTTTTTTTTTTTTTGAGAAAAAACTTATGTTCAAAATTCAATTAACACTATACCCTATATAAATAGCAATAATGTTAACATGACCCAAAATACTGCACAGAACAAAACCGACAGTCCAACCACATGAAATAACCCACCGTTGTGTAATGTGTTGAAATGGTTTAGCACACAGAAAACGGGTGATTTAACGCTCGAGTAAAATTTCATTATTTACGCCACATCGGTTGTCGCTACCGTAAATCGATCGTATAAAACAATTTAAACAGAGCTAGCAAAGTAAGAATTCTATGAAATGAATTTCGACGTATATATTATAAAATTTACAACAATATTTTCATATAAGATATTTAAATCTCTGAAAACAAAATCTTTAGTGTTTTATCAACGGCCGATTTTTTGTCAAATTTCAAATCATTCAAAATTTCCATTTTGTAATTAAATTCACATTATGCATTTTTGCCAATCATACGCAATGTAAATTTAAATTCAAATTATTTAAATTTCTCAATTTAAATAAATTTTTTTTCATTCGATTCTTCGACAGAGCTGTAAATTTTGGAATCATTACACTTACTGTTTATTTCATGTCTACAACTGTCGTAAAGACGTTTCTTCCTCATCTTCACTTCGCATAATTTTCCCCAACATAATTTGAAGATTCTTCATAAAAACTAGATCTTCACCATGGTTACAACAGAGCGTCTTAACCAATTTAGGGGGGATTTTGAAAATCCCTTTTATCTCCTTTTGATCAAATCCAGTATGTCTTCTTGTGCACCAAAACTTCTTTCGCTTTAAAAAATTTATGCCGCAATAGTACTTCTCCTTCATGAAATTCAAAACACCACTTCATGAAATTCAAATCGTTCTCCACTCCGAAAAAAAGATCTTGCTTGGATCTGGAGTCATAATGCTACTATGCTTTCAGCCTATTATCACTTAATTCCTTCGTCAGTTTTGTTGTGATGTTAATGTTGAGATAATCACTACTTATCCTAGAGAGGTGGTCACTTTGCTTCAAAACTGTGTGGGCACCAGTTGAAAGAGCTACCATTGTTGATAATAACTCTACCATTGACTAAACTCATTCCTACCGCCAATTCCTATGCATTGCAAGTTTTAACAAAGCCTGGACTAAAGAAGTTGCCGAAGGAGTGCCAACATGTCAAATATGTTCCGACCTTAAACTCGAAGATGAAGTCGTGGCTAGAGTGGCTCTCAACTTTGATTGCCAAGCTTGCTAAAATCTGAGATGAATTCTGCTGCAACTTCGGATGTTTTCTACCATGCCTGGATCTCAACAAAGCTGAATAAAAGCTGCCTAAAAATTGAAGCTGACGGTTTGGAAAATGAAACATATCGCATCATGTCGGCCACGTACAATTGTGCTTGAAATTTGGTTGTTATGCTTGGAAAATCGATACCTGAGATGTGCTTGGTTTGTTGCAAGGTTGAATGGATGCTTGAGAAGTTTGTATACTAAGTTCGTTTCGTGCCTTTGCATGTGTATTGAATCTGAGAGGATGCTGATGAGATTTGGCCTTTTGAAATGAATTCCTTTTATGTTTTGAGGACGGCCAACTGTTGTAGAATCAAATAGATTTACAAAAGGGAACAACTTACGGTAAAGCAAGCCATTAATCATCTTGAGAATCTAATTTGACAAAATTATGCATCATCACGAAGTTTATTGACGAGATCAAACGTTAATAAAGATTAGAATGGACTGAAGCCCTTAATGTATTAATGGAGGTTCCTCTTTTTAATTTGATTTTAGATTTACATCCCAATTTTAGTTATTTTGAGTTGTACTTTTTAAGAAAGAACAAGATATCACAATAACATTCCATATCATGCCAAAATCTCCTTAAAGGTTTGAGAACTGCATTCTTCCCTCTTGAAAGGATTGACAATCCATATATTATTATTAGTCAGTTTATTTTGCATCTTGATGAAAAAGAAATTTCAATCCATCGAATTATTATTATCGATAAAGAAGAAACATGCATGCTCTTCTGCAGCTTTAAAAAAGTTGTTCATTGCTTTGACCACTTTCAACATACTAAAATTAAGATTATACAGAGCCTACCTAATACTTCTACATTATTTTTATGTTTAAATTTTTAATTAATTTTATTTATATTATTCTCTAATCTCAGTGTTATCAGCATTGCATCATATACACTGCAATCCAAGTAAATGCTAGTGTAATGTCAATCTTAATTTACTGCTTATCATATCTTCTAACAGAATTTATCATAGTTGCATCACATTACCATTTATAATGCTTTAACTTCTAACCTGTTATATAATATTGGCATATATCTATTTGTCAAAATCAAATGATATATAGTGAATAACAATAATTTTTTGTATGCATGCATTTTGTTTGTATATAATAGTAGATGGTATAAAAATAATGGATGATGCCCTTTAACACTTACAATATCCATTTCCCCTTCCAACTTCCAGTTCGTGAATACGATGAAAATTAACCGACCTCATGTTCTTCATTTTGAACGTTGCGTATTTCCATCACTATTTGATGTTACATGACTTTCATTATTGATGCAACTAAAATTCTACATGAATTTGGTGAGTAATTTTACCAATATATTGTTAATACTTTCAATCATACATAGAAGTGCAAGCTTATTCATAGAGAAGCTGTAGCTTCTAGCACTCATGTAAGAGACGTCATAGAAGTGTGCACATCGATAAATTCATTCATTTGTTTTTGTAAAGTGCATTTTAGTCAATATTTATCCAAATATAAAGTTATTAAATAGTTTTATTTCTTTAAACCATATTCATGGATGTATAACCTTCCTTGAGAGTATTCAAACTCCACACAAATAATGGATAATGCAAAGAAACATGATTCTTTTACTGCTACAATTTTGATAACTTAGTATATAACTTTTGAGGGATCTGAATAGGCTTAAAATATAAAGAGATTAATTTTTTTCATAGTTAAATTAAAGTAAAGTTAGTTTCCATGGTAAAGTTTGGAAACTGAGATGAAATGTTCACATGCATAGTTCACTACGCCATACAAATTGTATTCTATGTTTAAGTCTTTTTGTTCGATGAAGGACGTAAAGAATTATTGCTGGTGAGAATTATTTCTTGATTGTAAGTTAGAAGGAGAATTACTAGCATGTCAAGAGTCTTATTTTAATAGGCATAAAAGATAGGATTTTCACTATGTCGTTGAACTTTCGAGTTCTTTTCATACAACCTTTTCTCATAGGCAACACGTATATGAAGCTGAAGGCAGCAACTCTTCAAGCACAATGATGGCCATGTTGTCTGAGTTAGACTCTAGAAAGCAATATAGGAAACATAATAAAAACTTTCAACAAAATTTCCAAAGCTCGCAAATGAGATACTTCATCCTCTAGAAATGGATAATAACAAAGAAGCGGATGCGTTTGACAATATGCTTAAGCCATTATGCATGTGTTAGTGGTAGTACGGGTAAAATAAATTTTAATAGTCACTCTCTTAAATATATGACAATAATTTTAGCTTCATGTTAAAAATGCAATGTGCATCCAACGATGATAAGAAAGATATGATCTGGTACATTCTTTAGTTCAGTTAATTCTAGTGCATAGTTTATTTTGATGTTTCAAACTACCCTTTTTTTAAATTTTATTAATTCCTTCTGACGGTATTATAGTTGACAATGTCAATGACCATCTACATTATTCCTTTTTTTTGAACATTCTCTATTTTTAAAACATCAAAATGCTATACTTATATAATAAAATTTAAAAATGCTTAAAATATAGATGTGGTTTAGTTATGGATAGTGGAGACTACTCTCATATTATGCCAATGCTCCAATTGATGTATTCCTATATTTTTGCTTTCCATTTGCTAACTTTTTTCTTTACCACACGCATTTTATGATATTAATATGCAATAATTACGCATATATTACAAGTAAAAAAATTTCATAAATTAAGAAGAAAATGATATATCTGTTTGCACCAAAAATGGGCGAACACCCTTCGGAAGTTTTTGAAGAGATAGTAAATAAAGAACTTGAATTGGGAATAGGGACTATCTAACAAAAACTCCAAGTCACAGACAAGTAAATTGCGCAGAAGACATGGATTTAGAGTGGTTCGGCTATGCGCCTACGTCCACTATGAAGTTTTTTTCACTTTATTTCTTAATACTTGAAGATTACAAGTGCTTTTCAGCAAATTACAGCGGGAAATGGACTTAAATTCGAAATTGACAGCAATTGAGATAGCATGGAGTGATTCTGGCAGCGTTTAGACTTGTTCTTCTTCTCCAAATTCTCCGACCCCTTTTCTGAATGACCAGGGGGTTCTATTTATAGGTGTGTAAGGCCAAAATCCCGCCTAAATCATGGAGAGACTGCTTGGCACGTGACGGGGGGCCCACAGGCCCGCGTCCTTGAAGTGCGTGCCCAGTTTGGGATCGATTCGAAGTGAACTTCGAATCGATCAAAAAATTGTTCAATTGCAATGAAACTTGGCGTGGACGTTCTTCATCATGTAGACAAACTTCTGTAAAAATTTCATGTGATTTGGATCAGTAGATTGGGAGTTATGATCGATTCGAGATGAGGCATCTCGGTACGCTGGTTAGTTCGAATCGATCCTCTGGGTCATTCGAATCCATATGTTTCGTATCCATATGGTTCGAACCCTTAGGTTCGAATCCATATGTTTCGAATCCATATGGTTCGAACCCTTAGGTTCGAATCCATATGTTTCGAATCCATATGGTTCGAACCCATAGGTTCGAATCGAACCTGTTGTATGAGGGGGCGGTGACGCTTCGAATCGATGGCTCCAGATCGATTCGAAGTTGTTTTTAACGTGTAGGGTTCGAGGACAACATGGATTCGAAGCTGTGATGGACTCGAAGCTTGTGATGGACTCGAAGCTTGTGATGGACTCGAAGCTGTCATCGATTCGAAGCGTATTTAGGCGGTAATGGATACAAAGTTTGATGGATGGATTCGAAGTACAAATTGGCTTGATGGATTCGAAGGAAGGCGTTGGCTGATGGATTCGAAACAGATGGTTTCGTACACGATGGGTTCGAACGTGATGGGTTCGAACGCGATGGATTCGAATATGATGGGTTCGAATCATGATGGGTTCGGACCGAGCAATGTGCACCTTCTTAACTTGAATCCATCATTTCTTGAGCATATGGCCTCGGATTGACTTGAAATTTGAATCGGTGGTTTCTATGGTCTTTCTTGTTACGCCCTATCAATTGTGGCCCAATCCGGACTCGGACAGAATTCATCGATATCCGTAGCGGAGTGAAGTACGATCAATCTCTGAGGCGAACTATCTTCTGTCTTTGACCAATCTTTTGGTATCACGGCTTTTGTCCAAAAAGCGGGATAACATTTTGCCCCCCAAAGTACATCTTGTGGGAACATGACGTGCTTTGAATAGTCGCCATTTTATTCTGAAGATTATTGCTCCCTTTTCGTTGAGACTCATATACCGTATTGCCGTAACCTTGCCTTGATATGATTGATTACTGTGCGACTGTGCTTAATCGTTGGCTGTCGTCGCTATAACAGGGTGAATATTTGATCCCTGCGAATGTTCAAAATCGAACATTAGTTCGTTATGTGTGCACATACATTAGCTCCGCCCTTATTAACGTCGTGTGTCCATGAGTCATGTCGGTCTTTGTTTGCTGCCGAACTCCGTCACGGGTTTCTCCTGAATCGATTTTAGATTCAAGCCAAAGTGTTGTTAATCAGTGGTTTTTGATGGGTTCGAAGCTTAGAAGGGGTTCGGAGCTGTGATTGATTCGAAGCAATGATGCGTTCGAAGACTCTGATGGGTCCGAAGCCTCTGATGGGTTCGAAGCCTCTGATGGGTTCGAAACTTAGATGGATTCGAAACTCCTGATGGATTCGAAGTTTCCAGTGGGTTCGAAACTTAGATGGATTCGAATCAGTGATGGATTCGAAGACTCTGATGGATTCGAAACTTGGATGGATTCGGAAGTGGTCGTTCGAATCGATGGGAGTCGAAGTGACACCAATCCCTCTTGGAATCCGTATAAATACATGAGGTTGACTTCATTTTCACTTTTTTACCTTTTACCATTGCTTTAGCTGCTTCTCCGAGTCGATTTCCCAGAGCCAAATCAAATGTGCTTTTTCACGAATCGACCAAATTCCTTCAGGCTTCCATCTGTAATCAAACTAAATCAGGTAATCAAGGGGTCGATTCGGTTTTGAGAATGATAGAAACCGTAATCTTTTTTGGCATTGATTCAACCCCTTCTTCTGGAAATTTTTGGAGAGTGATGAGGTTTGAACGAAGTAGGCCGACTCCATGGAACTGAGGAATGCAAACTTTTTAGCCGTATCGATCAGGGGTGTGCGCTTTGAGTTGGTTTCGAATGTGTAGCTTCGAACCGATGATTGCAGGAGAACACAATCAAAAAAGGCGTGCGGTGATGGATTCGAAACAGTGGCATTCTGATCGATTCGAAGGAGCTCACTACTGATCGATTCGAAGCAATGATACGTTCATCGATTCGAAGGAGCTCAACTCCGATGGATTCGAAGCTAGGTGGGACTCCGTGGATTCGAACCGCTCTTGATGGATTCGAAGGAGCACGATTTCGATGGATTCGAAGTCAGGTGGGGCTCCATGGGTTCGAACTGCGCTGATTCGAGGTTCATCGGTCTGACTCGTGTCGAATCGAGTCGATCGATTCGAACGTTCTTGCTTCTGGAACTTCCACCTCATCGATTCGTTCCAATATCTGAACTACGACCACTTTTAAATCGAACTCTAACGAACTCACTAAATTTTTAGCATATTTGATTCCGACGAGCTTCGTCCTTCGCATGATCAAAGTTGACCTGACCTGTCTTTTGGAGCTCATCGATGGCACCGTGATTTAAACACATATAACGAATTCATACTTGAATTGGTCAGTAGTATCCGAGGGACGCGAAAGTGACGGTCAGCGATGACGGTCATTTTCGTTCTCTGATTCAAAAGCCTAGTCGTTCAGACACCGTGTTCTACTCTTGTAAAATTTGTTTTAGTTATGTATTTGCACTGCACGACATATCCATATGCTTCACACCGGGGAATATACGGGCTTTCTTCGTTTTTAACGCTGCTTTCTCGTGAGTTAGTTAGTTATGGAGTCTTCGGGTTCTGAACAACAAGAGTTACAAAGCTTGCCTCCTCCAATGCTAGAAATTCTGGAGATCCTTCCTGAAGTAATAGATCCTGCTCCGGACGAATTGCCGGAGGCCTTACTTATCGAGGATCCCATAGACTCCGTCCGATCTAATATTTCTGGAGCATTATTGGGTCGGATATGTTCGAAGCATAACTTATCCCCGGATGATGTTTTCCTACCGGGAGTTGATGATAGGCCTCACAATCCACCCGAGGGCTATACTGCTTTTTATCGCCACGCCTGTGCGGCTGGAACTCTCCCCCCGTTTAACCAATATATCAGGGAGATGCTATCGTTCATTGGAATCGCTCCCGCACAACTTCATCCCAACGGGCACGCGTTACTGAACAGTGTTTTCATCTTATTCATGGACCGCCTTTTTCTTCCTCCTAGGCCAGCTGAGATTAGACATATATTCAACTTCAAGAGCAGGGGTGATAGTCCATCGTTCACCTTTCTGGAGGCAGTTAGAAACTGCCAGATTGTGACGGGAGCCTGGACCAGACTCAGTTACTTTAAGAATGAATGGTTCTTTGTCCGATGCCCCCCAGGATTCGCTAGGCGATGGCTGTCCAGACGTAAGTGTCGTAAATCGTGTTAGCCTTCTTTAACGGTCATTGTCAACACTCGAACTGACATCAGGTGTTTTTTCTTGCAGCTATCATATCAAGGCCAGACGGTGGTCGATACAGAAACATCATCCGAAGTCTACAAGAGGTTCCGAGTGACCTGCGGCACATTGACTTGGTCTTAACCGATGATAACTTAAGGATGCTGGGTTTAATTGAGACGAAACAGAGTATTGTCGTTGAAGGGTTTGTGAAATCGGCTCCGAAGGCAAAGAAGAAGACCGGTGTAGCGATAAGAAGAATGGGCGATGATGAGAGGACGCCTACTGACACCGGGCTAGTGGCTGATTTTCCCCAAGCAGGAAAAAAGCGGAAAGGCAAGGCTGTTGTTCCTAAATTTGCGAGACGGAAGTCTGTAATCGTGTCTCGCTTGATTCCTGGAATTATTTCTTCTGACTCCGCTCTTTGTTAATCAGGAAACATTTTCACAGGACTGGATGACGTTCCCATCCCGGAATGCGTTTCTCTTTATCACAAGTCCGGGTTGGTTGAACTCCGGGAAGCGTTAGACATAAGCGGGCTTTTACCCATTAGTGCAGTCGAAACCTCTGGTTGGTCGGGGGCTTTGCACATTTGCATACACTTTCATGACACTACATGACTGTTTTACTTTCCCTATTGATTTTGCCTGGTACTTAACTGAACTGTATCTCTTATCCAGGTAATATGGCTGGTCGTCAGACTACATTGGACAAACTCCGGAGAGTGCATCACCCCTCAACCTATTATGAATCTCGTCGTGGAGGCCCCGATCGTGATCGTGACCGTAGGCAATATGGCCAGGTGTATTATGCAAAGGATCATCACCGTGGTAACTCCAGCCAGGAACGATCAGACAGAGATCGTAGGCATCGCTCCCCATCTCGATCTCCTCCGCAATCCCGAAGTCATGTCCAGGCATCCGAGCCTCTGCGACATCAGTCATCTTCGCAGGTTTCGAGGCCTGAGCCACATCGTTCTCGAACCGGGGTCGCAACGTCTATGTCTGGGGAGGAGACCCTTATTGAGTCTTCTGGCGAAGGGCCCATCAGGCTTGCACAACTGAGGAAAGATTTTCCAGAGATTTGCTTTGATGCTTGTATTTTTCCTCCCAATCTTAAAAGAATTCCCGATGATGCCGCGACTACGGCGCTCAACTACACCCGTGACTTTTTTGCTCAGTACAAAGAATGGTACAAAGCGGCTGTTAAGGCTTTCAAAGCGGCCTTCGACCGGGCCCAAATCATCGAGAAGCTAGAGGCCGACTTGGCTCAAAAGAGTCGTATTGTCGACATACTCCAATCTGAGGCGGAATCTCCCCGCAAGGCCGAGGTCGAGTCGTTACAGAAGGTTGATGAGACATTAGCTGAAATGGCGAAAATGCAACAGGCACATTGTACTTTAGTTGAAGACTTAGGCCATCGATACAAGAATGTTGAATCTGAGCGGGATGCGGCAGTGAAGGAACTAGAGGAGCTAAAGGCTAGGTTCGCTGACATGAATAAAGAAAAAGACGACGCGAACGTGGCTGCGCAAGAGGCGTGTGAGCAGGCTGTATCTTTTCGGTCCGAGCGCGATGCGGCAATTACAAGGGTTAAGGAGGTTGAATCGGAGTTGGAGGAGAGAGTCCAAGCAGAGAGGTTCAAGATGGAGGCCGAATTCGACGATCTTTTGGACACATATAATGCCAATGTATTGGAGCATAGAAATCTCTCCTGGCTAGGGGATTACTCGATGCCTCTCTACAATGCTTGGAAGAAATTAGTGGAAAACAAGAGGATGTCTTGTCCGGATTCGGTATTAGATGAGTTTGAGCTTGAGTCACGTCTGCTCAGCGAGGATGAGAGGAGGACCCTTCATGAAGCAATCATTTCTGTTGAAAAAGAAAGACTTGTCGTCCATCAAACGGAGGTTGGCGAAGGTTCGGGTATCGTGCACCATAGCGAGAATACTGAAGTCCCCGTTTCGACTTCATCCGAAGCTGCTGCCGTGGTTGATCCACAAGCTATTCCAGCCTACAATCCGGACCAACCGGAACTGTCTTCGGGCAAGACGCTCGTCCCCGAGCTTATTCAAGTTCCAAGGCAAGGTAAAGTAGGTATTTTGATTACTCCCTTTACGTCTTAAAACATTGATTTTCGAGGGAATTTCTTGGTCTGATAGCTCTAATTTTGGTTGTTTAGTGACCGAGAGTGTCGCACCCGTGCTCCCTGTCCCTTCGGCTTTATATCCTACATGTGGAGTTATTGTCACCGAGGCGATTTCAACTGCCGCCATGGTTGGTGATATGGGAGAGGGAGGCTCAATGTCATTCGATGTTCAAATGTTTGAAGAGCTATTTGGTCATCCTCTTGACCCCATGCCCGACCTCTCTTTTGTGACGAGCGGAGCTGCTCCAGTTTCTAGTTTGATCGTGACGACCACTGGCATACCTAGCGCAGCTCAACTGTCTCGAGAGGAGGAGATTTTAGCAGAGATAAGTGCTGAGATGGCCAAGACAGTGACAGTTGGGCCCGGTGGTGACGTCGTCCCTTCAAGCTTATCTTCTCTAATGATGATTTCTCCTGGTGGTACAGTAACCGTCTCGAGTGTTGCTGAACAAGTATCTGTTACTGCTCCCATGCCCCTGGTTCGTCCTTATAAAAGGATCTCCATCCCTTCCAGTTCTGAGGAAGATGTTGATATCATGCCGGAACCGGAGGATGTTCCAAAGAAAGGCAAAAAGTCTCGTAGGAAGCCAGGCAGTGGGTCTAGCGGCTCGACTCCGAGGAAGAAACACCGGAGGAAGAAAGAGTGAGCCCCTCGCTTTGTCGTGAGATTTACGGATAACAATTCTTTTGCCTTTTCTTTTGTTCTTTCTTGGGCCATGTGTATGTATGGATGCGGCCTCCACTTAATTGAAACATCTTTACTTGCCATGTAATCAAACTTGTTTTTGTTGGTTGATGAAATGGGAAGTTACACTTTTCTTCTTACCTGAATGCCTTGCAGTATTTGTTTTGTATCCGCTCAGTATTTATATAGCTTCGTGTCGTGATTTAATGAATGAGTCGGATTCTGAGTATATTATCACTTAAGCCAGCGATTAGCACCCAGCTTTTTGCCCCTTAGTTGCGGGGAATAATACTCATATTCTGGCGGCTGATTGCGTTTATTGCAAGCCCTGAGCACATGCCCCCCCTTCTGGGGATTCATGACAATTTGAGATTGATAATCTGTCCTGCGTTCCAGGAATCTGAGGGTTATCGATGTTTACACTCCATTCCACGCTATGGGAATTGGGAGTTGATATTGATATCTCGGCCCGTATTTCGGGAACTTCGAATTGTTACTTGTACTTTTGATTCGCGCTTCGGGAATCTGGATTAGATGTTTATACTCCAATTTGCACTCTGGGAAGTTGGAGTCCGTTCGCGCTCTGGGAACGACTTATTGGATGTTTTATACTCCAATTCACACTCTGGGAAGTTGGAGTCCGTTCGCGCTCTGGGAACGACTTATTGGATGTTTTATACTCCAATTCACACTCTGGGAAGTTGGAGTCCGTTCGCACTCTGGGAACGATTTATTGGATGTTTTATACTCCAATTCACACTCTGGGAAGTTGGAGTCCGTTCGCGCTCTGGGAACGACTTATTGGATGTTTTATACTCCAATTCACACTCTGGGAAGTTGGAGTCCGTTCGCACTCTGGGAACGATTTATTGGATGTTTTATACTCCAATTCACACTCTGGGAAGTTGGAGTTAGTAAAAGGATTGTCGTGTATCAATCCCTGTGAATGCTGGTATTGTGTTTTGCCCCCGAGCTCGGGTCTTATTTAGTAAGTGACTGGTCGTATCACAATTACTCCCTATTTAGATAAATCCCACCGTGTGATGGAATTTAGTTCTTCGTGCAATGTGATATTATGTGCTATTTTCAGTGAATCACAACTTTTGGCTCGAAGAGATGGCGTTTTATTGCTGAAACAAAAGAAGCATGACAACATCAGTTACCTTATTACAAGTTCAAATTTCAAAATGCAAAAAACAAAATGCTAAGGAAGAAATTGATAGAAAGATAAATAAAGCCTGTCAGGTGTAGTAGTGACGGAGGCTTCCGCTATTCCAGGCTCTTGGTAAAGTGAGACCATCAACGGTCGATAACTTGAATGTGCCATCTCTGAGTTTTTGTGAAATCATATACGGCCCTTCCCAATTTGGGTTCATGTGCGAAGGAACCGGGTAAATTCTTTTGAGTACCAGGTCGCCGGGTTCAAAAGTTCGTGGGCGGACCTTGGCGTTGTATATTCGAGCGACTCGACTTCGATATGCAGCTGCCCTCACGTCGGCTTCTTCACGTTTCTCATCAAGCAGATCTAGGGATTCAGCAAGTAATATAGCATTCGTTTTCGGGTCGTAGTATGTCACACGGTGAGAGTGAACTTCCATTTCGACCGGGATAACCGCTTCAGAGCCATAGGATAGAGAAAAAGGGGTGTGTCCGGTCGCGGTTTTGTGAGTTGTTCTGTATGCCCACAGAGCCATTGGTAGTTCATCGACCCATTTGCCCCCGGCTTTCTCCAATCTTTTCTTCAATATAGACTTGATAACCTTATTGACGGCCTCGACCTGACCGTTTGCTTGTGGGTGCGCTACTGCTGAGAATCTCTTATGGATGTGAAATCGCAGACAGAAATCCCTGAATTCAGTACTGTCGAATTGGGCTCCATTATCGGTGACAATAGTATGCGGGAGACCAAACCGGCAGATGATGTTGCGCACCACGAAGTTGATCACCTTTTTTGTTGTTATCGTTGCAAGGGGCTCAGCCTCAGCCCATTTGGTGAAGTAATCAACCGCAACTATGGCGTATTTTGCACCCCCTTTAGCTAAAGGCAATGCATCGATTATATCCATCCCCCACATTGCAAATGGCCACGGGCTGACCATTTGGGTTATTTCAGAAGGCGGGGCTCTAGGGATCCGAGCGTGTCTCTGGCATTTATCACATCTTTTGGCATAATCCATAGCATCGCGGTTAACGGTAGGCCAGTAATATCCGTATCGAAGTATTTTCTTGGCAAGCGCTTGCCCCCCAGTGTGATCTCCACACTCTCCTTCGTGCACCTCACGCAACACTCGCTTGATTTCGTTATGCGCGATACACCGGAGAAGAGGAACAGAGTAACCTCTCCGATACATAACTCCGTCTTGAATGACAAATCGTGACACCTTTCGAAGAATCTGTCTTCTTTCACTTCGTCGTTCGGGCAGTGTGCCATGCTCAATATAATCTTGGTAGGGAGTCATCCATGATTCCTTCTCGGAGGTAGCTTCTAATGTGAATTCATTCTCCGTTCGATCAATGCTTGGAGAGGATAATGTCTCGACAGGGACGAGTCCTAAGTGTTGAGCTTCGCCTGTACTTGCCAGCTTTGCCAATGAATCGGCTTTCTGATTGTGCTCTCGGGGTATGTAGAAAATGGTATAATAATCAAACTGATCCAGTATTTCTTGGACCCGGGCTAGATAAGCGGCTAGCCTTCGATCCTTGGCCTGATATTCACCCCGAACTTGACATACCACCAACTGGGAATCGCAGTAGATTTCCACAGCGATAATTCTCAGGTCTCGGGCCAACTTCAACCCGGTGAGCAAGGCTTCGTATTCAGCTTCGTTGTTGGTCGCCCGGAAATCAAACTTTAAGGCGTAGCAGATGGATCGGCCCTCGGGGGTCTCAAGCACAATCCCTGCGCCCGAGCATCGATCGTTGGATGCGCCATCAGTGTATAGCTTCCATATATATTCGGGGGAGTCACTAGTTTCAGGTAAGTCTTCAGGAACAGTGAATTCGGCAATGAAATCTGCTAAGACTTGACCGTGTATGGCTCTCCTTGGAACATATGCGATGTCGAATTGACTCGGCTCAATGTTCCACTTTAGTAACCTGCCAGACGTCTCAGGTCGTGTGAGGACCTGTCGTAACGGTTGGTCGGTGTATACAATGATAGGGTGAGCCTGAAAATATGGATGGAGCTTCCTCGAGGCGATGACTAGGCAGTATGCCAACTTTTCTAGCCTTGGATAATTTCTCTCGGCCCCGGTTAATCGTTTACTGACGTAATAGACTGGTTTCTGTGTTCGGTCTTCCTCTCGAACCAATGCAGCACTAACAGCGTTTTCAGATACAGCCAGATAAAGGTATAATTGCTCGTGATCAACAGGTTTTGAAAGAATCGGTGGTGTGGAAAGATGCTGGATTAACGATCGAAACGCGCCCTCACATTCCGTAGTCCATTCGAAGTTTCGTTTCCCTTTTCGGATCAGATCGAAAAAGGGTATGCATTTATCCGTTGATTTCGAGATGAACCTGCTCAGCGCTGCAACCTTTCCATTGAGACTCTGAACCTGTTTTATGGTCCTCGGGGTTTGAAGATTCCTGATTGCCCAGATCTTCTCGGGGTTGGCCTCTATTCCCCGGGCGTTGACGATGAATCCAAGGAACTTTCCGGAAGCAACCCCAAAATGACATTTTAACGGATTTAGCTTCATCCCATATCTCCGGAGGACATTGAACATTGACTCCAAGTGCTTGACATGATCAATGGAGTATCGTGATTTTACCAACATGTCATCCACATAGACCTCCATGGTTTTCCCGATCTGTTCGGCAAACATCCGGTTGACTAAGCGTTGGTAAGTTGCTCCGGCATTCTTTAAACCAAAAGGCATGACCATGTAGCAGTATAGTCCTAGGTCAGTTACGAAGCTTGTATGTTCTTGATCGGTCACATGCATGGGTATCTGATTGTACCCAGAGTAAGCATCCATGAAAGACAATAATTCGTGTCCGGCCGTCGAATCCACAAGTTGATCGATTCGAGGAAGTGGAAAACTGTCTTTTGGACAAGCCTTATTTAAGTCAGAGTAGTCGACGCACGTTCTCCATTTCCCATTCGGTTTGCGGACAAGTACAGGATTGGATACCCATTCCGGGTATAAAGCATCTCGGATAAACCCATTCGTCTTCAACTTATCGACTTCTTCTTTGAGGGCGGCAGATCTCTCTGGATCCATACCGCGTCTCTTTTGCTTGACCGGGATGTATCGCGGGTCAATATTTAAGGTGTGGCTCGCGATGTCCGACGAGATTCCACACATATCGGAGTGCGTCCAGGCGAATACGTCTAGATTCTCTTGGAGAAATTCGACCAATTCCTGTTGTGCTTGTAGGTTTAGCTGAGACCCAATTTTCAATATTTTCGAATCGTTATTGTCATCAATTGGAACATCGATCGTCAGCTCGGCTGGAGAAGCTTGACTTTCTTTGGATTCATCATTATCTTCAGTGTCTCGAGGGTCAAGATCCTTCTGGAATTGGTCGTGGTGCCCGGGCCGAGGCCCAGGCGCTAATTGTCAATCGTCGACAAAGCAGACGCGGAGAGATTCCCCACGCCCTTTCCTTTCTCCCTCCTTTGCGCTTCTCGTAGTTCAGCAACATAGCAGGCTCTCCCGGCAGCCTGGTCCCCTTGAATGACCCCAATCCCGTGGTCAGTAGGGAACTTTAGAGTCAAACACCACGGGGCAATTGCTGCCCTAAATTCTGCAAGGGCTGGTCGGCCCAAAAAGGCATTATAGGGTGAATGGATATCCAGGACAACAAACTGTAACATTCGGACTCTACGGCGTTCTCCGTTTCCCAATTCTACTGGCAATTCCACCATCCCGGTGGGTATATTAGCACTTCCGTCGAAACCATGGATCCTACATTGACAAGGCTTTAGATCTTTAGCTTCCATCTTCATCTGATCATACGCCCCTTTAAACAAGATGTTTACTGAGCTTCCACTATCTACCAGGATCCTCTTCATCCAAGCAGGACCAACCTGGGCGGATATGACCAGTGGGTCTATGGTCGGGGCTTCGACTTTGTCAGCATCTCGGTTTCTAAATACGATATCATCCGTCATCGTCTTCTGTTGTTTAGCCGGAGCCCCTTCATCAAGTGTACTACAGCTTTCAAAACTTACGTGCCTGATCGAATTGGCGTATGATTCCATTTCCCTCCAACTTCGATCCGCTGGATGAGGGCCACCACTGACCGTATTTATGACCAACCTTCCGCTTGTACGAGCGGGCTCTTCCTGTCTTTCTTGGTTCTGCGCACGATTTTGGTTTGATGGGCCCACACCACCGGTTTGCGGTGCTCGCACAAATTGATCCAACTTCCTCTCTCTGATCAGTTTTTCAATAAGGTCTTGCAGATGTCTGCAGTCATTGGTGTTGTGTCCATAGCTTTCGTGAAATCTACAAAACTTCCCCGTTTGAATCTGTTTCTCCGATGATGACTTCGGAGTCGGCTTCTTATGTTGCATCGCATTACAGGTTTGTAGATATACGTTTTCCAATGTCGTATTCAGTGGTGTATAGCTTTCGAACATTTGCGCCCTACGTCGCGGGCCACGGTTCTGATCCTGCTTCTTATTCCTATTATCGCCATTCCTTGGCTGGGTTTGCTTGTTCTGAATATTCAACTGCACTCTTCCTGAGCCCTCTCCTGACTGTTTAACCGCCACGTTGCTTTGAACCCCTTCCTTATTGGGCCTCGCATCGTCCTGCTTCCTAGATTGTTTCGCATCCTCACGCCTCAGGAATTGGGCGGCTTTGGAATAGAAACGATCCAACGACGTGGGAGGTTTTCCAGCTATCCAGTTTCCAAAATCAGAGTCGGGGTCAATCCCCTTAGTCAGAGCCATCAAGATTGAATTATCATTGGGGTTAGTAATTTCTGCGCAGGCGACGTTGAATCTTTCCAGGTATCGCCTGAGTGTTTCCCCAGGAGCTTGAGTGACACTAGATAAAGTGTTTACGTCTTTAGGCCTGGCGATGTGCATACGGAATTGTTCGATAAACTTGGTTGCCAACTGGTCAAACGAGGAGATAGACCGTGGTGGTAATCGTGTAAACCACATTGTCGCAATCACCCCCAAGGAAAAAGGAAAACTACGGCACTTTACTGCATCATCAGCTCTTTCAGCAGTCATTGACCATTCGTACTTTAGAATATGCTGGCTAGGGTCGGAGTTTCCTTCATACATGGGCAAAGCCGGCATTCTGAATCGCCGGGGAGGCTCAGCATATAATATGTCATCGGTGAACGGGGTGTGACTTCGAGAGATCCCCCAATCGTCATTTGTCAAACCTTGACTTTCGCGAACCATTTGGCGGACCATAGCTGAGAGATCAGGTGTTGCTGTATTCGAAGGGTGTCGAGCCAAAGTGTGGTCGGGTTCCACAGTGCGAGGTGGGATCGGGCGCTGTCGACGATCCGAATCTCGCCTCCTTGGCTCGACATCTTCTGGGATATTCGGTCCTGGGACACGTTCCTATGGGTGGTAGTTTGGACTGGAGTGATTTCGGGTGTCAACTCCTGTGCCAACTGCGGTGGCTTGGTTATCTGCGGTGTGCTGTGGAACAGTGCCTCCTCGAGAGGAGGGTCCCGTATGAAAACTGGCAGAGGGGCCAACTCTTATTTGCCCAACAGTCAACGTTTGCCGGAGACCAGAAGCATGCGCATGACTTCCGTCTAGCCTGGGGCGCGTGGATCTGCCGTCATAGTCGGATGAGGCAGAGCTTTCCGTGGAAGAATGCGGGGCGTGGTCCCTCTTTGATCTCCTTCGCCCTTGGTGGTTTAGTTGGTTAGCCAATTCAGCATTGACACGTAGCTGCTCAGTTAGCTGTTGTCGGCTTTTAGTTAATTCCTGCAGTAATGTTTGGAACTCCTGTCTTGTAACCGGACCCGACTGATCCGTTTGCCCAACGGCATCCTGATTGGCTGACTGTAGCTGTGCGGGATTCTGCCTATCCTGACCTTCTTGGTTACCAATATTGGAAGTGGTTCTCGTACTAACCATTCTGAAGGTTGGATTCCTATCCTAGATTTTGAGCAAACCTGAAAAGAATGGATGGAATCTGGATTTGAAGTCTGGATCTCCCTCTTAGATTTGTGCAATCCGGTATCGAAGATAGATCCACGGAGCGGGAGAAAGAGCTGGTTCTTTTTCGTTCTCAGTGAAAGCACCAAAATGTTTGCACCAAAAATGGGCGAACACCCTTCGGAAGTTTTTGAAGAGATAGTAAATAAAGAACTTGAATTGGGAATAGGGACTATCTAACAAAAACTCCAAGTCACAGACAAGTAAATTGCGCAGAAGACAAGGATTTAGAGTGGTTCGGCTATGCGCCTACGTCCACTATGAAGTTTTTTCACTTTATTTCTTAATACTTGAAGATTACAAGTGCTTTTCAGCAAATTACAGCGTGAAATGGACTTAAATTCGAAATTGACAGCAATTGAGATAGCATGGAGTGATTCTGGCAGCGTTTAGACTTGTTCTTCTTCTCCAAATTCTCCGACCCCTTTTCTGAATGACCAGGGGGATCTATTTATAGGTGTGGAAGGCCAAAATCCCGCCTAAATCATGGAGAGACTGCTTGGCACGTGACGGGGGGCCCACAGGCCCGCGTCCTTGAAGTGCGTGCCCAGTTTGGGATCGATTCGAAATGAACTTCGAATCGATCAAAAAATTGTCCAATTGCGATGAAACTTGGCGTGGACGTTCTTCATCATGTAGACAAACTTCTGTAAAAATTTCATGTGATTTGGATCAGTAGATTGGGAGTTATGATCGATTCGAGATGAGGCATCTCGGTACGCTGGTTAGTTCGAATCGATCCTCTGGGTCATTCGAATCCATATGTTTCGAATCCATATGGTTCGAACCCTTAGGTTCGAATCCATATGTTTCGAATCCATATGGTTCGAACCCATAGGTTCGAATCGAACCTGTTGTATGAGGGGGCGGTGACGCTTCGAATCGATGGCTCCAGATCGATTCGAAGTTGTTTTTAACGTGTAGGGTTCGAGAACAGCATGGATTCGAAGCTGTGATGGACTCGAAGCTTGTGATGGACTCGAAGCTTGTGATGGACTCGAAGCTGTCATCGATTCGAAGCGTATTTAGACGGTGATGGATACAAAGTTTGATGGATGGATTCGAAGTACAAATTGGCTTGATGGATTCGAAGGAAGGCGTTGGCTGATGGATTCGAAACAGATGGTTTCGAACACGATGGGTTCGAACGTGATGGGTTCGAACGCGATGGGTTCGAACGCGATGGGTTCGAATCATGATGGGTTCGGACCGAGCAATGTGCACCTTCTTAACTTGAATCCATCATTTCTTGAGCATATGGCCTCGGATTGACTTGAAATTTGAATCGGTGGTTTCTATGGTCTTTCTTGTTATGCCCTATCAATTGTGGCCCAATCCGGACTCGGACAGAATTCATCGATATCCGTAGCGGAGTGAAGTACGATCAATCTCTGAGGCGAACTGTCTTCTGTCTTTGACCAATCTTTTGGTATCACGGCTTTTGTCCAAAAAGCGGGATAACAATATCATGCAATAAAGACTGCATAAAATCATTTAATTACTCAGATATTACATGTAAACAAAGATAATAAACTAAGCGAAATATATCATGCAACCGCGACGATACACATTGTTTTGATATTTTCCTTTGCACAGGTCCAGCGAATGTACTTAAGGTACTATTTCACAATAAAAGAATTTGACTCGCATTTTTATGCATGTCAAGTAGCATATATGTTTGTGACCATTTTTCTTAGAATACATAAGGTTTTTCCCAATTTTCTTGCATACGTCCAACGGACGTGCCAAATGTACTGGTTTATATACATTTAAAGCTTTTGAATTATTCTGCATATAATCATTATTTCACAATAAATGAATTTTCTCATGGTTTTGTTGCACACATCCAATGGATGTGCCTAACATACAAATCCAATTAGAAAACCTTAAAATTTAATAATACAAACATTCAGTAAATTATCAAGCCAAACTAATGTTCAGATGTGACAAAAAGATCACAAGTTCAAGTGGTAAAAACCACAAAAAAAATTTAATTTGAAAATTTTCAAAAAATGATTATCCAGTTATGTACTTACAAAGGAAATGACATGTTAAAACAAATGTTAAACACTATTATAATTCATATAATAAGTAAAAAAAATATCAAAATACCAAGAAATAAATAGTTTAATTTGAATAAAAGAATAACACATGAAATTGGTCTATCAAATTCAAACCATCATCGAATCTATAACAAAATATATTACGAAACATATAACCCGAATAAACCATATAGGAATTGGTAAAATTGCAAAAACAGCCAATCATTGTAAAACGAAGTATTTATTCCTTTATAACAATTGATTAAAATGTTACAACATGTAAGAAATATTGACTAGTGAAAACATTTTATGTTATACAAAAGTGTGCATTCAGCTATAGAACCACCAATGCAAGTGATACGATCAAAATATCATTCCAATTAAACCTATGGTTTTACAGACATTAAGAATTCATTGAAAAAATTATGAGCAAATGATCTTCTAGTGGCACTAGAACATGTACAGCTGGAGAAGAGAATTCATTGCTTCCAGCAAAAAATCGGTAGTTCGAATTTACAATCTCGTAAAAAGAATATTTTCCACAGGTAAACTTAATTTTAGAATAATAAATTCGTCTTAGCTTACTATCGTGGAAGAAACAATAATTTTTTTCCACCACATCATTTCCTTATTTTTCTGTTTGTTCGTAAACAAAGGATAGAAATTGATGTTTGGGAAAATCCGACTAATGTATGGCTATGACATGTCTATGTTCTCAAAAGCAGTCATGCATATGTATGAAACTTACAATAAGGGTCTACTTGGGAGTTTTATAGTACCATTTATGAGAGGTTTTGACATTACCAGTTTTATGATAAATAATCATAATGGTTTTTATTAGTTTATATGAAGTGTTATTGTTGTAGGAGATCAATACGTGCTTGAGATTTAGCATATACCAGTTGTTAGCCCTCAACTTTCTACGACATAAGAACAGTACGACTCAAGCAAGGTATGCGACTCAAGCAGAGTGCGCGACTTAACGAGTCAAGGAAACCTCAGGAGTTAAGGTGTGTAACTACTTAACAAGTTAAGACATGAATGACTTACAACTTAAGGTCACCACGATCTAGCAGCTCAAAGCACTCCACGACTTAATCAGTTAAGAACTACACGACTCAAGAATTATAACGGTCCAAACAGTCTACGACTTAAGACATTCTACGACTTAAGGAAGTCTACGACTTAAGGAAGTCTACGACTTAAAAGGTATACGACTTAAAGATGTTACGACCCAACGACCTAAGGGAGTAACGAATCAAGGCACGAAAAGGTTAAGGCAACTACACTTAAGTCGCAACCGACTTATGACTTCTGTTAGGTCGTTTACGACCTAAGACTACAGAGGCAAGTTCAGTACCACGCCGTGATTCGATAACTCGTTGACGACTCTGGACTTGTGATACGACTAAGTGAACGAACTTACTCCAGTTGAGCCGCAAGCCAAGACTTAGGTTAGGACGGTCACGACCTGCGACTTATGATGAGTCGTACACGACTTAAGCAGACAAATAAGAAGCCGCATCCGGATAACTCATAACGACCTAGGACTTATGGCATGAATTCAGGAAGACAAGCTGATCTCTATTAAACTATGGACTTGGCTCGATAAGTCAGCCACGACTTATCCTAATCGGCCACGGCTTATCTTAAGTCGGCCACGTCTTAAGACATGGCAATAATTTCTGCCCAGAATTCTCTATAAATACATGACCATCTCCAACTTTGAGGGGGGGATCTCTTCAAGCGCCGATACTCTGCCAGTTTCTAAACCGACTCTATACTTGAAGTTTCGAAGAACACTACAACTAATTTGAAAGACTTTCACACGTCCGAAATGGATTCAAAGACTTTCATCTACATCAAGGCTTAAGCTACTTGTTCAAAGTGTTTTGTAACTAAAGAGATTTGTACTTGAAGAGCATTGTATCGTTTTGTAACAAGATCAGTAATAAAGATACTTAAAGTGGACGTAGGCTACTCCTTAAGCCAAACCACTATAAAATCGCTGTCTCTTACTGTATTTTCTGTTATTTTAGCTGATATTCTGTTCCCGAACCATCTGGTGGTGCTTTCACATTCACACTTCACACACCGGGGTGTTAGCGTTCAATTTTAAGCGTTAACATTTTTGGTGCTTTCACTGAGAAACTGAACTCAGGTTGTTCTCACCATTGCTTCTCAAAAAGTTATCGAAAGGAATTCTTTTAAAACCAGAAGTTTATTGGAAATAATGGCTCCTGGGAGAAAACGAAGCTCTGTAAGATCCGACAATGTTCAAGAGAATACCGCTACCTCTCCTCCTTCAAGTCAAGCAGCTCCAACTATTGGAGTTACGCGAGCAGAATTGGACGCCGTAGTTTTGGGGTTGAATCAACAATTGAATGCCCAGAATGCACAGTTGGAGGCTCAGAATGCCTAGAACGCCCTGATCTTAAGTAAGTTGAATGATCTACTTGGGGCTAACCGTCAACCGGTTAATAATGATGGAAACCCTACTGCGGGAGTTCAAGATGTTGTAGGAGGGAACGTTTCTCAAAGAGCCGCAGACCCTGTGGAAAAGACACCTCTCCAGGCTGGAGGATCAGGACCGCAGCCGACCCTCCGTGAACGGTTTTCAAGACAGAATTCAGAAAGAATGGCTGATAGTTGCCCTCCAGAGCCTCTAAATGATGAAGAGTATTTCTCAGGCATGGTTCGTCAGATTATGAAGGAAAGCATGCGAAGAGATGAAGATGAGAAAGAATGGGGTTTTGCTCCAAGCAAAACTCCATTTACTAAAAAGATCTTGAAGGTAGAGTTCCCAAGGAAATTCGTTCCCCTCACTATTCCGGCTTACAAGGGGATGAGTGATCCTAATGAGTTTCTGTATAAGTACGATTGGCATATGACGGGTGCCAGAGCGTCTGATGAAATCAAATGATATTTCCCGATATATCTGGAAGGTGTGGCTCTATTGTGGTTTACAAAGCTGCCGGTCAGGTCCATTGATCAGTTCTCCGATTTGACCTGTAAATTCAAGGAGCAATTTCGATTGTATGTTTCAAAAGCAAAGGATATAATGTCGCTGTCAAGTCTAGAGCAAAATCCAGGAGAATCCATCAGATCATTTTTGAATCGTTTTAACATAGCATTGGCTGAGGTAGATAATGCTGAGCCATGCATGGTCCTAACATACTTGATGAGGGCGATTGACAAGTCAAGCGAATTTGGAAAATGGTTGAAAATGAAAGAACCAAACTCGCTTGACAAATTCTACAAGAAAGCGGATGAATTCATGCGCTTGGAGAGCCTCCAAACACCAGCTAAGGTGGTATCAGCAGAAGCCGGGAATAATGGTGCTGCTTCGAACAAGAAAGAACCTAACACTCAAAAAAGGGGAAATGATGGTGGAAAGAAACAGGGAGATGCTAAGAAAGGCCGTCCTTTCAATTTCACACCCTTGACTGATACCCCTGAGAACATCTTCTTTACGGCCAAGGATGATGTCAATTATCCGACACCACCTAAACTGAGAGTTGGAAGTAAGATGGAAAAAAGTGGAAGGTTCTGCCGGTTCCACAACCAACCCGGCCATAACACCAACGAATGCCGTCATTTTAAAGAGGTAACTGAACAAATCTTGAAAGAGAACAAGCTCCAACAGTATGTGAAAAGGAATAGAAATGCCCCAGCCTCGTCAACTCAAGGGCAACAAGTTCCCGCTCACCGTCCTGGCTCAAGTGAGAAGGCCGTAGAACATGAGTCGGAAAGACCTGTCATCAATTTAATAACTTAAGGGCCTCACCCAACTGGCAAAAGCTGGGGCGAGATGGAAAGGTATGCCCAGGCCTTGAGGCATGTACCGGCTGAAAGAGAACGTTTTTGTATTAGAAAAACGATGCACCTTTAAAGCAACAAAAGACTTCCACTGATGATATTGTATTCAGTGCAAGAGATTCTTTGGGTATCGAGGCTCCTACCATAGATCCTTTGGTCATATCCACTGGTACTGGGCCGGCTACTATGAGAAGAGTTCTAGTTGATTGTGGAGCTTCATGCAACATTCGCTTCAAGAAGACTTTTGATCAGATGAAAATTCCAATGGCTGACGTTCAAGCTTCATCACTTAAGATTGCTGGGTTTGCTGGGGAACCCAAGCAGCCAATTGGGACCATAGATTTGTTTGTAGAACTTGGAAAAGGGCTGAGGAAGGTGGCTCGAAAGCAAACCTTTATAATTGTTGAAGAATTCTCTGCCTACAATGCCTTTTTAGGCCGACCAACTCTTGCTGCATTCAAAGCTGTTCTTGCCCCATGGTGTCTGACTATAAAATTCCCCACAGATAATAGAGTTGGTGTGAATAAAGGAGACCAAGATGCGGGGCGAGAATGTTATCTTACAGAGTTGCTTAAATCAAGGAAAAGAGAAACGGGAAAAGGTATGGCGACTCCAGTCCGCATCAAAGAATCAACCTTGTAGCAACTAAAGGGTGGACCCTGCACAGGCGAACATAGTGTTGCACGGAAAGAGATGGATCCAAGAAAAGCCAGTGCATGGGAGAATAGAGTGGTGCCGATGGAAGTAACGGTGCTGGTTCCTATTGACTCAAAAGATCCTGACAAGGTGTTAAATGTAGGCTCACAACTCAACGCAACAACTCGGAATATTCTGATATCATTCTTAAAAGCAAATCTGGATGTATTTTCTTGGATTCATGCTGATATGTGTGGGATATCTCCAGAGATTGCAGTGCACACTCTAAACATTGACCCGAAATTTACACCGGTAAAACAGAAGAGAAGAACTCAGGGTCCAGAAAGGTCAGCGGCATTGAAAGAAGAAGTCGATCGGCTCATGGAGAACGGTTTCATCAGAGAATCTACTTATCCAAATTGGGTATCAAATCCAGTGTTGGTTAAAAAAGCTAACGGAAAATGGAGAGTATGCATTGACTTTTCAGATTTGAACAAAGCCTGCCCCAAAGACTGCTTCCCGCTGCCCAGGATCGATCAGTTGGTGGATGGGATGGCGGGGCATGAATTGTTATCTTTTATGGATGCATACTCCGGATATAACCAGATTATGATGCATGAGCCAGATCAAGAGGACACAAGCTTCATCACAGATGTTGGACTCTACTGCTACAAGGTCATGCCTTTCAGACTCAAGAATGCATGGGCAACTTACCAAAGGCTTGTTAATGCCATGTTTAAACCGCAGATTGGCAAGACAATGGAAGTTTATGTTGATGATATGCTAGTGAAGTCTAAGAAAGTAGCGGACCACATGGATCACTTGGCAGAGATGTTCGCAGTACTTCGAAAGTACAGAATGAAGCTTAATCCCTTGAAATGTTCATTTGGAGTGGAGTCCGGAATGTTTTTGGGTTTCATTGTGAGCGCTAGGGGCATTGAAGCTAATCCTGCTCAGATCACTACCCTGAGAGAGGTCAAAGCTCCTAGAACGAAGAAGGAATTGCAAAGTCTCAATGGAAAGGTTGCTGCTTGAGTCGGTTCATTTCAAAAGCTACTGACAAATGCAGTCCTTTCTTTGATGCTCTGAAGAAAGGAAGGAAAAACTTTGAGTGGACTCCTGAATGTCAGAAAGCATTTGATGAGTTAGTTCGTCATATGGAAGTGCCTCCGATACTTTCAAAGCCTGACAATGGTGAAGATCTCTTCATATATTTGGCAATTTCATCTCATGCTCTCAGTGCAGCGTTGGTACGGGAAGACCCAAGGATTCAATGCCCAGTCTATTATATCAGCAAAAGATTCACTGGGGCAGAGATGAACTATTCAAGGTTGGGAAAGCTCGCCTATTGTTTGTTGATCGCATCAAGGAAATTGAGGCCGTATTTCCAAGCTCATCCCATCAAAGTCCTCACTGATCAACCTCTAAAGCAAGTCCTATTCCGTCCTGAGACTTCGGGCCATCTTTTGAAATGGAATATTGAACTCAGCCAATATGACATCACTTATCATCCCTGGAAAGCAATCAATGGACAAGCTTTAGCAGATTTCATTGCAGAATGCACGGATAAAGGTGATAGTGAGGAAGAAGCCACTGTAACATCCCAATCCAATGGAAATTGTATGTCGATGGCACAAGGAATGATTACTGTTCTGGAGCAGGGGTTGTCCTTGAAACCCCAGAAGGGCAATCGCTATGTTATGAACTGAGACTAGAATTTCCTTCGACAAATAATGAAGCAGAATATGAAGCTCTCATCGCTGGTTTAAGGATCGCTAAAGAACTAAACATCAAGGCATTGCAGATCTTCAGTGATTCTCAGCTTATTGTCTGCCAAGTCAAGAAGGAATTTCAAGCTAAAGGAGGGAATCTATCCGCCTATTTATCAAAAGCCTGGGAGCTTCTTGAAGATTTTGACCGTTATTCAATAAGCCATATACCCCGAGAAGAGAACATGAAGGCAGATTCTCTCGCAAAGTTTTCAAGTACTGGTGAAGCTAAACTATTGGGATTAGTTCCCGTTGAAGTCTTGTCAGCTCCGAGCACAGATGAAATGGATGTTGATTGGATTATGAATGTATCCCAAGAGAAAGAATCATGGATGACTTCGATATTTGAATATTTTCTTAATGGTTCTTTGCTAGAAAGTTCAAAAGAACGACATAAGCTGTTAAGGAAAGCCTCTAGATATATGATCCAGGATGGCCAATTGTACAGACGGGGATTTTCAATGCCACTACTCCGCTGTGTAACTAAAGAAGAAGCCAAGACAATTCTAACTGAAGTACACGGAGGGGAGTGTGGAGATCATACAGGAGGTCAAACTTTAGCAAAGAAAATTCTCCGTTATGGATATTTTTGGCCAGAGATTAATCGAGATGCTGCTGACTATTCCCGAAAGTGTGATAAATGCCAGAGATTTGCCAAAATTCCTAGAGCACCTTCCACTGAGCTAACCCAAATGGTCAGTCCATGGCCGTTTTCCATCTGGGGAATAGATCTCATTGGGCCTTTGCCGACTGCCAAATCGGGGATTAAATATGCTATCATTGCTGTTGATTATTTCATTAAATGGACTGAAGCTGAACCATTGGCTACCATTACCTCTAAGAAAATGATAAGTTTTGTGACTAAAAATATCATTTCCAGGTATGGTGTGCCTCAGAAGATAATCACATACAATGGTACGCAGTTCGAAAGTGAGGAATTCCAAGATTTCTACAAATGATTCAAGATCCGAAAAAGCTTCTCAACAGTGGCTCATCTGCAGGCAAACGGGCAAGTGGAAGCAGTAAACAAAATCATCAAATCAACCATTAAAAAGCAGCTGGAAAAAGCAAAAGGTGGTTGGGTCGATAAGTTACCACTTGCACTATGGGCATACAGAACTACCCACAAAACTGCGACTGGGCATACTCCATTTTCATTGGCATACGGATCAGAAGCAATGATTCCAGTGGAAACGGAAGTTCCCTCACACAGAAGGATCCATTTTGATCAAAATGAGAATGAAAAACTACAATTGGAAGCGCTTGACCTCCTTGATGAAAGAAGAGAAGAGGCTAAGCTTAGAATTGCAGCGCATCAGCAAAGGATAGCCAGGCACTTCAATTCCAAAGTTCGTCAGTGCAGCTTTGAAGTTGGGGACCTGGGCCTGAAGAGAATTATGACAGCCACAGGTGTGTTTGGGCCAAACTGGGAGGGGCCATATGTCATAGGCACGAAACTTCTTGATGGCACATTCAAACTCACAACTGTCGAAGGAGAACCAATCCCAAGAGCTTGGAACAACAATCATTTGCGTCCATATTTTACTTAAAATCTTTGCTGAAATGTTGTAAAAGAATTACGAATATATAATTCTTGTATTCAAAGCAATTGTAAAGCAAGTGAATAATGAAAAGCTATAAAGTGGATGTAGGCCCAGCTTTTGGTCGAACCACTATAAATCTTGTGTTCTCTACTACTATAAACTGCTTTATTTTATTTCGACATATAAAATACGTTAATTGTGTTACTAAAATTTCGATTTAATAATGCAGGCCATAAAAACAAAGCTTACCCATCGCAAGACTAAGCGATCTCCGACATCACCCAGCAAGCAAACGCTAAACCATTCAAAATTTCCATACTCAAATCCTACGAAAGAAGTGCTTCGAACAAAAGTTAGCGACGTGGCTGGAAGTGGACCATTTCTAACTAACTGCGAATGTTTGTACACACGAGCATCCAGTTAAATAGCCTGTGTCTACCACCACCAACTCGCTTAACTATGAAGTATATTTCTTTGGATAAGGAAAATTATTGGCAACTAAAAAGGGATGATATTTGGAAAAGATAACGGGGATCACCGACATGAATAGATGGCAAAGAGACATGGGCAAGCAAGCATCAAACAGCAAAAGACCTCTTCGGAGGCACAAGCCCTCTTCGGAGACACAAGCCCTCTTCGGAGGCACAACTCTTCGGAGGATAAAGACCTCAAACGGGGCATTCCAGAAGACTTTCTCAACATGTTATGGAATGATCGGAAGCACCTTCCCAACAGGAAGGCAAAGCGCTTGTTTACTAGTTGAGACAGTTTGCGTAGACAAGCGTCCAAGTAACTTGCGCCCGCCCCGTGAGTCCATGAGACGACCGGAGACACCTTCCCGAGTGGAAGGCAAGGCGCTCGTTCATTAGTTGAGACAATCTACATAAACAAACGTCCAAGTAACTTGCGCTCGCCCCGTGAATCCAACCAACAATGAGGAAGAAACTTCCAGGTAGACTCGGAGGCACGCATTCCACCGAGATCTGAAATAAAACTTCACAAGTGCTGGAATGTGAAAAGCCCTCTTCGGAGGCCCATTTCACCATAGTTGAGATGCTAAAAGACCTCGAGCGGGCCTCGCCAGAAAAAGTGAGTTATTTCTCGACATAAAGTTGCGGACTGATCAGTGGTACACCCCCGTGAATCCATCCAACTAAGAGAAAGAAGCTCCAAACTTCCAGGCAAAAGCCCTACTCAGAGGCACACATTTCACCGTGATCTGAAATAAAAATTCACACGAGTCGAAATGTGAAAAGCCCTCTTCGGAGGCCCGCTTCCCAGCTAACAGGGAAAAGATAAAATCCTCTCCCAAGAGGCAGAAACAAAAAGACCTCTTCCCAGAGGCACAATCAAACAAAAGACCTCTTCCCAGAGGCACAATCAAAAACTCTCATCAGAGGCTCAAGCAGGTTGAAACCCCTTTTTCTTTTCGAAAGGCTCACAGCACTATGAAGTGAAACTCACTAGCCAAAGCAAAAGTGACTTTTTTCAAAAAAAAAGAAAAAGAGGAGTGCAAAAACTTTGTAATAAAAAAAAGAAAAAAAAGGAAGCCATCTTTAATGGCACACTTTAGCTTTCAGAGGAAGATTGGTTCATCTATTCTTGAAAATACTCTTCCTCAAAAATGTTAAAGTGCCCTTCGGAGGCTCGCTTTACCACATAGGAGAATTCATTTTGTAAAAATGTATATATGCACAAAAGAAAAAGTGATATCTCCGAAGGCTGAAGCGTAAAAACTTATATGAAATGAGGTGTACTCTGTTTAGGGCGAAATGATATTTCCACAAATATGGAATAATTATTCTCCAAAAATAGGAGTAAAGTCCCCTCGAGATTGGAAATATTACGATGAACTTATGGTATAGGGGCAATACGGTATGGCTGCATTGGTAAAAGCAACGCCCGAACAACATACCACAAGCTCACTGTAATATTATATAAAGAAACTTGCATATAAAAAAAAAAGAATAGATGCATTCTCAAACACAGACAGAAGTTTGTACAAGCAAGAGAATCATTTTATCAACGTTATGAAAATTATGTACATATGCAGGTCTCAAAATAAAATAAAAGCGGGGGCCGGTACTCGCACAACGTCCGGTCAGTACAAACAAAAAGCTAAAAGCAAAAGGTAAAAACAAGGAAGGGGAAGCAGGGCTCATCACTTCTTCTTCTTACCACCACCTTTGGAGCCTTCACCTGACCTAATAGGTAGCTTTTCAAGACGGCTTGGAAGAGTTGGGGAAGAAGGAGAGAGGGCTACTGCCGGATCAACCTCCGCTTCCTTTTCAGTAACGGAAATGCTTTTCCTTTTCTTCTTAGACGTAGTACTCTTCCTCCTCCTCTTCGAAGAAGACTCGCTTCTCGGAGTAAAAAGAGCGAACAATTTTATATCATCAGAAATGGTTCGCTCCGGGGACTCATTGCCTTCTCCAAGCTCTTCTCCCCCGTGTTCCTATGAAGCATTAGGATCATCTAAGTCTAGGAGAGCCTCTATTTGCTCCTCTTGCAACCCGGGTTGAGAGGCGGATGTAGGGGTGACCTGGAGAGGCGGGGGAGTAATAACTGAAGGAGGGGAAGTCTGAGCGATGCTCGGCACTTTCTCTACAGAAGAAAAGAAGTTAAAGTCAGTAAAGAGAGGAGATAAAGGCTCGTTGAGATTCAGGAAGTAGTCAAGAAGCTCATCAAACTCATAGGAAGCAAATGAGCAGTCTATTTGAGCAAGATCAGCATTAGGATTACCTGGCGAAGTAGGCTTTGCTACGTCAATCTCAAAACCCAGCGCTTCACCGCTCTCTTGGCTTTCGTCTCCGTTACGGACAGTTGCACCTTCTGTGGTAGCTTTTGTAGGGGGTGGAGAATGAGAACTGGAGCCGACAATGTCGATTTCGGTCGAAGGTGAAGGCTGAACTGGATCAGTTGAAGTATTTTTTCCTAAATATTCCCCTTCTGCCATTTCGGCTCTTAATTTCACAAGTTGTTCTTTTCTCCTGACAAGAGCGGCGCGAGCTTCGTCATCCAAGTAATGCTCCTCAAGAGCTGATTCGACGTAACCAGCACCTTTAGCACCAAACATGTCAAGTGCGGCCTCCCACACTTCAGCCAGAGTAATTTCATATTTGGTGCCGAGAAAGGCGAGACTACCGCGCCCCAGGACGCTGTGCAGATAGAAGTCAAATAATGTTGAACTGACATTGGCTTTAGTGGCTTGATGAGCTTCTTCAGTTGCAATTTTGCCGGCCACTGCCTCATCACGCTCTCTTTCAATCTTGGAGAGTTAAAGCTTTAACATTTCGATCTCCATCTCCTGGGAGCTCGTTTTCTTTCGATACTCAGCAATATCGGCAGCATAGCCCTCGTTAATTCTGTTTTGCACCTCGAGCCTATCTTCAGCATCCCTCTGAGCCATGAGCGTCCCGCACTTGTTGCTGAAGCACTTTCTCCCTCTGGGAGTAGGAAGTATATGAAGTAGCAAGCTCCTCTTTAAGTTTTCCGACTTCCGCTTCGAGCTTTTCGTTATAGTCAGTGATGCTCCTCATCTCTGTGTCATGTTCATTGAGAATTTTCTGCCATTCAGATTTATCGTTCTCCATGGTCAGCATAGCCTCAAGATTCGCACGATTCACTCTCTGGAGTTTGTCAACAATTTTTTGCCAGCTCGACATTCTCTCAATATCAAGTCTGACGGCATCAAGATTTCGCAACATGGCAGGCTTGTCAATTGAAACTAAGTCGAGATCAAAGCGAACCCCCTTCAAGCACCATTGTGGAAACCGGCTTTGGAGAGTAGCTGGACCTGGCCCAACTTGATATGAAGGCCTGTTGATGATTGTCTGGATATCGGTACGGGAAGGGGCAGGAGATTGAGAAGGAATGGGACCAGTGGTCTTCTCAGAAATTGCAGGCACTGATTGCTCACTAACTTTAGGCCGTTTGCTTGGGTCATCAGCCATGTGGCTCTTCCCTCTGTCATCATGAGATTTACGTTTATGTGAATCACCCTCTCTATGGGAAGAATCGTACCGCTCATCCCCTCTTCCATAGCGTTCTTCATAACAACGTCTCTCCTGAGCCTTTCGAGCAGCCCTCTCTTCATCAGTTTCCCTATAAGTGGGAAGATAGCGCCTATAGTCATACTGACCACGCTTTCCGTATTGCTTGAAGTCATCATAATATGAACCACCTCGCCTCATTGGAGAACCTGAAAATGGAAAATAAGCGTAACTTTAGAACATGAAAGTGCCAAAAAGTTCTAAGTGTGTGTGATGTGCAAACTACGTGCGTCAAACTACGAACCACTCTTCGATCGCGAAGCAATGGTGGGGGTAGTAGTTAACGTCAACTCTTGAGTCGACGGAGCTTGTTGCAAAGTAGAAGTCGCTTCAACTACTGAAGAAAAAACCATAGTAGTATTAGGGTCGTCTTTAAAGAGCTCCTGTGAAGTGACAAACAGGTCGCTCAACCCTTCAAAAGTGTCGTCCCCACTCTGCTTGACAGGGCTTGTTTTCCCGGCTTCTTCATCACCAGACTTCTTTGAATATTGGGGAGATCCCCGAGGCTCTTCTTCTTCAATGACTGGGGCAAGTGCAAATTTGCCAGATAAGCCCGCAACATCAATAGAAGTAGAGCACTTCACTAGAGAAGCCTCAGAAGCAGGTTCTTTTGGTGTGGGTGCGTTAGTAGAAACTGGGGCATCTAATGCCTTAGATGTGGAGTCTGGGACTTCATGAGGCTGAGTGGAGCGAGAAGGGTGAAGAAGTCCGAACTGGTGAAGGAATTCGTCGTTCAACAAAAATTTCATGTCTCGCTCTTCAATCGGTGCAGCCATGAGCCTCTCCAGAGTTGGCTTGTGGCTGGGATCTCTAGAAGGAGAGGGGAGCGCTGAAATGAAAAAATGAAGTTAACACTTGGCAATTCGGACTTTGCAAAACTCAAAGAATAGAAGAAGTAAAGGTAGATGATCTTACTTCCTTCCCTCCACACAGCATAAAATCCCGGGGGGCAGCGGACAAAGAAGAACTGAGTTAAGAACCCATGAGCATTGTCGGGAAGGCCAACGATCAATTTGCGATTTCGGGTACTTCTTACGACGGTGATAGAAGGGTGATCCTTAGTCCTGGTAAAGGAGCATAAGAAGCAAATCTCGTCGAAGCTTGGAAGTCGATCAAATGTTCTCCTAAATAGCACACACAGCCCCATCAGAATGGCGTAGCCATTGGGGTGTAGCTGGAAGGGGGAGATGGCTAGTTGACGAAGAAGATTCTGGAGAAAGTTGTTGAAAGGGGGAATGGCCCCGCTCAGGCACATTTGCCGATTAACCGCTACAAAGCCAGGAGGCGCCACATCAGCAGTGTTAGTTTTCTCAGGAAGAATGGAATTTGCTTCAGCAATGCCAAATTGAGTGCATAACTGACGAAAAACTTTGTATGATAAAGTGGTAGAGGCTCTCTCTGGAGGATTAACTAGGGGAGCCGGAATAAGAGTGGCTTCTCCAGTCTGGGCTGTTATCTCTTCTTGTTGAGAAGTCATTCTACACAAGCAACTGGATATTCAAATGTGAAGGTGCATGTTTCCTAAAAGTGTGAAATGTTGTGCAGAACTAATAAAAATAACAAGTAAATATAACTGGAATTAAACTAGTCGACAATTGATCGATTACCAAATTTCAGGACTTGTTAATTTAAAGTTCAGGTATAGTATTAGTGCAAACTGGGCAGTTTCAGTTGACTATTTCAATGTTGCTTTAATACTTTACTTGAATTTGATGATTTAAAAACACTTCGTTCACACAATCTATTTAAGTTGATTATCTGTTGTTAATTAATCTGCCATTTGATGTGGGCAGTCAGTGGCAGTATATTCGTCCCAATTTTCTGTAAGTGATGTATTGAACAGATTGTTAGCTTGCAAGTCAAAAGTGATCTGTGAAAGAATGCAGCAAAGTTTAACAGTTCAAAGTTCAAGTAACAATTCAAAGTTCAAGCAGCAGTTCAAGGTTCAAGCAGCAGTTCAAGGTTCAAGCAGAGTTTAAAAGTGCAAGTGCTAAGTCGTAGACGACTCTAGTGCTAAGTCGTAGATGACTCTAGTGCTAATTCGTAGACGACTCAAGAGCTAATGTCGTAAACAACTCAAGTGCTAACTCGGCAACGACTTAGGTGCTAACTCGCCAACGACTTAAGAGATTTTTCCCACAGGTTATGTTAAGTCGTGGAAGATAGAAGATACTCCAATTCAAAGCAATGGGAAAATCTCAAGTCCTAACTCGGCCGTGACTCAAGGCTTAAGTCGTAAAGATTGCTAAGTCGAACCCGGGGCAACATTCCACTATTTGGCCAACATACCATCTAACTCCTAACCCGTTAACCCAATAACCTCACAATCATCAACCTTAGTTCTATCACACCGCTAGATCGCCACAAATTACGAATCGTCGCGAGTCAGATGAAATCGCCTTAAGTCCATCGATGTCCAGTATAACAAAACTCGCAGGGCTCAAGGGGGCGAATCGGAGACGAAAAAAGGGGCACACAAGTTGATGATAATCGGCGATTGTAGGAGGAGCAAAGTCGCTTACGCAGTGTGATGCTAGAGATGATCGGAGATAAATCGAGTCGAAATCGCCTTTGAAAGCTTGGAGAAGCGTTAATGGCAGAAGCAGCTTAAGGATTAAGTAATGAGAAGAAGGAAGTAAGATGAACGACTTAAGCCTTTTATATCTCGGGGCAGTGGAACTTGAATCGGCACACGAGTTAAGATAAGTCGAAGCACACGACCTACGACTTAGGCGTGTACTTCGAGGGGTAAATGTTAACCCTCAACTTTCTACGACTTAAGAACTGTACGACTCAAGCAAGGTATGCGACTCAAGCAGAGTGCGCGGCTTAACGAGTCAAGGAAACCTCACGACTTAAGGTGTGTAACGACTTAACAAGTTAAGACATGAACGACTTATGACTTAAGGTCACAATGATCTAGCAGCTCAAAGCACTCCACGACTTAATGAGTTAAGAACTACATGACTCAATAATTATAACGGTCCAAACAGTCTACGACTTAAGACATTCTACGACTTAAGGAAGTCTACGACATAAGGAAGTCTACGACTTAAGGAAGTCTACGACTTAAAAGGTATGCGACTTAAAGATGTTACGACCCAACGACCTAAGGGAGTAACGACTCAAGGCACGAAAAGGTTAAGACAACTACACTTAAGTCGCAACCGACTTATGCCTTCTGTTAGGTCGTTTACGACCTAAGACTACAGAGGCAAGTTTAGTACCACGCCGTGATTCGATAACTCGTTGACGACTCAGGACTTGTGATACGACCAAATGAACGAACTTACTCCAGTTGATCCGCAAGCCAAGACTTAGGTTAGGACGGTCACGACCTGCGCCTTATGATGAGTCGTACACGACTTAAGCAGACAAATAAGAAGCCGAATCCGGATAACTCGTACACGACCTAGGACTTATGGCATGAATTCAGGAAGACAAGCTGATCTCGATTAAACTATGGACTTGGCTCGATAAGTCAGCCATGAATTATCCTAAGTCGGCCACGCCTTATCTTAAGTCGGCCACATCTTAAGACTTGGCAATAATTTCTTCCCAGAATTCCCTATAAATACATGACCATCTCCAACTTTGAGGGGGAATCTCTTCAAGCGCTGATACTCTGCCAGTTTCTAAACCGACTCTATACTTGAAGTTTCGAAGAACACTACAAGCTACTTTGAAAGACTTTCACACGTCCGACATGGATTCGAAGACTTTCATCTACATCAAGGCTTAAGCTACTTGTTCAAAGTGTTTTGTAACTAAAGAGATTTGTACTTGAAGAGCATTGTATCTTTTTGTAACAAGATCAGTAATAAAGATATTTATAGTGGACGTAGGCTACTCCTTAAGCCGAACCACTATAAAATCGCTGTCTCTTACTGTATTTTCTGTTATTTTAGCTGATATTCTGTTCCCGAACCATCGGGTGGTGCTTTCACATTCACACTTCACACACCGGGGTGTTAGCGTTCAATTTTAAGCGTTAACACCGGTTGTAAGATTTTTTCATTAAAATGATATTATATATACATCCATATATTTGTTCTCTAGTTTTGTGAAGATTAATTTTTTAATACGATTAGTAGGGGAATATTTGGGAAAAAAAGACATGAGAGGGTTTTCTATAGTATATCCTCATGCTATTACTCCTTTCATTACTTGCTTTCAGCCAGAGCCTTCCCTTACCCCTAATGCTCACAGCCCATTTCCCCTAATGCTCATGGCCTTACTTCAGAATGGTAGTGGCGCTTGGCCAAGGGTGGAAATGTTGGTGATCTAGGTTGTAGAGGGGGTGTGAAGGTGTTCGCACTAGTTTCAGAGAGGGATATCTATAGTGTATATTTACTTGTATGTATATTTTTTTCTATAACCTTTTCCATTATTTTATTTTATTTTTAATTTTTGAAAAAAATACTTCATTAAACATAATAAAATCATATACTTTCACAATACGCCTCATTAAAACCTAGTAACCTCCCTAACCTAAATAGGTGCCTTACCAGAAACAAGAGTACATAGCATGTCCATATATGAAACCGTACAAAGGATACTACAGACCTTTACTTAAGTTGTCAAAAAGGTGGAGGAGTAGATAAACTAGCAATACACTCCAAACCACCCATACGAACAACTTAGAGCAAGAAAACAAAGAAAAAGACAAAAGCAAACAAAGTGCAAATACATGAGTACTTATTGGGATACACAAAACAGGAGACACAAGAGAAAATAAAAATTCACAGTGCGGTGGCATGAGAAGGGTTCATCACTTAACTTTGCTGGATATGCTCAAGTCTTCAATAGAGATGAAGGCATGTCCTTCGAAGCACAGTGAATGCCCGGTGAATTTTTTTAGTTTTAAATTTTGTTCTTACCTTTCAATTAACTAACTAGATTTATCCATTCAAGACATCAGTTGTAACAGTAGCTTTAAATTCAAAAAGTGATTCTTCTGGTCTAACTTTCCAAATGGGTTTGTTCTGGAAGCCCATTGAACCTCCGAGCTTCGGTCAGTAGATATAACATAAGGAGTAAATAATGCATCAAGTAGAACGACATATGGATTTGAGACTTTTGTCTTATTATTAGCAGAGATTTGAACAGTCTTGTCTATGATAGGAGAAGAAGTGTTCTGAAGTGGGTTTGACAAATTGGATAAATTCGCCAAATAGACTCTGTTAATGTATCCTTTAATTGGTTTCCATATCACAGTTTGAGATGACAAGATTACAAACTGTTTTACTCTACTCTAAATTATCTGAATGAAGATGCATATCAGTATCATTTGGAAGATCTATCGTATTTGCACTAATCCGATTGGTATCAACATTCATATCATTAGGATTATTCAACCTTTCAGAAGAATCCACTTTAGGTCTCCAAGCCTTAATGAGTTAACAGTGTATATCCATATGACCAAAGCTATGACAATTAGCACATAAATTTGGCTTTCACTCATACATAACTTATTGCCATATAAGTTCATCATTCTCCATAAAATAGGAATTTCAAAACGAAACATAAAAGAATTATCGATCTCAATTAAAACTCTTACATGCACAATTTTAATAACACCTTAAGTAAATTTGTCCAATTTGATAGGGGTTCCAAGAACTGAAGCGATACGACTAATCTCTTCCTCCGTTCATAAATCAAGATGAAGATTAGGCAATCGAACCCAAATCAGAATAGGATTTAGAAGATCTTTATTAATTTTCATACTGAGAGACCATCATTTCATCATCATCAGCTTCAAATGGTAAAAATAGTGGCCATCTTCTACAACTCTATCATAGTCTTTATTCTGAAATTTCATAACATAAAATCGTTTTCCTTGGATAAAATAGAAAATTGTTCCTCATGTTTCCATACTCTAGTGATACAGCCTCTAAAGTATGGATAACACAGTTTAGCACCAATAATATAAATTATAATTGCATTATCCCATTTTTTTCTAGCAACCTAGACAACCTCAATTGGCATCTTAGCACATTTCATCATATTTAATTTGCGGGGTTGGTAAAAATTTAATGGGTCTGAGACTGAAACGTTATTTCCTTTGACGACATCATTTCGCGCTCTGGTAGAAGAGGTAGAGGAACTCTGTATGTTAGTAGCGAAATTGTGATCCATTTGAATTGTGGGATTAGCATTACTAGGATGACGAACTGTCTACGACTGATTAAACATTTGGGAAGCTTCCCGACTGATGGTTTCAGAGACAATTGAGGTAGGTCTAGGCTTAATAGCTAGAAGAACAAAAGGGGTATGTTGCTTCTATCTCGTAGAATGCACGATGGTGAAGCCATCGTCCACGACATGAGAAGGAGTGGAATCGTTCAACGATATGAAACCGAGGGAGGATTGGAGACTCCAGGAGAAGGATTAGGGGGACAGTTCGATCGATTTTGGACTGGTTTAAGGGACATGGGAGGAATATGAAGGTCGATTGTTGGAAGCCTTGGAAGATCGCAGGTGAGGCAGGAGGATTGGTAGGGCACGAAACCAGGAAAAGGCACTAGGAAGCAAGCGTGCGACACGAAAATTAGACGAAGGAGGCGGCGACCACCATTTTCAATTAGGGTTTTATCTGATTTAGTGGTGAGGATTTCCATTATTTTATTAAGAGGGAAACCATTAAAATAGCTCGGAATGAAGAAGAAGGAGAAGAAGAAATGAATGGAGGAGTGAATAATTGCATGTGTTTATAGATTTTCAAGCCTTCGTTCTTAAGCAACTTAGCCAAAATAACTCTCATCCTTTCCATCACTTTATAGTCATGACTACTATCTCCCGTCACCTCTATATGCTCGGCCACACCCTCTTCCATCATCACCATCATATCATAGCATGTGCATTGACTTTGTATGCTTAAGGATGAAGTTTTATAAAATATCTTAGATATTTTTAAGTGTATATGTGTGTGTGTTTTTGTGTGTGTATATTTGTATGTTTGTTATATGTATATATAAGTATGTATGTGGCATGTATGTGCATGTTCATGTAGGTGCACAAGAGAACAAACACCGTTGCAACAACTTTCAACAACTTTCGGTTGTTAAACTTTTATGAAACAAAAAGCTGATTTTTTTTATCACAATTTTGCTTACTAATTAAATTACATATAAATGTAAACCGAACTTCAAAACCAATTTCTCATCATTAGTAATGAATTAAAATGATCACATTTAAATTATAGAACTATATAAATCAAAGTTAGACAATTATTTACGAAAAGTGCTATTATATCGATAAATCGATATGAATTTTCTTATATTTTCAATTTAGGCATATACCTTTGTAAACTATTATAATGATATACCATTACCATATAACTAACTAATATGAATAATTACCCTTTTAAAACAATTATTTGAATAATTAAAATAATTATTAAATATTAAATCTCAATTTAAATTCATGAATCAAATATTAAAAACGATGACATCATTGATGATGTCATAAATACATTTTATTCCCAAAAATAAACTTACTCTATTCAAAATTCTTATTTACATGGATAAATAAGTGTACATATCCCTTTTCGTGCGTGACTTTTGACGGTTATAGAGTAGTTTATTGATAACACAATTTTCGGCCATTTTACTGATATTTTTCCAAATTGTATATTTTTTATAAGTATTTATTCAAAATAAGATTAACATTACTATTTATTGTTTAAAATATAATTATTTATGTTAAAAAAGCTTATATTCGCATACTTTAAAAAATAAATATAATTTACCAAAGCGATAAACTTGCGGGTTGTTACAAAATATTATTCGTCGGTTTTAGATATACCTTGGTAGATATCAGTAACTTAAACCCATCTCTGCTCAAAATCGACTATGTCGAACTGGCATCAATGGCCAATATATATCAATACCTTCTAAATCCGTATGCGAGTAAAAGTACTAAAATATCTCAGGAGTGTATCAAATTTGTCAACCTTGTTTATGGCGCGATAATTTAAGATGTCTCATGTATTACAAAAGTTTCAAAAAAAAGTAAAAACACATTGCAAGATTGTTTTAATATTAAAATTTTTAACTGTTATTAAAGAAAATTCTCATGCTCATCAATGTATATTTAATCATCTTCTGATATCCAGTCTAGAATCCCGACATAAGTTACCCTATATATATATTCAAGCCTACACTGATCTATTAATCTATTGCTCGAAGTTGAACCATTTTGTACTATGTACATCAGAATAGTCATCTTGTTTAAACATAAGACATAGAAAGGGTTGTTTGATACTTAAAAACATTTACAAAATTAGTTCTTAGTGGGGCATCATGTAAAGAAATATGCAACTGTTGGGACATCATTGGTAATAGAAGTGCTACTTGATGTCATTTATTGTTAAAGAAGCAAACGAAGCAAAAAAGTAATCTATCAAAAGAGGGGGATCTACAACCTGTATTCACATGCCAAGTTCTAAGTTTTAATCCATATTTACACTTCACGTTCCCTATCACTTTTTACGATTCTTACCTTTACCAGGGTTTTCTTGGTTTTGAACTTTCAACTTAACATGATCTGGTTAAGGGAGTAAACTCGCTCCACCAATCACTGGGGATGACAAACGGGTTAGGTTTTATTGCAAATGGGTTAGGGCAAAACGACCCAACCCATTTAAAAGAAAAGATGATACAACCCACCCAAACCATTTAGCCTACTTTTAAATAAAACTAAAAAAATACTTCAAAAACCACCCATCAAACATGAAAAACACCAAAAAGCATTAAATATAACAAAATCCATGGCTCAAAACTAAGAATTGCAACAAACTTTTTAGAATAATTCAAAAAGCGTAGCAGAGAAGTAAAGATTGCAACTTGTAAATGTTCAAAAACATTATGAAGAAGACTAGAAAACACAAAAATTGCAGCATATCGTACAAGAGCTATAACATTTAATATAACACGAAAAAATATAACAATTTATATGTATAGAATGAAATCGAAGCTGAGTTGTATCTTTAAGTCGGAGTTAACTGTATTAAATAATATGACTTGCCACTTCAAGTAAGCTAAGATCAATAATGATCAGGTTCTAAAATGTTGAAGACATTTCCTACACAAAACAAAGTTAATTTATTTGAAACTTATTGAAGTTTTTAAGGCGAAATAAAGACAAACAAAATAAATTAATGTGTAGAAAGTATAAAAGGGCAGAAAATACTGCTTACAGCATCTACATCGAATAAATGAATTTCACAAGCTAAATATTGTTATGTAGATAACAAAGTGACTTAAAGTTCTACATATTCATTTAATGGGTTTGGCTCATATAATTTTTCTTGGACTAATTTAACTATTTGAATTATTTAATATTATATTTTCAAAAGAATTTGGCCGTGGGTGTGGCGCAGTGGAAAGGAGGCTTGGGTTCTGATAAAAAGACCCAGGCTCGATTCCTACCATGCGCTTCCCTATCCTATATAAATTTACCGTGGGTATGGGGGAATGGATCAGCGGACGGCTTTACTACACCCACCTCAGGAGTTTACCGGCCTACCGGGTTCTCCTGGGTTTTCAAAAAAATAATTTCAAAAGAATTTAAACTAAGATGAAACATAACTGAAGACAACCATTGTGAATTGGTAAACCAAACCCACTTTCATAGCTATAATGCTACCAAACTTAGCAACCATTTTGACATGTGACTGAAATAAGACAAACTATTATTTTAACATGTAAAAGTACTAAAAACTAAGAAAAATGATGATAATAAAAAGTTTCGAGCGGTTAACAAGCATATCCGCATCCGTTTTTTTGGATATTTGATATTTATCTGCTTTTCGAATGCGGATGCAGACGGAATTCGATTTTTTTGGATATAGATTGACAACCATAATTGATTGTTTATTTTGGTAAATTAATTGTTTACGATTCATAGGCTTTTCAACTTATTTTTGCTAAAAAAGTTGATACACCTAATAAAGGTAATAATGAAACGAGATTTCATTTGGGAATAAGGTTGTGCGTCAAAAGGGTTTCCTTAACTACACATTACAATTGCTATTTATTTGTCAGTCTTTTTAATTAAATTAACTTTCCATTGTTGTATTGATATATACATGGGTGGATCTGATACATGCTTAGCTATGGCGACTTCCATATCTGGATCTATCTCATAATTGTGCAAAATTATTTGGTTAAATGTCTATCTGAAATAAAAATCTTGTCATATTAGGATTGACATTTATTTGGTAAATTGAACCAATTTTAGTTTATTTCCAAATTTACATTCATCTCCTTGTAGATATGTTACTTTATATTACATCAGTTCTCTATAAGTTTCACCCATTATATAAATTGATTCAGTTTACCCAAATAAATATATATGTTAAAATGATAGTTTGCTTAAAAAATATCAATAATTCCATAAATATTTAGATATAGGTAGGTTGTTTCCCTTTTGATCTCCTGATTTTTTATTCATTGGTGCTCCCAATTCGAAGCGATAAAATAGTACGATTTTGTTTGATATCTTTTATGACTGATTAATACTTATTGGTATTTTCATTGTTAGTGCTCCAACCACATACGGCCGCATTATACTTCTCTTTTTACTCCTTGACCAATGCTAAATTTACATTTTTCATTTCTGCCTACTTATTAATAGACTGCAGGTGATAATTTTATCATCTTTGATGTGTTTTGAAGGACATTAATGTCACTGCATTTTTTGGTCGATAAAACACCGAATGCTTTTATTTTTAACTTGTTTATTACATTGTTCTAAGGCTATTTTGTGGTTTGATTGTTCCGTTAACGAAATTCCACCCCTCACATTATTCACTTTCTAGCTTTTTAACTGAAAACGAATACTAAATTTAATCACTAAGTTGTTACTATTTTTTTCCTTTATTTACTATACAATATCGGTTTGGGGTTCACGCCGTTGGTTCTCATGTCTTCTCCCTTAAAATTCAGTTAATGTTTTCTTTCTTTTTCCTCTACAAATTCATACACACAAGTTGTATAAAATATATGGTATATATTGCTAGTTATTATGGTTAAAAGGGTAGCATTTTTGAACTGTGAATTTAGAAGTGTTAGGAACAAATTTTACACTTCAACAATCTCCATGTTTACAACATTTTATAATAAAATGCACATTACATATTTATATATGTAAAGCGGTGCTTTTTTGGACATGAAAGATTTAATAGTAATTGCTTTTTTTTGTAAATTAGATCCATTCATATTGTACAAAGTCCTTACTCTTGGTATTACTTCAACATTATCTCCTTGCCTTTCGTTGTACATTCAGGTTTTATTGTTTATGCAGTTGGAACCAATTGGTTTACAAAATGAATTTATTCAAATATGTGATACTGCATCTTAATCCACTTTCACTCAGGTTAATCTATATCTTTTTTAATCTGAGCACATAAGTATGTATGCATGTATGTTACTTTCTTACAACTTGCTTATATTTGTCTACATAGCAAAAATTGTTCGATCTCACTTATTACTCTTTGTTAGATTTACTATTTGTGATTTGAATTTTATATTACAACTTTTACTTCAAACATAGGTGCACTTAGGTCGTATGTAGTTTAAATTTATCACACTCAGGTTACATAACATTAAAGAACATGGGCAATCATATTTTGATATTGGCTATATTCATCCTTCAATCTTGATAATTAGACACAAAACATAGTCCATCGTTTTCTATTATCATTACTTTGCATCTAAGCCTAAATGCCTATGTATTTTGGTCTACAGCTTTTTTAGACTTTTTTAGAGCACAATATCATGTTTCACAAAATATTTGCTAATAATAGAACTTGAAGTGGTGTATGTTAAAAATGTATAGTTGATTCCTTTTCATTTTCCATGTTTGTATCCATTGCTTCACTTTTAGTCAAACACATTGTAACAACCCTGTATTTTGTGATTATGTTAATTGTATATTTTAGTTATTTTAAATTGAATTTTGATTTAAAAACTTTTTTCCAAGTAGATAATTTTATTATTTTAAATATAAATTTTGATTTTGATGTGAATTAGAATTCCAAACATGAATAAGTAGAATATTCCCAAAAAGGTGAATTTTGGTCAATATGGTCAAACTTTGACTTTAATTTAAAAAAAATTTAAATTTTGAAATTTTTATTTATTTTATGAAAGTAATCAAAATTCTAAGGATACTGCTTTTTGTTTCGTTGAAATCTGATTAATATTGTGAAAGTTATGCTCTTTACACTATTAGATGTAATTTGTTGTATTTAACAAAATCGTTTATTTTATTTTTATATAAATAATGTATTTGTTTGTCATGTCATGTTCTAATTTGTGTTTACATGTGTAGCATGACATGTGATGTATATATTTTAGTTTTAAAAACATTTGTAAAAGTGTAATTGAAATTTTCCAATGTTAGTCGTATTTTGTTTACAATTTTTAATTTCTAGTTTCAATTAATTAAAGTAATTCTTTATTTATTTTTCTATTTTCTTAAGGCCTTATTTTATTTTCATTTAGACTTTATTTTGTTCAGCATTTATTTTATTTACTTGACTTTTATTTATTTAGAAGTGTTGTTGAAATTTTCCAAAGTCAGTTGAATTTTATTTACAATTTTTAATTCTAGTTTTCATTAAATAGAGTATTTTCTTTATTTATTTCCACTTTTCCAAAAAATGTTTATTTATTTTTCATAATATCTATCTCTACCTTATTTTTCTATTTATACATTCATTTATTAATTAATTGGTTAAGTGTTTAGATTCATTATTTATTTCTTGGAAAGAAATTTCAAATAGATATACGTTATTGCCTTAAAGGCCATATCTTTTAAAATGTATTTATTAAATATTATTGTATTTATTTGTTTAGTGAAGCTTTTTGTATACATATTTCGTTAATATATAGGAAACGCATCAATCAAGATATGTTACCTATTTTAATTATAGGCATACATTACGTTTGATTTCTTGCTTTTATATCTTTCCTCCCCTTTGATTTCCTACCATATCTTGTCCACAAATTTTGCCGTACATTCCTTAACCCTAGCCGCCTATATCACTTTTTCATGTGAATTTTTTTTACTTCCTATCTTCATTTCTCATGGCCACAAAAGAAAATGGGTAATGGCTTCCTCCAATTTCACTTTTTCTCTTCACTTTTCTATTGAATTTTCCATTGTTTGCTTGATCTTCATGTGCTTTGCTCGGCCTAAACCCCTCACTACCTTCACCGACCACCACATCACCTCCTTTCCATCACCGTACATGGTCTAGCCCCCTCCTCCTCTGACCAAGACTTTCCATGAGGAGAAAACGCCATAAAAAGTTGTAAAAATCCATTGAAACCATGCATAGCCAAGCTAGTTTCCACCATCCCCTTCTTATGTTGCTTTGGCCACCCCTTAGTCACCACCACTAGCTAGATCCCCACCTTTGGTCATCACTCCAGCCATCACCATAGCTGTACATGACCAAGGCCGAGCCAATTGATTCTTGGCCTAACCTATATGGTGCACAAAACTCCTCTTTTTGTCTTGCCTTTTGATCTTCCTTCATTTGTAACCCATACCCCTTCATCTCCTTATAGCCATGCCAATATGAACCATACCCTAGCCCAAAACATCATCATAGCCGAACCATTTTGGTATTGTGGCCAAGCAAAAGTGAATTATGGCAAGAAAAATCAATTGAAAAGCTTGGTGTTGTCTTCTGTAAACTCTATTTCCGTTTTTTCCAATAATTTTAGTATTGTATTTATGTTTGTATATTGCTTTGTTTTGTTGTTGAACACAAGATTAATATCTTGGCTCTCCACTCCACTCCAATCAAAGTCATGTCATCGTGCTTTTTGGAATCTATTATGTGGGTTTTGATTTGCTAACTCTAGCGTAAAAAGTTGAGTATTCACACTTGACAATTGTGAATTGACAACAAGTGAATGTGTAGAAATATTTAATCATGTTATACCTGCCTGTTATGTGAATTATATGATGTTAAACCCTGTTATAAAATTGTCACATCATCTGTTATGTTATATTCTGCCATATGTTGCTATACTGTTTATTTATATATGTTTCTCACACTGTAAGTTCCCTGTAGAATGGAATCACTATGGATTGAAATAATACATACCCGAACGGACTTTAGAATAAGGAAAAATCTTTATGGACGGAAACGATTGGCCTGAGAGATTTTTAGTTATTTTTATTTACTTGGGATTGCGGGTTTGAAATGATAGAACCCAGATTTTTTTTGTAAACTACAGATTGAAATGATATATTATCCGTATCACTTGACCTAGGTTAGAAAACATTATACAGGCCCGTGGTTACTATATATATATTTTTCTAGAATTTTTTAAAGTATTTTAAAATGTAAATATTATGATATTTTATTTTAAATTGGATTTTAAAATGATTTTATAAAGTATTAGGGATTTTTTTTAAGTTAAAAATATGAAATATTGAATGTTTAAATTGAAATTTGAAATATAACTTTAATACTGAAATTTGAGATTTTGTTTAAGAATGGAGTTTAAGTTAAGTAAATGAAATATGATTATTTGATTAAATTTGAATTTAAATTGAATTAATAAAGTGTTATTGATTTTTCTATGAATTAAAATGGTTAAATAAACGAATAATTAAAAGTGTAATTTGAAATATAAATTGACTTGGAAACTTGAGAATTTGGTTTAAAAATAAAGGTTAAGTTAAGAAAATAGAATGGAAATTAAGTTATATTTGAAATGGTAATTAAAACCTAATTGTTAAGTAAACTTTTAGAGTACAAAGATTAGAAAATTGTGCACTTGAAATTATTAAGTGGATTATTAATAATTTGATTTTTATTTATAAAATTTACTTTATAAAAATCATAAGTTAAAGGGTATTTAAATAACCACATTTAAAGTGAAAAATATGAAATTTTATATGTTAAAATGGTTTAAATTGAAGTTTAATTGTTGCTGAAAATCTATTGTAAATCTGAAAATTCTTTTAGCAGCACTTTAGAAATGCTATCGTTTCTGAAATGAACTAAAATCTAGAATAAATGAATCTCAGCACTTTGTAAGTGCTATAGTTGCAGTAGTGCATTAAAAGGCTAAAAATAATGAAAGAGCTATTGTAGCACTTGTTAAGTGCCGCAGTTAGCTGAAATTAGATTTTTCGAACGAAAATTGAACTGTTACAGCGGTTTTTAAATGCTGTCTTTGCAGAATTGAATTGTTTTCAAATGTAACTTACCGTAGCATTTTTTAAGTGCCGCGAAAGCAGAAATTTCACTGTTTTTATGTATTTAAGTGAATAAATGAACTCTGAAAAGGCTAAAATTTTGGGAATTTAATATTTGATTGAAGGTATAATGACTCCACTCTTTATGGTTTAAATAAATGATTTTAATTTGAAATTATAGACCTTTTTGGAATGTTAACCACGGGTACACTTCTCTGTATGCATTGTGATTTTTGGATATATTTATGGTTTAACGGATCCTTAGAGGATTGGCGATCCAAAGCATCCTATAAGTTATAGTGCATTACTACTACAGTTCACTTGAGTTGGTTTATTGTATAAGTATGTATGTCCTGACTCGAGTGTTTTGTGTTTTACTTTACGGTCGAGTCAGCCTGAGTATTCATAGCTTTAGATTTCTCTTTCTAGAGCTAGGAATCGCTGGAGATTCTACTTATCTAGTTATCTATCCATTTCAGTTTTAGTTGTTCTATTTCAACTCTTGTATTAGTGGACTTCTATGTATTTGGGATTTCTATTGTATTTGTTTTCAGACTGATATTATGTATTTGTTTTTGAAACTTTGTTATAGTAGCTTCATGAACTACTATGGTATTTTTATTTCCGCTGCGAGTTATTCCGATATTTCTGCGTCTGTGATTCTGTGTTTGATTTTATTTGTTCCAAATTTTTTTTCAATCTGTTATTTTGAATTATTCAAGTCCGACATGTGTGGATTATTGTCGATTTGAATGGTCCAAAATAGTGGGTCGTTATACGTATAAGCCCATATCCCTTTCCACTTTTCATGTTCCTAACTATTCCATTACCACTTATCTATTGTGCAACTTCTATTCATTTCTCATGTTTAATACAACTGAACTATTTTCCTGCAAAAATCTAAGAAAAGCCATATATCAAGTGAAGGCGTTTAAAAATTGTCATACTGAATGAAAAAGGTATATAATCAATTTCTTAATTACCTTTATTTCGGTCGCTATTCTAATAAGTTATAGTCAAATAATGTATGAAATTTTGAAGAATGATGGGATTCTCAAAAAACTTTGTAAAACATGACACCATGTTTAATGCATAGATGAACTGATAATTGAGCACATATTGCAATGTGCATTTTTAATGCAAAATAGTATGATGGAACAAGCAGCATTTGCAGTTTTAAGAGTCCATGATAATGTGGTTTACCTTTCATGATGGCATGTGATGATTCTCACTGCTTTCAATCGAAACAAATTTAAGACTCAAACGAATAATGCTACGAAAAAGACGCTCCAATTTCCTGAAAAATTGATTAGTTTTTCATTTGTCCAAAGGGAATAAAATTAAGTGCATAATTAGCGAGAACAGTGGTTTGAGAAGAAAGGAGATGGAGTAGCCACGATTGTACAATCTTGAGAATAAAGAAAACATGTCGGATTCATATACTGAATAGTAAAGCTAGAAGAAATAAGGAGAGATTAATTGATCTTTCTACGCAAAATAAGTTCATTTCTTTTGATATTGCTTCGTATGGTTTCGTTGAGAATGCTGTAATGATATTATCGTGGAAGTATCAAAAAATGCTAAAATACAATAACAATATTTGATACATTATTAGTAAACCTTTTGGTTTTACTGGTATGTATTATGCATACCCTTACATTACCGTGTAAGCTAAGATAATACTATGTAACATTTTTGCAGGTTGTATTTACAATAAACTTTTAAGGGTAATTGTTACAATAATTTGATACATTATCCATGGTTACGAACACATTTGGACATGCAATAAATCATTTTTTATTTGATTTCTATATGTTTTTAGTGTGCGATATTATCTATAAATGCATATAATGGAGACACATAGTAATAAAACCATAAATCAAACTTCAATTCAAAATTCTATACAAAAGTTTAATGTACGCATAAACATATTCAAACTCAAATTACATAAGCATTCTTAGAACATGCTCGGATCGCATAAACGCATATTCAATGTAAACCAAATCAAGCAAAATATTAAAAGAATAGTCAATGTACATCAAATCATAAGTAATCTAACATTATATCATCATAATAAAAATCATATAAGTTTAAAACACATTAAAACCTCATTCTCAGTAATCAAGTTAACAGTAATTTAGCCGAACAACATCAAAATCTCATTCCCCCTTCAATATATAATACACTAATGCGAACCCGTGCTTCGCATATAGGATAGACAAATAAGTTTCTGAATTTTTATTTATTATGGTTAATAATAACTTATATTTCTTCATTTTTTCTTACTACAGTGTATTTTTATACCTAATCCATTACAACAAAGTCAAACAATCATGGCCTCGTAGGAAACTTGGGTATTGCGCCTTAAAACAAGCTGGAACAAAATGCAGTACAAATGATTACAAGAATAAACGAAAATGTGTCATTCGTATTAGAAACATTGCGACTGTATATATTTATAAATAAAATAATTTGTTGAAATGATAAGAAACATTCACGAAGGTTTATTAAACTAAACCGACACAAATCTTAGTAATTAATTTACCTTGTATACAATACTTGCTAACTTACCATGTTTATTGAGAATACATGCTTTGATTTGGCCACAACAACTGTTATAAGCAAGAATGTCTACAGGTACAAACTGTGACCTATAAAAATGATTATATATATTGGAAATTAAAATAATATAAGACTCATTATATGAAAGATGTCAACATAATAGGGATTCGAACATGAATCTCCAAGCAGTAGTTATGTCGTTTGTCCATAAAATGTTTTTAAATAGGTTTTTTAATCTATTGATGAAACTTCAAAGTTAGTAAAAATTTAACATAAATTAATGCAATGTGTCCATGTAAAAGGCTCCTGAATCCTAGCTACTAGCTTTAGCCCATCCATCAACGTTATGTTTTCCCTGAAACATCCAGACTCACCTGGACACATAGCAAAATGATCCATGCATAAGAATGAATAAATTTTTGTTACGCTTATATTTCAGTGAATATAGCCTGGAAGAACAAATTTCTATAGTAACCATTTGACCATGAAAACCATACCAAAAGTAGCAATGGCAGTGGCATATACCATCGTACCTAGAGTGCATAGTTTGTAGTCTTGGACATACAAATTTTAACACCGTTTGTAACACCATACTTAGGCTAACTGAAAAAACAATAAAGCAAGCATTAAGTGAAAAACAAACAAATCACGGAGATCGTCATAAAATACCTAGCTTGACCCAATTTTTCGAATGATGAGGCATAGGAAGAAGATAAGCAAGAGCCTACATGGATCCACCGAAGAGCACTGAAAAGCCAAAACTATCCAGAAAAGTTTTAAGTACATGATATATTTTCTTAAACTCCTATTACCATATTTATCAATTAGCATTACTAGAAGTGTTGACTCATTTTCACATATAATGATGTCATAGTGCAAAAAGTATTCTCAAAGGGAAGCATCAAAATTTATTCTACATTATCAAATGCTCCGAACTAAATTACCATAAGGTGGTGCACAACTGTTTTTGTGTTGGAATCTATCCGTTTGAATGTAAGAATTCTATTACTCTTTAAATGACAGTATGTAATGACTAGAAAATTTTGATGGTTTTTATGATATATTTAACTTGAAATTTTATGAAATTTTAAAATAGTTAAATTTTGAAATAAAAATTTGATATTTGAAATACGTATATTTAAAAATAGCAAATAGTAAATTTTCTTCTGATAATATGAAAGCTTATTTTCTGGTGTAATTTTATTTCCATTTCAAATCAGTTAGAATTTGTTGGTAATAAAATATTTTCCAAGCCTGAATATTTTTATACAATAAATTTGTAAATCATCTTATGAGTGAGACATCATCTTCCATTTCTCAAAATTTTGATAGCTATTGCTCCATCTATCTCATTTTCGGCAAAATAGCAGCATTTTCGGTACCATTATCGAATTTTGATGGGATGGTCGTACCACTGATATCTGTATATTGTTTTGATCGTTTCGTCATGTTGATCTCTGCGGTATATTAAATTATATATTTTGAAGTCCTGTACACTGCGGAACCCGTGAAGCGGTTACCCATATCGGTACTCCATTTTGAAACGATTTAACTCCTTGTGTCCGTTCGTTCCTTACAATTAAGATCAATGGTCATAACCTTTTTAAATTTTCTTGAAATCTACCGGTGTGATTATTTTCTTTCTACTGCTTCGTGTGAATTTTTATATGTACCTCTTAACTTGCTTTTAAAAAAGAATAAAGATATTTCGTTTTGCATATGAAAACTATTCTCCTTCCCAGCCCAAACTTCTTCTCTCTCTAGTTCAGACCTGTTACGAGCCCATGCGCCTCCTTCTTGTTATTTTTTTCTTTCAGCAGCCACTCCAAGCCACCAATAACCATCGCCTAAACTCCTGCCTCCTCCGCTTATCCATCTGAACAACCAACTTGAAATGACCCTCTCTTTTATACCTAAATTTGTCAGGATTTTTTTTTACATAGAGGGATATATATATATATATATATATATATTTGTCATATATATATATATATATATATATATATATATTTCCAAAGCCTAGAGTCATTTTTCCTTTTATCAAATAAACAATTTTCATCCAGGATCAAAAGTTTTTACCAATATAAATATATTAGTGTATTCACAAAGATATGTACACACATATGAAGATGTATATGCCCCTCTTGTTTTAATCAGAGTTATGGTAAACAAGAGGATAATTTGATTGATTAAATTTAATCAATCCACCCAGAATTCAATTTAACTCATACAATATAATTTCATCTGTGTATATATATATATATATTTATATTTATATATATGTATTTGTAAGACCTCAACTCTTAATTTCTTATTGGCTTCTTTATAAAGTGTAATTCCTAAAATCAAGGAGATTGTGTTATGAATATACATTAATTAATGATGTAGTGCTTATGTTCTGAAAATGATATAAGTTTTTATCATTTTCTATGTTTGCTTTTCTATAGAATCTACCTTAGTTACAAACTCTTTTCTGGAATATTTTTTTTAAGTGAGATACCTTATTCCTATGTTACAAATCCTTCCTTCATTCAAGAATAAGGTATAAAACATTTGCACAGTACAAATTGCATTACGAAAACATGCAGACACCTAATACATTTTCCCTATGCCTTTAAACTCTTGCATTCCATTGTCATAATGAAAGAATAACCATATTGTTCATTGAGACTCATCTGTCCATATTTCCAATACTTAATCCTTTTCAAAGACACAAGATTGACTAATAGATTTATAAAATATATCCATCCTAATTTATCATAGTGTTATTACTCAATTTACTTACAAAATTATAGATTAACTTCTTCAACTTTTCAGATAATATTCAGATTTATAAACTCCTTTTACAATTCAATTCCTTAGCAAAACACTTAGCAAAACACTTAGCAAAATACTTAGCAAAATATCCATTCAACAGTTAGTACTTAATACAAGTTACAATTAAAAAGTTTCAATACATGCAGATTTCATCATTTAAGCTCTTATCTAATTAATTTTTAGCATGCTATAATCTTATTCTCAAAGCCTTGCTCCTACTCCTACTTAGTTGCTGCAGTCCCTGAAAATGCATTTGAAGCTGCCCCATTTTAAATGAGACACCCAGATGCCATTAGCACACTAGGGTCAAACACATGTCTGGTATGAGAAAATCCACCAAAACAATTTGTTAATCAAGTTAAAGTTAAAACATGTATATATGTATATAATTCTGCCTTTAGAAAACAAAAAGTCATGTGTGCATGTTCTGTGTCATTGTGCATGTTCTGTGTCATTAAATCCTTCTTTCCAGAACCTTATGAAGATATGGTACATTCATACATTTATACAGCTTAGTCATAAATCAAATAAGCATCCATACAAAACAGAGAAATCACCAAAATGAATTAAATCATTTATTGCCTACTCAGATTGCATTCCAGGAAAACTCTAGTTCCTCTTTATACCAAATTCTCTTACATTGATTTATTTATCTTGCTTGGTCTCATCTGCAATTAATGAATCAATGGACACACTGTAATGGAGTAATTCACTCCATTACACACAGATCTCAGGACTTAAGCAAGCCATGTGTCAACTTGTATTACTCAAGAACACAATTCATTCTTGCAATGCTCTTGACCCCCCCATTTCCTAATCAGGTTTTTTTAGGTAGTAGCACTTTTGATTTTTCATGGCAAACCCATTCAGTGAATCATCACTAAAACAAACATTCATGTCATAGCATTCCACATCACTCATAAACAAACAGAGGTAATCAGGCAATTAAACATAGGTGTTTATTAAATAGATTCTGCACATATACATGTATATATTCTTGCAATTTTAAAAAGGGGTATAGAAAACTAACATTCGCCTATGGCTTTATGAGAGAGTTTTTTTTCTTCTTGCAATCATCTGTGCTTAAGTTAAACTCAGAATGACTAAGTTTTACTGAATCACAAAATTTATTGGCTATGTGTATGACTATTTATGTATTTTCATTGAATCAGGAGCATCAGCACATAGGCAACCCTATTGCACCCTAATTCTTTTTTTTCTCAAGCCTCAGCACTTATACATAAGTATATTGCAGCTCACATGTTTATATTTTTCTGGGTTATGCCAAAGCCAACACTACTTGCCTATGTTCAACATTTAATTCTCTTGGTATTTACTTATGTTTCTAAACATCAACATATCAGAGAGATCTGGGTTTTTGTTTTAAAAAATATATATATATATACACTAATAATTCTTAGAACTTTCATATAATAAAACAAGAAGAACAACCAGTTAAAAATCAAAACATTTTTAACCTCTGAATCACAGATAGACCATCACATATGAAAATACATTTTTCCTCTTTTTTTAAGAAAAATTAACTCATGAACTGGCTGCCTTCATTAGGACTTAGTGCCTTAGATTTTGAGTGAGTTTTCTCACCTAGCGCTCTTTCACTTCCTTAGTTGATTGGTAAGCCTTTGCCTTTAAACCCTTTTCTTTACTTGTTTTTTTTTTATATAATGTATATATATTTTTTTTCTCAAGAGCTATCCGGGGAGAAGAGGAGGTTCCTCATATCACTGCTTATTTATGCAGGGTCTTTCTTAGGGTTTAAGGCACTAGCTAAAAACATTTTTGCCCATCAGAAATCATGTCATTTGCATTTTATCTAAACCCAAAATCTTACCCTCCCCGGCTTAAGTTTGTGAAGAGAAAAGTGGTTGTATTCTTTTGGTTATTTTCAGAAATTTTGCTTTTCCAGAAAATACTTTTCCTCTTGTCTACTGTCATGCTAAAAGTGTGACTTGATTTCCATTGGTTATTATATATCTATATATCAAGTATCCTTCTTAATTCTGCCTATACAGAACATTTCTCTGTTTTTATCTTATTTTCTATTTTTAGCTTTCACTTAAATAGTATGTACTCCCTTTATTTATTTATAAAAGGATTACTCCTTTTATACCTTCATTCTTTTCTTTCTGTTTATATTTAAAATATGTTTGTGTATTTTATTTTACTGATTTGAACTCTAGTACTTAATTAGCATGCACATATGTATGTATATGTCTTACAGAAATAATTAGTGCACACACATATATATACATTATTTTATCTGGCACACCTGCACATATACTCTCAAATACAATCAGTTGCATCCTTATATATATATATATATATATATATTCATATAGCCTTTTAAGGATTTACTTTATTTATCTGTATAAATATATATTTTTCCCCTACACATCAACATATGTTCATTCATATCATTCAGGGATTTAGCTTCAATTCATGTGTATTCCCTATGCACATATGTACACTCATATAGTTACACCATATCAAGACATATCAATTTCCCTTTTAAAATTGGTTTTAAAAATATTATTTAAACTTATTTATATTTTTCAAAATAAATTCCTAAAATCTTGGGTCATTACATACAACCCACCTTTTAGAAATTGTGTCCCACAATTTTTCCTAAGCTTAAATCAATTTCAAACTTAATTAAGAGAATAAGTACATTGTCAATCAAATAGACTTTAGTTCTATCATAATAACTAAAAATACATGCATCCAAAAGGAAAACAATCTAAAAATTAAAATTACCTTTAATCTGAAAATAGCTTAGGTTAGTTCATCCTAACTTTGTCTTCTAATTCTCATGTGCAATCACTGGGATCATGACTCCACTGTACCTTCACAAGTTTCAGTGATTTGTTCCTTAATTTCTTCACATCCTTTGCCAAACTTCCTACCGGATCCTTTTCAATCAAATTAGGATTTATTTGCACTTGGGTTCGGGTCTCCAGAATTTCTGCCTTGTCGTGGACCCACCTTCTCAATTGTGATACATGAAAAACATCATGCATCCCTTGCATGACTTTTGGTAATTCCAACTTATATGCCAAGGAACCAATTCTTTTCAGAATTTTGTACGGCCCAATATATCTTGGGGTTAACTTGCCTTGTTTCCCCAAATCTCAGTACATTTTTCATAGGTGAGATTTTGATGAAAACAAAATGTCCTACTTCATATTCCACCTGCTTCCTTTTCATGTATGCAAATTTCTTTTGCCTATCTTGAGCTGCTGCCATTCTTCTCTTTACCAACTCAATTTTCTCTTTAGTTTCTTGTATGTACTCAGGCCCTAAAATAGCCCTTTCTCTTGCTTCTACCCAACAAACAGGTGACAAACATGGCTTGCCATATAAGGCTTCAAATGGAGCCATTCCTATGGTGCTTTGATAGCTGTTGTTGTATGTAAACTCAACTAAATGGAGATAGCCCTCCTAGTTGCCCCCAAAATCCAGTGCACATGCCCTAAACATGTCCTCTAAAACTTTGTTTACCACCTAAGTCTGCCCATCTGATTGAGGATGGTAGGCAGTGCTTAAGCATAATTCACTTCCCATGGCTTCTTGAAAGCTTCTCCAGAATTTTGAGGTGAAGATGGTATCCCTATCACTCACAATGGTTTTGGGAATGCCATGCAATTTTACCACCTCCTTCATAAATACTTGTGCTAATTTTGGTGCTTTCGTTTCTGATTTAACTGGGATGAAATGTGCCACTTTAGTTAGCCTATCCACCATTACCCATATGCTTGTGTTTCCTCCTTTAGATCTAGGCAGTCCATCTATGAATTCATAGATATATCTTCCCACTTCCACTGTGGTATGCTAAGAGGTTGCAACAACCCTGATGGCTTTTGTGTTTCAGCCTTGACTTGTTGGCAAGTCATACATTTGGCAATATATTTGGCTACATCTGATTTCATTCCCTTCCACCAAAAATTTCTTTTTAAATTTTGATACATTTTTGTACTGCCTGGGTGTATGGAGTACTTACTTCTATGATATTCATTCAATATCTCCTCCTTCAATTCTGTGTTTTCTGGCACACACATTCTATTCTGCTTTCTCAAATAACCATTTTTATCAATATGGTGATTTGTCACCTCCTTCCCTTTCAATATGAGAATTTTCATCTCCAATAAGTTTGTGTCTTGTTCTTGCATTTTTCCGACCATCAAAATTAAATCTGATTGAAGTGTCATCAAGCTTAACTTCCCTCTATTTTCCTGTGCACCTTGCACCTGCACATCCATGTGTACACAGCTATTCTCCCCAATTTCTAACTCAGCCAGCAATGACAAGTCCTTAAACTCTTCCATCATCATTATAGACAATTTAGCATGTTGTCTACTTAGAGCATCAGCAACTTTGTTTGCTTTGCCTGGTGTATAGAGTATGTCCAAGTCATAAGCAGCTAAGAACTCCACCCATCTATGTTGCCTCATGTTTAAATCTTTTTGTGAAAATAAATACTTTAAGGACTTGTGATCAGTGTAAAGTTCAAACTTAGTTCCTAACACATAATGTCTCCAAAGTTTCAAGGCATAAATCATAGCTGCTAATTCAAGATCATGTGTGGCATACCTTATTTCATGAGGTTTGAGTTGTCTGGATGCATATGCAATGACTTGGCCTTGTTGCATCAACACTGCACCCAAGCCAAACCCACTAGCATCAGTGCACACAACTAATTCTTCATTTCCCTGGGTTACTTTCAAAATTGGAGCATTCACCAATGCCTCCTTCAACTGTTCAAAAGACTTCTCACACTTCTCTGACCAAACAAAAGCTTGGTTTTTGCTGGTTAGGTTAGTAAGTGGTGTAGAAATTTTTGAAAAATCTTTTATAAACCTCCTACAATACCCTGCCATCCCCATAAATGATCTCACTTCACTCACAGTGCTAGGCCTCTTCCATGCTTGAATGGCCACTACTTTATTGGGGTTCACAGAAATTCCTTTGGCAGAAATGACATGGCCAAGGAAATGTACTTCGTCTTTCCAAAATGCACATTTTGAATATTTTGCCTTTAAATCTTTTTCCCTCAGTCTAGACAAAACCAAATGCAATTGACTTTTATGTTCTTCCACTGTTTTGGAATAAATTAAAATGTCATCTATAAAAATAAGCACAAATTTGTCTAAATAATCTCTAAAGGTTCTGTTCATTAAATCTACAAAGTATGATGGTGCATTAGTCAAGCCAAATGGCATAACCAGAAATTCATACAACCCATACCTAGTGTTAAAGGCAGTGTACTTGATACTTGACTCTTCCACCTTCATTTGATGAAAACCAGATGCTAAATCTAGTCTAGAAAACACTCTTGCCCCAACTAATTGATAAAAAAGATAATCTATTCTTGGCAATGGATATTTATTTTTAATAGTTACTTTGTTCAATTCTCTATAATGTATACAATGTCTCAAGGAACCATCTTGTTTCTTAACAAATACCACTGGTGCTCCCCAGCAACAATTACTGGGTCTTATAAAACCCTTATTTTCTAATTCCTCTAACTGTTTCTTTAATTCTTTTAGTTCATTTGGCCCCATTCTAGTTGGCTTTTTAATCATTGGACTCGCTCCTGGAACCAAATGGATTTGGAATTCCACTGGTCTATGGTCTGGAACACCCTTAACCTCCTCAAAAACATCCAAGTATTCATTGACTATGGGAATTTCTTCAATAGTGAGTTCACTGAAATCTTTTCCCAAGTCAATCAAATGATATAATTTCCTTCCCTTAGCCACTTCACACAAAATTGTGATCCTCTGGCCTTTAAGGTTTTGCAATGATATGGTGGATGAGTCTAAGTTAATTATGGCTTTAAATTGTCTTAACCAGTCTACTCCCAATATAACACCTATATTTGGGTAGTTTAAAACATATAAATTGGAAATAAAAGTATCTCCTCCTAAGTTTAATTCCACATCCACACAAACCATATCTAAAACACTAGAACTCCCTAGTAGACTTTGTATATGTAATGGGGTTTCGACCAATATGCAATTTAATTTTTTCATTTTAACTAATTCATAAGAAATTAAGGAGTGAGTTGCCCCAGTATCATATACTACTGCTATGGGTATAGTACAAATAAATAGTATACCTTCCACTTGACTGTGATTCTCAGCATTAATCTCTACTGTGGATTTGCCTTTGCCTTCCAAGTTTGCTAATTTTCCTTACTGTTTATACTCAGGACAATTCCTCTTCATATGGCCCTCTTTCCCACATAGATAGCACTTGAAAGCTCCTTCTTTCAATTCTGGACACCTTGGTTTGATATGTCCTTCCTTTCCACATTGATGACACACAATTTTCTTTTTGGTTTCCTTAGCTTTAATATCTCCAGTGCCCTTGTTATTGACCTCTTCTTTCTTCTTATCATAAGGGTGATATCTTCCCTTACCCTTCTTGATGTTATTATTCTTAAAATTTCTGAACTTTTCCCTTTCCTTGTCATGCTGCTCCAATATCAAAGCCAAGTCTATTAATTGATAAATGTCATGTCAGCATAAGGCAACATGGCTCTGCTAAGTCTTGGGATCCAATCTTTAATGTATCTATCATTTTTGGATGCTTCATCAGCCACAAGCATTGCTCCACATGTGGAAATCCCCTCAAACTTTTGAGTGTATTCAGTGACATTCAATGTTCCTTGCCTGAGTCTAATAAATTCTTCCAGTAAAGTGGTCTTAGCTGATGCTGGTACAATTCTTGCTTCCAATATCTCCATGAATTGATTCCAAGTGATTTCATTCTCATTTCTCCCAGTAATGATTACTTCCCACTAACTTAAAGCTACTCCTTTCAGCTATCTTGAAGCCACTTGCCTCTTCCTTTGATCATCAAGCTACATGTCATTGAAAATCCTATCCAATGTTCTCAACCACGCTTGAATTTCCATAATACTCTCTGTCCCTTCAAAGCTTTTGCCTCCTAAATGGGTATAAGCCTTGAGTAATTTTGAGAGCTCTTCATGGGGATTTTCTTGCCTTAGTCCTGCCCCATCCCTAAATGCTCTCACCAAATCTTGTAGATTGACCATTGGTGGTGCATTGGAAGGTCATGCTCCCTGATTTGGTGGTCTTCCTACCATAGTTTGCTAATAATAATTTACACAGCTGGTTAGTTTTTTTTAACTATGTTTTTAGCAACATAGCTCTGATACCAAAATGAAATGACCCTCTCTTTTATACGTAAATTTCTCAAGATTATATATATATATATATATATATATATATATATTTGTCAAATATATATATATATATATATAATTCTCCAAAGCCTTAAACAATTTTCATCCAGGATCAAAAGTTTTTACCAATATAAATATATTAGTGTATTCACAAAGATATGCACACACATATGAAGATGTATATGCCCCTCTTGTTTTAATCAGAGTTATGGTAAACAAGAGGATAATTTGATTGATTAAATTTAATCAATCCACCCAGAGTTCAATTTAACTCATACAATAAAATTTCATCTGTGTATATATATATGTGTATATATGTATTTGTAAGACCTCAACTCTTGATTTCTTACTGGCTTCTCTACAAAGTGTAATTCCTAAAATCAAGGAGATTGTGTTATGATTATACATAAATTAATGATGTAGTGCTTATGTTCTAAAAATGATATAAGTTTTTATCATTTCTATGTTTACTTTTTTATAGAATCTACCTTAGTTACAGACACTTTTATGGATTATATTTTTTTTAAGTGAGATACCTTATTCCTATGTTACAAATCCTTCATTCAAGAATAAGGTATAAAACATTTGCAAAGTACAAATTGCATTATGAAAACATGCAGACGCCTAATACATTTTGCCTATACCTTTAAACTCTTGCATTCAATTGTCATAATGAAAGAATAACCATATTGTTCATTGAGACTCATCTGTCCATATTTCCAATACTTAATCCTTTTCAAAGACACAAGATTGACTAATACATTTATAAAACATATCCATCCTATTTATCATAGTGTTCTTACTCAATTTACTTACAAAATTATAGATTAACTTCTTCAACTTTTAAGGTAACATTCAGATTTATAAACTCTTGTTACAATTCAATTCCTTAGAAAAACACTTAGCAAAACACTTAGCAAAATACTTAGCAAAATATCCATTCAACAATTAGTACTTAATACAAGTTACAATTTAAAAGTTTCAATAGATGCAGATTTCATCATTTAAGCTCTTACTAATTAATTTTTAGCATGCTATTATCTTCTTCTCAAAGCCTTGCTCCTACTCCTACTTGGTTGCTGCAGTCCCTGAAAATGCATTTGAAGCTGCCCCATTTTAAATGAGACACCCCAGATGCCATTAGCACACTAGGGTCAGACACATGTCTGGTATGAGAAAATCCACCAAAACAATTTGTTAATCAAGTTAAAGTTGAAACATGTATATATGTATATAATTCTGCCTCTAGAAAACAAATAAGTCATGTGTGCATGTTCTGTGTCATTGTGCACGTGCACACTTAAATCCTTCTTTCCAGAACCTTATGAAGATATGATACATTCATACATTTATACAGCTGAGTCATAAATCAAATAAGCATCCATACAAAATAGAGAAATCGCTAAAATTAATTAAATCATTTATTCCCTACTCAGATTTCATTCCAGGAAAACTCTAGTTCCTCTTTATACCAAATTCTCTTACATTGATATATTTATCTGGCTTGGTCTCATCTGCAATTAATGAATCAATGGCACACTGTAATGGACTAATTCACTCCATTACACACCGATCTCAGGACTTAAACAAGCCATGTGTCAACTTGTATTACTCAAGAACACAAGTCATTCCTACAGTGCTCTTGACCCCCCATTTCCTAATCTGGTTTTTAGGTAGTAAAACTTTTGATTTTTCATGGCAAACCCATTCGGTGAATCATTTCACTAAAACAAACATTCATATCATAGCATTCCACATCACTCATAAACAAACAGAGGTAATCAGGCAATTAAACATAGGTGTCTATTAAATAGATTCTGTACATATACATGTATATATTCTTGCAATTTTAAAAAGGGGTATAGACAACTAACATTGGCCTATGGCTTTATGAGAGAGTTTTTCTCTTCTTGCAATCATCTGTGCTTCATTTAAACTCAGAATGACTAAGTTTTATTGAATCACAAAATTTATTCGCTATGTGTATGACTATTTATGTATTTTCATTGAATCAGGAGCATCAGCACATAGGCAACCCTATTGCACCCCTAATTCTTTTTTTTCCCTCAAGCCTCGGCACTTATACAGAAGTATATTGCAGCTCACATGTTTATATTTTTATGGGTTAAGCCAAAGCCAACACTACTTGCCTATATTCAACATTTAATTCTCTGGGTATTTACTTATGTTTCTAAACATCAACATATCAGAGAGATCTGGGTTTTTGTTTTAATATATATATATATATATATATATATATATATATATATATATATAAACACTAATAATACTTAGAACTTTCATATAATAAAACAAGCAGAATAACCAGTTAAAAATCAAAACATTTTTAACCTCTGAAATCACAAATAGACCATCACATATGAAAATACATTTTTATTCTTTTTTTTATGAAAAATTAACTTATGAACTGGCTGCCTTCATTAGGACTTAGTGCCTTAGATTTTGAGTGAGTTTTCTCACCTAGCCCTCTTTTACTTCCCTAGTTGATTGGTAAGCTTCTGCCTTCAAACCCATTTCTTCACTTGTTTATATATATATATATATATATATATATATATATATATATATAATGTATTTTTTTTTCTCAAGAGCTATCCGGGGAGAAGAGGAGGTTCCTCATATCACTGCTTATTTATGCAGGGTCTTTCTTAGGGTTTAAGGCACGAGCTAAAGACATTTTTGGCCATCAGAAATCATGTCATTTGCATTTTATCTAAACCCAAAATCTTACCCTCCCCGGCTTAAGTTTGTGAAGAGAAAAGTGGTTATATTCTTTTGGTTATTTTCAAAAATTTTGCTTTTCCAGAAAATACTTTTCCTCTTGTCTACTATCATGCTAAAAGTGTGACTTGATTTCCACTGGTTATTATTTCTATATATCAAGTATCCTTCTTAATTCTGCCTATACAAAACATTTCTCTGTTTTTATCTTATTTTCTATTTTTAGCTTTCACTTAAATAGTATGTACTTCCTTTATTTATTTATAAAAGGATTACTCCTTTTATACCTTCATTCTTTTCTTTCTGTTTATATTTAAAATATATTTGTGTATTTTATTTTATTGATTTGAACTCTACTACTTGATTAGCATACATATATGTATGTATATGTCTTACAGAAATAATTAGTGCACACACATATATATGTATACATTATTTTATACTGGCACATCTGCACATGTACTCTCAAATACAATCAGTTGCATCCTTATATATATATATATATATATACATATTTGCATATAACCTTTTAAGGATTTACTTTATTTATCTGTATAAATATATTTTTTTCCCCTACACATCAACATATGTTCATTCATATCATTCAGGGATTTAGCTTCAATTCATGTGTATTCCCTGTGCACACATGTACACCCATATAGTTACACCATGTCAAGCCATATCAATTTCCCTTTTAAAATTGGTTTAATTTTTTTTAAACTTATTTATATTTTTCAAAATAATTTCCTAAAATCTTGGGTCATTACACAACCTCAGCAGTTTTTCCACTCCACAGCCGTGACCATCGACCCACCTTTTCCCTTGCAACCAAGAGCAACCCACTCTACGTCCAGCAAAACCCACTGCCCGCATCATCAAACTCCATACTGCCGAACTGACCATATCTTAGCAAACCTCCCTATAATTTCTCCCCCCTCCGCTGTCTCCCAGAAGCAAAACCGGCCTTGAACCCTCGGCCACCTTACTTCCCCTAGCCGAACCCTAAAGCCGCAAATCCAAATTTCTCCAGTCCGAGCACAACCTTGCTCCGCCTCCGACAGCAGCCCATGCATCTTTCTCTAGCCGCATCTCCTCCCTGTAGCGCTGACCTCCACCATCCATTGCCAACCCACCACTTCGTCTCCCCTCTAGCACTGCTCCACTCTTGGTAGCTTGTACCCGGAAACTACCGCGAAGCCTCCACCCGAAGCCAAGCACAGCCGAGCATCGTGCCTTCCTTCCTCCAAATGGCTGCCGCGTTCTTTTCGTCCACGTTGCCTTGATTAGCCAAAGCTTCCCTGTTGTTATATATTAAGGTAATTTTATAGGTGTGTGTGTATATATATATGATATTTGCAGAGCTTATTATATATATGTTTGTTCTAAAATATATTAGATCTTGAAAGAATATTATATACATTATATTATGAAGTTGCCGTTACTTTGCATTTGTTTATAAAAGTAAAGAGTGGTTCTAGATATATTTGGGTTTTAATGTATAAATTTACATTGTTTATATGTATATTTATATCAGGTTGGTGATATTTAAAGCTTTACATTAGTAATATATGTAATGTTTATATTATATGTGTGTGTGTGTGTCTATGTGTGTGTGTGTATATGTGTGTGTGTGTTAGCATATAGTAGTATTCTTAATTTTTGAAGCTGTATATATAAATTAGTCTGTACATTAGCATATAGGTACTGGGGCTTTGATCTGTAATCTTATTTTATATATATTTCCATTCGAACATGTACATATAATTATAGGTCTTAAGTATATTATCTAAAAAACGTATTACATGTTTATATAGATTTGTTTCGATTTTTTTAAAGAGTAGACAAAATAATATGGTAAGTTGGCATTGTTTTATAATAAATATATTGGCTTACGTCAGTTACAGTATATATTGGTTTATAGTTGGGTTGTGATGTAAGTTTGTACATAAACTTATTGCTTTGGTACAGCTATTTTAAGTATTATATATATATTTGGTTTGTTTATTTAAGTTTTAGATTATAATCTCATTTTATATTTTAAGCGTCGGTATGTTGTTATATCTAAAATATATTTCATTGCAGTCTATATCAAGCATATTTTAATTTATTTCATTGACTCCTTATTTATCAACTCTATTCATCGAATTCGTGCCAATCTTGCTTTGCTTTGGAATTCGTGCCTAGATTCGTAACCCATTAAATGTCTATCTCTCTTTAGCCTCGTAAGATGAGCAATCACTCACAATTAGCGTTCTTATATTTATTAAATTTGCTTTCAATTGAAACGACAATTGAAATATGCTGCTGTTAGTTATTTACATTGCTATACATATGCTATTATATGCTATCTGTTCACCTGTAACATCTGACACAATTATTTGTTAGTTATATTGATGATATATGCCTGTTATATTATTATCATATCTACTATCACTCTGCAAGTTCCCTGTTAGTATAGAATTCCCTGTGTGTTGAAATAATACATACCCGAACGATTTGTAGAATAAGAGAAAATCATTATGGGTTGAAATGATACATCCAAGCAATTTTCATTGAATTGAATTTGGAATTGCGGGTTGAAATGATATATACCTGTATATATTTAAATTGCGGATTGAAATGTAAATATCCGTATCACTTGACCATATGATAGAAAATTATATACAGACAGCGTTGGTCAGTGTGTATATATATATATATTGAAATGATTTCCAAGGTATTTGAGTTGAATTTATTTAAGAATTATACTCAAATAAGTTTGATTTGGAATTTATTGAATTTGAGATTTTAAAGATATGATTTTATAACTTGATTTTGATTAAAAGTGATTTAAATGAATATTTCAAGTTTAAATAAATTGAAATGGTATATTTAGTTTATTTAAATTTGAAATTTGAAGTTTTATTTAAATGTTATTTGAATGATTAAGTAAATATTTTCAAATAAATAATAAAAAGTGAATTTGATATATATATATATATATATATATGGAATTATCAAATCTAATTTTGAAAGGTTTGAATATTTAAAGCTTTGAAAACATTGAAATTGAAATGGTTTATTAAGAAACCGAAATAAATTGAAATTGATGATTTAAGATTTCATTAAATTTGAATTTTTGAAATTAGAGTTGATTTGGAATCGACTTGTGAAATTTGCGGAAACTATTTTATTATATAAAGTATTTTTAAATTATATTTAAAATTATTTTATATTTTACTTTATAAATTATTTTAATATAAAATATTTTAATATAAAATATTTAAAATAAATAATTTTACTATAAAGTACTTTTAATATAGCTATTTTTAATATAAACTATTTTAATACACTAACTATTTTAATATAAACTATTTTAACTTATAACTCTTTTATATATAAACTATTTTACTTTATAAACTATTTTATTACATATACTGTTATTAATATCTAAACTCTTTAAGTGGTGGAAGTTATGTTTCAAAGTTATGAATTTCAATGTATAATGTTTTTGGAAGTGTTATAATTTCAAGTGTTTGGTTTCGAAAGTGTTATTAGTTTGAAAGTGCTATGATTTTGAAAATGGATATATTTAAAATGGAAATGATATTGTATTTGGTTTTGAAATGACAATGATAGTTTGGTTTTGAAGTATAAACTATTTTGAAATGACCACGGTGTTATAATAACGATTGGTTGTTAAAGAGACCGAGATAGAAAGTTGCCGTACTACTTACCAACATCGAAAACCACTTTAATAACTGTGTATGCGGTGGAGATTCCAAAATGAAGTAGGATGGTGGCGATGATCCTATTTGAGGTATATACGTGGACCCGACTCCCGTGAGTTGGCTTAAGGTGGCTAAAAGAGGAGCGATTCTCGGGCTAAGTGAGGTCATTCCTCCAATCGGATACATTTCTTCGATACTATATTCTGACTTTGTGATTGATTTGGTGGCCACGATTGATTTTTTTGATTTGAGAGTGTGTTATGAGGTGGGCGGTAGTGGCTGCTATGCGCTACCACCAGCCCGGATGTGTAATTCGTATATCTACCCTGGCATTGCCTTGATGTGTCATGTCACCTAGCCTATCGAGACAACAACGAGTTTGTTTTTACCGTACCTATGGAGTGCCCTTTGACGACGCCCAGTACGGGGGAGATTACGATACTGTATAGACTATGGGAATATATAAAATGTGTTAAGAGGGATATGGATAACGCCTTAACACTATTTTGATAGTTTACTTTACTTTAGACATTATTATAATAGCGCATATTACTACATAGTAGATAGTTTAACGAATCCTTAGAGGATGGTTATCTCAAACATCCTTTAAGTTACTTGTATTTCAGTTGATATTTCACTTGAGTTGGATTTGTTGATATAAGGATGTTAATCTTGACTCGAGTGTTTTTTTTACTTTACACTCGGGTCAGGCTGAATGATATAGCTTTTGAGACTCACCTTTGGAGTTGGAGCCTCTATGGAGATCCATCTACATCTTTTCAGCCTGCAGTTATTCAATTGATTCTCATGATGTATTCTGATCTTATATTTGACTATTATATTTGGGACCTCTGTTGTATCTTATTTAACTCTGTTATTTATATAGTAGCATCATGAACTACTATTCTTTTGTTTTCGCTGCATATTGTATATTACTCTATGTCTGTGATTCTGTGATTTATTGATTTACTGTATATGCTGAGTTTTCCAAACTTAATTTTGAGCAATTCAAGTCCGACATATGCGGATGCGAATGGTTGAAAATAACACGATGTTACACAGTATGAAAAATAGTATATGTCATCCGTAAAATACACAATCACCTAATGGAGCCTTATTCTAAAGATTTCCAACAAATAAAGAAGCCAGCTTTTGAATACCGATGGTTGCATTCACTATTAGCCAAATTCAACACTTTCTTGTATAAATTTGAACTCTTAATGGCAGCAATTGATGTGCCTTGGTAAGCCAGGAGATATTGTACATTTTTATATTCCTAGAGATAGAGTTCATAAAATCATGAACAGTAATTACAACAGATCTATATCTATATTCAAAAATGTGGGGAATATTTATACTCATGTGATGATGCACTCCACCTAGAATCATCTTTAGACTAATTCCATCTTCATCACGTTAGTGCATATTATTGGGTGCCTGTAAACTTATTGCCCTCCAAAGTGCAAAAAGCTCAAATCAACCGAGTTAAAGTATACTAGAAAATGCAACGCTGATATACATATAAGGAATTCATGTGCTGTAATGGTTCAGAACTGATGCCAATCTTATGTAATGCAGGGATAGGAAGATGGAAATTATTGCAATTTCTAAATTAAGGGAAGATATATAACCTTTCTACTCGCTTAAATCAATTAAGAAAATAAAGCATTAATCAAATATATTAAGTTCTGCAATCTAACTTTTTATAGACAGAACTTATTATTAGAATGCTAAAATGGTTCAACATTTTCAAGATGTTTCATTCGCACTAACCTTGTATATTTTACAATAAAAAATTTCAGCGTTGGGGCTGTTTATATTCATCAATGAGGATAAGTTGTTTGAGATAAGAAGAGCCGCAAAATTTAGGTCCAAAAAATAAATTAAAACAATTTTTTAAATGGACATGAGTTATAACGAAGAAGATGAATTTGATGAAATGCTCGAAAAAAAGAAATATGAAAAATTGTTATTGGAATACGTCTTGTTTGAGAGTCAAATCACTTAGACATGAAAGACTTTAGAAGGTTAATCCCTACAAAGATAAATAAAACAGCGTAAAATGTTGTTGGCCAAATTCTTCATATTAAAATAAAAGCACTAAATAAAAGTTCAAAATAACAGCAACTATTATGATTCAAGAAATAAAATGTTTAAAAGGACTTACTTACCCATATATAGCTTTTATATTATTATGTAGTGTTGCATATACATGGACTATTTTGAAAATAGATAAAACTTCAACTTAAACGGTCTTGAGGAGAAAAAACAAGGTAGAAAGAATATGAAGCATCTTCAAATGATCTTAGATATTTTTATGTACTTGAAAATTAATGTAGAGAACTATAAGCATACTCCATGATAGTCCCTTGGAGTAGAAAAAGTTCCTATTACAAGCCCCCAAGCGAATATGTAAGGAATATTTAGCAAAATTATCAAATGAAGCAACAAAAGATTCTAAATGAACTTCTCTAGCAAAACTATTCTTAAATTAGACAGTACATGTACTTTCTATACCTTCACATCCACTAACACAAAATCATATTGGAACTTCCAAAATGCCGATCTATATTTCAACAAAAAATTGCATACTTATAACTTTACTTCAACTTAAGTAGAGTGCTAAAAAGGACCTACCATACTGCTATTTTTAAGTGAATTTGGTGGAATCTGGTTTCAACTCAAATGAACAAAATTGGAAAATGAATTTAAATTAAACCTTTATGAGGGGAGAAACAATCATTAAGAGTTTTACCCACTCAAACTTTTCTCATTATTAAGACACTTATAAATAAATCATGAAACACGATGGTTTTTTATTTATGGAGAAGCTTACAGTATAAGACGGGGCATCATCATACGTTAAGATATCAAAGAAAACTAGAAAGAATTTTTTTTTGCACATCTTCTTGATTTTCCAATTTAGATATAAATAGCGATGTGTGCATTTGTAATGAATCGTCAATCTCAATAAGGAGATGATGATGAATGCATAGTCATAGGAGCTACAAATTACGAAATAGTTCGTTACTATTAAACTACTTACAACGACGGCTATATAATTAACCAAAATTTCTTTCTTTCATCACAAATGGTTTATAAATGTTTGTACAATTTACCTCAAATCACTACAACTAAGTGCATGTGTAATAAGTAGGAATCACTAATAACTTTCCCTTTTATAATGCATGTCCACTATCATTGAGGTTGACATCAGGTGAACACATAAGTAATTATATGAAATTAAACCCTAAACTGTTCCTTTTCATTGAACGAGGGAAGAAGCGAACCCAGTTTATTCTATAAAATTACTGGATAATTAGCGCATGTATCTAAACGTCACTAGTTCATTTGTGGTATTGAGTAGAGGAAAAATCACTATGGATTTTACCTCATCGATTTTCTTCCATTATTCAAGCAATAGCAAAAAATACAATAAATAATGTAAAAACCAAAAATCAAATGTTTCCACAGTTTAACAAATAATGAATTTTCATTCTCAACAGGAATATGCTGAAAAAGCAAAAATATGATGAATATTCTCAGTTATTCAAATTTAATAATGGTTTAGAGGTTTTCAAAATGGTAGCTTCGTACCAAGAACCGTTCGGATCAGTTGTAAAACATCACTAGTTCATTTGTGGTATGAGTAGAGGAAATATCACTATAGATTTTACCTCATTGATTTTCTTCCATTATTCAAGCATTACCAAAATGTTAGGCAAAAAATACAGTAAAAAAATATAAAAACCAAAAATCAAATGTTTCCACAGTTTAACAATTAATGAATTTTCATTCTCAATAGAAATATGCTGAAAAAGCAAGAACATGATGAATATTCTCAGATATTCAAATTTAATAATGGTTTAGAGGTTTTCAAAATGGTAGCTTCATACCAAGAACCATTCGGATCAGCTACATCTACTGAAAAGCCCTTATCGTATGAAGGCTTTTCCATTTTAATTTTTTTTATGTGCTTAAAGTTTGAACTTTGGAGGGAGTAAATGGAGGTAATGGAAGAAGAAAATGGTAGATGGTGTTAATAAAGGAACATTACACTACTCACACACTATCCATAATAATACATTAGTTATTGGAAAAGACAAATATCCTACTTACATTTATTTTATGCGAAGTGAAGCGATCCATGATATATAATGCATAAGATCCGCATTAAAATAATTGTTCTTTTTTAAGAATTAGGACCTACAACTGAGCCTAGTAATTAATGGAATGCTATTTAGTTAAAAGATCCACCCTAGCCAAGTAATTAATGATACTATATATAAATCGTCCCTTTAAAATACTAAGTGCATAGTTAATAGTTAGAAATCGCAAATAACTTTCCCCCTTATAATGCATGTCCACTACAACCGAGGTTGATATCAGGTTGAACACATAAGTAACTAAGTGAAATTGGACCCCTAGACTGTTCACTTTCACTGAATGAGAGAAGAAGTGAGCCCGGTTTATTCTATAAAATTGGAGGATAATTTGGACATGCATTCAAACATCATTAGTTCATTTGTGGTATTGAGTAAAGGAAAAATCACTATGGATTTTGCCTCATCGATATTTTTTATTATTCAGACATTAACAACATGTTAGGCAAAAATATAGTTAGAAAATATAAAAACCAAAAATTAAATATTTCCATAATTTAACAATTAATGAATTTTCATTCTCAATAGGAATATGCTGAAAAAGCAAGAATATGTTGAATATTCTCATATATTAAAATTTAATAATGGTTTAGAGGTTTTCAAAATGATTGCTTCGTACCAAGAACTATCCGGATCAGCCACTTCCACTGAAGAGCCATTATCGTATGAAGGCTTTTCCATTCCAAAATTCGTTGTTTTGTGTACTCGAATTTTGAACTTTGAAAGGAGGAGAGGGAGGTAATGGAAGAAAATGGTGGATGAACTTAATAAAATAACATTACACTGCCACATTATCCGTAATAATACATTAGTTTTTGGAAAAGACAAATAACCTACCTATATTTATTTGATGCAATTGAAGCGATCCATGTCATATAATGCTTGAGATCTACATTAAAATAATTGTTCTTTTTTAAGCAATTGGAACTCCTAATTGAGCCTATTAATTAGTGAGATGCTATTTAGTCAAAAGATCCACCCTAGCTAAGTAATTAATGATATTATGTACAAATTGCACCTTTAAAATACAAAGAACGGGCATAGCGTTAGCAGGGTTTCTAGATTTCACTTCTTCCTAAAACCTAACATGTATAAACATATATCAAAGCAGCACTTAAAAGTGCTTGAATGGGATTACTGAATGGGCTATAGGAATTGCAAGTCAAAGCCAAAACAAACATGCGATAAAAGGTTCAGGTAATTTCACTCGAGCTAACATCAGTTACGTGCATTTAAACATTTTTTTATAATTATACCAAAATCAAAACCTTTTAATTTTCATACGACTTGTGTGCATTTGAGTTGGTCTCAGACTTGAATTAAGCAAAACGATATAATTACGACACATAATCGTCAATATATGCATAGGAATATTTGGATCAAAAAGTTGACACATAAAAATATAACTTTTTTGCTTGTCATAATTGGAGAAACCATATATGATCATACATGAAAAGGCAGAAAAGTAGAGCTTTTTTTTTTTGAAAACCCAGGAGAACCCGGCGGGCCGGTAAACTCCTGAGGAGGGTATAGTAAAGCCGTCCACTGATCCAAGCCCCCATACTCCCGGGTAAATTTATATAGGATAGGGAAGCGCATGCTAGGAATCGTACCTGGGTTTTTTTACCAGAACCCAAGCCTCCTTTCCACTGCGCCGCACCCGCGAACAAAGTAGAGCTATTGTATTTATATTGAACTATGGTATTACACACTGGTGGCTCATAAAATAACTTGCATACATATTGGGGTAACATAGCCGGGTTAATGTTATCATATTCATTGTGCCTGAGTGCAAAATTGGTCCCATCAGCTGCCAAGCCAAAAGCTTTTGAATTCTACATTTTAATATAACGTAACTAATAAAATCGTTTGAAAATTCAAATTAAGAAAAAAATTGTGCTAAATCTTTGTAGAATACTAAAATATAATATTATTCTCAATATTTATTTTTTTCAAAATGCAAAATTGTCTAATTTTTTACTTCAAGGTCAGATCTTAATTTGTTTAAGGGTCAAAATTCGAGGAACTTTAAATTTTCAAATGTCAAACATTTTTCATTCAAAGTTATTAAGATTAAAATCCCCTTCCTAATACTCTCAAGTAAAACCAATCAATGTTAGGTCAATAAAATTGAAAAAAATAAATAATTGCATTTTAAAAGCATTTGAAAGAAAAAATTCACAAATTTTAGGTGGCATTGTAAAAATGAAAATTCTAAAGAGCAAGTGGATTCTCAGCAAATGAAAACTATAGATGGATCCTTTTGCTAGTGTTCCATATTGTCCCGCTTTCAATATCAATAATAAAATTGATGTCCATATGACATTCAACATCCAATAAAAAATTAAATTGAATTTCACGCTAAAATTTCATAACTATGTTCAAGTAACAATATAATTTTCAGGTTAAGTATGTTATAAAGATCATGTTCAATTAACTATCATTAAATACTTACTTTATATAAATCAATGTGATTGAGATAAGCAAACTAACAGTCGAAGGTTAAAAATCCAAAGTAAGCATGAGAGGAAGGAAAAAACGTTAAAACTAGGTAGACAACACATAAACCAAACCAAACCAAACCAAATTTTTGATAAATACTATCGCTGAACCTACGATCTCTAATAAAAGTGTAATCCAACAAAAATAAACAAATATAAAAACACAAACATCAAATAAATTAAGAACGAATCTAGCCAAACAAAAATAACGTACCTAAAACGCAGTTAACAAAAAGATTTAGATCTTCAACTCAAATAGGACAGCAGAATCAATTATGCTAATATGGGTGAATTCAGAACAAATCAATGATGAAAAAGAAAATAAGTACGCAGATTTACATGATCGAAAATCGAAAAGGGAGTAGAATTAAGGGTCAAAATTTACCTAAATTAGAATAAGATCGATGTACAAATTCGCCACCGTCCCCCTTAATCTATAAGGTTGGGATTAATGACACACTGACCCCTAAATCTTCATGGGATTCAAAGAGTATGTCAAAAATCAGGGCAGACAAAACAAAAATTAAGGGTTAGGAAGAGAGGAGAAAAAGGTTAAGAACTATTGAAAAACGGACTTTAGTGAAAGGGAAGAGAAAATATTGTGGAGAAACGAAAGTGGCGACTGTTCAGTTTACAAAATAGTTGGAGGCTTCAGCGCGCTACAAATCAGGCTCGATGATAACATAACAGTATAGATTATTCATTTTACCATAAAACTCTATATTTCTCTTGGCTGTTGTGAATATATTTCTCTTGAAATTAATGTTTTGATTAGATGCTGCTAAATAGTTGTACTAAAAGCTTAGAGAAGTTTCTAACAAAAAAGAAAATGATATAGTCAGTTCAAAATTTTAAATGACCCCAACTATCTCACTAATAAAAAAAACCGTTCTGCATTGCTTAGATTTTTAAGTTACAAATTATCAAAATCATCATTCAAACTTCAAATTTTCGTGCTTCAGTTATTTCAGTATTATCAAAACAATCATGCCACACTAAATTTCATATTTTGTTTATTTCGGTTGTCTTATCGACTTGTTTTCCTATTTTTTGCTTATTTGTACTCAATTAGAACTGCAAGAAATTTTGAACATTTCAAAAAGGAATCAACTCAAAGTTCAAACCAAACGTTTATAGCAGTAGACTTGTCATAAATGCACGTATTACATTTGATATTTTTTTTTTGTAACAACTTAACTATCATTGAAGTTCAATTTCAACCCCATGAACATTTATGTAATAACCGAGTTGTAACCATTCAATAAAAAATAAATTACATCTTACAAGTAAAAATTTTCGAAAAGTAACAATTATCCAATTGTTATAATATATGTATATTATGAAGTGAATATGCTTGTACATTGTTTTGTTTAGTCCCACATCGTGGGATATGTTCAGTCCTTACCTCTGAAGCTCTTATATAAAGTAGGCCATGTAATGTAAATAGATATCTATTCTCTGAATGAATAAAATTGTTCTCTCTCTCCAATGGCTTCTATTTTCTTTATTCTATAACACGTTATCAGCACGATCTCACAAAAAAAAATTTATGGATCTACAACTGTGATAATTTATGAAATCACATCTATTCTTTTCTAGATCCAATTATAGATCTCAAAACGGTGAGTCATTTTTCTGATCTGATTGATTTAATCTTCCAAATCATTTTTTTATATATCCCATTCCATTCTAGATCAACTTCTTCAAATCTGAATATGTTGTCTTATCTTTTAAATTTTATTATTTTAGTCTTATAATTTTAGATCATATATAGATCTAAACTTTGAGATCTGATTCTTATTTTATTAGTTATTATAGTTCAGATCTAATTTTTTTTTGTTGCTATTTTTTTGATCATAGTATATTGTAGATCTCAATATCACACTTATTTTTTTATGTTTTTTTTAGTTCATTTATTTTGGACTGCAAGTTTGAACTTGACAAAATTTGATAGTGTTGATTCAAGCAAATTTTTTGAATTTGATTGTATTTAGTTTGGACATGAATTTGAGAAATCAAATATGGTTGGTAAATGGGGTTTTCATTTTGAAAACCTTTTGATTTGATTTAGATTTGAATGAAGACTTTGGAAATTATTTTGATATATGATTTATATTTCTAGAAGAAATATTTTATTGTTTCTAAGAGAAACAAATATAAATATAATACGTATCTAGAAGATCGTATTAAGTGAATGGAAACATTTGTAAAAGCTTACATGATAAGCTTGATATCTTTCAATATTTCCTTTAAAAAAAAGGAAAAGGAAATAAGAATTGAGAACCTGCAGTTTCTATAATGATAAATATTGAGTTTCCATAAATCAGTGAATTACAAGTTTTCTCAAAATAAAGAACTAGAAGTTCTAACTAAAAAAAAAATCAAAAAATCAAAAAATTTAATCGTCAAACGGAAATAGGTTTTGACAACAACCTGAAGTTGTGCAAAGAAACTATTTTATAAAAGTTGTATAACTCAGAGTTCAAGACCTGAAGTCTTGAATTATGAAAAGACTCTCTAATAAACTTTGCAAGCTCGAATTCTTGTAAGTATTTTTTTTATTTGTCAGAATGTACAAGTCTTGAAATAAGAATAGACTTTTATTTTGTAACAATGTGGTAAAAAAAAAGGAGTTACACAAAATTTGAGAACCTGAAGTTCATAACAAATTGATGAACTTGAAGTTCATGAATTAGAAGCCCGAAGCTTTATTGAAATTATGTAAAATGATAAGGTTGTACTTCCTGAAGAAGTTAAAGAAAATATAACAAATTATCATATAAGATAATGATGCTGCATTCAAGAGATTACAAAAATCTCCAAATAGTTATACCTTACCTCATATCTTCACATTTACATTATATTAACCAAATATCCTGAAGATATTATGTTATATGATATTTCAAATATCATTTGATGTGTGTGTGCGCACATTAATCTCCTGCAGAGATGTTTTAGAGATTTATTGTAAAAAAAAAATTATTGCAAAATCCAACATCCCAGAAGAGATGTTATAGGAATTTTATTTTTATTGCATTGCAATTCCTTAAAAGAAAACACTATATTCCCTGAAAGAATAACCATATAGTTTTTTTTTGAAGTAATGAAAATAATTTATCCAAAAAAAAAATGATATTTTATACCAATATTACACTCTAGAAATAGTGGTTTTATCTCTTGCATCTTACTTTCATTTAGTGAATCTAATTTTGTTACTGTATTTAAAGTTTAGTATGCCATTTCAAAAGAAGTTACAACAAAAATCTCCAGCACGGATATTTTATGCTATTGTAAAGTAGTAATTATGTAGTTTGTATAAAAGAAATATTGTATATTAATATGACATTCCAATAGTGCATATATATATATATATATATATATATATATATATATATATATATATATAAGAGATAAGTTCACTCCAGAAGCGGTGATATTAAAATATCTCTAGAAGAGATTTATAAATTTGAAAATGATAACATATCTCTAGAAGAGGTTTATTCATATATTTGGTAATTTTATTAAACCAAATAAGTGTACATAAATTTGATTATAAAGGATCCTAATTTAGCTTAGATTAGATCCTAAAAGTTTGAGAGCTAAGAGGAAATCTGTATCTGTAACATTCCAAGTATCTAGAAGATACTATTATTATTTTTGCTGTAAATTTTTTTTATAGAACTCTCAATAGAGATGTGTAGAAATGTCTAGTAATCATAATTAGTGTTCAAAACTGATATTTGAGATATAATTGAGGAATAAAACTTAACAACTTGAAGTTGTGTGTATATTTTGTTCGAACCAGAAGTTCGATATGGTTTCAAACCAAATGTTTTGAACATTATCATGCGGTTTTGACAGGTGTGCATTGACATTGATTTATAAATAGAAATTAATAGTTTTGATCCTTGTAATAGTTTGTTCCAAAAATCACTAATTCAAATGAGAAAGAATATGAAAATTTTACAATATAAATGTGATATGTGGACGCACGTATACATCCATATATGTAAATATTTAGCTAACAACCTGAAGTTTGTTATAAGCTATTATTTAGTGATTATGCATAGATATTATTTAGTGATTTAAAATTCAATCAACATAAATGCTGAATGACCTGAAGTCATGTATGTATTCAAATGATCTACACAATAAGTAAATTCCTCCATTAGCTTAGATCAATGAATGAGAACAAACTCTAATAATCAATATCTATTGAATGCATCTTATCAATGAATAAAAGAATTATCCTCCTATTATTAATATGTATGGTGTATTTGCTAGTAGCAATATCATAATGGATCAAAATGAGAATCCAAAGAAGATTATTATTTAATGTGACAATGTTTGTCAACATTGAGGGGGAGGATAAAGGGATACAAGCTCATTTTGATCATCAATGTTAAATATTTGTTAAAATATACAATGATGCAAAATATCAAGTAACTTGAATAAATTGTCAGTAATATCCCTAGTAGACTTTCTCCAATATAGATTTGAATCCCTGAAGGATCAAAATTTGTAAACCACATTTGAAATATGGTTCAAAAGTCAGTTCAAAATATTTTTGGAGCAAGTAATAAAGATGCCAAATGAAGGAGGTGAGTGTTCTTGAAGAAACACTTAAGGATGCTCTGAAAGAGATCCATGACATGATTCTTAAATAACCCTAGAAGTGGGATAGGTACCTAAAACATGATAATTAAAGAGATCTCAATACATCATGTCTAGAACTGACAAGAAATAATCATCGATGATAAATTTATAAATAATAAAGCGCTTATATTTATAAATAGATTAAGAATCTTAAATTAGGGGAATACATGACTGGCCATCATGAATCCTTTAATAGTAGAGAAATATGGACATGTAGTCCGCAAAGTACCGAAAGTACTTGAAATGCTTAATATACCCTGAAGGTATAAATGTGGTTTAAAATCATATTAAATAATGAAAGCATACAAATTCCTGAAGAATATAAATAACTTTCATTGTTATAAAGAATGCAAAGAACAAGGAGAGTAAATTTCAACCTACTTTTAAGTATTGTTGTAATGAAAATCTTGATATAATTCATGATGAGTAGATTACTTCCTATTTTTAAGTATCGTTGTAATGAAACTCTTAATATCCATTGAAGTGATAGTTGCGATATGCAAATACTTATTAAAGTATACAAATTTCTGAAGAATATATATAATTTTTGTAGTTATAAAGAATGAAAAAGACATGAAGTGTAGATTACAAATTTCTTCTAAGTATTGTTGTAATGAAAATCTTGATACATGAAGATGAGTAGATTACTTCCTGCTTTCTAGTAATGTTGTAATGAAATTTTTAATATTCATGAAAGATGTATAGTTGCAATGCGCTAAACTAATTTGAAGCAAAAAAATAAATAAATAAATAATGAAAGCACATGAAGTGTGTTTCATAAAAGTAGCATACAAATGCATAAAATGCAAACCATATTTGGAAGAAACAATCTTAGAAAATTTGATTGTATCGAAGGAAACTATTAATAAATTGTATTATTAATGAGATTCATATTTATAGATCCAGAAGTATCTATAACCAATTTGAGTTATCGAAAGACGAATATGAATTCAGAGGAAAATTTTAAATCAGGGAGAGCATCCATAAGTATTTTATAATGCACTCTTTTTCCTTAACTAAGATTTTTCCCAATGGGTTTTTATTAGTAAGGTTTTAACAAGGCATTATCTTGATCCAGAAGTATCAACTCCCTGTAACATTTGAAATAAGCTATAATGTACTCTTTTTCCTTATTTAAGATTTTTCCCACTGGGTTTTTCTTATTAAGGTTTTAATGAGGCATTATCTTGATCTAGAAGAATCAAACGTCTTTTCAAGAAATAACATCTCAAATATGTTATTTAAGTTAAATTATATTTTTATCCTTGACTAAGGTTTTTCCCATCAGGTTTTCCTTTGTAAGGTTTTTACTGAAGTGTTAAATTGATACAGAAGTATCAAACTCTATCTGATGCAGTAAATTATTGAAATATGACATACTATATTGTACTCTTTTTCCTTCACTAAGATTTTTCCCATAGGGTTTTACTTAGTAAGGTTTTAATGAGGCATTAGTTTGATCCAGAAGTATCAAGCTTTATTTAAAGAAATAAGAAAATAAAATATGTCATTGTACTCTTTTTCCTTCACTAAAATTTTTCCCATTGGGTTTTTCTTAGTAAGGTTTTAATGAGGCATTATTTTGATCCTGATGTATCAAACTCTTATAAGAAATATCATTTTTAGTATGATATTTATGATTTCACAAGTTGCACTCTTTTCCTCGTTCAAGGTTTTTTCCCACTGGGTTTTTCTAATAGAGGTTTTTAATGAGGCAAATCTATATCGATTGAATCGATAAATGCAAGCGAGATAATAATGAGGGGGGGCAATCATCATACATGTTTCGAAACGGAAATTTCCGAATTATCCGAGCATTCAAGATTTTGAAGACGCATATTCAAGGGGGAGTGTTATAACATATGTATATTATGAAGTGAATATGCTTGCACATTGTTTTGTTTAGTCCCACATCGTGGGATAAGTTCAGTCCTTACCTCTGAAGCTCTTATATAAAGTAGGCCATGTAATGTAAATAGATATCTATTCTCTGAATGAATAAAATTGTTCTCTCTCTCCAATGGCTTCTATTTTCTTTATTCTATAACACCAATTCCAATTTTCAAATTTCTTTTTAATGACTTGAAAAGCATCAGATTTTGGGATCAGTTGAAAAGAGATGAAACCACATCACATATTTATTCAATCTCAACAACGTGTAGCTACAACAATCATTTTTTTATTGGTAAACATGCTAAGTCAGCCAAAATTTGACCTAGAACTATGTAACTATACTAACTCGTGCTAACTCACATGACATCGATCAGTCATTAAGAAATGGTAGTGGATAGAGATAAGTGTAACAAACGATGTTGCATGGCTTTAAGAAACACAAATATGAACAAATTTTCATTCTATACCTTAAAAAAGATCATAAATATATATCTTGTTTGAAACTTAATGAGAAGCTAATATAATCAAAATCTTGATCAGAAAATTTCACGATAGAGAACAAGATAAGATGTAAAAAAAAACATATTTTCGTATTAACTTCGGAACAAGGCTTAAAATTAAAATAAATTTCTACTTTAGGCATAAAATTAACAAAAGTGGAAATTAGCCACAAGGGCCTCTTTAGCAAGTGGAATTAGTTTCTAGGACATACAACTGAAATAATTACTTTTAAGGACAAAACACAAAATAATTAGTTTCTAGGGCCTAAAAATCTACGAAATTATGTCCTTGAAAGTAATTAGACTGCTGACTTTGTCCTTAAAAGTAATTAATCTACTGATTTTGGCCTTGAAAGTAATTTCTTTGAATGTGTGTCCTAGAAACTAATTGGACTGCAAAGTTTGTCCTTTTGGTGAAATGCCCCAAATAAAAATTTGTCCTAGCAATAATGAACCACAACACCCAGCACCGCTTGCCTAAAATAAAATTTAGATTTTACCCCTACAATGGCTACCTTTAATGTAAACAAACAAACATCAACTCGCATCACCGCCTCAGACCTCATCCAAAGTCATGCTCATGTTAGCACTATTACCACTTCAGTGCCAATCTCCAACCAACTTCTATATGATATAAATAAACAAATGATCGCTAGATCTACATCTCATCAAAATGACCAAATTAACATGTAACATGAAGTTTCAAATTTTTTAAACTATCCCATAAATCAAATGAGTTTAAACCATCAAAAGGAAAATGGAAAAAACAAATGAGATGATAATTAGAGAATTATCCCACTTCCTACTGTTAATATTTTGATAAAAATATCGACAAACACAACTAGTTGATCTAACCAATGCAATGGTTGTGCAGCTAAAAAATTAAACCAAAATATTATTATCTAATTATAATATTTTTATTATGATAGAAACATATAAACAAAATATAATCTATTAGAACTATATAATTTGCTACGAGTCTTATGGTAAAGATTTCGATAACAACATATACATATATACTCAAGTACAACGTTGATAATTCAAAATACAGTTGTAAACAATCACAACTCTTCAGATGTATGATGCAAAAATTCAACGTCTAAGATTTATAAGTGGATATACCAATTAACGATTAATTAGCTATGCACGACTTATAATCAACTAATTTATATACATTAAAATGTACAGGTGTAAATACTAATGCATTGCTAGTATATCTAACTTTGAAATCATTAATGTAGTTGAGTATTCAACAAAAATATCGAGCTTTATTTGCAATACATCTATACTACGTAAGGACATCAGTGCACTATTGCCTAAAAATAAATAATTATGTGAACGGTATAAAATAGTTAGATAAGGGACTCAATCTTTGCATGGCAGTTGCAGACCAACTTATGGATAATTGATTGTAGAGCAAGAAAGAAGAATTTAACATAAGTCCATTAGCATTCAAAAATGGTCATTGTCTTAAGAGACTCGATTTTGAAAAGATGGACTTATAAATTTATATTTTCACTATTAAACCAATGTAAAATGATACGATGAAATTAAGATTAACAATAAAAGCCCAATAAAATTTGATGGTTATTTTTGCATAACAATTAAACAAATTTCCAAATAATTACAGAAATCAAACCAGGCAATCACCATGCAATTGAGTATTCAGCAATAAGCATGAAATAGTTGACATCATTAGCCATTGAATATAATAAAAAACAGTAATAACAATGAATAAATAACAATTAATATAACATATGCAAACCCATATATTCTGCAGATCGGTATACCATTAGTAGTGTTGGGATCCCTCCTTAATTGGAGAGTTTCTAGAAAATTCTAGACGTTTCTAGAGAAATCTAGAATTTTCTAGAATGTTCCGGAGAACTCTAGAGAAGTGTAGAGCTCTCTAAAAGCTTGTAGAAGAGTGTGGAACCTCTGAAATATTCTAGAGATGTGTGGAACCTTCTGGAACCTTATGGAAGAGTATGGAAGAATAAAGAAGGGAATGGAAGAGTGTAGAGATACCTAAAGAGTGTGGAGCATTCTAGAGAATCAATCTCTATCGTCGGATGCAAGTAATCTCCACCATTCATTATGGAGGTTGAGTATTATAAATAGGAGAAGAAGCCCTATTACTAGCCATCCAAGAATCCAAGGAAGAAGCAACTTCTTAGAGTGAGAAAAAACTTGAGAGTTAGAGACATCCTCTTTGAGAGAAAAGAGTGATAGCTTGAGAAGTCTTTATCCTCAAGCTTGAGTGAGCCACCAAGCGTGAGTTACTTTTTTAATCAAATTATTGTAATCCTACTATTCTTTTGTATAGTGGAAGGATCTCCATATTGGAGAATTATAAATTCTTGTGCTTCCATTGCTACTTTTAATTTTAAAGTGCCTATCTTAACTTCACGAAGCGCGGAAGACCGAGATTTCCCCAACAGTAGTATCAGAGCCAGGTTCATCCGTAGCCGTAATCACGCTCGTGTATATTCAAAATGGAGGATGTTGTCGCTCATGATGGAGACATGTTCAAGCTCACAGCTAACAACTACTCCTATTGGAAGCCAATGATGGAGGACCACTTGTATTGTAAGGATTTGCATGAGCCCATCTTCTACAAATATAAGGTGGAAGGAAAGAGTGATGCTCAATGGGAACTGTTGAACCGTAAGGCTGTTGCTATGATCCGTAAGTACATCGACAAAACTCTCTTCGAGCATGTTTCTACTTATACCAATGCCTATGAATTATGGACAAAGCTTGAGTCCATGATTCAGAAGAAAACGCCTCGCAACAAGGCCAATTTAGTTCGACGGTTTGTGAAATTGGAGTATAAGGATGGTCATAGTATGATTGAGCACTTGAATAACTTCAAGGGGCTCGTAAATCAACTAACAAAAATTGATATGAAGATTGATGATGAGCTACAAGCTCTTCTACTCCTTAGTTCTTTACCGGAAAGTTGGGACACACTTGTTGTCACGCTAAGTAACTCAGCTCCGGAAGGAAAGTTAACTATGGATACCGTCAGTGACAGCCTTCTTGGTGAAGAAGCAAGGAGAATGGAACCAGTTGAGTCTATCCATTCCGAAGCTAATATTGTTGAGAATCAGGATAGGAATGAAACCCGTGGACGTAGTAAGAGCCGAAATCCCCATCAATCTCGAGGTAGATCCAAGTCACGCTCGAAGATTGCATGCTATTACTGTGGAAGGATGGGTCACAAGAAAATGGAATGTCGAAGCTTCAAAAGAGACCAAAAGGCCGATAATGTTAAGCCTGACCAAATAAGCCTTACAAAGAAGCAAGAAGAAAAGAATACTACTGCCATAATATTAAAGGAAGATCTGCTATATCTCGTTGGTGAAAGTAACATTTTAAACATTGCTTGTGATGAGAGTTCTTGGATTGTTGATTCTGGTGCTTCCTTCCATGTTACTCCACATGAAAACTTCTTCTCATCCTACCAAAGAGGTGACTTTGGCACGGTGCAAATGGGAAATCAAGATAGAAGCAAGATTGTTGGAATAGGATACATCACTCTGACGACAAGCACCGGGTGCAAGCTTGTTTTGAAAGATGTGAGGCATGTCCCGACCATGCGCCTCAGTCTTATCTCCGCTGGAAAGCTAGATGATGACGGTATAAAGAATTACTTTGGTGAAGAGAAGTGGAAGCTCACCAAAGGAAGTTTGACAATAGCTCGAGGAAAGAAGGTAGGATCATTGTATGTAATGCAAGCTAAGCTATGCAAAGGAGAAGTAAACATCTCTACTGATGATATGGACACATGGCATAAACGACTTGGGCACATTAGTGAGAAAGGTCTTCACATACTCGCTCAGAAACAACTCCTCCCTGACATGAAAGGTAAACCACTTCATCCTTGTGCTCATTGATTAGCTGGAAAACAACATAGGGTTACTTTCCAAAGATCTTCTCCGCCCACAAGAAGAAAGAACATTGTAGACCTCGTGCACACTGACGTATGTTCGATGTCTGAGAGATCCATTGGTGGTGCTCTATATTTTGTCACCTTCATTGATGATCATTCAAGGAAAGTATGGTTGCACCTGTTAAAATCAAAGGATCAAGTGGTTGATGCATTCAAAGAATTCCATGCTCTGGTGGAGCGTGAGACTGGACGGAAGATCAAGTGTGTACGATCAGATAACGGAGGTGAGTATAGAGGTCCTTTTGAAGACTATTGCAAGAAATATGGCATTAGGCTAGAGAAGACTCCACCCAAGACACCACAATTGAATGGGCTAGCTGAGAGAATGAACCGAACCATTGAAGATAGAGTTCGTTGTGTGCTCTCTCATGCTAAGTTACCCAAACCATTCTGGGGAGAAGCTATAATGGTTGTGGCCGACATTGTCAACCTCACACCATCAGTTCCTTTGGATGGGGCCATTCCTGAGGAAGTTTGGACGGGCAAGAGGGCATCATATAATCATCTCAAGGTGTTCGGGTGCAGGGCATTTGTTCACATCCCCAAAGATGAGAGAGCTAAGCTTGATGCAAAGACAAAGGAGTGTATTTATCTTCGTTCACCTAAGGATGAATTTGGGTACCAGTTGTGGGACCAAATTAACAAGAGGGTTATTCGCTGTAGAGACGTTGTATTCTTCGAAGACCAAACAATTGAAGATATCAAGAATTCATAGAGGTCAAGATTGAGAAGCAGTAAGAACATTGAACCTACTCTGGTTCGACATGAAGATAACAATAACAACACACAAGAAAGCAGTGAAGCTGAAGATCATGAAATTCATGATGAACCAGTTCAAGAAGAACCTCAATCTAGCACTCCAATTGCACTAGAGCCAAGATGATCCTCAAGGGACAGAAGACCATCCACCCGATACAACACAGAGGAGTACGTTACGCTCACTGATGAGGGGGAGCCTCAAAGCTATAAAGAAGCAATGAGTGACTATCATAAAGAAGAGTGGAAATAGCCATGCAAGAAGAAATGCAATCCTTGCATGAGAATAACACATATGAACTAGTGGAGCTACCAAACGGGAGAAGAGCTTTGAAGAATAAGTTGGTGTATAGATTCAAGACCGAAGAGAACTGTTCAAAGCCTCGCTATAAAGCTCGATTAGTCGTCAAAGGATTTGGACAAGAAAAAGGTACTGACTTTGAAGAGATATTCTCTCCCGTGGTAAGGATGTCATCAATCCGAGTTGTGCTTAGCCTAGCAGCCGTGCAAGATTTGGAGATTGAACAACTCGATGTCAAGACGGTGTTTCTACATGGTGACCTAGAGGAAAAGCAAATACATCTTGACAAGGTTCACACAGATGAGAACTGGTCTGACATGATGACCAAGGTAGTACCAACAAAGAAGTTTGAAGACTGCTGTCATGGTGCCGGCGTACTACTACCCTCCAATTAAGTCTGGAAGGGGAGATTTGTTGGGATCCCTCCTTAATTGGAGAGTTTCTAGAAAATTCTAGACGTTTCTAGAGAAATCTAGAATTTTCTGAAATGTTCTGGAGAACTCTAGAGAAGTGTAGAACTCTCTAAAAGCTTATGGAAGAGTGTGGAACCCTCTGGAATATTCTAGAGATGTGTGGAACCTTCTGGAACCTTACAGAAGAGTATGGAAGAATAAAGAAGGGAATGGAAGAGTGTAGAGATTCCTAAAGAGTGTGGAGCATTCTAGAGAATCAATCTCTACCGTCGGGTGCAAGTAATCTCCACCATTCATTATGGAGGTTGAGTATTATAAATAGGAGAAGGAGCCCTATTACTAGCCATCCAAGAATCCAAGGAAGAAGCCACTTCCTAGAGTGAGAAAAAACTTGAGAGTTAGAGAGATCCTCTTTGAGAGAAAAGAGTGATAGCTTGAGAAGTCTTTATCCTCAAGCTTGAGTGAGCCACCAAGTGTGAGTTACTTTTGTAATCATATTATTGTAATCCTACTATTCTTTTGTATAGTGGAAGAATCTCCATATTGGAGAATTATAAACACTTGTGCTTCCATTGCTACTTTTAATCTTAAAGTGCCTATCTTAACTTCACGAAGCGGGGAAGACCGAGATTTCCCCAACAAGTAGAAATTAACAATTAAACCAAGAAGAGGATAAATAATACAAAAAAGAAAAATTTGAAAATAAAAGGACCAAAAGCTCAGAAGTAATGAAGATTATCACCTGAAATCTCATATGTTCAGAAATGGAAAACGTCGTATATATCACCGTAGTTAAATTAGTTTAAGAAGTAAAATGGAGATCTCTCCGAATTAAGAAATTGCAGAAAATCAACATGGCATCAATTCAGACTGCCCGTCTGCTTTGAATATCATCACTGAGGGAATACGAACGGAATTTTGAATTGAAATGAAATTGATGGATGGGGAAAACATGGAGAGAAATAAGATATAGAATGGGATAACCAAATTGAGGCAGTAGCATAAAATCTCTTTCGAGGACTGTCACGTTTATATAGATGGGGCGGGCAAGAAAACCGAGTGGCGTGATTGGCACATGAGACATGTGAATTTGTGTTTGTTTGGAGCATCTCCAACAATTCGTATTGCGAAAATTTGATTTTCCGCACTCCGAAATGTTGGAGCCTTCATTTGTGCAACAGAAATAAGGGAAGGCCCTGTTGAACAGACGCCTAGGCATCAAGCTCCTGTTCAATAGGCGCTCGTATTTATAAAAATCTAAGTGGGCATCTGTTTTACAGTCGCCTGGATGTCAGGCGCCAGTTGAACAGACGCCTCACAATGAGGCACCTGTTGGACAGGCGTCGTTTTAACAAGCGCCTCGTTGTTCATATATCCCCGCATCCAAACCCTGCCTTTCTGCACTATCGGGGATTCCCGTGCTCTGTTGGAGGGATTTTAGGGTGTGGATTCGAGAATTTGTGTTCTGTTGGAGACGCTCTTATGTAGGATCAAAATGCGGAATGCCAGATAATTAGATCGCTATAGATTTACTGGTCACGTTTCAAGCTTAAAAGTGTTTAAAATTGCACATGGATCTGTTCATCATAAATTCTATGCCATGAACTAAGACGTTGAATGTACAATTGTTCGATGCCCGGTTTAATCCAAAGCTATAAAACTTCCAGTCCATGTTCGTATGATTTTCATTTAGGATGCTAATTAGCATAAGAAATATTAACGAAAAATTGTTGATTTGAAAATGTCCGTTGTTTTCTATTGTCCAAACATGGTCCGTCCGTTGTCTGACTCGTACGATCAATATCTGAACTTAAAGCTTGTCATGTTCATATTCATTTGAATCTTTTATAGTATGGGATTATGACACACTTTGTCTGATCCAGCTTGATCCGCGTACACCCCTAACAATATAAGAAAAGATTTTGATGTAAAATGAAAAAAAGAAACGGTTAATCTAATGTAAAAGAAACTCCTCCTTGTTAGATAGCATAACCAATAAAACTAATTTTAGCCTAAAATGACTTTAAAACGAAAATTGATTGAAATTGATTTGGTATATTTATTTTGAAATTTTAACGGATAAAAACCGCATAACGTTAAGTTTCAAGGACGACATAATATGTTATCGTTGTAACCAAAACTAATGTTTTATAATCTGTGTTCTTGTTTTGCATTCACTTAATCTACTTTCACTAGATTAACTAAAAAATGAAAATTTTGGATATAGGTCCATGGAAAAAATTAATTTGAATAAATAAGCCTCTCGCAAAACTTAATACAAAAGTTGGTCACATTTTGGCTGCTAGAAAATAACTTATACGCATTTTACAAATGTGTATTTGTTATTTTTTTTTAAAATAACATATGCATTTTTGAATCATTATGTTATGTTTTTGTTTAATTATAATTTTCTACTTGGGCATTTGAAAATGCACAAGTAAACAGGACCGGTCCTAGAAGTTCTAGTACTTAAAACTAGTTGTAAGTAAAGGAATTATTACAAATACTAATAATTATATAAATTATAATAAGACGTCAAAATAGTTTATGTACGATATAGAGAACAAATGAATAACAAAATAAACAACTGTCTCGATTACAGTAATTCAAGTTGTACAATAGTTTGAAACAACAATTAGTTTTTAGCAAATGCTTGAGTTATAAATGTTGACCATTAAATTTCAAAACATTGAAGCTTATTTACCATAAATTTTAACATTCATAGCTCATTAATATTTTATAAAAGAAATCATAATATAAAGTTAGTAAAAACGAAGATAACTATGTCTATCCTCTTATGATTTCTGAAATTGATATGATACCCATTAATCTTTCTTACAATTTCTTTTAATGAAAGTATACGAATCAATGTGAACTTATGATTTTTAAACTTATGTATTATAAATTGAAGGAATAGAGGACGAATTAATGTTCGTATTTCTTGCGTCTAGCATTAACTATCCGTGAACTAATTTTGATGGCGTCTACTATAAATTTATACTAATATAAAATGGGCCAAAAGTCATGGTTTTAGTGACTTTACCCAACGGTCAACCTTGAAATAAGGTATGTGGATTTATCAAGATAAATGCTCATTTTGTCATATATTTCTCCATCCTCCTTCATTCTTACAGAGCCTCAAACTTCAAACCCATATCATCCAAATCTAAATACAACGAAACATCAACTTTCCTTATATAAGCAGATTAAATTTGCAACAACATCATCATCTAATAAAATCAAGATATTCAATGTATAACTTTTAGGATTTAATTTTAACCATATTAAGATATTATAAACAATTCATGTCCTAATACACAAATCAAATGTATTTAATAAAAATTTTTTTGAAAATAAATAAAAAAACAAAACATAGGGTCAAGCTCTTCCGCCATATGTTTACATTTGGGCCATTTGTACTTGTTCTATTGTAAACACTTTAATCCAAAATCAAACCCTAATACTGCATTGCATTCTTATACCTTCCATCCCTCTTTGTTCATGTCAGCCGAAAAATAATGAAAGTGAAATTCTTCTTCTTCAATAAACTTTTCCATTAATACTTTGTTCCTCTCTTTACTTTCTTTGTCTTTCTCCTTTTCAACTTGTTTCTCTCCTTTCTTAACACCAGACTATTGATAACATTATTTAGGATATTTAATTAGATAAATTAAATAAAATAATGTGTTGATTAGGGAACTGGGACTTGATTTTGTTAAAAGGGGTAGCCGTGCCACTAACCAATGAACTAAAAATTGATTTAAACTGAATTAGAGGAGGGCTAAAATGGAAAAAAGGCCATTCCTATATCTATTACCTATAGCCGTGTATTGCAACACACGTTCATTTCATTTCAAAAAAATTATAAAGCAAGGCTCGCCACCACTAATAAGAAAAGGGGAAAGGGTCGAAGATAAGTAAGGAAGAAGCTCAAGCAAATCAAATCTATTCATATCTCAATCTTTAATCGCAAAGACTAAAGTGAACAATTTTTACATCTCTATTTTGAATTTTTTCATTTTATGATGATTTCGTATTGTTTTGCAATATATTGCCATGTTTTTGAATGACAATATACTTGTTGATGAATTATACATGTTCATATTGAATTTTATGATATATTTTAATGTAAAACCCTATTAAATGTCATCTTTATGACTTGTGAATTTTTATGAAGATCATAAAATATATTTTAGAGATGATTTTCAATTTTCATAATTTTTGGAATTAATGTGGATTTTATATGAATTTTCTAGTAAAGAAAATGATATTTTGGCTTAAAAATTATTTATGGGTGAATAATTAATTTGGTTTGAAATTTTTATATCTTAGAAAACATATATAATTTGATTTTCTAGATTTTTTTTTGGGATTTTTCCTAAGAGTTTTGATAGGTATATAAAATTATTTAAGGCATGAGATTTAATTGTTTTATATATTTTAAAATTGAGAAGGGGCTTTTGTAAATAAATTGAAATTGTTATTTCTAAAAAATTGGAAGCACTTTTAAAAAATTACTAAAGCAACCTTTCAGATATAGAGAAACAATCTAAAAGTACAATGAAATAGGCTTTCCACTGATTGCTCTCCTTCAGTACCAGGTTCCGCCTCTATCCCTCCCCTTCTGGCACAGTCTAAACCAATGCATATGGTATTAGGCAACTATTATGTAGTGAATTAGGGGAGGGCAAAAGGTATAGGGTCGAAACCATGGTGTTCCAAAAGAGGTGAGCGTTGCTTTGGATTTAAAGAAATATACGCCTGTGTTAACGTAAAAATCAGACGCTAACACCCCGGTGTATATTGAGATTGAGTGAAAGCAACACCCGTGAACACGGGAACTAAAAACAAGTAGAAAAGTCATAGAGAAAGCAGAAAAGACATCAGTTTTTATAGTGGTTCGGCTTCAGGTAAGCCTACGTCCACTTTAATCCTCTTTATTACTGAATCAATTACAACTTTACAACAGTCTTCAATTACAGTACTGATAAGACAAATAAATAGAACTTCGATGCAGAAGAACTCTTCGAATCCATGTTGATTGCGTTAGATTTCCTCTTGAAGTTTGTTGAGATGCCTTTCGTATTTGAAGTGTCGGGTGAGTCAAGAATTCAGCAGAGTATCGGTGTTAAAAGAGATCGGCCAGAAAAGTCCTTTGAAAGTTGGAGATGGCCATCTATTTATAGGGAATTCTGAGCAGAAAATATTGCCAAGTCCTAAATCGCCACCGACCTAAGTTGGGTCGTGGACGACTTAAATTAGGTCGTGGAACGGTCGCGATTCAAATGTTGGGTCGACACTTAAGAACGACATCCTTGTTGAACTCTACAAGTCCTGAACCGTGTACGAGTTAAGAGGCCGCGTGCTAAGTAGCTGCATTGGACTTTCCTTCCTTTGCCTGGGTCGTGTACGACTTAACATAGGCCATAGGTCGGTTGCGATTCAAGTATGATCTTGTTCCTGTCCTGAGCAGTTAGGGCGGCAAACTCCCTAGATAATTAGATCGGCTTCTACCTCAGGCCAACACCTATGCTAGGTCGGTAGCTATCTTTGGTCGGTAGCTATCTTAGGTCGGTAGCTATCTTAGGTCGGTAGCTATCTTAGGTCGGCATCCTGTTTTAGACAGTTGGGTCGGCGTTCTTGTTAAGTCTTAGGTCGGTAACCTTGTTAAAGCATTAGGTCGACATCCCCTCAAGTAACTTAGGTCGGAATCCCTCTCAGGGCTTGGGCAGTTCGATCGACATCCATGTTAGGTCGGCAATTTTTTAGGTCGCTGAGCCATGGCCGGGGCGGAGTTAACATTTGCCCCTCGAAGTACACGCCTAATGGTTAGGTCGTTTGCTTCAATATCCTCTAACCCGTCCACTCTCTAAGTCGGTAGATCGTGTATGACCTAACAGTTAGGTCACACGCGTCGCTTCAGGTCTCTCTACTATAAGTCGTATATCCCCTCCTTTCTTCTCATTACCTGCCTCTTCATTTGTTTTTGCTGTTAACTCTTTCCCGAGCTTCCAAAGGCGATTTCGATTCAATCAGTCACCGATTAATCTTGAGATTACATCGTGTAAGTGATCTTGTTTTCTTCTCCTGATCCTTTACCATCTCTGATTCGTGAATTCCATTTTTCTCCATCCTAACCCACCTCTCCACGCAATGCATCATCGTGAAGTTTCGATAGTTGGCGAACTCTAGTTGGTTTGATTTAGATTTAAATGTTTGATTGGTGGGCTTCAATGCTTCAAACTAGTCGATTTTCGAGTTTCGTTGGAGTGACAGGCATTGAATTTGCGGTGATTTAGTTTTTGGATGGTTCGTCATCAGGTGAAAATTAGGGCTTGTGTTGGTGGAGAGGCTAACGGGTTAGCGGGTTAAGAAGGTGAAGGATTTCTGATTAGATGGGGGGTTTGTCGATGAAGTGAAATGCTGACTTGGACACGACTCAATAATTTTGGGCGACCTATAACCCTTCACGACTTAAGTAGATACGGCATAAGCTTTGAGTCGCGGCCGAGCTAAGACCTATCTTCTTAACACGCTTTGCGGCTTATAAGACCAACGATTTAAGGAGCCAACCACTTAACTTTCAGGAAATCTTTTAAGTCGTGGAGGACTTAACTTTTAGGTCTTGGATGACTCAACCTTTAGGTCGTGGACGACTCAACCTTTAGGTCGTAGACGACTCATCACTTGAACAATCTTTTACTTGCTGAATTGTTTCCTTTATCCTAAGTCAATTGCATCCCACCCTGTTAGGTCGTGAACGACTCATGACTTAGAGAACCTTTGGACTGTGACTCAATGACCTGAACAAAATTTGAAAACTTAGAGATGTTGATAGAACTTGATTGTATTTCCAATTTGAATTGCCAGGATAAACTGCTTAAACTCTGCTGCGTTTCTTTACAGATTACACCAGCTTTATTGCTATTAACCTGTTAAACACAACACTTGCATAAAAATGGACAAATATACTTGTCACTGATCGCCCACATCAAATGACAGATTAGTTGACATAGAACATAATCAACTTTAAAGAGATTGTATGTAATGTTGTGAATCCAACTCAAATGAAGTATTAAAGCAAAGCATTGTTTGACTGAAACTGATTTGTTTGCATCAACACTGCACTTGTACTTAGATTTAAAACAACAAACTTTGAAACTTTAAAGTTGACAAATGTATATTAGTTCAATTTCAGTTATATCCGCTTATTGTTTTATTAGTTTTACACAGCACTTCACACATTTTAGGAAACATGCACCTTCATGTTTGAATATCCAATTGTTTGTGTAGAATGGCTTCCCACCAAGAAGAAGAAGTGGAAGCTCAAGCAGAAGAGACCTTTCAGATAGTTGTTCCTATAGAGAATCCTCTAGAGAGGACTCCGACTATCCTTACTCCGAGAGCATTTATTCAGCTACGCACTCAATTTGGTTTTACTGAAAATGATGCCCTACTTCCCGGGCCAAATGATACTGCCGACAGTCCTCCCCATGGTTTTGTCGCAATCAATCCTCAAATGTTCCTAAGTGGGGCGATTCCTCCTTTTAACGACTTCCTTCGAACCCTTCTCCTTCGGTTGACAATCTCTCCATTCCAACTTCATCCTAATGGCTATACCATCTTGATGGGGTTGTGTGTTTTGTTTAGGAGAACTCTTGATCGCTTGCCAAGTTTTGAAGAAATTCGCTACTTATGCTCGTTTACAAAGAGTAAAGACCATCCCTCCCTTATTATTGTGAGGAGCGCTAGAAACCACAAGCTTATTTCTGATCTTACCGAAAGTGTTCATGGATTTTTGAACCACTTTTTCTTTGCTCGCTGCCCCCAGGGTTTTATGCCATCTGGAGAGTAGGAAGTAAGATTACTTGTTTCTATTTTCTCCATTTCCTAAACTTTTCGAGATCCGAATTACCGATTGCTAATTTCGTTCTTTGTTCTTTTCAGCACTTCCTCTTCCCCCTAGAGATCCAAGCCACAAGCAAGTTTTTGAATGATTAAGTGTTGTGACTGCTAGAGAGAGAAGTATAAAGTTTTTGTTGAGGGACGAATTTTTGCATCAGTATGGACTTTTGCACGCTTCTCGCTCTACACACCCTCATGAGGTTCCAGACTCCCCGCCTAAAGCATTAGATGCCCCAGTTTCCACTGACGAACCCATACCAAAAGAACCTGCCTCTGAGGCTTCTCTGGTGAAGTACTCTACTACTGTCGATGTTGCGGGGTCGTTTGGAAAATTCGCACTTGCCCCAGTCATTGAGGAAGAAGTGCCTCAGGGATCTCCTCAACATTCACAGAAGTTTGGTGAAGAAGTCGGGAAAACAAGCCCTGTCAAGCATAGCGGGGACGACACTTTCGAAGGGTTGAGCGACCTCTTTGTCACCTCACAGGAGCTCTTTAAAGACGACCCTATCACTACTAGGGTTTCTTCTTCATTGGTGGAAGCGACTTCTTCTTTGCAACAAGCTCCGTTAACCCAAGAGTTGACATTAACTACTACCCCCACGATTACTCCGCAATCGAAGAGTGGTTCGTAGTTTGATGCGCGTAGTTTGCACATTACACACACATAGAATCTTTCGGCACTTTCATGCACCTAATTCTTTGTACTTTGAAGATTCTATAGTTACGCTTCTTTCCTCTGAAGACTTTTAAGACTTGTCTTTTTTTCTTTTTAAAATTTCAGATTCTCCGATGGGATGCAACGGCTCTTACTATGACGACTTTCAGCGCTACGGGAGGCGTATTCAATATAATTATAGACGTTGCCTTCCCATTCACAGAGAAACCAACAAAGAGAGAGCCGCTCGAAAGGCTTAGGAGAGGAGGGCTCAAGAAGAGCATTATGAGAGAAAAGAAAGGGAGGAGCACCATGATTCTTCCCAGAGAGGTGATGACTCTCACAAAAGAACTTCGCACGATGATCTCGGAAAAAGCCATATGGTTGAGGACCGAAGCAAGCATGCCCGGCACGGTGATAAGCATGCATCTACAACTCCTGAAAAGGCCACTGCCCCCGTTTCACTCGACATCCCTTCTGGCTCCCCTACTCTCGGGAAGACAGACATTCAGGCAAAAGTTAACAGGCCTAAATTTCAAATTGGACCAGGCCCAACCACTTTGCAAAGCCGGTTTCCACAATGGTGCTTGAAGGGGGTTCGCTTCGATCTCGACTTAGTTTCAATTGACAAGCGTGCCTTGCTGCGAAATCTCGATGCCGTCAGGCTTGATATTGAAAGAATGTCGAGCTGGCAAAAGCTTGTCGACGAGCTTCAAAGGGTAAACCGTGCGAATCTCAAGGCCATGCTTACTATGGAAAATGACAAGGCTGAATGGCAGAAGGTTCTTAAGCCGCATGATGCCGAGATGAGGAGCATCACTACTTATAATGAAGAGCTTGAGGCGAAGGTCGAGAAACTTAAAGAAGAACTCGCCACTTCTTCTACTTCCTATACTCAAAAAGAAGAAGTGCTTCAGAAACAAGTGAGAGATGCTCATGCCGGCCAAAGAGACGCCGAAGACAGGATCGAAGTGCAAAAAAGAATCAATGAGGGCTATATTGCTGATATTGCAGAGCTTCGGAAGAAAACCGACTCTCAAAAGGCGGAGATCGAAATGCTTAAGTTTCAACTCTCCAAAGATGAAAGAGAGCGTGATGAGGCCATTGCCGGTAAAATTGCAGCTGAAGAATCTCATGAGGCAACGAAGACCAGCATCAGCTCGACATTATTTGACTTCTACCTGCATAGCGTCTTGGGGCGCGGTAGCCTCGCCTTTTTAGGTCCCAAATGTGAAATTACTCAGGCTGAGGTGTGGGAGGCCGCATTTGATATGCTCGGTGCTACAGGTGCTGGCTACGTCGAATCAGCTCTTGAGGAGAATTACTTGGATGACGAAGCTCGCGCCGCTCTCGCCAAGGGAAAAGAACAACTTGCAAAATTAAAAACTGAAATGGCAGAAGGAGAACGTTTAGGAAAAACTACTTCAACTGATCCAGCTCAGCCTTCACCTTCGGCCGAAATCGACTTTGTCGGTTCCAGTTTTCATTCTCCATCCCTGGTTAAAGTTACAACTGAGATCACAAGCACACAGGGTGGAGATGAAGGCAAAGAGAGCGCCGAAGCACAGGCTTATGAGGATGATATCAGGAAGCCGACTTCTCCAGGTAACTCTACTGTTAATCTTGCCAAGTAGACTGCTCATTTGCTACTTATGAGTTCGATGAGCTTCTTGACTATTTCCTGAACCTCAATGAGTGTTTATCTCCTCTCTTTACTGACTTTAACTTCCTTTCTTCTATAGATATAGTGTCGAGCATCGTTCCGACTCCCCCTCCTCCAATTATTCCTCCTCCGCTTCTCCAGGTCACTCCTCCATCCGCCTCTCGACCCGGGTCGCAAGAGGAGCAAATAGAAGCTCTTCATGGCTTAGATGATCCTATTACTTCTCAAGACCCGAAAGGAGAAGAAACTGAGGGGAGTGAGAAGACTCCAGAACCAACTGGTTCTGATGATGAACCGTTAATTACACTTTTCTCTCCAGGGAGTGGGTCTTCTTCCAAGAAGAGAGAGAAGAGTGGAGTTTCAAAGAAGAAGAAGGAATCTTCAGCCGGCGAGGAAAAAGCAGAAGAAAGTCCAATTGTGCCCCTTTCTCCTTCGTCCCCTACTCTTAAAAGCCGGCCTAAGAAGTTGATCATTCGGTCGGGCGCAGGCTCAAAAGGTGGAAGGAAGAAGAAATGATGGCTTTGGTTATGTTCTCTTGATATCGCTTTTTGCTTTTTGCATGTACTCACCGGAGATTGTGCGGGTACCGGCCTCCGCTTTTCTTTTTATTTTAAAACCTGCACCTGTACAAAATTTTGACAGTATTGAATAAAATGATTCTTTTTGTTTGTACAAACTTCTGTCTGTATTTGAGAATGCATTTACTATTCATTTTTGTACAAGTTTCTTTATATGATATTGCAGTGAGCTTGTGGTATGTTGTTCGAGCGTAATTTTACCAATGTAGTTATACCATGTTGCCCTTATACCATAAGCTCATTGCAATATTTTATACTTTGAGGGGACTTGTACTCTTATTTTCTGGAGAATAACTGTTCCATACTTGGAGGAATACTATTCTGCTCAAAATAGAGTATAGCCCACTCCATATGAGTTTCTACGCTTTATCCTTCGAAGATGTCACTTTTTCTTTTGTGCATACACACATTTTTACCAAGTGAATTCTCCTATGTGGTAAAGCGGGCCTCTGAAGGGAACTTTAACTTCTTTTTGAGGAAGAGTATTTTCAAGAATAGATGAACCAGTCTTCCTTTGAAAGCTAAAGTGTGCCTTTGAAGAGGGCTTTTTTTTATATTGCGCCTCGGTTGAGGGCTTTCTGATCTTTGCTTTGCATTTCTGATAAAATGCTTCTTTGAACAGTTATACCTCTGAGGAGAGCTTTTTCACGTTTCAACACTTGGAAGTTTTATTTCAATCTTGGTGAAACGTGTGTTTTCGAAGAGTTGTGCCTCCGAGGAGGGCTTTCCACGTTTCAACGCTTGGAAGTTTTATTTCAATCTTGGTGAAACGTATTCCTCCGAAGAGGTCTTTCTATTTGATTGTGCCTCTGGGAAGAGGTCTTTTCTGTTTCTGCCTCTGGGAAGAGGTCTTTTTGTTTCTACCTCTGGGAAGGGGTCTTTTTGTTTTCTGCCTCTGGGAAGAGGTCTTTTTGTTTTCTGCCTCTGGGAAGAGGTCTTTTTGTTTCTGCCTCTTGGGAGAGGCTTTTATTTTTTCCCTGTTCGCTGGGAAGCGGGCCTCCGAAGAGGGCTTTTCACATTTCGACTCACGGGAGTGTATCACCGATCACGACGAAATGTGTGCCTCTGAGTAGGGTTTGTGCCTGGAAGTTTGGAGTTTCTTTCTCTCAGTTGGACGGATTCACGGGAGTGTATCAACTGATCAGTCCACAACTTTATGTCGAGAAAGATCTCTCTTTTTCTGGTTAGGCCCGCTCAAGGTCTTTTAGCATTTCAACTGTGGTGAAATGGGCCTCCGAAGAGGGATTTTCACGTTTCAACACTTGGAAGTTTTATTTCAATCTCGGTGAAACGTGTGCCTCTGAGTAGGGCTTTTGCTTGGAAGTTTGGAGTTTCTTTCTCTCAGTTGGACGGATTCATGGGAGTGTATCAACCGATCAGTCGGCAACTTTATGTCGAGAAAGATCTCTCTTTTTCTGGCGAAGCCCGCTCGACGTCTTTATCCTCCGAAGAGTTGTGCCTCTAAAGAGGGCTTGTGCCTCCGAAGAGGTCTTTTACTGTTTGATGTTTGCTCGCCCATGTCTCTTTGCCATCTATTGATGTCGGTGATTCCCGTTATCTTTTGCAAGTGTCATCCCTTTTTACTTGCCAATAATTTTCCTTATCCAAAGAAATATACTTCATAGTTAAGCGAGTTGGTGGTGGTAGACACAGGCTATTTAGCTGGATGCTTGTTTGTACAAACATTCGTAGTTAGTTAGAAATGGTCCACTTCCATCCACATCGCTAACTTTTGTTCGAAGCACTTTTTTTGTAGGATTTGAGTATGGAAATTTTGAATGGTTTAGCGTTTTCTTGCTGGGTGATGTTGGAGATCGCTTGGTCTTGCGATGGGTAAGCTTTGTTTTTATAGCCTGCATTATTAAATCGACATTTTAGTAACACAATTAATGTATTTTATATGTCGAAATAAAAAAAGAAGTTTATAATAGTAGAGAACACAAGATTTATAGTGGTTCGGCCAAAAGCTGGGCCTACATCCACTTTATAGCTTTTCATTATTCACTTGCTTTACAATTGCTTTGAATACAAGAATCATATATTCGTAATCCTTTTACAACATTTCAGCAAAGCTTTTAAGTAAAATATGGACGCAAATGATTGCTGTTCCAAGCTCTTGGGATTGGGTCTCCTTCGATAGTTGTGAGTTTGAATGTGCCATCAAGAAGTTTCATGCCTATAACATATGGCCCTTCCCAGTTTGGCCCAAACACACCAACGGCTGTCATAATTCTCTTCAGGACTAAGTCTCCAACTTCAAAGCTGCGCTGACGAACTTTGGAATTGAAGTGTCTGGCTATTCTTTGCTGGTGAGCTGCAATTCTAATCCTAGCCTCTTCTCTTCTTTCATCGAGGAGGTCAAGTGCTTCCAACTGCAATTTTTCATTCTCATCTTGATCAAAATGGATCCTTCTGTGTGAGTGGACTTCAGTTTCCACTGGAATCATCGCTTCTGATCCATATGCCAATGAAAATGGAGTACGCCCAGTCGCAATTTTATGGGTGGTTCTGTATGCCCATAATGCAAGCGGTAATTTATCGACCCAACCACCTTTTGCTTTTTCCATCTGCTTTTTGATGGTTGATTTGATGATCTTGTTTACTGCTTCCACTTGCCCGTTTTCCTACGGATGAGCCACTGTTGAGAAGCTTTTTCGGATCTTGAATCATTTGCAGAAATCTTGGAACTCCTCACTCTCGAACTAAGTACCATTGTCTGTGATTATCTTCTGAGGCACACCATACCTGCAAATGATATTTTCAGTCAATATCATTTTCTTAGAGGTAATAGTAGCCAATGGTTCGGCTTCAGCCCATTTAGTGAAGTAATCAACAACAACGATAGCATATTTAATCCCCGATTTGGCAGTCGACAAAGGCCCAATGAGATCTATTCCCCAGATGGCAAACGACCATGGACTGACCATTTGAGTTAGCTCAGTGGAAGGTGCTTTAGGAATTTTAGCGAATCTCTGGCATTTATCACACTTTCGGGAATAATCAGCAGCATCCTAATTAATTTCTGGCCAAAAGTATCCATAACGGAGGGTTTTCTTTGCTAAAGTTTGACCACCTGTATGATCCCCACATTCCCCTCCATATACTTCAGTCAGAATTGTCTTAGCTTCTTCCTTTGTCATGCATCGGAGTAATGGCATCGAAAATCCTCGTCTGTATAAACGACCATCTTGAACTATATACCCGGAGGCCTTCCTCATCAGCTTCTGCCGTTCTTTTGAACTTTCCGGCAAAGAACCATTGAGTAAATATTCAAGTATCGGAGTCATCCATGATTCTTTCTCTTGGGATACATTCGTAATCCAATCAACATCCATTTCATCTATGCTTGGAGCTGACAGGACTTCGACGGGAACTAATCCCAATAGTTGCGCTTCACCCGTACTTGAATACTTTGCGAGAGAATCTGCCTTCATGTTCTCTTTGCGGGGTATATGGCTTATTGAATAACGGTCAAAATTTTGAAGAAGCTCCCAGGCTTTTGATAAATAGGCGGGTAGATTCCCTCCTTTACCTTGAAATTCCTTCTTGACTTGGCAGACAATAAGCTGAGAATCACTGAAGATCTGCAATGCTTTGATGTTTAGTTCTTTAGCGATCCTTAAACCAGCGATGAGGGCTTCATATTCTGCTTCATTATTTGTCGAAGGGAATTCTAGTCTCAGTTCATAACATAGCGATTGCCCTTCTGGGGTTTCAAGGACAACCCCTGCTCCAGAACAGTAATCATTCCTTGCGCCATCGACATACAATTTCCATTGGATTGGGATGTTACCAGTGGCTTCTTCCTCACTATCACCTTTATCCGTGCATTCTGCGATGAAATCTGCTAAAGCTTATCCATTGATTGCTTTCCGGGGATGATAAGTGATGTCATATTGGCTGAGTTCAATATTCCATTTCAAAAGACGGCCCGAAGCCTCAGGACGGAATAGGACTTGCTTTAGAGGTTGATCTGTGAGGACTTTGATGGGATGAGCTTGGAAATACGGCCTCAATTTCCTTGATGCGATCAACAAACAATAGGCGAGCTTTTCCAACCTTGAATAGTTCATCTCTGCCCCAGTGAATCTTTTGCTGATATAATAGACTGGGCGTTGAATCCTTGGGTCTTCCCGTACCAACGCTGCACTGAGAGCATGAGATGAAATTGCCAAATATATGAAGAGATTTTCACCATTGTCAGGCTTTGAAAGTATCGGAGGCACTTCCATATGACGAACCAACTCATCGAATGCCTTCTGACATTCAGGAGTCCACTCAAAGTTTTTCTTCCTTTCTTCAGAGCATCAAAGAATGGAATGCATTTGTCAGTGGCTTTCGAAATGAACCGACTCAAGGCAGCAACCTTTCCATTGAGACTTTGCAATTCCTTCTTCGTTCTAGGAGCCTTGACCTCTCTCAGGTCAGTGATCTGAGCTGGATTGGCATCAATGCCCCTAGCACTCACGATGAAACCCAAAAACTTTCCGGACTCCACTCCAAATGAACATTTCAAGGGATTAAGCTTCATTCTGTACTTTCGGAGTACTGCGAACATCTTTGCTAAGTGATCCATGTGGTCCTCTGCTTTCTTTGACTTCACTAGCATATCATCAACATAAACTTCCATTGTCTTTCCAATCTGTGGTTTAAGCATGGCATTAACAAGCCTTTGGTAAGTTGCCCCTGCATTCTTGAGTCCAAAAGGCATGACCTTGTAGCAGTAGAGTCCAACATCTATGATGAAGCTTGTATCCTCTTGATCTGGCTCATGCAACATAATCTGGTTATACCCGGAGTATGCATCCATAAAAGATAACAATTCATGCCCTGCCGTCCCATCCACCAACTGATCGATCCTGGGCAGCGGGAAACAATCTTTGGGGCAGGCTTTGTTCAGATCTGAAAATTCAATGCATACTCTCCACTTTCCATTACCTTTTTTAACTAGCACTGGATTTGATACCCAATTTGGATAAGTAGATTCTTTGATGAAACCGTTCTCCATGGGCCGATCCACTTCTTCTTTTAATGCTGCTGTCCTCTCAGGACCCAAGGTTCTTCTTTTCTGTTTCACAGGTGTAAACTTTGGATCAATGTTCAAACTGTGTACTGCAATCTCTGGGGAAATTCCACACATGTCAGCATGAGTCCAAGCGAATACATCCAAATTTGCCTTCAAAAACGAAATCAGAACATTCTGAACCGTTCTGTTTAGTTATGAACCCACATTCAGCACTTTGTTCGGGTCCTTTGGGTCAACAGATACCGGTACTGTTACCTCTACCGGTACTACCCTATTCTCCCCTACACTGGCTTTCCTTGGATCCATCTCTCTTCGTGCGGCACTACATTCACCAGTGCAGGGTCCACCCTGTAATTGCTACAAGGTTGGTTCTTTGGTGCGGACTGGAGCCGCCGCACCTTTTCCCATCTCTTTTTTCCTTGATTCACGCAGCTCTGTAAGATAACATTCTCGCCCCGCATCTTGGTCTCCTTTGATCACGCCAACTCCATTATCCGTGGGGAATTTTATAGTTAGACACCACGGGGCAAGAACAGCTTTAAATGCAGCAAGAGTTGGTCGGCCTAGAAAGGCATTGTAGGCAGATAATTCTTCAACAATTATAAAGGTTTGCTTTCGAGCCACCTTCCTCGGTCCCTTTCCAAGTTCTACAAACAAATCTATCGTCCCAATCGGCTGTTTGTGTTCTCCAGCAAACCCAGCAATCTTAAGTGATGAAGCTTGAACGTCATCCATTGGAATTTTCATTTGATCAAAGGTCTTCTTGAAAAGAATGTTGCATGAAGCCCCACAATCAACTAAAACTCTTCTCACAGTAGCCGGTCCAATGCCGGCGGATATGACCAAAGGATCTATGGTAGGAGCTTCGATACCCAAAGAATCTCTGGTGCTGAATACAATGTCATCTGTGGAAGTCTTTTGTTGCTTTAAAGGCGCATCATTTTCCAAAACAAAAACATTCTCTTCAGTTGGTACATGCCTCAAAGCCCGGGCATACCTTTCCATCTCGCCCCAGTTCTGCCTGCTGGGTGAGGCCCTCCAGTTATTATATTGATGACAGGTCTTTCCGATTCATGTTCCATGGCCTTCTCACTTGAGCCAGGACGGTGAGTGGGAACTTGTTGTCCTTGAGTCGACGAGGCTGGGGCATTTCTATTTCTTTTCACATACTGCTGGAGTTTGTTTTCCTTCAAGAGTGGTTCAATTACCTCTTTCAACCGACGGCATTCGTTGGTGTCATGGCCGGGTTGGTTGTGGAACCGACAGAACCTTCCACTTTTTTCCATCTTAATCCCTACTCTCATTTTAGGTGGTGTCGGATAATTGACATCAACCTTGGTCGCAAAGAAGATGTTGTCAGAGGTATCGGTCAAGGGTGTGAAATTGAAAGAACAGCCTTTCTTAGCATCTCCCTGTTTCTTTCCACCATCATTTCCCCTTTTCTGAGAGTTAGGTTCTTTCTTGTTCGAAGGAGCACCATTGTTCCTGGCTTCTGCTGATACCACCTTAGCCGGTGTTTGGAGGCTCTCCAAGCGCATGAATTCATCCGCTTTCTTGTAGAATTTGTCAAGTGAGTTTGGTTCTTTCATTTTCAACCATTTTCCAAATTCACTTGATTTGTCAATCGCCCTCATCAAGTATGTTAGGACCATGCGTGGCTCAGCATTATCTACCTCGTCCAATGCTATGTTAAAACGATTTAAAAACGATCTGATAGATTCTCCCGGATTTTGCTCTAGAATTGATAGGGACATTATATCCTTTGCTTTAGAAGCGTATAACCGAAATTGCTCCTTGAATTTCCTGGTCAAATCGGAGAATTGATCAATGGACCTGACTGGCAGCTTTGTAAACCACAATAGAGCCACACTTTCAAGATATACCGGGAAATATCGACATTTGATTTCATCAGACGCCCTAGCACCCGTCATATGCCAGTCTTATTTATACAGAAACTCGTTAGGATCACTCGTCCCCTTGTAAGCCGGAATAGTAGGGGGAACGAATTTCTTTGGGAACTCTGCCTTCAAGATCTTTTCAGTAAATGGAGTTTTACTTGGAGCAAAACCCCACTCTTTCTCATCTTCATCTCTTCGCATATTTTCCTTCATGATTTGACGAACCATCCCGAAAAATACTCTTCATCATTTAGAGGCTCTGGAGGGCACACATCAGCCACTCTCTCTGAATTCTGTCTTGACAATCTTTCACGGAGGGTCGGCTGCGGCCCTGATCCTCCAGCTTGAGGAGGAGTCCTTTCTACAGGGTCTGCGACTCTTTGAGAAATGTTCCCTTCAACATCCTGAACTCCCACAATAGGGTCCCCATCATTATTAACCGGTCGTTGATTTGCCACAAGCAGATCATTCAACTTGCTTAAGATCAGGGCATTCTGGGCATTCTGGGCTACCAACTACGCATTCTGAGCATTCAATTGTTGATTCAACCCCAAAACTACGGCGTCCAATTCAACTCGCGTAACTCCAACAGTTGGAGCTGCTTGACTTGAAGGAGGAGAGGTAGCAGTATTCTCTTGAACATTGTCGGATCTTACAGAACTTCGTTTTCTCCCAGGAGCCATTATTTCCAATGAACTTCTGGTTTTAAAAGAAATCCTTTCAACAGACCTTTGTAGAGCAATGATGGAAGTATCCTGAGTTGGGCTCTCAATGAAAGAACCAAAAATGTTAACGTAAAAATCATACGCTAACACCCCGATGTATATTGAGATTGAGTGAAAGCACCACCCGTGAACGCGGCAACTAAAAACAAGTAGAAAAGTCACAGAGAAAGCAGAAAAGACAACAGTTTTTATTGTGTTTCGGCTTCAGGTAAGCCTACGTCCACTTTAATCCTCTTTATTACTGAATCAATTACAACTTTATAACAGTCTTCAATTACAGTACTGATAAGACAAACAACTAGAACTTCGATGCAGAAGAACTCTTCGAATCCATGTTGATAGCGTTAGATTTCCTCTTGAAGTTTGTTGAGATGCCTTTCGTATTTGAAGTGTCGGGTGAGTCAAGAATTCAGCAGAGTATCGGAGCTAAAAGAGATCCGCCAGAAAAGTCCTTTGAAAGTTGGAGATGGCCATCTATTTATAGGGAATTCTGAGTAGAAAATATTGCCAAGTGCTAAATCGCCACCGACCTAAGTTGGGTCGTGGACGACTTAAATTAGGTCATGGAACGGTCGCGATTCAAATGCTGGGTCGACACTTAAGAACGGCATCCTTGTTGAACTCTACAAGTCCTGAACCGTGTACGAGTTAAGAGGCCGCGTGCTAAGTAGCTGCATCGGACTTTCCTTCCTTTGCCTGGGTCGTGTACGACTTAACATAGGCCATAGGTCGGTTGCGACTCAAGTATGATCTTGTTCCTGTCCTGAGCAGTTAGGGTGGCAAACTCCCTAGATAATTAGATCGGCTTCTACCTCAGGCCAGCACCTGTGCTAGGTCGGTAGCTATCATAGGTCGGTAGCTATCTTAGGTCGGTAGCTATCTTAGGTCGGTAGCTATCTTAGGTCGGTAGCTATCTTAGGTCGGCATCCTGTTTTAGATAGTTGGGTCGTCGTTCTTGTTAAGTCTTAGGTCAGTAACCTTGTTAAAGCATTAGGTCGGCATCCCCTCAAGTAACTTAGGTCGGAATCCCTCTCAGGGCTTAGGCAGTTAGATCGGCATCCATGTTAGGTCGGCAATCTTTTAGGTCGTTGAGCCATGGCCGGGGCGGAGTTAACAGCCTGTTTGCTTTCGACCATGATGTTTTCGACTTGGTTGGGCTTTGATTAAGTCAAATGGTCTAAAGGGAAATGGTTTGTATCTTTGTTTTTAAGTGAATTCTTTTGACTAAGTCAAAACACCTAGCTGTCACCTTTTTACCTTTCGACCCAGATGGTTTCGAAGGGGTTGTTTTATTTTATAAGATATGCCCACCTCTCTAATGCTTTCGGAATAATGGTTTTGACATCATCATTTTATGACTTAGAAAATGCTTTCAAAATAGTTACTTTTGAATTAGATGATTTTAAAGACCCTTTATTTTTTAAATGAAGTATAACCAAAATTTAGTTTCGAAAGAGAAAATTTGAGTAGTTTAAAAAGGTAGCGCTTTCGACTTTAATGGGTTTATGTCCTTTTTGTCAACTTGAAGGCGTAGTCTAATGGTTTTGACCAAAATGTTTTAAAGGGTTCCGAAGTAGTCAACTTCAAACGGTTTCTAAAAATTTCCATATGTTTTAAATTGAACCAAATGCTTTCGAAAGGTTCAGAGTTAAAGCTTTCGAAAGGTTTTCAAAGAGGTTTCAAAGGTGTGGTTCCCTAGAGGTTTCGAAGGAGTCCGAAGGTTTTTTTTCCTGATAGTTTCGAATGGTTTCGAAAGGAAACGTTTTCTAATGGTTTTGAATGGTAAGGTTTAATGGTTTTTAAAAGAAAGATGTCTAAGGTTTTTAAAGCTTTCGAAAGGAAGATTTCCAATGGTTTTGAATGGGTTTTGAGAGTAGTTTTGGAAGGACGATTTTGGCCTTTTGGCCTAGATAAAAGAAAGGGTTTACTTGGTTTCGAAGAGATACTTTTAATGGTTTCGAAATAGGTACTTTGAAAAGTTAAGTGCTTTCGTCTTGAGTAAAGTACATATATATAACATGACAAGGTGATTTTGTGTAAAGCATAGAAGATTGTATATTTTCCTCGTTTGGGTTTGATTTAAAGGTCTTAAATCATTATGAAAAGGTTTTCAAGAAAAAATTTGTGAAGATATCGTAAAGTAAAATGACTCAGATAATAGATACGAAATGGGACTGATATAGGGTCATGCCATATACATTAGCTGTTAGCCCTAGCTAATTTAGTCTACAATTCCAATGTGTAGGGCTTTGTCATAGATAAGACTAAATCATGGATTCAAATGGAAAGAAATATACTTTTGTATATAGATAGGTTATTGGTAAGCCCGCAAAACCATTAGGATCAGGTCTCCCTTGAAGATGATAAGTTAAGGACAGACCGTCCAGAAGAGAATTATTTAATAAATAGTTAAGGATAAATAGTCCAGAAGAATAGAGATGTCTAATAAATGTTCGACAAATTTTAATGTTGTATGGTAGGCCCGAGTCAGTCAATGGTTAAAAGTTAGCCAAACCAAACTTTTGTGTATGAACATATAGTTCAATTTATTACCTTATATATCTATGCATGTTTACATAATGATGCTTTATAGATATTTTGACCAGTTTTAGTTGCAGGAAAAGAATTGAAAAAGGATATGTTTAAAAGAAATGCTAGTAAAGGAAAACCCTTTCCGCTAAGAGATGTGGTCTCATTAACATAAATTAACAGAGACGAACATTATTATTCACACTTGGCTTTAAGTCTGACTCGAAGATTTTCTAACCTCTTAAACTCTTGGGTGCTCAAAATTGATTTAAGTAGGCTGAGAGTTGAGGTTTTTAGTTTTTTGATATTTTGCGAATAAGCTTTCGGAGATGAGCAGATAACTGACGGATAACTATTTTAGGAATTCATATTATTTTGTTTATTGTTTTCCACTGTGTATATTAAGACAGTTATGTCTATATTGCCTTGATCATATAAGAGGCACAGTCATATGTCGCTCTTGGCATATTGTTGTAGATTGTATTTGATTATTACCTAGGATAGGTTTGGGGATTTTGTAACTTGGATATGGTTCTGTTTGGAATGTAATCACTATAATTATTGTTGTCTTGAAATCCATGATTTTTTTCATATTCAAATGCTTCTGATATTATGGTACCATTAGCATTATCATGTTTTATCCCTGGAAATTAATACTATGGATGACTGCAGCATCTATAGCGCTTAGCTTTTTATCTCTAGATATAGGATGTTGCAACTTGGTATCAGAGCCTAGTTTTAAGAAAAAATTTAAGTAAACAATTGTTTTGAAAACATAATCCTAAACAATTAGAGTGGGGCGTGGGATAATACTGTAGTAATATATTTGTGTTTGCTATATATAAATATATGCTTTACCTCTACTCTCATATATTTGCTTAGATTATTTTTTTGTATCTCATGAGGTTTGAATACAGATATGGATTGTAAAAGAGCAAAATTTAACCCAAGAAGGGGAAGCGCCAAAGGGAATGCCAAACCTAATGCTAGGAGAAACCAAGATCAGGCACAGGACGAGAATGTAGATGCTAGGGTGTCGCAGGTCAGAATGGAAGCTATGTATCAGTTTTTTCATGAACATGATGCAGGCAGGAGTTGCAACCGGAGTGTTAGGAGGAAATGTTGTAGGTGCAAGAGTCTCAAAAGTTCCAGTTGTCCAGGATAATGCTAAGTTGAGTGGAGATTATGTCAAGCTTGGAGGGAATCCTTTTATTGGATCCGAGTATGTTATCGAGGTGGAAATTGGTTATTGCACCGTGGAAGGATTTTTGTAGACTTGATGCTCAATGATGAGCAAAAGAGGAGGTTGGCATCTAGACAGCTTCAGAGTGTTTCATTATTTTAGTGGAACAGTGTAACAGTGGAAGTAGATGAGGAAGAGATGACATGGGCAGAGTTCGAAAGGAGGTTCAAGGAGAAGTTCATGTCACCTATGGCACAATCAGATATGATCAGGAAATTTGCTGAGCTAGAGCAGAGGGAGATGTCTGATTTGGAATATGCCAGAAGGTTTGGGGAGTTGGCTCAGTATGGTTTGCTGTTGACACTGTGATAAATAGGAACGAGAAGTTCATGAAGGCGTTGATGCCTAAGTTGGATAGGGTTACTTTACCACATATCAGAGATCCTTGTGATGCAGTTGTAGAGCTGGACATGAGGCAGGAGTAGATTCTTGATTCTTTAGAGAAGAATAAGGCTAAGAAGCTCCACGTTAGGAAGGGCCAAAGGATGAAGTTTTTCCATAAGAAGGGTGCTGAGAAGAGTGGAGCAGCCAAAAGGGGGAAATTTGAAATTGTCTGCTTCAAGTGCGACAAGAAGAGGCACTTTGCCAATGAGTGTCGTTCTGGAAAGGCCAAGGAAGTGGTCGGAAAAATGAAATGTCAGGTGCTTCAACTATGACCAGATAGGACACTATAAGAACTAGTGCAAGGAGCCCACTAAGGATGGAAAGGACAAGGTGCATGCATTGGAGCCCACTACTTCAATGCCAACGACTCAGGGGAAGGGAATGATGGTTTTTGGAGGCACACTTCAAATTCATGGTATGTCTGTTAGCGTTCTTTTATATCTAGATGTATGATTGACTAGCTTAACCTTGAACCTGCTTAATTAGTTACTTTCTTACCAGTTACAAAACTTATATGAGGGCATGCAACTCTAAGGTTGAGATGTGGCCAATTAGAGTTCAACCTGTTAAGTCATATTTTTGCTTGCAGTTTGCATGTGTTTGATTTTATAGGGTTCGGGATTATCCTTGGTATCGATTAATTAAGTGAACACGATGTTCGTATATTAGTAAGATATCTTAAACACCATGATTGCAATGACAAGATTGCTTATACCGTAAAAGGTTCTAGCGGTGAGGTGTTTGCTTTGTTAGGTGCTATGGAATCAGATGATGAGTTGAGTCGAGTTTTTTTGGTTAGAGAATTCGCAGATGTTTTTGAGCCTGTAGTTGGATTGCTACCAAAGCGAGTCATTGAGTTTCGGATAGATTTGTTTCCAGAAGCAGAACCAGTGAGTAGGTCGCCAAGCAAGATGGCCACTTCAGAAATGGGGGAGTCAAAAGTACAGTTGGTGGATTTGAAAGGCAAGAGTTTTATCGGCCACCTTGGTGTGCAGCAGCAGCAGTGTTTGCTAAGAAACCATACTCATCGTTGAGGCTACGTAGCGATTATAGTAAGTTAAATGAGAGGACGATAAACAAACGATGTCCATTTCCCAGGATTGGTGATTTATTCGAGTGGTTGAGTGGAGCAAAGGTATTTTCCTAGTTGGATTTGGCTAAAGGTTTTCATTAGCTCAGGGTAGCAAAAGATTGTATACTTTGATGGCATTCAGGGCCAGATATGGGTCATATTAATGGTTAGTTATGTCGTTCGGACTAACAAATGCGCCAGCTTTCATTGTAGATTTGATGAACCAAATTTTCCGAGAGCACTTGGCTAAGTTCGTATTGGTTTTTATTGACGATATCTTGATTTACTCTAAGGATGAGAAAGAGCATGAAGTTCAACTTAGATTGGTGCTTGAGACGCTGAGGTGGTATCAACTGAAACCGAAGTTTTCGAAGTGTCACTTCTGGAAGAAAGAGGTGAAGTATCTTGGTCATGTAGTCTCAGAGGAATGGTTATAGTGGATCTGACTATGATCGAGGCAGTGAACAGTTGGAAAAGACCCGAGACGACAACCGAGATAAAGATTTCCTTGAGTTGGTTGGTTATTATCCGAGATTCATTAAGGATTTTTCATGGATAGCAACACCAATGACCAAACTAATGAGGAAAGATGTGAATTTTGCTTGGACCGATAAGTGTGAAGAAACATTCCAGAGTTTGAAACACATATTGACCCATGCACCTATGTTGGTTGTTCCAAAGGGAATCGAAATTTGGTACTTTATACCGATGCGTGTGGAACAAGGTTAGGAGATGTATTGATGCAAAGAGGTAAATTGTTTGCCTATGCTTCTAGAAAGCTTAGACCTCATGAGGTCAGATGTACGATGCATGATTTGGAATTAGTTGCAGTTATTTTTGCTTTGAAGGTATAGGAGCTGTATACAGATCATAAGCCACTGAAGTATTTGTTCTCTCAAAAAGAGATGAACTTGAGACAGCAGAGATAGTTAGAGTTAATAGCCTCTTATGATTTTGGGATTGAGTACACATCAAGTAAAGGAAACAAGGTTGCAGATGCGCTTAGCAGGAAGTATAAAAATGCAATGTTAGCGACTATTGCTGAGTGGAAAGATTTGGAAGAACTAATGGATTGTAGAGTGCAATAGAGATCCAAGGCTGGGTCTAGTTGGGATACAATTGTATTATCTTGTTTGGAAGTTCGATAAGTGTTGATCGAACGGATTGCTTCTAAGAAGATGGAGGATCCAATGTTAGCTAAACGGATCAGGAAGCTAAAGGAAGGAATCGAGAGCGATGACTTGAAAGATTTCATTCTTAACCAGAATGGTTGGTAGAGAAAGAAAGGAAGACTAGGTGTTCCGAGTGTAAGAAACATAAGGAAGGAAGTCTTGGAAGAATGCCACCATTCGAAGTTCATAATTCATCCATGAGGTACTAATATGTGTTAGAATATGAAGAGGTGTTTCTTTTAGGATGGTATAAAGCGGGATATTGGCAGTCTGTAAAGCAGTGCTTGAATTACCAATAGGCAAAGGCCGAACACCAATAGACAAGTGGTTTTCTTTAGCCTTTAGGTATTCCAGTATGGAAGTGGGAGTCAATCTCTATGAACTTCATTGACGGGTTTTCAAGGTCGAACAGTTGTAATGAAAGTATATGGGTCATAGTGGACAGATTTACCAAGAGCGCCCATTTCAGTCCAGTTAGGTCAACCAAGACTGCATCTATTTTAGCGAGATTGTTTTCAAAAAATATGGTTAGACCGCATGGAGTTCCTAGTAGTATAGTTAGTGATAGAGATTCCTTGTTCACTAAATATTTTTGGAAGAGTGTGCAGGAAGTTTTAGAAGCCTAGCTTAAGATGAGTACTTCTTATCATCCGCAGACGGATGGGAAAAAGGAAAGAGCTAACAAGATCTTAGAAGATTTGTTAAGAGCTTGTGTTCTAGAATTCATGGGATCATGGGAAGACTATCTGCATCTAGTCGAGTTTTTGTATAACAATATTTATCAGACTAGTATTAGGATGGAACATTTTGAATCTTTCTATGGAAGGCCACGCAAATCTCCCGTATGTTGGTTGGAGACTAAGGATATGTTGATTCTTGGTCTAAATCTGATTAGAGAAGCTCCAAAAATGATTGAGGCTCGGTCCAAGAAGAAAAGTTATGTAGATAGGAGAGGGAAAGATTTAGCGTTCTTGGTTGGAGATCAGGTTTTCGTCAAAGTGTCACCGACGAAGAGTGTGATTAGATTTGGGAAATTAGGGAAATTGTCACTGAGATTCGTTGGACCATTTCCTACTCTTGAAAGGATCAGGAAACTCGCATATAGATTTGATTTACCAAGCAGTTTGACTGGTGACCATGATGTTTTTCATATTTTCATCTCAGAAAGTGTATCAAAGACCGCAGGCTGCTACTACATCGACTGTGCTAGATGATTTAGTGGTAGAACCAAACTTGACCATGGTTAGAAAACCAGCTAGTATAGTCGTCAGAGATAAGAAGAGGCTTAGAACAAAAATGGTCGGATCATTCAAAGTCCAATCGAGTGACGATGACAGGAAATGTACTTGGGAGGTTGAAAGCAGGATTAGAGAAGCTTATCTTAATTTGTTTGACGGTATGTTTTAACTTTTTGTTTGACTTTCTGTGTGCCTTATTGTGATTTCGAGGATGAAATTCTTTAAGGAGGGGTGTCTATAACACCCCAAAATTTTGATAACATTATTTAGGATATTTAATTAGGTAAATTGGATAATGTGTTGATTTGGGAATTGAAACTTGATTCTATTAAAAGGGTAGTCACGCAACTAACCAATGAATTAAAAAGGGGTTTAAAATGAATTAGAGGGGGGTAAAATAGAAAAAAAGGCCATTCCTATATCTATTACCCATAGCCATATGTTGTAACACATTTTCATTTCATTTCAAAAAAATTATAAGCAAGGTCGGCTACCATTAACAAGAAAGGGGAAAAAGATAGCAAATAAGCTAGGAAGAAGCAAATCAAATCTATTCATATTTCATTCTCTTTAATCACAAACGCTAAGGCGAACAATGTTTATATCTCTACCTTGTTTTTTTGGTTTTATGATGATTCCAAACTGTTTTGCAATATACTGCCATGCTTTTGAATGACGAAATGTACATATATACTTGTTGATGAATTATGCATGTGCATATTGAATTTTATGATATGTTTTAAGGTAAAACCTTAGTAAATGATATCTTTATGCCTTGCGAATTTTTATGAAGATTAGAAAATATATTTTAGAGATGGGTTTCAATTTTCAAAATTTTGAAATTAATGTGGATTTTATATAAATTTTCTAGTAAAGAAAATGATATTTTAGGTTAAAAATTATTTACGGGTGAATAATTAATTATTTAGGTCTGAAATTTTTATATATTAGAAAGCATATATAATTTTATTTTCTAGAAGTTTTCCAAATTTTCCCTAAGAGTTTGACGGATATGTAAAATTATTTAAGGTATGGGACTTAAATGTTTTATATATTTTAAAATGGAGAACGGGCTTTTGTAAATAAATTGAAATTGTTATTTCTAAAAAAATGGAAGCACTCTTAAAAAATTACTAAAGCAACCAATCAAATTTGGACAAACAAAGCAGGTTATACCAAAGCGATAGTTAAAAAGTACAAAGAAATGGGCTTTTCACTGTTTAGTCTCCTTTGGTGTGAGGTTCTACCTCTATCCCTCCCCTTTCGGCACAGTCAAAACCAATGCACATGGTATCAAGCAATTGGTACATAGTGAATTGGGAGAGGGCGAAAGGTACAGGGCAAAACCATGGGGTTCCGAAAGAGGTGAGCAGTGCTTTTGTTTTAAGGAAAAAACGCCTGCTTGCTTTCGACTAAGTTGCTTTCCACTTGGTTGGGCTTCGACCAAGTCAAATGGTTTATAAGGAAAAGGTTTCGATTGGGTTGTTTCTTTATTTTATGTGAATGCTTTCGACTAAGTCGAAACACCAAGCTGATGCCTTTTACCTTTCGACCAAGATGGTTTCAAAGGGGTTGTTTTGTTTTAGAAAATATGCCCACCTCTCCAATGCTTTCGAAAGGATGGTTTTGACACCATCATTTTATAACTTAGGGGACTATTTCAAAACAATTGCTTTCGACTTAAATGATTTCAAAGACCCTTTATCTTTTAAATGAAGTATATCCCAAATTTGACCGAAACATTTTAAAAGGTTCTCAAGTAGTCAACCTCGAACGGTATCGAAAGGTTTCTACATATTTTAATTTAAACCCGAATGCTTTCGAAAAATTTAGAATTAAAGCCGAAAGTTTTTAAAGAGGTTTCGAACGGGTAGTTCCCTAAAGGTTTCAAAGGAATAAAAATGTTTTGTTTTCTGATGGTTTCGAATGATTTCAAAAGGAATGGTTTTCCAATAGTTTTGGAAGGCAATGTTTAAAGGTTTTTAAAAGAAATATGTCTAAAGTTTTTAAAGCTTTCGAAAGGAAGATTTCCAATGGTTTCAAAAGGGTTTTGAGAGTATTTTCGAAAAGAAGGTTTTTGGCCTTTTGGCCTAGATAAAAGAAAGGGTTTTACTTGGTTTTGAAAGAGATACTTTCAATGGTTTCAAAAGGAGTACTTTCAAAAGTTAAATGTTTTCATCAACTCTAATTTGAGTAAAGTGTTTATATATATATATATATATATATATATATATATATATAACATGGCAAGGTAATTTTGAATAAAGCATAAGTGATTATATATTTTTCTTGTTTACGTTTGATTTAGATATCTTAAATCAATAGGAAAAGGTTTTCAAGAAAAATTATGGGAAAATATCCCTAAGTAAAATGACTCAAATATTATATATTAGATGGGACTGATACAGGGTCGCACCTTGTACATTAGCTAATAGCTCCAGCTAATTCCGTCCAAAATTCAAATGTGTTGGCTTTGTCACATATAAGACTAAAATTATGGATATGCATAAAAAGGAATCTATTTTCGCATACAGATAGGTTACTAGTGAGCCCACAAAACAATTACGATCAGGTGACCCTGGGAGATGATAAGGACAGACTGTCCAGAGGAGAAGTATTCAATAGATAGTTAAGGACATATGGTTCAAAAGAAGAGAGATGTCTAACAGATTTTAGATAAATTTTAATGTTGTCTAGTAGGCCTATGTTAGCCAAAGGTTAAAAGTTAGCCAAACAAAACATTTGTGCATGAACATATAGTTCATGTTATTACCTGATATAGCATTATGTTACATATATTTTGACCGGCTTTGGTTGTAGGAAAAGAATTGCAAAATGATATGTTTAAAAGGGATGTTAGTGAGGGGAAACACATTCTTCTAAGCGACGTAGTCTCAATTAATATAAATTAACAGAGATGAATAGTATTATTCACACCAGGCTTTAAGACCAACTCGAATTTTTTGTTCCCCTTAAACTCTTGGCGATGGTTGAGGTTTTCAGATTTTTGAGATTTTGGTGAATAAGCTTTCAGAGACGATCAAGTGGCTGGCGGATAACTATTTTAGAAATTCAGATTATTCTGTTTATTGTTTTCCACAGTGTATATTAAGATAGTTATGTCTATATTGCTTTGATCATCCAAGCAGGTATCGTCATGTGTCGTTCTTGGCATGTTGTTATAAATTATATTTGATCATTGCCTTGGATACGTTTTGGGTATTATAACGATCCGATATTTTCAACCATTCGCATCCGCACACGTCGGACTTGAATTGCTCAAATACCGCATAGTAAATAAAATTTGACAAATCTTAGAATCTACAGTAAATAAATAATCACAGATCATAGACACAGAGTAAATAATAATGCAACAAAATTAAAAGAGATAGTAGTTCATGAAGGTACTATATAAAAATAAGATACATCATAGTTAAACAATATACAACAGAAGAGTAACAAAATACATTAGGTACAAATCAGAATACATCACTAAAGTCACTGGATACTGAAAGCAAAATAGATGGCTGGATCTTCAAGAAACGCTCCAACTCCGAAGGTGAGTCTAGAATTATGAATCACTCAGTCTGATTCGAGCGTAAAGCAAAACACAAAACACTCGAGTCAGGAAATAAATACTAATGAACTGTAAATCAACTCAAGTGAACATTAAAAAAATGCATCAGTAACTTAAAGGATGCTTGGGATCACCCATCCTTTAAGGATCCGTTAAACTATTTACTATGTAGTAATATTGCGCTATTATAATAGTGTCTACATTAAAATAAACTTACTTAAAAATAGCATTAAGGAGTGACCCAGTATTCCCGTTAACACATAATAGTGCCAATAATCTATACAATACCTATTTATCTCCTGATCGAGAGACTATGAGAAGGTAATCTGTAGGTACGACACAAATAGAATCTCGTAGTAAGGCTCGCTATGGTAGGTGACAGGGCACACAAGGTAGTGCCAGGGTAGATATACCAATTACGCACATGGGCTGGTGGTAACATAGCATTCACTACGCCCAACTTGAAACACACTCCCAATTAAAATCGGAGGATGTCCATCAAATCAACCACAAGTAAGAGTATAGAATCGAAGAAGTGCGTCCGACCAGAGGAGCAACCCCTTTTGGCCCAAGATCGCTCCTGTTTTAACCACCTCAAGCCAAATCACGGGAGTCGGGTCCATGTAATATACCTCAAGAATGTCGCTATCATCTAACTTCATTCTGGAATCTCCACCGCATACACGGTTATTAAAGTGGTTTTCGGAGTCGGCAGAGAGTATGACAACATCCGATCCCGGTCGCTTTAACAACCAAACGTTATTATAACACCGTGGTCATTTCAAAAAAGTTATACTTCAAAATCAAATCATTTCATTACCAAACTACATCCCTTTCAAAATAGTTTATATTTCAAAACCAAAACCATTTTTATTTCAAAACCATATTCAAATCAATACGATATCATTTCCATTCCAACCACATATTCACCTTTCAAAATCATAATACTTTCAAAGTTACAACTCTTTCGAAACCATTACACTTTGAAAATAATAAAATTTCAAAATCATACATTTGAAATCATGAAACATTCCTTTAATTCTTTACATTTTACAAATTTATTCAATTAAACCAAAATTCAAATTTCCAATTTAATTCGATTCAAACCATCGGTTCCAATTCAATTCAGCTTCCCAACAAACCATTTCAAATCATACAATTTCAAATACAGATTTGGTCCACAAAATAAACTATCCAATTTTTAATATATTTCAAAGCTTTAATATACCCTATTTCAAAACTAAATTTTTTAATTTCATTTGTCTCAAATTTAACTTCATTATTACATAGTTTTGATATATTCATTTCATAAATCCAATATCATTTAAATAAACCAAAATTACAAGTGAACAAACTATCCTTTAATACTAATATAAACTTTAAATATTCACTTATCGAGTATATCAAAATCAAATATCGTTCCAAATTCGCATTCTTTATCAAAATAGAGATTATGTCATTCAAAACCATTTCAATCACTAAAATATCATATCCTTTCAAAACCTCATTATCAAATCATTATTTGAATCCAAAATCAAATATTCAAATTTAAATATCAATTTAAGTCAAATAAGTCATTCATTTATTGTTCCAAATATCATTACAAAACACATTTCAAAATTTCCATTCAAACTTTCTTTTATCTCATTATATTTCATTGCATTTAACACATAACCAAGTAAACCTTATTTAAATTCAAATTTAATTTAATTTCCTAATAATTAAAATTCAAATAAAAAAATATATGTTCAAACACCTGAAATTTCACATATAATCAATTCCATAAGTTAAGTCTTTTAACACCTTAAAATATAACTCGAATAGTGTTAAAATCTATAATATTTCAAAACATTATCAAATTTAGCAACGACGACATTTATAAAGTGCTATCATAGCTTATAGTTTCCAAATAGTTTAGTTTAGGAACAACGACATTTATAAAATGCCGTAATAGATATTTAATTATTTCAAACATAGTTAAGTTCAAAAACAACATCATTTTAAAAATGCTGTCATAAAACTACAGCATTTTAGAAATGCTATTAATAAAATTCCATATTTTATTATAACTTTCCGAAAACAATAAAACTTTAATTTTAGTAAATTTTAAACTTATAAATCATATTTCAAGACTTTAAAATTTCAAATTTAAATACTTTTAACATATGATTTATCACGGAAAAAATTTAAAATCAAATATCCAATTAAAAATTCTATTCATTTGTTAAGTCAAAATTCAATGTTTTCTTAACTTATAAATTTAATAAAACTTATCATTTTACTTCAAATATCATTTCAAAACTTTGAGTTTAACTTCCACTATTTACTTACATTGTAAACATATAATTTAAAGTCAAAAATCATATTTACTTCAAATTTTCATACTTAAATTCACAAATTCAAAACTTAATATTTAATTTTCTTAAAACCACAAAAAAAATTAAATAAAAATTTCTTACTTTTAAAAATACATATCTTAAGAAAAATCATTTAAAAATATACCATGGGGTCTGTATATAATTTTCTAACCTACGTCAAGTGATACGGATATGTATCATTTCAATCCGCAATTTAAAAAGAAAACCCGGGTTCTATCATTTCAAACCCGCAATCCCAAATCAAATAAAATACAATAAAAACCACTTGAGCCTATCATTTCAGCTCATAATAATTTTCCCTATTCTAATGTCCGCTCGGGTATGTATCATTTCAACCCATAGTGATTCTATTCTAACAAGTAAACTTGCAGTGAATATATGCATAAACAATATAAACAATTATTCTAACATGTCAAAGTCACATTATAATGTCATATATCATATGTTAGGTGATAATTAACAAAGTTAACATGGTACTAACATGAAGTAACATATCATATAATCATCATTAACTTGCATAAACATTTTAATTTCTAAACACTTGTCATCAATTTACTATTTCATAAGTAGAAATGTCAGCGTGAGAAGGACTCACCTTTTCAAGCTGGAATTAGCAAATCGAACTACATGAATAAATTCTAGAAAGCACGATACGACATGACATAGCACGACTATGATTCAAGTGAGTGGAGGGAGCCAAGATAATGATCTTGTAAGCAACAAACCAAATAAGACAAACTAATATAACACATGAATATATTTAACATAAAATACATAGAAACAAATTGAAATTAGGAAGCAACAAAGAGAAAAGTGACTTGACCTTTCCTTTACCATTCAAATGCTGGACCATAGGGGTTCAAGTGCTCGGCCAAGGCTGTGCAATAGACTTAGGTTTGGCACCAAAACTCACGGCTAGGCAAGAAGATGCGGAGGAGAAGGGTTGCAACATGGAGTATACAAAAGAATAAGGCAAAATAGTTGAGTTTGGGTCAGCTTTAGGCTCGGCTATGACCACAATTAGGCTCGGTCATAGGGGGTTCATGTCAGGTCAGAACTGGTCAGTGGTGAAGAGGTAGCCAGAGGTGAAGTAACAATTGGTGGTGGTGGCTATGGGGTGGCCTAAGTGCATATATGAAGGGGAAGGTGAAAATATGTGGTCTAGGCAAGGTTTCAAGGGGTGGAGTTTGCAATTTTTGTGGTGATGCTTCAACAAATGGTCACGGCGTGGTCTTGGTTAGAGGAGGGAAATAGGAGCTACTATAGATGGTGGAGATGATGGTCGGTGGACTTGATAGAGTAGGGGCTGAGCTATGTTAGAGGAAGAGGAAAGCAAAATTCAATGGAAAAGTAAGAAGAAAAAAGAGAGAAAGAAAAGAGGCAATTAGCAAAATTTTCTCAAAAATAAATGACCGTGAGTTTTTTTTCAGACGTGAGAAATATTTATCACATGAATGGAAAAAAAATACATGGCAATGCAAAGAAATAAATGGCCAAAAGTAAGAAATGAAAAGGCTGAAGGAAAATGAAATGACAAAGGCTGTGTGAAACGACATAACAAAATGAAAAGTCTTTTTATCTCTTTGTATTTCTATTTCTTTTATTCAAAATAAATAAAGATAAAATCAGTAAATAAAAATAAAATAAAAAAAATAAAGCGAAAAAGAAAAATAAATAATTGTTTCAAGGAAAAATAGAAAATAAATGAGAAAATAGTAGTTAAATTGAAATAGAATTTAAAATATAAACAATATACAATAAACACTTGAAAAATTATAACTATACTTTTAAAATGTTTTAAAAATAAAATTATATATATATAAAATGTGATGTTACACAAATTAGAATATGATATGACAAATAAAAATATTATTTATATAAATTAAAATAAACAATTTTGTTAAATACAACAATTTACATACAATAGTGTAAAAAGCATAACTTTCACAATATTAACCGGATTTCAACGAAACGAAAAGTAGTATTCTTGAAATTTAATTTATTTTTGTAATAAAAGATCAAATTAAAATATTCAAATATTCAAATTTTCAAATATTCAAATTTTAAATTAAATGTCAAAGTTTGACCACATTGACCAAAATTCGCATTCCAAGAAAATATTCTATTTATTCATGTTTGGAATTATAATTTACATCAAACTCAAAATTTATATAACAAAATTTATACATTTTAAATAAATAAAATAAAGTTTTCAAATCAGGAATTTCAAATAGAATAATTAAAATACACAATTAAAATAATCATAAAATACAGGTTTGTTACACTCTCCTCCACTCAAAACTTTTGGTCCCCAAAAAGGAATGAGGTATGGGAAAACAAAGAAAAAAGGTAGAATGAAATAGGATTAAGTCAAGATGATAAGAAGATTAAAATTATACCTGACAACTGTTGATATAGGTAAGTTTAACAGGGTGCAGATGATCTTCCCAAGACCCTCCAGAATCATTAGCACAAGCATGAAAAAAAATCTTCTATAATCTGACTCACCCTTCTGCTTAACCGACGATCTGTGGATGGCAAGCGGTGCTCAAATTAAAAATAAGTACCAAAGATTATTAAAGATTATAGAAAGATTTCTAAACAGGCTGTTATAAGCAATAGCCTCCCATTCTACAGCAAGATAAGGGAAATAAGGACAACCAAAAGATAGTTTGAAAAAAACTAAATAAGATAATAAATTTAGAACCATGAAAATTTCAAATTGAATTGAAAATTAATTTACATAAGTTAAATAAATCTTAACCATCTCTAATTTCATTATCTTATCATCCAACCATCCTAAATTAACAATCTCTAAAATCATGGATTTGAACAATCTTTTATTATACTCAAAGATGTATTCGATAAATTTAATTCTTCTTTATTCCTAATTACAATTAAATTTATTATAATTAAATTTATTCTTCTCAGTATATTTATCACCCATGTTAAATATATTTACACTTATTATATCTACTTTAATGTATTCTTAGTTCATTTAACATCATTTTATATTGCAAATTATTCCATTACCTTCTTTTTCTTTATTTACCTCTGTTAATCTTTTTATAACTAAAATTTAAGTGCATAACGTTTATTACAACCCTCAAATTTTATTTATCAAATCCTTTTATATTGTATATTATCCAATTACATATTCAACTTTTGTATAATTTAGGTAAATTACATTGGAATGAATATATTATACAAATAAATCTTTCAAAATTAATCATTTCAATCTTGAATATTTATTCAAATCTTGAAAATATACATGAAATTATCTTTCAAAATAAAATTTAGGAATTAAATTTTTGATAAATTCCAAACTATTTAGAGATAAATAAATGCACATATACTATACATATATATATATATATCATTCAAATTTAAATCATATATCAGCATATGTTATAAATCTAGTGTTATTTTAGAAATTCAAATCAATTAAATTCCCCAAAACAAAATTGTAGCAAGACTACATAATAGTCTCTTCACTTAAAAACTCGAAAATGAATGTCGACGATGCTGCAGTCATTACCGAAGTTATTTTCCAGCGATAAAGAGAAGAGCACTAATTTTAAACTTTAAAATTCTTTGGAAACAAATCTCTATTCAAAAATACTTTAAATAATATATCATTTTAAAACTTTAAATACAAGATTTGAAATCCATCGGAAATTAAATTCTCAAATTCGTGTTTTAAATTCATTTTAAATTTCCAAATAAATTTATAACACTGTGTATAGTTCAACTATTTATATATGAAACAAGGGACAATGATATATACAAAATCAATTATTTTTCTTAACAACCATTTCAATAAAATCCATAAATAGATTTATAATATAGTTAAAATTTTTATTTCATTACTAAATTTGAAAGAAAAAAGATATTGAGTCAATTTGCTCTGTTCAAGTGTTTTGAAAATCTTATCGATAGCGTTGATCAGAAGAATCGATCAAAAACCCAAATCAACATCAACAACTTAAACAACACAATATATAAAACAGTTTAAATATTAGTTTACAAATACACTACAAGAATGATTTGAAGATAAGTTGGAAACAAAGATGCGATGATTAAATAACAGAATAGGAAGATGGATAAGCTTATATAAATCGCAGGCAACCTTAACCAGAAGAATAAGCTCGATGTGGATTTTCTGGGGTAAATCTACATTCGGTCTCAAGAGATAGAGTCTGGAATTATAAGAGATACTAGCATCTAAACCGAGGATATAAAATCTTCAGTGAATCGAAGCTGTTGTAAAGGAATTTCTCCCCTTTACAAATCAATTTGAGATTGGCAGACCGCTGACTCATTATAAAGATCATTCGAAGTGGAGTTATAGGATACTCCGGAATCAAAAGAAGATGAATAGTGAGGGACACGAATGCATTTTGGAACCGTAGGAAATGTTCCAAAATTCAAAGGGATCGAGTCAAAAAGGACGAGATTCAAACTTGGATGAAAGTGATTCTATAAATCATTCACCATATATGTTAAGTTTTGCCTAGAGCTACCAAAGCTCAGATACCAAATTTAATAACCCGATATTTTTAACAATTCGCATCTGCATATGTCGGACTTGAATTGCTCAAAATACGGCGTAGTAAATAAAATTTGGAAAATCTCAGAATATACAGTAAATAAATAATCACAGATCACAGATAAGAGTAAATAATAATGCAACGGAACTAAAATAGATAGTAGTTCATGAAGCTACTATATAAAAATAAGATACATCAGAGTTAAACAAGATACAACAGAAGAGTAACAAAAAAAAATCAGGTACAAATCAGAATACATCACTGAAATCACTGGATACTGAAAGCAAAATAGATGGCTGGATCTTCAAGCAAAGCTCCAACTCCGAAGGTGAGTATTGAATGCTGAATCGCTCAGTCTGACTCAAGCGTAAAGAAAAACAAAAAACACTCGAGTCAGGACAAAAATACTTATGAACTGTAAATCAACTCAAGTGAACAGCAACAAAATGCATCAGTAACTTAAAGGATGCTTTGGATCGCCCATCCTTTAAGTATCCGTTAAACTATTTACTACGTACTAATATTGCGCTATAATAATACTGTCTACAGTAAAATAATCTTACTTAAAAGTAGTGTTAAGGAGTGACCCAATATTTCCCAATAACACATAATAGTGCCATAGTCTATACAGTACCTACATATCTCCTGATCGGGAAACTATGAGAAGATACACCATAGATATGACACAAATAGAAACTCGTAGTAAGGCTCGCTATGGTAGGTGACACGGCACACAAGGCAAAGCCAGGGTAGATATACCAATTATGCCACGGGCTGGCAGTAAAGTAGCAGCCACTACATCGACCTCGAAACACACTCCTAATCAAAATCGAGGATGGCCATCAAATCAACCACAAGTAAGAGTATACAATCGAAGAAGTGCGTCCGACTAGAGGAGCTATCGCTTTTGGCCCGACATCGCTCCTGTTTTAGCCACCTTAAGCCAACTCACGGGAGTCGGGTCCATGTAATATACCTCCAGAATGTTGCCACCATCCTACTTCATTCTGGAATCTCCACCGCATACATGGTTGTTAAAGTGGATTTTGGAGTTGGCAGAGATTATGACAACTTTCGATCCCGATCTCTTTAACAACCAAACGTTATTATAACGCCGTGGTCATTTCAAAATAGTTTATACTTCAGAATCAAATCATTTCATTTCCAAACTATATCCCTTTCAAAATAGTTTATATTTCAAAACCAAAACCATTTTATTTCAAAACTACATTCAAATCAATACGATATCATTTCCATTCCAACCATATATTCACCTTTCAAAATCATAATACTTTCAAAGTTATAACTCTTTCGAAACCAAAATACTTGAAATCGTTACACTTTGAAAATCATAACATTTCGAAATCATACATTTGAAATCATGAAACATTCCTTTAATAATTCAATTCAAACTATCAGTTTCAATTCAATTCAGTTTTCCAACAAACCATTTCAAATCATATCAGTTTCAAATACAGAATTGGTCCATAAAATAAACTATTCAATTTTTAATATATTTCAAAGCTTTAATATACCATATTTCGAAACTAAACTTTTTAATTTCATATATCTCAAATTTAGCTTCATTATTACTTAGTTTTGAAATATTCATTTCATAAATCCAATATCATTTAAATAAATAGAATTACAAGTGAATAAAATATCCATTCATACTAATATAAACTTTAAATTTTCATTTATCGAATAGATCAAAATCAAATATCATTCCTGATTCGCATTCTTTTTCAAAATAGAGATCATGTCATTCAAAACCATTTCAATCATTAAAATGTCATATCCTTTCAAAACATCAGTATCAAATCATTATTTGAATTCAAAATCTAATATTCAAACTTAAATATAAATCTAAGTCAAATAAGTCATTCATTTATTATTCCAAATATCATTACAAAACATATTTCAAAATTTCCATTCAAACTTTCCTTTATCTAATTAAATTTCATTCCATTTAACACATAACCAAGTAAACCTTATTTAAATTCAAATTAAATTAAATTTACTAAAAATTCAAATTTAAATAAAAAAATATATATCCAAATACCTGAAATTTCACAAATAATAGATTCCAAAAGTTATGTCTTTTAACACCTTAATGTATAATTCAAATAGTGTTAAAATCTATAATATTTCAAAACATTGTCAAATTTAGCAATGACGGCATTTATAAAGTGCTATCGTAGCTTATAGTTCCCAAAATAGTTTCGTTTAGGAACGACGAAATTTATAAAATGCCGTAATAGATATTATATTATTTCAAACACGGTTAATTTCAAAAACAACAGCATTTTAAAAATGCTGTCATAAAACTACAGCATTTTAGAAATGCTATTAATAAAATTCCAGATTTTTTATAAATTTTCAAAAAAAAATAAAAATTCAATTTTAGCAAATTTTAAACTTATAAATCATATTTATAGACTTAAAAATTCACATTTAAATACCTTAAACATATGATTTATCACAGAAAAAATTAAAATCAAATATCTAATTAAAAATTCATTTCGTTTATTAAGTCAAAACTCAATGTTTTCTTAACTTATAAATTTAATAAAACTTATCATTTTACTTCAAGTATCATTTCAAAACTTTAAATTTAATTTCCATTATTTACTTACAATTTAAAAATATAATTTAAAGTCAAAAATCACATTTACTTCAAATTTACATATTTAAATTCACAAATTCTAAACATAATATCTAGCTTTCTTAAAACCATAAAATATATATTTTAAAATCTAAATTTCATACTTATAAAAATACATATCCTAAGAAAAATCATTTAAAAATATACCACGGGGTCTGTATATAATTTTCTAACCAAGGTCAAGTGATATGGATATGTATCATTTCAATCCGCAATTTAAAAGAAAAACCGGGTTCTATCATTTCAAACTCGCAATCCCAAGTCAAATAAAATATAATAAAAATCACTTGAGCCTATCATTTCAGCTCATAATGATTTTTTTTCTATTCTAATGTCCATTCGGGTATGTATCATTTCAACCCATAGTGATTCTATTTTAATAGGGAAACTTGTAGTGAATATATGCATAAACAATATAAACAATTATTCTAACATGTCAAAGTCACATTATAATGTCATATATCATATGTCAGGTGATAATTAACAAAGTTAATATGATAATAACATGAAGTAACATATCATATAATCATCATTAACTTTCGTAAACATTTTAATTACTAAACACTTGTCATCAATTTACTACTTCATAAGTAGAAATGTCAGAGTGAGAAGGACTCACCTTTTCAAACTGGAATTAGAAAATCAAACTACACGAATAAATTCTAGAAAGCACGACACGGCATGACACAACATGACTATGGTTTAAGTGAGTGGAGAGAGCCAAGATAATGATCTTGTAAGCAATAAACCAAACAAGACAAAACAATGTAACACATGAATATATTTAACACAAAATACATAGAAACAAATTGAAATTAGGAAGCAACAAAGAGCAAAGTGACTTGACCATAGGGGTTCAAGTGCTCGGCCATGGCTGTGCAATAGATTCGGGTTTGGCACCAAAACTCATGGCTAGGCAAGAAGACCTGGAGGAGAGGGGTTGCAACATGGAGCATATAAAAGAATAAGGCTAAATAGTGGAGTTTGGTTCAGCTTTAGGCTCGGCTATGACCATAATTGAGCTCGGCCATAGGGTACATGTTATGTCAGAGCTGGTCAGTGGTGAAGAGGCGGCCAGAGGTGAAGTAGCAGCTGGTGGTGGTGGCTATGGGGTGGCCGAAGTGCATATATGAAGGGGAAGGTGAAAATATGTGGTCTAGGCAAGGTTTCAAGGGGTGGAGTTTGCAATTTTTGTAGTGATGCTTCAACAAATGGTCACGGCCTGGTCTTGGTCAAAGGAGGGGAGGAGGAGCTGCTGTAATTGGACGTGGTGATGGAAAGTGGAGTTGAAGGAGTAGGGGCCGAGCTGTGTTAGAGGGAGAGGAAGGAAAAATTCAATGGAAAAGTAAGAAGAAGAAGGAGAGAAAGAAAAGAGGCCATTTGCAAAATTTTCTCAAAAGGAAATGGTCGTGAGTTTTTTTTCAGATGTGAGAAATATTTCTCACGTGAATGAGAAGAAAAAAAAATACATGGCAATGCAAAGAAATGAATGGCCAAAAGAAAGAAATGAAAAGGCAAAAGGAAAATGAAAGGACAAAGGCTATATGAAAAGATATAAGAAATGAAAAGTCTTTTTGTCTCTTTGTATTTCTTTTTCTTTTATTCAAAATAAATAAAGATAAAACCAGTAAATAAAAATAAAATGAAAAAAATAAAGTGAAAGGTAAAAATAAATAATTGTTTTAAGGAAAAATTGAAAATAAATGAGAAAATAGTTATTAAATTGAAACGGAATTTAAAAATATAAACAATATAAAATAAACATTTGAAAAATTATAACTATACTTTTAAAATGTTTTAAAAATAAAATTACATGCATAACATGTCACGTTACATAAATTAGAACATGATATGACAAGTAAAAATATTATTTATATAAACTAAAATAAATAATTTTGTTAAATACAACAATTTACATACAATAGTGTAAAAAACATAACTTTCACAATATTAATCGGATTTCAACGAAACAAAAAGTAGTATTCTTGAAATTTAATTTATTTTCATAATGAAAGATAAAATTCAAATTTTCAAATATTTATATTTTAAATTCAAAAGTCAAAGTTTGACCGTATTGACCAAAATTCACATTTCTTGAAAATATTTTATTTATTCGTGTTTGGAATTATAATTTACATCAAAATCAAAATCTCTATATAAAATAAAAAAAATTATCCATTTTAAATAAATAAATTAAAGTTTTTAAATCAGGAATTTCAAATAGAATAGTTAAAATATACAATTAAAATAATCACAAAATACAGGTTTGTTACAGGAATTTTGGAACTTGGATATGATTTTGTTTGAAATGTAATCATTATAATTATTGTTATATGGAAATCTATGGTTTTTTCATATTCAAGTGCTTTAAATATTAAGGATACCATTAGCATTATCATATTTGTTCATCAGAAGTTAATACTATGGATGACTACATCATCTGTAGCGCTTAGCTTTTGGCCTTTAGATATGGGATGTTACATTTTCCCAGTATGATAAATCGGGTTTAGGATTTTCATCATATTTGATACTCCAATACAGGGGATTTTTCTTGCAATCTTCTTGCTTCAATCTCTGTTGATGCGATTCACCGCTTGAATTGCTTACGAGATCCGTCATTGATCTTTGATCTACTGAATGATTATTAAGATCTAAGATAATGCAACATCTGATGGAGTTGTGGGTAAGTCTTAGAGGCAATTCTGTAACTTATTGTAAATTATTAGCTCTACAATCAATTCTTGCTCGTAATAAAAGGTGTTTTCTTCCTATTATATACTTGTGATTATATGTTATAAATAATTAAATGTAACGACCCATAATTTAGTCACTTTTTAGTTTCAATATTTGATATATTATTAAATAATTAATTAGTAAATCTTATGTTGTAAATAAATCCGGTTTAAATAATAACTAGCGATAGGTAATTGATTTTCAAATTTTGTTCATGAAAATAATTAGTCCAAAGGAAAATAGCAAATATGACCTAAAAATGTTTCTCGAATTTCTGTGTTTTCGGTGACTAAAAATTATTGGAAATATTCTGTTCAAATGTACACATATTTACAAATAACATAATTATAGATAGGTAAATAATATGGTGAGAATATATTTACTAAAGTAAACATAAGAAGACGTGACATCTTTTCAAAATAATTTAAATAAAAATAAAGTATGAATTATATGTCACATTATATGGCATCATGGTATAAGGAAATGTTCAGTTTTGTGGAAAATAGAGGGGTTTCATGCATGGCATGTGTTATAAGGCATTGAGGAGGGAAGTGATGACGTGCACAAAAAGTAATGGAGGGTATGTAAGGAAGGTCTAATTTAGTTATTCCACTTTTTATGAAAATAATTCTCTCATTGTTTTCTTCTCATTTAATCATTTCATATTATTACTTTTCAAAAACTTCATCTCTTTCTTTAAGCTTTTGAAAAACTTGTTGATGGCTTCCTAGTTTTTTAAATTCAAAAATCCTTTCTTTTTCACTTCTTTCCTAAGCAAAAATACTAAAGCTTGTTTCTTTCTCCTCTACACATCCTTATTAACCAAATAAGACCCATACTCCCTCAAACCCACTATGGTAGAGCCCCTATTGCCCATGGTCGAACTCATCTAGCCTTTCTAGACTCTAAAAATACAAACTTCAAAGAATAAAAATAAATACCGAGTGTTTAAAGCGCGACGGTATATTGACTTGGTTTAGTTACAATTTAGTGAGAAAAATCTCACCTTTATAACTAAAGTTTTGACAATAGAAATATGTATTGTTTTCTTATGTTGATATGTGTTAAAAGTGTTAGATTTGTTGGCTTGGTGACTACTTTAAAAAGTTGACATCTAGGTGTAGTAAAGTAACTTGAAACATAGTCAGTAAGATTTAAGTAAATAATATTTGGATTCTCTATACATGTTTTTTAGTGTTATTTTCCTTTGTATGTGTGCTCATAATTATGATATATAATGTTTGATTGAATAAATGACACATAAAAGTGTTAATGAAAGTGTCCGTATAGGGACTATCGCTATATTGGCAATTTGAAAATTGTTGTCTACTTCGAAATATTTCTATTAAATCTTTTGCATAGGTTTTGTAACACCCCATATTTTAGTAACATTATTTAGGATATTTAATTAGTTAAATAAAATAAAATAATGTAAGATGATTAATGGATTGAGATTTGTGATTAATAGGGGTAACTGTGCCATGTTAATGAGTAATTCAAAACGAGATAATATGAAATAAAATAGATAAAGGATTAGGAAATAAGCATGGCAGAATAAGAACAAGGAAAATCCTTACACCCTAAACCCTAAACCCTAAACCCCTTACCATGTATTGTCTCATTCATTCTTATTTGCAAAACTAAAACTTAGAGATCGACCATCATTTTAGAGAACAAGAGGAAGAAAAAGCTAAGGAAGAAGACTAATCAAATCAAAAGCTATTCAAATCTCGAATCCTTAATCTCAAGCTAAGGTGAATAATTACTACATCTCCTTTTCTTATGTTTTTTGGCTTTATGAATGAATTCAAAGTGTTTTGCATGGTAATGTCATGTTTTGGAATGATTAAAAGTTTATATATGCTTGTTGTGAAATATGATTGTGCATATGAATTTTATAATATATTCTGATGTAAAAACCCTAGTAAATGACGTCCAAACGCCTTGCGATTTTAGATTTAAATTACAAATGATATTTTAAAAATGGGTTTCAATTTTCATAATTTTCTGAAATATTGTGGATTTATATAAATTTTCTAGTGTAGAACTTGATATTTTGGGTTTTAAATAATTTATGACTAAATAATTAATTATTTGGGCCTAAAATTTATATGTGTTAAAAACTTACTAAAAGTGATTTTTCTAGAATTTTTGTAGAATTCCTATGAATGTTAATGAATATATAAAATTATTTAAAGTATAGGACTTAAATGTTTTAAATATTTATAAAAGGAAAAGGGGTATTTTCCAAAATAAAATTTGTTGTTTTTTTTTGAAATATTAGCAGAATTTTTGAAAAATAAATTTAGCAACCAATGAAAATTTGGCAAACATAATAGGTTAGTTGAAAAGTATCTCTCTTTTAAGTTAAAAACAAAGTTTACATGATTTGAATAGGATGAGGGTTAAGGTTTTCAGAATTTTAGTAAGATGACAAAAAAAGCTACCAAAGACGAGCAGGAGGCTAACAGATGGCTATTTAGGAGTTGGAGTTCTATTTTTTTTTTCGCTGTGTGTATTAAGTCAGTTATGTCTAGATATTACTCTGGTCATCCATGGGGGCATCATCATAGTCGCTGTTGGCTTATTTTTGTAATAATTATATTTGGTCACTGCTTAGGAAACGTTTTGGGATTGAGTAATTTGAATACAGAACATGTATTCTGAAATGTAACGGAAAATGTTGTTTTGAAATCTGTGATTGATTTCGTGTTCAAGTGCTTCTGATATTATACATACCGTTAACATAGCTATATTTAATCACCAAACGTTAACAATATAGATGATTGCAACATCTATAGCGCTTAGCTTTAGGCCACTGGATAAGGATGTTATAACTTGGTATCAGAGCGTAGGTCTATGAAATACTTTAACTCAAAATTATTTTTGAAAACATAATCTTAAGGAATTAGAGTTAAGATCGAGGTATGGGATAATTCTATAGTAACATACTTATATTTTCTATACATAAGTATATGCTATATTTGTATTCTGCTATCTCTCTTAGGCTATTCTTATGTATCTCATGAGGCTTGAGTGTAGATATGGATGCAAGAAGAGGTAGAGTTAACCTAAGAGGGGACAACACCACCACAAAATGGAAATGGATGACCTAATATTAGGAGGACACAAGGTCAGGCTCAAGCTGAAAATGTTGGTGCTTGAGTCCCACAAGTGGATATGGGAGATATGTAAGTTTTTCGTAAACTTGATGCAAGCTAGAATTACTGCTGGAGTTGTTGGAAGAAATGCTAGAGGAGGGGTTTAGGAAGCTCCCTTGGTCAACCACCATGCAAAATTGAGCCGAGATTACGCTAAGCTTGGAGGGAAGCCGTTTATTGGAACCGAAGATGCCATAGAAGTAGAAAAATAGTTGTTGCACTGTGAAAGGATTTTTGCTGACTTAAGTCTCAATGACGAGCGGAAGAGGTGGCTTGCTTCGAGACAACTTCAAGGAGTCGCTTTATTTTTATGGAATAGTGTGACGACTAGTTTGGATAAAGAGGCAATGACATGGGTAGAGTTTAAGAGGAGGTTTCAGGAGTGGTTCATGTCGATGACGGTGTAGTCTGTTTAGATCTAGAAGTTTGCTGAGTTAGAGCAAGGAGAAATGTCTTTTTTGGAGTATGCTAGTAGGTTTGAAGAGTTGGCTAGATATGGCTATGCCACTAATGATATAGCGACGAAAAGGAATGAGAAGTTTATCAGGGGTTAATGCCTGAGTTGGCCAGGGCTACCTTACCTCATATGAGAGACCCTTATGATGTGGTTGGGGAGATGGCTTTGAGACATGAAGAAATGCTTGCTTCTTTGGAGAATAAGAAGGAGAATGAGGTCCAGGTTGAGCAAGGTTAGAGGAGAAATTTCTTCAACAAGAAGGGTTCTCAGAAAGGTGGAGCAGTGGAGAAAGGGAAGTTTGAGGTGGTGTGTTTTAAGTGCTACAAGAAGGGGCATTTTGCTAACGAATGTTGTACTGGAAAGGTGAATTATTGATCGAGAAGAAAAACACCAGGTGCTTCAACCGCGATCAGATAGGCCATTATAAGAATCAATGCAAAATGCCTGCTAAGGATGGAAAGGACAAGGTGTATGCATTGGAACCTGCTACTTTGAAGCCAACAGTTCAGGAGAAAGGAAAGGCAGTGTTAGGAGGTATGCTTCAGATCCATGATATGTCTGTCAATGTTCTATTTGACATTAGTGCATCGCATTCTTTTATATCACGATGTTTGGTAGATAAGCTTGACCTAGAACTCTCGTATTTAGTTGCTTATGTAAGAGTTGCAAATCTAATAAGAGGGTATGGGACACTTGGGATGAAGTGTAACCACTTAAAGTTTGATTTATTAGGTCATACCTTTGTTTGTTGTTTGTGTTTGTCTGACTTTATAGGCTTCAAAATTATAATGGGTATGGATTGGTTAAGTTAGTATGATGCTAGATGTTTTTTCATGATAGGAAAATATCACTAAGACACCCTAACTGATGTGATCAAATAGTTTATACCGTAGAAAACCCTAAGCGTGAGGTGAATGCTTTGTTCGGTTTTATGGAGTTAGAAGACGAGTTGAATCGAGTTTTCATGGTTAGAGAATTCATGGATGTCTTCAATCTAGTAGTCAGATTGCCACTGAAACAGAGATGAGGGAATTAAAGGTGCAGTTGGTGGATTTGGAAGGTAAGAGTTTTATTAGGCGAGTAGTTCATCTTGGGGAACAACCGTAGTATTTGCTAAAAAGTTGGATAGATCGTTAAGGCTATTTATTGATTATTGTAAGTTGAATGAGAGGACGATAATGAATTGATATCCATTGTCGAGAATTGACGATTTGTTAGATCAATTGATTGGAGCCAAGGCATTTTCTCGGCAACACTTGGCGAAAGGTTTTCATCAGCTTAGTGTAGAAGAGGATAATATACCTTTGTCGGAGTTTAAGACTCGATATGGATCGTACGAATGGTTAGTTATGTCATTCGGACTAACTAATGCTCTGGCATTCTTTGTGGATTTGATGAACCAAATTTTCCAAGCACTTGAATAGGTTTGTGTTGGTTTTCATAGATGATATTATGAAATATTCTAAGGATGAGATGGAGCATGAAGTTCACCTTAGAATTGTGCTAAAGACGCTGAGGCAGCATTAGTGGAAGGCAAAGTTTTTGAAGTGCCACTCTTGGAAAAGGAAGTGAAGTTTCTTAGTCATGTGGTCTCAAAGAAAGGGTTGTCTGTAGATCCGAGTAAGATTGAAGCCATGAATAATTGGAAGAGATCCAAGACAGTGACCGAGATAAAGAGTTTTTTTTGATTGATTGGATACTATCAAAGGTTTATAAATGATTTTTCATGGATAGGAGCACCGGTGACCAAGCTAACTTATAGATATGAAGTTTGTGTAGAGAGATAAGTGTGAGGAAGCATTCCAGAGCTTGAAACACTTATTGACCCATGCACCCATATTGTTGTTTTGGAGGGGAATCATGATTTGATAGTCTATGCTGATGCGTGTGGAACTGGGTTAGGAGTAGTGTTGATCCAGAAAGGTAAAGTGATTGCCTATGCTTCTAGAAAGCTTAGACGCAGGAGGTTAGATATCAAGTGCATGATTTGGAGTTAGCTACAGTAATATTTTCTTTGAAGATGTGGAGACATTATCTTTCGGAGAGCGATTTGAGTTGTGTATGGATCACAAGTCGTAGAAATACTTGTTCTCTCAGAGGGAGATGAACATGAGACAGAAAAGATGGTTAGATTTTATCACTGCTTTTGATTTTAGGATTGAATACACACAGCGAAAGGAAATAAAGTAGCAGACGCACAGAGCAGAAAGCATTAGAATATAGTATTGACTATGATTGCTAAGTGGAATGACTTGGAAGCATTGTCAGCTCATAGAGTTCAATGGAGACATGAGGCTGGACCTAGTGGAGAAAGAGTTGTGTTGTCTTCTTTAGAAGTTTGACCGGTAATGATTAAGAAGTTTATTTCTAAATAGAAGGAGGAACCTATTTTAGTTGAGCGGATGAGGAATTTAAGAGACGGAATAGAGAGGATGACCTTAAGGATTTTAGTCTTAACCAGAATGAAAGCTTAAGAAAGAGAGGAAGGTTATATGTGACGACCGCCCATGACTCCTGCACCAAAACAAGGAAATAGTGCGCTGAAAGGCGTGCCAGGTAGCCATGGACGATAGTAAAGGTAAAATAAAACAGCAAACTCTATCGTACAACTCTCAGCGCATGGATAAAATACAATAGAGAAATATATAGTGAAGCTCCATAACAGAAAAATCATCATATAAGCATCGTAGTAGTTTTATACAAACATGAATCATCCATACATCAAAGCCTCACTACAAACACTCAATCAGATATAACAGCGGAACACCCAGTACATATAGTAAGAAAACTAGTATGCAAAGCCTCCTGCTCGTCTTCGTCATCATCAGCGTAGATCTCTAAGAACAGCACCTGTCACCTGCTACCTAGTCTGCCCATCCCAACATGGATGAACAGCCCAAGGTGATAAGGGGAGACATAAAACCTTGAGTCAGACAAAGTCTTAGTGAGCAGTAAATCAACTATCAAACATATCAAAAGAGCATAAGGGATAAAAGGAATAGGAACCAAACCATCCCACTCCACCTCTTTCTACAGTGATAGCCCCCAGACACACACCGAGGAGAAGTAAGCATAACATAGCAGATAATTAAGGTAAAGCAATAATCATTCGAGTCAAGGGCGATATTTTCCAAATACAAACCCCCAAGGCCTAAACCAAGATCAGATAAGCACCTAGGAAATACGGCTCTTGAGACCGAATGATGATACAACCAAACGTCCAAACATCCATGACTCTGGCTATCACTGTTATCCTTGCTTTGATATCACCGTTAGTTGAATGACCATCCGTCAAGGGCTAATGGTAACCCCGGTTCTAGACATAACTCCGCACGTCGTCGCAGCCCGTGCCTAGGAATTTTCGCAACTACCCAGAGTACTAGCACGTCGTCGCAGCCCGTGCTTGGAACGTCGTCGCAGCCCGTTCCAACGTACTCTTGCTTTGAGCATGCTAGAACCTTCAACAACGATAAGATCTCAGCCTCCTAGTCATCCTCCTCGACGACTATTTCCATAATAGCTCAAGCACCTCTCAAGCTAACCATTATCACCAACCCGGATCGCATCACCGAGTTATCAACATAACTTTGCACGTCGTCACAGCACGTGCTTGGAATGTCATCATGACCCGTCCCATCTCAACATCACACTTTGCTTCATCGCATCATAGCAAAGACCATCATCATCGAATCCATCCATATGAGCTTCCACATCCGCTTCATATGTCACCGGCAGCTTTCACCATTCAAGAGCCTTTCCACTTAGCTTTTGAATCATCTCCCCCCATCTTGTTCCAAATCAACCATTTGCTAACTTGAAACAATCTAATCAATCATACATCCAAACATTCAAGCATTCAAACAAGATCTAATAAGCAATATTAACTATAGTGGCAATTTCGTAAATAAATAAGCATAAGTCTAACATACATGAAATCATAGTTTTAAGCATAGATCTATCAAATATAAAACATGGGTTTTGTCTCTATAACTTAATAAATGAACTTGCATAGATAAATATCTTCACAACAATGGATCTATACTTGGATCTAAGGAAAATGCATAAAATCACTATCTACAACACTCCAACAAACCACCAATCCAATATACTCCTTTGGGTCCACGTGAGAGATAACTACCACTCACCAAATCACCTAAACACCTCAAAAACTAAACACTTCAGATCTGGACAGCGAAGATCAAGGCTTGATCCGGCGAAATCTCGCTTAAAACGATGAAATCTAGCTTCGTTGGATGAAGATCTTCAACTTTGTCTCTTGGATCTTCAATCTCGATCTTTGATCTTGGATGGATGTTAGAATTAGATTGGAATGGAGAAAAGAAGATGAAGAAATGTTGTAGTCGAGTTCCCAAAATGGCAGCACTTCGTTGCTTCAAAAACCGGTGTCAAAAAGTGAGCCGAACCCCTCTATTTATAGGCTGGAAAAACCCTTATCTCGGTCGTCCCTAAGTCGCCGCCGACCTAACCTCGCCGACCTAACCTTGCCGACCCAACACTCTGCCGACCTAACACATAAACCACTCCAAGACTCAACAGATACACGACCTAACGACCTAACAGAGATACCACATGGCCAACCTAACACTAAGTCGTTCTGCGACTTAACAAAAGACACGAGGCCACACGACCTAGTTATAACACGGCCTAACCGACCCAACGCCTCAACATACACTGCCGACCCAACTATCTAACACACCTTGCCGACTTATCAACTAAACCAGATGCCGACCCAACCCAAAGCCACATTGCCGACCTAGCAATATACCCGACCTACCGACCTAACCACATACAGGGGTAACCACTAGGTCGCTATATGTTAGACTAGTAACTCCCTTAGGTCGGTCAGTTCTTAACTCGGCCAAACTTTAACTCGCTCGCTTCTTAAGGTTGCCCAAACCCCTAAACCACTTATCCCGTTAAGTCGGCAACACTGTTAAGTCGGTCTCCCTTATGAGCCGGCCAACCTTTAAACCACTAACCTCCTTAAGTCGGCTAAGCCTATAAGTCGGTCACGACTCAACACTACACATGAGTTAACTCCCCATTCGACTCATGCTAGAGACAACATAAACAATACTAACGACCTGTAAATTCTACGATTTATCGACACGTAAAATACGGGTCGTTACATTCTCTCCCCCTTAGGAATTTCGCCCCCGAAATTCCAAGCAAACATCAGCAATCAAAAATATTCTGCATGCCTACCATCCATAGCAATCAACAAACCATGCATCCAATTCTAGCCTAGCATGCAGAATTCTAAGACTTAGAACAAGCTACAAATTCATGAGGTGTCACAACACTTTAGGGCCATACCTCGAAGAGTCCGGGATGAGCTGCCTTCATCCTCTCTTCCTCCTCCCACGTACAGTCGTTAACATCATCACTCCATTGTACCTTGAGCAACGTAATCGTCTTCCTCCTAAGCTGTTTCGTATCGGTTTCAACAATACGAAGCGGCTTACGAGGTTTCGTACCCACTGGATCAACCTCCAAATTTTCACAGTTATCAGCAGAAACCACTGTAGTTGGATCATGCACATACTTCCGTAGATAAGATACATGAAAAACATTGTGCACACCCGCCATCTTTTCCGGTAACTTTAATCTATAAGCGAGCTTTCCAATTCGCTCTATAATTGGGAATGGTCCAACAAATCTCGGAGTTAACTTTCCTTTCTTTCCGAATCTAATAGAACTCTTTAATGGAGAAATCTTCACAAAAACCATCTCACCTACGTCGAATTCCAAATCCTTACGACGATTATCGGCATAACTTTTCTGACGATCTTGGGCTGCTTTCATTCGTTGCCGATTGATCTCTATACCATCCGAAGTCTGTCGAATCATCTCTGGCCCAAGTATCAGCTTTTCTCCAGTTTCCAACCAACATGTCGGAGAGTTACACGGTCTTCCATATAATGCCTCATATGGTGCCATACCAATGCTCGACTGATAACTGTTGTTATATGCAAATTCCACCAAATGAAGGTGATCTTCCCATGATCCTCCGAAGTCCAAAACACAAGCTCTGAGAAGATCTTCCAAAACTCGGTTAACTCTCTCAGTCTGACCATCTGTTTGAGGGTGATAAGCTGTACTCAAACACAACTTGGTTCCCAAAACTTCCTGGAAGCTCTTCCAAAATCCACTAGTGAACAATGGGTCTCGATCGCTCACTATACACTTCGGAACACCATGGAATCGAACTATCCACTTAACATACAACTCAGCCAACTTCGATGCAGTCCTAGTTGATCGAACAGGAATGAACCTTGCACTCTTCGTCAAACGATCTACTATGACCCAAATCCCTTCATTTCCCGCCCTTGTCCTAGGTAGACCATCGATAAAATCCATCGACACTTGCTCCCACTTCCATGTAGGAAACTCTAATGGCTGAAGCAATCCACTGGGCTTCTTCTGCTCAGCTTTCACCAACTGGCAGTTCATACACTTGGAAATAAAACTTCCAACATCCTTCTTCATGCCTTCCCAGTAGTAAGTTCTCTTCATATCCCGATACATCTTATTTCCACCTGGATGAATCGTCAACTTTGAGTGATGACTTTCCCTTAGAACTTCATCTCTCAATCCATCTATATCGGGAACAACCAGTCGTCCTTGCTTTCGAAGCCGACCCTCTCGATCGATCTCGAATCCTTTATCCTTCTCTGGTTCCAATCCAGATTCCAAACCACGGATAATCCTGACAAGCTTATCGTCTTGCTTTTGGCTCTCGCCAATCCTTTCCACGAGAGTAGGTCTTATCGATAAGTTTGCCAACATCTCAGGTTCCAATTCACGTCTAGGCCTGAAGTCAAACTCAGCCAAATACTCGAGACTCTTCCACTCCGAAAACATGGCTCCCAATCCTGCATGTTTTCGACTTAACGCATCTGCCACTGCGTTTCCTTTTCCCGGAGTATAGGCTATACCAAAATCATATGATGCTAGGAACTCTAGCCATCTTTGCTGTCGAAGATTCAAATCCTTTTGGGAGAACAGATACTTCAACGACTTATGATCCGTAAACAACTCAAATCGAACTCCCAATAGGTAATGTCTCCATATCTTCAAAGCAAACACAATCGCTGCTAACTCTAAATCATGAGTCGGATAATTTCTTTCATGCGGCTTCAGTTGTCGACTAGCATACGCAACAACTTTATCCTTTTGCATTAGCACTGCTCCAAGTCCAGTGCCACATGCGTCGGTGTAAACCACCATCTCATCATTCCCACTAGGAATAGTCAAAACAGGAGCGCTCGTCAGTCGCTCTTTCAGGATTACGAAAGCTTGCTCACACTTATCATCCCATCTGAACACTTGGTTCTTTTTCGTCAATCCTGTCACCGGTGCAGCTATCTTGGAAAAGTCTTTAATAAACCGACGATAATATCCTGCTAATCCAAGAAAACTTCTTACATCAGATGCATTCTTAGGTCTAACCCAATCCTGGATTGCTGCCACCTTAGCGGGATCAACCGCTATTCCATTTCCAGAGATAACATGGCCTAAGAACCTCACTTCACTCTTCCAGAAGTGACACTTCGAAAACTTAGCCTTCAGCTGATGTTTCCGCAAGATCCCCAAAACAATCCTCAAGTGTGTCTTGCGCTCTTCCTCAGTTCTGGAATAAATCAGAATATCATCCACGAACACAAGCACGAACTTATTCAACTGATCTCTGAACACTCTATTCATAAGATCCACAAAATATGCTGGTGCGTTAGTCAACCCAAACGGCATTACCAGCCACTCATAAAAACCGGATGGTGTCCTGAAAGCAGTCTTCGGCACACTATCCTTAGCCACTCTCAACTGGTGAAATCCCGTTGCCAAATCCATCTGAGAAAACACCTTGGCCTCGTGAAGCTGATCAAACAAGTCATCTATTCTCGGCAATGGATACTTGTTCTTCTTAGTCAACTTATTCAGCTCACGATAATCCACACACAACCTCAACGATCCATCCGCTTTGGTTGCGAACACAACTGGTGCACCCCATTCGGACACACTTCTCCGAATGAATCCTTTCCGTAAAAGGTCATCAACCTGCACCTTCAACTCTAGCTGCTCCCTAGGCGCCATCCGCCTAAGAGGCATCACAACAGGTCTGGCTCCCTCAACTAGATCGATACGAAACTCGACCTCCCTATGAGGCGGCAACCCTTTGACTTCGTCAAAGACATCCTCAAATCCATTCACAATAGGCACCGATGACAGTCCATCCCGTGGAACAACCAGCGAATACATGAAGCTCATGAAGACGTCTTCCTCATGTTTACATCGTATCACAACCTTTCGCCCTTCCACATTCCCGACTGTCACCTCAAGCCTCTCACAATCAATCCTTGCCGCATATTTCCTAAGCCAGTCCATACCCAAAATAATTCCGAACCCCGCAAAGTTCAGAACAAAGCAATCACAAACAAACGAGCAATCATGACTCGACACAACTAGACAACGGCATATCATACACAAACATGACGAACCCCCAACTGGATTAGTCACAACCAATGGCCTATCAACAATATCCGGTCTCAAACCTAACCGGTCTACCAAATCATTACAAACAAAAGAATGCGACGCTCCAGTATCAAACAACACTCTAACTGGAACACCACAGATAGAAAGAGTACTTTGAACCACCACACTCTTCCCCTTCTCTTCAGCAGTAGGAGCTTTTGAAGATGACGGCACAGCTCCCAAAGCATAAGCTTGCACAACCTGCCTGTCCTTCCTCGGTTCTGGACAGTCCTTCCTGAAATGCCCTGGTTTATCACAGTTGTGGCATTTCGCCGGCGCCTTTGGATTCCTACAATCCTTGGAGAGATGGCCCTTCTGCTGGCAATTATAACAAGTCACTTCGCCCTTCGGCTTCTTCTGGCCATCCCTACCCTTCTGTTGCTGCTGCTTCCTCTTCCTATTTTCACTCCGCTGTGGTTTAGATCCTTCCCTGATTACAGCAACAACAGAACTTTCCTTAGGAAACAAACTCTCATGCCTGAGAGCTTTCTCCACAAGCTTCTCAAACGGATCATCCAAGTGATCCACCAACTGCCTCCCAAGATAAGCATCTAGACCAGTCACAAACTTCTCATTCTTCTGATAGGGAGAATCAATATACGATCTGGCATACTTGGACAAAGCCTCAAACTCAGAAACATACTCAAGGACCGATCTCCCACCTTGCTTGAGCTCTACAAACTTCTTGAACAAAACAGATTTCTGAGCTGTAGAGATGAACTTAGCTTCAAATCTAGCTTGGAATTGCTCCCAAGTAATCTCCTCCTCCGGAGTATCAATGGTGATAGAATTCCACCAATCCGAAGCTCTCCCTTGAAGTTGCCTTGATGCGAGCTTTCTCTTGGTTGCATCCTCAATCCCTAAGTCACCAAAGATCCTTCGACATGCATCAATCCATCTCTGCACCTCAATAGTCGACTCCGTCCCCAAGAAAGCTTTTCCTCCAAGAGAAGTATAATCCTTACAAAGCTTAGCAAAATCCACCGGTCTTGGAGCTTGGACTTGAACTCCAACATCTACAGATGGCCCTGGAGCTGGTATCCTTCTCATGATCGAAGTCATCATCGCTTCGAACATAGTTCCATAATCAACAGCCCCTTCAGTAGCACGGCCTTCCCTAGCAGCTGGTCTCCCTCTTCGACTCATCCTTAATATCTGTAATAGAAATGATTAGAACACCTTAAGAAACAACTGCATAAGGAGTTCAAATCCTTCTAAACTACTATATTATATATAGTAATCACCCATCAAAATACAATTACGTCTCTCATACGTACTACGTCAGCGAGCGTTGGCTAAAATCGATTAACCAAAGCTCTGATACCAAATGTGACGACCGCCCATGACTCCTGCACCAAAACAAGGAAATAGTGCGTTGAAAGGCGTGCCAGGTAGCCATGGACGATAGTAAAGGTAAAATAAAACAGCAAACTCTATCGTACAACTCTCAGCGCATGGATAAAATACAATAGAGAAATATATAGTGAAGCTCCATAACAGAAAATTCATCATATAAGCATCGTAGTAGTTTTATACAAACATGAATCATCCATACACCAAAGCCTCACTACAAACACTCAATCAGATATAACAGCGGAACACCCAGTACATATAGTAAGAAAACTAGTATGCAAAGCCTCCTGCTCGTCTTCGTCATCATCAGCGTAGATCTCTAAGAACAGCACCTGTCACCTGCTACCTAGTCTGCCCATCCCAACATGGATGAACAGCCCAAGGTGATAAGGGGAGACATAAAACCTTGAGTCAGACAAAGTCTTAGTGAGCAGTAAATCAACTATCAAACATACCAAAAGAGCATAAGGGATAAAAGGAATAGGAACCAAACCATCCCACTCCACCTCTTTCTACAGTGATAGCCCCCAGACACACACCGAGGAGAAGTAAGCATAACATAGCAGATAATTAAGGTAAAGCAATAATCACTCGAGTCAAGGGCGATATTTTCCAAATACAAACCCCCAAGGCCTAAACCAAGATCAGATAAGCACCTAGGGAATACCGCTCTTGAGACCGAATGATGATACAACCAAACGTCCAAACATCCATGACTCTGGCTATCACTGTTATCCTTGCTTTGATATCACCGTTAGTTGAATGACCATCCGTCAAGGGCTAATGGTAACCCCGGTTCTAGACATAACTCCGCACGTCGTCGCAGCCCGTGCCTAGGAATTTTCGCAACTACCCAGAGTACTAGCACGTCGTCGCAGCCCGTGCTTGGAACGTCGTCGCAGCCCGTTCCAACGTACTCTTGCTTTGAGCATGCTAGAACCTTCAACAACGATAAGATCTCAGCCTCCTAGTCATCCTCCTCGACGACTATTTCCATAATAGCTCAAGCACCTCTCAAGCTAACCATTATCACCAACCCGGATCGCATCACCGAGTTATCAACATAACTTTGCACGTCGTCGCAGCACGTGCTTGGAATGTCATCATGACCCGTCCCATCTCAACATCACACTTTGCTTCATCGCATCATAGCAAAGACCATCATCATCGAATCCATCCATATGAGCTTCCACATCCGCTTCATATGTCACCGGCAGCTTTCACCATTCAAGAGCCTTTCCACTTAGCTTTTGAATCATCTCCCACCATCTTGTTCCAAATCAACCATTTGCTAACTTGAAACAATCTAATCAATCATACATCCAAACATTCAAGCATTCAAACAAGATCTAATAAGCAATATTAACTATAGTGGCAATTTCGTAAATAAATAAGCATAAGTCTAACATACATGAAATCATAGTTTTAAGCATAGATCTATCAAATATAAAACATGGGTTTTGTCTCTATAACTTAATAAATGAACTTGCATAGATAAATATCTTCACAACAATGGATCTATACTTGGATCTAAGGAAAATGCATAAAATCACTATCTACAACACTCCAACAAACCACCAATCCAATATACTCCTTTGGGTCCGCGTGAGAGATAACTACCACTCACCAAATCACCTAAACACCTCAAAAACTAAACACTTCAGATCTGGACAGCGAAGATCAAGGCTTGATCCGGCGAAATCTCGCTTAAAACGATGAAATCTAGCTTCGTTGGATGAAGATCTTCAACTTTGTCTCTTGGATCTTCAATCTCGATCTTTGATCTTGGATGGATGTTAGAATTAGATTGGAATGGATAAAAGAAGATGAAGAAATGTTGTAGTCGAGTTCCCAAAATGGCAGCACTTCGTTGCTTCAAAAACCGGTGCCAAAAAGTGAGCCGAACCCCTCTATTTATAGGCTGGAAAAACCCTTATCTCGGCCGTCCCTAAGTCGCCGCCGACCTAACCTCGCCGACCTAACCTTGCCGACCCAACACTCTGCCGACCTAACACATAAACCACTCCAAGACAAAACAGGTACACGACCTAACGACCTAACAGAGATACCACATGGCCAACCTAACACTAAGTCGTTCTGCGACTTAACAAAAGACACGAGGCCACACGACCTAGTTATAACACGGCCTAACCGACCCAACGCCTCAACATACACTGCCGACCCAACTATCTAACACACCTTGCCGACTTATCAACTAAACCAGATGCCGACCCAACCCAAAACCACATTGCCGACCTAGCAATATACCCGACCTACCGACCTAACCACATACAGGGGTAACCACTAGGTCGCTATATGTTAGACCAGTAACTCCCTTAGGTCGGTCAGTTCTTAACTCGGCCAAACTTTAACTCGCTCGCTTCTTAAGGTTGCCCAAACCCCTAAACCACTTATCCCGTTAAGTCGGCAACACTGTTAAGTCGGTCTCCCTTATGAGCCGGCCAACCTTTAAACCACTAACCTCCTTAACTCGGCTAAGCCTATAAGTCGGTCACGACTCAACACTACACATGAGTTAACTCCCCATTCGACTCATGCTAGAGACAACATAAACAATACTAACGACCTGTAAATTCTACGATTTATCGACACGTAAAATACGGGTCGTTACATTATATGTTTCGAATATGGGAGACATAAGGAAAGAAGACATGGAGGAATGTCACTGTTCGAAGATCACTATTCATCCAGGAGGAACAAATATGTATCAGAATGTGAAGAGAAGTTTCTTCTAGGAAGGTATAAAGAGGGATATTGGCTTATGGCTAAAGCAGTGTTTGAATTGCCAACTGGTAAAGGCTGAACATCAGAAGCCAAGTGGGTTGCATCAACCATCGGATATTTTGGTTTGGAAGTAGAATTCAATTTTCATGGAATTTATTGACGGGTTGCCAAGATCTAGAAAAAGAAATGAAAGTATATGGGTCATAGTGGATGGACTGATCAAGAGTTCTCGTTTCATTCCAACTAAGTCAACTAGAATGACACCTATTTTGGTGAAGTTGTTTATGAAGAATGTGGTTATACTACATGGAAATAACAGTAGTATTATTAGTGGTAGAAATTCTTTGTTCACTAGTGAGTTCTAGAGAAGTCTACAGGATAATTTGAGAACCAAGCTCAAGGTGAGTACTACTTACCATCACAAACCAATGGACAAACGGAAAGAGTTAATAAAGGCTTGGAAGATTTGTTAAAGGCTTGTGTATTGGATTTTGGGGGATCATGGAAGACCATCTATATTTAGTCAAGTTTTCATATAACAACAGTTATCAGAATAGTATTGGGATGACACAGTTTGAAGCTTTGTACAGAAAGCCATGCAAATCTCCCACTTGTTGGTTGGACATCGGGGAATAGTTGGTTCTTTGTCCAGATTTAGTGAGAGAAGATTGAGTTGATTCGAGCTAAATGAAGGAAACTCAATTAAGAAAAAGAGTTATGCAGATAGAAGAAGGAAAGAATTAGAGTTCTCTATTAGAGATAATGTGCTTATTAAGGTGTCACCGATGAAGGGTGTGATTAGATTCGGATGATCAAGAAAGTTGGAACTGAGATTCATTGGACCTTTTTGTGTGCAGAGAGGATCGAGAAATGCGATATAGAGTAGAGTTACCGAGTAGTTTGGTTAGAGTCCATGATCTCCATGTGTCTCACCTAAGGAGGTATGTTGGAGACCCAAAGACTACTATAGCAGCGGCCATGTTAGAAGATCTAGTAGTAGAGCCGAACTTGACCATAGTTAGAAAGCCGATTCGTATGGTTACGAGAGATGAAAAGATGCTAAGGAACACGACATACAAATCAATGACAGTCCAATTAAGCGACAATGAGAGAGACTGTGCTTGGGAGATTAAGAGCAGGATTAGAGATGCTTATCCTGATTTGTTTGATGGTATGTTTTACCTCTTTATTGATTATGTATTTTATCATAATTTCGAGGATGAAATTCTTTAAGGAGGGAGTCTGTAACATCCCATATTTTAGTAACATTATTTAAGATATTTGATTAGTTAAATTAAATCAAATAATGTAAGATGGTAATGGATTGAGATTTTTGATTAATAGGGGTAGCTGCGCCATGTTAATGAGTATTTCAAAACTAGATAACATAAAATAAAATAGGTAGAGGGTTAGGGAATAGGCAAGGGAAAAATAGGAACAAGGCAAATCCTTACACCCTAAACCCCTTAGTCGTGTATTGTCTCATTCATTCTCATTTGCAAAACTAAAATTTGTTGACAGTTGCCATTTTAGATAACTAAAGGTAGAAAAAGATAAGAAATAACATTAATCAAATCAAAAGCTATTCAAATCCCAAGTCCTTAATCTTAAACTAAGATGAATAATTACTACATCTCCTTTTCTTATTGTTTTCGTTTTTATAAATGAATCTAAAGTGTTTTGCAAGATAATGTTAACTTTTGGAATGATTAAATGTTTATATATGTTTGTTCAATTGAATTTTATGATATGTTTTGATGTAAATACCCTAGTAAATGACATCCAAATGCCTTGCGATTTTAGATTTAGATCGGAAATGATAATTTAGAGATGAGTTTCAATTTTCATAATTTTCCGAATTATTGTGGATTTTATATAATTTTCTAGTGTAGAAAATGATATTTTAGGTTTTAAATTATTTACAACTAAATAATTAACTATTTGGGTCTGAAATTTATATATGGTAGAAAACATATTAAAAATGATTTTCTACAATTTTTGTAGAATATTCCTAATTATTTTAATGAATATATAAAATTATTTACCGTATGGGGCTCAAATGTTTATATATTTATAAAAGAAGAAGGGGTATTTTGTAAAATAAAATTAATTGTTTATTTGTGAAATCTTGGAAGCACTTTTTAAAAAAGAAATTTAGAAACAAATGAAAATTTGAGAAACGAAGCATGTTAGTTATAAAGTATTTCTCTTTAAGTTAAAAACAAAGTTTACATTATTTTAGCATGTTCCGCCACTTTCAACATCTTCTGACCAAGACGTTTCACCATCGTAGCTTTCGAAACCAATGAGCAAGTTATCAGTTTACTTGGTATGTAGTGTATTGGATAAAGGCAGAAGGTACTAGGTCGAAATTCTATGTTTCGGTAGGGTAGAAGCGTGCTTTTGTTTTAAAATGAAATAACGCCTGCTTTGCTTTCGAAGTGTTAGCTTCTGACTTGATTAGCTTTCGACCGAGTCAAGTGTTTCCAAAGGAATGGTGAATAGGAGATTTAAATCAATAATTCCCTGAGGATCAACCCATATTCGCCACGTACTCAAGTGAATAGGGAATTTTTATTTTCAGAAATCTATTCAGTCAAATTAAACCGAAGTCGAGTGAAAGTTAAGCAAGAGAATTAGAGAATTAACTAACTAACTAAAAAGAAAAGAGAAGCAAATATAAGAGTTAAGGGACAATTTACAGAATAAATCCACTCTCTAGATCATGTAGTTCAACACATACAAAATCATGATCTCTCTTTCACGGTCATTAGTTCTTTAATTGATGTGTTTATTTAAATAAAAGGAGTTACAATGTGGATGTAAATACATGCACATTTACGTGCACATCAAATGGTTTTGAGTGGGTTGCGCTCTTTTGTTTTAAGTATTGCTTTCGAAGGTTTGAAACCTCCAGCAGCCGCTTTTCTACCTTTCGAAGTCAATGATTTCGAAAGGTATACTTTGTTTTGAATTTGGTCGCTTCTCCAACATTTTCGAAAGGGTAGTTTCAATACCATCACTTCTTTGCTTAGAAATGCTTTCGAAAGAATGGCTTTCAATTTAAATTGTTTTTAACGACCCTTTTGCTCTGTTGAAGTATAACCCAATTGGTTTAGAAGGAAATAGTGTAAATGGTTTCGAAAGATATTTCTCCACATGTTTGAAATTTGAACCCAAGTGCTTTTGAAAGGTTTGTTTTAACAAAGGTTTGATGCTTTCAAGAGGATTTAAATAATGGTTTCAAATGGGTGGTTCCTCAAGAGTTTCAAAAGGGTTGAAAGGAAAGTATTTCTAAGGGTTTCTAAAGGCAATGTTTAAAGGCTTTTAGAGAAAGATGTCTAAGGTTTTTAAAGCTTCCGAAAGGAAGGTTTTCAAGGGGTTCGAAAGATTTATATGAATGGTTTCGAAAGGAAGGTTTTGGCCTTTCGGCTTAGGTTAAATAGAGGGATTTTACTTGGTTTTTGAAGAGGTGCTTTCAATGGTTTTGAAAGTGGTACTTTTAATGGATTCGAAAAGGGTACTCTCAAAGGTTTAAATGTTTTCATCAACTAAGGTTTGATTGAAGTATCTATATATATAACGTGATTTAAGTAAAGTAGAGAGATTATATATTCTCCATGTTTAAGTTTAATTTAAAGGTTTAAACCATGTTGAAGAGTATTTCAAGGAAATTTAAGTGATGGTTTCCATAAGAAAAATGGCTCAGATATTAGAATACCAGATGAGACAGGTATACGGTCGCGCCCTACAGATTAGCTATTAGCCCTAGCTAATTTAGTCCAAAATTCCAGTGTGTAGTGCTTTGTCATGGGTAAGACAAAAATTAGGAGTATTCATAGAAGGGAATACATGTTAATGTACAGTTAGGTTATTGGTGAGCCCGCAAAACTATTAAGATCAGGTGACCATTGGAGATGTTAAGTTAGGGATAGCCATCCAGAAGAGAAGTTTTTAACAAAAGTTTAAGGAAAGACCGTCCAGAAGGGGAGTGTCTAGTAGATGTTAGATTATTTTGTTATATTGTGTAGTAGGCCCAAGTCAGCCAAAGGTTAGTAGTTAGCCAAACAAAACTATAAAGTTTGAACAGATAGTTCATTTATTACCAGATATATATGTTTACACAATGATGCTTTAGAGTTTCAACTAGTATTAGTTGTAGGAAAAGGTTTGCAAAAGGAAGATATATTTTAAAAGTATGTTAGTGAGGGGAAGCTCGTTCCGCTAAGCGACGTGGTCTCACTTAACATGAAATAACCAGGATGCATAGTATCATTCACAGCAGGCTTTATGTCTAACTAGAAGTTCATATTTTTCTTTTAAACTCTCGGGTGCTCAAAATTCATTTAAGTAGGATAAGGGTTGAGGTTTTTAAGTTTTTAGCAGGATGACAAATAAAGCTACCAAAGACGAGCAAGAGGCTGACGGATAGCTATTTATGAGTTTTAGTTCTATTTTGTTGTTTTTATTTCCACTGTGTGTATTAAGTCAGTTATGACTATATAATAATAGTCATCCAATGGGGCATCATCATATGTCGATGTTGGCATATTTTTGTAATAATTATATTTGATCATTGCCTATGAAATGTTATGGAATTATTTAGTTTGAATATGGAATATGTATTTTGAAATGCAATAGAGAATATTGTTTTGAGATCTATGATTTGTTTCATATTCAAGTGCTTTTGATAATATGGATACCATTAACATAGCCATATTTAGTCGTCGGAAATTAATACAATAGATGATTGCAGCATCTGTAGCTCTTAGTTTTGAGCCTCTAGATAGGGGTGCTTCAGGGTTTTGCAAAGATAAATAAATTATTAAAATAAAGTGTAACTAAAGTTAATTAATTATTTAAATAAGTATATTTAAAATTTATTAAACATTTAAAAATGAATAAGGTTAATTAATTTAAATAATGATGTGCTTAAGACTAATTAATTATTTTATAATGATGTTTTAAAATTAATTAATCAATTTTACTAATGATTCTTAAGGTTAATTAATTATTTAAATAATTACGTGATTGAGATTAATTAAACATTTTATGAATGATGTTTTAAACTAATTAATCATTTTAACTAATGATGTTTAAGAGTAATTAATTATTTAAAAAATGATTTGTTAAAGTTAATTAATCAATTTTAATGATATTTTAAGATTAATTAATCATCGTAATGGTGATGTTTTAAATTTAATTAATTATTTTAAATAACGATGTTTAAAATTAATTAATCATTTTAACAATGATGTTTAAGGTATAATTGCTCATTTTAATAATGAGGTTTTAAAGTTAATAAATCATTTAAATAAGGATGATCATAGTTAATTAATCATTTTAAATAATTTCGTTTGAAGTAATTAAGCAAGATTAAAGCTAGTTGATTATTTTAAATGAACGTGTTTGAAATATTTAATCATTGATTTAAGTTAATTGTATATTATAAATAATGACACCGAAGAAGTTAATTAGTGTTTAAAGTAAATTAACCATTTTGATAAAGTTGGTTGAAGTTATTGTTTGAAATTTGATCCCAACATAAATTCAGTTTATCGATAATGGAAAGGAAATTTCCATAAATGATATCACTTATATGGTAAGGATTATTCATATTTTCAAGACTAAATGTTGAGGCATAGACTCGTTTCTATCTCGAAGGTTAAAATGTCCTCTAGGAAATGTCCAAAGGTTACACTACATCAACTTGCCCGACTTCACTTTTAACCGAGGGATATCATATGTTTGAAATCAATAGTAGTGGTAAAAATATGAAATTTAATTTCCGTATATGGTCAATTTTATTTATCCTCAATAGTTGAATTATTAACCAACGGTTCAACTTCCCTCTTTGCGTATCGTCAATTTATTACGATTTTTGCTCATTTGAGTGTCGTTATCCTTCGTCGAAACTGACTAAAACTAGAAAGAGAGTAGGTGCTAAGCTATGTGGAGTTGCTCCCATTAGGGTATATTCATATCAACTCTTGATTAGTTTCGGTTATATGTGCACGAAGATGTGAAATAATCAGATTCTCAGTAAGGTTGGTGGGATTCGGCTTAGAGTTCCCAAGAGGATTACACGAGAGAATGACCCTCTCAAGTATATGGACTAGCGGTATACTTTCGGTAAGGAGGCGCACGCTCCTAGTCATTTTTTGGCAAATTTTCCTTTCCTCTCCTTTGATTCCAAATTTTTATATTTTTCTATTTCTTAATTGCATTGGGAAGTGTCGTGAGCAATTTGCGATGTTGAATTACTTGTATTCATTATGGTGATTGGATATTGTTATTGTGAGGGAAAACTCATTCTACAGTTGGCGGCATGGTCTCACATACTATATTTATTTCCACCATTTTGATTAAAGATTTGCCCATACTAGACTTATTGTCTGACCTAAGTGGTTTGTTACTGTAAAATCTTGGGTACTCAATTATATTTGAGTAGCCAAAGAGTAGCAGGTTTCCTTTAGGCTCTTTGAAGATGTAGCAAGAGGCTTCTTTACCTGTCTAGTTATTTATTTATGCTGTATGATTATGTATATGTAATTTTGTATCAAAAAGTGTAAAGGAAGAATGTATAACTACCTAGTCTAATAGCTATAGTACTTTAGCGTAACCCTGATTACTACATGTTACGAGTAACATGTTGTACTATATTATTTTATTACTATATGTAATTGCTCCGTTGTGAGACTGTTTTGTTCTATTCTATTCTGTTCTTATATTTTAGCCCACGACAATTTTCCTTTCGGATGCTTGGACAATGGCACACGAACACCGAGGTTGTGTTAAGCATCATTCTTAAGAGTCAGAAAGGTGGGTCGTTACAATTGGTATTAGAGCTTTAGTTGAGCGAATAGCTTAGCCCGATTGGGGTGTGACACATTAGGGATAGGATAAGTGATGCCCTAAAATGAGTAAATCTGGAGAGAGCATATTACAATTTTTATGATAATAAAATCCATCCTCTAAAGTCTAGATGCATTGGTGTTGTTTTCCTTAAAACTATTTTGATCCGCCTCTTGTATTCTAACGATACATGTTATCTGTTCAAGTAATAGAAGATGGATACAAAAGGAGGAGGAAGGAGAGGATTTGGAACTAGTATGGCTACCAACGGTAAGGTACCTAGAAATGCTACTATGCCAGTTTTAAATCCAATCGAGGAAGTGGTAGCACAAGTTCAACCTTTATGAACTTTGCGATTTTGCGTAAGAATTACACCACTTTGGGTGGGAAACCTTTCTGTGATACTAAGTGTAACGACCCGTTAAATTTATGATATTTAATAAAATGAATTAATATAATTTCTAATTTGGTTAAGAATAAATGTAGAAATTTGGTATAGTGGTTGCAATTTAGTGTAACTATAAAATTTTATGATAATAGATGTGGATAATGTAAATTTTCACAACTTGATTTAAAGTAATTTTGAAGAAACAAATAAATGTTGAATTTGTGAATGTTAGTATAAATATTAACTTAAATGGTGTTCATTAATACAAAGATGTAATTAGTGTAGATAGTAATAATTTATGCCTGTAGTGAAAGGAAAAGAAAACTAATAGAAACATAAAATTTATTTTATGTAAACAAAAGTATAGTTTTGAACAAACTTATGAAAATTGATAGAAACAGTGTTTGTAATCAGTTTGGTTATTTTATATTTGAAAGATAGAGATGTGTAAATACGTTAATGAATATAAAATGGGAAGGAATGGTAGAATGAAAAGAATATATATAATAATAAGCATTTGATTCAATTAAGGGAATTAAATTATAATAAATGGTCATTTAATAAGTTCAACGTTTGTGAGAAATCATAATAGTTGTGTAAAATGTGTACAAACTTGGATTTGGAAGTTTATTGGATTTATAACAGTTTTGTTATTAAGTGTATGAGTTTAAAAGTTATTCCCTTTTGTAAAGTAATAGAAGAATGCATAAAGATATAAACAGGGCTTAATAGGATTGACACTTAATGAATTGAATAAATTACCCATTTATGTAGATATGTATAGTGGACTATAAATGGCCTAAGCAAATATAAAATGGAATAATCATTGAGATTTGTACTATGAAAATAAATAGTAACATTTATTTGCAAGGAATAAAAGCCTATTTAGGTGACTAGAATTTGGAGTAATGACTATTGTATGTTACCTACCCTTGTTTCTTGTTAATTTAGATTTTGGGAATCAAATTCAATTTATCCGCCAATTTACCGCAGTTAAAGTGAAATGAATTGGTGATTGAGAAATGTTAAATACAAATAAGATGTAAACCAAAGAAAATCCCATTTGTAATAAATTATGTAGAATAAAGTAAAGAAACTAGGAAATGAAAATGTGAAAATGTGGATGCAGTGAGATCTTAAGTGAAAATAACCTTGTTAGGCAAGTGATAACGAAATTTTGTGTATAACCAAATAAAAATCCAAATTTATTTGGAAATAAATTGCAATCAATTGAATTTATTGCAATTTAATGGATTTAATATTTAATAGTTTATGTAATTATTATTTGGAAGAAATTGGAGTTATTTGTAAAAAGGTATGAACCTAATGTTAATTTTTCTATGGGATTGACAATTAATATGGAATGAAAAGAAGAAAATTTGGGTCGGTAAAATTTAGAATTTATGCATAATAAAACGGATTCTAACGTTAATTATGACGTTATTGAGTTTAGATTGGAATTGGTAAACATTTGAGTGAAATCTTAAACTAATGTTCATATTGACAACAATAACTTAGAAATATAGAAAGGAAGTAAATCTAATAAATTTATCAAATTCATAATGTTGAATTCATTTGGATGGGAATTAATAAACAGTTGAGAAAAAGGAAATGGAAATAAAAGTTTATTTATAATTTGGGATTTAATTTATGGTAAAAAGGTTAATTGCAATTAAAAATGAGTTGAAATGGAAATCAAGTTATTTATTTAATTAGATTTAAGATGAGAGTATAAAAGTATAAGATTAAATAATTGGGTTTTGAGAATAAAATTTATAATTCCCAAATAATAAGAAAACGCAGAAATTAACACTGCAAAATTGATATACTTATAAATTTTAATTCACATCCAAGCTTGGAAAACCATTTGGGATTGTTTGAATTATATAAGTCACAAAATTTGGCCAATATTAGAAGTTGAAACATAAAAACTGGATTTATAATTTATTTTAATTTATTTAATAAATATTAAAAATAGCCATTTTGGGCACGGACTCGGATTTCGACGAAACCAGTTTCATCGGATCCGTATCGGTGAATTATTATAGGGTTTCAAGTTTCGTATCGATCGGACTTGTCGTTTGATCGTACGGACGCGAAACGCCTTGAAATCAATTTTATTAAAATCAATTTGAAATCAATTTGGAAATCTTGTTTTAGCATAACTTCTTCATACGATCGAATTTGGTCGCGAAACTTTTTCCATCGCATTCAGAATATTTTAAAATACCTATCTGGATATATAGATTTAACAAATTCGGCTCCGGAGGCATAGCGGGCTTTTTGGGCCATAGTTTATTCCGTACGTTCGCGTATCCAGTCTAGCTACCCTACCTCTAGCCTATCTATAAATATACAGCTATAAACCCTAGTCTCTATTCTTTTTCTGTACGTTCATTTCTTCACTCTTTTCTCTTCCCCAAATGTATACATCTCAGATCCAATTCCAGATCTATCCATAATTCAAAATCAAAAGTCAAAACTCAAAAATTTCAGAAAATTCTGAAAAAAATATATATTGATGTTTTCGATACGCGTAATCTCATGGTGAAATTTGTTTTTCAATTGGAGCTGTCGTTCACCCATAATAAATTAGAACAGTTCGTAGCCATTCATCTCGCCGTAATCAAAGTCGTCGGATCGACGAACCGTTTCTGGGTTTTGTAGAGGGGACCGAGGGGAGTTGATCTGTGGTGTTTGTTCGCTGTTTCAACGGTTGGATCTATGTCAATAATTGGATTAGGGTTTCGGCCCTAGGCTATTGGTGGCGGCCGGCCGTGACTTGAGGGGGCCGGACCTAGGGGGATGGAGGCGCCTGGCCATGGGGATGACGGTGGTGGTTGGCGTTGGTCATAGAAAGAGGCATGGTGATGGCTATCAGCGGTCAAAGTACGGTCAACAAGGGTTGCGTGCGTTCTGGAGAGCTCGTGCATGCAGTGCGTTGCTGGGAAGAAAGTATGTTGGATGATGATGACGTGGCAGAGGAGAGGGTGAATGTGTTCTCTTTGTTTAATTTAAACTTTGATTTTTCAACTCGATTTTTCGCTATAACTTCGTCATACGATATCCGATTGACGCGAGATTTTTTTTATTAGGATCGTAATTAAATTCCGGACTTGATGACGCTGGTTTGGATGAATTCTGAGACGGGCGAATTTTTGGGTTTAAATCGAATTTAAATTCGATTTAAATTCAAAAGGTGAGTGTTTGAACCCACTCACAACTTCTAAAAGTTTTTATGTTTGTTAAATTAATTTTTGAAATGAATAGAAATTTATTTATGAGTATTTGGCATGTTTATTTCATTTATATCTGTTGAATTGCATTTATTTAATTTAACTGTTAATTTAATTTATTTATTGCGTATTTATTTACAGTTATAATTTATTTGTTTGCATATAAACTGGTAGTTAACAGTTATATAAATTATTACTAAATATAAAATGTTAGATTAATAGTTGTTAAATTAAATTTGAATATAATTGTCAGTTATTACCTGCTATATAATCTCATATATATATTGTTATTGATTGATATTGATTGATGATTGTGATTTGGATAATGGATGATGTTGATGAATGGATGCTTATTTGATATCATTAAATTGCAAGTTATCATGCATTTTTCATTTCATTCGGGATTGTGGTTTGAAATGATATACAACCGCAAAATTTTATTTTTAAATTGCGGATTGAAATGATAAATATCCGTATCACTTGACCATAGGATAGAAAATTATATACAGACACTGTGGTCTATATATAAATTATTTTAAAAGTAATTTCTATGGTTTGGATGGAATACGGTTTATAATAATCTTAAATTTTATATTGTATAAATATTTTTCTTCTATATATATATATATATATATATATATATATACATATGAAGTTGAAAATTTTGAATTTAAAAGGTGTATAAAAATCTTTATTAAAAATGGAAGAAAATTAAGAAAATGGAGTTTAATAATTCATATCATATGTTTAAATGTTAAGTTTGGAAATTTTAAGATATGATATTTATAATTGGATTTTTCCCAAAATAAATTGAAATGAATATTCTAGTATAATTTGAATTGGGAAATATATATATTTATTTTATTACTAGAAATTGAAGTCTTATTATTTATGGATTTTATATGAATATTCAAGACTAATTAATAGAACAATTGATTTGTTGAAAGAATAAAATCCAACTTTAGTTTGAAATATTGATACTCAAAATGGATATACGTATATATAAATAAATTGAAGTGGTTTTGGAACTTGAGAGAGATAATATAAATTTTGGTTTAGACTTTAATAAAGAAATGTATTTGTAAAGCCATGAGAACTATTTTCTTTACAAAGTAACATTTAAGTTAAACCATTTAATTCATATACCGTTGAATATCCAAACCATTCAAGTTTTAGAAGTTATGGTTTTAAATTATGATTTTCAAAATACTATGCTTTGAAAATATTTGATTTTCAGACGTTATGAAGTTAAAGCATTTTGATTTTGGAAAAGAATTATATTTGGGATAAGTGATAAAATATGGTTTTGGGTTTTGAAATGATATCGTATTCATGGTTATGAAAGGTAATGTTTATTCTGATTTTTAAAGTATAACCTATTTTTAAATGACCGCGGTGTTATAATAACGATTGGTTGGCAAAGAGACCGGGATCGGATATGGACATACTCTCTGTCGATACCGAAAACCACTTTGACTAACCGTGTACGCGGTGGAGATTCCAGAATGAAGTAGGTGGTGGCGACGTTTCCTGTAAGGTAAATACGTGGACCCAACTCCCGTGAGTTGGCATAAGGTGGCTAAAACAGGAGCGATTCTCAGGCCAATGAGGTCATTCCTCTCATCGGACGCTCCTCTTCGATATTATACTTTGACTTGGATTTGATTCAGTGGCCACTTCTACATTTTGATTTTGGGGAGTTAGTCCGAGGTGGGCGGTAACTGCGGCTACGCGTTTCCACCAGCCTGGATAGCAATTGGTATGTCTACCCTGGCATTGCCTAGTTGTGCCGTGTCACCTACCATACCGAGCCTTTACTACGAGTTTCTATTTGTGTCGTACCTATGGAGTATCCTCTGGTAGCCTCCCGATCAGGAGGTATTACGGTACTGTATAGACTATTGGCATTATTTGTGTTAAGGGCTATATGGGTAACCCCTTAACGCTATTAAAAAGTAAGTTTATTTTATAAATAGACACTATTATAATAGCGCAATATACTACATAGTAAATAGTTTAACGGATCCTTAGGAGATGTAAATCCCGAACATCTCTTGAGTTACTGTACTCATATTTATTTCTGTTAATTTAACCCACATAAGATCTTTTAGTCTGACTCGAGTGTTTTTGTCTTTTCAAATTCGCTCGGGTCAGTCCGAGCGTTTCAGGGTCGAAGACTTTAGCTTTGAAGGACGAAGATGAAGGAGTCGTATTATTATTATCTATAGTATTGCATCACACTCATACTGTTCCGCTGCATTGATTGTATTGGTATGTGTAACTCTGATATTTATTGTATAAAGCAAATCAAGTGTTTGTAAACTGTTTTGAACTGTATATTTATTATTATATTTTATCCTTCCGCTGTGAGATTCTGTTTTGTTTTTATTTCTTCTCTGTTTTTCTTATTTACCCCATAATAATCCGCCCTTCCGTATGGTTTGAATTGGCACGTGTGTCGGTTTAAAGTGTGCGAAAAGGCGGGATGTTACACTAAGGATATTTTTGGAGTGCAGATTTGGCTTAGGACATATGAAATGAGAATTGGATAAGTTCGAAGACACAAAGAAACGTCTGTTAGCATTGCAACAACTTCAAAGGTCAGTGATAGACGAGTGGGATTCTATAATGGCTAATAATGGCTAATACTCCAGAGGAGGAGTTCTCTTGGGTGCAGCTTAGGGATGTCTTTGAAGTGCAGCTCATCCCAAAAGCCAGAAGGACGCAGTTAGTTAGGAGTTTTCTGCATTTGAAGTAAGTTGATATGACCTTGGAACAGTATGTGCACAAGTTTAATGCGTAATCCCGTTTTGGACTATGATTGACAGAGACACCTCTTAAAAAGCATCATGTGTTTGTTAGTGGAATGCGATCAGAGTTGCAGCAAGAAATGACTAGCCATCTTATGGGTACATTCACCAACCTTATCAATATGGCTTTGAGGCTCGAAGTCCCTAATATTAAGGAAAGAGTCTATAAGGGAGTAATGCCTATAATTAATGCTAAGCATTTATCAGTGATACCCGTTGGAGGCAAGCAGATTTTCAAGCGCCAAGGAAAGAAGCAGTGGTTAGGAAAGAAACCTAAAGATGCAACACTAGCACAGAAGAAGGCATGGGACTTGTTCGAAATTCTTTGTTTCAAATGCAACAAAATAGGACACTTCGTAAATCATTACACTTACCATCCTTGCGATCCAATATGCTACAATTGTAACATGCAATGACACATAAATAATAAGTGCCCTTTTTTGAAGCTGAGGTCACAAGGACAAACTTTTGTTATTGAGGAGATACCATCCACTTCGTCGGCACAGAAGGGGAAGCAGGTGTTGCTAGGTACACTATCCATCCACTATCTTTCTATTAGGATTTTATTCAATACAGATGCTTACCATAGTTTTGTTTCAGTTGATCTTTCTGATAAGCATAACCTTAAACCCATCCTTTTGAGCAATCCTCTTTGCATGTCTAATCCTTAAGGGGTCCGAAAAATCTTTACGCTATGTGTCTATATCTCCCTATTTCTTGTCAAAATTATTCCTTTCCCTTTCATTTATTTGTTCTGGGTTCATGGATTTTGGAGTGCTATTATGAATGGATTGGTTGTCTAAGTTTACAGCGGACTAGGATTATGATTGAAGTATTGTCAGAGTAGGAATAATGGAAATGTAAGGACAAATATATGTTGTGAAGAGCTTAACAGTGTCGATAAATACAAACAAAAATCAATGAAACAAAAGAAAACAACAGAAGAATACAAGGTACATGGATACATCTTGTGGAAGTCAGCCCATCTCTTAAAAGCTCCAAAGAATTTAGCTAAATCTGGAAAATATGCTCGGGTTGATCCAAGCATTATATGAAATTACGCCCAAGTCAGTTTGCTAAACCAGCATGAGTAAAATTCGAATCAAAACATATGGATTTCTATATTTAAAAACCTTTTCAAAATAAAAAGTATTTCATAAGACCGCGTCGCACATAAACATTAATGGATTTTTACCTTACGATAACCAAACATTGTTATATTACATAATCCAATGATATTATAATAATTCTAATGTTAAAACTACCAATAATCAAGTAGCTGTGATGCATGTACATCACAACAATAATAAGCATATACTCAAAAACCAAAGGCGCTTATTAGATAATGGATTTCAACAAATGGCAAGGTAAGGGACTCCCTTACGAAAAACAGTATTCCTCTAGATAAAATGTACCTTAGGCCACAGTTACCTTTGAAATCCTACCAATACAGGACCGGCCTACCCCTGACTAGATATTACCAAATATGATCACCCCATGGTTGATCAACAACCCAAATGGGCCCCAAAACATACATAGATATCGACTCTAGATAAGGGATGACCATACCTAATGGGAGCGACCCACATAGCCCTACTGCATCTATAATGTTTTCTTCATTACCAGGTTGTGAGACTTGAGGCAACGATTTACCTTCTTTCTTAGTAGACCATCTTGGAATGCTAACACTACCCTCCAGGAAGAAATGCAATGCCATCATTCATCTGTATAAGTTTGTTCTGCATTTAAATGAAACCGAAGGTGCTACCGGAACGACATCCATTTTGGAGCCCCTCAGGGTTACTAGCAAGTAGTACTCGCACTTCAAAGTGCACCATCTTAGATCATCCTCAAGTTGTCTTCCATTCAACGTATGTGTTCGTTCAAAGTGGTTTGCAGATAATATATCCGATCTCGGTTTTTCGAACCAACAACCAATAATTTCTGATTAACTCATTATCGATTCTTTCAGAAGTAAGCGCACTATACTAGAGTCTAAAAGGGATCTCTGATATGTCCCTTAAAACTAGAGACGTTTCACCGAATGTGTTCTCTCGATGAAATCAAACCGTAAGAACGCTTGAAACTCTTGTTTACTTACCAAGATTTGATATTCGACTATTTAACTATCAAATATGCAAACAGCTAACAATCCAGAGATTTAATTTCACATGGAAGCCACTGAGCGTATTAAAAATCTTTAAAATAAATCATTCATTTTTTAGATCTCTTTCCAATATCATAACATTCATATACTTACCCTGCTGGCATGAGCATATTCACAAAACATTGTGAAAGATTTCTTGCTTCGAAATCATATTAAAAGGATTGCAACAAATGTTATTTTAATTGGAGATAAGGGTAACCTCAGGCACTATTCTTTCAGTTTTAAGTGTCGAACGAAGGTCCATACCACCAAAATTAAGAAGGTCGGTTAAAAGAAATTCAATCTCATATTATTTCATAAATTGCTTCAACAAATCCTTTTTATAAATCTCTTTAGTTATAAAAATCTCCTTTACTACAATTCCAAATCTGTTTCTAAAATACTTTATAAATCTCCAATTTTATTTATAAAACTCTTTTATAAATATCCAAAATCATTTATAAGTCTTCTTTTCAAATTTCATGACCCCTTTCAATTTAAAAACCACTTCATTTTACAAACTTTCCTTATTTAAAAAAAAATCTTCATAAAAAAATCTTATTTGATCAAATTCTTTTTTAATAAACAATTAATTATTTCAAAAAAATTAAGTATCAAAATATTATTAATTAAAATAAGTTCAACACTTTGAATAAAATAGTTAATGAACTGTTTTAAAATATCGTGTTGAAATGGTGATAAACTTTAAACATTTCAATTAAATTACAGCTTCACTTTAAGCTATAATAATTATCTTGAAGCCCTTATTTAAAATGAAATAAGATTAAAAGAAAGATTTTAAAAATGTAGAAAAGGTTTAGCTACCACAATGGTTTCTTCAGTTTCAGCTAAAGTTTCCAAGTTATAAAAAGAGTATTTACAAAACAAGTAGATATATAAAAGGGATCAATAAACAACGATCAATCAATACACAGGCAATGTTCAAGTCAAAATAATGGAAAACGAGGGTTTGTTATGCTAAACACACATCTAGATTATTTGAATAGAAGAATGGTGTTTTATTTTGCTAAATACTTGTCATTTCGTTTCATAGTCATTTGGGGTTACTTATGAGTAATCGATAAAGAAATCCCTTGGTTTGAAATATTATTGCAAAAGAAACCTCATTTAAAAAACCAACCTTTGGAAATAAGGTGACCTTGAGTATCAAAAAAAATTAACCTTTATTATTTGATTTAACTTAAATTAAACCTTTATTTAATAATAATTAAATCTCAATTGATTTCTAATTAAATCTTAATAAAATTTAACTTAATCGGTATTTAATTAATTAATAAATCTGCTTTTAAATAAATAATTAATTCATAACTAATCATTCATAAATAATAGTAATTAACCTTGATTAATAATTAAATATAATTAATCTTTAATTAATTAACTGGTTATAATTAATTTACTTATAACGAAGTACGAATTTCCTTTATTAATTAATGATTAAGTACAAATTAACTTAATTGATAAATTTCAAAAATAAATAAATACTTATAATATGTTTGAAAACACTTGGAACAGATACTGAAGTAGAAACATTTTTAGATGTCAAAAGGAGTTCATCTTCACGAACTATAACAATAACGACTATCGCTATATGAACCACAATTTTCAAGCTTTATTTTTATTTCATATAGCGTCAAAATCTTCTAATTTGTACTTTAACTACCTTATAAACTTAGTAAAATGTTCCGAAAAACAAAAATAAGGGTCTTTGAAACTTTACAAAAACATTTCTAGAAACCAAAGTAAGGAAAACAAGTTTAAACCAAAGGACCTCGATGTCGCAAACCAACAACTTCTAATACTAACTTTTCGTTTTCCTATAATACCATATGCATGAACACAATTTACATGCATGCCATCATAACACACAAAGAAACTTCCACTTTACTAACTTTTAATTTCATTTTCCAAGTATATAATCAATATTACATATACACATACATAAGCAAACTGCCACTACAATTTGCATCTACCCTAGAACTTGATTTTTCCTTTGTTAAATGGGACTTTATGGCTTAATATCACCTAGGGGGTTCGACTTTGGTGGAGTAGGCTCGACCTAGCTTAGAAAATGTAGATTTAGGCTTGCTTTTAGGAAGAGGGGATGTAGAAGTGGAAGAGAGAGGCTTTAAACAAGGTTTAAGACTTTTTAATTGTGATAAAAGCTAATATTTTAAACTTTGGAAACATGGAAGAGTTCAAGTAGCCAAGGAAGACGAAAAAGCTTTTGGAAATAAAGAAAATATGAATGAAAAAGAATTAGGAAATTTCTTTATACAAATTGCAAAAATCAAATTACCAAAAACCCTTTTGTACCCTGCCCTCCACTTAAACCTTGCCACCTCACCATATTTCCCCTCCTCTTGTACGTCATGCAATACATGTCCCTCCTACATCGCACAATACATGGCCTCTCCTTTGAGCAGACATGACACTACTTGTAGTTAGGTGGGACATATTATAACACTTTTTATTCCATTTATATTTTGTTTTAAATTTTCACAAAAAGTCACATCTTCTCTTATTATATTCTTTTAAGTTAACATATGCATATATCATTGTTAAAATCCTAACTTATTAAATAATGAAAGTGGGTATTTAATTCAAATGCCCATAAATTTTTCCGACAACATCTAGACATAAAAAAGTCAAAAATTCAAAAAACGATTTCCGGTCAGATTTTTCATTTTTCTTTGAACTAATTATTTTTGTAAACAAATTTTGAAAACCATTGCACCATTAATAGCTATCATTAGAAAGAGTTTATTTTATGTTATACAACCCATTAGTTAGTTATTGAAAATACATTTAAATATCCATATTTTAAAGTGATTAAATATCGTGTCGTTACATCTAAACTCTAATACCACATGTAACAACACCCTCCACTCTAATACCTAAGATCGACACCATATTCCATTCATCGATATAATGTGCTAATAATTAAGCATCCCAATGCAAGATCCTTTGGGGAAAAGTAAAACAATGAAAATTAGAATAAGAAAACCATGCTAACATTGTATCGATGAAATACAATATAACATAGTCTAAAACATACAGTACATGTGGCCACTCCCAAGAATAAATTTCTTAGAATTTATGCATCAACTACATAAGCATTAACCTCAGCTTTGTAGAGTTGTAACAACCTTCCCTTACAACAAAAATACATGCACATCGACTAATGCAGTAGAAATAATAAATATTTTATATATCCAAAGACTTCTAGTCATCAATAGTCAACTTCAGAATATCAAGCTCAATCCTATACTTCGAGCAGTCACATTATAAGAAAAGTTAGCTTTTATCACATCAATGTATAACACTGTATTCAATATATAGTGTATTGGTTTGATTTTTTTAATTTGTTTTATTCAAAGTAGGGATCGACGGTTATATAACATTATTTGATAGAGGTGGCTCCCCTCAATTGTTATTGCTTCCACTTTCCCAATAACTTACTAGTACGAGGTCTGTGCGCTAGCTATTGGTAGTATAACATTATTGTCAATTATTAATTTTGCAGCACCATCTTCCCGCGTTTCAATTGGAAGGATTCGTTTGACTGACACAACATTAACAAATGATTGTACACATTGAAATGATAATTCAGTTTGTTATTAAATCATAGGTGATAGCATGATCTAGTTAAAATTAAGTGCAAGGAGATTTAGTTAGCTAGAACAAACTTGAATTAACTGTAAATGGTACAAGTGGAAAGCCGATGTCAAAATCACACAAGTAGAAAGATGGACAATAGACATTAAAATAATGTCCTATTGCACCAATTGTAAGGGAGATTTAGTTTGATTCTGACTACCAAGCTTTCTTCCGTATACAAATAGTATTACTAGGTACTTCTTTATTAAAGTTTGTACAAATAATGCGATTTTTGATTTTTTGTGAAGTAATTGCAAATATAAGGAGAAAACAACTACGAAAGACCGGCTACTAATTATCATAGCATGATAGAAATGGAATTATTAATAGGAAATAATGGTAGATTACTTGTCTACCAAATAAATGTTGCATAAGAAATAGAACGGATATAGTACCTATGTATTGGAAAAAGCACCCAAATTTTCAGTTTGCTTTAAAACATAAAATGTATTATCCTTTTACGTTAAATAAACTGGGCAAAAGGCTTCTTTTTACATGCAGTTTATGGAATATAGTTCCTTAAACTAAATAAAAGTCATAACAATGCAAGCACCTGCCACTTGAGCTAAGTCACCTTGGTCTAGGCTTTAATTTGTTATACATTTTGCTACATGCTTCTTGCAGGACAATTTGCATTATAGAAACAACCATTTTTATTCATGTATACGTCCTAAATATGTGTTACCTTCTTAAGGTATGTTCTAATATTGAATGCATCTAAGAATGCTCTTTCCAGCTTATAGCACCTCGAACATACATCTCATTAAAAGTGAAGAAGGCGCCAATCTTTTTATCATTTCTTTATCATGACATGATTTCTCAAAAGTTGTATTTGTAAATGTACCCCCATGTTTGACTCGTCCCCTATTTAGGTAGTGGAATATAGTTAGAATTCATAAATAAACTTTAGGGGTACATGTTCATTATAAAATCATTATATTTCGCATTTTAGATATTATGAGGGTGTTAATGTGTGTGTGAGTGTGTATTCAAGCTTCAAATTTTTATATTTCTTAATCACATTTTTACTAAGTTGGGTGCCAGGCTTTGATGGTGTAAATGAACTTTCCAAATTTATTTTAACTACTGAATATAAAAAATTATTTTTTTGAAAGTAAGGTACTATTTATCAAATATGGTATATGGGATGAAAATATCACGTTTAAATTGAAATTTAAAAATAGCCTTCTAAGGCACAGTCTCGAAATTCGACGAAACCAGTTCCATTGGATCCGTAATAGTTAGTTATTGTCGGATTTCAATTTTCGTAGCAATGGGAGTTGTCGTTTGACCCTGGCAACTCGAAACGCGTAGAACAATTTTAATCGATTTAATTTAAAATTGATCGTTTACTTCCGTAACTCACGCATACAATCAAATTAACCTCCGAAACACGTTTTATTGTGTTCGGAATGTGGGTAAAACTTTATGAACACCGGGCGGCATGTCCAATTCGGAGTTCGAGATTTCCCTATATATTATACGAGATATTTTGAAAAAAATATAAAATAATAATTAGTCAAACCCAATTACACCTTTCAGCCAACCTAACTTCTCACCTCAGCTACCCTATACTCTGATACGAGCCGCTTTCTTCAAATTTAACTCGTTGTCTTCCCCAAGAAGCCTTATGGCCGATACTTCTATATTAACCCCTCTTCCTTTTCAGTACTTTAAAAAAACAAAATTGAAGCCGAAAAAAATTGAAAATGGATGAAGCCTATTCAGATTAATACCCCTCTTCCATTCAATCCAATTCACAAATTCTATTTCGAAAAAAAAAAATTCGAAATTGCAATAGCCAGCATCTCGAAAATTAGGGCATGAATCGCGAAATGGCTCGCGATTGAATCGCGTTCGAATCGCGCGTGCGCGAGAGTGAGGGTGGCGGTGGCATCCAGGGGTGTAGTGGTGGCTCGCACGAGGAGTGGCAGCGACTTCGATGTCGCGTCGGTCGACGGTTTCATGTCGCGGCTATGGCGAGATGGGTTAGGGAAGGCGATCGATTGGAAAAAAAAGGGGGGTACTCGATGCTTGCTGTGGTGATAGCAGGTGAGTTTTCTCGATTGTCTCGGGTCATATATATGAATATTCTCCTAGTTTAAGATGCAGAAATATCAAGTTAAACTAACTGTTTAAACTCGTAGATTGTTAATGTTGTTGCTTAATATTTATTAATCTAAGTTGTATGTTTCATTTAAACTAGCAGGTAGATGCTTAAGTTAAATTCGAAATTTAATTAATAGTGTGCTTAAGGAGAAATTAAGGAAATAAAGTATTTATCCTCAATTAGACTTAAAGATATTAGATTAATGATAATCAAATCCCGGATTTATAAAGCAAGAATTTAAAGTGATATAGTTAAGAAATTAATTTATTTATTTGACTTAACTTTTAATTAAATAGGTTTTGAGAAATTAAGATTATTTAATTAATCAGTTCTGTAATTAAAGAGAAACTAATTTATTTATGGTTAACAAATAATTAGTTATTGATTAGGGATTATAAGTTAATTAATTTTTGATTGATTAATTTATAGGTAGAGATAAATTAAAATAAGTAACTAAAGAAGTCGTTACTTAAATGATAATCATTTAATGTAAGTAAATTAAAGGTGAGTAATCTCACGCTTCTGGATTTTCATTTAAATTAAATGGTTGAATTCAAATGATTGTTTGAATGGTTGAAATTGAATTGATGTGCTATATTATATAGTAATGTATAGGCTATATTGAAATGGTTGATATTCTGTGATGAACATTTTGGTAATTGGGTGATGTGGTTTGCTTGGATATTTCGGTACCCTGAGTTATCGAAATATATAAATTGGAGTTTGAAAGAAAATAAATGGTGAAAATTTGAAAGCGAAATAATTATAGAATAAAATAAAAATGAATTGGAAGAAACAGAAGTGATATTTTAAGACGGGAGTTAACTTGTAAAGTAGAGATTTAAAACAATTTCTGAATTCCAAGTTAAATCTAACAAATAAAGTTTAAAATATTAAGTGTGTAATAACTTGAATGTCAAAGTGCAATTGTAAACCGAATTGAATTTACAAATAAATGTGGGTTTAAATTCCTTCAAGCGTCCATTATAAAAGAGAAATTAAATCAGATGAGAATAAATTAAGATATAAGTGAGAAACCATTAGTTTATATAATTAATGACGTAAATAGAGATTGATTAGTTAAGAAAATAATAAATCAATATAAGTGACTTATGAGGAGCTAATTAATATAAGTAATTAAGGGTTAATGTAATTAATATTGTTGATTAATTTATGAAGAAATCAAGATTAATTATTGATTGGGGTTGAGGATAATTAATAATGTGAAATTAATTAAAGATAATTACTTGAGTGAAATTGGAAGATAATTAATCCAGGATGATTAATTAAGATGAATAAGGAAGGGTTGATTAATTATTTTGAAATTAATTAATGGAAGAATCTAAGTGATTAAGGCTTGAAATTCAATCAGAATCAATAGAAATTATTTGTATGTGATTAAGCTTTGCTTCTGAATGATTGAATGGTATTGGATGATTTGAAGGAGTTGATAACTCTGATGTGAAATGTTGAGTATTCCATTTGGATAAATTGGAATAGGATGATATGAGATTCGAAGAGACCGAGGTCGGTATTGGAGAAATACACGAAACTACTTCGAATGTTTGTAGATTGATGTATAAAATCTATATGCTGGAGTGTAGTAATTTGGAGACATTGAAATGTTTTAAAAACTAAATCTTTGGTATTTAGAAACTTATATGTGGGCTAAGTGTTGTTTATAATAAATTTGTGGCTTATGAATTGATAAGTTACCCGGGTTTATATGAGTTGTTTGCCTTTGTATTCCATGTTAGTTGAGTTTACTCACGCTGGTTTCCAGCCTGACCCGGGTGTTACTTTGGTGTAATGCTCGAGATAAAATGGCTCACGTTTGGATGACATTTGGAGGACAAACCAAACGTGAGAAGTAGGTAAAAAAACAGGTCACGAATAAATATCTTGTACCGTAACTATAGGAATTATTAAAACCGCAGTAAACAACAAATACTCTAACAATACATACCAATAAACGTTCATTCTGAGCAGCTCTATAAACGTTAAATAGTAACGTGAGAGGTTGTTAGGTGGAATTATCAGTGTCATGTTTTTGAATTTCCTGTTATGTAAATCACTAGCAAACAGCTTTCAAACCAAAGAATTGACAAGCAGGTTTTGAACAAAAGAACACCTACAGGAAAGTGATCTGTTATATGTGGGCAAGAAAATAATTTATGAATAGCTAATTGTACCATTTCAAACACCATCTTTTATTATCTATCGTCATTTCTTTGTACATCAAAAATATATTGATAAATAGGGCCATGTATTATCAATCAATGCTAAAAAAGAATGGAATTTGACTACTGATTGAGGTAAAAAAAAGCCGTGGGTAAATTGATGTGTGTTACCTGGTATAAATAGCGCTGCTTTAAGAATAACTGAAACATAATGACATCTTCCGCTTACATACTGCTTTATTAACATGCTATATTCCGACGTTTTCCTACGCATATCTTCACATATCTATAAATTCTTCCACATCCATAAAATTTACTCCATGCTTTATATCAATTCTCAGTCTAAAATGAAAAAGGTGCTTCTTCGATCTCCTTTATTCATACATTTAACATTTTCTGCCTAGTTGTAGTGTAATGAAGTAGAATTTCTTCCTTTCATAAAGAACATCCGTAGTTCTTTTTTTTCTTTTTTGTTACTTATCATATACACTATCACGTAATAAATCAATATAAGTGACTTACGAGGAGCTAATTAATATAAGTAATTAAGGGTTAATGTAATTAATATTGTTGATTAATTTATGAAGAAATCAAGATTACTTATTGATTGGGATTGATGATAATTAATAACGTGAAATTAATTAAAGATAATTACTTGAGTGAAATTGGAAGATAAATAATCCAGGATGATTAATTAAGATGAATAAGGAAGGGTTGATTAATTATTTTGGAATTAATTAATGGAAGAATCTAAGTGATTAAGGCATGAAATTCAATTAGAATCAATAGAAATGATTTGTATGTGATTAAGCTTTGCTTCTGAATGATTGAATGGTATTGGATGATTTGAAGAAGTTGATAACTCTGATATGAAATGTTGAGTATTCCATTTGGATAAATTGGAATAGGATGATATGAGATTCGAAGAGACCGAGGTCGGTATTGGGGAAATGCCCGAAACTATTTCGAATGTTTGTAGATTGATATATAAAATCTATATGCTGGAGTGTAGTAATTTGGAGATATTGAACTGTTTTAAAAACTAAATCTTTGGGATTTAGAAACTTATATGTGGGCTAAGTGTTGTTTATAATAAATTTGTGGCTCATGAATTGATACGTTACCCGGGTTTATATGAGTTGTATACCTTTGTATTCCATGTTAGTGGGTTTACTCACGCTGGTTTCTAGCCTGACTCGGGTGTTACTTACGGTACAAGATATAGTTAAAGTAAATGGGTATTGGATCATTCTTCCTAACTAGTAATTTCGAGGACGAAATTCTTTTAAGCGGGAGGAATGTGACGACCCGGAATTTTCGAGCATTTAAAATCGAAATATTTGATTAATTTTATGTATTCAATAGAGTAATTTTAACTTGTATTACGAATATCATAATTTATTTGATAATTGAATTATTAAACTAAATAAGCGAAGTTGGGTTAAATGTTGAATCTGGAGTTTTAAGCCTATTAAAAATAATTTAGAGCCTTACAAAATTTATATTGATAATACTGAAGATAATAAAAGTGTTAAAATTAAATTTAGTAGTGATTTGTTCAGCTTTAAAAATATATCGTTTAAATTGAAATTAAACACAGCCTTCCAAGGCACAGTCTCGGAATTTGACGAAACCAGTTCCATTGGGTCCGTAATATTGAATTATTATCGGATTTCAAATTTCGTATGGGTCGGAGTTGTTGTGTGAGCGTATGATATGTAAATGCGTTGAAAATTTAATTGATAATAATCGATTCGGAAAGCTGTCTTTCCCATACGATCGAGGTAGGACTCAAAACCTTTTCCGTTGCGTCCGGAATAGGAATTTAACATTTGGAACACCTGGTGGAGTGTCTCGATAGGAGATTAAAATTTTAAGCTGCTTGAGCGTGATATTTTCAATATTTAAATTTTATATTTTTTTCAAGTCAGAAGTCAAATCCTGTCGTCTTCCATCTTTTCAAAGCGTAGAGTGCCTTCTCACGCAAGACAATACAATTCGTTTCTCCTTTATAAAATTAATTTCTACTCCTCCTCGTTTGAACAGCCGAAAGAAGAAGAAAAAAAATTTCAATGGCCGAGCTATTTCTCCTATATTCTTTCAGAAACGAAGTCATATTCTTTTTCCCTGCCAATTTCACGAAGTCGAAATTCCATTTTCCTTTTTCCTTCAAACAAATTCGTTCGTACACCGATAGTAAAAAAAAGCCTCACTGTTAAGCAAAGAAAGGGGGAAAGTCATGGCAGCTAGGGTTTCACTTTAAAGGTGGCGGCGATTCGAATCATGTGAAGCATTGATAAGTAGTTCGAAGGCGCCGCGAAGTCGATCTCGTCATTGGGTCGCGGCGGCTTCGAAGAATTTCGGGATGGAATCGTTCGCGAGGGATTGGGTTTTTGTGGCGTCGCGGCTGAGGGACGGGGATTGTCGCGAGGCTAGGACTTTCGTGTTGCTCGATAATCTCAGGTCGATGCAGCGACGTCGTGAAATGGTGATGGCCGTGATGCTCAAGAGATTGAGGTCGAGGCGGTCGCTTACAGTGGTGAGATGGCGGTGGATTTAGGATCTAGCAACGAGGTAAAGCTAGATTGTTTTCTTTTTTAAAATTATTATAAAGGTATGTATATATGCAGACTTTTCCATTTAAATATATATGTATACAGAAAGTGGAAAAAATAAAAATAATATAAGAATTTACAGTAAACTTAATTATATATGCATCATAATAATAAAATAATTATTTAGGAAATTACATTTAAAAACAGTTATTTAATTAAATAGATATGATTTTGGGAAAAAAGAAGAAAAAAGAATTTTGAAATGATTAGGAAATTTGTTATAAAATTGGATTTTTTAAAATCTATATAGAATATTTTTATAGGCATACATGAGTTTCAAATTGAAAAAAAAAATTATACGTTTACATATTTTAATTTTGTTAAATTATCTTTAAATAAAGGGTTTGGTGATTAATCTATTATATTAGAAACTATTAAAATTATTTTGTTATTAGGAAAACTGTCCGGAAGGAATATTTAAAATTTAATCATCAAGTTGAAACTAAATTATTAACTAAATTTAAACTTTTAAAATGGTGGATTGAATTGTTCGAATTTATTTCGAATATTAATAAAATCATATAAATATTTATACAAGGTCACAATCTGGAAGGAAGCAGGCCGGATTGAAAATGGGTTGCAAACAAAAATCAAAGGTGAGTTAATCTCATTCAGTTTAAATTTAAATTAAAATGATTAAATTTAAATAATTGTTTGAATGGTTGAATTGATTGATGTGATATAGTATGATATTTTGGAATTGGCATATTATATTGTGCTGACATTTGTGGATGCAGGGAAAACAGGTTGGAGGGATCCAACTGGACCCCTCACATTTATTTAAATTATTCAATATTCCCTGTTGTGATTATTTGATATTTTATGATGAGTCATATTGGAATATTGAATGTTATGGTTTGATTGGATATTCGGGTATAATGAATTACCAAAATATATGAATTGGATTGTTGAAAAGAAATTAAAAGGAAGTAAATTTGTAAGCGAAATAATGATGGAAGATTTGAATAAATTAAGAATAAATTGAAAAGAAATAGAAGTAATATGGAAATAACAATAAATAACTTCGAGTATGGAAAGAAAAAGAATTTTGAATAAAATGAAATTGATGAATTGTAAACTTAAGTTATATCAATTAAAGAAATAAAGAATTATTTTAAAATTTAAAGTTTAAATTTATTTAAATGGATAAAGAAGTAACTGAGAAATCTAAAAACTGGAATTTTTATTTAAAGTATTTTTAAATTATAATTAAGAAATGAAATCTGAAGTTAATAGATTCTAAATTAAAAGGGAATAAATAGGAAATCAATTTGGAAATTAATTCAAGTATTTGAAATTGAAAATTTAAGAAGATGGTGAAGAGAAGTATGTTTCTCTGGATAGCCAAGTACGTTCAAAGTTAATTTTTGAATATAAGTAAAAGCTTTAATGTTGATAAAAAAGGCATGTTTCAAGAAATTTATTATTTCTAATCTTTTAAATGCTAAAGTAAATACTTTCAAATCTATTATCGTAGTTATTGTTTGAAATGGTAACTTAGTGTTTTATTTTAAAGAGTGAGAACCTAGTTTATATTTCATAAAACAACCTTATTTTTTTAACTATTCATATAGTATGTATTTTTAACCAATTATTGAAGTGGGCTTGACTTAAATGTTTTAAAGTAAATTCCAAAGTAAGAGTTTTGTTAAATCTATTATTGTAATTATTATTTAAAGAACGATTTGATATTTTGTTTAAAGAAGAAAATCTAGTTATATTTATAAAGTAAACTTATTTTAATTATTTCTAAAGTATTATTATAAATTAAGTGTTAAAGTAAATTTTTCTAAATTAAATGTTAAATATATTTTACAATAAAGTGTTTCTAAATTATTTTAAAAATATAAAGTTTGTGCTTGGTGATTCCAATGGAAATGAAAATACTCGGAATTTATTCTGAGAAAAGAAAGATAGTTTGAAAACTGTTTTCAAAAGGATTTGAAAGTGAAATTATATCTTATAAAGATATTTTGAGATAAATAAATAAATTTGGGAAATTATTTATTGGTTGATGAATGTTTGTGCATATTAATTGATAGTTAAATAACCGACTATCAATATTGAACCAATGCGTTGATCGTTTCGAAGAGACCGGGATTGAGATTTATTTCTCGAAAACCACTTCGATCCGGTTTGTACGTTTTCATGGAAACGGGTTTGGATTCAAAGATGGAGCAGTGAAGTGCAAGGGCTAGTCGCTACTAATACCGAGGATATTTCCAAAATGGATGTAGTAGGAATAGTGCCTTCGGTTCAATTTGAACCCGGAACGGACTTGTATGGATGAATGCTTGCGAAACATCGTCAGGAGGACGATGGGCATTCTAAGGGATATGTTCTGTAAAGGTAACGCTTAGCCTCAAGCCTCATCAAATGGGAATGGCTGAAAATCAAGGGTTATGCAGTAAGGCTAGGTGGGTAGCACCCAAGCAGGGTGAGATCATTCCTGTCTAGACGTCCCTTTTTTATTTTGGCTTAGTGGGTGGTTGCTGATCCCAACCGCGGGGTGATCTCACTCGGGATTATCCAGTAAGGGGTAGTCCCGGTCTTGTTTTGTAGGGGAGCGAACGTACTCCTCGGTACGGTGATTTAGGCTCCGTACTGTGGCAGGTGCTACCCCAGTGCCTAGTCATTAGTTGGAAATCCATTCTCCCTACGAACATTGTTCGAGTTTTGTTTGTATTACCCACTTTGCGGCTAGTAGCTGGAATTTAATAATGTAACAATTTCGGCTATTTTATAAGTATTTGTATATAGACCCTATTATAATATCAGAGGATTTCTATAAAAATTGTTTTAGCTATCGTAAGGTAAAAACCCGACATGTTTATTTGTGGCGTGGTCTTACGAGATGCTTTTGTTTTCAAAGTATTTTTGAAACTTTAATAATCAATTGAGTGTTATTTTCTCAAGCTGGTGTTCCAGACTGACTTGGGTGTTATTTAACTGTAATGCTCGGATCAGACCGAGTATTATAGGATACAGGATGATGCTATGGAGCTCAGGAGACGAGCAAGATAACGATACGTACTCCCGTATTTGTTTATGTATATATTCCGCTGTGTTGAGTGGTTGTGTATCCAGTCGTATGTTATTGATGTAGAGTTATGATTGATGTACTCTGGTAATGTAATATATGAACAGATATATTTGTTTTGGTCTAAAGATATGTAGATATCTATTATATTTTATTCTGCTGCGATGGTTAGATTCTGTAGTTGTTTTCTATTTTCTTCTTCTACCTCTTTTTCTTTAACCCAAATGGTTCGTATTTCTGTGCAACTTGAGTTGATTGTTGTAGAATAGTGTTGACTCAATGGGTATGGATTTGCGGGTTGTTACAAACACTTATCAATTTATCAAATGATTTTCTTAAATTAATTCAACTAAATTAATTAACTTAATTGAATCATATCATCTAAATTTATTACAATAGATAATTTATCTCTTAATTACTTTTACCAAGTAATTACACTTATCCAATTTACAAATGATTATCTAAATTAATTAATCTATTTAATTATCAAAATTATCACATATATTAATTAATTAATAACCCTTAGTTAATTATCTTCATTAACTAACAACATTTCTTAAATTATTTTCTTAATAAATCTTATTTATAAATTAATCTAAATTATTAATTTATAAATTTAATAAATAAATCATTCCTTTATTATCTTATTAATTAAATCATTTAATCCCTTAATTATCTCTAAGGTAATTTATTTCTTTATTAATGACTTAATAAATATTAAAGTGTATTAGAACATTACATTTTAAATTTAAATTTGAATTCCATTTTGAATTTAAGGTTCAAAATGATTATTTATTTAACATTAACTAAATTTAAATTCAATTTATAATCTTTTAAATAAATGTAAATAACATTTATTACTTACATATGAAACTTATATAAGAAAAGCCTTTAAATTAATCTACTTAAATCTTTATTTAAATTTAAACTACCAAAATACATTAATATTTTAACTTTCAAATTCAAGTTAAAACAATTTATTTAACTTCCATTCAAAAATTCCTTTAAAAAGAACTATGTCAAAATCAATTCAAATATTTATTTGAAACAAATTTACTTTTCACAACTATTTTATTTGAACTTATTTTTAAACAATCATGTTTACAAACTGATTTAAATTTTGAGATTTGAATTCGAAGTAAACTTGATTCCATCAATTTATCTTTGATTTATACTTTCTTTTAAAAACTTGAATTAAAAACTTGATTTTCAAATCCAAATCCATTTTAAAACCTTAGGATTCAAGTGTTCATCTGAATCTATACTTTAAATTTTTGAATTTAAATCACAGTTTAAATTCTGTTTTCAAACTTTAAATTAATTTAAAATTTGAAAACCTGTCAGGTTTTTAAACCTGAAAACCCACCTTTAAACATTTTAAACTTTGATTTCATTTCAAATTTGAATTCAAAAATAAACTTTGAATTCAAACTTCAAACAGGATTTAAGCTTGTTTTAAAATTAGTACTAAAATAAACCTGAAACAAATTAGGTTTGCTAATACCTGAACAACACTGACTCGAGTGTACCCAGGTTTGCTTCGAGTCTTCCCTCCCCCTGCTTCGAGTCTCATACTGGAGTGACACGAGTACTTCCCGAGTCAAATGACCCTGCACCTACCCACAAATGCCTCATCACTTCAATGGGCACGGTGCACGTGCACCGTGGCCCCAGCCACCTCCGACCACCCACCAAAACTTCAACACGACGCCTACCATCACCAGATACGATCACTAACCCAAAGCTATCACGACAACTCGAATCAAAAACAAGTTCGAAACTCAAACCTGGAAACGCAACAAGCAAATATCCCAAAACCTGTAACTTCGCCGCGCTTCAAATTCCGACCACCACAGTACCACCACCTCCGGCTACTGCTTCGACCACCTTCCCTCTAGCGATTCCCAAAAGCCCAAGATACTCGATGCTCCAGAGAAATCCAACCGACCCAAAACTACCACCAGACAAAAATTAGGTTTATAAATTAAAACTCATGACCGCTGCCTCCACCTGCTTCTGATCATCCATCACCTAATTTTGCCAAACACACCTGCCACCCTACTACCTCCAGACAAAATTCCAGCCTCTCCAACCACTGGGATCACCAGTGATCCTCTAAAAACCCCAAAACAATCACCACAGAAATGCTCTTTACTTACTAAACACAAAAATGTAATTATAGTTTTAAAAATCCTAATTACAGATAAGAATTCAAGTTATAAACTTGAATTGATATTTTAAAATGTTTGAAAGTTTACTCATATCAAATATTTCCTGTTCTTTAAGTTTCTTCAGAGCATTTCTACCTTGCAACCTAAAAATTCAAATTTTAAAATTCGCATTATGATCAAACAAACCCATCTTGTTTAGATACCGATCCCTATAAATCAATATATCAAGCAGAGATGATTTTTGAAGTAAGATATGAGCTCAAGATTTATAAAAGGATGTCATACAGAGTTTCCAATATGCAGACGTTCCATCTCACAACACACAGAGAGATGATCATATAAGGATTTTCAAACATTAACATGCAACAAGTTTAAAACTTAGGTTATTTAAAAGTGTTACTCACCTGTATTTCAGAAATGAGCTGAGGTTTTTTTTTCCTCGATTTGGAACAGGCTTTGAAACTGAAATCTGAAACAAGCCGAAATCTCCTCTGTTAAATCCTCTAATTTGCATTGATGTATTGTTGTTTAAATCCGAGTTGTTTCCATTGAACTTTGTTTAAGTCTAAGTTGAATCTTACTTCAGATTTTACTCATTGAAACTTGAAGAACAGAGCCTTCTATTTTGAAAAGCTTTGAACTTTAAAAACTAAGAACTATTTTGCTTTGATCTTCCTAATCTTCTTGCTTATGTTCAGTTGTAAACATTATTTAAGTTTGTATAAATGGAAGTGTTTGCTATTATTTCTTTGTTTCAGGTTTGATATGTTTTGAACGAACCAAAATATAAGAAGGCATATATAAAGAAGTTTACAAGGTAGGTGATATCTGGGTTTAGGCTTTTCTTTTGATCAGACTTATTTGTTTGTGCCAGGCAAGATTTTTTTTTTATTAGGAGGCTGAGTTGTTTTTATACATTTCAAGTTGACTTATTTGCTGCTAAGAAATGAAAGCATTTATTATTTGAGTACTTTATGTTTCCTACTTACCTTACCTTATTTGTGTATGTTGATATTTCACTTTGCAGTATATCTAATCTTCATATATAGGATTCTTGCCTGATTTGTTTTGAGCTGAGATGAAAACTTTTAATGTTGATATACTTAATGTCTACAACCTTATCTTATTAGTGTATTTAATGAAGCATAATTACTTAGGGAAGTTGTAACAACCCGCATATTTAACGATTTTATATTTAAATGATTTATTTAAGTATAGCGTCGTTAGTCGGATTTTGGGGTCCGAAATGTTACTTTCTGCAAACGGGCGAATTGGAGCTCGAAACCACTTCCATTGAGTTCAAAGCGTCGTTTGCGATCTTTTTGAGTATAATCTTTGATATGTTTGGAGTAAGTTGAATTTTGCTACTTTTTCTGGATGGGCTTTAGCTGTGGGTTCATCCCCAAACCCCACTTAACCCTCAACTCAGCCCTTCTCTCCTTCCATTCACTTATTCATTTCATAAAAGCTTAAGCTAAAAACTGAAATGGGGGAAAAGAAGTGGAAATAGAAATTAGCAAGCCCTAGCTTCTTCTTGTAAACTTGATTCTTGCTCCAAAATCAAAGAGAATCCATTGGTAAGTTCATCTCCATCTCTTCTCCTCTTCAATTTCAGTAATTTCCTAACCCTAACTTAGGAAATACTTGCTTTGATTCTAGATTGAAGCTTGTAGTGTTGAAGTGGAGTGTAGTTGGTTGATTCCTTGCATTTGTGCTTCTTCATCTTCTTTGTTTTGTGTAAAAAGGTGAGTTTTTAACTCACATCTACCTCTCTTGCTATCATTGATGTTGGGTATGATTTCCTAAAAATATTCATGTGCTATTGCTTTGATTTGAAAAAGATTTGGAATTCATTTGATAAGGGCAAGAAGTGCTGGAAAACAGCCTTCGGCCGACCGAGCGCAGGCTCCGGTCGACCGACCTGCTGCCCCGAGCCATATTTTGTTTCCTGCATCTGGCCGGCCGACCGAGCCCTGTAGTCCGGTCGACCGACCTGCTCTGTTCTGCCTGTTTTGCCTATTTTGCATATTTGATTTGTTTTCCAAATTTTATCGATTCAAGTTGCTTGTTAGTGGTTGTTATTGCCTCTTTGACTTTGATAACTTATTTTTGACTTCATCCACGGGTTTTTATAAAATAATATTTCTAATCATATTAAAAGCTCGTTTCTCCAATTTATAAATTCTATTTAAAACACACACTTTCGCACGTCGAGCGAAGTGGAAGGGTGATTAAATGGTTGGGCAAAACACGGACCATGAATCTGTGCGTTTATCCTTTCGATTAATCCCCGACCTATTCAATTGATTGTTTTGACCTTCGGGTTTAGTTTACCGATGATATGAGGTAAATTTGTACTGCTTTGAGTGTGAAAGTGGCTGACGGATAGTAAACCGTTTAGTGCGAACGAGTGGTTATGGGACATACGTTAACACTTGTCGGATTCCTTTTCGAGAGTTGTGACACATTCCGCCAGTTAGTGGTGTCCAGTACTGGGTCTTTGACCTTCACCACTATGGCTTGTCGCCCTATAGTATCACTTCTGATGTTGGCCTTATGTGCCGCATGGGTGATATTGGGTTTGTGCCTTCGGGTTTGTCGCCCTATATAGTTTCGCTCTGATGTTGGCCTTATGTGCCGCATGGGTGATACTTGGGTTTGGAGCCTTCAGGCTTATGGATCCTTGTTGTACAGTACTGAGCTCGAGCAATCATATGTTTCATTGATATTATATTCCCTTGGTATCGCCCATCGTGTTGGTCTGTTTGAGCCGCATGATGTATAACGATTACCTTGTGGAACTTGTATACCTTATTGGTATTTGTTATTTGCCATTCGGCTTGTTTTGGGATATTCGTATCCTTCGTTTCTATATGTTGCCGATGATATGAGGCTTGTTCTATATGATTCATCTCTTGTTGATGATTGTGTTATCTCCTCTAGAGATATTTGTTATACTGTATGACCTTGCAGGTTTATTATTGTTCAGTTTATCTAACTGATTTATTTAGCTAGACTGACCTAGGTGTTTTATACTTAGGTCAGACCGAGATGTTTCAGGTTAGGTGCTTTGGACTTAGCCTCTTTTGCTTCCGCATGGACTATTCCGCTTACTCCTTTTTGTCTTAGCTTTTTGTGTAGTCCTTTCTGTTATAACTCTGATATGTACTCTATTGACTCGTCTATATATTGTGGTTTGCTATACCACTTGACATGTATTATTTTGTATACTCTGCTTTGTATCAGTATATGTGTGTATATGATGGTTTACTATTCTGTGATGTATATTGCATTTGAGTTGTTATATTCTGTTCTGATAGATCCTCTAGCCACCTCTGGTTTTGTTTTAAGAATTCATTGGACATGTTGATCTGCTTGGTAAGGCAATTGTCGATGTATTCAATAGATAATTAAAGCAAAGCCATAGATGGTCGCTCCTAAGCAGCCTTATTCTCCATGTTAGCAGACGGTATTATCTATTAATACTCTTTGCTAGCGTGGGTATAGAGGTGGGGCGTCACTGCTTGGTATCAGAGCGAGGTTCAAAACAAAATATGATAAACACAAAATAGAGCACATATTACGATACATCAGAGTGTGATAAGTGATACAAATCTTTGAATTATCGTGTGTCTCTATTCCTTCTACCATCAAAGGTTAGATAGGATTTGGGAATATGCCTAGGAATGCATTTAAATTCCGTAGTATTACATATTGAATTATGTACCTAGGGAATAATCTTTACCTTATCTTAACTTTCAGCTTATAGCTGGAAGAGACGGAGGACGACGCTCGGATGCTAGGCAATCCAGTGGCTCACATCCGGACGGCGTCTATATGTCTGCCGATCAGTTTTTAGAGTGGTTTAGGAGCTCATAGCCTCCAGCTCCTACTCGAACATCTCCTCCATGCAAGTCCACCTTCGCACGTTTGTGCAGTGAGTTTTTTCATCTTGGAGGGAAACCATTTAAAGGCTCCGAGATTGTTCTTGAGGTCCAAGCTTGGGTTCGCATGTACGAGCATGTTCTCTCTCGCATGGATCTTTCTGACCATGATAGGGTTCTCGTAACTTCTAGCTTACTGCAAAAGCGTGCCCTTGACTGGTACGAGCTTCTTTTAGCTGAATTTGATGAGTCTGCTCTTTCTTGGACTCAGTTTCGGGAACGATTCGAATTCAAGTTCGTTCCTGAATCTGAGAAAGCTTTGTTGTCCCGGCGCTTTCTTGAATTGAAGCAAGGGGATTCTTCCGTTTCTGAATATGTTGCATCTTTCGAGGCCTTATCTACATATGGTCTTGAATTCATTAGTACCTCGTATAGGAAGAATCTGAAATTTGTATCTGGTCTTAAGAAATGTCTTAAGAAGTCTTTAATGCTCCAGCTTAAACTTTCCTTTGAGGAGTTGGTTGATTCGGCACTTCATCTCGAAGCCTTCGAGAAGGAGTGTGATTGTGGGAATGATGTTGAGGTTCGTAAGAACGCCAACACGAGGCAGTTTCCATTCGATAAGCGGAAATTTTTCCCTTCCAAGAAGAAAAAGCCCGTTGAATCTGATCCTCAGTCTCAGTCTGTTGGAACACCTTCCACTCGGAAGTGTTTCAATTGTGGTTCCCCTGATCATGTGATTCGAGCTTGCCCAATGCCTCTCTTCTGCCACTATTGCAAGAAGGAAGGCCATCGTATTTTCACTTGTCCTATTGTTCCGAAAAATCCTTTATCTAGCAAGCTAAAGATAACGGATGCTTCTGGAAGTTCTTCTCGGGGAAAAGGTACATCTCCATCTGTTTAGGAAGGTTCTATTTTATTTCTTGACTATTATATTCGAGCTCTCTTCGATACGGGGGCTTCACATTTTTTCCGTATCGAAGAAGCTCTTCGATGATTTATCTTTGGATGTTTCTTGTATGGTTACTTCTTTGAGAATTGCGAATCCGAATTGGTGGATCCGCAACGCCCAATTTGCTTGTATTAATGTCGAGATTATTTTATGAAATTTTTCTTTCCGAGCCAATTTGCATGTTATGCGTTGCTTAGGCTTCGGAATTGACATTTTTTGAAAGGATTGACTTAATTATTATGAAGCCATATCCTATATCCCGAGTGGACTATTCATCCTCGACATTTTCAATCTGTTAAACGGATTTCTATCTTCCTTTGTGATTTCGATTTCCAATTTGATGGCATCATTTTTCTTTAAGTCCTCATGATGAGGAAAGTGTTGTTTCTCTCATTCTTGTAGTTTGAGAATTTTCTGGTATTTCTGGTCTTGTCTTAGGATTATCACCTAAACAATCTTTTGTTGTAGTGTTAAGGTGTTTTTAGCTCGACCTTACCATCGGTTTTCATTTGACCACGAGTTGCGGATGTTAGCATTCCACTTACTGCTCTCCGCACTCGTTGTAATTCTTATGAGTGATTTGTTGTGTCATTCAGTTTTTCCAGCTCATCTCATCCATTTTATGAATCGAGTATTCTGCGAATATCTCGAAGATTCCATTTTTAGTATTTTATTGGTTTTGGATGGAAATTAGCAATTTAAAATTTTTGCAAATCTTTTTCATAAGAGTAATTTAGAAGTATAAATGGGATTTGTGTTTTTAGAACGAACAAAGAGAATTTTCAAAAAGTTTTTAGAAACATGTTTATCTTATAAAAGATGGTTTTGTGATTGTATTGTCCATTGAGTGCTTTAAGAATTCTGGTCGATGCGCTTGATCAATGTTATCGATAGGAATCTCCTAAACGCTTTGATGAGACGATTTGACGCAATAAATTGATTTGAAATAAGAAATTTTTTCTCGAAATATGATTTCATGAAGGTAATTGAAATTTTGAAGCTTTAGCTTTTTGGTAAAGAATTTTATGTGAAAGTTTTAGCTTTAAGAAAGTAGATTATTTGAAAGGACTCTTGTCCAGTACTCTTATCTTGGGATTCCCAAAGGGAACCAAGATTTTATCTTTTTACCAATACTAGTCGTGTTGGTTTGAATGTCGTTCTCTTGCAAAAGAAAACGTGCTATCACTTATGTTACCGAGACTAGATATGCCACCTATGATCTAGTGCTCGTGGCTATTGTTTTCGTCTTTTGTATTTTGCATCATTACTTTTGGGTGAGGGATTTTGCTCTCCTCACCAATCACAATTTTGAAATGTTTATTTTCTCATAGGGAACCTAGTGTTGGTTCGAGTTCCTTGCATCTTATGATCTTGATACTCTTTTTATTCCCGAAAAGAGGATCGTGTTGCCAATGCATTTAGTTGTAAGCAGCAAGTGACTGTTTCTTTGTTGATGTCCGAATGGAATGATCTTTTCACCATGTTCATCGGACGTTTTGTTGTACTTCATTTTGTTGAGCTTTGGTTCATTTGACGTATTGTTTGTACCACGTCGGTGTTCCAAATTATTTTGAGCTTAGGAATCCATAGAATTCTCTGAGCAATCAAGTTCGGACTTACCCCTTCGTGCACTTTATGGTGAACTCCTTATTCTGTTATTCTTTTGTGCTAGTATGTTTGTGGGAGTTGGGAGAATCACCTACCTCTTGTAGGGTTCTCCTACAATAATAGTTTTCTATCTTTGCTTTGAAACGGTGAGAATGTCTTTTAATCTCAAGCTTATTTCCTTTTCTTTTGAATGTTGTATGTACGTAGTTGTTACAAATATCGTCTTTAGAAATTGCGGGGACGCAATTTTGTAAGGAGGGGAGATCTGTAACAACCCGTATATTTAACGATTTTATATTTAAATGATTTATTTAAGTATAGCGTCGTTAGTCGGATTTTGGGGTCCGAAATGTTACTTTCTGCAAACAGCCGAATTGGAGCTCGAAACCACTTCCATTGAGTTTAAAGCGTCGTTTGCGATCATTTTGAGTATAATCTTTGATATGTTTGGAGTAAGTTGAATTTTGCTACTTTTTCTGGTTGGGCTTTAGCTGTGGGTTCAGCCCCAAACCCCACTTAACCCTCAACTCAGCCCTTCTCTCCTTCCATTCACTTATTCATTTCATAAAAGCTTAAGCTAAAAACTGAAATGGGGGAAAGGAAGTGGAAATAGAAATTAGCAAGCCCTAGCTTCTTCTTGTAAACTTGATTCTTGCTCCAAAATCAAAGAGAATCCATTGGTAAGTTCATCTCCATCTTCTCCATCTCTTCTCCTCTTCAATTTCAGTAATTTCCTAACCCTAACTTAGGAAATACTTGCTTTGGTTCTAGATTGAAGCTTGTAGTGTTGAAGTGGAGTGTAGTTGGTTGATTCCTTGCATTTGTGCTTCTTCATCTTCTTTGTTTTGTGTAAAAAGGTGAGTTTTTAACTCACATCTACCTCTCTTGCTATCATTGATGTTGGGTATGATTTCCTAACAAATATTCATGTGCTATTGCTTTGATTTGAAAAAGATTTGGAATTCATTTGATAAGGGCAAGAAGTGCTGGAAAACAGCCTTCGGCCGACCGAGAGCAGGCTCCGGTCGACCGACCTGCTGCCCCGAGCCATATTTTGTTTCCTGCATCTGGCCGGCCGACCGAGCCCTGTAGTCCGGTCGACCGACCTGCTCTGTTTTGCCTGTTTTGCCTATTTTGCATATTTGATTTGTTTTCCAAATTTTATCGATTCAAGTTGCTTCTTAGTGGTTGTTATTGCCTCTTTGACTTTGATAACTTATTTTTGACTTCATCCACGGGTTTTTATAAAATAATCTTTCTAATCATATTAAAAGCTCGTTTCTCCAATTTATAAATTCTATTTAAAACACACACTTTCGCACGTCGAGCGAAGTGGAAGGGTGATTAAATTGTTGGGCAAAACACGGACCATGAATCTGTGCGTTTACCCTTTCGATTAATCCCCGACCTATTCAATTGATCGTTTTGACCTTCAGGTTTAGTTTACCGATGATATGAGGTAAATTTGTACTGCTTTGAGTGTGAAAGTGGCTGACGGATAGTAAACCGTTTAGTGTGAACGGGTGGTTATGGGACATACGTTAACACTTTTCGGATTCCTTTTCGAGAGTTGTGACACATTCCGCCAGTTAGTGGTGTCCAGTACTGGGTCTTTGACCTTTACCACTATGGCTTGTTGCCCTATAGTATCACTTCTGATGTTGGCCTTATGTGCCGCATGGGTGATATTGGGTTTGTGCCTTCGGGTTTGTCGCCCTATATAGTTTCGCTCTGATGTTGGCCTTATGTGCCGCATGGGTGATACTTGGGTTTGGAGCCTTCGGGCTTATGGATCCTTGTTGTACTGTACTGAGCTCGAGCAATCATATGTTTCATTGATATTATATTCCCTTGGTATCGCCCATCATGTTGGTCTGTTTGAGCTGCATGATGTATAACGATTACCTTGTGGAACTTGTATACCTTATTGGTATTTGTTATTTGCCATTCGGCTTGTTTTGGGATATTCGTATCCTTTGTTTCTATATGTTGCCGATGATATGAGGCTTGTTCTATATGATTCATCTCTTGTTGATGATTGTGTTATCTCCTCTAGAGATATTTGTTATACTGTATGACCTTGCAGGTTTATTATTGTTCAGTTTATCTAACTGATTTGTTTAGCTAGACTGACCCGGGTATTTTATACTCGGGTCAGACCGAGATGTTTCAGGTTAGGTGCTTTGGACTTAGCCTCTTTTGCTTCCGCATGGACTATTCTGCTGACTCCTTTTGTCTTAGCTTTTTGTGTAGTCCTTTCTGTTATAACTCTGATATGTACTCTATTGACTCGTCTGTATATTGTGGTTTGCTATACCACTTGACATGTATTATTTTGTATACTCGACTTTGTATCAGTATATGTGTGTATATGATGGTTTACTGTTCTGTGATGTATATTGCATTTGAATTGTTATATTCTGTTCTGATAGACCCTCTAGCCACCTCTGGTTTTGTTTTAAGTATTCATTGGACATGTCGATCTGCTTGGTAAGGCAATTGTCGATGTATTCAATAGATAATTAAAGAAAAGCCATAGATGGTCGCTCCTAAACAGCCTTATTCTCCATGTTAGCAGACGGTATTATCTATTAATACTCTTTGCTAGCGTGGGTATAGAGGTGGGGCGTCACAGAAGTAATTAATGTTAATTACTGAATGTAATTAGTGAAAGATGATGTGATAATGAAGTAATTTGGATAATTACTTTTGTAATTAATCAAAGGATTAATTAATGGAGATAATTAATTATGGAATAATTAATTTATTAATAAAAGTAACTGAGGATAGTTAATTAGTGGTTTGTTATTAATCCAAGGTGATTAATAATGGTGTTTAATTAAAGATTAATCATTTAATGTAATTAATTTAAATAAAGTAATTTAATTTAAATCTTAATTAGAGATCATTAATTAATATAATTAACGATGTAATTAAGAATTGTTTAATTAAGGAATAATTAATAATGTGGTGGTTAATTTATGTAATTAAGTATGGATAAGTGTAATTATTCATATTTAAATTAATAAATGAAGTAATTATATGCTAATTTCTATGAATAATTTAAAATAATAAATCTATGGAATTAATTAAAGACTAATTACTTATTGTAATTAGAAGATGATTAATCAAAGGTGTTTAATCAAGATGAATATCTAGAGAATAATTAATTAATTTGATTTATAATTAATTAAAGGTTGTATAAGCCGGATTTATTGATGAAGTAATTAATTTAATTTACTTTAAACTAATTAGAGATAGAGTAGTTAATTTAATTCATTTTAAATTAATTATAAATGGTATGATTATAAATCATTGCTTATGAATGAATGATATTGATATTTCATTTGATGATTGTGATCTTAAATATGAGATGAATAATATTTATGTGATATGGATGTTTGGTTATAATATGATAATATTTATTATCTGATTGGAATGATAATACGAATTATCTGTTATAATGATAATGTGATTATCTATTGTGATATTGTGAATTATCTATTTGTGTGTATATTGATAATATTGAATTAAACTGTTAAGACTAAATGGACAACTTGGCCTTAAAAGATACTTTTTGGATTTCGATGAGACCAGGATCGGGTTTCCATATTTGGACATCCAAAAACCACATCGAACCAAATTAACGATAGGTCGTGAATCTGAAGTGAAGATGAAGTTTCAGAGTGCAAGGGTTATTTTCTTTAACTCTGAGGGTGATTCCAAAATGAGTGTAACGAGATAATGCCTTCGATTTCGTTCGAACCCGGAACAAACTTGTATGGATTGAATGCTTTCAGAACAACGTCAGGCGGACGATGAGCATTCTAAGAAATGTATTCTCTAAAGGTAATCGCAGCCTCAAGCCTCATCAACCTGGAATGGCTAAAATAGGGGAGGTGCAGCAAGGTTAGGTGGGTCATGCCCAAGCAGGACAAGATATTCCCCTGCCTAGATGTCCCTTTATTTTTCGGCTGTGTGGGCGGTTGATTGCAACAACTGTCGGGGTTATCTTATTCGGGACTGCTCAGTAAGGAATGGTTCCAGCCTTGTGTTGTAGGGGGTCAGGAGTGATCCTCAGTACATTGATTTAGGCCACGTACTGTTACGGGCGGTACCTCAGTAGCCCTGGCATTGTATGGAATCCAAAATCCAATAAGTGCCAACGGTTTTGATTTTATTACTCACTTTTGTGGCTAGTAGCTGGAATTTAATGAATGTAACAATTTCGGCTATTTTCTATTTACTTGAAAACCCTAGACCTATTATAATATCACTGAATTTCCTATCAAATGTTTTAGTTAGCGTAAGGTAAAAACTTACCAATGTTATGTGTGGGGAGTCTTAAGTGATACCATTTGTTTTCAAAAGGTTTTCAAAAATTAAGCAACTTTAACCTGTTACTCACACCAGACCCATGTGTGACCCGGAGTTTATTTTTGTTTTTCATAAACTCTCGGGTACTTAAATTTTTACGAGTAGACAAGGGATTCAGGTTAGTTAGACGAATTCAGGAGGAGCATTGGAGCAGGAGGCTTCAGCGTTGTAGATATACATATAGTTCCGCTGTGTTGGTATCTCCATGTTGTTTGAGTTGTATCGAGTTGTATTAGCTAGACAGGTGTTTATAACTGTCTAGTATGTGATGTATTATCTGTATAACACTGATTGATGTTGTATATTATGTAAGTACTTATGTGATTAATATAATTTATTCGTTCCACTATGAGGTTCTAATGTTATTGTTCTTTCTTCTCTATCTTTTCTATTTTCTCACCCCTTTCTTTCTTCAAGACAAAATTGTTTTCTGGTAGTAGAAACCCGGGTCGTCACAGTTTACATGGATTTTTGCTATGACGGCAACGTAACCCTGGATGGATTGAAAATTAAAATCAAAGGTGAGTAAATCTCACTCTGTTGGAGTTTTATTTAAATTTAAATATTTGGTTGAGTGGTTGAATTGATTTGATGTGCACTGTGAATTGATGATCTGTTGATTTTGGTTTTTGGTTGATTCTAGAGTTGATTGTTGTTTGACTCGAAGCGTTTGGGTTATAAATGGTTTTAAACTTAAATCGTAAATAAGAAAAATAGTTCAGATTAAAATCAATAAAGGCTTAATGATTAGTGATTCATTAAGTAAATAGGATAATTTCAAATTTGGTTTTAAATTGAAATTATCAAAATTTTCTCAAATTTTTTTCTAACTCTCTAAATTTTCGAAAATTTTTGCTAGCATCTCCTTTGCGCGACTAGCTCGGTACAACTACAAAAGGCCTCTACGGGCTCCCAAATTCCAAAAAACAAAAGCCAAGTGGCTAAATCAAAAAATCAATCTAATTTCATACAGAAATTTAAATACATACCTTTTTGTCGGGCAATTCAAATTTATCTTTTGGAATCACATCCAATTTTCTTTTCCCTTTAATACCTGCATAACCTACTTAGCAATAACATCCAATCATATCCCTTTTCAAATCGTTGTATACATTTTCCTACATAAGTTCATATCTATTTCAAAATTAGTTTTCCCATTCCATATGAATTCAATTTGTCTTCACCTCTGAGTATTAAATTTTATCTTTCATTTAGAACTGATTCATATTATATCATCATCTCATGTTTTATTTCATTCATCAGTCGTAAGCTGGAAAAAAATATAATAGCAAACCTGAAACTTAACAACAACTAAAGCAAACAAGTAAGAAGATTAAAATCAAGAGGGTCTGGAAACAATAAGGCTGTGTTCTTGTCAACCCAAAAGTAGCTCTGTTCACCAAAATTTTCCAAGTGAGTAAACTTTGAAACCAGATAATTTTGAAGTTCCATGTGGTGATAAATAAATTATGATTTGAAAAATGTTGTGCCTATTCTCTAAAAATGACTTTGTATATGTATTTATCCTTGTGTATATACTGGGTACAGGCAAATTAGGCCTCTGTCAGAATGATCAGGTTTAAACCTGGTTTTTAACATTCAAATCTTTCACCTAAACGAACTCTGGGCTTTGATCTCTAGGTAAGGCAGTTGTATGTGTATAATATAATAAAAATATATAGATTTGAGTTAAAGAAATGGTAAATTTGAGTTAAACTGATCAAAGGCTGATGTAGACACTTGACAATTCGTCTAAGCTACAAAAATGAGTGATGCTGAAACTGCGGCATAGATTATTCCAAACTTGATTTTATTTTAAGTAATTCATAAAGGACTTATGAAAAATAATAACCATTCCAGCTAGCCTAATGTAGTAATAATTCTTTGCTAAACTATTTTAATTGAACTTCATAAGTAAGTTATTTATTGCTTTAGATAGAAAACCACAAACTATATAAATTCGGTATACAAAAGTTAATATATTTCAGTTTTGATGGTCACAATCAATAAATATTCAAAACTACATAACAAGCTTTCAACTTTGTTGCCACCAAGTCGCCCCTGCTCAGTGCTCTTCTTTAAAATCTTTGGCAGATTTATAAATAACTTTCCAGGGAAGTATCAGGCAATTAATAAGCTGCTATGAGCAACTTATGCCAATTTAATTCATAAACAAGATTTAAAGAACAAAACTCTGAGTAGCTAAGGAAGCAAGTTCAAGTTAGATAAACAACTCAACTAAAAAAATAAAAAATAAACAGAAAACAAAAAAAGTGAGTAAACTTTTTAAAATTTAAAAGCTAAGTTAAATTCCAGACTATTGCCTGTGAATGATTAAAAGCACGTCTGGAACCATGAAATTGTTCTGTTCTTAGTGTTACAGGTTTAAAATGTTCAAAAATCGAATTTTCTCTTTCTCAAATCTTCTTTAAGATATGATAATAAAACAAAGCCTGATAGTAACAATCAGATAATGGAATTAAAAATATTTCCTACAAGTTCTGATGGTCACTGAGATATAAAAGAGGAAGAACAGTAGATTTAAAAACATATCAAAAATCTCAGTCAAGATAATTGGTTGTTTCAGGTGTATTCTCTGTTTTGTCATCGTAGATTAGGATTTCTAAAACTAAAATCTTGATTTTTAATATAATACTTTGAGAGATATTGTGGGATGGCCAGTATTGGGACTTTTCGCAATTACTAATGATCGGCATGGAATTGATTTTCGAAATTGTGACCGAAGGAGGTTTGGGTAGTGACAAGTGATGGAAAAATACTTGGAGTATTTATCAAGTGTCGTGGGGATGATCGAGTTGATTTTAGGGTTTAAGGGGGGATTGTCAGGTTCTTAGTTCAATGGGCGACGGCGAGATGATAGTGAAGCGATGGGTGATCGCTGGGGGAAAACTTGGTGGAAGAAGGACCGGAGGGGTTTTGACCGAAGTCAGATGAACAATGCTGGAGTAGAGTGGCGGGGCGAGACAAGATTGGGCATCGATGTTTTTTTTCGTTCCTGTGAGTAGTTCGAATTTTGATTTGGGGGTCGTGGCGATGTTTCAGGCGTTGGAGCTTCGCGAGAAAGGGCGGCGATCTGGGGCGAGTCGCGCAAGGCGCGAACGATTCGTGGTTGTCGCAAGGTCACAACATTGGCGCAGTGATCAACGAGGCTAGGTTTTGCTCAAATCGTCCGGATCAGAGAGGTATAATTTCTGTGATTTAGTTAAACTGTATTTTTTTTCTTGTTAGTTATGTAAGTAAAATTTTACTTACTGGTTAAATTTAAAATAATATTTTCAAGTCTGAAAAGAAAAAAAAGAACTAATGAGGTTAACTTAGCTTATTTAATTATTTAGGCATTAAAAATAAGTCTTTAAAGGAAGATTAGGTTAAATAAAATTTTTAGTTAACTAAATCAATAATTGGCAATTAATTGTTCGATTAATTCAAATAATAATAAACTATAACTGATTATACAAGGTGAAAATCTGGAAAGAAACAAGCTGGCCGGGATGGATTGCAAATTAAAATCAAAGGTGAGTAAATCTCACTCTGTTGGAGTTTTATTTAAATTTAAGTGGTTAAATTTGAATATTCGGTTGAGTGGTTGAATTGATTTGATGTGCACTGTGAATTGATGATCTGTTGATTTTGGTTTTTGGTTGATTCTAGAGTTGATTGTTGTTTGACTCGAAGCGTTTGGGTTTTAAATGGTTTTAAACTTAAATCGTAAATAAGAAAAATGGTTCAGATTAAAATCAATAAAGGCATAATGATTAGTGATTCATTAAATAAATAGAATAATTTAAGGAATAATTAATTGATCAAATTAATTTATGATTTGGGTTAATTATTGGGTTTAAAAAAATTAGAATGATCATTGGGTAGTTTGATAAATAATATTTAATGAAATTAATAGAATATAGTTCTTTGTGTAATTAATCGAGAGATAAATTAAGATAATTAATTAAGGAGAATTAATTTATTTAATGAAGTAAATAAAAGGTAGATAATTTCGGGTGGAGATAAATCAAATATGATTAATATTGTGGTTTAATTAATATAATTAATTTAGATTAAGATAAATTGAAATATAATTGGAAATCAATAATTTATATAATCACGATGTAACTAAAGATTTGATTAATTAAGGTTAATTAATCCAAAATATGCGATTTATGAGAAGTTAATTGAAGTAATTAAGGATTAATGTAAGGAATATAGTTAATTAATTCATGAAGTAATTAAGATTTCTTATTGATTTGGTTAGGAATAATTAATATCGTGTAATTAAACAAATATAATTTCATGAATGTAACTGAAAAATAGTTAAACCATGGTGATTAATTAAGATGAATAATGAAGGGTTGATTGGTTAATTGATTTGAAAATTAATTAGTGACAAGTAGAGAATTCTAAATGGTTGAGGTTAGAAATTCAATCAGAATTAATTTAATTAATATCGGTAGCAAACAAGCTTTGCTTATGGACAATTGAATGGTATTATATGCATTGAATGAGTTGTTATCTCTAATATAAAATGAATCTCTAATATAAAATGAATGTGTTTTTCGTATGGATAACTTGGGATAGGATGGTATGAGACTCGAAGAGGCCGGGATCGAGTATTGGGAGATACCCGAAACCACTTCGAATATTTATAAATTGATCTGTGGAATCAATAGACAGGAATGAAATGTTTTACGTGAATTGGATTAGGTACTTAGAAATTTTTATGCGAAGTAAGTGTTGTCTATAGTAAATTGTGAATTGGTTAAATTGATATAAGTTACCCGGGTTTTATGTAAGTTGTTGCTTTGGTATTCCATGTTAGTTGGGTTTACTCACGCTGGTTTCCAGCCTGACCCGGGTGTTACTTTGACGTAATGCTCGGGTAAGACCGAGTATTATAGATTTCAGGTAAGGACGTTTTGGAGCTCAGGAGGCGAGCTGGAGGGCAAGTACGTATAGAGTATTTCATCTTATTATATTATGTATATCTGAGACATGATTATTGTGTATATCCAGTGTCTGTAAATATGTGTAACTCTGATGTATTAAAATGTAATCGACAGATATAGTATTCTTTTGTAAACTGATATTATTTATTATTATATTTTATCCGCTGCGAATGTGAGATGTTTGGTGATTCTGTTCTTCTTCTTCTATCTCTTTCTTCTTTTTCAAAACTATCTGGAATTTTCGGGTTCGAAAATTCCAGATAGTTATGAAAAAGAAGAAAGGGATAGAAGAAGAACAAAATCAACAACATCTCACATTCGCAGCGGTTCAAAATATAATATTAAATAAATAACATTTATACAAAGGAAAATAGGACTGGTCAAATTACACTTTAATATATCATAGTTACAATAATTACACAACATTGAACAGTTTAATTCAACATGCCCCAGATAAGCTACAAATAAACACAGCAGAAAACTCTACATATGTTCCTTCCATCCGGTTCGCCTCTTGAGCTCCAGAACGTCCTTACTTGAAAATCTGCAATACTCGGTCTGACCAAATGTAACGACCCGAAATTTTCGAAGCCGAAAATTCCAGATAGTTATGAAAAAGAAGAAAGAGATAGAAGAAGAAGAACAGAACACCAAACATCTCATATTCGCAGCGGATAATATATAATAATAAATAATAACAGTTTACAAAGGAATACTATATCTATCGATTACATTTAATATACATCAGAGTTTCACATTATGTACAGTCAAGGAATATTTACAATTATCATGTTTCAGATTAACAATAATATAAATACAGTGAAAATACTCTATACGCTCCTGCCATCCAGCTCGCCTCTTGAGCTCCAGAACGTACCTACTTGAAAATCTGTAATACTCAGTCTGACCAGAGCATTACCCCAAAGTAACACCCGGGTCAGGCTAGAAACCAGCGTGAGTAAACCCAACTAACATGGAATACAAAGGTATACAACTCATATAAACCCCGGTAACTTATATCAATTCACAAGCCATAATTTTTCTATAAACATCACTGATTTCACCCATCAATTTCCAATTACCGAATTTAGACTAATTAGTCCAATTCACTAAATCATTTCATTCCAGCCAATAGATTTTACATAACCATCTATAAACATTTGAAGTGGTTCTCGGGTATTTTCTAATGCCCGACACCGGCCTCTTCGAGTTTCATGTCATTCTAACCCGAATTATCCAAATGAAATACACAACATTTCATATCAGAGATATCAACTCATTCAAAGCATCCAATTATCAGTCAATCATTCTTAAGCAAATTTTATCACTTCCAAATTAATTCATTTGATTCTAATTGAATTTCTAACCTTCAATCACTTAGGTTCTTTACCTTGTCAATTACTTAATTCAAATCAAATAATTCAATCATCCCTTCAATATTCATCTTAATTAATCAACCCGAATTAATTTTCCTTCAATTCCATTCAAGCATCTATCTTTAATTAACTTCCCAATATTAATTATACTTAACCAAAATCAATAAGTAATCTCAATTTCTTCATGAACTAATCAACTATATTAATTGCATTTATTCTTAAGTACTTATATTAATTAATTCTTCATACATCACTTGTTATGGATTAATCAATTCCGATTTATCAATCTTTAATTACAACATAAATTATATAAGCTTATGATTTCCAATTATATTTCGATTCATCCTCGGCTAAATTAATTATATCAAATAATTAATCTTTAATTGAACCGCAAACATTAATTTTTCTTGATTTATCTCAACCTTTGATTATCTACCCTTTCATTTACTTCATTAAATGAATTAATTCCCCTTAATTTAATTATCTTAATTTATATCTCATTTTATCACACCAGTAATTTTATTTTATTAATCACATTAAGTAAATACTTATTAAACCATCAAATGATCATTCCAAATTAATATAAACTTAATTAATTAACCCAAATCATTAATTAATTTAATTAGTTAAGTTTTCATTTAAATTATCCAACCTATTTAATGAATCATCGATCATTAAACCCTATTTAATTTTAAACAGAACCATTTTCTCATTTATGCTTTAAGTTTAAAACCATTTCAAACCCAAATATCTCGAGCCAAACCACAATTAACTCGAGAAACCATCAAATCTAAAATCACTAGATCATAGGTACACATTCAAACAATTCAATCATTCATCCAATTATTTAAATTTAACCATTTAAATTTAAACAAAATCCAGGGTGTGAGATTACTCACCTTTGCTGTTAATTGCAATCCCCTTCAATCTTGACCTTGGGTTTCATCATAATTTTTGACCTTGTAAAGACATTTACAGCTTATTACCATTTGATACTTAGATTAACTAATAAATTTATTTTAAAACAAAAATTCTTCTTAAAAATCTTTTAGTGGCTAAATAAATTAAATAAGTTTATTAATCAAATAAATCACTAAAATACATTATTTAAAATAACTGGAAGGTTTAAATAATGTGCCTATGTATTCTAATTTATCTTTTGTTCATTCCCACATTGCATATAAAAATAATTTATATAGGCTTGAAATCTAACTTTTATATAAACTTTTAATATTTTTTTAAAAAAATCATTAACTTTAAAATAAAAACAGCTTAATTATAAAACCCATACTCTTTTATTTTATTTTTATAAATAAGCTAGTAGAATAAAAATTACAATATACATGTATATATTTTATTTTTGAAACTACATACACGTCTATAGAATAATCTATAAAGATTCAAAAATCGAACCACTTTCAATCCTTATATATTTACTAGATTAAAACAAAAATTGTTTTGTACATACCGAAATAAAAATTCTTCTGACATATACTAAATCAAGACGGCACCGTTCTGAAATTAACAAATTTTAAATTTACTGTAAAACAATTCTTCCTCCTCTCTCTTTTTTTAAGAAAAACAAAAGCTTATACCTGCAGAAAAAGAACCCTTCTTTTCCACCGCATTTTGATCGCGGTCACATGCTCGACACCATGAACATTCGAACCAATCCCTTACGATCTTGACAGTTGAAATCGCCCTTGGCACCAACCCGCGACGAACTCCACGGCGCCGCCTCGCACGTCCCACGCGGCCTTCACCCCTAGCTTCGACTATCGCGACCCCTAAATCTCGTGCTCAAAGCCTCGATTCGACCGACAACCAAGTTCTGCCGACCTCAACCCTAACTCGGCTCGTACCCAGATTCGATTGCGAATGGGTGAAAAGGTAAAAAGGGGGTGCGATTTTGTTTAGTGGCCAAGATTTTGATAATTAAGGGTTTGAACGAACTGAGGATAGGGAAGAGGAAAGTGAATATGTAACAACCCGCATATTTATCGATTTTATATTTAAATATTTTATCGTTAATCGGATATTGGTCCGAAAAGCTACTTTTTGCAAACGGTCAAATTAGGACTCGAGACCACTTCCATTGAGTTCGAAATGCCGTTTGCAACCTTTTTAAGTATAAACATTGATAGGTTTGGAGTTAGTGGAATTTCACTAACTTTTCCCGCTTTGGACTTTGGGTTAGTTTAGCCTATTAAGCCCAAGTTCCAACCCCCTTCTCCTCACTCTTCATTAATTTCCTAACTAACTCAAGCTTTGGCATTAATGGTGAAGAGAATGGGAAATTAAAACTCCAAGCACAAATTCAATTGCAAATCCAACATTCAACTCCAAATTCAAGTAGAAGATATTGGATTCAAGCTTTGGATTGCTTCTCCTTGCTTTCAAGCTTCATCTTCATAAATTTTAGTGCAAAGGTGAGATTTTTATCTCACAATTCTAGTCTATAACTATATTGGACTGTTGGGAATGATTCCCCATCACTTTAGCATGTACATTTGCATTTGGTTTGGATTGGATTGGCGAAAAACTCCAATTTTTAGTGTTTTTGGTGAAAAACTGCACTTAGGTCGTTCTGCCTATGTTAGGTCGTTCGCGTTGAAAAGTCACTTAGAGAATAGCTCGTTTCTGGCCTTAAAACCGTTCGCACGTGTTAGGTCGTTCGCCTCGGAATTAGGTCATTGGGTCTTAAGTCGTTAGGTCGCTCGCGACCTAACCCTTAGGTCGCTCGCGAGTTAAGCCTTAAGCCGAAAGTCATTTGCGAGTTAAGTCTTAGGTCATTTGGCCTTTATAACGTTAGGTCGCTCGCGTGTTAAAACTTTAGGTCGCGCTGGCCTTAAGTCGTAGGTCGTCTCTGACCTAATATTGCCTCTTCTATTTCACTAGGTCGCGCGGGCCTTAGGTCGTAGGTCGTAGGTCGTGAGTCTCCTAGGTCGTAGGTCGCTCGGTCCTACTTCTGTCCCTAAGTCGCGTAACCCCATCACCTTTAGGTCGTTAGGCCTTTATGTCGTTAGGTCGTTACACCTATAGCCCGTTAAGTCGCGAATACCTTTAGGTCGTGAACCCCATTAGGTCGCAAACCCCTTTAGGTTGTGTGGCTTCGAATTCCTTAGGTCGTAACACCGATAGGTCGCGTGCCCCTTTTTCTCCGATAGGTCGCGTGCCTCTTTACTTCGATAGGTCGCTCGGCCTTGCCTTCCATTTTTAGGTCGCAACACTGTTAGGTCGCCTGACCTATATACCGTTAGGCCTTAGGTCGTTAGACCTATAACCCGTAAGTCATTAGACCGTTAACCCACTAGGTCGTATGACCTATAAACCGTTAGGTCACGTGACTTTTGCGCCTTTGTTCCATTAGGTCGCGTACCCCCTTAGGTCGCTCGGTCCTATCCTCCCTTTGGTCTTCACTAGGTCGTACCGTTTTGGTCGGAGCGCTGCCCTGCACCCCGCCGGGGGCGCTGTCCCCTGGACCCCCGCGACCTGACCGGGCAGGTCGAACCCCGTAAGCGGTGGCGTTGCCCCCGCACCCCCACCTTGGGGGGTTGCCACCCCCCCGGACCCCCCCTCCATAAGGGATCTTATCTGAAAAACATTGAGCTGATTTCCTTGGATTTTATTCACATCTCCGTATGCGATTTTTGTGACTGATTGTTTCTACAATTGCTTCTGTGTTCGGTCACTTTATAATATAAAGGTTTCAATACTAGTAGTAAATATCAAAACCCCTTTAACAAACAATTTCAACTCTATTTTTAATAACAAAGCTCTTTCCTTAAACTGTTTTCCAATCTATTAGTATATACAAACCTTTACCTCACTCGGATGAGAAATCTAATTAAACGACTTAGTAAAACAAGTGGTATGAAACGCTTGCGTTCACTTCGTCGGTTAATTCTTGGACTTGTTCGATTGAACCTCTTGTGTCAATTTTATTAGTGAAGATTTACAGTTTGTTCGTAAATGTTTAAGTTAAGCAAGTGGTTATGGGACATGAAGCTAAACTTCTGTATTTACTAGCTTAGTGTAATTGACACTTCTCGTTGATCATGACGATCATTCTGATGATTTAGACTAGCAACTGTACGATGTCTCTTGTTGCGAGGTTAGACTAGACACCACTTATGTGATTCCACTCACACATACCTTTTTGCTTTTTGGTTAGTCTGGACCTTAATCTGTGTGATTCCATTCACACATGTGGGGTAGCTCCCCTTGGTCTTCGGACCGTCATGTGATAGGCCTCTTTCTCTTTTCTATGATTTTTGGACTTCTTGCATTGATTTCTAGAATTTATGTCATTGACTTGTTATGAGTACAAGTTTGGGGTATGATGCCCTTTCCGAATCTTTGAGAAGATTCTTGTGATATTGATTATCTCTTATTGATTGATCTTCTGTTGATCATTATTTACATACTTATAGTGGTATGTCATTATGGATATTTTATGTTTATGCCATATCTTTTATGTTATATCATGTCATCTGATATTTATAGCTAGACTGACCCGTTTATTATTTTCTTAAATAATACTCGGGTCAGACCAAGATGTTACAGGTGCTTCTGCTTGACTTCTTCCCAGGGATTCATCACTCTGAGTTTTGTCTAACTGTTTAGATTAGCAATTTTTGTTGTATACACTTGAGATATAGACTCATAGTTGTATTCTTTTGTATAGCACGTGTTGCTATTCTTTTGTATTATCATGGATCTTACTGACCACTACTCTGATGTACACTTTCATGTGTTAGTTATATATTCATATCTTCTTCCGCCTTTGTGATATGGATATCTGTGACTGATTTGTGTTATGATTATTTCTATGTTTGTTTTCGAAGATTATTTATAGCCACCGTGTGATAAGCAATTACATGGATGGTCGCTCCTCAACAGCCTTATTCTCCATGCTAGTTGACAGCACTACACCGTAGTGTTCTTGGCTAGTGTGGGTATAGAGGTGGGGCGTCACAGAATACACGCAGTTTCCCCTTTTTTTTGTTTTTTTTGTTTTGTTTCTTTGTCGATCTGATAAGCGAATAAAGGGGGGGAAAGAAAACATATAAGAGAATACCTGATGCTTCCTGAGTACGCCTGATTTATATATTTAAATATAAAAATATCTCGTTTTTCAATAACGTGAAATCCCGAACCCTGAATCAAACATGTCCGTAGGCGGTTACAAGGTTTTACTCGCGTTCCGAGCACAATGGAACATGTTCCAGAAGCTAATTTAAACGTATGTGCGAGTTACGAAATTGAACGATCGATATTAAATTAAATCGATTAAAATGGTTCTAAGCGTTTTGAGCTGCCAGGGTCAAACGACAACTCCAATTGCTACGAAAATTGAAATCCGATAATAAATAACTATTACTGATCCAATGGAGCTAGTTTCGTCGAATTCTGAGACTGTGCCTCGGAAGGCTATTTTTAAATTCAATTCAAACGATATATTATTAAAGCTGAACAAATCACCTTTATATTAGATTTCAACCGTTCCATTATCTTCAGTATCGTCATTATAAATTTTATAAGCCTTCAAATTATCTTAAATCGGCTTAGAGGTTTCATATTCAATATTTTACCCTATTTCAAATTATATAATTCAATAATTCAATTATCCAGTAAATATTTATATTTGAAATTCAAGTTAAAATTACCCTTTAAATATTTAAAACCAATTAATTATTCTATTTAAAATTGTTAAAAATTCTGGGTCGTCACATTCCTCCTGCCTTAAAAGAATTTCGTCCCCGAAATTACTAGTTACGATTGAATATTGTTGCTAAACAAGATATGCAGGTATTAAAAGGGGAAAAGAAAATTGGATGTGATTCCAAAAGATAAATGTGAATTTCCCGACAAAAAGGTATGCATTTAAATTTCTATATGAAATTGGATTGGGTTTTTGATCAAGCCACTTGGCTTTTTGTTTTCTTTTGGAATTTGGGAGCCCGTAGAGGCCTTTTGTAGTTCTACCGAGCTAGCCGCGCAAAGGAGACGCTGGCAAAAAATTTCAGAAATTTAGGGAGTTAGAAAATAAATAAAAAAATTTGAGAAAATTTGGATAATTCAAAATTTGGCTTTAAATTGAAATTTAGATGATTGAGCAAAAGGGATATTTTTTGATACTATAGAGGATTTTGGGAAGTTGGTTAAGGTGACAGTGGGTCTTTAACGAAAGATAGTTGGAAGGATGTTGAATTGGGAGTTTTGGCAAAAGTAAACGGGTTTTGAACCATTCTTCCTAATTAGTAATTTCGGGGACGAAATTCTTTTAAGGGGGGAGGAATGTGATGACCCGGAATTTTTAACAATTTAAAATGGGATAATAAAATGATTTTTAACATTTAAAAATATGTTTTGACTCGAATTCGAAATATCAATATTTACCTGATAATTAAATCATTGAATTATATAGTTTAAATATTGAATTTAATAATTGAAATTGGGTAAATTGTTGAATCTGGAATTTCTAAGCCTATTTAAAATAATCTGAAGACTTATAAACTTTATAATGGTGATACTGAAAATAATAGAATGTGTGAAATTTAATTTAAAGGTAATTTGTTCAATTTTAAAAATATATCGTTTAAATTGAACTTTAGAATAGCCTTCCGAATTATAATCTCGAAATTTGACGAAACTAGTTCCATGGGATCCGTAATAGTTAGTTATTATCGGATTTCAATTTTCATAGCCATCGGAGTTGTCGTTTGACCCTGGCAGCTCGAAAATCTTAGAAACTTTTAATCGATTTAAACTAGAATTGATCGTTTACTTCCGTAACTCGCGCATATGATCGAATTAGCTTCCGAAACACGTTCCATTGTGTTCGGAACGTGGATAAAACCTTATAACTGCCTCGTGGCATTCCTTAAGAGGAGTTCAAATTTTTAATTAGCGTTTAACGAGACGTTTTGAAGTTTTATAATATAATTAAATTTAATTAGCAAGATATTTTCTTTTACAATGTCGTGCTCAAGAAGCTTTCCACCCTCATATATTTCATCCCGTTCCCCCACTTTATTCTCAAAGCTTCAAGCAGAATCGGACGAAAAAAATAAAATAAATAGCCGAGCGAATCTCCTCCTTTTTCATGTTAAATCAAAATCTCCTCGCAAGCCTTATTCTAAAAAAAATACGAAATAAATGGCCGAGAGAACTCGTTCAATATTTTCGTTCAGCTCGAAGGGGGGAAACTAATCTCAAATCTATGCGCGCGGCCTAGGCTGGAGGAGGTCGGCGTCGTGTGGGTTGAGGTGGGTACTCGATTGGTGCTCTATTGGGCTTGGTGGTGGAGGAGTCGGCGACATTAGCTCGCGCTCGCGACAACGATAGCTACAGGCAATGGCGCATGCGAGGTCAGGAGAGGGAGGAGTTCGTCAGTGGAAGCTCGGCTATGTCGATTTGGTAGTACAGCGAATTGAGGGCTTGGTGGCTTTCTAAAGACTCGGGTAGTGTATGGTGAGTTTATTGCAGTTTTTGTTTTCTTTTCCTCGATTTAAAATTTACCTATATATATAAAAATAAAATGTCTCAGCTTGGAAATTATGTATGAATGATTTTTAAAGGTAGGAGGTTTCAAGAAAACAAATTTAATTAGTTGGTTAGAACACTTTTAAATTTAAATTCAATTATAAGTTGAACGAATTAATTGATTGAATTTATTTTGTGGTAAATTATTTCAGGTCATTTCAAATATTGATAAGAATCATATAAATTGTTTAATCAGGGTCAAATTGGGAAAAACCAAAGCTATATTGAGATGGATTGCAAAATAAAAGTAACGGTGAGTAAATCTCACTCGTATGATATTATCTAAATTTAAATGGTAGAATTTAAATAATTGGTTGATTGATTGAGTTGATTGAATGTGTGCTGATAATCTGCAACTTTGGTTTTGTTTGATTCTTGAGTTAATAAGGGTTTAATGATTGGTGATTCATTAAATAGGTAGGATAATTTAAATGAATGATTAATTAAATTAATTAATGATTTGGGTTAATTAATTTAAGTTTAAATTATTTAGGATGATTATTTGGTGGTTTAATAAGTAGTGATGTAATTCAATTAATAAAATATGATTGCCTTGAAATTAAGATAATTAAATTAAGGAGAATTAATTTATTTAATGAAGTAAATCAAAGGTAGATCATTTCAGGTGGAGATAAATCAAGTATGATTAATAATGTGGTTTAATTAATATAATTAATTTAGATTTAGATATATTGAAATATAATTGGAAAGCAATAACTTATAAAATTAATGAAGTAATTAAAGATGTGATTAATTAAGATTAATTAATCTATAATATGTGACTTATGAGGAATTAAGTAATATAAGAAATTAAGGATTAATGTAATTAACATAGTTAATTATATGTATGGAATAATTAAAATTACGGCATTGATTTGAGTTTAGAATAATTAATATTGTGAAATCAATTAAAATAATTACTTGAATGTAATTGAAAGATAATTAATCCAGGGTGATTAATTAAGATAAATGGAAAGGGAAGGGTTGATTAATTAATTACTTGTTTTGGAATTAATTAATGAAGGAATATACGCAATTGAGGTTTGAAGTTCAATTAGAACCAATTGAATTGATTTGTATGTGATTAAGTTTTGTTTCCGAATGATTGAATGGTGTTGGATGTTTTGAAGGAATTGATAACTCTGATATGAAATGTTGTGTATTTCATTTGGATAACTTGGGATAGGAAGATATGAGATTCGAAGAGGCCGGGGTCGGGTATTAGGAAATACCCGAAACCACTTCGAATTTTTATAAATTGATTTGGGAAATCAATAGGTTGGAATGAAATGATTTGAGTGAATTGAATTATTTTACCTAAGTTTGGTACTTAGCAAATTGATGATGGAATAAGTATTGTTTATAGCTAACTGCGAATTTGTTAAATTGATATATGTCACCACGGGTTTATATAAGTTGATTTCTTTAGCATTCCCGGTTAGTTGAGATTACTCACGTTGGTTTCCAGCCTGACCCGGGTGTTACTTTGGTGTAATGCTCGGGTCAGACCGAGTATTACAGATTTTCTAGTTAGGACGTTCTGGAGCTCAGGAGGAGAGCTGGATGCCAATATCGTATAGAATATATCCGCTGTATTTATATTATTGTTAATCTGAGACATGACAGTTGTAAATATTCAGTGACTGTATATAATGTGAAACTCTGACGTATTAGAATGTAATCGATAGATATAGTATCCTTTTGTAAACTGTTAATATTATTTATTATATTTTATCCGCTGCGACTGTGAGATATTTGGTGTTTCTCTTCTTCTTCTTCTTCTATCTCTTTCTTCTTTTTCATAACTATCTGGGATTTTCGGGTGGGAAAAATCTCGGATCGTTACAGTGTGTGTGTGTGTGTATATATATATATATAAACAATCATTTGAATTCAACCATTTAATTTAAATGAAAGTCCGGAAGCGTGAGATTACTCACCTTTAATTTACTTACATTAAATGATTATCATTTAAGTAACGACTTCTCGAGTTACTTATATTAATTTATCTCCACCTATAAATTAATCCATCAAAAATCAATTAACTTATAATCCCTAATCAATGACTAATTATTTCTTAACCATAAATAAATTAGTTTCTCTTTAATTACAGAACTCATTAATTAAATAATCTTAATTTCTCAAACCCTATTTAATTAAAAGTTAAGTCAAATAAATTAATTAATTTCTTAACTATATCACTTTAAATTCTTGCTTTATAAATCCGGGATTTGATTATCATTAATCTAATATCCTTAAGTCTAATTGAGGATGAATACTTTATTTCCTTAATTTCTCCTTATGCACACTATTAATTAAATTCTGAATTTAACTTAAGCATCTACCTGCTAGTTTAAATGAAACATACAGCTTAGATTAATAAATATTAAGTGTAACGAAGCGGATTTTTCGCGTTCGAAAATCGACATCCATACTTTACATCGTACTCGAATGCCGCAGATTCGACCTTTCAAATCCGAGTCGCCGGAGCTTATAACACAATTAAGTAAACAACACAGCGGAAGAAATACTGAATATCAATATACAACATCCTGATACAACAGATGATACAAAAGATATCGATATACATCAGAGATATGATACAATAAAATAGCAACGGAAAGAAACTAAATAACACTAGCAGCGGAACAAATAACTCTAAGATCGTCTTCAAGGAAGAACTCCTGCAGTAGCAGCTTGAACCAACATCATGATGCACTAAGACAAGCCAGTCTCGTCCATATCCAAAGACTAAACTAGCTCCGGATAATCTACTAAACATAACTATCTGGAAAAAAAACCCAACTCTAGACTGCTCGTGTGGAAAATAGTGAGCACCCAGAGTTTAGGAAAGGAACAATAAACTCCAGGTCAGTCATGGGACTGGTGTGAGTAACAAAAACAGTTTATCTTTAAAAACAAACAACAAGAGAATTTTAAAAGTAAATTCGCAATGCTTTTTAGAAAATGAAACTACCATAAGACCTCCCGCCACACACATAATGCAAACGCAGAATTGGAGGAGATTTCTTCTTATGATAGTCAAACATGCTTAATACGTAGAAAGTTCTTTGATATCATTATTATAAGTGCACAGTGCAGAAAACATTTCGAAAGTAGAATATAAATCTTAGCCAACATAGGCATTCCGCACTATGCCTACTATAGCTACCATGTTCAATAGCAGGTTACCACCACATTCCATGGCAGGTAATACAACTAAAACCGTACAAGGCTCGTATTGTTTCTTTGGATTTTCCAACAAATGGTCAGGCTAAGGAACTTCCTACTGCCACATGGGATCGCCTCTGGCGGGACGTCCCGAGAACCTAACCGGATCTCTGCCAACACAAGGCCGGGTTACCTCTGTAACTAGGTAACTACTACTCGAGCAAGCCATTCCCCGGTCCTTTGGGACCTTTATCCGAGGCGCCTCTAAGCAACAACCACACAGTAAATGAGATTGGAGCTACCACATAGGTAAATTTCTGGGCTCCATACCTTGATACCACCCTTTACCAGAAGGGAATGACACACCCTAAAGGGCGCGACCCTCATAATCTTGCCGCATCTTTCCTGTTTTGACCATTTCCGGGGTGTGAGGTCCTGATGCAGTCTCGTGCACAAAGCTACGCTTTGGTACAAAGCCATGCTTTGGGTCAACAAATGATCAAAGTAATGATCACAAAGATAAATGATCAAACAAATGATCATATCACAAATGATCAAACAATGATCATTAACACACAGCAGCACTCAGCATGCCACACTACCAAATTGGGAGTATATCGCTGATAACCTTCAACTACATAACCTCTGAGCTCGTACGTCTCAGAGAAGGGTATTAAGCTAAGAGAATAAATTCTCCGCCACCAACAGATATGTGTTTGAAAGAAATCTGCTTTATATCTCAAAGTGTAGTGTCAGACATACAACCATACAAGTCTGTTCCGGGTGCGAACAGAACCAAAGGCACTTCCGAAGAAGTCCTTGCAATCCGAGTATTCACAATCCCGATCGGACTTCCCATCACTTAGGGAATCTCTATACCGGCGCGACTCGGTGCAGAGACAATCGATAGGTTATCCTATCGTTTTCACAAATACCCGGTCTTCACCACCGGTCTTCAAATGCTATCCATAACGACGAATCACATATTCGGAATGGGTTATACGACACAATGGTCCTCTCCCGGCTAAACCGAATAGTGAGCGCAATATTTAAAAATATATGGATATTGGGATTTCAATTAAGTCACAACTTAATAATTCAAAACTTTCTTTCAAATGGTTAAACAAATTACCATTTCAAATCTTTTAAACGAAAAGATTTTTTTCACAAAGATCACCCAGTTTTACGAAGATCCATTAACGAATTTCAAATCAATTTCCATTTCAAATGGATTAACTCGTTTAAAATCTTTAAATTAAAGATTTAACTTATAGCCTTCAAATTGTTTCCATAACTTGAAAAATCATTTTCATTTTTAACTTGAAATCCCTTTTTAACACAATTTGAAAGTTCACTTTCTATATGAAAGCTTTTATTATTCGAAAACAAATAGTTTCCATGTCAGAAAGATCCAATTATTTTTACACGAGTTAAAGCCTTTGAATTTAAATTCAAATTCCCAAATTAATACCTTCAAAATAGTTTAACCCATGTATCACTGGGATAATATCTTTATTCCCTAGTTTTCAAATCATAGAATTCGATTTCAAATATTGAATTCAAATTTAATTCAAAATATTTAAATTTCAAAACTCAATCAAGTTATTCAAAATAAATTTCATCTTTGAAATTCCATTTTCAAAAGCTTTTCACTTTAAACCCGATTCATTTCCAAAACATTTGAACTTAAATATTCAATTTTATAAATCATTTTAAAATCTGTGACTTAATCAATTTCCCCGTGAATCCATATTCGTGTGTGTATAAGTGTGGTCCAGGGGTTTAACACAATAGTGCAACATGATTCAATCATCACAGATTAAAATGCAGAAATATAGTTGATAAATGATATGAGCTATAACGCTTATCATTCATTCACAGATCACAGATCACAGATATATAAATTACAAATAAATAAGTCACACAACTCAAAACAAAGCATCACATATCAGGATTATCAAACAATTCAACCATTCAATAAAACCCAAACATCCATAGGTAAAATTTATTAATCAACTGATGAATTTAAATTAGATGTATTCCTTATGAATAAATCATTTATTAACCCTTAATTAATAATTGTTCTTAATTAATTATTCTTACTTAATTATAATGAGCAATTAATTTCTTAATTACTTTCATAAGGTAATTACTCTTACCCAATTTCATAAACGGTTATCATTAATTAATCAATCCAATTGATTATTACAATTATCACATTAATTAATTATTTAAATAATCTTAGTTAATGACCTTCATTAACAATCAAAGTTTCTTTAATTACTGTGTTAAAGAAATCATTATAAATTATAAATTTGATTAACCCTTAACAATCCATTGATTTACAAATTTATTATTCCTTACTTAATTAATCTTTAAATCTTTAATTACTTATTTAATTAATTCAATAACTACAAATCATTAAATCTTCATTTATTTAAAGATATTTAAAAAGGTATTTAAAAACACTTTACTTTCAAATTTTACTTTTAAATTTCATTTTAAATTTAAGTTTTAAAATGGAAACAAATTTACTAAGGTTTGAAACAATTTCAACAACCCTTTTTTTTCATAAGTTAAAGAATTATTTATCTTATAATAGAAATTAAAAGGATTCAAACCCAATTTCATTTTAAACTCAAATCAAATTAAAAATTCAATTTATCATTCAAGTTATTTAAAACAATTTAAATTTTAAAACTTCTTTCTTTTCAGAACTACGATTCACATCATGTTTGAATCCAGATTTAAACCTTAAATCTGTAAACTTCACTTACAATTAAAACTTCACCTTAAAGTTACTTAAACCCTTTTTAAAGTAGTTAAAACAATTTTAAACTTTATTTATTTTGAAAACTGAGATTCAAACCTGACTTGAATCAGATTTAAACTTGGATTTAAACTCATTTTATAACTTTGCAAGCTTTTAAATTTTAATTTTTTTTTTTAAATTCAAAAGCTGGATAACAGGTTTCCTGCAAAACCTGTAGCACAAAAAAAACAACCCGAGGCAACATTTATTTCCTTCAAGTCAAATACCCTACTTCCCCGAGCTAAATGCCTAACTGCTTCGAGTAAAATACTCGAACTACTCGAGTCCACCCTCTGTTTATTTCCAGAAATTCACCAGGCAAGAAAAAATACACCGTGCATGTGCACGGCGCCGCCGCGCGTCACTTGACGCCGCCTCATCCACGAACAGGTCGACTGTCACCCTCAGATCAGCCCACGACCATCCAATCCTTTCCAGTTCGACTCGAGCTCGAATTCATGTAAAAGTTGAAACCTGGAACTCGAAATCAAAACCATCTCGAAACCTGGCAATGGCAACTTCTCGCTCCTCCGACCATCTGAAGGTCGGCAGCTCCGACTACATCTTCATTCACTATCCCTCTACCACCTCCCACGGTCCTTTGCAACTCGATACACGAGAGAGGCAGTGATGCACGATTTTCCTTCTCGTAAAAAAAACTAGGTTAAAAAAATTTAATCCCTTGCCGCCGACGCCGCCGTAGCTTCCATCCCCTCCGGTCATTTTTCCTAGCAACTCCGTAGGCTCGTCTACCACCCCAAACAACCCTGACACCTCCAGATCAACACGTCGCCGGAAATTGGTTAAAATACCAATTTCGATCACCCACAAACTGCTCTCAACCCCTTCACTTAAAAATTTGGATTTTAGTTTTAAAAATCCAATTTTGGTATTAGCATTTGATACATATACCCGAGTCAAAGAATCTTGACATTTTATTTTTGACTTAATTTAACTCTGCTGTGTTGTTTTGTTATATCCAGAGGCAAATGCAATTTGTTTGTAACTTAAACAAATTTGAACTAAAACTGATGACATAACAAATATATTTTGTTCAACACTTAAATCATAAAATAGATTGGATTATTGGCAAATGATTTTTTTCGTCCTCTTGATTATCTTTTGAACCTGGAACTAAAGCCAGAGACCAGAAATTCAAACACACAGCATTTCACGCACCAACATATCTATATCTACACAGAGTTTTAAAACATATTCACAAGCATATTATACTTCAAAGATAAGCAGGCAACCTAATTATATACTTAACAATTTTAAAAGGGTGATTTTACTCACAGTGGTAGGAAAGAAAAAAGAATACAGGGGACTGGAGTTTTATTTTGATAAGTTGTTGAATTTAATCCACCACTTGATGTCCTGATTGTTTTTCTCTGGTTTGTATAAATGGAAATGTTTGCTATTATTTCTTATTTTCAGGTTTGATGTGGTATGAACGAACCAAAATGAGTATGGGTATAAAAGAGTTTGTATAGGGGATAGGTGATATCTGGGTTGAACAATTTGCAGGTTGATAATTATGTTTTGTACAAATATAATCAGAGATTTTTTCTAAGTTTGGAGGCTGATGGATGTTGCATGGTGGCTGCATTAATTATACTTGACTTCTTTTTATTTTATCTTGTTTTCTTCTTTTGCAAGCTTCAACTCATGTGTATATATTTTTGTTTGTTTGTTTCATCAGGGAGACATATATTTGTTTTGTATACTTTATTTGCATTGCCTAGCTTGTTTTTATTTAGTGGCTGCAACTTTATTTTGTTTGCTTATTTTTACTTTGTTTATAGATTTTCTTTGTTTGTTTCCTTGCATTCTTTTCTTAGCTTACATTTGTATTGTTAACACTTTATATTTTATTTGTTTACATATTTTATGTTTTCATATTATATTTTTACATTGTATCTTGCATTACTACTTTGTTTGTCTCGGCTGAAATGTTTTTGTTTGTTATTTTACTTTGTTTTGTTTGTTCATACCTTTTGTTTTAATGTTTAAGTGTGCCTGGTTTGTTTTGCAAGCTATTACATCTACTTGTTCATTTTTATTTTATACTTATTACTTTGAAATATGGATGAAGTTCTATATTAAATTTGATGTTAGAATTTATCTAATATGTTTTACTTTATATTTTGTAATTTATCTTTTATATAACTATAAACTTATTTGAGATATTTTTATTTTTTATTTAAATCTAGAGAAACTCAAATCATTATATCATTTACTTTCACAATTTTAAATCAAAAATGAATTTAATTATCAATTTAAAATAAATTAAAATTCGGGATCGTTACATTAAGCAACAACATTTACAATCTACGGGTTTAAACAGTTAGTTTAACTTGATATTTCTGCATTTTAAACTAGGAGAATATTCATATATATGACCTGAGACAATCGAGAAAACTCACCTGCTATCACCACAACAAGCATCAAGCACCCCCTTTTTTTCCAATCGATCGCCTTCCCTAACCCATCTCGCCATAGCCGCGACATGAAGCCGTCAACCGACGCGACATCGAAGTCGCTGCCACTCCTTGTGCGAGGCACCACTACACCCCTGGACGCCACCGCCACCCTTACACTCGCGCACGCGCGATTCGAACGCGATTCAATCGCGAGCCATTTCGCGATCCATGCCCTAATTTTCGAGCTGCTGGCTATCGCGATTTTGAAAAAAAAATTCGAAATAGAATTTGTGAATTGGATTGAATGGAAAAGGGGTATTGATCTGAATAGGCTTCGGCCATTTTCAATTTTTTTCTTTTTGTCGGCTTCAATTTTGTTTTTTTAAAGAACTGAAAAGGAAGAGGGGTTAATATAGAAGTATCGGCCATAAGGCTTCTTGGGGACGACAACGAGTTAAAGTTGAAGAAAGCGGCTCGTATCAGAGTATAGGGCAGCTGAGGTAAGAAGTTAGGTTGGTTTTTTCGGCTTCAATCCTACGTATCCGATGATGTGGCCACCAAATGTAAGGACTCAAAATTTTCGAAGCCGAAAATTCCAGATACTTATGAAAAAGAAGAAAGAGATAGAAGAAGAAGAAGAATAGAAACAACATCTCACATTCGCAGGGAATAAAATATAATAATAAACAGTAACAGCTTACAAAAGAATATTATATCTGTCGATTACATTTAATATACATCAGAGTTTCACATATACATATAGTCACTGAATATACACAATTATCAAGTCTCGGATTAACAATAATATAAATACAGCGGAAATACTCTATACGATAATGCCATCCAGCTCGCCTCCTGAGCTCCAGAACGTCCTAACCTGAAAATCTATAATACTCGGTCTGACCCGAGCATTACACCAAAGTAACACCCAGGTCAGGCTGGAAACCAGCGTGAGTAAACCCAACTAACATGGAAAACCAAAGCAAACAACTTAAATAAAACCCGGGGTGACTTATCTCAATTTATCCAATTCACAATTTGCTATACAAGACTTATTTCACAAATAAATTTCTAAGTACCAAACTTAGATAAAGTAATCCAATCCACTTAAATCATTTCATTCCTGCCTATTGATTTCATAAATCAATTTATAAAAATTCGAAGTGGTTTCGGGTATTTCCCAATACCCGACCCCGGTCTCTTCGAAACTCATGTCATCCTAACCCATGTTATCCAAATGAAATACACAACATCTCATATCAGAGATATCAACTCATTCAAAGCGTCCGATACCATTCAACCAATCATAAGCAAAGATTAATCACACAAATCAATTCAATTGATTTTAGTTGAATTTTCAAAACTCGATCACTTGGATTCCTTCAATTACATTTATTAACTCCAAATCAATTTAATTAGTCCACCCATCATTATTTATCTTAAGTAATCACTCTGGATTAATTATTTTTCAATTAAATTCAAGTAATTATCTTTAATTAATTTCATGTTATTAATTATCCCTAATTCCCAATCGATACGTAATACTAATTGCTTCATAAATTAATTAACAATATTAATTACATAAATCCTTAATTACTTATATTAATTAACTTCTCGTAAGTCACTTATACTGATTTATTTTCTTAACTAATCAATCTCCATTTACATCATTAATTAAATAAATTAATGATTCCTCATTTACATTTCAATTTATTCTAATATGATTTAATTACTCTTTTTATCATAGAAGCTTAAAGGAATTTAAAACCAAATTTATTTATCTTTCAAATTCAAGTCAATTTATAATTACATTTTAACATTCAAGTTGTTAAACACTTAATATTAAAAAAAACACTTTATTTGTTTGATTTAGAACTAGTTTAAAACTCTACTTACAATTTAACTCCAGTTTCAAATATCACTTTATTTTTTTCCAAATCATTCTTATTTTATTCTATAATTATTTCACTTCCAAAATTTCTCTCTTATATTTCTCTTTCAAAAATCCAATTCTTATATATATTTCAATAACTCAGGATACCAAAATATTCAAGCAAACCACATCATTCAAACTTCCGATTACCAATTATATCTATCACAGAATATCAATCAACCAATATATATTATACTACCATATATAATATAGCACAGCAAATAAACCAATCATCCAACCAATCATTAAAATTTAACCATTTAAATTAAATAGAAATCCGAAAGCGTGAGATTCACTCACCTTTTCTTTTTATTTGCAATCCACTCCCAAACCGGCTCGCTTCTTTTCAGTTTATGACCTTGTATAAATATTAGATGATTTATTAATATTCAAACAAACATTACCGTTTAATAAATTTAATTTTAACTAATGATTTATTTTAAACAAATAAATAAAATTTTAAACTAACATTCTTTTACTATAAATACCATTCTCTTTCTACTACAATTGACTATTTCTACAAATATATATATATATATATATATATATATATATTCAGTTTTACAGAAAACTGCTAATTAACATAAAACTAAAACAAAACTCAAAATCAACTACCTCATAGAACAGAGAATAAAGTCGACATCTGCTCGAAACCATCTCGTTCCCACCCCATTCTAGTCGCCTGCCATGGCCATGATCTCGCCGAGCCCGGTGCCATTGCCTCGAAATCCACCTTGTGCCCTAGCCGAGCGCACCTGACTACATCGCCAACGATTTACAACCACATCCCCCACTGAACGCAGCCCTAACGGCGAACGCACCATCGACCATCCTCATCCATGTCATCGCGATAGTCGTGCCTCTCGCCACAGCCGCACCTCGCTCATGACACGATCTCCGCCAATAGAATGCGTCGCGGCCTTTGTCGTGCACTTCAATTTGGACAGAAGATCGAGAATGGCAATCGAACTTAGTACGAATTGATTTGGGGATTTCGGTGATTTCGATTTTTCTTAAAGAGAACTGGAAATCGTGATAGGGTTAGGAAATGGAAGCGCGAGGAAGATAAAAGGGAAAGGTTGTTTCGGGGTTTTCAAATGAAGATAAATTTTGAAAGAAATTGAGGTATAGGCGGAGGAGAAGAAAGTTCTGCCATGATTTCAAGCAATATTTTTTTTTCTTCTCTGAATTGAATTGTGCAGGAAGACATTCGTTAAAGACGAGAAAAGGAGATAAGCTAGGTCGGCGAAATTCAGGTATTAGGGTGGTTCGCGTACGATATTGGGTTGCTAAGTTGATTTTTTATATATTCAATATTACTAAATTTTCAAAATATCTCGCTACGGACAACGCGAAATCTCAAAACCCGAATCAGACATACCGACAGGCGTTAATGAGGTTCTACCCGCATTCCGAACATAATGGAACTGGTTTCTTCGAATTCCGAGACTGTGCCTCGGAAGGCTATTTTTTTAAATTTAATTTAAACGATATATTTTTAAAACTGAACAAAACACTTCCAAACTCAATTTCAACACTTTCACTACCTTCAGTGCTATCAATATAAATTTTATAAGCCTTCAAATTATTTTTAACAGGCTTAAAACTCCAGATTCAGCGTTTTACCCAATTTCAAATTATATGATTCAATATTTAAACTATATAATTCAATAATTTAATTATCAAGTAAATATTGATATTTCGAGATTCAAGTTAAAATTAACTTTTAAATATTTAAAATAAATTAATAATTCCAATTTGAGTTGTTAGAAATTCCGGGTCGTCACATTCCTTCCCTTTTAAAAGAATTTCATACCCGAAGTTACTAATTAGGAAGAATGGACCAATACCCATTTACTTTTCCCAAAACTCACAATTCAACATCTTACCAATTATCTTTTATTAAAAACCCACTATCACGTTAACCAACTTCGCGAAATCTTCTATAGTTTCAAACAATACCCTATTGCTCAATTATCTAAATTTCAATTTTAAATCAAATTTGGATTATCAAAATTTTCTCAAAAATTATTCTAACTCTCTAAATTCCCGAATTTTTTTGCCAGCGCCTCCTTTGCGCGGCTAGCTCGGTACTACTACAAAAGGCCTCTACGGGCTCCCAAATTCCAAAAAGAAAACAAATGCCAAGTGGCTAGATCCAAAATCCCAATCCAATTTCATGCAGAAATTTAAATACCTACCTTTTGTTGGGCAATTCAAATTTATCTTTTGGAATCACATCAAATTTTCTTTCCCTTTAATACCTGCATAACCTACTTAGTAACAACATCCAACCATAGCTTTTTTCAAATCTTCACATACCTTTCCTTATAGAAGTTTCATATCCATTTCTATTTAAATTAGTTTTCCCCATTTTCATATGAATTCAATTTATTTTAAATCTTGCATATTGAATTTTATCTTTCAAGTATAACTGATTTATATTAGTTTCATTTAGTAGTTTACTTTAATTTTCAATTTGAAATTGTTTTGTCGTTGACAAAATTTCCCAAAAATTTCCCTAAATTTTCATAAATTTTCTAACTCCCAAAATTTTGGAAATTTTTTGGCAGTGTCCCTTTTGTACGGAGGAGCTTTTGCAATTTGATAAGAGATATAAATATGTATACATCGACCCACACGGTCGGAAAAAGCAAAAACAGTTCATATTTCCTATTTTTATTACGTAGGCGTACCTTATTTAGCATTTTAAGCAAGCAGCTTATTAATTTAAGCAATTAGCGCAATCCAAATCAACCAAATGGCTCCCCGGTAACTGTACTTACTCAATTTAAATATGCAAGTTCCATATATTGAAAATTTATTAGCATTTCACTTATTTTCAATAGCTAAACACATGTATATCATAAGCAACAAGCACCAAAAGCATTCCATAAGCGATTTATATAATCTTAAAGCTAATTCAATTGCTTTCAACCAATTTATAAACCACTTCATTTAAATTCAATTGTTTGCTACTCAATTTCTTACATTCCATTGATTTTTAATCCAAACAAGCTCATATTCACCTCAAATGATTCAGAACCAATTTTATTTAATCTCTATTAACTCACAGGAATTTAATTAATTTTGTTTACGCCAAACGATAATTATTGTTATGTAATTTCGACGATATTCGCTTAATAAAGTGTCTATTTTAGTTTATAACTACTTCAAAATAATTTCAACTCATTTTATATTTAATTCCATTTCATTTCTGATCTACTTACCAACCATACATCTACATTTCATTTCATTTCCACATCGCTTCCACTTTGAAACTACTTCAATCAGCTTGTCAATATTCAATGCATATTATTAATATCCATTTTTTTCCTAAATAAATTTAACCAAGCTTTTATTTAATCGGCTTTCACTCTCACTCGAAGCCAAGCTTCCATAAATCCTAACTTAAGTAAATTTACTTTAATTTATTAATCGGTGGCATACTTAACTCATTTTAAATTTTAATGTTAGTTTCACCTTCTCAATTTATCAAAATAATATCCAAGCACATACTTAACTCATTTATACTTCAAATTAATATACCACCAAATTTAAGTTCAGTCTGATAATCTAATTCCAACCACAATTTTGAATTAGTTTTTATTCTATCAGACCTCATCCATTTATTATTTAACTCAATTAACCCATTTCAAATTTTTAATTCAATTACTTAATTCGTTATTGAATTTATTTTATTAATACAAGGCTATTCTCAATTTATTTCTATTCACTTGGGTTTTGTTTTGCAACTCAAACTATTTGTATTATAATCACTTTCATTATATCCAATTTACTTGCAAATTTCATTAAATATTATTCAAATCACACTTGAATTTTATTTGTAATTTAAACCATCACATTTTTTTTCAATCCAACTCTATTTTATTTTTATTTTACAACATCTCCTCTTATTGAATGCATTATCAAATCTAAGTCGAATTCTATTTAAATTCTAATTCATTTCCAAATTCCATTATTAATTTACCATCCATTTATTTGCCAAAGTTAAATTTTATTAACATACTCAATCAAACAATTATTTAATCAAATATCTTATTTCCAACTTCTAAATCAATATTCGATTTTAATTACAAAATCACTTCATTAAAATTCCAGTTTGGATTTCCTTTTATTTCCCCAAACTTCCAACATCTTTATTTAAAAAAATTTAGAAATGCTTTTAAATTCACATCACACTTAATAAAATAGCTCTTTATAAAAAAACTTTTTATGAATCGATGTCTCAATCAATCCATCCTTGTTCTTACAGAAATTCAGTCATATATTGATCAGGCGTAGGACTGAGAATCTATAAGTAATCGGTAAACCCGTTTTCAACACCTAGTGAAAATACTTGGAAAATAATTTTATTGAAATATAGAAAACAGCTTTTTCAAATAGAGGAAATATCTTTGGTGAGGATGCTCTAAAAATCACCACCCCCATCCATGGTCGAAGTTACATTCCAGGGTTACGTTGCCATCGCAGCAAAAGTCCATGCAACTGCAGGCTCTCCGTGGCCTCTCAATTACGCCATGGATCCCACACAACAGATCACAGTTACATCCAGGGTTACATTGCCGTCACAGCAAAAGTCCATATAACTGCAGGCTCTCAGCGGCCTCTGATTTTCGCTGTCGAAATGAAACCTCTCCACTCCTACATAGGTCGCAGTCTGCCGATATAAAATCAAATGCAGACTGTTGGCTCTCAGCGGCACCCACGACCTTCACTATATTATACCATAGGTCGCAGTCAACCAATATAAAATCAAACGCAGACTGTTGGCTCTCAGCGGCACACACGACTTCCGCTATGGTATACACTACTCATAATCCTCAGGATCTAGTTTTGTCCGGACTCCTCATAGGATCAACTTTAGAACCCCCTTGGGCTCAAGGCAGCACCACCCGGTGGCACTCCTGAGAAGTTCATTTCAAGGGAGCGCCTTTTTTTCCAGAGCCATCATCAAAACATTTTATACTATACACATATAGTATCTTCAAATCATACACCTAGTATGATCTCATACAAAGCTCCTTTACTCAAAATCGATTATCTCAAAATTGATAATTCACAAATTAGGCTTTTCAAATTTTGATATTGATTTTTCCCAAAAATCAAAACAAATCCAAAGGTTCCCAAAACCTTTTCCAAAATCCTCATAAGATCCTTTATATATGTACAGATATATATAATTTTAAAACTTTGGATCTCTCAAACTTGTATAAAATTCCTTTTATCCTTCAAACACCTTCAAAAATCCTTTTCTTCCAGCAATAAATTTAACACGGGAAGATTTAACATATATAACAAAGATATATAACTTTGTTTACTCAAATCATATATTCAAATTTGATTACTCTTTCCAATATCAATTTCATTTAAATCTGTACGATGTACACTCATCATCTGTACGCTATACCAATCTGATCGCTTACTCGATCACACAATTTCACTTCCGAACTAGTATCGTCCACCCGACTTCCTAGTGTGGACTCATATCTGGTTTCTTGATCAGAAACCGTCATTCTCCTTGCATAGCCATAGCTATGATAGAGAATATCCAGAACCAATCAACAATCCATATCCAGGTACGCCGTCGAAAATCGAGTGAAAAATCCCAACTTGGATCGATAAACTATCTCGAAATTCTGTGCTCGAACCGGATCAAATCACTATGCGAATAGAATAATATACGTACATCCTACGTATTTATTTTCATTGATTATTAGCCAAAATCAATTTCCAAGTGAAACATAATAATCAATGGAAATAACCAGCGTGAGTCCCCTATTACACCTTGGCTCTCATATATATATATATATATATGTATGTATGTATGTATGTATGTATGTATGTATGTATGTATGTATGTATGTATGTATGTATGTATGTATGTATCAGAGCTGAAAGGTTAAGCGAGAACCTTGGCTCTGGTAGGGATCACTTATTTAAAAGAGTCTGTAGTACTCTAGAATGAGTTGAGAATATATATATATATATATATATATATATATATATGAGAGCGTACTTGCTATTTTCTTATATAAAGATTTTAAATGGTTTTATATAAAATATATATTTTGATATATTAAGTAATACTTCCTTCTAATAAATTTTAAGGCGATTGGTTGTTAAATTATTGAAATTAAAATTAAGAAGTAATATAATACAACCAAACTGAAGTCTTGAATGGAATTAAATTAAGTAGAAATAGAAATACAACTAAATTAAAATTTAATTGATTGAAAATAAAATTCTAAATCTGGACCCAGAATTTGAAAATTTTGTTTCAAAGTAATGAAAAATAATAAATAAGTATTGTTTGGATAACTGGGACTTGTTGCAAACAATGGGTTGCTTGAAAATTTATTTGAATTTAAAACCAAAGGTGGTTTAAAATTTTAAAACATGGCTGGGAGGGCCAAGAAATAAATATGTATATATGTATGGATATACATGATATCAGAAATAGTTTAAATAAACACTGAGAGGTTGAGTTTTGATATTTTTCCCTGAAGTGTGATGTAAAAACCCAAAGTGATATAAGTTTTGTACTTATAAGAGGGAAAGAATTTTGAAGTTTGATGCGGGAATTCAAGTTGAGTAAGGTTGATTGGATTAAGTAAAATTGGAATTTAACTTGGAAAGTTAAATGGTTGATTTGAATTAGGAATTTGTGTGATCTCAAAACGGGTTTGAGATTTAAAAATTGAGAATGAATGGACGTTTTAAAAATAAATTGGATGATATCATCCTATTGTTAATAAAAATCTTTAAATTGAGAATGTATGTATAAATAAAATAAATTTGAATAATTAAATTGTAAATTAAACTTGTTTAAGAACTGGCTTCAAACTGGAAGATAAAATTTAATAATAAATTAAAATTTTAAAATAAAATTGTATTGAACTCTTATTTGAACCTTGAAATATATAAGTTAAGATAATTTAAAATGGAATTTTGAGAATTGAACTCAGAAATTAAATTGGTTAAAAACTTTGAATAAAGGTTAACTTGGTTTAAAGAGATAAACCAACCTCTGAGAATTTAACTCGAATTTATATAATTCGAGATAGTTTAAATTCAAGATTGAAATTGAATTAGTTCAAAATTTAATTTGGTTTGAATTAATTGAATTGGTGTTTGAAGATGTATAAATTTAAGAATTTAAATGGGAAATTGAATTGGATTGTATTGAAATGATTTGAATTTGAAATGGGTTCAATTGATAATAATTCAAATTGATTGGAATAATATGAAATTAAAATTAAAATCGAACAGGATTAAAATCAACTAGAATTTGATTTAAATTGGGGAAGGAATCAAGATTGATTCAACTTGAATTGGGAGTAAATTTCAACAGAAATTGAAGTTATTCAAGTTAGAATTGAGTCAATTAATGGAAGTGTACATTGAATTTTGGGGTAGTGAACAGTTTGACTCTTGACTATTTTAAATAAATTGTTTTAATACAAACTTATTTTTCTAAGCTATTAAATATATACAACCTTTCTTTTTAAAGCTAACTTATTATATATTTGTTTTACCACTATTTTTGGAACTATTTAAACATTTTTCAATTGTTTCCTAAACTAATTACTATTTTCAACTATTTCACAAACTAATTTCTATTTTACAACTATTTTGCAATTATTTAAAATTCCTGAAACTATTCAACTATTTTCCGACTATTTTACAATTAGTTAACTATTTACAGTTATTTTGCAAAACTAATAATTATTTTTACCTACTCACCTATTTTTGAGTTTTCAAGCTATTTTCTATATTGGTCGGGGTTCAAACTGTTACTGATTTAAATACCCAACTGAGATAAAAATTGAAGTGATAATTCAATGAGAATTAAGGTAATTGTAAATAAGTGAAAGTGAATTATAGGAATTGTGACTAGAAACGAAATTGAGTTGGCTGATGATCGATGAAAATAAATACGTAGGATGTACGTATATTATTCCATTCGCATAGTGATTTGATCCAGATTCAAGCATAGAATTTCGAGATAGTATATCGATCCGAGTTGGGTTTTTCACTCGATTTTCGACGGCGAACCTGGATATGGATTGTTGATTGGTTCTGGATATTCTCTATCATAGTTATGACTATGCAAGGGGAATGACGGTTTCTAATCAGGAAACCAGATCTGTGTCCGCACTAGGAAGTCGGGTGGATGATACTAGTTCGGAAGTGAAATTGTGTGATCGAGTGAGCGATCAGATTGGTATAGCCTACGGATGATGAGTGTACATCGTACGGATTGAACGAAACTGATATTGAAAAGAGTAATCAAATTTGAATATTTGATTTTGAATAAACAAAGTTGTATATCTTTGTTAAATAAGAAAAATCTTTCCTTGTTAAATCTATTGCCGGACGAAAAGGATTTATGAAGATGTTTGAAGTATAAAAAGGAGTTTTATACAAGTTTGAAAAGATCCAAAGTTTTTAAAATTTTATATATCTGAATATATATAAAGGATCTTATGAGGATTTTGGAAAAGGTTTTGGGAACCTTTGAATTTGGAAAGGCTTTTGATTTTAGGGAAAAATCAATATTGAATTTGGAAAGCCTAGTTTGAGAATTGTCAGTTTGGGATAATCGATTTTGTGTAAAGGAGCTTTGTATGAGATCATACTTGGTGTATGATTTAAAGATACTATATATGTATAGTATAAAATGTTTTGATGATGGCTCGGGGGAAAAAGGCGTTCCCTTGAAATGAACTTCTCGGGAGTGCCATCGGATGGTGCTGCCTTGAGCCCCAAGGGGGGGTTCTAAAGTTGATCCTGTGAGGAGTCCGGACAAAACTAGTTCCTGGGGATTATGAGTAGTGTATACTATAGCGGAAGTTGTGTGTGCCGCTGAGAGCCAACGGTCTGCGTTTGATTTTATATCGGTAGACTGCGACCTATGGTATAACATAGTGAAAGTCGTCTGTGCCGCTGAGAGCCAACAGTCTGCGTTTGATTTTATATCGGCAGACTGCGACCTATGTAGGAGTGGAGAGGTTTCGTTTCGACAGCGAAAATCAGAGGCCGCTGAGAGCCTGCAGTTACATGGACTTTTGCTGTGACGGCAACGTAACCCTGGATGTAACTGTGATCTGTTGTGTGGGATCCATGGCGTAATTGAGAGGCCGCGGAGAGCCTGCAATTGCATGGACTTTTGCTGTGATGGCAACGTAACCCTGGAATGTAACTGCGACCATGGATGGGGGTGATGATTTCCAGAGCATTCTCACCAAAGATATTTCCTCTATTTTCAAAAACTGTTTTCCATATTTTCAATAAAATTATTTTCCAAGTATTTTCACTGGGTATTGAAAACGGTTTTACCAAGTACTTATAGATTTTCAGTCCTACGCCTGATCAACGTATGACTGAATTTCTATGAGAACAAGGATGGACTGGTTGAGACATCGAGTTATAAAAGTATTTTTTTTATAAAAGCTATCTTAATAGTATTATCTGAATTTAAAAGCATTCCTAAATTTTTTAATAAGGTGTTGGAATTTTGGGAGAATAATAGGGAAAATCAAAACTGGAATTATAAAATAAAATTAAACTCAGGAAAATTTAATAAAGTGATTTTGTAATAAAATCGAATCTTGATATAAAATTGGAATAAGCTAATTAGCTAAATAATTGTTTGATTGAGTATATTAATAAAGCAAAGGTGAGTAAATCTCACTTTGTTGGATTTCTATTTAAATTTAAATGGTTAAATTTAAATATGTGGTTGAATGATTGAACTGATTTGGTATGCACTGTGAATTGATGATCTGGTGATTTTGGTTTGGATGGTTGTCGAGTTAATTGTTGCTTAACTTGAAATATTTGTAATTTTAAGTTGTTTTAAACTTCAACATAAATAAGGAAATGTTTCCGTTTTAAAAGTTACTAAGGGTTTGAATTAATTAATTAAGGTTAAATTAATTTACTAAAATAAGTAATTCAGAAAAATCATTTGATGGTGTAATAAATAATCACTTGATTAACTAAGATAGTTAAGTAAGGAGTAATTAATTTATGAATGAAGTAAAACGAAAGATAGTTAATTATAGGTTGAGGGTAATCGAGATTGATTAATATCGTGGTTGAATTAAAGTAATTAATTTAGATTGGAACAAATTAAAATATAATTGGAAATATTAATTAATGTAATTAAAGATGTAACTGAAGATCGAATAATTAAGATGAATTAATCAGTAATAAGTGTGATGTAGCCCAGGATAAAGGAAAAAGTCGTCCACAACTTAACTTGAGTCGTCCACGACTCAACATGAGTCGTCCGCGACTTAACAGATCAGGTGGAAGGGGGCTGCGACCTAACAGGTCTGAAGGAAAAGGTTTCCGACCTAACAAAATTACTATGAGTCGTCCACGACTCATCAAGCAACAAAGACAAGCTCCAGTCATCAGAAGCCTTGAATCGGAGACGGGTTACGACATAGATGAGTCGTTCAGAGTTGACTCGCTTGAAGGGTTATGCCGCAAGGGACTTGGAAGCTTGAGTCGTTGGAAGGATGTTGAGTCGGTGAAGCTATGAGTCGTGAGTCGGCATGAAGTTGAGTCGTATATGTCTGTAATGTGTTAGGTCGTAAGTCGCGACCTAAGTTGAGTCGTGTTTTCTTTGAGTCGTTTGTGTTGTATAAGGTTGTAAATAAGTTGAGTCGTATGTGCCTTGAGTCGTATGTCGTGTGCTATGTTCTGAAGCATGTATATGATGCACTGCTGCTAAGTCATGAGTCCTAAGTCGTGAGTCGTGAGTCTGTGGAGTCATGAGTCATTGAGTCGGCATTGTGTTGTAAGTATAAGCCGTGTGCATTGAGTCGCCGCCGACTTATATTGAGTCGTAGGCCGTGTACGACTTAGGGCTTGGTTGTAAACACTATAAATAGGGGTGCGTGTTGTACATTTGGGGAGGGATTTTTGGAAATAAAATTTCTTGTTGGTTGCTTTGTGCTTTCATACAAATTGGTAGTTGAGTGTGATCTCCTATCTCCTCTTTCGATTAATCGAGTGCGCTCGATTCAACGATCGTAGAAGCCGATTCACGGTATCTAGTGTGCTAGATCAACGTACGAAGAATCGTAGATCTTCTTTCTCGGCATCGTGCGCGATCAACGAGATGAAGATAGCTAGAATCCGGTATCTTTGGATCAACGGATTTGGGCCTTACAGTATTCTCAACTCACCGATTGTTACATTTCATCGATTGAAGTTTATTTCGATTTATCCGCTGCGTCAGTTTTGGTATCAGAGCCATACTTAGCCAATCATAGCTAAGTTGATTCTTGGAGCCAATTATTTGAAGTTGTGTTCGTTGTGTTCATCTTGATGTTGCAACAAGTTTGGAGTATTTGATCTATAGCATTTTGAATCAAGTGTTGGAGAGTGTTTGAATTTGTGAGGAGATTTTTGCGCGCCAAGTGTTTGAAGTATTGAGGCCGATCTAAGTTGTAGCCGAACCAAGTTAAGTCGTGAAGATCAAGCCGAGATAAGATTGAGCCGAGCATTGTTGTTTGAAGTTTAAGGTTGAGCCGTGACTTATTGTTGTTTTGTGAAGTGTTGTGTTGATTCAATCATGCCACCAAGGAGACCTAATCGTCATCAAAACATTGAAGCTTTGTATCGAAGAGAAGAAGCCGAGCTTATGGAACAACGTATTAATGAGAAGTTTGATGAAGGCATTGGAAAATTGGAGAAATTGATGAATGACTTGAATCAAAGGAGGAGATCACCAAACTCGAACCATGGAGGAAACCGAGTTTCGCCATCGGTTACGGAAGCGAGGAGGGTATCACCACATTCTTGTAGAGATAGAAGAGAAACATCAATTTCATCACGAAGAGATCATCATGACTATGCACATGAAGAGAGAAGAAGTCAACGTGAATTTGACAATGAAGCATATAGGGATGAAGAGAGACATAGTCAAAGAAGCATGCATGAACGAAGAGATGATAATGGTCGAGATCGATATAGGCGTACTTTTGATTTTGTTGAAGAGGGTGATAGAGCTAGTATTCATTATCGAGATCGGGACCAAGTTCGAAATTCTTACCGTAATATTGAAGATGATCGACGATGGGAATCGGGTATGAAGATGGAAATTCCAGAATTTAAAGGAGGAATGGTAGCAGAAGAATTTCTCGATTGGATTTCTAATGTTGAAGAGATCTTTGATTTCAAAGAGGTTCCTGAACATAGGAGAGTGAAGTTGGTTGCTACTAGGTTGAGGGGGAGAGCTTTGGCGTGGTGGCAGCAAACTAAACTTACAAGGGAGAGAATGGGGAAGTCAAAGATAGAATCTTGGGATAAGATGAAGAAATTGATGAGATCTACTTTCTTACCATACAACTATCAATCACTTATGTACCAGAGATTGCAGAATCTGAGGCAAGGGACGAAGTCTGTCAGTGATTATGCTGATGAATTTTACCAACTCATTGCCAGGAATGATATTATGGAAACGGAAGAACAGCTAACTGCTAGATTCATTGGGGGATTGAGAATGCAGATCCAGGATATGGTTAATATGTTCGATCCTAGATCAGTTGCAGAGGCTCATCAGAAGGCGTTAGCTTGGGAGAAGCAAGGAAGGCGTGGAGGTGGTGTGTTTACTAATTCCAATAATCAAGCAAAGGGTGTTAGTGGAAGTTCTAGTGTTCCTAAACCTGTTACAAAACCAGTGGTGAAGGAGGCTGAGAAGGCGAAGGTTAGCAGTGGGTTCAAATGTTATAATTGTCAGGAGTTGGGTCACAAAAGCAATGAATGTCCGAAGCCGAAGAAGAGAGCAATGGTTGCAGAAGTTGAGGAGGATGATGGTGAGGAAGCAGAATATTCAAATACACCTTATGTTGAGGAGGAAGAAGAATTATCTGGAGATGAAGGTTGTAATCTTATGATGAGGAGGTCATGTCTTACACCAAAGCAAGAGGAGGATTGTAATTGGTTGAGAAGTAACATATTTCAGTCGACATGCACTATTCTGGGAAAAATTTGCAAGTTCGTTATTGATGCTGGAAGTTGCGATAATATTATTTCTACCGAGGCTGTGAAGAAGTTGAACTTGAAAACTGAGAAACATCCTAAACCGTACAAGCTAGCATGGTTAAGGAAGGGTGGTGAAGTGAAGGTGTGTCGAAGGGCTTGTGTGAATTTTTCTATTGGGAAGAAGTACAAAGATGAAATTTGGTGTGACGTTGTAGACATGGACGTATGTCATCTGTTGTTGGGCAGACCGTGGCAGTTTGATAGATCAGTTCAACATGATGGTCGTGCCAATAGCTACAGTTTCATGTTCGAAGGTACTAAAATCACTTTAGTTCCCAAGAAACAACAACAGAAAGAAAGCAAGCTTGAGGAGATTGAGGAATTGAAAACTCTGTTGACTTTGAAGGAGTTTGTTAAGGAAGTTGAAGAGGAGCCTGAAGTCTATTTGTTGATTGGGCGAGAGAGCAGTGAAGAGGTTGAAATTCCTGAAGAAGCAAAGCCAGTTTTGAAAGAATTTGAAGATGTATTTCCAGAAGAGTTGCCTAAGGAATTACCGCCATTGAGAGACATTCAACATCAAATTGATCTTGTTCCGGGAGCAGTGTTACCACATAGACCACATTACCGAATGAGTCCGAAGGAACACGAAGAGTTACGAAGGCAGGTGGAAGAGTTGTTAGAGCAGGGACGTGTTCAGGAAAGCTTGAGTCCTTGTGCAGTGCCAGCATTGTTGGTGCCGAAGAAGGATGGAACATGGAGAATGTGTACAAATAGTAGAGCTTTGAACAAGATTACTGTTCGTTACAGATTTCCTATGCCGAGGTTGGATGATTTGTTAGACCAGTTGAGTGGGGCAACTATCTTTTCGAAGATTGATTTGAAGAGTGGTTATCACCAGATTCGAATTAGACCAGGTGACGAATGGAAGACAGCCTTCAAGACGAGAGAGGGGTTATACGAATGGTTGGTTATGCCATTTGGTTTGTCAAATGCACCTAGTACATTCATGCGGGTGATGAATCAAATCTTTAGACCATTCATTGGGAAGTTCGTGGTGGTTTATTTTGATGATATTCTGATATATAGCAGGAGTATGGAGGAGCATGTTCTACATTTGAGGGAAGTGTTGATTACTCTTCGTGAGGAACAATTTTATGCAGCCACGAAGAAATGTGTGTTCATGACGAGAAGTGTGTTATTTTTGGGATATGTTGTATCTGAGAAGGGAATCCAAGTGGACCAGAGTAAAGTTGAAGCTATTAGAAATTGGCCACAGCCGAGAACTATCACTGAAGTTAGAAGTTTTCATGGATTGGCATCATTCTACCGAAGGTTCATTCCACACTTCAGTAGCGTGATGGCACCAGTTACCGATTGCATGAAAGGAAAACAGTTTGTATGGTCAGAAGAAGCGGGAGTTGCTTTTGAACGAATCAAAGAACTATTGACGACAGCACCAATTCTTGTTTTACCAAATTTTCAGTTGTTGTTTGAATTACACACTGATGCATCGAAGGTGGGAATTGGAGGAGTCTTGAGTCAGAGTGGGAAACCCGTTGCTTATTTCAGTGAGAAGTTGTCAGGGGCGAAGATGAGATACAGCACATATGACGTCGAATTCTATGCTGTTGTACAAGCTGTTAAGCATTGGAGACACTATCTATTTCAGAAAGAATTTGTTCTGTACACTGATCATGAGGCATTGAAGCATTTAAAGGGGCAGGATAAGATTTCAGTGAGACATGCATCATGGATTGCATATTTACAGCAGTTTACTTTTGTCGTTAAGCACAAATCAGGGGTAACGAATTGGGTAGCTGATGCTTTGAGTAGGAGGAGTCATTTATTAACGACAATGAAGGTTGAAGTGACGGGGTTTGAAATGTTGCCAGAACTGTTTGGGGAGGATCCTTACTTTGCAAAGTTTGTTGAGAAAGTTAAGGATGGAAGTTCGGATGAATTTGTGATGGTTGATGGATTCTTGTTCAAAGGAAATCAATTATGCATTCCAGACTGTAGTTTGAGAATGAAGATTGTAAAGGAGTTGCATGAAGAAGGGCATGTGGGCCGTGATCGTACTTTGCAGTTGATTTCACAGTCTTACTTTTGGCCGTCGATGAGGAAAGAAGTGGGAAGGTTTGTGGAGCGATGTCATATTTGCCAAGTTTCGAAAGGAACCGCGACCAATGCTGGTTTGTATATGCCATTGCCTGTACCGGCTAGACCATGGGTTGATATGAGTATGGACTTTGTATTGGGATTGCCAAGAACATAGCGTGGTAATGATTCGATATTTGTTGTAGTTGATAGATTTTATAAAATGGCACATTTTATTGCTTGCAAGAAGACGTCGGATGCTGTTCGTGTTGCTCAGTTATTTTTCAAGGAGATCTATCGACTTCATGGATTGCCAGAGTCTATTGTGTCGGATAGAGATACTCGTTTTCTGAGTCACTTTTGGTTAAGTTTGTGGAAGATGGTGGGAACGAAGCTGAAATTTAGTAGTGCTTATCATCCGCAAAATGATGGACAGACAGAAGTTGTAAACCGGTCATTGGGAAATTTGTTGTGATGTCTTGTACAGGATAATTTGAAAAACTGGGACATGAAGTTATGCCAAGCCGAGTTTGCACATAATCATGCAGTGAATCGTAGCACGGGATTCAGTCCATTTCAGATTGTTTATTCAAATTTACCCAGGGGACCGTTAGATTTGGCAGTAGTACCACAGTCGAAGGGAACAGTTAAACGGGCTGTTGATTTTGTTGATGAGTTGACTGAATGTCATAAAATCGTTCAGGAACGATTGGAGAAATCGAATGAGAAGTATAAGAAGTCTGCAGATTTAAAACGTCGAAGCGTTGAATTTAAGGAAGGTGATTTGGTTTATGCTGTATTAACCAAGGATCGTTTTCCAGTGGGCGTTTATAACAAGTTGAAAGCCAGGAAAATTGGTCCTGTCGAAGTTGTGAAACGAATTAATGACAATGCTTATAAGTTGAAGCTGCCGGAGGATATATACACTTCCGACGTATTCAATATTAAGCATCTGGTGCCATATTATGGAGATGAACAATCTAGTACAGAAGAACTTACAAATTCGAGGGCGAATTCTTCTCAACCAGGGGAGGATGATGTAGCCCAGGATAAAGGAAAAAGTCGTCCACAACTTAACTTGAGTCGTCCACGACTCAACATGAGTCGTCCGCGACTTAACAGATCAGGTGGAAGGGGGCTGCGACCTAACAGGTCTGAAGGAAAAGGTTTCCGACCTAACAAAATTACTATGAGTCGTCCACGACTCATCAAGCAACAAAGACAAGCTCCAGCCATCAGAAGCCTTGAATCGGAGACGGGTTACGACATAGATGAGTCGTTCAGAGTTGACTCGCTTGAAGGGTTATGCCGCAGGGGACTTGGAAGCTTGAGTCGTTGGAAGGATGTTGAGTCGGTGAAGCTATGAGTCGTGAGTCGGCATGAAGTTGAGTCGTATATGTCTGTAATGTGTTAGGTCGTAAGTCGCGACCTAAGTTGAGTCGTGTTTTCTTTGAGTCGTTTGTGTTGTATAAGGTTGTAAATAAGTTGAGTCGTATGTGCCTTGAGTCGTATGTCGTGTGCTATGTTCTGAAGCATGTATATGATGCACTGCTGCTAAGTCATGAGTCCTAAGTCATGAGTCGTGAGTCTGTGGAGTCATGAGTCATTGAGTCGGCATTGTGTTGTAAGTATAAGCCGTGTGCATTGAGTCGCCGCCGACTTATATTGAGTCGTAGGCCGTGTACGACTTAGGGCTTGGTTGTAAACACTATAAATAGGGGTGCGTGTTGTACATTTGGGGAGGGATTTTTGGAAATAAAATTTCTTGTTGGTTGCTTTGTGCTTTCATACAAATTGGTAGTTGAGTGTGATCTCCTATCTCCTCTTTCGGTTAATCGAGTGCGCTCGATTCAACGATCGTAGAAGCCGATTCACGGTATCTAGTGCGCTAGATCAACGTACGAAGAATCGTAGATCTTCTTTCTCGGCATCGTGCGCGATCAACGAGACGAAGATAGCTAGAATCCGGTATCTTTGGATCAACGGATTTGGGCCTTACAGTATTCTCAACTCACCGATTGCTACATTTCATCGATTGAAGTTTATTTCGATTTATCCGCTGCGTCAAAGTGACTTACGGGAAGTTAATTATTATAAGTAATTAAGGATTGATGTAATTATATAATTAATTAATTCATGAAGTAATTAAGATTACTCAATGATCTTATTTGAGGCTAATTAATATTACACAGCGGAAATATTCTATATGCTCTTGCCATCCAGCTCGTCTCCTGAGCTCCAGAACGTACCTACCTAAAAATCTGTAATACTCGGTCTGACCCGAGCATTACACCAAAGTAACATCCGGGTCAGGCTAGAAACCAGCGTGAGTAAACCCAATTAACATGGAATACCAAAGAAATCAACTTTTATAAACCCGGGTAACATATATCAATTCTCAAGCCACAAATTATTATAGACAACACTTAGTCCACATTTAAATTCCTAAATACCAAAGATTTGGACTTTTAAAATAGTCCAATACCTCCAAATCACTTCAATCCAGTATATAGATTTTATATATCAATCTACAAACATTCGAAGTGGTTTCAGGTATTTCTCCTATACCCGACCCCGGTCTCTTCGAATCCCATGTTATCCTATCCAAATTATTTGAATGAAATACACAACATTTCATATCAGAGATATCAACACATTCAAAACATCCAATACCATTCAATCATCCATCACATACAAATTAATTCAATGGTTCTAATTGAATTTCTAACCACATTCATTTAGATTCCTTCATTCAATATTAGTTTATTCCAAAATCAATTAATTAGTCAACCCTTCACAATTCATCTTAATTAATCAATCTTGATTAATTATTTTTCAATTACATTCAAGTAATTACCTTAAATTAACTTCACAATATTAATTAGTCTCAACTAAGATCATTGAGTAATCTTAATACTTCATGAATTAATTAATTATATAATTACATCAATCCTTAATTACTTATACTAATTAACTTCCCATAAGTCACTTATTACTGATTAATTCATCTTAATTAATTGATCCTCAATTACATCTTTAATTACATTAATTAATTATTTCCAATTATATTTTAATTTGTTCCAATCTAAATTAAATACTTTAATTCAACCACAATATTAATCAATCTCGATTACCCTCAACCTGTAATTAACTATCTTTCATTTTACTTCATTCATAAATTAATTACTCCTTACTTAACTATCTTAATTAATCAAGTGATTATTTATCACACCATCAAATGATTTTTCTGAATTACTTATCTTAGTAAATTAATTTAACCTTAATTAATTAATTCAAACCCTTAGTAACCTTTAAAACGGAAACATTTCCTTATTTATGTTGAAGTTTAAACAACTTAAAATTACCAATATTTCGAGTTAAGCAACAATTAACTCGAGAACCATCCGAACCAAAATCATCAGATCATCAATTCACAGTGCATATCAAATCAACTCAATCATTCAACCACATATTTAAATTTAACCATTTAAATTTATATAGAAATCCAACAAAGTGAGATTTACCCACCTTTGCTTTATTAGCATCCATTCCCAAATCCAACTAGTTTCTTCTCAAGATTTGACCTTCTTTCCGATCGAGACTGCTTATAGTTTGGAACCAACCTGCCTCGCAATCATCTCCCTGGAACCAACTACCTCGCTATCCCAAAATCCCCGTGCTGTTACCCCTAGCTTACCGCCAACCCACGCGCCGCCTGCACACACCTGCCTGCACGCGTCATTTTTTTCTTCGCGACTTTGTTCTCGACCACTAGCTCCCTACCGCCTTCGACTTGCCTAAATCGCTGTCCATCTTACGCCACCAAGCTTCGCCGCACAACTTCCAGCATCGTGCGTCCTTGTCTTGCCTCTTCTGCCCTAACTCGCATCGACCACGAACGCCGAAATTTTGAGAATATATATATATATATATATATATATATATATTTATGAGAAGTTAGGTTGCCAGCTAAAATTTTGAGAAAATTTTGATAATTCAAAATTTGGTTTTAAAAATTGAAATTTAAATGATTGAGAAAAGGGTATTGTTTGATACTATAGAAGGTTTTGGGAAGTTGGTTAAGGTGATAGTGAGTCTTTAATAAAAGATAGTTGGTAGGATGTTGAATTGTGGATTTGGGAAAAAGTAAACGGGTTTTGAACCATTCTTCCTAACTAGTAATTTCGGGGATGAAATTCTTTTAAGGTGGGAGGAATGTGACGACCCAGAATTTTGAACAATTTAAATTGAAATATTTAATTAATTTTAAATATTTAAAGGTTAATTTTAACTTGAATTCCAGATATCAATATTTACATGATAATTAAATCATTGAATTATATAGTTTAAATATTGAATTTAATAATTGAAAATGGGTAAATTGTTGAATCTGAGATTCTAAGCCTGTTTAAAATAATTTGAAGGCTTATAAAATTTATAACGATGATACTGAAGATAATAGGATAATTGAAATTTAATTTAAAAGTAATTTGTTCAATTTTAATAATATATCGTTTAAATTGGAATTTAAAATAGCCTTCCGAGGCACTGTCTCGGAATTCGACGAAACCAGTTCCATTGGATCCGTAATAGTTAGTTATTATCGGATTTCAATTTTCGTAGCAATTGGAGTTGTCATTTGACACTGGCAGCTCGAAACACGTAGAACTATTTTAATCGATTTAATTTAAAATTGATCGTTTACTTCCGTAACTCATGCATACAATCAAATTAACCTCCGAAACACGTTTCATTGTGTTCGTAATGCAGGTAAAACTTTATAAACGCCGGACGGCATGTCCAATTCGGAGTTTGAGACGAGATATTTTGAAATATATATATATATATATATATATATATATATATATATATATATATATATATATATAGTCAAACCCTATTACACCTTTCAGCCAACCTAACTTCTCACCTCAACTACCCTATACTCTGATACGAGCCGCTTTCTTCAACTTTAACTCCTTGTCTTCCCCAAGAAGCCTTATGGCTGATACTTCAATATTAACCCCCTTCCTTTTCAGTTCTTTAAAAAAACAAAATTGAAGCCGAAAAAAATTGAAAATGGCCGAAGCCTATTCAGATCAATACCACTCTTCCATTCAATCCAATTCACAAATTCTATTTCAAAAAAAAAATTTTGAAATCACGATAGCCAGCAGCTCGAAAATTAGGGTGTAACAACCCGCATATTTATCGATTTTATATTTAAATATTTTATTTAAATATTTTGTCGTTAATCGGATATTGGTCCGAAAAGCTACTTTTTGCAAACGGTCAAATTAGGACCCAAGACCACTTCCATTGATTTCGAAATGCCGTTTACAATCTTTTTAAGTATAAACTTTGATATGTTTGGGGTTAGTGGAATTTCACTAACTTTTCCCGCTTTGGACTTTGGGTTGGTTTAGCCTATTAAACCTAAGTTCCAACCCCTTCTCCTCATCTCTTCATAAATTCCTACCTAACTCTAGTTTTAGCATTAATGGTGAGTGGAAAGGGAAATTAAAATTCCAAGCCCAAGTTCATTAGCAAATTCAACATCCAACTCCAAAATCAAAGTAAAGACATTGGATTCAAGCTTGTAGTTGCTTCTCTATTGACTTCAAGCTTCTTCTTCATTGAATTTGTGCAAAGGTGATATTTTTATCTCATAATTCTTGTCTATAACTATCTTGGACTGTTGGGATTGAATTCCCATCAATTTTGCATGTGCATTCGCATTTGGTTTGGATTGGATTGGCGAAAAACTCCAATTTTTAGTGTTTTTTGTAAAATTCTGCACTTAGGTCGTCCTGCCTATGCTAGGTCGTTTGCATGGAAAAGTCTCGGTCACCAAATAGATCGTTTCTGGCCTTAAAATCGTTCTCATGCTTTAGGTCGTTCGCCTCGGAATTAGGTCGTAGCTCCTAGGTCGTAGGTCGTAGGTCGTAGGTCATTAGGCCTTAGGTCGTTAGGTCGCTCCCTTTGCTGGAAACGTTACATCGGTCTTAGGTCGCTTGGATCTAGGTCGCTTGGCCCTATAGCGTTAGGTCGCACGGCCTTGTTAAGACGTTAGGTCGCTCGCCTTTTTATCCCTTAGGACGTTCGGCTCGTTCACACGTTAGGTCGCTCGGCCTTTTTCACCATTAGGTCGTTAGGTCGCTCGACCACTAGGTCGCGAACACCTCTAGGTCGCTTGACCCCTTTAACTCGTAGGTCGCTCGCCTCTTCTAACCCGCGAGTTCCTTAAGTCGCTCGCCTCCCATAGGTCGTTAGGCCTTAATACCGTTAGGTCGCATGACCTTAATACCTCTAGGTCGTGTAGCCTGTTAGGTCGCGAGTTTAATTAGGTCGTTTGGCCTTAAAATGTTAGGTCGCTTGGCCCGTGCTTTTGTTAGGTCGCGAGTCCCTTAAGTCGCTCGCCTCTGTTAGGTCGCTCATTTCTACTAACTTGCGAACACCCATAGGTCGCAACCGATAGGTCGCTCGATCCTATCCTCCCTTAGGTCTTCACTAGGTCGTACCGTTTTGGACGGGGCGCTGCTCCCTGGACCCTCCCCTCCGTAGGGGATCTTATCTGAAAAACATTCAACAGAACTTGCTTTGTTGAGATGCTGAGTTGACCGTTCTTCGAGACAAACTATCTTTGGCTTCTCGGTCGATTTTATGGTATCACGGCCTTGCTAAAAAGGCGGGATAACAACTTTGGAAATATGAAGGTTCCAATACTAGTAGTAAATATCAAAACTCATTCAACAAAATGATTTCAACTCTATTTTCAATAACAAAGCTCTTTTCTTAAACCGTTTTCCAATCTACTTGTATATACAAACCTTTACCTCACTCGGATGAGAAATCTAATTAAACGGCTTAGTAAGACAAGTGGTATGAAACACTTGCGTTCACTTCGTCGGTTAATTCTTGGACTTGTTCGATTGAACCTCTTGTGACAATTTTCTAGTGAAGATTTACAATTTGTTCGTAAATATTTAAGTTAAGCAAGTGGTTATGGGACACGAAGATAAACTTTTATATTTACTAGCTTAGTGTAATTGACACTTCTCGTTGATCATGACGATCATTTTATGATTTAGACTAGAAATTGTGCGATGTCTCTTTGTTTGCAAGGTTAGACTAGACCTCATGGGTGCGATTCCGACTCACACATATCTCTTTGTCCGCAAGGTTAGTCTAGACACCATTTGTGTGATTCCACTCACACATACCTTTTTGTTTCGAGGTTAGGCTAGACACCATTTGTGTGATTCCACTCACACATACCTTTTTGCTTTTTGGTTAGCCTAGACCTCATCTGCGTGGTTATGACTCACCCATATGGGGTAGCACCCCATGGTCTTCGGACCGTCATGTGATAGGCCTCTTTCCCTTTTTCTGTGATTTCTGGATTTCTTGTGTTGATTTCTGGAATTTATGTCATTGACTTGTTATGAGTACAAGTTGAGGGTATGATGCCCTCTTTGGATCTTTGAGAAGATTCTTGTGATATTGATTTATCTCTTATTGATTGATCTTCTGTTGATCATCATTTGTATACTTATAGTAGTATGTCAGTATGGATATTTTATGTTTATGCCATATCTTTTATTTTATACCATGTCATCTGATATTTATAGCTAGACTGATCCATTTATTATTTTCTTAAATAATACTCGGGTTAGACCAAGATGTTACAGGTGCTTCTGCTTGACTTCTTCCCGGGATTTGCTAGTCTGACTTTTGGCTAACTATTTAGATTAGCAGTTTTTGTTGTATACACTTGAGATATAGAGTCATAGTTGTATTCTTTTGTATAGCACGTGTTGCTATTCTTTTGTATTATTGTGATTTTTTTACCACTACTCTGATGTACACTTTCATGTGTTAGTTATATATTCATATCTTCTTCCGCCTTTGTGATATGGATGTCTGTGACTGATTTGTGTTATGCTTATTTCTATGTTTGTTTCCGAAGATTATTTATAGCCACCGTGTGATAAGAAATCACATGGATGGTCGCTCCTCAACAGCCTTATTCTCCGTGCTAGTTGATAGCACTACACCGTAGTGTTCTTGGCTAGCGTGGGTATAGAGGTGGGGCATCATAGCTTGGTATCAGAGCCAAACTTCGGAACAATGTAGAATAACTTAACAAGGATCATCGTTCTAAGTCCACCTTAGGAGTTATGTCTTAGGATTAATTCGAGTCGTCGTACCAATTCATCCTATATCCTTTATGATTCCTTGTTTTATCTAGCAAGATTGCTTAATATTCATTAGTGAATAATCTTCTTCTTTCTCTTCTTTCTTTCTTAAGGAAGGGAAATGGTTAGACCTGGTCGTCCCAGAGCTGGACCATCTAGTGCTTCACCCCAAGATGGAGTTTTTATGACTACCAAGCAACTTCTTGACCTTGTCACTAATGCTCAAGCAGCTGGTTCTAATCCGGAACCTACTCACCCTAAATCTGGGTTTGCACGTTTGTGCAATGATTACACCAACCTAGGTGGGAAGCCATTTAAAGGTTCTGAAACTATCATCGAGGTCCAGGCTTGGTTGAGGACCTGCGATCGAATCTTTATTCGCATGAATCTCGTCGATCTTCACCGTGTTCAGGTGGCTTCCAGTATGCTCCAAGAGAGAGCATTGGACTGGTATGAACTTCTTATTTCTGAAGTCAACGAAGCGGACCTTACCTGGGAGCAATTCCGGACACACTTCGAGTTAAAATTTGTACCAGAAGCAGAGAAGGTAACTCTGGCTCGACGCTTTATAGACCTTGTTCAAGGTGAGTCCTCTGTGACTGATTATGTCGCAGCCTTTGAGTCGCTTTCCAAATATGGGGTTGAATACATCAACACCCCATTGAAGAAGAACCAGAGGTTCGTTTATGGCTTAAAAAAAAGCCTCAAGAAGCCATTACTTCTAAAGTTGAAGTTCCTTTCGACCAACTTATAGATATCGCTCTTCGTTTGGAAGAGGCTGATAAAGAAAGTGATGTTTAAGTAGTAGCTTCCAAACCCAACTTCAAAAACAAAAAGAGGCCTAGTAAATTCAAAGGCCCTTATCCCAACAAAAAGGGTAAGCATGCAACCCCTGTGGCAAAGTCTCCTTCTCCTAGTGGTGCGAGATGCTTCAAATGTGGATCTGGGGATCATTTTGCGAATAAGTGCTCTAAGGCCAAATCTTGTCGCTATTGTAAGAGCCCGGATCATTACATACGTCAATGCCTCAAACGTGAAGGCAAGAAGGAGGGAAAGTTAAACGTGGCTCATGCCCCTGGCAACACATCTCGTGGCCAAGGTATTTCTCATTCCATTCTTGATGTTATTATTTTATTTCATGGTCAACCTATTAGAGTTCTCTTTGATACGGGTGCATCCCATTCTTTTATATCAAAGGAACTTGTCGACACTTTCTCTTTAAATGTTGATGCTTTAATGACTTCCTTGAGAATTGCGAATCCTGTTGGTGGATCCGCAACTCTTAGTTTGCTTTGTAAAAATGTGGAGATTATTTTATGTGATTTTCCATTCCTAGCCGATTTGCATGTTATGCGTTACCTAGGCTTTGGAATGATTTTGGAAATGGATTGGCTTAATCGTTATGAAGCCCATATCCTATGTCCTGAGCGGACTATTTATCTCTGACATCCGCAATCTGTAAATCAGATTTCTATTATTCTTAAAGATTCAGATTCTGCGTTGGCTACATCTTTATATTCTTTAAATCCTCATGATAATGATGATGAGGAGGTGGAAAATGTCATTTCTCGAATTCACGTCGTTTGTGAATTTTCCGACATATTTGAGCCCGTTTTAGGTTTACCACCTAAACGAGCAATTGAGTTCAGAATTAATCTTACCCCTGAAGCTCAACCTATTACTCGTCCTCCTTATCGCATGTCTAATAAGGAAAATGAGGAGATGTGCAAACAATTATCTGAATTGGAGACAAAGCAATTTATTCGCTCTAGCTCCTCGCCTTGGGGAGCTTCGGCTATTTTCGTGAAGAAATCCAATGGTACGCTTAGGCTTTGCGTTGACTATCGCAAGCTTAATGATCTGACTATTAAAAATAATATCCTTTACCTCAGATTGACGATCTGTTTGATAAGCTTAGCGGAGCTAGGGTCTTTTCACAGTTGGACTTGGCTACCGGTTTTCATCAGCTTCGTATTGCTGAGGATAGTATTCCTTTGACATCGTTCCGTACACGTTATGGATCTTATGAATGGCTTGTTATGCCATTTGGTTTAATGAATGCTCCGGCTTACTTCGTTGACCTCATGAATCGAGTTTTCAAGGCTTTCCTCGATCGATTTGTTCTCATCTTCATTGATGATATCCTTGTGTATTATAAAACCGAGGAGGAGCATGAAAAGCATCTTCGGATTGTATTGGAAACTCTTAGGAGTAATCAATTAAAGGAGAAATTTTCTAAATGCCACTTTTGGCAATCTCGTGTGAAGTTTCTCGGTCATATTATTTTCGTATCCGGAATTTCCATGGATCTTTCAAAGATTGAAGTGATTCAAGATTGGAAGAGACCGGAGAGTGTGACAGAGATTCGTAGTTTTCTCGGATTGGCGGGTTATTACCGTCGTTTCACTAAAGAATTTTCTTAGATTGTCGTGCCTCTTACTGGCTTGACTAAGAAGGGAGTTAAATACATTTGGTCGGACAAATGTGAAGCCTCTTTTCAGAAATTGAAAGAACTCCTTTCCGATGCTCCTATTCTTGTTATTCCCGAGGGGAATCAAGATTTTGTTGTTTATACTGATGCTAGTCATGTTGGTTTGGGTGCCGTTCTTATGCAAAAAGAACATGTTATTGCTTATGCTTCTAGGCAATTGAAGCCGGCCGAGACTAGATATGCCACACATGATTTAGAACTCGTGGCTATTGTTTTCGCCCTTCGAATTTGGCGTCATTATCTATTGGGAAAGAAATTTATTCTTTACACAGATCATAAGTCTTTGAAATATTTATTTTCTCAAAAGAACTTAATTTGCGTCAACAGCGTTGGCTTGAGTTCCTTGCACCTTATGATCTTGATATTCTTTATACCCTCGGTAAGGGTAACCGTGTCACCGATGCTCTTAGCCGTAAACAACAAGCAGTTGTTTCTATGATGATATCCGAATGGAACGATCTCGAGATTATATCCACTTGTGAGATTCGAGAGCGCGTATCCGATTTATGCTCATCACTTGTTTTATGTAGCCTTGAGGCTCATCCTTCTCTTTTAAACTGCATTCTTGAAGCTCAAGGGCTAGATCCTGAATTGGCTCTTGTTGGCCAAAATGTTAAGGATAAAATTGATATTGAAGGTTTGAAAGACTTTGATATTGATTCTCGTGGCGGCATTCGAAAATTTGATAGACTTATCGTACCAAATATTGGTGATCTTCGTAAAGATATTTTAGAAGATTCCCATCGTTCTAAATTCACCATTCATCCCGGTAGTAGTAAAATGTACGCTGATATGAAGCGACTTTATTATTGGGAGGGAATGAAATCTGATATTGCTAACTTTGTTAACTGTTGCATGACTTGCCAACATGTCAAGGCCGAACATCAAAGGCCTGGTGGGTTATGGCAACCTTTAGAAATTCAAATTTGGAAGTGGGACCAAATTTCCATGGATTTTATAGATGGCCTTCCCCGTTCTCGTCCGGGTCATGATAGCTTATGGGTGATCATTGATAGACTTACTAAATCCGTCCATTTTATTCCTGTTCGATCTAACCGAACCGTTCCTCTTTTGGCCAAACTCTTTATCAAAGAAATTGTTAAATTGCATGGAGTTCCTACTTCTATTGTTAGCGATCGAGATCCATTGTTTACTAGTGGATTTTGGAAGAGTCTTCAAAAAGCTTTAGGAACGAAGCTTAATTTTAGCACTGCTTATCACCCCCAGTCCGATGGACAAACTGAGCGTGTGAATCAAACTCTTGAAGATCTTCTACGAGCTTGTGTGCTTGATTTTGGTGGAAGTTGGAAAGATCATATTTCACTTGTCGAAGTTTCTTATAATAATAGCTTCCAATCTAGTATTGGTATGGCACCTTTCGAGGCACTATGCGGAAGGCCATGCCGATCTCCTTCTTGTTGGCTTGAGGCCGGTGAGAGGCTGGTTTTAGGTCCAGACTTTATTCGTGATTCCACAGAAAAGATTGAACTTATTCGACATAGGATGAAAGAAGCCCAGAGTAGACAAAAATCCTATGCCGATAATCGAAGAAGGAAATTAGAATTTTCTGTTGGAGATCTTATTTTTATTCTTGTTTCACCTATGAAAGGTGTTGTATGTTTCAATCGGTCGGGAAAGTTAGAGCCTCGATATATTGGGCCATTTCCTATCACTGAACGTATTGGTTCCATGGCTTATCGCCTTTCATTACCGGCTCAGTTTTATGCCACGTATGACATGTTTCACGTTTCCCAATCACGGAAATGCCTTCGAGATTCTGATTCTATTCTTGAGTCTAGTATTGTGGAAGAAATTGAAGTTTCGCCAAATTTAACTTACGAGCAGCATCCTATTCGAATTATTGCTTCGGAGGTCAAACGACTTCAAAATAAAGATGTTCCGCTTGTGAACGTTCAATGGTCCTCATATCCTAAGGATTGCTCTTGGGAATCCAGAGAATTCATCGAGCGAACACATCCGGACTTGCTTACTCCTGCTCTTTGAGGTGAACTTCCTATTTAAAATTCCTTTTGTGTTAATATGCTTCTATGGTTGTTACTTTTTATTTCCATCTTATATATTGCGAGGATGCAATTTCCTTAAGGAGGGGAGTCTGTAACAACCCGCATATTTATCGATTTTATATTTAAATATTTTATTTAAATATTTTGTCGTTAATCGGATATTGGTCCGAAAAGCTACTTTTTGTAAACGGTCAAATTAGGACCCGAGACCACTTCCATTGATTTCGAAATGCCGTTTACAATCTTTTTAAGTATAAACTTTGATATGTTTGGGGTTAGTGGAATTTCACTAACTTTTCCCACTTTGGACTTTGGGTTGGTTTAGCCTATTAAACCTAAGTTCCAACCCCTTCTCCTCATCTCTTCATAAATTCCTACCTAACTCTAGTTTTAGCATTAATGGTGAGTGGAAAGGGAAATTAAAATTCCAAGCCCAAGTTTATTAGAAAATTCAACATCCAACTCCAAAATCAAAGTAACGACATTGGATTCAAGCTTATAGTTGTTTCTCTATTGATTTCAAGCTTCTTCTTCATTGAATTTGTGCAAAGGTGATATTTTTATCTCATAATTCTTGTCTATAACTATCTTTGACTGTTGGGAATGAATTCCCATCACTTTAGCATGTGCGTTTGCATTTGGTTTGGACTGGATTGGCGAAAACTCCAATTTTTAGTGTTTTTGGTAAAATTCTGCACTTAGGTCGTTCTGCCTATGCTAGGTCGTTTGCGTGGAAAAGTCTCAGTAACCAAATAGATCGTTTCTAGCCTTAAACTCGTTCGCATGCTTTAGGTCGTTCGCCTTGGAATTAGGTTGTAGGTCGTAGGTCGTAGGTCGTGGGCCGCTTGGTCGTAGGTCATTAGGCCTTAGGTCGTTAGGTCGCTCCCTCTGTTGGAAACGTTACCTCGGTCTTAGGTCGCTTGGATCTAGGTCGCTTGGCCCTATAGCGTTAGGTCGCACAGCCTTGTTAAGACGTTAGGTCACTCGCCTCTTTATCCCTTAGGACGTTCGGCTCGTTCACACATTTGGTCGCTCGGCCTTTTTCACCATTAGGTCGTTAGGTCGCTCGACCACTAGGTCGAGAACACCTCTAGGTCGCTCGACCCCTTTAACTCGTAGGTCGCTCGCCTCTTCTAACCCGCGAGTTCCTTAAGTCGCTCGCCTCCCATAGGTCGTTAGACCTTAATACCGTTAGGTCGCATGACCTTAATACCTCTAGGTCATGTACCCTGTTAGGTCGCGAGTTTAATTAGATCGTTTGGCCTTAAAATGTTAGGTCGCTTGGCCTATGCTTTTGTTAGGTCGCGAGTCCCTTAAGTCGCTCGCCTCTGTTAGGTCGCTCGTTTCTGCTAACTCACGAACACCCATAGGTCGCAACCGATAGGTCGCTCGATCTTATCCTCCCTTAGGTCAACCCTCTTTATCACAGTATCGATTCCACCAACATATTGTACCTTCTGAAATGCACTCTTGTGATGAAATGTGAGCTGCATGAGTTCCCCCATCCTACACAAAATGGATACAGAATGGTGAGTTTACATTGGAAGCAAGGTATGAAATAATAATATGGGCATGTATATTAAGTACATGTGTATGCAGGTATATTAAGCACTAGAAACAACAAGGGAACACATAAAATCAGAATAACTTACAAGTAGTCAAGTAATTAAAAAGTAGTAAATTAATTATGAAAATCAACAGATACAGAATTCGTCCCTTACTTAAGAACCAATACATAAATAGAAGTCACTTGATATTGCTACATAGAAATCAAGAGGTAGTTTCCTCTATGCTAGGCGGAATGAGGATTTGTGTTGCCGGCATGTCATCTCTATACCACCTAACATCACTAACTTGATTTCCTATTCCATTACCACATTGAATATCTTGTAAAACTGGATCATCTTCATTTCCATTTTCATTTTCATTTTCGACTTCACACCAGTCCCTCTGCAATTTCTTGACAACATTATAAAGTGCCGTATCAGTTGGATCTTGTACATAAAATACTTGTTGTACTTGTGAAGCCATAACCTACGGATCAGATTTCTGGCACAATCTATTAAAATTAACTCGAGTCATCCCATACAAATCTTTCTCTTCTTGGTACCAGCAACACTTAAATAAAACCACTGAAATTTCTCCCCAATAAACAATTTCTAGTTTTTCTTCAATTGCTCCATAGTAACTAACATTACCAACCAATGGATTTTGATCTTTTGAACTTGCAAAGCTAGCGGTCAAGGCAGTCAAGAATACACCACTATTCTGTGTTTTACACTTAGCATCTCTATATTTTGTATGGAATCTGTATCCATTAATAACATATCCACTAAATTTCCTAGCTGTCCGATTAGGGCCCATTGCAAGCACTTCTAGCTCTTTCGAAATGTCCTCTTTTTCCCAACCTCATCCTTCAGCCATTTCCAGAATTCTTCAGTATGTGCTCTCTCTCTTTTATATCTTCTCGATATTGCATGACCATCAATTAAAGCTCAATGTTCCCTATAATAATTATGATGGTATTAATATCAATAAAGAAATATTCTAATTCTTTAGTACTTGCTAGAATAAAATTAGAACATAAAAACTTACTCTTTTAAATTATCTATTTCCTCGTTACCACAATTGAATAGAATGTACCGATGACATGCCATCCACTCAGATTCTTTTAGATGAATAGCTTTTCCGTCTTTATTTATTCTTGTACCAATAGCATATTCCATATTTTGTGGACAACTTTCAAATTTAGGTACTGCATCACCACCGCTTAAGAATCTTGAGCAGAATGTCAAGCATTCTTCTGCCAAGTAACCTTCGGCGATGGAACCCTCCGGTTTAGATCTGTTGCGCACATAAGATTTGAGTTTAGCTAGATAACGCTCAATCGGAAACATACATCGAACGTGCACAGGTCCACCGTATTCAACTTCCTTGCACAAGTGAACCGTCAAGTGAACCATTATGTCAAAGAAAGCCGGTGGAAATATCATCTCAAATTGGCAAAGAATTTCGACAATTTCTTGTTGTTGCCTCTTCACATCTTCCAAATCAATTACTTTGCCCCAAAGACCTCTTAAGAATGCACCAAATCTTATCAGAGGCAATGCAACCTCAGGCTTCAGTGTTTTTTTCACAGCAAATTGCAACAAGTAGTGAAGTAGAAAATGAGCATCATGAGTCTTGTAACCTGAGATTTTCCTTTCCTTCGTGTGAACATACCGACTGATATTGGCTGCACAACCATATGGCAATCTAACATTCTCCAGTACTGAGCAAAATATTTCTTTTTCTTTATTCGTCATGTCAAATATGGCAGCCCTAATCTCAAAGTGTTCGTCGTCATTTGATAAAACGGGATGCAGGACCTTCCTGATGACCATTTCCTGTAAATCAAAACGAGCATTCAAATGGTCTTTTGACTTGCCACTAATATTTAGTAAAGTACCGAGTATGTTGTCGCATATGTTTTTCTCTATATGCATAACATCAAGGTTATGTCGCAATAAATTGTGGCTCCAATACGGTAAATTGAAAAATATTGACTTCTTTTTGAAAGGGGAATCCTTTTTCTTCCCAAAATTATTTTCAAAGTCACGCAATAGTTCTTCAATGTCTGTTCCTGATAAATTTCCCGGAAACTGTCCTATTTCAACTTCACCATTAAACCTCCTCTTATCAAACCTCCACTTGTGTTTCGGATCCAGAAATTTTCTATGATTCATGTAGCACATTTTTTTACTATGTTTCAAGTACATTGAAGAAGTCTCATAATGGCATACAGGACAACCCAATTTACCCTTTGTGCTCCAACCGGATAACATTGCATACCCCGAAAAATCGCTAATGGTCCACAACACACTTGTACGCAACATGAATTTATGATCAGTAAAGGCATCATAAGTTTCTATGCCTAGATCCCATAATTCTATCAATTCTTCAATTAGAGGCTGCATATATACATCAATTTTATTCTTTGGAGACTCTGGACCGGAGATGAGTGTTGAAAGAATTAGATTTTCCGGCTTCATGCACAACCAAGATGGAAGGTTGTAGTTAACTAATACAATTGGCCATGTACTGTAAGTTGTACTCATTGTACGAAAAGGATTGAATCCATCAGAGGCTACACCCAATCTGATATTTCTATTTTCTGATGAAAAATCAGGATACATAGCATCCATCGCCTTCCATGTCTCGCTATCAGCTGGATGTCTAAGTTTTCCATCTTTTTTTCGGCCCACAGAATGCCATCTCATAAGTTGTGAATACTCCTTGCATATAAACAGCCTTTGCAGCCTTGGTTTTAGTGGAAAGTAACGCATTACTTTTGCCGGGACTTTGTGAATCAACTTCTCTGGATCATTGTCACGGGTGCCTTTCTTTTCCTCTTCCCACCTCGAAATACCACAAGAGTTACAGACATCTTTATCTTCATTTTCTTCCCAATAGAGCATGCAATCGTTTGGACATGCATGTATTTTTTTGTAATCAAGACCTAAATCTTTAATGATTTTCTTCGCAGCTCTAAAAGATAAAGGTATGTGGGCCTGTGGAAAAGCCTCTCTCATCAACTCTAGTATATCCCCAACTGCAGACTCTGTAATTCCATGTATACATTTTAAAGAATAAAGCCTGATGATAAAACTTAATCTCGAAAATTTTGAACAGCCAGGATATAATGGCTGCTTTCCATCTTCGACAAGGCGATAAAATCTTTTAGCATCGGCATTTGGTGCATCAGAATTCTCATCTTCACAGTTCTGCATATTTCCACGAGTACGGTGCAACATTTCACCTAGATTATCTCCAAAATCACCAGCATCACAGTCTATATCTTCATCACTCCTTCAAAAATTTGGGTGAGAAACCTCACAAATCCATTTCACATACAATGGAGATGGACCATTGCAGGTGATATTATCATAAATTATATCTGGACGACGCCACTTGCTATTTACAATTCTTGCATGGGCACGTCATTTCATCACCTACGGCCAATTTAGAAAAACCGTTTTGCATAAAGGCTCTTATCCCGCTAATATATCCTTCACTAAACTTTGGAAGTTCTATCCAAATGTTTTCGCTATCCATCACTACAATTATGAATATGAGTATTTTAACATAAAAAGATAAAATTTGCGTGTGTGTCCAACAAGAGGAAACCTAGACAAGTCGAATTGTTAATTCAGGCCGAACTAAGAATTTATAAGTAGTTTAAATCGAAACCCTAAAGTGATGGGAGAGAGTGTTATACCTCAAAATCGAAATTGAAGCCCTAAAGTGATGTGAACAATGCTTGAACCCCCAAATCGAAGCGAAATCGCTGAACAAAGCTTGAACCCCCAAATCGAAGCCCTAATCGAACCGAAATCGTTGAATGCTTGAACCTTTGTAAGAAGATAGAGAAGAATGAAAATAAAAAGTTATTTGCGGGCTTTTTTTCTTCGCGGCTCTAAAAGATCAAGGAGTGGTGTTCGGATTGATGAGGTGTCACGTTCTCCAACGTAGGATTTGCCTTGGTAGATTGGCGCGGATCGGTGCGAAAGATACGCAAAGGTCTGCTATAGCAACACTATAAAAAAATGTTGCATCAATTACACTTGTTCAGCTAGAGCAACACATTTTTTTGGCTAAGGCAACACCAAAAATTCAACGTTGCAGTAGGACCAAAATGGTATAGCTATCGCAACATTTTACCTGGCAACACCTTGCAAAAATGTTGCAGAAGGCTATCTATGGCGTAGTGCCCGCACCCCGCCGGGGGCGCTGCTCCCTGGACCCCCCCTCCGTAGGGGATCTTATTTGAAAAACATTCAACAGAACTTGCTTTGTTGAGATGCTGAGTTGACCGTTCTTCGAGACAAACCATTTTTGGCTTCTCGGTCGATTTTATGGTATCACGGCCTTGCTAAAAAGGCGGGATAACAACTTTAGAAATATCAAGGTTTCAATACTAGTAGTAAATATCAAAACTCTTTCAACAAAATGATTTCAACTCTATTTTCAATAACAAAGCTCTTTTCTTAAACCGTTTTCCAATCTACTAGTATATACAAACCTTTACCTCACTCGGATGAGAAATCTAATTAAACGGCTTAGTAAAACAAGTGGTATGAAACGCTTGCGTTCACTTCGTCGGTTAATTCTTGGACTTGTTCGATTGAACCTCTTGTGACAATTTTCTAGTGAAGATTTACAGTTTGTTCGTAAATATTTAAGTTAAGCAAGTGGTTATGGGACACGAAGATAAACTTTTATATTTACTAGCTTAGTGTGATTGACACTTCTCGTTGATCATGACGATCATTTTATGATTTAGACTAGCAATTGTGCGATGTCTCTTTTTTTGCAAGGTTAGACTAGACCTCATGGGTGTGATTCCGACTCACACATATCTCTTTGTTCGCAAGGTTAGTCTAGACACCATTTGTGTGATTCCACTCACACATACCTTTTTGTTGCGAGGTTAAGCTAGACACCATTTGTGTGATTCCACTCACACATACCTTTTTGCTTTTTGGTTAGCCTAGACCTTATCTGCGTGATTCCGACTCACCCATATGGGGTAGCTCCCCATGGTCTTCGGACCGTCATGTGATAGGCCTCTTTCCCTTTTTCTGTGATTTCTGGATTTCTTGTGTTGATTTTTGGAATTTATGTCATTGACTTGTTATGAGTGCAAGTTGAGGGTATGATGCCCTCTTTGGATCTTTGAGAAGATTCTTGTGATATTGATTTATCTCTTATTGATTGATCTTCTGTTGATCATCATTTGCATACTTATTGTAGTATGTCAGTATGGATATTTTATGTTTATGCCATATCTTTTATTTTATACTATGTCATCTGATATTTATAGCTAGACTGATCCGTTTATTATTTTCTTAAATAATACTCGGGTCAGACCGAGATGTTACAGGTGCTTCTGCCTGACTTCTTCCCGGGATTTTCTACTCTGACTTTTGGCTAACTATTTAGATTAGCAATTTTTGTTGTATACACTTGAGATATAGACTCATAGTTTTATTCTTTTGTATAGCACGTGTTGCTATTCTTTTGTATTATTGTGGATCTTTTTGACCACTACTCTGATGTACACTTTCATGTGTTAGTTATATATTATATCTTCTTCCGCCTTTGTGATATAGATGTATGTGACTGATTTGTGTTATGCTTATTTCTATGTTTGTTTCCGAAGATTATTTATAGCCATCGTGTGATAAGCAATCATATGGATGGTCGCTCCTCAACAACCTTATTCTCCGTGCTAGTTGACAGCACTACACCGTAGTGTTCTTGGCTAGCGTGGGTATAGAGGTGGGGCATCCCATAGGGCATGAATCGTGAAATGGCTCGTGATTGAATCGCGTTCGAATCGCGTGTGCGCGAGAGTGAGGGTGGCGGTGGCGTCCAGGGGTGTTGTGGTGGCTCGCACGAGGAGTGGCAGCGACTTCGATGTCGCGTCGTTCGACGGTTTCATGTCGCAGCTATGGCGAGATGGGTTAGGGAAGGCGATCGATTGGAAAAAAAAGGGGTGCTCGATGCTTGCTGTGGTGATAGCAGGTGAGTTTTCTCGATTGTCTCGGGTCATATATACGAATATTCTCCTAGTTTAAAATGCAGAAATATCAAGTTAAACTAACTGTTTAAACCCGTAGATTGTTAATGTTGTTGCTAAATATTTATTAATCTAAGTTGTATGTTTCATTTAAACTAGCAGGTAGATGCTTAAGTTAAATTCAAAATTTAATTAATAGTGCGCTTAAGGAGAAATTAAGGAAATAAAGTATTTATCCTCAATTAGACTTAAATTAGATTAATGATAATCAAATCCTGGATTTATAAAGCAAGAATTTAAAGTGATATAGTTAAGAAATTAATTAATTTATTTGACTTAACTTTTTATTAAATAGGGTTTGAGAAATTAAGATTATTTAATTAATCAGTTCTGTAATTAAAGAGAAACTAATTTATTTATGGTTAAGAAATAATTAGTTATTGATTAGGGATTATAAGTTAATTAATTTTTAATTCATTAATTTATAGGTAGAGATAAATTAATATAAGTAACTAGAGAAGTCGTTACTTAAATGATAATCATTTAATGTAAGTAAATTAAAGGTGAGTAATCTCATGCTTCTGGACTTTCATTTAAATTAAGTGGTTGGATTCAAATGATTGTTTGAATGTTTGAAATTGAATTGATGTGCTATATTATATAGTAATGTATAGGCTATATTGAAATGGTTGACATTCTGTGATGAATATTTTATAATTGGGTGATGTGGTTTGCTTGGATATTTCTGGACCCTAAGTTATCGAAATATATAAATTGGAGTTTGAAAGAAAATAAATGGTGAAAATTTGAAAGAGAAATAATTATAGAATAAAATAAAATGAATTGGAAGAAATAGAAGTGATATTTTAAGACGGGAGTTAACTTGTAAAGTAGAGATTTAAAACAAGTTCTGAATTCCAAGTTAAATCTAACAAATAAAGTTTAAAATATTAAGTGTGTAATAACTTGATTGTCAAAGTGCAATTGTAAACTGAATTGAATTTACAAATAAATGTGGGTTTAAATTCCTTCAAGCTTCCATTATAAAAGAGAAACTAAATCTGATGAGAATATATTAAAATATAAATGGGAAACCATTAATTTATATAATTGATGACGTAAATAGAGATTGATTAGTTAAGAAAATAATAAATCAATATAAGTGACTTATGAGGAGCTAATTAATATAAGTAATTAAGGGTTAATGTAATTAATATTGTTGATTAATTTATGAAGAAATCAAGATTACTTATTGATTGGGATTGAGGATAATTAATAACGTGAAATTAATTAAAGATAATTACTTGAGTGAAATTGGAAGATAATTAATCCAGGATGATTAATTAAGATGAATAAGGAAGGGTTGATTAATTATTTTGGAATTAATTAATGGAAGAATCTAAGTGGTTAAGGCTTGAAATTCAATTAGAATCAATAGAAATGATTTTTATGTGATTAAGCTTTGCTTCTGAATGATTGAATGGTATTGCATGATTTGAAGGAGTTGATAAGTCTGATATGAAATGTTGAGTATTCCATTTGGATAAATTGGAATAGGATGATATGAGATTCGAAGAGACTGGGGTCGGTATTGGGGTAATACCCGAAACTACTTCGAATATTTGTAGATTGATATATAAAATCTATATGCTGGAGTGTAGTAATTTGGAGATATTGAAATGTTTTCAAAACTAAATCTTTGGGATTTAGAAACTTATATGTGGGCTAAGTGTTGTTTATAATAAATTTGTGGCTCATGAGTTGATAAGTTACCCGGGTTTATATGAGTTGTATACCTTTGTATTCCATGTTTGTTGGGTTTACTCACGCTGGTTTCCAGCCTGACCCGGGTGCTACTTTGATGTAATGCTCGGGTCAGACCGAGTATTACGGAATTCCAGGTAGGTACGATCTGAAGCTCAGGAGGTGAACTGGATGGCAGGAGCCTATAGAGTATTTCCGCTGTATGTATATTATTGTCAATCTGAGACATGATAATTGTAAATATTCTGTGACTGTATATAATATGAAACTCTGATGTATTAGAATGTAACTAACAGATATAATATTCTTTTGTAGTCTGTTATTATTTATTATTATATTTTATCCGCTGCGATTGTGAGATTTTTGGTGTTTCTGTTCTTCTTCTTCTATCTCTTTCTTCTTTTTCATAACTATCTGGAATTTTCGGGTTAGAAAATTTCGGGTCGTTACAGACAAATAAAATTTATATATGCAGAGTTAAAGATAAATTGAATTCATATGGAAATGAAAGAATCGATTTGAATAGAAATGGATATAAACTAATATGGTAAAGTGAAAATAAATATAAGAAACACATAAATGCTTATACTAGCTTAAGTAAGGGATGATGCATTCTCAATTGGAAATTGATATTTCAAATATAATTTAAGTTAGTATTTGAATTAATAGATATTGACATTTGTAAGAAAGTTGATAAAATGCATTTGAATATTGTGATGGGACATATTGCTGTGTAAGATGTGCAGGTAATATAAAGGTAAAGAGAATTGATTTTGATTTCAGAAGATAAATTTGAAATGCTCGGCAAAAAGGTATGTGTTAAAGTTTCTATATGAAATAAAAATTTGAGTTGTGAATAAATGATAGAATTTGAAAAGTGAAAATATATCTTGTGAAGATATTTGGGAAATTATTTATTGTTTGATGGATGTTTGTGAATTATATTGATAGTTAAATAACCGACTATCAATATTGGACAAATGCGTTGATCGTTTCGAAGAGGCCGGGATCGAGATTTATTTCTCGAAAACCACTTCGATCCAGTTTGTACGTTTCATGGAAACGAATTTGGATTCGAAGATGGAGCAGTGAAGTGCAAGGGCTAATCGCTACTAATCCTGAGGATATTTCCAAAATTGATGTAGTAGGAATAGTGCCTTCGGTTCCGTTCGGACCCGGGATGGACTTGTATGGATGAATGCTTGCGAAACATCGTCAGGTGGACAATGGGCATTCTAAGGGATATGTTCTAAAAAGGTAACACTTAGCCTCAAGCCTCATCAAATGGGAATGACTGAAAATCAGGGTTTATGCAGCAAGGCTAGGTGGGTAGCACCCAAGCAGGGTGAGGTAATTCCTGTCTAGATGTTCCTTTTATTTCGGCTTAATGGGCGGTTGATGATCCCAACCGCGGGGTGATCTCACTCAGGATTATCCAGTAAGGAGTAGTCCCGGTCTTGTGTTGCAGGGGAGCGGGCGTACTCCTCGGTACGGTGATCTAGGCCCCGTACTGTGACAGATGGTACCCCAGTGCCTAGTCATTAGTTGGAAATCCATTCTCCCAACGAGCCTTGTATGAGTTTTGTTTGTATTACCCACTTTGTGGCTAGTAGCTGGAATTTAATAATGTAACAATTTCGGCTATTTTATAAGTATTTGTAGATGGACCGTATTATAATATCAGAGATTTCTATAAAAATTGTTTTAGTTATCGTAAGGTAAAAACCCGACATCTTTATTTGTGTCGTGGTCTTACGAGATGCTTTTGTTTTCAAAGGATTTTTGAAACTTTAATAATCAACTGAGTGTGATTTTCTCATGCTGGTACTCCAGACTGACTCGGGTGTTATTTAACTGTAATGCTCGGGTCAGACCGAGTATTATAGAATACAAGAGATGCTGTGGAGCTCAGGAGACGAGCAAGATGACGATACGTACTCCCACACTTGTTTATATACATGTATTCCGCTGTGTTGAGTTGTTGTGTATCCATTTGTATGATATTGATGTTGAGTTGTGATTGATGTACTCTGATGATGTAATATATAAACAGAGATATTTAAGTTTTGAGTAAAGAGTATTTATTATCTATTATATTTTATTCCGCTGCGATGGTTAGATTCTGTTGTTATTTTCTATTTTTCTTCTTCTACCTCTTCTTCTTTAACCCAAATGGTTCGTATTTCTGTACAACTTGAGTTGATTGTTGTTGAATAGTGTTGATTCAAGGGGTACGGATTTGCGGGCTGTTACAGTTGGTACGTGAAGTTGGAATTTTTGTTTGAAAATTAGAGAGGAGAACGAAGATAAAATATCAATTGGGGAAAGCTTCCTGCGTACGTTTATTTACTAAAATTATCTCTGACTTGTTGATTTAAATTTTCTTTTATATATTACAAAACTTCCAAAACACCTCGTTAATTGCCATTTAAAATTTCGAACTTCTCTTAAGGAATGCCACTAGGCGATTATAAGGTTTTACCCACGTCCTTAACACGATGGAACGCATTCCGGAGGCTAATTTGATCGTATGAGGAAGTTTGCCTTTTAAATCGATTTAAAATATTAAATTATCGCTTGTAATTTCAACGCGTTTCTCATCCGTACGAGCAAAAGGTAAATCTAAATGCTTCGAGAATTGAAATCCGATAATAACTAACTATTACGGATCCATTGGGACTGGTTTCATCGAATTCTGAGACTGTGCCTCGGAGGGCTATTTTTAAATATCGATTTAAACGATATAATTTCAAAACTAAATGTATCACCTTTAAATTAAATTGCAACCATTCTATTATCTTCAGTATCATCATTATAGATTTTATAAGCCTTCAAATTATTTAAATGGGCTTAGAAATTTCAGATTCAACAATTTACCCAATTTTCAATTATTAAATTCAATATTTAAACTATATAAATCAATATTTAAATTATCAAGTAAATATTAATATTTTGAAATTCAAATTAAAATTAACTTTTAAATATTTAAAATCAATTAATTATTTCATTTTAAATTGTTAAAAATTCCAGGCCGTCACATTCCTCCCCCCTTAAAAAAATTTCGTCCCCGAAATTACTATTTAGGATGAATGGTTCAAAACCCGTTTACCTTTCCCAAAACTCACAATTCAACATCCTACCAACTATCTTTAATTAAAGACCTACTATCACTTCAGCCAATTTCCCAAAACCTTCTATCATTTTCAAGCACTACCCTTCCGCTCAATCATTTAAGTTTCAATTTAAAACCAATTTTGAATTATCAAAATTTTCTCAAAATTTTTCTAACTCTCTAAATTTCCGAAAATTTTTGCCAGCGTCTCCTTTGCGCGACTAGCTCGGTACAACTACAAAAGGTTTCTACGGGCTCCCAAATTCCAAAAGAAAACAAAAGCCAAGTGGCTACATCAAAAACCCAATCCATTTCATACAGAAATTAAAATACATACCTTTTTGTCGGGCAATTCACATTTATCTTTTGGAATCAAATCCAATTTTATTTTCCCCTTTTAATACCTGCATATCTTACTTAACAATAATATCCAATCGGTAACATTTCCAATCATTTTATACATTTTCTTACATAGGTTTCGTATTTATTTCAATTTAGTTTTTCCCATTTCCACATGATTTCAATTTGTCTTCACTTCCGAATATTAAACTTTATCTTTCAAGTATAATCCGATTCATATTAGTTTCATTTACTAATTAACCTTAATTTCCAATTTGAAATCGTTTTGTTGTTAATAAATTTCCTAAAAAATTTTAAAAAATTTCTAACTTCCAAAATTTTCAGAAAATTTTGGCAGAGTCGCCTTTGTACGGAGGAGCTTTTGCAAATTGACAAGAGATATAAATATATATGCATCGACCCACCCGGTCGTAAAAAGAAAAAACAGTTCATATTTCCTATTTTTATTGCGTAGGCGTACCTATTTAGCATTTTAAGCAAGCAACTTTTTTATTTTAGCATTTAGTGCAATCCAAATCTAGCTAATCGGCCTTCAGGTACATGTACTTACTCGATTTAAATATGTAAGTGCCATATAAGAAAATCTATTTGCATCTCACTTACTTTTAATGGCTAAACAGAAGCATTTCACTTATATTCAATAGCTAAATACATATATATCATAAGCAACAAGCACCAAAACGCTTTCCATAAGCGATTTATATAAATTATAAGCTAATTCAATTGCTTTCAATCAATTCATAAGCCATTTCATTCAGTTTCAATGGTTTGCAACTCAATTTCTTACATTCCATTGATTTTTTTATCCAAACAAACTCATATTCACTTCAATTGATTCAAAATCAATTTTATTTGCCTCTATTAATTTATAGAATTTTAATTACTTTTGTTTACGTCCAACGACAACTATTTTTATTCAATTTCGACTATATTCGTTTATAACTACTTCAATTAAATTTCAACTCATCCCATATTTAATTCCATTTCATTTCAAATTTATTCACCAAACATTCATTTAACTCGACACATTCCATTCTTGTATACTTCTAGCTATTCCCAAATTAATTCAATCCAAGCTTTTATTTAATGGGCTTTCACTCTTATTCGAAGCCAAGCTTCCATAAATTTTAAACTTAAGTGAATTTACTTTAATTTATTCCAACATCAAACTTAATTTTACTTTTATTTGATTCTCATTTAATCAAGTACCATTAAATTCAGTTAACCCATCCATTTTAAATTTTAATTTTAAATTTACCTTCTCAATTTATGAAAATAATATCCAAGCACATACTTAACTCATTTATGCTTCAAATTAATATGCCACCGAACTTAAGTTCAGTCTGATAATTCAGTTCCAATCACAACTTTGATTTAGTTTTTATTCAATCAGACTTCAAAATTCTTTCCCTCTTATAAGTTCAAAACTTATATCACTTTGGGTTTTTACATCACACTTCAGGGAAAAATATCAAAACTCAACCTCTTAGAGTTTATTTAAACTATTTTTGATCTATATATATTCAGATATATAAAATTTTAAAAACTTTGGATCTTTTAAAATTTGTACAAAACTCTGATGTATTAGAATGTAATCGACGGATATAGTATTCTTTTGCAACTGTTATTATTTATTATTATATTTTATCCGCTGCGAATGTGGGATGTTTGGTGTTTCTGTTCTTCTTCTTCTATCTCTTTCTTCTTTTTCATAACTATCTTGATTTTTCGGGATTGACAATTCATTGAAATTGAAACTAGTTTAATGATTCGAGATTTTGAAGAGAAGGAAGGCGAAATCATTTCGTTCTAAAGAAATCAACAATGGCCGAAGCCTCTACATCTAAAAACTAAAATAAACAAATATTAGGCCGCGACCCTCCTTCTTCTCTTCAGAATCTCCAATCATGGCCTCCTCGAAAATCAAAATTCTAAAAAAAAAAAGGCGACACGCAAGGGTTCGACGAGGAGTAGAAGTCGTAGGCCGCGACTTTGAAGTCGCGCTGTGTGGTGGAGCGCATACGCTCGAGAGGGATGTGGTTTCGCGTCGAGTGAGGGAACGAGGTCGTTCGCTGGTGCTCAGCGGCGAGGTAGGAGGCATGTTGAGATTCGATGGTAAAGTCGATTTGGGGATTTCACGAATTCGAAAGCAGGGTCGTGGCGGCGGCAGACCGAGGCGACGTGGGTTGGTAGGTTTCGATTGGAAGCGATCGCGTAGGGTTCTCTCGTGTTGCTGAGCGAAGTCGTGGCTTCGATTCGTCTAGGTAGAGGTATTGTTTTATTTAAATTAGTGAATGATTCATGCCGAAAACAAATAAATTTACAGTAGGGTATTTAATTCATTTATTTCGATTTTACTTAGCTAAATTTATTTACAGATTGAAAAATAATTGCAGTTTTGTTTTAACATATATACAGAAATAAGACGTTAACAGGAATTTTCTGTCCATTTTAGTTAATATAGATACGCAGAAATTTTGAATGTTTGAGTTAGAACGATATAAAAAAAAATATAAATAATATAATAGATCGTGAACTATATATATGGATATGATTTTAGATAGGGTTTTGAAAAAAAAGGGAGGTATTTTAAATGTGAGGAGTTTATATAAAAATAGATTCTTAAATCTATACAGATTATTTTATAAGAATATATATAGTTTTACTCACTAGTCTATTTTAAAATGTATTGTAGTGATTAAATTGTTAAATCTGTTTGTTTAATTTTTTTTTAGATACTAAAGTTTTCAAAAGGGGAATTACTTAAATCGAATTATAAGTTAAAATCAAATATGTAAACGGTGATAAATTGTTTGATAATTCAAATAGTAATAAATTGTGAATTGTTTATTTAAGGTCAAACATCTGGAAATCCAAGGCAATATTGGAGTGGATTGCGAATGAAAATTTAAGGTGAGTTAATCTCACTCAGCTAAATTTAAATTTAATTTTAAATGATTAAATTTAAATAATTGTTTGAATGGTTGAATTGATTGATGTACTATAGTATGGTATATTTTGGGATTGGTGTATTATATTGTGCTAACGTCTGTGGATGCAGGGAAACAGGTTGGAGGGATCCAACTGGATCCCTCAACATTTATTTAAATAATTAAATACCCTCTATCGTGATTATTTTATATTCTGCGATGAATATTATTGATAATTAGATATTGGATGTTATGGTTTACCTGAATATATTTCGGTGCACTAAGTTATCAAGATATATAGAATTGGATTTTTGAAATAAAACGAAGAGAATTGGTAAGTGAAATAATTATAGAAAATTTTAAGTAAATTAATAATAAATTGGATAAGAATAATAGCAATTTTAAATTCTAATAAATAAATTCTGTATATGGAAAGGAAATTTGAATTAACAGAAGGTTAATGAATTTTAAACTTCAGCATTATTATTTTAAGAAAAAGAACAAAACATTTATTTAATATCTTAGACTAAATTATTGAAAGAATAAAGGAGAAATTGGGAAAAGCTGAAATTCGATTTAAAATCAAATGGAAAATAAAAATAATAAAGTCCATAATTATTGAATTTTAAAATGAATTAAGAAAGTAAAGATATTTATTTCAAATGGAATGAATTGGAAAGTAATTTGGGAAATTGATTTAAGTGATTGAAGTTGGAATTTTTCCCTGAATAACCAAGTACGTTTTCAAGTAAATTTTTAAATATAAGTTAATAGTTTTAAAATTGTTTCAAAAGATATGTTTTGAAAATTTTATTATTTCTAATATTTAAAGTCTAAAGTAAATATTTCCTTTTAACTTATTATAGCAGTAAATATTTAAAAAGTGATTTAGTGTTTTGTTTTGTAAAAGTGAAAATCTAGTTTCATATTTTATTAAGTAACCTTATTTTAAAATATTCATATAGTATGTATTCTTAACAAACTATTAAAGTAATTTTAACTTGAATATTTTAATGTATATTTTTAAAGGTAAATTGTTTTAAATTAATTTAGAAAAAAATCTAGTTTTGTGCTTGGTGATTCCAGTGGAAATAGAAATACTTGGAATTTATTCTGAGAAAGGCAGATAGTTTGAAAACGGTTTCCAAAGGAATTTGAAAAGTGAAAATATATCTTGTGAAGATATTTTTGAGATAAATAAATAATTTGGGGAATTATTTATTGGATGATGGTTGCTTGTGAATATTAATTGATAGTTAAATCACCGACTATCAATATTGGACAAAATGTGTTGATCGTTTCGAAGAGACCGGGATCGAGATTTATTTCTCGAAAACCACTTCGATCCGGTTTGTACGTTTCGTGAAAACGATTTCGGAGTTGAAGAGGGAGCAGTGAAGTGCAAGGGCTAGTCGCTACTAATCCTGAGGATATTTCCAAAATGGATGTAGTAGGAGTAGTGCCTTCGGTTTCGCTCAAACACGGGACGGACTTGTATGGATGAATGCTTTCGTAAACATCGTCAGGTGGACGATGGGAATTCTAAGGGATATGTTCTATAAAGGTAACGCTTTGCATCAAGCCTCATCAAATGGGAATGACTGAAAATCAAGGGTTATGCAGCAAGGCTAGGTGGGTAGCACTCAAGCAGGGTGAGGTCATCCCTGTCTAGATGTTCCTTTTTATTTCGGCTTAGTGAGCGGTTGTTGATCCCAACCGCGGGGTGATCTCAATCGGGATTATCCAGTAAGGGGTAGTCCCGGTCTTGTGTTGCAGGGGAGCGGGCGTACTCCTCCGTACGGTGATCTGGGCTCCGTACTGTGACAGGTGGTACCCCAGTGCCTAGTCATTAGTTGGAAATCCATACTCCCTACGATCCCTGTACGAGTTTTGTTTGTATTACCCACTCTGTGGCTAGTAGCTGGAATTTAACAATGTAACAATATCGGCTATTTTATAAGTATTTGTATATAGACCCTATTATAATATCAGAGGATTTCTATAAAAATGTTTTAGCTATCGTAAGGTAAAAAACCGACATGTTTATTTGTGGTGTGGTCTTACGAGATATTTTTGTTTTCAAAAGGATTTTTAAAACTTTAATAATCAATTGGGTGTGATTTTCTCACGCTGGTATTCCAGACTGACTCGAGTGTTATTTAACTATAATGCTCGGGTCAGATCGAGTATTATAGAATACAGGATATGATGTTGTGGAGCTCAGGAGACGAGCTGGATGTCGATACGTACTTGCGTACTTGTTTACATATACTACGCTGTGTTGAGTTGTGTATCCATTTGTATGTTGTTGTTGTTAAACTGTGATTGATGTACTCTCATGATGTAATATATGAACAGATATATTTAATTTGAGTAAAGATTATTCATTATCTATTATATTTTATTCCGCCGCGATGGTTAGATTCTGTTGTTGTTTTTCTATTTTCTTCTTCTACCACTTCTTCTTTAACCAAAATGGTTCGTATTTCTGTACAACTTGATTTGATTTAGGTAGAATAGTGCCGACTCAAGGGGTACGGATTTGCGGGTCGTTTCACTTGGTATCTAAGTGTAACGACCCGCAAATCCGTAACCCTAGAGTCATCACTATTCTAACTAAATCAACTCAAGATGTGCAGAAATACGAACCATTTGGGTTAAAGAAGAAGAGGTAGAAGAAGAGAATACAAACAACATCAGAATCTAACAATCGCAGCGGAATAAAATATAATAGGTAGTAAATAAACTTTACTCAAAAAGTAAATGCATATGTTTACATATTACATCATCAGAGTACATCAATCACAACTCAACAATATCATACAACTGGATACACAACTGCTCAACACAGCGGAATATATACATAAACAAATACGGGAGTACGTATCGTCATCCTGCTCGTCTCCTGAGCTCCACAGTATTTCCTGTATTCTATAATACTCGGTCTGACCCGAGCATTATAGTTAAATAACACTCGAGTCAGTCTGGAATACCAGCGTGAGAAAATCACACCCAATTAATTATTAAAGTTTCAAAAATCCTTGGAAAACAAAAGCATCTCGTAAGACCACGCCACAAATAAACATGTCGGGTTTTTACATTACGATAGCTAAAACAATTTTTGTAGAAATCCTCTGATATTATAATAGGGTCTATATACAAATACTTATAAAATAGCCGAAATTGTTACATTCATTATATTCCAGCTACTAGCCACAAAGTGGGTAATACAAACAAAAGTCGTACAAGGCTCGTAGGGAGAATGGATTTCCAACTAATGACTAGGCATTGGGGTACCACCTGTCACAGTACGGAGCCCAGATCACCGTACCGAGGAGTACGCCCGCTCCCCTGCAACACAAGACCGGGACTACCCCTTACTGGATAATCCCGAGTGAGATACCCCGCGGCTGGGATCAACAACCGCCCACTAAGCCGAAACAAAAAGGGACATCTAGACAGGAATGACCTCACCCTTCTTGGGGCTACCCACCTAGCCTTGCTGCATAACCCCTGATTTTTAGTCATTCCCATTTGATGAGGTTTGAGGCTAAGCGTTACCTTTTTAAGAACATATCCCTTAGAATGCCCATCATCCACCTGACGATGTTTCACAAACATTCATTCATACAAGTCCGTCCCGGGTTCGAAAGGAACCGAAGGCACTATTCCTACTACATCCATTTTGGAAATATCCTCAGGATTAGTAGCGACTAGCCCTTGCACTTCACTGCTCCATCTTTGAATCCAAACTCATTTTCCACGAAAACGTACAAACCGGATTGAAGTGGTTTTCGAGAGATAAATCTCGATCCCGGTCTCTTCGAAACGATCAACGCATTTGTCCGATATTGATAGTCGGTGATTTAACTATCAATTGATATTCACAAACAACCATCAAAAAATAAATAATTTTCCAAATTATTTATTTATCCAAAATAACTTTACAAGATATATTTCAGATTTTTACCCCTTTTGAAAACAGTTTTCAAACATATTCCTTTCCCGGAATAATTTCTCAATATTTATTTCCACTGAAACACCAAGTATAAAATACTTTTAGATTTTAAAATAATTTAAAAGCACTTAGTTATAAAATATACTTCATAGTCTTAAAAATTTAAAACTACTTTAATACTTTATTAAAATATAAACTTTAGGAATATTTAATAAATAAGGCTACTTTTATAAAATATAAAACTAGATTTTTCCTTAAAACAAATAACAAGTCATTTAATAATTACTACGATAATAGTTTTGAAAAATATTCATTTTAGAATTTAAACATTTAAAAACAATAAATTTTCGAAGATACTCTTTTTAAAACAACATTAAAACCTTTAACTTATTTTTAAATTGCTTGAAAATCGTACTTGGCTATCCAGGGAAACACTTCTCTTCACATCCTTTAAAAATAAATCACTATTTATTTTTAACAAACTTTCTCATTTCCTCTTAATAAATTGCCACCTTGAATTTATTCTTCCAAGCATTCAATTCCAAACACTTAAATCAATTTCCAATTGATTTCCAATTTACTTCATTTATTCCAAAATCCTTTAATTTTAGATTTATTCCTTAATTGTGATTTAAAATACCTTTAGTTGAAATACCAATTTAGATTTCTCAATTTACTTCTTATTCCTTTAGATAAATTTAAAATTTTAAGTTTTTAAATAATTCTTTATTCATTTAAATTAATATCACAAAATTTTACAATTCATTAATTACTGTTTATTCAAACCCTTTTCTTTTCATACTCGAAGTTATTTATTAGTATTTAACATACTTCCATTCCTTATTCAATTCATTCTTAATTTATTAAATTTTCTAAAATTATTTCGTATACAACTTTACTTCCTTTATTTTCTTCCCAATACCCAATTTATATATTTTTTTGTAATTCATTATACCCAAATATATCCAATCAAATCATAACATTCAATATTTCCAATATATTCATCATAGAATATCAAGTAATCGCAAAAGAGAATTATTAAATAATAAATGTTGAGGGGTCCAGTTGGATCCCTCCAACCTGTTTTCCCTGCATCCACAGATGTTAGCACAATATAATATACCAATTTCGAATATATACTATACTATACAGCACATCAATCAATTCAACAATTCAAACATTTATTTAAATTTAATCATTTAAATTTAAATTTAACTGAGTGAGATTAACTCACCTTTGCGTTTCATTTGCAATCCGCTTGAATATGGATTTGGTTTTCCTGATTTGACCTTGAATAAACAATTTATATGATTTATAAATATTTGAAATAATTGAACCGTAAATTTTCATTTTAATTAATTAACTAGTAATTTAAATCTAAACAAATTTTCTTTTAATAAATCGTCCGTAGTAGCTAAAATAGTTTAGATTTAATTAAACAAATAAATCTTCACCATAAGTAAATGAAATATGAATAGGTATATTTACTTTATTTTACGTTTTCAAACTGTTTACAAAAATAATCAATATCCTTATAAATAAAAATATATTCTTGTTTATATTTTTAAACGGAAACATATATATCTATACTTATATTACCATTCACTTTGCCCTTACAATTCCATTTAAATTCAATTTGACTTCCACTTTGAATATCGAATTAGTTTCACTTACTAATTAATTTAATTCTCACACTAAATGTTTATTTGCAAACTTTTTCCTTCTTTTAGTTTCTTTGAACAATATCTTCAGTTCATCTTACTTTACTTATACAATTTAAGTTTGATTTCAACATTCAGTTATAATTCTATTTGCTTAAAAAAATTTAATTCATTTGTCGTTAGTGAAAATTTTCAAAAGATTCAAAAAAATTCGAACTCCCAAAATTTTCGAAATTTTTTGTCAGAGTCTCCTTTATACGGAGGAGCTTTTGCAATTTGACAAGAGATATAAATATATGTACATCGACCCACGCGGTCGAAAAACAGAAAAACAGTTCATATTTCCTATTTGTATTGCGTAGGCTTACCTTATTTAGCATTTTAAGCGAAGCGGTTATTTATTTAAGCTGTTAGCGTGGGCAAAAACAGTTAACGGCTTCCAAAAACCTGTACTTACTCAATTTAAAAATGTAAGTGACAAATATACAATGTTTATTAATATTTCACTTAATTTCAATAGCTAAACACAAGCATATCATAAGCAATATATGCCAAACAACACTTATAAGTAATTAATAAAGTTTCAACCACCAATTTAATTGCTCTCACTCGCTTCCAATCAACTTTGATGCCATTTCATTCAATCCCAATGGTTTATGTTCGTCGACGGAAATTCTATCGGTTTAGAAAACCGTCGAACGAATTTATATTAAAAAATAACCGCAAGCGCACGGTGTACGAATGTAGCACGCGGCGAATACGGATCGATCCTTAAATTCTATTCAATCAAATTATACCGAAGTTGAGAGTGAATCGCTAGAAATGTAAAAATTAACAAAAACTAGCAAAAGAAAATGATAAAAATAGAGAGTTAAAAGAATAATTTAGAGATAAATCCACTCTCTAGATCATATAAATCAACAAAATGAAGTTATGATCTCTCTTTTCTTGTCATTAGTGAATTAGTTGATGTGCTTACCATAAGTATGGTATATTTGTGCAATTAATTAGCTCAATATAAACCATCAAACTATAGCACAACCACTAATACACATTTAACTCTCATGAAATATGACAACAAAGTTGAAATAAAAATCTATTTTAAGCATAGCCTATTAACTATTGTTTAGAAATATAGGCTATCAAATTTTAATTTCAACATTCACTTCTTTGCCATAATCATATTTAGATGAAGAGGCAATTTGTGTTATGTTTGTTTAAGCATAGCCTATTTGTTATGAACAACATAGACTATCAAATTCAAAGCTAAACAACATCATTAAACCACTTCAAGTGTTTCCATTAAAGCACAAAAAGAGAGTATAAACATCAAAATGTTGCATCTACATACTAGAGAGCTTCATTACCCCTAAATTGTAAGGATTAAGCTCTCATATTTGTTATCAAATGAACAAATGTAGAAAGCAACATGAAAGTAAAAAACAAAGGAAAATGAAAGCTAATGGAAAAGGCAACTATTCTAATTGCATAAAGGAAAATCTACACTACTTGCATAAAAGGAAATGAACATGTAATTAAAAAGAAACAATAATTAAAAATTGCATAAAAAAAAGAATTACATAAGAGAAGAAATGGCTAAGTAGCCATGGAAAGAAAGAGAGATTTGATTTATTTTCTAAACTAAAACTAACTAACTAAGAGGAAGATGGCTACACGAAACATAAGGGGTATTTATACAAGTTAGAAACCCTAATGCATATTTTTGGGGAGTACCCAAAATGCCCCTTAGGAAGTGTGGAGGCCAAGTAAACATTAACATGTCTTAATCCCCCATTAAATGTACATGAAACCATTAGCTCCATAAGCATGTGCATTAGCCTTTAATTTGTACATTAAGGTAGGTAGTTAGGTGGGGTCCTGCATGTTCTTCACTTTGAATTATTTCCATCTTCATTCCTTTGTATTAATTTTGTGCATGCATATCTTCATGAAACCACTTCTATTTGAGATCAAAATCCTACAAAAATATATACAAATTTTCAATTAATTTTTCTCAAAGAAATATATGCACACAAATGACCGTTTTGCCCATATATGAAGATGAATATGTGACAATTTGGAATAATTTGAATTTTTCGTTTAAACAAGTTAAAATACCCGATATGATCATTTATTTAATTCAAATAGATTAAATATGGTGGTAAAAATATGCACATTTACGTGCACATCAGTTTACAATTCAAGTTCTTGCATTCAGTTCATTTTTAATCCAAACAAGCTTATATTCAACTCAATTGATTTCAAAATCAGTCTTTATTTCACCTCTATTGATTCAGAGAATTTATTTAATCTCGTTTTCGTCAAATGACAATTTACTTCTACAAAGTTTGACCATATGGAAGCGAATAAATAATTACGTAAGCTTGTACCCACTTTAAATTGATTCCAACTCAATTTATAGTCAATTCATTCCCTTTTAATTCATTTGCAACCATTTCAAAATTTATTCTTATTCACTTGAATTTTATTTACCACTCAACCATCACTATTGCAACTCTATTTCGTTTAACTTGAGTTCATTGCCAGCTCCATTTGTTTAAATTAAATTAGTAAATTTCATTGAATCAATATGAATTCTGATTCACATTCAATAATTTATTTCTGAATTCCTTTCATTTTATAACGAGACCATTTCCAATTTATCTCTACTTAGATTTTTATTTGCAATATAAATTATTTTTATGTTAATTCAATTTCATTCAACTTCAACTCAAATTTAATCCACTTACAATTTTAAGTTGAATTTGTATTAATAACTCAAGTTTCACTTTCAAATTCTATCATTTATTCACAACTCAAATTTTTATTAACCAATTTGAGTTCCATTTCCATATTTCCCTTAACTAATCAAGTAGTCTATTTAAAATTTTACCCAATATTTGATTTTTATTTCAAAAATAACATTAACTATTTTACTGGGGTTCAATCTATTTTATAATTTAAGTTTTGGATTTTATTCATTTTCCAAAATACAAAACAATTTCATTTTTGGCTTATTTATTCCACATCTAACTTTTATAAGTCACACATTTATTTATATTCAGGTTTCGATACAAATTTAGCCGTTTACAACAAAATCATCCATCATTTTATAAGTCACACATTTATTTATATTGGAATTGTTTGCAAACTGGGTTTGGTTTTGAAATTGTGTGATCGAGTGAGTGATTGGATTGGTATTGCGTACGAATGATACATGTACATCGTACGGGCTTAAATGGAATGGACATTGAAATTTTGGAAAGAAGTCAAATAAATGATTTTGAATGTTGTGATTATATATTATTGCCAAACAGGATATTCAGGTATGAATAAGGGAAGGGAAAATTGGTTATGGTTTTAGAAGATAAATTTGAATTGCCCGACAAAAAGGTATGTGTTTTAAATTCTACATGGAATTTGATTGGGTTTTTGGATCTAGGCACTTGGCTTTTTGTTTTCTTTTTGGATTTGGGAGGCCGTAGAGCCATTTTGTAGTTGTACCGAGCTAGCCGCGCAAAGGAGACGCTAGCGAAAATTTACGGAAATTTAGAGAGTTAGAAAAATTTTGAGAAATTTTTTATAATTCAAAATGTTGGTTTTTAGTTGAAACTTGAATGATTGAGCAAATAATTTAGATTGCAAACTATGTGAGAGTTTGGAAAGTTAGTAGGAATGGTAATGGGTCTTTTATAAAAAGATAATTGGTAGGATGTTGAATTGTTGGTTTGGAAAAAAAAAAAGAGGGTAAACGGGTATTGGATCATTCTTCCTAATTAGTAATTTCGCGGACGAAATTCTTTTAAGGGGAAGGAATGTGACGACCCGGAATTTTTAAGCAATTTAAATTAGAGTATTTAATTGATTTGAAATATTTAAAAGTAAATTTTTTTTAACTTGAGTTCAAATATCACTAATATTTGATAATTAAATTATTGAATTAAATAATTTAAAATCGGGTAAAATATGAAATCTGAGATTTTAAGCCTGTTAAAAGTAATTTGAAGGCTTGTAAAATTTTATATTGATAACACTGAAAATAATAGAAGTTGTAACATTGGAATTAACAGTGGTTTGTTCATTTTTAAAATTTGATCGTTTAAATTGAATTTAAAAATAGCCTTTCGAGGCGTAGTCTCGGATTTCGACGAAACCAGTTCCGTTGGATCGAAATATTTTACTATTATCAGGTTTCAAATCTCGTAGTGTTTGGAGTTGTTGTGTGAGTGTACGACGTACAAACGCGCTTAAATTTATATCGAATTCAATGTAATATATTCTTTGTTGACTAGTCAAATTAATTCCACATCAGTTGTTTTTCTATCACATCCAAATCACTGTACAAGTTTTATTCAACACGTTACCCTTATCTTCCATCGTACACTTCTCGTTCCTTCTAAAATTTGCCTGTTTCTTCCTCGTTTATTCCATTCGATTTCAGTCATTATCAAACGAGAAAATGGCGGAGCGAAATTCTTTAAATTTTAATCGCGTGCCTTCAAAACCTTCGCTCGAAAATTTACGACTTCCCTCTCACCAATTCGAAGCCGCCTTTCCCTTCATCGAATTCAAATCGAATTCTTAAAAAGGTAAAAGATGGAAGTCTTCTTCTCTTCTAATTCGATTTCAGTTCAATCGAAACCATTACCGCTCCTCAAATCGAACAGCCCAAACCATCGTTCGATCGAAGCACGTGAGGGATGTCAACTTCGACAACGAAGCGGAAGACGTCATGGAATCTCAGTCGCGGTTGATTTCGTGGCGAGGTCAAGCTCGCGAGCAGTGGTGGGTTAGGGGGAGGGGGCTTGACGTCAGATTGACGAGGTGTAGGCGCGGTAGTGGCAGCGGCGGTTCGAGTGGGAATTGCGAGCTAGGTTTGGAGCTCGGTTTCGCGTGACAGGTTGGAAGTCGTGAGGGCCAAGGCAGTAAGGTATTGTTGTTTTTCAATTTAAAGATTTACTCTTTATTCTAAATTTTTTTTAGGTTAGCAGAAAGAAAAAAAAGAGAAAAAAAAAGAAATGATTTAACTAACTTATTAATTATCTTAGTTACTAAACGATCTTTAAAAAAGGGAAAATTAGTTTAAAAATTTAATCATTAGTTTAATTTAATTATCGTTAATTAAATGTATTTAAAACGGTAAATGATTGTTCGATTAGTTCGGATATTAATAAAACCATATAATTGTTTATACAAGGTCAGAGGTTGGGAAACTAAGATGAAATTGAAGTGGGTTGCAAAACAGGAATAAAAGGTGAGTTAATCTCACTCAGTTAATTTCAATTTAAATTTAAATGATTTAAATTTAAATAATTGTTTGAATGGCTGAATTGATTGATGTGATATAATATGATATTTTGGAATCGACATATTATGTTGTGCTAACATTTGTGGATGCAAGGAAAACAGGTTGGAGGGATCCAACTGAACTCCTCACATTTATTTAAATTATTCAATATCCTCTGTTGTGATTTTTTTTGATATCCTATGATGAGTTATATTGGAATATTGAATGTTATGATTTGATTGGACATATTTGGGTATGATGAATTACCAAAATATATAAATTGGATTTTGGAAAGAAAATAAGGATGTAAATTTTGTAAACGAAATAATCTTAGAAAATTTAATAAATTAAGAATGAATTGAGAAAGAAATGGAAGCATGCTAAATACTAATAAATAACTTCGAATATGGAAAGAAAAGGATTTAAATAAACAGTAATTAATGAATTGCAAAATTATGGGATATTAGTTTAAAGGAAGAAAAGAATTACTTTAAAACTTAAAGTTTTAAATTTATTTAAAGGAATTAAGAAGTAAATTAAGAAAGTATTTCAATTAAAGTATTTAAATCATAATTAAGAAATAAAATCTGAAATTAAAGGATTTTTGAATAAATGAAGTAAATTGGAAATCAACTAGAAATTTGATTTAAGTGTTTGAAATTGGATGTTTGGAAGAATAAATTTAAGGTGGGAATTCATTAAAAGAATGAGAAAAATTGTTTAAAAATAAATTGTGATTTATTTTTAAAGGATGTGAAGAGAAGTATATTTCTCTGGATAGCCAAGTACGTTTTCAAAGTAAGTTTTTTTTTTAAAAAAGTTTTTAATGTTGTTTTACAAAGTATGTTCTTAGAAATTTATTATTTCTAAATGTTAAGTTCTAAGTAAACATTTATTCAAATCTATTACCCTAGTAATAATTTGTTAAGAGTGACCTAGTAATTCTGTTTTAAAGGTGAAAACATAGTTTATATTTATAAGTAACCTTATTTCAAATATTCATATAGTATATATTTTTAATCAATTATTGAAGTAGTTTTAATTTAATTATTTTAAAGTAAATTCTGAAGTAAGTAATTTGTTAATCTATTATCATAATAATTATTTAAAGAATGATTTGATAATTTGTTTAAATAAGAAAATCTAACGTATAGTTATAAGGTAACCTTATTTTAGTTATTTCTGGAGTATTATTTTAAATAAAGTACTAAAGTAATTTTTCTATATTGAAGGTTAAATATATTTTACAATAAAGTTTTAAATTATTTTTAAAAATCTAAAGTTTTTTGCTTGGTGATTCTAGTGGAAATAGAAATACTTGGAATTTATTCGGAGAAAGGAAGATAGTTTTGAAAATTGTTTTCAAAAGGATTTGAAAGTGAAAATATATCTTGTGAAGATATTTTTGAGATAAATAGATAATTTATGAAATTATTTATTGGTTGATGAATGTTTGTGAATATTAATTGATAGTTAAATAACCGACTATTAATATTGGGCAAATACAATGATAGTTTCGAAGAGGCCGGGATCGAGATTTATTTCTCGAAAACCACTTCGATCCAGTTTGTACGTTTTGTGGAAACGAATTTGGATTCGAAGATGGATCAGTGAAATGCAAGGGCTAATCGCTACTAATCCAGAGGATATTTCCAAAATGGATGTAGTAGGAATAGTGCCTTCGGTTCCGTTCGGACCCAGGACAGACTTGTATGGATGAATGCTTGCGAAACATCATCAGGTGGACGATGGGCATTCTAAGGGATATGTTCTAAAAAGTAACGCTTAGCCTAAAGCCTCATCAAATGGGAATGACTGAAAATCAGGGGTTATGCAACAAGGCTAGGTGGGTAGCACCCAAGCAGGGTGAGGTCATCTCTGTCTAGATGTCCCTTTTATTTCGGCTTAGTGGGTGGTTTCTGATCCCAACCGTGGGTTGTTCTCACTCGGGATTATCCAGTAAGGGGTAGTCCCGATCTTATGTTGCAGGGGAGTGGGCATACTCCTCGGTACGGTGATCTAGGCCCCGTGCTGTGACAGCTGGTGCCGCAGTGCCTAGTCATTAGTTAGAAATCCATTCTCCCTACGAGCCTTGTACGAGTTTGGTTTGTATTACCCACTTTGTGGCTAGTAGCTGGAATTTAATAATGTAACAATTTCGGCTATTTTATAAGTATTTGTAGATAGACCCTATTATAATATCAGAGGATTTCTACAAAAAATGTTTTAGCTATCGTAAGGTAAAAACCCGACATGTTTATTTGTGGCGTCGTCTTATGAGATGATTTTGTTTTCAAAGGATTTTTGAAACTTTAATAATCAATTGAGTGTGATTTTCTCACGCTGGTATTCCAGACTGACTCGGGTGTTATTTAACTGTAATGCTCGGGTCAGACCGAGTATTATAGAATACAGGAGATGCTGTGGAGCTCAGGAGACGAGCTAGATGACGATACGTACTCTCGTACTTGCTTTTATATATATTCCGCTGTGTTGAGTTGTTGTGTATCCTTTTATATGATGTTGATGGTGAGCTGTGATTGATGTACTCTGATGATGAATATATATAAACAGAGACATTTGATTTTTGGTGTAAAATTTATTTATTATCTATTATATTTTATTCCACTGCGATGGTTAGATTCTGTTGTTGATTTCTTCTTCTTCTACCTTTTCTTCTTTAATCCAAATGGTTCGTATTTCTTTACAACTTGAGTTGATTGTTGTTGAATAGTGTTGATTCAAAGGGTACGGATTTGCGGGCTGTTACACTTGGTATCAGAGCTTAGGTTGGAGATAACCTTGGCTCTAGTGGGGATTACTAATTGAAATAGAGTCGATAGTACTCTAGAATGAGTTTGAGCATATTAATAGTTATGAGCGCGTATTTGTTAGTGAATATAAAATGATTTTATATTGTGTTGATTGGTTTATTGAGTAGTTTATGGATTCTCGTCAATACGAGTAATTAAAAATGTAATGACCCAAAATTTTCACACCCATATTAGTTATGAAAAAGAAGAAAGAGATAGAAGAAGAAGAACATAAACATTAGCATCTCACATTCGCAGCGGATAAAATATAATAATAAATAATAACAGTTTACAAAAGAACACTATATCTATCGATTACATTTAATATACATCAGAGTTTCCCAATTAAAATTTTAAAACATGGCTGGGAGGGCCAAGGAATAGATATGTATGTATGAACAAGGAATATATATAAATCAAAAATAGTTTAAATAAACTCTAAGAGGTTGAGTTTTGATATTTTTCCCTGAAGTGTGATGTAAAAACCCAAAGTGATATAAGTTTTGAACTTATAAGAGGGAAAGAATTTTGAAGTTTGATGCGGGAATTCAAGTTGAGTAAGGTTGATTGGATTAAGTAAAATTGGAATTTAACTTGGAAAGTTAAACGGTTGATTTGAATTGGGAATTTATGTGATCTCAAAACGGGTTTGAGATTTAAAAATTGAGAATGAATGGAAGTTTTAAAAATAAATTGGATGATATCATCCTATTGTTAATAAAAATCTTTAAATTGAGATTGGTATTGTATAAATAAAATAAATTTGAACAATTGAATTGTAAAATAAACTTGTTTAAGAACTGGCTTCAAACTGGAAAATAAAATTGAGTAATAAATTAAAATTTTAAAAATAAAATTGTATTGAATTTTTATGTGACGACCGCCCATGACTCCCGCACGAAAACAAGGGAATGGTGCGCTGAAAGGTGTGTCAGGCAGCCATGGACGATAGTCAGGATAAGATAAAGCAGAATAGTCCATCGTATTACTCACAGCGCATGGATAAAATACAATAGAAAGTATACATAGTGAAGCTCTATAGAACAGAAGTCTCATCGTATAAACTCATAATAGTTTGATACAGCAATCAGCAAAGTCAATACATCAAGCCTCACTACATATCACTCAGAGAATATACAAACAGCGGAACACCCAGTACATATAGTAAGAAAATAATATGCAAAAGCCTCCAGCTTGTCTTCGTCATCAACAGCGTTGACCACTAAGAATAGCACCTGTCACCTGCTACCTAGTCTGTCCATCCCAACATGGATGAACAGCCCAAGGTAATAAGAGTTAAACATAAAACCTTGAGTCAGACAACAGTCTTAGTGAGCAGTAAATCAACTATCAAACATACCAAAAGAGCATAAAGGGTAAAAGGAATAGGAACTCAACCATCCCACTCCACCTCTTTCTACAGTGATAGCCCCCAGACACACTAAGCAGAAGTAAACATAGCAATTCAGACATTTAAAGCAAAGTAAATATCACTCAAGTCAAGGTCGGTGTTTTCCAAATGCAAACCCCCAAGGCCTAAACCAAGATCAGATAAGCACCCTGAAAACATCGCTCCTGACCCAAATGACGATACAACCAAACATCCAAACATCCATGACTCTGGCTATCACTGTTATCATTGCCTTGAATTCACCGTTAGTTGAATGACCGCCTGTCAAGGGCTAATGGTTACCTCGGTTCTAGACATAACTCCGCACGTCGTCGCAGCTCGTGCCTAGGAATTTTCGCAACTACCCAGAGTACTAGCACGTCGTCGCAGCCCGTGCTTGGAACGTCATCGTGACCCGTCCCAACGTACTCTTGCTTTGAGCATGCTAGAACCTTCAACAACGATGAAATCTCAGCCTCCTAGTCATCCTCCTCAACGACTATTCTCATACTAGCCCAAGCGCCTCTCGAGCCCACCATTATCAACCAACTCGAACCGCATCATCGAGTTATCGACATGCTTGGGATGATCCCGTCTGGATTAAATCAAGGCTATCTCACATCATGCTTTTCTTCGTCGCATCATAGCAAAGTCCATCATCATCGAATCTATCCATATGAACTTTAACATCCGCTTCATATGCCACAAGCTACTTTCACCACTCAAGAGCCTCTCCACTTAGCTTTTGAATCATCTTCGACCAACTTGGCCAAATCAACTATTAGCTAATTTGCAACAATCAAATCAATCATTAATCCAAGCAGTCAAACATTCAAACAAGATCTAATAAGCAATTATACAAGAATGGCAATTTCGTAATTAAAATGTCCAAATCTAACAAGTATGAATTATAAGCAAATATCTCTAAAACTTGATGAATGAACTTATATAAGTTAACATGTAGCAAAATGGGTATCCAAAACTTCATAGACAATGGATCTACATGCAGACCTAAGGAAAATGCAAGAAATCTCTATCTTTAACACATAAACAAACCACCGATCCAATATACTCATTTGGGTCCGTGTGAGAGATAACTACCACTCACCAAATCACCTAAACACCTCAAAAGATAACAACTTCAGATCTGGACAGCAAAGGATCTAGCTTGATCCGATAAGTTTTCCCTTCAAACGATGAAATCTCTCTTCGATGGATGTAGACCTTCAACTTTGACTCTTGGATCTTCGATTTGATCTTCAATCTAGATGAATGGAAGCACAAGATTAAAGTGGAGAAAAGAAGTGAGGAAGTGTTGTAGTCGAGCTCTCAAAATGGCAGCACTTCGTCGCTCCAAAATCCGGATTCCAAAAATGAAGATAGGCACTCCTATTTATAGGCTGAAATCCATAACTTGTAGGCCCCCTTAAGTCGGTCACGACTCATCCAGACCCACGACTTACGACTTAAGACTTTCGACTTAAGGCTTACGACTTAAGGCTTACGACTTAAGGCTTACGACTTAAGGCTTACGACTTAAGGCTTACGACTTAAGGCTTTCGACTTAAGGCTTACAACTTAAGGCTTACGACTTAAGGCTTACGACTTAAGGCTTACGACTTAAGGCTTACGACTTAAGGCTTACGACTTAAGCCTTACGACTTAAGACTTACGACTTAAGACTTACGAACAACAATTCTACGATCCTTCGATCCGTAAAAATACGGGTCGTTACATTCTCTTCCCCTTAGGAATTTTGCCCCCGAAATTCCAAACAAACAAGAGCAATCAAAACTATTCTGCATGCCTACCATCCATAGCAATCAACAAACCATGCATCCAATTACTAGCCTAGCATGCAGAATTCTAAGACTAAAACAAGTTACAAATTTATGAGATGTCACGAAACCTTAGGGCCATACCTCGAAGAGTTCAGGATGAGCTGCCTTCATCCTCTCTTCCTCCTCCCATGTACAGTCGTTAACATCATCACTCCATTGTACCTTGAGCAACTTGCCTACCTTCCTCCTAAGCTGTTTCGTGTCAGTTTCCGCAACACGAAGCGGCTTACGAGGTCTTCTAATAACTGGATCAACTTCCAAATCTTCACAGCTATCAGCAGCAACCACTGTATTTGGGTCGTGCACATACTTCCGTAGATACGACACGTGAAAAACATTGTGGACACCCGACATCTTTTCTGGTAACTCCAACTTATAAGCGAGCTTTCCAATTCGCTCGACGATCGGGAATGGTCCAACAAATCTCGGAGTCAATTTTCCTTTCTTCCCGAATCGAATAACATTCTTTAGTGGAGAAATCTTCACAAAAACCATATCTCCTACGTCGAATTCCAAATCTTTTCGATGCTTATCGGCATAACTTTTCTGACGATCTTGGGCTGCCTTCATTTGTCGCTGAATGGTCTCTATACAATCTGAAGTCTGTCGAATCATTTCAGGCCCAAGTATCAGCTTTTCTCCAGTTTCCAACCAACATGTCGGAGAGTTACACGGTCTTCCATACAATGCCTCATATGGTGCCATACCAATACTTGACTGGTAACTGTTATTATATGAAAATTCCACCAAATGAAGATGATCTTCCCATGATCCTCCGAAGTCCAAAACACATGCTCGGAGAAGATCTTCCAAAACTCGGTTGACTCTCTCGGTCTGACCATCTGTTTGGGGGTGATAAGCCGTACTCAAACACAATTCAGTTCCCAAAACTTCCTGGAAGCTCTTCCAGAATCCACTAGTGAACAATGGGTCTAGATCGCTCGCTATACTCTTTGGAATATCATGGAATCGAACTATCCACTTAACATACAACTCAGCCAATTTCGATGCAGTCCTAGTTGATCGAACAGGAATAAATCTTGCACTCTTAGTCAAACGATCTACGATGACCCAAATCCCTTCATTTCCTGCTCTGGTTCTAGGTAGTCCATCGATAAAATCCATCAATATTTGCTCCCACTTCCACGTAGGAACTTCTAATGGCTGAAGCAATCCACTTGGCTTCTTCTGTTCGGCTTTTACCAACTGGCTGCTCATACACTTGGAAATAAAATTTCCAACATCCTTCTTCATACCTTCCCAGTAATAGGTTCTCTTCATATCCCGATACATCTTATTTCCACCTGGATGAATTGTCAACTTTGAGTGATGACTTTCCTTCAAAACTTCATTTCTCAATTCATTTATATCGGGAACAACCAGTCGTCCTTGTTTCCGAAGCCAACCCTCTTGATCGACCTCGAATCCTTTATCCTTCTCTGGGTCCAATCCAGATTCCAAATCACGGATAATCTTGACAAGCTTATCGTCTCGCTTTTGGCTCTCGCCAATTCTTTCCACTAGAGTAGGTCTTATCGATAAGTTTGTCAACATCTCAGGTTCCAATTCACATCTAGGCCTGAAGTCAAATCCAGCCAAATACTCAAGACTCTTCCATTCCGAAAACATGGCTCCCAAACCTGCATGTCTTCGACTTAACGCATCTGCCACTGCGTTACCTTTTCCCGGAGTATAGGCTACACCAAAATCATATGATGCTAAAAACTCTAACCATCGTTGCTGTCGAAGATTCAAATCCTTTTGGGAGAAAAGATACTTCAATGACTTATGATCTGTAAACAACTCAAATCGAACTCCCAATAGGTAATGTCTCCACATCTTCAAAGCAAATACAATCGCCGCTAACTCCAAATCATGAGTCGGATAATTCCTTTCATGCGGCTTCAGTTGTCGACTTGCATATGCAACAACTTTATCCTTCTGCATTAGCACTGCTCCAAGTCCAGTACCACATGCATCGGTGTAAACCACCATCTCATCATTTCCACTTTGAATAGCCAAAACAGGAGCACTTGTCAATCGCTCTTTCAGGATTCCGAAAGCTTGCTCACACTTAGCATCCCATCTGAACACTTGGTTCTTTTTCGTCAACCCTGTTAATGGTGCAGCTATCTTGGAAAAGTCTTTGATAAACCGACGATAATATCCTGCTAATCCAAGAAAACTTCTCACATCAGATACATTCTTAGGTCTAACCCAATCCTGGATTGCTGCCACCTTAGCGGGATCAACCGCTATTCCATTTCCAGAGATAACATGGCCTAAGAACCTCACTTCACTCTTCCAGAAGTGACACTTCGAAAACTTAGCCCTCAGCTGATGTTTTCGCAAGATTTCCAAAAGAATACGCAAATGCGTCTTGTGCTCTTCTTCAGTCTTGGAATAAATCAAAATATCATCCACAAACACAAGTACAAACTTGTTCAACTGATCCCTGAACACTCTATTCATAAGATCCACAAAATATGCCGGTGCATTGGTCAATCCAAACGGCATTACCAGCCACTCATAGAAACCGGATGGTGTCCTAAAAGCAGTCTTCGACACACTATCCTTTTCCACTCTCAACTGGTGAAATCCCGTTGCCAAATCCATCTGAGAAAACACCTTAGCTCCGTGAAGCTGATCAAACAAGTCATCTATTCTCGGCAATGGATACTTGTTCTTCTTAGTCACTTTATTCAGCTCACGATAGTCCACACACAACCTCAACGATCCATCCGCTTTGGTTGCGAACACAACTGGTGCACCCCATTCGGACACACTACGCTGAATGAATCCTTTCTGTAAAAGGTCATCAACTTGCACCTTCAACTCTTGCTGTTCCCTAGGCGCCATTCGCCTAAGCGGCATCACAACAGGTCTGGCTCTTTCAACTAGATCGATACGAAACTCGATCTCTCTATGCGGCGGTAACCCTTTGACCTCGTCAAAGACATCCTCAAATCCATTCACGATAGGCACCGATGACAGTCCATCCCGTGGAACAACCAGCGAATACATGAAGCTCATGAAGACGCCTTCTTCATGCTTACATTGTATCACAACCTTTCTACCCTCCACATTCTCGACTGTCACCTCCAGCCTCTTGCAATCAACCCTTGCCGCATACTTCCTAAGCCAGTTCATACCCAAAATAATTTCGAACCCCGCAAAGTTCAGAACAAAACAATCACAAACAAAAGAGCAATCATGACTCGATACAACTAGACCACGGCATATCATACACAAACATGACGAACCCCCAACTGGATTAGTCACAACCAATGGTCTATCAACAATATCCGGTTCCAAACCCAACCGGCCTACAAGTTCACTACAAACAAAGGAATGCGACGCCCCAGTATCAAACAACACTCTAACTGGAACACCACAAATGGAAAGAGTACCTTGAACCACCACACTCTTCCCCTTCTCTTCTGCAGTAGGAGCTTTCGAAGATGATGGAACAGCCCCCAAAGCATAAGCTTGCACAATCTGCTTGTCCTTCCTCGGTTCCGGACAATTCTTCCTAAAATGCCCCGGCTTATCACAGTTGTGGCACCTCGCCAGCGCCTTCTGATTCTTACAATCCCTGGAGAGATGGCCCTTCTGCTGGCAATTGTAGCAGGCCACTTCACCCTTCGGCTTCTTTTGACCATTCTTACCCTTCTGCTGCTGCTGCTTCCTCTTCTTGTTTCCACCTTGCTCCTTGGTCACAACAACAACAGATCCTTCCTTAGGAAACAGATTCTCATGCCTGAGAGCCTTCTCCACAAGCTTCTCAAACGGATCGTCCAAATGATCCACCAACTGCCTCCCAAGATAACTGTCCAGGCCTGTCACAAACTTCTCATTCTTCTGATAAGGGGATTCAATATATGACCGAGCATACTTGGACAAAGCTTCAAACTCAGAAACATACTCAAGAACTGGTCTTCCACCTTGCTTGAGCTCCACAAACTTCTTAAACAAAACAGATTTCTGAGCTGTAGAAATGAACTTAGCTTCAAATCTGACTTGGAATTTCTCCCAAGTGATCTCTTCCTCTGGAGTATCAATGGTGATAGAGTTCCACCAATCAGAAGCTCTTCCCTGAAGCTGTCTTGATGCAAGCTTCCTCTTAGTCACATCCTCAATTCTCAAGTCACCAAAGATCCTTCTACAAGCATCTATCCATCTCTGGACTTTTATGGTCGATTCTGTTCCCAAGAAAACCTTCCCTCCAAGAGCAGTATAGTCCTTACAAAGCTTAGCAAAATCCACTGGTCTTGGGGCTTGAACCTGAACTCCAACATCTACCGATGGCCCCGGAGCTGGAATCCTTCTCATGATCGAAGTCATCATAGCCTCGAACATAGAAGCATAATCAGCAGCCCCCTCAACAGCATGGCCTCCCCTAGCAGCTGGTCTCCCTCTTCGACTCATTCCTAATATCGAAAAGAAATGATTAATATACCCTGAGAAACAACTGCATAAGAAGTTCAAATCCTTCTAAGCTACTATATTATATATATAGTAATCATCCATCAAAATCACAATTACGTCTCTCATACGTAGTTACGTCAGCGAGCGTTGGCTAAAATCGATTAACCAAAGCTCTGATACCAAATGTGACGACCGCCCATGACTCCCGCACGAAAACAAGGGAATGGTACGCTGAAAGGTGTGTCAGGCAGCCATGGACGATAGTCAGGATAAGATAAAGCAGAATAGTCCATCGTATTACTCATAGCGCATGGATAAAATACAATAGAAAGTATACATAGTGAAGCTCTATAAACAGAAGTCTCATCATATAAACTCATAATAGTTTGATACAGCAATCAGCAAAGTCAATACATCAAGCCTCACTACATATCACTCAGAGAATATACAAACAGCGGAACAACCAGTACATATAGCAAGAAAATAATAAGCAAAAGCCTCCAGCTCGTCTTCGTCATCAACAGCGTTGACCACTAAGAACAGCACCTGTCACCTGCTACCTAGTCTGTCCATCCCAACATGGATGAAGAGCCCAAGGTAATAAGAGTTAAACATAAAACCTTGAGTCAGACAACAGTCTTAGTGAGCAGTAAATCAACTATCAAACATACCAAAAGAGCATAAAGGGTAAAAGGAATAGGAACTCAACCATCCCACTCCACCTCTTTCTACAGTGATAGCCCCCAGACACACTAAGCAGAAGTAAACATAGCAATTCAGACATTTAAAGCAAAGTAAATATCACTCAAGTCAAGGTCGGTGTTTTCCAAATGCAAACCCCCAAGGCCTAAACCAAGATCAGATAAGCACCCTGAAAACATCGCTCCTGACCCAAATGACAATACAACCAAACATCCAAACATCCATGACTCTGGCTATCACTGTTATCATTGCCTTGAATTCACCGTTAGTTGAATGACCGCCTGTCAAGGGCTAATGGTAACCTCGGTTCTAGACATAACTCCGCACGTCGTCGCAGCCCGTGCCTAGGAATTTTTGCAACTACCCAGAGTACTAGCACGCCGTCGCAGCCCGTGCTTGGAACATCATCGTGACCCGTCCCAACGTACTCTTGCTTTGAGCATGCTAGAACCTTCAACAACGATGAAATCTCAGCCTCCTAGTCATCCTCCTCAACGACTATTCTCATTCTAGCCCAAGCGCCTCTCGAGCCCACCATTATCAACCAACTCGAACCGCATCATCGAGTTATCGACATGCTTGGGATGATCCCGTCTGGATTAAATCAAGGCTATCTCACATTATGCTTTGCTTCATCGCATCATAGCAAAGTCAATCATCATCGAATCTATCCATATGAACTTTAACATCCGCTTCATATGCCACAAGCTACTTTCACCACTCAAGAGCCTCTCCACTTAGCTTTTGAATCATCTTCGACCAACTTGGCCAAATCAACTATTAGCTAATTTGCAACAATCAAATCAATCATTAATCCAAGCAGTCAAACATTTAAACAAGATCTAATAAGCAATTATACAAGAATGGCAATTTCGTAATTAAAATGTCCAAATCTAACAAGTATGAATTATAAGCAAATATCTCTAAAACTTGATGAATAAACTTATATAAGTTAACATGTAGCAAAATGGGTATCCAAAACTTCATAGACAATGGATCTACATGCAGACTTAAGGAAAATGCAAGAAATCTCTATCTTTAACACATAAACAAACCACCGATCCAATATACTCCTTTGGGTCCGTGTGAGAGATAACTGTTGAGACACAGCTTCTATGAAGATTTTGATTGCTGACAACAATATAAAGGCAATCGAAAAATCAAGACCTTCATATGGTTCTCTAGATTATAGATAGATTATTTGATGTTATAATAGTAATAAACTTGTTAAAATCTATCCTCAAATAGTCATGCACAAAATATAATCAATATATATATACATTTATAGTAATGTGCACATTTATTGTGCAACTTAACAGAGACCGGTCGACCGGTCCAAAAATGAACGGTCGACCGTTCCTGTTAAATGTGCACAATAAACGTGCACACATGCACATAACGACTATATATTTAAAATCCTGTCTACCGGTCATTTTTTGACCTGTCGACCGTTTTTAAACAGAAAGCAAGTTTTCCAAAAGACACTTCTCTTCTCCAAGAGTTGCATCTCCTACCTTTCACCAATAATCACAACTCTTAATGGCAACTGTTTCACCAAGAGTTACAACTATTTCTTCTTATATATACTCATCTAAATCGTTGATTCAAATAAGAATATACATGATTATTATATGCTTTCTCTGATCTTACTTTCTAACATTCTTGCATTCTAAAAGCACTCATTTAATTAATAGCTTATTGAATCATTGAAACTATTTTATACCTTTTGATTCAATAAGCAATATACCTTCTTTAATCTTCACAAAACATCAGTCATATACTTTGAGGATAAGATTATAGGAAGGGTGTACTACTAGTGACAAATCCGTGTTTTGAAGAACACAAGTTGTCAACAACAATTGTATTTGTTTGTGTTGAAGTCCTCGTGTTGTAAGAGGCAAGTGTTGAAGTCCTCAGTGTGTTAGAGGCGTGAAATCCCGTTCGGCTGTTCGGGTATTGTAAACCTGTTCCTCCGGGTGAAGCGAGGTAGTTAATAGTGAAAATCCAGATAGGAGTCTGGGACTGGACGTAGGACGGTGCTCCGAACCAGTATAAAAATCTCTGGTGTGATTTTTCTATTTTTCTATTTACAATGCTATTATCATCTATTTCCGCATTTGTATTGTAATCCATATTACACGATCCGTGTATACTATATTAGCACATATAATTGTATACACACCATACTTTCATTTGGTATCAGAGCACGGTCATCATATAACCGTAACACAGTTATTTGATATATTCTTGTAATATGGCAAATAACGCAAGTACTAGCACTCAAAACACCACTTACACGGAAGGTCAATCGACACAAAGACCTCCATTTTTCAATGGTCTTAACTATAGTTATTGGGCAACACATATGTCATTCTTTATGCAATCAAGTAGCTATGATGCTTGGAATGCTACTCAAAGAGAAATAGTGAATCCAACAACTGATTATTCAGAATGGACTGTGGCTGAGAAAACGGCAGCAGCCGTAAATGCAAGAGCAATAAATATGTTGTTCTGTGCATTAGACCAAAATGAATATAACCGTGTTAGTATCTGCACTACTGCATATCAAATTTGGCAAACGCTAAAAATCACTCATGAAGGTACTAACAAGGTTAAACAAGCCAAAATAGCCATGCTGAAAAGTCAATTTCAAAATTTCAAAATGAAACCAAATGAAACAATCAATGACATGTATTCACGGTTTCAAACTATTCACCATGCACTTATTGGGTTAGGACAAAAGTATTCTGATTTTGATGTTGTTTCAACAGTCCTACATTCTCTGACTAATGAATGGGAAGGAAAAGTATTAGCAATTGAAGAAGCTAATGACCTTTCCGTCATGAAGCCAGATGAATTGATAGGAAATTTAATGTCCTATGAAGCAAATTTGCAGGCTAGAAAAGAACAGAAAGAAGAAAAGAAAAATGTAGCATTTCATGTTGAGAAAGATGAAAATGAATCAGATTCTGAAGATGAAGATTTGGCGTTCATTGCTAAAGGTTTCAAAAAATTCCTAAAATATCGAAAAGCCAGTCGCTACAATAAAAGGAAACCTGGATCAAATAAACCATCTTCATCTGCTATAGAATGTTTCAACTGCCATAAAAAGGGACACATGCAGAAGGATTGTCCAGAACAAAAGAAAAAGTCAGAAAATGACAAATTCAAATATAAGAAGGACAAATCAAAGAAACGAGCCTTCTCAGTAACATGGGATGATTCAGAGTCATCTTCATCAGAAAGTGAAAGTGATTCGGAGAATGAACAAGCTAATGTTTGTTTTATGGCAACAGAAGATGAGGTACAAATTCCTACATTTGATGAATTACTTGATATTAATGCTGAATTGATAGTCAAATATAAAGACTTAAAACGTCAATTAAAAGTAGTCAAAGCAGATTTAAGTAGAGCAGAGTTTGAACGAGATATGTTAAAAGATGAGAAGAAAATATTAGAAGAAGAACTTGAAAATATTCAAGAATCGTCATCTAATGTTGACTCTCAAATATCTCTTTTGAGTCAAGAAATAGAAGCTCAAAAAGAGAAAAATAATGCTCTCACTACTGAAAATCATGAACTTAAAGCAAAAGTTAAAATTCTAGACCTAGAAAAGGCTAGTTTACAAACAAAGTTTGATGACATTACTCAAAATGTTTCTAACTTTAACAAAGGTCGAGAAAATTTGACTAAAATCATTGAAAGTTCACAATCTATTTCAGATAAACAAGGTTTGGGATATAACAAACATGAAACTAAGAAACATCTTAGAAATAAAAGGAAGAAAAAAGTACAAAAAACTGAAGCTAAGAAAAATCTTAGTTTATTATATTTCAAACCAAAACCAGTTGTGAAATTTCAAAAGAGAAATGTCAAGACTATCAAAATATGGGTTCCTAAAACAAATAATAATTTGATTAGGAACAAATACATTCAGCAATTCATGAATAATGTACATTTTAATAACAATTATATATATAAAGGGGATACCGGACCCAAATGGGTTTGGACTCCTAAGACCTAACTCTTAGGACCCTATAAAAAGTGGGTACCATGAACTTAATTCTATTTTTTGCAGGTCCCACTGAAGAAAAGAGGAAAGTGGATATTGGACAGTGGTTGCTCAAAGCATATGACGGGAGACAAGAGCTTATTAACAAATATTAAATACTCAGATGGTGGCTCAGTCACTTTTGGAGACAATTCAAAAGGTTATATCATCGGCAAAGGCGATGTGAGCAATTGCGGTACATCTAACTTACCTCTTATTACTAATGTCATGCTAGTTAGAAATTTAAAACACAATTTACTTAGTATTAGTCAGTTATGTGACAAGGGTTTTATAATTTCCTTTTCAAATAATAAGTGTAGTATTTTAGATAAAGACCATAATTTGGTTTTTGAAGGTTATAGAGACAGAAATATATATATTCTAAATATGAATATTAATCATAATTCAGATATGTGTCTTGTGGCTAATGACAATGATCCATGGCTATGGAACAAACGTTTCTGTCATATAAACTTCAGAACTATTGACAAGCTAGCCAAAAACAATCTAGTTAGAGGACTACCCAAAATGAGTTTTAAAGTTAACAACATTTGTGATGCATGTCAATTAGGAAAATTGACCAAATCATCGTTTAAATCCAAGAAAGTCATATCAACATTACAACCACTTGAGTTACTGCACATGGATTTATTTGGACCTACTAGAGTTCAATCAATAAATCACAGTCAATATGTGCTTGTAATTGTTGATGATTTCTCTCGTTATACATGGACAATTTTCTTAAAAAATAAAAGTGATACTTTCAATCTTTTCAAATCTTTCGTCAAAAGAATTCAAAAATCAAAAGGGATTAAAGTTAAAAATATAAGAAGTGATCATGGCGGAGAGTTCGAAAATAATGAATTTGAACATTTTTGTACAAAGAAAGGTATATATCATAATTTTTCGTTTCCCAGAACTCCACAACAGAACGGAGTAGTAGAACGAAAGAACCGAACTTTACAAGAATGTGCAAGAACATTATTGAATGGAACCACCTTACCAAAACATTTCTGGGCAGAAGCTGTCGCAACCGCCTGTTATGTTTTAAATCGTGTGTCCATAAGACCTCTTACCAAGAACACTCCTTATGAATTGTTTAACAAAAGAAAGCCCAAAATCTCATACTTCAAAGTTTTTGGTTCTAAGTGCTTTATTTTAAATACGAAAGACCAGCTTGGAAAATTCGATCCAAAAGCCGATGAAGGAATATTTGTCGGTTATTCGGAACGAAGTAAGGCCTATCGGATATTTAATAAACGAACCAAAACTATTGAAGAATCACTTCATGTATCTTTTGATGAAATCTATCAGCATCCTCACACAATATCAGATGATGACGAATCAATAGTCATTAATAATCCAATCATCTCAAATACTGATTCTGACTCAGAAGTAATTATTGAGAATACTCCTCAAATATGTGAATTACAATCACCACCAAGAATATTAAGAGACCATCCGGCCCAAAATATAATAGGTGAAATAACATCACATGTCAGAACAAGGAGTCAACTCAATCAAATGGGTCATGTCGCTTTTCTCTCAAATATCGAACCCAAGAATTCAAAAGAAGCTGCTACAGATGATTACTGGATCATTGCCATGCAGGAAGAACTAAATCAGTTTGAGCGCAATGACGTTTGGGAACTTGTTCCGAGACCAACTGATCAGTCAGTAATTGGTACTAAATGGGTCTATAAAAATAAGGCTGATGAACAAGGAAATATCACCAAAAATAAAGCAAGATTAGTAGCACAAGGATACAATCAAGAAGAAGGTATCGATTATGAAGAAACTTTTGCACCAGTTGCTCGACTAGAAGCTATTAGAATTCTATTATCTTTTGCTTGTCATCATAATTTCAAACTTTATCAGATGGATGTCAAAAGTGCTTTTCTCAATGGATTTATCAAAGAGAATGTCTATGTCGAACAACCTCCGTTGTTCGTACATGAAAAATATCCTGACCATGTGTTCAAACTTAAGAAAGCTCTGTATGGTTTAAAACAAGCACCTCGTGCTTGGTATGAACGATTACGTAGCTATCTTATTAATTCAGGTTTTGAAATAGGCAAAGTCGATCAAACTTTGTTTATTAAACATTCTCGAAAAGATATTCTGGTTATCCAAATATATGTAGACGATATAATCTTTGGTTCAACAAACGATAAACTCTGCAAGGAATTTGCAAGTATTATGACCAAAGAATTTGAAATGTCTCATATGGGAGAACTATCTTATTTTCTTGGACTTCAAATCAAACAACTTTCAAACGGTATTTTTATCAATCAAGAAAAATACTGTGAAAATCTTATCAAACGCTTCGGATTACAAAATACATCTGGTAAACCAACTCCTATGAGTACAACTACACATCTTGAAAAAGATGAAAGTGGTAAGAATGTTGACCAGAAATTATATCGAAGCATGATTGGTTCTCTTCTTTATCTTACAGCTAGTCGTCCAGATATATTAATGAGTGTTTGTTTATGTGCTCGTTTTCAAGCCGATCCAAAGGAATCACATTTACGAGCAGTGAAACATATAATTCGTTATCTTAATAATACCAAAGATTTTGGTCTTTTCTATCCAAAAGAATGTCCATTTGAATTAGTATCATATAGTGATGCTGATTTTTGTGGCTCACGAACGGATAGAAAAAGTACAAGTGGTACGTGCCATTTTATTGGAAAATCACTTGTCTCTTGGTTTAGTAAGAAACAGAATTGTGTTTCACTATCAACATGTGAAGCTGAATATATATCAGCGGCTCTCGCTTGTACTCAAGTACTATATATGCAACAGACACTTCAAGATTTTGATATTCATTTATCAAATTCTATTATATACTGTGATAACACAAGTGCTATAAATCTTTCTAAAAATCCAGTGAATCACTCTCGAACTAAACACATTGATATCCGTCATCATTTTCTTCGAGATAATATTGAAAAAGGAAATATATGTCTTGAATATGTTCATACTGACAATCAATTAGCCGATATTTTCACTAAGCCTTTACTTGAATCTAGTTTTATTAAACTACGAAGAGAGCTTGGCTTAGTATCTCGGAAAGATCTAGAATAGAATGAATTATTCACATTCTTAAACTATATGTTTTAATATGATAACAATCTTAAAATTCAGAACTAGAAACCAACTCTAGCTATTTTTAAACCAAATATTATAAACCTTTGTTTATGTTTACGGTCAATTCTTTCTACCAAATTTTATCCACAAGTTCTTTTGCAAATTTTTCCTATATAAACTTATGAAAACTACATCTCTAATCATTCCTTTCTTTGCTGAAAATTATACTCACCATAAACAAGCTATCATGGCACACATTTGTGACAAATGCGCACAAGAATCCCATATTTCAATCACAAGCTCGGAGTCGGAGGAGAATTACTCTCCGACTACACCGAAACAGAAACCGGAGTGCAATCACTTTTGTTCTCGCACTCCTGGTCATACGCCATCATCTAAACGTGTAAAGAAAGCACTATTTTGCTCTCCACGCACGAAGGCACAAATCGATGAGATACATCACTACCAAAAGCATCAAATCGACCTTCAGAGACAATTGCATTATGGACAAAACCAACTGTATCATGAACAACAACGTACGTCGGCGCGATTATCCGTCTTAGAAAGAATGGCATCGTTCTTCTGCGGATCAAACAAGCACGATGTTCATGAACCAATGCCATCCAGGCCATCGACTTCAACGACTCCAAACTCTTGGGATAGAAATTATAACGAGAATGAAGGAGCTCAAAATAAGTGGAGTCCAAGGGCTAAACGCATTGAAGACAACAAAAATTCTAATGACAACTCTCCTTCTCATTAAAATTTCATAATGTATATTGTTTTGTTTTCATATATATTTCTTGTAATATCATATATTCTGAAATAATAATATAATATAAAATATATAATCGATTTTTTTTTTTCAAATTTTTTTTGCAAAATCAAGCAGTTTTCAACACAGAGCAAAACCGGTCGACCACCGGAAATATGACCAGTCGACCAAAAATGCTCTCGGGTTGAAAACGGTCGACCGGTCATATATAGGCGGTCGACCGGGTCGCATCATTTACAGTTTTTTTTTTACAGTTCACGTATATATTTTATACCCCACACTCATTTCTTTCTACTTCCTACTGAAAGCTTTCCCAATTCCCAAACCCTAGTTCATATTTCTCAAGCTCCAAAACTCTCAAATCCTCATCAATGGCTCCACCACAAAAGAAATCAAAGAAAAGAGCATCTTCAGAATCTTCATCTCTAACTCTCTCCGCCAGAAAGTGGCTTGAAACTCCAGTTGCCGTAACTCGATGGAATCAAATGACAAATTATAAGTTCCATCCGGGCTCATTCATCAAATTCGAAGACTTCACTTCATACGGTATTCGTCGTTTAGCAAACAATTCCAATATTTCTCCTCTAATAGATTTTTCAGATAGTAGCGTAGAAATTAATCACTTAATGATTAAATTATTCTACGCAAATATGAATTTAGAAGAATATACACCGGATAATCCAAATGGAGTTATTTGGTCGGTAGTTTGCGGCAAACGAATTTATCTTACTCATGATAGAATAGCTTCTATTCTTGGAATACCAAATCGAGGTGAAGAATTTTCATCGACATTTTGTGAAGTATTCACCCGAAATAGCACTAGCCATAAGTTTATAGAAGATAATAGTGACGGCACCAAATCGATTGGGCTACGACCGACAGCAAGGCTATTACATCGTGTCTTGATGCACTCTCTATTTCCTCGATTAGGAAATTATGATGCCGTCTACAAGGAAAATTTCAAGGCTCTTTATGCTATATACGGGGAAATCGAAATCAACTGGGCTCACATGATTTTCGATGAAATTTTAAAAGTGAATAACTCCATTCGACCTCATTTCTTCTATAATGAGTATGTTATGCGCATATTGCTAGCATGTGGAGTAACAGCACCTGATTCAGCAACATCTACACCAAAATGCATTGACTCCACTACCATCAAGCGCATGAAACTTCCTCCTCCCTATGTTCAGATTATGCCATTCGAACAATGGCAACAACGAGGTACACAAGCACAACAAGCTCCATCTTCGCGACCTCGTTCCGGAGAAGTTAGGTTGTTGAAATCTAAGTCGTCTATAAGAGAATCTCTTGAAACCATCGCTCGTAATCAATTCTTACTTGAAGCGAGACTCAAACGTATGGATTCAAAAATTGACAAACGATTCAACAAGGTCAAGTCTTTCTTCAGTGCTATATGGGATGCTATATCATGTAGCACATCTGTCTCTACCCAACATCAAGACCCCGGAAAGCGTCCGGCTCCTCCCACTTTCACTTGGTCAACATCCGAGGAATCTGTTGGTACAAGCGGACAAGGTCATGGAGAGACGTCTAGAGGAGATGACGATGACGATGACGACGATGACGATGACGACGATGATGATAATGATGAAGATGATGAGGAGGAGATTCAGTCGGACTAAAGCTAGTTTGTTTATTTTTTTTAGTCCTTTAAAAAAACATTTGTGACACTTGTACTAATTAGTGTCCATCTTTTTTAGTGAACTTTGGCATGTATGGTAGTTTCAAAACATCTTGTGTTTGAATGTGTGTTATGCATTGTTCTTTTTGGTTCATATTCTTTTTTTGTTTACTCCTTTTTGTCGATGACAAAGGGGGAGAAAGGTGCTAATAATTGTTTGCAGGGAGAAAGGTGCTAATAATTGTCTGCAGGAAATCACATATTCAGGGGGAGACTCAATACTTTAATTATATATTGTCATCAATCAAAAAGGGGGAGAATGTTGAGACACAGCTTCTATGAAGATTTTGATTGCTGACAACAATATAAAGGCAATCGAAAAATCAAGACATTCATATGGTTCTCTAGATTATAGATAGATTATTTGATGTTATAATAGTAATAAACTTGTTAAAATCTATCCTCAAATAGTCATGCACAAAATATAATCAATATATATATACATTTATAGTAATGTGCACATTTATTGTGCAACTTAACAGAGACCGGTCGACCGGTCCAAAAATGAACGGTCGACCGTTCCTGTTAAATGTGCACAATAAACGTGCACACATGCACATAACGACTATATATTTAAAATCCTGTCTACCGGTCATTTTTTGACCTGTCGACCGTTTTTAAACAGAAAGCAAGTTTTCCAAAAGACACTTCTCTTCTCCAAGAGTTGCATCTCCTACCTTTCACCAATAATCACAACTCTTAATGGCAACTGTTTCACCAAGAGTTACAACTATTTCTTCTTATATATACTCATCTAAATCGTTGATTCAAATAAGAATATACATGATTATTATATGCTTTCTCTGATCTTACTTTCTAACATTCTTGCATTCTAAAAGCACTCATTTAATTAATAGCTTATTGAATCATTGAAACTATTTTATACCTTTTGATTCAATAAGCAATATACCTTCTTTAATCTTCACAAAACATCAGTCATATACTTTGAGGATAAGATTATAGGAAGGGTGTACTACTAGTGACAAATCCGTGTTTTGAAGAACACAAGTTGTCAACAACAATTGTGTTTGTTTGTGTTGAAGTCCTCGTGTTGTAAGAGGCAAGTGTTGAAGTCCTCGGTGTGTTAGAGGCGTGAAATCCCGTTCGGCTGTTCGGGTATTGTAAACCTGTTCCTCCGGGTGAAGCGAGGTAGTTAATAGTGAAAATCCAGATAGGAGTCTGGGACTGGACGTAGGACGGTGCTCCGAACCAGTATAAAAATCTCTGGTGTGATTTTTCTATTTTTCTATTTACAATGCTATTATCATCTATTTCCGCATTTGTATTGTAATCCATATTACACGATCCGTGTATACTATATTAGCACATATAATTGTATACACACCATACTTTCAATAACTACCACTCACCAAATCACCTAAACACCTCAAAAGATAACAACTTCAGATCTGGATAGCAAAGGATCTAGCTTGATCCGATAAGATTTCCCTTCAAACGATGAAATCTCTCTTCGATGGATGTAGACCTTCAACTTTGACTCTTGGATCTTCGATTTGATCTTCAATCTAGATGAATGGAAGCACAAGATTAAAGTGGAGAAAAGAAGTGAAGAAGTGTTGTAGTCGAGCTCTCAAAATGGCAGCACTTCATCGCTTCAAAATCCGGATACCAAAAATGAAGATAGGCACTCCTATTTATAGGCTGAAATCCTTAACTTGTAGGCCCCCTTAAGTCGGTCACGACTCATCCAGACCCATGACTTACGACTTAAGACTTTCGACTTAAGACTTACGACTTAAGACTTACGACTTATGACTTACGACTTACGACTTAAGGCTTACGACTTAAGGCTTACGACTTAAGGCTTACGACTTAAGGCTTACGACTTAAGGCTTACGACTTAAGGCTTACGACTTAAGGCTTTCGACTTAAGGCTTTCGACTTAAGGCTTTCGACTTAAGGCTTACGACTTAAGGCTTACGACTTAAGGCTTACGACTTAAGGCTTACGACTTAAGACTTACGACTTATGACTTACGACTTAAGACTTACGACTTAAGACTTACGACTTAAGACTTACGACTTAAGACTTACGACTTAAGACTTACGACTTAAGACTTACGAACAACAATTCTACGATCCTTCGATCCGTAAAAATACGGGTCATTACATTTTATTTGAACTTTAAAATACATAAGTTAAGGTAATTTAAATTGAATTTTGAGAATTGGACTCTGAATTAAATTGATTATAAAGTTTGAATAAAAGTTAATTTGGTTTAAAAAGTTAAACCAATCGTCGAGAATTTAACTCGAATTTATATGATTCGAGATAGTTAAAATTGAAAATTGAAATTGAATTGGTGAGTGAAGATGTATAAGTTTAAGAATTTAAATGGGAAATTGAATTGGATTGTATTGAAATGATTTGAATTTGAAATGGGTTCAATTGATAATAATTCAAATTGATTGGAATAATATGAAATTAAAATTAAAATCGAACAGGATTAAAATCAACTAGAATTTGATTTAAATTGGGGAAGGAATCAAGATTGATTCAACTTGAATTGGGAATAAATTTCAACAGAAATTGAAGTTATTCAAGTTAGAATTGAGTCAATTAATGGAAATTTACATTAAATTGTTGGGGTAGTGAACAGTTTGACTCTTGACTATTTTAAATAAATTGTTTTAATACAAACTTATTTTTCTAAGCTATTAAATATATAAAACCTTTCTTTTTAAAGCTAACTTATTATATATTTGTTTTACCATTATTTTTGGAGCTATTTAAACATTTTTCAATTGTTTCCTAAACTAATTACTATTTTCAACTATTTCACAAACTAATTTCTATTTTACAACTATTTTGCAATTATTTAAAATTCCTGAAACTATTCAACTATTTTCCGAGTATTTTACATTTAGTTAACTATTTATCGTTATTTTGCAAAACTAATAATTATTTTTAACTACTCACCTATTTTTGAATTTTCAAGCTATTTTCTATATTGGTCGGGGTTCAAACTGTTATTGATTTAAATACCCAACTGAGATAAGAATTGAAGTGATAATATTAATGGGGATTAAGGCAATTGTAAATAAGTGAAAGGGAATTTAAGGAAATGTGAATAGAAAGGAACTTGATTGGCTAATGATCGATGAAAATAAATACGTGGGATGTACGTATATTATTCTATTTGCATAGTGATTTGATCTAGATTCGAGCACAGAATTTTGGGATAGTATATCGATCCGAGTTGGGATTTTTCACTCGATTTTCGACGGCGTACCTGGATATGGATTGTTGATTGGTTCTGGATATTCTCTATCATAGTTATGACTATGCAAGGAGAATGACGGTTTCTAATCAGGAAACCAGATCTGTGTCCGCACTAGGAAGTCGGGTGGACGATACTAGTTCGAAAGTGAAATTGTGTGATCGAGTGAGCGATCAGATTGGTATAGCGTACGGATGATGAGTGTACATCGTATGGATTGAATGAAATTGATATTGAAAAGAGTAATCAAATTTGAATATTTGATTTTGAATAAACAAAGTTATATATCTTTGTTATATAAGAAAAATCTTTCCTTGTTAAATCTATTGCCGGAAGAAAAGGATTTATGAAGATGTTTGAAGTATAAAAAGGAGTTTTACAAGTTTGAAAAGATCCAAAGTTTTTAAAATTTTATATATCTGAATATATATAAAGGATCTTATGAGGATTTTGGAAAAGGTTTTGGGAACCTTTGAATTTGGAAAGGCTTTTGATTTTAGGGAAAATCAATATTGAATTTGGAAAGCCTAGTTTGAGAATTGTCGATTTGGGATAATCGATTTTGTGTAAAGGAGCTTTGTATGAGATCATACTAGGTGTATGATTTAAAGATACTATATATGTATAGTATAAAATGTTTTGATGATGGCTCTGGGGAAAAAGGCATTCCCTTGAAATGAACTTCTCAGGAGTACCACCGGGTGGTGCTGCCTTGAGCCCCAAGGGGGGTTCTAAAGTTGATCCTGTGAGGAGTCCGGACAAAACTTGTTCCTGAGGATTATGAGTTTAGTATACCATAGCGAAAGTCGTGTGTGCCGCTGAGAGCCAACAGTTACATGGACTTTTGCTGCGATGGCAACGTAACCCAGGATGTAACTGCGACCCATGGTATAATATAGCGTAGGTCGTGTGTGCCGCAGAGAGCCTATAGTCTGCGTTTGATTTTATATCGGCAGACTGTGACCTATGTAGGAGTGGAGAGATTTCGTTTCGACAGCGAAAATCAGAGGTCGCTGAGAGCCTGCAGTTACATGGACTTTTGCTGTGACGGCAACTAACCCTGGATGTAACTGTGATCTATTGTGTTGGATCCATGGCGTAATTGAGAGGCCACGGAGAGCCTGCAGTTGCATGGACTTTTGCTGCGATGGCAACGTAACCCTGGAATGTAACTGCGACCATGGATTGGGGTGATGATTTCCAGAGCATTCTCACCAAAGATATTTCCTCTGTTTTCAAAAAATGTTTTCTATATTTTAAATAAAATTATTTTCCAAGTATTTTCACTGGGTGATGAAAACGGGTTTACCAAGTACTTATAGATTTTCAGTCCTACGCCTGATCAACGTATGACTGAATTTCTATGAGAACAAGGATGGACTGGTTGAGATATCGAGTTATAAAAGTATTTTTTTTATAAAAGCTATCTTAATAGTATTATCTGAATTTAAAAGCATTCCTAAAATTTTTAATAAGGTGTTGGAATTTCGGAAGAATAAAAGGGAAAATCCAAACAGGAATTATAAAATAAAATTGAACTCAGGAAAATTTAATAAAGTGATTTTGTAATAAAATCGAATCTTGATATAAAATTGAAATAAACTAATTGGCTAAATAATTGTTTGATTGAGCATATTAATAAAATTTAACTTGGGAAAATAAATGGATTGTAAGTTGATGATGGGTTTGGGAATGAATTCGAATTTTTAAATAGAATTCAACTTAGATTTGATAATGAAATAAATTAGAAGAGATGCTATAAAAAAATATAAAAATAAAATAGATTTGGATCGAAATAGTGATGGTTTTAAATTATGAATAAAATTCAAGTGTGATTTGAATAATATTTAATGAAATTTGCAAGAAAATTGGATATAAGGGAAGAGATTATAATAGAAATGGTTTGAGTCGCAAATAAAACCCAGATGAGTAGAAATAGTTTGAGAATGGCCTTATATTAATAAAATAAATTCGATAACGAATAACGAATTAATTAAGTAAATTAAGATTTTTTTTAAAATAGGTTGATTGAGTTAAATAACAAATGGATGAAGTCTGATTGAATAAAAACTAAATCAAAGTTGTGATTGGAGCTGAATTATCCAAAATAAATTCGAAAAATTTATTAATTATGGGCTATCAATAAGTTAAGTATGTGCTTGGATATTATTTTCATAAATTGAGAAGGTAAATTTAAAATGGATGGGTTAACTGAATTTAATGGAATTTGATTAAATGAGAATCAAATAAAAGTAAACTTATGTTTGATGTTGGAATAAATTAAAGTAAATTCACTTAACTTTAAAATTTATGGAAGCTTGGCTTCGAATAAGAGTGAAAGCCCATTAAATAAAAGCTTGGATTGAGTTAATTTGGGAATGGCTAGAAGTATACAAGAATGGAATGTGTCGAGTTAAATGAATGTTTGGTGAATAAATTTGAAATGAAATGGAATTAGATACGGGATGAGTTGAAATTTAATTGAAGTAGTTATAAACGAATAATCGAAATTGCATAAAAATAGTTGTCATTGGACGTAAACAAAAGTAATTAAAATTCTATAAATTAATAGAGGTAAATAAAATTGATTTTGAATCAATTGAAGTGAATATGAGTTTGTTTGGATAAAAAAATCAATGGAATGTAAGAAATTGAGTTGCAAACCATTGAAACTGAATGAAATGGCTTATGAATTGATTGAAAGCAATTGAATTAGCTTAAAAGTTATATAAATCGCTTATGGAAAGTGTTTTGGTGCTTGTTGCTTATGATATATATGTGTTTAGCTATTGAATATAAGTGAAATGCTTGTGTTTAGCCACTAAAAGTAAGTGAGGTGCAAATAGATTTTCTTATATGGCACTTACATATTTAAATTGAGTAAGTACAGGTACTTGAAGGCCGATTGGCTGGATTTGGATTGCACTAAATGCTAAAATAAATAAGCTGCTTGCTTAAAATGCTAAATAAGGTACGCCTACGCAATAAAAATAGGAAATATGAACTGTTTTTGCTTTTTCCGACCAGGTGGGTCGATGTATATATATTTATATCTCTTGTCAAATTGCAAAAGCTCCTCCGTACAAAGGAGACTCTGCCAAAATTTTGGAAGTTAGAAAATTTTTGAAAATTTTTGGGAAAATTTTTATTAACAACAAAACGATTTCAAATAGGAAATTAAGGTAATTTAGTAAATGAAACTAATACGAATCGGATTATACTTGAAAGATAAAATTTAATATTCGGAAGTGAAGACAAATTGAAATCATGTGGAAATGGGAAAAACTAAATTGAAATAAATATGAAACCTTTGTAAGAAAATGTATAAAATGATTGGAAATGTTACGATTGGATATTATTGTTAAGTAAGATATGCGGGTATTAAAAGGGGAAAAGAAAATTGGATTTGATTCCAAAATATAAATGTGAATTGCTCGACAAAAAGATATGTATTTTAATTTCTGTATGAATTGGATTTGGTTTTTGATGCAGCCACTTGACTTTTGTTTTCTTTTGGAATTTGGGAGCCCGTAGAGGCCTTTCGTAGTTGTACCGAGCTAGCCGCGCAAAGGAGACGCTGGCAAAAAAATTCGGAAATTTAGAGAGTTAAAAAAATTTTGAGAAAATTTTGATAATTCAAAATTGGTTTTAAATTGAAACTTAAATGATTGGGCGGAAGGGTAGTGTTTGAAAACGATAGAAGGTTTTGGGAAATTGGCTGAAGTGATAGTAGGTCTTTAATTAAAGATAGTTGGTAGGATGTTGAATTGTGAGTTTTGGGAAAGGTAAACGGGTTTTGAACCATTCATCCTAAATAGTAATTTCGGGGACGAAATTTTTTTAAGAGGGGAGGAATGTGACGACCCGGAATTTTTAACAATTTAAAATGAAATAATTAATTGATTTTAAATATTTAAAAGTTAATTTTAATTTGAATTTCAAAATACTTGATAATTTAAATATCGAGTTATATAGTTTAAATATTGAATTTAATAATTGAAAATTGGGTAAATTGTTGAATCTGAAATTTCTAAGCCTGTTTAAATAATTTGAAGGCTTATAAAATCTATAATGATGATACTGAAGATAATAAAATGGTTGAAATTTAATTTAAAGGTGATTTGTTCAGTTTTGAAATTATATCGTTTAAATCGATATTTAAAAATAGCCCTCCGAGGCACAGTCTCAGAATTTGACGAAACCAGTCCCATTTGATCCGTAATAGTTAGTTATTATCGGATTTCAATACTCGAAGCGTTTAGATTTACCGTTTGCTCGTACGGATGAGAAACGCGTTGAAATTAGAAGCGATAATTTAATATTTTAAATCGATTTAAAAGGCTAACTTCCTCATATGATCAAATTAGCCTCCGGAATGCGTTCCATCATGTTCAGGACGCGGGTAAAACCTTATAATCGCCTAGTGGCATTCCTTAAGAGAAGTTCGAAATTTTAAATGGCAATTAACGGGGCGTTTTGGAAGTTTTCTAATGTAAAAAAAAAATCAACAAGTCAGAGATATTTTTAGTAAATAAGCGTACGCAGGAAGCTTTCCCCAATTGATATTTTATCTTCATTCTCCTCTCTAATTTTCAAACAAAAATTCCAACTTCACGAAAATAAAAATAAAAATGGCGATCGCATCTATCCCCTCGTTCCTTAAATTCATTTTTCATGCCCCCTTTATTTTCTTCAGCCCTGGTTCAAAATCGAAAGGAAGAAAAAAAAATTAATTACATCAATGGCCGAAGCCGTAAAAAAGAAAGAGGTGAAATCGCGTGTCATGAATTTCGCGATGGGAAGTAGGGGTTCCATTTGTCATCTTCATCTCCTTGTCCTCTTGTTCAAAGCGAGGTCGGAGGCAGAGCTTTTGAGTCGTGGGTTTCGGCGTTCGAGGTCGATGTGAGTTAGGGCAGACGAGGCAAGACAAGGACGCACGATGCTGGAAGTTGTGCGAGGAAGCTTGGTGGCGTAGGATGGACAGCGATTCAGGCAAGTCGAAGGCGGCAGGGAGCTAGTGGTCGAGAACAAAGTCATAAAGAAAAAGAAATTGACGCACGCAGGCAGGTGTATGTGCAGGCGGCGTGTGGGATGACGGTAAGCTAGGGGTAGCATCGCGGCGATTTTGGGATAGCGAGGTAGTTGGCTCCAGAGAGATGATTGCGAGGCAGGTTGGTTCCAAACTGTAAGCAGTCTCGATCCGAAAGAAGGTCAAATCTTGAGAAGAAACTAGCTGGATTTGGGAATGGATGCTAATAAAACAAAGATGAGTAAATCTCACTTTGTTGGATTTCTATTTAAATTTAAATGGTTAAATTTAAATATGTGGTTGAATGATTGAATTGATTTGATATGCACTGTGAATTGATGATCTGGTGATTTTGGTTTGGATGGTTCTCGAGTTAATTATTGCTTAACTCGAAATATTGGTAATTTTAAGTTATTTTAAACTTCAACATAAATAAGGAAATGTTTCCGTTTTAAAAGTTACTAAGGGTTTGAATTAATTAATTAAGGTTAAATTAATTTACTCAGATAAGTAATTCAGAAAAATTATTTGATGGTGTGATAAATAATCACTTGATTAATTAAGATAGTTAAGTAAGGAGTAATTAATTTATGAACGAAGTAAAATGAAAGATAGTTAATTATAGGTTGAGGGTAATCGAGATTGATTAATATTGTGGTTGAATTAAAGTAATTAATTTAGATTGGAACAAATTAAAATATAATTGGAAATAATTAATTAATTTAATTAAAGATGTAATTGAAGATCGATTAATTAAGATGAATTAATCAGTAATAAGTGACTTATGGGAAGTTAATTAGTATAAGTAATTAAGGATTGATGTAATTATATAATTAATTAATTCATGAAGTAATTAAGATTACTCAATGATCTGAGTTGAGTCTAATTAATATTGTGAAGTTAATTTAAGGTAATTACTTGAATGTAATTGAAAAATAATTAATCAAGATTGATTAATTAAGATGAATAGTGAAGGGTTGACTAATTAATTGATTTTGGAATAAACTAATATTGAATGAAGGAATCTAAATGAATGTGGTTAGAAATTCAATTAGAACCATTGAATTAATTTGTATGTGATGGATGATTGAATGGTATTGGATGTTTTGAATGTGTTGATATCTCTGATATGAAATGTTGTGTATTTCATTTAAATAATTTGGGATAGGATAACATGAGATTAGAAGAGACCGGGGTCGGGTACATGAGAAATACCCGAAACCACTTCGTATGTTTGTAGATTGATATATAAAATCTATATGCTAGATTGAAGTGATTTGGAGGTATTGGACTGTTTTAAAAATCTAAATCTTTGGTATTTAGGAATTTAAATGTGGACTAAGTGTTGTCTACAATAATTTGTGGCTTGAGAATTGATATATGTTACCCGGGTTTATAAAAGTTGATTTCTTTGGTATTCCATGTTAATTGGGTTTACTCACACTGGTTTCCAGCCTGACCCGGGTGTTACTTTGGTGTAATGCTCGGGTCAAACCGAGTATTACAGATTTTCAGGTAGGTACGTTCTGGAGCTCAGGAGACGAGCTGGATGGAAAGAGCGTATAGAATATTTCCGCTGCGTTTATATTATCGTTATTCTGAGACATGATAATTGTATATATTCGATGACTGTATATATATATATATATATATGTGTGTGTGTGTGTGTGTGTGTGTGTGTGTGTGTGTGTGAAACTCTAATGTATATTAAATGTAATCGGTAGATATAGTGTTCTTTTGTAAACTGTTATTATTTATTATTATATTTTATCCGCTGCGAATGTGAGATGTTAACGTTTCTGTTCTTCTTCTATCTCTTTCTTCTTTTCATAACTATCTGGAATTTTCGGGTGTGAAAATTTAGGGTCGTTTCATTTTTAAGGTCGAATTTAAAAATTGCGTGAAACGTAAACTGGCCATACGAACCAAATGAAGGTGCATACAAATATATAGAAGACATAGTTGAATAAAAAGGAGGTAGTATTTGGTAAGGTTGTTTTTTTTTCAGTTTGACTTTGGTCTTGCATGAAGATACTTGTAGACACATATTATTCACATATTAACAAACAATAATCAGTCTATCCTAACAAACATCACTAGTTATCTATACACAAGTTTGGATAAGCTTCCCTAAAATTATCGAGAGTTGTCTCCCGATGATCAACAATCCGAACTTGGAGATACCATCCTATCCCAAGTTATTCATACGAAAAACACATTCTTTTCATATTAGAGATAACAACTCATTCAAAGCATCCAATACCATTCAATCGTCCATAAGCAAAGCTTGTTTGCTACCGATATTAATTAAATTAATTCTGATTGAATTTCTAACCTCAACCATTTAGAATTCTCCACTTGTCATTAATTAATTTTCAAATCAATTAACCAATCAACCCTTCATTATTCATCTTAATTAATCACCTTGGTTTAATTATTTAAATATGTTTTTGATAATTAACTCTACAAAGCTAAGGGTAATGCTTATATAGTTGTTGCATAAATTTTGAGAAATGTATTCTTAGGAGTGGCCATTCGTACTGTATGTTTTAGACTATGTTATATTACATTTCGTCAATACAATGTTAGCATGGTTTTCTTATTCTAAATTTTATTGTTTTACTTTTCCCTAAAGATCTTGCATTTGGATGCTTAATTATTAGCACACTGTACTGGTGGATGGAATATGGTGTGGATCTCAGGTATGAGAGTGGAGGATGTTGTTACATGTGGTATTGGAGTTTAGATATAATGACACGGTATCTAATCACTTTAAAATATGGATATTTAAATATGTTTTTGATAATTAACTAATGGGTTGTATAACTTAAAATAAAACTATTTTGAATGATAGCCCATAATGGTGAAATGTTTTTTAAAATTTTTTTACAAAAATAATCAGTTCAAATAAAAATGAAAAATGTGACCGGAAATCATTTTTCGAATTTTCGACTTTTTTATGTCTCGATTTTGTCAAAAAAATCATGTACGTTTGAATTAAACACTCACTTTCATTTGTTAATATGTTAGGATTTTAATAATTATATATGCATACGTCAACTTAAAAGGATATAATAAGAGATGATGTGACTTTTTGTGAAAATTTAAAACAAAATATAATGGAAAAAAGTGTCATAATATGTCTCTCCTAAGTACAAGTTGTATCATGTTTGCTCAAAGGGAAGGGCATGTATTGCGTGAGGTAGGGGGACATGTATTGCGTGACGTACAAGGGGAGGGAGACAAGGTGAGGTGGCAAAGTTAAAGTGGAGGGCAGGGTACAAAGGAGTTTTTGGTAATTTTATTTTTGCAATTTGTATAAAGAAATTTCCTAATTCTTTTTCATTCTTATTTTCATTATTTCAAAAAGCTTTGTCTTCTTCCTTGACTACTTGAACTCTTCCATATGTTCTAAAGTTTAAAATATTAGCTTTTATCACATTTAAAAGCTCTTAAACCTTTTTAAAAGCCTTTCTCTTCCACTTCTACATCACGTCTTCCTAAAAGCAAGCCTAAACCTACATTTTCCAAGCTATGCCGAGCCTACTTCTCCAAAGCCGAAACCCTAGGTCATCTTCAGCCATAAAAATCCCATTTAACAAAGGAAAAATCATGTTCTAGGGTGGATGCAAATTGTAGTGGCATTTTTGCTTATGTATGTGTATATGTAATATTGATTATAGATTTGGAAAATGAAATTAAGTTAGTACAATGAATGTTTCTTTATTTACTAGTTGTGTGTTGTTATGACATGTATGTAAGTTATGTTCATGCATATGTCATTATAGGAAAAAGGGAAGTTAGTATTTGAAGTTGTTGGTTTGCGACATCGAGGTCCTTTGGTTTAAAACATGTTTTCCTTACTTTGTTTTCTAGAAAAGTTTTTGTAAGGTTTCAAAAACCCTTACTTTTGTTTTCCAAAACATTTCGCTAAGTTTCTAAGGTAGTTAAAGTACAAAAGATAAGATTTTGAAGATATTTGAAATAAAAATCAAGCTTTCAAAAGTACAAGTCATATAGTAGTAGTCATTATGGGTGTAGTTTGTGAAGACGAACTCCTTTTGAAATCTAAAAATGTTTTTACTTAAGTATCTTTTCGAAAAGTGTTTTTAAAACATATTATATGTATTTAAAATAATTTATTTATTTATTTAATGATTATTTAAATTAATTAATTAAGTTAATTCGTACTTAATCATTAATTAATAAAGGAAATTTGTACTTAATTATAAACTAAGTAAATTAATTAAAGATTAATTATTATTTAATTATTAATCAAGGTTATTATTATTTGTTTATTAATGATTAGTTATTAAATGGTTAATTATTTAAAAGGGGATTTGTTTATTAATTAATTACCAATTAAGTTAAATTTAATTAATATTTAATTAGAAATCAATTAAGATTAAATTATTATTAAATAAAGGTTTAATTTAATTTAAATCAAATAACAAAGGTTCAGTTTGTTTAGATATTCAAGGTCGCTTATTCCCAAGGATTGGTTTTTTAAAGGAAGTTTTTTTTGCAATAATATTTCAAACCAAGTGATTTCTTTATTGATTACCCATAAATAACCCCCAATGACTATGAAACAAAATGACATGTATTTAGCAGGATAAAACACCATTCTTCTATTAAAATAATTTGGACGGGTGTTTAGCATAACAACCCCCCGTTTGCTATTATAATGACTTGAACATTACATGTGTATTGATTGATCGTTGTTTATTGATCCCTTTTATATACATTACGCAAATACCTTTTTTATAACTTGGAAATTTTAAGTGAAACCGAATAAACCAATGTGGTTGCTAAGCCTCTTATAAATTTTGAAAATTATTCTTTTAATTTTATTTCATTTTGAATAATGATTACCAGATAATTATTATGGTTTAAAGTAAAGTTATAATCGAATTGAAATGTTTAATATTTATCACCATTTCAACACGATTTTTTAAAGATAGGCCATTAACTATTTTATTCAAAGTGTTGAACTTAGTTTAATTAATAATAACTTGATAGTTAAAAGTTGTTTTAAATAATTAATTGTTTTTTAAAAGGAACTTGATAAAATAAGATTTATTTAAGAAGATTTTTTTTAAATAAGGAAAGTTTATAAAAAGAAGCTGTTTTTACACTGAAAGGGATCTTGAAATTTGAAAAGAAGTTTTATAAATGATTTTGGAATTTATAGAAGAGTTTTATAAATAAATTTATAAAGGGTTGTATATATGGATTTGGAATTTTAGTAAAGGAGGTTTTCATAAATGAAAGAGATTTATAAGTAGGATTTATTGAAGCAATCTATAAAAGAATATGAGATTGGATTTCCTTTGATTGACCTTTTTAATTTGGGTGGTATGGACATTAGTTCCACACTTAACATAGAAAGAATAGTGCTTGAGGCTATCCTTATCTCTAATTTAAATAAAATTTGTTACAATCCTTTTGATATGATTTCAAAGTAAGAAATCTTTCACAATGTTTTGTGAATATGCTCATGCCAGCAAGATAAGTATACAAATATTATGATATTGGAAAGAGATCTGAAAAATGAAAGATTTATTTTAAGGACTGTTAATATGCTCAGTGGTTTCCATGTGAAATTAGATTTTTGGATTATTAGTTGTTTATGTATTTGATAGTTAAATAATCGAATATCAAATCTTGGTCAGTTTTTACTTAGGAAGTAAATTTACGTGTTCATACGGTTTGAGTTCCATCAAGAGAAATCTTTCGGTGAAATGTCTCTAGCTTTAAGGGACATATCCCTTTTTAGACTCTAGTATAGTGCGCTTACTTCTGAAAGAACCAAGAATGAGTTAACCAGAAATTATTGGTTGTTGGTTCGGAGAGACCAAGATCGGATATTATCTGAAAACCACTTTGAACGAACGCATACGTTTGAGTGGAAGACATCTTGAGGATGATCTATGATGGAGCACTTTGAAGTGCAAGGACTACATAATACTAATCCTAAAGGGGTCCAAAATGGATTTAGTTGAGGTAGCGCCTTCGGTTTCATTCAAACGCAGAACAAACTTGTACAGATTAATGATGGCATTGCATTTCTACCTGGATGGTAGTGTTAGCATTCCAAGATGGTATACTAAAAGAGAAGGTAAATCGTTGCCTCAACCTCATACCCTGGAAATGATGAAAACATGGTAGATGCAGTAGGGCTACGTGGGTCGCTCCCATTAGGTATGGTCATCCTTATCTAGAGTCGATATCTATGTATGCTTTGGGGCCCATTTTGGTTATTGATCAACTATAGGGTAATCATATTTGATACTATCTAATCAGGGGTAGGCCGGTCCTGTATTGGTAGGGTTTCAATGGTAACTATGGCCCACGGTACATTTTATCTAGAGGTGTACTGTTTTTCAAAAGGTAGTCCCTTACCATGCCATTTATTGGAATCCATTTTCCAATAAGCGCCTTTGGTTTTTGAGTATATGCCTATTATTGTTGTGATGTACATGCATCACAGCTACTTAATTATTGGTATCTTTAACATTGGAATTATTATAATATCATTGGGTTATATAATAAAAATTATTTGGTTATTGTAAGGTATAAACCTGTCTGCATTTATGTGCGATGTGGTCTTATGATATACGTTTTATTTTGAAAAGATTTTCAAATATGGAAATCCATATGTTTTGATTCGAATTTTACTCATGCAGATTTACCCGACTGACTTGGGCGTTATTTCTTATAATGCTTGGGTCAGCCTGAGCATATTTCCTAGATTTAGCTAAATTCTTTGGAGCTTTCAGGAGACGAGCTGAATTTCCCAAGATGTATCCACTTAACTTATATTCTTTTGTTGTTTTCTTTTGTTTCATTGGTTTTTGTTTGTATTTACCAACACTATTAGGCTCTTCACAACGTATATCTATCTCTACATTTCCAATATCCCTAGCTCTGACAATACTTCAATTATAATCTAAAATCGCTCTAAACTTAGACAACCAATCCATCCGCAATAGCACTCCAAAATCCATGAACCCAAGAACAAATATATGAATGGGAAAGGAATAACTTTGACAAGAAATAGGGACATATAGACACATAGTGTCAAGATTTTTCAGACCTCCAATAGGATCTGACATGCAAAGAGGATTACTCAAAAGGATAGACTTAAGGTTAAGCTTATCAATGAGATCAACTGAAATAAAACTATGGAAAACATCTGTATCGAATAACATCCTAATAGGAAGATCATGGATGGATAGTGCACCTTGCAACACCCGCTTCCCCTTCTGTCCCAACGAAGTGGATGGTATCTCCCTAATAAAAAATGTCTATCCTTGTGGCCCCTGCTTCGAAAAAGGCCACTCATTCTTTATGTGTCATTGCACCAAATGTAATGACCTAAAATTTTCGAAAACCCGAAAATTCCAGATAGTTATGAAAAAGAAGAAAGAGATAGAAGAAGAAGAACAGAAACAACAAATATCTCACATTCGCAGCGGACAAAATATAATAGTAAATAATAACAGTTGCAAAAGAATACTGTATCTGTCGATTACATTCTAATAGATTAGAGTTTCACATTATATACAGTTACTAAATATGTACAATTATCATGTCGCGGATACACAACAATATTATATAGCGGAAATACTCTATACGCTCATGCCAGCCAGCTCGCCTCCTGAGCTCCAGAACGTCCTTACCTGAAATCTGTAATACTCGGTCTGAGTATTAAATTTTATCTTTCATTTATAACTGATTTATATTAGTTTCATTTACTAATTTACTTTAATTTCCAATTTGAAATCGTTTTGTTGTTAACAAAAAAATTTCCCAAAAATTTTCAAAAATTTTCTAACTCCCAAAATTTTGGACAAATTTTAGCAGACTCTCCTTTGTACGGAGGAGCTTTCGCAATTTGACAAGAGATAGAAATATATATACATCGATCCACACGGTCGGAAAATCAAAAATAGTTCATATTTCCTATTTTTATTGCGTAGGCGTACCTTATTTAGAATTTTAAGCAAGCAACTTATTTATTCTAGCAAATAGCGCAACCAAATCCAGCCAAACGGCTTCCCAGTACCTGTACTTACTCAATTTAAATATGTAAGTGCCATGTATAGAAAGTCTATTAGCATTTCACTTATATTCAATAGCTAAACACATGTATATCATAAGCAACAAGCACCATTTTGCTCAATCATCTAAATTTCAATTTAAAACCAAATTTGAATGATCAAAATTTTCTCAAAATTTTTCTAACTCTCTAAATTTCCGAAAATTTTTGCCAGCTTCTTGCCCAATTTCAAATTCTATGATTCAATATTTAAACTATATAATTCAATAATTTAATTATCAAGTAAATATTGATATCTTGAATTCAAGTTAAAATTAACTTTTAAATATTTTTTTAATCAATTAACTATTCAAATTTAAATTGTTAGAAATTCTGGGTCGTCACATTCCTCCCCCCTTAAAAGAATTTCGTCCCCACAATTAATAGTTAGGAAGAATGGACCAATACCCGTTTACCTTTTCTCCAAAACCAACAGTTTTATCAACATCCTACCAACTGTCTTTTACAAAAGACTTCTGAGCTCAATTCTCAAAATTCTTTCTTACTAACTTCCCAAACTCTCTCACAGTTTTCAAACAATACCCTATTGATTCTTATTGAATTTCACACCTTAATCACTTAGATTCTTTCATTAATTAATTCCGATCCAAACTTCAGTTTGGTTGTATTATATTACTTCTTAATTTTCATTTCAATAATTAATAACCAGACACCAAAATCAACAAATCATCAATTCACAGTGCACATCAAATCAATTCAACCACTTAACCAAATATTTAAATTTAACCACTTAAACTTAGATAAAACTCCAATAGAGTGAGATTTACTCACCTTCGATTTAGCAATCCAAATCCAATCTCGATTTGTTTAATTCAATTCAAGCTTTTATTTAATGGGCTTCCACTCTTACTCGAAGCCAAACTTCCATTAAATTTAGTTAGCCCACCCTTTTAAATTTTAATTTTAATTCACCTTCAAAATATCAATATTTACTTGAAACCAAAGCCGGGTGTTTAAAAATCCTAAAGAGATAGGTGGTAAGCTTATAAATGGAAATGATTTTTAGATTAGGGAAATATAAGCTTTGGATGTTGGGAATTTAAATTTAAAGTGAAAGGTTAAAAATTAAAGTAACTTAGATTGGGAAATAAAAATTTACCTGGATTGAAATTAATTGAATAAGCTGAAAATAATATCCAGTTGTTTTCGAATTAAGTTAAAATATCGAATTGAGTAAAATAAATCTGGGTTAAAGTAAAACTGAATTGAAATGAGAATTCAATTGAATTAATGAATGGAATTAAATTCTTACCTGAACAAATGGAAAATAAATTGAATAAGGATTGGAATTGAATTGAAATAAATAAATAAGAATAACGTGTAAAAGAATTATAAAGCATGAAATAAAATATGCTTGGGATATAAATAAGCATAAGGCTTGAGTTAAAAATAAAAGATGAATATATTCAAGCCAAAAATAAATGAAATTGTGTAAATAACAAGTGTTACTTATAAAATTTGAAAGTGAAATAGAAAATCCAAAATAAATATTTTTGATGAATTGGAAAATAAAATAAAAATCCAAACTTGGATTATAAAATAAATTTGGACTAAGAAAATTAAATGAAATGAAGTTTGTTTTGGGAGTAAAAATTAAGCATTGGATTATAATTAGGGGATAACTAATTTGTTAATAAATTAGTTAATGAAATATTTAAAGAGAACCCAATGTAATTAAATAGAAGTTGAATTGTGAGTTTATGATGAAGTTTGGAAATAAAACTCAAGTTATAAATTGGATTCGACTTAAAATTGTTGGTGAAGAAAATGTAATTGAACTGTGAGTTCATAAAATTAGGAGGTAATTTGAAAATGGATAGTGGATTCAGAACTTGAGTTATAAATTAAAATTTAACTTGAAGTGTTAACAAATTAAATATAATCGGAAATGTATCAAATAATATCCAAATAAGTGGAAATAAATTGGAAATAACCTTGTAATAAATTGAATGAGTTGAATCTGGAAAGTTAAATTTTATAATTACCAATCAAATGAAATTATAGATTTAAAATGGGATTTAATTGAGTGAGAATTAAGTTGAATAGAAGAGAAAAATTTACTTGTGAAATGAAAATGAGCGTAAGTACAAAAATTTGAAGTAAATTAACTTAAAGCTAAACAAATGGAAGAGAGTTGAATTTAATTCAGCCTAAACTAAGTTTAATGATATTGGATTGGTTTTAAATCAAGTGAAAATAAATTTTAATCAAAATAAAATTCGGTGGTTACAGATGATATTTAATGGAATGAAAATTCTTAAATAAATAATTGTAAACCATTTAAATTATTATGGGAATGAAATAACTTGAGACAATAAGAAAAATAGAATATTTCAAGTTTATTAGAATGGTGTAAGTGAATGTGGATAAACTAATTATATTGAATAAATAAATGATGGAATAAATAAGAATCAAATGAAATGTGGTTTAAATAAGTTGAGAAATGGTTATGGAATGAAATAGCTTGGATTGTTTTCGAGCTAAATAAAATAGTTTGGAATAAACAAATATGAAATGAAATGCAAGTGAATGGATTCAAATTTAAAATGAAATGAAAATGAGAATATATGGATTGTGAAAAAATAATAAAATAAAATAAAATAAAGGGAATAGAATTAAGTATAAATTGAGTTGGAATAAATTTAAAATGGTCATCGGCTTAAGTGGTTATTTACTTGAATGAATATTACCAATTTGCATGAGAAAATTGGATGTTGGGATGGATTTGGCAATTAATTGTTCGATTAATTCAAACAATAATAAACTGTAACTGATTATACAAGGTCAAAATCTGGAAAGAAAAAAGCTAGCCTGGATGGATTGCAAATTAAAATCAAAGGTGAGTAAATCTCACTCTGTTGGAGTTTTATTTAAATTTAAGTGGTTAAATTTAAATATTTGGTTGAGTGGTTACATTTGGTATTGGAGTTTAGATATAATGACACGGCATCTAATCACTTTAAAATATGGATATTTAAATAAGTTTTTGATAATTAACTAATGGGTTGTATAACTTAAAATAAAACTCTTTTGAATGATAGCCCATAATGGTGAAATGTTTTTTAAAATTTGTCTACAAAAATAATTAGTTCAAATAAAAATGAAAAATGTGATCGGAAATCATTTTTCGAATTTATTTTATTAATATAAAATAAATTAATATACAACCCATTAGTTAATTATCAAAAACATATTTAAATGTCCATATTTTAAAGTGATTAGATGTCGTGTCATTATATCTAAACTCCAATACCACATGTAACAACATCCTCCACTCTCATACCTGAGATCCACACCATATTCCATCCACCAGTACAGTGTGCTAATAATTAAGCATCCAAATGCAAGATCTTTAGGGAAAAGTAAAACAATGAAACTTAGAATAAGAAAACCATGCTAACATTGTATTGACAAAATGTAATATAACATAGTCTAAAACATACAGTACAAATGGCCACTCCTAAGAATAAATTTCTCAAAATTTATGCAACAACTATATAAGCATTACCCTTAGCTTTGCAGAGTTATAACAACCTTCCCTAACAATGAAAATGCATACACGTCTACTAATGCAATAGAAATGATAAGTATTTTATATATCCAATGACTTCTAGTCGTCAATAGTCAACTTCAGAATATCAAGCTTAGTCATGTACTCTGAGTAGTTACATTATAAGGAAAGTTAGCTTTTATAACATCAATGTATAACACTGTATCTGTAACAACCCGCATATTTAACGATTTTATATTTAAATATTTTATTTAAATATAGCATCGTTAGTCGGATTTTTGGTCCGAAATGTTACTTTTTGCAAATGGCCGAATTAGAACTTGGAACGATTTCCATTGATTCCAAAATGGCATTTGCGATCTTTTTGAGTATAAGCTTTGATATGTTTGGAGTAAGTTGAATTTTTGCAACTTTTTCTAGTTGGGTTTGGGTTGGGTTTAGCCAATTTCTTAGTTTAATAACCCTTAACTCAGCCCTCTCCTCTCCATTCTCTCATTCTACTCTTCTAAACTTAAGTTAAAACTGAAAATGGTGGAGGGGAAGAGGAAATAGAAATTGTAAACCCTAGTTTCTTCTTGTAAACTTGATTCTTGCTCCAAAATCAAAGTAGAGCTTTTGGTAAGTTTCCTCTTTTCCCTCTCCAACTCTTTCTCCGTCAATTTCCTAAACCTAACTTAGGAAAATATGTGTTTTATTCTTAGATTGAAGCTTGTTGAGTTGAAGTGAAGTGTAGTTCGTCTCCTTCTTGTGTTTGAGCATCTTCTTCTTTGTTTTGTGATATAAGGTGAGATTTTTATCTCACATTTATGCTTATATGTATACATCTTTGTTTTGGTGTAAGAAGGTGAGTTTTGAACTCACATCTACTTCTCTTGATTTCATTGATGTTGGGTATGAATTCCTAGCCCTCGTTCATATGCACTTGTTTCGATTTGGATTGCTTTGGTGAAGTTGCCAAATATTGATTTTTTGAAGCCAAATCTATATAAAACCTTATATGGTGGATGTTTATGTGGTTCGGAGTGTTTGGGTGTGTCGTTAAGGTTGGGTAGTCGTTTGACGTAAGCCCATAATCAACACGCATCCGATTGCTTTCGATTTGTTGGCCATAAATGGCCTAGGTTCAGGAAATGCCTAACTATCAGGTTTCAGACGTCTGAAACTTCTATTTCAGACGTCTGAATATTGTTCTGGGGAACATTTTCACCCCCAGATTCAGACGTCTGAAATTATATTCCAGACGTCTGAATTGGCTAAATTTCTACCAGAAAGGAAATAGGCCAAAATATGTCTATTTCAGACATATGGAAGGTTGGATGCAGACGTCTGAATTCTGTTTTGAAAAACAAATTAAATTCCATATTCAGATGTCTGAATCCCTTCTTTCAGACGTCTGAAGCTGTTGTTTTTGCCAAATTGCCTTGTTCGTTTAGTTTTCCAAATTTACTCGATGCATATTTATTCCAATTAGTTGTTTATGTATATTTGATCTTGATGATTCCTTTTTGAATTCATTCACGGGTTTTTATAACTAATTTCTTCAAAACGTATTAAAAGTTCGCTTCTCCGATTTATAAATTCTATTTAAACCACACGCACAATTTCTTACTTCGAGCGAAGTGGAAGGGTGATTAAATGGTTGGGCAAGACACGGACCATGAATCTGTGCGTTTACCCTTCCAATTAGTCCACGACCTATTCAATTGATCGTTTTGACCTTCGGGTTAGGTTTACGGATGATATAAGGTGAACTTTGTACTGCTTTGAGTGTGAAATTGACTGACAAATAGTAAACCGTTTAGTGCGAACGAGTGGTTATGGGACTCGCGTTACCACTTTTCGGATTCCTTTTTGAGAGTTATGACACATTCCGCCAGCTACTGGTGTCCAGTACTAGGTCTTCGACCTTCACCACTATGGTTTGTTGCCTTCGGGTATGTTGCCTTCGGGTATGTTGCCTTCGGGTTTGTGCCTTCGGGTTTGTTGCCCTTTAGTATCGCTTCCGATGTTGGTCGTTATGAGCCGCATGGGTGATATTGGGTTGCCCTTTAGTATCGCTTCCGATGTTGGTCGTTATGAGCCGCATGGGTGATATTGGGTTTGGAGTCTTCGGGCTCATGTATCCTTGTTTATACAGTACTGAGCTCGAGCAATTTTCTGATGTTTCATTCATATGTATATCCCTTAGGTATCGCCCTTCGGTGTTGGTCTTTTTGAGCCGCATGACATGTAGCGATTACCTTGTGGAACTTGTATACCTTATTGGTATTTGTTAATTGCCTTTTTGGCTTGATTTGGTATATTTGTATCCTTTGTTTCTCTGTGATGCCGATGATATGAGGCTTGTTTTGTTATCATATGATTCATCTTTTGTTAGATGATTGTGTTGTCTCCTTTAGAGATATTTGTTATACCTTGTAACCTTATAGTTTATTGTTGTTCAGTTTATCTAACTGATTTGTTTAGCTAGACTGACCCGTGTATTTTATACTCGGGTCAGACCGAGATGTTTCAGGTTAGGTGCTTTTGGACTTAGCCTCTTTTGCTTCCGCGTGGACTATTCAGCTTGTTCCTTTTTGTTAAAGCTTTTTGTGTAGTCCTTTTATTGCAACTCTGATATATGTATTCTTTTGATTCGTCTGTATATTGTGGTTTGCTATACCACTTGACATGTATTAATTTGTATACTCTATTATGTATCAATATATGTCTATATGATGATCTACTGTTCTGTGATGTATATTACATTTGAGTTGTTATATTCTGTTCTAATAGATCCTCCAACCACCTATGGTTTTGTTTTAAGTATTCATTGGGTATGTCGACCTGCTTGGTATGACTATTGTCGATGTATTCAATCAATAGATAGAGCAAGGCTATAGACGGTCGCTCCCAACCAGCCTTATTCTCCATGTTAGTTGACGGCATTACCCTGTAGTGTCCTTGCCTAGCGTGGGTATAGAGGTGGGGCGTCACAGCATGGCATCAGAGCTGAGTTCAGGACAAAATATGATAAACACAGAATAGATGCACATATTACGGTACATCAAAGTGTATAAGTGATACAAATCTTTGAATTATCGTGCCTTTCTATTCCTTTTACCATCAAAGGTTAGGTAGAATGTGGGAATACGTCTAGGAATGCATTTAAATTCCGTAGTATTCCATATTGAAGTGTCTACCTTGTGAATGATCTTGTTCTTATCTTACCTTCAGCATATGGCTGGAAGAGGCAGGGGACGACGTTCGGATGCTGGGCGATCTAGTGGCTCACATCCGGATGGCGTTTATATGTCTACCGAACAGTTTTTGGAATTGTTTAGGAGCACTCAGCCTCCAGTTCCTCCTCGAGTGTCTCTACCTCGCAAGTTTGCCTTTGCATGATTTTGCTCATCTTGGAGGAAAGCCGTTTAAGGGCTCTGAATCCGTTCTTGAAGTCCAAGCTTGGTTTCGCACGTGCGAGCGTATCTTCTCTCGTATGGATCTTTCTGACCATGATAGATTTCTTGTAACTTCTAGCTTATTACAAGAGCGTGCTCTTGATTGGTATGAGCTTCTTGTAGCCGAGATTGATGAGTATACTCTCTCTTGGACTCAGTTTCGGGAGCGATTTGAACTCAAGTTCGTTCCTGAATCTGCAAAAAGTTTTATTGACCCATCGCTTCCTTGAGTTGAAGCAAGGGAAATCTTCTGTGTCTGAGTATGTTGCATCATTCGAGGCTTTATCTAAGTATGGTCTTGAATTTATTAGCACTTGTTATAAGAAGAATTTGAAGTTTGTTTCTGGTCTTAAGAAATATCTTAAGAAGTCCTTGTTGCTCCAGCTTAAGCTTTCTTTTGAGGAGTTGGTTGATTCGGAACTTCATCTCGAGACCGTCGAGAAGGAGTGTGATAGTGATGTTGGTGTTGAGGTTTCCAAGAACCCCAACAAGAGGTCGTTTCCATTTCAGAAGAAGACTGGTGGTTCTAGCTCTCAGCCTCAGTCTGTTGGAACACCTTTCGTTCGGAAGTGTTTCAATTGTGGTTCTCCGGATCATATTATTCGAGCTTGTCCTAAGCCTCTCTTCTGCCGCTATTGCAAGAAGGAAGGTCATCACGTTTCAGCTTGTCCTACTGTTCTGGCTGGTGCCAAGTCTAGCAAGCTTTATGCGGCTAAGGCTTCTAAGGGTCCTTCTCAGCCCAAAGGTATATCACCATCTATTTTGAAAGGTTCTATTTTATTTCATGATCATAGTATTCGAGTTCTTTTCGATACGGGTGCTTCACATTCTTTCGTATCGAAGAAGCTCGTTGATGATTTATCTTTGGATGTTTCTTGTTTGATTACTTCTTTAAGGATTGCGAATCCTATTGGGGGATCCGCGACCCTTAGCTTGCTTTGTGATGATGTTGAGATTGTTTTATGTGGCTTTTCTTTTCGTGCGAATCTGCACGTTATTTCTTGTCTGGGATTTGATATGATTTTGGGTATGGACTGGCAAGTGAGATATGATGCCAGGATTATTTGTTCAGAGAGAATTTTGTATCTTCGACATCCAGATTTGCCTACTCAGCTATCTCTTGTTCTTCGGAATGTGGATAATTCCGAAATGGCTTTATGTTCTCTTGACTCGCGAGATGATGATGAAATATCTCGTATTCCTATTGCTTGTGACTTTTCTGATGTTTTTGAGCCTGTCTCGGGTTTGCCACCTAAGCGGGCAATTGAGTTCCGCATTGATCTCATTCCAGGCGCGCAGCCAGTTAGTCGTCCTCCCACGAGGATGTCTATAAGGGAAAATGAGGAACTCAAGAAGCAGCTTTTAGAGCTTGAATCCAAGCAATTGATTCAGTCCATTTTTTCTCCGTGGGGATCCGCGGTCGTCTTCGTGAAGAAGTCTGATGGAACTGTTAGGCTTTGCATTGACTATCGCAAGCTTAATGAGTTAACCATCAGGAATAGGTATCAATTGCCTAGGATCGATGATATGTTCGATCTATTGAGTGGTGCTAAGGTCTTTTCTCAGCTAGACCTTGCCACAGGTTTTCATCAGTTACGAGCCGCGGAGGATAGCATTCCTCTTGCCGCTTTCTGCACTCGTTATGGTTCTTTTGAGTGGCTCGTTATACCATTCGGGTTGACGAATGCTCCTGCTTTCTTTGTCGATCTCATGAATCGAGTATTACGGGAATATCTCGATAAGTTCGTTCTTGTTTTCATTGATGATATCCTTATTTATTCTAAGTCTGAAGCCGAGCATGCTAATCACTTGAGAATTGTCTTGAGTACTCTCCGTCATCATCAGCTTAGAGCCAAATTCTCCAAATGTCATTTTTGGGAGAACAAGGTTAAGTTCTTAGGCCATGTTATATCTTCCGATGGCATTTTTATCGATCCCTCAAAGATCGAAGCCATCCAGAATTGGAAGAGGCCTGAGAATGTTCATGAGATTCGTAGTTTCTTTGGATTGGCGGGTTATTACCGTCGGTTCATTAAGGATTTTTCCCGTGTTGTGCTTCCTCTCACCTGCCTTACTCGGAAAGGCATTCGTTTTATTTGGTCCGACAAGTGTGAGGCTTCCTTTCTGTCATTGAAGGAACTTCTCACTAATGCTCCTATTCTTGTGGTTCCCAAGGGGAATCATGATCTTGTTGTCTACACCGATGCTTGTGGTAGTGGTCTCGGTGCTGTTCTTATGCAGAAGGATCGGGTAGTTGCTTATGCTTCTAGGCAACTACGTCCGAATGAAGTTCGCTATGCCACTCATGATCTTGAGTTAGCCGCCATTGTCTTTGCCTTGAAGATTTGGTGACACTATTTATTGGGCGAGCGCTTCATTCTTTATACCGATCATAAATCCTTGAAGTACTTGTTCATTCAGAAGGAACTCAATATGAGACAACAGCGTTGGCTCGAGTTTCTTGCCTCCTATGACTTTGATATCCAGTATACCCCTGGAAAGGGTAATCGTGTTGCTGATGCGCTTAGTCGCAAACATTCGGCTGTTGAATGGAATATTCTTGAGACTCTATCTTTTCGTGAAATTCGTGATCGAGCTTCATCTTCTAATTCTCCTATTCTATTACTTATTTTGGGAGCTCGAACTATTTTGTTGGATCGTATTGCCGATGCTCAGCGGCGTGATCCTGATTTGTTGCATCTTATTCAGCTTTGTGAGTCTGGATCCTGTGATGAGGCGTTGCGGGATTTCAGCATTGATTCTCATGGGTGTCTTCGCAAGAAGAACCGTCTTTTTGTGCCTTCTGATTTTGCACTTAGGCATGACATTCTCGATGACTGTCATCGTTCTAAGTATACCATTCATCCTGGTATTAGTAAGATGTATGCCGATATGTGTCGTCTTTATTATTGGGAAGGCATGAAGCGCGATGTGGCGAGTTATGTGAGTAATTGCATAACTTGTCAGCGTTTTAAGGCCGAACATCAGCGTCCTTCGGGTCTTCTTCAGCCTCTGGAGATTCCATTGTGGAAATGGGATCAGATTTCTATGAATTTCATTGACGGCCTACCTCGTTCGAGATCGGGCCATTCTAGCATTTGGGTTATTGTTGATCGCCTCACTAAGTCTGCTCATTTTGTTCCTATTAAGTCTAATAGGACTGGTTCTCATTTGGCTAAGTTGTATGTCATGGAAATCGTGAGACTTCACGGTGTTCCTAGTTCTATTGTAAGTGATCGTAATCCTTTATTCACGAGTCATTTTTGAAAGAGTCTTCAGCAAGCTTTGGGAATAAAGCTTAATTTTTGTACAGCTTATCATCCACAGTCTGGCGGACAGACTGAAGGGGTGAATCCTATCTTGGAAGATCTTGTCCATATTTGTATATTTGATTTCGGTGGTAGTTGGGAGGATCACCTACCTCTAGTAGAGTTCTCCTACAACAATAGTTTTCAGTCTAGTATCGGTATGACTCCTTTCGAAGCCTTATACGGAAGGCCATGTCGATCACCTTCTTTTTGGTTGGAAGCTGGAGAGAAGCTTATTCTTGGTCCAAATTTTGTTCATGATTCTTCCGAGAAGATTGATCTTATCCGGTTGAGAATGAAAGAGGCACAGAGTCGCCATAAATCCTACGCGGATAGCCGTAGGAAGCCTCTCGAGTTCTCGATTGGTGATCCTGTTTTATTCATGTTTCTCCTTTGAAAGGGGCTATGCGTTTCAGTACGATTGGGAAATTGGCTCCTCGCTATATAGGACCATTTTCTATTACTGAACGTATTGGCCCTGTGGCTTATAGGGTTTCACTTCCTGCTCATTTATCTGGCATTCATGACGTGTTTCATGTCTCGCAACTTCGGAAGTGTCTTCGGGAATCGGATTCTGTTATTGATTCTACTGATTTTCTTGAGCTTGAGATCTCGCCGGACTTATCTATTGTACAATAGCCTATTCGCGTACTTGACACGGAGGTGCGACACCTTCGGAACAAGGACGTGCCACTCGTTAAAGTTCAATGGTCCGCTATTCCCAATGACTGTACTTGGGAAACCAGAGAGTTTATAGAGCGATCTTATCCGGGTTTTCTATCTTTGCCTAGTAACGGTGAGTATATCTTTTCGTCACAAGCTTATTTCCTTTTCTTTTGAATGTTGTATGTATGTTGTTGTTACAAGTATCGTCTCTAGGAATTGCGGGGATGCAATTTTGTTAGGAGGGAAGATCTGTAACAACCCGTATATTTAACGATTTTATATTTAAATATAGCGTCATTAATCGGATTTTTGGTCCGAAATGTTACTTTTTACAAATGGTCGAATTGGAACTTGGAACAATTTCCATTGATACCAAAATGGCGTTTGCGATCTTTTTGAGTATAAGCTTTGATATGTTTGGCGTAAGTTGAATTTTTGCAACTTTTTCTAGTTGGGTTTGGGTTGGGTTCAACCAATTTGTTAGTTTAATAACCCCTAACTCTACCCTCTCCTCTCCATTCTCTCATTCCGCTCTTCTAAACTTAAGTTAAAACTGAAAATGGTGGAGGGGAAGAGGAAATAGAAATTGTAAACCCTAGTTTCTTCTTGTAAACTTGATTCTTGCTCCAAAATCAAAGTAGAGCTATTGGTAAGTCTCCTCTTTACCCTCTCCAACTCTTTCTCCTTCAATTTCAGAAAATTTTCCTAAACCTAACTTAGGAAAATATGTGTTTTATTCTTAGATTGAAGCTTGTTGAGTTGAAGTGAAGTGTAGTTCGTCTCCTTCTTGTGTTTGAGCATCTTCTTCTTTGTTTTGTGATATAAGGTGAGATTTTTATCTCACATTTATGCTTATATGTATACATCTTTGTTTTGGTGTAAGAAGGTGAGTTTTGAACTCACATCTACTTCTCTTGATTTCATTGATGTTGGGTATGAATTCCTAGCCCTCGTTCATATGCACTTGTTTCGATTTGGATTGCTTTGGTGAAATTGCCAAATATTGATTTTTTGAAGCCAAATCTATATAAAACCTTATATGGTGGATGTTTATGTGGTTCGGAGTGTTTGGGTGTGTCGTTAAGGTTGGGTAGTCGTTTGACGTAAGCCCATAATCAACACGCATCCGATTGCTTTCGATTTGTTGGCCATAAATGGCCTAGGTTCAGGAAATGCCTGACCATCAGGTTTCGGACGTCTGAAACTTCTATTTCAGACGTCTGAATATTGTTCTGGGGAACATTTTCACCCCCAGATTCAGACGTCTGAAATTATATTCCAGACGTCTGAATTGGCTAAATTTCGACCAGAAAGGAAATAGGCCAAAATATGTCTATTTCAGACGTCTGGAAGGTTGGATTCAGACATCTGAATTCTGTTTTGAAAAACAAATTAAATTCCAGGTTCAGACGTCTGAATCCCTTCTTTCAGACGTCTGAACCTGCTGTTTTAGCCAAATTGCCTTGTTCGTTTAGTTTTCCAAATTTAATCGATGCATATTGATTCCAATTAGTTGTTTATGTATATTTGATCTTGATGATTCCTTTTTGAATTCATTCATGGGTTTTTATAACTAATTTCTTCAAATCGTATTAAAAGTTCGCTTCTCCGATTTATAAATTCTATTTAAACCACACGCACAAGTTCGTACTTCGAGCGAAGTGGAAGGGTGATTAAATGGTTGGGCAAAACACGGACCATGAATCTGTGCGTTTATCCTTCCAATTAATCCTCGACCTATTCAATTGATCGTTTTGACCTTCGGGTTTGGTTTACCGATGATATGAGGTGAAATTTGTACTACTTTGAGTGTGAAATTGACTGACAAATAGTAAACCGTTTAGTGCGAACGAGTGGTTATGGGACTCACGTTACCACTTTTTGGATTCCTTTTTGAGAGTTATGACACATTCTGCCAGTTAGAGGTGTCCAGTACAGGGTCTTCGACCTTCACCACTACGGTTTGTTGCCTTCGGGTATGTTGCCTTCGGGTATGTTGCCTTCGGGTATGTTGCCTTCGGGTTTGTGCCTTCGGGTTTGTTGCCCTTAAGTATCGCTTCCGATGTTGGTCGTTATGAGCCGAATGGGTGATATTGGGTTGCCCTTTAGTATCGCTTCCGATGTTGGTCGTTACGAGCCGCATAGGTGATATTGGGTTTGGAGTCTTCGGGCTCATGGATCCTTGTTTATACAGTATTGAGCTCGAGCAATTTTCTGATGTTTCATTCGTATGTATATTCCCTAGGTGTCGCCCTTCGGTGTTGGTCTTTTTGAGCCGCATGATATGTAGCGATTACCTTGTGGAACTTGTATACCTTATTGGTATTTGTTAATTGCCTTTTTGGCTTGATTTGGGATATTTGTATCCTTTGTTTCTCTGTGATGCCGATGATATGAGGCTTGTTTTGTTATCATATGATTCATCTTTTGTTAGACGATTGTGTTATCTACTTTAGAGATATTTGTTATACCTTGTAACCTTGCAGGTTTATTGTTGTTCAGTTTATCTAACTGATTTGTTTAGCTAGACTGACCCGTGTATTTTATACTCGGGTCAGACCGAGATGTTTCAGGTTAGGTGCTTTTGGACTTAGCCTCTTTTGCTTCCACGTGGACTATTCAGCTTGTTCCTTTTGTTAAAGCTTTTTGTGTAGTCCTTTTATTGCAACTCTGATATATGTATTCTTTTGATTCGTCTGTATATTCTGGTTTGCTATACCACTTGACATGTATTAATTTGTATACTCTGTTATGTATCAATATATGTATATGATGATCTACTGTTCTGTGATGTATATTACATTTGAGTTGTTATATTCTGTTCTGATAGATTCTCCAACCACCTATAGTTTTGTTTTAAGTATTCATTGGGTATGTCGACCTGCTTGGTATGACTATTGTCGATGTATTCAATAGATAGTTAGAGCAAGGCTATAGATGGTTGCTCCCAACCAGCCTTATTCTCCGTGTTAGTTGACGGCATTACCCTGTAGTGTCATTGGCTAGCGTGGGTACAAAGGTGGGGCGTCACAGTATCCATATATAGTGCTATTGGTTATTGATTTTTTTAATTTGTTTTATTCAAAGTAGGGATCGACGACTAAATAAAGTTATTTGATAGAGGCGGCTCCACTCAATTGTTATTGCTCTCGCTTTCCCAATAACTTACTAGTATGAGGTCCACGCTTCATACACTGGCTATTGATAGCATAACATTATTGTCAATTGTTGATTTTGTAGCACCATCTTCCCGTGTTTCAATTAGAAGGATTTATTTGACTAATTCAACATTAAGAAATGATTGTATATGTTGAAATGATAATTCAATTTGTTATTAAATCATAGTTCATAATATGAGTTAAAATTAAGTGTAAGGAGATTTATTTAGCTAGAATAAACTTGAGTTAATTATAAATAGCACAAGTGAAAAGCCGATGTCAAAATTACATAAGTAGAAAGATGGAGAATAGATATTAATATAATGTCCCATTACACCAATTGTAAAGGAGATTTAGTTTGCTTCTGATTACCTAGCTTTCTTCCACATTCAAAGAGTATTATTAGATACTGCTTTACTAAAGTTTACATAAATAATGCAATTTTTGATTTTTGTGAAGTAATTGTAAATATAAGGATAAAACAACTATGAAGGACCATCTATTAATTTACCATAGCGTGATAGAAATGGAAATTATTAATTGGAAATATTGTAGATTACTTGTCTACCAAATGAATGTTGCATAAGAAATAGAACAGATATAGTACCTATGTATTGGAAAAAGAACCCAAACATTCAGTTTGCTATAAAACGTAAAAAGTATTACCATTTTATGTCAAATAAACTAGGCAAAAGGCTTCTTTTTACATGTAGTTTATGGAATATACTTTGTTAAACTAAATAAAAGTCATAGTAATGCGAACACCTGCCATTTGAGCTAAGTCACCTTATTCTATGGCTATAATTTGTTATACATGTTGCTGCCTAGTTCTTGCGGTATACTTTGCATTATAGAAACAACCATTTTTATTCATTTGTATGTCCAATATACGTGTTAAATGCTGAATGTATGTTCCAATATTGAATGCGTCTAAGAATGACTCTTTCCTACTTATAGAACCTCGAACTTACATCTCAATAAAAGTCCAGAAGCATCAATCTTTTTATCATTTCTCTATCATGAAATGATTTCTCAAAAATTGTAATTTTGTAAATGTAACCCCATGTTTGACTCGTCCTCTATTCAGGTAGTGGAATACAGTTAGAATTCATAAAGAAACTTTAGAGGTACATGTTTGTTATAAAATCATAATATTTTGCATTTCAGAGACTACGAGGAGTGTTAATGTAAATACGCGCGCGTGTGTGTGTGTATGTGTGTGTATGTGTATTCAATCTTCAAATCTCTATATTTCTTAAATTATAATTTTACTAATTTTGGTGTCAAGCTTTGATGGTGTAAATAAGCTTTCTAAATTTTTCTTAACTACTGGATATAAAAAATTATTTTGTTGTAAGTAAAGGAACTATTTATCAAAAATGGTCTATGGGATGAAAAATTATTATGCAGAGAATATTGTGCTAATTATGTTTGCAAATTGCATATACTTGACAAATTTCGCAGGTTTAAGATATGGATAGGACAAATCATCACTAATATAGTATGTGTGTGTGTGTCTACCTATACGACCAACTAATTAGACACAAAATAAAACACGAATGGTGAAATAAAATATTCGAACTATTTGGATCCTTTTTTCTTTGTATATGAGATGGAACTCAAGGACAATCTAATAATGGAGATCCATTGTGCCATCAATAGTGTCCAATTAAAATTTCCCAACGTATACAAATACACACGCGTGCGTATTCGGCTCACTCCACTTTTATTCATTATTTACTTAGTTAGAGGATGTAATGTATTTTTATTCACCTTTCAATAAGGTAAACATTTTAAGAAATCATTAATGGTTTTCCTCTTGATATTTCATTTTAAGCTTCCTCCAAAATAAGTAAATCGTTGTAGCATGTAATATGGTTATTATGTAATAAAGCTAATACCAAATTAACTATCATTACGGGAGGCAATGTAAATCAAGCAAAATTTAAACTTTAGAGCATTTAGTATAAATGTTGACTGATTTTCCTTATATTAAATGCTAAAAACTACGAGAAGAATGATAGATGTGGGAAACATATTAAAAAGTTAAAATAGAGAAGTGAACATATGTTTCATACGTAAAATGTAGACTTAAAATAAATATGTGTTCCCTTATGTATTAATTCATGTTCATGTTTATAAAATTATGAAAATTCAAATCCAAATTTTTTTATTATCTATATATAATAGGAATACTTGGTTCTTGAGCTTTTAAAATGTCTAAATTACACTTTTAATTTCTAGCTCATTTGAGGTCATTTTTGTAATTATTTTTTCCCACATTCTTACCGTTTATCTCATGTTTACAACTGCGTAAAGACATTTCTTCCTTACCTTCACTTCATATAATTTTCCCAAAATAGTTTGAAGATTCTCCATAAAAACTAGATCTTCACCATTGTTACAATAGAGCGTCTTAACCAATTTATGGGGCTTTTGAAAATTCCCTTTTATCTTCTTTTGACCAAATCTAATATGTCATGCTCCAAATCTTCTTTCTCTTTGAAAAACTTATGTTGCAATTGTACTTCTCCTTCATGAAATTCAAAACACCATTCATGGTGATAGCAGTGGTGGTTCGTGAGTTTGATTTTGGTGATGGATGGGTTTTGAGAAGTGCTCGAATTGAGTGGTGGACTGGATAGTGATGTTTGTTGTGGTCTATGGATTTGGAGGAGCGGTTCAGGTTGTGTGTTAGTAGAGGAGGATGACACGAGGGAGTGTTATAGTCAAGATGTTGGTGGTGTATGGGCACAGTGGGAGGTGATGATAGCTTCAGTGGTTGTCTGTTGAACAGTTGGTGATATGCTGCTTTGTGAATAGTTGATGAAGGAAATCGTAGATTATGGTAGAGCTGATGGTAGTATGTGATGTTGTGTGGTCAGTATGTTGGAATTGTATGAAATATGGGGCTGAGAGGGGATTGTGCAGTAATTGTGCAGCAGTGGAAAAAAGTTGATGGCCGAAGCTCGGTGGTGGACGAGGATGGTGGGATGTTGATAGAAAGGCAGAGGTAATGCAGTTTGGAGATGTTATGATATGAAGTGCACTAGAATGTGATCGATGTAGGTGTGATGTCAATGGGTTGAGGTGAATGTATGGGGCGCGGTTAGAGGAGGTTATGGGTTGTTGAATGTTCTTTGGAACTGAATGGTGGAGGAGGTGCACTTGTGTAGTGAAAGGAGCAGTGGATGTTTGTTGCGATGTCGCTGCAGTCGGTAATGATGAGATGTTTTGGTGGTTGAAGAAGTGTGGGAAGTGCAAACGTTGAAGATTGTTGTGGGATGTTAGAGAGGTGGATGTTGTAGTTGTGAAGAAACTGGTATGTAGAGGAAGTCTTTCTTGTCTTCACAGTTGGTGAAGTGATGAATATTGTATGTGCAGTATGACAGGGAAGGTAGCAGTAACAGATTGTATTGGAGACGAATGTGTATTGTGGTTTTGGTGAGTCGGAGAACTTGTACAGGCAGAATCAGAGATGATGGGTGTAGGGAAGTGTTGATGGTTGGGAAGTGCGACAGGGATGAGCAGAGATGCACAAAGAAATGAATCAAAAAGCAATTTAAAACAGAGTGCACACATTGTACAGTAAACAGAACAAAACACTACAGAAGAAATGAAGTATGAAATTGAAAACAAAAACAAGTGCACACAAGTGACAGTGCACAATACATGAAGAAATAAACCCAAAAACTGATACTCAGAACATATGCACATGACCAAGATGAACAGAGACTGAAAATGAGAACAAATGCACAGTGCAGCATTTTGTTTTTTTTTTGAAAAAAAGAAGAATACAATGCTACCCAAAACTGAAAACAAAGAATGCGAGAATGTATAGAAAAGTGAAAATGCTATTTTATTTTTTAAGTGTAAACAAACACAAAATAAAAAACACACAATGAAATCAAAAGAAAATAATTCGAAAAATTGAAAATAAAATCAAAAAAACTCCCCGCAACGGCGTCAAAAGCTTGTTAATCGACAGAATTTATATCGGATTAGAAAACCATCGAAAAATTTAGAAATAAAAATAACTGCATGCGCACGGTGTACGAATGTAGCACGTGGTGAATACTGGTCGATCTGTAGGGAATTGATGATTTTAAAATTATACCGAAATCGAGAGTGAATAGCTAGAAATGTAAGAAACTAACAAAAACTAGCAAAAGAAAAATAGACAAAAGTATGAGAGTTAAATGACAATTTAAAGATAAATCCACTCTCTAGATCATATAATTCAACAATTAATGAAATTATGATCTCTTTTTTGGTCATAAGTGAGTTTAAATGATTTGTTTATCATAAGTATGGCTCATTTGTGCTATTAATTAGCTCAACATAAGCCATCAAAGTATAACAACCTTTAAACCACTTACTAACTCTCATGAAAATGACAACAAAGTTGAAAATGAAATCTATTTTAGGTATGGCCTATTAACTAATTAGAAATATAGACCATCAATTTTGAATTTCAAATCACTTTCTTATGCCATAATCATATTTTGATGAAGAGGCATTTGTGTTAGTGATTGCTTAAGCATAGCCTATTTGGTGACAAAAACAACTAATTAAACCACTTCAAGCATTGTCATTAAGCACAAAAAGAGAGCTATAATTATCAAAATGTTAAAGCTACATGATTAGATGCTTCATTACCCCTAAACTGAAGGGATTAGCCTCTCATATTTGTTATCAAAACAACAAATAAAGCTTGCAACATGAAAGAAAAAGAAAAGGAAAAGGAGAGCAAAGTAAAGAAAAAAACTATTCTACTTGCATAAAAAATAAATCTACACTACTAACATGAAAGTATATAAACAAAAGAAGAAAAGAGAAATATATTAAAGTTGCATAAGAAGAAATTACATAAAATAAAAATGGCTAAGTAGCCATGAAGAGAAAAGAGAAGCTTTCTTTTATTTTGAGCCTAAACTAATGAAGAGGAAGAGGAGGATTACATTGAACTAAGGGGTATATATACATGTGTTAAACCCTAATTCATATTTTTGAGGAATGCTCAAAATACCCTTGAGAAAGTGTGAAGGCCAAGTAATCATTAGCTTCTACTAATCATCATTTAAGTGTACATGAAGTAATTAATTCCATAAGCATGTGCATTATCCTCTAATTTCTACATTAAGGTGGTGGGTAGGTGGGGTCCTTCATGGTCTTCACTTGGAATTATTTCCATCTTCATTCCTTTGTATTCTTTTTGTGCATGCATATCTTCTTCGTGAAACATCTTGTAATTGAAATCAAATTCCTACAAAATAGTATGGAAATTTCTAATTAAATTTTCTCAGCTTAATTTATGCACAAAAATGACTATTTTGCCCTTGGATGAAGACGAATATGTGATAATTTGGAATTAATATGGATTTTAGTTAAAATAAGTTAAAATACCCAATATGATCATTTATTTGATTTAAATAGAATAAATATGGTGGTAAAAATATGCACATTTACGTGCACATCAAAAACTGTCAGTGTAACGAAGTGATATTTTCAACCATTCGCATCCGCACATGTCGGACTTGAATTGTTTAAAATACTGCGTTGTAAATAAAATTCGGCAAATCTTAGAATATACAGTAAATACATAATCATAGAATCACAGACACAGAAATCAGAATACTTGCAGCGGAATTAAAATAACTTAGTGGTTCATGAAGCCACTATCAATAGTCTCAAAATAAGAACTTTTTACATAGTCTTTAAAACCAAATATATAGTTTGAATCAACCACAAAAAATCTCAAAATTCAATTATCTCGATTACAAAAGCTAAAATAAGAACTGAACAGAAACTCGACAGCAGCTTGAAAGGAGAAAATCTTCAGAAGTCCTAGCTCCGAAGAAAGAGGTTCGAACTGAAACTCAGGCTGACCTGAGCGTAAAATAAACATAAAAACTTGAGTCGGGACATACATACTTATACAGTGTAAGCTAATTCAAGTGAACTGTAATATAAAGACAAGTAACTTAAAAGATGTTCGGAACCGCCCATCCTCTAAGGATCCGTTAAACTATTTACTATGTAGTAATATTTCGCTATTATAATAGTGTCTATTAGTAAAATAAACTTACTTTTAAATAGCGTTGAGGCTTTACATTTTCCACCTTAACACGTAATAATGCCAAAAGTCTATACAGTACCGTAATACCTCCTAATCGGGAGGCTACCAGAGGATACTCCATAGGTACGACACAAATAGAAACTTGTACAAGGCGCGCTGGGGTAGGTGACACGGCACAACTAGGCAATGCCAGGGTAGATATACCAATTACGCTTCCGGGTCGGTGGTAACGCGTAGCCGCAGATACCGCCCACCTCGAGCCACACCCTCAAATCAAAAAAATTAAAAGTGGCCACCGAAAGAATCCAAAGTCAGAGTTCAATATCGAAGGGATGTGTCCGATCAAAGGTGCTACCTCAATTAACCCGTCGATCGCTCCTGTTTTAGCCATCTTATGCCAACTCACGGGAGTCGAGTCCACGTATTTACCTCGAAGAAAACGCCGCTGCCATCCTACTTCATTCTAGAATCTCCACCGCGTACACGGTTGTTAAAGTGGTGTTCGGTATCGACAGAGAGTATGCCCATATCGATCCCGATCTCTTTAACAACCAACGTTATTAATACCCGTGGTTATAAATTCCAAAAAAGTTAATACTAAATCAAAATACTTCATTTTAACTTTTAAAAGTGAAGTTATTATAATTACGAATCGAATATCCAAAAATCTCAATTTCAGCTACTGCAACACTTAACAAGTGCTACTGTAACCTTTTTATTTATTCGGGTTTAATTTAAATTTCGCGACCATGGCACTTACCAAGTACTGCAATAGCCCTTAATTAAATTTTAGCTTTTACTTCATTTGCATCAACTACGACACTTACAAAGTGCGGTAATATCCCTTACAACAGTTTTCAGTTATTAATATATTTTTTAGACTTCAATATAAATTAATCAATAATTAAACTTAAATTTTAAACTAAATTAACTTATAAAAAAATCATATTATCCATTTGAAATAGTCATTTAAATCTACCCAAAAATTTATGATTTTTATGAAGTATATTCCACTAATAAATATCAACCTCTCAAGGCTTTGCTTATTAAAGTTAAATTGCCCAAATTTCTATATTTTTCTATATTCAAACTTTTCTTTACCATTTAGTCGAATTACCATTTCAAAATATAGCTAAATTTCCTCTTTATTTATTAACTTAACTTTTATTCTTAAACCAAACTTCCATTTCTACATTAAGATATATTTCAAATTTAATGTTTAAGTATTTATTTATTTAACTATTAAATTCATAGAAAATTCAATAACACCTTATTAATTTATTTAAATTCCAATTTACATCAAAATTTATTACATTTACATACTTAGCTTGAATTACATCAAAATTTCCAAAATGAATTTATTACTTCAAATTCCAACTTACCATTTATTTATTGATACATTTAACTTGTATAAGACTACCAACAATTTATTTTAACCCAATTTAAATCAAAATATTAAAATATATATATTTAAAATACTTAAAATTTCTAGAAAAATATATATAATAACCACGGGTCTGTATAATATTTTCTAACCTAGGTATAGTGATACGGATAATATATCATTTCAATCCGTAATTTACAAAGAAAAATTCGGGTTCTATCATTTCAAACCCGCAATCCCAAGTTAAAATAAACAATATCGTTCAGGCCTATCATTTCAGTCCGTAACGATTTCTATTCTACAGGGAACTTGCAGTGATAAACAGTAGATAAATAAATAGTATAACAGCTTAAATATAACAGTATATAATATGACTGATGATGTGTCAAATTAATAACAGGGTTTTTAACATCATAAATTTATATCACGGGCAAGAAAAATAAAATATAAATATTCTACAATTACACTTGTTATTAATTTACAGATCTACAAGTACGTTTGTCTGGTGAGAATACTCACCTCTATGCTACTGAAGATTAGACTCAAAACTAAGATAACCACACTGAAATAGCGTAGAAAGCACGATCAAATATTGGAAGATGAGACAAACTGATTTCGATCTTGAAACAAGATAAATAAATAAAACTGAGTACGCGAATTCCAATTTCGGACAAAGCAAATTTTTAAATAAACAAAATTGGAACGAGCTAAAATAAAATGGAAATTGACTCAAATTGCTCGACCACTCCACCGCAAGACTTGACCCACTAAAACAAAAGCTCAGCCTGCCCATTTATTTTTTCCAAATCAAAATTTACAAAATAAATTTATACTCTATATTTTTTTCCCTTTTTACCAAATATTATGACGTGTTAATAAAAGGGTGACAAATCTTATGTGGGCAACATGCAATTCACGGCAGTGATACATAAAGGTAGCGCATGCAATATTTATTTATCATATTTTTTTCTTTTTCTTTTTTTTTCTTTTTTTCCTTTTATTTTTTTTATTTTTTTTCCTCTGTTAGGAAACAAGTAAAATATCAAAATCTCCAAATCAAAACAACTTTATGTTGTTCTTACATATATCATATATCCTCATACGTAATGTTTCTAAATTTTAAAACACATAAGACCAACAAAAAATGCGTACGGTCTGGAAATACTTCTTCCCTGAACACTCATGTAAACAAAGCAGTGGAATTATCTGAAAAATTCTAGGCTGGGCTAACCTTAGGTGTCGTACGCCTTTTATATTATAATTTTCTTTTCAAACTGAAGTGCGCCTATACTTAAACAAGTATGCGGTGATACAATATACAGGTGGCGATAAGATAAATATTCCAATGCTAGGCTAAAACTACATCAGATATGCATGGCAAAGCACGGCCAGATCGGAGAGGAGGGGAAGGAAGTTAGGCGTTTGTCATGCGGTGGAGCAGTTTGAACAGAACAATGGAAAAAAAGGAAATAAGGTTGTAGCCATTACCTGATGCTACTGATTCTCACGCACGCAAGGAAGAAGAGGAGAAACCAAATGCAGTGAATGATGGAATTTTTCGTGCACACGATTTATATATTTAACATAGGGTGCGCAAATCAAGGGAGGAAAAATTTTTTTATTGGTAAACATTCGTGCATGTTAAATTAAGGAACGAAACGCGTTGATTTGATTGGAGTAATATTTGTAGTGGACATAAATTTTAATCAGTGGAGATTGCGTGAATTTAGGGGAAAAAAATGGCAAGCACAAATATATTTAAACGGTAAGGAGCATGAAATTTTGAACGTGTATAATTTAAAAGATGGAAACTTGCGGTGATTGAGGTAAAAAATAGGCAAGCAAGGATTGATTGCGTTGATTGGAAATAAGAAACGGTAAAATTTATTTGGCAAGCATTTGTACTCGTTTGAAATTACTAAGAAGAGAATGTGTTGATTAATAAAAAGAAACAACAAGAATTTATTAGAGCAAATAATTGCAGTGGGCATGAATTAACCAGCGAAAGAATACGGTAAGCAATTATATTTTCTTTGAAACGGATAAGAAAATTTGGAAAAATTTTGCACGTTTAATAATTCAGCAGAAAATTATGCGTTTGATATCGGTGGGAGAGGGAAAATGGCAAGTAATACATTTTATTTCGGTAGGCTTTGCAATTTCAAATATTTTATATGTGAACTTCAGGTTTCTAAAGTGGGAAAGCACAAATTAATGCGTGTGTAATTTAAGGCAAACATGGATTTAAAATTTTTGAACGCTAAAGGAAAAATGATTTCTTTCATTATCAAAGGGGTGCGCGGGTTAATATTTAAATAGGGAAATTTTGCATATGTTTGCGGGAATTTAGGTGAAATAAAATAATAAAGAATAATTTATAAATCGTCAGAGGAAATTTCGAAGATTTTATTCATAGTTACATGCGAAACAAAGGAAATACGTGAATTTTTTTTTAAACGCGTTTTATAAGTAAAAACTTCCGTTGATTTAGGAACAATGACAAGAATTAGATGTGAACGGTTATGAATTTTTTTTGGATAACTATTAAATTAGGAAAGCAAAAGGAAGGTGGAATGTTTACATGCGAATTTCAATCAAGCTTTAAATGAAATTTAACGGCTCTCTGGAAGAGTCAAAAAGATTTATATACATATTAAACAAATTAAAGTAAATGAAAGTGGAAAGTTATACGCGAATGAAAATGCTATACGTGAATTTTGAATGTCAAGGAAATTAGTATTTAAAGATGAAACTTGCGATGATTGAGGTAAAAATAGGCAAGCAAGAATTTGATTGCGTTGATTGATAAAGAAAACGGCAAGAAATTATTTGGCAATATTTTATACTCAATAAAAATTATTAGGAAGAGAATGCGTTAAGATGTAAAAGAAAATTATTGTGAGGCTTGTATACATCAGAGGAGTGTGTGGGTTTGTATTCAAAAGAAGAAATTTTGCATTGCAAGAAATATTTGATAAAGTGTAATGCGAAAATAAAGGAGGAAGTAAATTTGCGTTTACACGAAAATTTGCCTTGATTGAATGAGGCACGGCCAGAAGTAATTAATTTTGAATGATTGAATTTGGAAGGTTATTGTTAAAACAAATATTCCACACCTCATTTAAATGATTTATGAAAAAGAAACATGTTATATAAAAAAAAATTCTTAAAGAAACTTGCGTTGATTTATTAGAAGAAATGGCTAGGACTACTTGGCAAACATTTGCACTTTTTTAAAAAATTGGAAGTAAATGCATTGATAAACTTTTCATTCCCTTTTGAAAACGCAAAAATAAGATAAAGAGGGAAGGCGTTCATAAAGGAGGCAAGAATTTATTTGAAACAAAATGAGATGCAATATAATTTTGAATGTGAGTTTTGAATTCTAGAGAAGTTGCGTGATTCAAGCCAAAGAAAATATGGCTAGAAATAATATTCATTTACCACTTAGAATTTTACGTTTACTGTTTAATTATCCATTTATAGCAAAGGTAAAAATAAAAAATGCATACTACAGACGCAACATTTTATGCCCAAATTTAAAACGAAAATAACGTTTTTTTACATTTATATGTTTAAAGAGTATCCATTAAATACATACTATTTATACCACCAAATTAATCAAAACGGGTATAAATGTGCAAACTAAAACGCGCATGTTTATAAAGCTTATTTATACACTATATTTTTTTCAAGTTTTATTGCTTAAATAAAACATGATTTTGCTTAAAATTTAGTTATTTACCATTTCAACAAAATAAACCAAATTTCCAATTAAAGTTAATCCTTAACCAAAGTCAAAATTTCAAAAATCTTATCATTTATTTAAAAATTTGGGCAATGTTTTAATCAAATTCAAAATTTAGATTTTTATATAATAAACCCCCAAAGTATTATAATTAAAAGAATGAGATATTTGTTAAAATTTTGGGCCGTTACCTCTCTCCCCCACTCAGAACTTTTCGTCCTCAAAAAGGAAGAAGATAGGGGAATAGAAACAACCTGAAAGAAAACTAAATTGAAACTCAAAATAGAATTATTAATCTAAACCATACAAATTAAATTTTAAATTAATAATTGATTTCATCTATTTAATTTCACTTAAGTTAAATTTTACTATTTCAAATTTCATTACTTCATCTTCCAATTATCTTAAAATAAAAATTTCTAAAATCATAAGTTTGAAAATCATTTATTATACTCAAAAATGTGTTTGATAAATTAATATCTTTTTTTTATTCCTAATTATAATTAAATTTATTTCTCTCAATGTATTTTTTATCATCTATGTTAAATATGTTTACACTTACTATAACTACTTAAATTTATTCTTAGTTCATTTAACATCATTTTATATTGTAAACTATTCCATTACCTTTGTTAATCTTTTTATAACTAGAATTTAAGTGTATAACATTTATTATAACCATTCAAATTTTATTTCTAAAATCTTTTTATATTGTACATTATCCAATTACATTGTTAACTAATGAAAATCAAGGTAAGTTATATTAAAATGAAATTGAGTATTATACAAATAAAACTTTCAAATTCAATTATCTCAAGTTGGAATCATTTATTCAAAAATTTGATTTTTTTTATAATTGAATTATTCCTCACGATAAAATTTAAGAATTAAATTTCTGATTCCCTTCAAACCATTTAGAGATAAATAAATATATGTACAAAATATGTCAAATCAACTTTAAATCATATATCTTTATATTATAAATCAAGTCATATTTAGAGATTCAAATCAATTAAATTCTTAAGGTACCCCTGTAGCCAGACTGTAGAATGATCTCTTCACTTTGAAACTCGAAAATGAATATCGATGATGTTGGAGTCATCAGTGAAATTATTTCCTAACGACAAAGAGAAGAGCACTGATTTTTAAACCTTTAAAATTCTTTGGAAAAAAATTTCTATTCGAAAATAATTTAAATAATATATCCTTTTAAAACTTTAAACACAAGGTTTGAAACCATCGGGAATTGAATTCTCAAGTTCTAGTTTTAAATTCGTTTTTGTTTCCAAACTAATTTATAATCATTGTTTATAGTTCAATTATTTATATGAGACAAAACACATGGTTTACAAAACCATAAATAAAATCAAAGATTATTATCTCTTGACAACTAGTTAAATTAATTATAAAATTCTGAAAATTTATACTTATATATAATATTAGATTTTTTTCCAAATATAGGAATAAATTTTTCAAAACAAGGATAGGGATTCAAATTTGATGGACTAAACTCAAAGAGAATTTTGATTTAAAGATAAGTTTGAATCGGAAGATCCGATGATTAAATAACAGAATAAGGAACTGGATAAATTTATATAAATCACGGGCAACCTTAACCGGGTCAACCGTGACTTAAAGAATAAGATCGATGTGGATTTTCTGGGGTAAATCTACATTCGATCTGAAGAGATAGAGTTCGGGATAACCAAAGATACTAGCATCTAAACCGATGATAAATATAAATCTCTGGTGAATCAATGCTAATTGTAAAGGAGTTTCACCCGTTTATTAGAATATTGGCGAGACCGCCAATTCACTATAAAGATCAACCGAAGTGCAGTGATGGGATACTCCAGAAATGAAAGAAGATGAATAGTGAGGGACATGAATGAACTTTGGAATCGCAGGTAACGTTCCAAAATTCATAGGAAATCGAATCAAAAGGAAGAGATTCAAGCTCGAATGAAAGTGATTCTGTAAATCAAATTTACCATACATGCTAAGTTTTGCCCAGAGCCAAAGCTCTGATACCAAAATGTAACAACCTGATATTTTCAACCATTTACATCTGCACATGTCGGAATTGAATTGTTCAAAATACCGCGTTGTGAATAAAATTCGGCAAAACTTAGGATATGCAGTAAATACATAATCACAGAATCACAGACATAGAAATCAGAATACTTGCAGCGGAATTAAAATAACTTAGTGGTTCATGAAGCCACTATCAATAGTCTCAAAATAAGAAATTTTTACATAGTCTATAAAACCAAATATATAGTTTGAATCAACCATAGAAAATCTCAAAATTCAATTATCTCGATTACAAAAGCTAAAATAAGAACTGAACAGAAACTTGACAGCGGCTTGAAAGGAGAAAATCTTCAGAAGTCCTAGCTCCGGAGAAAGAGGTTCGAACTGAAACTGAGGCTGACCCGAGCGTAAAATAAACATAAACACTCGAGTCGGGACATACATACTTATATAGTGTAAGCTAATTCAAGTGAACTGTAATATAAAGACAATTAACTTAAAGGATGCTTAGGACCGCCCATCCTCTAAGGATCCGTTAAAATACTTACTATGTAGTAATATTTTGCTATTATAATAGTGTCTATTAGAAAAATAAACTTACATTTAAATATCGTTAAGGCTTTACATTTTCCACCTTAACACGTAATAATGCCAATAGTCTATACAGTACCGTAATACCTCCAGATCGGGAGGCTACCAGAGGATACTCCAAAGTTACGACACAAATAGAAACTCGTACAAGGCGCGCTAGGGTAGGTGACACGGCACAACTAGGCAATGCCAGGGTAAATATACCAATACGATTCTGAGTCGATGGTAACGCGTAGCCGCAGATACCGCCCACCTCGAGCCACACCCCTAAATCAAAGAAATTAAAAGTGGCTACCGAATAAATCCAAAGTCAGAGTAGAACATCGAAGGGATGTGTCCAATCAAAGGTGCTACCTCAGTTAACTCGTTGATCGCTCCTATTTTAGCCACCTTATGCCAACTCACGGGAGTTGGGTCCACGTATTTACCTCGAAGGAAACGCCGCCGCCATCCTACTTTATTCTAGAACCTCCACCGCGTACACGGTTATTAAAGTGGTTTTCGGTATCAACAGAGAGTATGCCCATATCCGATCCAGGTCTCTTTAACAACCAACGTTATTAATACCCGTGGTTATAAATTCCAAAATAGTTAATAATAAATCAAAATACTTCATTTTAACTTTTAAAAGTGAAGTTGTTATAATTACGAATCGAATGTCCAAAAATCTCAATTTCAGCCGCTGCAACACTTAACAAGTGCTACTGTAACCTTTTTATTTATTCAAGTTTAATTTAAACTTCACGACCAAAGCACTTACCAAGTACTGCAATAGCCCTTAATTGATTTTTAGATTTTACTTCATTTGCATCAACTACGGCACTTACAAAGTGCGGTAATATCCCTTACAACAGTTTTCAGTTAATTAATATATATTTTTTTAGACTTCAACATAAATTCATCAATAATTAAACTTAAATTTTAAACTAAATTAACTTATAAAAAAATCATATTATCCATTTGAAATATTCATTTAAATTTACCCAACAATTTATGATTTTTATGAAGTATATTCCACTAATAAATATCAACCTCTCGAGGCTTTGCTTATTAAAGTTAAATGCCCAAATTTCTATATTTTTCTATTCAAAATTTTCTTAACCATTTAGTCGAATTACCATTTCAAAATATAGCTAAATTTCCTCTTTATTTATTAACTTAACTTTTATTCTTAAACCAAACTTCCATTTCTATATTAAGATATATTTCAAATTTTATGTTTAAGTATTTATTTATTTAACTATTAAATTCATAGAAAATTCAATAACACCTTATTAATTTATTTAAATTCCAATCTACATCAAAATTTATTACATTTACATACTTAGCTTGAATTCCATCAAAATTTCCAAAATGAATTTATTACTTCAAATTCCAACTTACCATTTATTTATTTATACATTTAACTTGTATAAGACTACCAACAATTTATTTTAACCCAATTTAAATCAAAATATTAAAATATATATATTTAAGATACTTAAAATTTCCAGAAAAATATATATATAATAACCACGGGTCTGTATAATATTTTCAAACCTAGGTCAAGTGATACGGATAATATATCATTTCAATCCGTAATTTACAAAGAAAAACCCGGGCTCTATCATTTCAAACCTGTAATCCCAAGTTAATTAAATAAATAAATAAATAAAAAATATTGTTCAGGCCTATCATTTCAGCACGTAACGATTTCTATTCTACAGGGAACTTGCAGTAATAAACAGTAGATAAATAAATAGTACAACAGCTTAAATATAACAGTATATAATATGATTGATGATGTGTCAAATTAATAACAGGGTTTTTAACATCATAAATTTATATCACAGGCAAGAAAAATAAAATATAAATATTCTACAAATACACTTGTTATTAATTTACAGATCTATAAGTACGTTTGTCTGGTGAGGATACTAACCTCTATGCTGTTGAAGATTAGACTCAAAACTAAGATAACCACACCGAAATAGCATAGAAAGCACGATCAAATATTGGAAGATGAGACAAATTGATTTCGATCTTGAAACAAGATAAATAAATAAAACTGAGCACGCGAATTCCAATTTCGGACAAAGGAAATTTTTAAATAAACAAAATTGGAACGAGCTAAAATAAAATGGAAATTGACTCAAATTGCTCGACCACTCCACCACACGACTTGACCCATTAAAACAAAAGCTCGGCCTACCCATTTATTTTTTCCAAATCAAAATTTACAAAATAAATTTATACTCTATATTTTTTTCCCTTTTTACCAAATACTATGACGTGTAAATAAAAAAGTGGCAAATGTTATGTGGGCAACATGCAATTCGTGGCAGTGATACATAAAGGTAGCGCATGCAATATTTATTTATTATATCTTTTTTTTCTTTTTTTCTTTTTTTCCTTTTTTTTCTTTTTCTTTTTTTCTTTTTTTCTCTGTTAGGAAACAAGTAAAATATCAAAATCTCCAAATCAAAACAACTTTATACTGTTCTTACATATATCATATATCCTCATATGTAATGTTTCTAAATTTTAAAACACAGGTGACCAACAAAAAAAATACGTACGGTTTGGAAATACTTCTTCCCTGAACACTCGCGTAAACAAAGCAGTGGAATTATCTAAAAAAATTTAGGCTTGGCTAACCTTAGGTGGCGTATGCCTTTTATATTATTATTTTTTTCAAACTGAAGTGCGCCTATACTCAAAAAAGTATGCAGTGATACAATATGCAGGTGACGATAAGATAAATATTCAAGTGCTAGGCTAAAACTGCATCAGAGATGCATGGCAATGCACGGCCAGATCGGAGAGGAAGGGAAGGAGGTTTGGCGTTTGTCATGCGGTGGAGCTGTTTGAACAGAACAATGGAAAAAAACAAAAGAAGGAAATAAAGTTGTAGCCATTACCTGATGCTACTGATTCTCACGCACGCAAGGAAGAAGAGGAGAAACCAAATCAATGAATGATGGAATTTTTCGTGCACTCGATTTATATATATAACATAGAGTGCGCAAATCAAGGGAGGAAATTTTTCTTTATTGGTAAACATTCGTGTGTATTAAATTAAGGAAGGAAACGCGTTGATTTGATTGGAGCAATCTTTGTAGTGGACATAATTTTAATCAGTGGAGATTGCGTGAATTTAGGGAAAGAAACGGCAAGCACAAACATGTTTAAACGGTAAGGAGCATGAAATTTTGAACGTGTATAATTTAAAAGATGGAAACTTGCGGTGATTGAGGTAAAACAATAGGCAAGCAAGGATTGATTGCATGATTGAAAATATGAAACGGCAAGAATTTATTTGGCAAGCATTTGTACTGGTTTGTAATTATTAAGAAGAGAATGCGTTGATTAATAAAAAGAAATGGCAAGAATTTATTGGAGCAAATAATTGCAGTGGGTATGAATTAAGCGACGAAAGAATACGGTAAGTAATTATATTTTCTTTGAAACGGATAGGGAAATTTGGAAAAAAATTGCACGTTTAATAGTTTAGTAGAAAATTATGCGTTTGATATCGGTGGGAGAAGAAAAATGGCAAGTAATAAATTTTATTTTGGCAGGCTTTGCAATTTCAAATATTTTATATGTGAACTTCAGGTTTCTAAAGTAGGAAAGCACAAATTAATGCATGCGTAATTTAAGGCAAACACGGATTTAAAATTTTTGAACGCTAAAGGAAAAATGATTTCCTTCATTATCAAAGGGGTGCGCGGGTTAATATTTAAATAGGGAAGTTTTACATATGTTTGTGGGAATTTAGATGAAATAATATAGCAAAGAATAATTTATAAATCGTCAGAGGAAATTTCAAAGATTTTATTCATAGTTACATGCGAAACAAAGGTAATACATGAATATATATTTTTTTTGAACGCATTTTATAAATAAAAACTTTCGTTGATTTAGGAACAACGGAAAGAATTAAATGTGAACGGTTTGAAATTTTTTTGGATAACGTTTCTATTAAATTAGGAGAGAAAACGGAAGGTGGAATGTTTACACGCGAATTTCAATCAAGCTTTAAATGAAATTTAACGGCTTCCTGGAAGAGTCAAAAAGATTTATATACATATAAACAAATTAAAGTAAGTGAAAATGGAAAGTTATACGCGAATGAAAAGGCTATACGTGAATTTTGAATGCCAAGGAAATTAGTATTTAAAGATGAAACTTGCGATGATTGAGATAAAAATAGGCAAGCAAGAATTTGATTGCGTTGATTGATAAAAGAAAATGGCAAGAAATTATTTGGCAACATTTTATACTCATAAAAATTATTAGGAAGAGAATGCGTTGGAATGTAAAAGAAAATTATTGCGAGGCTTGTATACATCAGAGGGGCGTGTGGGTTTGTATTCAAAAGAAGAAATTTTGCATTGCAAGAAATATTTGATAAAGTGTAATGCGAAAATAAAGGAGGAAGTAAATTTGCGTTTACACGAAAATTTGCCTTGATTGAATGAGGAACGGTGTAACAACCCGCATATTTTACGATTGAGTATTTAAATATTTAATTTAAATATTTCATCGTTAGTCAGATTTTAGTCCGAAAAGCTACTTTTTGCAAACAGTCAAATTAGGACTCGAGACCACCCCCATTGAATCCAAAATGACATTTTCGATCTTTTCGAATATAAACTTCGATATCTTTGGAGATAGTAGAATTTTGCTACCTTTTCACTTAGGGCTTTGGTTTTGTTTCAGCTCATTAGACCCTAGCTTCAACCTCTTCTCTTCATTACTTTACTTCTATTTCCTAATACTCAAGCTTTAGCAACAATGGAGAGAGGAATGGGAAATTAAAACTCCAAGCCCTAGTTTCCATTTGTAAATCAAGTTCTAGCTCCAAATTTATAGAAGAAGCTTTGGTAAGCCTCCTCTTCTTCTTCTTCTCCAACTCATTCTTTTACCAATTTCATAAATTCCTAAACCTAATTTAGGAAATGTTTCTCTTTTAAGATTAGATTCAAGCTCTTTGGGTTGGAATTGAAGAGTGATTGTCCTTGCCATTTCTCTATAGCTTCTTCTTCATTTGTTTTGGGTTTAAAGATGAGATTTTTATCTCACATCTATGCCTATATCTATCTTTGAATGTTGGGTATGAATTCCTAACACTTATTCATGTGCATTTGCTTTCGGTTTGGATTGAATTGGTGAATATTCCAATTTTTAGTGTTTTGGGTTCAAATCTTCAAAATCCTAACTTTGATATTTTGATCATGTTTTGGTGATGAATTGAAGAGCTTATAGGGCCGGGCCGGGTCATCTATTGGCATAAACCCTTAGCGCCCATTGCTCGTCCGGTTGCATTTGCTAAGAGATTGCCTCTTCATTTTTAGGTTGAAAATACTAGAAATTCCAGTTCAGTCGACTGAAATCTCTGAGTCAGTCGACTGAACCTGGAACCCGAAAGTTTCTAGGTATGATTCAGTCGACTGAAATCTCTATTCAGTCCACTGAACCTAGAAACAGAAAGTTCCCAGGCATGATTCAGTCGACTGAAATCTCTGTTCAGTCGACTGAACCTGGAAACAGAAGGTTTCCAGGCATGATTTAGTCAACTAAAATCTCTATTCAGTCAACTGAATATGTTGTTTCTGCCCAATTTGCCTTTTGGGATTGAATTTCCAATTTAAATCGATTTGTGATGATCCTATTTGTTGTTATCATTTATTATAACTTTGACGACTCCTTTTTAGGGATTTTTGAATATCCATTTCGATGGATTCTTTATCGGTTTCTTTGGATTTGATTCACGTCTTCGTATGTGGATTTTAATAATTGATTGTTTCTACAATCATTTTTATTGTTTGTCACTTTAAAATACAAAGGTTTCTATACTTGTAGTAAATATTCAAACTCTCTATCAAAGATTATTTAAACTCTATTTTCAATATCAAACTCGTTTATAAAACTGTTTTCCAACCTACTAGTATATACAAACCTTTACCTCACTCGTATGAGAAATCTAATTAAACGACTTAGTAAGACAAGTGGTATGAAACGCTTGCGTTTACTTCGTCGGTTAATTCTTGGACTTGAATCTCTTGTGACAATTCTTGAGTGGAATTCTACAATTTGTTCGTAAATATTTTAAGTTAAGCTAGTGGTTATGAGACATGAAGCTAAGCTCATATATTTACTAGCTTAGTGTTATTGACACTTCTTGATGATCGATGATGATCATTTTTGTGATTTAGACTAGCAATGTGCGATGTCTCTTTGTCTGCGAGGGAGACTAAACCCCGTTTCTGTGGAGCTTCGACTCAATTTGGTGGGGTAGCGACCCATGGTCTTCGGGCCGTTTTGTGGAGGTTCGGCTCAAAATTAATGGTTAGCAACCATGGAATAGCGTTCCATTTTGTGATACACGTGTTGGTGAGTTTTCATGCTCCCGTTTTGTGATAGGCCTCCCCTTTTTTATGATTTCTGGATTTCTATTGATGATTTCTAGAATTTGTGTTTCATCAATTTTTGTGGTTTCATTGATAAGTTCTATCAACATTTGTGCATTGGTGAATTTGTGTGTCATTAACTTTTGTGATTGGCATTGATATAATTGTCAATATTTATGGTTTGGTAAATGAAATAAAGAGTATGACAATCCTTTTTGTCTTTGAGAAGATTCTTGTTATATTGATTAATCTCTTGTTGATTTTCAATTACATGCTTATCACAGTATGGCATTTTGGTTATTATACGTTTTTTTCATATCTCTTATTTTATATCATTTCATCTGATATTTATAGTTAGATTGATCCGTTTATTATTTTCTTATTAAATAATACTCGGGTCAGACCGGGATGTTACAAGTGTTTCTGCTTGACTCCTCATCTAGGATTATTATTCTGCTTTTGGCTAACTACTTAGATTAGTAGTTTATTTTGTTGTATACATTTGAGATATAGACTCCATGATGTATACTTATTCTTTTATGTAGCACTTGTAACTATTCTTTTGTGATATAGTGGATCTTGTTTGACCACTACTCTGATATACACTTTTACGTGTAATATTCATATTTGTTTCCGCCTTTGAGATATGATCTTCTGTGACTGATTTGTGTTATGCTTATTTCTATATTTGTTTCCGAAGATATTATAGCCACTGTGTAGTAGCTTTGAGTTTGCATCGGTATGTCAGATTTCCTTTTGAGATGAAAAGTTATACTTTTATCTGGCATATTGGTACTCGCACAAAGCATTATACAGATGGTCGCTCCTCAAAAGCCTTATTCTTCGCGCTAGTTGACGACATTACTCCGTAGTGTTCTTGGCTAGCATGGGTATAGAGGTGGGGCGCCATAGCTTGGTATCAGAGCCAAACTTTGGAACAATATGAAATATTATAACAAGGATCATCATCCCAAGTCCATCTTAGGAGTCGTGCCTTAGGATTTTATTCGAGTCATTGGACCCGTTCTATCCTATTTTCTTTTGTGATGCCCTGTTTTATCAATCATTATTGTTTGATATTCATTTTGTGAATAACATTTTTCTTCTTCTTCCTTTCTTTTTTAAAGAAGAGAAATGGTTAGACCAGGCCGTCCCAGCGCCGTTCAATCTAGTGGCTACTCCCCAGGATGGAGTATTTATGTCTGCACAACAACTCTTGATCTTGTAAAGAATGCTCAAGCAGCCGGACCTAATCCAGAGCCTACTCAACCTAAGTCTAGATTTGCACGCTTGTGCAGTGATTATACCAACTTGGGTGGGACGCCATTCAAAGGTTCTAAAACCATTATTGAAGTCCAGGCTTGGCTTAGAACATGCGATCGCATCTTTTCTCACATGAATCTTATTGATCTTCACCGAGTTCAGGTGGCCTCTAGTATGCTCCAAGAAAGAGCATTAGACTAGTACGAGCTTCTGATTTCTGAAATAAATGAAGCGGATCTTACTTGGGAGAAATTCCGAGGACGATTCGAATTAAAGTTCGTGCCAAAAGCTGAGAAGGTGACATTGGCTCATCGTTTCATTGACCTTGTTCAAGGTGAATCCTCTGTGGCAGATTATGTCGCATTATTCGAGTCACTTTCTAAATACGGGGTCGAATACATAAACACCCCATTGAAGAAGAACCAAATATTTGTCTATCGCTTGAATAAAAATCTCAAGAAGCCATTGCTTCTAAAATTAGAAGTTTCTTTTGATCAACTCATTGATATCGCTCTTCGTCTTGAAGAGGCAGATAAGGAGAGTGATGTTGAAGTTATGGGTGCCAAACCAAACTTCAACAACAGGAAATTGCCTAATAAGTTCAAAGGTCATTATCCCAATAAGAAAGGGAAGCAAGCAACTTCGGTGGCAAAGACTTCTACCTCTAGTAGTGGGCAATGCTGCAATTGTGGTTCTATGGACCATTATGCAAATAAGTATTCAAAGCCCGCGCTTGTCGCTATTGCAAAAGCCCAGATCATTATTTATCCGCATGTCCCAAACTTCAAGGTAGGAAGGAGGGAAAGCTTAATGTGGTGCAAACTCCTAGTAACACTTCTCGTGGTCAAGGTATTTCTCATTCTATCCTTGATGGCATTATTTTATTTCGTGATCATCCAATTCGAGTTCTTTTTGATACGGGTGCGTCCCATTCTTTTATATCAAAGGAACATATTGATACTTTTTCTTTGAGTGTCGTTGCTTTAATGACTTCTTTGAGAATTGCGAATCCGGTTGGTGGATCCGCAACAATTAGTTTGCTTTGTAAAGATGTCGAGATTATTTTGTGTGATTTTTCTGTCCGAGCCGATTTGCATGTTATGTGCTACTTAGGCTTTGGAATGATTTTGGGAATGGATTTGCTTAACCGTTATGAGGCTCATATCCTATGTCCTGTGCGGACTATTTATCTTCGACATCCACAATCTGTTAAGCAGATTTCTATTGATCTTAAAGATTCAGATTCCAAATTGGCCGCATCTTTATATTCTTTAAATCCTCACAATGACGATAATGATGATGAGAAGGATGTCATTTCTCTCATTCACGTTGTTCGTGAATTTTCCGACATATTTGAGCCCGTTTTAGGATTACCACCTAAGCGAGCAATTGAGTTCAAAATCAATCTAATCCCTGGAGCTCTACCTATCACTCGTCCTCCTTATCGTATGTCCAATAAAGAAAATGAGGAGATGCGCAAACAATTATTTGAATTGGAGACGAAGCAAATTATTCGCTTTAGTTCCTCTCCTTGGGGAGCTTCGGCTATTTTTGTGAAGAAATCTGATGGTACACTTAGGCTTTGCATTGACTACCGCAAGCTTAATGATCTTACTATTAAGAATAAAAATACTTTACCTCGGATTGATGATCTATTCGATCAACCTAGTGGTGCTAGAGTCTTTTCACAATTAGACTTAGCAACCGATTTTCATCAGCTTCGTATCGCAGAGGATAGTATTCCTTTGACGTCGTTTCGTACACGTTATGGATCTTACGAATGGCTTGTTATGCCATTTGGTTTAACAAATGCTCCGGCTTATTTCGTTGACCTTATGAATAGAGTTTTCAAAGACTTCCTCGATCGATCTGTTCTCATCTTTATTGATGATATTCTTGTGTATTCTAAAATCGAGGAGGAGCATGAAAACCATCTTTGGATTGTGTTGGAAACTCTTAGGAGCAATCAATTGAAAGCAAAATTTTCTAAATGCCACTTTTGGCAATCTCGTGCGAAGTTTCTCGGTCATATTATTTCTGAATCCAGAATATCAGTGGATCCTTCAAAGATTGAAGCGATTCAAAATTGGAAGAGACCGGAGAGTGTGACGGAGATCCGTAGTTTTCTTGGATTGGCAGGTTATTAACGCCGTTTCATAAAAGACTTTTCCAAAATTTCCGTGCCTCTTACTAGTTTGACAAAGAAGGGAGTTAAATACTTTTGGTCAGACAAATGTGAAGCTTCTTTCCAGAAATTAAAAGAACTCCTTTCTGATGCTCCTATTTTTGTTATTCCCGAGGGGAATCAAGATTTTATTGTTTCTAGTCTCCCGGTTTGGGTGCCTTCTTATGCAAAGATAACGTGTTATTGCTTATGCTTCTAGGCAATTGAAGCCAGCCGAGACTAGATATGCCACTCATGATTTAGAGCTCGCGGCTATTGTTTTCGCTCTTAAAATTTGGCGTCATTATCTTTTGGGAGAGAAATTTGTTCTCTATACCGACCATAAATCTTTGAAATATTTATTTTCTCAAAAGGAACTTAATTTGCGTCAACAACGTTGGCTCGAATTCCTTGCATCTTATGATCTTGATATTCTTTACACTCCCGAAAAGGGAAATCGTGTTGTCGATGCACTTAGTCATAAACAACAAGCAGTTGTTTCTATGATGATATCCGAATGGAGTGATCTCATAATTTTATCCACTTGTGAGATTAGAGATCGTGTAAACGATTTATGTTCATCTCTTGTTTTATGTAGCCTTGAAGCTTATCCTTCTCTTTTAGACCACATTCTTGAAGCTCAAAAGCTAGATCCCCAATTGGCTCTTCTTAGCCAAAGATTAAGAGATAAAATTGATACTGGAGGTTCGGAAGAATTCGATATTGACTCTCGTGGAGGTATTCGAAAATTTGGTAGACTTATCGTACCAAATAATAGTGATCTTCGCAAAGACATTTTAGAAGATTCCCATCGTTCTAAATTTACCATTCATCCCGGTAATAGTAAAATGTACGTGGATATGAAGCGACTTTATTATTGGGAGGGAATGAAATTTGATATTGCTAACTTTGTTAAGTGTTGCATGACTTGCCAGCTTGTCAAGGCCAAGCATCAAAGGCCAGGTGGGTTGTTGCAACCTTTGGATATTCTCATTTGGAAGTGGGATCAAATTTCTATGGATTTTATTGACGGCCTTCCCTGTTCTCATTTGGGTCATAATAGCTTATGGGTGATAGTTGATAGACTTACTAAATCCGCCCATTTTATTCCCGTTCGGTCTAATCGGTCCGTTCCTTTTTTAGCCAAACTCTTCGTTAAAGAAATTGTTAAATTGCATGGAGATCCTTCTTCTATTGTTAGTGATCGTGATCCATTGTTTACTAGTGGATTTTGGAAGATCTTCAAAAAGCTTTGGGGACAAAACTTAATTTTAGCACCGCTTATCACCCTCGATCCGATGGACAAACCGAGCGTGTGAATCAAACTCTTGAAGATCTTATTCGTGCATGTGTTCTTGTTTTTGGTGGAAGTTGGGAAGATCATATTTCTCTTGTCGAATTCTCCTATAATAATAGCTTCCAATCTAGTATTGGGATGGCACCTTTTGAGGCACTCTATGGAAGGCTGTGCCGATCTCCTTCTTGTTGGCTTGAAGCCGGTGAGAAGCTGGTTTTAGGTCCAGATTTTATTCGTGATTCCACGAAAAAGATTGATCTTATTCGTCATAGAATGAAAGAAGCCCAAAGTAGACAAAAATCCTATGCCGATAACCGAAGAAGGAAATTAGAATTTTCTGTGGGAGATTTTGTGTTTATTCGTGTTTCACCTATGAAGGGTGTCGTGCATTTCAGTCGATCGAGAAAATTAGCACCTCGATATATTGGTCCATTTCCCATCACCGAACGTATTGGTTCCGTGGCTTATTGCCTTTTATTACCGGCTCAGTTTTCTTCTATTCATAACGTGTTTCACGTTTCTCAATTACGGAAATGTCTTCAAGATTCCAATTCTATTCTTGAGCCCAATGTTGTGGAAGAAATTGAAGTTTCACCTAATTTGACCTATGAGCAACATCCTATTCGTATCATAGCTTCGGAGATTAAACGCCTTTGAAACAAAGATATTCCTCTTGTGAAAGTTCAATGGTCCTCAAATCCTAAGGATTGTTCTTAGGAATCCAGAGAATTCATCGAGCGAACACATCCGGACTTACTTTCTCGTGCTCTTTGAGGTGAACTTCTTGTTTCAAATTTCTTCTTTTGTGTTGATATGCTTTTTTGGTTGTTACTTTTTGTTTATTTATTTCTTATGATTGCGAGGAGGCAATTTCTCTAAGGAGGGGAGTATGTTACAACCTGCATATTTTACGATTGAGTATTTAAATATTTTATTTAAATATTTCATCTTAGTCGGATTTTAGTCCGAAAAGCTACTTTTTGCAAAACAGTCAAATTAGGACTCGAGACCACCCCCATTGAGTTCAAAATGATGTTTGCGATCTTTTTTAGTATAAACTTCGATATGTTTGGAGATAGTAGAATTTTGCTAATTTTTTCGTTTCAGCCCATTAGACCCAAGCTTCAACCCTCTTCTCTTCATTACTTTACTTCTATTTCCTAATACTCAAGCTTTAGAAACAATGGAGAGAGGAATGGGAAATTAAAACTCCAAGCCCTAGTTTCCATTTGCAAATCAAGTTCTACCTCCAAATTTATAGAAGAAGCTTTGGTAAGCCTCCTCTTCTTCTTCTCCAACTCATTCTCTTACCAATTTCAACATTTCCTAAACCTAATTTAGGAAATGTTTCTCTTTTAAGCTTAGATTCAAGCTCTTTGGGTTGGAATTGAAGAGTGATTGTCCTTGCCATTTCTCTATAGCTTCTTCTTCATTTGTTTTGGGTTTAAAGGTGAGATTTTTATGTCACATCTATGCCTATATCTGTCTTTGAATGTTGGATATGAATTCCTAACACTTATTCATGTGCATTTGCTTTTGGTTGGATTGAATTGGTGAATATTCAAATTTTTAGCGTTTAGGTTCAAATCTTTAAAATCCTAACTTTGATGTTTGGATCATGTTTTGGTGATGAATTGAAGATCTTATAGGGCCGGGTTGTCTATTGGCATAAACCTTAGCGCCCATCACTCGCCCGGTTGCATTTGCGAAGAGATTGCCTCTTCATTTTTAGGTTGAAAATACTGGAAATTCCAGTTTAGTCGACTGAAATCTCTGAGTCAGTCGAATGAACCTGGAACCCAAAAGTTTCCAGGTATGATTCAGTTGACTAAAATCTCGTTTCAGTCGACTGAACCTGGAAACAGAAAGTTTCTTGGCGTGATTCAATCGACTGAAATCTCTGTCCAGTCGACTGAACCTGGAAACAGAAGGTTTCCAGGCAAGATTTAGTCAACTGAAATCTCTGTTCAGTCAATTGAATTTGTTGTTTCTGCCCAATTTGCCTTTTGGGATTGAATTTCCAATTTAAATCGATTCGTGATGATCCTATGTGACGCCCCACCTCTATACCCACGCTAGCCAAGAACACTACGGTGTAGTGCTGTCAACTAGCACGGAGAATAAGGCTGTTGAGGAGCGACCATCCGTGTAATTACCTTGTGCGAGCACCGATATGTCAGATAGCAAAAAAGTGCATTTCATTTCAGGAGGGAATCCGACATGCCGATGCAAACTCAAAGCTACTACACAGTAGCTATAATAGTCTAGGAAAAAAATATAAAATAATAACACGGATAATATAAATGCGGAACACAGATGAAACAGAAAGTCTCATATATATATATATATATATATATATATATAATAACTGATGTCAGTTACAATACATAAGACACAGTACATGTGATACAACTACAACAGTCGACTCAGGAAGTTATATATACAAGTACATTATCGACTCATATACATGAATACATATCAACCTATAATATGACTCGACAACTCCAAAAGATATGAAAATTCTTCATAGCTCAAACAGCATCCCAAAGCAGGATATCTACGACCTGAAAATACTCGGTCTTACCCGAGTATTAAATTCAAAAGAAAATAATACTCGGGTCAGTCTAATTCGAACTCAGTTATTAGTGCACAGAAGCAATAATAATTAAATAGAAATTAGACGACAGTCAAAATAAATTTACCTATCTGATTCTCAAGTAAAGAAATCGGATACGGTAAATACAACGCGAACCAATTCAAACAATTGGAAACATCAATTAAGACGTCAACCCGAGTAGGGCTGTAGTATACGCAAGCGTGTACTGCCATGCCACTACAACATATGGAATACGAAATAGTTCCATAAATCAAAAGCAAAAGAAATAACAATAAAACCAATACCGTGTGGCTGCAGTTCACGCTTGCGTGCACTGCCCTGCCACAACAGTGACGATGTACCCAATGAATACCGTGTGGCTGCAGTTCACGCTTGCGTGCACTGCCTTGCCACTACAGTGATAATGTACACAACCGGGCACAAGGTCAAACCCAAATAAATTACGGTTCAACTCAGGGGCAACATGAGTGTACAAGGTCAAATAATCAAATATACAACAGAGCTCCATGCAACAATACTTTTGAATGTAGGCAATGTAACAACACAAAACAAAGAAGATGGTCAACACTTATGAATACATCTACAACAACAATGAATGCAGACTGATCAGAAAGAAGCCCAACTAAGTACACATGAACCAGATATGAAACGACAATTCTGACAAAACCGTTTCACAAATGCAAAGATCAGAAAAGTGAGCAATGCCCTAAGCAAATGAAGCAACATACATATATATAGCATGAAAGCATCAAGCAAATGGTACCAAACCCAAGTTACAGTATCATTAAAACAGGGAAAGTGGAGTACATAGGTGCATGAAGTCCCATAGCAAATGAACTCGACAGTGGTCCAGAGCAAACAAAAGGAATGCAAGAGTCGACCAAACAACTCAGTGCCCAACCAATCAGAGTAATATACACATGACTGCAACAATGAATTAGAGTGGACAGGGATGGCAACTGCAAAAATTAGTCAGGTTGAAAACACGATTGGGATAAACACACATGACTGCAAAGAGACGTACCACAAGTGATACTAAGTGCAACAATCAAATAAAGTCTACAGAGAGTGCACGTATGCACATGTATGAATGCACATACCCAAGACAGAGGTCGAAACAATAGGCAACCCAGTGCCAACATGCTCAAAAATGCAGACTTGAACCCACATAGGGACAGTGACCAGAGCAAGCTCGTACGAATGAGCTTCAACTAAATGCCAATGCAAATACAATAAGGACAGAGGGACTGCAACCCAGGTCACGGTGAAATGACCAAACCCGATGCAATGAAACAACCACTACATAATGGAACATGTACTAGTGTAGCAGTTCAGAATGGCAATCAACAGGGAAGCACCAAAGACCAAGAATAAGTGTCGACCAAGCCTTATCCAAATGCAGTAACAAGTACAGCAAGTGTACATAAAGGCCGAAGTGTGTACTATGCATGATTACAAGAATCAATGCTAAATGAAAGTACAGAAGCATGGTGAAGCACTAAAATAACATCAACAAGTGATATTAAATATCTGTAACAAGGTCCAGGCATATATACTTGAAGTCAGCAACAGATATCAAGGTACAAGCATACATACTTGATAATGGAAAGACATATGTATATGTACCGATGAAAACACAGCAAGCCCGAAATTAATACTAACAGAATCAAAGCCATGGCATCAGAGGATTAAAAGTCATACATGTACCAAAATAATTACATAAATCAACATACTCAATTCAAGTGACCAAAGTCAACCGGAACCAAAATCGTGGTGGTCACGAACAACTCAAGATAGTCAAACCAAAATCGAACATGATGGCCACGAAAACGAAAAAAAATCAAATCGAAGCTGAAGACCACGAGAACAGTAAAAGCAACCAAGTTCGAACAAAAATTTGAATTAGATGTGAGCAATATAAATTACTCACCTTGCTTTGAAGCGACGATGAACTCGACCTAATAGAAGCGGCCGAGCATCACAGAGACGAGCGAAATCGAAACCGAATCCCTAATTTGGACGAAGAGGGAACGAACGAAAGCGCCTCCATTTTTTTATTTTTCGGTGGTTTTAGGTTCTGCAAACGAAAATAGAAAAGGGGGCCGGTCGAATTGAAACAAAAAGGAGACGGCCACATGCCTATGTTAATGGTCACGGCATCACAAAGAAAAATGGGCCACTGTCAAATTTTCATAGCCCATCAATTTCCTTAACAATTTATAAAAGAATTTTAATTCAAATTTTAAAATTTTCAATAGGCAATTAGTTAAGAAAAATTATCGTCCAAAGACGAACATTAATCGGTACGAAATACCGGGTTGTTACAGACTCCCCTCCTTAAAGAAATTGTGCCCTCGCAATTATAAGGAATAAACGGACGAAAGGTAACAACCATAAGAGCATATCATCACAAGATGAAGAAATTCGAAATAGGAAGTTCGCCATAAAGAGCATGATAGAGTAAGCCTGAACGTGTTTGCTCAAAGTCAAATCTGGTGAAACTTCAATTTCTTCAATAATACCGAGCTCAAGAATAAAATCGGAATTCCTAAGGCATTTCCATAGAAGGAAGACGCGTGAAACACGTCATGAATAACAGAAAATTGAGCCGGTAATAAGAGGCGATAAGCCAAGAAACCAATACGTTCAGTGAGAGGAAATGGCCCAATATATCGAGGCACTAACTTTCCCGACCGACTGAAACGCACAACACCTTTCATAGGTGAGACATGAATAATTTGGAACAACAGTGTAGTACAATAGCCATACGCCAGATGAATCAAAGCTTCATTAATTCGGAAGCCCGACGTAGTACGAAAACGGTACGTCCAATGAACCGAAAAGTCGGGACATCGATATAGTACAATTTACTTTATGTAATTATCTTTTCGGAAAAATTTACATTTTAAAACTCAATTTACTGTGTCTGATTGTCCCATCAAAGCGTCTAGGAGATTCCTATCGATAACATTGATCAAGCACATCGACCAGAATTCTTAAAGCACTCAATGGGCAATACAAGAAAAAATCATCTTCTAAAAATGGATGAAATAAACTGAATAAATGCAATTATCAGTAATATTCAATTATCACAAACGATAATCAAATTTCAAATCAACAAGATTATCAAAAACGATAATCGGAAATTTCAAATCACAAATATTTAATTATCTCAAACGATAATCAAATCAAAAAAAATATTTAATTATCTCAAACGATAATTAAACCTCAAATATATGATTATCACAAGCGATAAATCAGAAACAAAAAAATATCTGATTATCAAAAACGATAATCAGAAATTACAAAATGAGAGTATGAAAACTCAAATGGGAGTATGAAAACTCAAACGGAAGTATAGAAACTCCAACGGGAGTATGAAATCGAATAAAAGATATGGCATAACATAAAATATCCATAATGACATACTACTATAAGTATGTAAATAATGATCAACAGGAGATCAGCTGATAAGAGGTATGGCATAAATATGAAATATCCATACTGACATACGACTATAAGTATGCAAATAATGATCAACAGGAGATCAACCGATAAGAGGTATGGCATAAATATGAAATATCCATACTGACATACGACTATAAGTATGCAAATAATGATCAATAGGAGATCAACCGATAAGAGATAATCAATATCACAAGAATCTTCTCAAAGATCCAAAGACGTATCATACCCCAAATTTGTACTCATGGCAAATCAATAACATATGAATTCACCAATGGAAAAAAATAGGTGAAGCATAAAATTTCCAGAAATCAACATAAGGAATCTAGAAATCACAGAAAAAGGGAAAGAGGCCTATCACATGACGGTCTGAAGACCAAGGGGAGCTATCCCACATGTGTGAATGGAATCACACAGATTGAGGTCAAGACTGACCAAAAAGCAGAAAGGTATGTGTGAATGGAATCACACAAGTGGTGTCTAGTCTGACCATCAGAATGATCATCATGATCAACGAGGAGTGTCAATTACACTAAGCATGTGTGAATGGAATCACACAGATTGAGGTCAAGACTAACCAAAAAGCAAAAAGGTATGCATGAGTGGAATCACACAAGTGGTGTCTAGTTCAACCTCGCAAATAAAAAGACATAGCACAATTGCTAGTCTAAATCATAAGAATGATCGTCATGATCAACGAGGAGTGTCAATTACACTAAGCTAGTAAATATAAAAGTTTAGCTTCGTGTCCCATAACCACTTGTTTAACTTAAATATTTACAAACAAACTGTAAATCTTCACTAGTAAAATTGTCACAAGAGGTTCAATCGAACAAGTCCAAGAATTAACCGACGAAGCAAACGCAAGCGTTTCATACCACTTGTTTTACCAAGTTGTTTAATTAGATTTCTCATCCGAGTGAAGTAAAGGTTTGTATATACTAATAGATTAGAAAACGGTATAAGAAAAGAGTTTTGTTATTAAAAGTAGGGTTGAAATCATTTTATTGAAAGAGTTTTGATATTTACTACTAGTATTGAAACCTTTATATTTTAAAGTGACAAATCACAGAATCGATGATGAAAACAATTAGTCACAAAGATCACATACGAAGATGTGAAATAAACTCAAGGAAAATCAGCTTAAAAGCATCAAAGTGAAAGTTCCCCAACGACCAAACGTGGCCGAGTAAACATAGAATGGAACGGCTAAAAATTACATAGGTCGAACGACCTACGACCTATCGAGTTAAGGCAAATAGGCCAAGCGACCTATCGAATAAATGGTCACATGACCTAACTATGTGTGTTAAGGTCTAGGGACCTAACACTCGCAAACAAGAAGCATGTGTGAGTGGAATCACACAGATGAGGTATAGACTAACCAAAAAGCAAAAAGGTATGTGTGAATGGAATCACACAAATGGTGTCTAGTCTATCCTCGCAAACAAAAAGACATGTGTGAGTGGAATCACACAGATGGTGTCTAGACTAACAAAAAAGCAAAAAGGTATGTGTGAATGGAATCACACAAAAGGTGTCTAGCCTAACTTCACAAAGAAAGAGACATCGCACAATTGCTAGTCTAAATCATATAAATGATCGTCAAGATCAACGAGAAGCATCGATTACACTAAGCTAGTGAATATAAAAGTTTAGCTTCATGTCCCATAACCATTTGCTTAACTTGAATATTTACGAGCAAACTGTAAATCTTCGCTAATAAAATTGTCACTAGAGGTTCAATCGAACAAGTCCAAAAATTAACCGACGAAGCGAAGCCGTTTAATTAGATTTCTTGTATGTGTGAAATAAAGATTTGTAGATACTAGTAGATTGGAAAACGGTTTAAGAAAACGAGCTTTATAATTAAAAATAGTGTTGAAATTATTTTGATAAAAGAGTTTTAATATTTACTACTAGTATTAAAACCTTTATATTTTTAAAGTGACAAATCAGAAAAATGATTGTAAGGACAATCAATCACAAGAATTCACATACGAAGACGTGAATAGAATCGAATGAAATCGATTATAATTTGGAAACCAAATAAAAACATCAATTTCAGAATATTGAATTGAACACATAAAACAATTCAAGTAATTGAAATATCAATTCCAATTGTCGATACTGTGTGGCTGCAGTGCACGCACGCGTGCACTGCCTCGCCACAACAGCGTATAAAGGAATAGCAACAAGGCACAAAGGCCAATGCTCAAGAATTCACCGTGCCAACAAATGCAATAAGAAAGTGAAAGTAGTGGAAAGCTTCAACCAAGTGAATTGAAGTGGTTGACTGTCTCAAGCAACAGCAACCATACAGGTTCGAACCAGGCAGAGAAATGCCAAAGTGGTCAAGAGAAAATGACAACAGTGGTATAGTTGACCACATTGAAACCAGAAGCGTATAAGTCAATGCAAAGCACAACAGACTCAAAGAGGAATGAAACTGGGTCAAGCAAGTGCAACAATCAAGTGTCACAAGTGATACAAGACAAAGTGCAGAAAATCAATGCACTGCATCATGAATAAGTGTTAGGAATTCACACCTAACAATCAAAGATGATCATAGACAAAGATGTGAGACAAAACATCGACAAATAGTTGTAACACATGTTCCATCTAAGTTATGTTTTATATTTTTCCTAAACCCCAGGCTCTGATACCAAGCTGTGACGCCCCACCTCTATACCCACGCTAGCCAAGAACACTACGGAGTAGTGCTGTCAACTAGCACGGAGAATAAGGCTGTTGAGGAGCGACCATCCGTGTAATTTCCTTGTGCGAGCACCGATATGTCAGATAGTAAAAACGTGCATTTCATTTCAGGAGGGAATCCGACATGCCGATGCAAACTCAAAGCTACTACACAGTGGCTATAATAGTCTAGGACAAAAATATAAAATAATAACATAGATAATATAAATGCGGAACACAGATGAAACAGGAAGTCTCATATATATATATGTATATATATATATATAATAACTGATGTCAGTTACAATACATAAGACACGGTACATGTGATACAACTACAACAGTCGACTCAGGAAGTTATATATACAAGTACATTATCGACTCATATACATGAATACATATCAACCTATACTATGACTCGACAACTCCAAAAGATATGAAAAGTCTTCATAGCTCAAACAGCATCCCAAAGCAGGATATCTACGACCTGAAAATACTCGGTCTGACCCGAGTATTAAATTCAAAAGAAAATAATACTCGGGTCAGTCTAATTCGAACTCAGTTATTAGTGCACAGAAGCAGTAATAATTAAATTAAAATTAGCCGACAGTCAAAATAAATTTACCTATCTGATTCTCAAGTAAAGAAATCGGATACGGTAAATACAACGCGAACCAATTCAAACAATTGGAAACATCAATTAAGACGTCAACTCGAGTAGGGCTGCAGTATACGCAAGCGTGCACTGCCACGCCACTACAACATATGGAATACGAAATAGTTCCATAAATCAAAAGCAAAAGAAATAACAATAAAACCAATACCGTGTGGCTGCAGTTCATGCTTACGTGCACTGCCCTGCCACAATAGTGACGATGTACCCAATGAATACCGTGTGGCTGCAGTTCACGCTTGCGTGCACTACCTTGCCACTACAGTGATAATGTACACAACCGGGCACAAGGTCAAACCCAAATAAATTACGGTTCAACTCAGGGGCAACATGAGTGTACAAGGTCAAATAATCAAATATACAACAGAGCTCCATGCAACAATACTTTTGAATGGAGGCAGTGTAACAACACAAAACAAAGAAGATGGTCAACACTTATGAATACATCTACAACAACAATGAATGCAGACTGATCAGGAAGAAGCCCAACTAAGTACACATGAACCAGATATGAAACGACAATTCTGAGAAAACCGTTTCACAAATGCAAAGATCAGAAAAGTGAGCAATGCACTAAGAAAATGAAGCAACATACATATATATAGCATGAAAGCATCAAGCAAATGGTACCAAACCCAAGTTACAGTATCATTAAAACAGGGACAGTGGAGTACATAGGTGCATGAAGTCCCACAGCAAATGAACTCGACAGTGGTCCAGGCCAAACAAAAGGAATGCAAGAGTCGACCAAACAACTCAGTGCCCAACCAATCAGAGTAATATACACATGACTGCAACAATGAATTAGAGTGGACAGGGATGGCAACTGCAAAAACTAGTCAGGTTGAAAACACGATTGGGATAAACACACATGACTGCAAAGAGACGTACCACAAGTGATACTAAGTGCAACAATCAAATAAAGGCTACAGAGAGTGCACGTATCCACATGTATGAATGCACATACCCAAGACAGAGGTCGAAACAATAGGCAACCCAGTGCCAACATGCTCAAAAATGCAGACTTGAACCCACATGGGGACAGTGACCAGAGCAAGCTCGTACGAATGAGCTTCAACTAAATGCCAATGCAAATACAATAGGGATAGAGGGACTGCAACCCAGGTCATGGTGAAATGACCGAACCCGATGCAATGAAACAACCACTACATAATGGAACATGTAATAGTGAAGCAGTTCAGAATGGCAATCAACAGGGAAGCACCAAAGACCAAGAATAAGTGTCGACCAAGCCTTATCCAAATGCAGTAACAAGTACAGCAAGTGTACATAAAAGCCAAATTGTGTACTATGCATGATTACAAGAATCAATGCTAAATGAAAGTACAGAAGCATGGTGAAGCAATAAAATAACATCAACAAGTGATAGTAAATATCCATATCAAGGTCCAGGCATATATACTTGAAGTCAGCAACAGATATCAAGGTACAAGCATACATACTTGATAATGGTAAGACATATGTATATGTACAGATGAAAACACAGCAAGCCCGAAATTAATACTAACAGAATCAAAGCCATGGCATCAGAGGATTAAAAGTCATAGCTGTACCAAAATAATTACATAAATCAACATACTCAATTCAAGTGACCAAATTCAACCGGAACCGAAATCGTGGTGGTCACGAACAACTCAAGATAGTCAAACCAAAAATCGAACATGATGGCCACGAAAACGAACAAAAATCAAATCGAAGCCGAAGACCACGAGAACAGTAAAAGCAACCAAGTTCGAACAAAAATTTGAATTTGATGTGAGCAATATAAATTACTCACCTTGCTCTGAAGCGGCGACAAACTCGACCTAATAGAAGCGGCCGAGCATCACAGAGACGAGCGAAATCGAAATCGAATCCCTAATTTGGACGAAGATGGAACGAACGAAAGCGCCACCATTTTTTATTTTTCGGTGGTTCTAGGTTCTGCAAACGAAAATAGAAAAGGGGGCCGGCCGAATTGAAACAAAAAGGAGACGGCCACATGCCTATGTTAATGGTCACGGCATCACAAAGAAAAATGGGCCACTATCAAATTTTCAAAGCCCATCAATTTCCTTAACAATTTATAAAAGAATTTTAATTCAAATTTTAAAATTTTCAATAGGCAATTAGTTAAGAAAGTTATCGTCCAAAGACGAACATTAATCGGTACGAAATACCGGGTTGTTACATCCTATTTGTTATTATCATTTATTATGACTTTGATGACTCCTTTTTAGGGATTTTTAAATATCCATTTCAATGGATTCTTTATCGGTTTCTTTGGATTTGATTCACGTCTTCGTATGTGGATTTTAATGATCGATTGTTTCTACAATCGTTTTTATTGTTTGTCACTTTAAAATACAAAGGTTTCTATACTAGTGGTAAATATTCAAACTCTTTATCAAAGATTATTTAAACTCTATTTTCGATATCAAACTCATTTATAAAACCATTTTCCAACCTACTAGTATATACAAACCTTTACCTCACTCGTATGAGAAATCTAATTAAACGACTTAGTAAGACAAGTGGTATGAAACGCTTGTGTTTACTTCGTCGGTTAATTCTTGGACTTGTTCGATTGAATCTCTTGTGACAATTCTTGAGTGGAATTCTACAATTTGTTCATAAATATTTAAGTTAAGCTAGTGGTTATGGGACATGAAGCTAAGCTCATATATTTACTAGCTTAGTGTAATTGACACTTCTTGATGATCGATGATGATCATTTTTGTGATTTGGACTAGCAATGTGCGATGTCACTTTGTCTGCGAAGGAGACTAAGCCCTGTTTCTATGGAGCTTCGGCTCAATTTGGTGGGGTAGCGACCCATGGTCTTAGGGCCGTTTTGTGGAGCTCCGGCTCAAAATTAATGGTTAGCAACCATGGAATAGCGTTCCATGGTTGTGATACATGTGTTGGTGAGTTTTCATGCTTCCGTTTTGTGATAGGCCTCCACCCATTTTGTGATTTCTGGATTTTTATTGACGATTTCTAGAATTTGTGTTTCACCAATTTTTGTGGTTTCATTGATAAGATCTATCAACATTTGTGCATTGGTGAATTTGTGTGTCATTGACTTTTGTGATTGGCATTGATATATTTGTCAATATTTATGGTTTGGTAAATGAAATAAAGAGTACAACAATCCTTTTTATTTTTGAGAAGATTCTTGTGATATTGATTAATCTCTTGTTGATTTTCGATTACATGCTTATCACAGTATGGCATTTTGGTTATGCTATATCATTTCATCTGATATTTATAGTTAGACTGATTCGTTTATTATTTTCTTATTAAATAATACTCAGGTCAGACCGGGATGTTACAGGTGTTTCTGCTTGACTCCTCATCTGGGATTATTATTCTGACTTTTGGCTAACTACTTAGATTAGTAGTTTATTTTGTTGCATACATTTGAGATATAGACTCTATGATGTATACTTATTCTTTTGTGTAGCACTTGTGACTATTCTTTTGTGATATAGTGGATCTTGTTTGACCACTACTCTGATATACACTTTTATGTGTAATATTCATATCTGTTTCCGCCTTTGAGATATGATCTCCTGTGACTGATTTGTGTTATGCTTATTTCTATATTTGTTTCCGAAGATATTATAGCCACCGTGTAGTAGCTTTGAGTTTGCATAGGTATGTCGGATTTCCTTTCGAGATGAAAAGTTATACTTTTATCTGGCACATCGGTACTCGCCCAAAGCAATTATACAGATGGTCGCTCCTCATCAGCCTTATTCTCCGTGCTAGTTGACGACATTACTCTATAGTGTTCTTGGCTAGCATGGGTATAGAGGTTGGGCGCCACAGCTGGCCAGCAGTAATTAATTTTGAATGATTGAATTTGGAAGGCTATTGCTAAAACAAAGATTCCACACCACATTTAAATGATTTATGAAAAAGAAACGTGTTACATAAAAAAATTCTTATTAAAGAAACTTGCGTTGATTTATACAAAGAAATGGCTAGGACTACTTGGCAAACATTTGTAGTTGTTTAAAAATTTGGAAGTAAATGCGTTGATAAACTTTTCTTTCCTTTTTGAAAACGCAAAAATAAGATAAAGAGGGAAGGCGTTCATAAAGGAGGCAAGAATTTATTTGAAACAAAATGGGATGCAATATAATTTTGAACGTGAGTTTTGAATTCTAGAGAAGTTGCGTGATTTAAGCCAAAGAAAATATGGCTAGAAATAATATTCATTTACCACTTAGAATTCTACGTTTACTGTTTAATTTGTCCATTTATAGCAAAGGTAAAAATAAAAAATGCGTACTACAGACGCAACATTTTATGCCCAAATTTAAAACGAAAATAACATTTTTTTTTTTACATTTATACGTTTAAAGAGTATCCATTAAATACATACTATTTATACCACCAAATTAATCAAAACGGGTATAAATGGGCAAATTAAGACGCGCCTTTTTATAAAGCTTATTTACACACTATATTTTTTTCCAAGTTTTATTGCTTAAATAAAACATGATTTTGCTTAAAATTTAGTTATTTACCATTTCAACAAAATAAACCAAATTTCCAATTAAAGTTAATCCTTAACCAAAATCAAAATTTCAGAAATCTTATCCTTTATTTAAAAATTTGGGCAATGTTTTAATCAAATTCAAATTTTAGATTTCTATATAATAAACCTCCAAAGTATTATAATTAAAAGAATGAAATATTTGTTAAAATTTTGGGTTGTTACAGTCAGAGCTCCATCTGTCCATACCTTTCTCTTCTTTTTCTTCAAATGAAATCTAACCCTAAATCTTAAAATCAAAACTTTATCTATTTAAAACTCGATTGTGCATAGTAAATAAACATCAAAAACATGGTTCTGCGGTGATTATTTCAATTTTAGGAGGCTCAATCATGATTGGGTGTAGTTTTCATTTTTGGACACTTCCAGGCCGCCATGGCCAGCAGTTGGCGGTCTTAACGGTCTGACTGACAGCCCGGCTGGGTTTTCAAAACACTGCTACGCTATTTTTATCTTATATACACAAATGTTTGCATCTCATATAACAAATTTTTATTTTAATGCTGTACTTAGAAGTTGACATTTGTTTCATAAAGAGAATGAAAAAATTTGTTGAAAAAAATGAACGACTTTCCATTTCAATCAGGTAAAAAAAAATTCAAAATGATATGAAGATTTAAATTTATTTTCTTAAATGATGTAAAAAGCATAAGATAGTGCAATACGAGAAAGTACATAAAAAATAGAAGGCATTCTAGGAAACAGCAAGGTAAAATACAATAATTTCATTGATTAATGAACTACAAGGATTCGATAAGGAAAACAAAAAAAATCAAATTGTGTACTTTGAGTCCTCTAATTTCAATAAATACCAGGTGTTTTCATAGTGGAAAATCCACAAATATACACTACATAAACGAAACAGTATATTTCCACTTTGACTTTCCCAAATATGATAAAGCAAAACCCTGCATGATACCCTAAAACTTAATATATAAACTATCCTAAGTTCACAACTCGATTATAAATCTATAGTAGAAATTTTGAATACAAATTCATTACTCAAATTCAAGCTGTAATCTATCCTGTAAATCCATATCTCAAAAAAGGTGATTAAAACTACAGAAGCAGAGATTGAAGCAATGATCAAAGCAGAGGTGACTGAAGAAGCCTAATTTCTTATTATAGAAATAAATTTAATAAATCCTACGTTTTATCGATGTGGATTTCAACGAGAATGAAAAAGAACCCTAAAATTTCTTGATTAATTGGTTACAAGGGCCTTTACCATTAAACCAATTAAAATAATTGGTTTAAATAGGTTGACCCAGTAGTTCCATTTAATTAAATGGTTTTCACCTCCTCTATTTATTTTTTGGGTAACCGGTTAGGAAGTTTAGCTGAATATGCTTTTGACAGCCCTACCAATCACTAAGTACAAGCTCATTGCACCTTCCATTGCTCAAGCTTTCGATCAAAACCTCAAATCGTTCTCATATGCCCCTAACCAGAAATCTTTTCCAAATTTTTACTCCTTTTCAGCATGATTTGACATTTAATAATCCTTGCTAGTGCTTAAGAAGAAAATATGTTGACCATACACGAGTTACAGTTCATTTTGAAGCATTTAAGCCTTATTTCCTTTTTTCAGTTTTGAGAATCTTTTGAAGAGGTAATAAATATAAACTAAAAAATTTGTATATAAATGAGAAATACATTCATGTGATACATAGAATAGTAAATGATACCTAAATTAGAAGAGTCATCATCCTTTGCGCATTATTTCTTTGTATCCCCTTTCCCTTATCGCCTTCTATAGCTATACCGCCAAGGTATTATTTCGTCTCCTTATCAAAACATTGCATCCAAAATTCTAACAACTTTGATACTTGTCTTAAACAAATTTCTGTTACACACTAATCATGTGTGCGTGTGTGTTTTTTTGATTAACCATAAAATACTTTTATTTGATTATTCATAATATATATTTCGACCACATTATCGGCCATATTCTAATTTACTTATGCATGCATGCACACATGGATATATATACACACGTATGTACGTATATATATATATATATATATAAGCACCGATTTTAACGGAGTAGATAAAAGAAAATAAAGAATTGTTAAGATTTAAAATTGTAACATATATCCAGTGGCCTACTAATTGACAAGTTATTCAAAAAAGTCACATAACCATCAACTGCGTCTACGTAAACCGATTCAACTCCATGTACATTAGCATATCAATGAGATCGTGAGCCACTTCTCCGCATCTATTCCTCTTACACCACTTTCTTATTCAAATCTACCCTCCCCTATTTTTGTTTTTCTTGTTGATTGCAAGGATCCACCATACTGCTTTTTCATCAACTTTACTTCTTCGCTTGCCAGATCTCGCCAGTAATCTCTTGGTCTTCTATTTCTATATTTAAATCCATCTGTTTTTATTTCGTTTTGTAGTAAGGTGACATATTCTAAAAACATTCATGTTTCTCTAATATATTACTTTCCAATAATCGAGATTTTCCTTTCCTTTCCACTATTTCGTTCGTTTAATACAAGTTTAGTTGAAAAGTCGAAATTAGTAGAGGATAAAATCCCACAGATCGGCTGAAATAACTATGTTTCATTTTAATGATTTCATTGCTTAATCGCATGGATCAATTGGCATAACAATGTTTCGCTTTGATGATTTTTGTGTTTCATTCCAATTTAGGATTGGTTCTTTATTGGTTATGCCTACGGATTGTATTGGAAATTTTTATTACCCTTCCCTTTGCTGTAATTTCAAGCTCATTGGATTAGTTCAATGCACACGTGTTGATTTTCATTTATTTTACATGACTTGGATCAATTTGGTTACCATTTCATTTTTAGTCAAATGTGCACATGATCCAATGATAGTCAATGGATAACCTGTACTGCAAATCACTGTACATTTTCGTTTTTTTTTTCAAATTTTAAACCGTAAGACTATTGATGAAGTTTCAGTTTCCATATGAGATTATTTTGGATTATATTTACTTTTTGTCTCATATAACTTCTAAAATAGTGATGAATGATTTAAATATGGGACATATGCAATAGTCGGATTTAGAAATATTTTCACTCATTGCTAAAACCAATAACGCTACGAAAAACGAACGAATAACGCTACGAAAAAGACGCTTCAATTTCCTAAAAAATTGATTAGTTATCAACTGTCCAAAGGGAACAAAGATAAGTGCATAATTAGCAAGAACAATGGTTTGAGAAGAAAGGAGATGGAGTAGCCACAAATGTACAGTCTTGAGAATAAAGAAAACCCTGTTCGATTCATATAGTGAATGGTAAAGCAGCAAGAAATAAGGGGAGATTAATTGTTCTTCCTATGCAAAATAAGTTCATTTCTTTTGATATTCCTTTGTATGGTTTCACTGAGAAATGTTGTAATCATATTGTTGTGGAAGTATCAAAAAATGCTAAAATTACAATAACAATATTTGATTTATTATTAATAAACCTTTTGTTTTTACTAGCATGTATTATGCGTACCTTTACTTTGCTGTGTTAGCTATGGTAATGCTACATAACATTTCTATAGGTTGTATTTACAATAAACTTTTAAGGGTAATTGTTACAATAATTAGATCCATTATACATGGTAATGAACACATTTGAACATGCAATCAACCATTTATTAATTAATTTCTATATGTTTTTAGTGTGCGGTATTATCTATAAATACATATAATGGAGACACGTAGTAATACACCATAAATCATACTTCAATTCTGAACAAAATTCTATACAAAATTTCAACATATGCATAAATGTATTCAAATCCAAATTACATAAGCATTCTTAGAACACACTCGAATCGCATGCACGCATATTCAATGCAAAACAAATCAAGCAAAATATTAAAACAATAGTCAACATAAATAAAATCATAAGTAATCTAACATTATATATCATCATAATAAAAATCATATAAGTTTGAAATACATCAGAACCTCATTCTCAGTAATCAAGCTAACAGTAATTTAGCAGAGCAACATCGAAACCACCTTCCTCCTTCAATATATATTATTCCAGTGCGAACTCGTGCTTTACATACAGGATAGACAAATAAGTTTATGCATTTTTATTCATTATGATTAATAACAACTTAAATTTCATAATTTTTCTTACCGTAGTGTATTTTATCCCTAAGCCATTGCAACAAAATCAAACAATCATGGTCTCGTAGGAAATCTGGGTACTGGGACTTAAAAGAAGTTGGAACCAAATGTAGTACAAAATGATTGCAAGAATAAATGAAAACGTGTCATTCATATTAGAAACATAAATACTGTATATATTTACGAATAAAATAATATATTGAAATGATAAGCAACATTCATGAAGGTTTATTAAACTAAACTGACACAAATTTTAGTAATTAATTTACTACGTATACAAATTATAAGCAACAACTATTCACGAATACTTCTTTGATTTGGCCACAACAACTATTATAAGCAAGAATGTCTACAAATACAAATTATGACTTAAAAAAATAATTATATATACTGGAAATTCAAATAACATAAGACTCATTACATAAAAGATGTCAATATAACTAGGATTCAAACAAAAATATCCAAGTAACAGTTATATTATTTTTCCATAAAATGTTTTCAAATAGTTTTTTTAATCTATTGATGTCGATATACCAAGGATTAAAAAAAAAGCTCATGCATCCTAGCTATTAGCTTCGACCCATCCATCAACGTTATGTTTTCCTTGAAACATCCAGCCTCACCTGAACACATAACTAAATGATCCAGGAATAAGAATGAATAAAAAAAATTCACGCTTATATTTCAGTAAACATAGCCTGGAAGAACAAAACTCCACAATAATCTTTTGACCATGAAAACAGCACCAAAAGTAGCAATGGAAGTGGCGTATACCATCGTACCTAGAATGCACAGTTTATAGTCTTGAACAATGGACAAATTTTAACACCGTTTGTAACACCATGTTTGGGCTAACTGAACAAATAATAAAGCTTGCATTAAGTGAAAAACAAAAAAATCACGAAGATCGTCATAAAATACCTAACTTGACCCCATTTTTCGAATGATGAGGCAAGAAAGAAGATAAGCAAGAGCCTACTTAGACCCACCAAAAAGCACTAAAAAGCCAAAACTATCCATAAAAGTTTTAATTGCACGATATATTTTCTTAAACTCCTATTAACATATTTATCAATTAGCATTACTAGATGTATCGATTCATTTTCACATATAATAATGTCACAGTGCAAAAAGTATTCCCAAAGAGAAGCATCAAAATTTATTCTACATCATCAAATGCTCCAAACTAAATCACCATAAGGTGGTACAAAACTGTTCTTGTATTGGAATCTATCCGTTTGAATGTAAGAATTCCATTACTCTTTAAATGACAGTATGAAAAATAATGTATCATTCGAAAAATACACAATCACCTAATGGAGCCTTATTCCGAAGATTTCCAACAAATACAGAAGCCAGCTTTTGGAAAGGGCATAAGAAAAAAACTATCGATGGTTGCATTAACTATTAGCCAAATTCACTATTTTCTTGTATAACTTTTAAATCTTAATGGAAGCAACTGATGTGCCTTGGTAAGCCAGGAGATTTTGCGACAGAGTTCATAAAATTATGAATAGTAGTTATAGTATATCTATATCTGTAATCCAAAATGTAGGGATTATTTGTACTCATGTAATGATGCACTCCACCTAGTATCATCCTTAGACTAATTCCATCTTCATAATGTTAGTACATGTTGTTGGCTGCCCGTAAACTTATTGTCGTCCAAGGTCCAAAAAGCCCAAATCAACTGAGTTGAAGTTTGCTGGAAAATGAAACGCTGATGTAAATATAAGGGACACATGTGCTGTAATGGTTCAGAAATTATTGCAATCGCAAAAGTCTCAAATTTAATGTTTTATATAATTAACGAACATCCATTTTTTTAAACTTCATTACTCAAGCATATGACTATAATAACATTATTCACAAAAAGGTAAAGTTAAAAACTTTAATCCATGTATCTATATATGATCAAGAGCATATAAGAAAATGAGATAAAGCATAAACTCATAAATGATCTGTTGAAGCCTTGAAGGAGCCTCTATTCTAAGGTCTATATGACAATATAGAAAACAATACAATTTGAACGTAATCGTAATAAGATGTTCAAGGCAGACTAGAAGATGTATATATTTTTATACTCCGTGAGATTGAGAGATTAAGATCAAATGTATCATAAAACGAATGATGTCCAATTCAAACTCTAAATTAAGGGAAGATATATAATATTTCTACTCGCTTAAATCAATTAAGAAAATAAAGCATAAATCAAATATATTAAGTTCTACAATCTAACTTTTGCAGACAGAACATATTATTAGAGTGCTAAAACAGTTCAACATCTTCAAGATGTTTTATTCACACTAACCTCGTATTTTATAATAAAAATTTTCAGCACTGGGGCTGTTTTTATTCATCAATGAGGAGAAGTTGTTTGAGATAAGAAGAGCCGCAAAATTTAGGTCCAAAAAATAAATTAAAACAATTTTTTAAACGGACATGAGTTATAACAAAGAAGATGAATATGATGAAATAAAAAAAAGAAATATGAAAAATTGTTATTGGAATATGACTTGTTTTGGAGTCAAATCACTTAGATATGAAAGACTTTAGAATGTTAATCCCTACAAAGATAAATAGAACAGCGTAAAATATTATTGGCCAAATTCTTCATAATAAAATAAAAACACTAAATAAAAGTTCAAAATAACAGTTATAATGATTCAAGAAATGAAATGCTTAAATGACCTACTTACCCACATATAGCTTTTATATTATTATGTTACATGGACTATTTTGAAAATAGATAAAACTTCAACTTAAACAGTCTTGAGGAGAAAAAATAAAGTGGAAAGAATATGAAGCATCTTCAAATGATCTTAGATGCTTTTATGTACTTGAAAATTAATGTAGAAAACTATAAGCACACTCCATGATTGTCCCTTGGAGTAGAAAAAGTTCCTATTACAAGCCCCCAAGTGAATATGTATGGAATATTTAGCAAAATTGTCAAATGAAGCAACAAAAGATTCTATAAGAACTTCTTTGGCAAAACTATTCTTAAAGTAGACAGTATATGCACTTTCTATACCTTCACATTCACTAATACATAATCATATTGGAACTTCCAAAACGTCAATCTATATTTCAACAGAAAATTGCATGCTTATAGCTTTTCTTCAAAGTAGAGTGCTAAAAGGGATCTACTCGATTACCATTTTTCAGCGAATTTAGCGGAATCTGGTTCAACTCAAAATAAAAAAAAATTGAGAAATGAAATTAAAATTAAACCTTTATTAGTAGGGAAAAAATCATTAAGAGTTTTACTTACTCAGAATTTTCTCATTATTAAGCCACTTATAAATAAATCAGGAAGCACACCAGTTTTAGCTTATGAAGAAGCTTACAGTATAGGGCAAGGCATCATTATACGTTAAGATATCCAAAAACACCAAAAAGCAAATTTTTTGCACGACTTCTAGATTTTTCAATTTAGATATGAATAGCAATGGGTGTATTTGTAATGAATTGCCAATCTCAATTGGTAGATGGTTATAAACGCATAACCGTAGTAGCTACAAATTTGGAAATGGTTCATTACTATTAAACTACTTACAAAGGAGGCTATATAATTAACCAAAATTTCTTTCATTCATCACAAATGGCTTATAAATATCTGTAGAGTTTACCTCAAATCACTACAACTAAATGCATGTGTAATAAGTAGAAATCGCTAATAACTTTTGTTGAATATGCGCTTATATGATTTTTGTTTGATGATAATAAACGTATATACATTCATTTAAATGTATTTGTTAATATACTATTTTCTTTTCACAGATTAAATTAATATTTGCTGAATAAAATAAATAACACTGAATTTGAATTCAAACGAATATTTTATTCAAACAAATATTTATTACAATTTTGAATAGTACAAATTCAAGCTCTCACTATTCACTATACAACTTTGATACAAATTCAATTACATCACTATTTTACATTTACAGTTGACCTCACTACATATCACTCACACTCGTATTTATCTTCAACTTCATTCCAGTTAGAATCCAGCATCTGAGCAATCTGCAAAAATATTCACTAACGTAGTAAATTGAAAAAGAAATATTTTTGCAATATAAAGTAAAATATAGATTTTAAAAATATTATTCTCCTCGGTTATTTGGGTTGTTCGTCATCATTTACATTTGAATTCATCACACACGAATAATGTGACATGCACAGTGTATCACTGTACATGCCACAAGGCCGTGCACACCGATATACACTTGATAATGCTACAGGGACAGGTGAGCACAAGGTCAAACCCAAAATAAAAGGACGGGTTCAACTCAGGTGCAATATAAATAAAATCTCGACATCAGCCCAAGGTCAAACCCGAGTTGTGAAACTGGATTCAACACAAGTGCAATACAAGACTATCAAATACAAGTGAGTCGACAAACAACAACACAGTCTCAACTAAAAAGATTCAGTGCAATACACTTGAAGACATGTATATCAGTGTACATATATAAGCACTGAACCAAAGAAATGATACAAAGTGCAACAGAAAATTCCAAAGTGAATAAAACCAAAATCTAAATGTACAAAATGCAAAGGTCAAGTCACTACTCAACTCAGTGCATCAACCAAAGTTAAGGCGACATGAAGTCAGCAAATTGCAAGTACAATGCTCAATGCACAGTAATGCAATGCCACAGCAAACAAGGTTCAAAACAACATATCAAACAACCAGACTTCAAGCCATGCACAACAGCAACCGAAGGCAAAAGCATGTATATCCATGAACACACATATATGGTCTGAAACTCAAGTGACTCAACAAAGCACTAAGAAAATGACAGAACCAGTTCAAACATGAAACAACATAAACCAAACTAAAACAGTCGAAGTCAGGAAATGCTCAAGACCAAGTATAAGACTTGAATGGACAGAGACAATAACAATGAACAAGAATGGCCAAAAAAAAAACAATGCAACAGGCCCAGTTACAACAGACTCTAGGCAACAACGAATGGGAAATGCAATATGAATGAACTTGCATATGCATAACAACCAGCAATATGAAAAAGGGTAGGTGGACAGTGAAGACAGCTACTACCACAATGAACAGAGGCAACAAATGTCAAGCAAGTGGTAAAAGCAAACAACAAAAGTACAGTGGCAACCACAAAATGCAGACAACCAAATATACAACCAAGTTGCCAACAATGACCATGCTCAATGTAAACACATGGATACAACTCGACTACAGTAAAACATGCAGCTACCGGTGATACAAATGAATGACCAGTAACCAAAAAGATCCAGAGCTACAAGATAAATGCACAATTCAAATGAATATGAAATAACCAGAGAATGGCCAGGACTAAGACAACAATGTGCGCAGGTCAGGGAAGCAACAAGTGTACAGAGACAATAACCACTTCACCAAAGTTCACAGTGAATAGCATGGCAAGACCAATATCTATTACATCAAAAAATCAAGTTTACAGTCGAAGACAACTGCAGTGCAAAGTCAAAACCGTGTGTTACTGAACGAAGTCGAGCATAAACAAAATCACATCGCAAGTTTATCAAGTGTTCAAAACCGTGATAGACAAACCAAGTCAACACTGTTTTTAATCAAATAAGTCAACAGAAAAAGGAACGGAGTCGAAGCCGTGGTCACCACGATATCAATTCGAAACCGTGTCAACCAAGCAACGAAAGTATACGCATATGAAAAGGTCAGAATCAATCTCAAACGACCAAGCATAATCAAGCGGCAGAGAAAAGAAATTGACAAATTCAAGCAAAGAATATATGACGAAAAATTAGGGATTTGAATCCCTATATATAACACAAATCATCATCGGCAATGGCAAGATTCGAGTTCAAGCAACAGAGAACAATATCAATAACTCGAATCAAAGGTCGAGCAAAAATCAACATCGAAAAAGGAAAAATTGCATACCATTTTTGACAATTAACTCGACCAAATTGAGGTAGCTGCGAACAATATAATCGAACGAAGAAAGGAATCGAAGCTTCTGAAATCATTTTGACAGAGCGGCGCTTCAATTTCAGAAAAGCCCTAATTTAAGAGCAAAGAGGAATAAGATCGAAGGAGGCCATTATTTTCACAGCAAAGTAGCGCAATGAAATAAAAGAAGAAAAGGGACGGTGCATGTTTTTCTCTCGTGATTATTTGGGCCGACAAATTATAGAAAGAAGTTTGGGCTAACCTTTTATAAATTAGGGTTTTTTAGTTTAAATTGTTTTAAAATCTGTTTTTTAAATTTAAATTCTCTTTTAAAAGGTTGTATTTACTAGTCGTGTGACTAGGGGACAAGCTACATGGCGTAGCTTGAGAATTCGCAACTCAGTGGCTGAGTTGTGGTAGGGTTTTGAGCGTAGAGTTAGGTTTAGTCGATAGCGGGTGTTGCGAGTTTACGTGTGTAAGCGTCTGACTATCTAATTTCTAGTAGAAACCTTGGGGGCAGCACGTAGGCAGGGTTTTGCCGAAGCTGGGTAAATTCTGTGTCGTTCTATTTCTGCATTTTATTCTACTTTTATCTGTGCTGCTATTATTCTGCGATCTGTGTTGAAATTATTTATAAGCTTCCACAATTATTTTTTATAGTTTAACACTATCACCCTATTCACCCCCCCTCTAGGGTGAAATCGATCCTACAAGTGGTATCAAAGCTAGGAATAGAAGTCAATTTTTGTTTTTAAAAATTCGTGTTTCAAAAATCAATTTTTGTTTTAAAAATTTGAATTTTTAAAATGGCTTCTTTTAATACTGCTTTTGCTGAGGGTCAATCCATAGTTAGACCACCAATGTTCAATGGTGAATATGCTTATTGGAAAAATAGGATGGAAATCTTTCTGAAAACCATTGACGCTTGGAATATTGTTGAGACAGGTTATAGAACACCAACTATAACTGCAGATAATCAGGAAGTAGATAAACCAAAGGAACAATGGACAGAACTTGAGAATAAATTACAAAATACTAATGCTAAAGCTATGAATTCTATTATCTGTTCATTGGATCAATTTGAATTTAATCGTGTCTCACATTGTCAAACTGCACAGGAAATATGGCACACACTAGAAGTGACTCACGAAGGAACATTTCAAGTCAAAGAATCTCGCCTTGCCATGCTAAGCAGCGAATACGAGAACTTCACAATGGCGAAGGAAGAAAATGTCAAAGAGATGCATGGACGACTTTCCAATATCGTTTACAAATCAAAAGCTCTTGGAAAATCATACACAGAGTTGGAGATAGTACAAAAAATCCTTAGAGTCCTTCCACGAAAATTTGAAGCAAAAGTGACTGCCATTCAAGAATCAAAAGATTTGAAACAAATGAAAGTCGAAGAACTCATCGGAAATCTCACCACTTATGAGCTAGAAATGAAATTCAAGGAAGAGCGTGAAGGAGGAGATACTCGAAAGAAATCAATAGCTCTCAAAGTAACAACTGAAAATGATGACGATGACGATGACATTGCAGCAGCAGAATTGGAGCTATTAATAAAGAAATTCAAAAAGTGGAATTACAAATATGGAAATTCAGCTCAAATTCAAAAGGCGAAAAGAAGAATAGCCAAAGCACTAAACTACTCTGAAGAACAGGAGATCATCTGTCATAAGTGCAACCAACCCGGACACATCAAGCCCAATTGTCCTCGAAATCGACGCGACTTTGGAAAGAAACAGAAAAAGAAAAGTTTTGCAGCCACTTGGGATGAAATGGATGAGAATGATAAAAGTACTAGCAGTGAGAGTGAGAAAGCAGATATGTGTCTTCAAGGAAATATAACTGATAGTGACGATGACGAGCCAAGCAAGGTATCAAAACTTACTCACTATGAATTACTTATTTATTTCCACGAAGTAAATGGCTGTTTTGAACGACTTAGGAAGAAGTATGCCAAACTTGAATCACAAAAAGATACTTTGATAGAATTAAATGAACAAATCGACCAATTAGTTAAAACCTATCAAAGTAGGATCCCTAAGTGTGATAAGTGTCCAACATTCAAAGAGGAAATTAGAGAATCAGAAATCAATATAAAATCACTTGAAAATGAAATTCTGATTTTAAAAGAGAACGAAAATACTAGGAGAGAGAATTCTATTAAAAAGTGCACACAATTGTTAAACGAAAATGAATCTCTCAAAACACAAGTCCAACAATTGTCAATGACTTTAGATAAATTTTCAAAAAGTGAATAATCGTTGAATATGCTATTAGGAGAGCAAACTGTTAAAACGGTTAGACAAGGACTTGGATATAATAAAATTGTTGAAAGCAATATTAATCAAGTAAATTCTATGTGCATAATTTTTAGAAACAATCACAATAATTGTTGGATAGATCCAAACATGTGAAAACTATACCGATTTGGGTTCCAAAAGGCACAAATATAAAATCTCTCAAAGTTAAACAAATTTGGGTGCTGAAGGGAACAATTATAAACAGTTTTGGGTCTCCACAAAATTATGTTCCTAAATATTCTTCCACTAACAACCATGGACCTATAAAAACAAATAGGTCACATAAATCTTTTCCCGTGTAGGTGTGGTGGCAGGCTAAGGAACAACTACAGTGTTCTCTGGATTTTGGCTGTTCCAGAAACACAACGGGCGACAAGGCAAAGTTTCTTAGCCTAGTAAAAAGGTGACAGAATCACAATGAACAACCATGAAAAATATCGTAAAGGTAAAACAGGTAAAGGAATATTTATTTGAACGATATATTAAATGTGATAATCTGCACCATATTCTGAATTAAATCAGCCAATAATGAGATGATGAAAAAATGATGATTTTGATTCTGACTTATTCAAAATTGTTGGCCAAATTATATTTTTACGTAAAAACACTATAAAATTCTCTAGATTCTTTGAATTACTTCATATATATTAGTTTGGATTAAAAATAGTGTTTTGTTGGATAATACATTTGGTTGTAAATATGGCTAACTCTATATTCACGGTTCTTGATTATTTGCACGGCTTCACTTCAAATTCAAAGAATGTCATTTAGATTGTTGTTAAAATTGAGTTTGAAATTTTTGATGCGCACTTCATGGTTTGGTCAATCAAATTCAATTAATGATAATTTTTGAGTGAAAAAGAAATTCAAATGCAGATTACACCGGTAATCTATTTGATAGAAAAATTACTAGTTGAACGTGATTTTTGTTGAGACATTTAGTAACTGCATCGTTTTTCAAAGAAAATATCTGCATATTTTTCATTTTAAATTATTTTGAAATAGCAGAAAATTTTCTTATAAAAACCCCCTCGAGAAAATCATTTTTAACCATATTTTCATATTAGTCATTTTGAAAAATTGATTTCATAATTATTTTGAATTTGATTTTAAATGACTATTTTGACTAATCTGACTCCCTAATAATTTTCTGAAAAGATAAATAGTGAATGAAAAAGTGATGAGTGTTGATATTGATCATATATTATAACTCGAGAAAGTATAATTAGAAAATTTCTTTAGAAATTTAAACAAGAGTTATAAAACGTTCTGTTGGTAAAAATTCCATGACCATCTCTATATCTATCATATTTCTAACGACCATCACTCATCAAAATTCTATATAGTTTGTCGATATGTGGTACTTCAAACAGGAATCGTTCGTTTTTCATTTTCACATTTTTTTTAAAAAAATAAAAAAATAAAAAAAATACCAAAGTATTCACTCTCATTTAAAAGCCCTCACGGTTATGCATGGGTGAATTACTTGGAATTTGTTATGTGCTTCCATGCTCATTTAAAAGTCCTCACGGTTATGCATGTATGGAACGCATATCAAAAGTTGATTTTTAAATAAACAAGTTGATTCTAATCCTATTTAAAAGTCCTCATGGTTATGCGTGGTTAGAAGATACTTGAATTCATTCTTTTTTAAAATAAAATTGGAATACTACTAATCTCATTTAAAAGTCCTAACGGTTATGCATGGTTAGTAAACATTCAAATTCCTGATATAAATATACCACAAATAGACACAACTGTATGGTTTATATGATGACATAATTCCCATCATTCTAAAAGTGGAATATACGCCTAACAAAATATTTATGATTTTTGTTTGATTTTTTTATTGAAATTTAATATTTATATTCAATTGAGTTTTAATGTTGAATTAGTAACGATCACTTTGTCTCTATTTTCTCTAACACTATTATTCTTTTGCTGATAACAAAAGGGGGAGAGAAAAGTTAAGATTTTGTTAAATAAAATCAAGCAAAGGTCAAATAATTTTCTATTTGCATCTAGGCTCATTTGCATATTTTTACTTGTATGCATATTTGTAGGGGGGGCTTTGTGTAGAGAGGAGGCATTTAAATAGGGGGAGCAATTAAAGCATATCAATGATCAAATACATTTAACAAATTCAAAATCTTAAATATATGTTTGTTATCATCAAAAGGGGGAGATTGTTGAATGCGCGCTTATATGATTTTTGTTTGATGATAATAAACATATATACATTCATTTAAATGTATTTGTTAATATACTATTTTCTTTTCATAGATTAAATTAATATTTGCTGAATAAAATAAATAACACTGAATTTGAATTCAAACGAATATTTTATTCAAACAAATATTTATTACAATTTTGAGTAGTACAAATTCAAGCTCTCACTATTTACTATACAACTTTGATACAAATTCAATTACATCACTATTTTACATTTACAGTTGACCTCACTACATATCACTCGCACTCGTATTTATCTTCAACTTCATTCCAGTTAGAATCCAACATCTGAGCAACCTGCAAAAATATTCACTAACGCAGTAAAATTGAAAAAGAAATATTTTTGCAATATAAAATAAAATATAGATTTTAAAAATATTATTTTCCTCGGTTATTTGGGTTGTTCGTCATCATTTACATTTGAATTCATCACACACGAACAATGTGACATGCACAGTGTATCACTGTACATGCCACAAGGCCGTGCACACCGATATACACTTGATAATGCTACAGGGACAAGTGAGCACAAGGTCAAACCCAAAATAAAAAGACGGGTTCAACTCAGGTGCAATATAAATAAAATCTCGACATCAGCCCAAGGTCAAACCCGAGTTGTGAAACTGGATTCAACACAGGTGCAATACAAAACTATCAAATACAAGTGACTCGACAAACAACAACACAGTCTCAACTAAAAGATTCAGTGCAATACACTTGAAGACATGTATATCAGTGTACATATATAAGCACTGAACCAAAGAAATGATACAAAGGGCAATAGAAAATTCCAAAGTGAATAAAACAAAAATCCAAATGTACAAAATTCAAAGGTCAAGTCACTACTCAACTCAGTGCATCAACTAAAGTTAAGGCGACATGAAGTCAGCAAACTGCTAGTACAATGCTCAATGCACAGTAATGCAATGCCACAGCAAACATGGTACAAAACAACATATCAAACAACCAGACTTCAAGCCATGCACAGCAGCGACCGAAGGCAAAAGCATGTATATCCATGAACACACATATATGGTCTGAAACTCAAGTGACTCAACAATGCACTAAGCAAATGACAGAACCAGTTCAAACATGAAACAACATAAACCAAACTAAAACAGTCGAAGTCAGGAAATGCTCAAGACCAAGTATAAGACTTGAATCGACAGAGACAATAACAATGAACAAGAATGGCCAAAAAAAAAAACAGTGCAACAGGCTCAGTTACAACAGACTCTAGGCAATAGTGAATGGGAAATGCAATATGAATGAACTTGCATATGCATAACAACCAGCAATCTGAAAAAGGGCAGGTGGACAGTGAAGACAGCTACTACCACAATGAACAGAGGCAACAAAGGTCAAGCAAGTGGTAAATGAAAACAACAAAAGTACAATGGCAACCACAAAAATGCAGACAACCAAATATACAACCAAGTTGCCAACAATGACCATGCTCAATGTAAATACATGGATACAACTCGACTACAGTAAAACATGCAGCTACCAGTGATACAAATGAATGACCAGTAACCAAAAAGATCCAAAGCTACAAGATAAATGCATAATTCAAATGAATATGAAATAAGCAGAGAATGGCCAGGACTAGGACAACAATGTGCGCAGGTCAGGGAAGCAACAAGTGTACAGAGACAATAACCACTTCCCCAAAGTTCACAGTGAATAGCATGGCAAGACCAATATCTATTACATCACAAAATCAAGTTTACAGTCGAAGAGAACTGCAGTGCAAAGTCAAAACCGTGTGTTACTGAACGAAGTCGAGCATAAACAAAATCACATCGCAAGTTTATCAAGTGTTCAAAACCATGATAGACAAACCAAGTCCACACTGTTTTTAATCAAATAAGTCAACAGAAAAAGGAACGGAGTCGAAACCGTGGTCACCACGATATCAATTCGAAACCGTGTCAACCAAGCAACGAAAGTATACGCATATGAAAAGGTCAGAATCAATCTCAAACGACCAAGCATAATCAAGCGGCAGAGAAAAGAAATTGACAAATTCAAGCAAAGAATATATGATGAAAAATTAGGGATTCGAATCCCTATATATAACCCAAATCATCATCGGCAATAGCAAGATTCAAGTTCAAGCAACAGAGAACAATATTAATAACTCGAATCAAAGGTCGAGCAAAAATCAACATTGAAAAAGGAAAAATTGCATACCTTTTTTGACAATTAACTCGACCAAATTGAGGTAGCTGCGAACAATATAATCGAACGAAGAAAGGAATCGAAGCTTCTGAAATCATTTTGACAGAGCGGCGCTTCAATTTCAGAAAAGCCCTAATTTAAGAGCAAAGAGGAATAAGATCGAAGGAGGCCATTATTTTCACAGCAAAGTTGCACAATGAAATAAAAGAAGAAAAGGGGCGGCGCATGTTTTTCTCTCGTGATTATTTGGGCCGGCTAATTATAGAAAGAAGTTTGGGCTAATCTTTTATAAATTAGGGTTTTTTAGTTTAAATTGTTTTAAAATCTATTTTTTAAATTTAAATTCTCTTTTAAAAGGTTGTATTTACTAGTCGTGTGACTAGTGGACAAGCTACGTGGCGTAGCTTGAGAATTCACAACTCAGTGGCTGAATTGTGGCAGGGTTTTGATCGTAGAGTTAGGTTTAGTCGATAGCGGATGTCGCGAGTTTACGTGTGTAAGCGTCTGAATATCTAATTTCTAGTAGAAACCTTAGGGGCAGCACGTAGGCAGGGTTTTGTCGAAGTTGGGTAAATTTGTGTCGTTCTATTTCTGCATTTTATTCTGCTATTATCTGTGCTGCTATTATTCTGTGATCTGTGTTGAAATTATTTATAAGCTTCCCTAATTAATTTTTATAATTTAACACTATCACCCTATTCACCCCCCCCTCTAGGTTGAAATCAATCCTACAACTTTCCCTCATATAATGGACGTCCACTGTCATTGAGGTTAACATCAGGTTGAATACATAAGTCACTATGTGAAATTGGACCCCCAAATTGTTCCTTTTCATTGAATGAGGGAAGAGCGAGCCCAATTTATTCTATAAAATTACAGGATAACTAGCATATGCATTCAAACGTCACTAGGTCGTTTGTGATATTGAGTAAAAGAAAAATCACTGTGGATTTTACCTCAACGATTTTTTTCTATTATTCAGCCATTATCAACATGTTAAGCAAAAAATATAGTAAGAAAATATAAAACCAAAAATCAATTGTTTCCGTAGTTTAACAATTAATGAATTTTCATTCTCAACAGGAATATGCTGAAAAAGCAAGAATATGTTGAATATTCTCATATATTCAAATTTAATAACGGTTTAGAGATTTTCAAAATGGTAGCTTCGTACCAAGAACCGATCGGATCAGCTATTCCACTGAAGAGCCCTTAGCATATGAAGGCTTTTCCATTTTAAAGTTTGTTTTTTATGTACTTGAATTTTGAACTTTGGAGGAAGGAGAGGAATATAATGAAAGAAGAAAACGGTAGATGACCGTAGTAAAGAAAAATTATACTACTCATACACTATCTGTAATAATACATTAGTTTTTGGGAAGAACAAATATCCTACCTACATTTATTTGATGCGATGCCAAGCGATCCATGTCATATAATGCTTGAGATCTGCATTAAAATAATTGTTCTTTTTTAAGCAATTGGAACCTATAATCGAGTCTAGTAATTAATGAGATGTTATTCAATCAAAAGATCTACCCGTGCCAAGTAATTAATAATATTATGTATAAATATCACCTTTAACATACTAAGCGCATGTGTAATAAATATGAGTCGCTAATAACTTTCCCCCTTATAATGCATTTCATTATCATTTAGGCTGACACCAGGTTGAACACATTCGTAACTATGTTAAATTGGACCCTAATACTGTTCCTTTTCATTTAATGAGGGAAGAAACGAACCCAGTTTGTTTTGTATAATTATAGGATAATCAGCACATGCATTTGAACGTCAATAGTTAATTTGTGGTATTGAGTAAAGAAAAAATCATTGTGGATTTACCTCATCGATTTTTTTCTATTATTCAAACATTACCAACATGTTAGGCAAGAAATACACTAAAAACATAAAAACTAAAAATCAAATGTTTCCACAGTTTAACCATTAATGAATTTTCATTCTCAACAAGAGTGTGCTGAAAAAGAAAGAATATGTTGAATATTCTCAAGCATTCAAATTTAATAATGGTTTAGAGGTTTTCAAAATGGCACCTTCGTACCAAGAACCGTCTGGATCAGCTACTTCCACTAAAAAGCCCTTATCGCATGAAGGCTTTTCCAGAAATTTGTTGTTTTATGTACTTGAATTTGGGACTTTGAAGGTAGGAGAGAAAGGTAACGGAAGAAGAAAACGGTAAATGGCCTTAGTAAAATAACAATACACTACTCTTACACTATCTGTATTAATACATTAATTATTGAAAATGACAAATATCCTAACTAGATTTATTTGATGCGATGTGAAGCAATCCATATCGTATAACATTTGAGATCCGCATTAACGTGATTGTTCTTTTTTAAACAATTGAAACCCACAACCGAGCCTAGTAATTAATGAGATGTTATTTAGTCAAAAGATCCACCTAAGCCAAGTAATTAATGACATTATGTATAAATCGCACCTTTAAAATACCAAGTGCATGTGTAATAAATAGGAATCGCTAATAACTTTCTCCCTTATAGGGCATATCCAGTATCTAGGTTGACATCAGGTTGAACACATAAGTAACTATGTGAAATTGGACCCGTAGGCTGTTTCTTTTCATTGAATGAGGGAAGAAGCGAGCCCAGTTAATTTTATTAAACTACTAGATAGTTAGCATGTGCATCCAAACGTTACTAGTTCATTTGTGATATTGAGTAAGGGAAAAATCACTTTGGATTTTATCTTATCAATTTTTTTCTATTATTCAAGCATTACTAACATGTTAAGCAAAAATTACAGTAAAAAAAATATAAAATCAAATGTTTCTATAGTTTAACAATTAATGAATTTTCATTCCCCATAGAAATACGCTAAAAAGGAAAGAATATGCTGAATATTCTCAAATATTCAAATTTAATAATAGTTTAAAGGTTTTTAAAATGGTAGATTCGTACCAAAAACCGTCCGGATCAACTACTTCCACTAAAGAGTCCTTAATTGTATGAAAGTTTTTCCATTTTGAATTTTGCTTTTTCATGTACTTGAATTTTAAACTTGGAAGGAAGGAGGAGAAGGTAATGAAAGAAGAAAGCGGTAGTTGAAAACCTAATCCAGATGAATCTCTAATAAACATATAATCCAACAAAAATAAACCAATAGAAAAACACCAATGCTAAATAAGTTAAGAATGAATCCAGCTTAGCTGAAACGAAGTACCTAAAACGCAGGCGACGAAAATATTTAGATCTTCAACTCAATTAGAACAGCACAATCAATGATGCCAATATGGATAAATTCAAAACAAACCATCGATAGAAAGAAAGAAGTAAACGATTTTACGGGATAGAAAATCAAAAAGGATGTAGAATTAGAGATCTAAATTTACCTAAGTTAAAATAAGATCCATGTAAAAATTCACCACCTTCGCCCTTAATCTATAAGGTTGGGATTAATGACACATGGACCACAAAATCTTCATGGAATTCAAAGAGAGTATCTAAAATCAGGACAGACAAAACAAAAATAAAATTTAAAGTTAGAAAGAGGAAGAAAGAACTATTGAAAAATGGACTTTCATGAAAGAAAGAAGAAAATATTGTGAAGAAGGAAAAAAGACAACTATTCAGTTTACAAAATATAACATACAGTATAGCTGACCCGAGCTTCAAAAATGTACTAGTATTATATATTATTAATATTGTGGTGTGAAATATTTTGCTATAGTTGTTAAACATATAAAATTTATTAAGGTATTCATTGCACATGTAGTCATAAGTCATAGAACCAATGGATAATCGAAAAATTTACTTGATTAAAATGAAATACTTTAGTCCCCATAGGTCTAACTTATATTTCTTTTCTAATAATAATTGGTTTAACTTAAATTCCTCTTCCAAAAATAAATGAACAATTTGTAAAGCAAAATTGCTACTTTTATTAGCATTATACTCATAATTTATGGAGTAACCATTTAAGGAGGATTAATAGGAGATATACTGTTGAATAAAATCTGGTAAAAGAAGAATTTTGATTGTACAGCCAAAATGAATCCATAGCTACAAATTGGCTACGTTGTTTTGATTTCAAGAAATATGTTAACAGTGCTTTAATTCAAGAGCAAAAAAATGATTAAATGCCATTTATAATGACTATTTATGTATGTTATCAATTATTACGTAGGTTTTTCGTGAAATATTTTGAAAGTACATGAGAATATGATACCTTTTGTACGTCCAACAGTTGTTAAACCTAACATTTAGATAAAAGATTTAACAGAAATATATTATGCATATCATTTATTTAATGAACATGGGTACATAAGTAAAATTTATGTTTTCTTTTACACTTTCTAAGCTCGGCCCTAAATACTTGTTACTAAATTAAATAAACATGTACTCTTGCTTGCAACAAATTAATAATCATTAGCCTTTTCTATATGAGTGTATCTTTACCCGTAACACAAATTTTGAGTAGTACATGAAAGCATAATATTAAATATGCTATAAAAGCATGAAAGTAGAGGCATGCGACATTCTAACCGAAATTTAAGAGCAGATAGCTGAGTTGAAGTTAACTACCATTGAAGTTCATTTTCAAGTCAATCAACATTTAACCAATAACTGAGGTGTAACCATTGAATACAAAATAAATTACATCTTACAACAAGTAAAAAGTTTAAAAAGCAACAATCGTTTATATATAAATACATATACACTTATATATATATATTTCCTACAAAGTTCACCATACCCAAACATTATAACTTAAGTTCGTATATAGTCTTTAAACCAATTTATATTTACATTCAAATATTTTTTTTAATTATCAGAATTTTAATCAATAAACTTATAAATCAGTATTTCTAATGATTTAATGCAGTTAATTACCAGTTAACGACCGTTAAAAATCCAGATCGCCAAATATATTAACGACCCGAAATTTTAACACTACATACGACCCAATTTTTTAACGGTCGTTGATTGGTAATTAACTGAATTAAATCATTAGAAATACTGATTTATAAGTCGAACAAATAAAATTCTAATAATTAAAAAACATCTGGATATAAATATAACTTGTTTAAACACTATATACAAACTTAAGTTGCAACAATTTTGGACACGATGAAATTTGTAGAAAACATATATATAAGCGTATACCTATACGAGTACATAAGTAATTCCAATTTTCAAAATTCTTTTTAATGACTTGAAAAACATCAGATTTTGGAATCAGTTGAAAAGAGATGAAACACCACATCACATCATTATTCAATCTCAACAACATGTGGCTACAACAGTCATTTATTGATACACATACTAAGTCAGCAGAAATTTGACATAGAACTAGGTAACAATTAGGGTTGTTATGGTAATAATTACCGTTACCATTTCACAAATACCATTACCGTACCATATTTACTAATAAACAAAAATAGCTTACCGTTATCGACAAAGTATTGGTAGGCATACCGAAGACTAGTATACCAATAATCTTGTAACCGTTACACGTGTAATGATAAATTACTGTTTGTCTAAAAAAAAGTTAGTAACATAACATGTATCCGTACCATAACGGTACTTCATTATACAATTTATAATGTTACTTGATAAAACACATAAATTAGAAAGAAGAAAAGGGTATTTAACGTTATTTCACCTGATTAATAAACTAAATTCAATCATTTGCTTAATTATAAATACATATAATGAAGCATGCTCTATGATTATACAAGTATTATAAATTGAGTGGTCAAATTATCATTACCACTCCATTGAAGAATTGTTACCGATGATTTAACATAAAAAATGGTAAATTTACTATCATTATCATACCGATTAAATTAGTATACGCTTTCACTTGAAAATGATAATCGATTGACTGATAATGGTATGGTAATGGTAAATTTACCATTACCATAACAGTCATAGTAACACTACTAACTCGTGCTGACTCGCATGACATCGAACAGTCGTTAGGCAATGACAATGGTTAGAGATAAGTGTAACAAATGATGTTGCACGGCTTTAAGAAACACAAATATGAACAGATTTTCATTCTATACCTTCAAAAAGATCATAAAAATATCTTTTTTGAAACTTACTCTAAACCTCAATCATAAAATATACACTTTCGACCTTTGAATTTGTCCAAATATAATCAAAATCTTGATCTTCAAAATTCAAAGTAAAAAACAAGATATAATCAAAATCTTGGAACGAGACTTAAAATTAAAACAAACTTTTGCTTTAGGCTTAAAATGAAAATTTGTCCTAGCAACAATGAACACCACCGACCACCACTTACCCAAAAACAAAATTCAAATTTTACCCCCACAATGGCTACCACTAACGCAAACAAACATCGACTCGGATCACTGCCTCTGACCTGAGCCGATGTCATGCTCATATTAGCACCGTCACCAAATTCCAACCAACTTGTATAAGTGTCAACAAGCAAACGGTTGTTGGATCTACCTCTCATCAAAACGACCAAACAACCAAATAAACATGTAACATTAAGTTCCAGATCTTCAAAACTAGCCCAAAAATCTTATGCAGTTTAAACCATCAAAAAGAAAAACAATAGACAAAAAATATAACATTCACTGTTACTGTTCCCATTTCCCAGGTAAATGAAAATAACCAACGTCAACAAAACAGTACCATGAACTAGTTGATCTCGCCGATAAAATGGTTGAGCGGCAAAAAATATTAAACCAAAATATTATTGTCTAATTATAATATTTATACTGCCAAAGCAATAGACAATATATATAAATACTAGAACCGTATTAAAGCTGCGAGTATACAGTAACATTATGTGTGTGCGCGCGTACACATATGTACACTGTATGTACATGTATCCTTATACACAGATATTACCAATCAACAACTAAAGAACTATCTGCTTTACAATTCTGGTGGAAATACTAATACACTGCTTTACAATTCTGCTTCCACGTACTAAAGCATTGCTCGTATATCTAACTCTGAAGTCGTTAAAGTAGTCGAATATTCAACTAAAATATTGAGCTCTACTTGCAATAAAGCTATACTGGGTAAGAACATCAGCACACTAGTGCCCAAAAATAAAACATTTAGATAAATGTCTCAATCTTTGCATAGCAGTTGCAAATCAACAGAAGGATAACTGATTGCAGGGCAAGAAAGAAGAATTTAATTTAAGTCCATTAGCATTCAAAAAAGGCCATTGTCCTATGAGACTCGATTTTTGCCAAGATGGACTTATAAATATGACTTTCCACTATTAAATCAATGTAAGATGATACGATGAAATTAAGAGTAACAATAAAAAACCCAACAAAATTTGATGGTTACTTCTGTATACCAATTAAACAGAATTTTCAAATAATTACTGAAATCAAACCAGGCTTCAGATAATAAGCGGAGTTCAATCAACATTCAATTGAGTATTCAGCAATAATTAAGCATGAAACAGTTGTCATCATTAACCATTGAATACAATAACAAACGGTAATAACAGTGAATAAATAACAATTAACATATGCAAACCAATATATTATGCAGATCGGCTTACCATCAGTAGAAATTAACAATCAAACCAAGAAGAGGACAAAAAATACAAAAAAGAAAAATTTGAAAATAAAACGACCAAAAGCTCGGAAGTAATTAAGATTATCACCTGAAATCTCAAATGTTCAGACATGGTAAACTTCAGATACATCACCGTAGTTAAATTAGTTTAAGAAGTGAAATGGAGATCTATAAGAATTAAAAAAAATTTGCAGACAATCAATATGGCATCAATTCAGACCGTCCGTCTGCTTTGAATCTCATCGTTGAGAGAATACGATCGGAATTTTCAATTGAAATGAAATTGCTCGACAGAGAAAACATGGAGAGAAATAGGATGCAGAACAGAATAACCAAAATGAGATGGCGACACAAAATCTCTTTCGGTGTCTGGCACGTTTATATAGACGAAGTGTGTATGAAACCCTAATGCGTGATTGGCACGTGAGATATGTGAATTTGTGTTTAATTAAGAAGGATCAAAATATATTAGTATTATTAGTTTACAAGGACAACTAATTGTTTTATTATATAACTTCTTCTTTCGTATTTATTTAATGGGCGAATTAATTTAAAGAACAAAGATTTGTATATTTTTTGCTTCAAGGACACGACCTTAATATATTTGCCACAAGGACAAACCTTCTTCTAAAAATTATTCATAAGAACAAATATTTTTCAAAATTATCCATAAGGACAATAAAACTGCTACAGACCTAAAAACTGATACCTAAAAACTGCTACCGATAACTACAAACTGATACCTAAATACTGCTATCAATAACTAAAAACTGATACCTACAGAAAGTTGTCCTTCATGATAAAATATTGAAGGTCTGTCCTTGAGGCTAAAAAGCTGTGAAATTTTGTCCTTGACAATAATTTTCTGTTTATTTAATCTACTTTCACTACTAGAAATTTTTTTGGATATAGATCCATGAAAAATATTAATCTATACTATTATATTATTAGCGAGTTACGTTTCAAGGGCCCAAAGCTTTCTTGATTTTCTATCAACCCAACAGTCGCTTTTTATATTTTTTTCCTACTACCACCAGCTCTCCGCTTTTTAATTCCTTCGTTCTCTCATTCATCTCTTTCCTTCTAAACTTTCTGTCAACCCAACAGTCGCTTTTTATATTATTATTTTTCCTACTACCACCAGCTCTCTGCTTTTTAATTCCTTCGTTCTCTCATTCCTCTCTTTCCTTCTAAACTCTAAAACATTCGCGTCCCACCTCCCCACTGCTCACACTCAATTGTTAATAGTCCAAAATGGATCTAGGCGTATACTGGAGGATGGTTCTAAGTTCGGGTTCTCAATGGTTTTGAAACTCTAATCCTCTATTTCTTTTTCTATCTCTTCTCTACTGGGTCTGAGATTTTATGGTAAATTATTGTTTACCTATTAGTGTTTTCGTTTAATTTCAGCACCTAAGATTCGATTGTGTTTCTTATTATATAATAGTTTAACCACTGATGCTTTTAAATGGAAAATTGGTTTCAGTTATTTTATGAAATTTCAATGGTTGATCATTATTGCCTTCTTCAATTTGGTGAGGATGGAAGTGAATGTTGTAGATCAAAAATTATCGTATTAACACTATCAATTTAGGAGGTGCCGACGCCGATTCCACCGAATATTTTCGTGCTCTTCGACTTAAAGTAGTTTCAGGATTGGGCAATGAGCTTCGGAATGTGAAGAAAGCTTCTGCTCTCGATGCTGATGCTTTAACTCATACAGCGGCTAGCCTGGGTGAAAACCTGTTGAAAACAAAGGGGTTTCTGAAGAGTAAATTTGAAGGGCTCGATGAAGAGAGTCGGTTTATAGACACATTAAGGGCTTTTGTTGAAGGTGTTGAGGAGGATGTTACTAAATTGCTGGAGGAGGAGAGAAGGATTCAATCTGAAATATATTCTCACGTCAGATCAATGTTATTACAAGTTACTAATGATAATTTTATCAAATAGTCAAAGTATTTTTATCTAATGATTTAATGATCACTCATCAAGGTATTGCTTCCTTTATAATGATACTTCTATTTTTCTTTTCTATTATTAGTTTGCTAAAATAAGTAATAAATTGCCCATTGTTCAAAAATGGAACCTGCTACTAGTTTTTTGCCCACTTGGTTGTCATGGATTATTCAAGTTTGAATTCTTTCTGACTGGGCTAAAATATGTTACCTAAAGTGTAAACATGAGCATGTTTATCTTTTTTTAATAAAATTTCATACGTACATGGTAGTATCATGGAAGCAAATGATTTAACGGTATCACCTGCAATTTAAGTATATAAAAATTAGTTAAGATTAAGCATTTTAGTGCTTCACATTCTTGCAAGCAATAATATTTGAGACTAAAACAATCTTGCATGAAAATGACAACATAGCTGTCTCACTTTCAAGTTGTTATGGTGGAGTTATATACATTGTAAATATCTCTTATAGGTAAAATGACTTGATTTTCAGCTCTCGGCATATTTTCTTGCAGCTTGGTGCCTCATACTTTCCTCAACTATCAAGGAAGTACCCTTTTAAAGGTATTTGAGTTTTCTTCATTTCATAAGCATTACCAAGATATGTTTTTAATTCGTTTACTTAAGCAACGCTTTGTTTTAGTTGAATAAGCAGTGGATTCTTTTAACAATTTAATATGATCATGAACATATATATCTTTCTTCGTGAATATAATTCACTATTGCGCAGCTTCACAACCATAACATTCATATGATTCTTTGTTTTATTATTGACTTTATATAAAAGGAAGAAAGCAATTGTTCATATTTATGTGTTTCATCTGTTTTCAAAATATATGAATTGTTTGCGTCTTTTGGCTACAACTATGGAAGATATATTTCCTTCTCAAAGAAGATCCACTAAAATCATGATGCATAAAGAATCAACGATTGGTATAGTAAAATCTACTTTGACGGTACTATTATTATTTTATCTTCTCATGTAACTGAAGAAAATGACCATATATGCCATGGAAAAAATTGTGAAATAAGCTTCAGATCAATGTTCTTACAAGTTACTGATAATGCTTCTGTCAAAAACTTAAAGTATTTTTATCCGTTACTCTTTGATGATCGCCCATCAAGATATTGTTTCCTTTGCGATGCTACTTTCATTTTTTGTTATTAATTTGATAAAACAAGTAATAAAGTGCATATTGCTCAAAAATGGAACCGATCTCCTATCTTCAATATGATTCAAGAAATTTCAGGTTGTTACAAAGAGACAAACACTATGTCATTTTGTCTCCGAGGCCCATGCTGTAACCATTGATAATTCAGGTTTTTTATTTTTTGTTTCAATCTGTCATTTCAGTATTGAAATTTCAATTTTAGATTAATAAATTTTTTGGTTTCTTTTTAATAATTGCAAGATTCAACTTTTGAGAATTTGCATTGTATTTGCATGTTCTAAACATGGTATTATGTACTACAATGATGAACGCATTTAGTCAGTTACATGGTCCAGGTTATTGATTTGTTCAATTATAATTTTTTAGTAGAATAACTGAAAGATAAATGAATACATATAATTCATGTCATTGAATATGAAAATGTTTTAAGTAAAGAAATTGTGTCAGTAATGTTAAGTTTTCTCACTATAATTTTAGCTTACACGTTTCTTAGTTTACTACTGTTGAAACCTAATTTTTTTTATACAACTACTTATTCTTGCCCATCACTAGGTAACCGTCTGAATTAACAGTTCGGTCGGTGGTGTATGCATTGACACTGAGAGTTTACTCCACGTTCTTACCTCATACAAGTTCAACGGTGGACCTTTCTCTGAAAGCCCTGATCTGCAGCCACTCACTTCCATGCATATGCCTATGTAAGTGAACATTTAATATTTTTCATCCCACCTCCCAAGTCATCAATTGGTTTTTTTTGTACACATATCGTGACTTAGCATGTAAGTATCCATCTGTTACAGTATTATGATGGATGTGGTCAAATAGGCTGGCAAGAATAGTACTTGTATATCACAAAATTTTACAGTTGCTGCCACTCACGCTTTAACTTTCATAACATAAAACACCGTTGAAAGTTTCCATCTAAATAAGTAAAAGAAACAAAAGACGGTTAAATCAAGGTCTACAATTCATGTTCCAAGGACCTTTGGCTAATTGTTGATATTAAACAACATGACATATGCAAGTTAAAAAAAAATATGGAGACATTTTGTTTCAATTTTACTCTTATGTTCAATTTTACTTCTTTTATGGTGCATTTTCATTGCCATATAAGGTAGTAATTTGCCGATAAACAATTAATATAGAATGGGTTAAGCAAGTTGTTGAGTTCTTCTAACAGTGGCTAATAAAGTTACATCGTATTATGCATACTTTCTAAGTCTGACATGAAATTAAATGATAACTTTTACCCGTGTCAAGAAAAAGTTATGGCTGTGCATAGACAATAGAGTTATTGTTATTAATAGATATCTATATTTTTCCATGGTACGGTTGATCCATAATTATATAGATGTGATGAATTAGTTTTCATTGTTTCATATTGTTTTAAACATTACACTGAGCTAAAAAAATTCTTGGATACCCGAGAAATTTATACTGCTAATCTCAAACAAAACTAAATTAAACCAATTAAATATCTTGCAATCCAAATTGATTTAAAAATTCATATCCAGATCTTATTTTTATCAGGTTTACGTGTTTGTGTTTTCAAACGAGAAACACTTGGTTAGTGCATATGATTTGGTTGTCATGTCAAATAACTGTTCCATCTGAAGTTTAGTGCCACACTAAATGTAACCCGATATTTTCAGCCATTCGCATCCGCACATGTCGGACTTGAATTGCTCAAAATACCGCGTTGTAAATAAATTTGGAGCAAATGAAATACAATCACAGAATCACAGACACATAAATATCAGAATAACTTGCAGCGGAAATTAAAATACCATAGTAGTTCATGAAGCTACTATAACAAACTCTCAGAACATAATACATAATATCAGTCTGAAAAACATATACAATAGAAATCTCAATTACATAGCAGTTTATCAATGCCAAAGCTGAAATAGAACAACTGAAACTGAAGGGTTAGATAACTAGACAAGCAGAATCTCCAGCAATTCCTAGCTCCAGAAAGAAATTCAAAGCTAAGCTGTAAATACTCAAGCTGACCCGAGCGTAAAGTAAAACACAAAACACTCGAGTCAGGACAATATATACTTATATAATGTAAACTAACTCAAGTGAACTGTAGTAGAAATGCACAATAACTTAAAGGATGTTTGGGATCGCCCATCCTTTAAGAATCAGTTAAACTATAAATTTTATATCCCGTGGTTAAAATTTCAAAATGGTATTTTATACTTCAAACTCAAATATCATTTCAAAATTCAATATCATTCAAAATCCATTTCAAAATATCAAAAATATAACATCTTCCAAACCACATTCATTTTTATTTAATTCAAATACCATTACAAAACACATTTCAAAATAGTTTATATTTAAAAACAAATTACTTCATTTTAAATCATAAAAATGAAGTTATCATATTTAATAATTAAATTATTAAATTTACAAAATTTTAGTGTTTCAAAATTCATTTATCCACTTAATTTATTAAAACAGATGAAAATTCAACTTTCGCAGCATTTAGAAATTGCTACGGAAAGTTACATTCAAAACAGTTCAATTTAATAAAAGATAGCATTTAAAAAGGTTGTAATAGGGTTACATTAGTTTCAAATAAAACTTAGTTAAATTCAATAATTATAGCATTTACAAAAAATGCTATAATAACCTTTAATTAAACTTAGCCATTTGGTTCATTATTATCAACTACAGCATTTACAAATGTTGTATTATCATTTACATTAGAATTAATAGCATTTCAGAAATGTAGTTAATTAACTTCAAGTATTCAATATAATTTCGCAAACAATTATATTTTTATTTAAATCATTTTTAGCTTATAAAATCATATAATTTCACTTTTAAAACAGTCATTCAAATACCCTTATATTCATGATTTTATAAAGTTAAATCTCCATTCAAAAATCAAAATTTAATAATAATTCACTTATTAAATTCCAACATTAAATTTTAAATTCATTATATTAAATTTAACTTAACATTTAAGTTTAAAATTTCCAAATATAACTTAATTTCATTTTTATTTACTTAACTTAAAATTCACTTTTAAGCCAAATTCACAAATTTCCAATTTTAGTTATATTTCCAAATTTCAACCTAAATATTCATTCATTTCACATTTTAACTTTATTCAAAAATCATTGATATATTATAAAATCATTTTAAATTCATTTAATTCAAAATATCATAAATTTATCATATTTTCATATTTAATTTAAATTCCATTTATCACCAAATTCTAGTTTCCAAAATAACTTACATTTTAGATTTTCTAACTTTACCATTTATTTATTTCACTTATAAATTTTTAGAAAATCAATAATGCTTTACAAAAATCATTTTTAATCAAATTTAAATCAAAATATTATAATATTTACATTTCTAAAATAATTTAAATTTTTTAGAAAAACATATTTTAACAACGGGTCTGTATTTCATTTTCTAGCCTAGATGAAGTGATACGGGTAATATATCATTTCAACCCGTAATTTACAAAGAAAACCGGGTTTGATCATTTCAATCCCGCAATCCCAAGTAAAAGAAAATAATTGAAAGTCATTCAGGCCTATCATTTCAGCTCATAACGATTTTCTCCTATTCTAAATTCCGTTCGGGTATGTATCATTTCAACTCATAGTGATTCTAGTCTACAGGGAACTTGCAGTGTGATAAACTGATGAAAATAACAGAATAGCATGGAATAACAGTAACATATGGTATAACAAGTGTAAATATAGGTGTGAACTTCATATGTATATAATATAGCAGTTATAACAGGATGATATGCATTTACAGATTCAGGTGATGTCAGTTTATCACTATATAAGTACATATTAGTCTGGTGAGATTTACTCACCTGTTTAAGCTGAAGATGACAACCAAAACACACGACAAGGAATCTTCGAAGGCACGACAATATGAATAAGATTTGAGATCGGGAGAGCCAAAGATTAATTTCCTTAAATATATCAAACAAAACAAATACAAACATGAATTACAAACCAAGATATTACAAAACAATGCTAGGAATAACTACACAATTCAAAGCTAGAACTTTTGCACTTGCATTCAACCTTGTATGCTTCAGCTATGGACTGGAAAGGCACCGTTATGGGATGGTTTTGAATCAGGTTTGGATCAGGTTTGGGTTCAATAGGGTCGGCCAAAACATGGATATGAAGGAGATGAAGTGTATAGACATGCATAACTCAAATTAAGGTAACCAAAGTAGAATTTCTGTGCATAAATGGTTCGGCCCTAAGCATACATAGGCACGGCCAGGCCTGGTAGGGTCATGTACTGATGTGGCAAGGGTCTCACGTCAGCAAGTGGCTGGTGGTGATGATGCAAAGGTCGGCCAAGGTGATGTGGTGGAGTGGTGAAGGTAAAGAGCTTGGCAATGCATGTTTAGGTGGAGTTTGCTCAAATATTTGGTGGATCTACATCATGGATTAACACGGCTATGGATGGACAGTGGGCTGGAGGGGATGGAAGCTGGTTGTGGTGGTGGTGGAGGTGGCTATGGTGGTGGAGGATCAAGGGCTGAGCTACAAAGGTGAAGACAAGTGTAAAGAGATAAGGAAAACAAGAAGAATAAGCGAAAAAGAAGAAGAACTTTACCAAACTTTTGCTTTAGGAGTTCATGGACGAAAATTTTGGATGAGAAACTTTTATTCTCGTGAAAAATGAAGAGAGAAGTGGCTGAAGCAATCAGAAAAGAATCGGCCAAAATAATGATGCATTGATTGAAAATAAAACGGCGGAATACGAAAGGACTTAGGCAAATAAATGGTCTCAAACTCTTCATATTTCCATAATTCCTTTTGCAATTTTTAAATAACTGAAAAATGCATATAAATTCAGATAAAAACACGAAAATTTATTAAATAAACAAAAATATATAAATAAATATTAATTATATATAATTAAATTAAGAAAATAGCAAAGAAAATGTAAACTATGCTAGAAAATTTACGACACGCGCTTTGCACGTGAGTTGTTTTTCAACAAGTTGTATATGTTTCAACACATTCAAAAAAAAAGCATAAATGTTTAATCATATTTTGCGTTGAAATAATGTGTATTTTGTTTGAATTTTTATTTCTAAGTTTCAGTGTCTATTTTTTTGTAGTTTGTATTTTTATTCCTATTATTATTAATAGACAACAAATTTGTAAAAGAAATTTATTTGTTAGATCATATTTTAAAATGACTAAGATTTCATAATATTTATAGAGAATGTTTTGTTTGTAAAAATAATTATTATTTATTAGATCCTATTTTTAAGTAATATTAAAATTGGTTAATATATGTAGAGGACAATTTTAATATGTGAAGTGGGTTTATTCGTTGGATCCTAATTTTAAGGATTTGATATTTCTGCTGAAGGGCATTTTTGATAGTTCACATTGACACCAAAAAAGTGTGACACCAAATGTATACAACTATTCATAAAGATATTTTAGATGGAAATCATTTAGTATTTTGATAAATGTATATAAAGTAGTCTGGTGTGAAATGTATATTATTTGGTAACATAAACTACCAATTGGAATGATATTTTGGTAAATTTTTTAAGTTGAAAAATTATAAATTAATTTATTAAATTTTCATTTTGGAGGTAATAAAGGTATTTTATAATTATAAATATTTTAAGCAATGATTGCAACCAATCGGTAAATATAGTCACTAAGAAATTAATGGAAAAGCAACATCGTTATGTTTTATTGCATTTGGAAATTATATATATGTGTGTATATTATATATTTGATGTATGTTAATATAAATTATATTGATGATTGTGTGTGATTTGATGTGGCTTCGATTATGGTTGTATTGATGTATAGTGAGAAATAGAACCTATATGTATGTGTTTCCAAATTGAGAACAAAAAAATTATTATTCATTCGCACTTGAAATAAAATATTGGTTTGGAATGCTCTAATTTTCTTAAACAAGAAGTATTCTGCTAAAATATAATTTTGTGAATTAAATGCTTTTAGATTAAAAGATTCCTTTAAGGAGTTATGACTTATTATTATTATTGTTGTTGTTGTTGTTAAGTGTTACAAACTATTTTATTAAGATGATTTATAAAAGTGACTTATGAGTAATGGGATTTAGAGAAGTGGAAATTAGGCTGAAGAGCTACTCATTCTATGGTAATAAGTTTTAAGGACAACACTTCTGAATAATTAATTTCAACAATACTTTATAGGAAAATGATAAATTCATTTATCATTTTAAGTTATACGAGAAAATGATAAATTCATATATCATTTTTATATATAATTGAAAATGATAACTTCATTGTTATTTTCTTGTAATTGTACTTGAAACTAATCATTTAGAAGTATTGTCCTTAAAACTTATTCCTCGGTCTGAAAAGCCCTTTGAGTGAAAATCCCCTTTAAAGATTAATTATGTTAGCAAATATGGATGTTGAAATTTAAAATTAAATTTGAAATGATTGTATGTTTTATTTGAAGGAAAGAAAAATCTCATTTTTATTTTGTGTACATCATTTGTTACCAGTAAATAAGATTTACTAAGTCTATACTTTGAAATGAAAATAAAAATTGATTAGTAATTAGAATTTGTGATTTTTTCTGGAATGGTAAAAGAAAATATTTTATGAAATAAACTTTTGTAACAATAATTACTTTAGAACTTGTAAAGTTTATCAACTTAATAAAGATAAAGACATGCATCAGAGGGCATGTTTTGGTAAGAAATATAGTTTCAGTTGTTAAGTATAATTTTTGTAAATATGTTTAAGGCCCTTTATGCTAAGTATATTTGAAAATCTTAATAGGAAATTAAATATTTGAACACCTACAAGTTTTGTTTTTCAAAATTGGAAGTGTGACTTTTTATAACTGAACGTAACATGTATGTATAAATTACTTTCAAATTACAAATAGATGATATTAGAAGGAAGCTGAAATTTTTTAAAGTTGTATATTGAAGTTGAAGAATATTTTATAATATTGATTTATATTAAAAAAAATATTTGGAAAAATGAAAACTGAATAAGACTTTGTATAAGAATCCTTTGTATTAAATATTTCAAGATTTCTGTACCGTTTGTATATTGAAAATTCTTAACAAGTGTTTTTGAAAAGAGGCTTTAATTATAAAAAATTTTGGAAATTAAGGAAAGTATTTTGAAATGGTGATTGAATTCAGTAGAGAAACCAATGCAGTTTTTGTAATGGGATTTTCACTATAAAGGATGAATCGTATAAATTATAATTTTTAGGAAGTGAATTTGAAATTAAATGATTTGAAATGAGTCAGGCTTTACTCAATTTTAAGATTTTAAAGTGAGATGTTGATTTTGAAGAGTAAATTACAAGTTGATGTTTTATTATTTTGCAGACGAATAAATATTTGGCATTTACAAATATAAAAGAATTTTTAAGAATTGATATGTTGTTTTATATTGTTCTTTGAGTGTTGTAGGTTTTCGGGATACACCTCGTGCCACTGAGATTGCTCTGGGTTTCTTGGAAATTTCTACGTATGGAAAGTATTTTGATTGTTTTGCCTAAGAATATAAATCTTCCAAATAAGTTCATTTAAACTCATAGTCCACGATCATGAGCAGTGGGCAAGGAAGATAAAAGTCTCAGGCGTGTGTTTGCCACCGATGAAAGTTTTAATCATTAAATTTGTGTTGTTTTATTTATATACTTGTCGGGTCGATGTAGATCACTATGCGTGCTAATCCATTATAGTAAAGGTAGAGAAATATGTATAAGTATTGATAATTCAAGGTTTTGCATTTGCATGTAAATTATTGGTGGTGTTATTAAACTAAAAGTTATTAGCTTAGTTATGAATTTTCCCCAAGGAGAAATTGTGAGATGCAATGCCCTTAGAGGGGAGTTTGTAAAACCTAGTGTTGAGAAGTAATATGTTAACATTAATAGTAGTGTTTAATTAAATAAAGTGGATTTTAAATATTAATTGAGAATGATTTTGAATTTGTATGAAAATATTATGATTTAATAATGTGGTGTTTTATACTAAATGAAGAATTTCATTATTTTTGAGAAATGTTGGTATTCTAAGATTAAAATGATTTTAAATATATTAAAAATGATTGTAATGTTTTTATTTTAGTAATGATAATAAAAATATTTTAAGTTTATTTTCGATAGAAAAGGAACTTTATTTTATTTTTAATGTAGAGTTTTGGACTTTATTCAATGAATGGATTCAAAATGTAAATAAAGAATGATTTAAGTAAACGAGTTAAATATGGAAATTATATTTTATAAAAAATATATAATGGGTGAACAATAGGAATTTGAGTAAGAAATTGTTTTTCAGTCGGGATATGAATTAATTTAGGGTTAATAAAACAATTAAAGTAGAGGTGGGTTAAGTAAGGCAATTTTGATATAGTTTATTAAAATAATTGAATTTATGGAAACTAAATTCTATAAAATTCCATAATGTCTTGTTATTACATAACTGTTGTAAATATAATTTTTATTTGAAAATTAATATTGGTTTGGGTTGAATGGAAAAATTGTTTGCAAGAGAAAAGAAAAGAAAAGAATAAATAAACTTAAAGCCCAAGCCCAAATCCACCCTTCATGTATCTAGACTTTTCTTAGTTTAGAATAATACCTTCTCGTCGATATTATCACTCCCATATACACTCTTCCACTTTTAGGAAGGTTCGTCTTTTCTAAACCAAAATAATGAAACCCTTTACTCCATTCTTCAAAAATTGAAAATAAAGTAGAAATAAATTCTTAAAAATCACCAAATTAAAGTAAAGGCTTCTCGACACAAAGCTACACCTATTGCAATGAAAAAGTTAGAAACTTTCTCAAGTTTTAGATTCATGGGAATTTTCAAGTAAAGGAAAAATAGAGAATATTGGAACTAAGGAAGAATACGGAGCTTAGCAATCTAAGATGAGTGAATTCCACTCACAAATCTATGTTATAATGCAACGGATAATAGGTGTATGCTTCGGGTTGATTCTTATAGTAGTTTATAAATTATTAACGCCTTATTGTTTGCTTACTGTTAAACAGTGAATAATCCAACCCACTCACTTTCAACCGAATTCGCTTCGTTAAGCTACGATTTAGTGTTGCTGTTGAATGAATTTGGATGTTTAAATTGATGCTTAGGTATGTGCTTGAAATTGGACTCAACCACGGGAAGAAGCAGTAGAACAAATGATGACAACAGTGGTGAAACCTAGAACTACACGCCTTATGTATGAACTAAGCAGTCGAACCCTCTTCGTGAAAGGTCAAACACTTATGGTTTGCAGGTCGACCATTGGAGCTTGTATCTCTAATCGTTGCATTATTTAAAAAATATCATCCTTAAAAAGAATTTTTTTTATTGGAAAGTAAAAATGAGATGTTTCCCTAATATGAAGCTGTTTTGTGGAAAGATTATATTTCCATCAAAAATAATTTAGGATAAGATTTATTCATTTAACTGAATAGGAATTGGTTTTGGGGTTAAAAAATTCAATTGAAAATCATATAAAAATCTAGAAAATCATGAAACAATTTCTAATTAATATCCTATAACTTTTCAAAGTATAGAATCCAAAGTATGAAAAAAAAATTATATGAATTAGAATAAAAGAACTTTTTTTAAATATTTTGAAATTTTATTTTCAAAATAGTATTTAATTGTAAAATTGGTGAAATCATTGTTATGAGTAATAGTTGGTTTTACAAGTTATTTCTAAGGTTTAAAAACATAGGAATGGGTTTTCGTAAGTTGTTTGTGATTATTAAAATTATTATTTAAATTTATAAAAGGTTGAAAAAAATTTCTGTTAACAATTCAATATATATATGTACACTTTATTAAATGTATTTATATTTCTTTTAAAAAATATGTATGTCATTTTTTCTATAATTCTGTGTAGCGAGAAATCTAAATAAATGGATTAGTAATATCATCTAGTATGAAATTTTCGATGATACTTTTCGGTTACTTTTTAGACTCGTTATATTGAATAATATTGTGTTTAATGTTGGATTGTGAGAAATGTGGGTATATAAATTAGTAATGTCGTTTGGTATGGGAATTTTGGTAATATTTTTTAGCTTACTCTTAGGACTCGCAGTATAGAACATTATGCATGTGTAATTTACGTGTGTTAATTAAACGAGCGTATAACACTAGTTGGTACAGATGCCTGATTTGATATTTATTTGATTACTTTCTGTAAATAGATGTCACTCATTAGGGTAAACTCTACAGGGTCAAATATTTATGGTGATGCGAATTGAGAGTGAGCGGGTTGAGAGCCATAAGTTTGTCTATCTATTGTCTGTATACTCCTATTATATGAAATAAAGTAAACCAGATTGGCTAGTATCCATCTAACGGCCTGGGTGTGGGGTCGTTCCCCAAATCCATGACGCGCCTTTGATGTGTATAAGACTAAAAGCCATCGCCCCAGTTTTACCCAGTCAGGATGGAATTCTACATGATCATTACGTGATTATATATCTCTTTGGTTATTCAGTGGACAGTGTGTCCATGCAATTGTGCAACCCTATATACATTGAATATATCGCTATCGAGGATAGCTAAAGGTGCGAAGAGCATGGAGTTGGACCCTGTACATATCTTTATGGTGATTTTAGAGATGACCTTGGCTATCGAGGGTATGCCATATTTATATTTCTTATATGTTTGATTTGGATGCTTGTTTATGTTTTTATATGTGTTGATTATGACGGATCTCGATTATGTCTACTTCATGATTACTTAAGTGATAATCTAGCGCATTGCTAGAAGGAAGCCTTACGTAGATTTCTTATATTTAATGATAGATGGATGTATGGATTTTTTTTAATCACTTGACATCACACATATGATATGTAATAACCTGCCTTTTTGGTCCTCAGAAATCGATACTAATACATCCATGGTATTCATGTGCCAAATATCCTAGTGCAGGAAAGATAAATTGTTAGGGAAAAAGAAAAAGGAAAGGACATAACTAAATCCCACAACGTGATGAATAATATATATTATTCCAAAATTCATCTTTACAAAAGAAAATCCTTTAATACACAAACAACATCAGATTCTAATCTATCATCTGCTTGGACAATTATAACAGCCTACCCTTATAAATGCTAATGAAACATAACCAATAAAACACAATGGAAATAAAAATAGGGAAATACATTCTGGGCATCCAATCTCGACTCCTGAAACTCCGGAGCATCCAAAGTTATCTCTATAAAATACTCAGGGTCTAACCTGAGCGCTTAAGAAAAATAACACCTGGATCTATCTAGTAAACCAACGTAAGAAACTCAAAACATAAGGAATTTGTTGTATCTTATAAAAAACCATTAAAATAAATGGTATCACGTAAGATCACGCTGCACATAAAAACAGATGGGGTTTTATCTTATTATAACCAAACCATTTTATAGAAAAATTTAGTGATATTATAATAACATTTAAGGTTTAGAATAAATTATGAATATAGTTGGAATACTTGCATCTCACGTTCCAGCTTATATTGGGCACAACTAAGTCCGTATGACGCTTATTGGAGAATGGATTCCAGATAATAATAAGGTTACTGCGACATCGCCTACCATAATACTTCTTTAGAAAAATGTACCGAGGACCACACATGGACCCCTACCAACGTAGGACCGGCCTACCCTTTATTGGATAATATCGGATACTTCATCATCCCGATTGATTCGCAACCTTTCCTGAGAGCTCTCGTGCACAATTAAATCCATCAAATGTATATTTCTAGAAGGGTGATGACAATACCCTTATAGGTGTGATCCGCATAGCCCTACCGCATATCCTATGTTTTAGCCATTCTTGGTTGATGAGGCTAGAGGCTGCATTTTATCTTTTTATTAAATAACACTTGGAACGCTAACACTACCCTTCAAGCAACAATGCAACGTCAAAATTCATTTATACAAGTTGTTATGGTCATGAACAAACCAAAGGCACTACTTCTACTATATCCATTTTGGAATCATCCTTGGAATTAGTAGCAAGTAGCTCTTGCACTTTAACTATTTTATCTTCGATTCCATCATCTTCAAGATGTCTTCAATTCGAACACTTGAGCTGGTTCAAAGTGGTTTTGTAATAATTTATACTTCTCCGATCCTGGTCTCTTCGAACCAATATTCGACAATTTCTGGTAAACTCAAATTCGGTTCTTCCAGAAATAACCAGACAATACATTAGGGCGGGGATCTCCCCCTAACCGTTTAAGTGGTTGGGTCTCCTTATTTTTTTCCTAGAAGAATCCATGAGTTTATACGTACAGTATAACATCTCCGAGGATAATTGTACCATATAATTCTCATGTTTTCTCTATATATTTCCAGAGTTAAAAATAGGTCTAGATTTGATAGTCGGTTATTTAACTATTAAATAAACAAACAATCCAAACATAGCTTTAAATTCCAAATGGGGCCCACTCTGCATCTTTAATTTATCTTCATTAATTGAATCCTCTTCAATTATAAACAAAGATATGCATATACTTATCTCATTGGTGTAAATATTTCCAAACTATTTACTTCCTATACCTGCACAATTTTACTATATATACCATGTACTTATACAACGGTATAATAATATTCATAAAATCATTTAAGAAAATATTTCTTATTTCCAAATTCATTTTAAATGGATCAAAACAATGTCTTTTGAAACGTCGTTTATTTTGAATCCCAAACAACTAATTCTTCAGTGTTAATTAGGGAAAATACTTCCATACCATTAAAATTAAAAAGGTTTATTTATTTATTAGATTCATAAGTTGATTAATATAACCGATTCAATTTCTATAAACTCACAATCTTATAAACACAAATCTTCTTTTCCAAAATCCAAGATCAATTATAACTTTAACAACCCTTTATATTCAAAATAATTCTCTTTATAAAACAATTTATTATTTTAAACACTGTTATTTATTATAAATTGATTACCTTTGCAAATCTCCTCAATAAACAATTCATTAAGGTTTAAAACGTTATTAGTAAATGATTAACTTACCTTAAATTATTATTAATATGTAATTAATACACTTAATTGCTATTAAGTAAATGATTATTAACTCAAACCATTATTTATAAATTTTCAACACACCATTATTAAATAATTAACTAACTTAAAATAACATTAATAAAATGATTAATTTATTTTAAAGTAACTTAAATAAAATAATAAACTTTTAAACAACTTTTATAAATATAATTAACCTGCTTTCAACTTTAAAACAACATTAATAAATAATTAGTTAACCTTAAATATTGAAACTAAAATAATATTAACTTAACCATTTTATTTAAGAAAATATTTTGCTTCAAAATAATTTATAGTCCAAGCAAATTTAAAATCATTTTCATTTCCAATGGGTACTTAGATAAGCTACCTCTTTTTCCAATTCAACAATTTAGATCATATCACTGATATTTACATAAGCAATAACAAATATGTAAATAAAATTCACAATTAACAAACGATAGATAACATGTCATCTTTCCAAGTCAATTGACAAATTAGTGATTGTCCAAAAATTTAAAACAGTAGAACGGAGATTTATTAACAAGATGCCCAATAAATATCTATTCAATTTGAATATAGCAGAATGAGGTTTTATTTTGTTATCAGAATGTCAGTGATAAGATATAATTACAAATCTATGCAATTATTTTCTATGACTATCAATTTAACAGCATTTCAAACTTCTATAAAACTATTAAATGCTTATACAAATGTGCTCTATTAGATTATATGATTCTAAGATCGAAAATCGTGTGTCAATTGGATTCCGTATGAATGATAAATAGTTTGCTTAAGTTTGAACCTTTTAAAACTTAAAATTTTGAATTTTACTAAATCACTTAAACCAAACTGAGCCAAGCCCAAAACCCAAAACCCAAAACAAAACAATTGTATGGTTCTTCCCAAATTCCTACCCAAATATCAATACCCGATTTCAAAAAATTCCCAAATAAGGAAACTGGAGCCAAAAATAAAACTGCTCCACCCTCTCTTTCTCATGCACGCCTCCTCCGCCTATATAGCATCCAACCCGAACCCACCATTATGTCCCATTCAATGAGCTCGGTCCCTGCACCACCATCCAAACCTCAAGACCCTACAATCACATTTTGACCTAGCCTCCCAATTTGATTCGCGTAAAGAAAAATTGTTGGTATAATTCACATAAATAGTTCTTCTAATTTTCCAACTTTTGATATAATGCAAACTCAAGATTTCATACTAGAAGAGCAAACACAAGATAGTTTAAAATCTAACAATCTAAAAGTAGTGCTCAAGAAACTGCTTTCGAAAATCCTATTTTTGTTGAAGATGTTGTCCTTAAAGGACCAAAAAAAGAAGCCAAGGAATGTTGAAAAATGTCCACTCCTCAAATATCATAGTGAAGAACAGAATGAAATTGTCAAAAGAAGTTTCAAAATAATTGGAGGAAACAAGTAAGTAACTAAACTAGTTTTCACTCAATTTACTTAAATATAGATTGATTCCAATAAGATATTGTTTATGGTACAATATGTTAACAACATATAACTCAAATAAAGCCTTTTATTTTATGAAACGACCCTGACTCGACCTTCGAAAATCGACACTCAAATACATCACCCGTATTCGAATGCCGCAGATCCAAACATCTAATCTAATTCGCCGGAGCTTATAACACATTAAGTACAACAACACAGCGAAAGAAAAATAAATATAATTGATGCACAATAGTATTTGATACAAGACATTGATACAATTGATATCAGCATCAGAGATACTATATAACAGCGGAAGAAATAACTCCAAAAGATAATATCTTCAGAAGTCCTTAAGATAAATACTCCAATTAACTGCAACAACATTGCCAATGCTCCAAGACTAGAAAGACTCCAAACCAAAAAGCGAGAACCACCAACAACACTGAAGTGAAGTAACTCGATCCAAATGCAATTGCCAATATCCAAAGATTGAATGCGATCGAATCTACACCTACTATTCGACTATCTGAAAAGTCAACTCTAGACTGCCTGTGTGGAAAATTATGGGCACCCAGAGTTTAGAAAGAGAACAATAAACTCCAGGTCAGTCATGGGACTGATATGAGCAAACAAAAATAGTTTTATTTGAAACAAAACAAAAAAGAATTTAAAAAGAAATCCACAATGCTTTTTTAAAAATGAAACTACCATAAGGCCTCCCCTCACACACAATGCAAGCGCACAATTGGAGGAGATTTCTCCTTATGATAGTCAAACATGCTTGATACACAAAAATCCTTTTGATATTATTATTAGTGCATAGTGCAGAAAACCTTTGCAAGTATAATATTAATCTTAGCCAGCATACATACCATTATAGTATGCCAATTATAGCTACCACGTTAAATGGCAGGTTCTACAATTAAAACCGTACAAGGCGCTTATTGGTGATTGGATTTCGAACAAATGGTTAGGCAAAGAAACTTCCTGGGCCACATGGGTACGCCTCTGGAGGGATGCACCGAGAACCTAACCGGATCTCTGCCAACACAAGGTCGGGTTACCTCTGTAACTAGGTAACTAACTTTCACGAGTATGCTACCCTCCCCGGTTGTAACCGACCTTTATCTGAGGGCCGTCAACTAGAAAGCAACAACCACAAAGTAATAAATTTGTAGCAACCATATATGTTAAGTATTTGGGCTTCATACCATGATACCACCTCTATCCAGAAGGAAATGGTCATACCCTCAGGGGGCGCTACCCCCAAATTACCTTGCTGCATTCTTCCTGTTTCGACCATTCCGGGTTGTGAGGTCCAACATGGTCACGTCCACAAAGCTACACTTTTCACAAAGCCATGCTTTGATCAACAAATGATCAACAACACTTCGTATGCCACATTACCAAATTGGAAATGTATCACCAGTAACCATCAACTACATAACCTCTGAGCTCGTATGTCTCAGAGAAGGGTATTAAGCTAAGAGAATAAATTCTCCGCCACCAAACAGAAATGTATTTGATAGAAACCAGCTTTACATCTCAAAGTGTAACGTCAGATACACATTCATATAAGTCTGTTTCAGGTTCGAACAGAATTGAAGGCACTTCAAAAGAAGCCCTTGCACATCCGGATAATCCTTAATCACGTCTAGACTCCCCATCACAAAGGGTGATCAAATCTCTATACCGAGGACTAGTCAGTGCAGAGACATTCGATAGGTAATCCTTTCGCTTTCGAAAATATCCGGTCTTCACCATCGGTCTTCAAATGCTATCCATATCGTCGTATCATTATTCAGAATGGGTTTTATGACACAAAGTCCAACCCCGGCTAAACCGACTAATGAGCGCTCAAATTTAAATTCATATGGATATTAGATCTTAGTTAAGTCACAACTTAAAGCTCAAAACCATTCTTCAAATGATTTAAACAAATTACCATTTTCGAATCTTTAAACAAAAAAGACTCGCTTCACAAAGGTCACCAATTTTTCACAAAGATTAATTCATGGTTTTCAAAACAAATAAAAAAGATACACTTTAAGATCCTCTTCAATTTCAAAACAAAGTTCACCAATCTTTAACAAAGATTCATTAATAGTCTTTCAAAACAATTCCCCTTTCAAATTGGATTAACTCATCCAATCTTTAAATCAAAGACACAATTCATAGCTTTCAAAACCATTTCCAACGATTCATTCGTAGCTTTTAAAACAATTTCATTACAAATTGAAATCCTTTCTAAACAAATTAGAAATCCTTTCTTTATATGAAAGCTATTATTATTTGAAAAGCAAGAGTTTTCGTTTCGGGAAAATCTGATGACATTTGCTCAAGTTAAAGCCTTTCAATTATAAACTTGGGTTGAATTTAAATTCTCAAAAATAATACTTTTAAAATGGTTTAAAACCCATATAAATACAATATATAACCTTTTTAAACCATAATTTCCAAACATAGAATTCAATTTCAAATCTTGAATTTAAATTCAAATCAAACTATTTAAATTTCAAAACTTTATCAAGTTATTCAAAAATAACTTTTATCTTTGAAACTCCTTTTCAAAAGATTTTCATATTTAACCAATTCCATTTCCAAAACCATTTGGATTCAAAATTCAACTTTAAAACCATTTCAAAAATTTGTGACTTAACCAATTTCCTCGTGCAATCCATATTTATGTATATAAGGTGCAGCCCAGGGATTTTACACAATAGTGCAACATCATCAATCATTGCAGATTCAAGCATAGCAATATTGATAAGTGGTATAATCCTATAATGCTTATCTTCATTCACACATTCGTAGATAAATAATATAAATTCATCACAGATAAATAAATTACATTTATCACAGCTCAAATCAAAATAATTCATATCACAAAGCATCACATATCAGGGAATCAAACAATTCAAGGTATTCCAAGCAATTCAAACATCCATAAATAAGGTTAATTCATCATCTGATTAATTGAAAATAGATTAATTACTTATGAATAAATTACTAATTCTGGTTAATTAATTGCAAACCATCTTAATTAATTAACTTAAATTTTTAATTAATTAACCTTAATTTATAAATCAAACAACCTTTAATCATTAAATACTTAACCTTTAATTATAATTACCCTTTAATTAATTACTCTTAAAAATTAATTAATAAATTAATTAACCTTTAATTAATTACCATTAGATTAATTATCCTTAATTAATTACAATAAGGGATTATCCTCAATCATTTTCATTAATTAATTAACCTTTATTTAGTTACCTCAAATTAGTTACCTTAATTAATAATCACATTAATTAATTATCCTTTAATTAATTATTCTTTGATCATTTGATTAAATAAATTACTTTTAATTAAGTAATTAACTACCTTCAATTACTTACATTAATTAATCTTAATTGATTAATTATTATTAAATGTAATTACATAAAGTAATTACCCTTTAATTACTTAATTAATTAACCTTTGATTAATTTCATAAATAAATTAATCACCTTGATTAATTATCTCTTAACTAATTACATAACAAATTTGTGTTTAATTAACCTTTAAAATTTAAGTAATAAAATAATCAATCCTTAGTTTATTTTATTAACAAATTTATCCTTTGTATTAAGTAATTGTCCTTATTTACTTTTATCAATCACATTAACAAATTTTACCTTACATAATTTAATTAATTATACTAATAAGTTAAATCTTGACTAATCATATCAATTAATTAATCACCTCCGTTAATTTTAAATTTTAGCTTTGAAAACTTATTTCTAAAACTTGTTTGAAATTTTAATTTGAAAACTTGGTTTATTTTTTCTTTGGAACCTTATTTATTTGAAATATACTTTATAACTTTGCTTAAAAAAAGTTGCTTTGTAACTTTAAAAACTGTTGCAATTTAAAATATGAAATAAAATTTCCATTCAATTTAAAAATCTGGTTAAATTATAAAAAAACAGAACCTCGAGCTAACCACATTTCTTCCCCAGGACACACGCAAGGAAACCCTCACGAAAATAGAGCACCCCCGATCGTTCACTGCTATGAGACAAACACGCCAACTCCTCGAGTCAAACTCGAGATCACAGCATCTTCCCCCAATAATCAAAGCCTGATACAACTAATATCGTATACACGTGCATAGGCGATCGATGAACTTTCGGCCAGTACTACGACCCCCCGGTAAGTGGGCCACAAGCCTATTGACTAGCCGCACATACTAGATCATCGAAATCGCCGTGGTATCAAAATTTAGTTGCTCAAGATATCCTGTACCCAGACTCTAACTAACTTAAATGGCTCGCATCGAGTCCCTCATTTGCCAGTGATCACGCCACCGTGTCCTAAACTTTGCCACGAGACTACGCATTGATCCCCTGGGGTGCGAACACTTCCAGTGCCACATCGACGACGAACGAGCCTCAACCATTCAAACAACTAAAACCAATTTCCGAACCCTAGTTCGACGTGGACTAGTCTCATAGCCATCTAAAAATTATCTCCTTATTTTTCCTGTGATCGACAACTCCTAGGCAAGCTTCGACCACGACCACAACGAACACCATTATGCCGATTAACAGAATTAGATGAAAAACCATAAAACGATCATCTCGAAAAATCTCGACCTACACATGCTTAAAAATCGTGAAATTTCCTTCTAAAATCATCATTTGTTAACACGAACCTGATTATGGAATTCAAACATGAAGTTTAATTCATTGATTTTCAACCTATATTTAGTTCATCACTGTATTATTCTATTTTCAAAAGTTTTACTCAATATTTTCATTTGAATTTATTTTTAAAAATAATGTTATACATCTACAAACACTTTTTGTCTAGAGATCAAGATCTAAAACTGTTTGGGTAGGATGGTTTGAATTTTTGAACTCAATTTTCAAAAGCTGTAAACTAAAACAGAAGTGTTATTCTTCTGTTTCCCAGACGTGCATAGGAAAATCTCATACATATATTCACACATGCATAATTCATATCAAATTTCAATGGGAATCACATGCATATGTAGATATAAACAGATTCAACTCAAGATAGGTCAGTTTGCTCACCAATTTTGTTGAAAGGACAGGGACAGGCTTGAATGCTTAAACCGGGAATTTGAAAATAGAGGCCTGGGTTTTGATGTTTTTGAGATGTTCTGGACTTTAATTGTTGAATTTTATGTTGAAAAACTTTGGCTTGCTTAATGTTTCTCTGATTTGTTGAGTTTCCAGGCTTTTAAACTTTGAACCGCTGTTTTGATTTCCAGATTTCCAGGTTTGAGATGGTTTTCAGGTGAAGACTTTGAATTGCTTTGCATTGCATTCCTAAAGTTTAAAGATGTTTGCTTTGATTCTTAAGTTGCTTTACTTAACTGATTACTGATTGATCCTGAAGAATTTCAACTGAAGTTTTCATTTTTTTCCCAGGTTTCAGATTTTTTCCTGGTTTCCTTTTCTTTTGCTTGATCTGAACTTGTTTTTGAGCTTTGAATTTTTGTTTTCCTTAGTTTTGTTTCATAAATTTCAATAAAAAGAAAATGAATTAACATGACACTTGTTAACATATGTTGAGATCAAGCTAACACTTGTTAATTTTCCAAGTTATTTTACTTACATTTGTTAAAAACAAGCAAATTTATGTTTAAACCTTTTCTTGAATTTATTGACAAATATATTTTAAACCCTATCATTTTATAATTTATGAATTTTTCCATCTCTTATGTTTTTAATAATTATTTCTCTTATCTGTATATTTATATTATCTTAAGAAAAATGATTTTAAAACAAACTATACATTAGTAAATATATACACATGTATACAACATATATATATATATATATATATATATATATTATGAGGAACCGATTCTTCGACTCCCTAAAGTCGACATTAATACGTCCATTGTATCAACTGCCGAACAATCGAATGCCGAAAAACCGAACCTTATGGTTTAAGAAGAAGAAAAAGATAGAAGAAGTAAGAAAGAAGAAGCAACAGAAACAATATCAGAATTTCACAATCGTAGCGGATCAACATATAATAGATAAATGAATAATCTTTAAATCAAAAGAACTGTACATTTCATACATTACATCATCAGAGTCAATATACAACACAACACAATACAATAATGGACAGTTATATAAACCTGTCCTCACAACTGAATACACAGCAGAAAAGATAATATCATATACAAGTGATACGCTTCACCATCCAGCTTGCTCCTGATCTCCACAGCATCTCCTGAATTCAAGAATGACCTAATAACCTGACTCTAGGCTGCCCGTATGGAAAATGATGGGCACCCAGAGTTTAGGAAGGGAACAATAAACTCCAAGTCAGTCATGGGACCGGTGTGAGAACTTAAAACAGTTTATCTTTAAAAAAACAAAGAAATATTTTAAAATAGATCTGCAATGCTTTTGGAAAATGAAATTAGTATAAGGCCTACCGCCACACACACAATGCAAACGCAGAATTGGAGGAGATTTCTCCTTATGATAGTCAAAGATGCTTACTACGTAAAATCATTTGATTATAATTATTATAAGTGCAAAGTGTAGGAAAACATTTCGAAAGTAGAATATAAATCTTAGCCAGCATAGACATTCCGAACTATGCCTACTATATCTACCTTGTTCAATAGCAGGTTATCGCCACATTCCATGGCAGGTTATACAACTAAAACCATACAGGGCTTGTATTGTTTCTTTGGATTTTCCAACAAATGGTCAGGCCAAGGAACTTCCCATTGCCACATGGGCACGCCTCTGGAAAGACGCCCCGAGAACCTAACCGGATCTCTGCCAACACAAGGCCGGTTTACCTCTGAACTAGGTAACTACTGACACGAGGATGCCATCCCCTGGTCGTAACCGACCATTATCCCGGGATTCACCAACAGCCACAAAGAATAAATTAGCAGCAACCACATAGGTTAAGTATCTGGGCTCCATACCATAATACCACCTCTATCCAGAAGGAAACGTACATACCCTACGGAGGCGCTATCCCCAAATAACCTTGTTGCATTCTTCCTGTTTCGACCATTGCCGGGTTGTGAGGTTCGACGAAGTCTCGTCCACAAAGCTACACTTTTCACAAAAGCTACGCTTTGATCAACAAATGATTAGCAGCACTCAGCATGCCACGTTACCAAATTGGGAATATATCTCTAGTAACCATCAACTACATAACCTCTGAGCTCATACGTCTCAGAGAAAGGTGTTAAGCTAAGAGAATAAATTCTCCGCCACCAACAGAAATGTATTTGATAGAAACCAGCTTTACATCTCAAATTGTAACGTCAGACACACATCCATACAAGTCTGTTCCGGGACCGAACGGAACCGAAGGCAATTCCAAAGAAGCCTTTGCAATCTGGTTATTCACTAATCATGTCCGGAATTCCCATCACAAAGGGTGATAAAATCTCTATATTGGGGATCAACCAATGCAGAGACATTCAACGGTAATCCTTACGTTTTTGAAAATATCCGGTCTTCAACATCGGTCTTCAAATGCTATCCATTATGACGTATCACTATTCGGAATGGGATTTATGACCCAAAGGTCCTCTCCCGGCTAAACCGAATAACGAGTGCTTATTTTAAAATAAGTGTAGCATTCAAATTCAAGCAAATCAAAATAAATGCCCATTTAAAGGTAAATATTGATAGTCGGTTATTTAACTATCAATAGATATACACAACATCACCAGATTCCAAATAATTTCCCAAATTATTTATTTTCCAGAAATATCTTTACAAGATATATTTTTCATACTTCAACCATTTGAAAACAAATTTCAAATCACTTTTCACCTTTACAACTTTTTAAAACAAATTTCAAATCATTTTCCTTATGCGGAAACACTTCCAAACATTTATTCATTTTCATTGGAAATCTGCCGAGTTCAAATACTTTAAAATAATTTATAACACTTATCCAAAATATATCGGGAAAACACTTCGAAATAAAATTATTTTCTTTAAACACTTTATTTAAAATATTAGTCATAAAATATTATATCAATATTACATATAACTTAAGTCCAAACTAATTTTCGAAATAAAATTAGTAGATAGAGTATAACTATTTAAATAACTATTTTCTAAAACCGTTACTGATTTAATCTTAGAAATAATCATTTCTATATCAACTTATAAATCTTTACCTAAAGGATTTAAAACAATTTAAGAAGTTAATTTCTCCAAAGTATCCTTTTCAAAACCAATTCTAGAATTATATACATATGTATGTGTATATATTTTTCAAAGCTATTCAGAAATTTTATTCGACTTTCCAGGGAGAATACACTTTCATTTCAAAATTGTTCATTTAAACCAATTAAATAAACCCTTACCGATTTACTTTAAATTTACGTTCCGAATCCGTAAATTTATTTCCACGCTTTAAAAATAAATCAATGTTTATTTTTAAACCAATTTCCTTTTCCTTTATAAATTCCATGGTGAATTTAAATTTCCAAATTATCTATTGATGTACGTTTTGCAAGTCGATTTCAAATATTCACTTTCAACAACAATTCAATTTTTCAATTGATTTCAAAAACAACCAAATCAAATTCCATATTGTTTTCCCAAGAAATTAAACACCAAGTGAATTTCATTCAAGTCTTAAATTGAAATCAATTTCTACTAAACCCCGAATCAATTTTCAAATTGATTCAAATTTCTTTTCAAAACACCTACTAAATTTCAAAATTGATTTTTAAATTTATTTCCTTTTAAAAATAAATTCCTTTTAAAGAAAACTAATTCTTTTATTTTTCAAACTCTTTAAAATCCGTATTTAGGATAAATTCTTCAACCTTTCAATAATATTACCCCAAATCTATTTATCAAAGCTTTTCCCATATTTTGAAATTTCATTCAATAAGATTAAAAATAAAACTTTATTATTTTAGAATTCCTTCTTTTAAATTTATCAAATTATCAAAAAATAAATTTTAATATAACTTTCAACCTTAATTTTCAAAAATCAAACTTTTATTTATTTTCGGTATCCAACGATACCAAAATTATATTCGGCTAAATTTTAGCCTTCAACGATTTCAATCACAAAGATAATCACACATAGATTATAAATAATCAATACACAACATTGAAACAAATTCAATTATTTGAGGAATCCAGTTGGATCCCTCCAACCTGTTCCTCTGCATCCACAGATGTTAGCACAATACCAATTCCGTTTCAAGACGGAATATCGCGGTACATGGGTTTATATAAAATACCATCCGCTATTATGCGGCGTAGTAGGGTCTCATCCTCTATATAATGCGGGAAATCAACTCCAAGTACATATATAATACCAATTCCACTTCCAGGTGGAATATCGCGGTATATGTGTTTAGTATAATAACCTCAGCTTAATATGCGGCGTATAGGGTCTATTTCAATACAACAGATACCAACCATCATTCAATCACAAAATCAAGAAATTTTAAATTTAACTATTTTAAATTTAAATCGAAACAGATTCGATTGAGTGAGAAGTTCTCACCTTGTTTCCAATAGCGGTTTCAGCGTTTTATTCCGAATAAAATTAAACACGCGTTTAATTTTACCCAAAAATTAACACTAGCTCCAATCAAGTCCAATCTAGCTCCATCGCATAGTATTCGCGAATACGAACCCAACGCAATTCATTTGGTGCGCAACGGACCTCGTATGAAAAAGTTACAACATTTAGAAGTTTATACGAATTTTAAATATAATAATTTCATTTTTATTCTATTTTTCAACCTTGCGCGAATCATGACCGTTCGTTTCTGAAGTAGAGAATCTGGGCCGCGTTTTTTAATCATCTTCCTCCTCCAATAAAACACGATCGCGTTCGAACCCATAAAGGCCACCATAACCCTAATTAACGCAACCACCTCGTCGACTTCAAGGACGAACAACTACCATGGTTTCGAAGCTCGTGACGTGCCTCACCTCCACCCCAATTTTGGTTTTGCTCGGCAGCTCCATCCCCTCGAAAAACGCGCACGAAGTTCGGCCGTTCGAATGGAAATTTCCATCGATCCATAGCTCTAAAAACGATCACCACCGTTGGATCGATGGATCTCGCTATGCTCGACACCTTTGTAGTTGAACGTTTTACGAATCGATTAACGGATTTGAAGAAAATAGAAGAGAAAGAATTGGAATTCTCAGCCATTGATTATAAGGTGGCGGCTGAAGCTTGAAACCCTAACGTTTGTGCAAAACAAAGAAAATGAGGTCCTTTTATAGAAAATTCTCGCGACACTATTCATCCGGAATTTTTCCGAACTCCAAACGAAGTGTGCCGTCTGGCGTTTATAATGTTTTACCCCTATTCGAATGCAATGGAATATATATCGGGAGCCAAATCGACTATTTAAATTCTGTTAATCCCGTTTCACCAACGAGTTAAAAAGTCCACGAGATAAGAGCCCACAAGGTAAGATCTATGAGTTGAGGAGCCTGCGACCTAAGAACTACGACTCAGGAAGCTTACGACCTACGACTTAAGGCAGCAAACAGCTCAAGAAGGACTCACGACTCATAGAGATAAGCAACTCAATAGACCAACGACTCAAAGCTGGCAGCGACTCAGTAGATTACCGACTCATCTACTTAAGGAAGGTACCGACTCATTTGATAGTGACTCAGTCAGCTGACGGCTCAAAGGGTTAACGGTTCATAAAGAAAGCCGACTCAGTAAGTTGCCGACTCATCAAGACTATCGACTCACGACTTAAGGAGCCTAACGGGTTAAAGCATTAACGACTCATTGAAAGGGATTGCCTCAGCAACTCAACAGATCCACGACTCATCATAAGAAACGACTCAAGATGGTTGACGACTCATAACCCAGGATGACTCGTCCGCGACTCAAAGCCACTGAGTCGTATTCTGTTACAACAATGCATGTCCTAGTAAGGGTTGACTCGCCAGCGACTCAAGACTCCTACAGATGAGTCGGTCACGACTCAACCTGACTCGGCCACGACCTAACTTGACTCGGGGACGACTCAGCTTGAGTCGGTTGCGACTCATGACTTGTACGCAAAATTCATGTCCAGGCCTGCCTATAAATACGTAGCCACCTCCAACGTTCAAAGGACTTTTGGTTGATTCTCGAAGCGCCAAAACTCTGCCATTTTCTCGACTCAAGTAACACTTCGAGCACTCCTAACATCAAAGACATTACATCAAATTCCAAGAGAGAGAATCTACATCATTCATCATGAGTTTGAAAGATAATTCTCCGTCAAAGTTTGTACTAATAGACTAGAGTGGATTGTAATTGAAGAAAGTTGTATAAGTTGTACTTGTTTCAGCAATAAAGAGATTAAAGTGGACGTAGGCTCGATTTTAGGCCGAACCACTATAAAACTGTTGTCTTTTACTGCTTTTCTACAATTTCTCTACTTGTATCTTGTTCCCGTACCAACGGGTGGTGCTTTCACAACTACACATCATACACCGGGGTGTTAGCGTTCAAATTTTTTCGTTAACATTTTTGGTGCTTTCACTGAGAATTGAACTCAGGACAGCTGTCATCATTGCTCCGCAGAGATTTGAAGAAAGAATTTCCTTAAAAACCAGAAGTATATCTGAGATTATGGCTCCTGGAAGGAAAAGTAGATCTATCAGATCTGGAAACATTCAAGAGGGAACCTCCGCTTCCCCTGTACCTAATCTACCCACTCCATCTGTTGGAGTTACGAAAGCGGAATTGGATGCTGTGATTCTAGGGCTAAACCAGCAGATCTGTTGAACGACTTACTTGGGGCAAACAATCAACCGGCTGGTAATGAAAGGAACTATGCTGGCAACATTCATGATGTTAATGAAAGGAATGCTCCTGAAAGGCCTACTAGTTCCTTTGTGCAGGCAGTACCTGAGGCCGGGGGATCTAGAACTCGGCATGATGAGGAATATCTTTCTGGAATGGTCCGGCAGATCATGAAAGAAAGTATGCAAAGAGTTGAAGATGAGAAGGAATGGGGTTTCGCCCCAAGTAAAACTCCGTTTACTGAAAAAATCTTGAAGGCGGAATTTCCAAGGAAGTTTGTCCCTCCGACTATTCCAGCTTACAAAGGGACAAGTGATCCGAATGAGTTCTTGTATAAATATGATTGGCACATGACAGGTGCCAGGGCCTCCGACGAAATAAAGTGCCGATATTTCCCCGTATACCTGGAAGGCGTGGCTTTACTGTGGTTCACCAAGTTACCAGTCCGATCTATCGATCAGTTTTCAGACTTGACCAGAAAATTCAAGGAGCAGTTTAGACTATATGCTTCGAAGGCCAAGGATATTATGTCACTATCGAGTTTAGAGCAGAATCCTGGTGAGTCTATCAGATCCTTCTTGAACCGCTTCAATATAGCACTGGCTGAGGTGGACAATGCTGAACCACGAATGATATTGACTTATCTGATGAGGGCTATCGATAAGTCAAGCGAATTTGGGAAATGGTTAAATATGAAGGAGCCAACCTCTCTCGAAAAGTTCTACAAAAAAGCAGATGAATTCATTCGCTTGGAAAGCCGTCCTTTACCAGTAAAGACAGTGGTGGAAAAAGCAGAAGACAACACTGTCGCTCCACGCAAGAATGAATTGGTGGGGCAAAAAAGGGAGAATAGTAATGGGAAGAAACAGGGTAATCTGAAGAAACCCCGATCCTTCAAGCCATCAGAATATACTCCATTATCACATACACCGGAGCACATCTACCTGGCCACTAAAGATTCCGTCGATTTCCCTAAACCTATCCCTTTGAGAACTGGGAGAAAAGCCATACAAAGTGGGAAATTCTGCCGCTTCCACAATCAACCAGGTCATGAAACTGATGAATGCCGCCAGCTGAAAAATCTGATTGAAGAGTTGCTAAGAGAAAACAAGTTGCAGCAATTCGTGAAAAAGAATAGCAACAATCCTGCATCGTCGAGTCAGGGGCAGCGGGCTCCTGTTCATCAGCCTGGGGCAGGAGAGAAAGCTACGGGGCATGAATCTGGAAGGCCCGTTATCAATGTCATTTCAGGAGGACCTCACCCAGCTGGCAAAAGTTGGGGTGAGATGGAGAGATATTCCAGGGCTTTGAAATATGCTCCAGCCGAAGAAAACGTCTTTGTTCTAGAAGACACTACGCCCCTTAAACAACGGAAAACTTTCAGTGATGATATTATTTTCAGAGCCAGAGATTCCACAGGTATTGAAGCTCCTACTTTAGATCCCTTGGTCATCTCGGCTGGTATTGGACCAGCCATTGTCAGAAGAGTCCTCATTGACTGCGGAGCATCATGTAATATTCTCTTCAAGAAGACATTTGACCAGATGAAAATCCCTATGATCGATGTGCAAGCCTCATCACAGAAAATCGTTGGCTTCACTGGGGAGCCAAAGCAACCAGTAGGAACCATCGATCTGTTTGTAGAACTTGGGGAAGGAGAAAGGAAAGTGGTCCAAAAGCAAACCTTTGTGATCGTCGACGAACATTCTGCTTATAATGCTTTTCTTGGCCGTCCAACACTCGCAGCATTCAAAGCTATCCTAGCCCCGTGGTGCCTCACTATTAAATTTCCTACTGACAATGGAGTAGGAGTTATAAAAGGGGATCAAAATGCTGCGCGAGAATGCTATTGGACAGAGCTGCGAGAGTCAAGAAAAAGAGAAATGGGAAAGGATGCGGCAACTCCAGTCCGCATCAAGGAACCGGCCTTGTAGCAATTACAGGGCGGACCCTGCACTGGCGAGCACAGCGGGGCACGGAAAGAAATGGATCCCAGAAAAGCCAGTACAGGGGAGAATAGAGTAGTACCGGTGGAAACAACAGTTCCGGTACCTGTTGACCCAAAGGACCCAAATAAGGTGTTGAATGTGGGTTCGCAGCTTAATGTTTCAATTCAAAATATCTTGATATCTTTCCTGAAGGCGAATTTGGATGTCTTTGCTTGGACTCATGCCGATATGTGTGGAATATCCCCGGAAGTTGCGGTACACGCTCTGAATATTGACCCAAAGTTTACGCCAGTTAAACAGAAAAGAAGAACCCAGGGTCCAGAAAGGTCAGCAGCATTAAAAGAAGAAGTTGATCGACTCATGGAAAATAACTTCATCAAAGAATCTACATATCCGAATTGGGTTTCAAATCCTGTGTTGGTGAAGAAAGCTAATGGGAAATGGAGAGTGTGCATCGATTTTTCTGATCTAAACAAGGCTTGCCCTAAAGACTGCTTCCCATTACCCAGGATCGATCAACTGGTAGACGGAACTGCGGGACATGAATTGTTATCCTTCATGGATGCCTACTCCGGTTATAACCAAATCATGATGCACGAGCCGGATCAGGAGGATACAAGCTTTATCACAGATGTTGGACTTTATTGCTACAGAGTTATGCCCTTCGGATTGAAAAACGCAGGGGCAACCTACCAAAGACTTGTTAATGCTATGTTCAAACCGCAATTGGGCAAAACTATGGAAGTCTACGTCGACGACATGTTAGTGAAGTCTAGGAAAGCAGTGGATCACATTGAACACTTAGCAGAAATGTTCGCAGTCCTCCGGAAATACAGAATGAAACTTAACCCTCTGAAATGTACATTTGGGGTCGAATCCGGAAAGTTCTTAGGTTTTATCGTCAGCGCTAGGGGCATTGAGGCCAGTCCAGCTCAAATTACCGCCTTAAAAGAAGTTAAAGCTCCTAGAACGAAGAAGGAATTGCAAAGTCTCAACGGAAAGGTCGCCGCTTTGAGTCGGTTCATTTCCAAAGCTACTGATAAATGCATCCCATTCTTCGATGCCCTGAAAAAAGGAAAGAAGAACTTTGAATGGACTCCCGAATGCCAAAAAGCCTTTGAAGAGTTAATCCGTCATATGGAAACGCCTCCGATACTTTCTAGGCCAGGCAATGGTGAGGATCTTCTTATATACTTGGCAGTATCATCTCATGCTCTAAGTGCAGCGCTGATACGGGAAGACAAAAGGATTCAACATCCAGTTTACTATATCAGCAAAAGACTCACTGGGGCAGAGCTGAATTACTCCAAGTTGGAAAAACTCGCCTATTGCCTACTAGTTGCATCGAGGAAACTGAGGCAATATTTCCAAGCTCATCCTATCAAAGTACTCACTGATCAACCTCTAAAGCAAGTCCTATTTCGCCCTGAAACTTCGGGTCGTCTTCTAAAATGGAACATTGAACTTAGTCAATATGACATCACTTATCATCCCCGAAAAGCAATCAACGGACAAGCTTTAGCTGATTTCATTGCAGAATTCACAGAGAAAGATAATGGTGAGGAAAAAGCGATCAATGATTCTCCAATCCAGTGGAAGATGTATGTTGATGGCGCAAGAAATGACTACTGTTCTGGAGCCGGAGTGGTACTTGAAACTCCTGAAGGTCGATCATTATGTTATGCACTAAGACTGGAATTTCCTTCAACAAACAATGAAGCAGAATATGAAGCTCTTATTGCGGGTCTGAAAATCGCTAAAGAGCTAAACATTCGAGCATTACAAATTTTCAGTGATTCTCAGCTTATCGTATGCCAAGTCAAGAAGGAATTTCAAGCAAAAGGTGGAAACCTGCCTTCCTACTTGTCAAAGGCTTGGGAACTCCTATGTGAACTCGATCACTATTCAATAAGCCACATTCCTCGGGAAGAGAATATGAAGGCAGATTCCCTCGCAAAGTATTCAAGTTCAGGTGAAGCTCAACTATTGGGGTTGGTCCCTGTAGAAGTCCTTTCAGCGCCAAGTATAGACGAGATGGATATGGACTGGATTATGAATGTATCTCAAGAACAAGAGTCATGGATGACTCCAATACTGGATTACCTACTCAGAGGTTCTCTGCCAGAAAACTCGATAGAAAGACGAAAGCTACTAAGGAAGGCCTCTCGCTATGTAATTCAGGATGGCCGATTGTACAGACGGGGATTCTCAATGCCATTGCTTCGATGTGTATCCCGGGAAGAGTCCAAAACAATCCTAGCTGAAGTGCATGGAGGAGAATGCGGTGATCATTCAGGTGGTCGAACATTAGCAAAGAAAATTCTCCGATACGGATATTTTTGGCCAGAAATTAATCGGGATGCTGCAGATTACTCCCGAAAATGTGACAAATGCCAAAGATATGCCAAAATTCCTAGAGCACCTTCTACCGAACTCACACAGATGGTCAGTCCATGGCCATTTGCAATTTGGGGAATGGATCTCATTGGGCCGCTACCAACTGCTAAATCAGGGATTAAATATGCTATTGTTGCAGTTGATTATTTTACTAAGTGGGCTGAAGCTGAACCATTGGCTACTATCACTTCAAAGAAAATGATAAGCTTTGTGACCAAGATATCATTTGCAGATACGGTGTGCCTCAGAAAATAATCACAGACAATGGTACTCAGTTTGAAAGCGAGGAATTCCAGGATTTTTGCAAACGATTCAAAATCCAGAAAAGCTTTTCGGCAGTAGCTCATCCGCAGGCAAACGGGCAAGTGGAAGCAGTGAACAAGATCATCAAATCAACCATCAAAAAGCAACTCGAAAGAGCAAAAGGTGGTTGGGTCGATAAACTACCACTTGCACTATGGGCATACAGAACTACTCATAAAACTGCAACTGGGCATACTCCTTTTTCGTTAGCATACGGATCGGAAGCAATGATCCCGGTTGAAACAGAGGTCCCTTCACACAGAAGAATCCATTTCAATCAAGCAGAAAATGAAAAGCTGCAACTTGAGGCGCTGGATTTCCTTGATGAAAAAAGAGATGAAGCCAACCTCAGAGTTGCAGCTCATCAGCAAAGGATAGCCAGACATTTCAATTCCAAAGTTCGTCAACGCAGCTTTGAAATTGGAGATCTAGTCCTGAAAAGAATTATGACCGCGGCAGGTGTGTTTGGGCCAAATTGGGAAGGACCATATGTAATAGGTCAGAAGCTTCTTGACGGCACATTCAAGCTCACCACTGTTGATGGAGATCAAATTCCAAGGGCATGGAACAACAACCATTTGCGTCCATACTTTACTTGAAAATTTTGTTGAAACATTGTAAAAAGAATTATGAATGTATGATTCTTGTAATTGAAAGCAATTGTGAAACTGATGCAAGTAAATAATGAAAGAATATAAAGTGGATGTAGGCCCAATTTCATGGCCGAACCACTATAAATCTTGTGTTCCTTATTATCATTATATGTTTGCTTTGTTTTCGATATAAAAATACATAAAATGTATTGCTGAAATGTCGATTTAAATTTTTGCAGACAATGGAAATAAAACTTGCGCATAATAAGACCGAGCGATTCTCACCATCATTCAACAAACAAATTTCAAGTCACAAAGACCCCGAATTCAAATCCTAGATAGGAAATACTTCAATTGAACGGCTAATGATTTCGATAGAAACGAGCCCTTGCTGATAAATTGAGATTGTTTGAACAAACAAACATCTAATTAGGAAGCTAGTGCCCGTTCTCACGAACTTGCCTGGCAATGAAGTACACTTCCTTGGATTAAACAAGCCACTTGTGAGAAAAGGGGAATGAAAACTTGAAAAAAAAAAAAGAGAGAGGATCGCTGAAAAGGCATAAGCAAGTGAACAGAGGAACAACCAAAGCTACCATCAGCAGCACAAGTCCTCTTCGGAGGCGCAACTCTTCGGAGGATAAAAGACCTCTAATGGGTCATACGCCACAAAAAAGAAAGTTCTCTACTCAACAAAAAAGATTGGAGAAGTCATGACCCTCCAACCATGAGAGAGTAACTTCCAGGCGATGAAAACCCTCTCTGAGGCACATTTCACCAGGAGTTGAAGTGTTATGACCGCTCTTCGGGATTTCACTTCACCAGAGTTGAAATGTAAACAAAATAAAAGCCCTCTTCGGAGGCCCATTTCACCAGGAGTTGAAGTGATATGACCGCTCTTCGGAATTTCACTTCACCAGAGTTGAAATGTAAACAAAATAAAAGCCCTCTTCGGAGGCACGTTTCGCCAGGAGTTGAAGTGTAACAACCGCTCTTCGGAATTTCACTTCACCAAAGTTGAAATGCAAAAACAAGATAAAGACCTTCCTGAAAGCCCACGTTTCGCCAAGATCGAAATAAAACTTCCAAGTGTTGAAACGTGAAAAGGCTTTCTTCGAAGGCACAACTCTTTGGGGGTACACGTTTCACCGAGATTGAAATAAAACTTCCAAGTGTTGAAACGTAAAAAATCCCTCCTTAGAGGTACGACCCTCTCCCGGGGACACAATCAAGAAAAAAGACCTCTTTGGAAGCACACGTTTCACCGAGATTGAAAAAAAAAAACTTCCAAGTGTTGAAACGTGAAAAGGCTTTCTTCGAAGGCACAACTCTTTGGGGGTACACGTTTCACCGAGATTGAAATAAAACTTCCAAGTGTTGAAACGTGAAAAATCCCTCCTCAGAGGTACAATTCTGTATAAAAAAAAAAATCCTCATCAAAAGCGTACTTTAACTTTCAAATGGGAAATGATCGTAAAAAGAAAAGAAGTTAAAGTACCCTTCAGAGGTCCGCTTTACCACATAGAGGAATTCACTTGGTAAAATATGCACATAAGCAAAAGAGAAAAGTGATTTCTTCGAACGACAAAGCGTAAAAACTTATACGAAGGGAGTTGTACTCAATAAAAATTTTCTTTAAAGAATAAAATAATTATTCTTTAACAAATAAGAGTGCAAGTCCCCTCGAAGTATAAAATATTGCAACAAGCTTAAGGTATGAGGGCAACATGGTATAGTAGTATAGCTGCATCAGTAAAGTAATACTCAAACAACATACCATAAGCCCGTTGCAATATTATATAAACAAACTTGTGCAAAAATAAATAGTAAATGCATTCTCAAATTCAAACAGAAGTTTGTACAAACGAAGAATCATTTTATTCAACTATAATGCAGATACAGGTTTCAAAATAAAAGCGGGGGCCGGTACCCGCACAACTCTCGGCCAGTTCATACAAAAGGCAAAAAGCTAAAATCTTCACTTCTTCTTCCCTCCTTTGGACCCTTTACTCGGTCGAATAACCAGCTTTTCAGGTCGGCCAGTGGGTATAAGGGAAGTAGGAGAGGCAGGTGTAACCGGTTCAACTTCCGGCTCCTCTTCAGTGGCGGTGATTTTCTTCCCCCTCCTCTTTGATGTCCCACGCTTCTCTCTCCTTTGTGAGGAAGACTCACTCCCCGGAGTGACAAGTTTTGATAGAACAATGTCGTCAGAAGGAGTCCGTTCCGGGGAAATGTCACCTCCCTCAGGTCTCTCATCTTTCTGCTCTTGCGAAGCGATGGGATCATCCAAGCCGTGAAGAGCCTCTATTTGTTCCTCCTGTGATCCAGGTTGCGAGGCAGAAGGAGGCACCGCCTGAAGAGATGAAGGAAGGATGACCGGAGGAGTAGAAGTTTGAGCAGTGCTTGGTACTTTCTCTACAGAAGAAAAAAGGTTAAAGTCAGTAAAGAGAGGAGATGAAGGCTCGTCAAGGTTGAGAAAATAGCCAAGGAGCTCGTGAAACTCATGTGAAATAAACGAGTAACCAGCTTGAGCAGAATTGACAGTAGCGAGATTAACAGTGAAGTTACCTGGAGAAGCTGGTTTCCTGATATCGACTTCATAAGCTTGCGCATCAGCGCTCTCTTCACCCTCGTCTCCACCTTGTGTGCTTGTAATATCAGCGGTAACTTTGGTGGGAGATGCGAGATGGGAACTGGAACCAATAATGTCGACTTCAGACGAAGAAGGTGGCTGGACTAGAGTAGTTGAAGTGGTTTTCCCCAGCTGGTCCCCTTCCGTCACTTCGGTTCTTAGTTTGGCAAGTTGTTCCTTTCCCCTGGCGAGAGCAGCGCGAGCGTCTTCATCAAAATAATGCCTTTCCAGGGCTGGCTCGTCATAACCAGCACCTTCAGCACCAAGCATATCAAGGGCGGCCTCCCACACTTCAGCTAAAGTGATCTCATACTTGGGACCAAGAAAGGCGAGGCTTCCACGCCCCAAGACGCTGTGCAAGTAGAAGTCGAATAATGTTGAGCCGAAGCTGTTTTTGGTCGCCTCATGAGATTCTTCGGCTGCGATTTTGCCGGCGACAGCCTCATCGCGCTCCCTTTCAGTTTTGGCAAGCTGAAGCTTAAGCATTTGTATCTCCGCCTCCTGGGAGTTGTTTTTCTTTCGAAGCTCAGCAATATCAGAGACATAGCCTTCACTGATTCTTTTTTGTGCCTCGAGCCTATCTTCGGCATCCCTCTGACTGGCATGAGCATCTCTAACTTGTCTGAGAAGCACTTCTTCTTTTTGAGAGTATGAAGTAGAGGAAGCAGCAAGCTCATCTTTCAACTTCTCAACCTTTGCTTCGAGCTCCTCGTTGTAGGAAGTTATGCTCCTCATTTCGGTGTCGTGCTGCTCAAGCACCTTTTGCCACTCAGCCTTATCATTTTCCATGGTGAGCATGGCCTCTAAGTTGGCACGGTTAACTCTTTGAAGCTCATCAACAAGCTTCTGCCAGTTTGACATCCTCTCGATATCGAGCTTGACTGCATCAAGATTGCGCAACATAGCAGGCTTGTCGATGGGGACTAAGTCCAGGTCGAATCTCACACCCTTTAAGCACCATTGTGGAAAACGACTTTGTAAAGTGGCTGGGCCAGGTCCCACTTGAAATTTAGGCCTGCTTATTATTGTCTGGATGTCCTCCTTCCCAAGAGCAGGCGAGTCAGAAGTAATGTCAAGAGGGGCAGGGGCAGTAGGCTTTTCGGGAATAGTGGAAGTATGTCTCTCACCATGTCGGGCTCGTTTGCCTGAATCTTCAGTTACATGACCTTTTCCTCGGTCGTCGTAAGATTTCCTTTTGTAAGAGTCGTCACTCCTTTGCAGAGAATCATGGTGCTCATCCCTATCCCTTCTGTCATAACGCTCTTCTGCATCCCTCCTTTCACGAGCCTTTCGAGCAGCCCTCTCTTCGTCAGACTCTCTATAGGAGGGAAAGTAACGCCGATAATCATATTGACCACGCCCCCCGTAGCGTTGGAAATCCTGATAATACGATCCGCCGCGTGTCATTGAAGAATCTGAAATAAGAAAAGATAAGCTTTAGAAATCTCTAAAGTATAAGAAGATAAGTGCATAAATGTGCTGGAAAATCCTTAGTTGTGTGTGAAGTGCAAGCTACTCGCGTTGGACTAACGAACCACTCCTCTGTTGGGGGGAAGTGATAGATTTCACTGTTGATGACAATTCTTGAGATGAAGGAGTTAGAGTCTGTTGGAGGGCAGATGTTGCTTCAATCGTCGGAGGTATAGCTTTACCATGAGCAGGGTCTTCTTTAAAGAGCTCTTGGGAAGTAATAATTATGTCACTTAAATCCCCAAAGACGTCATCACCGGCATGCCCAACCTGATTCCCTCCATCATCTCCTTTGTCAGCACTCTCCCTGGTTTGGGAAAGGGGCTCCTCTTCTTCTTCAATAATGGGACCAAGTGCGGGCTTTTCGGAGGGTCCCGTATCGTCTCTGGGAGTAGAGCACTTTACTAATAAGGTTTCTGCAGAAATTTCTCCTCGTATGTGCTCTTTAGTGGAGATTGGAAGATCAGGAGTTTTCACCGGAGAGTCAGGAACCTCCGTTGGAGCTTCACGAGGCCGAGTAAAGCGAGAGAGATGGAGGAGTCCGTATTGATGTAAAAGTTCATCGTTTAGCAGAAACTTTATGCTCCTCTCTTCTACCGGCACGGCATTTAATCTTTCAAAAATTTGCTTAAGACTTGGGTCCCTAGCAGGGGGTGGAAGTGCTAAAAACAGGAAAAGAATGAAATTAGCAGCTGAGAGTTCAGATCTCGAAAAAGTTTCGAAACGGAAAAAGTAGAGACAGGAAATCTTACTTCCCACTCTCCAGATGGCATAAAACCCTGGAGGGCAGCGAACGAAGAAAAACTGATTCAAAAATCCGTGAGCGCTTTCGGAGAGATCAGTAATAAGTTTGCGATTTCGAGCGCTTCTTACAACCACGATGGAGGGATGGTCTTTAGTTTTCGTGAATGAGCAAAAATAGCAGATCTCCTCGAAGCTTGGTAACCGATCCAAAACTCTCCTGAATAGAACACATAACCCCATCAGAATGGCGTAGCCATTGGGGTGTAATTGGAATGGAGAGATAGACAACTGAAGCAGGAACTGTTGGAGAAAGTCGTTAAAAGGAGGAATCGCCCCACTTAAGCACATTTGGCGATTGACTGCAACAAAGCCGTAGGGAGGATTGTCAGCAGTGTCATTTGGCCCCGGAAATAAGATGTTAGCATAATCAATGCCAAACTGGACGCGCAGTTGGTTAAATACCCGCTGATTTAAAGTTGTGGATGTTCTCTCCAGAGGGTTGTCTATAGGGATGGCTACTGGAAAGACATCTTCAGCCTGGCCCATCGGCTCTTCTTGATGAGAGGTCATTCTACACAAGCAACTGGATGTTCAAATGCGAAGGTGCACGTTTCCTAAAAAGTGTGAAGTGTCGTGCAAAGCTAATAAAGAATAATAATAACAAGTAAAGATAACTGGAATTAAACTGGTTGACGATTGATTGACTATGGTAATTTCGGAACTTGTTATTTAAAGCTCAAGCATAATATTAATGCGGGCTGGTCAGTTTCAATTGACTAATCCAGTGCTGCTTTAATATTCCACTTGAAATCGGTAGCACTTCGTTCACACGATTCATTTAAGTTAATCATCTATCATTAACTAATCTGTCGTTCGATGTGGGCAATCAATGACAGTATATTCGTCCCAGTTTTCTGTGAATGTTGTATTAACAGATTATTAGCTTACAAGTTGAAGTAATCTGTAAAAGAATGCAGCAAAGATCAACAGTTCAAAGTTCAAGCAAAATTTACAAGTGTTAAGTTGTCAACGACTCAAGAATTCTTTGTACGGGTTAAGCTAAGTCATTGGTTATTTGGATGACTCGGCTACGACCTAAGGAAAGTGAGGCAAGTTAAGTTAGGTTGTTCCAACTCTAAATCGCTGATGTTATAAGTCGGCAGTACTATGAGTCGTAAGTCAAAGAACAGGGGGAAGGCTCCAGATCGAAGCAACAAGAAACCTTCTAAGTTCTAACTCGGTTACGACTCATGGCTTGAGTCGTAAAACTTGCTAGGTCGGATTAAAAGTCAATAGTAAAGGCTACTGGGTCGCATGGAAGCTGCTGAGTCGTACACGGCTTATGGTTTAAGTCGTGTACCGTTTAAAGGATGAGTCACGGGAAAGTAGCAAGTGCTGAGTCGTTCACAGTTTATGGTTTGAATCATTCACGGCCTATGGCTTAAGTCGTTCACGACTTATAGCTTGAGTCGTATGTGGTTTATGGCTAAAAGCATTGAGTCGTGTACGGTTGAGATTGCAAGGTATTTCAGAATCAGTGGCCAAAAAGCAAAACCAACTAAGTCGTGAGATCCTAAGTCATTTCCTCAACCAGTCAACTCCTTTCTAACCCGTTAGCCTGTTAAGAACTTCCTCATCTCCTCCGAACCCACGGGCCAGTCAAATCAAGACATTGTAATTCATCATCTTCTCCTCACATCATCAGAAAGCACCTAAAAAACCAATTCGAATCGCTTCAAGTGTACGGCGAATCAAACGCGATGTTGTAATCTAAAGGATCACAACAACAACGTAGCCAACAATGGTCAGAATCGTTCACAACTCAATTCAAAGCCCGAGTACGACGTACGACGGTGATTTGGGAACAAGAAGCGAAAATTTATGCCTTAGCGATGGTCGTGATTGGATTGAAGTTCAGAATGACTTACGCGATGTGGAGGAAAGGATGGATTAATGATCAGTAAGCTCAGATTTGCTTTTGAGAGGTTGGAGAGTCTCTAATGGCGGATGCGTCTGTGAGATAAGAAGTGGGAGAGGAGAAACGACTCAAGCGTTTTTATACCTGGAGACATTGGAACTTGAATCGGCACGGGTTATGATGAGTCGAAGCGCACGACTTACGGCTTAAGACGTGTGCTTCGAGGGGAAAGTGTTAATCCCGTTTCACCAACGAGTTAAAAAGTCCACGAGATAAGAGCCCACAAGGTAAGATCTATGAGTTGAGGAGCCTGCGACCTAAGAACTACGACTCAGGAAGCTTACGACCTACGACTTAAGGCAGCAAACAGCTCAAGAAGGACTCACGACTCATAGAGATAAGCAACTCAATAGACCAACGACTCAAAGCTGGCAGCGACTCAGTAGATTACCGACTCATCTACTTAAGGAAGGTACCGACTCATTTGATAGCGACTCAGTCAGCTGACGGCTCAAAGGGTTAACGGTTCATAAAGAAAGCCGACTCAGTAAGTTGCCGACTCATCAAGACTATCGACTCACGACTTAAGGAGCCTAACGGGTTAAAGCATTAACGACTCATTGAAAGGGATTGCCTCAGCAACTCAACAGATCCACGACTCATCATAAGAAACGACTCAAGATGGTTGACGACTCATAACCCAGGATGACTCGTCCGCGACTCAAAGCCACTGAGTCGTATTCTGTTACAACAATGCATGTCCTAGTAAGGGTTGACTCGCCAGCGACTCAAGACTCCTACAGATGAGTCGGTCACGACTCAACCTGACTCGGCCACGACCTAACTTGACTCGGGGACGACTCAGCTTGAGTCGGTTGCGACTCATGACTTGTATGCAAAATTCATGTCCAGGCCTGCCTATAAATACGTAGCCACCTCCAACGTTCAAAGGACTTTTGGTTGATTCTCGAAGCGCCAAAACTCTGCCATTTTCTCGACTCAAGTAACACTTCGAGCACTCCTAACATCAAAGACATTACATCAAATTCCAAGAGAGAGAATCTACATCATTCATCATGAGTTTGAAAGATAATTCTCCGTCAAAGTTTGTACTAATAGACTAGAGTGGATTGTAATTGAAGAAAGTTGTATAAGTTGTACTTGTTTCAGCAATAAAGAGATTAAAGTGGACGTAGGCTCGATTTTAGGCCGAACCACTATAAAACTGTTGTCTTTTACTGCTTTTCTACAATTTCTCTACTTGTATCTTGTTCCCGTACCAACGGGTGGTGCTTTCACAACTACACATCACACACCGGGGTGTTAGCGTTCAAATTTTTTCGTTAACAAATTCAAAATTCACTTAAACCGATTTCAGTGCGTTTTAGCTTGCCCCGGACAAACCGTAAATCCGATTGACACGAAATTTGAAATCATACAATAATATAACATTGCGGATCCAATGAAACTAGTTTCATCGAAATCCAAGACCGTTTGAAAATGACTATTTTTACTCGTCAATTAAATATAAAAATATTCAATTTCCACAATTTAACTTTTAATTAAATTTTAAAAGTTCTATAACATCTTTCTAACTCCAATATGATTTAATACAACTTTACAAATCAATTTTAATCACATTAAACCCAATTCCAATTATTTCTGTAATTTCAAATATTAAATTATCGATTTAATTATCCAATTAAATTTAGATATTCAAAATATAATTTATTCAACTTACAAATTTTACTTGTTAATATTTAAAATCAATTAAATATATGAATTTAAAATGACAGGAATTCTGGGTCGTTACATATATACAGAATTTTACTTAAAATAGATTTTGAAAATTATTATACTAAATTCAAATCATAACTTTCAAATCACAATGTGTATATATACACGCACATAATCACAATGTATATATACACATATATAATAGAAAACAAATTCCTATTAGTTTATAAATTTCTTAATCTTTAATTAGTTTATAAATTTTGTTTTAAACCCTTAACTTAATTTATAAATTTCATTTTAAACCTTATGTCATTATAAATTATGTTTTAAATTTATAACTATACAAACTACATTTGTTCATTTTAAAAGAAAAATATATTTTAAATCTTTTTAATTAAAAAAATCATATAAATCCAATTTATTTTTAAAATATTTATTTTTAAAGTTCGAATCAAATTTCAAATTCCAATCTTTATTTATAAGATATTTAATTTAGAATTTCAAATCCATAATTAAATTTAAAATCAATATCCAATATATTATTTTATGTATTATATACAAATCACATTTATTCATGTTACATTTATAAAAG